>CM077570.1:32194501-35064501 GCA_039657325.1 Stephania cephalantha | reverse complement strand
GTAGTTGCACATATCTCGAGAAGTATATGTATATACAACTATGTATTTTAGCAGCTATGAATTTGCCTTGAGGGCAATCGACCATCTTTGGGCGTGCACACAATTATACATCCCATGCATGTCACCCTCAACCCTACGTGTCACTTGGCGCCCGCCAACTATTTATTTTTGTGGCTATAAATTTGCCACGCGCGCAAATGATCATCCTCAGGCGTGCACACAGTTGTACATCCCACGTATGTCACCCTCGACCTTACGTGTTATTGGGCATCCACCAATTTTTTAATTATTCAATTCAATTTCGTGATTATCTCTTAAATTTATGTCCAAATTAAATTTTTGGAAAACACTCCAATTTCATAGAAATTGGAGAAAATTCCCCAACGCGCTCAAGAACTTATGAACACCGCGTATGCACTTGAACTTGACAATATTTAGCATTGAATAAAGTATAATACACCCACTAGTCACATGGCACACAAAAATAATATTTAGACTTATGATCTTCGGTTCGTAATGCATGGGTCCCACTTTGGATAGTTAAAATCTCAAATTAAATCGGAAAATACTTAATTAGCATCTTAATCAAGTTTAAGAAATTCTCGGATGTCACAGTCTTCTAAACTAATTATAAATTTCGTCCTCGAAATCTAAACACAAGGTTACTGAACCAAAAGAGATATGAGAAAATGATTATTCATATACAACTCTTTCAATCCAAACTTCTTAAACTATTTACAAGGTGACTCGTTAAGTGGACCCAACCACTTTCATTATAATTAACAATTCAGTGGCAGAGATCATACACATTTTAAGTTTTCATTTCCACCTTCTTGGTTTAACAAAAGATTTTCTTCTTTATTTTGCCAATCCTGGCAATTTTCAATTTTCGAATTGTTAGTTGATCAACTTTTTGGAATATCAGATAACCTTATTTCATTTCTCATCTCATGCCTTGAATCCTGTTCAAGAATCAATACTTAGCAAAATCTAACCTATCTTGGTTTTCACAACACAATTTTCATTCTTAACTGATAATGATTCTGCAAAATGTTGATAATTCTTTCTCTATCCACCAAACTCTTGTATACACTTACCAGTTTGCTTTCTCATCACTGATCATTTTTTTCTTATTTGAATTGACGGCTGATCAATTCTTAGACTATTTTTAGTCTACATATTTATATATAGTGACGCAAAATATATTTGAACACGATGTTAGATACGCAGTAGAGTTGCGTGTCTATCTGATCCATCACCCTTTCTAAGATTTCTCAAAAGAAATCAAGAATTACATAAGTCATCCCATGATTATAGATCTTTAGCTGCATCTATCATCCCATGACAAGAGATCTCAATTTCAATCCAGTCTGAAAATGAAACAAGACAGATCGTGCAACTCTCACTCATTTTCTAAGTGTCTACTCACAATATTATTTATATTGTGGACTAGAAAGCAATTACCAATTTTAACTCGTCACCCAATTAACTTAGCTTTTTATATGACTATTCAGAAAGTTAACAACTTTTATATCTTCGTCAAATCAATCTTTATTCATGACTTCACCAAGAACATCATTTCATTTATTTACTGAAATCTCTTATAATTTCATGTCTTAATCACTTACTGTTCAAGAACTTCTCTTATTACATGAATAGAGACAGTTATCCTGAATTTGAGTAGACTTATGCATTTAATTAGAGACATCGACATATTTCATGATTATACTCTCATAGTATAACTTTTAACTTTCATCGCATACAAGTTTATAAATATGCTGTCACTTTTTTCATCTCTACTCAATACAGAGGAAGAATATTCAATTTTTCAAACATATCAAGTCAAATACATTTTCCTCTATTCAACATTTTCAACTAATACGGATAATACTGACTAACGAAGTTGTAAGATATACATATCTTTTCATTTCATTCGTATTTTCACTGTCATTTTAAGTATCTTACATCAACTCCAATTTTATAATCTAGTGCTTCAAACAGCACCACTAACTGATCAAATGGTGTAGCACTACATTTGAACAAATATACAATATATTCATTGATATCAGTTGTATAGTACTTTGGTTCATACCTTTCAGCTTTTACAGTTTGATTCCTAGTAAGATCATCATGAAGATATAATAAATTCAATCAAACTTATAGTTTGACATCCTAAGTCTTATCGGGACTCGTTGACTTGAAATTCTCTTTTCATATTAATGTGAGAATTTATTGACCATTTATTTGCCTACACTTAAGCTTCCAATTGACTCTAATAAAACCTCATAGAATCTTTTATTCAAAGGCATTCACCAGTTTTCTACGCTGTGAATGAATCATGATTATGAGATAGAGTTACTTAGACTTTGGTCATGCACTACTACTCCAGTACCGTACCTTGACTAAAAAAAGGGACTATTGTCCTACCAGGCCATTAACAACACCTTAATCTGACATAGAAAGGGAATTTATATATCTTATCTTTTTGAAACCTTAGCTAAATATAATATAACTTCTTATGATCATTCAATCAATTGAAGTCTTCCTTTGCTAACTTTTATTCGAAATAAAGAAATTTTGCAACTTTAAAAGTTCTACTTCTTTTATTGCCATAATTGTTTCCATTAGCCTCAGATTTCCCAAATTTTATTTTTCTTAAAAAAAAATTCGGTATTTTTCAAGAGACTGTGTAAGATAACTTTGCATCTTACTGTTCATCAAATTACTTTTGATGAATTCATCGTTCCTTTATTATTCAACTGAAATGATAGAAGAATTTAAATTTTCAAATTCTGATTAATGTAATGACTAATCAAATTTTTAAAGGATTTTATTTCAATCCTTTATATCATATCAATGGAAATTCTTGCAACATAGGAGCTCACCCTAACGTCTTATACATATCACTTACTGATATTCAATAAGTACATATATCTCTTCATTTATTATACTAGTAGTTGAGCACATGCTTTGCACGTGCGCATGTTTATGAAGAATAAAACAATTAAAACTTTATTAATCAATTGTATTATCTTAATTTTTATCATAACTCTACAAAATTATTCTTAATCTTATATATATGTATACAATTAAGAAACAAATTCTCGATAAATTCTTATCAACTAAAGTATTGTCAAATGTCTCGAATTTTAGAAAGGCCACATCTTAATAACAATTTATTTCACAATGAACATAAAGAAAAAAAAGTTTTTAGAATCTTAGGGAAATAAATTATAAAAAAAAGAAATTAAATTAGAGATGGCGTACTTGTGTGTCACATAATAGTGTATTTATTTGCTGAAGTGCACTCTCCATGAATTAAATAGCCGCTCCAACTTGTTTTGCTCCAACTTGTTTTGCTCCAACTTATTTTTCAACATGGACGTAAATTACAAGAGAGATCAGATGGATACTTCAATTTATAACTAATTTTTTAAACATAAAGTAGTAGTCAGCATTACTACATCATAGGAAGTAGTAGTTATTAAAACTACTTAATTGTAACCAACCACAAAACATGGCAATAGTTTACTTGATTAAAATTTACTAAATCGCCCCTAATTTTATTTTTTTCAAGATTATTTCAACGAATGAGACACTAACATTTATGAACACTTTTGTTAATAAGGCTATTTTAGCCTCACAAAGATCTTAAAAGGTATTGCCATTATATAAAATTTAGGGTTGTAGTGATAAGCATCATAACTTAATTTCGTTAGAAGTGATTATCGAGTACTTTGAATCTCCAACACAATCACTTGTGTTGATGTTTAATAGCTAATCCAAGCTATTATCAGACCACTTCCCCAATACCTTAACTTCTTACTCGTTGATATTTTCATTACTCCTTTTATTTTTAAGATAAAAATTTCTATTGATCTTTGTTTCATAAGAACATCAGATCTGGTGTTAACAAAAGTTACTTCTAACTCTTGTATTTCTATTTATTTTATCAGTTCTTTATTTGACTCATAGAACCACTATACTCAACATCGCTTATCAATAAGTAACTTGAGTAATAAACAATTAAAGGTTTTTGTACTTCTTTTTAGAAGTCATTTGATTATTTTCAACTATGGTTATATTCAGCATTTCACTTAGTGTTTTGTTTTTGAAATGAGACACTACTTTACTTTAAAGCATTTTATTTTTATAGAAACTAACCTAAACAACTTCACTAGTTCGATCACAATCCCATTGTGATTTATAGTCATAATTCAGTTCGTCTTACAATTTTTACTTTCAAATCTACCGGTGTCCATTTTTCTTGTTGAGATTATTTTAACAATTTTTAGTGCGTTTAATAATTGTAATAGTTTAGTACTTTCAATTTACAAGAAAGCCATGTTCAGTATTTACATACATGAATCAGTTGGACTTCCCTTTCAACCAATTTCCTATTGGTTTCAAAACTGATTCCTTCATCAATTATATTAATATTGAACTACTTACATTTGCCTTATGAATGTCGATTTCTTAAGTCTATTCCACATTTTAATCACGCTCAGTTACAATTCATAAGTCGAATCTCTTATTTAATTATCCATTTCTAATCCTACTCGACGTATATTACGAGTTAAGTATCGAATGGACAAGGAGATTAAACTTCCAATTGCATTTGTAGCGATAATACATACAACACAAACATAACAAAATAATTTAAATACCCGCAGCTCACAATCACTTCCCAACTAATCATGATCAATCGCCCTTTGGTTCTCAACTATAGTTTATCCTCTTTTGAGCCTAACGATGGCTCTAATACCAACTTTTTAAGACCCCAAGTCATTAGGATGACTGACCGACATAGATTATCTTAATATTCTAAAAGTCTTGTCAACCTAATTCATTCTTTCAACTTTAACATCGAAATAATAATTATTTTAATCCTTTATAAGGTTTCAAAACTAAATTTATATCCTCAATAAAACTCAATTTACGATTTGTTCAATTAGAGCAACATAAAAGTTTATAGCCAAATTTTGTAAAAAAATTTTCAGCTCCTCGACTAAAAGTGGCATGTCGAAAACTTCCACCTAATGGACAAAAGAATTGAGGAGAGGCCTAGAAGCACTCAGAACTCCCCGCAGATGATAATATATATCAAATTCAAATTTATGAACTAACTTAGAGTCTACAATAGATTAATCACAACTTATAATCCTAAATAGACCAAAATTGAAACATAAACTTCTCAATTTATTTTAAACTGACTTAACAAACTTTTATTACCATTGAACAAAACTTCATGTCCTACACGCACCTTAAGCATCATAAAACAACATATATATACAATATAAATCAAGAATTTAATTTGAATTATGAAAACAATAACATCAATCTTCTAGTCTTGTCCATTCTACCTTTCTTGCAATATAGAATTTGACATAAAAAAACAACTCGATACTATTAGGTAAGTAAATTTCTACATTTATTTGTACTCCTACAATTGTTAGTCTGATACATGGAGACATGCAATTGCTTTTCCAAATAAAAAACTTAGACATATGCGTCAACATGACATGTCGTCCACTTTGTTGTTGTCTCCTAACTATAATCAAATGTCGACTTTCAAAAATAGTACAAAAACATTACTAAGAGATCATGAAATGCAGAAATAACTGGTCAGCGTTAAATTGCACGAGTATCACTATATGGCGTATAAGTAAAATTGAAAACTAGTTTCAAGCAAACTAGACTAAAAAACAAGCTTATCTTTTTCACTTTTTCTATTTATGCATAACCAAGAATTATTTAATGCAATGCAGACTATGATACAATCACAGGTACGTAAATATTCAATAAACTCAAAGGTTGTTTGGAAGCCTCACACAACATTTCCCTGACTTTAACGTACATTGAAACTATTCTCTGAGCTTCGTTCTGAGTGGTTTCGGAAACTTTAATGTTCTATAAAATTATTGAGAAACTCGGATAAGTTTCCTATTTGAATTTCTAAAGGTTTCGACCAATTTTTCGTGTTGTTTTGGTATTCTTAAGTCCTAAACACCCTAAATCAATACAAATCAACTCCTTAAATGTCCGAATCCAAATTTTTACTGCAAATTGTGGTTTGGAGTTAGAAATGAACCTTGCCTAGGCTTTTAAATAATTCTCCAAATTATGGACATTTTCGGGTATTATAACATGTGTTACGAGGAAAATCCTATTATTAATCCTCGCAAAAATTCTAAAATCCTCGTTTCTCATATAATTCTCCCATTTTTATTAATTTGTCAAAAAATATAATTTTTCTGATATTTTTCAATTTTTCAAGAATTTTTTTCCACTTTTTGCCTTCTCTTTCTTTTCTTTTTTTCATTAATTGGGGTTTGACCCCTGAACATGACCTGGTTCGGTCCAGTTTGGGGATCAAACCCCATCTTCTTCCTTACTTATTCCTATGCTCAGTTCAACCATCAAATTTTGTTCTTAAAGCTTTTTGATTGGGGTTAGGCTCCTAACCCTAACCACAGGTTGGGTATAGGTAGAGGAGATCGACTTCCTCGGAGCAGAGTCTTTCCTCTCCATCCGCCATGCTCTTCTTCCTTACCACAACAACAACAACAACACAACGATAATAACATCAAAAATAATGAAAAACACACCCATACACACATACTGACCTTGTCATCACCTCTGTCTAGAGATCTCTCACTAGGTCTCTATTTCTATGGCTCTATCTCTCCTATCTCGTTCTCACTGTCGAAATCGAAACAAATATTAGGCAAGGGGGTGAGTGTTGTTGTTGAAATATATTAGATTTTCTCAAGATTCACTTCATACGTATCTTGGGGGCAGACTTGATAATTCATTATGCATTTTAATCTTCCTCGTGATACGTGTTGCATATATCGTGCTCAATCTTTGTGGCTATGAACAAGATGACCACCTCTAAATAGACTTACATATGATAAATTATATGATCACCACAAGATACATATCGCATATGACGAGGTAGATCTTATGGCTTTATAACTATACATCACTTGATTTTTCATGAAATGTGGTTGCACTATCTCGAGGCATGGACAATCCTTTAATCATTAAACGTTCAACTCATTCCCTTCGTCGATGGTCACGCTAACTGTAACTCAAGGGAAATCGAATGTTTACTTATATTTGATTTTAAAGAATCAGATTCATTAAAATATAATTTTATATATAAACTATATTATATCAAGAAATATATATACACCTATGTATTTTCAAGACTATAAATTCGCCACGCGCGCCCTTGACCATCGTCGGGCCTGCACAAAATTGTACATCCCACGCTTGTCACCTTCGACCCAGTGTGTCACTAGGCGCCAACTACAACAACAACAACAACAACAACATAGCCTCAGTCCCAAATTAATTGGGGTCGGCTACAATTAATGGTGAGCTTTTCAAAACATTCAAATCCTTCCTAATTAATGCATCCCATGTTAACTTTGGTCTGCCCTTACCTCGTCGAATTTCTATAGTTTCTATTGAGTCAAGTTTTCTAGTTAGGACATTTGTAGGCCGTCTTTGCAGGTGACCAAACCACCGCAACCGCCCGTCCCTAATCTTAGTATCAATTGGTGCTACTCCTATTTGTCTTTGAATTTCTATATTTCTTATTCTATCTTTACGAGTTTTACCACACATCCACCTAAGCATCATCATCTCTGCTACGTTCATTTTATGTAGTTGTTGTTGCTTTACCGCACAACATTCACTTCCATAGAGCATAGCTGGCCTAATTGCGGTCCTATAAAATTTTCCTTTTAACTTAGTAGGAACATTTCAATCACAAATCACCCCTGTTGCACTCCGTCATTTCTTCCATCCAGCTTGAATTCTATGTGTGACATCATTCTCAATGTTACCATCATTTTGTACGATTCATCCTAGGTATCTAAAGTGGTTTACCTTAGGAACTTCTACTTCCCCTAATTTAACCACTCCGTCATCTCGATGTCTAGTGTTTCTAAACTCACAGTGAATATATTCGATTTTTGTCCTGCTCAACTTAAAGCCTTTAGATCCTAATGTATTCCTCCAGAGTTCTAATTTCCTATTCACTCCATCTTTAGTTTCATCCACTAAGACAATATCATCTGCAAATAACATACGCCATGGTATATCCTCTTGAATATGTCTAGTTAGTTTTTCTATAATTAAAGTAAATAGATATGGGCTTAAAGCCGATCCTTGATGTAGTCCAATTGTAATGGGAAATTCTTTTGTTGCTCCTCCAAATATCTTTATACTCGTTACTACTCCATCATACATATCCTTAATAGTGTCTATGTATCTAGCATGCACTCTTTTTCTTTTTAGAACCCAAAGAACATCTTTAGGAACCCTATCATATGCTTTTCCTAAATCTATGAATACCATATAAAGATTTTTTTTCTTTTCTCTATATTTTTCTAACAATCATCTTACAAGGAAAATCGCCTCCATCGTTGACCTCCCAGGCATGAAACCAAATTGGTTCTCTGATATTGTTGTTTCTCTCCTTAGCCTATTGTCAATTATCCTCTCCCAAAGTTTCATAGTGTGACTCATAAATTTAATTCTCCGATAGTTTGAGCAACTTTGAATGTCTCCTTTGTTTTTGAAGATTGGCACAAGCGTGCTTCTTCTCCAATCCATTGGCATCCGTTTTGATTTTGAAATTTTAATGAAAATTTTTGTTAACCAAGTCAATCCAATTTCTCCTAAGCATTTCCAAACCTCTATGGGTATTTCATCTGGGCCACATGCTTTCCCTATTTTCATTCTTTTCAATGCCTCTTTAACCTCTACAATTCTAATATTGCGTGTATAGTTTACATTTCTTTCTTAGTGTGGATTTTCATCTATTATAGTATCAACTTGACCATTATTAAATAAATTATCGAAGTAACTTTTCCATCTCTCCTTAATATCCTCCTCGCGCGTTAAAACATTTTGATTTTCGTCTTTAATACATCTTACATGACTTAGGTCTTATTTCTTTTTATCTCTTAAATTGGCTAGCCTATATATATATTTTTCGCCATCTCTATTACCTAACCTTGTATATAGATCTTCCATGAAATTTGTTTTAGCTTGACTAACTACTTTTTAGCTTGTTTTCTAGCTTCTCTTTATTGATTGTACACATCTTCATCTTGACACTTAGGTATTTTCCTATACATCTCTCTTTTAGTCTTAATTGCTCGTTGGTATATGTTTGATCCATTTTATGAAAAGTGACAAAGGTTTTACGCTGCCTGTCAACCAATCGCAACCCTCCTCCATTTTCCAAGAATGAAAAATGAGCTTGGAGCCTCCCTCCCCCACTTTTCAGGTATAAAAAGTGAGTTTGGGATCTCCCTTACCCATTTTTTGGTATGAAAAAATGGGTGTCAGAGTCCTCCTCCTTTATCCGGACTTGGGACCGGCTATGTAGCGCACATAGTGTACAACATAGGTAGAGTTGTCACTAGGTGCCAACTAATTTATTAATTTTTATATTTGATTTCGTGATTATCTCTTCTATTTATGTCCAAATTAAATTGTGAAAATACTCCATTTTCACCAAAATTGGAGAAAATTCCCAACGTGCTCCGGAACTCACGGACACTACGTGCACACTTCAACTTGTGTCTATTTTGCGTCGTATAGAGTATAATACACCCATCAGTCATACAACACACAAACATAATAATTAGCCTTATCATCTCCGATCCATAATTTGCGGGTCCCACCTCGGATACTTAAATTCCCAAATCAAATTTGAAAATACTTAATTAGAATTCTTCTCAAGTTTATGAAATTCTTGGATGTCACATCAATAGCTGTCTGACCAAGTTGTAGCTCAGGTAGAATAGTTTACTGACTTTACTGCTATGATGACAACTCTTTTTGCACCAATAACACAGACACCCTGGTGCCAGAGCTTCTTATTGCAACACCAGTAGTTATGGTAGTATAAACTATTCTAGTTGGGATAATACTAGTGGCAGTGATAGCTAATATAATGATGTCTTCCTCTACTACATCTTATAGCTCATTAGTCGAGGTTCGGTTGGTGAAGGATTTCATCAGACTGTAACAAATTTACTTTAATGGATAAAGAGACTTTGAGAACATAGAAAAATGGGTATTCTTTTAGGAGATGTTGTAAAGAGTTTTGATGATTGAGGATAGACTTCAGGCTAAGATTTCGACGTATACATTGTAGTGAAGCGTCGATGTTTTATGGCATGCAAATATAGCTTTGGATGGTGATTTTGAGTCTTGGGATGTATTTAAGAACAAGTCTTACTAGCAGTACTTCCCACCTTCAGTGATGAAGAGGTTGAGGAAGACATTCATGAATCTGAGACAGGGAGCTGATGAGTCAGTGATGAGCTACAGAAATAGATATGGATATCCGAGACAGTTTGCTAAAGATCTAATGAAACATAACTCCGAGGATGTGTATCATTTCAGAGATGGACTGAGGCGAGACATAGGGTTTTATGTGGTCAATTCAGGTGTCAAGACTTTAGGTGAGATATATGGGCGTGCACTTTCTCACAAGACATTATTTGAGTAGAGTTGCCAATAAGACACCGTTTAGACCAACATTGTCAGCGGATTAGGTCGCGGAGTTTGAGAGGAGGAGAAAGAGGGGCAATAGAAAGATGTGATAGGAGAGAGGTTCTCAGGGATCAGGGACTACTACCTTAGTTTTACCCTATGTATCATACTCTACTCCACTAGAAAGTATAATTGGTAGACCACCCTTGCCTCATCCAATCAGACCAGCTTTACAAGTTCCTACTACTTTAACAATAGTCCTAGCACCATGAGCGCATAGTCCTAGCACCATGAGCGCATAGTCCTAGCACCATGAGCGCCATGTTAACAATATTAATGTGGAAGAGGCTAAAGTAGGGAAGAGGTAGAGGTCGAGATGGATCTTGACAGGGGCAGAGACATGCATAGGCCCAGGATTAAGCTCAAGGTCAGCATAGGCCAATTACTTGCCGTACATGTCGTCAAGTTGGCCATATGCTGAGAGATTGTCCACAGACAGCAGCAGTATTTTCACCACAGAGTCTTGAGGGAGTTCACAAGATAGCACAGCCAGATGTCGATGCCACATGATGACTTAACGATTTTTTTTATATTATAGATTTATATGTATTGTTTAATTCGGGTTCTACTGTATCATTTATATCTAGTCGTATAATAGGCGTCCTAAGATTGACACAAGTTAGAGTTAGTGTACATTTGATTTTGAGTATCATAGCTAGCGATAAAGTTTCTAATGATCTTGTTAAGTGATGTCTAGTAGGGATAGGTAGGGTGGAGTTACCTGCAGACTTTAAAGTGCTTGAGGTTTTAAATTTTGAGGTGTTGTTAGGGATGGATTGGTTAGCAGCGTATCACGCTCATATAAACTATTTAACCAGATAATAATATTTGAGATCCCAGGGCGTCCGATGTTTACATACACTGGTAGTATATTGAGAGCCAAGGGCACGAGAGGTCGACTTGCGCCTAGTGGAGAGATAGAGACTCAATTATCATTATACACAGTAGTTGAGAGTTTGGGGCCCACACTTGAGGAGATTTCAGTTGTGTGAGTTTCCAAACATGTTTTTTTAGGACTTAACTTGTTTACCACTGCCAAGAGAGATAAATTTCATCATTAAGTTGGTACTAGGCACCAGGCCTATTTTTATACCATCATACCGAATGGCTTCAAGAGAGTTGGAGAAGTTTAAGTGTCAGCTTTAAGATTTAGGATAGAAGGGTTTCATCATACCTTATATGTTGCCATAGGGAATACGTACCTATTTGTAACGAAAAAGGATGGCACTTTGAGACTGTGTTTGGACTACATTCAATTGAAAAAGGTTCGCGTATTGATGACTTATTAAATTAGCTTATATGAGCTCAGTTTTTCTCCAAGACAAATATAAGATCAGGGTATCATCATCTTAGGATTACTGTTGGGGATAGGTCCAAGAAAACATTCATAATGACATATGGACACTATCATTTTACTATCATGTCGTTCGTGTTGACTAACGCCCCTTCTATATTTATGGATTTGATGCATAGGATGATGAGACCATTTCTAGACCGCTTCATGATAGTTTTCAACGATGATATATTGATTTATGCGAGGACTCGAGAGGATCACGAGAACCACCTGAGTGAGACATTGCAGACTCTGAGGGAGCATATACTTTATGCCAAGTTCAGCAAGTATGAATTTTTGCTGTCAAAGGTCATGTTTTTTAGGCATGTTATTGGAGCAGCATGAATTGCTGCTGATTCGACCAAGATTCGGGCTATTATGGATTAGCTAGCACCGATGTCAATTAATGAGATCAGGAGTTTCATAGGGTTATCAAGGTATTACCGTAGATTGATGAAGGATTTCTTAAAGAACGCATAACAAATTACAAGATTGACTTAGAAGGACATTATGTTTGATTATTCCGAGGACGGCGAGCAAGCATTTGCTCAGTTGAAGAGGTTGTTGAGCACCGTTCAACTGTTGGTGTTACTAGAGGCTGGAAAGGGATTCTTAGTACATAAGTGCTTTTCATACGGGTCTAGGTTGT
Source organism: Stephania cephalantha (assembly GCA_039657325.1). Taxonomy (NCBI): domain Eukaryota; kingdom Viridiplantae; phylum Streptophyta; class Magnoliopsida; order Ranunculales; family Menispermaceae; genus Stephania; species Stephania cephalantha. The sequence goes on along the minus strand of CM077570.1, from coordinate 35,051,935 downwards.
GTGTTGATGTAGGATAGATGCACAATGGCCTATGCCTCCAGATAGCTAAATATATATGAGATGAATTATCCCTTGCATAATTTAGACTTGGTAGCGCTGGTGTTGGCTTTGAAGATTTGGAGACATCATCAGTATGGGGAGAGATTCACACTCTACACTGATTACAAGAGTCTAAAATATCTTTTCACATGAAAAGAGTTAAACATGAGACATCGCAGATGGTTGGAGTTTCTAAAGGACTACGAATTTTCTCTATAGTATCACCTAGGAAATTAAGACGTAGTTGCTATTAGGATTTAGGGTTCATATGTAACGAAAAAATAAAAACAAAAATTGAAAAACCCTAATAGGATAAAAAATTTGTTCCAATAAACTAGATCTACAAAAGTAAATCATACCATATTTCGTGATTTCATTCTCTAATAGTTTGATTTTCAAGATGTTCAAATGCGCATCCTCTATCAAAAATCCACATGCAAATGATGACCACAATTTGGAGTGTCAGCCCCAAGAGAGATAGATGACATTTTTCTTTCTTTTAGATAGTCTAATGAACTCGAAAATAGCAAGAATAAAAATATTATTTCATTTTAGGGTTTCTCAAAGCGGGATGGTCCTGTACCTTGTTCCTTAACAAGTACTCATGATTTAAATTTGTATCCTTTTACGCATGATCATCACATTACCATCAAACAAGATTCACACTAGTCTTAATTCACTATTGTTCCCAGTATAATGATAGACTATGGACATTAAGGATATTACAACAAATACCCACGGATCTTATTATAAGGTAAGCATGCAATCACTTATAATAAAACAACAAATGAAAACCTTAATTTTATTAACTAAAAGATAAACAATGTTTGTAGACTAACCTAGGGCACATGCCTCAACACCTACTATGCTCACTGGAAAGTAAGGATGAAATTCTACATGAATGCAAAAGATAGAAGTTTGTAGGATTCTATGAAAGATGGCTACACTTCACCCAACAAGGCCAGAAAGGACTACACTCTTAAAGACACAAGAATTGAGCTATACAATGATCAATCCGTGAATCATTTGTTTTATGCACTTGGCAAAAATGTATTCAACTGAGTGAGTCCATGCAACATGGCTAAGGAAGTATGAAAGAAACTTGAAGAACATTAAATGGGTACTAGTCAAGTGAAGAAAACAAAGTCGAGGATTCTTAAAGTACATTATGAATCTTTTCGGGTTGGCGTTGACGAAAAGATTGCCATCGCAATTACTCGATTTACTAAGCTCTTGAATAAGATGAAAAATCTCAGAATGGACTACGATGAAGTTGCTAAGAGGCCTGCCTAAGGAATGTGATGCAAAGAAGTATGCTACTCAATTGTCACAAAACCTTGGAGACTATACCTTTGGCGTTCTATGTGAAGGGTTGACGATTCATGAATTCGAGCTAAATGATCGAGCTAGATTGGAATCATCTAGTGGTCCATCAAAGAAAGAGTCAAGGAAGGAGATATATTTGAAACAAATACCCCATTGACTAAGTTGAAAGCTCCTAGTCCACCAGTTGAGATCAATGATGATAATAATCATATAATAAAAATGAACTTGAGGAGGAAGTGGCTATACTATCTAAGAGACTTCATAAAATCGTGTATAGGCGCGACAAGTTCAATAAAAAGTTCAATGGTGGAAGCAAAGTAATTAAGTCAAGTGAAGTAACTTGCTTCAAATGTGGCAAACTGGGCCATCTTAAGGCCGATTGTTGTTCCAAGAAGAGCGAGGAAAAAAGAAAGGGCAAGAAAAGCCTCAAGGCTACATGTGATGACTCATCCTCATATAGTAGTTATTCCAAGTCGAAAAATGAGAAGGCTGTTTTTCGTCGTATGGAAAAAACTATGGTGCGTGATTCTAACTCTTTATATTTTGACGATAACGATGACATAGATGAAGAGCTTAGCATTCATGATCTTAAAAAGACATCGAAAAAATAGGTCAAAAAGACAAATGAACTCCAAAAGCGCTTGATCAAAGCCATTACTGAGATTGAGAAGTATCACGAGATTATTGATGACCTCCAACATGATTTGGAGTCGGTCATAAATGAGAGAAATGATTTAGTCAAGGAAGTAGAGGACTTGACCACCACGGTGACTTAGTTAACTAATGATACAAAGATATTTGACATGATGTTGGGAGCACAACGACACGCACTTAAGCAAAAAGGCAAAGGCTATGATGTTAGCCTATTGAGCTATAAGAAATTATAGACCGACACGAGTAAATGCTTACAATGCAATAAGTCTCACAATGTTGCCATTGGCACCATAGGTAACAATTCCCTATCCATATCTAATGTTTATATTGTTGATGGATTGAAACATAACTTGCTTAGCATTAGCAGATTTTATGATAGATGACTTCTTGTAAAGTTAGAATCATCGAAATGCATTGTTAAGAATGAGAGGCATGACTTTATTTTTGTTGCATGTAGAGATAGGAATGCTTACACAATAAAATTTGAAGATATGCATATACAAAATGTTTCAAGCTTGAGTGCTCAAAATGAATGTGATGCATGGTTGTGGCACTATAGACTAGGTCATTCTAGCATAGAGAACCTGTCAAAATCGTCTAAGCATGACTTAGCTAAAGGTACTCCTAAATAAAACTAAAACAAAGATAAGGAGTGCGAATCTTACATTCTTAACAAATAAGTGAAATCGTCATTCTAGACAAAAGTAACTAGATATGTGACTAGAGCCTTGGAACTAGTCCATATGGACTTGTTCGGACCTACGCAAACATAAAGTCTATGGGTAAATTATATAGTTTCGTTCTTGTTGATGATCACACTAAATACACATGGGTTTACTTTTTGGTACACAAACATCAAGTGTTTGAAGTATTTATCAAATTTTGAGCTTTGGTAAAAATTAAAAGGGCTACAAAATCAATATCATTTGAATTGATAAAGGAGGTGAGTTTGTCAACAAAAATCTAGAAAAAGTTATAAGACAAGGGTATTCACACCAACTTTTTTCTCCTAGAACACCACAAAAAAAAGCATGGCTGAGAGAAAGAATCAGACCTTTCAAGAAATATGTCGAACCTTCTTCAATGAATACAATATAGCCAAGCAGTTTTGGGCTGAAACAGTTAACACGACATGTTATGTTCTAAATAGGACAAATATTTTCAAGAAAGTGAACAAGACTTCTTATGAGCTATAGAAAGGTCGAATGTTTGCCATAAGCTACATTAAGGTGTTTGGTTTCACATGTTATGTCATGAATGGTAGGAATTATTTAGACAAATTTGACCCAAAGTCAAACATCTGCACATTCTTAGGATATTCCATGCATAGTTGGGCTTATAGAGTGTTCAATAGATCATCTAAGACCATAGAAGAGTCCATTCATATTAAGTTCGATGAGATGGATCCTAAAGTAAGATTGAAGCTTACAATGGAACAAATGAGACTTGATGATGATTATATCATTCAAGCTCAAGATTCTAATAAAAAATTAAAACAAAGTAAGAGAGGAACCTAAATCTTATGTACCAAAGAACTTAGACTTCTTATTAGACATCTATCTCAATAAATCATTAGTAACCCAAGTAAAGGCATAACCACTAGGTCTTCATTAAATTGTGATGAAGGGCATATAGGCAACTAAGATAGATGAAGCTTTAGATGATGAGTTTTGGATCATTTCTATACAAGAAGAGTTAGGACACTATGCAAAAAACAAAGTGTGGACCCTAGTTCCAGGTCCTAAGAACCAAACAATTATAGGAACCAAATGGGATTTTAGGAACAAAAAGAATGAGAAAGGAGAGATAGTGCGAAACAAGGTTAGGTTGGTTACACAAGGCTATAATCAAGAGGAAGGAATTGACTATAAAGAAGCCTTTGCACCAGTAGCAAGACAAGAAGCAATTTGTATGTTCCTTGCTTATGCTTGCTACATTAGATTTCTACTATACTAAATGGATGTCAAAAGTGCATTTTTAAATAGCTTTATCAATGAGGTGATATATGTAGAACAACCACAGGATTTTGAAAACCATGAATCTCCAAATCATGTTTTCCGTCTTCAAAAAGCTTTGTATGGACTTAGACAAGCGCTTAGAACATGGTATGATAGACTAAGTGCATTCCTTCTTAGCAAAGGGTTAAAGAAAGGAACATTAGATCCTACATTGTTTATTTTCATCAAAAATAATGATATGCTAATTGTTCAAATTTTTGTAAATGATTTCATTTTTGGGTCATTTTAACAAGCATTTATGCGATGAATTCTTGTCTTTGATGACACATGAATTCAAAATGAGCATGAAAGGTGAACTAATCACTTCTTAGGCTTGCAAATCATGCAATCTAAGCGTGGTATTTTTATAAATCAAGTGAAGAATGTGACGGACAATCTTAAGAAATTCAAATTTGAGAACTTGAAGGCATGTGACACTCATACTAGTTAAACCATCAAAATGGAAAAGAACCCTTAAGGAAATCTTGGAGATTATAAGCTATACAGAGGAATTATAGGAAGCCCACTTTACTTAACCGCTAGTAGACCAGACATTATAATTAGCGATTTGTCTATGCGCTAGGTCTCAATCCAAGCCTAAAGAGTCACATTTAAAGTTTGTAAAGTGCATATTTACTATTTAGATACTTGATTGGCACACAATACTTAGGCTTATGGTTCAACAAAGTTTCCAATTTTGAACTTACAAGTTTTGCTGATTTGGATTATGCGAGAAGCCTAGCGGATAGAAATAGCACATTGGGATTTTGTCACTTGCTAGGAAACTCTTTGATTTTATGGTTTAGCAAAAAACAAATTTTCATTGAACTATCCACCATTGAAGCCGAGTATATGGTAGCTGGGAGTTGTCGTGCTCAAGTGCTATAACTGAAGCATCAATTCGAGGATTATCAAGTCCATGATGGTTGTGTAGAAATTCTTTGTGAGGATACAAATGCAATCAATATTTCAAAGAATCCAGTAACACATTCAAGCATTAAGCACATTGTGATTAGACAACATTTTTTTCTTGACCATATGCAAAAAGGGGACGTTAAAATTATTCATGTGTCTACTGAAGATAAACTTGTGGATATTTTCAGCAAGTTTTTTCCTAGGGACCAATTTTACAAAATTAAGCAAGAACTGGGCGTGATTAGTGATTTTGATCCATAGAGTGAGTCTAAGGATTGTCCATCATGATTGGTACACATCTCGAGTTGTTTACCACGTGTATGTTGTGTTGAAAGTGGCGTTCCCGAGTCAAAACTAATTTTGAAAAATCAGTCTACACTCTAGATATATGTTTGAGGGAGTAGTAACGAGTATAAAGACATTTGGAAAAGCTACAAAATAATTTCCCATTACGATAGGACTACATCAATGATCGGTTTTAAGCCCATATCTATTTACTTTAGTTATAGATGAACTAACTAGACATATTCAAGAGGATATACCATGGTGTATGCTATTTGAAAATGATTTTGTCTTAGTGGATGAAACTAAAAATGAAGTGAATAGGAAATTAGAACTCTAGAGGAATATATTAGAATCTAAAGACTTTAAGTTGAGTAGGATGAAAATCGAATACATGCACTGTGAGTTTAGAAACACTAGACATCGAGATGACGGAGTGGTGAAATTAGGGGAAGTAGAAGTTCCTAAGGTAAACCACTTTAGATACCTACAATCAATCATACAAAATGATGGTAACATTGAGAATGATGTCACACATAGAATTCAAGCCGGATGGAAGAAATGGAGGAGTGCAAAAGGGGTGATTTGTGATCGAAATGTTCCTACTAAGTTAAAAGGAAAATTTTATAGGACCGCAATTAGGCCAGCTATGCTCTATGTAAGTGAATGTTGGGCGGTAAAGCAACAACAATTACATGAAATGAACGTAGCAGAAATGAGGATGCTTAGGTGGATGTGTGGTAAAACTCGTTAAGATAGAATAAGAAATATAGAAATTCAAAGACAAGTAGGAGTAGCATCAAATGATACAAAAATTAGGGAAGGGCGGTTGCGGTGGTTTGGTCACCTGCAAAGACGGCCTACAAATGCCCAAACTAGAAAACTTGACTCAATAGAAACTGTAGAAATTTGACGAGGTAGGGGCAGACCAAAGTTAACATGGGATGCATTAATTATGAGGGATTTGAATGGTTTGAAAAGCTCACCATCAATTTCACTTAATCAAGCATAATGGAAAAGTTTGATCCATGTAGCCGACCCCAGTTAATTTGGTACTGAGGCTATGTTGTTGTTGTTGTTGTTGTTGTTGTAGTCTACACTCTATATAGCACTCTGCTATCCAAGATAGCGTACTATCCAGTGCCTAAGTTTTAGGTTAAAAAATACATAACAAATAGCAAGCTAGGTCTAGTAAATAACGCGATATCCTGGGCGAGGGGTGTGTTCTTTAAAGCACCCGAGTGCTTTCTCTCTTCTTCAGTGGCTCACTTTTTTGGACACACCTTGATCATATTTTTCCAAAATTAATCCTCTTTGTTGTTTTGGTGTGATTCCACTCTAGTAAGCTGAGCAAATCATTATTCTTTCATTATTACACCCTTTAATCAACCACTTTCAGAATAAATCTATACTTGAGCCTTCCATACAAAGTGTTTGATAAAATGCCTCCGCCAAAGATGTCGACCCGTTTGGCTATTGAATCAACTCCTAGGCATCTTACCAGATGCCAAGGTTTCCATAAACCATCAAGGAGTGATTCAGATTCATCTTCATCCTCTTTCCGCTAATTGACACTTGTCGTATGCTTACTTGTTAACTCATTTCTTAGAAGAGGTGGGTATTGATCTAACAATGAGAGGTGCCCCTCTATCCATGAAGGAGACTGTTGGTTCAGCTACTATGCATGCGATAAAGTATTGCCACGTTTGTACAAAAAAAAGATGGATACAGCTTGTCGATATTCCATAACGCGTAAAGTACGAAGGATATATGTCTCCACATGACTCGGATCCAAATTTAAAATTTGATGAACTTGAATATCTTGACTACAACATGTTATTTCCACACCAGGACGAGGGAAATGATGTTCAGCACATTGCTGAGGATGTTGAGGAGGTTCATTAGGAGACTCGAGCTCTAAAATCACTGTTTGAGGCTCCGTCCAAGATAGCTCAGCCAAACCGGCATGATTACATGCCTCAACCATATTATGGGTTGGCTCCTCAAATTGACAAGCCCTCATATGTTAAATATCTCTCTGATCCACATAGATATACACATGAGTATATGACCTGGACATTTACTGAGATGGACACGCGACTTGATTGATAGGGTGATCATCTTTGTGGCATTGAGAGACATGATTCTGCCTAAGTAGCTTAGGGAGGATGGTTCGTCTCACTTAGATCGTCATACTTCTTCCTAATAGAGTTGATATGAGCATATATATAGGGGAGCACTAGTAGAATCTATGCGTTAGAAAATTTTAGGCTTGTCATGTTAGTGATTTTTTTCGAGACCCTATATATAAACTCTCTATTTCACTTCTGCATATGCCACATCATGTCATTATTTCTATTTTGTAACTATTGCATGACATGAACTATTTGAATCTCTGAGTAATTCTTTATGGATGAATGGGGTTTTTTTTTCTCCTTGGTGCATATGAATAAATGAATGAGTTTATCCTTACTTGCAACATTTTTATCAAAAAGGGAGACTAAGGGAAATACATTATAAGTTTGAACTTCATATGTATATGCATGCTGATAGGGGCAGACTTTATATTCCTGCTTTTTGATGTTATCATAAGGGGTAGAATTATTGCCTTTGAACTTACAATTTATGAACTTGATATGTATGAAATTCTATCTTTTGTTTGTCAAGTTCACGATGAGTCTTATCATAAAAAAGGGGATATTGTTTGACTAAGTACTTTGACACTTACACTCCACTAGAGATTTTGATGGCAAAAAATAAAGTGGAAGGATTATAACAAGTTTACTTAAGTGTTTCAGAACATCAACCTTTGTTAGGAATCCCAAGTTCAAAAGGAAAGTCGAGCATAAAGTTGGGCTTTTACAAGGTCAAGTCAAATTAGCAAAATGAAGCCGCACAAGCTCAAAACTCGGCTCATCAAGGATAAAATGACTTCAAAGCTAATGCTATCAATTGTACAACTTATATAAGGTATATATGTTCTATTCCTACAAACAAAATGCATTAAAGTCATGCATCACATGAATCATGTTTTTCAAGGTACTTAAAGTCAAGAATTTTATGATTTACAATTCCATGAGTTTCAAAAGGATTTAAAATCATGCAATCATGTTTTAAAGTTTTTATTTAAGTTGTACGATCTGTTGAAAATATTTTTGAATGAACTGATGCTCGTTCGGAAGATTTTAGGTTTTCATCTCAAATAATTGTAAAAAAGCCCCTATATGTTTCATGAAACCAGAATCCTTGATTTTCGAGATTTGTGATATCATTCGGGATGTTCAAATTTATTTTATAGACCCTACTAAATAAGTGTGAAGTGTTTTCAAACGTTTACTAGAGTCATAGGACCCATTGGGGAGTCCATTTGCAAATCCATAAATGAAACTATTTTGAAGCCCCTATCCCGGGTGATTTAGGCAAGCAGGATACCGCGTTATCCAGGCTACCTAGGGCTCTATTCAGAGCTCTAACACCTTTTTGAAAAAGTTGAATCTTCTCCTTTAATTTGAATACAATGGTTGTTTCGAACCATTGGATCAATATAACGGTCACCAACCTCTTATTAGGATTTGGGAACCAAAACGAAAATAGAACACATATTGAACAACATATATTGTTACTAGAGAAGTGTTATAAGCCTTACAATCAACATTCCTAATCAGATTTTTGGATCTCATACTTACAAATGTAAGATATCTTGATTTTTTGCTTCATTTGTGCGTAAACTATAATATTTGATTGTAGTTTTGTGTAGAAATCAATTGTTGTGTTGTTAAACACATTTGTCTTGGGTTCGTGCACTTAAACTTGATCTCTTGGACCCTTGGATTGTTTTGAACTAGTTGTTGCTATTAATGATGATTTAAAAAAAAAACCACTTGTTCACTTGATTTGAAACTGTACTTGTTTTTAATAGATATTGATTTGTCGATTTGTTGACTAAGGTTTGAACACACTCATTAAATTCATTGGCATCTTAGTTTTGTCCATACTTGCAATCATTAGAGTGATTTAGCTCTAGGAGGCTTTTAATGATTGGACTTATTACCGCTTTACTTTGTAAGGCAAATTTTCATTGTAATCATCAATCTTTGTTGTAAGCTACAGACTATGAGACTTAGCGGGATCAAGTCAAGAGGAGACCTAGTTGAGGCTAACCAAAAATCATAGTTAAGGCAAGGTGGGACGACCAAATTTGTAATTAGATAGTCAAGTCCTGTAATTTTAGGTTGTATCACTTATTAAAAATATAAGTGGGGGTTTTAAAATTCTAAGTTAGGAGGTTAGTTAGTGGATGTAGATTCGTTGGATCGAACTACTATAAACCTCGTGTCCCATTTCCTTATTTTCTACCTCCTTCACCTTTGCATTAATTCGTTACTTATTGCTTGTGTAGGTGTTTAGCATTATTAGTTGATTAAAAAATGAAAAAAGATAATAACCTCTTGGTTCAACCAATTCACCCCCTCTTGGGTGTGGTTTCGATCAAGTATGTCTAATTAGACATCTGAATCACTATATCACACAGTAAATCAAACATTTAGTTTATCTCTAGTATGAACTTTAAAGAACTAAGTTGTAATTATCAATTACAACCACTAAAGTGATGATGTGCGTGCAAGACTTCCTTCCATCATCATTAATACACATCTCTCTCAAAAGATAATATTGAGGAGTTCCTTTTATAATTACAAGTCGTGTCCTTCTCTCTACTCAAACTATTGATAATATCAACTACTTTGTTTGGGTGATTTCTCCGACTGAATTATTATATTTATGGATTTAAGTTATGATCACGTGTCGTGCGTGCCATATATAACCTACGATACAGGACTTGAGTTTTACTCTAAGTTAAATAAAAATGGGGGGTTTTTAGAAAGTTCAAGGTAACAATTAAATAAACTAGCAAAAATGAAAAGTTCCCAAAAGATAATATCAATAAGAGAAAACACCTAAGTCTATGGTTCCACAAGCAAGAATCAAGATTCAATGGCATTTAATGTATAGCCCTAGACATCCGCCAATCGGGTTTAACACACTAACCATAGTAATTTGGCTCCATGGGAATACTAATCCTAGATTACCAAATCGCATCCGCTTCCTGTTTTACCTAGATTCAGTTGTTGTACACTCAAGAACCGAAAGGGTTTTACGGCAAATGGGTGAGTGTTCGTCACTTTATTGGTCCAAAAGTACAATTTCACGGATACTATCAGTCCAAATAACTATAGATTGTCCACCTAAAAGCATGCACTGGCCGCATACATACCTTAGAACTAAACCATATTCCTTAAAATCAACAACAATGAAATTGTAGAAATTGAATTAAATTAAATAAAAATCATAGATCTCACATAGTATATGCCATGAATAATTAATCTCACTTGTTTCCCCTCCAACCTAGGCAAAGATTGGTCTAACTGGACATCATCTCTACAATCTCCAAGTATGAAAAATTGAGTGTGGCGGCTCTAATGTCTACTCCCCATATGAATACCCTAGTTCCTAATATGAAAAACCACAAAAAATTGCTCTCTAGAGGTGAGAGAAACTAATTTTGGGGGTTAGTCTCGTAACACGTGAGCATCTATGGCAGTTTTTTTGCTCAAAAATGGGTTTTGTACACGTGTCCACACCTGATTGGATTGTCTACTGTTGTGCAGGTGATGTGGCACCTCTGGTTGGTGGAAGAAGCTGTTGGTGACGCTGTTTATGCGTGAACGCTCGACACATGGTGGCTGGAACTGGGTGAAGAAACTTGCACAAAGCCGTGCGAAGACGTGGAAGAGTGTGGCAGCACGGATTCCGAGGTGTATCCTAAGCAGCTTAGCCGATGAGTGAAGACACGCTGTGGACATGCTGGTCTAATGAGGGAGATCTACGTGGCAGCTGGTGTGGCAAGGAGGAAAATCGCACAACTCATGCGTACTTTTAGGAGAAAGTGTGATGCAGATCTCGAGGCACATCAAAGAGCTGCTAAAATGCAGTGACTTATGTGTATCCCTCCTGCGTCACTTGGCCTGCTGGTCTACACAGCGCAATGCGTGTCTCGAGACAAATACTCTGGTAGTTGTTCACTGCATGTAAATACTCTATTTTGAGTATTTTTTCGTCCCGAATTTAACTATGTACTCATTTTCTCCTATAAACGACCAATAAATATAATTAAATATATATTTTGGAAACTCTCCACATTAAATATACTAAAATAGACTAACAAAAGCATGTAAAAATCATTTTATCAAATACACCCAAACTTAAGTCTTTGCACGTCCCGAGCAAAGGTGTAAATGAAAACATAAAATAGACCTATACCCGATTCAAAATTCATGGAGTCCCTTTGATTTACATAGCCACCAAATTAACAAGCGACTTAGAAAATTTCAGAGTTATGATATGTCAAGAATCGCAACATAAACACAATTAAGATCACACTTTAAAGATATAGATCAGGTCAAGATAAAGGCCATCAACTACTTACGATTTTCTTAGTCTATACATTCAAACACGTAAGTTTAAAATCTCACTTAATTAAGTTAAATCACTCGAGCAAAATCTTTTATTTGCGGGGTTTTCATACTTTCCGCCTTTATTCAACTTATTTTCTCAATTTTTTTTTTCCAAATTTTTTTTTTCAAGTGATACGATCCCTGCTACATTTCCTGTGGAACTTTTCTCATTTTTTCCACCACAAATTTCCTTGCTTCATTTATTATGGAAACCTGTGGGAGTCTATATTTTTTTAAAAAAACTCCTATTAGCCCTTCTCACTTTCACTATAATCAAGCAAACCCCCTAATATGGATAAAAATATCAATACATGCATAAGTCTGACCGTCAACTCCCTTTCGTTATCAAGCACAAAGTACACCCATCAACTAAGTCCTTAACCATGAAATCATAAAAATGCTACGAACTCGATAGAGTGTTTCTCCTAGTTTTCTCTAAGTTTCAAGTCAAAAAGGCAACTGTAATTTACTCATCCACAACCAAAGGCATAAACAAAGTTTCGGGTGACTCTAAATAACTAAAATAAAATAAAAACTATACTAAATACGTGCATCAAAGTGTATCAAATCCTATTGAAATGAGAGAAAATTATGAATGGACAAGAAATGAAAGAAATGGAATAAATGATGTAAAACACTACCATTAACATCTGAAAACCACCTATAACCGCATAAAATAAACTATCTCACCTGCTGTCTTTCGCAAAGAATCCATCCAATTCAATCCATAATCCCTCAAATACCCCCAAACTTCTTCTAAACCTTGTCCTCAATGTTCAAAACAAGTCAAGAAGCCCACACGTAGAAAACAAAGAAGAAGATGAAAGAACATGATAGATATAAGAAAAAGGAAATGATAGAAGCTCATGCATATTGATAAAAAAATACTAAAATGAATAAACAAAATAATAGTTATCAAAATTTAGGCTGCCTCCTTATAGCACACAGTGTAGACTGCTGTTGCAAGTGAGACGTCCTCCACATTATGGCTCAGGAAGTCTTCATAGAAGATCTTCAATCTATGGTCGTTCACTTCAAAATCATTAAAAGTCTCCAAACTCAGAATCTCTAATGCACCGTGATCGTACACTGCAATCAGAACATACGGTCCTGTCCACCTCGATCTCAGCTTACCTGCAAAAATCTTAAAACGTGATTGAAATTAAAGCAATTCTGACCAACACGAAATGATTTCCTAGAGAGATCGTGATCATGGAATGCTTTCATTTTTCTTTGTAAATCCGCGCATTCTTATACGCATCGTTCGTGATTTCCTCCAATTCTGGAGAGTGATCTTTCTCTTTTTTACTGCTTCATCGAACTTCAAATTAAGTTGTTTCACAACCCAGTATGATTTATGCTCGAGCTCGACTAGTAGGTGGCAAGCTTTACAAAACACAAGACGATATGGGAACATTCCAATTGGTGTTTGAAATAGTGTTCGGTAAGCCCAACTGTATCATCAAGACGTGTACTCGAATCTTTACGAGTAGGATTCACCATCCTTTTTAAGATGGATTTGATCTCCCTATTAGAGACCTTTACCTAGCCACTAGTTTGGGGATGATACGCTGTAGACGTTCTATGAGTGACATTGTACCTCTTCGTAAGACTTGCAACCATATGGTTGTAGAAGTGAGTGCCTCTATCATTGATCGGGGCACGTGGAGTACCAAATGTTGTGAAAATCCTCGATTTGAGGAATTCACATAACATTTTAGAGTCGTTAGTGCGTGTAGCCTTAGCTTCCACCCACTTAGACACGTAGTCCACTGCATAGTATGTAAACATTACCAAATGACACCGAAAATGGTCCCATGAAGTCTATACCCCTTACATCAAATATCTTACAAATATGAATCGGGGTAAGTGGGATTTGGTCCTGTCGGCCAAGGTCACTAGTTTTCTGGCAGTTAGGACAAGTCTTCGTAAACATGTATGAATCATGGAAAATAGTAGGCTAGTAAAACCTACTCTCAAAAACTTTCCTAGCTGTCCTACTGGGACCGAAATGGCCACCGCAGGCGTAAGTATGACGAAAAGCTAATATGGAGTGACTCTCAGTCCGAGGGACACAATGCCTGATAACTTGGTCGGAGCAGAATTTCCATAAGTATGGGTCATCCCATACATAGTACTTAGCATCGCTCCTTACTTTATTCTTTTGAGCCTTCGAAAGATGGGGAGATAGCTCGCCCGAGGTGATATAGTTGACCAAATTGGCATACCGGGGAGATCTTCCATAACTTGTATAAATGTACTCATTATGGAAATCATCCTTAAAAGGGGCGGGATGCTCACCATTCTCAATCCTACCGAGATGGTGTGCGATTAGATTCTCTCGCATCATTTATATTTTTAATTGTGATCTCAAACTCCCGTAGCAGAATATCCATGTAATGAGTTTAAGTTTGACATCCTTTTTACTCATCGTGTACTTCAATGCAGCGTGATTAGAGTAAATAATAACCTTGGTTCTCAAAAGATAAGGCCAAAACTTCTCAAGTGCGAAGATAACGGCAAGTTTCATCTTAGCCGCGTCTAGAGTACGAGAAGCATAGTAAATAATATGGAAGCTCTCCCGACTCTCTTTCCTAAGATACACCAACCGCATGATTACTAGCATCACAAATAATTTCAAATGGAAGCTCCCAATTAGGGACCTGAATCACTGGTGTGCTAATAAGTGAGTATTTCTCTGCATCAAATGCAGTTTTACATGCATTATCGAACTCAAAAGGTATGTCCTTTTTGAGTAGATGGCATAGGGGCAGTGCGATCTTCGAAAAGTCTTTGATGAAAGGACGGTAAAAATCAACGTGTCCTAGGAAAGATCTAATCTCCCGCACGTTCATAGGGTTGGGAAGTTTCTTGATAACATCGCTTTAGCTTGGTCTACCTTTATGCCTCTTTTCATAGTTCGAACAAATTTCTTCTCGATACACTGGTGAGTACCTTTCTAAGATTGATAATACTACTATCGAATGAATCACTATTAATAGTCAAGTCATCGATAAATACCTCATTGAAATGCTCAAAGAAAATCTAAGAAGATACTCACCATGAACTTTTGAAAGGTGGTCTGTTCATTGCATAACCTAAAGGGCATGCGCCGATAGGTAAAAAAAGTGTCAAACGGACAAGTGAAGGTCATTTTTCTTGGTCTTCTAGCGCTACCGGTATCGATGAAAAGTGGAATAACCATTAAGACAAGAGCGATCGAGAACGACTAGCTAGTCTCTCCAACATCCGATTAATGAATGGAAGACGAAAGTCATCCTTCCCGGTGGAAGCATTTAACATCTTGTAGTCAATGCATACCCGCTATCCATTTTGGAACCAACTCACCATGTGAATTGGTGACTACCGTGACTCCCATTTTCTTAGGAACCACTTGGATAGGGCTTACATACTTACTATCAAAGATGAGGTAAATCATGTCTGAATCAAGGAGCTTCAATATCTCCCTCTTTACGACATCCATCATAGGCGAATTGAGCCTTCTTTGAGCTTCTCTCGTATGTTTTGACCCCTCTTCCATATATATATGATGCATGCAAGTGGAAGGGCTTAAACTTTGATATCCGTTATGGTACACCCAATAGCCTATTTAAACTCCCGAAGTACTCGCATGAGTCTCTCTTCCTCCAAATGTGTAAGTTTGGCCAAGATGATCTTCGGGAGTGTGTTATTCTAACTCAAAACATGTACTTTAAGTGCTCGAAAATAGCTTTAGCTTAAGTGTGGGAGCTATAACCAAGGAGGGAGAAAGTTCGGAGCTGAAGTAGGAAACTCCAAATAACAGACACTTGAGAGTAGGGGTTGGAATGAATTCAACTATAAAACAACATCATCGACATAAATATCGATGGTCGAACACTCTCGTGGATATGAGTAGTGTCGAGATGATTCTCTAACAATACTTTAACTTCATCATCGCCACTCATGAGCAAGGTCACCTCAACTAATGGATCCTCACAGCTTCAAAGAGGAATTATTAACATCGCCTTCGTCTTCGCCGTTTTCAAAAATGGACGTTCAAAGAGCACTAACGAAGCATTGGGGAATGGTTCCTCCTTCGTATCTACTACGTAAAAGTAAGCGAAACACAAACTCGTTAACTCAAACTACAAATTCCTTGAGAAAACCCATGGTTCTCGACAAGCGAACAGTGCCTCCAACGAAATGACAATACCGATCTCCTCTAATGGGCCTGCATGCACTGTTTGACAAATAGACAATTGCACGACATTAATGGAAGCGCCAAGGTCGCACATAGCCCTCTCGAATGCTAACATCTCCTATAACACATGGTACCGAGAACATCCCGGGATCCTTAAATTTAGAAGGCAACTTTTTCTATAGTATAACCGTAACTATTTCTCCAATTTGGACTTTTTTGTTGCCTTTGATTTTCCCTTTATTAGTGCATAGTTCCTTAAGAAACTTTACATACCTAGGGACTTGCTTCGAGAGCGTCGAGGTGTGAAATATTGATTTCCACTCGCCGAAAGGTTTCGAGAATTTCTCTCTTCCTCATTCTTCTTATCTAATATGAGTCGTTGTGGAAAAGGAAGTTTGACCTTGAATGTGGCGGTGCTTCCTTTTGAGTAGTTACCATCTGTTTAGGGACAGATGGAGTAATTACTAACTTGTGTTCTTCCTCATTTTCTTGGTCTTTGGCATCATATGACTCATTGTCCCTTTTGGGTCCCTCCATCTCTTTATCACTTCGAGTGTAACTCGTGTTAGCACTCGCCTTAGATTCAGTAAGGTTGCGAAGGCAACTTTCCCTTATCCTCGAGACGTCAACTTTGTTTGTGTCATTTGGTTCATTCGAACTTGAAGATTTCTTACCGCTGATTTGGTTTCACTAATGGATTTCTCGGTGGTAGCCTTGAATTGAGCCATCGACTCATAAATTAGTTTTATTAACCCATAAAAGCTTTAAAAATATCCTCAAGTGAAAAGTAATTATTGGAGGGTGTAGGCAACGGTTAACTTATAAGGACGAAGGTCGGATAGTTTTGATTTTGAGGCTCGTAATCGAAGTTCGGGTTTGTCCTTGTCGTTGCGTGATTGTATGTATTCCTTAATGGGACTCTAGTTGGGCCCATGAACTGATTACCCATGGCATTGGCCTGTTAATTGTATTCAAAGAGAGTAGGAAGTTCATCGCTTGCATGATTTATGGTAGTATAGAAGCCACAAGCTTTGACTTGCACTTTGCCGAAGGAGAGGAGACGCTTCATCATGGATGTCGGTTGGTCAATTTTTTAGTCGGTAGAACTCGAGACACTCCCCGTAGTCGACTTCACTAAGCGGTAGCATCAAGATCACCATAAAGGTGTGATCTGTTGTGCGATGTCCTCATACGATTGCTTCATTTGGGCCGAATTGTTATCTCGAATGTGACCCCCACACGCATTATCGATCATGCGTCATCCCATTGGCGACATACGAACATAGAAGAAATGGGCTATGGCCTTCTCGGATTGGCCATGCTTTGCGAGCAACTAGCAATCAATCCCTTATAGCGATCCCAAAATGCACCAATGATTCACCCGACTTCATTTTAATGCTTTGCATATATCTTTTGTCACTTTTCATGAAATGGATCAAACATATATAAACGTTGCGGCGTTCCCACCTAGCGACGCGCCGCATTGGAGCTCGGGTGTAGTGAGAAATGAGCAAGGGTGTGTTTCACATCGCCGCACAGGTGTGAAGAAAAATGAGCAAAGGTTCCCACACATAGGACGTGTGTGGGTAAAGAAGCTAGTCCCTTCACATCGTCGCCCGGATGTGAAGAAAAATGAGCAAGGGTTCCCACACAAAGGACGGGTGTGGGTAAAGAAGCTAGTTCAAAACAAACACGAAAACAAAAAAAAAATCATAGATACGGACACTAGATCTTTTAGACAAAATAGAAGTAGAAAAGGAAAACAAATACAAATGGGAGAAAAAAATCGCTTAGGAACATGGAACATAGGAACACTTACGGGGAAGTCAATAGAACTAGTAGATACCATGATTAGAAGGAGAGTCAATATTGTTTGCCTCCAAGAGACAAAATGGGTAGGAGAAAAAAGTAGAGAAATAGGAAGCACGGGGTTTAAATCAGTGGTACACCGGTATAGATAGAAAATGCAATGGAGTAGGAATTGTGGTGGATAATGATTATAAGGATAAGGTCGTAGAGGTCAAAAGAATGGGGGATAGATTGATTCTAGTTAAATTAATTATTGGAGACGAAAAAATTAACATACTTAGCGCCTATGCACCACAAGTAGGATTAAGCGAGAGCATCAAATGCAAGTTTTGGGACGATATGGATGGATTTATGCAAAGTATACCATTAGATGAAAAGATTTTTATTGGAGGAGATTTAAATGGGCATGTCGGGGCTAGTAACGATAGGTTTGAGAGAGTTCATGGAGGTTTTGGTTACGGTAATAGAAATGAAGAAGGAGAATCAATCTTAGAATTTGCTTCAAAGATACGATCTTCTCTTAGCAAATACTAGTTTTAGGAAGAGGGAGTCGCATATAATTACTTTTGGTAGTGGTCATAACAAGAGTCAAATAGATTTTCTTTTAATAAGAAAAATAGATAGAAAAATATGTAGAGACGCAAAGTAATACTGCGAAGCACTTACTACCCAACATAAGTTAGTAGTACTTGATATTAAGCTAACACGACGACATAATATAAATAAAAGAGTTAGCGACCCTAGAATAAAGTGGTGGAACCTAAAACATAGTAAACAAGTAGAGTTTAGAGAAAAACTACTAAAGGAAAATATTTGGAATCTTGACTTAGATGCTAATACAATGTGGCTAGAAGTGAGTAGTTGCATAAGGAGAGTGGGATCAAACGTATTAGGTATATCTAAAGGCTTTGGACCACCAAAGAAGGAAACATGGTGGTGGAATGAGGATGTCCAACAAGCAATTAAGACTAAAAGAGAGATGTATAGGAAAATACCTAAGTGTCAAGATGAAGATGTGTACAATCAATATAGAGAAGCTAGAAAACAAGCTAAAAAAGTAGTTAGTCAAGCTAAAACAAATTTCATGGAAGATCTATATACAAGGTTAGGTAATAGAGATGGCGAAAAATATATATATATAGGCTAGCCAAACTAAGAGATAAACAAAAACAAGACCTAAGTCATGTAAGATGTATTAAGGACGAAAATCAAAATGTTTTAACGCGCGGGAGGATATTAAGGAGAGATGGAGAAGTTACTTCGATAGTTTATTTAATGATGGTCAAGTTGATACCATAATAGATGAAAACCCACACCAAGAAAGAAATGTCAACTATACACGCAATATTAGAATTGTAGAAGTTAAAGAGGCATTGAAAAGAATGAAAATAGGAAAGCATGTGGCCCAGATGAAATACCCATAGAGGTTTGGAAATGCTTAGGAGAAATTGGATTGACTTGGTTAACAAAACTTTTCAATAAAATTTTAAAATCAAAACGGATGCCAATTGATTGGAGAAGAAGCACGCTTGTGCCAATCTTCAAAAACAAAGGAGACATTCAAAGTTGCTCAAACTATCGGGAATTAAACTTATGAGTCACACTATGAAACTTTGGGAGAGGATAATTGACAATAGGCTAAGGAGAGAAACAACAATATCGTAGAACCAATTTGGTTTCATGCCCGGGAGGTCAACTATGGAGGCGATTTTCCTTGTAAGACGATTGTTAGAAAAATATAGAGAAAAGAAAAAAGATCTTCATATGGTATTCGTAGATTTAGAAAAAAACATATGATAGGGTCCCTAGAGATGTTATTTGGCTGGTTCTAGAAAGAAAAAGAGTGCATGCTAGATACATAGACACTATTAAGGATATGTATGATGAAGTAGTAACGAGTATAAAGACATTTGGAGGAGCTACAAAAGAATTTCCCATTACGATAGGACTACATCAAGGATCGGCTCTAAGCCCATATCTATTTACTTTAGTTATAGATGAACTAACTAGACATATTCAAGAGGATATACCATGGTGTATGCTATTTGCAGATGATATTGTCTTAGTGGATGAAACTAAAGATGGAGTGAATAGGAAATTAGAACTCTGGAGGAATACATTAGAATCTAAGGGCTTTAAGTTGAGTAGGACGAAAACCGAATACATGCACTCGTGAGTTTAGAAACACTAGACATCGAGATGACGGAGTGGTAAAATTAGGGGATATAGAAGTTCCTAAGGTAAACCACTTTAGGTATCTAGGATCAATCATACAAAATGATGGTAACATTGAGAATGATGTCACACATAGAATTCAAGTCTGGATGGAAGAAATGGCGGAGTGCAACAGGGGTGATTTGTGATCGAAATGTTCCTACTAAGTTAAAAGGAAAATTTTATAGGACCGCAATTAGGCCAGCTATGCTCTATGGAAGTGAATGTTGGGCGGTAAAGCAATAACAATTACATAAAATGAACGTAGCAGAAATGAGGATGCTTAGGTGGATGTGTGGTAAAACTCGTAAAGATAGAATAAGAAATATAGAAATTCAAAAACAAGTAGGAGTAGCACCAATTGATACAAAGATTAGGGAAGGGCGGTTGCGGTGGTTTGGTCACCTGCAAGGACGACCTACAAATGCCCCAACTAGAAAACTTGACTCAATAGAAACCGTAGAAATTTGACGAGGTAGGGGCGGACCAAAGTTAACATGGGATGCATTAATTAGGAGGGATTTGAATGGTTTGGAAAGCTCACCATCGGTTGCACTTAATCGAGCACAATGGAAAAGTTTGATCCATGTAGCCGACCCCAGCTTAATTTGGGACTCGAGGCTATGTTGTTGTTGTTGTTGTTTGTTTATATCTTTAATGAGCTGAGCAACTCTATCCTCAGGGAAGCATTCATTTAAGAACGCGATTTTCATCTAATTTTAGGATTTAATGCAGCCAAGCGAAATGTAGAAAAGCCATTCCTTGGCTTTGTCCTTATGGCAAAATAGAAAAGATATAAGTTTAACCGTGTCCTCGTCCTCATTGGAGGGTTTCATTGATTTGCACTTAGTCTGAAACTCATTGAGGAAGGTGATGGGTTCTTCATTCTCGCCACCATGAAAGGATGGTAGGAGGTGAATGAACCCAGTCCTCAACTCAAAGTCTCAAGCATTATCCAGATAACGATATAGAGGGATTGTTGTGCCAAAAGAGCTTGAAGCTCTTAATTGGCATGACCCCTAGTGATTTGGTGATTTGCAGCCATGTTCGAGAGGATTTTGGCCTTCTTATTGCCTAAATTGGGTCTCCTTATCTACCTATGAAATGATCTCTCTAGTTCAGATCAAAACATAACACCGAACCAAATTGATTTTGATCGAGTGAGGTGTGGTAGCATAAAACTAAGAGAAACAAAAAAGAGAAAAATGAAACCTAAACTCAAAGTAAGGACTATGTCCATAACAACAAGCCAAAATTTCATCACTTGTCGTGCGTGCCAAATATAACCCGTAATGGAGTTACCAACCACAAGGGTGAAGTAGTTGTAAATACGAGTCAAATCCATAGGACTTGAGTTTTACTCAAAGTTAACAAAAAATGGGGGGGTTTTAGAAAGTTCAAGGAAACAACTAACTAAACTAGCAAAAATGAAAAGTTTGCAAAATATAATATCGATGAGAGACATCACCAAGTCTACGGTTCCACGAGTAAGAATAAAGATTCAATGACATTTAATGTTCCTCAATCATTCCAAAAAGTTATTAATTCAAGTTCTCCTATATACACTATAGCAAATCGACGTCCGCTAGAAATTCCTAATTCCCCTAATCTTGATAACTAGGACGTCCGCCACTAACTACTTCTCTAATTAATGTATAACCCTAGACAACATCCAATCGGGTTTAACACACTAACCGTATTAATTTGGATCTATGGGAATACTAATCCAAGATAACCGAATCGTGTCCACTTCCGGTTTAACCTAGATTCAATTGTTGCACACTCAAGAACTGAAAGCATGCACTGGCCACATGCATGCCCCAAATCTAAACCATATTCCTTAAAATCAATAACAATGAAATAGGAGAAATTAAATTAAATTAAATAAAAATCATAGATCTCACATAGTATATGCCATGAATCATGAATCCTAATTGTTTTCCTTCGACCTAGGCGAAGATTGGTCTCACCGAACATCATCCCTACAATCTCCAAGTTTGAAAAATTATGTATGGCGGCTCCCATGTCGACTCCGCGTATGAATACCCAAGTTCCTAATTTGAAAAACCACTAAAAACTCGCTCTCTGAGGTGAGAGAAACTAATTTTAGGGGTTGGTCTCATAACATGTGCGCCGAGGAGCATCTATGGAAATTTTTTGCTCAAAAATGGGTTTTGTACATGTGTTTACACCCGATTGGATCGTCTACCGCCGTACAGGTGATGTGGTGCCCTTTGGTTGGTTAAAGAAGCTGCTGGTGACGCCGTGTGTGCGTGAGGGCTCAACACGTGGCGGCTGAAACCAGGTGAAGAAACTCATATAAAGTTTTGCGAAGACGTGCTAGAGTGTGGCAGCACGGATCTTGAGGCGTATCCTAAGTAGCTGAGGCGAGGAGTGAAGACACGCTGTGGACATGCTGGTCCAATGAAGGAGAGCCACATGGCGACTAGTGTGGCAAGGAGGAAAATTGCACAACTTGTGCGTTTTTGTAGGAGAAAGTGTGACACGGATCTCGAGGCACATCAAAGAGCTGCTAATATGTAATGACTTATGTGTGTCCCTCTTGCATCACTTTGCCAGCTGGTTAACACTGCGCAATGCATGTCTCGAGACAAATCCTTTAGTATATGTTCACCGCATGTAAAACTCCATTTTGTGTATTTTTTCACCACAAATTCAAATGTGTACTGCTTCACCTAAAAATGACCAATAAATATAATTAAATGTATATTTTGGAAACTTTCCACATTAAAAAACTAACTTATCAAGTTAATTAATTCACCTCTAATTTCTTTCACTTTTACAACTCTCCACTTCAAACTCTCATTGCTTGAAGATTTGCATCACATATTGCACTAACTCTTTAGTTTTCATATTTCTCATTTGTCTTCTAGTGTTTCCTCTAAGATTTTATAATCTTAAAGATATCTAATTGCTAAATCATTATTTCAAACCATACGATGAATGAATGAATGTGCGTAACCTATTTGTCGGGGCCGTCTCACTAAGTCCCGACTTAACCGAATTCCCTTAATTAGACATCTAATCCATTCGATTAATTTCAACCTCAAAATTATTTTAAATTTCAAGACTTAATAATGCTCCAAAATTAAATTTTTATCCTCATTCAAACTCAATTAATGATTTGTTTAATAGGGGCAAATATCCAAATTTTCTAAAATTTTCCGCAGCACCCCCATAAAAATGGCCTATCGGAAAACTTTCACTTAATAGGCAGAAGAGTTAGGGACAGACCTAAAATGACTCACAACTCTACAAAGTTCGCAATGTATATTAAATTCAAACTTTAAGTACTTGACCTAGAGTCTTCGATACCTTAGTTACAACTTTATAATCCCAAAATAAACTGAAACTGAATCATAAATCCCTTAACATACCTCAAACTAATTTAGGAGACTCTCATAACCTATTCAAAAGTATTTCATGACCTACACTTGCCCAAAAGCCCAAAAAATATATAAAAAGTGATTACAACAGAAAATTAGACTTTAAAACATAAAACATTCACCGAAGATCTTCGAGATTTCTTATTCTATTTAGTTTTCAAAAAGAACTTGACATCATAAAAAACAACTCGAATATCGTAAGTAAATTCCTACATTGCTCTATACTCTTGCAAATGTTAGTCTGAATATATGGAGACATGTAATTCCATTTTCAAATAACAACAAATTTATATTACAATATGGATCCCTTATTTCTGTTTTAAGCTCATAACAAGCTGGCCCACTCATGATAAATCTATAGTAGTCCTATAAGTTCAATGCATGCTACCTCATAGTCGACATTACTTGCCTTAGAAGATTGCAGTACGTTTAGTATGGAGCGGAACACCTCACACTCTTATGAACAAAGCAGGGGAAACTCACTGGAAGCCATGTTTGAATGACCAAAAATGATGCGAAATGCAATGCAAACTAAACACAAATAAAGGTACAAAGCTAAATTTCATAAATAGTAACTACCATTATATGGTTTTCTTACAACCAACCAACTTTGAGAAAGATTCTCGGGGTCCTTGGAGCGTCGGATCGCCTTGAAGAAGATTCCAATAACTTTCTTGCATACCCAATTATTTTATGGGTCAAGCTTCAAGTGAAACCAAATCATGAAACCCAATGAAAACTGCACCAAAATATGCTTGATAATAGTTTCCAAAAATATTAATTATATAAGCTGTTTCAACCGGCTTTTAACTAGCCAATTTGAGGTAACTTTTTTACCTTGAAAACCTTAATATTTGTCATTATGACCAAAAAGGAACTAGAAGTACTCATGTCCTACTTTTCATAGACACCAAGAACACTCAATTTGGATCACTGTCAGAAATTATAAATTTTCCAATATGGCATGTCTACTAGGCGAACTTTATTTATTTTAACTGAAAAAACTTCTCCAAATCAATATTTTCGCAACTAAATCCTCAAAACTCAACAACAAAAATGATAAAAGCACTTGATACCAACATCAAAATATTTTCACAAATTTCTATGGAAGTCAAATTTGATTAAAATCAATAATCAATTCATTCAAAAACCAAATTTAAATCAATATCGACTATTAAAACATCTCCAAAATATCTATCAACTAAATTGCATTAGTTCAATTTATCAAAAACCTAAACAACGTCGTGAGACTTTTCCTAAATTAATGCTAATCAATCCAATACACCAGTTTACAACAAACCATACCAATTTCTATCAAAACCCTACAAAAGAAATTGAAAAATTGCGAGAATTCAAATTGAAGTGTGGAAAATTCCCGCATTAATCAATTACTAATTGTAGATCGAATACCTGGTTTCCACCGCATAAACATTGCCATAATCGACCATCTCGCAATGCTCTATGATTTTGTGGAAATAAACGGGGTGAAAATTGAATTTCCAAAGTTATGCGAGCGAAAAGATCAAATTGAGATGGTTAGGGACAAACGATTCGTTGAAATCAAATGTTTCGTTTGATTTTATTTGATTTACATATATATATATATATATATATAAACCCTTATTAGTACGCATGTCAAGAACTTAGTTTCTTTTTATTTATTAATCCCTGAATTCCTTATTTTAACGTGCTTTAAATTCTCGGTGCTTGTTTTTCTATCTCGATTTTTAACCAAACTAAACCCAACTTTTGACAAAATAGTCCATCTCAAGAAAACGTCCATAACACTGATTTCAGGTCACATCAAAACCCAAAAATTTTAACTTTTTCCACAAAATGCGAATATCTACCGCACCAATTATGTTGCCATACTTAGCCAAACTTACATTAATTTGGATACAATCTCAACCTTAACAACCACTAAACAATACAAAACTCGAAGCAAGGTCTTGCACCATTTTCATTCTCATTTTACACTTTGCCACATATCCCAACCTCGTATGTAAACCGAGGCAAAATCCCCGCGTGATACTTAACCCTTATTTACAACTTTTCGAGCGATCGATAATCTTTATTGCACTTGTGCTTTTCGGATAAGCACTTACAACAACCGATTATGACAAATTAAGGATACACCTCAACACAACCCGACATCACGATAAAATACCATATAATACACACACTAGGCATTCATCATAAAAAAAAAACATTTTACCTTATGATCTCTGGTTCGTAATGCGTAGGTCTAACCTCGAATAACTAAACTCCAATTAAAATATGAAAATACTTGATTAGTCGTCTATTCCAGCTTTATGAAACTCTCAAATATCACACTATTCAATTGAATGAATTTATGAATGAATTGGGATCTTTACCTAATCTTAAACCTTAAGCCTCAACTCTAGGACTTATCTTTGCAATTCATTTCATTCATTGTTTGAAATATTTTTTAAGCTTTTACTATAAAATTGATGCCTTAAATTTTGTATTATGACTACCATAACATTTATTTCACAATAGTTCTCTCAAACTTTCTTTAACTATATAATAGTATAAAATACAATCTTTTGCTTCATTGTGTCAACACATAGCTACCTCGAAATAAAGTATTAGGGAAAACTTTTAACTTTTTCTATATTTCAGGTTTAAAAAAATAATTATTTTAGTCAAACAACATATCAACTCTTCCTCAAGACATCCTTGCATCCTTTGTAACTTGTCTTAGTTTCATTATTGAGTTAATTGAATATACAACACAACGATAATACAAATCTTTGTTTACCTTGCTTCTATCATTCAATTATTTAAAGATAACACTACTTTTCGATTTTCAATTGAACCAAAGACAATTCTCTAATTGTCTCAATCCTGGTCAAATCCATTGACTTGCAATTAACATTCAACACATATCCGAAGCGATTTACGTTTGAAGCTTAGTACTTGCACTCTTTTGTATAAACCAATTTATTGTAAGGGCTTACATAATTCTGTGATAATGTTTGTGCCTTTCCAAAGCCTTCAATCCTTTTATATTATTATTGGTGACACAATGATAATCTTACTTCAATATAGTTTAACAACTCTACATTTTCCATTTATGAACATAGCATGAGCTCTAGTGAGTTACACTAGTTCGACTATGATTTCTATCATAATCAAGCCATTGCCTTACTTCATATTCATATAGGTCTAATTCTAATATTTAATCAATGATAACCATATCTCAATCAACTCTCGAGCACAACTTGTTTCATGTTATAAACCCGATTGAGTTGTCGATTATGGGCTTTAAATATTAATTTTCAACTTAATTTAAATTCGCTCATAACTCAAGTTGAGTTCTCAAACTTATACAATTCTCATAATACTTGAAGTAGAATAGAATTGATTATTGATTTAATATCATAAATAAAATAATTGATGAATTTAATCTCAAATTGTAAAAAAAATTTAAATAATCGATAAACAGACTTGTTGAAATTTTTGGAATCACAATTTTCATTCATCAAGCTTGAATTCTCTTCATGAACTTAGTACTATTATACAATAAGTTCAACCATTTGAATCTCGAGTAGTAACTTTGTTTCTATGAATCACTACTTCCAAAAATTTAGAATCTTACTCAATTCTTGGTTAAAAGTAGCAGTTAATACCAGCCTCTTGATATTTCGTCTACCTATTCATTCCCAATATCATAAAGTATTCTTTGGATTCTCAAATCCACAAATTCATTGACAACTTATTCTCCCCAACTTAGACTATTCTAATATAAAAGATCAGAGTAGAATATCTCACTAGCTTATTGCCATGTTCTAATCCATGTTATACACATTCTCAACTTTAACTTTTCATATCAAATTACCTTAAAAGTGATAAAAGTCTAACAGATAAGATAGAGTTGATTAACAACATAGATTTTCTATAATCCTTTAACTCTCATCTCTCATTTGTAAATCTTTGGTTTTAATGTAATTTTGCAATTAAATTCATTTTCTAATATCCCAACATTGATCCACACATCAATTTGATAATCTTATACTTTATAAAACACTTATGAAATTTACGTTATTTAGTGGTCTCTTTATTTATCATAAGTACTATCAATGACCACTAGTATCACTCTCCATTAATTGAATGACTTTTCCATATATATCCTCTATTTTAACTTAATTAGTATTAACTCTAGTAGCAGGGAATATCTCAAAGTAAATTATCAAGTTAAAGTTTTAATCAAGTCATTCAATTCACCATTTGCATTTACTAAAGTTTATTTATCTTTTTGTGCGTGCGAGATCCACCACAACGTCACCTTTTCCTTTATCCTTATATTAGTTAGTGCGATTAAACTACAAAAACATTAATAAACTTTTTCTTATTTCAACTTTACCTTTGTATAAGTGGTTACACCAAAATAATAATGACAAGCTTCTTCTCATTATTCCAATATGGAATTGCACCATATATGGAATCTTATACTGCATAATAACTTTATGACGTGTGCATAAATTAGTGGTTGTCTAACCTTCACTAGATCCTTATCATCATTTATCACTAAATTCCTTATTGAATGACCTTTAATCCTATTTAATTAGTTTTGACACTTGGATATATTCTACTCAAAGTGACTCATCACCTTTAAATTTCCCCGCAAATCATTCAATGTTTCCTTTACTTCTTAATGTCCATTCAACTAACATATGTCTCAAGCTCCTAGTCCAATTGATCCTTCTTCACCGCCTATCACTAATCAAACAATATCATTGATAATAAAAATGAATAGTACTATTCAATAGGAGAAGAGTTTACTTTTTCTCGTCGTAAGATTTCTTGTGTTTTCATTGTTCTATGTATAATTCGATTAGGTTTCTACAAACCCTTAATCCTTAATAATTTCTCATCATATAACGTTTTACCAATCTTTCCTTGTTATAATATCCTTGAAGTCCAAGTTTCCCAAGAATGCTCACCATCTCTTCATTGGATTCCAAAAATATTGATAGGAGATAAGATCTTCAAGATAGTGTATAGAAAAGACATCACAATTATTTCTATCGCATAGTTATAATACATCTCAATTGTAATCACAACCAAAATGTGGTGAATTTGGTGTACCGAGAGGTTATGGCTTTGTAAAACCTTTCATGCACAATGATGCTCTATGCACGCACAATCAACAGTTATAAATGTAATGTAATGGTGAAGGAGTAGAAGAGATGAAAAAGAGACACACGATTTATAGTGGTTCGATCCAATCGTTTTACATCCACTACCTAACTATAAGTGTTACAACCTAAGTATACAAGCATAAAATGCTTATTCACAAATTAGGACTTTCAACCTTGCCTCAACTAAGGTTTATGAGTAGCCTTTTTAGATACCACTAAGTTTTACAAATAACCACTTATAAGAAATAGATGAATGAATTGAAAATCAACTTTACAAAGTAAGGCAACAATAAGTTTAATTGCTAGAAAGCCACCTAGAGCCTAACAACTCTAATGCATGCAAGTATGAATGCGAGCGAATGAGATATATAATCACGTCACGATTTTGCACCTATCTAAAACAAGAAACTCGGTTAAACCAAATCGATGAGAATAAACATGATTTCAAATTCGATAAACAAGTAGTTTGATAATAATCAAGTTTACGCCCTAACTCTTGTTTAAATCGGTCTTAGAGTTTATAAAACTAAGTTTAAGTGCAAAACCCAAGAAAATTGTGTTAAAAAACACAACAAATGATTTTCATGCACAAAGCTCGACGAAATATGTAGTTTAAGCAAAAAGAAATAGGAAATCAAACATTCTTAAAATCCCAAATGAGTGAAAATCAACTTAGTTCGGAGAAGTGGTTGCAAGCCTTAAAACACCAGAGTACCAGCGAGCTTCGATGATGATTCGGTAGCCTCAAAAGATTCCAAGTGGTTGAATACAAAAATCAAGACTATTGGATATGAAAACTTGGACACTTGCGAGTTTTTAAGCTTGAGAGAACAAAAAAATGTTCTAAGTTTATTAAAGGCTTCCATTCCTATATACCAATTTATGGCCATTATCTTGATCTAAGGGCTTCAAATCAATCATTGATTCAAACTAAAGCAAAATTCATAAGATTTTTAAAAAGTCATTGTTAGAAGGTCAAGGTTAGAGCGCTTGGTGACATCGTAGAGCGTTGATCGCATGTATCACACTAACCAATAGGGAACAAAAACTAATTTAGTTCGTGCATCAAGTTAGCCACCCCTTAACACACCTACGACTCAAGTACACCTACTGGAACATATTGAAAATATTTAGTATGAGTCTTTAGACCCGTTTGGACTACTCGAATGTTTTCACAAATTTCAAAAATTGGAAATCCTGGTTTCATGAAACATATAGGGGCTTTAACGCAAATATTTGATTTATTTTCAAAAATCATTCAAATTGAGTTTGGTGCTTTCAAAACTAATCAAATAGTTTTTCCAAAACCAATGCATGTGTAAAAACTTATTTACACAATATAAAACCATTTCTAGTTATTAATCTTGGATAGTACTAAAACCAAAACTTTAAACTTTGGAAAATGTAGAAAAACATTATATGTATGAATCTAATGCTTTTGGCTTACATAATTGGACATATATACCTTGCAAGATTTGTATAAATTGTAGTGCAAGCTTTTCGGTCCTTGTTTCCTTATATGAGCTGAATCTTGAACTTTACGGGCAACATTTGACTAGAGCTTGTGAACTCAAACTTCCTTTTGAACTTGTGATTCCTAGAAAATTTTGGTATTGTGAAAGCACTTAGCAAACTGGTTAGAATCTTTTCACTTTGTATGTTTCCATCAAAATTTCGGGTGAAGTATAAGTAACACACCACTTAGTCTAATAATCTCCTTTTTTTATGATAACAAACAATGTGAACTTGAAAAATAAAGGATATATATTAAGTGCGCATTAATTCATATAAAGTTCAAAATCTCAAGTTCAAACCATGAATTTCTCCCTCTTTTAATAACATCAAAAAGTGGGTGCAGAGCTCCCCCTCACTGTATGCATATATAGAAGTGTAAACAAGGACAATAAATGCAAACCATCCACATGTATGATAATAGAATGAAGAATAGTATAACTCATAGATATGCATAATAAACATCAATGGTATTAAATGCTAAATGAAAATGATTAACATAGTTGTGGTACATGCATAAAACGCCAAAAAGTATGTGTCCAAGCATATATGGATGTACATTAAAGAGGACTGACATAAATGAGCCTAATGCTCCGCCTATCAAATCTACTCCTACCCTCTCCTCCTAATGGGATGAAGTCTGACGGCCAGAGTCAGAACCACGGTCGTCTCTCACCAGCCTAGGTAGATATAGATGTCCATCTATGCCCTGATAAGCAAAATAAGTGTCGATAGCTGTGCCAAAGTGAGCAGGGAGGTAGGTCGACGAGGGAGACATATTCGAGAGAGGAGCAAGGTCCGAAGTACAATGGATAAGGAGAGGTTGCTTCTTCGGAGCGGGTGGAGCCTCGTAGGTTGGAGGTTCTTCTTGAACCTCATCATCGTTACCATCACCGTCCAGGTACAGGAAGTTGTAGTATAGGTACTTGCGCTTGTCAAAGTCCACCTGAGGATCAGACTCATGAGGAAACTCGTACCCCTCAAAGTGTTCACCTTCAGGAATGTCCACCTCTTGTATCAACCGCATCTTTGTGCCAATGTAGCAATCTTCATGGCCTTGAGAGTAGCCATGCCGACGGGGTAGATGTTAGTAAATTGGCAACCCAGTAGACTAAGGTCCACCGGTGTCAACTCGAAGAAGGTGGTAATAATATGGGCATAGGGAGGCGATGACCTAAACCTAACGTGGACGTCATATATGCAATCATGATACGCGACAGTTTAATGGTAATGTCTCTCATGAGAGCCTTGTAGACATACATATCAAGAAAAGTTACTTAGTTCTTACTACCACCACGAGGAAATATGACCTTGTGAGCACTTTGTGCAAGTGACGAGGCATAAGTTTGAAGTCTCGTATCGGTGACTCCAAAAGGGATACTCGGTGATCTCCCTATTAGATTGTATAAAGGAATTAAGAACCTCAACCCTTTCAAACAGTCATTCACGAATCTTACACCCGAGAGTAGTGGTAGGAGGGTGTAGGGGAACACCAATGTGTTTAGCTAAATGCGAGAGGGGTGATCATGATGATACACCCGGTAACCACCGACCGAACTCACTAGTAGTGGCATGGTTCGAGTAGAAGACCCCAACAAAAAGAGCGTTATAGTTATCCTTATACTCGCCATAAGATACCTACCCAAGCTAGGCAAAAATCGTACGCATGGGAGGTATGCCTTGTAAAAGAATTCATAGTCCACAACAGCGAATTTGGAGGACTTTAGCGTCCGTTAGCCTTATGCTAACCGTTTGAAGTACGGACTTAGTTTACAAAGAACCATTGTGATTTGATTTGGAATGTCCCTCATTGCGAGGAGGATTGGATGGTACGATGGCCAACGTGTCGCTGATTTGGTGACTAGAAGACCTACTCTAGCGACGTGTAATGGATTATGAGGTGGTCAAAATGGGGCCAAAGATTCTGAGTCGCTATTGGATGACGGTTCGACTAGCCCATGAGTGGGGGGATGACGTAGGAGTGGTACGAGTAGTGGACTTTTCGGTTCAGCGAGTAGACATTGTATAAATGACAAAATGGTCATTGGGGCATAAATTAAGATGAAAAAGTTGTGAAGCCTAGAATGATGAAGGAAACACATTGGAAATTATCAAAAATCAAAGAATAATTACCTAAAGGACTTGTAGAAACCCAAGAGAGACCGATTGGGATGGAGGAGACTAGGTTGGAAGTAAAAGAGATGAAGAAATGAGGTTTTCGGTCATGAAAATATTTTTTATGACATGCTCGCCCGAGCGACATTAGCACTCTAGGAAAGTTTATTAGCATGCTAATGAGTTGGAAAAAAAGTTTTGTTGACCGATTCACTACCGCGCCAGTGGATCGGTTAGTGAGCTTGCCGATAAACCTAGCATGCTACCTAGTTACACCTAGTGCGCTAAATTGCTCTCTAGAATTTTTAGTCAAAAAGTTTGGATTTTTGAAAGACGACTCGTATTTATCTCATACTTCATAGACACCTTACTAACAACATATAAAAAGGTTTGCATGAGCTAGATCATGCTTAGAAGGACAGATTTAAGAATTATATCTAATTCTCGTCGAATCATGGAAAATTGGTCTCTAGGCAATGGCTTAGAGAAACATATGAGCTAGTTGGTCCTTAGTGGATACATGAATAATTTTGTATATGATCTCGAAGGAAATGGTGCCTAATTTCAATGTATTTGGTATGGGAGTATCACACAGATTTTTGATATGTTGATTGCACTAATGTTATCACAATAGATTTCAGTACAACAACCTTGGATTTAATAATCCTCTAGTTCTTTCTTCATTTATAAGACTTGAGCGCAACAATTTTCGGCAGCCACACTTTCACCTTCGACGGTGGACAAAGCAACCAAGTTTTGCTTTTTGCTATACCATGATATTTGTGAATTTCTTATCAAATGGAAAAATCCTAAAGTGCTCTTCCTATCAACTAGACTCTACAAATAGTCGGAATCAACAAAGCTTCAAGTTCAAAACTTTTTGCTTTGTCGAACCAAAATACAATGTCTTGTATGCCATTTAGGTAACGAAATATACGCTTTGACACATTTCAAATGTGATTCCTTGGGCTTGGATTGGAACCTAGCACATAGGCACACACTAAACATAATATCGGGTCTATTAGCAGTTAAGTAAAGTAGACTATCTACCATGCCACGATATAGCTTAAGATTTATGAGTTTTCCTCATTTTAATGGTGGAACTACTAGGAGTGTGACACGGTTTCAAATTTTCAAATTTGAATTTCTTAATCATGTTTCTCACATTCCTCACTTGATTTATGAAAATCCCTTGCTTGGATTGTTAGATTTTCAAACCTAAGAAGTATTTTGGTTCATTCATCATGCTCATTTCAAATTCATTTGTCATCAAAAATAAAAATTTATCACATAAACGTGTATTAGATGAACCAAAGATAGTAACATCTACATAAATTTGAACAAGGAGCATATCACGTTTCTTGATTAAAATGAATAGTGCGGGATCTAGGTTTCCTTTCTTAAGCCCCCTTTCAAGTACAAATGCACTAAGCCTATCATACCAAGCTCTAGGAGCTTGTCTCCATCCATACAAGGCCTTTTGAACTCGATATACATGACTTGGATACGCATGGTCTTTAAAACTCAGTGGTTGTTCTACATATATGCCTTCATGATGAAGCCATTTAAACATGCACTTTTAACGTCCATTTGGTAATGTAGAAACCCATTGTGGCAATCATAAGCAAGCAACATTCGCACCCCTTCTTATCTTGCTACCAGTGCAAAGGCTTCTTCATAATCAATGCCTTCTTCTCTATTATAGACTTGAGCAACCAACCTAGCCTTGTTTCTCACTAACTCACATTTTTTATTCTTTTATTACTAAAGACTCATTTGGTGCCTATAATGCTATGGTCTTTAAGTCTAGGCACCACAATGCATACCTTGTTTCTTACAAAGTGTCCTAGTTCCTTTTACATTGCCATGATAAAAAAATTCATCACCTATGGCATCATATATGTTAATGGGCTCGGCTTGTGATAGAAATGCTATATGTCCCTCATATCAGTTTATAGAAGATCTAGTAGCTATGCCTTTGCTTGGGTCACCTATGATTTCTTGAGAAGGATGTCCTAAGAGAAGTCTTGAGTTCTTAGGTACAATAGGTTCAGTTTTTGCTCCACTTCTACTTTTTACCATTTGATGTTTTAGCTTGAGTGATACCATTATCATCATCAAGTCTCATTTTCTCCAAGCTGTGGAACATTTGCTCTTTAGGATCTATCTCGTCAAACTTAATATGGATTTACACTTCTATGATCTAGGTTTATATATTAAACATTTTTTTTTACCTTTCTACGCATGAAGTACACTAGAAAAGTGCATACATTTGACTTTGGGTCAAACTTGTTTAAATGGTCCTTGTCATTTAAGATATAGCAAGTGCAACCAAACACCTTAAAGTAACTAATGTTAGGATTTTGACCTTTCCATAGTTTATAACGAGGCTTTTTCACTTGCTTTCGGACATTTACCCTATTTAAAACGTAGCATTTTGTGTTAATGGCTTTAGTCCAAAAGTGCTTAGCTATGTTATACTCATTAAGCATAGTCCTACACATTTTTTAGAAAGTTTTATTTTCCATTCAACTACTCCATTTTGTTGTGGTGTTCTAGATGAGGGTAATTGATGTGTATACCACAAAACTCCTCTAAGTTCCTATTGACAAACTCACCACCCCTATCACTTCTAATGATAGTCATTTTGAACAATTTCTCATTTTCAACTAATGCATACAATTTCACAAACACCTCAAAGACCTCATGCTTGTGTTAGAAAGTGCACCTATGTATGTCTAGTGAATTCATCAACAATAACAAAGCAATATGATTTTCCCCCTAGATTTTAAGTTTGGGTAGGTCCAAACAAATCCATATGGATTAGTCCTACCACTATAGTTACATTACTAGCTATTTTCGTCTAAAAAGATGATTTCACTTGTTTGCCAAGCATGCAAAGTTCACACTCCTTGTCTTTCTTGTATGTGCATTTCAGGATACCCTTTACTGAATCATGTTTGGTCAATTTTAACAAATTTTCCATACTAGAATGTCCTATCTTAAGGTGCTACAACCATGCATCACATTCATTTTGAGCATTCAAACATAAAACATTTTTCATATGCATCTCATTAAAGTTAATAGCATAAACATTCTTATCTATATATGCAATGAATAAGATTTCTTGCATCTCATTCCTAACAATGCATTTCGATTATTCAAACATGACGTGAAAGCGTTTGTCATACAATTGACTAATGCTAAGCAAGTTTTGTTTCAAATCATCAGCAAGATAAACTTAATAGATTGAAAAAGAATCATTTCCCAAGATACTAAGGCCTATGACCCTTCATTTGTTGTCATCTCCAAATGTAACCTTTCAACCATCATGCCTATTTAGTTTATAAAATGGACTTGCATCTCCGGTCATTTGTCTTAAGCACCCACTATTAAAGTACCATGGGGTGCTCTTCCTCGCATCCTACATAATGTAAAAGACACTAGATTTTGGTACCAAAAAACTTTTGGATCCAACAAAGTTGGTACCATAAGTGTTCTTAGCTACCCATGCTAGTCTACCATGTTGGTCTTTTGTAAGACACATTTCCGAATTGCATGAGACCTATTGCATTTAGAGCATCTATAAACATCATCTAACAATTTCTTGTAGCTCAATAGAATTATTCCATAGCCTATGCCTCTTTTTTAAAGTTCCCGTCGTTGTGCTCCCAACATTATGTCAAACATGTGTCTACCATTGGTGGACTTGGTCACAGTATTAGTCAAGTCATCTACTTCCTTGATTAAGACATCTCTCTCCTTTAGAACTTCAATCGAGTCACTTTGGAGATCACTAATGGTCTCATTTTGTGACTTAATCTCACAAATTGCTATGGTCAAGCTTTTTTTGAGTTGTTTGGTCTTCTTGACCTCTTTTTCCAACTTTTTCCTAAACTCATTAAGAATAGGCGAATCATCCAAATCATCAATATCATCGAAATCTAAAGCATTGGAATTTACCTCACTTTATTCCATGAGACAAAGTATAGCCTTCTTAGTATTCGACTCGAAGTCAGAAGTTGATGAAGATGTGTCATCCCATGTTGTCTTGTAGTTCTTCTTGCGTTTCCTCTTGTCCATGATTTTCTTGGACTTGCAATTGGCCTTGATGTGGCATGATTTGCCACTTTTTAAGTAAATGGTCTCACTTGACTTTCCTCTTTTGCTTCCACCCTTAAACTTCTTGTTGTACTTGTCGTGCTTGTACCTCGCTTTATTGAGCTTTCTTGAAAGCAAAGCTACTTCCTCCTCAATATCATTGTCATCACTAGATTTCTAGTCTTCAATTATCTCAACCGATGGAGCCGCTGTGCTATTTTCCTTCGAAGCAATCTCCTTCCTTGAGCTCTTTGTACAACCACCAAGTGCTTCCATTCTCGCTCGGTACTTTAGTTCAAACTCATAAACCGTTAGCTATCCATATAGATCATCAAAGATGTAATCTCAAAGATTTTGCCCTGATAGAATGGCATATTTCTTGGCATCCCATTCCTTAGGCAAGCCTTTAAGGAACTTGTACACTGAAGTCCCTTGATCATAGTTCTTTCAAAGATTTTTTATCACATTCAAGAGCTTTGTGACCCAAGTTATGGCAGTAGCTATATCTTCATTTGAGCCAACACGGAAAGTTTCATAATGCTCCACAAGGATCCTCAAATTGGTCTTCTTTACTTGAATTGTACCCTAACACTGTACTTTAAGCTTCTCCAAATCTTCCTTGGCTGTTTAGCATGCACTAACCTAATTGAACTCATTCTCACTTAATGCACAAAACAAATGATTCATAGCTTGATTATTTGAGACCTTAGTCCTTACCACCACGTTGGTATAATCTTCTATAGGCTTGTCTAGTGTAGTGTAGTCATTTTGGATTAAATACCATAAATTCGTACTTTGCGCTTGTACGTAAAACTTCATCCTCATTTTCCAATGACTATAGTTTGTTCCATTAAATAACGGAGGCCTACACGATAAGTTACCTTCCCTAAGTTGAGCCATATATATATTTTGCATTCTTGTACAAAAACATTTAACAAAAACACTTAAAGATACATTAGTAACACTTTGAGTAATAACCAACTTCTGATACCAATTGAAATCACACCAAAATAGGGTGATAAATTAGGTGTACACAGAGGTTATCGCCTTTTAAAACCATTCAATGAATAATAATGGTCTATGCACGCGCAATCAACAATTATGAATACAATATAATGGTGAAGAAGTATAATAGATGGAAAAGAGACTCATGATTTATAGCGCTTTGATCCAACCGATCCATATCCACTACCTAACATCCCCGGTTAGGATTTTAAAACCCCCAATTATATTAACGATAAGTGTTACGACCTAAGCGTACAAGCCTAGAGTGCCAAATCAAAAATTAGGACTTCCCACCTCGCCTCAACTAGGGTTTATGCCTAGGCTCAGGTAGGTCTTCACTTGACATAGATCTCAATAAGTCTTACAAATAGCCACTTACAAGAAATAAATGAATATAATGAAAATCAACTTTACAGAGTAAAGCGGCAATAAGTTCAATTACTAGCAAGCCACTTAGAGCCCAACAACTCTAATACATGCAAGTATGAATACGAATGACATTTAAAAGTATGTCACTAATTTTGCATGAATATCAAACAAGAAAACTATTAAACTAAATCGATGAGAACAAACTTGGTTTGAAATCAGATGAATAAGTAGTTTGATAAAAACCAAGTTCAAGCCCTAAAACTTGATCAAATCAGTCTTTGGGTATATAAAACTAAGTTTAAATGCAAAAGATAGGACATATGTGTTCAAAAACACAACTAATGATTTCAACACACAAAGCTCAACAAAAGATGTTCTTTAAGCATAAAAGAAGTAGGAAATAAAATTTTCTTACAACCCCGAATGAGTGAAAATCAAATCAGTTTTGGAGAAGTGGTTGCAAGATTTAGAACACCTCAGTTACACCACTTCCGAGGATAATTCGGTAGCCTTAAAAGATTTCAAGTGGTTGAACATAAAAATCAAGACTATTTGATGTGAAAACTTTGACACTTAAGAGTTTTTGAGCTTGAGAGGATAAAAGAATGTTCTAAGTGGTTGGTTAATGGCTTCCAAGCCTATTTAACTATTTATGGTCTTTATCTTGATCCAAGGGCCCAAAATTAATCATTGATTCAAACTAAAGCAAAAGTTATAAGCTTTTTAAATAGCTTTCAGGAGGCTAGTTAACGCGCTCTGTGATAGTTAGCATGGTAACGATTCCCAATAGTGTGCCAATCAGCACGGACCAGAGACTAATTAATTTCCTATCTCAAGTTAGCCACTCCGTAACATAACTATGACTCAACTAAAGCTTTGGGGAACATATTGAACATGTTTAGTATTAGTCATAAGACCTATTTGGATTGCCCAGATGTTTTTACAAATCTCAAAAATTGAAAATCTCGGCTTCTTGAAACATGTAAGGACTTTTTTGCAAATATTTGCTTTCTTTTCAAAAACTATTCAAATTGAGTTTGGTGCTCTCAAAACCAGTCACACTTGTTTTTTAAAAACCAATATATGTGTAAAAACTCATTTTGACAATATAAAACCATTTCAAGTTATTAATAAAAGATAACAATAAAATCGAAACTTGAAACTTTGGAAAAAGTGGAAAAACATGATATGCATGAATCTAATGCATTTGGCTTACATAATTGGACTTACTTACCTTACAAGATTTGTACAAATTGTTGTGTAAGCTTTGTGGTTCTTGTTTCCTTGTGGGAGCCGAATCTTGAAATTTATCACTATATTTGACTAGAGCTTGAAAGAACTCTAACTTCGTTTTAAACTTGTGATTCCTAGTGAAGTTTGGTATTCTGAAAATACTTAGCAAAGTTGTTAGAATCGTTTCATTTTGTTTGTTGCCATCAAAATCTCTCGTGAGTATATGTGACTAACAACAATACATAACATTACTCGAGTCTTATATTTCTCATTACCCCCAAAATGTCGATAAAACCATTTATTAAGTCATAATTTATTCATAACTTGAGAACACATCTCCAAGTCGGTGAACCCTAACTTTTATTCAAGCTTTACATTAAATGATTTCAGGTTCTAACACTAAATTGTATCGGAGTTATTATTGATTCTCAAACAATTAAAGAATAAGGAAGCTTACTCTATAAACTTGGCTCTAATACCAAATTGTAACAGAGCCATTACTGGAAAAAGCTTTGACTATGCTTTGACACTAAACTGTAGCATCCCCCCTACCCCAATTCGGCCGATACTTGACCTAAAACCCTAATTAAGCCCCGGTACACCAGTGGAACTGAAATTGAGTAATTGTACATCCATCTTTCATACCGATAATCACAGCTTTGAATATATCTTATACCTAATATATAATTGAAAATGCGGAAAAATTAAACTATTTTCTATAAAATATAAGATACAAATACCCGCATAATCCTCGATCAAAACCATATCCCATCCCTAGTTTTTACAAAATAGTAATTCAAGATAATATATAAACGGTAGGGAAATCTATTCACCGTAAAGAATACTATAAACTCCAAATATTTTCCATTCTTGAGTTGAAGTGCACTTAAACAACCTGAAATGTTAATTTAGGGAATGATCGCTTCAACTTGCTCAGTAAGTGATGCTTGTAAACTAATCTACCTTCATCTAATATGAATAAGTTAATGAATAACAATATGAATCTAAGCATATCTATTCGGGTATTGAAATTGACATAAACAATACATAACAAAATGCCAATCATTTGGTTTCATAGAGCATGTTTATACAAATATGAACTTGCTCAATAAGGTGGTGGCCGACTACCTATTCTCACAGAGTCCACTAGTCTATGTCATATTCATAACCAGGCTACCATCATGTTACATTATTTAGGTCATGATTGTAAATCACCAAATGTTATTTTCATACACCAAAGTGACCCATCTCAACTTAGTGCTTAGTGTCGCATAGTGAACTTTTTAGCGATCGCGTGGCCTATGGCGACATAAGCACGATTTCCAATGAGGCCGCATGTCATGCGCTCATAAGGTGTGATGTACAACTACATTTCCAAGCATGACGGTAATGAGTTGGAATACAACCAAATATAGTCCGCTCCACGACATTATTGTATATACATAGCTCCCATATACTAGTCCATAAACTAAATGAACTAAATATAACTAATTACGATGTATAATTGATAAGAATACAAGTCCTACTTACCTATGTTGAGCTTTCCTACCTTTATACAAACTTACATCACTCCCGAAGTCCTCGACCTTTTTCTCGTCAATCAAGAACCTAAAATACACCAATTGTAATTAATATGGGTGTAATACTCATTAATTAGGATCCCTAAATGGTCATAATCGAATCAAAACCAATTTATCAAATTTTAGGTCAATATGACCATTTCTTATTTTTTGAGGTAAGAATTTTGGTATAAAGTCTCGCACGAATCTCGACTTCGTTATTTTTCATAGAAATTCATTAATTTCTTTTTATTTGGTCAAAATATTATTTTTTTGAATTTTTCTCTAATTTTTCTTTAATTCTTTTCTATTTTCCAGCCTTTTTAATCTATTTTTTTATTTATTGAGATGGGTTTAAGCCTAAACCAAGTGAACCGGGTTCAACTCAACTAATCCAAACCGGCTTAGTTCGTGGCTCACCCCATCTTCTTCATCAATGAAATAGAACTATACTTTATATCATTTCAACAATCTTATTTTTAAATTAGGGTGTGGCCAAGCCAAACCCATCTGGTCGATTCCAAGAGGAGATCGCTCCCTTGCATCTCTTTCCTCTTTCCCAAATTATCATCTCAATTAATAACAACAAAAACATCATCAATGCCATCAACAACAACAACCCAACAACACTACAACCAACAACAAGAACGACATAAACAATGAACAACAAAAACAACAACTCACCTTCATCTCCATCACCTCTCGCTTGTATGGTCTCTCTCTCTAGCAATCTCACCTTCTTCTTCTTGATCCCGAAATTGAAACTAGTGAAGCAGTGTGGTTATGTTTGGGACTAAGATTAGATTTCTTTTAGATTCATATTAAATGAATCTCGAGGAAGAACTAATGTTACATTTCTTATATTGATCTTTCTCGAGATAAGTGTTGCGTATCTCGATATCGATCTTTTGGCTATTAGCAAACCCATCACCTCATGATCGACACTCATTAGATCAAATACACATTCTTCTCGAGATTTGTATGAATGAATCTCAAGGTTGATCAAAGGGAATATGAACTAAAGGATCATTGACTCTTCTTATGATGTGGTTACACATCTCGAGGCATCACAATGACAACAACCACAACTGATCCACTCATTTAATTCCTCGGTTTTCATGCTACGCGTATCTCAAAGCAAATCTAAGAACATTTAATTTGATTTAAACTATTAGATTCATTTGTATATTCATATATATTTCTATATATAAATATATAGATAATTATATATTTTCACGCCTATTAATTCACCATGCGCTCCATCGACCACTTTTGGGCATGCACAATATCTTACGTCCTACGCAAGTCACCTTCCTCCTCGTGCGTCACTACGTGCCCACCAATTATTAATTACTTATTTATTTTGAATATATATTTATCGATACAATTTATATATAAATATACATATATATGCCTATATTAACACACTTATGACTTCATAGTACGCACTAACGAGTTCACTTAGGTGTGCACGTTACCCTACGACTCGTGTGCATCACCCTTCACTTTAACACTTTGCATTAGGCGTCCTATAATTTTTCAATTATTAAATTATAGGCCAATAAATCCATTATTTTTATAATTAATACTAATGCCCACAAAATAAATGCCAAACATCATTCAATTCCACTGATATGCTATTCGAGATAAGTAGGGCTTAACCAGGAGCCTAACTTGGGTTAATTAGAATTCAGACTAACGCTAATCATCTACTTAAGATAACGAGTCCTTACATCTTGGTTAACTATTCATCCAGGCAGGACCGAAATGTAACATCACATTAGGAGACCTTTCTGGTTGCTGGGGATGAAAGGGATATATCAGAGTTGATTATGAACTATGGATTTACAGCAGGTGAAGCTTGAGCATCATAGACCTGGAGGTTTCCTACAACCGCTTCCCATTCCACGATGGAAGTGGGAAGACTTTGCCATAGACTTTGTTAGAAGATTGTCGAAGACTACTTGAAGACACGATTCTATTTTACTAATTGTAAACACATTGACGAAATCTGCCCATTTCTTACTAGTCGTAGTTCATTACAAATTTGACAATTTGAGTGTATTATTCGAGAGAGATAAAGAAAGTTTATCAGGCTGCATGGGGTACCCTTGACTACCACGTCGGACAAAGATGCTATAAATTCGTGTAGGATGAGGTGGACTATGCAGGAGTAGTATGGTGCGCGCTTATAGTTCAGACTAATGGGCAAACTGAGAGATTGATTCAGGTTCTCGCAGATATGCTCCGGGCTTGTGTACTTGAGTTTTTTTGGATCTTGGAAGGAGTACCTAATTTAGAATGAGTTTGCATACAAAAATGATTATCAGGCTAGTATTGAGATGGTGCCATTTGAGGGTTTATATGTTGGATCGTGTCGCTCGCCAACATGTTGGGCTGAACCGGAGGATTGAGAGTAAGTGGGGCCTAAAATTGTTATTAATCACATGGAGAAGGTACAACAAAATCCCTAGAGGCTTAAAAAGGCCTATGAGAGGCGAAAGAAGTATGCAGACACAATTGCATCAATTTCACATATACCAAATGAGCCTTTGTGTATTTGAATGTTTCTCCTCGAAAATTTCTTCACATATTTTTTTTAAAAGGCAAGTTAGCACTGAGATTCCACGGTCCTTCCAAATCAATAAATGGGTTGGGAAGATTGCTTATGAGCTTGAGTTACCCCAACAGATGTCAAGGATTCATCCATTTTTCCATATTTCTATGCTTCGACTGGCTAAGTCGAAGGCTGGCTTACGACCGATGATTTGAATTAAGCCAGATTGACCTGAGCAAGGATGTATCTTATGAGGAGAAGCTAGTACATACTTTAGACTAAAAGGTACAACAGTTGAGAGGGAAGTCTATCCTGAAGGTGTTAGTCAAGTTGTAGTTCCATGGTGACTCGGAACTCACTTAGGAATGGGAAGACTATATACGAGATAGGTTTTTGTATCTTTTCAAGTCATGTATAATTTGAACTTGGGTTTTAATTGTAAGGACGAAATTTCCATAAGTTGGAAAGGTTTGTCAAGGGCATAATTCCTTATCCTAGATTAATTTCCTTAAACAGGATCATTGACACGTGACATGGGACCCGCATCGAGATATATGCGCACCAGCGTGGGACCGGGGTGGTGAGTGATGTTGTTAGTTTAATTTATGTTAACGTGGCTTAAAAAACTAATTTCATGTGG
The DNA here is from genome assembly GCA_039657325.1 of Stephania cephalantha. Taxonomy (NCBI): domain Eukaryota; kingdom Viridiplantae; phylum Streptophyta; class Magnoliopsida; order Ranunculales; family Menispermaceae; genus Stephania; species Stephania cephalantha. Next base: position 35,008,341 of record CM077570.1, on the reverse strand, counting down.
CCATAATTTAATTTGTATATATGAAGCCTAAGTTACATAAATAAAACATTAGTCATGGATGTTCTTCGAGATACGTGTAAACACATCACAAATCCAATTATGTTATATTATGTGTTATCAAGGAATAGTTAGTAGAGAGTTAATGGATTGTGGGGTCGCAATTACGTCCATTGGATTGATCTAGAGATAGGTGATGTATATAAGATCAAGGGCTAAAAATATAATTTATTTTAATATATATAAAATTGAATGGGATTAACTTGCAAACATTTCATTTAATCTAAATGGGAGAGAAGAAGATCTGGAGAAAGAAATCAAAGAATCGTGAGGAGATTTTGGTGTATTTGAGAGGGATAGATCAATTTAGTGATCAAGTTGCTAATGCGATGACTTGTTGTTCCATTTCATTTCATGAGTTTGCTATCATGGAATTGTTTGTTGTTTAAGTGGCTTCATTGATCCCAAATCATGTGCTATTTCTTTCTTGGTTGTTGAGGATTTTGGTCAAAAGAAATAGCATGCTATTAGATAAGCAATTTACGGTATTATAAATCCATTTTCCATTGGGCATTAGTTATGCAACCACATTGTAGGATGCATAAATTTTGTCATTCCTTAAATTATAAAAGTAGTTATTTTTTCTATGACCATGATATGATAGAGATGAGCACGACGTATAGGGTCATAAGACATTCGCGGTTGTTTGGATCACACCACTTGCTTATGCAACACATAGGGTATGAGACTCGGGGTTGTTGACAGGGCTACTAAACATTTGAAGGACATTTGTGAGTATTTATACATGTGAAATGGGCATTTGTAATAATGTACAGGCATCTATAAAATAGATTACACCCTATATAGTTGAATTAGGCCGACGTAGTGTAACTTACAACTCACAGACCCTACATCATTACAAGTTTCATGTTGTTTAGCTAAAGTATCTTATAGCGTGATTTTTTTTTCAGGGTTATGCTTTCATATACTAGTTGTATATTTGGAAATGTGGATAAATGTCTCTCAATTTTACTTTCCACTTTCACGTACAGACCGTCCTTTTATGACGTGTGTGCAGACCCATCCAGTAGCAGACCAGGCAAAGAAAAGATCATAAACTACCTCTTTGCCATAAATGTTGCTACATCAGACAATGCAGGTTTTTGGTTTTGTTGTATGAACTATATATGTGTGTATATGTGTGTGTGTCTTTTATATACTTTTGGAATTATATATATAGGTTGAGAGTTAGTTACCTGACAAGAAACATGTTAATATATTATTATCATCGTTTTGTTATACATATGCATATGATATTTGTTTGTTGGTTGTCCACATATGTAGATTTTATATTAATGGTTTTCGCCAAATTGCCAAGACGGCTGCTGAATTAGGTTATGTTATAAAAAATTTACTTCACTTTAAATTATTGTTGAATATGAGAAGAGTTAAATGCTTATTTGGAAATAAGCTTATGAGGAGATAAGTTTGAAAAGGATGATTAAGAAGTAGTTAAGTCTTATGTGGCTGAGATTAAGGCTTAATAACATAATTAGACCGGCAGTTCCCTAATATTAGAAGGGATCATCACACATTCTCCTTGGGATTTGTGATAATGTTACTTGGAAAGTTTCATTCTTTCCTTGAATTTAAGGCAATGGCTAGGGGACCAATCTTGTTTCTCCAAGTTCTTGATGGATTATGATCTCTCATTGTCCATCCTCTTCATACCTTACTTCACGTTTTCCATTTCTTTCTCATGCTTCTTATAGCCCTCCCTATTTCTCATGTCAATGGCGTGCAAGAATTTCTCAATTGACTTCAATGAAGTCATCTCTTTGCTCTGCTATAGCTTTCCTTGTTGGACTTGTTGATCGAAGCCTGGATGTAACTTAAGTACGTTAACATGATTTCTATATGAGAAGTTGGGTTATTGTTGTATCCTTGATAAAACTTTTAAGAAGCCATTCCTCATGGCCTGAAGTTATTTCCATTGCTCTGGTAGTTCATGAAGTTAATCTCTTGAAGCTCCATTTTTTGCTACATGTCCATTGGATTAACCACCATGGCTTGGTGATTAATGGGTTGTTGTGTAGCTTGCACTTGTAGACTTTATTTTCCCATTTAAAGTTTTTCCATTTGATTGCTAAGGTTGAGTAGTTATGCCATGATCGCAGCTTGCGACTCAATCTCATATATGCCTAATGGTTTCCTCACTATGGAATGTGTACCGTTTGTAGAGTTCTGCGACATAAGATCTAGGAAATCTAATGCACCATCCTCATTCTTGGTTAGTAAAAAACCACCTACTGTGACATCTATTATTGTTCTGGTGCTGTGATTGATCTCGTATTAGAAAATATGGAGTTGTGCACAGTTCACATATCCATATCTTGGACATCTCCTCATCGTCTCCTTGAAACTATCCCAAGCCTCGCCAAGAGGCTCAACGTCTTCCTGCTTGAATTGATTGATGTCTAGTTTCTTTTCGCTGACCTTAAATAAGGAAAGGAACTTGTCTAAAAATCTCTTATTCGTTTTTGCCCATGATTTCATACTCCCTTCATTTTGTCCTTAGAACCAAGATTTGGCTTTTACACCTTATTAGAATGGGAAAAGTATCATCCTGATCACCTCCTTTATAACTCCGGTAATATACTTAGTGTCCCACTTATCCAAAAAATTCTCTACATGCGCAACTGAATCTTCATTAGCTAGCCTGTTAAACAAGCTATTTTACACCATGTTGATTAGATATGGTCTCTCAGTCTAAACTCGGTGTTGTTGGTTGGAAGCCTCATTACTTAGTTGTAAGTCTCTTGAAATTCTAGCCTGAAGTAGTCATGAAGACATCTCTGTCCCCGCACTTTGTCCAGCACTACCAGATCACCTTTGGGTTGGTTATTCCATTGGCCCTATTTTTGGTTTCCAGCTTGATCCTCTGCCATCTTGAATCGTTTCTTTTTCTTTCCACCATTGGTTATATCAATCTCAGGGTCGTATGGCTGTAAGTCCTTTTTACCCTTTAATACGCATGCACAAAATTTCCCTAAAAAGAAAACACAAAAGATCAAGTGTAGATTGTCAAACTTGAAATTTAAAACTTTATTTTTTTTCTTTTTCTTTTTATAAGCTTGAAAGTAAATTGCTTAAAATAAAACTTAATAATTTTTCAAACTAAGTCTAAATGGGTACCTATCCTCGGCAACGGAGCAAAAACCTTGATCATGGCCACAAGTATAGCGGCTGTATTATAGTAATACTATGATCAACATACGTTGATTACAGATATCGTCCTCAGAGAAAGTTGTATTGCACTTCGTATCACTTAGTCAGAATTACTCTATTACTAAGGAAATCCTTTTTAATTTGGTTTTAAATTAATCTAATCTAATCTATTCAATGTAAATAGTTGTCAACTTTTATATTAAGAAGACCTTAGTTCATAACTTCACCTAGGTGATTAATAACTATGCTTTTCAACCCATTTCCTTCATCTTCATTATGTGTGTGCAATGTCTAATTAGAATAGACAGATTTACTTTAAATCCACTTCAACCCAATGTTTCACTGAAGTGATTCTAATGTGAAAACAATAACTCACCTATAATTGTGAATAACGTAACCTCTATATTGATTTAAGTTCCAAATCTTTAGATTCATAACCAATTAAGTTTACTATATGTGCTTCTTTAATCTATAACTATCTATCGATGTTATATATTTTACAATCGTAACGTGCATATCCAGCTTAAAAGCTTCAATGGATATAATAACTTCTAAAACCTAATATCTACAAACATTTGATCAAGATGTTTATAGCATTAGGCTCAGAATCAATTAAAATTCTAATCATTGCACTTTTCAACATTATGATCCCGTCATAACTACTTAAGCATAACATTCATACCATTGATCGATTGACCCATAATATTATTGAGCTATTCACAATACATTGAAACAAACATGCACATAATTATATTAATTGAAATCAAAGATTAAACGAATAACTTCATTTAAGTGAATAAAAATATTACCAAATCACCACACGTGAGTCTTCAATGTCTTCACATCCACAAATCTTCTTAATATTCACGAACAAAGTAAAACTAGGTTAATAGGTTATAACATATGGTGGTGTATATGTTTAGCACGTTCTAATACCTATTTATACTCCTACGAAACTTTAGAAAATAATTAGAAATCTTAGTTGACAATTCTACATGAAATAGAACTCTAACTTTCTATTTATTTTGTCTCGGTGCTGTCACTTAATGATACGACGCTATATGTACAATGCCACGGCGCTGTGACAGCTTTCATCCACTTTGTGTGCTTTTTCTCCCATTTTCTAGACTCAGTGCCGTACATTAACCCCCTTGGTGCTATATCTTTTAACCCACGGCGTCGCCACTATGCTTTCACAACCAAAATCTGTAACCTCCGTTTTAATTCCATAATCAGGATCACAAACCCATGACATGGGACCTACACCGTGATACGCGCACCGACCGAGGGACGTGGCCAAGGTATATTGTATTTTTGAATTGATGTATGCCTAGTTTTATGTATTGTGTAGACTTAATAAGTCGGTTTGTACAGTTGTAGACGTCAAGATGAGAGCGAGGACGCGCCTCAAGTTGCGTGCGAGACAGGGAACCGGGTAGTTAGCATCTTGGTAAGTCTTATTTTATATTAATATGAATTAATGAATTATTTATGAGCCTATGTTTGTGTTTATTAATGTAAATCAAATTAAAGTCCTATAGTTTTGGTTTAAGAATCTACAACACTTAGACTTAACTCGGGATACACGCTAGCACACACTCCCATGATATGTGTGTCAGTATGTTGTGTTAGTGAGCTGGAATTAGTGGGATAGTAGGAGTGCATGAGAGCCACAAGATGTCATGGATATGGATGGTACACATTAGATGAAAACTCAAACATATATAAACCAACCTTAGTGCATTCTTCTCATTTTGCGTGTTGGAAACAAAGGAAATAAAATACCGAGCTACGAGAAATTTAGTAATTGCAGGAAAATTAGGAGTTTGAAGAGGTGTTTTCATTATCAAGAGTTGGAGAATCAAACACCCATCAATAACTATAACCTAGGTAATGTGTTCTTCAATTTCATATATCTAAATTAGGGGTTTTGGGGTTTTAAACCATGGGGTTTTCAATTAAAAACTATTTCTAAGTCTTGTTTCACTGATTTTAAGCATTTAATACATTCAAATCAAATCTGAAGTCTCATTTTTTCAGATTTTACAAGTTTTTGCTCAAAAATGTGGTTTTCAAGGAAATCAACTGATTTTGTGAAAATCAACTATGTGTGTTTGTTTGCAAAATCTAAACCCATTTTCGAAATCCTTGTCAAAAAACACTAGGGATAGCACTAGTGCCTTCGAATTTAAGTTTCAAAAATCAAAGTTATGTATTTTCTCAAGTTTGCATGTTCTTGAACAAATGCATGGCATGCATGTTGAAACCCATTGATTTTGATGAATTGTAGTTTCACTGCAGAATTTTGCTCGCAAAATTGTGGCCTGCAGAATTGCAAAACTTTGGCCTCCAGAATTGAAGAATTTTGATATTTTGAATTACAGTTTCACTGCAGCAAAATTCTGGCCTGCATAATTGCAAAATGTTGGCCTGCAGAATTGAAAAATTTTGCAATTCTTATTGTGGTTTCACTGCTAGACACATAACCTAACATAGACCCAATAACTAAGTCGAGCACCTTAACTCGACCTAAACTCACACTAAACAATGTAAATACACTCTAAGACATACTTAATCATACCAGGAACTTAAGGAAGGTTCTCGGGAGCCTGGGTACACGAATTGGAGTGTCGGGAGGTCGGATTTGGCTAGGGAATTGGCGTGATAAGTGAGTATACCCAATGGAGACTTTACTTGGCATTTCATTTCTATTAATTGTTGTCATTGCATAGTCCTTTTGACTATTTTTCCTTTGTATTCTTATATCATGTGTTCTTTGTGTCTATGCTCACTTTATGAGTCTAGTTTGCATGATATCCATTCATTTAATTAGGTTCATTGATTTTATACCATGCTATGTTTATTCTTGATGTTTTAAATGTGAATTCTTTGATAAATAGCATGCTATTAGGCTAGTGAATTTCTTATAAATGTTTTATGTGGAGTTGTATTCCTTATTTGTTTAGGTGTGTAGATGTGCCTATGCCTTAAGAATCTATACTTGGTATTTCTTGAAATTAAAAGCAGTTTTCGCATTTAGGTTCCGTACTCGATCGAGATGTGAGCGAATCATGGGGTTAGAGTCCCTGGGGATGTCGACACATGTTAGCTGACACTATGTGACACTCAGGGATAAAGTACCTGAGGTGGTCTACACACCGAGGTTAGAGTCCCTATTAACACTTGGGTTAGAGTCCTTGTGCTATATGATTATTGAGTCGGAGTGACACGGTTCACTACCGACCGGACCTAAATCACAACTAGTTAGCCTAGTTTCAGTATCACTTGTTTAACTCTGGTATTTACTAGCAAATGGTTTATTTTCTAGCTTTCCCATTTATATGCTTTTAAATACCATTTGAATATTTGGAAATGCAAATACAAATTTTCATCAGGGATTACTTTTTTATTCTTGTACTCAGCGCCCTTTTTATGATGGTGGGTGCAGAGCCGTCTACTAGAAGGTCATGCAAGGAGAAGATCAATGATTGTCTCTGAGCCAGTGAGGCGTCACTGCATCGATTGTAGGTCTTCTTTTGGTATTTTGATTGCATATGTTATATATGTCTTTCAGATACTATTTGGGTTGTATATTGGGTTGAGCATCGGTTCCCCAACCTGACTTAGACTATTTTACTGTTTCACTTTATTTTGAGGATTTTATATATATGATGTCATTTCCTTGTTTTCCAAACTTAAGATTTTACAAATGGCTTCCGCATAAATTATTAATTGCTTCTGCATAATCAATGGGACTTCTGCTAAATCATGTAGTTAACAAAATTTTTTTAATTAACTCAAAATTTTATAAACTAGTAGTACTAGTCTATTACTTATCCTGAACATGAGAAAAGAGACATTTAGGTTGTAAAGGCTGACGAATACATAGTTAAGTCCTTCGTGGACAGGATTAGGGCATAATTACGAGATTAGGTCGGGCGGTGCCTTTGATTAGGAGACGAGCTGTCACAGTTGGTATCAGAGCCCAGGTTATTAGAACCTTTGCAGTAAATAATGAAAACACAAACCTTAGAAGTGGAAACCAGATGATCCTCTCCTAGGAACTATTTTGTCGGGAATTGAGTGAAGGTGAGCAGGGGGTGTTTTCTTTGTATACATGTTAATTGCTATATGTATATGAATACAAGATACGTCCTGTGGTAGATGATTTTTGTACGATTGTCAACAAGCAGACACCGATGGTGAATTCGCGTGAGGTCGGAGACACCGTAGCTAGCTGCAGTCAGCCTCCCACCGTATCAGTTGACGATTTTCAGAGGATGTTTGATCGGATGACCACTAAGGAGCGACAGATCACCGATTTCATCACCTACATGTCAACGTAGATAAATGCACTTGTTTCGACCGCCCCCGTCACTATAACTACTACTGCACCCCCGACTACAGAGGCACCTACTGCACCAGCAATTACTACTACTGCAGAGGCATGAGCACCTGTACCACCCATAGAGCCAGCGCCACCGCGTCCACTACCACTATCGATTTTCACGGTACAGATAATAGAAACAGTAGTACACACGCCCACATCCACTACATCTGAGACCACTGCTTGTCGAAGGACGCCAAGATAGTGATGCAGTTCATTAAACATGCCGGCTTATTTTTTTGGAGAAAAGGACCATAACAAGATCAAGAATTGGATCCTATCGCACGAGAAGCTGCATCTACTACTGGATAATAAGGACAGACTCCAGCCAGTTCTTTCATAATACACCCTGGATAACGGGTGATGATGTTTGGTGGCCCAATAAAGTGGCAAGCAAAAGAAGCATGACATCATGGGAAAACTTTAAGGTGGAGTTCTACAAGCAGTATTTTTCCAGTTTCGATGTTGCAAAGGTTGAAGAAGTTTATGACTTTGGACAGGCTGAGGGAGAGACAGTGATAATGTAATGCGACCGATATGGTTACGTGAGGCAGTTCGCAGGATACTTGGTGAAGGATGAAGCAGATGACGCCTTCTACTTTGGGGATGGACTAAGGCCAGATAGAGCTAGACACATCGTTGGCACCGGGGCACGCACTCTGCAGAAGATCTACGAGATAGCACTTGCCCAAAACTTATGAGTTGGGCAAAAAGGAGGAGAGAGTAGCAGAGGGTTACGGTTCAGGTTAAGACTACGATAAGAGGCGGAGGGATAAGGGACAAAGAAGAGGGGACAGGGGTGCACATAGAGGTGGGGCACCTGTTGCCCCTATTTCAGCAATGCCCTAATCAACTAACCCTACACCCACATAGACATATGGCAGAGCTCCCTTGCCACGTCTCACTAGACATGCATTGCCAACTCCATCGGCACTGCGATAGCAGCAGCTACACGGTGGCCGAGACAGTGGTACAGGCCTAGATGGACCACGAAAGGGTCAGCGACAGTTACAGGGATAGGCACAACAGGCAGGACCACATCGTCAGATCACTTGCTGGAGATGTTTTCAGGTGGGACACATGTCTAATGAGTGCATACAATCGGCAACACATCCCCTACAGTAGGGCAGAAAGAGAGTTCACATGGTCACACAACCAAATGCGGGGGCAACACGCAGTCTCATCGAGGGCACAATTTCCATTTATGGTATAGACTTATATGTATTATTTGACACTGGATCCACTATTTTTTTATTGTTGGTCGCACGTTAGAAATATTAGGATTGGCACCTGTTAGGCTTAGCATATTCATGATTTTGAGCACTGCAGTCGGGATAGGGTTTACCCTAATAGTTTAGTTTAGGGATCTCCGGCAGAGAAAGGCGGGGTAGAGTAACCGGTTAATTTTAGAGTCCTTGAGATGTTGGAGTTCGACGCGCTGCTAGGGATGGATTGGTTGTCAGCCTACCACACACATATTGACGGCTTCTGTAAGTCTTTCATATTTGTGATTCTAGGATTTATGATGTTTGTTTATCAAGGTAGTACACTGAGACTCAGCACCACGAGAGGTCGGCTTGCATCAAGTGGAGAGATAAAGACTTTGGTAGCGTTGTACGTAGTAGCAGAGAGTCTTCCCAGATAATTTCTATATGGATTGACCAGGATTACCACTAGCGCGAAAGGTAGACTTCATTATCGACTTAGTATTTGAAACCAGACCGATCGCGATACCGCCGTACCGCATGGCTCCGAGGGAGTTAGAGGAGTTGAGGACTCAACTTAAGGATTTGGGAGAGAAGGGATTTGTCACACCTTCGATGACACCATTGGGAGCGCCCGTTCTATTTGTGAAGAAGAAGGATGGCAGTCTATACTATGCATTGACTACAGGCAGCTGAACAAAGTGACATTCATAAACAAGTACCCACTTCTGCGGATAGACGACTTATTTGATCAACTGAGAGGAGGCTAGTTTTTCTCCAAAATAGACTTGAGATCGGGGTATCATCAGCTTAAGATTAGGGATGAGGATAGGTCCATGATAGCATTCAGCACCAGATACGAACACTACCAGTTCATGGTAATGCCATTTGGGCTGACCAACGCCCCCGCCGTATTCATGGATATGATGCTCTAGAAACTTAGACTATATCTTGACCACTTCATGATAGTCTTCATCGATGACATCTTGATATACTCGAGGACACGTAAGGATCACGAGTAGCACCTTAGAGAGACATTGCAGACATTGAGGGAGCACCGACTTTTCGCTAAGTTTAGAATGTGTGAATTCTTGCTTGCAAAGGTCAAGTTCTTGGGGCACGTTGTGGAGCAGCAGAGATTGTAGTAGATCCAGCCAAGATTTAGGCGATCATTAATTAGCCGACACTGACATCAGTACCGAAGGTCAGCAGATTTCTAGGGTTAGCACGATACTACCGTAGGTTCATGAAGGATTTCTCAAAGATCGTTTCATCGATGACGAGGCTGACACAAAAGGATGTTGCTTATGAGTGAAATGAGAAGTGCGAGGCTGCATTTACTCAGTTGAAGAGGTCATTGACTACCGCGCCAATGCTAGTACTGCAGAGGCTGGAAAGGGATTTCTAGTGTACACAGATGTTTCTCGTACGCTTAGAGTTCAGTACGACTTTCGACCCTCAGACCTACGGGTACATTGAGAAATTGATTCAGGGCCTCGACGACATGTTGCGAGCATGCGTGTTGGAGTTTGGCGGATCTTGGGCAGAGTACCTATTGTTGTGTGAGTTTGCTGACAACAACAGTTTTCAGGCTAGCATTGAGATGGCTCCATTAGAGGCTTTGTACGGTAAATCGTGTTGCTCGCCATCGTGTTGGGCAGGGCTAGAGGACCGGGAGATAGTGGGGCCTAAGATTGTTTTTGAATACACGAAAAAGGTCAAACTTATATGTTAGAGACTTAGAGGAGCACAAGAGAGACATAAAAGATATGCAAATAAGTCTCGCAGTGATCTCGCATATTCTGAGGAAGCCTTTCTCTATTTAGAGGTTTCGCGTCAGAAGGAGATTTTGGGTGAGAGGCAAGCTTGCACCGAGGTACATCAGGCCTTTCATGATTAAGAAATGGGTCGGGAAAGTGGCATAAGAGCTTGAACTGCCTATACATATGTCGGGGGTCCATCCAGTATTCCGCATTTCGATGCTTCGACTAGCCGACTCAAAGGCAGGCGTGCGACCGACACTTGACTTGGGTTAGATCTACCTGAGGGAGGATGTCCCTTACCTGGAGTAGCCCATTCAGATCCTAGATCAGTAGGTATAACAGTTGAGGATCAAGTCTATCCTGAAGGTACTCGTCAAGTGGCAGTTCCACGACGACTTAAAACTCTTTTGGGAGCGGGAGGACTACATGCGAGATTGATTCCCGTACATGTTCGAGTCAGGTAGAACCGTAAGTTAAACTTAATTTCGAGGAAGAAATTTCCATTTAGTTGGGAATATTTATCACGGCCCAAATCTCTAACCCCAGTTTTAATTCATTAATTAGGATCACAGACCCGTGACGTGGGACCCACATCGTGATACGCGCACCGACCGAGGCACGTGGCCGAGGTATATTTTATTTTCTTATTGATGTATGCCTAGTGTTATGTATTGTGTAGACTTACAAAGTCGGTTTGTCCAGTTTTAGGCATCGAGACAAGAGCGGGGATGCGCCTCGAGTTACGTGCGAGCCGGGGAACTGGGTAGTTAGCATTTTAGTAAGAATTATTTAATATTAATATGAATTAAGGAATTATTTGTAAGTTTATATTTGTGTTAATTAATGTAAATCAAATTAAAGTCCTATAGTTTTGGTTTAAAAATCTACAACACTTAGACTTTCCTCGGGATACACGCTAGCACACACTCCTATGATATGTGTCTCAATATGTTGTGTTAGTGAGCTTGAATTAGTGGGTTAGTTGGAGTGAATGAGAGCCACAAGATATCATGGAGATGGGTGGTACACATTAAATGAAAACTCAAACACACATAAACCCATCTTAGTGCATTCTTCTCATTTTGCATGTTAAAAACAAGGGAAATAAAATAGAGAGATGCTGAAAAGTTTGAAGGTTGAAGGGGTGTTTTCATCATCAAGAGTTGGAGAATCAAACACCCAACAATAACCACAACTTAGGTAATGTGTTCTTCAATTTCGTACATCTAAATTAGGTGTTTTTGGGTTTTAAATCATAGGGTTTTCAATTATAAATTATTTTTGAGTCTAGTTTCACTTATTTTAAGCATTTAACACGTTCAAATCAAATCTCAAGTCTCATTTTCGGATTTTACAAGTTTTTCCAAAAAAATGGGGTTTTCGAGGAATGAAATTGATTTTGTGAAAATCTGCCATGTTAAGGTGTTTGTTTGCAAAATCTAAATCCATTTTCGAAATCCTTGTCGAAAAACACTTGGGTTAGCACTAGTGTCTTCGAATTTCAGTTTCAAAAATCAAAGTTATGAATTTTCCGAAGTTTGTATGTTCTTGAACAAATGCATGGCATTCATGTTGAAACCCATGGATTTTGATGAATTGCAGTTTCACTGCAGAATTTTGCGTGCAAAATTTTGGCGGACAGAATTGAAGAATTTTGATATTTTGAATTGCGTTTCAACTGCAAAAAATTCCGCCAAAGATAATTGAAAAATTTTTATATTTTGAATTGCAGTTTCATTGCCGAATTTTGCAGGCAAATTTCTGACCTGCTGAATTGGAAAATTTTGGCCTGCAGAATTGAAAAATTCTGCAATTCTAATTGCAGTTTCTCTACAAAACACATAACCTAAATTAGACCCATTAACTAAGTCTAACACCTTAACTCGACCTAAACTTACACTAAATAGTCTAAATACACTCTGAGACATACTTAATCATAACAGGAACTTAAGGAAGGTTCTCGGAACTCTGGGTGCATGAATTGGAGTATCGGGATGTCCGATTTGGCCAGGGTATTTGAGTGATAAGTGGGTATACCCAATGTCAACTTTACTTGGCATTTCATTTCTATTAATTGTTTTCATTGCAGAGTCCTTTTGACTATTTTGCCGTTGCATTCTTATATCATGTGTTCTTTGTGTCTATGCTCACTTGATGAGTCTAGTTTGCATGATATCCATTCATTTGATTTTGTTAATTGATTTTATCCCATGCTATTTTCATTCTTGTTATTTTAAATGAGAATTGAATCATAAATTGCATGCTATTAGGTTAGTGAATATCTTATAAATGTTTAAGTTGAATTGTATTCCTTATTTATTTAGGTGTGTAGATGTGCATATGCCTTGATTATCCATATTTGGTATTTCTTGAAATTAAAAGTAGTTTTCGCATTTAGGTCCTATACTCAATTGAGGTGTGTGCGACTCACGGGGTTTGAGTCCTTTGGGATGTCCGCACATGTTACCTGACAGTGTATGACACTTGGGGTTAGAGTCCCTGAGGTGGTCTACAACAGGGTTAGAGTCACTGGTAACACTCGGGTTAGAGTCCCTTGTGCTATATGATTATTGAGTCGAAGTGATGCAGTTCACTAACGCCCGGACTTAAATCACCACTACTTACCCTAGAGTCAGTATCACTTGTTCAACTCTTGTATTTACTCGCATGTGGTTTATTTTCTAGCTTTCCCATTTATATGTTTTTAAATACCATTTGAATATTTTGAAATGGAAATTAAACTTGTCATCTGGGATTACTATTCTATTCTTGTACTCAGCATCCTTTTTATGACTATGGGTGCAGAACCGACCACCAGCAGGTCGAGCAAAGAGAAGATCGACGATTATCTTTAAGCCAGCGGTGCATCACTGCGTCGATTTTAGGTCTTCTTTTGATAATTTGATTGTATATGTTATATATGTCTTTCGATGTCATTTCTTGGTTTTATATATGTGATTTCATTTCTTGGTTTTTCACATTTATGATTTTTCAAATGGCTTCCGCATAATTATAATTCGTTTCTGCCTAAATTACTAATTGTTTATGCCTAATCAATAAGACTTATGCTAAATAATTAATTTAATAAAAAAATTTAATGAACTCTAAATTTTATAAACTGGTAGTGTATTACTTATCCTGAACACGAGAAAAGAGGCATTTAGGTTGTAAAGCCTAACTAATATGTAGTTAAGTCATGCGTAGATAGGATTGAGGCTTAATTACGGGATTAGGCCGGGCGGTGCCCTAGATAAAGAAAGGGGCCATAACATGTGCCGACTGTCATGACCTCATTTTCTTCTCTTCTTATTCCTCCTCAATGTGCCCAAATTGTCTAACCTCCTTCCCATGGCGTCAACCATGTTAGCCATGACGTTAACCTTACTTCTGCACCTTTTATCCTCGTTTCTTCACGAAATCACTAATTTATCTCCTTTGTACCTTGTATAGTTCAAAATACATAAATACTTTCAATTGAAGCCCATTCCAAGTTTTTTATACTAAATATAATACTAAAATAATACTCATAGGCATGTCTTATGAATTTATTGGTGATAAAACACACAAGATATATATATATTTATATATAATTGATATAAAAATATAAATAGATAAATAAAACTATAGAATTGATTTATATGGATCGTTAGATCACCTCGAGATGATTGTAAGTGATGATTGTATTAAGATGTCTGTCACAATAGGCTACGTAACTTTAGCAAAATGCTCACTTGATCAGCCTCTAGATAGCGCGATTTATTTCTCGAGAAAGATCCATATATATATATATATATATATCAAAAGCTTAAAACTTATCATCATTGTTTGATCGAGCAAGAGAGAGAGAGATCAAGCAGCTGAGGGTTTAATATTAAGGGATTGATTTAAAGAGGTTGATTAGTGTGATTTGAGAATATCAAACCACTGCTAACCCAGAGATCATACTGTGGTAAGTTGGGTTTTAGTTTTTGAAGTTCAATTCAAAGGTCGATGATGATTTCTCTTTGAATTGTTGTTGTTGATTATTTGAAATGGGTCTAAACCTCATTAGAGGTCCTCCCTGATGTTGTAGGGAGTGTGATGATATTGTAGTGGATTGAACAATGGTTGTTCCCCTATTTTCTACAGAGATAATGGAGGGTGGAGTGCGCTTCCTGTATCCGAGGAGTGCACTCCCTTCATGAATTTTCAAAAACCCAATTGGTGGAGCGAGCCCCACCAAATGAGGGAGCGCGCTCCCACCTCATAAAACAACAACTATGTTAAGTTCTGAATGTGATTTCTTGATGTATTAGGGACTGACTAAGGGTTTTTTAATGTAGGGTATTATACCTATATTAAATTGTGATGAAACCTAATCGAGGAAAGTGGGACTCGTATTCTTATCAATTACACATTGTAAATTAATATATTTAGTTCATATAACATTATGGATGGGGACTGGGGGCAACATACTGTGCTTTGACTATTTCTAAATGCGGAGAATCCTAGAAATGGTGGATAAAGTGGACTGGGACTGAGGATTTAAAAGGTATGTCAGGAAATGGATTCTGCTATATGTCCTTTGGATTGAAAAGTATGTCAGGAAATGGATTACGCCCGTTTATCCTTAGTTAACCAGAGTTTTATATTAGTCTTCATTATCCAGTTAGAGTTGGTAGGTATGTCAAACTAAAATAAACCAGCAAAATCCCTTGTCGACCAACATGTGGATTTTATGGGGTATTCTTAAGTGATTGGAGAGTACGACTCAGTAATCAAATTCAAATTACAAATCGCAAGTACGTTTACATGTTACCTAACGAAATTGTATTCATTTTTTATTGTTTATATCAATTCCATTGCCCGAATAGATATGTTTTGGATTCATATTACTATTAATTGAATGGTTGATATTATTTGATAATTGATATATTTACGAGCATCACTTACTGAGTAAGTTGAATCCCTCACTCCCCTTAACATTTCAAGTTCACACACAAGCGCTTCAACTAAGGGCAAAGAGAAGATTTAGGATTTTTATTATCTTCTTTATGATGTAATGAACTTTCCTTAGATATATGAATATTGTTTGAGTTACATTGTTGTAATGAAACAAGGTTGGAGGTTTTTCAAATGAGTTTTAGGTTTTGATAAACTCCGAATATATGTATATCAAATGTATTATTGAAAAATTCCTAATTTTCTACTGTCTAAATCTTTGATTTATAATTCAATATCGATATATAAGTTGTGTTTATCAAGTTTTGAAAGAGAGGTTGTTGGCTCTAGTTAAGTTAGTCTAATGTACCGGGGCTTAATTAGAGTTTCAGGCTAAATATTCCCTTAATAAGGATAGGGGATGTCAACGCATGGTATCAGAGCCTAGTTCTAAGCTTAAGGTTAATGGTCGTGACACAGCTTGGTATCCATGCCTAATTTAGAGTCAAACCTTATTACCTGAAGTAAAGAAATAACTCTGATACAGCTTATTATTAAATTCTATTTAATAATATAACCTTATTACTTGGAATCAAGTAATAATTTGGGCATAATTTGGTATCGAATCTTAAGGTTATTGACTTTGATATACCATAGTATTAAATTCTAAGTTTACTTACTCAAAAAGGTATCTCGAGTTACGAATAAGCTTAGATTATGATTAAAAAAATTTATTGTGGTTGTAGGAGGAACTTTAAAATGAAAACATTATTATACATTATTTGTTGTACTTATTATTTTCTATTATATAAATATGATTTCCTTATTTTCTCTAGATGTTATCCTAATGGTTTTATCTCTCCTTTGGTTTCATAATCTAATAACAGATCAGGGATAGCATTTGCAAAGGCCTAGACCTCAAGGTAATCAGGAGAATAAGGCTCATTGGAAATCTAGAATGAATCACTAAATGAAGGAGCTTATGGAACGTCAGGCTAAATTAATGGCTATAATGATGGCTAAGATAGGACCACCAGCTCAGCAACTTAAGATTCAAACTACGACCAATCTTGAGTTTATCATGATTGAAAGAGGAGCTGAGACAGTAACAACTCCTACCCAACTAGTTATACCACTAATTCTAGTACCAGCGACATCTGCCACCATGCCAGTAGATTCTTAGAATATGCATTTCTCAAAACCCGAAAAGAATTCAAGAAATATGATATTATGAGGCTTAATGGCATTATGGAGAACGGGGTAGTTGAGACCTAGATATTAGAGATGGAGTAACAATCAGTGCTATAAATGTGGATGACCGATTTAATGTTAAACTAGTCATATTTTTGTTGATATAATCTGCTCGTAAGAGGTGGAATTCCCTAGATAGAAGGGAAGACAGTCACTAATACTTGACCGCAGTTTAGGACCATATTCTACAGGAAGTACTTTTTGAAGTTAGTAAATAATAGGAAAAAGACTGAGTTCATACAGTTGAAACATATAATGATGTCTGTAACAAAATATGAGCTAAGGTACTTTAAGTTGAGCGAATTCGCTCATAAGATGTTGGAATCAGAGGAAAACAAAATAGAAATTTTTCTCGTGGTATTAACTATGAGATACATGTAGTGGTTTCATCTCATTCTCGCACTAGTTATGCATTTATTTTTAAAAGTGCGATAGAGGTGGAGGCAGCTGCGTTAGCTCGTCTATCAGGGATATGGGTGATTCCAACATCAACACCTTATTATCTGGGCAGTCAGAAGGCTCGGGAATTTTTTCATATTCAGCCGACTCATACATCTTGTTGTAAGATGAGTCAAGATTTTATCAGGCAACAGTAGAAGAGGAGCAGAACAAACGGTTCATCTTCTTTTTTGGCACCAGTTCAGTAAGCTCCATAAGGAACTGTTTATGCTAACGCACCAATTGCTATGCCATTTTTTTCACATCATTCAGTAAGGAAACCACTTTTACCTCCAACACAGTCAAGAGGTAGAGGCAAAGGTAGAGGTCTGACGGATCCCAGATCGAGCAATTCTAGGAATATTTCTCAGGTAAGTGGAAGATGGAATAGGCCTATTGTGATATGATATCACTGTGGCCAGGCAGACCACATACAGAGGAATTGTACTACACCTCCAGCTTCTTCGGCAAGCAATGTGATGCTGATTGTGAATTGTCTCACACAGTAGTTGAGGCAGATCATAAAGCTTTGGGAGGGAAAATGGAAGGTATTTTGATTATTTATAGTCGAGATATGCATGTATTAATTGATGTTGGTTCTATAGTTTCTTTTATTGCTAGTGCAATAGTTGATGAGTTGAAATTGAAACCTTTGAGAGCCAGTACTTTGTTGATTTTGAGTTTATCAATAAGTGAGAAAGTTTATCCTAGTCTGATTTTTTAATGATGTGTAGTTAAAATTTGGGAGAATGATCTCCTAATTGATTTGAGGGTTATTTTGTTCCAAGAGTATGATGCACTACAAGGAATGGATTGGTTGGCAACATATCATGCTAGAATTGATTTTTTTCATAAGATGTTCATATTTCAGATCCCTAACCTTTTTAAAATTATAATATATAAAAGCTATAATCCTTCACGACTTACAACCCTTGGAAGGGAATGAACTTCGAGATTTACAGGTTATGGCTGGGGTTATTACATTTAGTATGCCTGGTCAAGAACTTAAGGTTAATGAGATACTAGTGGTTTGTAAATTTTTGGAAGTCTTTTCATCTTACATGCCTAGACTTTCACCTTCACGTGTCATTTACTTCATCATTGATCTTATTCCTAGCACTAAACATCTATTTATCATTTATAAAGTATGGCACCGGTGGAATTGTGTGAGTTGTAAACTCAGCTCGAAAAGTTATTGTATAAAAGGTTTATCCATCCCAGTATGTCAACGTAGGGAGCACCGATTCCTTTTGTGCAAAAAAAGTACGAAACCTTATGAACATGCATTGATTATAGACAACTTAATCGGGCGACTATCATTGATAAGTCATTAGTTATGCTATGTTTTAGTACACTTTTGATATGAAGTCCGATACTTTTATCATCATTTATACTTATAAATCGATGTTTTTTTATTTTCATGTCAGAAATAGACTTTTATTTGAAAATGGGTGATTTCCATTGAAATTCAGTCAAAAAGTTACAAAATTTCTTGGCACCTTGACTTCAATCTCAGTTCAAATTGCTAAGGAATCGATGGTATAAACTTGGCTGGACTACGGGAAGATAACTGGAAAAGTTGCGGAGGAAGTCATGTAAAGACCCAGAAAAACGATGGAGATAGTATCCTAAAAAAAGTTTAAGTGCCTTCAAAGCGATGTCATATTGCCCATATGACGCTGCAAAACTCACTTGGCTCGATTCAGAAAGAAACTGGGTAGAAAATAGAGCACAATAGAAATTTGGCTGCGATTCTTCAGCAATGTGTCTATGCAACGTACGACGTTGAACAAATTTAGCGATTTTAAATCTCAAATACGGTGGGTTTTTGGTATTTGGTAAATCTATTCCACTGTATTTCAAACCCATAAAAATACCTAGGGTTGGACGTGCGAAAAACATCTTATCATTTCTCTAGTTTTTATGTATTGAAGAAATGAGTTTTCGGGAATTTTAGTTTTCCTATTTTGGGTATTCATTTTTTACTTTTAAGGTATCGTTTAATTCATTTTAATGCTATAATTTGTTTATATGTGTACTAGTAACTAAGTTCTTACTGGATTGAGAGTTTTCTACAATTGCAAGTATTGCAAATATGAGGTTTTATTTTTTAAAGTGAATTTTACTTTCATTGGGATCTTGTAACTTTGATAGTATTAATTATAAACGTATTGGTTTTTCGTTAGATTAAATTGAATATTCTTTTCTTATTTAGTGACTAATGCATAGGTATGTGTAGGAGATCTAAGTCAGTGAACCTATTGCCGCTTGGTAAGGGGGTTTACGTTTGGTGACAAAAAGCCTTGTCTATTGGTAATTGATGTGCTCTTGTACATTAGACGTATATGTTGGGTGGTAGTTCATACTAGTTACAATTTAGGGCAAGTGTTTTCATTAAACGCTAATGTTGCTAGATCGTTGAAAGCCTATGGCATTTTCGATGGTTTTGTGGGCCTAGTTACTGTATGGAAGTGTTGCTCGTTCCTACCATTAACCATGGAAAATAGAGTGTTCGCAATGGAACTTGTCTATGAGAATCCAATAGGACGAATATCTTTTTTAAGAAATGATTATATCAATTACTTGTCAATTGTGAAAATGTTCCCAATCCAGGCTTTAATTATATTGTTTGAATTATTACTTTTTGTTGTCTATGGGTGCTTCCAATGTTCAGTGTAAGTTGTTAAGTTTAATTCTTTAGATTAGGCTGATTAGAAACCACCCACCCCCATTTCATTTTTGTTTTAGCCTAGGAATCCTTTTGAGTCTCTGTTTCTTCGACCCCATACTTGCCACCTCACATAGCCAAGTAGTGGGTAAATTGGGACTATTACTGGTGTTATACGACATGAAATTAATTTTTGGCACCGTTGCTGGGAACTGTGTTAAACAATTGTTCAAGTTTACTTGTAAAAATATGAGCCAAGAAGAAAAATAACTCACTTTTAGGGAAGCAAACCAACTTATAGGATGTTTTCAACCTGTATGCATATAATTACCTACCCAAGCAAGAGAGTTCATGTTAAAAACTGGTCTTAGCCAGAAACTTCCAACATTTCATGGAAGACATGATGAGGATCCGTAAAAGTTTTGGCGGAATTTGAATGGGATTTTATAGGTATGAAACCTACTTCAGCTGAACCGGATATGGTTAAGCTGAAAGCTATTTCATTTTGTCTGAGAGTAATGCTCTGGATTAGTTACTCCCCTTATCCCTTAGATCTATGCATTCTTGGAAAGATCTACACCTTTAGTTTTAGGAACAACATTTAACAACAAGCAAGATTAACTCTATTAGGAAATAAATCTCCACCATTTACATAAAAGAAGGAGAATCTTTCTTCGAATATTGGGAGAGATTTAAAGAACTCAATCATGCTTGCTGACAACACTGTTTCACTAAGAAATCATTGTTAGAAAACTTCCATGACGAGCTAACTAATGGTGCTAAATGGTGGGTAAATATTATATGTAATGGATGTATTTTAGAAGCTACACACTCTAAAACAAAGAAAATCATTGAATAAATAATAAATCAATCTAGGTATTATGGTGTAGCAAATAAAACTTGCAGGAGTTGAGCTAAAGTTAATTCACAAGAAGATAGGCTTGAGAGCAAAATGTCATAATTTGATTCCATGATGAAGCAGTTAAAGTTAGGATTAGGGAGAGTCCTAGCTTGTAGTAGTTGTTATGAGTGGATACAAACTACATATTACTGGCCTTTACGTTTGAGGGATAGTTATCGAGTTGACCTAGTTAAGCAATTTTCAGGACGATTTTAGGATAGATATCTAAGTTCAATGAGCTACCCCATTAGTCGAAAGAGAGGTCAGGATGATCAGAGCTATGGCTTTTAAAGGCAATGATCATCATTTATTTGTTCCAAAAGCTAAGCACTCACTTATATAGTTGAAAAGCCGTCATTATGGGAAAATTTCATAATCTGTTAGAGTCTTGTAGTCAAAAGTATGACATGAGATTTAGTAAGATTGCAAAATAGATCAAGCTAGTCAAGATAAAAGCTCAAGCAAACAGGGAAGAATGACTATGCGCTCATCATTCTATTGAGGCTAGCAAGATTACATTGAGGAGTGGAGCTAAACTCAAAAGACCCAAACAACTGGATCTACCTTATAAATCGAAGGAGGTAAGAACAAAGGCTGAGCATGAGATAGAAGTTGCTGCTGCACCACCTGAGGAACCTAAGCAAAACCAATCACCAAACCTATTGTTATTCTTCTTCCATTTCCCTGACGTTTTACAAAATCAAATAAAGAAGAGCAAGACAAAGGAACCATAGACACCCTTAGGAAAGTAGAGACCAATATCCCATTGCTAGATGATGTAGCCAACATGCCCAAGATTGCTAAGGTTTGGAAGGAGTTTTGTACCAACAAGTTAAAGCTACACTAACATGAGAGAGTTATCATTAGTGAAACTATCTCAGCCAACCTTCAAAAGAAACTTCCTCCAAAGTGCAAGGATCCATGAAGGTTCTCATTGCCAATAACCATCGGTGATAGACATTTTTCTAAGGCAATGCTACACTTTGGACACTCCATAAGTGTCAGGCCTTTGTATGTGTATAAGTATTTTAATTACAAAGAACTCACGAAAACAAGGATAAGTTAGCAGACATATTTATGGTACACCCTATAGGAGTTTTAGAAGATACAATTATCGTAATGGCCCAAATTAATTATACTCGGATTAATGTTAATCTCAGAGATTGACGGTCATAATTCAGGCGTTACGTTGACAAATCGGTTGGCTCGGACACGAGAAACGAGGAAATATGTTATTTATGGATAGTGGTTGTGTATATGTGGTGTTTAAAATTATTTTTATTATATTGCATCGCATGTGTGCATGTTGCTATCGGGTGAGTTTATGTGATGGGTGTTAGCTTTGAAAGCGTGTCGACGCGGTGTCGGGTAGGCGAACTACGGGTATGCTAGGAAACCCAACTAATCCATGTCAAACTTAATAGTAAATGAATTAAATGGGAAATTTCACCATAGGCTAAGTAAATTAAAATTAAAACAATGGGATATGGCGTGCCTCAAAATGCTTGTCAGATGCGGGGCACTAGGTATCGAGTACCGGGTAGACAAAGGTTAGTTGGACCACAAGTTGGTTAATTTTGATAAATAAAACACTAGCCATACGTTAGTAAAATGGGCCTAAGTTAGTGTGATCAAATCAAAATAAATAAAGGCCTATAGTTTGCACTTATTAATGAGGACCATGAGATGGACATATAGATGACCATAGTGGGGGGTACAAGAAAGGGAGTGTGCCATTGGAGTCATGAGGTGGTGTAGGACAGCATAGTTATGGACCACAAGATAATCCTCGGGATACGTATGCACATTTGATTCAAATGTGACCCTAATGTCTTATTTATAGTAAACTAGGTCGAGTTGTAAAAGAACTTCATCTTCTAGTCACACTTCAAATAGAGTCCTAGATAAAGTCCAACTCTAAAAAGGATAGAGTCATAGAGAATCTGCAATTACTAATCCAATAAGAGTTGTAATTTATCTAAAACTCAAATAAGAATTAAAGTCATACTATAATTCCAATTTGAGTCCAATTCAAAATAGGATTTACTAAGAGTCAAAATCTCTAGTCACACTAGAAATTTATGAGAATCTTGAATCCTAGTCAAACTAGGACATTTAATGAGAATCTTCAAAATGAATTTTATCAAATAAAATTCATTAACCCAGACAATATTAAATAGCTCAAATTCGTTCTTTGTGTGTGCCCCAATAGATTCATACAACGTTGGCAGTGAACTAAAACCATTTTGATACACAAGTCATAAGTGGTTTCTAGCAAGGAATTATGACTACCAAAGTAGCATGAAGATCAATAAATCGATACAACCTAATAGACATTTTATATCGTATCCCTTTGTCACGCGATATCTTTTGATTGAACATAAGACATGGAATGTCACCCTTATAGTTCAATCTACTAGTCTCGATCTCCGAGTAGACTGAAATTGTCAAGTGACATTGATCCAATCAATTCATTAGACATGACCATTTAAGAGTCTAACATATCGAGGGGTCCAATAGATATATCTCTTAAAAATAGAGGGACAAATTCCATCTTCATCAAACAACATCCACGCATTAGTTGAACAATGACCAATCACAATCTTTATAATCATCTAGTTAAAGACAATAGTTGATTGTATCAAATCATTGTGCTCCTAATGTTGGTGTCTCTGGTGATCTCAAGTCAAATGATTAAATGATATAACTCTCATTAGAATCACTTATGACACTGACCATGTAGTGTTCTCAAAGCGAGTCAGTCCAGCATCTGTTCCCACAGATACCCATTATTTTCATCTGTATCCGTATACGCATAATCATCACATGATTATCAAACAAGCCTTATACTAGTCTTAATTTATTATTGTTCCCACAACAATAATTGACTAGGGACATTTAGAATCATACATTAATTATCCATGGATACTATTATAAAAGAAACATGCATCTAGTTATAATAGTTAAACAACGTTTACAGAATTGACCTAGAGCACATACCCCAACTATTGGGGCATGTGCCCTAGGTCAATCCATTAACTGTCTTTATGAATACTTTTAGTTAATAAAATAGAGGATTTCATTTGCTCTTTATTATAATTAATTTGCATGTTTACATTATAATAAGATCCATGGGTATTTACAGAAATATCCTAAATGTCCCTAGTCGATCATTATACTTGGGAACTATAATGAATTAAGACTAGTGTGAGTCTTGATTGATGATCATATGATGATTATACGTATAGGGATACGAATCAAGATCACGAGTACTTATTAAGGAACAAAGTACTTGACCGACTTTGCGAACATCACATGGATTAAGTCATAGTTATTTCTCATGATAGGTATATTTTTCAGTTTTTGACTTGAGATTACCGAGACTTCAACATTAGGAACACAAGATTTGACACAATCAAACATTGTCTTTAACCGGACGATTATAAAGGTTGTAATTGGTTAATGTGTGAGTAATGTGATGAAGTTATGTAATCAAGATAGAATTTGTCCCTCTCATATAAAAATAGATATCCAGTGGATCCCTCGATGTGTTAGACTGGTAAAAGGCCTAGTCTAAGTGAGTTGATGTTGATCAATGTCACTTGGATGTTTTCAGTCTACCTAGAGATCGAGACTAGTAAGATCAAACATGTTGGATGACAATTCCATGTCTTATGTTTGATCAAAAGGATATCGTGTAACAAAAGGATGTTATATACATTATTGATTAGGTTGTATCGATTTGATATTCGTACAAATTGGGTAGTCATAATGTCTTGCTAGAGGTCGCTTATGATTTGTATACCAAAATGTGTTTTGGTACACTGCCAACGTTGTATGAGCCTATTGGGTCGCACACTAAGAATGGTTTTGCGAGATTTTAAGATGGTTCAGAAAAACAAATTTTATATGATAAAATTCATGATAGAAATGTCCTCGTGGTGTATTACACTTATAATTTTTTAAGTAGGGGTATATGTGTAATTTACTTAACCGTCTATATACAAGGGTTGTATAAATAAACGCGTTAAGTTAGAACAAATCAAGGATAAATTAAGGGCCGAAACTATATTTTCGTTTTAAAAATAAATTAGGGTTTTCCGATACGCTCTATATCGTTTTGGAGAGAAACAAAAATGTTTGGTATTCTCTCGAAGCTAGCACTTCGAATCTCGGCCGTCGTTCGTGTGTGTACTGCTGGTAAAGGGCGTTCATCGTTGGCAGCGCCTTAAAGATCGATCAACCTTCAGAAAGGTATATTGCGAACGAGGTATGATTAAGTTTTCATGGTTTAAACGTTTTTAATGGAATTAGATTCGGATCCTGTTGGGGTTTTTATCAAAATTGTTTTTGTAATTTCACAATATGAACCCCAAAACCCAACAAAGGGTATCGAGCCATCGAGTTCGATTCCTTTAAATTCATTGCATGTTTTCTTTTGATATATACATGATATATGATTGAAAGCATGTTAATAGTTGATGTAAATGTGATATACATAAGTTTTCTGTGAGATTTATTATCATGTTTTGTGTATATGATACATATATTCGTGATTTAATTGAAATCAGTTTATTCTAGTAACCATGTTAGGTTAATTCGAATAATTTTAATGAATTGAATTTCATGTTCTGTGATCCATGATACCATTAGGTATAATCTTTATTTTTCGTCTATTGATGCATGGATGAAATCTCTGTAATTCAGTATGCATATTTAGGTTACATTGTTTTAAGTTTCTTAAATTGTATAAGTCTGACTATTAATTCGAAACTAATATGATTAGGTTCGATTGGGATAGTAGTTCATGATTCAATTACATGTGTGTGATTATTTGGATGAGGACCGAAGTTGCAATAATTATTTTTCTAAATTATTTATTTATCCCGTTATATCTATTCTGTTATGAAATTTCTATTTGATAAGAGATATATAACAAATTAGATTAGGAGATATTAGCAAAATCGGTTTCGTTATCCCTATTGGATAGGAGATAAATATCAAGAATTTAGTTATTGGTGATATGCTAGGATTCAAATATCTTAAGTCCTAATTGGATTAGGATAAGATGATTAGTTAGATGTGGACCCGGGTTAATTAAAATGTTTTAATTGACTTAGTTTCGGATAAATTAAGGGGTTAATTTAGGATTATAAAATCAGCGAAAAATATGATTTTCTATAGCGAATTTTAATTTTCAGAATTGAAATTCGTCTCCTAAAAAAAAACAAAAAAAAAAAAAAGGGGGCGCTGCCCCTTGTAACCCCGTCCGCCGTCTAACTAATCCTAGCGCACGAAAATTCTTTTATTAGAGAACAGTATAAAAATTTCTATATTGTTTAGTGATTGAACAAATCAATAAAATATATGATATTTCATTGTTTACATAAAATCACTAAAACTGAATAAAATCCCTCTATTAAATTTTAAGTCTCGAGCCATCCATTTTAAACACTTGTCAAGGCCTCGATCACACTAATATAGTTTCAACCATAGCTGGGTGTATTGTGTTATCTTGGTAAGATAAGTTGGGTAAGAGTTACCTAAATGTTTAAAATGGTCCGACTTAATAAAGCTATCAAAATAGTTTTGATCTTTAGGCACATGATGAGATAAAAACATGCTAAGACATAAGATGTCCCGTATCTCATAAAAGTATTTAAAATTACATAAGATGTAATTGGTAACTGTTACCTACCTAAATAATCTAGTTTTGTGTTTCATGCCATAGCATTTGTCATAGAATTAGGTGAATATGGATTTTAGTCCCCTAAATAAACAAGTATGTTTTAGGAGGGTTGTTAATATAGTGGGAGTCTATTCCTTTATACTAAAATAAACTTTGCATAATCTTTATTGTAGATCAATGGCCTCTTCAAGTAACGATAATCCCCTCATCATCGCGATCCATCCTTGAGAAGGATAAGCTATTTGGGACTAACTTTCTTGATTGGTTCAGAAACTTGAGAATCGTTCCCTAGCATGAACGCAAGTTGTATTTCCTGGATGCTCCAATCCCTGAGGACCCACCAGCCAATGCTACGAAAGTTGTGAAGGATGCGCATAATAAGCATGTCAACGATTCTACTGATGTTGCATGTATTATGCTGGCAACTATGGTTCCTGAACTTCAGAAGGACATGGAACTAATGGAAGCCTACAACATGGCTGTAACGCTAAAGGAAATGTTCCAACAGCAAGCTAGGCAAGAAAGGTTCGAGACAGTCAAGGACCTACATTCTTGCAAGATGATTGAGGGTGCGTCAGTTAGTCCTCATGTTCTAAAGATGAAGGGCTATGTTGACCAGCTTGATACACTCGGATTTCCCATAAGCCAAAAGTTGGCTACGGATTTGATCCTGAATTAGTTACCGAAGAATTACTCATAATTTTTGGTGAGCTACAATATGAATAATATGGAGAAATCAATTTCAGAGTTGCATTTGATGCTCAAAACTGCTGAACAAAATATCAAGAAACCCTCTAGTAATGTGTTGATGGTCCAAAAGGGAAACGGAAGATGAAAACGTTAAGGCTTCTAAATTATCACGAGATTAAGATAATCTAGGCCGGTCATATGCCCTAATTAGTTAAGGTCTGACATTTTCACATGCTTATTCAAGACTCTTTGTATAGTTGGTATCAACATGCCATCAACTACTTGCAAATTTGTTGTATCGGGACAATTGAATTTCAATTCGGCGTGCAACATGTCCATTATTGGCATTAAATTGATTGAGGCTCCCGTATCACATAATATATTTCTAAATCGGTGCTCATCAATGCTTATTGGTATTTATATTTCTTCGGGATCTCTCCTATTGATTGGTTGAAAACTCGGTACTAACTTGAACTTTGGTTTCAGCTTCCTTGGAACTACCATGATGCTATTTCCTTTCAGTGCTTTTTCAGAAGGTCTTTCATCTATTTGCTTGGTTTTCCATTGTTTATTCACCTTCTTTTTATTCTTCAAGGCATTGATTCTTTATTTCCTGAAGCCTTCAAGTTCATATATCCTTACTTTCATTCCATTCTCATGCATCACTTCATGCTTCCTCATAGCCAAAATATTGACTTTTTGTGGCTTGTACATCACTTTCTCTTTTCATGGCTCATTCATTGCCGTAGTACTCATCATATGAATAGCACTAACGTTCTCCTTGAGATTTGGTATCATGTTACTTGTAAACTGTCTTTCTTTCCTTGAATTCAAGGCAATTGCTAACTGACCAATCCTTCTCCCTAAATTCTAGATGGATTGTGATCTCTCATCATCCATCCTTTACATGGCTTGCTTCAATCTTTCCATTTGTTTTTTGTACTTCCCATGGCATTCTCTATTGTTCATAGCTTGCAAGAGTTTCTCAATTAATTTCAATGACTCCATCTATTTGCTATCCCCTAGCTTCCCTTGTTGGACTTGTTGATCAAAACCTTGGGGTAACATCAGTGTGTTATTAGGATTTCTATCAGAGAAATTCAGATTATTATTGTTGTATCCTAGATAGAACCTTTGAGGTGCCACTCCTCTCTACGGCTTGAAGTTGTTTCAATAGCTTTGGTTGTTCATGAAGTTTATGTCTTCATACTCCATTCCTTGTTGCATGTCCATTTGGTTAACCACCATAGCTTGGTGATTAATTAGTTGTTGTATGGCTTGGACTTGTGGACTTTGTTGTCCCATTTGAATTTTTTCCATTTGCTTAGGTTGGATATCGTGCCATAATCACAACTTGCGAATCAATCTCATATACGCCTATTAGTTTCTTCACTATGGAACAAGTACCAGTTGTAGAGTTTTAAGACATAAGATCCAGGAGATCATATACTTCATCCACATCGTTGATTACTAAAGAATGACCTGCTACGCTTTCTACTAGTGTTCTTGTCATTAAGATGACTCGACCGGCATAAATTACCTTAATCCCTTTATAATCTAGTTAGCATTCTTTCAACTTTGACCTCAAAATAATTTTTTCAATACTTTAAAAGCTGAAAAACTAAATTTATCCTCAATGAAACTCAATTCACGATTTGTTCAATTAGAGCAAATTGGAAAATCATAGTGATTATTCTCTGGATTTTGTAAATATTTTAGCGACACCTCCACTAAAAGTGGCCTACCAAAAATCCTCCACCTAATAGACAACAAAATTAGGGAAAGGCCTAGAAGGACTCAGAACTCCACACAGTTCACAATATATATTAAATCTCAAATTATAAATTAACTTAAAGTCTCTGATAGCTTAATCACAAATTTACTATCCCAAATAGACAAAAATTGAAACAAAACCTCTTACTTCATTATAAACTAACTTAGGAGACTCTCGTAACCATTCAACTAAACTTCACATACTATACTCATCTTAAGAATCCCAAAACAAAATATATAAACAACTGGAAACAAGAATTTACTTTAAATTGTGAAAACAATAACCACTATTTTTGAGTATTGTCCACTCTTCCCTTGTCGTCATATAGAATCATACATCATCAAGAAAAAGCTCGAAGATGACAAGTAAGTAAATTCCTACATTTATCTATAATCTTGCAATTGTTAGTCTGATACATGGAGACATGTACTTACATTTTCAAATAATCGATAAGATATATGAACCAACATGACATGCAATCCACTCTATCGCTATCTCCTAACTATAATCAGATGTCGACTTCCAAAAATAGTACATAGACAATATTAAGAGATCATGAAATGAAGATAACTTGTCGGCGTTACACTCCGCTAGTCTCACTAGACGGCGTAGAGGCAGCATTGAAACCAAGTTTCAAGCAAACCAGACTCCAAAACTAGCTTATCCCCCTCATTCTCTCTATATATGCGTGACCAAGAATGATAAAATGTAAAGCAAACTTTAATACAATTACAAGTACAAAGATAAATTCCAAAAATAGTAAAGATCACTTTAGGGTTTACTTACCACCAAACCAAGTCAAAGTTGGTTGTAAATCCTTACACAACATTTTCCTGGCTTTCACACACTTTGAACCTATTCCTGAGCTTAGTTCTGAGTAGTTTCGGGATCCTCGACGTTACCTTAAACTATTGTGAAATTTGGATAAGTCTTCTATTAGAATTTCTTATGTTTTCAAACAATTTTCGAGTTATTTTGGTATTTTCAACTCTTAAAAACTTAAAATCACTCTAAAATCAACCCCCTCGGATGTCTAGATCCTAATTTTGACTGTAAATTGTGGTTCAGAATTGAAGATTACCTTAGACTAGGCTTTTAATCAATTTTTCAAATTTTGGGCATTTTGGATACTGTAACACGTATTACAAGGAAAACCCCCGGTATAAATCCTCGAGAAAATTTCAAAATCTTCATTTTTCAAAATAATTTAAATTTTCTATTTATTTAGTCCAAATACAATTTATTTTTATTTTTTTTCATGGTTCAAAAATTTTCCTTTCCTTTTCTTTTTAATTGGGGTTTGACATGTGAATTGGACCCGATTCGATCGATTTAGGGATCAAACCCTGTCATCTTCTTCCTTTCCTCTTAGTCTAGCAAATGAATAGTTTTTCTTCTTTTCTGTTTTTCATGTTTTTCAATTGGCTTATTGGGTTAGGTTTGCAGCGCTCTCTAAGAGGGGAGACGACGTCATCTCCTTCTTCGAATGGAGCCAGCCTCCCATCCGCTATTAATACATAACAACATCGACAACAATAAAAAAACCAACTACGTCAACAATTATCAAATCACACACACATAACCACCTTAGTTGAAATCAATTATATTGATATTGGGATCAATCTTCTCGCTATAAACAAGATCATCACTACTTAACTGCCTTAGACATAATCAATTATATTGATCTCCTCGAGATATGTATCGCATATTACAAGTTAGATTGAATGATTTTATAACCTTACACCACTTGATTCTCCTTAAGGTGGGATGACACACATCTCGAGCCGTGGACACACCTCTTCATTAACAACGTTCAACTATTTCCTTCCTCGATGCTCACCCAATGCTTATCTCAACGCGAATCTAGTGTATACTTATTAATTTGAATTAAACTATAAGATTCATTTATATATATTTATTTATAAATATACTATATTATATATAAATATATATACGCCTGTCTATTCTTGTGGCTATAAATTCGCCATGCGCTATAATTACCACCCTCGGGAGTGCACACTATGGTACATTCCACATATGTCACCATTGACCCCGCATGTCACTAGGCGCCCACAAATTTATTAATTATTCTATTTAATTTCATGATTATGTCTTCAATTTATGTCCACATTAAATTCTTAAAAATTCCCTAATTTCGTCAAAAATTAAGAAATATTCTCAACAGTCTCCGAAACTCGCGGATGCGTTTACATTTCAACTTGAACTTATTTCGCGTCAAATAGAGTATAATACACCAATAAATAACGCGGCACACAAAAGTAATATTAAACCTTATGATCTCTAATATGTAATGCGTGAGTCCCACCTCTGATACTGAAATCCTAAATTAAATACAAAAATATTTAGCCTCCTAATGCGTGTACACAATCACTTTCGTTGTATTGAACAACTCAATGGCTAAGATCATAACCATATCAACTTTTTATTTCTAAAATCTTGGTTTAATGAAAAGTTATCTCCGTTAGTATGCCAATCCTAGCAATTTGCGAATTTCTAACGGGTTAAACGATCAATCTTTTTGGAATATCCAATAACCTCAGTTCAATTGATATTTCATGTCTTGAATCCCATTCAAGTATCAATACATAACAAGATCTAGCCAATTTTGCTTTTCATAAAACCATTTTATTTCTTAATTGATAATAATACCACAAATTGTTGATAATTCTCTCTTTATCTACCAAATTTTGGTATACATTTACGAGTTTGCTTTCTCATTACTGATCATTTTTTTATTTGAATTCTCAATCGATCAATTCTTAGACTATCATCAGTTGAAATTGAAGTGATGTAAATAATACATGAGCACGACATTAGATACAAAGTAGAGTTGCGTCTCTATCGATCCATCACCATTCCAAAGATTTCTCAATAGAAACCCGAAATTACACAAGTCATCCCATAACTATATATCTCTAATTACATTTGTCATCCCATGATAAGAAATCACAATTTCAATTTAATCGAAAAAGAAAACCCGACACATTGTGCAACTCTCACTCATTCTCTAAATGTCTACTCACCATATTATTTAGGTTGTGGATTAGAAAGCAATTATCGATTTCATCTCGTTAGCTAATTCACTTAACTTTTTATTTTACTTGTTAAGAAAATTAATGATTTTTCTAACTTCTTCAGATCAATTTCTATCCATGAGTTCACCAAGAACCACATTCTATTTATTTACAACTAATCTCAATTATTCATATTCACTAGATTTCTCTCATTACCTAATAGAGACAGCTTATCTTTAACTTAAGTAGACATACGTTTCTAAATAGTGATATTAATATATTCAATAATTATACTCTCATAGTATAGCTAATAACTTGTGTTTCATACAATTTTATAAATATCTTATCTTTTTTTGCCTCTACTCAATTTACTATAAAAGAATATTCAATTCTTCAAACATATTAAGTCAGATATATTGTCCTCTATTCGGTATTTTAAACCAATATGGATAATATTGACTAACTGATCTATAAGTCACACATCTTTTCTAAATTCATTTATATCTTCACCAACATACACACATCTTACATCATATCACATTTACAATAACTAGTTCTAAACTTCACTATTGACTAATCAAGTGGTGTAGCACTATAGTTGAACCAATGTACAACATATACATTAACATCAGTTGTATATTATTTTGGTTAAAAACTTTCAACATTTAGAGTTTCACTTCTCATAAGATCTTTGTGAAGATATATCACATTTTATCAATTTTATAGTTTGACATTTTAATGTGATAAGGACTCGTGAACCTGGAATTTCCATTTTCATACTAATGTGAGAATGTATTGACCATTTATTTGCCGATACTTCAACCTCCAATTGACTTCAACGAAACTTCATAGACTCTTTTATATCGACTTTCACTAATTCATTCGATTATTCAAAGCCAAGCGAACGCGTTACAGTAGTCTTCTACGCTGTGAATGAATCATGATTATGAAAAAAAGTTACTTAGACTTTTCGGTCATGCACAACTACTCCAGTGTCTTACCATAACTAAAGGAGTGCATTTGTGTCACTTTCAGAAATCACAAGTCATCTCTACGTCTCATTTATTTTATACACAGAGTCTATTCCATTTGATTTTTGTCAATCTTAGCTATTCTCATATTTATCTCAATCTTGGTCCCTTTATAAACTTACCATGATTTTCACTCAACAATCAGGCCACTTACAGCTCTTCATTCTTCACTTGCTATTCTCATATTCATCTCAATCTTGGTCCCTCTATAAGCAATTTATATCTCATCTCTTTTCAAAAAATAACTAAGGATTATACGACTTCTTATGATCATTTAATCAATTGAAGTCTTCCTTGGCTAACCTTTACTCAAAACAAAGAAACTCCTAACTTAAATAGTACCAAAGTGTTTGTTATTGCCTTAAATTATTTTCATTAGTCTTAACTATTTCCAAACTTTTCTTTTTTTTTCAAAAAGAAATTCGGTTCTTTTCAAGAGACTGTGTAAGATAACTTATTATTTTACTATTCATATTTCAAGAGACTGTGTAAGATAACTTATTATTTTACTATTCATCATATTATTTTTATTAAATTAACCTTTCCATTATTATTCAACTAAAAGGATAGAAGAATTTGAATTTCCAAACTCTGATTAACTTAATGACAAATCAAATTCTTAAATGATGTTTTTTTAATCCTTTAATTCATATTAATGGAAATTCTCGCTATATAAGAGCTCATCTTGACATCTTATACATATCACTTACTGATATTCAATCAATACATCTATCTATTCATTTATTATATTTTACGTTATAGTGATAAGCATCACAACTTGATGTCACGGGAATTGATAATTGGGTACTTTGAATCTCGAAACACAATCACTTGTGTTGATGTTTGATCGCTAATCAAAGCTATTGTTAGACCACTTCCCCAACACTTTAACTTCTAACATGTTGATCTTATCACTACACTTTTCGATTTTTAAATTAGAAATTTTTTTGTAGACCTTTGTTCTATGACAAAACCTAATCTGGTGTTAACAAAGATTACTTCTAAAATTTATATTTACATTTTTTTTATCATTTCTTTATTCAACTCATGGAACCACAATACTCAACATTACTTATGGATATGTTACTTGTGTAATAAACAATTAAAATTCTCGGATTTCTTTTTTGGAGTTGTTTGATTGCTTTGAATTATGGTTATTTCAACATTTCACTTTGTTTTGTTTCGGAAAGGAGACAATATTTGCTTCAAAGTATTTTATTTTCATAGAAATCGACTTACAAAACTTGGCTTATCCAATCCCCATCCTATTATGATTTTCTTTCATAATTTAGTTTGTCTAATCATTTTCTACCTTCGAAACCATGTGTCTCCATTTTCCTTAGCATTTTATAATTTTAAAGGTTTGATACTTTTAATTTCCAAAAGAAATCCACGTTCTCAGTAGTAGCGTACACGAATCATTTGGACTTCCTTTTCAAACAATTTCTCGATTGGTTTCATAATTGATAACTTTCATCAGTTGTATTAGTATTGAAATGCTTACATTAGCCTTATGAATTTACACTGAGTCTATTTCATGTTTATCAGGCTTAATAATCATTGCATAAGTCTATTCTCTCTTAATTATCTAGTTATAATCTTACTCGTTGCATCTTACGTGTTAAGTATCGAATGGACAAGGAGAATAAACTTCCTATTGCATATCTAGAGATATTACACACATACAACACAAATATAACATAATAACAAAAACATCCCAGCTCACAGTGTAGCATCCCCTATCCCGATTAGGGCGACACTCGGCCTAAAACCCTAATTAAGCCCCGATAACCCAGCTAGACTTAACTAGAGCCAGCAGCCTCTCTGTCAGTACTTGACAAACTTAACCTGTATATTAATATCGAATAAATAATATGATGCAGCAGAAGTCTTCCAAATTGATTAATCAAAATCCACGAAAATTCAATTCAGGGCTTTGAGAATTACAAACTTAATTCTTTAAAAATAAATCAAATTCTTTTATTAATCAATTCAAAATCAAAAAAAAAATATTTGTTCAAAAAACCTTTATATATAGGCTTGTAGAAATATTAAATAAGCAAAACTTAATGTGACACAAAAACTGACACATGATCAATAGACAAATTATAGTCTAAAACTTTCTAAAGAAAACATAAGTGAACCCATAATTTAACGTGACTACTTCACGTATGTGCGCCTCTAGCCTTTACAAAACAAAACTCTTGAATTTAGTTCCCTAAAAAAACTTCTAGTGTTTGTAAACTTCTAAATCTCCATAATCCTAGATATAGAATTTAATTAAATTTAAACCTCTAAATAACGTTACCTAAACTATAATGACACAAATGATTACTAATTGTTCATATTAGTTATAATAAAATAGAACACGACACTAGAGGCCCGTAATTCTTCTTGTGCGTAAACAACATTGCCCGACCTAATATGGAATGTGATTATTTATTTATATTTGACCTTCATCATTCTACCATGCTTTAAAAAAACTTGTCCTCAAATTTTCGTACATTCGCACGACTTGTAGTCTAGGACAAATTAATCTTCACAACTAAACTTTGCTAACTCAATACCACTACTAACTTTTCATCAATGTCATCGGTTCATAAACATAAGTTTTTGGTCACCGCGAACTTCACTTTTTTATCCACACTTTTTTTAAGTAGGTAGTTGTCGATGACACCATCATCAACCATTGTCTTAAGTACTCGGGGACTTTTAGATTTTGGAATAACTTCGATAACAAAGCCTTCTTCTCCAAAGACCACCATGTCTCTAATTAACTCTTCGTAACCAACATCGAACTTTGGCGCCTCATCAAAGTTGATTGTTTTTCCTCGTCTTCAAATTCACCATCTCCACCAAAAAACGAATCTCCTCCTGTTTCTTTATGGACTTCAGAAACCATGGAATACATTGTTGTCCATCGAACAACAAATCGAATCTCTGTTTGTTTATAAAATATACCTCGATGCGTTGTTGCCGAGTCTTCTTGGACGGCATAATTTCTCTAATCACCCGAACCGGATTAAAGCTCTGATACCAAAATGATACAAATAAAAGTGCTCATTTTTTATGCCCAAAGTTTTATATTTGGGTTATGTCATACCGACGGATGGTCTGAAAGTGGACGAGTCAAAAATGGAAGCCTTGCGAAATTTGCTAAAACCTAGTACCGTCACTGAAATTCACAATTTTCATGGATTGGACTCCTTCTATTGGCAATTCATTTTGCATTTCAGCAGTATTTTAGTTCCAGTAACAGATTGCATGAAGGGTGTAATGTTTGTGTGGAGCGATGAAGCAAATTAGACGTTTAAGCTCATTATAGGGCGGCTCACTAATGCCCCTATCTTGGTGTTGCCGAACTTTCATCTCCCTTTCAAAGTTGCATTATGACGCATATAAGGTGCGCATCGAGGCGATCCTAAATTAGAATAGTAGGCATGTGGCATATTTCATTAAGAATTTGTCTAGGGCTAAGTCTCGATACGGATACTTATGATGAGGAGTTTTATGTCGTGTTCCAAGCAGTCAAACATTAGCGTCACTACCTGTTCCATCGAGAATCGGATGGGACCAATAGGGTGGCTGATGCTTTAAGTAGAAGAAAAAGCTTTTTAAGTCAAATGACTCTAGAGGTACCTTGCTTTTCATATTTTTCTTACTTATTTGATACTGATCCTTTCTTTGCTGGTGTTTTGGCTAAAGTGCGCAGTGGTGAACGTATAGATTATGAACTACATGATGGGCTCCTATTAAGAGGCAACCAACTTTGTGTTCCTGATTATAATTTGAGATTGCAAATCATAAAGGAGCTACATAGTGAGGGACATGTAGGTTGCGACGGAACTTTGTAGTTGGTTCGGTCTTCCTATTATTAGCCTACCATTCACAAAGAGGTGGAGAGATATGTGCAGCGTTCCTGGATATGTCAAGTCTCGAAGGGTACATCGACTAATGCTGGTCTTTATATGCCACTACCGGTTGCAGAGCGACCATGGGTTGATCTTAGCATGGAGTTCGTATTGGGATTTTCTAGAACACAACGGGGTCATGTTTCTATTTATATGGTGGTCG
Organism: Stephania cephalantha; assembly: GCA_039657325.1. Classification (NCBI taxonomy): domain Eukaryota; kingdom Viridiplantae; phylum Streptophyta; class Magnoliopsida; order Ranunculales; family Menispermaceae; genus Stephania; species Stephania cephalantha. The sequence goes on along the minus strand of CM077570.1, from coordinate 34,971,290 downwards.
ACCGTTTTTCTAAGATGGTTCATTTTATATCTTGCAAGAAGGCCACGGATGATGTGAAAGTGGCTCAGTTGTTCTTTCGGGTAGTTTATAGATTGAATGGATTACCTACTTCGATTGTGTTAGATCAAGATACTCAGTTCCTTAGTAATTTTTGGCGAAGCTTGTGGAAAATGGTTAACATGCAGTTGAAGTTTAGTAGTGCTTATCATCCACGAACAGATGGACAGACTGAAGTAGTCAAACGTTCTTTAGGCAACCTTTTGAGGAGCTTAATGGGTGATAATCTTTAGAGCTGTGATATATAGTTGAGTCAGGCAGAATTTGCACATAACCTTGTTGTTAGCTAGAGTATTGGATTTAGTCCTTTTCAAATTGTTTATTCCTTTCGTGCAAAAAAAGTACGAAACCCTATGAACATGCATTGATTATAGACAGCTTAATCGGGCGACTATCATTGATAAGTCATTAGTTATGCTATGTTTTAGTACACTTTTGCTATGAAGTCCGATACTTTTATCATCATTTATACTTATAAATCGATGTTTTTTTATTTTCATGTCAGAAATAGACTTTTATTTGAAAATGGGTGATTTCCATTGAAATTCAGTCAAAAAGTTACAAAATTTCTTGGCACCTTGACTTCAATCTCAGTTCAAATTGCTAAGGAATCGGTGGTATAAACTTGGCTGGACTACGGGAAGATAACTGGAAAAGTTGCGGAGGAAGTCATGTAAAGACCCAGAAAAACGATGGAGATAGTATCCTAAAAAAAGTTTAAGTGCCTTCAAAGCGATGTCATATTGCCCATATGACGCTGCAAAACTCACTTGGCTCGATTCAGAAAGAAACTGGGTAGAAAATAGAGCACAATAGAAATTTGGTCAAGCGATTCTTCAAAGAATGTGTCTATGCAACGTACGACGTTGAACAAATTTAGCGATTTTAAATCTCAAATACGGTGGGTTTTTGGTATTTGGTAAATCTATTCCACTGTATTTCAAACCCATAAAAATACCTAGGGTTGGACGTGCGAAAAACATCTTATCATTTCTCTAGTTTTTATGTATTGAAGAAATGAGTTTTCGGGAATTTTAGTTTTCCTATTTTGGGTATTCATTTTTTACTTTTAAGGTATCGTTTAATTCATTTTAATGCTATAATTTGTTTATATGTGTACTAGTAACTAAGTTCTTACTTTGGATTGAGAGTTTTCTACAATTGCAAGTATTGCAAATATGAGGTTTTATTTTTAAAGTGAATTTTACTTTCATTGGGATCTTGTAACTTTGATAGTATTAATTATAAACGTATTGGTTTTTCGTTAGATTAAATTGAATATTCTTTTCTTATTTAGTGACTAATGCATAGGTATGTGTAGGAAATCTAAGTCAGTGAACCTATTACCGCTTGGTAAGGGGGTTTACGTTTGGTGACAAAAAAGCCTTGTCTATTGGTAATTTATGTGCTCTTGTACATTAGACGTATATGTTGGGTGGTAGTTCATACTAGTTACACTTTAGGGCAAGTGTTTTCATTAAACGCTAATGTTGCTAGATCGTTGAAAGCCTATGGCATTTTCGATGGTTTTGTGGGCCTAGTTACTGTATGGAAGTGTTGCTCGTTCCTACCATTAACCATGGAAAATAGAGTGTTCGCAATGGAACTAGTCTATGAGAATCCAATAGGACGAATATCTTTTTTAAGAAATGATTCTATCAATTACTTGTCAATTGTGAAAATGTTCCCAATCCAGGCTTTAATTATATTGTTTGAATTATTACTTTTTGTTGTCTATGGGTGCTTCCAATGTTCAGTGTAAGTTGTTAAGTTTAATTCTTTAGATTATGCTGATTAGAAACCACCCACCCCCATTTCATTTTTGTTTTAGCCTAGGAATCCTTTTGAGTCTCTGTTTCTTCGACCCCATACTTGCCACCTCACATAGCCAAGTAGTGGGTAAATTGGGACTATTACTGGTGTTATACGACATGAAATTAATTTTTGGCACCGTTGCTGGGAACTGTGTTAAACAATTGTTCAAGTTTACTTGTAAAAATATGAGCCAAGAAGAAAAATAACTCACTTTTAGGGAAGCAAACCAACTTATAGGATGTTTTCAACCTGTATGCATATAATTACCTACCCAAGCAAGAGAGTTCATGTTAAAAACTGGTCTTAGCCAGAAACTTCCAACATTTCATGGAAGACATGATGAGGATCCGTAAAAAGTTTTGGCGGAATTTGAATGGGATTTTATAGGTATGAAACCTACTTCAGCTGAACCGGATATGGTTAAGCTGAAAGCTATTTCATTTTGTCTGAGAGTAATGCTCTGGATTAGTTACTCCCCTTATCCCTTAGATCTATGCATTCTTGGAAAGATCTACACCTTTAGTTTTAGGAACAACATTTAACAACAAGCAAGATTAACTCTATTAGGAAATAAATCTCCACCATTTACATAAAAGAAGGAGAATCTTTCTTCGAATATTGGGAGAGATTTAAAGAACTCAATCATGCTTGCTGACAACACTGTTTCACTAAGAAATCATTGTTAGAAAACTTCCATGACGAGCTAACTAATGGTGCTAAATGGTGGGTAAATATTATATGTAATGGATGTATTTTAGAAGCTACACACTCTAAAACAAAGAAAATCATTGAATAAATAATAAATCAATCTAGGTATTATGGTGTAGCAAATAAAACTTGCAGGAGTTGAGCTAAAGTTAATTCACAAGAAGATAGGCTTGAGAGCAAAATGTCATAATTTGATTCCATGATGAAGCAGTTAAAGTTAGGATTAGGGAGAGTCCTAGCTTGTAGTAGTTGTTATGAGTGGATACAAACTACATATTACTGGCCTTTACGTTTGAGGGATAGTTATCGAGTTGACCTAGTTAAGCAATTTTCAGGACGATTTTAGGATAGATATCTAAGTTCAACGAGCTACCCCATTAGTCGAAAGATAGGTCAGGATGATCAGAGCTATGGCTTTTAAAGGCAATGATCATCATTTATTTGTTCCAAAAGCTAAGCACTCACTTATATAGTTGAAAAGCCGTCATTATGGGAAAATTTCATAATCTGTTAGAGTCTTGTAGTCAAAAGTGTGACATGAGATTTTGTAAGATTGCAAAACAGATCAAGCTAGTCAAGATAAAAGCTCAAGCAAACAGGGAAGAATTACTATGCGCTCATCATTCTATTGAGGCTAGCAAGATTACATTGAGGAGTGGAGCTAAACTCAAAAGACCAAACAACTGGATCTACCTTATAAATCGAAGGAGGTAAGAACAGAGGCTGAGCATGAGATAGAAGTTGCTGCTGCACCACCTGAGGAACCTAAGCAAAACCAATCACCAAACCTATTGTTATTCTTCTTCCATTTCCCTGACGTCTTGCAAAATCAAATAAAGAAGAGCAATACAAAGGAACCATAGACACCCTCAGGAAAGTAGAGACCAATATCCCATTGCTAGATGATGTAGCCAACATGCCCAAGATTGCTAAGGTTTGGAAGGATTTTTGTACCAACAAGTTAAAGCTACACTAACATGAGAGAGTTATCATTAGTGAAACTATCTCAGCCAACCTTCAAAAGAAACTTCCTCCAAAGTGCAAGGATCCATGAAGGTTCTCATTGCCAATAACCATCGGTGATAGACATTTTTCTAAGGCAATGCTACACTTTGGACACTCCATAAGTGTCAGGCCTTTGTATGTGTATAAGTATTTTAATTACAAAGAACTCACGAAAACAAGGATAAGTTAGCAGACATATTTATGGTACACCGTATAGGAGTTTTAGAAGATACCATTATCGTAATGGCCCAAATTAATTATACTAGGATTAATGTTAATCTCAGAGATTGACGGTCATAATTCAGGCGTTACGTTGACAAATCGGTTGGCTCGGACACGGGAAACGAGGAAATATGTTATTTATGGATAGTGGTTGTGTATATGTGGTGTTTAAAATTATTTTTATTATATTGCATCGCATGTGTGCATGTTGCTATCGGGTGAGTTTATGTGATGGGTGTTCGCTTTGAAAGGCGTGTCGACGCGGGTGTCGGGTAGGCGAACTACGGGTATGCTAGGAAACCCAACTAATCCATGTCAAACTTAATAGTAAATGAATTAAATGGGAAATTTCACCATAGGCTAAGTAAATTAAAATTAAAACAATGGGATATGGCGTGCCTCAAAATGCTTGTCAGATGCGGGGCACTAGCTATCGAGTACCGGGTAGACAAAGGTTAGTTGGACCACAAGTTGGTTAATTTTGATAAATAAAACACTAGCCATACGTTAGTAAAATGGGCCTAAGTTAGTGTGATCAAATCAAAATAAATAAAGGCCTATAGTTTGCACTTATTAATGAGGACCATGAGATGGACATATAGATGACCATAGTGGGGGTACAAGAAAGGGAGTGTGCCATTGGAGTCATGAGGTGGTGTAGGACAGCATAGTTATGGACCACAAGATAATCCTCGGGATACGTATGCACATTTGATTCAAATGTGACCCTAATGTCTTATTTATAGTAAACTAGGTCGAGTTGTAAAAGAACTTCATCTCCTAGTCACACTTCATATAGAGTCCTAGATAAAGTCCAACTCTAAAAAGGATAGAGTCATAGAGAATCTGCAATTACTAATCCAATAAGAGTTGTAATTTATCTAAAACTCAAATAAGAATTAAAGTCATACTATAATTCCAATTTGAGTCCAATTCAAAATAGGATTTACTAAGAGTCAAAATCTCTAGTCACACTAGAAATTTATGAGAATCTTGAATCCTAGTCAAACTAGGACATTTAATGAGAATCTTCAAAATGAATTTTATCAAATAAAATTCATTAACCCAGACAATATTAAATAGCTCAAATTCGTTCTTTGTGTGTGCCCCAATAGATTCATACAACGTTGGCAGTGAACTAAAACCATTTTGATACACAAGTCATAAGTGGTTTCTAGCAAGGAATTATGACTACCAAAGTAGCATGAAGATCAATAAATCGATACAACCTAATAGACATTTTATATCGTATCCCTTTGTCACGCGATATCTTTTGATTGAACATAAGACATGGAATGTCACCCTTATAATTCAATCTACTAGTCTCGATCTCCGAGTAGATCGAAATTGTCAAGTGACATTGATCCAATCAATTCATTAGACATGACCATTTAAGAGTCTAACATATCGAGGGGTCCAATAGATATATCTCTTAAAAATAGAGGGACAAATTCCATCTTCATCAAACAACATCCACGCATTAGTTGAACAATGACCAATCACAATCTTTATAATCATCTAGTTAAAGACAATAGTTGATTGTATCAAATCATTGTGCTCCTAATGTTGGTGTCTCTGGTGATCTCAAGTCAAATGATTAAATGATATAACTCTCATTAGAATCACTTATGACACTGACCATGTAGTGTTCTCAAAGCGAGTCATCCAAAGATCTGTTCCCCACGAGATACCCATTATTTTCATCTCAGTATCCGTATACGCATAATCATCACATGATTATCAAACAAGCCTTATACTAGTCTTAATTTATTATTGTTCCCACAACAATAACTTGACTAGGGCCATTTAGAATCATACATTAATTATCCATGGATACTATTATAAAAGAAACATGCATCTAGTTATAATAGTTAAACAACGTTTACAGAATTGACCTAGAGCACATACCCCAACTATTGGGGCATGTGCCCTAGGTCAATCCATTAACTGTCTTTATGAATACTTTTAGTTAATAAAATAGAGGATTTCATTTGCTCTTTATTATAATTAATTTGCATGTTTACATTATAATAAGATCCATGGGTATTTACAGAAATATCCTAAATGTCCCTAGTCGATCATTATACTGGGAACTATAATGAATTAAGACTAGTGTGAGTCTTGATTGATGATCATATGATGATTATACGTATAGGGATACGAATCAAGATCGCGAGTACTTATTAAGGAACAAAGTACTGGACCGACCCGCTTTGCGAACATCACATGGAGTCATAGTTATTTCTCATGATAGGTATATTTTTCAGTTCTTTGACTTGAGATTACCAGAGACTTCAACATTAGGAACACAGTGATTTGACACAATCAAACATTGTCTTTAACCGGACGATTATAAAGGTTGTAATTGGTTAATGTGTGAGTAATGTGATGAAGTTATGTAATCAAGATAGAATTTGTCCCTCTCATATAAAAATAGATATCCAGTGGATCCCTCGATGTGTTAGACTGGTAAAAGGCCTAGTCTAAGTGAGTTGATGTTGATCAATGTCACTTGGATGTTTTCAGTCTACCTAGAGATCGAGACTAGTAAGATCAAACATGTTGGATGACAATTCCATGTCTTATGTTTGATCAAAAGGATATCGTGTAACAAAAGGATGTTATATACATTATTGATTAGGTTGTATCGATTTGATATTCGTACAAATTGGGTAGTCATAATGTCTTGCTAGAGGTCGCTTATGATTTGTATACCAAAATGTGTTTTGGTACACTGCCAACGTTGTATGAGCCTATTGGGTCGCACACTAAGAAGGGTTTTGCTAGATTTTAAGATGGTTCAGAAAAACAAATTTTATATGATAAAATTCATGACATAAATGTCCTTGTGGTGTATTACACTTATAATTTTTTAAGTAGGGGTATATGTGTAAATTAATTAACCGTCTATATACAAGGGTTGTATAAATAGACGCGTTAAGTTAGAACAAATCAAGGATAAATTAAGGACCGAAACTATATTTTCGTTTTAAAAATAAATTAGGGTTTTCGATACGCTCTATATCGTTTTGGAGAGAAACAAAAAGGTTTGGTATTCTCTCGAAGCTAGCACTTCGAATCTCGGCCGCCGTTCGTGTGTGACTGCTGGTAAAGGGCGTTCATCGTTGGCAGCGCCTTAGAGATCGATCAACCTTCAAGAACGGTATATTGTGAACGAGGTATGATTAAGATTTCATGGTTTAAACGTTTTTAATGGAATTAGATTCGGATCCTGTTGGGGTTTTTATCAAAATTGTTTTTGTAATTTCCGCTGCGTATGAACCCCAAAACCCAACAGTGGTATCGGAGCCATCGAGTTCGATTCCTTTAAATTCATTGCATGTTTTCTTTTGATATATACATGATATATGATTGAAAGCATGTTAATAGTTGATGTAAATGTGATATACATAAGTTTTCTGTGAGATTTATTATCATGTTTTGTGTATATGATACATATATTCGTGATTTAATTGAAATCAGTTTATTCTAGTAACCATGTTAGGTTAATTCGAATAATTTTAATGAATTGAATTTCATGTTCTGTGATCCATGATACCATTAGGTATAATCTTTATTTTTCGTCTATTGATGCATGGATGAAATCTCTGTAATTCAGTATGCATATTTAGGTTACATTGTTTTAAGTTTCTTAAATTGTATAAGTCGACTATTAATTCGAAACTAATATGATTAGGTTCGATTGGGATAGTAGTTCATGATTCAATTACATGTGTGTGATTATTTGGATGAGGACCGAAGTTGCAATAATTATTTTTCTAAATTATTTATTTATCCCGTTATATCTATTCTGTTATGAAATTTCTATTTGATAAGAGATATATAACAAATTAGATTAGGAGATATTAGCAAAATCGGTTTCGTTATCCCTATTGGATAGGAGATAAATATCAAGAATTTAGTTATTGGTGATATGCTAGGATTCAAATATCTTAAGTCCTAATTGGATTAGGATAAGATGATTAGTTAGATGTGGACCCGGTTAATTAAAATGTTTTAATTGACTTTGTTTCGGATAAATTAAGGGGTTAATTTAGGATTATAAAATCAGCGAAAAATATGATTTTCTATAGCGAATTTTAATTTTCAGAATTGAAATTCGTCTCCTAAAAAAAAACAAAAAAAAAAAAAACGGGGGCGCTGCCCCTTGTAACCCCGTCCGCCGTCTAACTAATCCTAGCGCACGAAAATTCTTTTATTAGAGAACAGTATAAAAATTTCTATATTGTTTAGTGATTGAACAAATCAATAAAATATATGATATTTCATTGTTTACATAAAATCACTAAAACTGAATAAAATCCCTCTATTAAATTTTAAGTCTCGAGCCATCCATTTTAAACACTTGTCAAGGCCTCGATCACACTAATATAGTTTCAACCATAGCTGGGTGTATTGTGTTATCTTGGTAAGATAAGTTGGGTAAGAGTTACCTAAATGTTTAAAATGATCCGACTTAATAAAGCTATCAAAATAGTTTTGATCTTTAGGCACATGATGAGATAAAAACATGCTAAGACATAAGATGTCCCGTATCTCATAAAAGTATTTAAAATTACATAAGATGTAATTGGTAACTGTTACCTACCTAAATAATCTAGTTTTGTGTTTCATGCCATAGCTGTCATAGAATTAGGTGAATATGGATTTTAGTCCCCTAAATAAACAGTATGTTTTAGGAGGGTTGTTAATATAGTGGGAGTCTATTCCTTTATACTAAAATAAACTTTGCATAATCTTTATTGTAGATCAATGGCCTCTTCAAGTAACGATAATCCCCTCATCATGCGATCCATCCTTGAGAAGGATAAGCTATTTGGGACTAACTTTCTTGATCGTTCGAAACTTGAGAATCGTTCTCAAGCATGAACGCAAGTTGTATTTCCTGGATGCTCCAATCCCGAGGACCCACCACCCAATGCTACGAAAGTTGTGAAGGATGCGCATAATAAGCATGTCAACGATTCTACGATGTTGCATGTATTATCTTGTCGGCAACTATGGTTCCCGAACTTCGAAGGACATGGAACTAATGGAAGCCTACGACATGGTCAGTAACGCTAAGGAAATGTTCCAACAAAGAAGCTAGGCAAGAAAGGTTCGAGACAGTCAAGGACCTACATTCTTGCAAGATGATTGAGGGTGCGTCAGTTAGTCCTCATGTTCTAAAGATGAAGGGCTATGTTGACCAGCTTGATACACTCGGATTTCCCATAAGCCAAAAGTTGGCTACGGATTTGATCCTGAATTAGTTACCGAAGAATTACTCATAATTTTTGGTGAGCTACAATATGAATAATATGGAGAAATCAATTTCAGAGTTGCATTTGATGCTCAAAACTCTTGAACAAAATATCAAGAAACCCTCTAGTAATGTGTTGATGGTCCAAAAGGGAAACGGAAGATGAAAACGTTAAGGCTTCTAAATTATCACGAGATTAAGATAATCTAGGCCGGTCATATGCCCTAATTAGTTAAGGTCTGACATTTTCACATGCTTATTCAAGACTCTTTGTATAGTTGGTATCAACATGCCATCAACTACTTGCAAATTTGTTGTATCGGGACAATTGAATTTCAATTCGGCGTGCAACATGTCCATTATTGGCATTAAATTGATTGAGGCTCCCGTATCACATAATATATTTCTAAATCGGTGCTCATCAATGCTTATTGGTATTTATATTTCTTCGGGATCTCTCCTATTGATTGGTTGAAAACTCGGTACTAACTTGAACTTTGGTTTCAGCTTCCTTGGAACTACCATGATGCTATTTCCTTTCAGTGCTTTTTCAGAAGGTCTTTCATCTATTTGCTTGGTTTTCCATTGTTTATTCACCTTCTTTTTATTCTTCAAGGCATTGATTCTTTATTTCCTGAAGCCTTCAAGTTCATATATCCTTACTTTCATTCCATTCTCATGCATCACTTCATGCTTCCTCATAGCCAAAATATTGACTTTTTGTGGCTTGTACATCACTTTCTCTTTTCATGGCTCATTCATTGCCGTAGTACTCATCATATGAATAGCACTAACGTTCTCTTTGAGATTTGGTATCATGTTACTTGTAAACTGTCTTTCTTTCCTTGAATTCAAGGCAATGGCTAACTGACCAATCCTTCTCCCTAAATTCTAGATGGATTGTGATCTCTCATCATCCATCCTTTACATGGCTTGCTTCAATCTTTCCATTTGTTTTTTGTACTTCCCATGGCATTCTCTATTGTTCATAGCTTGCAAGAGTTTCTCAATTAATTTCAATGACTCCATCTATTTGCTATCCCCTAGCTTCCCTTGTTGGACTTGTTGATCAAAACCTTGGGGTAACATCAGTGTGTTATTAGGATTTGTATCCGAGAAATTCAGATTATTATTGTTGTATCCTAGATAGAACCTTTGAGGAGCCACTCCTCTCGGCTTGAAGTTGTTTCAATAGCTTTGGTTGTTCATGAAGTTTATGTCTTCATACTCCATTCCTTGTTGCATGTCCATTTGGTTAACCACCATAGCTTGGTGATTAATTAGTTGTTGTATGGCTTGGACTTGTGGACTTTGTTGTCCCATTTGAATTTTTTCCATTTGCTTAGGTTGGATATCGTGCCATAATCACAACTTGCGAATCAATCTCATATACGCCTATTAGTTTCTTCACTATGGAACAAGTACCAGTTGTAGAGTTTTAAGACATAAGATCCAGGAGATCTTATACTTCATCCACATCGTTGATTACTAAAGAATGACCTGCTACAGTTTCTACTAGTGTTCTTGTCATTAAGATGACTGACCGGCATAAATTACCTTAATCCCTTTATAATCTAGTTAGCATTCTTTCAACTTTGACCTCAAAATAATTTTTTCAATACTTTAAAAGCTGAAAAACTAAATTTATCCTCAATGAAACTCAATTCACGATTTGTTCAATTAGAGCAAATTGGAAAATCATAGTGATTATTCTCTGGATTTTGTAAATATTTTAGCGACACCTCCACTAAAAGTGGCCTACCAAAAATCCTCCACCTAATAGACAACAAAATTAGGGAAAGGCCTAGAAGGACTCAGAACTCCACACAGTTCACAATATATATTAAATCTCAAATTATAAATTAACTTAAAGTCTCTGATAGCTTAATCACAAATTTACTATCCCAAATAGACAAAAATTGAAACAAAACCTCTTACTTCATTATAAACTAACTTAGGAGACTCTCGTAACCATTCAACTAAACTTCACATACTATACTCATCTTAAGAATCCCAAAACAAAATATATAAACAACTGGAAACAAGAATTTACTTTAAATTGTGAAAACAATAACCACTATTTTTGAGTATTGTCCACTCTTCCCTTGTCGTCATATAGAATCATACATCATCAAGAAAAAGCTCGAAGATGACAAGTAAGTAAATTCCTACATTTATCTATAATCTTGCAATTGTTAGTCTGATACATGGAGACATGTACTTACATTTTCAAATAATCGATAAGATATATGAACCAACATGACATGCAATCCACTCTATCGCTATCTCCTAACTATAATCAGATGTCGACTTCCAAAAATAGTACATAGACAATATTAAGAGATCATCAAATGAAGATAACTTGTCGGCGTTACACTCCGCTAGTCTCACTAGACGGCGTAGAGAGCGACATTGAAACCAAGTTTCAAGCAAACCGACTCCAAAACTAGCTTATCCCCCTCATTCTCTCTATATATGCGTGACCAAGAATGATAAAATGTAAAGCAAACTTTAATACAATTACAAGTACAAAGATAAATTCCAAAAATAGTAAAGATCACTTTAGGGTTTACTTACCACCAAACCAAGTCAAAGTTGGTTGTAAATCCTTACACAACATTTTCCTGGCTTTCACACACTTTGAACCTATTCCTGAGCTTAGTTCTGAGTAGTTTCGGGATCCTCGACGTTACCTTAAACTATTGTGAAATTTGGATAAGTCTTCTATTAGAATTTCTTATGTTTTCAAACAATTTTCGAGTTATTTTGGTATTTTCAACTCTTAAAAACTTCAAATCACTCTAAAATCAACCCCTCGGATGTCTAGATCCTAATTTTGATTTGTAAATTGTGGTTCGAATTGAAGATTACCTTAGACTAGGCTTTTAATCAATTTTTCAAATTTTGGGCATTTTGGATACTGTAACACGTATTACAAGGAAAACCCCCGGTATAAATCCTCGAGAAAATTTCAAAATCCTCATTTTTCAAAATAATTTAAATTTTCTATTTATTTAGTCCAAATACAATTTATTTTTATTTTTTTTCATGGTTCAAAAATTTTCCTTTCCTTTTCTTTTTAATTGGGGTTTGACATGTGAATTGGACCCGATTCGATCAGATTTAGGGATCAAACCCCTGTCATCTTCTTCCTTTCCTCTTAGTCTAGCAAATGAATAGTTTTTCTTCTTTTCTGTTTTTCATGTTTTTCAATTGGCTTATTGGGTTAGGTTTGCAGCGCTCTCTAAGAGGGGAGACGACGTCATCTCCTTCTTCGAATGGAGCCAGCCTCCCATCCGCTATTAATACATAACAACATCGACAACAATAAAAAAACCAACTACGTCAACAATTATCAAATCACACACACATAACCACCTTAGTTGAAATCAATTATATTGATATTGGGATCAATCTTCTCGCTATAAACAAGATCATCACTACTTAACTGCCTTAGACATAATCAATTATATTGATCTCCTCGAGATATGTATCGCATATTACAAGTTAGATTGAATGATTTTATAACCTTACACCACTTGATTCTCCTTAAGGTGGGATGACACACATCTCGAGCCGTGGACACACCTCTTCATTAACAACGTTCAACTATTTCCTTCCTCGATGCTCACCCAATGCTTATCTCAACGCGAATCTAGTGTATACTTATTAATTTGAATTAAACTATAAGATTCATTTATATATATTTATTTATAAATATACTATATTATATATAAATATATATACGCCTGTCTATTCTTGTGGCTATAAATTCGCCATGCGCTATAATTACCACCCTCGGGAGTGCACACTATGGTACATTCCACATATGTCACCATTGACCCCGCATGTCACTAGGCGCCCACAAATTTATTAATTATTCTATTTAATTTCATGATTATGTCTTCAATTTATGTCCACATTAAATTCTTAAAAATTCCCTAATTTCGTCAAAAATTAAGAAATATTCTCAACAGTCTCCGAAACTCGCGGATGCGTTTACATTTCAACTTGAACTTATTTCGCGTCAAATAGAGTATAATACACCAATAAATAACGCGGCAAACAAAAGTAATATTAAACCTTATGATCTCTAATATGTAATGCGTGAGTCCCACCTCTGATACTGAAATCCTAAATTAAATACAAAAATATTTAGCCTCCTAATGCGTGTACACAATCACTTTCGTTGTATTGAACAACTCAATGGCTAAGATCATAACCATATCAACTTTTTATTTCTAAAATCTTGGTTTAATGAAAAGTTATCTCCGTTAGTATGCCAATCCTAGCAATTTGCGAATTTCTAACGGGTTAAACGATCAATCTTTTTGGAATATCCAATAACCTCAGTTCAATTGATATTTCATGTCTTGAATCCCATTCAAGTATCAATACATAACAAGATCTAGCCAATTTTGCTTTTCATAAAACCATTTTATTTCTTAATTGATAATAATACCACAAATTGTTGATAATTCTCTCTTTATCTACCAAATTTTGGTATACATTTACGAGTTTGCTTTCTCATTACTGATCATTTTTTTATTTGAATTCTCAATCGATCAATTCTTAGACTATCATCAGTTGAAATTGAAGTGATGTAAATAATACATGAGCACGACATTAGATACAAAGTAGAGTTGCGTCTCTATCTGATCCATCACCATTCCAGCATTTCTCAATAGAAACCTGAAATTACACAAGTCATCCCATAACTATATATCTCTAATTACATTTGTCATCCCATGATAAGAAATCACAATTTCAATTTAATCAGAAAAGAAAACCTGACACATTGTTCAACTCTCACTCATTCTCTAAATGTCTACTCACCATATTATTTAGGTTGTGGATTAGAAAGCAATTATTAATTTCATCTCGTTAGCTAATTCACTTAACTTTCTATTTTACTGTTAAGAAAATTAATGATTTTTCTAACTTCTTCAGATCAATTTCTATCCATGAGTTCACCAAGAACCACATTCTATTTATTTACAACTAATCTCAATTATTCATATTCACTAGATTTCTCTCATTACCTGAATAGAGACAGTTATCTTTAACTTAAGTAGACATACGTTTCTAAATAGTGATATTAATATATTCAATAATTATACTCTCATAGTATAGCTAATAACTTGTGTTTCATACAATTTTATAAATATCTTATCTCTTTTTGCCTCTACTCAATTTACTATAAAAGAATATTCAATTCTTCAAACATATTAAGTCAGATATATTGTCCTCTATTCGGTATTTTAAACCAATATGGATAATATTGACTAACTGATCTATAAGTCACACATCTTTTCTAAATTCATTTATATCTTCACCAACATACACACATCTTACATCATATCACATTTACAATAACTAGTTCTAAACTTCACTATTGACTAATCAAGTGGTGTAGCACTATAGTTGAACCAATGTACAACATATACATTAACATCAGTTGTATATTATTTTGGTTAAAAACTTTCAACATTTAGAGTTTCACTTCTCATAAGATCTTTGTGAAGATATATCACATTTTATCAATTTTATAGTTTGACATTTTAATGTGATAAGGACTCGTGAACTGGAATTTCCATTTTCATACTAATGTGAGTATGTATTGACCATTTATTTGCCGATACTTCAACCTCCAATTGACTTCAACGAAACTTCATAGACTCTTTTATATCGACTTTCACTAATTCATTCGATTATTCAAAGCCAAGTGAACGCGTTACGGTAGTCTTCTACGCTTGTGAATGAATCATGATTATGAAAAAAAGTTACTTAGACTTTTCGGTCATGCACAACTACTCCAGTGTCTTACCATAACTAAAGGAGTGCATTTGTGTCACTTTCGAAAGTCACAAGTCATCTCTACGTCTCATTTATTTTATACACAGTATATTCCATTTGATTTTTGTCAATCTTAGCTATTCTCATATTTATCTCAATCTTGGTCCCTTTATAAACTTACCATGATTTTCACTCAACAATCAGGCCACTTACAGCTCTTCATTCTTCACTTGCTATTCTCATATTCATCTCAATCTTGGTCCCTCTATAAGCAATTTATATCTCATCTCTTTTCAAAAAATAACTAAGGATTATACGACTTCTTATGATCATTTAATCAATTGAAGTCTTCCTTGGCTAACCTTTACTCAAAACAAAGAAACTCCTAACTTAAATAATACCAGTGTTTGTTATTGCCTTAAATTATTTTCATTAGTCTTAACTATTTCCAAACTTTTCTTTTTTTTTCAAAAAGAAATTCGGTTCTTTTCAAGAGACTGTGTAAGATAACTTATTATTTTACTATTCATATTTCAAGAGACTGTGTAAGATAACTTATTATTTTACTATTCATCATATTATTTTTATTAAATTAACCTTTCCATTATTATTCAACTAAAAGGATAGAAGAATTTGAATTTCCAAACTCTGATTAACTTAATGACAAATCAAATTCTTAAATGATGTTTTTTTAATCCTTTAATTCATATTAATGGAAATTCTCGCTATATAAGAGCTCATCTTGACATCTTATACATATCACTTACTGATATTCAATCAATACATCTATCTATTCATTTATTATATTTTACGTTATAGTGATAAGCATCACAACTTGATGTCACAAGAATTGATAATTGGGTACTTTGAGTCTCGAAACACAATCACTTGTGTTGATGTTTGATCGCTAATCAAAGCTATTGTTAGACCACTTCCCCAACACTTTAACTTCTAACATGTTGATCTTATCACTACACTTTTCGATTTTTAAATTAGAAATTTTTTTGTAGACCTTTGTTCTATGACAAAACCTAATCTGGTGTTAACAAAGATTACTTCTAAAATTTATATTTACATTTTTTTTATCATTTCTTTATTCAACTCATGGAACCACAATACTCAACATTACTTATGGATATGCTACTTGTGTAATAAACAATTAAAATTCTCAGTACTTCTTTTTTTGGAGTTGTTTGATTGCTTTGAATTATGGTTATTTCAACATTTCACTTTGTTGTGTTTCGGAAAGGAGACAATATTTGCTTCAAAGTATTTTATTTTCATAGAAATCGACTTACAAAACTTGGCTTATCCAATCCCCATCCTATTATGATTTTCTTTCATAATTTAGTTTGTCTAATCATTTTCTACCTTCGAAACCATGTGTCTCCATTTTCCTTAGCATTTTATAATTTTAATAGTTTGATACTTTTAATTTCCAAAAGAAATCCACGTTCAGTAGTAACGTACCTGAATCATTTGGACTTCCTTTTCAAACAATTTCTGATTGGTTTCATAATTGATAACTTTCATCAGTTGTATTAGTATTGAAATGCTTACATTAGCCTTATGAATTTACACTGAGTCTATTTCATGTTTATCAGGCTTAATAATCATTGCATAAGTCTATTCTCTCTTAATTATCTAGTTATAATCTTACTCGTTGCATCTTACGTGTTAAGTATCGAATGGACAAGGAGAATAAACTTCCTATTGCATATCTAGAGATATTACACACATACAACACAAATATAACATAATAACAAAAACATCCCAGCTCACAGTGTAGCATCCCCTATCCCGATTAGGGCGACACTCGGCCTAAAACCCTAATTAAGCCCCGATAACCCAAAATAGACTTAACTAGAGCCAATGACCTCTCTCTCTGTCAAGATACTTGACAAACTTAACCTGTATATTAATATCGAATAAATAATATGATGCAGCAGAAGTCTTCCAAATTGATTAATCAAAATCCACGAAAATTCAATTCAGGGCTTTGAGAATTACAAACTTAATTCTTTAAAAATAAATCAAATTCTTTTATTAATCAATTCAAAATCAAAAAAAAAATATTTGTTCAAAAAACCTTTATATATAGGCTTGTAGAAATATTAAATAAGCAAAACTTAATGTGACACAAAAACTGACACATGATCAATAGACAAATTATAGTCTAAAACTTTCTAAAGAAAACATAAGTGAACCCATAATTTAACGTGACTATTTCACGTATGTGCGCCTCTAGCCTTTACAAAACAAAACTCATGAATTTAGTTGCCTAAAAAAAACTTCTAGTGTTTGTAAACTTCTAAATCTCCATAATCCTAGATATAGAATTTAATTAAATTTAAACCTCTAAATAACGTTACCTAAACTATAATGACACAAATGATTACTAATTGTTCATATTAGTGATAATAAAATAGAACACGACACTAGAGGCCCGCAATTCTTCTTGTGCATAAACAACATTGCCCGACCTAATATGGAATGAGATTATTTATTTATATTTGACCTTCATCATTCTACCATGCTTTAAAAAAACTTGTCCTCAAATTTTTGTACATTCGCACGACTTGTAGTCTAGGACAAATTAATCTTCACAACTAAACTTTGCTAACTCAACACCACTACTAACTTTTCATCAATGTCATCGGTTCATAAACATAAGTTTTTGGTCAACTCGAACTTCACTTTTTTATCCACACTTTTTTTAAGTAGGTAGTTGTCGATGACACTATCATCAACCATTGTCTTAAGTACTCGGGGACTTTTAGATTGTGGAATAACTTCGATAACAAAGCCTTCTTCTCCAAAGACCACCATGTCTCTAATTAACTCTTCGTAACCAACATCGAACATTGGCGCCTCATCAAAGTTGATTGTTTTTCCTCGTCTTCAAATTCACCATCTCCACCAAAAAAACGAATCTCCTCCTGTTTCTTTATGGACTTCAGTAGACCATGGAATACATTGTTGTCCATCGAACAACAAATCGAATCTCTGTTTGTTTATAAAATATACCTCGATGCGTTGTTGCCGAGTCTTCTTGGACGGCATAATTTCTCTAATCACCCGAACCGGATTAAAGCTCTGATACCAAATGATACAGCGAAAGTGCTCATTTTGTATGCCCAAGGTTTTATATTTGGGTTATGTCATACCGACGGATGGTCTGAAAGTGGACGAGTCAAAAGTGGAAGCCTTGCGAAATTTGCTAAAACCTAGTACCGTCACTGAAATTCACAATTTTCATGGATTGGACTCCTTCTATTGGCAATTCATTTTGCATTTCAGCAGTATTTTAGTTCCAGTAATAGATTGCATGAAGGGTGTAATGTTTGTGTGGAGCGATGAAGCAAATTAGACGTTTAAGCTCATTATAGGGCGGCTCACTAATGCCCCTATCTTGGTGTTGCCGAACTTTCATCTCCCTTTCAGGTTGCATTATGACGCATATAAGGTGCGCATCGAGGCAGTCCTAAATTAGAATAGTAGGCATGTGGCATATTTCATTAAGAATTTGTCTAGGGCTAAGTCTCGATACAGTACTTATGATGAGGAGTTTTATGTCGTGTTCCAAGCAGTCAAATATTAGCGTCACTACCTGTTCCATCGAGAATCGGATGGGACCAATAGGGTGGCTGATGCTTTAAGTAGAAGAAAAAGCTTTTTAAGTCAAATGACTCTAGAGGTACCTTGCTTTTCATATTTTTCTTACTTATTTGATACTGATCCTTTCTTTGCTGGTGTTTTGGCTAAAGTGCGCAGTGGTGAACGTATAGATTATGAACTACATGATGGGCTCCTATTAAGAGGCAACCAACTTTGTGTTCCTGATTATAATTTGAGATTGCAAATCATAAAGGAGCTACATAGTGAGGGACATGTAGGTTGCGACGACGAACTTTGTAGTTGGTTCGGTCGTCCTATTATTAGCCTACCATTCACAAAGAGGTGGAAAGATATGTGCGGCGTTCTTTGGATATGTCAAGTCTCGAAGGGTACATCGACTAATGCTTGGTCTTTATATGCCACTACCCTTGCGGTTGCGGAGCGACCATGGGTTGATCTTAGCATGGAGTTCGTATTGGGATTTTCTAGAACACAACGGGGTCATGATTCTATTTATATGGTGGTCGACCGTTTTTCTAAGATGGTTCATTTTATATCTTGCAAGAAGGCCACGGATGATGTGAAAGTGGCTCAGTTGTTCTTTCGGGTAGTTTATAGATTGAATGGATTACCTACTTCGATTGTGTTAGATCAAGATACTCAGTTCCTTAGTAATTTTTGGCGAAGCTTGTGGAAAATGGTTAACATGCAGTTGAAGTTTAGTAGTGCTTATCATCCACGAACAGATGGACAGACCGAAGTAGTCAAACGTTCTTTAGGCAACCTTTTGAGGAGCTTAATGGGTGATAATCTTTAGAGCTGCGATATATAGTTGAGTCAGGCAGAATTTGCACATAACCTTGTTGTTAGCTAGAGTATTGGATTTAGTCCTTTTCAAATTGTTTATTCCTTACTTCCTCGAGGTCCCCTTGATTTGATGCCAATGCCAAGTAAGACGAGATGGCATGGAAAAGCAGAGAACTTTGAGAGTGGATTGTAAGAAGTTCAATGAGGTGTCCAGGATAGTTTGCATGAGGCTAATGAAAAGAACAAGAAATTTACAGATCAGAAGAGATGTCATGTAGAGTTCGATGTTGGTTACTTTGTTTATGCAGTTCTTACAAAGGATCGTTTTTCGGTTTGTGATTACAATAAGCTTTCGGCAAGAAAGATTGGTCCAATGGAAATTATTAAGAAGATTAGTCCTAATGCCTGCCGGTTGAAGTTACCGAGTCATATTCGTACGGCCGATATGTTTAATGTCAAGAATTTAGCTCCTTTTTATGGAGATACATAAGAGGATGAAGACTTGAAGGCGAATCATGTCCACCCTGGCAAGAATGATGCAATCCAAGAAGTGGCGAACACTTTCATGGAGAATTTTGGCCAAAATTGACTTTTGTTGACTTTTGGAAGTTCTGAACATGGAATTTTAGCGTTGCAAAGATATGGGTTTATTGGAAACGACAAGGTGATCAATACTCAGCTTTGCTATGACAACGACGTTTTTTGGCCAAATTCATTTGTTTAGGTATCCAAAATCGTGTTTTTGATTTTTTTGGAATATTTTAGTACGACTAAAACTCTTAGTAGGAGTTTCGATTTTCGTCTTGTATTGGGTTTAGTGTTTTTTAGACATTTACTATTTTTGGCAAATATCAGGGTTTTGCTATATAAAGCACCCTTTTATATATAAATCGCTAGTTTTTAATATATTAATTAATTTTCAAGCTTTGATTAACTCTTGCCCTAGATTGTTTGTTCGTGGTTTTTCGAGCAATCCAATTTCGAAGATCCTAGCTGTGTTATGATATAAAGTATACACTGCAAATAATTTAAAACTATTTCGATAATTATAAATATACAAAAATAAAGTTTATCAAATACCAAAACCTCATTTATCAACCTCCCAACCCTATTTATATACAACAAAATATATCAAACAGTATATATATGTACTAGATGGTTCATTACATCATAGAGAATACAACAAGACGCATAAATATTTTCATTGTCGTTCCCTAAAGCGCTAGGTTGTGAACCTAAAATATTAAATTTGGGTGAACGCTCCAACTTGCTCAGTCAATAAGGATTCAAAAAGCCATAAACATTCCATATAATAATCACGAACATTATGCAATAACAATATGCACCAATGTTAACTAACAAGAATATGGGAAGCATATAAATCAATAAATAATGGATGCATCTCAAACATCAATGACTATTACATTGTTATTCCCATTTTATTTATAAAACTAGGGTCGATTAGCCACCAATGTCATTAATATGATTGCTAGAACATTTCATTGGCCGATGTGCTGTCTAGTCAATCCTTTATTGCCCAATGGTTCTATCCGAAACCTTCTAGTGATTATGTAATCCACGCAACCTATCGAATTGATCAGGAGTTATATAGGACAACAAGGTAACCTATCTCCTATAAACCTATTCTCCAAATTAGGAGTTACTCTCGTGAGTCATAATACACACTGTTTTCCATTTATTAAAAACCATCAAAGTGTACATAGTATCCCATTTAGTCCATAAACTACATGAACTATGTATATTAAGATAGTTAGGCAACATTGATAAATAAGCAAATCCATACTTACCCCGGCTTACGTTTCATGTCCAAATCCCTAACTTTCATGACACATAAGCTTTTTCGGGAATTCAACACCTATCACAAACAATTTGTGAGCAATTTAGGTCTAATACCATATATTTAAAACCCCTAGTTCGGTCCCTAAGTCCTCAAGAAATCCTCATCAAATAACAATAATACTGTTATTTAATGGGGTGGGAGCGCGCTCCCTTTATGGGTGGAATGCACTCCAACAGCTGAATTCATCCTCACTATAAAGGGAGCAAACTCCTCTGCTAGGTGGAGCACATTCCACCCTGTATTGTCTCAATAGTACATAGGGCAGCAGCCACTGTTCCATCCACAAATCACCAAAACGACATTTAACACTCCTAAAATACATCGAGGAGGACCTCTAGTGAGGTAATAAACAATTTTTAGTGATCAAACAACATAATTCACAGAGATATCATAACCTATTATCAAAACAAACTTCAAAAACATAAAAAACAAAATTACCAAGACGATCTATAGATTTCTAGTTGATTGAGCTCCTCAATTCACACCTATTCAACTCCGTGAATGATTTCCTATGATCATAAATCAAACTCTCAGCTCTCCCTCTGTCACTCAATCGAATATAAAGAGATAAGTATGAGGTTGTTACTTTAATTATATGGATTTTCCTCGAGATATGTGTTGCGCTATCTCGAGACTGATTGAATGATTGATATGCTAACATGACAACCTTAAAATGATACACATGTTCACACTATCAACACTCACTCTCATCTCAAGGCAATCCAACAGTCCATATAATTCAAACTAATTTAATAATTTCCAATATATATTTATATATCAAATAAATATGTATATCTCATTTATCTTCTCGCCAAAAAATTCATCGGACATGCCTATGAGTATTCTCGGGTGTGTACATTTGTTCAACGACCCCCTCGTCGCACTTGGTTTACCGGCTATTTATTGTTTATTATGTATATTCCTATTATAGGCTTATATAAAAACTCCATTTTATGCTATAACATATAAAATTCATTAAACATCTCAAACAAACACAAACCATCGTTCAAACATATGCACAAACTAATCGAGGTACACCGAACTTAACTACGAGCCTAATTCAGGTTAATTAGGATTTGGATTAACACTAATCACAAGCTTAAGGTAATAGGTCATTACAATCTCCCCAATTGAAAATAATTTCATCCTCAAAATTAAAGTAAACGTAATATTTCGTGTAGTTTTGAAGAGAAATTGAAACTACTCCTTCATATAGGATTCCTGCTCCCAAGTTAGTTCCTTATCTCTGTGAAATTGTCATTTCACTTTAACCAAAGGAAAATGTACTTGGTTCTTAGCCTCTGAATATTATGATCAAGTATCTGAATCGGCTGCTCATCGTAAGATAATTCTTTTCAAAATTCAAATTCATTCCAATCAATCCTTGGAGTGAACTGAGTCTTCGTCTTGCAAAGCATAGACACATGGAAAACATTATGAACCCCGGTGAGCTAAGGATGAAAATCTCACTAGTAAGCAATATGACCAATCCTATTTTGCACTTTGAACGACTTATGTACCTTGGAGCTAGCTTACCATGCAACGAAAATCTATATAATCCTTTTATATTCGAGACTTTCAACAGGATGAAATCATCCCTTAAAAAATCTAAAAACCTATGACGTTTATTAGCGTATCTCTTCTTTAATAGCTGTGCTGTAATCAAAAGCTGGTGAATCTATTGAATTCTCTCTGCGTAGTCCTAAATCACCTATGGCCCCAACAAAACTGTATATCCATCCTTTACCCAACATATAAGTGAATGACAAGGCTGACCATACAAAGCTTTAAAAAGAGCCAATCTAATGCTAGACTGATAGCTATTATCATAAAAGAACTCACACAGAGTAATGTATTTCTCTCAGTTACAACCAAACTCCAAGACACAAGCTCGAAGTATATCCTCTGGCACCAATATTAACCACTCAATCTGACCCTCATGCTCTGCGGATCGTATGCCTTATTGAGGTTAAGAAATGTTCCTGACTTTCTCTGCAATTCACTCTAAAGTCTGGAAGTAAATCTTGTCTCTTTATTTGAAGTAATCGACACTAGCGTTGTGCTTAAGCTGACTTTGTCAACCTGTCAATTATAACCCATATAGTATTGTGCTTATGTTGACTTAGAGATAGACCAAAAATAAAATCCATTGATATTTGTTCCCATTTCCACTCAAGAATAAGCAGCCGATGTAATAACCCTCTAGGTTTCCTATGCTAAGCCTTAACTTGTTGACATATCTCACATCTTTTTACAAAATCAGCAATAACAGTCATCATCCCAGGACACCAATAAACACGACTCATATCGCGATACATCATAATGTTACCTGGATGAATAAAGTAAAAAGATCAATGAGATTCCTGAGCAACTTCTGCCTCAACTGATCCTGAGCTGGAATCCACAATCTATCCATGAACCATAATGCACCATCATCAGAAACTGACCAATAAGGATAATGTAGAGTAGGCACTAACCTCTGGCACACTAAATAATCCTAATCAACTTTTTGACAATCAAACACCCATTGAATCATTTCCTGTTCAGCCTGAATCTGATCATAGAAGAAGAGATTAGAAGCTCTGGAACTAGCTCTCTCAATTGAAGATGTTACACTTGGACTTTCACGAATCATCATTACTGGTGCTTCCTCAAGAAGTCTAATTTAAGAATCTCTAGCACTAGCTGCATTCTTTCTACATGTTCTTCTCCTACTCAAGGCATCATTAACTACATTTGCTTCTCCTTGATGGTACTCAAAAGTGAAATCATAATCATTAAGGAACTCAAGCCATCTAAGCTGCATCATGTTCAATTCACTCCGAGTAAACAAGTATTTCAGACTCTTATAATCTTAAAATATTGTAAACAACTGCAGTAAGCTTAAGATCATGAACTGGATAGTTTCTTTCTTGAATCTCGAGTTTCCTTGAAGCATAAGCTACGACCCCACCTTCCTACATCAACATACATCCCAAGCCTGATTGAGAAGCATCAGTATAAATCACTAATTCTTTCCTCGATTCAGGTAATGTAAGAACATGTGTCATAGTCAAACTTTCCTTCAAACCTTTAAAGGCAACCTTACAACCATCTGACCAAACAAAGTCAACATCTTTTTGTGTTAGCTGAGTCGTTCGCTGAGCAATACGAGAGAAACCTTCAACAAACTATCTACAATAACTCAGTAACCCAGAAAACTTTGACCCTATGACAATATGCTAGGAGTAGGCCAATCTCTGATTTCTTTAACCTTCACTAATAAATTGATATACCCTTTAATTAACCAC
Source organism: Stephania cephalantha (assembly GCA_039657325.1). NCBI lineage: Eukaryota > Viridiplantae > Streptophyta > Magnoliopsida > Ranunculales > Menispermaceae > Stephania > Stephania cephalantha. Next base: position 34,946,848 of record CM077570.1, on the reverse strand, counting down.
ATGTTTAAGAAATTCGACCTCTGAAGACCAGTATTCCTACTAAATAAATTTAGCATACAGCTGATTATCCTTAAAAGTCTTCAATGTAACTGTGAGGTGGTTCAAATGTTCTTCCTCAGTATTTGAATAGATCAAAATATCATTGATAAAAATGATGATAAACTGGACAAGATAGAGTTTAAACACCTTATGTATCATGTCCATGAACATAGCAGGAGCATCAGTGAGTCTAAATGGCATCACTGTTGTGACATCCTGTCACTGTCCATATCGGACTTAGCCCGAATTGACCTGATCGGAAGCCCAAACTCGGTTCGGCTGGCTGACGCGGCTATGTTCAACATTAGTGTACTATAAGAAATAAAATAATATTTTGTGTGTTGTAATATTTAATAAATAATTAAATAATTATAAATACACATGTAACACAACGCAAGGCAAGACATGGGTTTCGCCTCGGGATATGCATTATTCTGGAAATACATAACTTAGGCTTGTATCATGATATATTATTAACTTGATTTAATTTAGCCTAAGTGGTGTATTAAATTTGCTTAATATGCGTATGGTTTGATTGTAAATAAAAAGAAATTCATGGGCAACCTTTAAATTTATGAAATTAGACTTGCATATAATTAATTTAAAAGGTCATGGGCAAAATGGAAAATATCTTATGACATGTGTAGATGCACCAATAGAAAATAAGGTGCATGTTATGTGTCATGCAAAAAGGGACAAGTGCTAGTTCTATTTTTACTAGTGGAATGTGAAGGCTTAAGTGTGAGCCTTTAATTCATCTAAAAATATGTGAGTGAGGTGAGATATGTGATATCCGAGAATTTCAAAAACCTCATTAGTATGTTAATTGAGTATTTTCATATTCAATTTGGAATTTTATTATCCAAGGTGGAACCCACACATTATGGACTAGAGATCATAAGATATATTTTATTTTTGTATTATGTATGCTTATTGCGTGTATTATATGACATTTTCTTGCATAGTAGGGTTGTGTTGAAGTATATCCTAAGTTTTTCATACACGAGTTTACAAGTGCGTATTTGAAGGACACGAGTGAAAATAAATTAGTAGTTGTTCGAAAACTAATTAACAAGTGTTAATCTTCACATGAAGATCTCGTCTCGGTTTATGAGCAAGTCGAGATTGATGGGTAATGTAATGTGAGCAAAGTTGGTACAAGACTTTGCCTCGAGTTTCATATTAGTTGGTAGTGGTTGCGGTTGACATTGTGTCTAAATCAGGGCACGTTTGGCTAAATATGGCAACAAAATTGGTTTATAAAATTTTAGTTTGACGTGGACAAAGATAAGATATTTGGGGTTTTGGTGTGACCAAAAATAGTGTTATGGACATTTTATGAAGATGGACTATTTTGTCAAGTGTATGGTGCAATTTGGTAAAAAATTAGATTGAAAACGAGCACTGGATTCCAAAACAAATCAAAATAGAGATTTTAGGAGTTAATAACAAAAAATTAAGCTGCTGACAAGCAGTTGAAGGTTTATATATAAATGTATATAGTAAATCAAATCAAAATCAAAACTTTCATTGTGGTTTCAACAGAGAGAGAACGAACCTCGTTCTCTAAACCTTCTCATTACGATTTTCACTCCGCGAGATCTTGGCGTGTAATTTTTCGCCAATTTTTTCTACAAAATTGTAGAGCATCGCGATACAGTCCGTTGGAGCTAAGTTTCTGCGGTGGAAACAAGATATTTGGCCCACATTTTGGTCAATACTCAATGTTGGGCATTTTCCTCAATTTAATTTGAATTATCAAGATTTCTCGATTTCTTTTGCGGGATTTTAATGGAAAATGGTAGAATTCATTGTTTATTGATGTATTAGGTTAATTTGGATCACTTTGAGATAAATTCCACCGATGTAGATTACGGTTTTGATGAGTTGAACTAATTTGATTCAGTTAATAACTATTTTGGAGATGTTTTTAGAGTTGATATTGATTTAAATTGGGTTTTTAGATGAATGGATTATTGGTTTTGAATTGATTTGACTTCACGGTCTATGGAATATTTTCATATTCGTATCGAGTGGTTTCGTGTTGTTTGTTATTGAGTTTTGAAGATTTAATTGCAAAAATAATGATTTAAGACATTTTTCAGTTCAAAATAAATAAAGTTTTTCTAGTTGGCACACTATATTGAAAAATTCATAACTTCTCCATCAGTGATTTGATTTGAGTGTTCTTGGAGTCTATGTAAAGTATGACATGAGTACTACAAGTTCCTTTTTGTCATTATGACAAATATTGAGGATTTCATGGTTAAAAAGTCACCGTAATTTGGCTACTTAAAAGGCAGTTGAAAGATATACATAGATTAATATTTTTGAAAACTGTTCTCAAGCGTACTTTGGCCGTAGTTTTCATTGGGTTTCGTGATTTGGTTTCACTTGAAGCTTGACCCATAATATAATTAGGTATGCAGGGAAGCTATTGAAACCATCTTCATGGTGATCCTATGCTCCGAGAACCTTGAAAAATTAAGCTCAAAGTTGGTTTGGTTGTAAGTAAACCCTACAGTGATCATTACTATTAATTGAATATATTTGCACCTATAATTTTATCATAGTCTGCATTGCATTTTATCATTCTTGGCCATGCATACATAGATTGAGTGAGGGGGATAAGCTTGTTTTGGAGTCTGGTTTGATTTAAAATTGGTTTCAGTCATGTCTATATGACGTCTAGTGAGACTAACGGAGTCTCACGAATAAAAAATTATATCTCTATTTGACGATCTCTTAATATTGTCTATGTACTATTTTTGGAAGTCCACGTCTGATTTTAGTTAGAATACGACGACAGAGAATATTGCATGTCATTTAGGCGCATATATTTTATTGATTATTTGAAAATGCAATTACATGTCACAATGTATCAGACTAACAATTGTTGGAGTACAGATCAATATGGGAACTTACTTACAAGACATCTTCGAGTTGTTTTTGATGATGTCAGATTATGTATGACGACAAAGAAAGAATGGACAAGACTTGAAGATTGTGGTGATTGCTTTCACAAATTAAAGAAAATTCTTATTTTAAATTGTTTATGTTTATTGTTTTGGGATTCTTGTGGTGTGTGTAAGACTTGAAGTTTATTTGGATGGCTATGAGAGTCTCATAAGTTAGATATTTAAATAAGTTGAGAAAGTTCATATTCAATTAATGTCTATTTGAGATTGTAAAGTTGAAATTAAGTTATAGGGGACTATTGGTTAATTCATAAATTTGAATTTGATATATATTATGAACTGTAGAAAATTGGGAGTCCTTTTAGGTCTCTCCCTAATTCAACTATTTATTAGGTGAATTTTTCACTAGGCCACTTTTAGGGGGTGCCGCCAAAATTTTTATTAAATATGGACATGATCTCTTAATTTGCTTCAATTGAACAAATCATGAATTGAGTTTTATTGAGGATATAAATTTAGTTTTAATGCCTAAGAAAAGATTGACATAATTATTACTTTGAGGTCAAATTTGAAATAATGGATTAAGCTGACTGGATTATTAGAGCATTAAGGTAATCTAGGTCGGTAAGTCATCTTAATAGCGAGGGGGCTGACAAACTTGGTATCAGAGCCTAGGGTTGGCTCAACTAAGGATAAACTTTGGTTGAGAACCAAATGGTGATTGAGCGCGATTAGTTAGGAAGTGACTATAAGCTGGGATGTTTTGTGTTATTTTGTTATATTTATTATGTGTATTTATGTATTATTGCTAGATAGGCGATTGGAAGTTTACTCTCCTTGTCTGTTCAATACTTAACTCGTAAGATACGATGAATAAGATTAGAAACAGATATAATTAATAGAGATAATAGACATGAAACGAAATTGATCGTGAGCGGGTGTGAAATGCACTTCTGAAGTTCGAATTCATAATGATGTTGTAAGTAATTTGGTACTAATATAACTGATAAAAATATCAGTTATGAAACCAATATAAAATTAGTTAGAAAAGAAATCCAAATGATTCATGTATATAAGTACTGAACATGGATATTTTTGAAAATGAAATTATCGAACTATTAAAATTATAAAACTCTTGGGAAAATGTTAAAATAGTCTCAAAAAGTAAAACAGAGACACAGTAGAAATTGATTAGACAAATTGAACTAAACTTAAAAATCACATTGAGATTGTGAAAGAATTAGTAAAGTTATCTTAGTAGGTTTCAATGAAAATAAAATACTTTTAAAGTAAAGTATTGTCTCCTTTCCGAAACAAATTACCAAGAGAAATGTGGAATAGAACCACAGTTTAAAACAATCAAACAAATTCTAAAAAGAAGTACTAAAAATTCTTATTGTTTATTACGCAAGTTACTTATTCATAAACAATTTTGAGTATAGTGGTTCTATGAGTCGAATAAAGAAATCATAAAAAAATTGAAATACACGAGTTAGAAGTAATCCTTGTTAACACAAGATTAGGTGTTGTTATAGAACAAGATCAACAAAAGCTTCTAACTTTAAAAAAGAAGTGTAGTGATAAGATCAACGTGTAAGAAGTTAACGTATTAGAGAAATGGTTTAATAATAGCTCGGATTAGCTATTGAACATCAACACAAGTGATTGTGTTTTGATATTCAAAGTACCCAATAAAAACTTCTAGCAACACAAAGTTATAATGCTTGTCACTACAAACTAAAATATAACTAATATAGAGATAGATATACTGAGTGAGAATTAGTAAATGGTTTATATAGGACGTTAGTATGAACTCCTATATTGCAAGAATTTTTATTCATAGGACTTGAAGGATTGAAACAACATCCTTTACGAGTTTAATTAGTCGTTAAGTTGATCAATAGTTTGGAAATTCTAATTCTTTTTATCTCTTCAGTTAAATAATAACGGAAAGGTGAATTCATCAAAAATAATTTGATGAACAGTACGATACTTAGATCTCATACATAGTATCTTGAAAAGTATCAAATAGTTTTTTAAGAAAAAGAAAAATTGGGAAATCTGAGAGTAATGGAAATAAATTAAGGCAATAACAAACAGTTTAATTATTTGAGTGGCATAATATCTCTATTTCGGATAAAGGTTAGCCAAAGAAGACTTTAGTTGATTGAATGATCATAAGGAGTCGTATTATTCTTAGCTAAGTTTTCGAAAAGAGAAAAGATATAAATTACCTTTCTAAGTCAAGATTAAAGAGTAGTAAGTTGTCTTGTTGTAGGGTGAAATTGGTGGTAAGCTTATAAAGGGGCTAAGATTGAGATCAATGTGAGAATATCTTAGATCGAAAAAAAAAACGAATGGAATGGACTCTGTGTATAAAATAAAATGAGATGTAGAGATGACTTATGATTGATGGAAGTGACACGAATGGACTCCTTTAGTCATGGCAAGACACTTGAGTAGTTGTGCATGACCAAAAGTTTAAGTAACTTCTTATCATAATCACGATTCATTCACAGTGTAGATGACTAGTGTAATGCATTCACTCATCTTTGAATAATCGAATGAATTGGTGATAGTCGAAAAAAAAGAGTCTATGAAATTTCGTTAGAGTCAATTGGAAGCTTATGTATAAGTAAACAAATGCTCGATAAATTCTCAAATTAATATGAAAAATGAAAATCTCTGGTTAACAAGTCCCAATCAAATTAGGATGTTAAACTATAATTTTGATGGAAATTAATATATCGTCACGAGGACCTTACATCGAAATCAAACTCCAAAAATCGAATGTTTTAAATCAAAGGAGTATACAACATATATTGTACAATGGTTCAATTTTAGTGCTACACTACTTGATTAAGCAGTGGTGAAGTTTTGAGCATTATGTTATGTTCAGTTAGAGTTGATGTTAGATACTTGAAATGGCAGTGAAAATACAAATAAATGAAAAGAGACATACAACTTAAAGCTCAGTTAGTTAGTATTATCTGTATTTGTTGATAATGCTGGATAGTGGTTAGTGTATCTGACTTGGTATATTTGAAGAATTGAATATTCTTTCACTAAGATTTAATAAAATGAAAAAAAGATGACATATTTATAAACTTGTACGCGTTACAAGTCAAACGCTATACTATGAGAGTATAATCATATGCTATGTTGATATCTCGGTTTATAAACTTGTATCTAATCAAATTAAGGATAACTATCTCTATTAAGGTAATGAGAGAAGTCTAGTGAACAATATTGATTGAGATGATGAGAAATCTCGGTAATTGATTGAAATGAGATTCTTGGTGAACTCATGAATGGAAAATGATTTGACAAGTTAGAAAAGTCATTGATTTTGTAACCGATCAAAAGAAAAGTTAATTGAATAGGCTGACGAGTTGAAATTGGTAATTGCTTTCTAATCCACCATATAAATGATATTATGAGTAAACATTTAGAGAATGAGCAAGAGTTGTATAATGTGTCAGGTTTCCTTTTCTGATCATATTGAAATTCAGATCACTTGTTATGGGACGACAGATGTAATTAGAGATCTATAGTCATGGGATGACTTGTGTAATTTCAGATTTCTTTTGAGAAATGTTGGATTGATGATGGATCAGATAGACATGCAACTCTACATAGTATATAAAGTCGTGCTCAAATATTATTTTTATCACTTATATTTAGACTAATGATAGCCTAAGAATTGATCGATCGACAATTCTCATAAGGATGATTAGTGATGAGAAAAAAAATTGGGGTGTGTACCAAAGTTAGGGTGGATAAGGAAAGAATTATCAATGCTTTGTGGAATTGTTATAAGTTAAGATTAAAAATGGTTTTATAGAAAAGAAATATATGCTTGATCTTGCTATGTATCGATCTTTGATTGAGAATCAAGGTATGAAATATGAAATAAAGTAAGTTTATAGGATATAACACAAAGTTGATTATTTAACTTCTCAGAAATTCACAAATTGTCAAGATTGACAAAGTAATGGAGTTAACCTTTCATTAAACCAATATGTTGAAAATAAAAAGTTGAAATGGTTATTGACGTGCGCCGAAAGCATCAATAAAATAAAGTTTCCTAAACCAAATATTTTGAAGAATAGTGGGAAAGGGTCGATCCCACAGAGATTGGTGGTATTTCTAAGGTTAAAAATAACAAGAAATGAAAGTGTATCAACTACTAATGAAATGAGAAAGAAATATGAAAGGACAAGAAATGAAAGAAATAATATAAAACACCACCATTAACATCCGACAACCGCATATAACCGCATAAAAAAATAAACTATCTCACGTGCAGTCTTTCACAAAGAATCCATCAAAATCAATCCACAATCCCTAAAATACCCCCAAACTTATTTCGAACCTTGTCCTCAATGTTCAAAACAAGTTAAGGGAATCCAACAAGAAGAAAATGACAGTGGTAAATAAGAACATGGATAAGAAGATGATACAAATCCATACATGACAAAAAGTCTCTAAAAACCAGTGAACGCACAAAATCTCTCATGTGTAGGTGACTAAGGAAACTACAAAAGAACAATCATAACAAGAGCAAGAACTAGTAAACATAGGAGTTAACTGAAAAGATTCTTATCAAATCTTGCGAGCTCGAAGTATTTCAACAAAGGGTGAAATAAAAAAGATGATGGAATGAAGTCTAGGGTTTTGGGTCTACTCAAAAACCCGCCACTAATGCGGCAACTTAAGTTGAATATGTCCTAACCAAGTCTCAAAACACCTAAAATTCTATAAACATATTAATTCCTAAAAAAAATGCTCAAATTATGCTAAAAAAATGTAATCCAAAGTCAAACCTAACAAAACTCACCGGTGCTCCAATTTTTTAAAATAAATAAATAAATAATAATACTAATAATAATAAATAATAAATACTAAAAAAATAAAAATACCAAAGAAAGAAAACCAATCCCCAGCAACGGCGCCAAAAATTGACGCGGGCTGAACGCGTCAATAAAATAAAGTTTCATAAACCAACTATTTTGTAGAATAGTGGAAAAGTGGTCGATCCTACAGAGATCGGAGGTCTTTCTAAGGTTAAAAATAACAAAAAGGTAAATTTGAGAGTTTTAAATAAATAATTTTATAATTTAAGTAACTAAACTAAAATAATTAAAATAACTTTGAAAACAATTAATAGGTACCTAAGTAACACCTAGGTCAACAGTTCCAGAAATCAGAATCAGGATTCAATGGCAATCATGGTCTTCAATCTTTCCTAAAAAATTATTAATTTAAATTCTATTAGATTACCTATAGAAAATCGACATCCGCCAGAAATTCCTCATTCCCCTAATCTCGATAGCCAGGACGTCCGCCACTAACTACTTCCCTAATTAATGCATAACCCTATACATCCGTCAATCAGGTTTAACACACTAACTGAAGTAATATGGATATATGGGAACACTAATCCTAAATAATCGGATCGCATCCACTTCTGATTTAACCTAGATTCAATTTTGCACACTCAAGAATCGAAAGGGTTTGATGGCAAACGGGTGAGTGTTCGTCACTTTATTGGTCCAAAAGCACAATTACATGGATACTAATGGTCCAAATAACTATAGGTTGTCCACCTAAAAGCATGCACTTGCTACATACATCCCCTAGATCTAAACCCATATTCCTTAAAATCAACAACAATGAAATAGGAGAATTTAAAATAAATTAAATAATAAAATAAAAAACCTCACATAATATGCCATGAATCCATAATCTCGACTTGTTTCCCCTCTGACTTAAAAAATCATTGAGAGAAGTCATTGCTAAAAATATAAAAGTCAGTGTTCTCAATTAAACCTAAGGTTCTTAATATATAAAACTACTAAAAATTGGTCCCAGAAGGTGAGAGAAACTAATTTTGGGTGTTGGGGAGGTGACTCATGCGCCGAGGACGATCTATGGACTATTTTTTGGGTTGAAAACCGAAGTCCGCTATGTGTCATAATGTTATTGGCGCATCTGATATTAATCATTGACGTGGCGCCATGTGATTGGTGAAGAAATGTTGTGATGACGTGCTGGTGTAGTGGGAGCGCAACTCGTGGCGGTAAGATGGCGGTGAAGAAACTCACACAAAATCAGCGAAGATCTGGGAGACCGCACTGATGCGTGTCTCGAAGAAGAACTCGCAGCTGTTGTTGGTTTCTGACGCTATGGACCAGTTGGACTGTAACACGTGGCGCTGATTGATGAGATAGGAGAACCTGATTGGAGCCAAGTAGCAGGTGGAAACGAGCTGGGATAATAGAGAATCGACACATGGCACGTTGCTAGAAACGTATGGAATGCTTGGCAAGCTAGACCAATAGTATGTTGTCACATGTTAATTGGTCTACTGATCTTCTATTCTACCCACCGCAACGTGTAACTCGAGGCAAAACCGTCCGGTGTCCGATCACTGCATGTAAATACTCCATTTTGAGTTTTTTTTTTGCCACGAATTCAACCGCGCACTCTGTTTTACCTGAAAATGGCCAATAGATATAATTAAATATATATTTAAATAGACTAAAATAAACTACTAAAACTCTATAAACACCGACTTATCAGATATAATCTCTACCATCTGGTTTTTGAATATAAAGAAGGTGATTGGGTCTAATTAAAGGTTTACATTGAAAATTGATATTTAAAGTTTTTAATTAAAAAAGTTATATATGAAATATCAATTTTTTCATCTCTTTTGATTTGGTATGTGGTAGACGAAATTTTTTAATTAGTTGGGATGATTGTGTCATCCTAGAATTTCAAAAACTTGATTAGGATGTTAATTAAGTGTTTTAATATTTGATTTGAGATTTTAGTACTCGAGATGGATTCACGCATTATGGACCCGAGATCACAAGATATATTTTAAATTTGTATGATATAAGCTTATTGCGTGTATTATATGGTATTTTGTCGCTTAGTAAGGTTGTGTTAAGGTGTATCCTTAGTTTTTTATACTAGGGGTTACAAGTGCGTATCTAAAGGGCACGAGTGAAAATAAATTATCAGTTGTTCGAAAACTAATTAAGTGTTAGTCTTCATGTGAATATTTCATCTCGGTTAGTGTGTAAGTCGAGATTGATGGTAATGTAATGGGAGAAGGAAATTGGTACCAGACTTTGCCTTAAGTTTTGTATCAGTTGGTGGTTTGGGTCAAAATCAGGGCACGTTTGGCTAAAAATGGCAAAAAAATTTGTCTATGAGATTTTAGTATGTCGTGGACTAAGATAAGATTTTTGTGGTTTTGGTATGACCAAAACTAGTGTTATAGACATTTTATAAAGATGAACCATTTTGTCAAGAGTTTTGTTCAATTTGGTGAAAATCGAAACATTCATTTTGATTTCAATAGAGAGAGAAGGAACTTTGTTTTTTAAACCCACTCACTCAGGTTTTCACTCCACGAGTCTTGACGTCTTATTTTGGCTAGGTTTTTTTCGCAAAACTGTAAAGCATCACGATACGCTCAGTTCAAGCAAAGTTTTTGCGGTGGAAATGAGGTATTCAGCCCGCAATTTGGTAAATACTCAATGTTGGGCATTTTCCTCAATTCAATTTGAATTCTCACCATTTCTCGATTTTTATTGCAGGATTTTGAAGGAAATTGGTAGAAATCATTATTAATTATTGTATTAGGTTGATTTGAGATACATAGACATTATTAAGGATATGTATGATGGAGTAGTAACGAGTATAAAGACATTTGGAGGAGCTACAAAAGAATTTCCAATTACGATAGGACTACATCAAGGATCGGCTTTAAGCCCATATCTATTTACTTTAGTTATGGATGAACTAACTAGACATATTCAAGAGGATATACAATGGTGCATGCTATTTGCAGATGATATTGTCTTAGAGGATGAAATTAAAGATGGAGTGAATAGGAAATTAGAACTCTGGAGGAATACATTAGAATCTAAAGGCTTTAAGTTGAGTAGGACGAAAACCGAATACATGCACTGTGAGTTTAGAAACACTAGACATCAAGATGACGGAGTGATAAAATTAGGGGAAGTAGAAGTTCCTAAGGTAAACCACTTTAGATACCTAGGATCAATCATACAAAATGATGGTAACATTGAGAATGATGTCACACATAGAATTCAAGCTGGATGGAAGAAATGGCGGTTTGCAACAGAGGTGATTTGTGATCGAAATGTTCCTACTAAGTTAAAAGGAAAGTTTTATAGGACCGCAATTAGGCCAGCTATGCTCTATGGAAGTGAATGTTGGGCGGTAAAGAAATAACAATTACATAAAATAAACGTAGCAGAAATGAGGATGCTTAGGTGGATGTGTGGTAAAACTCGTAAAGATAGAATAAGAAATATAGAATTTCAAAGACAAGTAGGAGTAGCACCAATTGATAGAAAGATTAGGGAAGGGCGGTTGTGGTGGTTTGGTCACCTACAAAGACGGCCAACAAATGCCCCAACTAGAAAACTTGACTCAATAGAAACTGTAGAAATTCGACGAGGTAGGGGCAAACCAAAGTTAACATGGGATGCATTAATTAGGAGGTATTTGAATGGTTTGAAAAGCTCACCATCAATTGCACTTAATCTAGCATAATGGAAAAGTTTGATCCATGTAGCCGACCCTAGTTAATTTGGGACTGAGGCTATGTTGTTGTTGTTGTTGTCGTATTAGGTTGATTTGGATCAGTTTGGGATAAATTCCATCGACGTGGGTTAGGGTTTTGATAAATTAAACTTATGTGATTCAGTTGATAACTATTTTGGAGAAGTTTTTTGAGTTGATATTGATTTAAATTAGGTTTTTGTATGAATGGATTATTGGTTTTGAACCAATTTGACTCCAAAGTCTATGGAAATATTTTGATGTTGGTATCGAGAGGTTTAATGGTGTTCGTCGTCTAGTTTTGAAGATTTAATTGCGAAAATATTGTTTTGGAGACATTTTTCAGTTCAAAATAAATAAAGTTTGCCTAACTGGCACGTTAAATTGGAAAACTCATAACTTCTTCGTCAGTAATCCGATTTAAGTGTTCTTGGAGACTCTGGAAAGTATGACATGAGTATTACAAGTTCCTTTTACGTCATCATAACAAATATTGAGGTTTTCAAGGTTCTTAAACTTACTTTGGCAACATTTTTCATTGGGTTTCATGATATAGTTTCACTTGAAGCTTGGCCCATAATATAATTGGTTATGCAAAGAAGCTATTGAAACCATCTTCAAGGTGATCTAATGCTTTAAGAAGCTCGAAAAATTAAGCTTAAAGTTGGTTTAGTTGTAATTAAACCCTATAGTGATATTTACTATTGATTGAATATATTTGCACCTGTAATTGTATCATAGTTTACATTGCATTTTATCATTCTTGGTGATGCATACATATAGTAAGTGAGAGAAATAAGCTTGTTTTGGAGTCTAGTTTGATTAAAGCTAGGTTTCGGTCATGCCTATAACGTCGTCTAATGGGACTAGAATAGTCTAACGTCGACAAGTTATCTCTATATTTCATTATCTCTTAATATTATCTATGTACTATTTTTGGAAGTCGACGTTTGATTATAGTTAAGACACTGCGATAGAGTGGATTGCATGTCATGTTAAAGCATATATGTCATTGATTTTTTTGAAATGCAACTACATGTCACCATGTATCAGACAAACAATTGCAGGAGTACAAATCAATATAGGAATTTACTTACTTGACGTCTTCGAGTTGTTTTTGATGATGTCAGATTATGTATGATGACAAAGGAAAAGTGGACAAGGCTTGAAGATTGTGGTGATTGATTTCACATATTAAAGTAAATTTTTGTTTTAAATTATTTATATTTATTATTTTGGGATTCTAGGGGTGAGTGAAGGACGTGAAATATGTTTGAATTGTTATGAAAGTCTCATAAGTTAGATATTTAAATAAGTTGAGAAGGTTCATATTCAATTAAGGTCTATTTAAGATTCAAAAGTTGAAATTAAATTATCGGTTACTTTTAGTTAATTTAGAAATTTGAATTTGATATATATTATGAACTACAATGAGTTGTAAGTCCTTCTAGGCGTCTCCCTAATTCTGCTAGTGAATTTCCTGGCACAACTTATAGGGGAGGTGCCGCCGAGATTTTTATTAAATATGTACATGATCTTTTAATTTGCTCCAATTGAACAAATCACGAATTGAGTTTCATTGAGGATATAAATTTAGTTTTGGAGCCTTAGAAAGGATTGACATAATTATTACTTTGAGATCAAAGTTGAAAGAATGGATTAGGCTGACTAGATTATCAAAGGATTCAGGTAATCTAGGCCGGTCAATCGTCTTAAGGACGAGGGGGCTGACAAGATCTAAACTTAAAGGACTATATAAGTTTCATGATTTCTTGTTCAACACGCAAAATAAACTCCAACACTATTAGAGAATATGCGAAAAAATATAACATTTGATGTTGAGATTTTAGAAGATCCAAGAGGGTTGATGCTAGAGGGTACAAATCTAACTTATTGGGGCTCATTGAACAAAAGGGGACAACTTCATTAAAGTTCTTGGTGTGCTTTCTTCAACAAATCACTTACAAAAATTATGTTCCAAGTTATTTTTATTGATGAATTTTGGTACATGTGGGTTTATAAGAGTATATCAACCCTTAATTAGTGAAAACCCCTTGATGAGATCATTGTAGAGACTTTTATGATTGATGGGTTGTGTTATGTGAAGAAGATGATGAATAGTAACTTTACTTAATGGTTATTGGATATTTATTGCATGTAAATTGAGTATAAATGATTGCTTGATGATATTGGAACTCAATGAAGTTGTTATTAAGTCAATGGACTAAGTTTAAGGTAATTTGAATAGTTTTAGACTCAAGAATCAAAAGCTTTGGATATGCAAAAATTCATTTTGTGCAGTTTTGAGCAGACTCAAAAGATGATAAATTAATAATGTGCTAGATGATATTAAGACTATTATAAGTTTTAAACTTACTCGATAGAAATAAAACTGTTATGGATTTTCTAGCTTGCTTGTTCGGATTAAGACTATTTGACTTAGTTTGAGTTTACTCAAAGTTCAAATGTTAGTATTTTAAAGCATGCTGAAAGTTATTATTTAGAGCATACTAAATGTTATAATTGAGCTTACTCAAAGATAACTTGAAGCAACCTCAATAAAAGTAGTTAACTAAAATATAATTACTCATAAGTATTCAAATAAAATCATAACACAGCTAAATTAATATAAAATGATAACAGTAACTAACAAAATTAGTGTCGGGTATCGAATGTGCAGTTTGAGGAGAGTGGTGGCCTAAACGCATGGCGCCGTGACAGTAAAACTTACAAATTTAATAAAACTTTAAAAGTTTTCTCGAGACACATGCATGGGGTTTTGGGTGTTTTGGGACCTCGATTTATGACTAACGCCGACGTATGTAGCTAGGGCACGACGACGACTGAGTGAGGACATTGACATGCACCACGAGGTACGACACGCGTGGTCGGGCTTCGGTACGCCACACGCGAGGGTTTTGAACACTGAGAATTTATAAACTTTATTACGTATCGTATTATGATCGCATAAGTTAGTTGCATCGCATTATGATTTTCTATGGCCATGCATATAGACATAAGGATTGATAGGAGCTGTCACTGAGAATTTGATGGTGCAGCTTTGACAATGAAGTGTCTTCCGAGCTGACCAGTCGAGAAGCTTTGAGGGATGACTCTATGATGATCTTTTACCCTCCAGTAAGTGTGGCAGTTAGAGGACTTTTTCGCCCCCGGCCGTTCCTACGATGGATTTAAGGTACGTCGGCGTTACTTGGGTGACAAATTTGCGTCACGAGACCTCCCCTAATCGCCGATGTTGAACGCCGCCAGGCTGATGGGATTCAGGCAAGGTCTTTGCATATGGGGTTCATGGGAACTGGCTGTTCATGGTAGAAAAGGATTGAATCATGTTTAATTCTTTCAAATTTACTTATAGTATTCCTTGTCTAATTACATTATGTTGTAACTTTCATAAAACCTTACTATTCACTTACTCGGGCCCTTTTGGAACCCGCATCCATCCTCTACTGATTGAGTGATGGACAATGTGCCTAAATGAGATGAAGACTTCAGACTGCCCTGATCTTTAATATAGAGTTGATCTCTTTTGTGTATATATATATTTTTTTAACATACTGAACTTAATTTTGTTTATTCACGGATTATGGGATACTTTTTGACATGTTCTTCGACTTGGATTTACGATCCTAATGATATGACAGGTGTTTTCTCCACTTAAGTTCTCGTTTACTTTCTTGTATTTTATTATATGTTCACCAAATTTTGTACATACTTGAATTTAACTTAATTGTAAAAAGAATGGATGAGCAAGTCTGGAACGTCTTTTGGGGTCTATGATGTGACCATACGCTTCAAAAAATAGTTCGTGTCGGTCAGACCACTTTTTCACAGTACTGGTACTGAAAACTATAAACTCGAAGTGCCTTTAGTGAGTGTTGAAATTCGTCTTCGAGATATCCTTATCCTTAATCCTTAGTTGATGATAACCATATCCCAAATCAATCTTCGAGAAATCTCTTGCACCCTTCAAATAATCAAACAAATCATTAATCCTGGGCAATAAGTATTTGTTCTTGATAGTCACCCGATTATGTTATCTATAATCAATGCACATACGTAAGGTTTCAACCTTTTTCTTCACAAAAAGAACTGGTGCTCCCCACGGTTACAAACTAAGATGGATAAACCCCTTTATAGCAACTCTTCAAGGGGAGACTGCAACTCACGTAATTCCTTCGATACAATATGGTACGGAGGAATAGATATAGGTTTTATACCAAGAATAAGATCAATGATGAAATCAATGACAAGTGGTGGTGGAATTCCAAGCTCTCCAAATGTAACAACTCCCACCATAACTTCTAAATCTAGAGGAGTATTCCACGAGTTACAAGTCATGAAAGATTATAGCCATTATAAACTATAATTTGAAAAAGTTAGGGATCTGAAAGACTACCCTCTTATGGAAATAGTCAATACTGACATGATATGCTGATAAACAATCTATCCCTAGTAATGCATCAAAATCTATGAACTCCATTACCCTTAGATCAATTGGAAGTTCATTCTCCCCAATTTTGACTACACATCCCTTGCAAATCAGGTTAGGATAAACCTTCTCACTAACTACTATGCTTCAAATCAACAATGTACTGGCTCTAACTGCTTTCAATTTCTACTCATCAACCATTGCACCCGCAATAAAGGAAACTGCAGAACTAGCATCAATTAAAACATGCATATCTCAACCACAAATGTCTAATATACCTTCTACAAGCCTCTAGCCTATAGGTCTGCCTCAGGTACTGCATGAGTTTGCCCTCATGTCGGTGGTGTTGTATTGCCTACCAATGTAGTCAGTGGCATAAAACACTATCTTTGAATATGCCGTATCTGCCTATATCGATAGCATATCATGGAAGCTCTCTAAGGAAAACTACTAGCCTGAGAAACCTGCCCTAATCCACTTAGTTTCTATGATGACTATATTCTACTCTAGCGCCTACCTCCAAACTAAGGTGGTGGTAAAGGTGGTTTGGTCACTCAACCTTAAGAAACTAGTGGAACCGGTGCACTAACAAAGGTTGTCCCTCCAGACCCTAACTGTGTAGTTGCTTTAGCTACACTCCTCTGGTTTTTCTTTAGCTAAAAATAAGGAAATTTATGGGTTCTCTGACTCCCAAAGAATAGTGGTACTAGTGGTGGCCTAATTACTGTTCTGGGAGGTCTGGCTAGAATGGATGTTTCCACCTCCATATCACTCTCAAATATATAGGTAGAGATAGTGCGAGGATGAAAAGAAACCACAACTCTGATCTCATAATTCGGCCCACCAAGGAACAAATCTATTTTTTCCTCCTCCAGTTTTACCATCTCAGGAGCGAATTCACTCATCTCAATGAACCTCCTCTCACACTCCCGTATAGACATAGCTCCTTGTTTTAGCTGAATAAACTCAGTCTTCTTCCTATTCCTAACTGATATTGGGAAATAATGCCTATAAAATACAGTCCAAAACTGTAGCCAAGTGGTGACCGTCTTCTCCTCTCTCTAGAGGGAATTCCACCACTTATTGGCAGAATCAATTACCAAGAATCTGACTAGTTTAACCATAAATCGGTCCTTAACATCTATAGCAATGAATCGTTACTCCATCTCTAATACTCAGGTCTTAGCTACCCCTTTCTCCATTATGCCATCGAATCTCATAATATCATATTTCATGAATTCCTTTTGGGTTTTGTGAAATGCAGCCTTCATAGAAATTCCACTTGCACCGCAATAGCTATTTTCGACACTTGAATATGTGTTAAAACTGGTTGGGCTTGAGGTGCTACTATCGTAGCTCCTCCCTCAGCACTACTAAGCTCGAGACTAGTTGCAGTTTGTACCACAGGTTACTGTACTGGTGGTCCCATATGAGCCATCAGCATAGCCATCAGTTTCACCTAAGACTTAATTAGTTCCTTGATTTTCTACTCAATTTTATATTTCCATTCATCATCAATCTCCCTGTTACTATGTGGTCCTGGTCTTTGTGTACCCTCTCCTTGATCCACCATTAGGTTTTGAATTCAAATGAGAGGTAAGATCATTAGGTAACATTCAGAGAAGTCAATGAAATCATATCTATAATAAATAACAATATGTGTAGCAAATAACGTATAATAATGTTTCATTTTCAATTTTCCCCCAAAACATGATGAAAATTGTTCATCATACCTTAAGCTTATTCATAACTCGAGACAACTCTCAAAGTCAATAAACTTAGGTTTCGGTACAAAGGAATAAATTATTGCTTCGAAAACAATTCGAATGTGAAATCAAGGTCAAAGCCTTGTCCCTGATACCAAACTGTATTAGAGTTACCATTTCACTCTAAAATGAAGAACCTTAGGCTTTGAAGTAGCCTCTGATACCAAGCTGTAGCATCCCTTATCCTAATTAGGGCGATACTCTGCCTAAAACTGTAAGTAAGCCTTGGTAACCAAGCCAGACTTAACTAGGGCTAGCAGCCTCTCTGTCAGTACATGAAAAACTTAACATGTATATCGATATTGAATAAATAATACAAAGTATACACGATGAAAATTTTAAAATTTTTTCGATAATTAACAAAATATATAAATACAGAGTTTATCGAATCCCAAGATCTAATTTATAAACTTCCCAACCCTGTTTAAACATAAAAAAATATATCAAACAATATATATATATATACAAGAAGGTACATTAAATCATAGAGAAGACAACAAGACACCTAAATCTTCTCTTTGCCCTTTGCTGAAGCACTAGGTTGCGAACCTGAAATATTTAAATTTGGGCGAGCCCTCCAACTTTCTCAGTAAGTAAGGATTCATAAAGCCGTCAACATTCCATATAATAATCAAGAACATTATGCAATACCAATATGCACCAATATTAATTAATAAGAAATGGAAGGCATATAAGTTAATAAATAACGGGTGCATCTCAAACATCAATAATTATTATGCTATGATTCCCATTTTATTTATAACACTAGTTTCAATTACCCACCGATGCTATTAATGCAACAACTAGACCAACACATTGGCCGATGTGCAGTCTATCAAATCTATTAATGCCCAATGGTTATACCTGAAACCCTCTAATAAGTAAGTAATTCATGCAACCTATCTATAACGGCCTTTTACCTTAAATTGGTGATTAGTGTTAATGAAAATCTAAATTAAATCGAGTTAGGCTCGCGGCTAAGTTTGGCGCACCTCGATAAATGAATTGTGTTTGTTCGGAATGCTAAATGAATTTTATAAGGTGTGGGATTAATAGGAGATTAATACAAACATATAATTGGGAATATACATAAATAAACAATAAGTTGCGGTACACCAAGTGCGACGAGAGGTCATGAAATGAATGTGCACACCCGAGAATGCTCGTAGGTTTGTTCAGTTAATTTATTAGAGATAAAATACACGAAGTATATATATTTATATATAATTGGTTTATAAATATATATATATATATATATATATATTAAAATTATAAAGTTTGGCTTAATTTAAATGGATTGTTTGATTAGTCTTGAGATGAGCATAAGTGCTTGATGGTGTTAAAATTCGTGTCACTTTAGGGAGAGTCATTTTAACACATTAACCACTTGATCAGTCTCGAGATAGCGTGATAGGTATCTCAAGGAAAATCCACATATATAAATCCAAACCTTCATCGTTATTTCATTTCATTTCAATCTTTCTAAGGAACAGTTAAGGGTTTGATTTCTAATCTTAGAAGAGCATTCAGGGAGCTAAATCAACAAGGATTGAGGAGCTAGAACAACTATAGATTAGAGATCATCACTTTGGGTGAGTTTAGTTTTTGAGTTTCAAGTTAAATTAAAAAATATGTGATGACTTTTTTGTGAATTATGGTGATTGATGATTTGAAACGAGTTGTTACCTCACGAGAGGTCCTCCCTGATGGTTGGGGAGAGTATTTGAAGCTGTGGTAGTGATTTGGTGATGCAACAGTGGCTACTAACGTGTTCACTGTCGAGACAATGTAGGGTGGAGCGCGCTCCATCAATGAAAGGAGCGCGCTGCATTCATCAATTGGGACGAAACCAGTTGGTGGGTCGTGCCCTACCCACTTAGGCAGTACGCTCCCACCTCTTTAAACAACATTTATATTATGTTGAAATTAGAATTTCCTAATGTCTTAGGAATTGATTTATGGGTTCTAAACATAGGGAACCAGACCTATATTGATTACAAATGATTGGTGATAGGTTGGGAAACAACGGGAAAACATGAAATAATCGAAAAGTTAGGGAATTTGGTAACAGAGACTTAACCCGAGGTAAGTATAGATTCTCTTATTTATCAATGTTGCCTAGCTGTCTTAGTATAAGTAGTTCATGTTTATATGGACTAGAATGGGGGACTATGTACACTGTGATGGCTTTAAATAAATAGAAAATGGTGTTTAATGTGATTCACGAGAGTAAGTTCCTAGAACTAAGACCAGGTTCCTACCTATACGTAAATTCATACCCAGTTGTCGCCTAGATTTTATACTCATTAGAGGGTTTTGGATAGAACCATTATGCATTAATGGATTAGCTATACAGCACATATGTGCAATGTGTTAGTCTAGCAATCGCATTAATGGCATCAATGGGTAATTGGCCCTAGTTTTATAAATAAAATAGGGATCACTGTGTAATAGTCATTGACAGTTTGCTATGCATCAGTTATTTACTGAATTATATGTTTTTCATATTCTTATTAGTTAACATTGGTGCATATTGTTAATGCATAATGTTTTTGATTATTATATGGAATGTTGATGGCTTTGTGAATCCCTATTTACTGAGCAAGTTGGAGTGCTCACCCCAATTAACTTTTCAAGAAAAACTGATGAGCGCTACGACTATGGGATAGAGAAGATATAGTAATCTTGATTTTTTTTCGATGTATTGAGTTTTCTCTTCTCTTATACTTGTATTGAACTCCAATTTTGTAATATCACAAGGGATGGGGAATTTATATAATCGATGTTTATTCTTGTTTAATTTGATATTGTATATCGTATTTTACATATCGAAAAAAGTGTTAAATTTATGTTGCTTTTATTATTTGACTTATCTCAATATTCGGTATACAGTGGTATTTTTTAGGTTAATGAGGAAAGGTTGGTGGCTCTAGTTATGTCTAGTCAGGTAATCTGGGCTTAATTAGAGTTTCAGGCCAAGTATCGCCCTAATCGGGTTAGGGGATGCTACTGCTTGGTATGAGAGCGAAAGGTTTAACAGATTTGTTACATTGAATAAACTTTGATACAGTTTTGTATCAGAGACTGGTCAGAGACTGGTCAGAGCCTACTCCAAAGCTTAAGGTGATTAATTCTAATACAGTTTGGTATTAGAGTCGGCTTCAGAAAATAACTTTATTACGTGGGAACAAGTGATAATTTGGATACAGTTGGTATCGAAGTTTAAGGTTATTGACTCTAACATACCTTAGTTTCATAACCTAAGTTTAAGGACTTTGAGAGTTGTGTCGAAGTTGTCTCGAGTTATGAATAAGCTTAGTTTATAATAAATGATTTTTATTATAATTTTGGAGGTAACCAAAAGATAAAAGACTTAGATATATTATTTTTTGTGTTATATTATATCTATGTGGTAGATATAAGAGTTATGTCTTTCTTGAATGATAATACGATGGTTGAAATTCATCGATTTCTCATGATATGAGAAACTAGTGGAGGTAAGAGTTCACGAGAATCTTAACCTCCAGAAGATTGAAAAGGAAAGACGTAAGAAAAATTTACAAAGATGAAATTAAACTTTTCTCCTATTAACTGTGCTCAATAGTCTTTATTTTTGCTGATATTATGAGACAAATAATAGTAACTGAAGAAGTATCTATTGGATCAATACCTCGAGACATGTATTAGGGAATTTATGAAGCAATAAAATATTGAATGAATTTTAGCAAAAGTCAAAGATGGTGAACCACTTTGAGAGGTGATGTAATACTAATATTGACACTAGTAGGGAAGTTATGAAAGTTATTCAGTAAATAAAATAGTGGTTAATGATAAAAGCTTGTTTGAGGTTAGGAAACCACTAATGTATTTACACTTCATAAGCGGTTATAAAGTAGATATTCCAGTTATGGTGTGAATCCATATTGGAATGACAAGCAGTTTGTCACGTTACAAAAGACAAAATTAAAAATTTAAAGTGGTAAAGCTAAAAGATGGCTTAATCCAGAACATAGTAGTGAGTTGGTAAGATATCCTAGTTTCATCTATTAGACTGGTATAATCTAAATTAGGGAGATTGAGTGGTCAATGAATCTGAGGATTTGAGGAATCCAAGGATAGTGTACAGTAGTAGGAATGAGTATTCATTTCCCAGTATTGACAACTCATTCTGATAATAGGGTGAAATCATTTATTCTCAAGAGGTAGGTGAGATTTAGTTGTCATAGTGATATGATCAGAATTCAGGATATACTTAAAGATGATTGCAGAGGATTGCTGGATCATTTTATGTAGATGGTGGAAACCACTAGAACTTACTAGAACTCATGTTGTGTTCATAAATAAAAGTTATCAAGTATGAAAACCAATTTTAATTATGTTGCTATTGTGTTATCAATAATTAAATGGAATCTTTGAAGACTTATAGAATGCATGAGCAATTACGATACAGAATTGTAATTGGTAACGGTAAATTTTTTAGACCCGATTTTGCAAAGTGCTACTGCTAAGTTTCAGAGGTTAATTAATTATAAGAGTGTTGAATATTAACAGCATATCAAGGGATTTGACTGTGATTAAGGAAATATGAGATTTTCATATATTCAACACAAAAGTAAAGAGAATAGTAAACTTTAAATAATTAAATATTACAAACGATTGATCCAGGGATCTTTGATATCGCTGTGTAATTTATTCAGTTAATTCAAATATGGGACTGTTGTAAATTAAAATCAAATGCAAGGATGCCTTGAAGGAAAGTGGATGTTAAGTTGATTAAGATGTTTGCATGATAATACCTAAATTGTAGAAAAAGTTAGAAGATCATCCTAAAACTTCTTATTTAGGTAAGAATGTATGTTGACACACTAAAGCAAAATTGTAGCTTATACTTCTAGCTATATTTATAGTTCTTGAATTTTGAGGAGAACCATTGGAGATTGATAATCTCGAGATAGCTATTATGGTAGTCGTACCAAATATAGAAAGGTATCACTTGTAAATAAGAGGAAAGGTTGTTGAGAGTCTTTTAATCATTTTTTAAGAATGAAAATATTAAAAGAATCATTAAAAGACAACCTAAAACTATAAAACCAGTGAATTCGTTTAAGTTTAAAGAATTGAATTTCAAACCATGAATGTTTGAGAACTGAAATTGTCAGAGTGATAGAAATGGAAGGTAAAATGGATACCTTGGATTTCCTAAATGTTAGGAATTCACTCTAAAACATCACTCATCAAGGTAATTATGTTGATAATGCCTTCAATAGAAAAGGATAGAGGCTGTATTTTTGATAAAAATTGCTCCGTAATATCTCTTGAGTGAGATGTTTAGTGGTGACCAATTGAAGTCATGCGCAGGCATATCATAAGCTAAGTTGTTTAGTCTAGTAACTACAAATCTGTGATTTGGAGCTCACATTGGAGCGGAGCTAATGATGATTAAGTGAGTGATGCATTATTGAAGAAATTGATTGAAATTATCTAGTAGGTCAACGTTGACTACTAGTTATTGCCATTTGGTAAGGATAATCTCATATCAAAATATTGAGCATGTAAAGAAAGTTCTTGAAGCTAGAATGAAAAAGTATGGCAAAATGATGGGAAAATCTCTTGGATTTCTTTAAAATATTCATTCTTGGATTTCTTTAAAATATTCATTCAAGCGAAATCCATAATCATTATGATAAGAATGAATTGTTGGTGACCAAGAATGAAAATTGATAGCGTCAATTTTATGAAGAAATATGAGATATATCGGCAAGTGGAAGCAGAATGGTATTAACATGTAGGGTTATATTATTATTTCCCTATATGAATGACATTTTACACTCATAAATCCATGATGGATTAACCCAAGTTGTGGTGAAAACTGAGGTTGTTGATGATGTAATTGTAAGACTGATAAAGTCTTGAAAAAACTGCCAGTATTGTAGATTAAATTCTTATGGAAGAATAAGTGAGATATATGTGTAGAAAGAGTTAAGAGTTATGGAGAACAAGGATTATTACTTTGGTGATGAACCAAAAATTTGCTTCCTAGCTGGGAACATATGTATAATAGCTGGGAGGGACCTTTCTCAATCTTACATAATATATTTGTAGCTAATCTTAATTCAAAAGAATACAATTTTCGAGCTTGTGACTTTGAAAATGTTATTATCTGGAAGAAATATTTTACTGTGTGAGTTCTCTGGTATTGATATAATCAAGCAATATATGACGTTAAGTTGTTTATCTTAAAATTTTGTATGCTTTACTTCATCGACAATTGGTGCAGGAGGAGAAGTCAAGATAAAAGTTAATTTGAACCTGAGTAATTTGGAACTACACAAAAAGGTATTAGCAGTCTATCATTATGCAATTACAACTTAGTTATATGGAGAAAAAAATGTAGCGATTGCTAGAGCTTCTCAATTTAAACTTCTTAAGGAAGTTATTGTGATGATGAATTGTGTAAGTTTAGTTGACACATCATCAATTAAAAGAGCTAATTTCAGAGCTACTAATATGATATTTTATGTTCAGATTTGGACTGAGTTGGAGATGATTCAGTGGTGATTGACTGTTAGAAAGCTAATCATGATTATATAGTGCGTTAGAGATATGCGGCTAGCGTAGATCATCCTGATTGGTCAGTTTCTGATAATGGTGCGCTATGTTTGAGGGATAGATTATAGATTCTAGCTCAAGATCATTTAAAGCTGGAATTTGTACGGGAATCTCATAGATCTCTTTGTTCTATTCATCCAGGTAACAATAAGATGTAACGCGAAATGAGGCATGTTTATTCGTGGCCTGAATGAAGACTAATATTGTTAAATTGGTAAAGAAATATGAGATATGTCAGCAAATTAAGGCTGAGCATAGTAAACCTGGAGGGTTATTGTGTTCTCTGCCTATTCCTAAGTGGAAATAGGAATATAAATCGATGGATTTTAAAAGGTTGACGAAGTTTGTGCATTTCTTGCTAGTCTCCATGCGAGATCCTCTTGACTAATTATGTGATATGAACGTACGTAAGGTATTGAAATTTCATGGAGTTCCATTGTCGATTACTTCAGATAGAGATCAGAGATTCACGTTTAGACTATGGAGTGAATTATAGAGACAACTGGGAACTAATATTAACCTTAGTACGGTATAGTACCGACAGATTGACTAGCATCTTAACCGGTTGATTTTGGTGCTAGTGGATATACTTCGAGCTTGTGTCTTGGAGTTTGGTTGTAACTTGAAGAAATACATTCCTCTTTGTGAGTTCTTTTGTAGTAACAGCTGTCAAGCTAGTATTGGAATGCTCCTTTTAAACCTTTATACAATCAACTTTGTCATTCACAAAAGTGATTAGGCAAAGGTTGAGATACAAGATTGTTGGAGCCAAAATTGATTAACAACTACACAGAGGGAATATGGCAGATTCGCCAGCGTTTAACTACAGAGCAGTTAAGACTGGGGAGATACGCTAATAAATATCAAAGGTTATTAGAGTTTTCAAAGGACAATTATGTTATGTTGAAAGTCTCACCTATGAAAAGATTGTATATATAGGTATGGATTGCAAGGTAAGCTAGTTTCAAGGTATATTTGGTCATTCAGAGTACATGAGAGGATTGGTTCTATTACTTACGGGTTAGAGTTGCCTCTTCAACTAGCCGAAGGTCATAACGTCTTCCACGTGTCCATGCTTTGCAAAATAGAGACTCAGTTCACTCCAAGAATTGATTGTAATGAATTTGATCTTCTAGAAGACTGATCTTAAGAGCAGCCTATTCAAATACTTGATTGTAAGATTCAGAAGCTCAGAGCCAAAGAGATTCCTTTGGATAAGGGGAAATGGAAATTTCACTGAAATGAGAAACTAACCTTAGAACACAAGTCCTATATGAAAGAGTATATTCCATTTCTCTTTAAAACTAAAGGTAACTTTACATTTACTTTAATTTCGAGGACAAAATTGCTTTAAATTGGGGAGGCTATAACGACCTGCTACCTTAAGTTGGTGATTAATGTTAATCCAAATATTAATTAACTCGAGTTAGGCTCATGGTTAAGTTAAGGGCACCTCGATTAGAATGTGCGTGTGATTGCATGATGGATTGTGTTTGTTTGGAATGCTAAATGAATTTTACAGGTCGTGGGATTCTTAAGAGATTAATACAAACCTATAATTGAAAAAATACGTAAATAAACTATAAGTTGTTGGTACACCAAGTGCGACGAGGGGGTCGTGAAATGAATGTGCACGCTCGAGAATGCTCGTAGGTATGTTTGGTGAATTTATTGGCGAGAAAATACGCGAAGTATATATATTTATATATAATTGAAATATAAATAAATATATATATATATTTAAATTATAACATTTAGTTTAATTTTATGGATTGTTTAATCAGTCTCGAGATGAGGGTAAGTGCATGATGATATTAAAATTCGTGTCACTTTACGGAGAGTCATTTTAACACATTAACCACTTGATCGGTCTCGAGAAAGCGCGATGCGTATCTTGAAGAAATCCATATATATAAATCAAAACCTTCATCGTTATCTCATTCCATTTCGATCATTCAAAAGAGACAATTAAGGATTTGATTTCTAATCCTAAGTGATCATTCAGGGAGCTGAATCAACGATGATAGAGGAGATTAAACAGCTATATATCGAAGATCATCACTTTAGGTAAGTTTGGTTTTTTAGTTTCAATTTTAATTTGAAAATCAGTGATGATTCCTCTATGAATTATGGTGTTTGATGATCGGAAACGAGTTCTTAACTCACTAAAGGTCCCCTTGATGGTTTAGGAGAGTATTTAAAGTTGTGGTAGTGATTTGGTGATGGAATAGTGGCTGCTACCCTATTCACTGTCAAGATAGTGCAAGGTGGAGCACACTCCAGCGGTTAGAGGAGCACGCTCCCTTCATCAATTAGGACGAACCCAGTTGGTGGAGCATGCCTTACCCATTAAGGAAGATGCTCCCACCTCCGAAAACTGAAACTATGTTGTGGTTTACTTAGAATTTTCTGAGGTTTTAGGAATTGACTTAGGTGATCTAACATAGGAATTAGAGCTATATCGATTATAAATGATTGGTGATAGTTGAGGAACACCAAGAAAGCGTGAAATAACCAAAAAGTTAGGGAATTCAGTAACAAAGACTTAACCCGAGGTAAGTACGGATTCACTCATTTATTAATGTTTCATGGCTATCTTATTATATGTAGTTCATGTAGTTATGGACTGGAGTGGGGACTATGTACATAATGATAGTTTTCAATTAATGGAAATCGTTGTTTACTGTGATTCACGAGAGTAAGTTCCTGAAACTAAACTACGTTATATAGGAGATGGGTTACCTTCCTAGCATATATGTAACTTCCTACTCAGTTTATAGGTTGCGTAGATTACATACTCACTAAAAGGTTTCAGATAGAACCATTGGGAATTAATGGATTGGCTAGACAGTATATATGCGTAATGTGTTGGTACAGAAATCACATTAGTGGCGTCAGTGCTCAGCCTAGTCTCATAAATAAAATGGGGATCACAATGAAATAATCAATGATAAATTGTTTTGCATTCGTTATTCATTGTATAATATGTTTTCAATATTTTGGTTAGTTAACAATTGTGCATATTTTTATTGCAAAATGTTCATGATTATTATATGGAATGTAGATGGCGATGTGAATCCCCACTTAGTGAGCAAGTTGGAGCGCTCAGCCCAATTAAGTTTTTAGGAAAAATAGACGAGCGCTACGACTATGAGATAGAGAAGATATAGGAGTCTTGATCTTCTCTTCGATGTAATGAGTTTTCTTTTATTTTATACTTGTATTGAATTGCATTTTTGAAATATCACAAGGGATGGAGAATTTATATAACCAATATTTATTATGGGTAGACTTGATATTGTATATCGTATTTTAGTTATCGAAAAAGTTTTAAATTTTTTGTTGCTTTCATTATTTGATTTATATAGATATTCGATATACAGTGGTATTTTTCAGTTGAAGGAGGAAAGGCTGCTGGCTCTAGTTAAGTCTGGTTAGGTAATCTAGGCTTAATTAGGGTTTCAAAATAGTTATCGCCCTAATTAGGTAAAGGGATGCTACACTATCAAATTCAACAAGAGTTATATATAGGCCGAGAAGGTAACTCATCTCCTATACAACTTATCTCAAAACCAGGTGTTACTCTTATGGGTCACATTACACACTATTTTTCATTTATTGAAAACCATCATAGTATACATAGTCCCCCATTTTGTCCATAAACATTATGAACTACGTATACTAAGATAGTGAGGCAACGTTGACAAATAAGCGAATCCATACTTACCTCGCCTTAGGTTTTGTGTCTAAATCCTTAACTTTTTAGGTACTTAAGCTTTACCGGGGATCTAACACCTATCGCAAACTATTTGTGATCAATTTAGGTCCAATACCTTATATTTAGAACCCCTAGTTCAATCCCTAAGTCCTCAAGAAATATTTATTAAATAATAGCAATAATGCTGTTTTTTGGAATGGAAACGTGTTCCCTCAATGGTGGAGTGCGCTTCAGCAGCTGAGTTCATCCTCACTCATGAATGCAGCCGCTTCTCTGCTAGGTGGAGCGCATTCTATCCTTTACTGTCTCGATAGTACATAGGGCAGCAACCACCGTTCCATCTTCAAATCCATAAAACAACATTCAACACTCCCAAAATATATTAGGGAATACCTCTAATGAGGTAACAAACCATTTCCGATGATCGAACACCATAATTTATTGAGATATATTCACCTACTATCAAATTAAATGTCTAGATTACGTTACTATAATCTAGCAGCCTTAACCTCTCCATCAATAAACAATTAATAATAAGATCTTGTAATCTTTAGTTATAGAACTTACAAAACCACAAAATATTCTAAACTGAAACTTTAACCTTTAAATTCTGTAAAAATTAATTATATAATCCTCAAAGTTCATTTTCATTAATTAGATAGTCCTCGAAATTTCGTAAAAAATTTTCGACAGCATCTTATCTTTTTTAAGCTTACACCTGAAATCTCGGCCTTCAAATATCTTCAAAAAACATGTTTAGCTTTAGTGGAAATGCCGAAGGACTCACAATCCACCCATAACAATATATATTCCATTAACTAAATTATATATTCATTTTAAATTGATTTAAATTATCAGAATTCTTAAACTAGTATTACCTTAATTCTAAAATTATTTCAATTCATCCTAAAACCGTTCTAGCTATTCCAAAGGGGATCATATTCACACTCAAACCCACAAACCCATTTATACAATATAATATATTCAAAAACAATACATACAGAGAGAAAAGGATTAAGCATGTCACATATAGTCAGAAAGCTTTCCCTTTCCCCTGTCGCCACTAGAATTTTTCATTATCTAATTATAAAAATTCGATAATGTTAGATAAGTAAATCCCACACTTTCTAGTACACCTGTAATAATCAAATGCATAATAATCTAAGAGATTAAACAAAGAATATAATCCATGGAATTTAAATACAACCGTTAATCCATCCCATTTTTATTATCTGACCACAATCAGATAAAGTGATCTTAAAGTGGTAAGTAAACAATAATAAGAACTCACGTGCAAGGAGAATAACTAAATGAGTCTCGTTCCTCTAGACTCTAGGAGTATGATCTGGCTCAACGTGATCTCATGATAACCACGGGATGCAAAGTATTAGTGACTCCAGCCCCTCAAGCATAATATAGTGTTCTATAACCAAGGTATAGTCTACTATATAAGTAGACTCATTACACCTTATCCTCCCAAACCGTGTATGCATATACAACACAAATGCAATATCAAGAATCAATGCAATTTATACCAAATTATAATCATACAATGTAAAGGTTACTATGTGATTTATTTAACCTTACAAACTTGATATCGCAACTCCCTTGCGCTACAAGTCGGTAAACTACTCCACATGGGCTCCAATCGCGATCCTATAATTCATTAATATTGCATGTAAGCCTTCATAACAACTTCACTATTTTTCCAATTATTTGCAATTTAATTGACCAAATCATTTTCCGAAACCCCTTAAATACTTCTAAAATAAATTCTCCGACGCCCGAATTTTACTCTTTACTCAAAATTGTTGCTCGGCATCAAAAATTACGTTGTCCACGCTTAACTATGATTTTTTCAATGTTGGTATATTTATCGGTCCTACTCGACCCAAAAACCCCTGAATCCCTCCAAATCAACTCCTCCAATATCCAGATTCCAATTTCTGCTCCAAATTGTGATTCGGAATCAAAAATCATCTTTGACTGGGCTTTAAAACAATTTTCTAAATTTTAGATATTTTGGGGTATCATAGAACACATTATGAGATAAACCTCGATATAACTCATCGAGAAAATCCCAAAATCTTCATTTCTCATAAAACTCCTCAATTTTCACTAATTTGTCCAATAATCCTATTTTATTATTTTTCCCTAATTTTTCAAGGATTTATTTTATTTATTTTTTCTATTTTAATAAAAAACCCACTTTTAAAAAAAATTGGGAGGGGTTTAACCTATAAATCGGACCGGTCTGGTTCAATCGAACCGAACCCGGTTCACCCTAAAGGTTAAATCCTTGCATCTTCTTCTTCATCACAGGGACAAAACATTTTGTTTCGGCCCCCTTTTTTATTCTTTTTTTAATCGATTGGGGTTGGGCTCCCAACCCCACCGTCTCATCCACCTCCAATCACAACAACAACATCATCACAGCCACAGTTCCTCAAAAACAACCTCAACAACGCCAACAATGGCACATCAATGACACAACCAACAACAATGAAAAACACACACACTCACCATCGATTCGTTTGATCTCCTCCCACGCGGTCTCAAGCTCTCCTCATTACTCCCTCTTGGTCTCCCTCAATCACTAATTTTTTTCCTCTCAATTTCGGCTTCATTATTGAACTAAAAAGAAATAGAGGAGACTGTTATGTTTGTCTTGAAAATATATATATTAAATTTTTTATGCGAATCTCGAGAAAATATAATGATTTTTTTATAATATAAATTTTGCTTTCCTCGATATACGTAGTACGTATCTCAAGGTCAATCTTTGGTTAAAAAAATTGATTAGGCGATTTGTTGACTTGAAGATAATTATTAAGATTTCCTCAAGATTCGCATCGCACAAATCTCGAGGCAAATCTAATAATACACTTATTTTATATATTGATCTTCATCGAGATTTAACTGCACACATCTTGAGGTGTGAAAAACATTATCTCACCAACAGCAACGTTCACTTCATTCCGTTCCTCGACATTTACGCTATGCGTATCTCAAGGCGCATCTAATGTATATTTTTATTTAAGTCAAACTATAGGATTGATTTATATATTTATATATATAAACTATATTATATATAAATACATGCACGCCTATATATTCGCAGCTATAAATTCACCACGCGTGGCAATGACTAACCTCGGGCGTGCACACTACGCGTGTCACCCTCACCACGCGTGGCAATGACTAACCTCGGGCGTGCACACTACGCGTGTCACCCTCGACCCCGTGTTTCACTCGGCAATTACTAATTTATTAATTATTTTATTTAATTTCATGATTATCTTTTCAGTTTATATCAAATTAAAATCCAAAAAATACCCAAAAATTACCAAAAATTGGAGAAAATTTCCCAATGCGTTCTGGAACTCATGGACACTGCGTTTACACTCCACTTTTATTTCACATCGAAATAGTGTATAATACATCAAATAGGCACATAACACACAAAGATAATATTAAATTTATGATATTGGATGCACAACACGTGGGTCCCACCTCGAATACCCAAATCCCAAATTAAATTCGAAAATACTTAATTATCAGCCTAATCAAGTTTATAAAATTCTCGGATGTCACAATAAACTTCAAATACATGAAAACCAAACTTACCAAAGTGATGATCTCTGGATTTCCAGTTGATTGGGCTCCTCAATTCACACTAAATCAACTCCCTAAATGATCTCCCATAATTAGAAATCAAACCCTCAAATCTCTTTCTCTCACTCGATCGAATTATGGAGATAAGTAAGAGGTTTTTAATTTAAATATGGATTTCCTTTAGATATGCATCTCGCTATCTCGAGACTGATCGAATAAATGATATGCTAACATGACACCCTTAAAGTGACACGCATGTTGACACCATCAACACTGATGCTCATCTCGAGGCGATCCGATGGTTCATATAATTCAAACTAATCTTATAAATTCCAATATATATTTATACTTCAAATATATATAAATAGGTATATCTCATGCATTTTCTCGCCAGTAAATTCATCAGACATGCCTACGAGTATTCTCGGGTGTGCACATTCGTTCCACGACCCCCTCGTCGCACTTGGTGTACTGGCTATTTATTGTTTATTATGTATTTTTTTTATTATAGGCATGTATATAAACTCCATTTTATACTACAACCTATAAAATTTATTAAACATTTCAAACAAACACAAACCATCATGCAAACACACACACACGCTAATCGAAGTATGCCAAGACTTAACCACGAGCCTAACTCGGGTGAATAAGGATTTGGATTAACATTAATCATCAGCTTAAGGTAATAGTTCGTTACACACTGTCACTTCCTTACTAATCACGCTCAATCACCCATTGGTTCTCTACCTAAGTTTTTCCTCAATTGAGCCAACTCTAGGGTCTAATACCATGTTTGTCAGCCCCCTCGTCATTTATACGATCGAGCAGCCTAGATTACCTCAATCTCTTGATAATCTAGTCAACCTAATATGTTCTTTCAACTTTGACCTCAAAATAATTATTTCAATCCATTACAAGCCCCAAAACTAAGTTTTATCCTCAATGAAACTCAATTCTTTATTTGTCCAATTGGAGCAAATTAGGAAATCATACTGGTTATTCTCTGTATTTTGTAAAAATTTTGGTAGCACCTCCACTAAAAGTGGCATGCCAGAAAAATTCAGTCTAATAGATAGCAGAATTAGGAAAAGGCCTAGAACGACTCACAACTCTCCACAGTTCACAATATATATCATATTTCAAATTATAAATTAACTTAAAGTCTCCGATAGCTCAATCACAACTTTATTATCCCAAATATATCACATTTCAAACATAAACCTCATAATTCATTATAAACTAACTTATGAGACTTTCATAACCATTCAACTAAACTTCACGTCCTACACTCATCCCACGAATCCCAAAACAAAATATATAGACAATTTTAAACAAGAATTTACTTTAATTTGTGAAAAAAAATCACCATAATTTTTTAGCCATCTCCACTTTTCCCTTATAGTCATATGGATTCTGAAATCATTAAAAACAACTCGAAGATGTTATGTAAGTAAATTCCTACATTAATTTGTACTCCTACAATTGTTAGTCTGATACATGGAGACATATAATTGCATTTCCAAATAATTAATAAGATATATGCGTCAACATGACATGCAATCCACTCTGTCACTATCTCCTAACTATATTCAGATGTCGACTTGTCGGTGTTAGACTCTAGTAGTCTCACTAGACGAAGTAGAGGCATGATTGAAACCAAGTTTTAAGCAAACAAGACTTTAAATCAAGCTTATCCCCCTCACTCTATCTATGTATGCATGACAAAGAATGATAAAATGCAATGTAGACTATGATATAATTATAGGTACAATGATAAATTTCATAAATAGTAAATATCACTATAGGTTTACTTACTGTTAAACCAATTTAAAATTAGTTACGAAGCTTCACACAACATTTTCCCGGCATTCACGTACTTTGAACCTATACCCAAGCTTTGTTTAGAATGGTTTTAGGATCCTCGACGTTAACTAAAACCATAGAGGAACCAAGATAAGTTTCATATTCGAGTTTCTTAAGTTTTTGACCAATTTTCAAGTTATTTTGGTATTTTCAAGTCCTTAAAACTCGGAATCACTCAAAAATCAATCCCACGAATGTCCAGATCTTGATTTTGATTGCAAATTGGCGTTTGGAATCGAAAATCACCCTTGACTAGGATTTTAGATAAGTTTTCAAATTTCGTGCATTTTAGGATATCGTAACACGTATTACGAGGAACATCCATGATTTAAATCCTCGAGAAAACTTTGAAATCTTCATTTTCTAAAAAAATTGACAATTTCTATTTATTTAGTCAAAATACAAAAAATTGAAAATTTTGAAATCTTCATTTTATAAATTTTGTGCTTTTTAGGATATCGTAACACGTATTACGAGGAACATCACTGATATAAATCTTCATTATCTAAAATTTTTTCTTTTGAATTGAGGTTTGACCTTCAGTTGAACCGAACCCAATTCGGTCCGATTTGGGGATCAAATCCCACTAATCTTCTTCTTTGCCTCTATGTCCCACAAATCAATAACCCCTTCTTTCTTTTCTTTTTCAGTTTTTTTTTATTGGCACACTGGGTTAGGTTTGTAGGGCTCTCAAGGAGGGGAGACGACGTCGTCTCGTTCTTCAAATGGAGCCGAGCCTCCCATCCTCCATTGACACACAAAAATAGCATTGACAACAACAAAAAATCAACAATAGCTACAAAAATCATCTCACACACTCACCTTCTCATGTTTCGAAATCTCTCTCTCTCAGTCTCTCGGTCTCTCTGTCTTTACCTTCCTCGTTCTCACTATAAATCATCCTCTCTTTACCAATTTTAATCACTCTATTTCAAAATACAAGGTGACAGTGGTGTGTTGTTTAAAGACTTATATTACATTTCCTAGATATTCACATCGCACAAATCTCGAGGGAGATCTAATGGTTTTATATTATACCTTGCTCTTTCTCGAGACAAGTGTTGCGTATCTCGAGGTACATCGAATGGTTTTATAACCATACAACACTTGATTCTCCTTGAGATGGGATGGAACGCATCTCGAGGCATAGACACTCCTCTTCGACAACAACTTTCAACCATTTCCTTCCTTCATGCTCACGTTACGCGTATCTCAAGGCGAATCTAATGTATACTTATTATTTGAATTAAGCTATAGGATTTATTTATATATTTATATATACTTAATATTATATTTATATATATACATCGATGTATTCTCGCGGCTATAAACTCGCCATGGTAACGACTACCCTCGGGCATGCACATGATGGTACATCCCACGCGGGTCACAATCGACCGAACGTGTCACTAGGCGCCCACCATTTTATTAATTATGATATTTAATTCTGTGATTATGTCTTCAATTTATGTCTAAATTAAATTCTGAAAAATACTCCAATTTTGTCAAAAATTGACAAATATTCCTAACACTCTCCGAAACTCGTGGACACCACGTATACACTTCAAATTGACCCTATTTCGCGTCAAATAGAGTATAATACACCAATTAATCACGCAGAACAGATAAATAATTTTTAGACTTATGATCTTTGTCCGTATTTTGTGGGTCCAACCTCAGATACTTAAATCCAAAAATACTTAATTAGCCTCCTAATCAAGTTTACTAAATTCTTGGATGTCACAGTTTTCGTATTGTGGTTCATCCCATAGTAGAAAATCAGGAGTTGTGCCCATTTCATATATCAATGTCCTAGACATCTTCTCAGCATTTCCTTAAATCTTTCCTAAGCCCCGCCAAAAGACTTGGCATCCATTTGTTTGAATTGATTGATCTCCAGCTTCCTTTCATTGACCTTTACTAAGGAGAGAACTTATTAAGAAGTCTTTCATTGATTTCCGCCAATGAGATCATACTCCATGCGCTTAGTCCTTAGAATCAAGATTTGGCTTTTCCACCCATTGAGAATGGGAAAGGTCTCATCGTGATCACCACTTTTGTAATTTTGATAATGTGCACGGTGTCACATTTCTCCGAGAAATTCTCTACATGTGCAATTGGATCTTCATTGGGTAGCCTATTGAACAAGCTATTATGCACCACGTTTATTAGAGATGGTCTCAGTTCGAACTTGATGGTATTGGCTGGAAGCCTTATCACTCATTGTAAATCTCTTGAACTTCTGACTTGAAGTAGTTATGAAGGTATCTCTATCCTCGCACTCTATCCTGCACTACTAGATCATCTTCGGGTCGGTTATTCCCTCAA
Organism: Stephania cephalantha; assembly: GCA_039657325.1. NCBI lineage: Eukaryota > Viridiplantae > Streptophyta > Magnoliopsida > Ranunculales > Menispermaceae > Stephania > Stephania cephalantha. The sequence goes on along the minus strand of CM077570.1, from coordinate 34,910,932 downwards.
GCTTGTTATTGGTTTCTTGCTTGATCCTCGACCATCTTGATTATTTTCTTTTTCTTTCCTTTGTTGGCTCTTTCAATCTAAGGGTTGTAAAGCACTAAGTCATTCTCTCCTTTGCTATGCATGCACTAGTTATCCCTGAAAACAAAAAAAAACATAAAAGATCAAGTGTAGAAACTCAAACTTGAAACTTAAGTCTTTTATTTATCTATTTTTTATATGAACTTGAATGTACAGTACTTAAAATAAAACTTAGCAACTTTTCAAACTAAGTCTAAATGGCTACCTATCCCCGACAACGTGCCAAAAACTTTGTGCGCCTGTCGCAAGTATAATGGCTCGATTGTAGTAATAGTTTAACTAACTTATGTTGATTACGGATATCGTCCTCAAGGTAAAGGTGTATGTACTCAATACGTACTTAACTAAAATTATTATATTGCTAGGGAAATCATTTTAGTTGGTTTTACAAATAAACTAAATTAATCTATACTAACAAATCAATATAAATTACTTTAACTCTTATATTAAGACTATCCTAGTTCACAATTTCACTTAGATAACGAAATATTATGCTTTTCAACTCACTTTACCATCTTTGTTATATGTGAGCAATGCCTAATGAAACAATACATATTTCCTTCAAATCCACTTTAAACGACTATCTTGATGGAAAGATTCTAATGTGCAAACTAGAACTCTACCTATCGATGTAAGTAATGTAAGCTCCACATTGCTTTAATGTCCCAAATCCTTAGATTTATAACCAATTAAGTTTACTATTTGTGCCTTCCTAATCAACAAATATCGCTCGATGTTGTATATTTTATGGTTGTACCGTCCATATCTGGCTTAAAATCTTTAATGGCATAATAACTTCTAAAACCTAATATCAACAAACACGTGATCAAGAAGTCAGTAGCATTATGCTCGAAATCAATATAAATTCTAACCATTGCACTTTTTATATTTCTATTCTATTCATGTTTATAGCATAGCATTCATACCATAGGATCCATTGATCCTTAAGATTAATAAACTACTCACACTTCATTGAATCAAATATGCACATAGTGGTATTCATTGAAATCAGAGATATAATTAATTACTTTCAATTAAATCAATAAAAATAATACCGTAATCACCACACGCGAGTCTTCAATGTTTTCTCTCCATAAATTATTTTAATACTCGAGAATAAAGTAACCCTATGCTAAATTATGTTAATGACGGCTAATCTATTGTTAGTTATTTGTTTACCATGTTCTCATATCTATTTATACTCAGTAATCATGTTTCCAAATAATTAGAAACCTTAGTTAGCCTTTTAACACGAAATAGAATATACTTTCAATTTTCTTCTCTTCTCAGCATTGTAACTTAAGTCTAGGTGTTGTGTGTGATTTTCCACGGCACCACTACTGCGCTGAGTAACCTGTGTGCATTTTCTCTTTTCTGTGGTCTTGGCGCTGTCCCTTTGACTCCCCGACGTCGTCCTTTGACCTCTATGACGTCGTCACCACGCCGAGCTTCCTATCTCAATTCTCTTTACTTCTTTGCTCTCCCATGTCGTGCATTGAACTCCTAGGTTGTGCCTTAATGTCTACAGTGCCACACTACTTAGCCACGCTGCCAAACCTCTTTTGGTTTGTTTTTCCTCTGTTTCTACTCAAATTCACTCGTTTCCTTTATTTATGCCTTTTATACTTAAAAATGCATAAACACCATCAATTTAAACTCATTTAGGGATATTTATACTAAATATATTAGTAATCTATGTATAAGTCTAAATAATCACTTATCATAAATTATGATAAGAGAGTAAGAAACTTCATTAGGCAACAAGGTTGGCAGCAATTCACTTAAGACTATAGGGAGAATAAGGTAAAAACAGTGAGTGAGATTGTGTCTAAATTTCATGCCGAATCTAAGTTTACTAAGAAGGGGGACCAAGTGAATGTGAGAAGGGTATTTCTCCCCTTTAATGTGTGTTACATAAATAGCATTTATGGGTTAGAACAGTTGAGTATGGTTGCAGCCAACCAAAGTTTCTCTGATTGTTTATATGAGAAACCCTATAACCTTTACCGTTTTAAAGACATAGAGAGAACATTGGTTGTCCGAGGACAACAAGCATAGGTAATGGGAGCTGAGAATGTGTTGAAACACATTAAGAAGGGGACCGGAAGGAAAGTTTGTAGAATGTTGCAACACTTTTTAGCTGTTTCATTCAACCCAACCACTTAGCATGGCGAGATAAACAAGTCAAAGGCGCCTTTTTATATGAGATTACAAAGAATGAGGAGATGAATGTTGGCAAGATCATCTAATAGAACTTGCGGGAGTCTATAATGCCGAAGAGAGACAACAAACTGTTGTTTCCAATTTTGATTACTTAGATGTTCTTGAAGGCCAGAGTGTGACAGCTTTAAGATAAAGAATTTGATATTAAGGCTCAAGCAGCCATAGATGAGGAAATTATGCTCACACTAAAATCACCAACTGGTCATCAAGACTCTAAGGATGAGAAAGAAAGAGCCCAAAGGAACAGACTTGAGGCCGAGTTGTTCGAAAAGAGCAAGAAGATCGCGCAGCAGCAGTAGTGGAGTTAGCCCAAGAGTTAGAGAATGAAGGATATGGAGAAGACGAGGATCGCCAACAATGATTTGCTGAGGCCTACGAGTTTGTAAACCTACTTACAGGAGAGTAGGATTTGAAAGGTCCTGAAGTTTTGCTACCACCTAATCTACTACAGGCACCAGTACCACCATAAGAGGACTTGACTCCACGACAGCAGAGACTATGGATTCCTGAGATGAGGAGACAATACAGAGAGGACAGTGCTCAATATCATGAAGACTTAATGACATATAAGCAAGACCAACTGAACGGACAGCGAAACTTCATGTTATTTGCAAATCATCAGAGCGACATAGCTAGATATGAGAGGACCAAATGGAAGATTCCTACTAATATGTCTATTGGCTTTCTAGTGACACTAAACTACATGTTTGATTTAGAAGTGGTGCAAAGCAGTAGGGTGGAACATCTTTTGACACCATCCCTTGTTGGAGATGTTGATGATGATGATGATTATGATGATGATGCACAGTCCTAGAGAGAGTCATAGGATTTCTTTAGACCCTGAGAGAAGAGAGATACATTTATACTGATTAATTTTACATTTAGGGTATTTTGTTCCTTTATTATTTGTTTAAGTTCTATGTTTATTCATTATTATTATCTTGTGTTATTATGTTGTATTTTATTATTCTCATGTTTCAAGTTTATTTTCAAATCTTGAGAACAAGGTTTGATTTAAGTTTGGGGGCATCAATACTACATTATGGTATAATTGGTAAGAAATGATGAAATAAGGATAAACACTGCAGGTATGATCATAAAATTCTATTTTTGAAGCAGTTAAAGAGGAAAGCATAGTAGTATATTCTTTTTTTCTATTTAGTTACTATTTGAATGTTTAGGTAGTATAGATTAGGTTATATATATATATCAATATGTAATGAATAAGTAGTTCATTTGCAAATTTTATGCCTTTAATTGAGGATAAGTAAAAATATAAGTATCTTGGTCATATGAAAATTAAGAGTGTTATAAAATTTTAGAAAAAATGAAAAACATTGCAAAAAATGGTATGATTTTATGATTAGAAACCTAGAGTTAGGGAAAACCATGGACTTCAAGCAAAAGCAAGAAGAATACTAGAACACTTCTTGTGGAAAAAGATAAATCTTTAAGGAATTCTATAAAAAAAAATTATGAATCTTACTTGATAATAAAAAGTAAATAAAGACTTAGTGCTAAGAGGGAAAGAAATAGGCATGGTTTTAATGAAAAAGTTGGAGTTAAAAATTTCTTGATAAAGTGAAAGTGAGATGTGCTAACAATAGTTTTACATAAAGAAATAATGAGTCCCACAACTTGTACAAGAAAAGGAGCAGAGAATTTGATGGTTGGAAAAAGTAAAGGAAAAAGGGAATCCATAGGAAAAGGAGCAAGGATTGTAAAACTCAAATATATGAGGGGAAAAGAAAAGAAAAGAGAGATAAAAATAAGAAAAGAAAGGTGGGAGTTAGATTCAAACTCTTCAAATAAAAAATTTAGCTCGAGTACAAGTAACTTAATTGAGTTAAGTTTTCTTTCCAACTATATTAGATCCTATTGACTCTTGAAGTGCTAAAGTCTATAAAACTGGTATGATCTATGCTTATTTGTGAATTCTTGAGCTTAATAAGAAATCATGAGGTTATACACTTGCTACTTGAGTGTCGAGGTGAAACAAACTCGTGAGTAGTAATGGTTTTGGTTGTGCACTACTTTTGTATTTCGAAAGTGAATTATATGTGTTGTTAGAGCTACATGCTTTTTAAAGTATAAGTTTTTACAAATAAAAGCTTTTGAGTAAATTATTAACTTGAAGTTATTTGAATTAAATGATATTCCATGAATGATTTAAAATGATTATGAACATAATAGTAGTAGTAGTAGTAGTAGTAGTAGTAGTAGTAGTAGTAGTAGTAGTAGTAGTAGTAGTAGTAGTAGTAGTAGTAGTAGTAGTAGTAGTAGTAGTAATAGTAGTAGTAGTAGTAGTAGTAGTAGCGAGAATACTTAGTAAAATGCGTTTTTGCTCTGGACGTGCAAAATCATAAGTTTAGGGGTATTTGATATGTGATTATTTAAACTTATATATATTATTAGTTTAGTATTATATTTAGGATAAATATCTTGATATTTAAGTATTTTCAGGTATACAGGTTATAAAGGAGATAAATGAGTGATTTCATGACGAAACAAGGTTAAAAGGCACAAAAAGTAAGGTTGATGTCATGGAAAACATGGTTGACGTCGTGTGAAGGAGGCTAAATAGTGTGCGCATTGCGTGGAAGACCAAGAATAGAAAAAAAAAGGTAAGGACAATTGCTCAAGTAGTAGCGCAGTGCGTTACAAGGGACTGCACCAGGGACGTTAGTGCAGGGCGCCGAGTCTACTGAATGGGAGAAAAAGCATACAAAGTGGCCGAAGCTGTCACGGCACTGTGGCATTGCACACACAGAGTCAAATCATAAAGTGAGAGCTCAGAGACTAATGAAAATAGAAAGTTAGAATTCTATTTCATGTAGAATTGTCTTCTAGGGTTTCTAATTGATTTCTAAAGTGTCTTAGGAGTAGAAATATGTATTAGAAGGTGGTAAACATGTACACCACCATACATTACAAGCAATTAACCTAGTTTTACTTTGTTCTTGAGTCTTAAGAAGATTTATGGAACATAAGAAATCGAAGACTCACGTGTGGTGATTGGGTATTGTTATCATTGATTTATTGAAGTTATTTGTTTAATTTTTTATTACAATGAATACCATTATGTGCATGATTATGTCAATGAAGTGTGAGTGGTTCATTAATCTTATGGACCAGTGGATCCTATGGTATGAGTGTTATGCTAAAGTAGTTATGAGTAGATTATAATGTTGAAAAGTGCAATGATTAGAATTTGTATTCTTTTGTAGCGTAATGCTACGAACATCATGATCATATGTTCGTTGATATAAGATTTTGAAGTTATCATGGCCATTGAAGCTTTTAATTCGGATATGGACGGTACAACCCTAAAATATATAACATCGATAGATAGTTATTAATTACGGAGGCACGGATAATAAACTTAATAAATTATGAATCTAAAGATTTGGAACTTGATGTAATATGGAGCTTACGTTATTCACACCGATAGGTGGAGTTCTAGTCTACACATTAGAATCTTTTTCATCACGATAGTAGGTTGAAGTGGATTTAAAGGAAATCTATCTGTTCTAATTAGGCATTGCACACACATAATGAAGATGAAGGAAGTAAGTTGGAAAGCATAGTTATTCATTACCTAGGTGAAGTTGGGAACTAAGGTCTTCTTAATATAAGAGTTTACAAACATTTACATTGAATAATTTAGATTAGATTAGATTAGTTTAGTTTAAAACCAAATAAAAAAGACTTTCCTTAGCAATAGAGTAATTCTGACTAAGTAATACTAAATGCAATACATTTTTCTCTAAGGATGATATTCGTAATTAACGTAGGTTGGTTACACTATTACTACAATCAAGCCATTATACTTGTGGCCTCGGTCAAACTACAAATTTCTTGAAGACTACCATATTTTGGAGCTACGTTGCAGATACATTTCAATAACCGAGTACAAGGCATTTTAAGGTTATTAATCAAAGACCTACTTTGCTTTATCACATAGTTAAGAAATTATGTTATATCAATGTTGGGAATGTTATTCATGATGCAATGCAACCAGTTATGATTACTAAGAAGAACGAAGGTCTACCTTTGCCAATACTCATTGCAAAGTTTTGTATGAAAGCGAAAGTTGTTTCAATGATGTTTTTTTATGTGTTGTCTCATCTTATCATCACTGATGTAAATGTAAATGAATGAAAGTAGTAAAGATGGGAGAGTAATTAATGAGCCTAAAAGATTGTGAGTTAACGAAGCAAGATGAAAAAAAAAGTTGATGAAGAAGATGAAAGAAGATGGAACATGGACAAAAAAATGATGGATATCATGAATTTTCCATCTAAAGGATGTTCATCTAACTCCTATATGAGAAGTAACAAGAAAATGATTCTTGAGATCTCTTTTGTTTACAGTATTGAATGTAGAGAAAAAGAATTTGAAAACTCAATAGATGATAATGGAGAATAAATGAACTCTAGCTCGTCACCATCTAGTAAGAAGAGAAGATTTAGAGAAAGAATACAAGATCTGAGAATAAGCATAAACATCCCTACGTTCCAGTTGTGGCTTGCAACTGATTCCTATAATCTAGTTGAAAGATATAATTCATACGCAATTACAAATTTGAGAAATTAAGGAAATGAAAAGATGAATGATGAGATGACTTCAATGTTGGGGAATGTGCCCTAGGTCAATCTATAAACATTGTTTATCCTATAATTTTAATTAATAAACTAGAGGTTTTCATTTGTTGTTTTATTATAAGTGATTGCATGTTTACCTTATAGTAAGATCCATGGGTATTTGTTGAGATATCTTAAATTTCCCTAGTCGGTTACTATACTGGGAACTATAATGAATTAATACTAGTGTGAATCTTGTTTGATGGTAATGTGATAATCATACGTATAGGGATATGAATCGAGATCATGAGTACTTGTTAGGGAGTAAGGTACTGGACCGACCCGTAATGAGAACACCACATGGATTAATTCATATGTGTTACTCATGATAGGTATATCATTTAGTCCTTCGACTTAAGATTACCATAGACTTTAATAATATAAGCATGGTAATTTGACACAATCAAACATTATCTTTAACCGGATGATTATGAAGATTGTGATTGGTTATCATGTGAATAATATGTGAAGGTGTGTAATCAAGATTGAATTTGTCACTCTCGTAGAGAGAGATATCAATGGGTCCCTCGATATAATAGACTGATAATGGCCAAGTCTATGTGAATTGATATGATTAATGTCAATTGGATGTTTTTAGTTTACCTAAAGATCGACACTAGTACGATTGAACATTAAGAGTGACTTTCCATGCCTTATGTATAATCAAAGGATATCACACGGAGAAAGGATATGATATATGTTATTCAGTAGGTTGTATTGATTTTGATATTCATGCTACTTAGGTAGTTATAATGCCTTGCTAGAGACTGCTTATGACTTGTGTACCAAAGTGGTTTTGGTTCACTGCTAACGTCGCATGAACTTATTGAGTTGCACATAAAGAATGGCTTTATGCAATTTCAATTGGTCTTGAGTAATGAAATTTATATGATTAAATTTATGATATAGAAGCCTTTACAATTTGTTATATGATAACTTATTAATAGGGCGTATGTGTAATTTGTTGAAACTGCCTAAATATTATAGTTGTATTACGAATAGGATTTTAAGTGAGGGCTTAGATATACATATAAAGAGGGGTTGAAACCCTAAAACGAAATAAGATTTTATTTTTTGCTATTTTCGAGTTCTGTGTATTTTAGGAGAGAATGAAAAACATTTTCTATCTCTCTTGAGGCTAGCACTCCAAATTATGGTCATCATTCGTGTGTAGATTTCTAATAGAGGACAAGCGCTTGAACATCTTGGAGATCGAACAATCTTAAAATGAAATCACGGATTAAGGTATGGTTTACATTTGTAGATCTAGTTTAGTGGAACTTATTTTCGATCTTGTTGGGGTTTTTCAAAATTGTTTTGAGTTTTCTGCTACATATGAACCCTAAAACCCAACAGTGGTAACAGAGCCATAGGCTCGATTCTAATAAACATTTGCATGTTTTCTTTGATGTATATATGATATGCGTGTGAAAACTTGATCTTGATTAATGGATATATGATGTACATATAGGTTATGTGATAATTGTTATCAAGAAATGGTTTTAAAGCATGTTGTTAATTCATGTATGATACATACGCATGATTTGATTCAATGATATAATTTATGTTTAGAATATTTCGACTAACATATGTTTTAATATTGAACGATGTGAATTTCGTATGTTCACATAGTAGAAGTCATGTTTAGGTTAATGTGATTCTTGTATTGGATATATAGTTCATTTTGTCCAATAATAATGTTTGTCTCCATGATAGAAATCATCATTAGGTTAATATGACTAATTTAATATAATTTTGGTGTTGAATGCATGATTAATATTTCGTTTCTTGATTCAATTGCTTGTTTCGTATGAATAAGAATTGAAATTGATTTTGATCATATATCTCATTGTGGTTATCTGTTAGTATATTCCTATTAGATAAGTGATAAACTTGCAATTGGATAAGAATTACAAATCCTATAAGATAGATGAGATATATAATAAATTCTAATTGGATAAAGATTCGAAGTATCTTAAATTCTAATTGGATAAGAATTCAAAGTATCTTAAATTCTAATTGGATTAGATAAGACATTAAGATAAAAGTAGGTCCGAGTTAATTAAAAATGTTTAATTAATATTTTCGATATTAAAATAAGGGGCAGCTTTGGTCAGTTGGATTGACAATAATAAATAGAAATTTTAAATGATTTTCAATTTTTGGAACTGGATTTTTCAGAACCGGTCAGCGGGACCGCCATTAACTATTCATATAGCAAAGAAATTTGTACGATAGTCAATATTAGTATAATCTCCTTTTTAGTGATTGTTTATGCATTATAATATATGATATTTATCTTGTTTAAATTATAATCACTCAAAAAAAATTCTTTTTCAAAATTTTAAGTCAGGTGTCATCCATTCTAAAACACTTGTCGAGGCTTTAATCAAATCAATATGGTTCTGCCTCTGTAGAGTGTATTGAGTTATTTTGGTGATGCATGTTGAGTAACGGTTACTCTATTATTTAAAATGGTTATTCTTAATTAAGCTATCAAAACAGTTTTAAGCTTTAGGCACTAGATAAGATAAAACATGCTACGACATAAGATGTCACAATCTCATAAACATAACAAAAGTTACATATAATGTAATTGGTAATTGGTACCTACCTAAATAACCTAATTCAAAGTGTCATGCCTTAGCTGTCTTAGAATTAGGTGAAACATGGATTTTAGTCCCTTAAATTAACATAGCATTTTTAGGAGGGTTGTTAATTTAATGGAAGTTTATTCCTCTATACTAAAATGAACACTTGCATAATGTTTATTGTAGATCATGCCCTCTTCAAATCACACTAATCCCTTGTCACTGCTATCCATCCTTGAGAAGGATAAATTGTTCTGGACAAACTTTCTTGACTTGTTCGGAAACTTGAGAATTGTTCTTAAGCATGAACGCAAGTTGCATGTCCTGGATGATCCTATTCCTGAGGAACCACTAGCCAACGCTTTCAAAGCCACGAAGGATGCACATACTAAGCATGTCGATAACTCTACTGATGTAGCATGCATTATGTTGGCAACCATGGTTTTTGAACTTCAGAAGGAAATAGAACACATGGTAGCTTATGACATGACTATGATACTGAAGGAAATGTTCTAAAAGCAAGCTACGCAAAAAAGGTTCGAGATAGTCAATAACCTTCATTCTTGTAAAATGGCAGTTAGTCCTCATGTTTTGAAAATGAAGGGCTATATTGACTATCTTGACAGACTTGGATTTCCCATAAACCAAGAGTTAGCTACGAATTTGATTTGAATTCATTACCTGATAGTTATTTACAATTTGTAAAGAACTATAACTTGAATAATATTGAGATGTGTATCTGAAAGTTGCATTTGATGCTTAAAACTGCTGAGTAGAATGTCAAGAAACTCGCTGCTAATGTGTTGTTAGTTTAGAAATGAAAGGCTATGAAGAAGAAGGCCAAATGCAAGGCTAAAGTTTCTAAGGCTGTTGTGACTATCACAGAGCTTATGGAACAAGTCAAGCCTAAAGGTGCTTCTACTTCACAATTCTAAAAGGAAAAGGAAAAAGAAGGAAATTGTCATTTTTGCCATGCACTTAAGCATTGGTTTAGAAATTGTAAGCTTTATCTTGAAGATCTAAAGAAAAAAAAGCAGTGTGAGTATTGCTTTAGGTATTTAATTTATTGAAGTTAACTTGTCTACTAGTAATTCCTGAGCATTGGATATCGGATGTGGATCTCATAATTTTATTAATGTGCAGGGTCTCACCAAAAGTAGAAAGCTAAAGAAAGGAGAATTTTTCCTACGAGTTGGAAATGGAGAAAAGGTCGTTGTGTTGGCTGTGGGATGTTATGAGTTAATTTTACCTAGTGGACTTGTTTTAGTTTTGAATTGTTATTACGTCCCTACCTTTAGAAGAAACATCATATTAGTTTCATGTTTGGATTTGGATGGTTTTAATTTCATTATTGTGAGCGATAAATATTCTATTTCTCGTAAATACATTTTCTATTTGAATGTTGATTCGTGTGATGGTCTTTATATTCTAAAATGAAAATGTCTACATATACTTCTATTCTTAACATAAATACAAAAAGATTTAAGTCAAATAATTTGAGTCAAACCTACCTTTGACATTGTCTTCTTAGCCACATAAATGAGAAGCACATTTCTAAACTCCATAAAGATAGACTTTTAGATTTATTGGATTTTGAATCATATAAAACATTTGTATCTTGTTTAGTAGGCAAGATAACAAAGAGTCCATTTACTGGACATAGTGAAAGGGCAAGTGATTTATTGGATCTAATACATACTGATGTATGCAAGCCTATAAACACAATGGCAAGAGGTGGTTATTAGTACTTCATTACTTTCAACGATGATTTAAGTAGATATAGTTAGGTGTATCTCATGAAACGTAGTGGTGAATCTTTTGAGGTGTTTCGAACATTTCAGAATGAAGTGCAAAATCAAATAGGTAAAACTATTAAATTAGTTTGATCAGATTGAGGTGGTGAATATTTGAGCCAAAAGTTTGATGATCATCTTAGAAACTATAGGATTGTGTCATAGTTATCTCTTCCAACAACTCCATAATGGAATGGTGTTTTGAGAGGAGAAATCAGACTTTATAAGATATCGTTCGATTTATGATGAGTCACACAGATCTTCCTATTTCCTTTTGGGGTTGTGCTTTATAAACTTCTATGTTTACACTAAATCGTGTTCCTTATAAAGTGGTTGATAAAACATCACATGAAATGTGGTTGATAAAGGACCAAGTTGGTCTTTCCTTAAGATTTGGAGCTGTGAGGTTCTCGTACAATGAAAAATCTTAAAAAAGTTATCTGTCAAACCTACCATGTGTGTATTTGTTGGTTATCCAAAAGAAACTAGAGCATACTACTTTTATAATCCCATTGAGAACAAAGTGTTTGTTGCTCGAAATGATGTATTTATGAAAAAATGAGTTTATTTCAAAAGACAATAATGGGAATGAAGTAAGTCTTGAAGAAGTTCAAGAACCACAAATAAACAATCAATGGCCAATGGGAGATCAATAAAGTTTTGAACTAGTTGAAGCTTTACAGGTATCACAAGGCTCGCTTACGTCTAATATGGTAAGACATAAGCCTTGGATTTATTATTACTAATAAGAGTGAGGTGTTGCTTATCGATCAAAATGAGCCTACTACTTATACAGGTAAATGGCTTAGTGCCATGAATTCTAAGATGCAATCCATGAATGATAACCAAGTTTAAAAACTAGTTGATTTACCTAAAGGTGGTAAGATCATTGGATGTAAATGGGTTTTCAAGAAGAAAACTAACATGGATAGCAATATGCGTACTTATAAAGCACAGCTAGTAGCAAAAGGTTTTAGATAGACTAAAGGTTTTAATGATGACGAGACTTTTTCTCCTATAGCCATGCTTAAATCTATTAGAGTTATAATTGCCATAGCCGCATATGATGACTATGTATTTATGGAAAATGTATGTCAAAACAACTTTTTGAATGAAAAGTTACTTGCAGACGTGTATATGATACAACTTGAAGGGTTTATTCATCCTGAGAATTCTAGGAAGGAGTGCAAGCTTCAAAGATCTATTTATGGATTAAAGCAAGCTTCTCGGAGTTGGAATCTTCATTTTGATGAAGCAATTACGTAATTTGGTTTCATTAAAAACGAAGATGAGCCTTGTGTATACAAGAAGGTCAGTGGGAGCGTGGTTGTTTTCCTAATACTATATGTTGATAATATATTACTCATTGGAAATGACACCCCATGCGGAGTGTCAAGTCTTGGTTAGGGAAGTGTTTCTCAATGGAGGATATGCAGCCTACATCCTTAAAATCTAGATGGATAGATCTAAAAGGCTAATCACTCAAAGTCGGAGTGCTTATATATATAAACAAGGCAATGAATAGGTTTAGTATGCAAGACTCTAAAAGAGGGTTGTTTCCAATGTCTAATGGTATAATTCTCAGCAAGACTCAATGTTCGAAGACTAATGATGAGTGAGATGCATAAATACGATTCCATATGCATCAGCTATTGGATCAATCATGTATTCCATATTATGCACTCAACCTGATGTGTCATATGCTTTGAGTACAACAAGCAGATATCAGTCTGATCCCAGTGAGAGTCTCTGAATAGCGGTAAAGAACATTCTTAAGTACTTGAGAAGTACTAAAGATGAGTTCTTGGTCTATGAAAGTTTGAAAGACGAGCTTGATGCAAATGGTTACATAGATGCAAATTTTCAAACTGATATAGATGAATTCAGATCATAGTCTGGATATGTGTTTACTTTGAATGGAGGCGCAATGAGCTTAAAAAGTTTTTACCAAAAAACATTGGCAGATTCTACAATAGAAGTTAAGTATATTGCAGCATCAGATGCAGCTAAGGAGGCATTTTAGATAAAAAATTTCATCTTTAAACTTGGTCACGGGGCATCCTGGTATATTGTAACGCCCGATGCAGCGTCCGATGAAGCTGAATATATTGTTGCATCCTAGTATAGCTAACCTCGTTTGCTTGTATTGTGACAACAACGGGGCAACAACATAGACCAAGGAACTAAGATCACACCACTGATCCAAACATATACTTAGACATTTTCATCTCATTCTAGAAATAATTGAGAGGGGAGACGTGAAGATTTGCACAGTTCCTACTAGAGACAATGTTGCTGATCCTTAGACGAAAGCTCTTCCAGAAGCAAAACATGAAGGTCATGTTTAGTCATTAAGTATTAGATACGTGAATGATTGGCCCTAGTGCAAGTAGGAGATGTTGTGGAATTTTCCCTAGGTCAATCTGTAAACATTATTTTTCTTATAATTTTAGTTAATAAAATATATGATTTCATTTGTTATTTTATTTTAAGTGATTGCATATTTACCTTATTGTAAGATCTATGGGTATTTCTTTAAATATCCTAAATGACCATGGTCGATCATTATACTGGGAACTATAATTAATAAAGACTAGTCTGAATCTTAATTGATGATCAAGTGATGATCTTGCGTATAGGGATACAAATCGAGATCATGAGTACTTGTTAGGGAACAAGGTACTGGACCGACCCGCTATGAGAACACCAGATGGATTAAGTCATATATTTTACTCATGATAGGTATATCATTTAGTCATTCGATTTGAGATTACCGTGGAATTTAATATTAGGAGCATGGTAATTTGACACAATCAAACATTTTCTTTAACTAGATGATTATGAAGATTGTGATTGGTTATCATGTGAATAATATGTAAAGGTGTGTAATCAAGATAGAATTTTTCACTCTCGTATAGAGAGAGATATCAGTGGAACCCTCGATATGATAGACTGATAATAGCCAAGTCCATGCGAATTGATATGATCAATGTCACTCATATGTTTTCAGTTTATTTAAAGATCGAGACTAGTATGATTGAACATTAAGGGTAACTTTTCATGTTTTATGTACAATCAAAGGATATCGCACGACAAAAGGATATGATATATGTTATTCACTAGGTTGTATCGATTTTGATATTCATACTACTTGTGTAGTCATAATGCCTTGCTAGAGATCGCTTATGACTTTTGTACCAAAATGGTTTTGGTTCACTGCCAATATCGCATGAACTTACGGGGTTGCGCACAAAGAACGGCTTTGTAAACTCCACTATATCATCACTTATACACAACATTTTGGTCATTATACTCAAGAGAAATTCCGTTAAGAGTAATTTTCTACGGAGTCTTAGGCATTTTTCTTATTCTGATAACACTACTCCTATTTATTAGATTCTCAATTTTTAGATTACAGACTAAGTCGAATCACCTTCGACAATCTAAACATCAACCTTACCCCAAATCAACAACCTCAATTCACGTAACACAAACTAAGTCAGCCCGACTTCGAAAATACCTTCAGCAGACTATTATAAGCATCTATAGTAATCTCGATAACCAATCATCGTTTCTCTCTCAGCTGAAGGCATGTTCCTAAACTTCTTCTTTATTTTATTATTTTATGTCGAGGCTGGTGTAACCATATTCGCCCCCTGGCTGATCTCTCATCGTACTCTACAAATCGATCACCATCGAGAATCAGCTTCTATTCATAGATCGTCTATATATACATATAAAACATAACGTGTGCATATACAATCCCCAACTCACCTTCGCTCACATCCCAACTAGTAGTTTCTATGCAAGGATCATCTGGTTTCCACAACTAAAGTTTGTGTTTTATTCACATTTCTTTTCATACTTATTGAATCAACTAATACTCTAATGCCTAGGCTTTACAAACCTAGGCTCTGATACCAATTGTGACGACCCCTCCTTTAATATAGGGCGCCACCTGCCTTAATCCGTCATTAATACCTAATCTTATCCACGTATAAATTAAAATGTATTAGTAAGCCTTTTCATGTTATTTATCTAATTATTCGTATTGAAAATAATCATTTACAAGTTATTTTATTTCAGAGTTAATTAATAATTTGTTATCCTTTTAAACTTATTAGCGGAAAACTTAACAAAAACACCTACTATGGAAACCAAGAAACAATGATCACATGTATATAACAATTATAACGATTATAAATAGTGTAATTGTATGTGTTTGGTTAGGAAACTATCACTTAACCCAATATATACAACCAAAAATTATGTAAATGACAAAAAGTAAGTCATACAATACAATATCAAAAACCTACAAAAGTCAGAAGTAGCATTACTCCAATGGCTCAAAGATAATCGTCAATCTTCTCATTTATCAAGTCTGCTACCTGATGGATCTGCACCCGCCATCATAAAAAGGACAGTGAGTAGAGTAATGTAGAAAGTAAGACTGAGAGACATTTATCCATATTTCGAAACACAACAAGAATACATCTAACAATAGATACATTCATTACATAATAGAACTCAAACATAAACTTGTCATTAAACCTCACAGGTAGAAAATGTGACATTAACACAAATATTATTAAAGAACCAAATCAAGTAAGTCGTTTATCCAACACATTAGCCCATATATCAACCTCTTAATAACATAGACTTTCGGTAGTCACTTATTTAGCAGTACACATAGGTATCCTCCTTATTGGTTGTGAAACACAGCATATCGACCTCATGTAATAGGTCAGCACACATAGTTCTTCGATATTACCCTAATTGGTCACTGCTTAATCATTTCACGCATTGGCTTAGATATTACCCTTCAGGTAATATGTTATATATCAGTGCACATAGGTAATATCCTTATTAGTTGTGAAACACGACTCATCAACCTCATGTAATAGGTTAGGACACATAGTACTTCATATTATCCTAATTGATCTCCGCTTGTTCATTTCATCAACCTCATATAGTAGCTATGTGACACTAACTAGTCAATATACCGACATCGTTGAGACTCATACCCCATGCGACGCGTGTACCCCAAACCACATCAGCTAACCTAAACACATATTCTAAGTTAACTACAATACACAATTAAGTAAACACACAAATCATGGCCATAAGAATTTGAGCAAGCACAACAATATAAAAAAATGTAAACAAGCAACAATAAGGAATGAAATGGAGACAACTATCTCAATCAATTTACTTACAATTCACACAATGTTCTTAGGAAAATCTAGCCTTTCGACACCTCGTATCTCGCCAACAACCTCTCAAGACCCCTCCCTACTTTCCTAAGGCTAAATAGGGTGTTTTAGGACTCATACAAACCATCCAAGTTTGATTAAATCAATTAGAAAAATACTAAACTCTTATTAAAAATTTCATTATTTTTCTTAAAAATTCATCAAAACACTTACAACTTCCAAATACATAACTTTGTTAATTGAGATCAAAATCCGTATTTTCTAGATAATAAATTTATTGATTTTTCATGAGGAATCCAAATCTATGAACCAATTTTGAAAACGATTTCATTTACCCCCTGAAATTAAGAAAAAATAAGAGCTGAAGTAAAACTTTAAATTTTGTAACAAACTTTTACAAATTGATAGCGTAAACTAGCTTATCTAGTTGTAGAACACCCCTAGCTTGATTCATACCTTTAAATACACTAAAATTTCTCCAACTCCACTGATTTTCTTCTCCAAATCACCCTTCTCCAGATTCCTTCTTTCATAAGTTATAGTTTGCAAATGATGTGCATGCCTTATCTCATTCCATTATATATATGTATATAATATATGATTGATTCATAGCCATTGATCATAGTATGTGTATATGCATCTCGAGGCTAATCTAATGTCTTAAATCTTGATTTTAAATCCACTAATTCATTCTTGATAACACCAATTGCTACTCAATTGGTCTTGTGATGTATCCATACGTATCTCGAGGAATATCAATGACTAATATTTTATTTAGCTAACTTTGGTTACATTTAATGTAAATTAAATTATAGCCACATCTAATTAGCTATTTAAGCCATAATAACTTAATCTTAACTTACCACATCAGTCTCTACCTCAGTCCCACATCGACAGGTATCTCATGGCGCATCTTCGCTTACATCTTAACGCCTATATATACACACGTAGAGGTGACTTAATAAGTCGACATATATACAATGCACTAAGCATTAATCATACCATAAACAATATATTACTCTATATTCATGCTGAATGTTGGGATCGTGTACTTGCTCTCGAGCCACGTCGGTGACTCTTAATTACGACAACTGAGAGCCTTTTCGCCGTAAGAAATAGCTATTTACGCAACAATTTTCGTAAAGTCCGAAGCGCTCACTAAATGCTAAGGTCGGTGATGAGTTTTTTTGTAAGAACTAGTAATTCGAGTTTGAATAGGACATGTACTAGCGTAAATAATATAAATATAAGGTTAAGGTTTCAAAATAAACTTGCCTAATATTTTTTACTTTAGTTTTACATTATAATTGCTTTACAAAACCTGTTGGAGAGTTAAACTTATTAATAGAGGCATTTTTCATTAATATCTTTCAATTATTTTGTGACGTTTTTCATTGGTATGTGTGAATAGTTTTGTAGATCAAGTTTAATGGAACATATTTTTGATCTTGTTAGGGTTTTTCAAAATTGTTTTGATGTTTCGGCAGCGTATGAATCCCAAAACCCAACATTTAAGACTCCGTAATATATAGTTTTTCTTTCTATATTACATTTTGAGAGGAATTCATGCGAGATTGTTTTGATGTAAATAAGTTCATTTGATGAGTTATGATTGATTAGTTGATATTCATGATTGCTTAGCTTTACAATTCTGTTATGAAATATTTATACCTCATTATTTTTCTACAAATTTATTTTTTGTAATTATAATTATGATATAATTCACAAGATATTTTGTTTATTTTGTGAACGCCATTTATATTATTTAAACCTTTGGGATAAGGTTTTGAATGATTTTAGGGGTATTCAAGTATATTTCAATGTATCTGAAGAGAAGTAAAGTAAGAGAATAATATAATAGATGGATACTTGAATGATTTGAGGTAAAGATTTATGACATACTTTCTCAATTCATTTTCAATTGAAAAAAGTTTAGAGTAGATTTGTATTAAGGATTATGATCTGGAATGTACTTAAGTTTAATAGAAGGAATATTCATTTATAATTACCTATAAGGAATAAAACTTGATTAGATGAAAGGAATCAATCATTTTAGCCCAATTCATTGACTTATCTAGATTATGTATTCATTACATGAGTTTAGAGGGATTGATTGTGTAGCAACCTATTACCTTAAGCTGGTTATTAGTACTAATCCAAATCCTAATTAACTCGAGTTAGGCTAGTGGTTAAGTTCGGTATACCTCAATTAGCGTGTGCATGTGATTGCTTAATGGTTTATGTTTGTTTGGAATGCTAAATTAATTTTTTAGGTTGTGGGGTCAATAGGAGATTAATACAGACCTATAATTGGAAAAATAAGTAAATAAACAATAACTTGTCAGTACACCAAGTGCGACGAGGGGGTCGTGAAATGAATGTACACACCAAAAAACACTCGTAGGCATGTTAAGTGAGTTTATTGGTGAGAAAATACATAAAGTATATATATTTATATATAATTGATATATAAATATAAATATTAAAACTATAAGTTTGGTTTAAATTACATGGACCATTTGATTGGCCTCGAGATGAGAGTAAGTGTTTGATGGTTTTAAAATTTGTGTCACTTTAAGGAGTATCATTTTAAAACATCATTCACTATATCAATCAACATCTTCATCGTCATCTCATCAAATCCTTTGAAAAACAGTGAGAAAGAGGGTTTGGGTTTGATTCTGATTGAAAGAGATTGTTCAGGGAGTTCAATTGATGTTGATTGAGGAGTTTAAACTTAAAAGTTAGATATCATCATTTTGGTATGTTTTGTTTTTGTGTTAGTTAAAGTTCAGCTCGATGGTGATGATTAAATCTTCGTGAATTATGTTGTTTGATGACTGGATATGAGTTGTTAGCTCACTAGAGGTCCTCCCTAATGATTTAGGAGAGTTTTGGAAGTTGTGATAGTGATTTGATAATGGAATAGTGGCTGCTACCCTATTCACTGTAGAGACAGTGCAGGGTGCAGTGCGCTCTATCCAATAGAGGAGCGCGCTCCCTTCATGAATTGGGATGAACCCAATTGGTTGAGCATGCCCCACCCACTGAGAGAGCGCGCTCCCACCCCTAAAAACAACAACTATGTTGTGTTTTATTTAGAATTTCTTAAGGTCTTAGAGACTGACTTAGAGGTTCTAAACATAGGGTAATAGACCTATATTGATTACAAATGTTGGTGATAGGTTAAGGAACACTGGGAAAGCGTGAGATAACTAAAAAGTAAGGGAATTTCGTAACGAAAACTTAACCCGAGATAAGTACGGATTCGCTTATTTATCAATGTTGCCTGGCTATCTTAGTATATATAGTTCATGTAGTTTATGGATTGAATTGAGAAACTATGTACACTGTGATAGTTTTCAATAAATGGAAAATAGTGTGTAATGTGACCACGACTATAACTCCTGGTTTTGAGAATAGGTTTATTGGAGATGGGTTCCTTTCCTAGTCTATATGTAACCCCTGCTCAATTCAATAGGTTGCGTGGATTACACATTCACTAGAGGGTTTCGGATAGAACCATTAGGCATTAATGGATTGGCTAGACAACACATATGCGCAATGTGTTGGTCTAGCAATAGCATTAATGGCTTCGGTGGATGATCCACCTTAGTTTTATAATTAAAATGGGGATTACAATGTAATATTCTTTGATAGTCTGCTATGCATCCGTTATTTATTGAATTATATGCTTTCCATATTCTTGTTAGTTAACATTGGTGTATATTTTTATTGCATAATGTTCATGATTATTATATGGAATGTTGATGGCTATGTGAATCCCTACTTACTGAGCAAGTTGGAGCGCTCTCCCCAAATAACTTTTCAAGTTTGTCGACGAGCGCTACGACTACGGGATATAGGAGATATAGGAGTCTTGATCTTCTCTTAGATGTAATGAGTCTTCCCTTGTCTAATATATTTGTATTGAATTAAAGTTTTGTAATATCACAAGGGATGGGAGATTTGTACAATCGAGGTATATGCCAATTTTATTTTGTTACTTTAAATCGTATTTTATTAACGAGAGGAGTTTTAAATTTCTGCTGCATTTATTATTTTTATATCTATATTCAATATACAGTGGTGTTTATTAGGTAAACGAGGAAAAGCTACTAGCTCTAGTTAAGTTTGGTTAGGTAATCTGGGCTTAATTACGGTTTCAGGTCAGGTATCACCCTAATCGAGTTATGGTATGCTACATATTGCCTTGTGTTAGACATGAAAGTAGGTACAAGATCAAAATAAAGCAAGATAAACAAGACCAATCTCTAAAAATCCTAGAACAAAGTTACAAGTCAATCAAGGGGATATAATATAAGAATGATATTAAGAGTTGATTTAGGCCTTGTTTAATAATTTAGCCAAATTAAATTAATTAGCCCGCAATTAAGGGTTAATTTAAGTTTTACGATCTAATGTTAAACCTAATAGCCAAAATATCTTTATATCCATTACCTAATTGAAATGGATATACTTAGATTTAATGTTTTATTGTTTGAAAATGATGTTTATAGAAAGAGAATTCAAAGAAAATGAGGAAAAGAAATATAAGAGATTCATAAATACCTTAATTAAAAATAGAAAATGGGTGAATTTCTTGAAGTAAAGGAAAATGAATTCATGATACGTACAAAATGTATTCATGAATAGAGAGTCCCACCTAAACGATATGTAAAGGAATGCAAAATTACTTCTAAAAATAGAAAAGGGAGTTAGGTGGTTAGGAAAATGTGAGAATAGCACTGCTAAAAGCATATATTTTTAGTGTAACAATCCTTATTTTGAAAGATTTCAATTATCTATTCCTTGTTTTATTCAATATTTTTAAGAAGGTTTAATCTATGTTTTATTCCAATATATCTTGAATTCTTGATATATATTTTCCTTTAAAGGGTAACGTAGCCTGATTACAACAAAAACGAAAGTCTTGTTAACTTCGGTTGTGGTTAAGTTTTCAATAATGAATATTGGTTTATTATTTTGAATATAAACTATCTTATGTGATTTCAGGTATAATGAAGAGAATTGATGATGGAATTGATCAACTGTGGAAGAAACCTGGTGAAGTCCTAATGAATTGACAAATGGACTAAAATAGCTAGGCAAATCGGCAGCAAAGAGTCTCAGTGAACTGGCAACGATAAGCATACAAAATTAAATTGTTGCATGAGTCGCTTGACAACTGTGACATCTCCTCTCATAATCTAGGGTACCGCCCAGTCAAATTTCATCATTAAGCCCTAATTTTATCCACTTAGAACTTAACAACAGATTAGTGAGCCTTTTCACCTTATTTACCTAGTTATTTGTACTAAAAATAATCATTTTACAATTTATTTATTTTTATAGTTAATTAATAAGTTGTTATCATTTTAGACTTTTGAGCGGACGACTTAACAAAAACAACTACTGTGGAAACCAGGAAACAACGATCACATGTATATAAACATTATAATGATGATAAACAGTGTAATTACATGTGTCTGGTCATGAAACTATCGCTTAACCCAATATACGACCCAAAAGTATGTAAAAGACACAAAGTAAGTCATATAATACAATATCCAATACATACAAAAGTCCGAAGTACCAATACTCCAACGGCTCAGAGATAGTTGTCAATTTTCTCCTTTGCCTAGTCTGCTACTCGATGGATCTGCACCTACTGTCGGAAAAAGGACAGTGAGTACACTAATGTAGAAAGTAACACTGAGAGAAATTTATCCACATTCCCAAACACAACAAGAACACATCTAACAACACATACATTCATTACATAACATTACTTAAACATAAACTTGTTACTAAACATCACATTTAAACAATGTGACATCAACATAAATATTTATCAAATAACCAAATCTTGTAAGCTGTGTATCCAATACATTAGCCTAGATATTACCCTCTTGATCATATAGTCCTTGAGTAGTCACTTATTTAGCAGTACACATAGGCATCCTCCTTATTAGTTGTAAAACACAGCATATCGACGTCATGTAATAGATCCGCACACATAGTAATCGATATTACCTTGATTGGTCACCGCTTAATCATTTCACACATTATCCTAGATATTATTACCCTTTGGGTAATAGATTATATATAAGTGGACGTAGGTATTATCCTTATTAGTTGTGAAATACAGCTCATCAACCTCATGTAATAGGTCAGTAAACATAGTACTTCGTATTACCCTAATTGGTCACCGCTTGTTCATTTCATCAACCTCATATAGTAGGTATGTGACAGTAATTAGTCAGTATACCAACATCCCCGAGTCCCATACCCTGTGTGATGCGTCCACCCGAAACCCCATCAACTAACCTAAACACATATTTTAATTTAACTACAATACACGATTAAGTAAACACATAAATCATGGCACTAAGAATTCGAGCAAGCATAACAATATAAACAACCATAAACAAGCAACAATAAGAAATGAAATGGAGAGAAATATCTCAATCAGTTTACTTATACAAACCATTAAAGTTGGATTAAACCAATTAAAAAAATCCCAAAACTTTTATTAAGAATTTCATTATTTTTCTACAAAATTCATCAAAACACTTACAACTTCAAAATACCATAACTTTGTCAATTCAAATTGAAATCCAAATTTTCTTCATAGAAAGTTTATTGTTTATTTATTTTTCGTAAGGAATCCAAATCTATGAAGCAATTTGGAAAATGATTTCATTTACCCTCTGAAATTATGCAAAAACAAGGACTGGAGTAAAATTATATGTTTTTTAACAAACTTATACAAATTGATAGTGTACACTAGCTTACATAGTTGTCGAACACCCTAGCTTGATTCATACCTTTAAATCCTCTAAAGTTTTGCAACCTTTATTGATTTTCTTCTCCAAATCTCCTTTCACTAGATTCATTCTTTCATAAGTTATAGTTTGCAAATGATTTGCATGCTTTATCTCATCCCATTTATATATAAGATATGGTTAATTGTTAGCCATTGATCT
This sequence comes from Stephania cephalantha, assembly GCA_039657325.1. Classification (NCBI taxonomy): domain Eukaryota; kingdom Viridiplantae; phylum Streptophyta; class Magnoliopsida; order Ranunculales; family Menispermaceae; genus Stephania; species Stephania cephalantha. Next base: position 34,887,402 of record CM077570.1, on the reverse strand, counting down.
TAGTGTGTATACGCATCTCGAAGCTTATCTAATGTCTTACATCTTGATTTCAAAGCCACTAACTCTCCACTAACTCACGCTCGATAACACTAATTGCAACTCAATTGGTCTTATGATCTGTCCACACGTATCTTGAGGAATATCAATGACTAATATTTTATTTAGCTAATTTAGGTTACATTTAATTAAAATCAAATTTCAGCCTTATCTAATTAGCTATTTAAGCCATAATAACTTAATCTTAACCTACCACATCACTCTCTACCCCGGTCCATGTCGGCACGCATCTTGAATTGTGTCCCCGTTTGCGTCTCAACATCTACTTATATATATGTAGAAGTCACTTAATAACTATACACATATACAATTACTAAGCATTCATCATGCCATAAACAATATATTACTCGCTCTTCGTACCAAGCTTTGGGATCATGTACCCGCTTTCGATCCATGTCATGGGTCGGTGACTCTTAAGTACGAACCAAATTTATTATTTAGAAATTTAGGTTGTTATAATATTCCCTACTAATAGAAATTTATTCCGAAATTTACTTATTCCCAATTCTCATCTTGAATTTTCTTTCACTATCTCATTACGATTACCTTAGCCAAAATTTCAAATGATACTAGCCTTAAAGCCCTCCTTATTCAACTATCCCTGGTGGATCCATTAACCATTTCAACCTGGGTTCACGTATCTCAACAAGTAAGTCCACACATAGCAAACTCCTCTATATCATCACTTATACACAACACTTTAGTCATAGTACTCAAAAGAAGTTTCGTTAAGCGTAATTTTCTAAGTCGGATCACCCTCGACAATCCAAACATCAACCTTTCCCCAAATCAACAACCTCAATTCATGTAACACAAACTAAGTCAGCTCAACTTCGACAATATCTTCAGCAGACTATCATTAGCATCTATAGCAATATCAATAACACATCATCGTTTCTCTCTCAACTCAAGGCATGTTCATAAACTTCTTCTTTATTCTATTATTTTATGTCGGGCCGGGTGTAACCATCTTCGGCCTCCTAGCTGATTTCTCATCGTACTCCATAAATGGATCACCATCGGGAATCAGCTTCTATGCGTATATCATCTATATATTCATATAAAACATAACATGTACATATACAATCCCCAACTCACCTTCCTGCACATCCCAACTAATAGATTCTAAGCAAGGATCATCTAGTTTCCACAACTAAAGTTTGTGTTTTATTCATATTTCTTTTCATACTTATTGAATCAACTAATACTCTATTGCCTTGGCTTTACAAACCTAGGCTCCGATACCAATCGTGATGGCTCCTCCTTTTATCTAGGGCACCGCCCGACCAAATTCCGTCATTAAGACCTAATCCTATCTACGTAGAATTTAACAACGTATTAGTGAGCCTTTTCACCTTATTTGCCTAGTTATTCATACTAAAAATAATCATTTTACAATTTATTTTATTTCAGAGTTAAATAAGAAGTTGTTATCATTTAAAACTTATCAGTGGAAGACTTAACAAAATACCTACTGTGGAAACCAGAAAACAACAATCACATGTATATAACCAATATAACGGTGATAAACAATCTAATTACTTGTTACTAGTCGGGAAACTATCGCTTAACCCAATTTATACAACCTAAAAGTATGTGAACAACATAAAGCAAGTCATACAATACAATATCTAAAACCTACAAAAGTCTGAAGTTGCAATACTCTAATGGCTCAGAGATAATCGATAATCTTCTCTTTGCTTGGTCTGCTACTTGATGAATTTGCACCCACCGTCATAAAAAGGATAGTGAGTACAGTAATGTGGAAAGTAACACTGAGAGACATTTATCCACATTTCTAAACACAACAAAAACACATCTAAAAACACATACATTCATTACATGACAGTACTTAAACATAAACTTGTCACTAAACATCATAGGTTAACAATGTGACATCAACACAAATATTCATCGAAGAACCAAATCTAGTAAGCTGTGTATCCAACGCATTAGCCCAGTTATTACCATCCTAATCACATAGACCTTGGGCAGTGACTTATTTAGCAGTACACATAGTATCCTCCTTATTTATTGTGAAACATGACATATCGACCTCATATAATAGGTAAGCACACATAGCAAATCAGTATTACCCTAATTGGTCCCCGCTTAATCGTTTCACACATCAGCCAAGATATTATCCTTTGGGTAATCGCTTATATATTAGTGAATATAGGTATTATTCTTATTAGTTGTGAAACATGGCTTATCAAGCTCATGTAATAGATTAGCACGCATAGTACTTCGTAATAACCTAATTGGTCACCGCTTGTTCATTTCATCAACCTCATATAGTAGGTACGTGACACTAAACATCCCCGAACCAATCAGCTAACCTAAACATATACCAACATCCCTAAGTCTCATACCCCGTGTCTCGCGTACACCCAAAACCACATCAGCTAACCTAAACATATATTTTAATTTAACTACAATACATAATTAAGTAAACATAAAAATCATGGCACTAAGAATTCGAGCAAGCATAACAATATAAACAACTATAAAAAAAAGCAGAAACAAGAAACGAAATGGAGAAAACTATCTCAATCAATTTACTTACAATTCACGCAAAGTTCTTGGGCAAATCCGGCCTCCCGACACCCCGTATCTCGCCAACAACCTCTCGAGACCCCTCCCTAGTTTCCTGAGGTTAATTAGGGTGTTTTTAGAATGATACAAACCATCTAACCTAGATTAAACCAATTAGAAAAACATTAAACTTTTATTAGAAATTTCATTATTTTTTCTAAAAATTCATCAAAATACCTACAACTTCAAAATACCATATTTTTCTCAATTCAAATTTAAATATTGATTTTCTTGATAGCAAATTCATTGGTTTTTCATAAGGATTCAAAATTTGTCAACCAATTTTGAAATTGATTTCATTTACCTTTTGGAATTAAGCAAAAACCAGAAATGAAGTACAACTTTATGTTTTATTACAAACATTTAAAAATTGATAGTGTACACTAGCTTACCTAGTTGTAGAACACCCCTAGCTTGATTCATACCTTCAAATCCACCATAATTTCTCCACCTCTACTAATTTTCTTCTCTAAATCTCCCTTCTCCAGATTACTTCTTTCATAAGTTATAGTTTGCGAAGAATATGCATACTTTTTCTCATCCCTTTTATGTATATATTAGATTGATTCGTAGCCATTGATCTTAATGTGTATATGCATCTCGAGGTTAATCTAATGGCTCACGTTTTGATTTCAAATCTGCTAACTCTCCACTAACTTACACTTGATAACACCAAATGCAACTCAATCAGTCTTGTGATGTGTCCTCACGTATCTCAAGGAATATCAATGACTAATGTTTTATTTAGCTAACTTAGGCTACCTTTAATGTAAATCAAATTATAGCCACTAAGATTAATAACTTAATCTTAACTTACCACATTACACTCTACCCTGGTCTCATGCCAACATGCATCTCGAGGTGCGTCCTCTCTTGCGTTTCAACGTCTATTTATACACGTAGAAGTGTCTTAATAATTCTGCACATATACAATGCACTAAGCATTCATCATACCACAAACAATATATTACTCGGTCTTCTTGCCGAGAGTTTGGGTCGTGTACTCGCTCTAGTGCCACATCATGGGCCGGTGACTCTTAATTATGGACCAAATTTACTATTTAGAAAGGCCGTTACAACAACTAAAAGCAATTTTTGGAGAACGACTTAGCTATTTATGTGGCAATTTCCATAAAGTCCAAATCGCTCACAAAATGCTAAGGTCGGTGACGAGTTTTAATTGTAAGGACTAGTAATTCGAATTTGAATATGACATGTACTAGGGTAAATTATATAAATATAAGGTTAAAATTTCGAAATAAGCTTGCCTAATATTTTTTACTTTAGTTTTACATTATTATTGCTTTAAAGAACCTGTTGGAGACTTAAACATATTAAGAGAGGTATTTTTTGTTAATATCTTTCAATTTTTTTTGATATTTTTCATTAGTATGTGTGAATAGTTTTTAAATTTAAATCAAGGATGAACTAAACCAATTGCATGTATAATTCACGAGGTTTGATATTAACATGTTAGATAACTTTGTATTCTTGAATTCATAGTCAAAATATGATTATTTTCTTGAATAATAGTCTTCGAAGATAGATATTTTGCATAGTTGCGAATATGTTAGTGATTGATGGATTCTAAGTCTAATTAGATAAATTACATCATATTTCTATGAAAAAATTAATAATAAGTAGTAACTAAGATTTATCATTGGTTCATTACCTATCTGAGAAGTTGTAGGTTAATTTTATTTCTAGGTCCAGTAACGGTAGCATATACCGTTAGTTATTATCTACTAATTGCTGTTTTCATGAATCTTAATGCGGTCTTATCTATTTATTAAAATACTTTGAGCGTTCAAAGAACTAATAAAGATAAGACTAAGACTAGAATATGGATATGAGTCTTATGAATCTATCATTGATTAAATGAAAACTAGGTAATTTAGAGTGTTTTAAGTCACTATAGCCTACTTATAAAGAACTCTTATATAATCCTTGTCAGCCTCCTGGTCATTAAGACGACTGACCGGCCTAGATTACCTTAATCCCCTGATAATCTAGTCAGCATAATTCGTTCTTTCAACTTTGACATTAAAATAATAATTTTTTCAATCCTTTACAAGCTCCAAAACTAAATTTTTTATCCTTAATGAAACTCAATTCATGATTTGTTCAACTGTAGCAAATTTAGAAATCATGTTCGTATTTTATAAAAATTTCGGCAGCACCTCCTATAAAAATGGTAAGCCGAAAAATTCACCTAATAGATATCAGAATTAGGGAGAGGCCTATAAGGACTCATAACTCCCCGCAGTTCACAAAATGTATCAAATTCAAATTAATAAACTAACTTAGAGTCTCCGATATCATAATTTCAACTTGACAATCCCAAATAGACCTTAATTGAATATAAACCTTCTCAACTTATTTAAATATCTAACTTAGGAGACTCCTATAACCATTTAAAGTAACTTCACATCCCACACTCACCCAAAAGTCCCAAAACTATATGTATAAACAATTTACAACAAGAATTAAACTTTAACGCATATCATTAAAAGTCTCTGAGTCTTGTTCATTCTTCCTTATCTTCACATAGAACCTGACATCATCAAAAACAACTCGAAGATGTCAGGTAAGTAAATTCCTACATTGATCTGTACTCCTACAATTATTAGTCTAATACATGGAGACATGTAATTGCATTTACAAATAATCAATAATATGTATGCGTAAACATGACATGCAATCCTCTCTGTCGCTGTTTCCAAACTATAATTAGATGTCAACTTCAAAAAATAGTATAGAGACAGTATTAAGAGATCATGAAATGCTGAGATAACTTGTCGGCGTTAGACTCCGCTAATCTCACTAGACGTCGCAGAGGCTGGACCGAAACCAAGTTTCAATCAAACTAGACTCCGAAACAAGCTTATGCCCCTCACTTATTCTATGTATGCATGGCCAAGAATGATTAAATGCAATGCAAACTATGATACATTTATAGGTGTAAATATATTCAATCAATAATAAAGATCACTGTAAGGTTTACTTACAACCAATCCATTTAAAGCTTATTTTTTAGGTTTCCTAGACCAACGAATCACCTTGAATATGGTTTCAATAGCTTCCCAGCATACCCAATTATATTATGGGTAAAGTTTCAAGTGAAACCAAATCACGAAACCCAATGAGAACAGTGGCAAAGTACGCTTGAGAATAGTTTACCAAGAAATATTAATTTATAAACTATTTCAACAGCCTTTCAACTAACCAATTTGGGTTAACTTTTTAACCTCGAAAACCTCAATATTTGTCATGATGAACTAAAAGGAACTTGTAGTACTCATGTCATACTTTACATAAACTCCATGAACACTAAAATCGAATCATCGATGGAGAAGTTAAGATTTTTTCAATATGGCCTATCAACTAGGCAAAGTTTATTTTACTCTGAACTGAAAAAATTCTCCAAATTAATATTTTTTCAATTAAATCTTCAAAACTCGACAACGAACACCACGAAACAACTCGATACAAACATCAAAATCTTTTCACAACACGTGGAGTCAAATTGGATTGAAACCAATAATTAATTCATCTAAAACCCTAATGTATATCAATATCAACTATAAAAACAAATCCTAAATAGTTATCAACTGAATCACATCAGTTCAATTCATCAAAACCTTAACCACCCCAATGAGATTTATTCCAAATCAGTGCAAATCAATCCAAAACATCAATTTTTAACAATTCCTACTAATTTCTATCAAAATCTTGCAAAAAAAATCAAAAATTGCGAGAATTCAAATTGAATTGATGAAAATGCTCAGCATTGAGTATTTACTAAATTATAGGTTGAATACCTAGTTTTCGTCGTGGAACATTGGCTCGAATTGACCGTCTGGCGATGCTCTATGATTTTATGGAAAGAAATCTGACAAAAATTAGACGTCTGGTGCTCGCAGAATGAAAACCCGAGTGAGAGGTTTAGGTATCAACATATCTTAACATTCTGTTGGATTTTTTTGATTGAAATCGATTTCATTTGTTTTTTTTTATATATTTATATATAAACCATCAGCTGCTTGTCTGCAGCTTAATTTATTTTTATTTATAAATTTTTGAAATCCTAATTTTGTCATGTTTTGGCTTTTGACACTCGTTTTCGATCCGATTTTTCACCAAATTGAATAAAACTCTTGACAAAATAGTCCATCTTCATAAAATGTCCATAACACCCCAAAAATCTTATTTTTGTCCATGACATACTGAAATCATTTTTGACTAATTATCTTACCACATTTGACCAAACTTGCATAAATTTGGACTCAATCTCAATGTCGGTCATCGGTAATCGACATGAGACTCGAGGCAAAGTCTTGTACCAACTTCATTCTAGCATTTAACATTACTATCAATCTCGACTTGCACGTAAACCGAGACGAAATCTCTACGTAAGGATTAACACTTGGTTAATTAGTTTTCGAACAACTAATAATTTATTTTCACTCATGTCCTTCAGACACGCTCTTGCAACCCCCAGTATGACAAACTGATGATACACCTTAACACAACCCTACTACGTGACAAAATACCATAAAATACACACAATAAGCACGCAACATACAAAAAATAAAATTTATTTTATGATCTATAGTCCATAATGCATAGGTCCCACCTCGGATACTTAAACTCCAAATAAAATTCGAAAATACTTAATTAGCCATCTAATCAAGTTTATAAAATTTTTGGATGTAATAATCTTTCCAACTAATTAAAAATTTCATCCTCAAGATTTGAACTTACAGTTTGATGAACCAAAAGAGATATGAGAAAATGATCCTTCATATATAACTTTTTTAATCCATAACCGTGAAACTATATCCAAGGTGAACCGTTAAGTAGACTCAATCACTTCATTGACTTTCTAACCAGTTAAAAGAAAAGTTAATTGAATTGGCTGATGAGTTGAAACTGGTAGTTGCTTTTTAGTCCACAATATAAATGATATCGTGAGTAGACATTTAGAGAATGAGTGAGAGATGTAGGATGTTTCAGGTTTCATTTTTTGATCGGATTGAAATCGAGATCTCTTGTCATGGGATGACAAAAGCAATTAGTGCTTTAATCTTCATCACTGACTAATCAAGTGGTGTAGCACTATATTTGAACCAATATACAACATCTTCTTTTATATTAGTTTTATATTACTTTGGTTTAAAACTTTTAACATTTGGTGTTTGACTTCTAGTAAGATCCTTATGAAGATATATTAATTTCTATCAAACTTATAGTTTGACATTCTAATATGATTGGGACTCGTTCACCTCAAATTTCCATTTTTATACTAATGTGAGAATGTCTTAACCATTTACTAGCCTATACTTAGCTTCCAATTGACTCCAACGAAACTTCATAAACTCTTTTATTTCGACTATCATTAATTCATTCGGTTATTCAAAGAGTGAATGCGTTACACTAGTCCTCTACGTTGTGAATGAATCGTGATTATAATACGGATTTACTCAGACTTTTTGTCATGTACAAGTACTCCAGTGTCTGGTCTTGGCTCAAGGAGTCCATTCGTGTCACATCCATCACTCATAGGTCATCTTTATGTCTCATTTTATTTTATACACAGAGTCTACTCTTTTCAGTTTTTTTCAATCTTAGCTATTCTCATATTGATCTCAATTTTAGTCCCTTTATAAACTTACCACGACTTTCGCTCAACAGCCATGCCACTTACAACTCCTTAATCTTGACTGACAAAGGCAATTTATATCTCTTTTCTTTTCAAAAATATAGCTAAGGTCAATACAGCTTCTTATGATTATTTAATCAATTGAAGTCTTCCTTGGCTAACCTTTATTTAAAATAGAGAAATTTTACGACTCAAACAGTTGTACTATTTGTTATTGCTTTATTTTGTTTCCATTAGTCTCAGACTTCCTGACTTTTCTTTTTCTTAAAAAGAAATTCGGTACTTTTCAAGAGACAGTGTAAGATAACTTTGTATCTTACAGTTCATCAAATTACTTTTGATGGGTTCACTTGTCCATTTTTGTTCAACTTAAGAGATAGAAGAATTTGAATTTTCAAACTCTTATTAAATTAACGACTAATCAAACTTTTAAAGGATGTTGTTTCAATCCTTTAATTCCTATCAATGAAAATTCTCGCAATATATGAGCTAATATTGACATCATATACAAATCACTTACTGATTCTCAATCAGTATGTCTATCTCTTCTTTAGTTATATTTTAAGTTGTAGTGATAGGCATCATTACTTAATGTCATTAGAAGTGATTGTTGTGTACTTTGAATCTCAAAACACAATAACTTGTGTTGATAATTAATAGCTAATTCACGTTATTATTAGACAACTTCTTAAATACCTTAACTTCTAACACGTTGATCTTATCACTACAATTTTCATTTTAAGTTAGAAGATTTTTTTGTTAATTTTTGTTTCTTAACAACACCTAGTCTGGTGTTAACAAAGATTACTGCTAACTCGTGTCTTTTCATTTGTTTTATCATTTCTTTATTCAACTCATAGAACTATTATACTCAAAGTCACTTATGGGTAAGTAACTTGAGTAATAAACAATCAAAACTTTCAGTACTTCTTTTAGAAATCGTTTCATTATTTTAAACCATCGTTATATTTCAATTTTTCTTTTTGTTTTGAAAAGGAGACAATAATTTACTTTAAAGTATTTTATTTGTGTAGAAACTGACTTAGACAACTTGACTGATCCAATCACTATCCTATAGTGATTTTCCAGTCAAATTCAGTTATCTAATCAATTTATGCTTTTAAAACTACATGTCTCCATTTTCCCTTCATTTGAGACTCATTTTAATATTTTTTCTGAGCGTTTTATAATTATAATAGTTCAATACTTTTAGTTTTAAAGGAATCCATGTTCACTACTTACGTACATGAATCATTTGGATTTCCTTTCCGACCAATTTCCTATTGGTTTCATAATTCATTCTTTCATCAGTTATATTAGTATCAAACTACTTACAATACCTTTGTGAATTTTAACTTCACAAGTCTATTTCACATCCTAATCACGCTCAGTTTCATTTCATAAGCTTATTCTCTCTTTTAAATATACATTTTGAATCTTACTCGTCGTAACTTACGAGTTGAGTATCGAACGGACAAGGAGAATAAACTTCATATCGATTATCTGGCGATACTACATAAATACACATCATAAATATAAGATAATAAGCAAAAACATCACAGCTCATAATCACTTCCCAACTAATCGCGCTCAATCACTCTTTGGTTCTCAACCAAAGTTTATCCTAAATTGAGCCAACCTTTAGGGTCTCATACCAAGTTTGTCAACCTCCTCATCATTAAGAGGATTGACCGGCCTATATTACCTTAATCCCCCAATAATATCGTCAGTCTAATTCGTTCAGTCAACTTTGACCTCAAGATAATAATTATTTCAATCCTTTACAAGCTCGAAAACTAAATTTTTTATCCTCAATGAAACTCAATTCATGATTTGTTCAATTGGAGCAAATTCAAAAATCATGTACATATTTAATAAAAATTTCGACAGTACCTCACCTTAAAGTAGTATGCCGAAAAATTCGCCTAATAGACAACAAAATTGGAAAGAGGCCTAGAAGGACACATAACTCCCCTAAACTTCACAATATGTATCAAATTCAAATGAATAAACTAACTTAGAGTCTCCGATAACTTAATTTCAACATGACTATCCCAAATAGACCTAAATTGAACATAAAACTTTTCAACTTTTTTAAAATTTCTAACTTAGGAGACTCTTATAACCTTTCAAGGTAACTTCAAGTCCTACACTTACCTCAAGAGTCCAAAAACAATATGTATAAACTAGTTACAACAAGAATTAAACTTTTAAAACTTAAAACATATCACCAAAAATCTCAGAGTCTTGTTCTTTTTTCCTTGTCTTCACATAAAACCTAACATCGTCCAAAACAACTCGAAGATGTCAGGTAAGTAAGTTCCTACACTGATCTGTACTCTTCTAATTGTTAGTTGATATATGGAGACATGTAATTGCATTTCCAAATAATCAACAATATAGATGCGTCAACATGACATGCAATCCACTATGTCGCTGTCTCCTAACTATAATCAGATGTCGACTTCAAAAAATAGTACAGATACAGTATTAAAAGATCATGAAATGCAGAGATAACTTGTCGGCGTTAGACTTTGCTACTTTCACTAAACGACATAGAGGCAAGACTGAAACCTAGTTTCAATCAAACCAGATTCTGAAACAAGCTTATCCCCATCACTTAGTCTATGTATGCACGACCAAGAATGATAAAATGCAATGCAGACTATGATACAATTTCAGGTGCAAATATATTCAATCAATAGTAAAGATCATTGTAGGGTTTACTTACACAATCCATTTCGAGCTTACTTTTTGGGGTTCCCGGATCATCGAATCACCTTGAATATGGTTCCAAAAGCTTCCCTGCATACCCAATTATATCATGGGTCGAATTGCAAATAAAAACAAATCACGAAACCTAATGAAAACTACGACCAAAATACGTTTGAGAATAGTATACCAAAAAAATTAATTTATATAGCTATTTCAACTGCCTTTGAACTAGCCAACTTGATGTAACTTTTTAACCTTGAAAACCTCAATATTTGTTATGATGACCTAAAAGGAACTTGTAGTACGCATGTCATACTTTTTATGGACTCCAAGAACACTAAAATCAGATCATCGACGGAGAAGTTATGAATTTTTCAAAAAGGTCTATCAACTAGGAAAACTTTATTTTATTTTGAACTGAAAAACTTCTCCAAATCAATATTTTTGCAATTAAATCTTCAAAACTCACAACAAACACCATGAAACTACTCGATACCAACATCAAAATATTTTCACAACCCATGGAGCCGAATTCGACTTAAACCAATAATCAATTCATCTAAAATCCCAATATAAATCAATATCAACTATAAAAACATCTGCAAAATAGTTATCAACTGAATCATATCAGTTTGATTCATAAAAAACCTAACCCTCGCCAGTGGGATTTATTCCAAATTGGCGCATATCAATGCAAAACCTCAATTTTCAATAATTCCAACTAATTTCTATCAAAATCTCGCAAAAGAAATCAAGAAATCACGAGAATTCAAATTGATTTGAGGAAAATGCCTAGCTTTGAGTATTTATGAGATTGCAGGCTGAATACATCATTTCCGACATAGAAATTTAGCTCGAATTAACCATCTCGCAATGCTCTACAATATTGTGGAAAGAAATCGGGCAAAAATTGGACGTCGGGAACTCGAAGAGTGAAAACCTAAGAGAGTGGTTTAGGTATCGACATACCTTACTGTTTTGTTGAACGTTTTTTATTGAAATCGATTTCATTTTTTATATATATATTTATATATAAACCCTCAGCTGCTTGTCAGCAACTTAATTTCTTTTTATTTATAAATTTTCTCGAAATACTTATTTAATGTGTTTTGGTTTTTGGCGCTCGTTTTCGATCCTATTTTTCAACAAATTAAACAAATCTCTTGACAAAATAGTCCATCTTCATAAAATGTCCATAACACTGGTTTCAGTTATGCTAAAACCTCAAAAATCTTATTTTTGTCCACGACATACTGAATTCTTTTTGGACCAATTCTCTTACTACATTTGGCCAAACTTGCACCAATTTGGACTAGATCTCAATGACACAACTCAAGGTAAAAGTCTTGTACCAATTTCGTTCTAACATTTAACATTAACACCAATCTCGACTTGCACGTAAACCACGACGAAATCTCTACGTGAGGATTAACACTTCGTTTATTATTTTTCGAATAGCTAATAATTTACTTTCACTTGTGTCCTTTAGACATGCACTTGCAACCCCGAGTATGACAAATTAAGGATACACCTCAACACAACCCTACTACGTGACAAAATACCATATAATACACACACTAAACACACTGCATACAAAAATAAAATATATCTTATGATCTCTAGTCTATAATGCATAGGTCCCACCTCAGATACTTAAACTCCAAATAAAATTCAAAAATACATAATTAGCCGTCTAATCAAGTTTATAAATTTTCGGATGTCACAATCCTTAATTAGTATCAATGATTAGAATTATGCATTAGTAACACTATTTGGTGGTATTTATATCTTGGGTTGAGATTTATTTTGATTTGAGTATATTAAATTGTTTAATTACTTTAATTAGTCAATTGCGTTTCGTTTAATTTTGTTTAATTATATTAAATTTAATTACTTTATTCTTACTCTAGTATTTAAATTTATATAATTGAGTGAAGTTATATAATTAATCAACCCCTCAAACTTCATAGGAAAGCGTTAAATCCCTGTGGAGACGATCTCACTTACCATTACTACAAAATAAAAGTATAAAGAATATGAAGGTAATTCATTGTTACGTTGGACACATGTCACTCGCTTTCCTTCACTTCGTGATTCGTGCCAGTACATTTTTCCAAGCAAATCAAATCTTCAATGCAAGCTCCAAATGCTCCCACTTCGCTTTCCTCACATAAAAGTACAAAATATATTTAATTAGCACGAATTCACTTACTATGGCCCAAAATATTAATAAAATAATAATTATAGAATTGCAAAAATAAGCATCTCATCATTTGGTTACCAAAACTTTACAACAAAATTTTCTAATCAAAACGGATGCCACTGTGTTAGAGAAAAAACAGGCTTGTACCAAATTTCAAAAAAAGTAAAAAACATTCAAATTTGTTCGAACTATCAGAGAACTAAACTTATGAGTCATACTATGAAAATTTGAGAGAGTATAATTGACAATAAGCTAAGAAGAGAAACAACAATATCAGAGAATCAATTTGGTTTCATGCATGAAAGGTCAACTATGGAGGCAGTTTTCTTTGTAAGAAAAATTGATGGAAAATATAGAGAAAACAAAAAAGTTGTTCATATGGTAGTTGTAGATTTAGAAAATGCATATTATAGGCCCCCAATAGATGTTCTTTGGTAGGTTATACAAAGAAAAATGAGTGCATGCTAGATAGATAGACACTACTAAGAATATGTATGATAGAGTAATGAATATAAAGATATTTAGAGGAACTACAAAGGATTTTTCATTACCATAAGACTATATCAAGGACCGACTTTATGGCTATATCTATTTACACTAGTTATGGATGAACTAACTAAGTAAATTCAAGAGGATATACCATGGTGTATGCTATTTGCAGATTATATTTTCCTAGTGGACGAAACAAGAGATGAAGTGAATATAGGAAATTAGAACTTTTGAGGAATACATTAGAATTTAAAGGCTTTAAGTTACATAAGACGAAGATCGAATACATGCACTGTGAGTTTAGAAATACTAGACATCGAGATGATATAGAGTGGTAAAATTAAGGGAATTAGTAGAAGTGTCTACGGTGAACCACTTTAGATATTTAGGTTCAATCATACAAAATGATGGCAATATTGAGAATGACATCACACTTAAAATTCAAGTTGATTGGAAGAATTTGAGAAATGCAACAGGTGTGACCAGTGATAGAACTATGTTCGCCAAGTCAAAAGGAAAATTTTATGGGCTGCAATTAGGCCAGCTATCCTCTATAGAAGTGAATCTTGGGTGGTAAAGCAACAACAACTACATAAAATGAACAGAGCAGAAATGAGGATGCTTAGGTGGATGTGTGGTTAAACTAGTAAAGAAAGAATAAGAAATAGAAAAATTCAAAGGCAAATAGGAGTAGCACCAATTGTCACAAAAGACAAGGGAAGATTTGTTGCGATGGTATAGTAACCTGCAATGACGACCTACAAATGCCCCAATTAAAAAAATTGACGCAATAAAAACTGAAGAAACTCGACGAGGTAATGATAGACCTAGGTCTGGCAAAATGGTCCCGGTCCCTTTTTGCCCGTTTTGTCCGGTCCCGTTTTAAACGGGACCGGGCAGTATTTTTATGAAAAACATACGGGACTGGACAATATTTTTTGTCCGTTTAAACATACGGGACCGGGACTTGACAAAAATTCTTAAAAAAAGGGGACCCGTTTATTGATTAATTTGAAGGGCATATAAGTAATTTCACAATGTATTTTAGGTTTTTTTGCTTCTCCTCGTCTCACTCTCTCTCTCTCCCTCTCTCTCTCTCTCTCCCTCTCCCCTCTCTCTCTCTCTCTCTCTCGCTCTCTCTCTCGTCTCTCTCTCCTCCTCTCACTCTCTCTCGCTCTCTCCGCGTCTCTCTCCCCTCGCTCTCTCTCTCTCTCTCTCTCTCTCTCTCTCTCTCTCTCTCTCTCTCTCTCGTCTCTCTCTCTCTCTCTCTCTCTCTCTCTCGCGTCTCACGTCTCGCCGCCTCCTCGCCTCTCCTCCTCTCCCACCCACTCTCCTCCTCGCCGCCCGGCTCTTCCTCTACCTCTTCCGCCCCTCCGACGCCCCCTCGTCATCCTCGGCGCGCGGTTTCTCCGACCGCGAAACCCTAGCCCTCCTCATCATCAACGACCCCACACTTTGCTCGATCACCGCCGCCACCGCCAAATCGGCCAACCGAATCGGAAAACCACTCACAAGTTCGGCGTCCGAAATGCGGCGGCGATAACAAACAGCCCCAAACTCAATCTCCCAAAACCCTAGCTCGATAGTCGATCTCCCCCTCCCCCCATCAAGACCCGAGCTTTCCCACGATTCTGCGGCGCCGCTCCACCCGCCTCGTCTCCAAGATGCACGTCGGCGCCCCAAGTCCGCCGTCGCCATCCGCCACTCCTCTCCGCCGAGGAGGCCTCGAGCAGAGCCCTGGACTGGACCCCAACGCCAACGCCGCCCTCATCTCGCGTCTTGCGCGAGCTTCCAGAAAGCTCTCCGCTCCAACGACTACAATTACTTAAAAAAAACGGGCAAAACAGGTCCGTATGTTTTACAAACATACGGAATTTGGACAAAAAAATCGTGCCGTTTTAAAAACGGGACCGGGACCGGACATCAAATTTAAACATTTTTGAAATGGGTGTCCAGTCCCGTTTTTGTCCGTTCCCGTATTTTTGCCAGCCCTAGATAGACCGAAGTTTACTTGAAACATATTAATTAGAAGTGATTTGATTGGTTTGAAAAGCTTATCATCAATTACACTAAATTGAGTACAATGAAAAATTTTGATCCATCTAGTCGACTTTAATTAATTTGAGATTTGGGCTATGTTATTGTTATTGTCGTATAATTTATACTCATTATTTAGATGTCAATTTAAAAATGACTTAGAATACAAATTTGACAATCTAGCTAGAAAGATTGTAGAATATGATAACAAATTTCAAAAATTAAAAAATTAAAAATATAATTCTAAATATTGTAAAAGGTTTGTTATGATATTTTAATCAATTTTGACAAAAAAAAAACCTTCATAGGTAATCATCCTCTGTAAACAAGAACCATTGAGCTGTAGTGTACACAGTGTTTAACTTTCTCTATGAAAACAATGTACATTGAGGGATAGATTGAAAGTGTTACTATCACTATAAATGTAGGAGAATAGTGATTGATATAGAGGTAAAATTCACTAATGTATTGATCTAGAGGAATGTTCTAGACAGTCTAAGTATTTACCATTATTGTACATTGTAAATCATCTATAAATACCCTCTCACACTCAAACAGAATTCAATTAGAATGTTGAGATAATGAGTTATTGAACTCTCTTAATATGGTATCAAAGCTGTGAGAGATTCATCGTCGCCATTACAGGTGATCGATTGAGACGTCAGCACTGGTGTTTTAAGGTGATCAATTTAATCTTTACAAGCTGTTGAAGATCAGAAATGGCAGCTCATGAAGATTCATCCATAGAAGCTCAGAGAAGCTCTTCTCACAGAATTTTTGTAGAATTTTCTTCAAATCAAGGCAGATCTTCTAATCCAGTGTTTAACAATCAGTTAATCACTCCATTTGGTAACTCGCTGAATTACATTGTCTTAGTTAAACTTAATGAAATGAATTTTTTGCTTTGCAAAATCAATTGTTATACCTGCACTTGAGGGATGTAGACTGGATAACATCTTATTTGATAAGATGCATGTACCTAATTAGTTTGATAAGGCTGGAAAACCAAATTCTGATTTTCAAGATTGGTATTTCTAGAGATCGAATGTTATATGCTTGGTTAATGTGTTCTATTGAACCACCAATTACAAAATTTGTGTCTAGAAAGAATGTTGATGGAAGACCTAAATCTGCTAGTGAATTGTGGAAATCAATTGAGGATCTATATGGAAATCAATTAAGGATCTATATGGTGCAAGAAATAGAGCTCATATTCAGTATAATAGAATAGCAATTAAAACCACATGGAAGGGTTCAATGAAAATGATTGAATTCTTGAGGAATATGAAAGATTATGCTGATAATTTGATTACAGCTGGTGATATGATCAGTGATGTTGAATTGATTTCTTGTACCTTATCTGGTCTTGATGGTGAATACCTTCCTATCATATCTGTGTTGGAACACAAATTTGATCTCACATGGACAGAAATGCAGTCCATTTTGTTCAGTTTGAAGGCTAAGTTGGAACATTTGCAACTTGTTTCTGGCATCAACTCAATGAGTATTCAAGGAAATGTACAAGCAAATGTTGCTGAAACAAAACAAGGATTCAAAAACTGGAGTTCTACTTCTCAAAACCATTTTATAGGAAGGCAAGGAAATGGCAATGCAACCAGAGGGAGATGAAGATCAAGAGGAAGCGAAGGCTTCAAATACACAAAAAATTCTAGACTAACTTGTCAAATATGTAACAAACTAGGACATTTTGCTGCTAACTGCTATTACAGAGCAGATTTGAATTATATGGGAGCCTCATCGTTTCATGACAGTAATCAGAATCCAACTCAAAATAATCAGAATCAAGGATCATCTTTCATTCAAGCTAATCAGATAGGTGGATTTGGAAGTCGTCCACTCAGTGCAGATTTTGTAGGAAATCAACATCATGTTGGTCCTGGCTCATTTTCCATGTCTGGTTGTTCTTGGTATGCAGACAGTGGAGCTCTGCCCTTGTTACACCTGATGTTTCCCAATTGAATGGTAGATCTCCTTACCAAATTAATGATGTTTTTATCATTGGTAATGGACCGGCTTTACCTTTTCTATCAGTTTGTCAAACAAACATTAAGTCTCTAAAGAATAGACTTACGTTTCCTAATACAATTTATGTTCCCAGCATAAAGAAAAATCTTCAGAGTATTTATGAACTTGCTAAGATAATGATGTTGTAGTTGAGTTTACTAACAAACATTGTTTGGTGAAGGATTCTTCAACTAATAAGATTATGCTGTCTAGACTACTACATGAAGGTCTCTACAAGTTTTCTGAATCATCTTCCTTGTTACCAGTTTCCAAGCATACTAATCACCATAATAAAGCTTTGGTGGTGTCCACAAAGCCCTCCTCCTTCAAATGGCATTTGAGATTAGGTTATCCTACTCAAAAGACTTTTCAACAAATAACGAAGTCCAATTTGAATTTGTAGTATACTTTTATTGAATTATGTTTAGTGTCTCCATTGGGAAAACACCATGCTTTTCCCTTTGGTAAATATGATAAATGTAGAAAATCTGTATTAGAGCCAATACACACTGATCTTTGGGGACATTCTCTTATATCTTATATTGGTATATTCAATTACTATATAACTTTTGTTAATGATTGTACGAGATTTACATGGATTCATCCTATGAAATATAAATATGAGGCATTGCATATATTCAAATTGTTCAAGTTACGAGTTGAAAAACAGTTTTCTACTCAATTAAAGAGAGTACAATCTGATTGGGGAGGTGAATATCGTGTGTTCAAATCTTTTTTGGAGAACCAGGGTATTTTGTTTCAACATCCATGTCCTTATACTCATGAATAAAATGGAAGAGTGGAAAGGAAGCACAGACATATTGTTGAAACCATTATCACTCTCCTTGCTCAAGCTCTGTCGCCTACATCATTTTGGTGGGATGCTTGTGAAACATCTGTGTTCATTATTAATAAATTGCCTACTACTGTCTTACAAGGTCTCTCTCCATTTGAGAAATTATATGGAGCTTGTCCTGATTATATGATGGTGAAGGTCTTTGGATGAACTTGTTTTCCATATACAAGGCCATTCAATTCTCACAAATATCAGTATAGATCAGAGAAATGCCTATTTTTAGGCTATAGTTCTATTCACAAGGGTTATAAATGCTTGAATTCAGCTGGAAAGTTGTATATTTCACGACATGTCTTGTTTAAAGAGAAAAAGTTTCCATACACTTCTCTATTCTCATCTAAACAATATCAGTCATTGTCAATTTCATCAGTTAGTCCTATGGTTTCTTTACCACTCGGATTATAGCACTGCTGGTCCTAGCAATGTACCCTTGCCAGCTACCTCTACATCTATTTCTAGCTCTCCTATTGTACCTTCTCATTCACATGACACTGTGTCATTGCATAATGTCGTTCAAGATGTACATATTTCTCCTTCATTTGTTGTGCTTTTGGTGTTTGAATCTGTCCCTGATGTTCCCTCGCCTCCTCTAGTTCAAAATTCTCATCCAATGGTTACAAAGGCTAAGAATGGTATTGTTAACAAGAAGGTTTATAATGTGTCAACATCTTCTGATGACATTCCTAAAATTGCAAGCCAAGCTTTAACTTTTCCATATTGGAAAGCAGCTATGCAGAAAGAATACCAAGCTCTCATTTAAAATTAATAGAACTTGGACATTGGTTCCAGCTTCTCCAAACCAGAACATTGTAGGCAACAAGTGGATTTTCACTATCAAGAGGAATTCAGATGGCACTGTCAATCGTTACAAAGCCAGATTGGTTGCCAAAAGATTCAAGCAAGTTCCTAGAGTAGACTTTGATGAAACTTACAGTCCAGTGGTTAGAGCTTCTACCATTAGAGTGATTTTTGCCATTGCTGTCACATATGGCTGGCAACTCAGAAAGTTTGATATCAACAATGCATTTCTCAATGGTCATTTGAAAGAAGAAGTTTACACTCATCAGCCTTAGGGATTCATAGATGATAATCATGCTGGAAGGGTTTTTCAACTCAATAAGGCTTTATATGGACTGAGACAGGCACCGAGAGCATGGTTTGATGAATTCAAAAACAAGCTTCTTGCTTGGGGATTTCACAATGATGTTTCAGATACATCACTTTTCACTCTTCACATAAATGGTTCCATTTTATTTGTGTTGGTTTATGTGGATGATATTATCATCATTGGCAACAACCCTCAATTCATTCAGTCATTCATTGCTCAATTGCACAATGTATTTGCTTTGAATGATATTGGAGATCTCACTATGGTCCTTGGTTTTGAAGTCCATCACGATTCATCAGGATTGTTTCTTACCCAATCAAGCTACATCAACCCATTACTCATGAAAGCTGGAATGTCTACTGTTAAACCTGCTGATACCCCTACCATAATCAACAAAACTATTTCTTCCTCTCTTGATCTTCCCTTTTATGATTTAACCCTGTACAGAAGCTTGTTGGGTGGACTTAAGTATGTTTTGAATACTCGTCTTGATATAGCATACATTATGAATAGATTGAGTCAATTTCAAAAAGCCCCTACTTCATCTTATTGGCAAGCTCTTAAACGAGTTCTTAGGTATCTCAAAGGAACTATTCACTATGGATTAGTCTTTAAACCTGGTTCTCAACTCCTACTGACTGGTTACTCTGATGCCGATTAGGCTTCCTTTATTAAAGATAAAAAATCCATAGCTGGATATGTTGTCTATTTTGTTGCCAATCTCGTGTCGTGGCAATCGAAGAAACAAGCTGTAGTTCCTAGATCTAACACTGAATATGAATACATGGCTCTTGCTCATGTGGCTTCTGAGATCACTTGGTTAAAGTGATTGCTGTCTGAGTCGAAGTTTCATCTTCCTCATCCACCTGTGGTATGGTGTGACAACATGAGTGCTACTGCTTTACCAAGAAATCTAGTCTTTCATGCCAGAACAAAACATATTGAGATCGATGTCCACTACATTAGAGATCAGGTGCTCAAACAGCTTCTATCTATTCATTATGTTCCCTCTCATGATCAGATAGCTGATTGCTTCACTCAACCTCTCTCCTACTCTCGGTTCTGTTGTCTCAGAGACAAACTCGGTGTTCATGTACTCCCCTTTCGTTTGAGGGGGGATGGGGGGATGTAAACCAGAACCATTGAACTGTAGTGTACATAATGTTCAAGTTTCACTGTGAAATCAATGTATATTGAGGGATAGATTGAAAACGTTACTGTCACTGTATATGTAAGAGAAGAGTGATTGATAGAAGTAAAATTCACTAATGTATTAATCTAGTGGAATGTTCTAGACAGCCTAAGTATTTACCATTCTTGTACATCGTAAATCATTTATAAATACCCTCTCACACTCTAACATAATTCAATTAGAATGTTGAGAGAATGAGTTCTTGAACTCGCTCAATATCCTCCAATTGATTTACACATCAGCTCAACTCGATTAACGCATGTTAATAGAAAAATATTATTGGTGCTAGCATTCATTTGCGTGTTACACGTCCTCGCACTTCTAAAAGACATAGTATAAGCGTAGTTCCACTCGTGGCTATAGCTATCTGGATTACACGACATGCTCCACAACTCTCGTGTTAGAATAACGACCAAACCGAAGCCACTACAACCCTGATCAGTACCCTCAATTATAATTCGAAGCACACGATCTGCACGCACACTACGAAGCCCTCTAGGCCCCAACCCAACAGTGTTGTTTTCATCATTTGTTTTTGGGCCTCAGCTCTATGCCTTGAACTATAAGCCCAGCTTTCCAATGACCCCCCTTGATCTCAGTCAAGCTCATTTGCACTTCCCTTTGGTCTCCGCCCACATTATAAAACTCCCCCATCTCCACTTCCATCCACCCATCGCCCCTACTCCAAGGGAATTGCACCAGCCCGGCGATGTCCCACCGTGTCAATAATGTCGGTCGGCCGTGTCCATAACTTGCTAGCTCCTTATTTCGTACGGCATGCGGTGCAACTGCCGCGGGCGCCAGCTGGAAATGCCTTCTCATGGCACAAGCTCGGTCTAAGTACACACTCCGTCCTCCTTGATCGTTTGCCATCCACCAATCAACTCCGTCATCAGTATTGATAGTTGTGATATCAGTCGTACTAGTAACTTTCACGGACGCCTCTGCTGGTGGATGCTCGAACCCGTATGCCCCCTTCACTGACTTCATTACTAAGTTTGCTGTGTATGCTGTTTCCGGCGATAAAATTCTTGTGTCCATCTTTCCTTTGATTTCCAGCCAACACACCCGTATAAGTTCTGCCACTTCAGGGAACCTGTACGTGATTGATTAAGTAATGTTAGGTCAAAGAACGAAATTGATCATAACCGATTATGCTAGATTGAAATGCTAGCTAGCTAGATGTACACCATTTGACAACTCAAATATGCACCTTAATCTCGAGTCGTGAGTTTATGTACGTGCTTCGAGATTCATCTGCCAATACACCAGATGTATAGCTTGTGCAAGAACAGACTAAATTCACGATCCTCATATATTAGTTTTTGCCAACCGCATTTACTCCATGGCATTACAAAAATAATATTTTTTTTTGAAAGCCACGTGACAAAAATATTTAACATCTACATACATATGGTATAAGTAAATATTAATTATGCATACGCTGTACTATTTAAGATACTCAAACTTGACTCCTCAAGTATCGGCTATTGGATCTCCAGAGCATCTCATGGAGAATGTGGATTTTGTACCATAGATTGAGGTGTGGTGCCAACTCATAATTTATGTGGAGAGATATCAGCTACAATCAACTAGCTGATCAACTACCTTATCAACTAGTTTATAGGCTTTGTTTGGTAAGCACAAATTAGCTTATGAGCTAGCTGATAAGCTAATTTATTTGTTAAGTTGAGTTTGGTTTGAAGCTTATTTTAAAAATAATCTAGATGATAAGCTCCCAATTGAAACTCTACTCTTAGTAGCGTTTGAATCGAAAATCCATCGTTTGGATTTTTTCTCGCGATTATACCCTTATTTTCACGGTATTAATAAATTAATGACCTTGCAAATTAGTGGAAACAAAATACGCAAATACTTAAATAAACCACGCGAATATTAGTACCCGCGATTATACCCCGTAGAGTTGGCGAGGCGAAACCAAAGCATTTCAAGCTCTTCTAGGCTAGACCAACAGTTATATAATACGTTATTAAGATTTATTGAATTTAAAATTAACATATAGCTTAATATTGTTAATGAAAAAAATAGTGATTAATAATTAACTAAATATTATAAAACAAAAAATCTCACTAAAATTAAAAATCATTACACATTAAGTTCTTAATTATAGATAATCTTATTAGATATTTATTACATATTAAATAAGTTTTAACAATGTCGAGTATAAAAATATTTTTAGATGTTATAAAAATATTTTTTAATGTAGTGTTCGAGTGGTGGGCTATCCTACATATTTTTTTTTTTTTTTTTTACTAATCTACTATTTTTTTTAAGTTATAGAGACTTGTCTAGAAATGAAGAATATTCGCAATAACATTGCTTCTCAACTATGGATGATACGTTAGGTATATGTATAGTTATTCAAGTCGTTTATTGTATTTTATTTACATGTGTTTATTTTTTGTGAATTCTTATAAATTAATATAGAGTTATTTTCATGTAAGCATTTATGGATACACATAATTTAGTTTTCTAAATAATATAAATTACTTTATGGTATTAATTTGTATTTTGTAAATAAAATATATAGTTATTTATAACAATTAATTATATGATTATATAGTTAATATACTTAATTGTGTCCTATGTCCTTTATTGTCATTTTGCATTTATCAGCTTATCAATCAGCTATCATTCCAAAAAATATTTAGTTAATCAGATAGATTATTAGCTTTCCGCTACCAGCTAGTAGATTATCAGCTAGCCTTGCCAAACAGAGCCATAATCTACTTTCATAAATAAGTTGTACTTGGTTAGCAGCTTATTTTCAAAATAAGCTAGATGATCAGCTACAATCACAAATGCTATCTCCACTAGCATTTGATTTTTAAGACGTCATTTTAGTTTTTTTGTTCCAACTTTGCCCATTTGTTTTTCTTTTTACCTTGTAAATAGCCAATTCTTGACTAAAAAATAATTGATGTTCATTTATTCTCTTGGAAACAAAATAGCGAATATATATATAATAAAAAAAAACTCGTGTAATGTGCAAGTGCGACGGTGCAACGATGATAACACAATAGTGACAATACCCTAGATGCAACTAACATGATAAATACATTTTTGTTAAAAAAAAACATGGTAAATACATTTGCACAATTAACATCACTTAACATTATTATTATGGTTTACAATATTATTAGTAATAGATATTTTATTGACCAAAATAATATATAAATACTTATTCAAGTAACATCACTTAATATTACTAATTTACTACATATGAAATTTGGAGCATTATTATTCAAGAAAATAAAATGTTTAATATAAACATATAAGACATGACATATTATAATTACTATCTAAAAACATTAATAATATGTTATTCTACATATATAATAATAAATTTATTTGTATATGTAATGTAAATAATAGTTTATATAAATGTCTTTTTAAAAAATTAAAAAGAAAGTCCTTTTACGTCATTTTGCATTTATCAGCCACTTGACCAGCTATTTTTTTCAAATAATTTTAATTGATAAGCTAGATTATCAACTATAGCTATCTGTTATTAGCTTTTCAGCTATCAGCTAGACTATTAGTTTTTTAACTATCAGCTAAATTATCCACTATTAGCTAAATTATCAGGTAGTGTAGCCAAACAGAGATAATATACGTCTATAATTTTCCAATCTTTTTATTTCTTTAACTAAAAATAATGACATGAAGGCCTACCTTCAATATATAGCCATCCTAAGTGACGTTCATTTTTCACCCCAATCCGTGCTTAGTGACTCAAGTGTGTAACTTTTGTCATTATTGAAAGGAAAATACTTGTTGAAAATAACCAAACAGAAAGAAAATGTGGACCTGGCCTCGGGCAGAGACGTCCATCTCCAGTACTGAGGCGTGCCTCCCCATACAATAGAGAGCTCCTTTGCGCCGATCATGTATATCTTCTTCCCACTGCTTTTGTGGACCCGAAAACTCTATATATTGTTTTTTGGGCCAATGCCGTTCACAAGTTAATATCGTCTTCAATAATCCAAATCAACACAAAAGTACGTAGCACAAAAACAACGCAAACAAAAAAAAACCTATAGGATATATTCAAGTTTATATTGATATAAAATTATCCCAATTATAATATTATTCTACCCCATTAAAACTTGCTAGCAAGCTATAGGTTGTTTAAATAAATAAATTAAAAAAAAAACTTACTACATGAGGTAATATTGATGATTGAAAATGATTAATCATAGATGATGATCATATATAACACTTGCTTTTTAATATATATAATTATAAAAGAGTATATGTTTATATATTTGTTTTAAAATAATTAATGAATTGTGCCGACTTACATTTCATCGGTTAAAAAAATAGAATCTGAATTACATGAATTGGTGGCTTAATTAGTAAAACCTTCTAGACTTTTCCATGGCCTTTGTCGCTTTTTGTTTATATTTCAACACGTAAGAAGTCATTCAGAAATTACTGCTAATCATGCATGTTACCCAACAGATCACAAATAGATAATGAAACAGTAATTTTTTTTATTTTATATCTACTAAGTTACTATTTTTTTTTCAAGAATCTCTACTAAATTATTCGCTCTGATTGTCACTAGGAACATAATTTAGAAATGTAATTAAATTTTAGTCCCTATCCTGTAAAAAAAAAAAAATCAAAATATTTAAAAATTTAATCTGATTTATTGTGGCCGAGATTCATCATCACCTTAGTACCGCCGTCGATGAGGATCGGATGCTCACATAGGTAGAAATAGAGCTCCTTCTTGGACGAGAACCTATTCAAGTGATGACCAGAAGAGGAAGAGCGAGACCCTGACGATGATCTCGAGATGATATCCTCATAATCCGACGGAAGAAACCTCTCCCATACGATATCCGATTCGGCAGCGGACTTGAACACCGAGGAGACCGCAGATGAGCGGCACGCATCCCGAGGAGAAGTGAGGGAGATGATGTTGGCCACGCAGCCTTCAGGCAAACAGTAGAAGTTTCTCATACCTCCGTTTTTTGGATCAATTTCTTCTTCTTGTGTAAATTCTGCTTCAGCTTCTTCTAGGTCTAGCACTTCTCGGTTATGTACTCTTGTTTTTGGCTTCATTAGATTTTTGTAATTTGTGAAAGGAGCATCGTATCTTAACTAAGGGGACAACGACACGAGGCTTCGTGGCTAAGTTTGAGATGTATTATCTATATTATATCCTTCGTGGCGGAGTATTATGGCGGTGTTGTATGCTTAGTAATTTACACCTGTTGCAAGGTAGAGGAGTTTTTCGATTTGCCATAGGAGAAATTCTGAAATGACACGCGAGTCCCACTAGCAGAAACAGTGTCCTCTTCTAACTCCTCAACTTGGTTTTGCGAGAATCAGATTAAATGGATTCGGACAATTAATTTAGCGAAATGCTAGCGTACGACACTCACCAAAGGGCACCCGGACACTAGACGCCGGGTCGATGCACCTCGAGATATATAAGAGAGGCACATTCAACAACGCGTGTCCGACTTGCGTGTCCAATTTTAGACACACTAACATTTCCATTAATTTTATATATTCCCCATTTTATAATATCAGTCACATTTTTGTTTGCCGCCAAAAATTAAGATAATAATTGATTTGCCATCAAAATTTTGTAACAAAATTAAAATACCCTCCCACAAATAACGTCATTTTTATTATGAGTAGTGTATAAAACGTAATTACTAGTGTCATTAACTAAATAGCACTACAAGAAAAAAGCCCTTTAACAAAGAGAAGTCCTATCACTAAATGTCAATTTCCCTCACTAGAAGTATTTAGCAAGGGAAAAATCTCGTTGCTGTTCCCTTTGCTACTGGCTCTCTCGCTAAAAGGGTCAAGGCGACATGTTCACATTCCCTCGCTAAAAGCTACTTGCTCTCTCGCTAAAGGATTAACGCGACATGATCACATCCCCTCGCTAAAAGGTTTTAGTGAGGGGACCAATACCCTCGCTAAAAGCTTCTAGTGAAGCGCTAATCCTTCACTAAATAACTTTTAGTGAGAGTCAAATCCCCTCACTAAAAACTTCTAGTGAGGGGCTAATCCCCTCACAAAACAACTTTTAGCGAGAGTGAAATCCCTTCACTAAAAGCTTTTAGTAAGAGGATCAATCCCCTCTCTATTGATTATTTCGATTGAATTGGACATATTCACCTACTATAAAATATGATATATTCATCAATTAAATGAATTAAACCATTTAAATAATGATTATTTATTAAAAATTAAACGTATTACATATAAAAGTTGTTTATTTCAAATAAAGGAAACACATCAAATCTCAAAAAAGAGAATGTTGATAAGTTGTCAATTATACTTGTGGCGGTCCTCGCCGCCTTGGGGTAACGTGTCTCCGTGTACTCCTTGCCAGCCAGGCCTACTACACGTGTACGACACCTGCCCGTCCTTTTCCTGTCTCGAAATTCGCATCCACTTGTGTGTAGAGCGTATAAATGACATATGCAGTGGAAGTTGTACTTAAATGCAAGGAATATTAATCAATTTAACAAATCCTACTGTGGAAAAACCCTGAAAAGTATTCTGTATAAAGGTAGACGACTTTACCATGTAAAGTATCTATGTACAATGTCATGTCACTCCCCATTTCCCTAAAGAATCAAAATATCAAAATAATCACACGTACAAGTAATCCTCAGAGGTAGGCAGTCAGAGGTAGTCGCCTAAGTTCCCCTTGCCTTTACTTGTACTCGGATCTGCACTCAATCGTCACAGAAGAAAATGGATGACGAGTCCAGTCAGTAAAATCCCAAGGAACTCCTTCGAGCATTCATATAAATAAGTGGAAGTCAATAAGTAGGGCATCGCGTGCATATATAACAATAAAGTGCAAATGTGTGTCTGTTCCAGTCAGACTAAACCATACTTCGGGATTCCCTACCAGGATCCCACTAGTGGGCGCACCCAACTAGCTATCACCTGATCCCTCTCGGTGGCCGGCGTAGACCTACGACGCACCGACAAATGTAGCAGTTCAATAGCTCGGGTCGTTATCCATCGAGAACTCTTGATACACATGCTATGGTCTAGAATGCATAGACACGCAACGGAAAATCCGGTAGGAGTAACTCAACCAACCGTGCAAACAAAGACAAGATATAGATATAGGAAAAATTACAAGGAAATACTGGAATTGAATGGAATTATAAAGCAAAATAAATACTCAAGATTTTATCCATTGGGTTTTACAAACCTCACAACGTACTCTGATACCCCGTAATCAATCATCGAGTCCAAGTCCACAAAGTCCTTGGTCGCCAATTGATCACCCGTGTCAACCTATGTCCATTTATCAATAATTTCGATTTAGTACGACCAATTTCTAAAAATTTAGGCCAAATTGTCCATTTCGCAAATTTCAAGGCAAAAACCTCACGAAAGTCGCGTCCGAAATATCCAAATATTTTCTTTTTCATAGAAATTTATCAATTTTTATTTATTTTATCGAAATATATCTTTTTTCAGAATTTCCCCAATTTTTTCAAAATTTTTCCAAAATTTTCTTTCATTTTTCTTCTCTTTTTTTTTTTTTTTTAATTCTCTGTGGTTTGGGTTGGGGTGCTTTCCACCCCAACCCCGGCGGAATCGATGGCAGGGGAGACACCCCTGCCATCACCACCGCGACCCGGTTCGGCCTCCATGCCCGAACCGTTGTCTCGCCACTACAGCCAACTGAAACCCACAATAAAAAAAGACCACTGAGACTTACCTCTCGGTCTCCCGATCGGCTGTGTGTGTACATGGAGTGTGTGTGTGAGGTGTAGGTGTAGGTTAGGTGAGTGGACACGTGTTGTTGAATTTGGACAAGTGTTGTTGTTGAGTTAGATGTATTGACACCTAAATGTGACACAGCTAAGACACTCGCTCGTGTTTTTGGCATTTCGACGCCCGATTTCGCGTCTGAACCGTGATATACGCGTATCGCCGCGTCGCTAGCCACCCTATATCTATTCCATATTATTTACTTGGCAAATTTTTTTGTTCAATTTGTGTGGTTTCGTTTCCCCGACCTAATATTCGGTCCTATCGACTTCCTGATACCCGCGTCGACACGTATATCGAAGTGAATACCGTTCACACACCCTCACACGTTTTATTTTGCAACATACACACATGCGATGTATTTGAATAAATTACACCGTAAATAAGCAAGTAACACACCATAAAATTCCATACCTAAGTCCCCGTGTGTCCTAGCCTACCGTGGCGTCCACGTAGATCCGAGCTGGCGTCCGTGTCTGTAAATTGAATAGACATTATTAAAATGGGTCGTTACAATACTATATTTTAGTGTGATATTACTATAAGTTCCAAGACTTTTTCTACTTTTATACTCTAAAACCTTTGTTTTTGTATTCAGGATAAATACAAGCTATTGGACGAAGAAAATGAGTGATTTCAAAAAAAATATCCAGTCAAAAAGCTAAACATAGGGTCAGCGCCATCCAAGCACCTTCAGCATGCGGACATCTCAAAGGAATCGCTGGACAAAATTTGATCGGATCAGAAGAAACTCACTAGAGACGTTGCGTAGAAAGACTTGTGAAGAGCTAAGAGAAAATGGAGCTCGAACTCTAAGAAGAAGCCCAGTGCCTTTATAGCGCATTAAGAATGAACTGACGGAGTAGACGCGACGCTGGACTCAGATCGAGACATAATCAAATGGAAAAACAGAGTGTCGTAGCGCCTCCTCAACGATTGCTAGAGCCTTGAAGTTTTGCACATATGACGTTTGACAGACCAAAAAATACATAGTTCCTGATTTAGTGGATTATACTATCTAGTTAATTTTATTTTGTTTCCTTATAAATAGCTAGGGTTCAAACATTTGAAATAGAGAAAAAAGGGACCACTCTTCTACCTTAGTTACATTTTAGATCTAAAAAGTTACGAGAGTTCTTGTTTCGCATTAAAGGTACTATCTAGTTTATTTTCATTGCTTTAATTTTATTTGTTTGAGTAGTAATCATTAAATCTTCTATAGATTGATGGTTTACTTGCAAAATTGATTTATGAGGTATTGTTTATGGAATTAATAACCTTATTTATTGTATTCTTTGTAACTTTGATTGTATTAATTATAAATCTAATGTTTACACTAGATTAGATTGATTACATTCATCATATGTAGTGGCCAATGCATGGGTTAGTGTCGGAGATCTTTGTTAGTGATCTTACAGTCGCTTGTCAAAAGGGATTACGTTAGATGGCAAATAGAGCCTTGTTTGTTAGCAATCAATGTGCTCTCATGCTTTTATAGTATAAGGAGGGTAGCAGTTCATGCTAATTACCACTTAAGGCAAGCGCTTTCATAGAATGTAAGGCTACTAGTCCGTTGAAAATATGCAGAGCTCTTTGAGCTTTGCAGGTCTAATTTGTATGTAGTTGTGTCGCACGTTCCTGCAACTGACCATGGAAAATCGAGTGATTTCACTTAAGCTTTTCTATAAGAATTCAATAGGAAAAAAACATATTTAGTGATCGAAGATAAATTCAAATGTTTGTACTAGAACAAATTCGGCTTTTAATAGAGGTTTTAAACCCTTATGAAAGACCCTTCATAGAGGTTTTTGACCTCTACGAAAGCGTCATCATTTAAGCTGTTATCATATATTCAAATGCTTGCATAGGGGTTTAAAACCTCTATCAATTCTAGCAATTTCATAGGGGTTCTGAACCTCTATGAAATCTTCAAAGGCTTACTTATGGGTTTCAAACCTCTATCACTTCTAGCGATTTTATAGGGGTTTTGTGTTGGGGAATATGCGCTAGGTCAATCTATAAACATTGTTTATCTTATGATTTTAGTTAATAAAATAGAGGTTTTCAGTTGCTATTTCATTATAAGTGATTGCATGTTTACCTTGTAGTAAGATCTATGGGTATTGGTTGAAATATCTTAAATGTCCCTAGTTGATCATTATACTGAGAACTATAATGAATTAAGGCTAGTGTGAATCTTGATTGATGATCATGCGTATAAAGATACAAATCAAGATTATGAGTACTTGTTAGAGAACAAAGTATTGGACTGGCCCGCTATAAGAACACCACATGTATTAAGTCATAGGTGTTACTCATGAAAGGTATATCTTTCAGTATTCTGACTTAAGATCACCATAGACTTAAATATTAGGAGTATGTTAATTTGACACAATAAAACATTGTCTTTAACTGGAAGATTATAAATATTGTGATTGGTTACCATGTGAATAATATGTGAAGTTGTGTAATCAAGATATAATTTGTCACTTTCATACACAGAGAGATATATCAATGGATCCCTCGATATGATAGTTTGTTAATGGCTAAATCCATGCGAATTAATATGATCGATGTCAATTCGATATTTTTATTTTACCTAATGATCGAGACTAGTACGATTGAACATTAAAGGTGACTTTCCATGCCTTATGTTTAATCAAAGGATAATGCACAACAAAAAGGATTTGATATATGTTATTCATTAGGTTGTATCGATTTTGATATTCATGCTATTTGGGTAGTCATAATGTCATGCTAGAGACTGCTTATGACTTGTGTACCAAAATGGTTTTTGGTTCACTGCCACCGTCACATGAACCTATTAGGTCACAAACAAAGAATGGCTTTTGCGCAATTTCAACTAGTCCAAAATAATAAATTTTATATGTTAAAGTTCATGACATAAAAACCCTTACGATTTGTTATATGATAACTTATTAATAGGGACATATGTATAATTTGCTTAAATTGCCTAAATACAACAGTTGTATTACGAATAAGATTTTAAGTGAGAGCTTATCTACATATATAAATAAAGGGTGAAACCCTAAATTGAAATAAGATTTCCATTTTTACTATTTTTGAGTTCTTTTGATTTTGGGAGAGAAAGAAAAATGTTTTCTATCTCTCTTGGGGCTAGCACTCAAAATTGTGGTCATCGTTCGTGTGTAGATTTCTGATAGAGGATGAGCGCTTGAACATCTTGGAGATCAAACAATCGGAGAAGGAAATCATGGATTAAGGTAAGGTTTACTTTTGTAAATCTAGTTTATTGGAACTTATTTATGTTCCTGTTGGGGTTTTTTAAAAACTGTTTGGAATTTTCCATTGCGTATGAACCCCAAAACTCAACAGTGGTATCAGAGCTTTAGTCTCGGTTCTATTAAATGTTTGCATGTTTTCTCTGATGTATATATGATATATGTGTGAAAAACATGATCTTGATTAATGTATATATGATGTGCATATAGGTTCTGTGATAATTGTTATCAAGAATTGGTTTTAAAACATGTTATCAATTCATTTATTTGATACATATGAATGATTTGATTGAATGATAAAATTCATGTATAGAATATTTTGATTAACATAGGTTTTAATATTGAAAGATGCGAATTTTGTATTTTCACATTGTAGAACGCATGTTTAGGTTAATGTGATTCTTATGTTGGATACGTAGTTCGTTTTGTTCAATAATTATGTATGTCTTCATGATAGAAATCATGATTAGGTTAATATGATTAATTTAATGTGATTCATGTATTGGATACATAGTTCGTTTTATTTAATAATTATGTTTGTCTTCATGATAGAAATCATGATTAGATTAATATGATTAATTTAATATGATTATAATGTATGATTGATATTTTGTTTCTTGATTCGATATCTTGTTCCGTATGAATAAGAATCAAAAATAATATTGATTATATATCTCATTGTGGTTATCTATTAGTATATTCATATTAGATAGGATATAAACTTGTAATCGGATAATAATTACAAATCCTATCAGATAAGTGAAATATATAACAAATTCTAATTGGATAAGGATTGAAAGAATCTTAAATTCTAATTGGATTATGATAAGATTTTAAATTAAAAGTGGGCCCGAGTTAATTAAAAATGTTTAAAATAATATTTTTCAGAATTAAAATAAGGGGCAGTTTAATTTGTTCAATTGGATAGACTAAAATAATGAGAAATTTTATGCGATTTTGAATTTTTGGGACTGGGATTTTTCTGAACCTGTCAGCGGGAGCACCGTTAACTATTTGTTGTGCAAGAAAATTCATATAATAGTTAATATTAGTATAATTTTCTAACTTGTTTAGTGATTGTTTATGCATTGTAATATATAATATTTGTCTTGTTTAAATTATGATCACTAAAACAAATAAAAATCCTTCTTCCAAATTGTAAGTCAAGTGTCATCCATTCTTAAACACTTGTCAAGGCTTCCATCACATCAATATGGGTTTGCCTCCACATAGTGTATTGTGTTATCTTGGTGAGGCAAGTTGAGTAATGGTTACTCTATTGTTTGAAATGGTTAGACTTGATAAAGCTATCAAAACGGTTTTAGGCTTGAGGCACTAGATGAGATAAAACATCCTAAGACATAAGATGTCATAATCTCATAAAAACAACTAAGAGTTACATATGATATAATTGGTAATTGGTACCTACCTAAATAATCTAATTCAAAGTGTCATGCCTAACTGTCTTAGAATTAGGCGAAGCATGGATTTTAGTCCATTAAATTATCATAGCATTTTTAAGAGGGTTATTAATTTAATGAGAGTTTATTCCTCTATACTAAAATGAACTTTTGCATAATCTTTGTTGTAGATTTATGGCCTCTTCAAATCACACTAATCCATTGTCATTGCGATCCATCCTTGAGAAGGATAAGTTGTCTGGGACAAACTTTCTTGACTGGTTCAGAAACTTGAAAATTGTTCTTAAGCATGAACACAAATTGTATGTCCATGATAATCTTATTCCTAAACAACCACCAGTCAATGCTTTAAGAGTCGTGAAGGATGCACGTACTAAGCATGTCAATGACTCAACTGATGTTGCATGCATTATGTTGGCAGCCATGGTTCCTAAACTTAAGAAGGACATGGAACACATAGAAGCTTACGACATGGCTACGATGGCGAAGGAGATGTTCCACTAGTAAGCTAGGCAAGAAAGGTTCAAGACAGTCAAGAACCTTCATTCTTGCAAAATGGCTGAGGATGCTTCAGTTAGTCATCATGTTCTGAAAATGAAGGGCTATATTGACCATTTTTATAGATTTGGATTTCGCATAAGCCAAAAGGTGGCTACGGATTTGATCCTAAATTCATTGCCTGATACTTATTCATAATTTATGATGAACTATAACATGAATAATATGGAGAAGACTATCTTAAAGTTGCATTGATGCTTAAATCTGCTGAGCAGAATGTCAAGAAATCAATTGCTAATGTGTTGATCGTTCAAAAATGAAAGGCTATGAAGAAGAAGGCCAAAGGCAAGGCTAAAGTTTCCAAGGCTGTTGGGACTATCACAAAGCCTATGGAACAAGTCAAGCCTAAGGCTACTTCTACTTCACAATCACAGAAGGAAAAGGAAAAAGAAGAAAATTGTCATTTCTACCATAAACACGGGCATTAGTTTATAAATTGCAAGCTCTATCTTGAAAATCTAAAGAAAAAAAAGAGTAGTGCGGCTACTGCTTCAAGTATTTACGTTATTGAAGTCAACTTGGCTGCTAATGATTTTTGGGTATTGGATACCATATGTGAATGTCTCACCAAAAGTTGAAAGCTAAAGAAAGGAGAAGTCACCCTACGTGTTGGAAATTGAGCAAAGGTTGATGCGTTGGCTTTAGAATGCTATGAGTTAATTTTGCCTATTGGACTTGTTTTAGTTTTAAATAATTGGTATTTTGTCCATGCCTTGAGCATAAACATCATTTCAGTTTCATGTTTGGATTTGGATGGTTTTAATTTCATTATTGCGAATAATAAATGCCCCATTTCTCATAAAGACATTTTTTATGCGAATGTTGATTTATGTCATGGTATTTATATTCTAAACATGAAAAAGTCCACATATACTCCTATTCTTAACGTGAATGCAAAAAGATTCAAGTCAAACAATTTGAGTCAAACCTACCTTTGGCATTGTCATCTTGACCACATAAATGAGAAACATATTTCTAAACTTCATAATTATAGACTTTTAGATTCATTTGATTTTGAATTATATGAAACATGTGTATGTTGTTTATTAGGCAAGATGACAAAGAGTCCCTTTACTAAACACGGTAAAAATACAAGTGATTTATTGCGTCTGTTACATACTGATGCATGCGGTCCTATAAACTTAATGGTTAGAGGTGGTTATCAATACTTCATTACTTTCACTGATGATTTCAGCACATATGGTTACATGTATCTCATGAAACATAAAGGTGAATCTTTTGAGATGTTTTAAACATTTCAGAATGAAGTGCAAAATCAATTTGGTAAAACTAGGAAAGCACTTCGATTAGATAAGGTGGTGAATATTTGAGTTAAAAGCTTGATGATCATTTTAGAAACTATGGGATTATCTCACAGTTAACTCCTCTAGCAACTTCATAATAGAATGATATTTCTAAGAGGAGAAATCAAATTTTATTGGATATGGTTCAATCTATGATGAGACATGCAGATCTTCCTATCTCTTTTTGGGGTTATGCCTTAGAAACTGTTGCATTTACATTGAATTGTGTCATTCTAAAGCGGTTGATAACATACCATATGGGATGTGGTTTGGAAAAGACCAAGTTTATTTTTTCTTAAGATTCAGGGCTGTGAGGTTTTCGTACGACGACAAATATCAGAAATGTTATCAGCTAAATCT
Organism: Stephania cephalantha; assembly: GCA_039657325.1. NCBI lineage: Eukaryota > Viridiplantae > Streptophyta > Magnoliopsida > Ranunculales > Menispermaceae > Stephania > Stephania cephalantha. Next base: position 34,851,763 of record CM077570.1, on the reverse strand, counting down.
ACAAAGTGTGTATTTGTTGGTTATCCTAAAGAAACTAGATGATACTACTTTTATAATCCCACTTAGAATAAAATGTTTATTGCTCGAAATGGTGCCTTTATGGAAGAAAAGTTCATTTCAGAAGTCGAAAATAGGAATAAAGTAAGTCTTGAAGAAGTTCAACAATCACAAAGAAACACTTAACCGCCAGTGGGAGATCAACGAAGTCTTGAACTAGTTGAACCTCTACATGTATCACAAGGCCCGCATAGGTTTGATAGGGTAAGAAATCAGTCTAAGAGATTTGAATTTCTTATTACTAATAGTAGTGAAGTATTATTTATGGATCAAAATAAGCCTCATATTTATTAGAAGGCTGTGTCTAGCCTCGAGGCTCATAATGGCTTAGTGCCATGAATTTTGAGATGCAATTCATGTATGATAACCAAGTTTGGAACTCGGTTGATTTACTTGAAGGTGGTAAGACCATTGAATGTAAATGGATTTTCTAAAGGAAAACTGTCATGGATGGCAATGTGCATATTTATAAAGTATGACTAGTAGAAAAAGATTTCAGACATACTCAAGGTGTTGATTATGATATGACTTTTTCTCCTGTAGCCATGCTTAAATCCATTAGAATTCTAATTGCCATAGCCACATACTATGACTATTAGATGTGGAAAATGGATGTCAAAATGGCTTTTCTAAATGGAAAGTTACTCGAGGACATGTATATGAAATAGCCTGGAGGGTTTGTTCATCCTGAGAATTTTAGGAAGGTGTGCAAGCTTCAAAGATCCATTTATGGATTAAAGAAGCCTTATCAGAAGTGGAATATTCATTTTGATGAAGCAACTAAGGAATTTGGTTTCATTAAAAATGAAGATAAGCCTTGTTTATACAAGAAGGTAAGTGGGAGCTTGGTTGTTTTCCTGGTACTGTATGTTGAAGATATATTACTCATTGAAAATGACATCCCAACCTTGTAGAGTGTTAAGTCTTGGTTAGGGAAGTGTTTCTCAATGAAGGACTTAGGAGATGCATCCTATATCCTTGGGATTAAGATCTACAGGGATAGATCTAAAAGGCTAATGGGTATAAGTCAGAGTGCTTACATTGACAAAGTAATTAATATGTTCAATATGCACGACTCTAAAAGAAGGTCGTTACTAATGTCTCATGGTATAAGTCTCAGCAAGACTCAATGTCTATAAACTAATGGTGAGCGAGAGCGTATGAATACGATTCCATATGCATCGACTATTGGATCTATCATTTATGCCATGTTATTCACCTGACCTGATGTATGATATGCTTTGAGAGCAACAAGTAGATATCAGTCTGATCCCGATGAAAGTCAGTGGATAGCAGTGAAGATCATTATTAAGTACTTGAGAAGGACTAAAGAAGTGTTCATGTTCTATGGAAGTTTATAAGACGAGCTTGTTATAAATGGTTGCACAGATTCATGTTTTCAATCTGATATAAATGAATTCAGATAGCAGTATCGATATGTGTTTACTTTAAATGGAGGCGCAGTGATCTAAAAAAGTTTGAAGCCAGAAACTGTGGCAAATTGTACTAAAGAATATGAGTATATTGCATTATCCGACCCAGCTTAGGTGGAAATTTGGATCAAAAATTTCATTTTTGAACTTGGTGTGGTTCCTAGTATAACTAACACCGTTTGTTTGTATTGTGACAACAATGGAGCGATAGCACAAGCCAAGGAACTAAGATCGCACCACCGATCCAAACATATACTTAAACGTTTCCATCTCATTCTAGAAATAACTGAGACGGGAGACATGAAGATCTGCAGAGTTCCTACAGAAGATAATGTTGCAGATACTTTGACAAAGGCTCTTACATAAGTGAAACATGATGGTCATAATATGTCATTAGGTATTCGATATATGAATGATTGATCCTAGTACAAGTGGGAGATGTTGGGGAATGTGCCTTAGGTCAATCTATAAACATTGTTTATCTTATGATTTTAGTTAATAAAATAGAGGTTTTTATTTGCTGTTTTATTATAAGTGATTGCATGTTTACACTATAGTAAGATCCTGTGACGGCCCCAACTACAAAAAAGGGCACCGCCCGGCCTAATCCCTTAATTAAGCCTTAATCTTCTTTATAGGACCTAACAAGGAACTGGTAAGCCTTATTTAAACACATAAACTCCTACCAATTATGATAGCACCTACAGTTCCTATGGTTGTCTATAAATCAGAGTTAAGTTAATTTTTTTTCTATCCAATTATTCAGCGGAAGTCTTATTTAGTTGACATTAGATCCTAATGCCTAACCTATTGTGGAAAAACCAGAAAATAGAGATCACATACATATATAAACAAAAGTGGTGATATAATATAAGGCGGTGGAAATAGAGGATAAGGATTGGGTTGCCTCGAGATTCATGTTGCACGAATCTCGAGGACACTAAATATCTTATCCTCTTTGCTCTCAAGTCGGTTGCGGTGGAAAAAAAGAAGAAAAAAAGAAGAAAAAAAGAAGAAAAAAAGAAGAAGAGAGAAACCGAACTAGAGAGAAGAAAAAAAATGCAGAGACCGAAGAGAAGAAGAAGAGATGAGAGAAAGAGAGAGAGAGACCAAGCTCAAGGTGAGGTGAGTGTTCTTGTTGATTTTCGTTGTTGTTGTTGTTGCCGTCGTTGCTGTGGTTGTCGTATTTGGCCACCATGTTCGACCATGGAAGGCTCGGCCTCCATGGCCGAGAGGCGTGAGGAAGAAGATGATAGGGGTGTCTCCCCTGCCATCGACTCCAGTTGGGGTTGGAGATGGGAGCCAACCCCAACGCCTAACATGTATCTGGTCAGATGTTCCTATCACTCAACCCAAAAGTAAACATATCATGTATATAGAAAATGTAATACAAAAGAATGCAAAACATACAAAAATATGTCGCAGCAGTCATTCACTGGCTCAGAGGTAGTCACCAATTTTCTCTTTGCCTAGTCTGCTACTCGGTTGATCTGCACCCACCGTCACAAACTAGACACTGAGTATATGATATTATTTAAGTAATACTTAGAGACATCGATCCACATTCCGAAACAAACTACTAGACGGTGAGTACATGAAATTATTTAACTAAATGTCCCAATCAGTTTACTTACATACACACAACAATTCCTAAGCTATCCGGCTTTCGTCGTGTCGATGTACGCACCCACTACCCCGTACTAGCTCATTTAGGGGTCCTAACATTTGAAAATTTATCACTTTAAATTCAAGCTTCATGATTTAACATTCCTAAATTGGTCGAAATCGAATTCGAGACCAATTTGCCAATTTCGCGCTTTTCGAAGTAAAAACCCCATAAAAGTCGCGTCCGAGATTTCAAATCTTGTATTTTTCATAGAAATTTATTAATTTCTATTTATTTTGTCGAAATATAATTTTTAAGAATTTTCCTAATTTTTCTAGAATTTTCCTGAATTTTCTATCATTTTATCCATTTTATGGAATTTCTTTTATTAAAAATCAGTTTAATTTAATTTAATAAATAAATAAATATTATTTTTTTATTTTTTTATTAGGGCGGGACCGGGTCAACTCGACCCGGTCCTCCTCGGGTCAGGGTCGGTCTGACCCGGTCCTCCTCGGGTCGGCCCGACCCGACGCATATGGGTAGCCTTACCCGGTTACCCATCTTCTTCCTCACTAGTGCACGAAGTGCTATGGTTCTGTTTATTTATTTTTTATTTATTTTTTTTACCGATACAGAGAGTCATGGACCAAAACTTGAAGAGATTCCGGTTGTGTGTGAGTTTCCGGACGTGTTTTCGGAAGATTTACCTGGATTACCACCACCAAAGGAGATTGATTTCATTATTAAGTTGGTGTTAGGGACGAAACCAATATCCATACCACCATACCTGCATGGCTCCACGGGAATTTGAAGAATTAAGGAAACAGTTGCAAGAATTGAGCGAGAAGGGACTCATCACACCTTCGATATCACCATGGGGAGCACCGGTCCTGTTTGTGAAGAAGAAGGACGATACTTTGAGACTGTGTATTGATTACAGACAATTGAAAAAGGTCACAGTAAAGAACAAGTATCCATTACCGCGTATTGACGATTTGTTCGATCAGCTGAGAGGAGCGCAGTTTTTCTCCAAGATAGATCTACAATCAGGATATCATCAGCTGAGGATCGAGGAGGATGAGAGCTTCCCGTTCGTTCTCCATTTGCAGTCGGAGATGGCAGATTCACGCTATAGCTGTAATGCCGGTGCAAGCGGCAGCCAACCTTCGATACCATTAGTGGAGGATTTCGATAGGCTTTCAGATCGAGTAGCTTCTCAGGGTCAGCAATTGGCGGATTTCATTACATTGATGACTTCCTGATTTGCTCCACCAAGATGCGCAACAAATCGGACATCGGGTCCTATCACTACTACAAGTGATCGATCGTAGTGCGGCCATACCTCCAACACCAATGATAGCAGCTCCAGCAGTAGAGACAATGTCTACACCATCTTCCACACCCCCATCAGCTAGTTCTACAGCGGTAGTTCAGCTGGTGAAAGATTTCATCAGACTAAAACTGATATACTTTAACGGTCAGAGAGATTTTGCGAAGATCGAGAAGTGGGTCATGTCACAGGAGAAGTTACATACAGTCTTGCAGATTGAGGATAGACTCAGAGCTGAAATATCTTCGTACATATTGCAGCGAGACGCCGATGTGTGTTGGCATGCGACGATAGCTGCTGAGGGCGATTTTGAGTCTTGGGATGCCTTGAAGACTAAGTTCTATCAGCAGTACCACCTGCGGTGATGAAGCGGTTGTGGAAGGAGTTCATGAGCTTGAGACAGGGAGCGCACGAGGCTCAACTAAAGAAATTGTTGATTACCGCACCAGTGCTGATATTGCTAGAGGCTGAAAAGGGTTTCATGGTGTACACAAATGCTTCTCATATGGGTTTAGGTTGTGTGTTGATGCAAGATAAAGGCACAATGGCCTACGCATCAAGATAGTTGAATATACATGAGAAGAATTATCCAACTCATGACTTATAGTTGGCGGCGGTAGTGTTTGCTCTAAAGATATGGAGACATTATCTGTATGGAGAGAAGTTCACACTCTATACTGACCATAAGAGTTTGAAATATCTCTTCACACAAAAAGAGTTGAATATGAGACAGCGCAGATGGTTAGAAGTTCAGAAAGACTATGACTTTTCTCTGGAATATCATCCAGGAAAAGCAAATGTCGTTGCTGATGCGCTGAGTAGGATTCCGACCGGAGATGCTGAGACTATTCGATGTCATATGACGCACGAGTATGGTTCATTTGAGGCGGCGACAAGGCTGGGTCAGTCAGATATTGCTAATGACACAGAGGTACTGATTTGTGCTCAAATGAGACTTCAGACAGTGTCGACTCAGAGAGTGTCAGAGGAGCAGAAAATTGACATTCTATATCCGAGATTCAGTAAGTTAGCCCAGAGTCCCGAGTGTACTGTCTGGATTGAGACGGCAGATCAGTGTCTCAGATTCCGAGGCAGATTGTGGATACCAGCAGTGGCAGACCTGAGCTTGACTTACTTATATGGTTTCATGCTATATGATACCAACACAGTTTATATCAGCGCCATGGTTTTGAGAAAACACTGCTATAAGATTGTAGAATATGGAGTTTCTACAATATGATACCACAACTACAATATGTAGTGAACGACCTACCTTGTTCAGCTAGAAACAACTAAAAGAGTTAAAAAAACTGTAGAAGTTAGAAAACCTTAGTTAGATGTGGAAAACCAAATGATCCTCGCCTAGAAACTATTAGTTGGGAAGTGAGTGAACGTGAGTTGGGGATTTGATATATGCATACCCGTAAATGACTTAGTAGTCTACACAAATACAGTACACTAGGCATACAACACACAAATATAACATTTACCTCGGCCACCGTGCCTCCGTAGTGACACGTATCGCGCTGCGGGTCCCACGTCATGGGTCATTTTATCTTGCTTAATGAATTAAACGTGCATTAATTATTTAGGCCGTGACAGATCCATATGTATTTTTTGAAATTTCAGAAATGTCTCTTGTCGATCATTATACTGCGAACTATAATGAATTAAGGGTAGTGTGAATCTTGATTGATGATCATTTGATGATCATGCGTATAGGGATACAAATCGAGATCATGAGTACTTGTTAGGGAACAAGGTACTGGATTGACCCGCTATGAGAAAACTACATTAATTAAGTCATAGGTGTTACTCATGATATGTATATCATTTAATTCTTCAACTTGAGATTACCATAGACTTCAATATTATGAGCATGGTAATTTGATACAATTAAACGTTGTCCTTAATCAAACGATTATAAAGATTGTGATTGTTTACCATGTGAATAATATGTGAAGGTATGTAATCAAGATATAATTTGTCACATTCATATAGAGAGAGATATCAGTGGATCCCTCGATATGACAGACTGATAATGGCCAAGTCTATGTGAATTGATATGATCAATGTCATTTGGAAATTTTTCAGTTTACCTAAAGATCGAGACTAGTACGATTGACGTTAATGGTGACTTTCCATGCCTTATGTTTAATTAAAGAATATCGCATGACAAAAGGATATGATATATGTTATTCGTTAGGTTGTATCGATTTTGATATTCATGCTACTTGGGTAGTTATAATGCCTTGCTAGAGACCGCTTATGACTTGTGTACCAAAATTATTTTTGGTTCACTTCCAACGTCACATGAACCTATTGGGTTGCACACAAAGAATGACTTTTACGCAATTTCAATTGGTCCATAATAGTGAATTTTATATGATAAAATCCATAACATAAAAGCCCTTACGATTTGTTATATGATAACTTATTAATAGGGGCACATGTGTAATTTGCTTAAACTTCCTAAATACAATAGTTATATTACGAATAAGATTTTAATTGAGGACTTATCTACACAAATAAATAGAGGGTGAAACCCTAAAACAAAATAAGATTTTCATTTTTACTATTTTAAAGTTATCAAAATTTTGGGAGAGAAAGCAAAATGTTTTCTCTCTCTTGGGGCTAGCACTCCAAATTGTGGTCACCGTTCGTGTATGGATGTCCGATAGTGGACAAACGCATGAACGTCTTGGAGATCAAACAATCAGAGAAGGAAATCACGTATTAAGGTAAGGTTTACTTTTGTAGATCTAGTTTAATGGAAATTATTTACGATCCTATTGGGGTTTTTCAAAAAATATTTTGAATTTTTCGTTGTGTATGAACCCCGAAAGCCAACATTTAGAACCTCTACAAAATCTTCAAAGGCTTACATAGGGGTTTAAAACCTCTATCAATTGTAACGATTTCATAGGGGTTCAAAGCTAATATATTATATTCAGAGGCTTACATAGGGGTTTCTAACCACTATTAAATGTATTTCTTTCTAAAATAAATTAATCGATGAATGCTCGTAATTATTTATTTTCATTTCAAACTGAAAATGTTACAAATGTACATCCAATCACAGTATTGTTATGGATTATAACATGCAAGAAAACAATTACTCGTCTAACACTCGCTCACCATTTTCCAATAAAGCTGTCATTGTTGTTCTTGTTCTTGTTGTTGTTGTTGCTAAGAGCTCCTCCAAGAATAGTTTATGACAATTCTCGTAGCATCCCCTATCCCGATTAGGGCTATGTTCGGCCTGAAATCCTAATTAAGCCCTGGTAACCCAGCTAGACTTAACTAGAGTCAGCAGCATCTCCATCTGTACTTGATAAACTCAACGTGTATATCTATATCGAATAAACAATACAAAGTATACGAAGCAAAAAATTAAAACTTTTTCGATAATTTACAATATATAGAAATACAGAGTTTGCCAAAAATCAAAACCTCGTTTATAAACCTCCCAACCTTGTTTATATACAACAAAATATATCAAAGAATGTCTATATGTACAAGAGGGTTCATTACATCATAGAGAAGATTTTAAGACTCCTAAATCTTCTCCTTACCTTTCGCTAAAGTGCTAGGTTGCAAACCTAAAATATTAAATTTTTGGTGAGCACTCCAACTGCTCAGTAAGTAATGATTCACATAGCCATTAACATTCATATAATAATTAACAACATTATCCAATAACAATATGCAACAATGTTAACTAACGGGAATGTAAAAACATATAATTCAATAAATAACAGATGCAAGTCCATCTATCAATGACTATTACACTGTGATTTCTATTTTATTTATAAAACTAGGGTCGATTACCAACCAACACTATTAATTCGATTGCTAGACCAACACATTGGCCAATGTGCTGTCTAGTCAATCCATTAATGTCTAATGTTTTTATCTGAAACCCTAGTGAGTATGTAATTTACGCAATCTATTTAACTGAGTAGGAAGTTACAAATAGGCCGGGAAGGTAACCCATCTCCTATATAACCTGGTCTCAGTCTCAGGAACTTACTCTCGTGAATTACATTAAACACTGCTTTCCATTTATTAAAACCATCACAGTGTACATAGTTCCCCTATTAAGTCCATAAATTACATGAACTATACATACTAAGATAGCCAGGCAACATTGATAAATAAGCGAATCCAAACTTACCTCAGTTTAGCTTTTCATTCCAAATTTACTAAATTTTCGGGTAATTCGCGCTTTCTTGTGGATCCAACACCTATAAAAAATAATTTATGATCAATATAATTCTAATACCCTTTATTTACACCCCTAATCTAGTCCTTAAGGCCTTAGGAAATTCTAATCAAAACCTAGCATGTTTTCTGTTTTTCGGGGTGGGAGCCCGCTCCCTCAGATGGTGGAGTGCACTCCAACGGCTGAGTTCATAATCACTGATGAAGGGAGCGCGCTCCTCTACTAGGTGGAGCGTGCTCCTCTACTAGGTGGAGCGTGCTCCTCTACTAGGTGGAGCGTGCTCCAACCTGTACTGTCTCAACATTACACATGGAAACAACCACTGTTCTATCCACAAATCCACATATCAACAACCAACACTCTCATAATTCATCAGGGATGACCTCTAATAAGGTAACAAACCATTTCCAGTCAACAAACATCATAATTCACAAAGATTTCAACATCCACTATAAATCTGAACTTCATACACATGAAAACCAAACTTACCAAAGTGAGGATCTTTGGATTTCTAATCATTTAAGCGCCTCAATTCACGTTGAAATAACTACCTGACTGATTCCCTAATATCAAAACTCCAAACCCTCAGTTTTCCCTCACTCTCTCGATTGAATTATGGAGATAAAAATGAAGTTTTTATTTTAAATATATGGATTTTCCTCAAGATAAACATCGTGGTATCTCGAGAATAATCGAATGATTGATGTGCTAACATGACACTCTTAAAGTGACACACATGTTTGACACCACAAACACTCGTGCTCATCTCGAGGCGATCCGACGATCTATATAATTCAAAACAATCTTATAATTTTCAATATATATATTTATATATCGAATATATAAATATATATATCATGTAGTTTCTCGCCAATAAGTTCACCCGACATGCCTACGAGTATTCTCGAGTGTGCACATTCATTTCACGACCCTCTCGTCGCACTTAGTGTACCGATTATTTATTATTTATTTATGTATTTTCTAATTATAGGCATGTATATAAATTCCATTTTATACTATAACCTATACAATTCGTTAAACACTCAAAACAAATACAAATCATCATGCAAACACACACATACACTAATCGAGGTATGCTGGACTTAACCATGAGCCTAACATAGGTTAATTAAGATTTGGATTAACACTAATCCCCAACTTAAGGTAACAGGTTATTATAGTCTTCCCAACTTAAAGCAATTTTGTCCTCGAAATTAAAATAAATGTAAAATTACATGTAGTCTCAAAGAGAAATGGAAATTGCTCCTTTATATAAGATTATCGCTCCTAGGTTAGTCTTCATCTATGTGAAATTGCTATTTCACCTTAACTAAGGAAATTCTTTGGTTCTCAGCCTTTAAGTCTTACGATCAAGTATCAAAAATGGCTGCTCGTCGTAAGATTAGTCTTTCCGAAGATCAAATTCATTCCAATCCATCCTTGGAGTGAACAGAGACTCCATCTTACGAAACATAGACACATGCAAAATATTATGAACTCCAGCTAGCTGAGGAGTTAACTCTAACATGTAAGCAATAGGACCAATCCTTTCCGGTACTCTGAATAGCCCAATGTATCTTGCAGCTAGCTTATCTCGCAACCCAAATCTATTTAATCCCTTTATAGGTGAGACTTTCAATAGGATAAGATCATCCTTTGAAAACTCCAACAACCTATGATGTTTATCGCAGTATCTCATCTGTTTTAGCTGTATTGTAGTCAAGCACTGGCGAAGCTGCTGAATTTTCTCTGTGTAGTCCTAAATCAACTCTGGTCCAAACAAAAATATATCTCCAACCTCTGCCTAACACGCCGGTGAACGACAAGGCCGACCATACAGAGATTCAAAAGGAGCCGTTCCAATGCTAGCCTGATAGCTATTATTATAAGAGAACTCACACAGAGGAATGTATTTCTCCCAGTTACAACCAAACTTAAAGACACAAGCTCGAAGCATATCCTCTAGGTCCAATATCAACCACTCAATATATCCATCAATCCTCGGATGTATGCCGTACAAAGGTTAAGAACAGTTACCAGCTATCTCTGCAATTCACTCCACAATCTGGACGTGAGTCTCGGATCTCTATCCAAAGTAATTGACACTGGAACTCTTTGAAATCTCAACACCTCACATAAGTTCACCTTACAAAATCGGTCAAGAGGATCTCGCATGGAAACTGGCAATAAATGCGAAGACATCATCAACCTATTATGCTGACTCAGAGGTAGACCGAAAACAAAATCCATCGATATTTGTTCACATTTCCACTCAGGAATAGGCAACGAATGTAATAACCCTATAGGTTTCCTATGTTCAGCCTTAACTTGTTGACATATCTCAGAGCTATTTATAAACTCAACAATATCAATCTTCATCCCAGACCACCAATAAATACTACTCATATCACGATACATCTTAGTGTTACCTGGATGAATATAATAAAGAGATCTATGAGATTCCAATAACAACTCTTGCCTCAATTGACTTTGAGCTGGAATCCACAATCTATCCCTGAACCGCATTACACCATCATCAGAAACTGACCAATCAGGATGACCTACACTAACCACTAACCTCTGATGCATTATATAATCCAGATTAGCTTTTTTTCAACTAACCGCTCGTTGAATCATCTCTGGTTTAGCTTGAATCTCGAGAAGTCTAAAGAGAAGCTCTGGAAGTAGCTACGTTCTCTCTACCTGTCCTTCTCATACTCAAGGCATTAGCAACCACATGTGCTTTGCCTAGATGGTACTTTATAGTGAAATCATAATCCTTGAGGAACTCAAACCATCTTTACTGCCTCATATTCAATTCACTATAAGTAAACAAGTATTTTTTACCCTTATGTTTTGAGAATACTGTAAACTTCTCAATATACAAATAGTGCCTCCAAATTTTCATGGTAAAAATAATTGCAGCTAGCTTAAGATCATGTAATGGATAATTTCGTTCATGAACCTTGAGAACAGGTGTCGTAGTCAAACTATCCTTTAAATCTTTGAAGGCGGCCTTGCACTAATCAAACTAAATAAAGTCAACATTTTTATGTGTTAGCTGAGTCATTGGCAGAGCAATACGAGATTAGCCATCAACAAACCGTCTGTTATAACCCGCTAACCCTATAAGACTCTAAACATCTGACACTGGGTAGGGTTAAGCCAATCCTTGATTGCCTTGACCTTTGCTAGATCAATAGACATACCCTCAGAATTAACCACATGTCCGAGGAATTTAACCTTTGAAGACCAAAATTCACACTTATTAAACTTGGCATACAGCCGAGTATCCTTTAGAGTCTGCAATGTAACTCTAAGGTGGTGCAAATATTCTTCATGTGTCTTCGAATACATCAAAATATCATCGATAAACATGATGAAAAACTTGTAAAGGTAGGGTTTAAACACCCTATGCATCAAGTCCATGAACATAACAGGAGCATTAGTGAGCCCAAAAGGCATCATTGTAAACTCGAAGTGCCCTTAACGAGTAGTGAAAGCCGTCTTCGAGACATCCTCATCCATAATTCTCAATTGATGATAACCAGTCCTCGAATCAATCTTCGATAATGTCTAGAACCTTTCAAAAACAAAAAAACTAGTCGATCCTTCGCAATGGGGTATTTGTTCTTGATAGTAACTTGATTAAGCTGTCTATAATAAATGCACATACGTAGAGTTCCATCATTTTTCTTCACAAAAAAATTAATGCTCCCCACGGTGACATACTAGGATGGATAAAACCTTTCTGTAACAACTCCTCAAGCTGAGTCTTTTACTCACGTAATTCCTTCAGTGCCATACGGTATGGACGAATATATAAGTTTGGTACTAAGAATAAGATCAATGATAAAGTCAATGACACGTGGTGGTGGAAGTCTAGGCAAGTCAGATGGAAAGACTTTCAAAAATTCACAAACCATGGGTATCTCACTAACCTTAAGTTCCTGACCAAACTCTTTAAATGTAATAACTCCCATCATAACTTCTAAATCTTGAGGTGTAGCTTGCCTTGCATTAGTTGCAATTCGTGAAGGATTATAGCCTTTATAGACTATAATTTTAGAAAGGTTAAGGATCTAAAAAATTACCCTCTTATAGAGATAATCAATACTGGCTTGATATGTTGATAACCAATCCATCCCTAGTAATGTATCATATTCCATGAGCTCCATTACCCTTAGATAAATTAGAAGTTCATTCTCCCCAATTTTGACTACACATCCCTCGTAGATCAGGTAAGGATAAACCTTTTTACTGACTGCTGTGCTCAAAATCAATAATGTACTGGCTCTTACAGGCTTTAATTTCAACTCATCAACCATTGCTCAAGAAATCAAGGAAATTGTAGAACCAACATCAATCAAAACATGCATATCTCAACTACAAATGTTCCTTATAATTTCCGCAAGCCTACTATTAGCCTTTGGATATGCCTCAGCCACTGCATGAGTCTGTCCTCATGCAGATGGTACTACACTTCCTACTGATATGGCTGGTGGTATAGAACACTCTATCTGAATATGCCCTGCTTGCCCACACCGATTACATGAGTTGCAGACTCAGTTTGAAGAGTTGCTACATAAGGGGTTTATCAATCCTAGTATGTCACCGTGGGGAGCACCAGTTCTTTTGTGAAGAAAAATGATGCAACCCTACGTATGTGCATTGATTATAGACAACTTAATCGGGTGACTATCAGGAACAAATACCCATTGCCTAGGATCGATGATTTGTTTAATCAGTTGAAGGGTGTCATACATTTCTCGAAGATTAATTTGAGGTCTGGTTTCATCAACTAGGGATCTGGGATAGGGATATCTCAAAGACGGCTTTTAGTACTCATTACGGGCACTTCGAGATTAAAGTGATGTCGTTTGGGCTCACTGATAATCCTACTTTGTTCATGGATTTGATGCATATGGTGTATCTTCACCAGCTTATCATCGTGTTTATCGATGATATTTTGTTTTATTAGAAGACTGATGAAAAGCATTCACACCACCTTAGAGTTACATTGTAGACTCTTAAGGATAATTGGCTATATGCCAAATTTAGTAAGTGCGAATTCTGGTATTCAGAGATTAGATTTCTTAGACCTGTGGTTAATGCTGAAGGTATATCTATTGATCCAACAAAGGTTGAGGCAATCAAAGATTGGCCTACTCCTACCACAGTATTAGAGGTTCAGAATTTTCTAGGATTAGCGGGTTATTACAAATAGTTCACTGATTGCTTCCCTCGTATTGCTCTTCTAATGACTACTAACAAATAAAGATGTTGACTTTAATTGGTTTGATGAGTGCAAGGCTGCCTTCAAATATTTGAAGGGTAGTTTGATTATGACACCTGTTCTTACATTACCTATATATGGGAATGATTTAGTGATTTATACAGATGCTTCTCATTCAGGCTTGGGCTGTGTGCTAATGCAAGAAGGCATGGTTGTAGCTTATGCTTCAAGGCAACTCAAGGTTCATGAAAGAAATTATCCAGTTCATGATCTTCTACTAGCTGCTGTTGTTTTCGCCTTGAAGATTTGGAGGCACTACTTGTTTGGTTAGAAGTTTAAAGTATTTTAAGATTATGATTTCACTCTGAAAAAGTTGATTACTCAGAGTGAATTGAATAAGAGGCAGCGTTGATGGCTTGAGTTCCTCAAGGATTATGATTTCACTCTGGAGTACCATCTGAGAAAAGTAAATATTTTTATTGATGCTTTGAGTAGGAAAAGGAAAGGCAGAGAGAACATAGCTATTACTAGAGCTTCTAAATTTAGACTTCTTGAGGAAGCTTTTGTGATGATTTGTGAAAGTCAAGCTGGCACATCATTGACGGAGAGAGCTAATTCTAGAGCTACTAATTTGTTCTTCTTTACTCAGATTCGAGCTAAACCGGAGATGATTTAGTAGGTGGTCGATTGTTAGAAAGTTGATCACGATTATATAGCACGTCAGAGGTTAGCGACTAGTGTAGATCATCCTGACAAGTTAATTTCTGATGATTGTGCATTATGGTTTAGGGAAAAATTGTGGATTCCAGCTCAAGATCAATTAAGGCAGCAGTTGCTACGAGAATCTCATAAATCTCTTCACTCTATTCATCCAGGTAACACTAAGATGTATCACATATGAGGCATATTAATTGGTGGCCTAGGATGAAGACTGATATTGCTTAGTTTGTAAAAAGATGTGAGATATGTCAGGAAGTTAAGGCTGAGCATAGAAAATATGGAGGGTTAATGCTTTCGCTGCCTATTGTTGAGTGGAAATGAGAACATATATCGATGGATTTTGTTTTCAGTCTACGTCTCTACAACGTAAGCATGATGCGATATGGACTGTAGTTGACAGGGTGACAAAGTCTATGCATTTCTTGTCAGTTTCCATGCGAGATTCTCCTAACCGATTATGTGAGGCGTATGTTTGTGGGGTGTTGAGATTTCATGGAGTTCAAGTGTTGATTACTTCAGATAGAGATTCAAGATTCACGTTTAGATTGTGGAGTGAATTACAGAGATAGCTGGGAACTATTCTTAACCTTAGCAGGACATAGCATCCTCAGGGTGATGGACATATTAACCTGTTGATATTTATGCTAGAGGATATGCTTTGAGCTTACGTCTTAGAGTTTTGTAGTAGCTGGGAGAAATACATTCCTAGGTGTGAGTTTTCTTATTAATATAGCTATCAGGATAGCATTGGAATGGCTATATTTGAAGCTATTTATGGTCGACCTTTTCGTTCACCTGCATGTTGGGGAAAGGTTGGAGATATAGTTTTGTTAGGGCCGAAGTTGATTCATGACTACACAGAGAGAATTCAGCAGATTTTCCAGCGTTTGACTGTAACATTACTAAGACAGAAGAGATACGCCGATAAACATCATAGGTTTTTTGAGTTCTCAATGGACAATTTTGTCATGTTGAAAGTCTCACCTATGAAAGGATTGTATAGATTTGGGTTGCGAGGTAAGCTAACTCCAAGGTACATAGGGCCGTTCAGAGTACATGTAAGGATTAGTCCTGTTGCTTATAGGTTAGAGTTACATCTTTTGCTAGCTGGAGTTCACACTATCTTCCACGTGTCTATGCTTCGCTAGGCAGAGACTCAGTTCACTCCAAGAATTGATTGGAATGAATTTGATCTTCAGGAAGACTTATCTTACGATGAGCAGCCGATTCAGCTACTAGATTGTAAGATTTAGTGGCTGAAAACCAAAGAGAATCCTTTGGTTAAAGTGAAACGGCGGTTTCACGGAGATGAGGAACTAACCTGGGAGAGGGAATCCTATATGAAGGAGCAGTTTCCATTTCTATTGGAAACTATAAGTGATTTTATGTTTACTTTAATTTTGAGGATGAAATTGCTTTAAATTGGGAAAACTATAACGCCCGGTTACCTTAAGCTTGTGATTTGTGTTTATTCAAATCCTAATTAACCTAAGTTAGACTAATGGTTAAGTCCGACGTACCTCGATTAGCGTGTGCATGTGTTTGCAAGATGTTTTGTGTTTAGTTATAATGTTTATGAATTTTATAGGTTGTAGTATAACAGAGAATTTATATACAAGCTTATAAAAGGTAAATATGTAATTAAACAAATAAATAGCTGGTACAACAAGTGCGACGCGGGGGTCGTGAAAAGAATGTGCACACCCGGGAATACTCATAGCCATTTTCAGTGAATTTAT
The DNA here is from genome assembly GCA_039657325.1 of Stephania cephalantha. Classification (NCBI taxonomy): domain Eukaryota; kingdom Viridiplantae; phylum Streptophyta; class Magnoliopsida; order Ranunculales; family Menispermaceae; genus Stephania; species Stephania cephalantha. Next base: position 34,835,414 of record CM077570.1, on the reverse strand, counting down.
TTCTATACACAAGATATATATATATTTATATATTTGATATATAAGTATATATTGAAAATTATAAGATTAGTTTGACTTATATGGATTGTCGGATCGCCTCGAGATGAGTGTAAGTGTTGATGGTGTTAACTTATGTGCACTTTAAGTGTGCCATGTTAACACATCAATCGTTCGATCGGTCTTGAGATAGCGCGATGCGTACCTCGAAGAAATCCATATATTTAAACTAAAACCTTTCATACATATCTCCATAATTCGATCTAGACTGAAATGGAATGCTGATGGTTTGATTTCTTATCATAGGGAATCAATCAGGGAGTTGTTTCAACATGAATAAATGAGCTCAAACAACTAGAAATCTAGAGATCATCTCTTTAATAAGTTTGGTTTTTATTTTATTGAATCTCAATTCAATTATAGGTGATGAAATATTTGTTAATTGTGTTGTTTAATCATTGAAAATGGTTTGTTACCTCATTAGAGGTCCTCCCTGATGAATTTTTGGACTGTTTGTTATTGTTGTTGTATGAATTTGTGGATGGAACAATGGTTGTTGCCTTGTGTACTATCAAGACACTCAGGGTGGAGCGCGCTCCACCTAGCAAAGGAGCGCACTCCCTTTATCAGTGAGGATGAACTCAGCTGTTGGAACGCACTTCACCCACTTAAGGAGCACGTTCCCACCCCACAAAACAACAAATAAGATGAGTTTAGGTTAGGATTTCTTGAAGACTTAAGGACTGAACTAGGGGTTTTAAACATAAGGTATTAGACCTAAATTGATCACAAATGTTTTATGATAGGTGTTGGATCCCCGATAGAGCTTTAGTGCCTGAAAAATTAGGAATTTGGATATGAAACCTAAACCTAGGTAAATATAGATTCGTTTATTTATCAATGTTGCCGAGCTAATTTAGTATATGTAGTTCAAGTAGTTTATGGACTGAAATGGGGGACTATGTTCACTGTGATGTTTTAATTCAATGAAAAATTGTGTTTAATATGATTCATGAGAGTAACTCCTGAGGACTGAGACTAGGTCGTATAGGATACGGGGATGATCTCCCGGTCTATACGTAACTCCTACTCAGTTAGATAGGTTACGTGGGATACATATTCACCATAGGGTTTTGGATAGAACCATTGGTCGTTAATGGATTGGCTAGATAGCACATCGGCCAATGTGCAGATTTAGCAATAAATCGACCTTAGTTTTATAAAAAAATGGGAATAACAGTGTAATAGTCATTGACAATTGATTTACATATGTTATTTATTGAATTATATTTTTTCCATATTCTTCGTACCTAACATTGGTGCATATAGTTATTGCTTAATGTTATTGATTATTATATGGAATGTTGATGGCCTTCTGAATCCTTACTTACTAAGCTAGTTGGAGCGCTCAACCCAAATTTAATATTTCAAGTTCGCAACCTAGCGGTTTAACGAAGGGAAAAGAAAAAATTTAAGATTCTTATAATCTTCCTAAGATGTAATGAGCCATGTTGTACTTATATATTGTTTGATATATTTTGTTGTTTATAAACGAGGTTTTGGGTTTTGATAAACTCTATATTTTTGTATATTGTTTAAATATCGCAAAAGTTTTAATTTTCTGCAGCGTATTCTTTGTATTGTTTATTCGATATTGATATATAGGTTGAGTTTATTAGGTACTAACAGAAAGGCAGTTGGCGATAGTTAAGTCTGGTTAGGTTACCAGGGCTTAATTAGGGTTTCAGGCTGAGTAGCGCCCTAATTGGGATACGCGATGTTACAAATACTGCATAGAGAATACAATTTTAAGCTAAGGCCAGTGGTGAAAGTCTTCCCCTTTATCTCAAGGGAGTTTTACCACTTCTGTACATAATCAATCAATAAAAATGTGGCTAGTTTGACCTTAAATCAGTCCTCGACTTCTAGAGCAACAAATTGTTGCTCCATCTCCAATGCCCAGGTCTCAACTACCCTTTCCTCCATTGTTCCATTGAATATCATAATATCATATTTAATAAATTCTTTGTGGGATTTGAGAAATGCGGCCTTCTCTGAATCCACTGGCACCTTGACAGTTGTCTCCGGCACCTGAATATGTGCTAAAACTGGTAAGGCTGAAGCTACTATTATCTTAGCTGCTCCCTTAGCTCTGTTAAACTCAGGATTGGTTATAGGCTGTGCCTCAGGTCGTTGTACTGGTGGTCCAATCTAATCCATTAGCATAGCCATAACTTTTGCCTAAACTCCATAAGTTCTTTCATTTGCTGCTCCATTCTAAATTTCCATTGATCCTCAGTTTACTTCTTACCCTGAGGTTCAGGCCTAGTGAACCCTCTCCTTGATCCGCTATTTAATTTTGAAGTCGAAGGAGATCTAAGATCATTAGGTAACATTCAAAGAATATAAGGAAATCATATCTATACAATAAATAACAATAAGTGCAGCAAATAACGTATAATGTTTTCAGTTTCATTTTCCCCCAAAACACGATGAAAATTGTTTATCATACCCTAAGCTTATTCATAACTTGAGAAACTCTCAGGGTTTATAAATTTAGGTTTCGGTATAAAAGATTATGCTACCACTTATCTAAAAAACAATTCGAAAGTGAAATCAAGGTCAGAGCCTTATCCAAAATACTAAATTGTATATGAGTTACCACTTAATTCGAAAGTGATAAACCTTAGGCAGTTACACCAAGTAGTAGCATTCCTATGTCGATTAGGGTGATACTCAGCCTGAAACTGTAATTAAGCCCCAATAACCAAGCTAGACTTTAATAGAGCCAGCAGCATCTCCTTCTATACCTGATAAACTCAACCTGTATATCGATATTGAATAAACAAGACAAAGTATACGTAGCGAAAAATTAAAATTTTTTCGATAATTAACAATAGAGAGAAACACAGAGTTTACCGAAACTCAAAACCTCATTTATAAACCTTCTAACCCTGTTTATATACAACAAAATAGATTAAACAATGTATATATGTACAAGAGGGTTCATTACATCGTAGCAAAGATTATAAGACTCCTAAATCTTCTCTTTGCCCTCTGCTGAAGCGCTAGTTTGTGAACCTAAAATATTAAATTTGGGATAAGCACTCCAACTTACTCAGTAATTAAAGATTCACATAGCCATAAACATTGAATATAATAACCAAGAAAATTTTGTAATAAAAATATGCACCAATGTTAACTAACGAGATTGTCAAAAAAACATATAATTCAATAAATAACAGATACAAGTGCATATATCAATGATTATTACACTGTGATTCCAATTTTATTGATAAGACTAGGATTGATTACATTTTGACACCATTAATGCATTGACTAGACCAACATATTAGCAAATGTGATGTCTAATCAATCCATTAATGTCCAATGGTTTTATCCGAAACCCTCTAGTGAGTATGTAATTCACGCAACCTATATAATTGTGTAGGAAATTACATATAGGCAGGGAAGGTAACCTATCTCTTTTATAACCTGGTCTCAGACTCAAGAACTTACTCTCGTGAATCACATTAAACACCGTTTTCCATTTATTAAAACCATTACAATGTACACAGTCCCCCCATTCAGTCCATAAACTACATGAATTATATATACTAAGATAGCCAGGCAATATTGATAAATAAGCGATTCCATACTTACCTAAGTTTAGGTTTCCGCTCTGGATTTCCTAACTTTTCAGGTAGGTCACCCAATCTTAGGGATCCAATACCTATCACAAACCATTTGCGATTAATATAAGTCTAATACCCTTACTTTTGAACCCCTAATCCAGGCCCTATGACCTCAAGAAATTCTAATCCAAACCCAACATATTTGTAATTTTTCTAGGGCGGGAGCGCTTCGTTTGTTGGTGGAGTGCGCTCCAGCAGCTGAGTTCATCATCACTAATGAAGGAAGCGCGCTCCTCTGCTAGGTGGAGCGCGCTCCCCCTTGTACTGTCTTGATAGTGCACAGGGCAGCAGCTACTGTTCCATCTACAAATCCACATATCAACAGCCAACACTCCCATAATTCATCAAGGAGGATCTATAATGAGTTAACAAACCATTTGCAGTTAACAAACATCATAATTCATAGAGATTTCAACATCCACTATAAATTTGAACTTCATAAACATGAAAACCAAACTTACCAAAGTGACAATCTCTAGATTTCTAATATTTTGAGCTCCTCAATTCAAATTGAAATAACTTCCTAACTAATTCCCTGGGATTAGAACTATAATCCCTCAGCTCTCCCTCACTCTCTCGATCAAATTATGGAGATAAGTATGAAGTTTTTAGTTTAAATATATGGATTTTCCTCGAGATGTGCATCGCGCTATCTTGAAAATGATTGAATGACTAATGTGCTAACATGACACTCTTAAAGTAACACACATGTTGACACCATCAACACTCGCGCCTATCTTGAGGTGATCCGATGATCCATATAATTCAAACCAATCTTATAATTTTCAATATATATATATATATATATATCAAATATATATAAATATATGTATATCTCGTGTATTTTCTAGCCAATAAATTCACCTGAAATGCCTACGAGTATTCTTGGGTATGCACATTCATTTTACGACCTCATCGTCGCACTTGGTGTACCGGCTATTTTTTTATTAACTTATTTTCTCATTATAGGCTTGTATATAAACTCCATTTTATACTAAAACCTATAAAATTCATTCCACACTCCAAACAAGCACAAATCATCATGCAAACACACGCACACACTAATCAAGGTACGCCAGACTTAACCTCCTGTCTAACTTGAGTTAATTGGGATTTGGATTAACACTAATCCCTAACTTAAGGTAACAGGTCGTTATAATTCTCTTGGGACTCTTCTCTTTCTCTGATGGCATTATTGTTGTTGTTGTAGTTATTGATGTTGATGTTGATGTTGCTGCTGGTGTTATAGTTGTTACTGTTAATGTTGTAGTTGTTGATGTTGTTGTTGCCAAGAGCTTCTCTAAGAATAGAAAAAACATATAATGAAACTCAAATTATAAGACTAAAGTCATACCGCTTTTCACTCCTGCAAGTTTTTCATCTATTCCTTGCAATGCTTTTCAATGTACTATTTTGCAGCTACAACCCTTTGCTTCATGACATTTGAAAGAACGTCATTAGTTGTATACTCCTTTGACCCTTCTTTTACAGGGAAAGAAAAGTTCCAATTCTTATAATTGGGAGTCCTGCAAATAAAATAGAAGATTACATGGAAATAAAAACTTATAGATTTTAGGGAAAGGCAGCTAGGGTGGCTTCAGTACCTCTCTACTGAAATATAATTGAGGTTCATATCAAAGATTTCTCAACTGGAGATCAAGATAACCTACTCTAGCTTTGTATTTTTGGAATATATCTTGAAGGGCGGCTATGAAATTATTCTAAACTTCATCAACCTAAGTGACCAACAAGTAACAATAGTCGAAAATCAATAATCTGACATATTTCTCTAGACAAAAAGCAGTAAAAACATGAATATAATCGAGTACATAGATGATCATGTTAAATTTTTAGAGATGCTTACTGAAACATGACAATTGCACTTATTCTGAACTTCGTCAACTTATGTGACAAACAACAAGAATCTATGGAATGTACATACCTTATCCATGGTAGGTTGTAGGGTTTTGTTTAGATTAATGGGAGTGCCCACCACAACATGCATCAGGTTTTTGTAGGATAGAGGTGTTCTATATTTTCAAATCAAAAAAGAGATTAAGATGTCTAAACATGGATATTTGCGTCAATCAATGTCCAAAAGATGTTGAGAGTAGCAAAGCGGAAGTTACATACCTAAACATTTCCCAGAATATAATTGGGGTGAACTTGATTGCCCTAGTAATGCTCTTGTACAGGTTTCCACCATTTGTAAGCATGAACCTTTCATCAAAATTTCACTAATTTCAAACTTTGATTATTTTGCATAACAAAAATAAGATGAAATAGAATATTTTGCCAGCACTTTGATTAAATCAATGTTAACCAAGTTTGGATGATCTTTATCAAGTTTTAGAAATGCATATGAAAATCAAAAAGGAAATCATTAAGTTAGAGGTTTCAAGAAAGGAACAATTTCATCTCAATTCTAGAATGTAATGGCTTTGATTGCAAGGAGTACTTTTTCTTGTTTTCCTTTTCAAGAAGAAACAATATTTCACATATTTTTTAAAAAATTAACAAGGAGAACACCAACCCCCCAAGAAAAAAAAATGTGCAATATATACCTAGAAACTTGGATAAGAGCTGCTGAATTAGCTTCAAGGATTATATCCCATTAAGAAGATAATGCTCAAATATAATACTAGGAAACCATAAAAGAATAGGAAGAGTTGTGGTAATAAGAATGATATAGTTGATCCAGAGACCAAGCAAGTTAATATGGACAATTAACTTATATAGATTTTGTAGCATCCCTTGACCTAATTAGGGCGATACCCAGCCTGAAACACTAATTAAGCCAAGATTACCTAACAAGACTTAACTAGAGCCAGCAGCTTTTCCTTTTACACCTGATAATCACCATTATATATCGATTATCGATATAAAACAAATAATAAATGCAATGGAAATTTAAATGTTTTTTGATAATTAAAATATGATATACAATACCAAATTAAACTAGAATAAACCTCGATTATATAAATCCCATATCCTTTATGATAATACAAACTGTAATTCAATAAAAATATATAAGACAAGGGAAAACTCATTACATCGAAGAAAAGATCAAGACTCCTATATCTTCTCTATCCCATATTTGTTGCACTCATCGACATTCCTGAAAGGTTATTTAGGATGAGTGCTCAAACTTGCTCAGTAAGTAGGGATTCACATAGCCATCGACATTCCATATAATAGTCAAGAACATTATGCACTAATGTTAACTAACAAGAATATGGAAAGCATATAATTCAATACATAACGGATGTAAAGCAAACTGTTAATGACTATTACACTGTGATTCCCATATTATTTATAAAACTAGTGTCGATTACCCACTAACGCCATTAATGTGATTGCTAGACCAACACACTTGCCGATGTGCTGTCTAGCCAATCCATTAATGCCTAATGGTTCTATTTGAAACCCTCTAGTGAATATGTAACTCACACAACCTATTGAATTGACTAGGAGTTATATATAGTCCAGGAGATTAGCTCCGTGCCCTATAAACCTATTCTCAAAACCAGGAGTTACTCTCGTGGATCACATCAGATAGCAATTTTCAATTTATTGAAAACATCACAGTGTACATAGTCCCCCCATTTAGTTCATAAACTACATACACTATGTATACTAAAATAGCCAGGCAACATTGATAAATGGCAAAACACATTTTTTTGTCATTGAACTTTGAAACTTTTATGATTTTAGTCCTTGAACTTTTGTTAGTCTTAATTTGGTTCTGAACTTTCATTTTTGTACATTTGGTCCCTGAACTTTTGAGTGTTTTATGTTTTTGGTCCTTGAACTTTGAGGTTTATACGTTTTTGGGGGAAAATTAATTTTTTTTCGGCTTTTATTGATCGATGTGAGTCGTTCGGCTTAGTAGTATAAACCATTTACTCTTTTTGACTAGTCACACGTTACTTTTATTACCCACATTACCGGAATTTAACACTTTAAATGGTGGAAGGACTAAATGTAGATCTTTGTGAAAGATCAAGGACCAAATGTGTAGTAATAAAAGTTTAGGGACCAAAAGCATAAAAAACACAAAGTTCACGGATCAAATGATGGGTTTTACCTTGATAAATAAGCGAATCCATACTTACCTCAGTTTAAGTCTCCATTTCCAAACTCCTTAACTTTCTAGTTATCTCACATTTTCCCAGTGTTCCTCAACCTATCACAATCCATTTGTGATCAATATAGGTCTAGTACCCTATATTTATAACCTCTAAGTAAGTCCCTAAAACCTTAGGAAATCTTACGTAAAACGCACCACAGTTGTTGTTTTCAGGGATAGGAGCACGCTCCCTCAATGGGTGGGGTGCGCTCCAACAACTTGGTTCGTCCCAATTGATGAAAAGAGCGTGCTCTTATGCTCGATGGAGGGAACTCCAACCTGCACTATCTCAAGAGTGAATAGGGCAGCAACCACTGTTTTATTACCAAATCTCAAACACAACCTCAAAAAGTCTCCCAAATCATCAGGGATGACCTTTAGTGACGTAACAAACCATTTCCAATAAAAAACAACAATAATTAATAGAGAAATTATCACTTAACTATGAATTCAACTTCAAACTAAAAAAATAAACGCATCAAGATGATGATATAAAATCCCTCAGTTGCTTAAGCTCCTCAATTTTTACTAGAAATTACTCTCATGATCATCTCCTCTCCATCAAACCCTCAGTCTCTATCCCTCTCTCTCACTTCTCGAAAGATCGAATGAGATAATAATGAAGGTTTATATATATGAATTTTCTTTAAGATACACATCGTGCTATCTCGGGACTGATCTAGTGATTAATGTGTTAAAATGACACTCCCTAAAATGACAAAAAATTTAACACCATCAAACACTTATGCTTCTTTAGAGGCTGATCAAACGATTTATATATTTCTAACCAAACTTTATAGTTTTAATATATATTTATGTATCCAATATATCTCAATATATATATCTCATGTATTTTTTCGCCAATAAATTCACCAAAGATGCCTACGAGTGTTTTCGGTTGTGCATATTCATTCAAGACCCCCTCGTCGCACTTAGTGTACCGGCAGCTTATTGTTTATTTTTGTATTTTTCCAATTATAGGTTTTTATTAATCTCCTATTAATCCCATAACCTATAAAATTCATTAACAATGCAAACAAACATAAATCGTCATGCATTCACACGCACGCACTAATCAAGGTACGCCAGAATTAACCACGAGCCTAACTCAAGTTAATTAGGATTTGAATTAACACTAATCGCAAGCTTAAGGTAACAAGTTGTTACAATTTTTTTGTTGGCATAGCACCAAAATGAAAGAAGAAATAGAAGAAGGGGAGAGAAATACATGTAACAGATGGATATCACTAATTAAGTTTCAATATTTATTCAGGACATTTTCGATTACAACTAATAACAAATCTTCAATATGCATCTATACATGTGATTCTGATAAGATAAACAAGATTAATTCCTAACTCCTGTGAGTTATCTCCTTGGAGATATCCCCACCTCATACTAAACAAGGCTAAGTCTAATGTGAATTATGCTGGCACCCTGGATACATGTTCAATTTCTATTGAAAACATAAACAAAAATTACAAAATAAATGCTTAAAAAGGGTCCAAAAGAAACTATAAAAACAATTATATACATATAACTTTGGAGATACACTGCCTAACTTAGGTAGATATACTTGCTATAACCTATAATGATTAAAAAATGACTTATTAACTACAAAAACAATTTTCAAACCATGTAGCAGAGTCTGATATAAGCTTATATGACACCATTTAGAATCTTAATTACTGATATCCAAAAACCCTAAAAAAGCTTATATGAAAATAGAACACAAACAGGACTGAAAATGTCGGGCGGTACTTAATAAAATCACATGTTGTCTGAGATTTTCTGTTGTTTGAATTGAATATAACCCAAGTTATGAAACTTGTGGGTACCAACTTTTTCTGAGTTGTTGGGATTTGGAAAGAAAAAAATGGACATAGTCACATCGTAAGAGCTAGAGCAGTGGTCAAGAAGCATTTTTTCTTGTCTTTTGGATTATTGGGATTTGGAAAGAAAAAAACAATAGACATAGTCACATAGTCACCTAGGCCAGAAACTCAAGTGGGCATTAAAGAATCCTCTTAGAACACAAAAATAGAACAATTCATCCTAATTTGTTCACAACATTGCGTCTATAGACTTAAACATACACAAAAGTAACAAAGCTTAAAGAATTTCATAATAACGTTATGTTTTGCTATTACACAAGTATTTGAATGCCTGAAGAAGGGATATATCTTAATAAGTAAATTTTAGCTCATAATCTCCTTATCTACAAACATTCCATCAAAATGGATGAAACGAATGGGCAAAATGGTGGGATAAAAGTTATACTTCTAAAAGAATGTCGAATAGAATTGACACTTTTTTTTTCTCAGTGATTACTTCGACAGTTCTCCCAGCTAGTTATTATTGCCAAGTGAAGTATCTAATTTGCTACAACATATCAACATATCACATAAACTTATTTCCTTACATAACATCTACATCTATCCTAAAACTAACATTTGATACTTGAACCTTAAGGCGGGAAAGAAAAACATACCATTTATAAGATACTTGGGAGGTGTATATACAAGATTTATACTATAGCTTCTCCCATCGCGGCTATTTTTAATGAACCCAAAACAAGATAGCCTTGGATCACCATTCTGTAGAAGAGGCAATAGAATCATCAAATTAAGCCTACTGGGTAGCAACTAATTAACTTGTAAAGACAACGACTGAATGCTAAGGGTCCCCAACATATAGAAATTGATAATAGCTTAAAATAAAAAGTGAATGCACCATCTCATCAAAAAGAACTCCATAAGCATTTAGGTCATGGTACAATTCTCGACCTTTAGACTTACAACAATCTAATGCCTCTGCAATATACTTGTCAACTCCTACCCGCAATGTCAACTCAAATGTCTGGTTTTCCCTTGCCAAGAATTAAAAGAAGAAGAATAGAACATCTAGTCATGATTAAAAAAGACATCATCTTTAACTACATCAAATCCACCCAAAAACCAATCTTGGGGTTTTCAATTTAAATTCTCTCTTTTAGACAATGAGGTCAACTTAATCTTTCACAACTATCATTTGCCATTAAAAACACAGCCATACTAAATTCAATACTAAATTCCATAAGAATACAAATTAGTCCAATTAAGCTAAAAAACACCCAAACAACGAAATCTAAAAACTAACCACTGACTTACAGTGAAAGAAATGCTTGGCAAGAGTATCATTGGGCATGAATTCAGACGCCAACAAGCGATTGTCGGCGTCAGAAATTGAAATGGTACATTTGCAAACACAACTAGTTCACAATTTAATAACCAAAAGAAAGAATCACCAACACCAACCTTGTCTCAGAAAGTGAGTCTTCAACTCTCAATCCATTCAAACTAGAAGCCATAATCTGCCAATGAAACAAAGTCCATATTAACTATATACTAAAACTAAACAACAAAACCCAATCCACAACCATATTAACTATCAACCTTACTGAGGTAGCATCTATGGGAGTGGAAATTGTCAAAATAGATTTCATCTTCATGTTCTCTATTTCTATTTGATGGAGCAAATTCCAACACCATAACTCTCTCAACAAAAACCTTAAAAAATTCAAAAGAACATCTAGAAACTATAATACAAAAAATTAGATAGGATTAAAAGGATATGAAATTTGGTCAGAACATTGCGTCTATAGACTTAAACAAACACCAAAGTTACAAAGCTTAGTCTCATACAATGCACTTAAAACTAGACGCAATACAATTTCTTTTCTATATATGAGCAAAAGTAACACAAAAGAAGATATTTAAACAAATATGAGACATTGAAACCCATCAAGTTTTTAGCACCTTGTATAAGCTCTTCCCACTGTTTGCAAGCACAACAAAACTAAGTTTAAAGACACAAGATGAGTCAAAAAAATAAAATAGTAATTCATTGACACAAGTAGTTCATTTGGGTAAGAACCAAGTGGTTGAAATGTACATTTCTAAAGTGTTATGTATGAACATATGTTATTTGGGCCATGGAATTGATTCCCTTAAAGCTTGCTCTATTGTCCTCATATTAGCTTGAGTCCTCCGTATCAAATCATTGTGGTCAATGGTTGTTTACACCCACACCATGTAAGATCCAACCCCAATAGGAGCACCCTCCACAACATGCAGTGGGTCATTTATTGCAATCTCTGCTTTTGCCACTATATGGGTACCAAAAACCTAGTCGATCAACTTGCACTTCAGTACACATTTAGTCGAAGGGTTTCCGTTTTGTTGCTTCAATAAAAAATTATGAAGTTTCATTATTCATCATACTTAAGTTCAATAGATTAATAGTTTTTTTACCTGACATGTACAAGTGTGCCCGTCCCTTTTCTTTACCCTATCATAAAAAATAACCAACATAATTTTTGAATGAATATTGTTCATGATATATATAAATACACATACATGTATAGTGAAAATATAAATTTGTACTTGTTTATGTTGATTGTAAACATAGGTAGATAGCTCTTCATACTTCTCTCTCAAACCCATAAGTTCTTTGATGATAACGTAATTCTCAGTTGTTGCACCCACACTGGAAAGAGTTGCTCTAAAACCAAGACCTCTCATTCGACCTTGGTGTTCAGTACCAAAAACTTGTGAGATGAGGTCTTTGTTAATTGATTGAGCAGTAGATTTGAGCATTGACTTTAATGACATGCATTAATTTTATCCTTCAAAACAAACAAACAATATTTGTATCAAATGGGAGAACAACTTAATAATATAAAATATCAAAGATCTATTAGTTAATTTACCATAATTTCGGCAATTTCGGCATTGTGTTGTTTACCCTTTTTATTTGAATTCCCTCTAATCCACAACTCAGCTCTTGGAACACTAGCACCATCTCTTTCTCCTCTCTATAAAAAAAAAAAATAAAAAAAATGAAAACATAGGTATAAGTAATAGAATAAATGAGTAAAACTTGCCATCTCATATTTGAGACGAGCGTATCCTTTTCGACTTGTCGTATGATGAATCATTTGCTTTGCTATAATTTCCTTAGCTTTATTGCTTTGTGCACGAAAATTGTTAGATCTCTTTTGTTTTTTGAACTCTTTCCATAGCTTTTCATCAACTGTGGGGGGTTTTTGCCATTCCCATTTTCTAACTACTCAGTAAGCCTTTATTTCCATGCTCCAAATAATTGTCTAATTCTTTGTAATTTATGTTCTTCATGAGATGCTTTATTCAGAATTATAAATCTTTCCTGCTATGATAGTGAAACACAATCAAATAGAGTACTTTATGTACTTTTATGTAACAATAAGTAGAAGCCTAACCTCAATAAACTTCCATATTCTTTTCATATTATCTTCCTTGGGTTGGCGCGAATCTGACAAATTAATTGGCACCATTTCGCATGACACGATTCCCAAGAAAGAAGAAAAGATATCTGCATTTTCACCAATGGGCTGATTTCTTTCATTGATAGTAACGACTACTTTTTCTTTCCTGGCATGTGAAGGAAGCTTGGCTAGACCTCTTTTCTTCTTTTGTAATTTTTCATGTTGCTGCTCTTCTTATTCTTCTTATTCTTGTTCTTGTTCTTGTTCTTCTTTTTTCATCTTCTTCTTCTTCTTGTTCTCGTTGTTCTTAATTGAAGCTCCTAGCTGTTGATTGAGAACGAGTCACATGATGAAGCCGGTGCTTCACATGTAGACCTTTGCGCACACCTTATCCTCACACTAACATTCGAGTTTCGACTCATTAATGCTTCTATAGCTTGCCTTTCTTTTCTTGCTCTCTTTTCTACTGCTTTTAAACTCTTTTCATTCAGGTAAATAAAACATCGTAATTAGTAAACAAGCAAAAATAAATTCATCAACCTATAAATTGATTAACTATATCACTTTTTACCTTTTCCTCATACATTTGTTTGCTTAAATCTACACGCAATATGTCAACAACAGAATTTGATGGTTGCAAAAAGTCTGCAAATGCTCCAGTTAGAACATGTGAAAGGACAGAGAAAAGCAAAAGAGAAATTAAAGAATTAAAGTGAAAAATAGTTTTTTGTGCCCTATTGCATTCCTTATACATTTCTACTCTCAGTTTTCTTCAATTTCTATAAGAGACCAATAGGATCACAGTGTTCCTTTGTCTTTTTAGTTCATATGGGATTCCTTACTTTGATTTTACATCAACTAAAATGATATTCAAATGGTATAACTTGACTATAGAGCTAGAGTAACTCAATAAAGGTGTTCTCTTTTGAAGGTTTCACAATAATCCTACTAATATTGCATAGTTATAGTTGCATGTATAAATAAATTTCAAAAAGGCAAATGATGTCATTGAATAAATGTTGATTCCTTTAAAAAGAGTTGAGAAAATGAAAATTGCATGGTGCAACAATCACAAAACAAGAAAAGGAAAAAAAAGTTCATAAACTAACACAATAAATATAAGCATTTGATCAATTACTAGGGTAAACCCATCTTCAACACTCATATTGTTTCCATCATTAACCCAGTCAGACAAGAATAAGGGAAATCGATATACAAAATAATCCAATATAATTATTTCTCTTATAACCCCTTAGTAATTAACTTAACTTCTTCTTTGTGCATTGTCCCATGAATTTGATTTACAAAGGCTATCGACACCTTCAACAAATAAGCAAGAATTCTAAGTAACTCTTTTAACATCACTTGTGTGAAACTTTAATCCATTAATTGCGTAACCTAAACAAGAAAGTGCACTTTTTCTTAGTTTACGCGAAACCCCAGGCAACATGTTTGACACATCAACGTTTTGGGACTTAACTTTAACCTATAGAGAGATACACGGCAAGTGGTAATGAAAAATGCAGGAGCATTTAAAATAATTGTTGTATTAGAACCAAAAAATATAGTTAAAGACCTTACAACCTTCTCTTCAAACCATTCACTAAATGTCCTTATATGTTTTATCCATAATTGGCTTGCACTCATTCCAAGGCGTCTGTCTCTACGCTTCAACTCATTGATATGCATTCTAAACATATAAATTAAGAAATTGAAATCAAGAATTCAAACCAACAAAAAGATCCAATTGACTATCATACTTACTCCAAATATGGTTCGACGACAACGCAAAGCTGAATGGTTTGAATAGACAATGACTTTAGTACCTAGAAGATATGACCTATACTTTTCAAGTGCAAAAATAGCATCACAAAATTCTTTCTCAGTGGTAGTGTAATTTATTTGTGTAGTAGCATCTAAAGTTCTAGAGTAAATCCCATGAGATTCTATCCCTAATTTTTGTCTCAACACAGCTCCTATGGCATAGATGTTTGCATCACACATGATCTAGAATGGAAGTGAACAATTAGGAGTTTTGATTATTAGGATAAAGGTAAGTGTAGTTTTCAGAATGGATAAAGAATTTCACAATGATCATCAATGACAAATGGAATATCTTTATGAAGTAACAGACGTATATGTTAGCTATCTTAGAGAAATTATTGAGAAACTGCCTATAGAAACTTGCATGATGAAGAAATGCTTGCATCTTTCCCACAGTAGAAGGATAAGGTAAAGTACGTATGACATCTACTTTTGTTGGGTCGATCTCTAGACCTCTAAATGAAACAATGTGACCTAGAATGACCCCTTGGTCTACCATAAAATGACATTTCTCACAATTAAGAACAAGGTTCTTTTCAATGCATCAAGATAACAATTTGGTCAAATTCTCAAGACAATTATCGAAAGAATCTCCATAAACAACGAACTCATCCATGAAGACTTCAAGGAAATTCTTGCCAAAGTCAGAGAATATGCTTATGCACCGCTAAAATATTGCGGGTGCATTGCATAGCCCAAATGGCATGAACTTATAAGCAAATGTTATAAAGGGACAATTGAAAGTAGTATTCTCCCTATCTTCTTATGCAACGAGAATCAGATGAAACCTTGAATACCCTTCTAAACAATAATACTGGTATTTTCCAGCAAGATGCTCAAGGGTAAATGATCTATCTTTATGGATGCATTAAGTTATGTGTAGTCAATACAAACATGCCATCCATCTTGGACACGAGAATATACAAACTCTCTTGGGTGGTTGTCACAATGGTTACTCTAGTCTTTTTGGGTACAACTTGCACTAGACTAACCCACTTGCTATCAGGAATATGATATGTCATCCCTGCATGAAGTAGTTTCAAAATTTCCTTATTGATAACTTATATCAGAGGTGGATTCAATCACCTTAAGGCTTGTCTTGAGGTCTTGCAATCGTCCTCTAAATGTATTATGTGTGTACATATGGAAGGAATCAATCCCTTGTTGTCAGCTAGTGTCCATCCTATAGCTTCTTTGTAGTTTCTTAAGATAGACACTAGTCTCTCCTTTTCTAGTTTTGTTAACTTGCTTGAGATGGTCACTAGAAAGTTTCATTCTCACCTAAGTAAGCATACTTCAAGTGATCAAAAAGATTTTTCAAATCAAGTTTAGGGGCTTTTTTTTAAGCGAGGGCCTTAGTTTAGGATTGACATGTGTCGAGTGTGTACAATAAACTCCCACCTTTATTATATTATTAATATTTTGTAGTAGTGACAAGTGGGTATCGTCTTGACATGGATTTTGCAAATTCCTTAAGAAAAGAAGTATTATTTTTATATATTTTTAAGTTAATAAAAAAATTAAAGTAATACTTTCTAAAAATAAAATCAACTAAACTAACTTTACTAAAATAACACAAATCAAGGCCACTAAATTAAAATCAATATAACTCAATAAAATACAATAATAAATAAACATCCAAAAAATCCTCATAAACAATGAAATATCAGTTCATTTTGCATTCCAAACATGTTATTCAAATCTCATAGTCATGAACATAATTTACAAACTATCCTAGATCATTAAATCTCAATCATAAGTAAGTAAACAACCTTTAGCAAGCCATTTGTTGTCCTTATATCGGTGGAAAATCCATGTTCTAGTTTTATTGAGCTAACCCCTTTATTTATGGAAAGACATTAACTTTACCAATAAAACCGCATTACACTTTATGAAAACACCGAACTACTAAATCTAACATCTTTGGAAAGCCACTTCTATATTATATTTTGATCTCAAATTCACCAAGGATATTTGAACGTTGTTTGCCTTTCAAACAATCCTATTTACTACTTAATTAGATAATGAATCAAAATATCACATACATATTGGACACTATGCACATAACACTCAAATGCATGATTGCAATCCTTAAATAACAATAAAATAGTGAATCAAAGAATACAAATAGTTTAAAGCATTAAGTATACATTCATCTCATCATGACTACATTGCAAAACGGATCTACTTCATGTTTGAAGTTTTTTTTAGGTTAACAAACTACTCACTTATGATAATAAATAACACCAAGAAATTAGAGTTAAAAGACATAATTAAAAATACCTTAACAATTACTTGAATTCAATCTTCTAAAAAACAATAAAGAATGGCCTCCAAACTAAAGAAAGAAGTGTAACACTAAGAAAAGGCTCTTAATTTTCTGTTCTAGGTTTGTATTTATAGTATATTACGTAATACATTTCCTAAAGTGACTTAAAATCCTTGTTGTAATCCAAAATCCACAAACTTGTAGCCTGCGATTCCAAACGATTTAGCGTGTAAGAGGAATCACTAGGAAAATATAATATTTGAAGCTCACTTGCTTCACCGATTTAGACAGCAATTCAAGTGTCATGTCAATCACTAGAAATCATTAGATTAAAATTCATCTTCCTCCTTGCTTTCTTGGTGTTGATTTTTCGTGTCATTTTTTCACTCGGTCAATCCCTTCATTTTTTGCCTTTTTTCCTCCATCTATTCAAATACTCTATTTATTACCTGAAATAACAATAATAATAAAAAACCTTTTGTAATACAATCTTTTACATCTTAAATCGTCCTAAAATGTACTGTAAAACATGTTTAATTATTGACTTGTCAAGGACTAGAAGAAAATATATGCGCAAGGACAAGGACTTCAAAACAAAGTTCATAAGATTCTAACTCCATTATAACATCCTCAACATCAATGGTGAGTGAACAAATGGATTTCAAATTATCGGGAGTCACTCCCTGATAGATGACTGAGTGCAATGTATCCTCCATATAATAGTCAATATGTTCTTGTACAAGTGGAACAATTGCATCCATTGTAAATACGCACGAGACATCGACAAAATATTTCATGGCATCAGGAATATTAAATTTTACAACATCACCATCGAATTCCACAATCAATGATCCATCTACAACGTCGATCTTGGCCTGTGTAGTCTTCGTGAAATGACGTCCTAAAAGAATTGAAGAAGAGTTAGGGAGTGGTTCATTTTTCATATCCATGATGAAGAAATTTGAATGAAAGTACAACAAACCTTGCACTACAATCACATCTTCTAAGACTCCTATAGGATGTACGACAGACCTATCTGCTAACTAGATCAATATCCTTGTTTACCAAAACATTGTATAATTGAGAGAATCAAACATGGAAAAAGGCATGACATTTATGAAAGATCCTAAATCTTACATTTCCTTAGAGAAGTGTATCTCACCAATGGTGATTTGCATTAAAAATAATCCAGGGTCTTTACACTTTGGAAGGAGTTTCTTTTGAAGGATGGTTGATATAGTCTCACCTATAGTGACTTTTTCATATTCATGAGGCTTTGACTTATCGCTACATAAGTCCTTCAAAACTTTGGCATACATAAAAATATTGGCTACGACATCTAGTAAAGGGATATTGATCTAAAATTTCATGAGTGTATCTAGGACTCATTGTCTTCCTCATATCACTTTAATTTTGCAAGATGTTGGGGGAATAGAGGATGAAGAAGGTTCTACCTTGGCTCCTCAAGTGGTGTAGTCGTAACTTCTATTTCATGCTCAACCTCTGCATTTGCCTCCTTCGGATTGCTTGGTGGGTTTTATTGCTTTGGTCCTTCAAGTTTGGCTCCACTCCTCAAAGTGATCTTGCTAGCATCAACCAAATGTTATATAAGTTGCCTTCATTCCCCGCTTGCTTAATTCTCGAATCTAACTTGCTCAACCTGCCTTTCCATCTCACTAAACATAGTATCACACTGTTGGGTATAAGACAAAAACAACGTCTAAATCTCTCCTAAATTAGTTGCCTTTTCTCTTATGGAGGTGATTGTTGCTGTTTCCACATGGCTGATTATTGATCATTTAAATGGAAACATGTAACGGCCTAAAATTTACTAATAGTAAATTAGTCCCTAATTAGGGTTACCGACCCATGACGTAACCCAAGAGCATGTACACGGTCCCAATACTCGGCATGAGGACCAGGAAATATATTGCTTTTGAGTGATGGATGCCTAAAGTGATGTATGTGTGTACACTATACCTTGGAATATTTATGTAGTGTTACATTTTGTATGTTTGGGACGAAAGTAAGACAAGCCTCGTAATGCGTACTAGTGTAGGATCGAGTTAGAGAATGATATGGTAGGTCATAATGTAGTTAATTATGATTAATAGAAATAATCTAATGTGCCTAGAGTTGAATGTATATATATGAGCCCTAAGTTAAGAAAATAAAACAAGGAACATTGATGTACCTCAGGATGCGTGTTGTCATCAATATTATATTACTTGGTGTAAATATGTGTGTAATCATGGATAACTTAGTGGATTCTAGGACCAAGTTATAAGCCATTAGATAGTCCTAGAGATGACTATGTAAATAAGATCAAGGGCCACACCATTAAGTTACACCACCATATATATAGTTGTAATGGAAATTGCACGTAAATCATCTCATTTTGCACAAAGAGTGAGAGAGAAAGAGAGAGATGGAGATAATAATCAACAACTTGCTATGGAAATCAAAGAAGTTCAGGATGGCTGATCAAATTAATGAAGCTTTATAACTAGGTAAGCTAATCTTCATCACCACTTTGTTAACTTCAACAAAGAATCGTAAGTTTGGGACCTACTCTATTTTTTAGCAATTTCAGTGGGTAAAGGAATTTGTTTTCAAAACCTAATTCCTTATCTGGATTCCATATGAAATTCCACTAATTCTAGTATAAAGAAGTTATGAATTTTTTAAGTTCATGAAGTTCTAAAAAAAAATTAAAATTGTGCATGATGTTGTTATGAACCTACCTCTATAATTTTGTCATAACTTCCTCATTTTAAATCAAAATGGACTCATTCTAGTGGCATTTGAAAGTAACTCAATGGGTAACAACTTTGCCTACAAAAATATTTTGAAATTTTAATGTTTTCTTGTCTAAAAATCATTTGCAACTTTGATAATGAATTTGAAATTTATAGGTTCACAATTTTGCTAATTTCTTGTTGTTTTGATCATAACTCCCTCATTTCTTATTGGATAGAACTCATATTTTAGTATGTTCTAGGATTTGTTTTTAGGTTTCAGTAAAAAAATCATGAGTTTTGAAGCTATGGTTTAGGTGAAATGAAATTTACAAAGTTGCTGGTCGGAATCTAAAATTGTTTTGAGTCATTGTGGTAAGAATTTTATATCTCCTTCGATTCTTATCGAGATTGCGCAAACCTCATAGTTGTAGAAAGCTAAGACAAAGCTCTAAAAACTTCTTTTTGTAATATAATACATAATTTTAACGTTTTGGTAATTGAAATCAACTCATAAGCTACTCCACAAAAATTGTCTTCATTTACTAAAGTAGATTTCAACATAAACAAAGTATTAAGGGGTTTAATTAAGAAACATTAGAATTCTTAAACTACTCAGCTAACTTAAAATAAGTGAAATTAAATTTGTTAGTACACCTTTGGATCTTAGAAAAGACTTACGACGTTTGGGATGCAAGTTTGGATTGATCGAGAGCTAGTATAGGCTAGTAATTGTGTGCATTTGAGGTAAGTAAACCCATTGAGGAAATTCTTTTCATTTCCTTCCATTATTGAGTTAATATACAGTCATTTAGATTGTGTTAATTATGGTCTTATATTCCTAATTCAATGCATTGTATATACTTTCATGTGTATAATTTAGTTTGCTATAATTGTCATTTAATGACTTGTCATGGCATTCCTAGTTTTAGTTTTGTTCTATGATTAAATTCCTTTATTGTTGTTGATCTCAGAGCTATTGAAATGTCTTATATTTACTTTGACTTTCTTATTTGTGTATGTACACACTGATGTCAATATGTTTATTGTGTGATACTTGTTTGTACAATCTTTAACATGAGCTCTTCGATAGGCAGCACATGAGGAGCCCATAGGTGCCCTAACTTTATGTATTGCACAGTACTTAAGGTTAGAGTTTCCGGAGATGTCGGCACTCCACACAGCTATTATCTTTCCATTATACAAGATGTGCGGCTCATGGGTTCAGAGTCCTTGGGGATGTCGGCACTCCACACAGGTGATTTTATTATTGCGACACATGGGATTAGAGTCCTTGGGGATGTAGGCTGATCAAACCTAGATTTGCATAATCATTCTCTCTATCATTCCTTGTACAAGCTTGGTAACTGTTTGCATACTTTTGTTAAGCTTTTCATTATTCATAGCTATTTTTATGCTTTCAGTTACCATTCTTTGCATTTCTTGGTAATGTGGATGAATAGCCTTCAGGTTTTACATTCTACTTTATGACGGTTCGTATAGATTATGAAGATTAAGGACTACTTCTGAGCCCATAACGAGTGGTTTTTGCTACTTTTGTAGGTGATCATTTTGCTTATTTTATTATTTACGTCTTTACATACTTTTTGGTTTGGATAATGCGTTGAGAAAATAGATTCCTGACTGATACAAGTATTACTTTCTTTAAGATCATGTGATCGTCTATTTATCGGTTTCCACAATAGATGTTTTATAATACTTTCGCTAATTTTATTAAGTCTTTCGTTGATAATATTAAAATAATAAAATTGTTAACTAACTATGAAAATCACAACTTATAAGAAATGAATAATACTTATCTTGAATAAGTATAATGAGGTGAATAAGACAAAAGTCAGACTAATACATTGTAAAGTCCTACCTGGCAGAGATTAGGGCTTAATGACAGGATTTAGCCGGGTGGTAACATGTTGGGAAAATGGGGCCGTCGCAAAGCCATAGCTTTGATCATCATAACTTCTCTCATGACTAAAGGAACATTTTTATAGAGTTGAATATCTCTCCTGAGGTGATCCTGAAAATGTCTCAGCTGCTTCAACTTGATGTCTCACCTTAAAATGTGAAGGACATTCATTTGCAATGTGTGTGTGTTTTGAAAATATACTACAAGCTTGGACTTTCCCTGATCCTTGCAAAAGTTGCTTCATCATTAATTTCAATTATGACATCTCACTTTCTAGACCATCTTTTCGCCAATTGACATCAGCTCAACTCTGAAAAGTATTGTTTTTTAACCGTAATGCCTAGATTGATTTTCCATTTTTTCAATGATTCTTTTTGCTTTGGAAGGTGTAACATCTGAAATACTTACATTGCATAATGCGTCCACCCATCGTTACTCATCTTTAATTAGTCATTCATATAAGTTCTATAATAATGGTTTCTTAAAGAAATCATGTTGTGGGCGAGTATAATATAGTCTTTTGAATCTCTCCAAATAATTAAAGAAAATTCTCCTTTCTTCATGTAAATGGTGGATATTTTTCTTTTAATGAGGCAATCTTGCTCGCAGGCATGTAGTGTTCATAAAATTTGAGGTGTAGATCATTCCACAAGTGAAATTCTAGAATGAACTCTCCGGTTTGGATAGGGAATTCTATTTAGAGGGGTTGAAAACCTTCTCGGATTTGGTTAGTTTCCCTAAAAGTGAGTTCTTTTTCTTCTTGGCTCACCATTTTTTATGTTTACCTAAAAATTATTTAACACAATCCCCAACAACAGCGCCAACAATTGATATCACTTCGAAAACACCAATAATAGTCTTGAATTCATTGACTACTATGGATTTTTAGTGAGGCAGTTATGGGGTTAAACCAACAGAGACTGTGAAGGATACCTAGGCTATAAACTAAAGGGAAATATAAAAACCTATCTAAAAGGAAATTTATTCAACAAACTATGCTAAGATAACTATGAAATGCATTAAAATAGATATAATAACTTGAATAATATAAAGAAAACTTGATTGATAATAGTTTTATATCTTGCAAACATTTGAATTAATCACCGGTTACTAAATACATTTTTTTCCTTATTGAATTCTTATAGACAAGCCTAAGTTAAATCACTCAATTTTCCATGGTCAGTGGTAGGAACCTGCTACAATACCACATACTAATTAGACTTGCCAAACCCTAAATGCTCCGCACATTTTTAATGGACTAGCAGCCTTACACTCTATGAAATCACTTGCCATACATGGTAACTAGCATGAGATGCTACAATCCTCATACTCCTACAGCGCAAGAAAACATCGATTGCTAACAGACAAGGCCCTGTTCAATACCTAACGTAATCCCCTTTACCGAGCGGCAGTAAGATCACTGACAAAGATCTCCTACACTTTCACTTGCATTGGCCGCTACACATGATGATTGTGATTAATCTAGTATAGTGTAAACATTAGATTTATAATCAATGCAATCAAAATTACAAGAATTAAATAAATAAGGTTATCAATTCATTAAAAAAAACCTCATAAATAAAGTTTGCAAGTGTTAAAAACCCTTAATCCGGAGAAGACTTAGTTATTACTACATATATAAATAAATTAAAGTAATTAAGACAAACTAAATAATACCTTTAACACAAATCAAGAACTCTTTGACTTTTCTCCAAATGTAGATCTAAAAACAAAACCTAACAAAAGTAAAAGTCTCCACTTGAACGTCTAAACCTTAGCTATTTATAGGCGAATGAAATAAAACGAACTAGATAGAGGGAATATTGCAAATCCACTAAATTTGGAAGTGTAAATCTTTTTATTTGTCCATAGCCATATGTACAAAACTCTAAGGATTTAGGAATTGGTAAGGAGACGCTACGACACTTTGTTTTCCATTTGATTTTGTCTTGACTCGAGTCAAGCGTCACGCTAGAGCCATCTGTTCACTTATAAGGCGTTGGGTGTATTCTTAGAATTTGAGGTTTAGTTTCCTCCTGGGTCTTCACACGGCTTTATTCGCAACATTTCCTTTTAGTTTTCTCCGATCCGGTCAAGTTTCAACTAGCGATTCCTTGGCGATTTCTTCACACTTGAAGGTGTTGTTAACCTTTATTTTGTTTTTTGACTGGATTTGTGTGGAAAATCACTCCTTTGTGTCAAATAGCTTGTATGTATCTTGAAAATGCAAAAAACAAAGGTTTAATGGTATGAAACATAGATTAAAATCTCGGGATTTATAGTAATGTCACACTAAAATATAGCACGATTGGCAATTTATCAATACCTTTACATGTTTATTAAGTATTACTTGCGTATTTGATTGTTAAGTGGGTATTCCTCATTACAGAGCTTTATTGTCCCTTTTCGATCACCCAACTTACATTTAAGGACCATACACTTCGGCGCTGGATCAAGACAAGGCAAAGGTAGTTGTTTGTAGTCTTCTCCTTTTGTGAGCCTTGTATTACTATATTCTATTTCTTTGTTTTGAAACTATTATACTTTGGTTTTATTAAAATGAGTCTTTTAGGTAGATTGAACCTTACTTTCCTAAGTTCAACTATTTGGAAATAGTTTCATAGTACGTCATATGGATTTCCTTTCATTTATTTCTGCATTTATTCATCGTTATGCATTAGTTGGTATTCCGTAGGTTACTTTAGGCATGCTTGACTATTTTCTTGGTTTCGATTCGGGTATTGGGCTTAGGTGGCGGTATCAGTCATACAATTCAGATCAGGTGAGGGTCATTGCAATTACATTGCATAGATATAGTTTAATCATTGGTACTAAAGATTATATTAGGGATTATAAACTATATTATCCAAGAAAGCTTTTAAAAACCTAGTTTTCTTTCTATTAGTGGAAGATTCACGCGTTTCAACCACATTTTAGTTACATCTATGGTCTTTCAAATGCTCTAGAGAAAGTAATAGTGAAACCACATTATGCTCTTTAAAAACACCTACTACTAAATAATAACTACAAAAGTTGTGTTATTTAACCTAGATTTTAAACATTTATGACTTCTCAAAAGAGAATGTACCTTTGATGATCCTAGTTACTACCTATGTAGTTCTCTCACATAATTATGGATGCAAGATTTCTAACTAGCAATTTATCCTATAAATTCCTCACACAATCACAACTATGGTAGAAACATCAATGATTGTAGACTACGATTCAAGAAAATAATTTATTCTCATTTTGAATTCAAGTATTGACAAGTGGCGAGCATGTATAATAAGTTTCCCATATATTCGTATTATTTTTGGTAGTGGTAAGTAAGATCGTCTCTACAAAGGTTTTGCAAACTTCCTATGAAAAATGTGTTTTCCTAGGGTTTTATTATTTTACTTTAACTTAATTAATTGAATTAAGACGAGAATTAAAATTATCTAATCAAATTAAAACAATTAAAGCAACTAATTAAACTAACTTAACTAACACAATTTAAATTCACTAATAATAAATATTCTAAATTAAACTTAAATCAAATCAATGTAAAACAAACATCTAAATAAATATCCAAAACAATGAAAATAAACCTTTTTGAATCCGAATATATTAATTAAAGTAAAGTCATAATCATACTATCATCATCTTATGAAGTATTCTTGAATCATTAAACCTAAATCATAAGCAAGACTTATAGCCTTTATCAAGCCATCATTTTTCCTTATATAAATGGAAAAGCCATATTCTAATCTTATCACTAATAGTTTCGAAAGTTCAAAGATAACTAATAGAAACAAAACAACATTTCACTTTTATTAAAACGTCTTACTACTAAGCAAATATTACTCAAATTGGTCGTATTAATATCAAAGTTAGAACACAATTCACCAAAGACATCCAAATGGTAAAAGACCTTTTAAATTAATCCACATTACTAATTTATATAAGATTTAGAACCTAACTATATTAATACAAATTCTAGACTATGCAAGCAAATTAAAAGTTTCTTGATTGTAATATGCAAAAATAAATCTATTGAAATTGTGAATTGACATGTACGTTTAAGTTTAAAGCATTAAGCACAAATTCTTCTTCATTATGAGTACATTGCGAGAAACCGATTAAGTTCATGTTCGAACTTTGTTTAGTAATAAACAACTCACACATATTCAAAACAAACATTGCAATCAAATTAATAAAAGACATTAATGAAAAATACCTATTTTTGGATACTTGAATCTCCAAGAAGTCTTAAAAAGAAAGAACAATAAAACTAAACTAAGCGTTATTAAAAATAGTCTAAAACTAATCAATGACAATTTATGGCTTTCTAGGGCTATTGAAAGCAATGAATTTTAAAGCCTTTAGGTCATATATACAGTATTCTATATTGTACATTTCCCAATCAAACTGAGATTTGTAGTAATCAAAATTTCTCATGGCCGACATTAGCAAATCCTGATTGAATCCTCCTTTTCAGCTAAATCACTAGCAAAATCATTAGAAAAAAGTCTCTGTGGTTCACCGATTTGTGTTGTGTATCCTAGTTCATTTCCTGAGTCGCTGATGAGTTGCTGGACTTCTCTACTGCTGATTTATGTATCGAATCCTAGTGTAAATCCTGTGGAATCCTTGTTTGTTTTCTTCAATTGATAGATTCTTTACTTTTCTTGCCTTTTTCTTCCATTTCTTCATATAACCTCAATATAACATGAAATCAAAAAATAAGAGAAAACCCAGTGTAATATAGCCTTTTATATCGAAAATCACCTTAAAATATACTATAAAACACTATCTAATTGACTTATTAAGAATACAAAAACATTTAACATATATTAATATCAAAACCTTATAAGCTACTCATGCAATTGCTTTAATTCATTATTAGTCAAGAACAAGAAATTTACTAACTCATTTTCATGGAAAACATCAATAATTCAATTGAAATAATAAATGGTACCTCAATCGTAAGTTGCTCCAAAGTAATGAATTCTTCAAGAAAGTTAAACTGCAAAGAAAATTATGTAGCAGATAATTAAATCGAAATCATAGCCTCTATTTACAGTTTACGTTAGCTCTAATCATAATCAAATTCAAAGTTTTCAACCTTATCTAAAGAAACTCGTAACCGACTCCAACATCATGATTTTATACTAAAGTCGTTGCTAAAATTGGTTCTTAACTAACATATATAATCTCTTCATAGCTCCATTCTTTGCGTCACAGCTTTCTTCACGATTCACTGTCAAAATCAATGAACTTATATTTTGCATGCTCTTAGTGATCAATTGATAGACCCCACATCAATGGGGCATCTAACCAGCTTAGATTATCCTAATTTCCTTATAATCTAGTAAGCAAACTTTACGTATTTATCGATTCGTAATTCAAACCCTACTTTTCTCATCATTCTTTAAGAGACATATCTGAGTTAGGATTCTTCAAAATAGGTTAAAATCTAAAATCCTAATCTAAGTCAATTAATTTAATCCTAAGTTCTTCCAATATTTTTGCCAACATCTCCTTTATTTTTAGACTTATGGCTAAATAGTTGGTTCCTCCAAATTCTTAAAAACTTGTAAAGAGGGTGGAAAGGCCCAAGGTCCTACAATCCACCATAACCACTCACAATATATATAAACCAATTTCATCTCGTTTCAAGAAATTAGAACCAATTAAAACCTTAATTAGTTATAAAAACTAGTTTCTTAAATTACTTAAATAAGTTAAATCTTACCACAATTGTTCAACATAAATCTATAATTGACACACGATCTCCAACACCTGTTATTATAAAATAGTTCAAACTATAAATTTATGGAGATATTAACTCAAACAAATCACAAAAATACTTCAGACATCTCTTTCCTTTCCCCAGACCCATTAACTGAACATGTCATTACCTAATAATAATTTGATAATGTTAGATAAGTAAATCCCATACTATCCAATACACATTTAATAATCGAAGGCGTCATAATAAAAAAAACTTTTAAAAAAGCAATAGTTCAAGATTAAATATATAAGAATGAAATCCATCCAGTTTATGTTATCCGACCACAATCAAACCATAACATTAAAAAGTGGTAAGTAAACAGTAATAAAGAATCAAGACGTAAGAGGATAGTTAAACGAGTCATCGAACCTATAGAACATTATTGGTTTGCATGTTTACATTACAATATGACTCATGGATATTTACTGAAATATCCTAAATGTTCCTACTCGACCATTATACTATGAACTATAATGTTTTAAAACTAGTGTAAGTCTTGAATAATAATCATATGTATATGGATATGAATCAAGATCATGTGTACTTGTTATGGAACAATGTAGTAGACCTACCCAATATGAAAACACCATATGGATTAAGTCGTAGGTGTTACTTATGAAAGGTATATCATTTAGTCCTCTGACGAGATTATAAGAGACTTCAATATTAGGGTCATATTAGTATGACACAATTAAACGTTGTCTTTAACTAGACAATTACGAAGGTTGAGATTTGTTACTATATGAATAATGTGTTGCGGTGTGTAATCGATATAGAATTTGTCTCTCTCATTTAGAGAAAGGTATTTGTGGATCTTTTGATATGTTGGACAAAAAATGGCAAAGTACAAGTGAATTCATATGACCAATCTCATTTAGATGTTTTCAGCCTACCTAGAGATCGAGACTAGTACAATTGAACATTAAAGGTAACCTTTACATGCCTTATGTTTAATAAAAGGATATCGTGTGACAAAGGATATGATATACACTATTGATTAGGTTGTACCAAATTTTATCTTTGTGCAACTTGGGTAGTCATAAAGATCAGTCAATGACACGTGTCGAGAGTGTACAATAACTTTTCTATATATCCTTATTATTTGTAGTAGCGATAAGTGATTCGAAATATAATAAATAACTAAACTAAATAAACTAGTCTTATTAATCACAATTCCATTTCATTAATATTTAAATCAATTTAATTCAATAATAAATAAATATCTAAACAAACATTCAGAACAATGAAACATTAATCTGCTTTGCATCCACACACATTCTCAAATCATATCCATAAGCATACTTAAATCTCATTATAAAGTATACTAGGTCACTAAACTCTAATCAAAAGTAAGTAGACAGCCCTTATCAAACCATCAGTTCTTCTAATATCGATGGAAAAGCCATGCTCTAATTTAATTGAATTAAACCGTTTGAAATCTCAAAGAAATTAACTTTGGGAATTAAAACCGCAAATGTTCAGTGAAAAATTTGAACTATCAATCTAATACCTTCTAAAAGCCACTTCAAGATTAAACATATAACTCAATCCACCTAGGATAGCTAAATGATAATATTTCTTTTGAACAATCCTTGTTACTACTTTAAACTAGATATTAAATCCAAATATCATAATCCACATTCTAGACTATGCATGCAATACAAAGCCTCATGATTACAATCTACAAATAATTATATATTAAATTAGTGAATTAAAGAATATGACTAGATTAAAGTATTAAGTACAAAATCATCTCATTATGACTACATCACATAACATATCAAGTTTATATTCGGACTTTGTTTAGATTAATAAACTACTCACTTATAATCATAATAAACATCATAGTAAAGTAAATAAAAGACATAGATTAATACCTTTGAATAAATACTTTGAATCTTCAAATCGTCTCCTAAATGTCAAATTCCGAAATTTTTAAATCGGTAACTACGGTTAATCCACCATTAAAAAAGCTTAATTATGGTTTTGGCCGAGAGTCGAGAATTAAACATCGGTGAATTTGAAATTTATAGTAAATTTTATTAATCTGTGATGTTTGCCTAGAGTTGTGTAATATATATTATTTTATTTTGCGAAATTTGAGTGATTGAGTAAATTTGAGACTCGCGAGATACATGTCGAGACGGGTGCCGAGATAGTTAGAATATTGACATAAATATTACTTTTGTATTTCACGACGAATAATTGAAAATAAATTAACAATTCTAAATTTGGACCTTAAATTGACTTAGTAAGCTGACGTGGGGATTTGCCTTGGTTTGCGCGTAAGTCGGGATTGGAGGTAGTGTGAAATGAGACAAAGTTGTGTGAGATCTTGTTTCAAGTTTGGTGTCGGTTGACAGTAGGCGAGGTTAAGATTTAGACTAAACTGGCGCAAGTTTGGATAAGTATGGCAAGAGGATTGGTCTATAAGGGTTTTGTATGTCTTGGACAAGTTAAGATTTTTAGGGTTTTGTTGTGACCAAAACCAATATTATGGAAATTTCACGAAGATAGACTATTTTGTCGAGATTTTTGTTCAATTTGGTGAAAATTCGGATAGAAAACGGGCGCCGAAAGTCAAAACACGTCAAAATAAGGATTTTTGGAATTAATAAATAAAAAGAAATAAAGCTGCTGACAAGCAGCTCAGGGTTTATATATAAATAAAGAAAAAAATTGAAAATAAAAAATCAATCGATTCCTTTTATATTCAACATAACATTTTCTCCTAAATTTCTCAATTCGATCTTTAGCTCCGCGAGTTCCCAACATCTGATTTTTTTCTTGATTTCTTTTCGTAAAATCGTAGAACATCGCGAGACGGTTAGTTCGAGCTAAGTTTTTATGGTAGAAACGAGGTATTCGGTCTGCAATTTGGTAAATTCTTAATGCAAGACATTTTTTCTCAATTCAATTTAAATTCTTGTGATTTTTTTCGATTTCTTTCACACTGTTTTGATAGAAATTCGTTAAAATTGTTGTTAATTGGTATATTGGATTGATTTGCGTCAATTTGGGATAACTATTTTGGAGATGTTTTAATTATTGATATTGATTATTGGTTTTAATCCAATTTGACTCCATGGGCTGTGAAAATATTTTGGTGTTGGTATCGGGTAGTTTCGTGGCATTTATTTTTGAGTTTTGAGGATTCAATTGCGAAAATATTAATTTGGAGAAGTTTTTTTTTTGTTCAAAATATATAAAGTTGAAAAGTCGATAGGCCATATGGGAAAATTCCTAACTTCTCTATCGGTGATCTGATTTGGGTGTTCTTAGAATCTATGGAAAGTAGGACATGAGTACTACAAGTTCCTTTAAGGTCATCATAAAAAATATTGAGGTTTTCAAGGTTAAAAACTTACCCTAAGTTGACTAGTTGAAAGCTAGTTGAAATAGTTATATAAATTAATATTTTTGGAAAATATTCTCAAGCGTACTTTGATCACAATTTTCATTAGGCTTTGTGATATTGTTTCACTTGAAGCTTGACCTATAATATAATTGGGTATGCAGGGAGGCTATTGGAACCATTTTCAAGGTGATCCGACGCTCTGAGAACCTTGAAAATTAAGCTTAAAGTTGGATGTTTGTAAGGTTAAGTAAATCACATAGTAACCTTTAAATTTTATGATTATATTTCGTATAAATTGTATTGATCCTTGAATTGCATTTTTGTTGTACATGCACGTGTAAGGCGTTACGAGTCTCCTTATAGTGTCTATATCATGGTTATTGAACACTATATTATGCTTGAGGGGCTGGAGTCACTGATACTTTGCATCACGTGGTTATCATGAGATCACATTGAATCAGATCATACTCTCATAGTCTAGAGGAACGAGACTCGTTTAGTTATTCTCCCCGCGCATGAGTCCTTATTACCGTTTACTTATCACTTTCGTAGATTGATCGTCTGATTGTGGTAGAAAAATAGAAAAGGGATGGGTTAAATATTGTATTTAAATTCTTTGGATTATATTGTTCATTTAAATTCCTTTGATTACTATGCATTTGATTATTACAGGTATACTAGATAGTGTGGGATTTACTTATTTGACATTATTTAATTTTTATAATTGGATAATGATAGGTTTTAGCGGCGACAAAGGAAAAGAAGAGCTTTTTGATTATTGGTGACTTGCTCAGTTTTTTCTCTCTATGTTTGTATTACTTTTGAATATAAAATATTGTATAAATGAGTTTTTGGGTTTGTGTAAGGTTAGGATATCTTTTGAAAGTGTTGAAATGGTTTCGAGAAGGATTGGAATTGTTTTAATAGTTTTAGGATGGATTGGAATGTCGAGAAGTTGAAGTAATAATGATTTAATAATATTGAAAGTCTGAGATAGGTTAGAATGAATAAAAAATCTTTATTAATGCGATATATTTTGTTATAGGATGGATTGTGAGTCCTTCACCATTTCCACCAAGCTAAGCATGTTTGTTGAAGATTTATGAAGGCTAAGATTTTTGGTGTAGGCTTAGAAATAGAGGAGATACTGGCGAAAAAGTTTTATGAATATTTAAGGATTATATAATTAATATTTACTGATTTTAAAGTACAAGATTCGTTTTAAAATCTATTTATGGTTGATAAAGAATCATATTTGATAATTACTCTGATAGATTTTTAATTATTTATTGATGGAGAGGTTGAGGCTGTTAGATTATCAATGGATTAAGGTAATCTAAGACAGTCAGATGCCCTTATTAAGTGGGGTCTGACATAAAAGCAATGAACAATAAATATAAATGTAAACAATAAACTATGGCCCCAAGAGCAATGAAATATTGATCTAAGTACTCAAGGGCAATTGATTTTGTAGCCCTAAGGTCATATATATAGTATTCTAAGTAATATATATCCCAAACTAAATCAAATGTCTCGTAGTTATCTAAAATTCTAAAAATCAAACCTACCGATTCATCACCGATTCCATTTATAACTCAAATCGATGGTTAAATCCTTGGAAAAGTGCCTATATGGTCCACGAATTTACATGTAAAACTTGAATCACTGCCAAATCGCCAGCTAAGATTTTCAATTCTTTTCAAATTCGCTAGTGACTCGCTGTGTATTTCTTCCACTCGTTTAAATCCTCCATTTTCTTTCCTTTTTGATCCATTTCTTCATATAGTCCAATTATTACCTTAAATGCCAAAAATAAGAGAAAACCCTGTGTAATATAGACTCTTACCTCTAAATTTACCCTCAAATATACTTTAAAATACTATCTAATTATTGACTTATCCATTAAAATAGAGAAGCAAACTAGAAATTGAGATACAATTTACTTTTGTTAATCAGTTCAATGGAATTTGGATTTGATGTTGTTTGGGTTTTTGAAAATAAAGTTTTAAGACTTTAACTGTGTTTCGAACCCCAAACCCAATAATGGTATCAAAGAATTCGAGTTCGGTTTCATTAAATCTGGTGCATATTTTCTTGAGTTATATATATGACATATTGATGAAATCATGTTATTAGTATATGTGTGTTAGGTTTTGGGGGCTCGAAACGCAACAAATTTTTTTTTTATTTAGAAACTCGAACTGGATCAAATTTGAATTTCATTGAACTGATTAACAAAAATAAACCGTACCTTAACGCTAGTTTGCTTTTCCATGTTGATTAATGTTTAAGATGCTCCTCGGGATGAACGTCATCTATCAGAAATCCATACATGAACGGTGGCCGAAAATCTGAGTGTTAGCTTGAAACAAAACACGAAAACAATTTTTTTTCCTCCCTACAAGCTCTCGAACGATTGAGAAATCTAACTCATTTTCTAAAAAAGAAAGTTACATTCCAACCTTAATTTATTTCGTAATTTTGAATCACTTAACACACTTATTTATACAACCCTTGTATAAAGCTGGGTAAGTGAATTACCAATATACCCCTACATAAAGTTACATTAATAAGACACATTTTAGTGATTTGTGTGTTATGAATTTATTATATAAAATTTATTGTTCCCAGCTATGTAAAATGCCACAAAACCATTATTTGTTTGAGACCGAATATGTTCATGTAACGTTAGCAGTGAACAAATACCATTTTGGTAGACAAGTCATAAGCGATCTCTAGGAAGACATTATGACTACCCAAGTTACACGAAGATCAAGATCGATACAATCTTATCAGTAGTGTATATCATATCCTTTTGTCCTATGATATCGTTTAATTAAACATAAGGCACAAAAAGTCACTCTTAATGTTCAATCTTACTTTTTTTTATCTCTAGGAAGACTAAAAACATCCAAGTGACAATGATCATTTCAATCCTTTTCGATTTGGCGATTTTTAGTCTAACATATCGAGGGATCCGCTGATATCACTCTTTAAACAAGAAAAGCAAATTCAATTTTGATTCCATACATCCACACATAATTCACATAGTAACTAATCACAAACTTTTAATCGCCCGATTAAAGAAAACATTTGATTATGTCAAATAAATATGATTCAAAATTTAAAGTCTCTGTCTCAAGTTAGAGGACTAAATCATATATCTATCATAAGTAAAACCTATGACTTAATCTATGTGGTGTTTTATAGTGATCATCATATGACCATTAATCAAGAGTCACACTGGTCTTAATTCATTGTAGTTCTCAGTATAATGACCGACTAGGGACATTTAGGATTTTTAAGTAAACATCTATGGATCTTATTATATTGTAAACATGCAAACCAATTATAATAATGAACAAAAATTGGAATCCTCGATTTTATTAACTAAAATAGTAATAGAAAAAATGTTCACATGATTGACCTAGGGCACATGCTCCAACAATATGTATGTGATATACACGATTCTGTCATGATGATTGGCATGTTCTTGAACAATGTGTGAGATGCATATATACATGATTTATGTTCAAATAGGTTTGTAGCCATGCTAGTAATCATGCTTAGGTTAATTTGATTAACATATTGTGTTTTTGGTTGAAATTCGTGTTATGGAGTCAATGCCGCCATAAGGTAGAATCTTTAATTTTTGTATATTGAGTCCACTGACGAAATCATTATTTTTCGGTATACATGTTTATTTCAAATTAATTTAAAATCTCATAAATTATATAAACTCGATGATGAATTCGAAACTAGTATTATAATAATAGTTTTTATTCATGATTCAACTACATATATTATATTGATATGGATAAGAACCAAATATGATTTAGATGATATATCTCATTGTATTTATCTGTTGGTATTTTTTTATGTTTTTATATTCCTATTAGATAGGAGATAAACATCAAATCAGATAATACTTGCAATTCCTATAAGATAGGAGAGATATATAATAAAGTCGAAATTGATAAGAATTAAATTTGATATGGTATAAATCGTAATTAAGATAAGTTAAGATTTAAAATATCTTAAACTCTTGTTAAATTAGGATACACTATTTAGTAAGTGTGCTCGAGTTAATTAAAAATGTTTTAATTAACTTAACTAAATTAAGCAGTTATTTTAGTCAATTGGATTGACTAAAATGATAAGAAACCTTAGGCGGGTTTCAATTTTCGAAACTAGAATCTGTCTTTAAAAAAAACGGGGGCACTACCCCCTATACCACTTGCTGACCCACCATCGTGACCATTGTATACTAACCGGACAACGGAACAATTGTTTAACTTATCTCAATGGAAAAAAACTCATCTATTGGTGAATAGTATTTAAATTTCCTAACTTGTTTAGTGATTCTACAAACATGAAAGTATATGATATTTAATTGTTTAACTCAAATTACAAGAATCATAAACCTATATAAAATCCCTTTTAAAAATTTTAAGTCAAGTGTCATCCATTTTCAAGCACTTGTTGAAACCTCAACCACATCAATACAGGGTATATTCTGTTATCTTGGTGAGGCAAGCTGGGTAACGATTAATTTTGTTGGGGCATGTGCCCTAGTCAATCTACAAACATTGTATTCTTATTATTTTAATTAATAAAATAGAGGTTTTCATTTGCTATTTTATTATAAGTAATTGTATGTTTAACTTTCAATGAGATCCATGGGTATTTGTTGAAATATCGTAAATGTCCCTAGTTGGTCATTATACTGGGAACAATAATAAATTAAGACTAGTGTTAATCTTGATTGATGTTCATGTTATGATCATGCGTATAGGAATATGAATCGAGATCATGAGTACTTGTTAGGGAATATGGTATTGGATCAACCCGCTATGAGAACACCACATGAATTAATTCAGAGGTGTTACTCATGATAGTTATATCATTTAGTCATTTGACTTGATATTATCATAGACTCCAATATTAGGAGCAATGGTGATTTGACACAATCAAATGTTGTCTTTAACTGGACAAGTATAACTAATGTGATTGGCTACCTTATGAATAATATGTGAACGTGTGTTATCAAGATAATATTTGTCATTCTCTTATAGAAAGAAATATTAGTGGATCCCTCAATATGTTAAACTATTAAATGACAAAGTCCAAGTGAATCGATATGATCAATGTCACTTCGATTTTTTCAGTCTACCTAAGGATTGAGACTAGTATGATTGAACAGTAAAGGTGACTTTCCATACCTTATTTTAATCAAAGGATATTGTACGATTAAAGGATATGATATATGTTATACATTAAGTTGTATCGATTTTGATATTCATGCTACTTAGGTAGTCATAATGCCTTGCTAGAGACCGCTTATAACTTGTGTACCAATATGGTTTGGGTTCACTGCCAATGTCCCAGCAACCTATAGGGTCGCACACAAACAATGGCTTTTCGCAATGTCAATTAGTTTAGAGTAATGAATCTTATATGATAAAATTCATCATATAAAGCCTTTATGATTTCTAATATGATAACTTATTAATAGGGGCGTATGTGTAATTTTTTTAAACTGCTTAAATACATTAGTTGTATTATGAATATGATTTTAATTGATGGCTTATCTAAACATATAAAAGAGGATGAAACTCTAAAACGAATTAAGATTTCATTTTTTTGCTATTTTTTAGTTCTTTAGATTTTGGAGAGAGAAAGAAAAACGTTTTTTATCTCTCATGAGGCTAGCACTCCAAATTGTAGTCACCATTGATGTGTGGATTTCCGATAGAGGACGGGTGCTTGAACGTCTTAAAGATCAAATAATCAGATAAAGAAATCACGGATTAAGGTGTGGTTTACTTTTGTAGATCTGGTTTAATTGAACTTATTTGCGATCTTATTAGGGTTTTTCAAAATTGTTTTGAATTTTACGCTACATACGAACATCAAAACCCATTACATATTTTGTTTGAAATGGTAAGAGTTAATGAAGCTATCTAAATAGTTTTAGGCTTTAAGCACAAGATGAGATAAACATGCTTAGGCATAAGATGTTCTAATCTCATAAAAATAACTAAAATTTATAGAAGATGTAATTAGCAACAAGTACCTACCTAAATAACCTAGTTCAAAGTGACATGCCTTAGTTGTCTTAGAATTAGTTAAAATATGAATTTTAGTCCTCTAAAGTAACATTGTGTTTTAGAATGGTTGTTGATTTAATGGGGAGTCTATTCCTTTATACTAAAATAAACTTTGCTTAATCTTTTTAGTAGATCTATAGCCTCTTTAAATCACATCAATCTCTCGTCACTACGATCCATCCTTCAGAAGGATTAGTTGTTTGGGACAAACTTCTTTGACTGGTTCAGAAACTTGAGAATTTTTCTTAAGCATGAACACAAGTTGTATGTCTTGGATGATCCTATTCCCAAGGAACCACTAGCCAATGCCTTGAAAGCTGTGAAGTATGCATATAGTTAGCATGTCATCGGTTCAATTGAAGTTGTATTAAATATGTTGGCTATCATGATTCCTGAACTTCATAAGGACATGAAACACATGGAAGCCTATGACATGGTTGCGATGCTGAAGAAAATGTTCTAAAAGCAGGCAAAGCAAGAAAGGTCAGAGACGGTTAAGAACCTTCATTCTTGCAAGATTATTGAGGGTGCATCAGTTAGTCCTCATGTTATATAGATGAAGGGCTATATTGACCATCTTGATAGACTTGGGTTTTCCATTAGCCAAGAGTTGGCTACATACTTGATCCTATATTCATTGTCAAATAGTTACTTGGTATATATGGTGAACTACAATAGGAATAACATGGAGAGGTGCATCTCAAAGTTTTATTTCATGCTTAGGACTACTCAGCTGAATTTCAAGAAGCCCTCTACCAACGTGTTGATGGTTTAGAAAGGAAAAGCTATGAAGAAGAAAGGTAAAAGCAAGGCCAAAGTTGCCAAGGTTGTTGTGCCTGTCACAAAGCATGTGACACAAGTCAAGCTTAAGGCTACTCCTGCTTCACATAAACATAACAAAAATAAGAAGAAATAAAATTTTCATTTTTTTCATGCACTTGGTCATTAGTTCAGAAATTGTGATCTCAAACTAGAAGATCTAAAGAAGAAAAAAATGGGCAGTGCGATTAATGCTTCAAGTATTTACGTTATTGAATGTAACTTCTCTACAAGTGTTTCATAGGTATTGGTGTGAAATTCAAGAATTTCATAAAATTGATTAGAAGACTAATTCAGGACTTCAAATTTTAATTGGCAATTTAGGTATCCGAGGTGGGACTCACGTATTACAAATAGAAGATCATGAGTTAAAATATATTTTTATGTGTCGCTTGACTAGTTAGTGTATTATAGTCTATTCATTGTAAACAAGATGATAAAAATTAAAGGGCAATATTGCCATTTTGCATCCTTTCCTTTTATAAACAAAAATCGAAAGAAGGGGTTTCTTCCCCATTTCAATCCTCTTCTCCAATCATGCTCTCATTGACAACTCGGCCGCTTTCTTTTTCTCTTTATCTATCTCTTTCTCTCTAAAAAACTTGAGCTCTCCATCTCTTAGTAATATCTCTCTCCTTCTCTCTAGAAATCGAACTCCCCAGCATGACCACTCTTTATCTCTCTCTGTGCAAATCATATCCTCTCTTTGTCTCTCGCGATCTTAATGTAAGCATAACAATGTGTTACCTTAATTAGCTAATTATCATTAATTTGAACTCTTATTAACTCGGGTTAGGCTCGTGGTTGAGCACGAGTTATCTTAATTAGTATGTGTGTGTCGTTTGGTAATTGTATGGGTTGTATTATTAATTATGAAAGATACTTGCATTAATTAGTCTATATTTGAATAATTGCAAAATTATTGGATGCTTAATACCGTATGTGAGTCAAGGTTGTCGCACATGGGTTGTGAGGTAGCATGCACGCCTGAGTGTACCAGTTGGCGCACATGATGAGGTGATAAATGCATGAATATATGCATATATATTGTATGTATAAATATATATTGAAAATAATTGATAAATTGGTGGGCGCCTAGTGACACGCAGGATCGAGGGTGACACGCGTAAGTTGTATAATAGTGTGCATGCTCGAAGGTGGTCGGTGGCGTGCGTTGTGAGTTTCTAAATGTGAAATATATAGTTATCTATGTATTTATATATTGTTATATATAAATATAAAAAATGAATCTTATAGTTTAAATCAAATTAAATTTTAAATCTTATATTCACCTCGAGATATGTGTTACACTTTAGTCTGGATAATGAATAGTATAACTAGTGTGTGTAAGGTGTGGTTGGAATTGTTATGCCTCGAGATGCATGGAATCAAATCTCAAGGAAAATCAATGTGCATGTGTATACATGTATCAAAATCGGTGTTACTTTAAGAAATGTGGCTTTTTTCTTTTCATTTAGATCAGCCTTAAGATTCGTCCATACGAATCTTGAGAAAATCTTATATTTTTCTCATAGAGATCTAAAATTAAAATTCAAAAGAGAGAGGGGTCGAGATTGAGGGAAAGGGAAATGCGATTGATTGAAGATTGGGGATGTGCGTTGTTGTGTGTTGTTAATGCAATTGATGTTGTTTATTGTGTCATTATTGTTGCTTGTTGTTAATGGTGAATATGAGATGTTGAGATAGGAAGCTCGACTTGTCCAAAGAAAGAGACGGCTAGGGGTCATCTTCCCTACCCTAGAGTATCCTAGGGTTGGGCCAAACCCAACACCTGTGAATGAATTGAAGAAAATTAAATGATTTGCAGGCATCAAAATTAAAGGAGACAAGGAAGGTGATGGGGGTTTGATCCCCAGACCGAACTGGTCCGGGTCTGTTCTAGGGGTC
Source organism: Stephania cephalantha (assembly GCA_039657325.1). NCBI lineage: Eukaryota > Viridiplantae > Streptophyta > Magnoliopsida > Ranunculales > Menispermaceae > Stephania > Stephania cephalantha. The sequence continues at coordinate 34,795,583 of CM077570.1, read as the reverse complement.
AAACCCCACTTCATTAAAAAAAAAGGCTAAAATTCAGAAAAATTCCAGAAAATAGGAAAAAAATTGAGAAATTATATTTTTAGGCCAAACAATAGAAATTATGTATTTCTATGAAATTTAGGAAATTTGAGATTCTTTCGAGACTTTATACAAAGGTTTTTAGGTCGAAAAATGGTCATATTGACCTAAAATTGACAAATTGGTTTTGAATTCAAGTGGGACTAGTTTGGTAATTTTAACTAATGAGTATTAGACTGAAATTGATGATGATCAATATATTTTAGGTTCTTGAACGACGGGGAAAGATTTATGGATTTCGAGAGTTGAATAAGTTCGTATAAAGTTAGGAAAGCTCAGCACAGGTAAGTGGGACTCGTACTCTTATCAATAATGCTACGTAATTAGTATATTTCGTTCATATAGCACCATGGACTGGGAATGTGGCAATGTACCGTGACTTGACTATTTTTGTTTTTAAAAGTGAAAATCCTCCTAAGTGTCGATACGACAGATCGGGACTAAAGATGTGAAGGTTAGGCTGGAAATGGATTCCGCCCTTTATCCTAATAAAAGGAAAAAGGTTAGCATGGAAATGGATTCTGTTTTTTCATCTTCAGTAGGCCGGAGTTCAACCTTAGTCGTTCACTGTCCATTTAGGGTAGGTAGCTCAGTTACATTAAAATACTCTAACATAATTGCACAGTGACCAACATGGGGTTTTGTAGATCATATTCTTGGGTAAGGTAAGAGTACTACTCTCAAGTTATTTAGAGTTGATCGCTCTATTATATTTGAATCCATTGGCAGAACCCCATGTCAATCAACATATGGATTTTGTAACATTTTCTTATGTGAGGAGAGAGTATAACTCTAAAACAAAAATGAAAAATAAGTCATGAGTACAGTTACAATTGATATTTGAACTTGCATTTCGTTATTTTTTTATATCATTTTTAATGCCTAAATAGATATGTTTTGGATTCATATTGCTATTCATCAATTAATTGATAGTAGTTGATAACTGAGATGTTTATGAGCATCACTTACTGAGCAAGTTAGAGTGCTCATTCCCCAACTAACATTTCAAGATAATGATGTGGGCTTTGACTCAAGAATGGAGAAGATTAGGAGTTTATAGTCTTCTCTACGGTGAATTAGTTTCCTTAGTGTTTTATATATTGTATTGAATTGCTATTTTGTAATAAACAGGGTTGGGATATGGTTTTACGACCGAGGTTTTATGTCGATTTTTGTATAACTTATGTTTTATCGAAAAAATTTTAAATCTACTTGCATTTTATTTTAATTATTATTCAATTATCAAGATATACAAGTTGAGTTTATTAGGTATTAAGAAAAGGCTACTGGCTCTAGTTAACTGAGGGTGTTATACCGGAGCTTAATTACGGTTTCAAGTAAGGTATCACCCTAATCGGGATAGAGGATGTTATACTCACGGTAAACAAATGAGAGAAATATTCGATTAAGGTTACTTTTAACACTTGTTTGGTAAATTTGACGTTAGTTTTGTTGATTGATTTAATAAGAATTTTGTTCTTGGTTCGGTTGATAAGGGGGAGAGATGGTTGACATTGAATTGGGATGTCGAATGTCATTGTTTGGATTTGTTGTTGTGTTGATTTTGAGGTGTTGTTATGAAGTAAACTGGGGTTTGATTAGTTGAGAAATGAGGGGAATTTAAAATATGGGTAACGATATGTTGTTGTTGTTATTAGATGTTGATTTATATTAAAAGTTGGATTGAGGATGTATTGTTAATGTTGAAGAGCAACAGAGTAACTACTATAATTAGGAACTTAAGGGAAGTCCTTGGGTAGTGCTACTGCACTACCCATCGCGTCCCTACCGTGGCAAGGAAAAACCTTATAATGGAAGAGCCTCCCCAGGCATGACTTGCCAAGGCAGGGCAAGGCATGCTTTACAATGCAAGGTATGACCCTACCAAACCCAGGGATGTCTTAACAACTTCTTAGGCCGATCCTTAGGGTTTATTTAGATTTACCCCGCGTATCCCCTGGGTAGAACCCGAGTGCAAAGCTCGATCGAGTTACAGTTTGCACGACGCCATAGCACTTGGGGAAGAGAAAATAAAAAACAATTTATGGAAATAAGTAAAACTGATGGATTGAGTGTTTTCAAATGGAGTGATGATATGGAAACTTGTTTGAGTTTCCATTTTGAGGAATTGGCCAACAACAAGTGAATTGAGAATTGTTAGTAGATGAAGTACATAATGTCATAGCAAAATGATCAAATAAAGATGGAAAACGTGATGTAATGGTTTGATAATCCAATTGAGATTTGTTAAGGTTTAGAATATGTGGATGATATGTGAGTTGTTGTTGTGTTGGCATGAATGGAAGCATAATTAAATGGATGTGGTTAGTTAATCAAATTAAGATAAATAACTTTGTTTTATGACATAATGAGTCAAATTGGGACACATCGAAATTTTTTTTTACTTCGTTATTATTTGAAAAATGGTTTGAAAATATTAAAATAGAGTTGTAACTCTAAAATGTAAGTTTTATAGTGTAATAGGACTTTTGGGAGCACGTGAAAATTTGGTAACATTGTATGAAGCTTCGTGACAAATTTTGAGTTGGTTTAACAGTAAATAAACATTATTTCTTGCTTTTTATATGACATCCGGTTTATATTTTGCATAATGAGGGAGTGGGCCTCTTGACATTGCATTCATGACATCCGGTAAAGTTACCCCTACTTCAAGTGATCCATCCACCCGGGTGCTCGACGTATTGCAAGCATTTAAGGCAGGTAATGTGGAGTCAATGGTAGCATGCATTGAACTTATAGTACAATTTTAAGTTCACTTTGGGGTGGCCAACCTATTAATGATCTTCGAACTGGAAATGAGGGATTTTGTTGTATATTTATTTTGTTACTTCGCTTATTGTGCAATATTCCATATCATTTCTTGTTATTACTCGTTGTAAAGAGCAAGTTAGATGTTTACTTATTTGACACTATTTATTTTGTGCATATGATTATTTGGTGTCCTCGAAGTTGCTTTGTCAAGTTTTGAAGTGAGCGAGGACTACAAATGAAAGAGCAAACAAGACTTGAAGCCTATGGTAATGCTTTTAGAGTTTTAGTTTTCTAGTGGTAATCATGTTATATATATGTTGTTTTTCTTGGATGAATGTTGGTCATGAAACACTGTGAAACGTTATGCGAGTTTCCTAAATTAGTTTTAAGTAAGTTAAGAGGTTTATGTTTCAGTTTAAGTTTATTTTGGGATTTTAAAATTGTAATCAAGGTATTGGAGACTCTAAGTTAGTTTATAGTTTGAATGTCATTTATATTATGAACTGCCAAATTTTTAAAAATTACGAAAAACATCTTCAATGATTTCCTAATTTGCTCCAATTAAACAAATCTAGAACTGAGGTATGTTGAGGATATAAATTTAGTTTTAGAGCACTATAAGGATAGAAATGAAAAGTAATTTAAGTTCAAAGTTAATCAAATGGATTACGTGCCTAATTCGAGGAATTAGGCTAAGTCAAAACTTAGGGAGACGGGTTTTGACGAAGTTGGTATCAGAGCCTAGTTTTGGCATAATTGGAGGAAAACTTTGTTTAAGAACTAAAGAGTGATTGAGCACGATTACTTAATAAGTGTCTGTGAGCAGGGGATACTTTGTTATTTTGATATGTTTGTTATATATTTATGAGTTATAGTTAGATATTCGATAGGAAGTTTATTCTCCCTGTCTATTCGATACTTAACTCATGAGATATGATGAGTAAGATTATGAACATATGATTAAAAAGATAATAGACTTATGAAATGAAACTGAGCATGATCGGATATGAAATGGACTTGTTGTTAAAGTTTTGGAATTAGAGGAACTGAGGAGATTAACGAATTAATGATGAACTAACAAGCACACTCCGATACTAAACAAGAATTGATTTTGCAAAATGACTTGAATGTCTTCCTCTGCATAGGCTCGGCCTAAACAATTAATCAAAAAAATTGATAATGTCAACAACCACTATAATGATATCTTATTCTCACAAAACTCAAATAATGAATGATTATTCATACAATGGCGACCTTGATTATTTATAGACTTAGTATATCTAATTTATCTAGCAATTCAGTCTTAAATACAATACAACTCGAAAAACATCCTCGATCTCCAATTATAACTTTTATTGGAATCATCTAAAATTCAACAAATAAGTCTTATATTCCTCAAACAATCTTGAATGTCATCTCCATAAATTTATTTAGTTCTTTATGCACCTTTCTCTTGCACTTGTTGTTGAGATCCATCTTGAAGTTCTCTCCTTGCAGTATCGAACTTCTCCACTGTTGTAGACTAATATTGACAGTTGCTCTGTTGAAGTGTCTAACTCATATTCTATTCCTCGTTCGACTTCAATTTTGTCTTCATCTTTGACTTTGACTTTAATGCTGTAATCTTCACTGGAATCTCATTTTACTATCTTTGAGTTGTATCTATACTTGAACATCTTGCTAAGTCAGGCTTCCATCTTCATTGCAACATTTACCTAAGTACAAAATTGAAATGAAAAGAGATGCAAAATTGGAATTGATAAAAGATACTGCATGATGGCGAAGATACAAATAAAACGAAAAGAGATGCAAAACTTACAGCTCAGTTAGTCTATACTATCCTTTTTGGTTAGAAATACTAAAAAAAAAGTACAGTGTATCTTGCTTAATATGTTTGAAGAATTAAGTATACTTCTATGATAATTCGAGAAAATCCAGATGTATATATTTCGAGTAGTGGTGAAAAGAGATAACATATCTATAACTTTTAAGTGATAAAAGTTAAAAGTTAAAATATGAGGATAATAATGTAATATGTCGTTCTCTGTTTAGAAACGTATATATACCCAAGTTAGGGAAATTAAAACATTTTTATTCTAGTAATGAAAAAAGTTTGTTGAATAGTTAATGATTAAGACAAATGACGATATGAAGTCTCCAAATTTAAAGAAATAAAAGAAACCAATCTGAGTAAATTGCTAATGTGGAAACAGGAGTAGTTATGAAGAAAATTTGGAAAAGATTAGTGCTTAAATAAAAGAAATGAGATTCTTTATGAACACACGAATAGAGAATTGCTTGATATGGTTAAAAAGTCGTTACCTTTCTATCTAGTCAAATGGAAAATTAAGTTTATTAGATGACGAGTCAAAATTGATAATTGTTTTCTAGTCCATGAAGCTAAACGATAATTTAAGTAGTCATTTAGAGAATGAGTTGGAGTTGCATGATGTGTCAAGTTCCATTCTCTGATCGGATTGGAATTCGATATCTCTTGTCATGAGATGACATATGTAATTCGAGATCTATAGTCATGGGATGACTTATGTAATTCTAAGTTTTGCTAAGAAACGCTGGAATAGTAATATATCTGATAGACACGCGACTCTACTTTAGCATCTAATGTTGTGCTTAAATATTATTTGCATCACTTTATATATTTAGAATAATGATAGTTTAAGAATTGTTTCGTTTAGAAATTCAAATGGTAATATGGTTAGTGATTAGAAAGCAAACTGGGATGTGTATACCAGAGTTGAATGGATAAGGAAAAATTCTCAATGGTTTGTGGAATGGTATTCAAATAATAATGAAAATGGTTTTATTGAAAAACAAGATAGGCTAGATCTTGCTAAGTATTGATAATTGAATAAGATTCAATGCATGAAATGTGAAGGAAAGCACAATCTATCAGATATTCCAAATACTTTATTCGTTTAACACGTCAGTAATTCACAAAACGTCAAGATTGTCATAGAAATTGTTAAAACTTTTCATTAAACTGAGAAGTTAAAATGTTTATAATCTTTACCACCGAGTTGTTAATTACAATTAAAGTGATAAGGTCCACTTAATAGTTTCACCTTGAAAATGGTTTTTAAGGTTTAGATTAAAATAGGTTTATATGAAGGATCATTTTCTCATATCTCTTTTAGTTCAGTTAACCTTTATGTTTAAGTTTTGACGAAAAACTTTTTAATTAGTTCGGGAGAATTGTGAAATTCAAAAATTTCATAAACTTGACTAGACGATTAATTAAGAATTTCAAATTTTAATTGGTCATTTAAGTATCTAAGGTGGGACCCAAGTGTTCCAGACTAGATATCAAGAGTTAAAATATTTTTGTCACTTGACTAGTTGATGTATTATACTATATTCATTGCGAAATATAGTCAAGATGAGACATAAAGGCAATGTTCGCATGCTTCAGAGCGTGTTGGAGTTTTTCTCAATTTTTGGTGAAATTGGGGTGTTTTTCGAGGTTTGAATTAGGGTTTAAATTAAGAGATAAACGTGAAAAAAAAAGAAAACGGTTAGGAAGGGTATTGAGTTTGTAATCGACAGGATAAGATATAAAAGGGAAATATGTTAATTTGGCATCTTTCCATTTGAAAAACAAAAATCGAAATAGGGGTTTTGTTGCCCATTTCGATCCTTTTCTCTAATAGTGTTTTTTGTGACAACTTCGTCTCTCTCTCTTTCTCTCAACTATTCCTCCCTCAAGCTTGTGTTCTCCCTCTCTCAGTGATATCTCTCTCTCCCTCTCATTGGAAATCAAACTCCCTAGCATCACCACTATCTATCTCTTTTAGTGCCAATAATTCCCTCTATCTGTCTCTCTCAAACTCACTGTCAAGGTGGACAAAGGAGAGCAATCTTCATTTAAGGTGAGTTTTAACCATTGTTTGGTGAATTCGACATTAGTTTAGTTGACTTAATTTTTTTATTGATTTAATATGAGTTATGTTTTTTGTTCGGTTGATAAGTAGGAGAGATGCTTAATGATGAACTGGGATATGGAATGTTGTGGTTTGGATTTATTGTTAGGTTGATTTTGAATTGTTGTTATGAAGTCAATTGGGGTTTGATTAGTTGAGAGACGAGGGGAATTTAAGAGATGGATGACGATGTGTTGTTCTTGTTGTTCTTAGTCGTTGATTTTAGTTGAGAGTTTGATTGAGGAGGTATAGTTGATGTTGAAGAGCAGCCAGGTCACTGCTATAATTAAGGGCCCAGGGCATCCCTACCATAGCAAGGCAAGGCACATTAGGAAGGCCTAGCCACTACTCAGGCTGATCCTTGGGGTACTTTAGATTTTAACTGGGTCTCCATTAGGTAGTACCCGAGTGCAAGACTCGGTCGAGTCTCAGTTCGGCCAACACCATAGCACTTGCAAAAGAGAGAATAAAAGAAAATTTAGGGATATCAATAAAATTGATGGATTAAGTGGTTTCAAATGGATAGATGATATAGGAACTTATTTAAGTTTCCATTTTAAGGAATTGGCCAACAACAAGTAAATTGAGTATTTTTAGTTTATGACATACATAATGTCATGCAAATATGATCAAATAAAGATGGAAAACATGGTGTTATGGTTTGATAATCCAATTGAGGCTCTACGAGGCATAAATGATATGTGAGTTGTTGTTGTGTTGGCATTAATGGAAGCATTATTCAATAGTTGTGGTTAGTTAATCAAATTAAGATAATTAAGTTAAATTTGTGATAAAATGAGTCAAATTGGGACTCCTTGAAGGTTTTTAATCAAGGCTTGAAATAGGCAAAACTTATGCTTTGTTAAATGAGTTTAAGACTTAATTTGGGAATGCATAAACAAGTTGTTGGTCATTGTGAGGCTAAATAGGTGGTTAAAACCCTAATTGGAGTTCATAAATAAGTTGTTATTTTTTTGGAATCTAACAAAGGGTTTAGAACCTATTGAGATGTTTGAAAACATGGAAAATAGGTGTGAAGGGTATTTGGAGATTTTTAAAGAGTTGTTGTTATTGTTTAAGGGACTTGAACTTAGTTGTAAATTGGAAAATGGTTTTAACTCTGTTATAGCTTGAAAAATGGTTTTGAAATATTAAAATGAAGTGTAACTCTAAAATGTGGATTTAATGGTGTTATAGGACTTATGGGAGTACGTGTGATAAGTGATTATTTAGTCTTATATATAATAGTAGTTTATTAGGGAGGCACATATATAGTAAACTTAATTGGTTATGAATATAAAGATTTGAAACTTAAAAGCAATGTGGATCTTACGTTATTCACATCGATAGGTAGAGTTCTAGTTTGCACATTAGAATCTTTTTCATCACGATAGTGGGTTGAAGTGGATTTGGAGGAAATCTATCTATTCTAATTAGGCATTGCATAAACATAATAAAGATGAGAAAGCGAGTCAAAAAATATAGTATTTCATTACCTAGGTGAAGTTGTGAACTAAGATATTCTTAATATAAAAGATTAAAAGTAACTTACATTGATTCGTTAGATTAGATTAGTTAAGTTCACAAATAAATTACAAAAAGGGATTTTCTTAGCAATAACGTGACTAGGTAATATTGAGTGCATACACCTTTCCTTAAGGACGATATCCATAATCAACATAACTTCGTCACACTATTACTACAATCAAGTTATTACATTTGCTTCCATGATTAACGTAATAGCCAGGAAAATGTTGTGTGAGGCTTCGTGGTCAACTTTGAGTTGTTTTAACTATAAGTAAATACTATTTTTTGCTTTTTACAATAATATGATTTATATTTTGCACAGTGAGGGAGTGGGCCAGTTTATCATGCATTCATGACATCGAGATAAAGTTACCCATGTTCGCTCGTAAAAGTGTGATGTGATCAACTTAAGACTAGACGTACTGTAGGCGTCTAAGGCGGGTAATGTAGAGTCTGGGTTAGCATGCATTGAACTAATAGTACAATTTTAGGTTCACTTTGGGGTGGCCAACCTATTAATGAGCTTCAAACTGGGAATGAGGGATTTTGTTGTATATTTATTTCATTACTTTGCTTATTATGCAATATTTCATTTTATCTCTTGTTATTACTTGTTGTATAGACCAGGGAAGATGTTTACTTATCAGACACCATTTATTTTGTGGACATGATTATTTGGTGTCATAAAAATTGCTTCGTTAGGTTCTGAAGCGAATGAGGACTATAAAGGAAAGAGCAAACAAGACTTGAAGCCTATAGTGATGCCTTTAAAGTTTTAATTTTAATGTTGTAATCATGATATATATATATATATATATATTTTAGGGGTTCTTAAGGTGTGTGTATGTTGTGAAACACTGTTGAAAGGTTATGAGAATCTCCTAAGTTAGTTTAAGTTCAGTTGAGAGGTTTATGCTTCCCTTTAGTTTTATTTTGGGATTATGAAGTTGTAACTAAGGTATTGAAGACTTTAAATCAATTTGAAGATTGAATATTATTTATATAGTGAACTGCGTGGAGTTGTGTGTCCTTTTAATCCTCTCCCTAATTATGTTGTCTATAAGGTGAGTTTTCCGACATGCCACTTTTAGAGGAGGTGTTGCCAAAACTTTTATAAAATACGAAGAATATCAAGTACGATTTTCAAATTTGCTCCAATTAAACAAATCAAGAACATTTAATCGAGATTTGGATGGTTTTAATTTCATTATTGTGAATAATAAATGCTCCATTTCTCATAAAGGTGTATTTTATGCAAATGTCGATTTGTGTTATGGTCTTTGTATTATGAACATGAAAAAGTCCATGGATATTCTCATTTTTAACATAAATACAAAGAGATTCAAGTCAAATGATTTGAATCAAACCTACCTTTGTCATTATTGTCTTAACCACGAAACGAGAAATGCATTTCAAAGCTCCATAAAGATGGATTTTTAGATTTATTTGATTTTGAATAATATGAAATATGAGAACCTTATTTATTAGGCAAGATGACTAAAAGTTTTCTTATTAGATACATTGAAATGGCTAGTAATTTGTTAGGTCTAATACATACCAATTTATGCGAACCTATAAATACTATGGCTAGAGGAGGTCATCCGTACTTCATTACTCTTACTAATGATTTCATCATATATGGTTATGTGTATCTCATGATGCATAAAGGTGAAACATTTCACAATAAAGTACAAAATCACCTAGGTAAAACTATTAAGGCACTTCGATCAGATCGAGGTCATGAATATTTGAGCCAAGAATTTGATGATCATCTTAGAAACTGTTGGATTGTCTCACAATTAACTCCACCAACAAATCCGCAATGGAATGATATTTCAAGAAAGAGAAATCAAACTTTGGAGAAAGTGTACAATCTAATAAGTGTTAATGATGAGTCGTGCGGATCTCATTTATCCTTTTAGAGCAACGTCTTGGAAACATTTCACATTCACATTAAATCGAGTTCCTTCTAAACCGATTGATAAAACATTAAATGAAATATGGTGTGGGAAGAGACCTAGCTTGTCTTTCCATAAGGTTTTTGGTTGTGAGGCTTATGTTAAATACCAAGTTTAAGAAAAATTAGGCCCTAAATCTAATAAGTGTAAATTTGTGCGTTCCCCTAAGGAAACTATTTGTTGCACAATATGGTACCTTTATGGAAAAGCAATTTATTTCAAAAATACCACTTTGGGAATAAGTTAAGTCTTAAAGAAGTTCAAGAACCATAAACAAACACTGAATCGCTAATGGGAGGTCAACAAAGTTTTGAACTAGTTGAGCCTCCATAAGTATCACAAGGACCATGTAGGTGCAGGTAGGATAAAACAAGAGTCTAATAGATATGGATTTCTTTTTACTGATTGTAGTGAAGTATTTCTTATAGATCCAAATGAGCCCGCTAGGTATCACGAGCCTTTGTCGGCTTAGAGTCAAATAAATAGCTTAGTGTCAAGAACTTTGAGATGTAATCCATTTATGATAACCAAGTTTGGAACCTTGTTGATTTACATGATGCAGATAAGACCATTGTTTGTAAATGCGTTTTCAAGAAGAAAACTGACATAGATGGCAAAGTGTACACTTATAAAGCATGGGTTGTAGCAAAAGGTTTCAAACATACTTAAGGTATTAATTATGGTGAGAATTTTTCTCATGTAGCCATGATTAAACCTATTAGGGTTCTAATTGTTGTAATAGATTATTATGACTATGAGATATGGCAAATGGATGTCAAAATGACTTTTTAATGGAAAGTTACTTAAGGACTTGTATATGATACATCATGAAAGGTTTTTTCATTCTAAGAATTCTAAGAAAGTTTGTAAGATTCAAAGATCAATTTATAGGTTAAAACAAGCTTCTTAGAGTTGGAATCATAATTTTTATGAAGCGATTATGGAATTTGGTTTCATTAAGAATGAGTATGAGCCTTTTCTATACAAGTAGTTTAGTTGGAGCGTAGTTGTTTTCCTGATACTTGTATATTGATTAAATATTGCTTATTGGAAACGACATCCCAACCTTATAGAATATCAATTCTTGGTTAGGGAAGTGTTTCATAAATGCAGCCTATATCCTATGAATGAAGATCTGTAGGGATAGATCTAAAAGGCTAATAGGTCTAAGTCATAGTGCTTTTATAAAAAACATACTCTAGGTTTAGTTTGCAAGACTTTTAAAGATAATCGATACCTATATCTCATGGCATAAGTATTAAAAAGACTCAATGTCCTAACAAAAATGATGAGCAAGACCATATGAATAACATACCATATGCATCACTATTGGATTTATCATGGATGCCATGTTTTCCACTTGACTCGATGTGTCAAACTTTTAGCACAACAAGCAAATATCGGTTAAATCCTGGTGAGAGCCACCGTATAGCACCGAATAACATTCTTAAGTACTTGAGAATGACTAAAGAATTTTTCTTAGTCTTTGAAGGTTTAGAAAATGAGCTTATTGTAAATGGTTACATATATGCAAGTTTTCAAATTGACATAAATGACTTTAGATTGCGGTTTGTATATATGTTTTTTTTAAATGGGGCGAGTGAGTGGAAAGGTCTCGAAACAAGAAATTGTGTAAGATTCTACAACATAAACGAGTACATTATGGCTTCAAATGCTTGATAAAGAGGCAATCTAATTTGAAGGGTTAATCTCTAAACTAGGTGTGGTTCCAAGTATTGCTAACCATGTTAGCTTGTATTGTGAAAATAACAGGGTGATAACATAGTCCAAGGAACCTAGCTCACACCATAGATCCAAACATATACTTATATATTGTCATCTCATTAGAGAAACCATTGACAAAGGAGATGTAAAGATTTGTAGAGTTTGTATAATGTTGTTGATCCACTAACTAACGCTCTTCTAAAAGTGAAACATGATGGCCATGTTCGGTCAATAAGTATAAGATATATGAATGATTGGTCTTAGTGCAAGTTGGAAATGTTGAGGCATGTGCCCTAGGTCAATCTATGAACATTGTCTCGATTACTATTTTGGTTAATAAAATAAAGGATTTCATTTATTATATATTATAATTGGTTTGCATGTTTATATTATGCTAAGATCTATGGATGTTTACTGAAATATCCTAAATATCCTTAGTCGATCATTATACTATGAACTATAATATTTTAAGTTTATTGTGAGTCTTGATAGATAATCGAGATGATGATTATATGTATAAAGATACGAATCAAGATCATGAGTACTTGTAAGGGAACAATGTATTGAATTGACCCGCTAGGAGAATACCACATGGATTAAGTCATTGGTGTTACTTATGATAGGTATATCATTTAGTCCTTTGACTTGAGATTACCAAAGACCTTAACAATAGGATCATAATGGTTTGGCACAATCAACCATTGTCTTTTACCGACAATTGAAAAGGTTTTAAATGATTACTATATGGATGATGTGTGAAGGTATGTAATCGAGATAGAATTACTCCCCCTAATTTAGAGAGAGATTTTAATGGATCCCTAGATATGTTGGACTAAAAATGCCAAGTCCAATTGCATTGATATGATCAATGTCACTTGGATTTTTTCAGTCTACTTAGAGGTTGAGACTAGTACGATTGAACAATACGGGTGACTTTTTTTTACTTATATTTGATAAAAAGGATATCGAGATGACAAAAGAATATGATATACACTATTGATTAGGTGATATAGATCTTGAACTTCGTGCAACTTATGTAGTCATAATGCCTTGCTAGACACCGCTTATGACTCACGTACCTAAATTGTTTTGGTTCACTACGACAATGCATAGACCTATAAGGTTGCATATAAAAAATTGTTTAGCGGGACTTTATATGGCTCGAAACATTGAATCTTATATGATAAAGTTCGTGACATAAAAGCCCTTATGATTGTCATATTAATACCACTTTAAGTAGGGGTATCGTGGTAATTCACTTCCCTGGCTTTGTACAAGGGTTGTAAGAATAGGCATGGTAAGTGAATTATCATTACGGGAGAATTAAGGTCAAAATCTAATTTTTATTCATAGAAAACTAGTTGGGTTTCTCAAGCACTTCGTAGTTTTAGGGAGAACACAAAATCTTGTTTGTATTCTCTCTCAGGCTAGCGCTCTGAATCTCAACAATTGTTTGTGTGTGGATTTCTTATAGAGGTCGTTTGTCTCTGGCAGCATCTTGAAGATAGATTAACACTGAGAAGCAGGCTAGCGAATTAGGTACAATTTACATTTGTTAACTTGTTAAATGAAATTCAGATTTGATCCTATTAAGGTTTTTTAAAAAAAGAATTTCAAAATTTCCGCTGTATTTTGAACCCCAAAACCCAACAGAGCTACTAGTTCTATGTGACGGCCCCAGTTCCTACAAATTGGGCCATACCTGGACTAAGCCTATGCTGACTCGAGTCAGCCCTTGAAAGGTCAACGCAAGCTTAGTCAGACTTTTTTGAATTATTTTACCTTATTTAGTGTTTTCAAGTCAAGTTATTAGTGTGCACAAGTTTTATAGTAAAGCGGAAGCTTAACAAATAATTTATTCTTAATAAATAAAGTCGAGACAACCTATAATGTGGAACCCTGCATATGCATATATGAACATGGATATATGGTGAAATAGTGCAAAAAATAAGAAAAAGTGATATACAGTCATTTGTATCTCTCAAACCCAACAAAGTATCCCATGTGTTCAAAATATCATATATAAGTAATACGAGAGCGAAAAACCTACAAAAGAAGCAAGAGGAGGGTCGTTCTGACGTCCTCATAGTATGACACCAGGTAGTAATGCCTTGCCCCTACTCGACATTGGATTTGCACTCTGTCATCAACACGAGAATGATGAGCCTAGTAAGTAAAAGCAAGTATGGTCTAAACAGTACTTACGAAATAAATAAAATAGTTTAAATATCATTTCATTCGAAAAGGAATGCAGTAAATAAGAAAGTGCATGAAAATGAGAATGTGAAATATAAGCAAAAGAAATAGAGTGTCAAAATAAGCAAAGGAGATGTGCCTAAAGATTTCGGGAACACTGAGTGCAGTTGCCACAAGTCAGGATCTTTAGAGTTGCAACAGCACCGAGCAAACTCATGTCGAGGGAATGGGATAATGCCTATTGAATTCCAAGACTACCATGGACATAAGGTATCTTCGGCGCCCCGGATACTACCTCTCATCTATGACGTACCAAATCCAGCAACCCTCAAGTGTGGTTACAATTGCGATTCAGTAGCCACACCCGCGAGTCACTTTTTTAACTCATTTGGCCCCCAAACAATCAATTGGAGTGGAAGTGTGCAAGGAAAGAACATAAAAATTCAATAAAGCAATATAAGTAGAAAATTACTATTCCATTCGTATCTGGTTTTACATAATTCAAAATTGTAAAATACCAAGCGAATTGCGGCTCCCACATGCTTCAAATCATGCTCCCAACATTGGAAGCATACCCCCTATGTCTCTAGGGTTTATTTATACTATGTTAGATGTGTTTGAGGTGTCAAGTTTTGGTTTAGATCAACTAATGTCAAAACAACCTCATAACAATTTATTGACACTATTTGATGCACGTTTAATTAAGTCACATTTGGGTCAATCTATAGAACGACTATTTTAATTTTTTTTCTCACTAACTACTTAGTATACTGTTCATATAATTAGAGAAAGTTTGAACTTACTATATTAAGAAGTTGATCAATGTTCTAACTTATTTGTCTTTTTCACTTACTAATTAAATTCATGCACATTCTCTCTCTCATTAATTGTTTGTACTCTTGCTTTCTCTCATTAATTATTTGTACTCTCTTTCTTTTCTTTCTTGTTTACAGCGTCACACATTTCTCTCTCCTCTTTCAAATTCTAGTAATCTCTCTTAAAATGACTAAAATGCCCCAACTTTATTTACTTTTCTTTCTTATTCCTTACAAACATTAATACATGCATCTTCTTCATTTCTCTTTTTGTTCTTCTTGTTGGAAATTCAGCATGAATAGAGAATAAAAATGAAATTAAACATGCAACCCAACCATTCTATAGGATATGGACAAATCTCCCTATTTAATATGATTCAATCATTCATGAATCAACAAATTAAAACCCCAAACATGAAAAACCTAGTTTGATTCATAATGAGACCATCATTAATTTTCTTTTTGAGAATTCTAGTGCTAAAGGTAACTTGATTTTTATGTTACAACTTATCGCAAGACATTCATTGGTCGAAATTAGATATTTGAATTGAAAAGCAAAAATTCAAACATCATTTGGGCATGAACAAAGAGAAGAATTTCTTACCTCAAGTTAAGGCCCATTAGAGTTCTAGATTCGTTAGCACAAATTATCTTCAATTGCACTCTTCTTTGTTCCTAAATTTTCAGCCCCAACTCCCATTTTAAAACCACATGAATTTGTTGAGGAAAACCCCATTTAGGTTACCAAAGCAAATAATGATAGAGATTACCAAACTTTCAATCTTTATAGTTGATGTTCTCCTTTAATGAGTCTACACTTTCCCCCTTAAACTACAACTCCAGATTTTTTTCTCCTCTTTCAAATCTTTAAAAACAATTCTAAATTTTCTTTGGCTTCTCTTGCTGCATGGTTTGTAGAAATACACCTATTTATATTTATTTTCTTTGAATTCTTGCCTCATAACCATTATAGAGATGAAATCTCTAAGCCGATCTGTGGTGGTTTTGTCATAACTCATTATCTTTGTTGGATTCCACTTATCTCTTAAAACATACATCACTAGGTTAGATCAATGGTTCCTAAACCAAGAGAGTTACTTAAATGTCTCACTAGTTACTACATTTCATTCTAAGTCTCAATTAAATTGTTCATATGATTTTAATTAAAGACTTGGGTGTTAAAACTAATGAGTTTTTAAGTTAGGCATATCAAACATGCAACTGTATCATTAGTTAGATAATTATTTTAGTTTAAGAGAGGTATAAAATATCTAAACTTCCATTTTAGGTCATGTACTCTAATTATCTAATTTCTTTACTTAGAAAATATCAGGGTTTCAATACCTTGGACTATAAATTAATAAATGAGTTTTTACTAGTCTAAGTCTCCATGAATGTACTCATTTACTTAATATACCCGGTAACCACACGACTCGAGAAAAACCTTCTCCGTAAATTTATTAATAGTGAAAATGGGAAGAAATAAATAAAGTTGGTGCCTTTAGGCATAACTAAGTAATACAACCATCATACAAAAATAATATACCTCGTTGTCGACTCCCAAGGGTTGACCAAGTACGCCACATCATCTTAAGTCCTCGTTAGAGTCATGTGGTGACACATGGCACAAGTTAGAATTTTAAGGTCGTTACAGTCTAGAGGTATCATATTTAAATATGATTGGTGCACTTATGTATCTAGCAGATTGCTTAAGACCTTACATTGCTTTTGTTATCAACTTACTTGCAAGACACAGTTCTTCACCTACTTTAAGACATTAAAATGGTGTTAACATGTTTTTTTGTTATCTTCGAGGAAAAAGTGAAATGGGTTTGTTTTACTCGAGATGAGTGAAACTAAATCTCCAAGAGGAAATGTTGATGTTGGATATTTGTCTGATGCCGATAAGGCCAGCAATCAAACGGGGTATGTATTCACCTTTGGTGATAGCGTTGTATCGTGGAAGTCAGTAAAGCAAACTATGGTTAATGCTTCTTTCAATCATTCAGAAGTACTTGCAATTCATGAAGCATGATTGAACGTATTCAAGAATCACATGATTGAACGTATTCAAGAATCACATAGATTACTAATAATAAATGATTCTCTAACCACATTATATGAAGATAATGCAGCTTGTATCGCGTAATTAAGTGTAGGATACATAAAAGGGGATAGAACTAAACATATTTCACCAAAATCATTTTATACACATGAGCTTCAAAAAAGTTGCGACATTAATGTCTAGCAAATTCGATCGTGTGATAATCTTACTGATTTATTCATGAAAGCCTTACCAACAATAACATTAAAGAGGCATACACAAGTCAATTTTCGGCGTCATTGTTAAGGATTTTAACATAATTTCTTAGGAGTTGTAAATGTTGTTTAGTATATACACTTCGTTGTTCAAATTCCACTAGATCTCTACATTTTTTTGATTCTAAGGTGGATAGGACTTTCAATCGTAATTTAGGACAACAACAACAACAACAACGTAGGGAACACCAAACCAGCACTATGGAAACCAACAAAAACAACAACAGCAACAACAACGACAATAATAATAATAATAATAATAATAATAATAATAATAATAATAATAATAATAATAATAATAATAATAAAAATAATACTATCATTAATAATAATTATAATAGAGAACTTACTTTTAGGTAAGCCAATCAAAATGTCAGAGCTTACGAGTCAATGTTCATTGCCTATCCTGAAGGATTTTCTAAATTTGGACAAAGATCTAGATTCTTTAGTGCCTTACCTAACTTCTATGCTAAAGATAATGAAGACCCCCATAAATTTATAAGGCAATACTAACACAAATTTAATGGGATGAGACCTAAAGACGGTAGTTTAAAACAAGTCAAACTTAAGGCTTTTCTTTTTGCACTAAAAGATCAAGCACAAGATTAGTTATTTTATATTCCTCAAGATTCAATAATTATAGTGGCTCTGATGCTAGAAGCTTTCCTAGATCAATACATGTCTGCAAGAAAGATTAGTCCCTATAGGAGACAAATCACAGTTGCAAAGATGAAAGATAATGAAAACCTTAATGAATTTTAGGATTGATTCCAAAGATATACTGAAAAAAGCTTTATTAGAATACTTCGATGAAGGACTCAAGCATTTTGAACAAAGGTAATTTGACATCGTATGTGGTGGATCTTTATTTGAAATAACACATACTTTAGCAAAATAGGCTATTAATAAAATGGCTAAACAATCAAAGCTATTAAAAGATAGATCGAACATAGTAAAACCATGTGGATTTTATAATAAAGTTACACATCCTACGGATGCGTGCCCTACTTCACATGAAGATAATACCTAAGAAGTTAATTTCATTATAATCAAATTTTTAGGTCCCCTTAAGAATCAATATGATCACTGTAATGACCTCAATTCCTACAACAAGGGCCGACCAGCTTAAACCATCGCCAAATCCATCGAGATGACCTTGTGAGTCGAGCGATGATCTACTAATCCTTAACCTGCAGAAATACAATAAGATAATCTACAAATAGACTATTAAGCCATATAATAGGTGCAGAATAAAAGTCTTTTGAGTCTATTAGGTGCGAAAATAAAATCGAAAGTCTTACAAATATTAAACAACTAGTTTATGTGTTTCACAAAGTCTACTCATGATAAAATCCCCTATTTATTACATTAAATGTTTTAAAACCAAATAAATATAAATAAACAACCTTGCAAATGAGAAAAGAGCTTCTATGCAATGACCTTGCTCTTTCCTCTATCCTGAGTAGTACCTGGAGGGGAAAAGTAGTGTGGTAAGCAATATTTCAACAGGCTCAATAAAGCAGAGGCCTGTTTTACCCTCAATCATCCAAGTAATACCTAATGCGTAATAACTTGCATGAACGAGGTTATTGACCAATCCTACTATCATTCCGGGTATGAAAGGATTGCATAACAAACATATTATATAATGCAAGATACGAAAAAACGAAGCCCATACAAGATAGTCAAAAGGTAACAAAGATAACATGATTGCCATATAGTCAACGAAGTCGAAACAATATATAAAGTGTGCAGTGTGACAACCATCCAGCTTCGAAGGTATCAAAATATGATTATGCCTCAATAGATTGGTGTATAAGCATTATTATGATCCTGCTTGCCAATATTAGCCTTCAAAAGCATTATATAATAGCAGAGGGAGATGACCGGTGGCCGCCGGCTCTCCAGTCTGAGGCACTATTATAATTATTCATTTCAAACATATCAGTTCCATAAGCATTCATAAATAGATAGCTCAAATGACAAGATAAATCGGAAACAACATGATATATTCAATTTGATTCCAATCGTGAGATCAACCATTCACTACCGTGAATCTTAGCATAACTAATAGCATGGCATGATTGAAGATAAAGCAAACCCCAGTTACTTGGAAGCGCTTCTATCCTATCTAATCCTAACTTGGAAGTTCCTATCTGGTTTTCCTCGTGTTTACATTGGTATAGGTTCATGTATGTATTATTAACATGTTTGTTGGAAATATGTTTAGTCAATTTGTATTAATATCTTGAAAACGATGTAAAAGCCTTTTCAAATCAATGTCATGTCTTCCTAGTTCTGATCCTTGTCCCAACGATATATATCGATAAAACTCGATAATTATGGAAAATAGTGAAATCCTATTTTTGCTTTGAAACTATCCATCGCCATCCCAGCACCGTGGGTTTACCTACAGGACACTGGAGCGAAATCACTGGCTTCGAATCAAAAACCTCAACTAAGTCTCAATGATTTGCCAGTGCTATATGTTACACATCACAATGTTGGAGAATCGTTGTGTCGACTTCCTCAATAGCCCATGCATCACTGTGGCCAGCGTTGTACTTACTTTGAGCGAGGTGCTGGCGTGGGGCTGGTCACTAATTTAGAATTCCATAACCGAATCGAAATTTTGAATTCCGCAATAACTCATGCCAACCCCTAACGATCTAAATTCGATCAGAAGAGTAAAGAAAAACTCGTTTATAACCACAAGAACATACCCATTCAATTAAAGAACACATCCAAGCCATAAATCCAACATTAACACATAGATTTTGCAACTCCAATTGAATAAACCAATGAAATGAAATAGAGATGACCCAAATCATGAATCAAAATGTAACGGTTCATCTTCCATCTTTAAACTCCAAAAGAAACCATGATTTTAACCCAAAATCGAATATGCCCATCGAATAGATAGAAGTAAAGAAGATGAGGCAAGTATTTACTTTGCTTTGTGGGATCTTGATGAGAGTTCCCACTCCTCCATGCCAAGACAATAATTAGACATGTTTTATAGTGTAATTTAGGTTGTTTTTATATATAAATGATGATTTACACTAGGTATTCTCTTATTTTTTTTATTTCAAGATTTAAATAGTAAAATGGAGAAATAGAAGAAAAAGAGGAAGAAGAGCGAAATAGTAAACTAGAAAAGTAATCCAGGGATTAGCCAGCAATTTGTAATTACACTAAGAATCGCTACCTAAATCGGCAGCAGAAAAATGTCAGTGAATCCAAAGCGGGTTGAAAAATATACTAGAAATGGCAAGCTGAATCGGTGAAGCACTGAGAGCCAATTCTAGTGATTGAGTCAACAATTTGTGTACAACTTAGGAATCGTTGACAAATCGCTGAGGTCGGTTATGGGTTTTTTAGATTAATATGAAGAATTTAAGTTAATCTAGGATATGTATACATAGGGAGACTATAAAAAAGGCTAGAGAGCTTTGAAATAACTCTCTCCTTTTTCTCTCCATTATTTCTATTGCTTTCATTATATTTCTACTTGATGTTTGACGCTACATTGGAGCTTTGATATATTTTAAGGTATATATTTATTTATTCATTATGTCTTTTAATCATTAATTTGCATTGTTTATTTCTAGCAAGAGTGAGTAATCTATCAATCTAAACAAACCTTAGACAAGTATACCTTTTAGATTGCTAGATAGTTATAATTAAGGAATCAGATACTTAATGCTTTAAATCTATTAATACACATCAATCACAGATTAAACAAGTTGTTTTTGCATATTACAACTAGAGAAAATTAAAATTGCATGCATAGTTGCAAATGTGTTATGTTGTATTTTAATTCCGAATCTATGTCTATAGTTATTGATAACAATTATAGAAGTAGTAACTAGGATTAATTTATAACGCTTTTCCCGAGTGGATGTTCTAGGCGATTGTATTTTAAGTTGTTTATTATGCGGCTTCAGTTGATATTGGCTTAGATTAAGCATGATTTTCATTGAGTGTAATGCTATAGTATTTATATGGTGTTACATTTGATCAAATGGATAGATTTTAGATGATAAGAATGTAGCTTTTCTATTGAATTTAGGAAAATCGATGGTTACACACTTTGTCGTTCCAATTCCACAGGATCTTACATCCATTCAATCATAAGGTGGATAGGACTTTCAATCGTAATTTAAGACAACAGCAACGTAGAAAACACCAAGCTACCACAAAGGAAGCCAACAATAATAATAATAATACCATATATAATAATGATAATTATGATAATAGTGAACTTACTTTTAGGCAAGCAAATCAAAATGTCACATCTTACAAGCCAAAGTGCATTGCCTATCCCGAAGGATTTCCTATATTTGAATTAAGATTTAAATTCATTAGTGCCTTACTTAACTTATATGGTAAAGATAATGAACACCCACAAAAATTTATAAGAGAATACTAATGCAAAGTCAATGGGATGAAACCTAAAGACATTACTTTAGAATAAGTCAAACATAAGGATTTTTCTTTTAAAGATTAAGCTAAAAATTGGTTGTTTTATCTTCCTTAAGATTCAATAACCACATGGGCTCAAATGCTATAAGCTCTCCTAGATCAATACTTTCCTGCAAGAAAGATTAGTCCTTATAAGAGAAAAATCACAGTTGCAAAGATGAAAGATGATGAAGATTTAATGAATTTTAGGATAGATTTTTAAGATTAATTTCTTCTTGCCCACAACATGGATATACTGAAAGAGATTTATTCGAATACTTATGTAAAGGACTCAATCATTCTGAACAAAGGTTACTAGACACTATATGTGGTGGATCTTTATTCGATAGAACACCTACTTTAGCAAAAGATGCTATTAATAAAATAGCTAAACAGTCTAAGCAATATCATGAAAGAAATGAGACATCAAAGAAAAAACTTTATGAAGTTAAAAATAAATGAAGTGGTACATCTGATGAAAAATCTGATGAGTTAGCTAGCATGCTTAAGTTACTATTAAAAGATAGATCAAACAAAGTAAAACCCATGTGGATTCAATAATGAAGTTACACGTCCTACGGATGTATGCCCTAATTTACATGAACAAAATACTAAAGAGGTTAATGCATTTATGAACCAATTTTTTGGTCTTCCTCGGAATCAATATAATAACAATAGTTACTATACTGGAAAACCACATTCAAATCTTAGCTATAATCCATAAAATCAAGATTATACCACTAATATACCAAAAGCACAGATACGACCTTCACCGATTCAACAATCTCAACAAATGATTCAACCTCTGCAACCAAATTTAGAATAAATCTTGCATAATTGTATGACTGAAAGTCATCAAAACATTACACAGATTTCTCAAAATCAAGTTAAAACTGATATTTTTATTAATAAGTTGAAAAATTAATTAAATCAAATGTACAAATTAATAAACTAAGTAATCAAATTAAAGCATCTACTTAGACTACTACTCTTACTAACCAAGCATAATTTAATGCTTTATTTTATGATACTCAAAAAGAGACAAATATACCAGAAAAGATATCTAATAAGGGTATAAAGGAAAAGAAAATACATAAAATAAGAGAAAAAAAAAAGAAAAAGAGATGATGCTCAATGCCATTCGTACTAGAGAATGGATAGCTTAACAATTAAAATATACACTTTTTCTGAAAGATTGTACCCATGGTATTTAGTAAGAGTTAAAGCTTATGAAAAGTCTTTACAAACTTCTAAAATAGTTAACAAAGAAAAAGATGACAAGATTCATGATAAATTAAATGATGATATTTATTCTATTTCTCCGGTTCCACAATGATTAGCAGATGCTAGGAAGAAATAAACTAATGAAAACGTTCTTGAAGCATTTGGGAAAATAGAAATTAATAAAACTTTAATGGAATCAATTGTTCAAATATCAAATTATGGTGAAGTTTTGAAAGAATTCTCTGAATCTAAAGATAAACTTTTAGAGGAATCTAAAGAAAACTTAGAGCTAAAGGTGTCACCTTTAATAAAAAAAATACCAAAGAAATGTTATGATCCATGAATGTTTGGAATACATATCACAATAGGAACTTCTTCTATTAAGTTTGCTATGTGTGATCTCGGAGCATCAATTAATGTGATGTCACTTAAATTATATGAATAACTAAAAATATGATCGTTGACTAATACACCTATTAATCGTAAATTAGTTGATAATACAATTATTAAACCATATGGATTATTAGAAGACATTTTAATGAAAGTAAATAACTTAGTATTTTCAGTTGACTTTTATGTCATGAAAACGGGAGATTCAATTTCACCTGATTCTCCACCTTTATTATTAGGTAGACCTTTTCTTAATACATCTAAAACTAAGTTAGATATCTTTGAAGGAACAACATCTATGGAATTTGAAGACAAAATTGTCACGTTCAAATACAATGAGGATAATTATGATGGTCTGATGAATTACTTATTTAAGAAATTAATGATAATGATTCTTTAGAATTAAATCATTATGATAACCTAAGCGATGAAGTATATGCAATTAATGTGGTAATGATAGAAATGGAAAATGATGTTTCGAAAAAAAAACAAGTTGAAGACACTTCAAATGAAAAATAAAGTAACTCATGAATGGAGACTTTAGCAGTCGAAGAAAGGGATGAGTATGAATAAGCCGGAAATTTTAAAGTTAAAAAGAAAAATAAGAAGAAAAAGCCGAGTTTAGGTCCTATGAAGCTTAATGATCTTGAAGATATATATTTTAATATAAAAATCAAATGGGCGTGGTACTTTAAAGCTCAGTGTGATACGAGTTCTAATGCAAATCTCACGTCAATACACTTCTTTATATATACTCAATTAGAGTTGGATGAACTTGCTTCTAAACGAGTTCCTTTTCAAAATGGTTCTTCAAATTAACCAATAGGGGTAGTTACGAATGTACCATTTTAAGTAGACAAGTATATTTTACCTATAAATTTTTTATTATGCCACACTTTGTCAAAGAAGATCTTCTTTTATTTTTAAGACACCCTTTTTTTGCCACTTCTTAAGGTATCATGGATATTCTGAATAAAACGATCACTTTAGGAGTGAATGATCAAACAATTATTTTTTAAAATGGAATTAGAGTGGACAATCCTATTTTATAGATTCGATTTAATAGTAGAACGGTTCAATCGAGCCAAGGATTGTAAAAAAAAGTGAAACGTGGGAGGCAACCCATACTATATCTTTATTTCCATTTTATTAGTATGGTATGTTTATAATCTCGCACTTTAAGACTCTAGTTTTGGAAATATTTTTGGAATTTGAGCTCAGAAGTAGCTTCAAATGGGGGGGTCAAGTTGTTATGTCCTTCATGCAATATATTATGTCCTTTATGCAATTTATATTATTTGTCTATTTATTTAATTAATAAATTAATAAAATTATTAGTTAGTTACATATCCTACTCAAATTTTAGAATTTCTAATGAATTCTACCTTTATATTGATTATTATACGTGATATATGTGACAAATATGAATTAAATTGGATAAAAAATATTTATTATTAAATGAATCTAAAGCTATGTGAGTTTATACTATAATTCATTGGAAAAATTGGTGACAGCGAGCAGAAATGTTTAGTGAAATTCAAGTGTAGCAATTCAACAGTGAATTGACATAATAACTGAATTTGCTTGGTAAATCGTTAAGGCACATAACCTTATTTTCACTAATTTATATTGCAAATCAATAGAGAATCTACTTAAAACCTTGATTAGTTGGGCCCGAAGCCAAGTTTGTTTAAAAAAAAACCTAATTCACCACACATAACTCATTTCACACCCACCAACCATTGCACTCACACAACTCAAAGACAAAATTCTTGCCTATATTAAACCGTCCTATGCTAGATTTTGGTGTATTTAAGTGATACCCACCTTAATCTTATTTCCTTCAACCTAAAAGAGGGCGAGTTTGAGATTGTAGAGCCATACTAGAGCTTGAGCAATGGAATCTCAAGTAGAAGCTTGAAACAGAGATTTAAAGGAGATTCAAGACTTTATATCTTTATGGATTCACTGTCAAGAAGTTAATCACGGATAAACCCTAAATTTTTAAATTGAAAATTTTTGGGTTTTGATGAATTTTGGGAATTTTAGATGAAGAGTTGATTTCGAAAATTGTTTATTGAAATTTATTGATTTCAATAGAATAGAAATAGTGAATATGATGATTATTTGTTTACACTAAGATCGATTCAAAAATTCTTCTATACAATTGAGTTTGGGGGTATATTTTGTTTTAGAAAGACTTGAATTTATCTTAAGATTGTTTCTTGCTATGAAAGATTTGAAAAGTCGAATATAAGTTTATAATAAGTAAAAACTTTGATGTCTATTCTTTTATTTAAGGTCTCGATTGATTTTCAAAGTAGCTTTTCAAATGAATTTCTCATTGATTTAGTATAGATATTTTGAATTCTACCGAAATTATTTTTGAAAAATGGTTTTGAATGATTTACAGGTTTAAATTTCTATCTAGACTTGTGTTAATCGATTTGATAAATGGCGAGAAGTGGAAGAGTTCGAAGTTCGAGTGAGGTGAAAGGAAAGAAAATGATAATAGAGAAACCTAAAACCGAATTCAATGTTCGGACTACACCAACTAGGCTAACGGGAGTTTCAACTCATACTTCATTAGTTAGACCACAATGAGAACCTACTCCACCAATAGAATATAGTGATGATTCGGAAAGAGAAAGAGTTTAGGAAAATCCAAATGTGGTGAGGGAGTTTACTTATAATGCGGATGATCTCATTAATGATAAAGCTCTTTCTAGAATGAAAAGTGTAATTAGAAAAAATAGAAGATTGATCCTAGATAGGAGATTCAATGTAAAGAATGTGTTGAAATGCGGGTAGATAATTTTAAATATAATAAGGGAAAGGTACTGGGGATTGTTAACTAGAGACTATAATCATGATTATTATGAGGGTATTCATGGGGAGAGTAAAATTATATCCATTATTAGAAGATGGACAATAGATTATTCTCCTGAAAGAATAACCAGTGGTTTCGATTGCCGAGATTTCATAGAAGAGAAAATAATGATTACCTAAGGAAGGAGTATGGGATTAAGCATGAATTTCTTTATGAGATTATTAGGAGTGGATTAGAAGTAATCTCGAGGGGATGGATTTATTTTGAATAATGATGGGTATCCCAAGTACAATCAATCAAATAATTTTAGGAAAATCACGAAAGCATGGAATTATTTTATCAATGCAAGCGTGCAACCGAGTTTTCGATATTATGAAGTTGTGAATTACAAGGCGGCTTTGTTGTATCATATTGTTTAAGGATTAGGTTATATTGATGTTGGCAAGGTCTTTTATGATAAGATTAAGACTGCCATGACCACGAAAAAGAATGAAGGATTACCTTTTCCCTTGATTATCATAAAACTTTGTAGATAAAATCGAGTTCCTATGGTAGGTCTTAAGATGGATGTTTTTCCTAAAAAGACTATCACTGATGCCTACATAGAGAGCACCAAACAGGTGAAATACTATGTCAATTTAAAGAATGAAAAAGAAAGAACATAGATACACAGAAAAGAGACTTAAGAGAGAAGACAATTATGAGCAAATAATAGAATAGTTTTGGAAGAAATGAAAGTTGTTGCGTATAATGAAAGAATGGATCAGAGTTAAGAACTACCTACTAAGGATTATACTGGTATGCATACGGACGAGACGGTGTTGGCCATGATGGGATCAATTGTGTGAAACCAGATGAGAACTCCAAGGAATCAAGATTTGATGTTTCAGAACCAACGAGAAATACCAAAGAGCTTGCATGGTTTATAAAGAATAATGACTAGAAGAGTTCAATGAAAAAGACCAGAAATCCTTGTACAATATATCCAAGTGAGATTACCAAATGAGGGATTCTTCTCAGGTAGAATTCCAAAGATTTGAGTGGACTACAAACATTACGATCGTAGAGTGAGTTATCAATCTCAACAACATGATCTAAGGGATGGTGGTGATAATGCGACTTCTAGAAGGTGATTTTAATTTCCTCTCTTATTTATTTGTCGCTGAGTGATCTTGTGTAAGGTCTTGATTTGTAATTTTATACTGTGATATGTGATCTATGATATTTGATATTGTGATAATGTGGTTTGATTGTTTATTCTTGATGTGATGGTGATATAATATTATTATTGATGATAAGGCTTGCTACTTTATTTTTGTCATAATTTATTTATTTATGGAAAGTTTATTCATATATTAATTATTTTTATTTTATATAGTTGGTTAATGCTTCACGAGGTATATTTGTTTTGTTCAAAACCTTATTCAATGTTTAAACCTTAAGGACAAGGTTTGGATTGAGTTTGAGGGTATTTAGTTGAAATGAAGCATAAAGAAGTGAAGTATGAAAGATTTAAGAAGTAGAATCTCTTTATTCAATATTCAAAGTTGACTGAAATTTTTCAATTTTTGATGAAGATAAAGATAATATTTCTTCATTTTACTTTATTTAGTTAGGAAACTAGGAATTGAATATAATTTGGATCTAAATAGAAGTTATTTATTTTTGTTACACATGATTTTATAATAGAAAGGAATTATTATACCCTATTTATTAGTCGCCAATTGTGCGATATATTAGCGTGATATTACTATAAATTCCAAGACTTTTGTCTTCATTTATGCTCTCAAACCTTTGTTTATGTATTTTAAGGGTAAATATAGGCTATTGAACAAAAATGAATGACTTCCCACAAAAATCCTGTCAAAAAGCTGAATAAAGGCTCAGCGCCTTCACAACACCTTAAAGTATACATATGATGTTGATGCGTCGATGAACTCGATTCAGGGCAGAATCAAAAGAAAAATAGAGTATCGTAGCACCTTCTTAGCCATTCCCAGTGCCTTAGGGTTTACAACTTACGGTGCTGGACAGATCCGAAGATTGGCAGTTTTGTATTTTATGAATTTACAAGATTTAGGATTAGATTACTTGTTATCATAAATTTACTATAAACAGGAAACCCTAGAACAACTTGAGTTCTTTGAAGGCTCTTAACTCTTGAATTATCTTTTGACTTTTATCTCTTGGAGGAAGGGATAAGAATTCTTTTAGATTTTTTTCATAAGTTCTTGTTTAGTTTTGCATTGTTTTCTATGTCAATGAGTGACTAAGTTCCACATTTTACACCAATACGATTGAGTTCTAGCGATTTTAAGGATTTGGGAGGTTTTTCTGCTCTTTGTTCCAATATTGTTTAATTCTAATTTTCATATTCTTGATTAAATTATTTTTATAAGGTTTTTGGCTACTGCTTTTAACCTCAATGTTTTCCTTTCTCGTAGTGTAAGTGCATGTGCACTCCAATATAAATCAAAAATTATCACAAGTGATCTTACCGCCACTCAATAAAGGGGATCTCATTAGGTGTCAAGTGGGGCCTTGTATGTTAGCAATCGATGTGCCTTTGTATCATTGAGATATGTGAAGGACAGCGGCTCATGCTAGTTAATACTCATGATAGGTGTTCTCAAAGAGCGTAATATTGCTAGTCCATTGAAAATTTGCTCAGTACTCGGTATTTTGCGGGTCTAGTTAGAATATGATTTTGTCGCAGGTTCCTTTCATTGACATGGAGAGAACGAGGTGGCCACAGTCACTATAAGCCTATTCATGAAAATTGGTACCAAAGCAATCTTTTAAAAACTGACGAACGAATCGGATTCCTTGAATTTCAATTCACATTGTGATCTAGAGTTTTCCATTTATTTATTTTTGTTTTCTAATCAATTGAGTTTTGTTTTCTTCGCATTTAATTCTTAGTGCAATTTACTTTTTGTTTTCAAGAAACCCCGTTTTTATCAAAATTTAAAAAGGAACATCTCAATTCTTGCAGGTTTGACCTCATAATTACCTTAATACAAATCTATAGTAGTCAGTGAATTTGAGACTATTATTGGTGCCTTCGACCTGGCATACCACTTATTTTACTTAATTATATATGCACTAGAGGAGTTTAGAGGGATTGATTGCCATGTATTAGACATTATAATAGATAGAAGATCAAAACAAAAGTACAAGATAAACAGAATAGATTTCTAAGAATTTTTTTATATTATTGGTCAAATATATTATATATAATATAATGGAAAGAACTTATGCCACAATTAAGGGAAGAAATAGGAAATTTGCCAATAAACATGTACTTGGTTGGAAAGAATACTTCCTTAACTATAGTGAAAGTAAGAAGTGCTAGCAAGAGTTTCAAAGAAAAATCAGAGAGACCCACAAGTTTCAAAGGAAATGAGGTTTGGAATCTACTGATGGAAAAATGTGAGAAAGAATTCCTATAAAAATAATAATGCTATCCTAAGGAAATGGAGTAAAGAACTGTAGGAATGAAAAAAAAATATGGGAAGAAAGAAAAGAGAGAGATAAAGAAAAATGGAAGAATGTTTATAAAAAATCTTAAATAAAAGATTTAGCTTAAGTGTTTATAGCTAAGTTGAGTGAAGTATCTTTTTTTCCAACATTCCAACAATTAAACATATTAATAATATTTATCAGTGTCAAGTTTCTATTGACTTTGATTGTGGCAGTATTTTTAAATATTATTTAAAATTTAGATTAATATAGTGATTTTTGTATCATGAGATTCTATATAAGTCGTCGTGAGCTTGATGCTTCTCAATGGAGAGCAAGAAAGCCTATATAGTTGCATGGCCTTGTTAATGATTAACTTTAAGTTCTGAGGTGTATTGCATAATTAGGGTTGAATTGTCATATAAGGGGTTGTTCCTTAAATCTTTCTATTCAATCTTAATTTTTATTTATATAGCGAATGTGTTTCTATTTAATGGTTACTTCTATTTAAGAATAACAGTGCTGGCCACACCGCTGCCTAGGAATTCGGAGAAGTCGATCTAGCGATTCCCCAGCGCCATAACGTATAACATATAATGCTGGAAAATCGTTATAATCAATTCGAGGTTTTTCAACTTAGAGCCACCGATCTTGCCCCATCGGCTTATGGGTAAACCCACGACGTTTTGATAGCGTTGAGGGCTTTCTTGAATTTAAATGGGAGGTTATGTTTTCTAAAATTTACCGAGTTTATAAAAGTATATCGCCGGGATAAGGGTCGAGGCAGTGGTTACTAACCTTGAAAATCTTTGTCATCGCAGCAATAATTCGATAGGGTTTTATATCGTATTCAAGATATTAATGGAAATTGAGTAAACTTACCTCAAACAAAATATATTAAAAATACATACATGAACATATGACAATGTAGACACGAGGATAACCGTATAGAAACTTTCTAGCTAGGATTGGATAGGATAGCAGCGCTTCGAGCTAAGTGGTGTTTACTTTATTCTCAATCATGCCTTGATAGTAGTTATGATAGGAATCATGTATCAAATTATAGAATTTGTTGGAATATATCTCTACACTATTATTGATCTTGCTTGCTATATCATTTGGATTCTTTTAAATTGAATGCTTATGCAACTGGTATAGTGGTGTTGATGAATTCACGCTTACACCTTGGGTTGGAGGCCCGATGGCCACTGGTACCTTCTTTTATAGTTGTTATCAGATCAAGATGCATATAACTGTTCGCATTTCAAAAGAAAAGCCTTGATGACTTGAATGGCAATTCGGGGTTTCCCTTTGATGAGTATTGTTGGTGCACGAGCATAAGTGTGGCCATGATGTCCTTGTTAGCGGTTTGGGGTCTCCCTTGATGTGTTGTGTAGGTGTTTGGCTCACGTTTATTGAAATATCTAGTTTCCACTTCTCTTGATTCTATGTTTTTCTTGTATCATTGCAAACTTGTTGGATTATCATTATTGGTTAATGTTTATTCTATCTTGCATTTTATAGTACTTTTGCTTATGTACTTGTTTCTTTCCCTATATGATAGTAGGTGTCTTAAAAATCCTTTATTGCATGTTAGTTATTATTTCACTAGTCATTACTTAGATGATTGATGGTAAATCATGTTTATGCTTTACTGATGTAACTACCCAAATCTCGGTTAGGATAAGTTGTTTCTTTATCAAAGTTAATTTGGTAGATATATATGGTATGTGTGTAATGGTGGGGTCTCCCTTGATGTGTTGTGTAGGTGTTTGGCTCACGTTTATTGAAATATCTAGTTTCCACTTCTCTTGATTCTATGTTTTTCTTGTATCATTGCAAACTTGTTGGATTATCATTATTGGTTAATGTTTATTCTATCTTGCATTTTATAGTACTTTTGCTTATGTACTTGTTTCTTTCCCTATATGATAGTAGGTGTCTTAAAAATCCTTTATTGCATGTTAGTTATTATTTCACTAGTCATTACTTAGATGATTGATGGTAAATCATGTTTATGCTTTACTGATGTAACTACCCAAATCTCGGTTAGGATAAGTTGTTTCTTTATCAAAGTTAATTTGGTAGATATATATGGTATGTGTGTAATGGTGTGAATATACTATTTAGTTGACTTAGGTGGGGATATAAGCCTAAATAAATAAGAATAGGGCTAAAAGACATGTAAAATAAATTAAACAAATAAAAATGGCAATTTCGATAATCAAACACACATAAGGTATATATGTAAAATACAAGAAAGGATTGACCTAATGTGGACTTTAGGATCATCCTAGTACTTAAGTGCATCAAGATGAGATGTGGGGTTTTGATTTGGTCAACAAAACAATTATCTCATTAACTAAGCATTTAAACCACAATTAGGCCTTCAAGCCACTTTTGGTTGAAAAAACTACGTAGAAAAATTAAGGAGAGGGAACTCTCATCAAGATCTCATAAAGCAAGGTAAAGAACTTGTCTTATCTTCTCTAATTTCCCTAATTGGTTCAAATATTTGATGTCTATTGAAATCATGGTTTCTCTTAGAGTTTTAAGATGGAAGAAAAACCACTATGCGTTAATTTTTTATTAAGGTCATCTCTATCTCATCTTCTTATGGTTATTCAAAAGTAATTGCAAAATCTATGTTTTCATGGTGGATTTGTGGTTGGGATAAATTTTTTGACGGTAATGGGAAAGAACTTATGGTTTCAAATGAATTGTTCTTTACAATTTTGATCGGATTTGGACCCTTAGGGGTTGGCGTGAGTTGTTGGAGATTTTGGAAATTTGATTTCGGATTTGGAATTCCAAATTGGTGCCTAACGTCGCGCCACGCCTTGCTTACAAGCGGTAGAATGCTAGCCGCAACATGGCCTGGGCAATTGAGGAAGTCGATCAGGCGATTCCCCAGTATCGCGACATGTAACGTACCACGTTGGCAAATCGCTGAGACCAATTTGAGAGTTTTTTATTCAAAGCTAGCGATTTTGTTCCAACGCCTTGTGGGTAATCTACAGCGTTAGGAGGGTGCTTGACGTTTTTGTAGAATTAAAGCGACATTTTGTTTTCCCAAAATTACCGAGTTTTATCGTTGTATATGGGTGGGAAAATGATCAGGGCAGTGGTAACTTACCCCGAAAACCCTTGTCGTTATGGCAACACCATAGCGAAGTCGTGACTTCAATTTTTAAAAGGGTTTTATATCATTTTCAAGATATTAATTTGAATTGAGTAAACTTACCTCAAACAAAACATGTTAATTATACAAACATTACACTATACTAATGTAGACAGAAGGAGAGCCGGATAGGGACTTTAAAGTTGGTATTGGATAAGATAGCGACGCTTTTGAGGTAAGTTGGATTTGGTTTATCTTCAATCATGTCATGCTATTAGTTATGCTAGGATTCATAGTAGTGATGGGTAAATCTTTTGCTTGGAATCAAATTGAATATATTATGTTGTTTCGCTTTATCTTGTCATTTTGAGGTCTCTATTTATGAATGCGCGTGGAACTGATATGCTAGGAAAAAATAATAGTTAATGGTACCTCAGATAGGAGAGTCGGTGGCCACCGATCATCTCTTTCCGTTATTAAATTATACCTTTGAGGGCCAATCTATGGCAGGCATGATCATAATGATGCTTAGACACCAATCTATGAGGTAGGATCATATTTGATGCCTTGAAGCTAGTTGGTTGTCACATCACACACTTTATATCTAGTTTCCACTTCGTTGACTCTATGGCATTCATGTTATCATTGTTATCTTGTTGACTATATTGTTCGGGCGTTGTTTTGTTGCATCTTGCATTATATATTATGCTTGTTATATTATCGTATCATGCTCGGAATGATAGTAGGATTGGTCAATAACCTTGTTCATGCTAGTTAATACGCAGTAGGCATTATTTGGATAATTGAGGGTAAATTAGGCTTCTGTTTTACTGAGTGCGTTGAAATATTGCTCACCCCTCTTTTTTTCCCCCTCCAGGTACCCCAGCTGTTGCTCAAGACAGAGGAAAAAGCAAGGTCATAGCGTAGAAGCTCTTTTCTCATTTGTAAGTTTGTTAATTATATTTATTCTGTTTTGAGACATATTTGTAAAAAACAAGGATTTCTCATGTAGAGACTTTGTAAAACTCGTAGCGTAGTTGTTTAACTTATGTAAGACTTTCTATTTTATTTTCGCACCCAATAGACTCAATAGACTTTCATTAAGCACCTATTATATGTCTTGGTAGTCTATTTATAGATTTTCTTATTATATTTTTGCAGGTTAAGGCTTACTAGATCATTGGTCGACTCGCTACATCATTTGGTGAGGTTTGGCAATCGTTTAGGTCGAGCAACCATTGTTATAGGAATTAAGGTCGTTACAGTTAGTATTAGAGCATAGGTTAAGCGAACCTAGAAACAAAGTGGGAAATGATCATCGTTGACATCCACTCTAGGCTTTAGTACCCATGAAAGATCATCGTTGATATGATGACCTTTCGTAGTAAAGTTTATATAGAAAATTGTAGTCCAATCCTTAAATTGGGAATCAGATTCAGCTAGAAATCACAGATAATATCCAAATAATATCTAACGAAAGTCACCTTAAGGATTAGTAAGTTGTTGAACTTAAGAAACATTGTTCATGGTAAAGTAATGAAATCATGTGCATCGGCTTATAGTTTGCATTAACTTAATATGCATAAGTGACCAAACTTAAGGTGGGGATAGGATTCAAAATGAACAAGTACATGTGAAATGAAAATGAAGTTGGTGCTAGACCTTACCTCTAGCTTTTATGTCGGTTGGCAGTGGTCGAAGTTGAGTTTGAGTCCAAATTGGGTTAAGTTTCATTCTGTACGGAAAGAGAATTGGTCTATAACGGTTCACTATGTCGTGGATAAAGTTAAGATTTTTAGGGTTTTGGTGTAACCAAAACCAGTGTTATGGACGCTTTATGAGGATGGATTGTTTTGTCAAGAATTTGGTTTAATTTGGTGAACGAGCGGATTGAAAATGAGCGCTTGAAGTTAAAGCACATCAAAATAGGGATTTCGGGAACTAATAAATAAAAAGAAATAAAGCTGATGATAAATAGCTAAAGGTTTATATATATGTATATATATATATATATATGGAAAATTAAAATTAAAACCAAGACCTACTATTTTGATTTGAACAGAAAGTTTGTTTATTCGATACTTAACCCATTTGAACTCTAGTTTTCGCGCTATGATCTCTTGTAATTCGATTTTCGCCGGGTTTCTTTCCGTAAGACAGTAGAGCGTCGCGGGACGGTTAGTCCAAGCAAAGTTTCTAGGACGGAGACGAGGTATTTGGCTTGAAATTTGGTAAATTGTCAATTCAGGCATTTTCCTCTATTCAATTTGAATTCTCACGATTTCTCAATTTCTTCCACAGGGTTTTATTAGAAATTGGTCGGGATTGTTGTGAATTGATATATTGGATTGATTTGTGCCAATAGGAATAAATCCTACTAGCATGGGTTAAGGTTTTGATAAATTGAACTCATGTGATTCAGTTGATAACTATTTTGGAGATGTTTTTATAGTTGGTATTAATTTATATTGGGTTTCTCGATGAATCAGTTATTGGTTTTCATCCAATTTGACTTAACGGGTCGTGAAAATATTTTAATGTTGGTATCAAGTGGTTTTGAGGTGTTTTTTTCTAGTTTTGAGGATTTAATTGCGAAAATATTAAATTGGAGAAGTTTTTCAATTAAAAATAAATAATGTTTGCCTAGTTGACTGGCCATATTAGAAAATTCATAACTTCTCCGTCGATGATCTAATTTGAATGTTCATGGAGTCTTTGGAAAGTAGGACATGAGTAATAAAAGTTATATTTGGGTAATCATGACAAATATTGAGGTTTTCAATGTAAAAAGGTTACCCAAATTTGGCTAGTTCAAAGCCAGTTGAAACCGTTATATATTAATATTTTTGGAAACTGCTCTCTAGCATACTTTGGCGGCAGTGTTCATTGGGTTTCATGATTTGGTTTCTCTTGATGCTTGACACATAATATAATTAGGTATGCAAGGAAGCTATTGAAACCATTTTAAGGTGATCCAACGCTCCGTAAACCGTACATATTTAGCACAAAGTTGGTTAGTTGTAAGTAAATCCTATAGTGATCACTTTATCATTATTTATCGTATTATAATGCATTTAACTCCTTATTTGTCCATCATATTTGTTGATCATGCACTCATGCATCAAGGATAATATAGGTCAAGCGTCCGAGTCTTAAGAGTCCGATAGTTGGCTCTTCATTGAGTATGTTTCTAGTCGGATCCTGAAGGAGTTACTGAAACCGAAATAGCTCCTATGGGTTGAGTAAACACGACTTGACAATTATCCATATAGTGCATTAGAAGTAAATTGATCACACTTTAGTGGCAAAATAACAAGAGGATGTTAGCACATTTTAATAGTTATTAGTTGATTCTCGTTAAGATACATTTATATTTCTTATTATCTTGCATTAGGTTAAAAAGGTGATTAGGAAAATGTATGATTTACTTATCTGAAATCGTTTTACCTTCAGTTGGTGATTTCAGGTTGTGAAGTTCATGAAAAGATAAGTACAGCTCATTAAGGTATTGAAATGTTGTTTAAATTTCTTTTTTTTTAATGAATTGCTTTACATAACATTATATTTTCTTTGTTATTCGTATGAGTGATATGCAGTGTAATAGTGGTAATGGTATTACGATCCAAGTATATCATGATACTATTGGCGTGGTTCTTGAGGATTAAATAATAATTGAAGTTTAAAACTATAAATATGGATTATGAAGCCATCATGATTGCAAATGAGTTTTGAGGTGAAAACTTGTGGACTTATTGAAAGTTTGATATTTTGATTCAAGAACTGTTGTAGAGATGTAAGTCCTTCTAGGCTTCTCACAATTATGTTGTCAATTTGGTGGAATTTCAGCATACCACTATTAGTGGAGGTGCTGCCAAAATTTTCACAAAACAGAAGGAAATGTTGCCAAATTTTTACTTTAACTAAGAATCTTACAATAATCAAAGATTTGAATTGATAACTGGGGAATAATATGTATCTCGAGGGTTTTAGAGAATTTATGTTGTGAAATGAATTAATGAAATATTCTAGAAGCTTACTAGATCATCAAAGGTTTTGCATAATCTAGGCATGTATGATGTCGTAATGATGACAGTCCCTGACAAAGTTGGTATCAGACCTATGGTTAAGCTCAATCAAGGAAATATTAGAAATGATAATGATGTTGAATTTATAATTGAGTCGATCGAGAAGTTTAAGCCAATGCTCTTAGATTACATTAAATTACACTAACTTAAATGATGATATTGAGGAACAAGGTTTAGTAATGAGGCTGCAATTAGTTGGGAAGTGACTATAAGCTTGTATACATTATTATTGTGATATGTTTGTTGTATATTATTATATTATCACCAGATATACGATAGGATGTTTAATCTCCTTGTTTGTTCGATACTTAACTCGTATGAAACAAAGAGTAAAGTTAAGAATAGAGAGTGAAAGAGAGAATCCACTTATGAAATGAAACTGAGCATGATTGGAAGTGAAATAGACTCCTACAATCTGGTCGTGAATATCGAATCTCTATTTGAAGTAATCAATAATGGAACTCCATGAAATCTCAACACCTCACGTATATATATTTCACATAATCTGTCTAAAGGATCTTAGATGGAGAGTAGCAAGAAATGCACAGACTCCGTTAACATATCAACTATAACCCAAACTGCATCATGCTTACGCTGATTCAGAGGTAGACCAAAAAAAACCTATCTATATATGCTATAACTTCAACTTAGGAATCAGCAGAGAATGCAATAATCTTCCATGTTTACGATGGCCAGTCTTAACTTATTGACATATCTCACATATCTTTATAAACTCAACAATATCAGTCTTCATTTTAGGCCACCAATAAATACACCTCATATCGCAATACATCTTAATGTTACCAAGAGGAATAGAGTAAAGAAAATAATACTACTAATGAAGCACAAGTTAATGCTTTATTTTGTGAAAATGAGAAAGAAATCAATACGCAAGAAAAGACACTAAAGAGAGGTAAAAAGAAAACAAAAGTACTTAAGAAAATAGAACAAGAAAAATAAAATATGATGGCAAATGTCATTCCTATTAGGGAATAGATGGAGAAGCAATTGAAATACAAACCTTTTACTAAAACGCTATACTTATGGTATTTAGCCGAAGTTAAAGCCTACAAAAAATCTTTACAAGATTATGAGTTAGGTAAACTAGACAACGTAAACAATAATTATAAGTCAAATGAATATATGCATTTTAATTCAATGATTCCACAACGATTAGCAAATGCTAAAGAGGAAGAACATAAAGAAGACATATATGAATCATTTAAGAATTTAAAAATGAATGAAAACTTAAAACAAAAGAATTTATCTTAATGTTATATCACTTAAACTTTATGAATCATTGAAAATATGATCGTTAACTATTATGCCTATTAACCTTACTTTAGCGGACAATACCATTACTAAACCGTGTGGATTATTAGAAGAGACCCTCGTACAAGTACACGATTTAGTATTTTTAGTCGATGCTTATGTCATGAAAATGGAAGATTCAATATCACCCAATCGTTTGCCTACAATATTAAGTAGACCTTTTCTGATGGAACAATGTCAATGGAGTTTGAAGATATGATTATCAAATTCAAGATTAATAATGAACATAACTATGACACTTATGAAGAATATGATAAATTATTTGATAATGAAGTAGGTGATAATGAATTTTTAAACTTAAACTATTATGATGATTTTAATGATGAAATTTATGCAATCAATGCAGTAACAATGGTAAATGGTTGTGAAATCAAAAAATTTATAAACTTGATTAGGAGGTTAATAAGTATTTTCCGATTTAATTTGGAAATTAAGAATCCAAGGTGGGATAAATGCATTAAGTATCGGAGATCATAAATCTAAATATTATTTTTGTATGTCGCGTGACTAATTAGTGTGTTATACTCTATTCGACGTTAAATAGGGTCAATTCGAAGTGTATACGAGGTATCCACAATTTTTAGAGTGCGTTGGGAATTTTCTCCAATTTCTCAAAATTGAGGTATTTTTCAGAATTTCATTTGGACTTAAAATAAGAGATAATAATGAGATTAAATAGAAAATTAATAAATTGGTGTGTGCCTAGTTACAGGCGCGGTCGAGGGTGTCAAATGTGGGATGTACAATAGTGTACACGCTTGAGGATTGTCGTTGGCGCGCACTGTGAATTTATAGGTGCAAAATACATAGTTATATATATATATATATATATATAAATAAGAAATGAATCCTATTGTTTTAATCAAGTGAATTAGTTAAACCATTAGATTCACCTCGAGATACACATAGCGTGAGCGTCGAGGAAGGTCATAGTACGAGATGGAGGTGTGGACATTGGTTTTGGAGCGGTGTATCCATACCTTGAGATGCATGCCATCACATCTCAAGAAGGATTATTGCTTTAACTCATGTCCTTTAGATCATCCTCGAGATTCACATGTAAATATCAGGAAAAATTATATTTGATCTCATCGAAGTCAATGAAGAGGTGATGAGTTGGTTGATAGCCACAAAGATCGACCTCAAGATACGCAACATGTATTTTAAGGAAGATTAAAATATATATTAAAAATGAACCATTTGATCTACCTCGAGATTTATATGAAGCGAATCTCGAGAAAATTTAACATTTATCCTAAAACGCATAGAACCGCCTCACCTTGTTTCGTTTCTACAGTGAGGGAAAGAAATGAAAATCTATTAAGAGAGTGTTCGAAAGAGGATGAGAAACCGAGGGTGAGGAGATCGAAACTTATGGAGAGATTGATGAAGGTGAGTTATGCCATTGATACTTTGATGTTATTGTTGCCGTTGTTGGGTTGTTGCTTTGTTGTTGTCATTAATTGTTAGAGAAGTCTGAGGGGAGGCTCGGCTTGTCTAAGGAAGGAGACGACATGGGAACCGTCTCCTCTCCAACTCCAAGAAAAATGACGAGTTGCAGGTAGAAGAGTGGAGACGTGAAGAAGAAGGGTGTTTTGATCCCCAGACTGAACTGAACCGCGTTCGATTTAACAAAGGTTAAACAAATCTTATAAAAAATAAAAGAAATTGCTTGAAAATAGAGAAAATTCCAGAAAATAGAAAAAAACCAATAAAATATTTTTTTGGACTAAATAAATATAAATTATGTATATCTTTTGAAAAATAGAGAATTTGGAATTTATTCGAGGATTTATATTGAGGTGTTTCCTTGTAATACGTGTTATGATACCTGAAATTGTGCGAAAATGTGGAAAATTGTTTTAAATCCTAGTCAAGGTTAATTTTCGATGCAAAACCACAATTTCGAGTCGAAATTGGGATTTGAAAATCTGAGGAGTTTATTTGGAGTGATTCTGGGTTTTTTTTACTTGAAAATACTAAAACAACTCAAAAATTGGTCGAAAAGTTAAGAAATTTGGATAGGAAACTTATCTGAATTTCTCAATGGTTTAGGTAATGTTGAGGATCCCAAAACCAGTGGGAACGAGCCTTGGGGAATAGGTTCAAAGTACGTGAAAGCTGGGGAACATTGTATGAGGATTCATGACCAACTTTCAGTTGGTTTGATGGTAAGTAAAACCTACAATGACCTTTACTATTTATTGAATATTTTGGTACCTCTAATTGCATCATAGTCTTTATTGCATTTTATCATTTTTAGTCATGCATGCATGGGGAGAGGGGGACAAGCTTGTTTTGGATTTTGATTTGCTTGAAATTAGACTTCAATCCTACCCCAAACGTCAGCTAGTGAGACTAGTTCTAGAGTCAAACGCCGATAAGTTAGCTCTACATTTTATGATCTTTTAATACTATTTTTGTACTATTTTTGGAAGTCAACATCTGATTATAGTGAGAAGACAGAAACAAAATGGATTGGATGTCATATTTATGTATATATCTTATTGTTTATTTGGAAATAAGATTATATGTCTCCATGTGTCAAACTAACAAATTGCATGTAATGTTGACGCATATCTGCCAGTGGATTTGCCTCTATATTTAGCTCATCAGTCGATCCTCTGCCAGTATGTCGTGGGTTGCATATTTTTTGCAATGAAGACATTTATATCTACTTATTTAGCTAGCTCATCGTTCATCTTCAGGATAAATCTTAAGTCTGATTTTGCTTCATGGATTGTCACTCAAAATACAAGATCTACCTGCATACCTACTCTCTCAATCAAAAAACTCAAGTTGGTTTTGACAAACCCATCTTGATTTTGAGGAATGTGTTAAGGAAATAGATATATTTGATATGAGATAACTATTATATTAGTTAACTTAGATATTAATAAATAAATGTAGTTACGAAGACTTTCATATTTTCTATTTTGTATCTGCCCTAAATCTATAAATAGGGATCTTGTGTTCATAGTAAATCATCTAACGATTTAGAAACTAACATTGTATCATTGCTAGGTCTCTAATTTTGGATTAGTCAACGAAAGTCAATTGACCGCTTCGTGGTGTTTGCCTTTGTTATCGTTTTAGTGTTTAGGTGTTCCATGCCTCTATATTTTGTGTGATCTTCCTGTGTCCCTCTTCTCTTGCCGCAAGTGTTTCATCATTTATCTGCCAATGGATGAGCATCAGCTTTTTCCCATGTGCAAGGCTCTCTCGTGTACATGTCCATTTGAACCCTCGTGTTCATTCATCACGTCTCTATTTAACGACTACTAGTGCATCTGTTCCGTTGCTCGCCACCACCACTATCAAGCACCCATACTTCATCATTTATCACCGTGTACCACGCTGACTTGTTTGTCTCATGCTTTGCTACTTTCGTGGTCCCATAAGATCTATCATCCCCCTCCATCCATGCTTGTGTCACCCAAGTCACGCCTCCTCATCATACACTCATCTTGCATTTTTTCTTTATATTTTTTAAGAAAAAAAAAATGAATTTAATTTGTTTTATATGCTTGCTCAAGCCCATCATCTTCCCATGGACCTTGTTTGCATTTGCCTTTGTAGCCATCTTAAGACCAAATGTACATCTATTCGATCTGTGATAATTTGCAAAATGATATGCCCGCTTGCATATGCACTCTGGATTTCTTCATAAGTCAGTCATTAGCTTGTATGTCATGGGTTACGACATATATATGTTTTTGCTCTATGGGTTGTCATTGATTAATTTCCTTTGCAAGGAGTCCTAAATCTGTTTTTTGCCATTTGGTCACTTGAATTTGTTCTTGTGTTGTTTTCTGCACACACCACTAATTTGTTTAGCAAACTCAAGTTGGTTTTGACAAACCTATCTTGAGTTTAAGGGAGGGTATTAAGATATGATGTTAAGATTTGAAATCATTCAGTTGTAACCAAATGATATTGTCGTTGTAACTATTAACTATTTAAATAGGTGGTTTGTACTCAATAAAGATACACAATAAAGATTATCTCTTTAATAAATTAACAAATATAATCATCATGATCCATAAAACAAGACTAAATGATAGTCATGAAATTTATGAAACAACCTGGCATCGAATTAAGATCATTACCTATTTGATTCCGATTAGTCTCAGGTGCATGTTGAGTTTGCTCAAAGGGACTATGACTATTTTCCTATTGACTTTACCGTAAAGGTGTAGTACAAATTATTATTCCCTTGAGATTTGTGTAAGTGCACCTCGAGAAGGTTTCAAGATATGCTCAAATTATTATTTGCTTCAAGATTTATGAAAGTACATCTCGAGTAGACCTTAAGATACGCCCAGATCTTACATATGTATGATAGAAAAGAATTCATGATTTCAAGGATTGCAAGATTTTTAGAAATTTGTGATAAACTCGAATTTTCTAAATCTTATCGAAAAGAAAAAGAAACTCAGATTTGCCAAATCTTACCAAAATAGGAAATTTAGATTAACCCTAAGTCTATAAATACATAGGCGGTTCAAAGGAAAAAGTATGCTCTCTACTCTAATGCTTAAGGCATCCATCTCCCATGCCTTCTTTGTAGCACCAGATGACGTGTCAACTACTGCACGAGTACCAGGAGCAGCTTGCCGCAAGAATCTTAGGTGTATGTTGACGACCACCAGATAGCGTAAATTGCAAAATAGACACTAATTTGGGACCTGTATGGACAGCACTTTGAAGCCTACGTTAGATCAAGGGCTCGAAGACGAAGGATTTAAAGTTATAGTAGAGAGTTTACCTTTTTCTCTAAAACTGGCTATGTATTTATAGACTTAGGGTTAATCCAATTTTTTTTTTGGTAAGATTTGAAAAATCCAAATTTACTTTTTTATTAAAATTTGGGAAATCCGATTTTATCGTAATTTCCTAAAAATCTAGGGAATCCTTGAAATCAGGAACTCTTCACTATCATGTCTATGTAAAATTTGGACATATCTTAAGGTCTACCTAATATATACTAACCTTAATCTTGAGGCAAATAATGATTTGGGCAAATCATAAAGCCTCATCAAGATGCGATTACACAAATCTCAAGGCAAATTAT
The DNA here is from genome assembly GCA_039657325.1 of Stephania cephalantha. Lineage (NCBI taxonomy): Eukaryota > Viridiplantae > Streptophyta > Magnoliopsida > Ranunculales > Menispermaceae > Stephania > Stephania cephalantha. Next base: position 34,752,273 of record CM077570.1, on the reverse strand, counting down.
AATATGCAATACACCATATCCCCCACCCTTGAAAAGTAGAGGAAATGTTTATGTAGGAGTGCATAAGTGTTATTTGTTTAAGTCTTTGCTCACTATAGACTTTGCCATTTTTTCAGCAAAGTGGGAAGGTTTATTCCCTTACTTTTGCTTTTGTTTTTTAGGTTTGTTTTTTGCTTGTTGTGAGCCCCACTCTTTAGTAGCAAAGCAAAATGGGAAGTTTCTCGATGTACTTTTGATTTTGTCTTTTCGGTTTGTTTTCTTTTGTTCCTTATAGACCCCACCGTTTTTGTTGTAAAGCAAAATATGAGGTTGCTCCATGATAATTTCTAAAAGAGATAATATTTATTGTGTGTATTTTTTTAGTACAAACCACCTATTTATATAATTAACAGTTAGAACCACAATATCTTTTAGTTACAACTGAATATGAGCTCAAGTCGTAACATCAAATCTTATCAACCTCCGTCAAACTCAAAATGCGTTTATCAAAACCAACTTGAGTTTGCTAAACAAATCAGTGAAGCGTACAGGCGGCAACATAAGAACAAATTCAAGTGGAAAAATAGCAAAAAAAAACATATCTAGTGCTCGTTGTAAAGTAAATTAATAGGCGACAACTCACTGAGTAAAAACACATGACAAACAAGTAGATGATCGACTTATGAGCAAACTTAGAGTGCACATGCACAAAAACAGAGCAATTCGTAAATGATGACAGATAAAACAAACGAAAAGAAGAAAGATGGTCTTGAGATGACTGCAAAAGCAAATTTAGGAGATGAGCATATGAAATATATGGTTGCATGATTGAAATCACTTTTGTTGTTGGGTTTTGGGGTTCATATGCAGCGAAACATTCAAAACAATTTTTGAAAAACCCTAACAGGACAGAAAATAAGTTCCATTAAACTAGATCTACAAAAAGTAAACCATACCTTAATCTGTGATTTCCTTATCTGGTTGTTCGATTTTTAAGATGTTCAAGATTGTGCCCCTCTATCAGAAATTCACACACAAACGAAAATCTGATTTCATTTTAGGGTTTGAACTTCTATTTATATGTGTAGATAAGCCCTTACTTAAAATCGTATTCGTAATACAACTATTTTTTTTGGACAGTTTAAGTAAATTAGACATACGCCGTTATTAATAAGTTATCATATAACAAATAGTAAGGGTTTTCATGTCATGAATCTTATTATTTAAAATTCATTACTCTTGACTAATTGAAATTATGCAAAGCCATTCTTTATGTGCAACCCAATAGGTTCATGCGACATTAGCAGTGAACTAAAACCATTTCGGTACGCAAATCATAAGCGTTCTCTACAAGGCATTATAAGTACCTAAGTAGCATGAGTATCAAAATCGGTACAACCTAATGAATAACATATATCATATCATTTTGTCGAAGGACTAATAATATATCTATCATGAGTAACACCTATGACTTAATTCATGTGGTGTTCTTATAGCAGGTCGATCCAGTACTTACTTCCACAACAAGTACTATTGATCTCGATCCGTATCCCTATACTCATGATCATCACATGACCATCAATCATGATTCACACTAGCCTTAATTCAAAGTAAACACATATCAAGACTGTGATATGAAGTCATCTACATCAGTTTCAAAACTTGCATCTGTGTAACCATTTACGGCAAGCTCATCTTCCAAACATTCATAGACCAAGAAAACTTTTTTAGTCTTTCTCAAATGCCTAAGAATGTTCTCTACTACTATCCAGTGACTCTCTTCGAGATAAGAATGATATCTGCTTGTTGCGCTCAAAGCATATGATACATCAGGTCGAGTGCATAACATGACATACATAATAGATCTAATAGCTGATGCATATGGAATCATATTCATTTGTTCTCCCTCATCATTAGTCTTAGGACATTAAGTCTTGCTGAGTCTAACACCATGAGAGATTGGCAAAGAGTCTTACATATTGAACCTATTCAGTACCTTATCAATATGAGCACTCTGACTTATACCAATCAGTCTTTTAGTTTTATCCCTATAGATCTTAATCCTAAGGATGTAGGTTGCATCTCCTAAGTCCTTCATTAAGAAACTCCTCTCTAACCAAGACTTGACACTCTGCAAGGTTGGGATGTCATTTCCAATGAATAATATATCATCAACATACATTACCAAGAAAACAACCACGATCCCATTGACCTTCTTTTGTACAAAATGCATCATTTTTAGGAAACCAAATTCCTTAATTGCTTCATCAAAATGAAGATTCCAACTCCGAGAAGCTTGCTTTAATCCAAAAATGGATCTTTTAAGGTTGCACCTTCCTAAAATTCCCGGGAGGAACAAACTATTTAAGCTGTATTATATACACGTCCTCAAGTAACTTTCCATTTTGAAAAGTTGTTTTGACATCCATTTGCCATATCTCATAGTCATAATATGTGGCTATGGAAATTAGAATCCTAATGGATTTAAGCATGACTAAAAGAGAAAAATTCTCATAATAATCAATACCTTGAGTCTGCCTAAAACCTTTTGCTATTAGCCATGCTTTTTAAGTATGCACATTGCCATCCATGTTAGTTTTCTTCTTGAAAATCCATTTACATCTAATGGTCTTACCACCTCAGGTAAATCAACCAGGTTCCAAACTTAGTTATCATACATGGATTGCATCTAAGAATTCATGGCACTAAGCCATTTATTTGACTCAGGGCTAGACACAACTTCCTAATAAGTAGTAGGCTCATTTTGATCTATAAGCAACGCCTCACTACTATCAGAAATAAGAAATCCAAATATCTCAGGCTGATGTCTTACTCTATCAGAATTATGCGGCCCTTGTGATACCTGTGGAGGTTCAACTAGTTCAAGACTTAATTGATCTCCCATTGGCGAATGAGTGTTTATTTGTCATTCTTAAACTTTTTCAAGACTTAATTTATTCCTATTATTGTCTATTGAAATAAGTTTTTTTTTTATAAATACATCATTCCGAGCAATAAACACTTTGTTCTTAGTGAGATTATAAATGTAGTATCCTATATTTTCTTTAGGATAACAAACAAAAACACACTTGGTAGATTTCGCTGATATTTTTTAGAGATTTGTCGTCGTACGAAAACCTCATAGCCCCAAATCTTAAAGAAAGACAAACTTGGTCTTTTCCAATACCACATCGCATATGGTGTTTTATCAACCATTTTAGAAGAAACACGATTCAGTGTAAAAGCAACAATTTCTAAGGCATAGCCCCAAAAGGAAATAGGAAGATCTGTGTAACTCATCACAGTTTCTAAGATGACCATCAAACTCTTTGCTCAAATATTCACCACCTCAATCTGATCGAAGTGCTTTAATAGTTTTACCAAGTTGATTTTGCACTTCATTCTGAAATGTTCAAAACATCTTAAAAGATTCACATTTATGATTCATGAGATACACGTAACTATATCTGCTAAAATCAAAAGTGAAAGTAATGAAGTACTGATAACTACCTCTAGCCATTATGTTTATAGGATTGCATACATTAGTATGTATTAGTCCTAATAAATCAATTGCCCTTTCACTGTGTCCGGTAAAAGGACTTTTTGTCATCTTGCCTTGTAAACAAGATACACATGTTTCATATGATTCGAAATCAAATGAATCTAAAAGTGCATCTTTACGGAGTTTAAAAATATGTTTCTCATTTATATGGCCAATACGACAATGCCAAAGTTTGGTCTGACTCTAACCATTTGACTTGAATCTCTTTGTATTTATGTGAAGAATATGAGTATTTGTTGACCTTTTCATGTTTAGAGTTTAAAAACCATCACACAAATCAGCATTCACATAGAAAATGTCTTTACGAGAAATAGAAAATTTATTATTCGCAATAATGACATTAAAACCATCCAAATCCAAACATGAAACTGAAATGATGTTTTTGCTCAAGGTATGACATAATAACAAATTATTTAAAAATAAAACAAGTTTACTAGGTAAAAATAACTCATAGCATCCTACAACCAACGCAACAACCTTTGCTCCATTTTCAACTCGTAAGATGACTTCTCATTTCCTTAGTTTTCTACTACTTTGGTGAAACCATGCACATTGATACAAATGTGAGATCCATATCCGGTATTCAACACCCAAGAATCACTAGTAGATAAGTTAACTTCAATAACATAAATATGTGAAGTAGTAGTCGCACTAATCTTCTTTTTCTTTAGATCTTCAAAATAGAGCTTGCAATTTCTGAACCAGTGCCCAAGTGCATGGCAGAAATGACAACTTCATTTTTTTCATTTTCCTTCTTGGACCTTGAAGTAGAAGCAACCTTAGGCTTGTTAGGCTTGACTTACTCCACAGGCTTTGTAAGAATCACAACAGCCTTTGTAATTTTAGCTTTGCCTTTTCCCTTTTTTTTCAAGGAATTCCTTTTCTGAACTATCAACACATTAACAATGGGTTTCTTAATATTCTGCTCAACAGTTTTAAGCATCAAATGCAACTCTAAGAAAAAATTCTCCATATTATTCATGTTATAGTTCATCACAAATTGTGAATAACAATCAGGCAATGAATTCAGTATCAAATTCGTAGCCAACTTTTGGCTTATAGGAACTCTAAGTCTGTCAAGATGGTTAATATAGCCCTTCATTTTTAGAACATGAGGACCAACTGATGCACCCTCAACCATTTTACAAGAATGAAGGTTCTTGAATGTCTTGAACCTTTCTTGCCTAGCTTGTTGTTAGAACATTTCCTTCAGCATCGTAGCCATGTCATAAGCTTCTATGTGTTCCATGTCCTTCTATTGTTCGGGAACCATGGTTGCCAACATAATGCATGCAACATCAGCTGAGTAATTTACAAGCTTAATATGTTCATCCTTCATGATTTTTAAAGCATTGGCTGGTGGTTCCTTATGAATAGGATCATCCATGGCATATAACTTGCATTCATGCTTAAGAACAATTCTCAAGTTTCTGAACCACTCAAGAAAGTTTGTCACAAACAACTTATCCTTCTCAAGAATAGATTGCAGGGCTAAGGGATTAGTCTGATTTGAAGAGGCCATAGATATATAATAAAAATTATGCAAAAGTTCATTTTAGTATATATGAATATACTCACACTGTAACGGCCCATTTTATAAATGTCTCTTCAATTTACAGACGTGGACGCCAGCTCGGATCTACGTGGACGCCGCGGTAGGCTAGGACACACGGGGACTTAGGTATGCTAGTGATTGTGTGTTGGATGCTTATTTGCGGTGAAATTTATTTAAATACATCGCATGTGTGTATGTTGCATAAAAATACGTGCGAGATTGTGTGAACTGTACTCGCCCCGATATGCGTGTCGACGAGGGTACCGGTAGTTGACGGGACCGAATATTAGGTCGGGGAAACTAAAACACACAAATTAAATAAAAATCTATCAAGTAAATAATATGGAATATATATTGGGTTACAAATGACGCGGCGGTGCGCGGATAACACGGTTCGGACACGAAACCGGGCATCGAAACGCCCGGAAACACGGGCGAGTGTCCTAGGGGTGTCACGAACAGGTGTCACACTTGTCCTCACCCAAGACACATTTGGCCATTTTCCCACCACGTGTCGGTCCACCGATTCCCACTTACATGCACACAAAAACCCACTCACACACTCCATCACCTTCTCTCTCAACTCACACACACACTCCCGCACACACACACCAGGGGAGGCCGAGGCGAGAGAAGAAGGAAGGAGAGGAGGAGAGGAAGAGCAACGAAGGACGAGCGGCGATTGAGGTGAGTTTGGGTGGTGGTTGTGTTGTTTCGGGTGGTTGACGTCGTGGGGTGGAGAGTGGGGTTCGACCATGGAGGCCGAACCCCATGACCACGGTGGGATGGCGGGGGAGGCACCGCCATCGGCTCCCACCGGGTTGGGGTGGAGAGCCACCCCAACCCATCACCGGAAGAACAAGAAAAAAAAAAAAAAAAAAAAAAATCCTCCCGATCGAACCAGATCGGGGAAGATGACTGGGCCGGGCCATAATGGGCCAGGCTGCCGGGTCGGGTACGACCTGTTTGGGTCGACCCGACCCAGACCCAAACAGGAAAGAAAAAAAAAACAGAGAAAAAGAAATAAAAAATGAAAGGAAAATGTGGAAAAAATTCCGGATAAATTGGGAAAAATTGGGAGAATTTCGGAAAAAAAATATATTTCGATAAAATAAATAGAAATTGATAAAGTTCGATGAAAAGAACATATGTGGGAATGTCGGACGCGACTGTTTGCGGGGTTTTGCTTCGAAAAACGTGAAATGGGCAATTTGGCCTAAAAATGTTAGAAAAGTATTGTAAATTAGCATGCTAACCTAAATTATTAATAAATGGACATAGGTTGACACGGTGATCAATTGGCGACCAAGGACTCAGTGGACTTGGACACGGGGATTGATTACGAGGTAGTGGAGCGCGTTGTGAGGTGTGTAAAACCCAAAGGGAAAACTCTCGAGTATTTATTTTACTTTCGTATTTCCATTCATTTCCATTAATCCTTATGCTTTTTAAATTATATTCATATCTTGTCATCTTTTGAACGGTTGGTTGAGTTACTCCCACCGGATTTCCGTTGTGTGTCTATGCATTCTAGACCATAGCATGTGTATCAGGAGTGCTCGGTGGATAACGACCCGAGGGAACTGCTACATGTGTCGGTGCGTCGTAGGTCTACGCCGGCCACCGAGAGGGATTAGGTGATAGCTAGTTGGGTGCGCCCACTAGTGGGATCCTGGAAGGAAATCCCGAAGTATGGTTTAATCTGACTGGAACATGCACACATATTTGAGTTTTATTGTTATTTATGCATGCGATGTCCTACTTACAGTTGTATGTTTACATTCTGCATGTTTATTTAGCACTATTTATTGACTTCCACTTGTTTATATGAATGCTCGGAGGAGTTCCTTGGGATTTTACTGACTGGACTCGTCATCCATTTTCTTCTGTGATGATTGAGTGCAGATCCTAGTACAAGTAAGGGCAAGGGAATCTTAGGCGACTACCTCTCGACATTTCACGCTTTGCCTTTGCGGGTACTTGTACGTGTGATTATTTTGATATTTTGCTTATTTTGGGAACTGGGAAGTGATAGAATTTTGTACACGCTTACGTATATATGGTACAACTGTTTACTTCGAAAGTTACAGGGTTTTTCCACATTAGGTTTTGTTTAATTATTTCATGAAAATTTGTTCATTTAAAATACGACTTCCGCTGAATATCTTAACATACACAAGTAGATACGAATCTCGAGACAGAGTAGGACGGGTAGGTGCCGTACACGTGTAAGTTGGGCCAGCTGGTGAGGAGTACACGGAGACACGTCACCCCGGGCCGGCGAGGGTCGCCACTCACACTAAATTAACAACCCTCATTAAAACACTTTGTTCATTTAAGAGACTGAAATTAACAACCCTCATTAAAACACTTTGCTCATTTAAGGGACTGAAATCCATGTTTCAACAATTCAAAGACAGCTAAGACATGACACTTTAAATTAGGTTATTTAGGTAGGTATCAATTACCAATTACATTATATGTAACTTTTAGTTATTTTTCATGAGATTTTGACATCTTATGTCTTAGCATGTTTTATCTCATCTTATGCCTAAAGCCCAAAACTATTTTGATAGCTTCATCAAGTCTAACCATTTCAAACAATAGAGTAACCATTACTCAACTTGCCTCACCAAGATGACACAATACACACTACGGAGGCAGACCCATATTGATGTGATCAGAGCCTTGACAAGTGTTTGAGAATGGATGACACTTGACTTAAAATTTGGAATAGGGATATTTTTTATTTGTTTTAGTGATCATAAATTAAACAAGATAAATATCATATATTACAATGCATGTAAAATCACTAAACAAGTTAGGAAATTTTACTAATATTGACTATCATATGAATTTTCTTACGCTACGAATAGTTATCGGTGGTCCTGCTGACCAGTCAGTGGATGGTGGCACAGGGGGCAGTGCCTCTTTTTTGGATAAAAAATTCTAGGTTCGAAAATTGAAAATTGCCTAAAATCTCTTATTATTTTAGTCGATCCAAGTGACCAAAACTGCCCCTTATTTTAATTCCAAAAAATATTAATTAAAACATTTTTAATTAACTCGGGCTCACCTCTAACTTAATATCTTATCCTAATCCAATTAGAATTTACAACACTGTGAATCCTTATCCAATTAGAATTTGTTATATATCTCACTTATCTTATAGGATTTGTAATTATTATCCGATTATAAGTTAATCTCCTATCTAATAGGAATATACTAACAAATAACCACAATGAGATATATGATCAAAAACAATTTCGATTCTTATTCATATGAAACAAGAAATTCAATCAAGAAATGAAATAATAATCATGCATTCAACACCAGAATCATATTAAATTAATCATATTAACCTAATCATGATTTCTATCATGGAGACATACATAATTATTGAACAAAAAAGAATTATGTATTTAACATCAGAATCACATTAACCTAAACATGACGTCTACCATGTGAACATACTAAATTCGCATCGTTCAATATTAATACACATGTTAATCAAAATATTCTAAACATGAATTCTATCATTGAATTAAATCATGCGTATGTATCAATATACATGAATTAACAACATACTTTAAAACTAATAATTGATAACAATTATCACATAACATCTATATACATCATATATACATTAATCAACATCACGTTTTCACACAAATAACATATTTATATAAGAGAAAACATGTAAAAATTCAATAGAATCGATTGTATGGCTCTGATACCACTGTTATGTTTAGGATTATTACGCAGTTGGAAATTCAAAACAATTTTTGAAAAACCCAAACAGGATCGAAAATAAGTTCCATTAAATTAGATCTATAAAAGTAAACCATACCTTAATCCATGATTTCCCTCTCTGATTGTTCAATTTACAAAACGTTCAAGTGCGCATCCTCTATTAGAAATTCGCACAAGAACGGTGACCATAATTTGGAGTGCTAGCCCTAAGAGAGATTCAAAAAAAAATTCTTTCTCTCCCAAAATCCTGAGAACTCGAAATTTGCAAAAATGAAAATCTTATTTCGCTTTAGGATTTCAACCTTTATTTATATGTGTAGATAAACCCTCACTTAAAATCCTATTCTTAAGACAACTTATATTTAGGCAATTTAAGCAAATTACACATACGCCCCTATTAATGAGTTATCATATAACAATTTGTAAGGGTTTTCATGTCATGAATTATATCATATAAAATTAATTACTCTTGATGAATTTAAATTGCGCAAAGCCATTCTTTGTTTGCGACATAATAGTTTCATGTGACGTTGGCAGTGAACCAAAATCATTTTGGTAAACAAATCATAAGCGGTCTTTAGCAAGGCGTTATGGATACCAAAGTAGCACGAATATCATAATTGATACAACCTAATCAATAGTGTATATAACATCATTTTGTCACACGATATCCTTTTGATCAAACATAAGGTATGGAATTGTCATCCAACATATTCAATCGTACTAGTCTCGATCTTTAGGTAGAACGAAAACATTCAAATGACATTGATCATATCAATTCACTTGGCCTTGGCCATTTAACAGTCGAACACATTGAGGGATCCAGTGATATATCTCTCTGTACAAGAGGGACAAATTATATCTTGATTACACACATTTACGTATTATCACATGATAACCAACCATAATTTTTTTATAATCATCCAGTTAAAGAAAACTTTTGATTGTGTCAAATTATCATGCTCCTAATATTGAAGTCTATGGTAATCTAAAGTTGAAGGACTAATAATGTACTCATATTGGATCGCTCTAGTACTTATTCTCATAACAAGTACTCATGATCTCGATTCATATCTTTACACTCATGATCATTGCATGACCATCAATCAAGATTCACAATAACCTTAATTTATTATAGTTCGTAGTATAATGACCGACCGGGGACATTTAGGATATTTCAACAAATACTCATGGATCTTATATGGTAAACATGCAATCACTTATAATAAATTAGCAAATGAAAACTTAAATTTTATTAACTAAAATCATAAGATAAACAATGTTTGTAGATTGACCTAGGGCATATGCCCCAACAATTCTCTTTATTAAGGAAAGACCCATAGAAGTTAATGATTTGGTACAGCCATCAAAAACGTCTCTTCATACGTTGTGTAAAAGAAGATGGGCTTTAGGAGAAGAACTACTTAAGGTTCACAACAGAGGTCCATGAACGAACAAGTGGGTAGTGGATTTGCAGATTGTGAGGAGCATATTGGTGGACACGGACAACATGGAAGAGACAAGAGAACATTGGGCACACACGGGTGTGCGAATAAGCAGAGGAGCAAGCATTGATGAGACGAAACAAACATCCGTTAATGATGACCATTGGCGATAGTTGACCGCAAGCAAGCAAGAATGACAGGCATGCAAGGTCACATGATGACACGAGCACGTTTTTGCGCGTATGAGCAGTTAGTGGATGAGAGATGCAAGGACAGATTTGATGCTTTGATGGTGCAGGGTGAAGCCCCACTATTTGAGATTTTAGAGCCCTATGGATGGTCACACAGGGGCCTAGGAGAATGTGTGAATGTCATGACTCATGCATGACACGGCGACGTCGGCGATGGGGTCACCTCAATGCCACGTCACCGCCACGTCAGCGCCAACCTCACAAACGCAACTCGCCGATCTGTCTGTCACCGCCACGTCACCAACCGGGTCACCAACCGCGTCGTTCTCGGCTGCTCCGTCACTCGCCGATGGCCGTCGTCGTCGTCGTCGAGCGATCTCGACAATTACAACCAAATTTGAATATGCATATGAGGAGTTTATATTTGTATAAAAAAAACCAATTTTGAATATATATATATATACATTGGTTTCAACCTTCAACTCTCTTTTCTAAACTAACTAACATTAACTAACATAACCAACTAAACTAAATAAACTAACTAACTAACTAACTAACTAACTAAGTAACTAACTAACTAACCAACCTTAACCAAACTAAAATAACTAACCTTAACTAACCTAACCAAACTAAACTAAACTAACTAACCTTAACTAACTAAACTAACTAACTAACTAACTAACTAACTAAACTAAACTAAACTAACTAACCTAAACTAACATAACCAAACCAAACTAAACTAACTAACTAACCTTAACCAAACTAAACTAACTAACTTTAACTAACCTAACCAAACCAAACTAAACTAACTAGCTTAATTGCAAACATAACCTAACTCAACTACACTAAGGAACATACTCTAACTCAACTACACTAAACAAACATAACCTCAACACCTAAACTAAACTAACTTAACTAACTAAACTAACTTAACTAACTAACCTAATTAACCTAACCAAACTAAACTAATATAACCTAACCACCGACACCTAACTAACTAAGCTAACCACTTAAGTTAAATTAAACATATAACCTAAACTAACTTAACAAACTAAACTAACTATTGAAGAGTAATCAAATCTACGACATTATAATAATATGGAAAACATGAGAAATAAGTTTATTCAATGAGAAGGTTGAATACACGTACTTTGTGAACCCAAAATATAAGTTATTTACAAATCACCATGACATCAAGTAAACTCATCATGCAGGTCTATTTCGGCGGGTTCCGTTGACGTTGTTGCTCGGTGATGCAAACCGGACGTACTCTTTGTCTAGTTGGACGATGTGTTTGTACATCCCAGGTTGAGCTTGTTGAGGTAGCTGGTCTTGCGATGAATCACGTCGAGTAGATTGTTGCGTTTCCTCTGTTCTTGACTCGACTCACCTCTCTACTCGATGCTCGCCCCTCCGTGGTTCGCGTCGATCGTGAGTAGATTGGAGTTCCAAGAGTGATGGATCTGAAGGTCTGGATCCATTGCGGTAAAGCGCAAATGAATGTTAGAAAAAGATAATGAGTGTTGCACGAAACGCAACGAAACACTACGATGGCGGTGAGGTGTTTGCGATGACATGACCTACGAGACGTTTGGGAATTTCGATGTAAAATTGTTACTGAGACAAATGCACAAATTTTGTAAGGGAAATAGTTGACAATCATGCGGTTATATAGCGCAATCGAACTTTCGATGTAGAAGATCGCAATAATAGCGCAACTACGAGCATACTCATTCTTTCGCACTTGACATTTTACGTGTAATAACGTTCAATAAATAAACATATGAACCGTTCTTCATAAACAAAATAGGAATGTCCCTATATATCATGCAAATCATAACCTCACCCAAATAAATTATTATGAAAATACTAAATGAATGAACTTACTTGTTTCCTCCGCTTTTAAAGCCGCAACGTAATATTCCAAAAATAACATTGTATTTTCGTTTGTTTAGAACAAACTTAATAAACTAAACAAACTACTCTAACTATACTAACTAACCTAAAAACCAAATTAAACTAAGCTAAATACCTAAAACAAGACAAACTAACACATACTCAACTAACTAAACAAACAAACTTAAACCAAATTACACATACCTAAACTAAAAAAACTAACACATACTTTAACCTCACTGCCATTTATTTTTCATCACGTACATACCTCATCCTCCTTCACTGGACCTCCTACTTCTCCTCCGCTGAGACGACTGGTGCCCCGCCGTGCTCCATGCGCTCCCCGCCGCAAATCTCCGCTCCTCCGTGATCAGCCGCCACTTCTTCTCGCCTCACCTCTCGCCCGCGGACCTCCTGCTCCCCGCCGTGTCCGCTCTCCTCCCTTTCGCCGCAGCAAGACCTTCCTCCGCCGCTTCTACCTCCTCTCTGTGTGTCCCTCGATCAACGTGACTTGGCGCCTCCTTCACGCTCCTCCGTCCGCGCGTGGTCTCTCTCCAGCGAGCTCCCCGTCCCCTCCTTATATAGGCGGGCGGCAATGTTCGTGCATGGTCACGGGATCGTAATCCCGTGACCCCTACGTCCCCTACCCCCGCATCCCTACCCCACGCATCTCCCTGCCGAAACCGACGCAGAGAATATTCTCTCGCGTCGGTTCACACGAAGAAGACGACATGGTGCGCCGATAGCGCCTTCGAGAAGGCGCTATCGCCGCACCCCACCAAAATGTGTCCACGTGGATCCACGTGGACACACGTGAAAAATTTTATACCAATAAACTTGAGGCATAAGAACAAGGTATGGACAGAGATGGAGAGACACATGGAGGCGGGTTGATGGTGCATGGAGAGCCAAATCTCAACATATTTGGCTTTTATGATGCACCTTAAAAATAAATAGTAGCAAAAAATGATTCCAAAAATACAAAACAGTAGTACCGACTACCAAAAAAAGGCACCAAGAGAATTAGAACAAAGACAAGTTGAAATGCAGAGACAACGAGAGGCAATCAAATCAACTTGAGGCCGAGAATGACAAAGCGAAGAAAAATTACAAACGGCCATATAAGGAAGCAGAAACAATAATGCATGGAAAAAAGCATCATGAAAGGGTCTCGACTAGCGAGAGTCAACGAATTAGGATCAAGGCTCTAGCTTTGTTACCATAATAGTTTATAAATAATGAGATGATTTATCATGAACATGAAGATCCCTATTTGTAAATATAAGGCATATACAAAATAGAAAAGATAAACGTCTTTATAACTACAATGATTTCTTAATATATAAATTACATAAAATAATAGTCATCTCATATCTAATATATATATATTTCCTTAACACCATCCCTCCAAACCTGAGATGAGTTTATTAAAACCAACTTTATTTTGCCAACTAAGTCTGTATGTTGTATCTTGAGTGACAATCCACGAAGCAGAATCAGACTTATGGTTTGTTACAAATATGAATGATGACCCAAATAATGAAGCAAGTACAGAGAAACAACAACCTACGAAACATAAATAATTTTGGGGCTTATTGAGAAGGAGATCAATGATAACCTATGATAGCATAAACAAATTTCATAACCTACGGCACACAAGCAGAGGATTGTCTGATGAGAAAATATGAAGTGCACACATGGGAGCAATTCGTAGATTATCATATATCGAATATATGATCAAATGATCTTAGATGACCATAAAGGCAGATGTAGCAAAATTAGAGGAAGGATCCTCGAGGACTGGATGAGACTTTTTAAGGACATAGCAAACCAATCCCGTCAATATGGTGACAAAATTAATGAGTCTTACCGACGAGCCATGAGGCAAGTTAATTCATATAGGAATGATGAAAAGATTGATAGGCTCACCAGCTTAGTGAAGAAGCTTGTTTAATCTGATTCGAAAACAAGCCAAAGTTTATGACCTTTGCGCTATCCCTCCCATCCCACCAACAATTGTTCATTTCTCTTTAAAGATGAGCAAGGAGTCAACGCTTTTGGCAACCAATTCCAAGGGCAAGCATGTGGTCAATTCGCCAACACTTATCAACCCAAAATTAGGAGTCCTTATCTTAGCTATGGATCTTCCAATCTCAATTACCAAGCCTTTGTTCAAAGAATTCAACCTTTGCCTCAACCTCATCCACCACCACTAGCTTTCACTAGCTCATCCTTAGAGGATATGGTTGAAGATTTGGTTGCATCCCAAGATAGAATCCAAAAGATTGTAGAGAAGCACTAACCTAACACGAATGGGCAAATTCAAGAGACCCAAGCTAGCATCAAGACTCTAGAGGCCCAAATGAGATAAATGGCAACCGAATTAGGGAGGATAAATTACAAGGGCAAGTTTTTGGCTCAACCATACCTAAATCCAAATGCGAAATCTTATGTGATTACTCTTAGCAGTGGCAAAGAGTTGAACGTGACTCCACCAAAGCAAGGGAAGTCAAAGGAGAAACCTCAAGTTAATGAGGTAGAGCAAGAGATTGAAATACTTACAAACCCTTTCAAAGATTCAACTTCTAAGATTGTGGTTTCTTTTGGCCCATACTATTTCATGATGCATGCTTGTTTGCTAGAACTTGCCTTAGGTGCCAAATGACCGGCAACTTGAGTCATCGCCACTTTAGCGTTCCTCGATAGTCGTGCTAATCGTTAATCAATGATTATATGAATAACTTATTTCATTATTTAGTTAGCCTTTCATTTGTCATTTACATAGTTGAAAGTAGATAATTAGTAATTTACAGCGGAAGTCTTAACATAGCATAACCATAATTTTTAATAACTTTCACGCCATATAGAGCATCAGTACTACTGTGCAAAACTCTAAATATAGTACAATGTATATCAAGCAACAACATATAGTGAAAAGTAAATATATACATGTACAATGTCTATCAAGTATCCCATAACTCCAAAAGTAAAACACAATATCAAAATAAATGCGTACTACTAAGTTTTGGACTTTAGGCAATCAAAGATAGTCGCATAATATCTCCTTGCCCTTACTGGTACTATGATCTGGACTCAGTCATCACTACAAAACAGATGACGAGTCCAGTGAGTAAGATCCCAAAATAAAACCACCGAGCATTAAATAATAGAGAAGCCAAGAATAATGTTAAATAAATATGCGAAAATAAACAGGCAAGTGTAAGATAATCGCATGCATAACTAACACCAATAGAAACCAAATAGTTGTGTCACACATAGCAAACTAAACCATACTTTGTTAATCTGGATTATCTTAGCGGCCCATACCATACTGGCTCACATTCAGACTACCAGCAGATGATTGATCCGTATCACAACCCGTCGAACTCGTGCACCAATGATGTCAGCATTTAAGGTTTCCATTTACCAAGGGCGTAATGACATGTGCTATGGTCTAGCGTACTAGAGCCCGTACAACTCAACATCCAAATAAATCTCGGTAGTGAATAAAACTACCGACCGTTATACCAAATCAAAGCAATGGTAGAACATGGATAGTGACCAGCAAAGAATAAAAGATAGAATAATTGAAACAAAAAAATACTCAAGATGTGTTTCTCAGGGGATTTACGCGCCTCAAATCGCACTCTGAAACTCAGAAAACACCCCGGTCCGACCCCGCTACACTTTTGACTACGTTACCATAACCCTTGAGTCTTTTAGGATCCATTTCCAGTGTTTTATATTGACTTAAGGTGTATAAATTTTGTTTAGAGTTTTATTTTCCAAAACAACCCCTTAAGGACTAAATAAAGTTTCAACATTCAATTTGGGATCATATGTTGCAGCGAAATTAAAGGCATGAACTTGTCCAAATCTCAAATCCTTGCCATAGTACAACGTTTTTGGTCTCTATCTTAGTTTTCTAAAAAGGTTTGGTTTGTGAAATTTCGGTTTAAAATGAAAGAGATATCGCAATTTTACCAAAAATAGCTCAAATTGGAGCCTAATCCAACCACAGAATTAGAAAATTAATTTCTCCAAATTATAGTTTCATAAATCGTTATTTTTAGTAACAAGACAGCTAACATGCCTAATTACAACATACTTAAATATCAGCTCATTTGGATAAGTAATTAGGGAGTTATGTCTTTTAAAAGTTTAGTTTAAAAATCATATAATGCATTCAATCAACTTTTAGTATAGTGCTTTTGGACATGAAAATTTTTGAATTACAAATTCTCAATAATACAAAGTTGTTCTTCTTTGAGTTAGCTTTCAAATGCCACCAGATTAGGTCCTTTCCGATTTAAAATGAGGAACTTATGACCAGATTACATAGGCTGGTTCATAATACAACATGCATAATTTCAATTTTTGGTCGTACAACTTCAAAAATTCATATCTTTTTATTTCAAAACCAAATTAAGAACTTAATAATGGCTATATTATCAGCATGAAATGAGGAATCTAAATATATAAACCAACTTCAAAGACTCAAACATCTACTCTTTAAAATGACCAACACCAAGAACTAATTTCAAACTGGAAATAATGAAATGTGTACCTACGGTTGATGACACTTTGGTTTGAACTCCGACTCTCCTTGCTCTCCCTGATTTTGTCAGCTAAGTCCCTCTTCAATTCCTCTAATTTTTTAGCTCAAATGTATATGTTGAGCCCTTTTACTAAGTATAGGCCTTATATACTTATAGTAGTAAGTGGATTAATTAGCCAACTCTTTGATTTACTATTAGTTAATTACTAAGACGTTTCCTCCCTCAATGGCACTTGTCTCCAAGTGAAACCATTTGTCCCACATGAAAGCCACTCATCTGGCCTTGTTGTTTGTATTCTATGATCATCACGAGGTTGATCAAGGGTTCAATTAAATCCTATCCAATCATAAAATTTATTTTTTTCTTAAATCAAATTAATTAACCTAGGCACATAATTACATATGGTCAGTCTGTTTAGTCATATATTTAACATAATCGTACTCACACTAACCTTTTGATGTACCTAATTATTATAACTTAGCCTAAAGTTTGATTATCTATTTTATGCCATATTCACCTTGACTTTTAGCCATTTTATTCAAGTTAGTATCATAAAACTTAGTGTACCCATACTATGCCTATTTGATACCCACATCGACATGCTTTATGAGGTGCTTACGCGTCACACAGTCTCACATGGTATGGCCATATAAATACACACAAGCGATTAGTCATTAATTAAATAATGATTAACAACACAATTATGCAACCAACTGACACAAATAAAGATTTAAGCCCAGTCAGATGTGTTCTAGCCTATCCGGGGCGTCCACGTATGTCTGAACTAGCATCCAAGTTCAAAAATAAACTCATTAACGGTGCCAATAAATATTGGGTCATTACAATTCTTCCAAACGAGGAAAAATTTTGTCCTAAGATTTAAGGCAAACAATATCTCGTATAGTGGGACTATTTAAGAACTCTAACGACCTAGGTGAACTTGGTGATAGATTATTCTGCTTTTGGAACTTATCTCATCTATTTTGCAAGTCAGTAGTAGCGGAACCACTGATGACACTACTACTAGTCTTTTTTAGGGAAAATAAGCTATGGTGGAATAACACACGACACTACCACTTGTCGTTTCACGAAGAGGAAGAAGATATGATGGAACCACAGACGACGCCACTCCTTCTTTTGTTCCTCTGTTCTTCTCAACATGTAGAGGGTTAATGTGGGCAGAACTACTGACAATGTAACACGTTCTTTGTCATGATCAACGTTATCGATGTGGTAGTACGATAAGTGTTAATTCTTCTACTATGTATTCAAAAATGCATAATGAAGCACTAACCAAATAACTCTTAAAGGCTTAAGATACCATACCTTCAACGCGTTGTCTGATTGTCTTTTTGTTTGGCTGAGCAATCACATAGGCTCTCTATGGCCTGAGTTGACTCTGGTGCTGGTGAAGCTCTTCGACAATCGATGCTGATTTGACCTCTTTGTCATACCTGAAGCATACGCATCTATCCAACCTCCCTGCCTGTTTATCCCTGGATCTTTAACCTTGACCTCTATCTCTATAACCCCTGTCACGACCTCCCTGATCCTTGTTTTTTCTATACTAATGTCTCGGTTGCTTTACCGATGCGGATACAATGGCATGTACTATCTATATGCCATCATATATGTATTGATCAGATGGATAGTTATCCTTTCAATAGCGATCATCTCTAGAGCTCATATCATGATGTCGATCATCAGTACTGTCCCTATCAGAATAATCTCTCTGCCTCTTCTACCTTCGGTTTGACCTTTAACTCTCCCTTGGCTGCCTCTCCGACCCAACGAATATGAGTGTGCCATCTATTTGCAGAAGAAAAGTCTCGTGTGTGAGTGCTCAGTCATACATCTACTGTAGAGTACGAACCCTAAACGACACGATAGCACTGGATTGAGTAAACATGACTTAACAGTTATCCATATAATGCATTAGAAGTAAACTTTTGTATTGTTTTCATTTTACTCAGGTATTGATCACACTTTACTGACGCGCTCACAGGAAAGATGTTACCACATGTTAATAGTTATTAGTTGATTCTCGTTAAGATGCATTTATATTTCTTATTATCTTGCATTTAGCTATAAAGGTGATTTGGACAGTGTATGATTTATTTATCTGAAATCATTTTACCTTCAGTTAGTGATTTCAGGTTTTAAAGTTCATGAAAGGATAATTAGAGCTCATTAAGGTATTGAAACGTTGTTTAAATTTCTATTTTTTGAATGAATTGTTTTACATATCATTATATTTTCCTGGTTATTGGTATGAGTGATAGGCCGTGTAATAGTGGTAATGGCATTACGATCCAATTATATCACGATACTATTGGCGTGGTTCTTGAGGTTTAAATAATAATTGAAGTTTAAAACTATAAATATGGATTATGCAGCCAACATGATTGCAAATGAGTTTAGAGGTGAAAACTTGTGGACTTGTTGAAAGTTTGATATTTTTATTCAAGTTTGATATTATATTGTGAACTATTGTAGAGATGTGAGTCCTTCTAGGCTTATCACCATTCTACTATCTATTTGGTGGAATTTCAGCATACCACTATTAGTGGAGGTGCTGGCG
The DNA here is from genome assembly GCA_039657325.1 of Stephania cephalantha. NCBI lineage: Eukaryota > Viridiplantae > Streptophyta > Magnoliopsida > Ranunculales > Menispermaceae > Stephania > Stephania cephalantha. Next base: position 34,732,752 of record CM077570.1, on the reverse strand, counting down.
AAATTTTTACAAAATACAAGGAAATGCTACCAAATTTTTACTTTAACTAAGAGTCTTACAAAAACCAAGGCTTTGAATTGATAACTGGGGAATAATATGTATCTCGAGGGTTTTAGAGAATTTATGTTGTGAAATGAATTATGAAATATTCTAGAAGCTTACTAGATTATCAAAGGTTTTGCATAATCTATGCCGGTCTGATGCCCTAATGATGACAAGCCTTGACAAAGTTGGTATCATACCTATGGTTAAGCTCAATCAAGGAAATATGAGAAATGATAATGACGTTAAGTTTATGATTGAGTCGATCAAAAAGTTTAGGCAAATGCTCTCATATTACATTAAGTTACACGAACTTAAGTGATGATATTGAGGAACAAGGTTCAATAATAAGGTTGCAATTAGTTAGGAAGTGATTGTGAGCTTGTATACATTATTATTGTGATATGTTAGTTGTATATTATTATATTATCACCAGATATGCGATAGGATATTTATTCCCTTGTTTGTTCGATACTTAACTTGTATGAAATGAAGAGTAAAGTTAATAACCGAAAGTGTAAGAGATAATCCACTTATGAAATGAATCTGAGCGTGATTGGAAGTGAAATAGACTCCCACAATCTAGACTAGAATATCAAATTTCTATATGAAGTAATCGATAATGGAACTCCATGAAATCTCAACACTTCACGTATATATATCTCACATAATCTGTTAAAAGTACCTTAGATGGAGAATGGCAAGAAATACACATACTCCGTCAACATATCAACTACAACCCAAACTGCATCATGCTTACGCTTATTCAGAGGTAGACCAAAAAAAAAACCTATCGATGTATGCTTTAATTTCAACTTAGGAATCAACAAAGTATGCAATAAACTTCCTTGTTTACGATGGCCGACCTTAACTTATTGACATATCTCACATCTATTTACAAACTCAACAATATCAGTCTTCATCTTAGGCCACCAATAAATACCCCTCGTATCGCTATACAACTTAGTGTTACCTAGATAAATAGAGTAAAGATATCTTTGAGATTCCCATAGCAACTCCTGCCTCAACTGATACTGAGCTAGAATCCATAATCTATCCAAGAAACATAACGTACCATCTCTAGAAACTGACAAATCAGGATGATTAACGCTAGACACCAATCTTTGATGCATTAAGTTATCCTGATCAGCTTTCAAACAATCAACCACCTGCTGAATAATCTTTATTCAGCTTGAATTTGACCACATAAGAATAGATCAGTAGATTTGGAATTAGATCTCTCAGTTGATGACGTGCCAAATAGACTTTCACTAATCATCATCAAAAACGTTTCCTCAAGAAGTTGAAACAGAGAAGCTCTAGTAGTAGTTACATTATTTATGCTTTCTAACTCAAGATCATGAATTGGATAGTTTCTTTCATGAATCTTGAGTTTCCATGAAGCATAAGCTATAACCCTGCCATCCTGAATCAGTACACGGCCCAAGCTTGGATGAGAAGCATCATTATAAATCACTAACTCTCTCCCCGATTCAAGTAATGTAAGAACATGTGTTGTAGTCAAACTACATTTCATTTTTTTGAAGGCGCTTTTGCACTCATCAGACCAACTGAACTTAGCATCTTTCTATGTTAGCTGAGTTAGTGGCAAAGTGATATAAGAAAAATCGTAAAAATCGCCTATAATTACTAGCTAACCCAAGAATATTCAAAATATATGACACCGTGATAGGAGTAAGATAATCCTAGATTGCCTCAACCTTTGTTGGATCAACAAATATGCCCTCAACATTACCCACATGTCTAAGAAATTTGACCTCTAAATACCAAAATTCGCACTTATGGAACTTAGCATACTGCCAAATATCTTATAGAGTCTACAAAGTAACCCTGAGGTGGTGTGAATGATCCTCTTGAGTCTTCGAATATATCTAAATATCTTCAATAAAAATGATGATAAATTGATCAAGATAGGGTTTGAATACAGTGTGCATGAAATCCATGAACATAGCGGGAGCATTAGTGAGCCCAAACAACATTACTGTGAAATCGAAGTGCCCATATCGAGTACTGAAAGTTGTCTTTAAGATAACCTCATCCCTGATTCTCGGTTGATGATAACCAGACCCTAAATCAATCTTTGAGAAATATCTAGCACCCTTCAACTGATCTAATAAGTCGTTGATCCTAGGCAATGGATATTTATTTCTGATAGTCACTTCATTAAGCTGCCTATAATGGATGCATATAAGTTGATTTCCATCCTTCATTTTTCACAAAAATAATAGGTGTTGTCAAACCCCACATAATTGGAGCATCTGACTGGCCTTAATTACCTTAATCCCTTGATAATCTAGCAGCCTTAATCTCACCATCAATAAATAATTAAAAATCTATCGTCTTTATTATCAAATATAACTCACAAAGGATTCTAAAGTAGATCTCGAACTTCAAAGTTCATTTAGATTAATTAAATTATCTTAAAATTCTATAAAAAAAATTTGACAACACCCCCTCTTTTTCTAAGCTTACACCAGAAAACCAGGTCTTCAAAAATCTTCAACAAAACTTGCTCAGCATGGTGAAAATGTCGAAGGACTCACAATCTGCCCATAATAATATATTGAATTAACAAAAATTATTTATTCATTTTAACCTATTTCAGGTTTTCAAAATCTTTAATCCATAATTACCTTAGCTCCACAGTATTCCAATCCGTCCCAAAACCATTTCAATAATCCCAAAAGAGATCCTAACCGTACATGAACCTAAAAATTCATTAATACAATATATTATATTCAAAAATAATACATATATAGGGACAAAGGAACTGAGCAAGTCACAAACACTCGAAAAGCTTTCTTTTTCCCTTGTCGCCGAAGGAATCTGTCATTAACCAATTATAAAAATTCGATAATGCCATATAAGTAAGTCTCATACTATCCAGTACAACTGTAATAATCAAATGCATAATAATCGACGAGATTAAACAAACAATATAATCTAAGGAATTTAAATACAACCGTGAATTTATCTCATTTATGTTATTCAACCACAACCAGTTGATATCCTCCAAAAGTGGTAAGTAAATAGTAATAAGGACTCATGCCGAAAGAGGATAAGTAAACGAGTCTCGTTCCTTTAGACTATGGGAGTATGATCTGGTTCAATGTGATCTCATGATAACAACGCTAAGCAAAGTATCAGTGACTCCAGCCCCTCAAGCATAATATAGTGTTCTCCCATATAACCACGGTATAGTAAACACTATAAGGAGACTCAAATCACCCTTATCCTTATCCTCCCCAGCCCGAGGATGCATGTACAACAAATAAGGCAATATCAAGGATCAATGCAATTTATACAAAATTATAATCATACAATGTAAAGGTTACTATAAGATTTACTCAACCTAACAAACGTGATACCACAACTCCTTGCGCTCCGTGTCAGTAAAATATTCCATATGGGGTTCCAATTGCGGTCCTACAATTCATTTATAAGTTTGGTAAGACTCCATAATAGTTCCACGATTTTTCTCCAATTTATTATAATTTAATTAATCATGCTTCGACTCAAAAACCCCGGAATAACTCTAAACTGAATCTTCGAATGTCCAGATCTCAATTTTAACTTCAAATTATGATTCGAAATTGAAAATTAATCTAAACTAGGTCTTAAAACAATTTTCAAAATTTTGGGCATTTTCGGAGTCATAACACGCATTCCGTGGTAAAGTACCTGTTATAAATCCTTGAGAAAAATACCAAAATCCTTATTTTTCATCAAAATCCCTAATTTCCTTTAACCTTTTCAAAACATTATTTTTTTTCCATAATTTTCAGCATTTTTTTTCTTTCCTTTTTTTAATTGGGGGTTTGACCCCTAAATCAAACCCGGTTCGGTGTAGTATGGGGATGAAACCCTATTTCTTTGTTGCATCTCTAATCTCTGTATCAAACGAATCAAATTTTTTTCTTCGCTTCGATGGGGCTAGGCTCACAACCCTAACCCCTGGTTGGGTCTGGGCAGCGGTGACTATTCCCCTACCATCGTCTCCCTCGTATAGGCCAAGCCTCCATCCTCAACTTCCATTAAAGGCCGACACAACAAAAAACATCAACAGTACAACAAACAACAACAACGTCAACGACAACACAACCTCACCTTATTCCTGCCTCCATCATCGATCTCCTCTCCTATGTTTCGAACTGTCTCTTTCAATTTCTGTCGGTCTCTTTCTATCGAAATACAAAATTGAGGAGGTGGTGTGTATATTTAGAGATAAATATTAAAATTTTCTCGAGATTCACATAGCACGAATCTCTAGGAAAATCTAATGGTTCTTTAATTTTTCTTTCTCGAGATACGTGATACGTATCTCAAAGTAGATCATAATGTTTTATCACTAACCATACACCACTTAATTTTCATTGAGATGTGATGGCATGCATCATGAGGCATGGATAACCACTCTAACAGCTAACGTTCAACCATTTCCTCCTCGATGCTCATGCTACAAGTATCTCGAGGCGAATCCAATGTTTTTAAAATTCAACTCAAACTATAGGATTCATTTATTATATTTTTACAGATATACATATATAAAAACCAAATATATACACCTATATATTTTCGCGACAATAAATTCGCCACATGTGCCAACGATCAACCTCTTGCGTGCACACTATTGTACACCCCACGCATGACACCCTCGACCCCGTGTGTCACTAGGAGCCTACCAATTTATTAACTACTCTATTTAATTTCGTGATTATCTCTTCAATTTATGTCCTTATTAAACCCCAAAAAATACGCCAATTAGACCAGAAATTAGGGAATTTACCAATACACTATGAAACTCACGGACAACACATCTCGCACGCAAATCGAGTGTGGGACCCATGTTGGCAAGTTAAGTTCATTTAAATGAACAAAATCGAATTTTCAAACTTAACTAATATTAGTTTTTGCGAAATTCGAAATGATAGTTCAATTCAATCTTTTAACTCGCTCGCGACTCATTTCAACACGCATCTTGAGATAAAACTCTACGAAATATCAAATTTACTCAGTCAATTGAAATTTCACAAAATAACATAATATATAGTACACAACAATAGGCATACATCACCTGAAAATAAAATTAATTGAAAATCTCTATTTCACTGGTTTTTAACTCTTAACTCACGGCCAAAATCATAATTAGTCTCCGTTAATACCGGATTAGCCGTAATTATTGAATAAAGAAATTTTGGATTTAACAATCTTCCCAACTAATAAAAATTGCATCATCAAAATTAAAATTGAAACCAAATTTACCTGGACTAATAGAGATCCAAAAAATGCTCTCTCTTATACGCCTCTCATTCCCAAGTCAGCCCCAAATCACCATGAGACTACACTCAACCAAAACAAGTGGAATATCTTTATTTTGAAGCTTCTGGATCTTCCTATCCACAATCGATATAGGTTTCTCTTCAAATGACATATCACCCTGTAGATCAAACTGATTCCATTCTACTATGTGATGTGAATTAGGTTCTTTCCGCCTGAGCATATACATGTGAAATACATCATGAACTCTGACTAACAGATGGGGAAATGCAAGTTTATAAGCAACCTTCCCAATCCATTTTAGAATCTTTAAAGGTCATATAAATCTGAGAGTGGTTTTTTTCAGTCTTAATTAGTAATGGCCTTATCGAGGAGAGATTTTCAAATAAATCCAATCTCTTTTGCTATATTCCGCGGCCCGGTGATAGAGATCATAATAACTTTTGTTCCTTTCCTGAACTGCTTTCAATCTTAAACGAATCTCTTGAACAACCTCAGTGTGATCTCAAACTATATGTGGCCCTAACTTCGCTAAATCCTCCAGTTCAGCCCAACCGTTAGGAGAGCAACAAGGTTTACTATACCATACCTCAAAGGAGCCATTTGGGTTTTTGATTAACAATTGTTATTGTAAGAAAACTCAGAGAAAGGCATGTTTCTTCCCATGAACCTTCAAATCCCAATACACAAGCCCTGAGCACGTCGTCCAACACATGGATCAATTTTTTGGTCAAACCATCCACCCGTGGATGAAATATAGTACTGAAATTAAATTGAGTGCCGAGCTGTTCTTTTATGTTTTGCCACATCATCGGTGTGTATCAAGCATCTCCATCCGAAATTGTCATCCTCGACACTCCAAACAAGTAAAACCATATTTTGCTCACACAACAAGCTCAGTTGTGTAAAGTTATCCGAAATGGACATAGGAAGAAAATAAAAAGACTTTGTTATTCCATAAATAATAATCCAGACTGCATCATGTTTTCTCTGAGAAATAGGCAGATGAGTAACAAAATCCATCACAATATGTTCCCATTTACATTGAGGTATAAGAAGAGGCTGTAACGTACCTCTAGGTTTTCGCCATTCGGCCTTAACCCGTTGGCAAATCTCACATCTCCTTATATAGTCACCTATATCAGCTTTTATCCCTTGACACCAATACAATCGCTTCATATCATGATACATTTTGGTCCGGCCAGTATGAATACTTTATCTCGGATGATTAAATTATCTTAATATCTCATCCCGAATCTCATCCATCGATAGAACCCGAAGTCTGCCTTTAAGCTTCCACTCTAATCTACTTGACTCTGCCTAATATTTTATTACTTGTAATTAGCAAAACCCTTGAATTTCCCATCATCCAAATCATCTTGTTGGCATTCTCACTTTTTGAATAAAAAATGGTTTGTACTCTAAGTTGAGCACAAATTGATTTATCATCGCCTCTTAAAAATTTAGACAAAGTCATAGTAATGAAATTTTTGAGCAAATAATACTCACAATTCAACCGACTAGCTACCTATAATGTTTCAAAGCACTCCTATCGCTTTCTCGGTCGTCGTGCCAAGAATAACGTTAGCTTTACTGAATGGTATTCAAAACAAAAAAGTAGCATCACATTCTATTGACCTAACAAGTGGAACATTTTTCGAGTTAATTTACTAATTTGCGTAGCTATCATAGAAAAATCTTTCACAAATTTACGATAATAGCCACCAAACCTAGAAAACTCCATATCTTCGTCAATTTGATATATTCCGGCCAACTAATAATAACCTCAATCTTGGCTTAATCTACCGAAATTCCTTTTGTACTAACCACATGACCAAAGACATTACCTCAGACAACCAAAACTCGCACTTGCTAAATTTGGTATACAACCTATCATTTCTCAATGTTTGGAGAATAATTACGAGATGTTGTTCATGATCCTCGTGAGTCTTAGAGTATATCAAAATATCATCAATGAAGACCGTAACAAAATAATCCAAATACAGACTCAACATTTTCTCGCTTCAAATCCATAAACATCGCCGAAGCATTAGTCAACCCAAATGGCATAACAACAAACTCGAAATGACCCTATCTAGTCTTGAACGCAGTCTTCTACACATCATCTTCCCGAACTCTCAATCGATGATAACCGAACGAGATTCATTCTTATAAAAGAGTTTTAACCCTGTTCGATTGATCAAACAAATCATCGATTCTAGGCAAAGGATATTTCTTATGAACAGTGACCCTATTCAACTATTTATAATCAATGCAACATCTCAAGCTATCGTCCTTCAGTTCTTATAAAAAGGACTTGTGTGCCCCACGACGACATATTTTAGGAAAGAAACCCTTTATCAAGCAACTCATCCAACTACCTTTGCAATTTCGCAATTACTTGAGTCATTCTATATGGAGGAATATATATTAGTTTAGTTTCAGGAACCAAATCAATCACAAAATACATCTCTTTCGAAGGTGGGACTCTGGTAAAACATTAGGAAACATGTCCGAGAATTCACAAACAACTGAGATTTCCTCTAGTTTAATTTAGAGTATAACCTTATACTAATAGTTATAACAAGTGTTTCCATTTCTTCACTAGTGGCTAGCCTACTTCAGGTTATTGGCAATTTAGACGATGTTTTGACGTATGTAAAAACTAAGTAATCCATAATATAAAAGAACATAGTCTTATGGAAATAATCCAACTGTGCATGATAAGCCACTAGACAATCCATTCCGGATAACACATCAAACTCCGAAACTCCAACACATATAGATCAATAGCCATCCCATGTCCGGAGATCTCAACAACACATTTCTCACACATAAAGTGAGGATACACCTTATCCCCAACTACTACGTTGAGGACAAAATGAATAAGGGCTCGTGTAACGACCTTTTACCTTGAGTTGTTGATTGGTATTAATCCAAATCATACTTAACCCGAGTTAGGCTTGTGGTTAAGTTTGGCATACCTCGATTAGTGTTTTTGTGTGTTTGCTTGGTGATTTGTGTTTGGTTGAATTGTTTAAGGAATTCGTATAGGTTATAGTATAATAAAGTAATTATATACAAGCCTATAAACAAAAAATACATATTAAACAATGAATTACCGATACACCAAGTTCGACGAGTGAGTCGTGGAATGAATATGCACGCCCGAGCATATTCGTAGGCATGTCTGGTGAATTTATTGGCGAGAAAACAAACGAGATATATATATTTATATATATTGGATATATAAATATATATATTGGTAAATAACATATTAGTTTGAATTATATGGATCATTAGATCGCCTCATGAGAAGTGTTAGTGTTTGATGGTGTTAAAGTTTGTGTCACTTCAACTAGTGTCACTTTAAAACAATAACCACTTGATCAGTTTAGAGAGCATGATGCGTATCTCGAGGAAAATTCATATATTTAAACCATCATACTTGTCACATTCAATCAATCGAAAGTGTGAGAGATGAGGGTTTATGCTTAATTTATGATCAAGAAAGTTCATTTAGTGAGTGATGTAACAAAAGGTTGAGAAGCTTAAATAGATCAAAAGTCGAGCTCATCACTTTAGTATGTTTTGTTTTTGAGTAAGTTGAAGTTTAATTCGATGGTGATGAATAAATCTCAAAGAATTATGTTGTTTGATGATTGGAAATTGTTTGTTACTTCAAGATAGAGGTCCTTCTTGAAGAATTTTAGGAGTGTTTGTTATTGTTTAGAGGATTTGTGGATGGAACAATGGTTTACCCCATGTCTTGTCTAGACAGATAGGTGGAGCTCGTTCCACCTAGCGAGAGGAGCGCGCTCCTTCATCAACTCGTGATGAACACAATGGCTGGGAGCGCACTCCACCCACCGACGGAGTGCCCTCCCACCCTAGAAAATAGCAATATTACTTGAAATGCAAATATAATTTCTTAGGGACTTAATGACTGACTTAGGGGTTCTAGTAATAGGGTATTGGACCTATACGATTACAATTGGTTTACGTATTCACTTATTTAACAATATTGTCTCGCTATTATAGTATATTTACTTCATGTAGTTTATAGATTGAAATGGTGGATTATGTACATTGTGATGTTTTAAATTAAACAGAAAGTTGTGCCTAATGTGATCCACGAGAGTAACTCCCGAGGACTAAGACCGGGTTGTATAGGACACGAGGATGATCTCTCGTTCTATACGTAACTCCTACTCGGTTAGATGGGTTGTGTGGGTTACATATTCACTGTAGAGGCTTCGAATAGAACCATTAGGCATTAATGGATTGACTAAATAGCTCATCAGCTAATGTGTTGGTCTAGCAATCGCATTATTGGCATCAATGGGTAATCGAACCTAATTTTATAAATAAAATGGGAATCACAAAGTGTAATAGTCAATGATAAATTGATTTGCATCCGTTATGTTTTGAATTATATGCTTTCCATATTCTTGTTAGATAACATTGGTGCGTATTGTTATTGAATAATGTTCTTGATTAATATATAAAATGTTGATGGCTTTATGAATCCTTACTTACGAGCAAGTTGGAGCAATCACCCAAATTTAATCTTTCGGTTGCGTACGATGGGCAAGGAGAAGATTTAGGTGTCTTATAATCTTCTCTACGATGTAATGAGCCTTCTTGTATTTATATACTCTGTTTGATATATTTTTATGTATATAAACAGGGTTGGGAGGTTTATAATTAAGGTTTTGAGTTTTGGTAAACTCTGTATTTTTGGAATTTTTTATATATCAAAAATGTTTGAATTTTTTCGCTACTTATACTTTAAATTTTTTAATCGATATTAATATATGGGCTGAGTTTATCGGGTATAGATGGTGAGGCTATTGGCTCTAGTTAGGTTTGGTTGGGTTACCTGGGGCTTAGTTAGGATTTCAAGCCGAGTATAGTCATAATCGAGATAGGGGATGCTACAACTTGGTATCGAGCCTAAGATTTATCACTTTTGAATTAAGTGATAACATTGATACGATTTAGTATCATAGATAAGGCTCTAACCTTGAATTCACTTTCAAATCATTTTTGAAGTGATAGCATGTTCATTTGTACTAGAATCGAAGTTTATTGATTTTGAGAGTTGTCTTGAGTTATGAATAAGCTTAGGGTTTGATAAACAATTTTCATCATGTCTTGGTGGGGAATGTAAATGAAAACATTATTATACATTATTTGCTTTGCACATATTGTTATTTATTATATAGATATGATTTACTTGTATTCTCCGAATATTACCCAATAATCTTATCTCTCCTTTGACTTCAAAATCTAATGGCCGATCAAAGAGATGGTTCCCGAAGCCTTGAACCTCGGGTAACAAGGAGACTCGAGGATCAATGAAAATCTTAAATTGAGCGAGAGAATGAGGGAAGTAATGGAGTCTCAAGCTAAACCGATGGATATGTTGATGGCTCGAGATGGGACCATTCGTACATGGTGACTTGAGGCACATCCTACAACCATTCCCGAGGTTAGCAGATCTGAGGGAGAAGCTAAGACAAAAGCAACTCCCGCCTAACATGTATTACCATATGTTCAGGTGCTAAAAACAGCTGCTAGGGTACCAATGGATTCTGAGAAGGCTGCATTTCTCAAAACTCACAAGGAGTTCATGAAATCGGCACTTTGAGATTCGATAAAACAATGGAGGAAGGGGTAGTTGAGACGTGGATAATGGAGATGGAGTAACGATTCGTGTTGTAGATGTTGAGGACCGATTTAAGGTTAAACTGGTCATGTTTTTGTTAATAAATTCTACACAAAAGTTATGGGATTCCCTAGAGAAAGGAAGACTGTAACCACCACTTCGCTGCAGCCATAGTTTAGGAATATATTCTACGGCAATATTTCCCGAAGTCGATTAGGAACAGGAGGAAGACTGAGTTCATTCAGGTAAAATTGATTTGTTTCTGTGTTGAGTCAATTTTCTCCTAAGATGGTAGAGCAAGAGGAGAATAAAATTGATTTGTTTCTTGGTCGGCTGAACCATGAGATCTGAGTTATGAATTCCTCTCATCCTCGCTCTAGTTACGTTTTTATATTTGAAAGTGTTATTGAAGTGAAAGCAGCCATTCTAGCTAGACCTTTTAGTATAGTACTTATGTCACCACTACTACCATAGTATCCTGGAATTCGAGAGAATCCAGAAGTTGTTTTTTTTAGGCAAAAAAAAAAAAAAGGTAGAGGAGTGTAGCTAGAGTAGCTACACGATCAAGGTCTGCAGGGATGACCTTTATCGGTGAACTAATCCCACAAGTTTCTCAGGCTTCAGTAGCCAAACCACCTATGCCACCACCTCAGTCTAGAGGTAGGGGTAAGAGCGAAAGCACAATTATCATAGAAACCGAGTGGATCAAACCAAGTTTTTCGGGCTAGTAGTTTTCCTCAAAATGCTTCGATTATATGCTATCGATCCGGGCAAATGGGGCATATTTAAAGAGAATGTTCCATGCCATCCGTAACATCGATAGGCGTGACAAAGATGTGCACGAGGACAAACTCATGTAGTGGCTAAGGCAGACCCAAAGGCCAATCAGAGGCTTATGGAAGGTATATTGAATATTTGTGGTTGAGATATGCATGATTTGATTGATGCTAATTCTACAATTTCCTTTATTACTAGTGTAATGGTTGATGAGTTGAAATTGAAACCTATTAAAGCCAGTACATTATTGATTTAAAGCACAGTAGTGAGTGAAAAAGTTATCCTAACTTGATTTTTGAGGGATGTGTAGTCAAAATTGGGAGAATGAACTCCCAATTAATCGAAGGTAATGACGTACACTGAATTTGATTCCTTACTAGGGATAGATTGGTTGTCGACATATCAATCCAAAGATTGACTATTTCCATAAGATGGTAATCTTTCGGACTCCTAACCTTTCCGAAATTATAATCTATAAAGGTTATGGTCTTTCACAACTTTGCTACTCGTGGAAGGGAAGCTACTCCTCAAGATTTAGAAGTTATGGCGGAAGTTGTCGCATTTGGAGATCCTGGACAAGAACTTCGCTTTAATGAGATAGCCGTGGTTTGTGAATTTCAGAGGTCTTTCTATTTGACTGCTGGACTTCCACCATCAAGTGTCATTGATCTTATTCCTAGTACAAAATGTATATATATTCCTCCATATTGTATGGCACTAAAAGAATTACGTGAGTTGCGGACTCAACTTTAGGAGTTGCTACAAAAGTGGTTTATCCATCATAGTATGTCATCGTGGGGGAGCACTAGTTCTTTTGTGAAGAAAAAAGACGAAACCCTACGTATGTTCATTGATTATAGACAACTTAATCGAGTGACTATTTGGAACAAATATCCATTTCCTATATCGATGATTTGTTTGATCACCGAAGGGTGTCGACATTTCTCAAAGATTGATTAGAGGTCTAGTTACCAAAGAATAGAGGATCGGGGATGAGGATATCTCAAAAATAGCTTTTAGCACTCGCTTTGGGCACTTCAAGTTTATAGTGATGTCGTTTGGGCTCACTAATGCTCCTCTTGTGTTCATGGATTTGATACGTAGGAAGTTCAAACCCTATCTTCACCGAGTTTATCATCGTGTTTATCGATGATATTTTGATATATTCAAAGACTTACGAAAACCATTCGTACCACCTTAAAGTTACATTGCGGACTCTAAAGTATAATCAATTGTATGCTAGGTTTAATAAGTGCGGATTCTCGGTCTTCGAAGTCAAATTTCTTGGACATGTGGTTAATTCTAGGGGTATATTTGTTGATCCAATGAAGGTTGAGGCAATCGGGGATTCTGCTCCTACCACAAAGATCGGATATAGGAATTTTTTTGGGTTAACGGGTTATTACGAGACGGTTTGTTAATGGATTCTCTCATATTGCTCTACTAATGACTCACCTAACATAGAAAGATGTTAACTTTGTTTGGTCAAAGGAATGCAAGGTCGTCTTCAAAGGTTTGAAGGATAGTTTGACTACGACCCCTTGTTCCTACGTTACACGAATTTGCGAAGGAATTAGTGATTTATACTTGAAGTTTCTCATTTAGGCATAGGTTGTGTGCGATGCGGAAGGTAGGGTTGTAGCCTATGCTTCATGGAAACTTAAGGCTCATGAAAGAAATTATCATGTTCATGATCTAGAGCTAGCTACGATTGTTTTTGCCTTTTTAATTTAGAAGCACTACTTGTACGATGAGAAGTTTTCATTATTTTCAGACCATAAGAGTCTGATATACTTGTTTACACAAAGTGAACTGAATATGAGGAAACCTATATGGCTTGAGTTCCTCAAGGATTATGCTTTCAACAATTCAAAGCGCAAATAAGGCATGTCACTTTAAAACTAAGTTATTTAGGTAGGTACCGATTACCAATTACATTATATGTAACTTTTTGTTGTTTTTTTATGAGATTATGACATCTTATGTCTTAGCATGTTTTATCTTATCTTATGCCTAAAGCCTAAAAGCTGTTTCGATAGCTTTATCAAGTCTAACTATTTCAAATAATAGAGTAACCGTTACTCAACTTGCCTTACCAAGATAACACAATACACACTTTGTGAGGCAAACTTATATTGATGTAATCGAAGCCTTGAAAAGTGTTTGAGAACGGATGACACTTGACTTAAAATTTGGAATATGGATATTTTTTATTTGTTTTAGTGATCATAAATTAAACAAGATAAATATCATATAGTACAATGCATGTAAAATCACTAAACGAGTTAGGAAATTTTACTAATATTGACTATCATATGAATTTCCTTGTGCTATGAATATTTATCGAGGGTCCCGCCGACTAGTCCGCGAATGGTGGTACAGTGGGGCAAAGACACCCCATTTTTTTGGATAGCAAATTCTAGTTTCAAAAATTGAAAATTGCCTAACATTTCCCATTATTTAAATCAATCTAATTGACCAAAACTGACCCTTATTTTAATTCTAAAAAATATTAATTAAAACGTTTTTAATAAACTCGGGCCTACCTCTAACTTAATATCTTATCCTAATCTAATTAGAATTAAAGATACTTTGAATTCTTATCCAATTAGAATTTGTTATATATCTCACCTATCTTATAGGATTTGTAATTCTTATCGATTACAAGTTAATCTCCTTTCTAATAGAAATATACTAACAAATAACCACATGAAATATATAATCAAAATAAATTTCGATTCTTATTCATATGAAACAAGCAATTCAATCAAGAAATGAAATAATAATCATGCATACAATACAAGAACCATATTAAATTAATCATATTAACCTAATCATGATTTCTATCATGGAGACATACATAATTATTGAACAAAAATGAATTATTTATTTAACATCGAATCACATTAACCTAAACATGACTTATACCATGTGAACAAACAAAATTCGCATCGTTCAATATTAATACACATGTTAATCAAAATATTCTAAACATGAATTCTATCATTGAATTAAATCATGCGTATGTATCAATATACATAAATTAACAACATGCTTTAAAACCAATTATTGATAAAAAATTATCACAGAACGTCTATATACATCATATATACATTAATCAACATCATGTTTTCACACATATATCATATTTACATAAGAGAAAACATGGAAACATTTAATAGAATCAAGCCTACGGCTCTGATACCACAGTTGGGTTTTAGGATTCATACGCAGTGGAAAATTCGAAACAATTTTTGAAAAACCCAAACAGGACCAAAAATAAGTTCCATTAAATTATATGTACAAAAGTAAACCATACCTTAATCCTTGATTTCCTTCTCGATTTTTGAATTTACAAGATATTCTAGTGCGTGTCCTCTATTAGAAATTAACACAGGAATGGTGACCATAGTTTGGAGTGCTAGCCGCAAGAGAGATTGAAAATGTTTTTCTTTCTATCCCAAAATCTTGAGAACTCGAAATTTGCAAAATCGAAAATATTATTTCGTTTTAAGGTTTCGACCTTTATTTATATGTGTAGATGAGCCCTTACTTAAAATCATATTCGTAATATAACTATTGTATTTAGGTAGTTTAAGCAAATTACACATACGCCTCTATTAATGAGTTATCATATAACAAATTGTAAGGGCTTTTATGTCATGAATTATATCATATAAAATTAATTACTCTGGATAAATTGAAATTGCGCAAAGTCATTCTTTGTGTGCGACCTAATAGTTTCATGTGACGTTGGCGGTGAACCAAAATTATTTTGGTAAAGAAATCATAAGCGGTCTCTAGCAAGGCATTATGGCTACTTAAGTAGCATGAATATCAAAATCGATACAACCTAATGAGTAGCATATATCATATCCTTTTTTCATGCGTTATCCTTTGATTAAACATATGGCATGAAACGTCACTCTTAATGTTCAATCATACTAATATCGATCTTTAGGTATAATGAAAACATCCAAAGACATTGATCTTATCAATTCACTTGGACTTGGCCATTTAACGGTCTAACATATCGAGGGATCCACTAATATCTCTCTATACAAGAGGACAAATTTTATCTTGATTACACACCTTCACGTATTATTCACAAGATAACTAATCACAATTTTCTATAATCATCCAGTTAAAGATAATGTGTGATTGTGTCAAATTATCATGCTCTTAATATTGAAGTCTATGGTAATCTTAAGTCAAATGACTAATAATGAACCTATCATGAGTAACACCTATGAATCAATTCATGTAGTGTTCTCATATTGGGTCGATCCAAGATACTTATTCTCATAACAAGTACTCATGATCTCGATTCATATCCTTATACTCATGATCATTGCATGACCGTCAATCAAAATTCACACTAGCCTTAATTTATTATAGTTTCTAGTATAATAACTGACTTGAGACAATTAGGATACTTCAACAAATACTCATGGATCTTATATGGTAAACATGCAATAACTTATAATAAAATAGCAAATGAAAAACCTAAATTTTATTAACTAAAATTATAAGATAAACAATGTTTGTAGATTGACCTAGGGCATATGCCCCAACATTTCTCTATATTAAAAAAAGACCCATCAAAGTCAATGATTTTGGTACAACCATCAAAAACTTCTCGTCATGCGTTGTGTAAAAGAAGATGGGCTTTACGAGAAGAACTACTTAAGGTTCACAACAGAGGCCTATGAACAAACACGTGGGTAGTGGATTTGCAGATTGCGACGAGCATATTGGTGGAGACGGACAACATGGAAGAGATAAGAGAACATTAGGCACACAAGGGTGTGCGAATAAGCAGAGGAACAAGCATGGACGAGACGAAACAATCGGCCGTTGATGATGAGAATTGGCGGTAGTTGACCACAAGCAAGCAAGAATGACAGGCATGCAAGGTCACATGATGATACGAGCACGCTTTTGCGCATATGAGCAGTTGGTGGATGAGAGATGCAAGGAAAGATTTGGTGCTTTGATGGTGTAGGCTGAAGCCCACTATTTGAGATTTTAGAGCCCCATGGATGGTCACCCATGGACCTAAGAGAATGTGTGAATGTCAAGACTTATGCATGATACGGCAAGATGAGGTACAAGAACAAGGTATGGACAGAGATGGAGAGACACATGGAGGCGGGCTGATGGTGTATGGAAAGCCAAATCTCATCATATTTGGCTTTTATGATGTACCTTAAAGATAAATAGTAGCAAAAATGATTCCAAAAACACAAAACAGTAGTACCGACTAACAAAAGAGGCACCAAAGAGAATTGGAACATAGACAAGTTGAAACGCAAAGACAACGAGAGGAAATCAAATCAACTTGAGGCCGAGAACGACAAAAGTGGAGAAAAATAACAAATGACCATATAAGGAAGCGGAAATGATAATGCATGGAAAAAAAGCATCATGAAAGGGTCGTCAACTCGCGAGAGTCAACGGACCTAGGATAAAGGATCTAGCTTTGTTACCATAATAGTTTCTAAATAATGAGATGATTTATCATGAACATGAATATCCTTATTTTTTAATATACGACATATACAAAATAGAAAAGATAAATGTCTTCGTAACTACAATGATTTCTTTAACACAATCCCTCCAAAATCAAGATAAGTTTATTAAAACCAACTTGATTTTGCCAACTAAGTTAGTAAGATGTATCTTGAGTGACAATCCATGAAGCAGAATCAGACTTGGGGTTTGTTACGAAGATGCACGATGGCCTAAATAATGAAGCAAATACAGATCAACAACAACCCACGAAGCATAAATAAATTTGGGGCTTATTGAGAAGGAGATCAATGATAACCCATTATAGCATAAACATATGTCATAACCTACGACATACAAGCAGAGGATTGTCTGATGAGAAAATATGAAGTGCACACATGAGAGCAATTCGTGGATTATCATATATCGAATATATGATCAAATGATAATAGATGACCATAAAGGAAGATCCAGCAAAATGCACACGGGCAAATGACCAACAAGCAGCATAAAATCAGATAGCGAGATTTATCTCCAAGATGCTAAGTGAATTTGTCTCGTTAGATCAAATTAAACAAGACGAACTCACAAAAAAAACACAAGGGATGAACAAGAAAATGGATGATGCAATAGGCTCAACGGCAAAACAAATGAGATAAACAAATGGTGACAAGAGTTGATGATGCAGATCAAGACTGCACAAACACGTAGACAAAAAAAGATGCATTGTATAATTGTTAACGTACAGACAAAGGTGAACTCGACAATGGGCGACAGATCAAATTCAAAAGTGAAGTAGAGGTAGCCAACCGAGAAAGAGGAAAATAAAAGATTACCCATAACCTAGCTCGGATACCATGATAATTTCTAAAAGAGATAATATTTATTGTGTATAATTCTTGAGTAAACACCACCTATTTATACAGGTAATTGTTACAACCACAATATCCTCTAGTTACAACCGAATATGATTTCAAATCTTAACATCAAATCTTAACACTCCATGTACTTTTGATTTTGTTTTCTGATTTTTTTTTGTATTTTTTAGACCATAACATGGTCTAATTTTATAATTAACAAGTAGCCTTTGGTCAGTTTTTTGACCAAAATTTAAACATCCACCTTTTTTTAGACCAGAACGCGATCTCCAATCTGTTCCACTCTAATTTTGATTTTGCCTAATTTTTTATCAAAATTTGACTGATAGTACTTTTTAGACCCGAACGTGGTCTTTGAAATGTTTTGGTCCAATTCTTGTTTTTGATAAATTTTTGGTCAAAATTTAAGGGGTGATACTTTTTTGACAAGAACATGGTCTTAGATCATTATAAACTAGTTTTACCGAGTGTTGACTCCATGTTTGGTGTCATGTTTTCCTATATAGCATTATTAAATTAGTTCAGTTTCATCCCATTTCGAACAAATTTCCAATTTTCCAAGTTTTTCTTGTTCTTCACGTTCTTCTTTTTTGGTATATTTAATCTTATTTTCCTCTTGTTTCAAGTTGTATGTGAACATCTTTCTTTTTTATTCATTTTCACCATTATAGTAGTCGTTTATTCGTATCATAAGGAGGTTATGGCAGAGTTGGGTACATCTTTTAACACTTGCCCATCCAATGTTATTTGTTTAGACTTAAGGTCATGCAATAGTCCTAATCTTGTCAAGAAAATTGTCGAAAGCCGTAATAATAGGAAACTACATTCCTATTTATAGAATTTTGGAATCTCTTCTAGCATTATAGATAATAATGTTTTTTAAGTCCATTTTCTAAACACTTTTGTCTTTGTAATCCTCTTTTGTTGTCGAGTTGCGAGCCATCAGATAGGGCTTGCAATGAAACTAGTGATTCATGTGTCTTTAAACCTTGGTTTGAAGGCGGTATAAGATTTCCTCCTCACCTATTCATTTATGCGTTGCTTTTTCGTTATGGAGCAAATCTTTCTAAAGCGCCACTAAATTCTTGGAGCCTAATTACTTGCTTCATTGTTCGATGTTATCAACTAAGTGCTCCATTAAGCGTCAATGTTTTTAGAAACATATTCATGATATGTCATCAAAATGGTAAGCATTCTGGTAATGTTGTGTTTCGCCATCGCCATTTGGTTCTAAGAATCATTGATACTCGTTTCAATCAATCGTATTATCTTACTTGGAAATACAAGTTTTTTTATAATAAATGTGTTGGCGGAGAATGGTACAAAGTTTTTTTCCTTTTTCTTGGGTTGTTGTTATTGATATTACAGAGTTTCCCCTAAGTCAGGAGGAAAGAGAAATACGCGATGTCTTATTTGTGGATAATGGTAAATCACTTTCCATCGATTGGTTGATGAAGAGTTTACTTGCGAAATGTGGGATCAACCATTTGGATGGGGAGGGTATTCTTCTAGCAAGACCACCTTTTTCTTAATTTTATTTCAGGTTGTATTTTCTTACAACATTATGCATGTCACTTTTGTGTTTCTTGTTCTTCTGCAGTTGTAATTCTAAGTGAGGTCATCCTTAAGAACAAAGCAAGCAAACAAAGAAATGATAATGTTGCAAAAAATGCAAAAAAAAATCACTGAAGTTGAAGTTGAAGTTGATAAGGAGGGATTTTTGGAACTACGAGGAACAAGCTCGACGTCTATATCTCAAGAAGTAAAAGAGGATTACGTGCCCACCTGAAGGGTAAAAAGCGATTGAGTCGTATACTGGGATGACAACATGTCTCGAGATTTAGTATCGTGTAGAAGCATTTTTTTGGTCATCGAAGAGCTACCGATCTTGATATTGTTGCCATGGTATCGTTATAAGTCCTTATAAATCGAATATATGGTCTGTTTTTGTATGTAAATAGTTTTTTTATTGTGTAAAAGTTTCCAAGTATAGTGTGTAAATAATCCTTTTTGATGTTTGTAGGTTGTTTATGGAGTTCGATGAAAAAGAATAAACAAAGGGCCTTTTTGGAGTGTTTTTTATGTTTGCCTCAAAAAGCAATCTTGCACGCATCCTGAGAAAGTGTTGTGGGACCCACATTGGGTTACGGTGATTGTTGGCTGGCTTGCATGAAGAGCTGAAGTCTTAAATTTGAAGAAAATTGAAGGAAATAGCTAAAGACAAGGAGTAATGTTGTTGCATTTCAGTAACCCTTGATGGTGCCTCAAGATACATAGGATAGAACAGGTCAAAATATATGGGGCAGTTGAGACATGTAGAAGCGTGACACCTTCAAGAACACAACAACTCATAATATTTTCCATCACACGGTTCACACCTCAAGATATGCTTCACTAGCTCTCTCTCTCACCTCCCATGCGGTTCCTGCCGAGCTCCCCTCGAATCTTCCTCGAACGACTCATTTGTTTTTTTCCCAGTAATCAGCCAACGTCGATTCTCCTAGGCATACAAGCTACTAAATCTTCACACATTCGTGACCTCTTTACGCGCCTCTCACATCCCTTAGATCTACCTTCGACCTCGCATCACTCCTCACTCTAGTGACTACATCCTTAAGCCGCCACATCATTTTTCTCTCACCTATCGATTTTAGGGCTCTCCAAAATCGAAAAAAACATATATCACACCCCCTGTTTTTTTTTGTTCCACCTCCTAGTTCGACTTCTTGATCTATCTCCCCTATTTTAACTATTCTTTTGTCAACTTTTATTTCTCCTTTCCATTTGTTATTGTATTTGCTCCTCAAAACACAATTAAAATGTATTTTCAAGCTATGGGATGCTAAGAACTCCCTAACCTAGGTTAAGGGAGAAACAAGGGTGGCTCAATTTCTTCACACAATTTTGCGATGTGAGATTATCAAACTCTTTATTTACATTCCATTCAATGTCTTATCTTATTAATTGTTGAATAACTACCATGATTGTTGTCTTGCTTTGTGTAGTTGCAAATGCACACTTGTTAGATAGGGGTCTAATGCTAGTTAAGGAATTTTACATCGGTAATTGTGTGGATTCATCAATACAAGTGGAAAGTGTAACAATAGTCTAGGTTAAATTAACAAGTCTAGGCTAAATTAATCGCTCTTGTTGTTTTAATTTTCTAGGTTTAGTGAATCCATCAATTTTAATGGGACAGTTGTGTTGAATTATATTATGCTCCACCCAAGGTTATACATTTGTTAGGGAGTCAAAAATAGTCTTACTTTGTTTTTCATAACTAAGGAGTCTAGGTGTTTATACGCGATGTTGAACCTTAATTAGGAGGGATTTGAATGGTTTGGAAAGCTCACCATCGGTTGCACTTAATCGAGCACAATGGAAAAGTTTGATCCATGTAGCCGCCCCGGTTAATTTGGGATGAGGCTATGTTGTTGTTGTTGTTGTTGTTGCTCTTTTTATGTGAAAATTGACGATCGTTGCATGTGAGTTTGGAGTCAATCTTACGAATCCAAGCCTAACTTAATTGCTTATAATCGATTGCATCACTCCATTTATATTTGTTTGTTGGTGTTCTTACTTGCTTCTTTTCATTGTTCGCTTTGTTAAAAGTTGCATACATAAGTTTAGGTTCACTCTCTATTTTGAAATAAGATTTTTCAAGTTTTTTGTATTTAAAGTAATCTAACTCCAGGTGGTTCGACCCCTTTGCTTACCACAACTACTCAATAATGTGGAAAATGGTAACCTAATAATTAAGGGTTATATTATTTTTGACGTTGTTGACAAACATCAAAGTTTGGCGCTGTTGCCATGGACTTGTTTTTAATTTAGGTTTTTGTTATGTTTTATGTCTAATAGTCTTTGTTGATCCAAGTCTACCTACTTTAGACCCTCCTAACCTCGAAATTGAAAGGATTTGATGTAGATTGTGGAGGAGTCTCGTTTGTGGAAGTCACATTTCAAGGCTTCTAAATTCCTTTCTTTGGCTACTATGACGGATTAACGACCTCTTTGCATTGCATATCCTCATCAAGGTGGGGGATTCGAGCTTAGGTCGGGAATCATCTAAATTTTACCACACTTACATGGTAAAAAGGATGAAGACACCGATGCATTCCTCAAGGAGTTTAACCTCACATGCACTTCAATTACACCATCAAATGCCTGGAGAATTCATGGTTAAGCTTTGAGCTTTTCCGTTTGTCTTAAGGACAAAAGCCAAGGAATGGCTTTACCGCCTCCCTCAGGCTCCATTACATGTTGGACCGAGATGCTTGCTTTGCAATTTTGAGTACCTATTTTTCTAAGACTCAGCCTTTCCACACTTAGGAGAGAGATATGCGCCTTCAAAATGGGAGAGAGTGAGACAATAAGTGAATATTGGAAAAGATACAAGTATTTACTTTCTAGTTGCCCACATCTCCAACAAACCGATCTTTCCATTTCCCTTTTCTTTTATGATGGAATGACTCCCATTGAGCGATGAATGCTTGACAATCTTTATGGTGGCCACATTAGAGGAAGGAACCCCGAGGAGTTTATGACACTTTTTAAGGACATAGCAAACCAATCTCGTCAATATGGTGAACGAATTGATGAGTCTTACCGACGAGCCATGAGGCAAGTCGATTAATATAGGAATGATGAAAAGATTTATAGGCTCACCACCTTAGTGAAGAAGCTTGTTTAATCTGATCCAAAAACAAGCCAAAGTTTATTACCTTTGCGCTATCCTTCCCATCCCACCAACAATTGTTCATTTCTTTTTAAAGATGAACAAGGAGTCAACGTTTTAGGGAACCAATTCCAAGGGCAAGTATGTGGTCAATTCACCAACACTTATCAACCCGAATTAGGAGTCCTTATCTTTGCTATGGAGCTTCCAATTGCAATTACCAAGCCTTTGTTCCAGGAATTCAACCTTTGCCTCGACCTCATCCACCACCACCACTTCCACTAGCTCATCCTTAAAGGACATGGTTGAAGATTTAGTTGCATCCTAAGATAGATTGCAAAAAATTATAGAGAAGCACTAACCTGACAGAATAGGCAAATTCAAGAGACCAAAGCTAACATCAAGACTCTACATGCCCAAATGAGACAAATGGCAACCGAGTTAGGGAGGATAAATTATAAGGGTAAGTTATCTACTCAACCATACCCAAATCAAAATGCAAAATCCTATGTGATTACTCTTAGCAGTGGCAAAGAGTTGAAAGTGATTCCACCAAAACAAAGGAAGTCCAAAGAGAAACCTAAAGTTGATGAGGTAGAACAATAGATTGAAATACTTACTAACCCATCCAAAGATCCTACTTCTAAAATTGTGGTTTCTTTTGGCCCACACTATTTCATGATGCATGCTTGTTTGCTAGAACTTGCCTTAGGTGCCAAATGACTAGCAACTTGAGTCGTCGTGACCAAATGTCACTCACCTCTATCTCATTTTGTGAAATATTTTATGTTTGGGGAATCGATTTCATGGGACACTTTCCACCTTCTTTTTGCAATTTGTACATTTTGCTTGCGGTGGATTATGTCTCAATGTGAGTGGAAGCCAAGGCTACATGCACTAATGATTCTAAAGCGGTATATAAATTCTTTAAATCAAAGATTTTCACTACTTTTGGCACACGCTAGGCTCTAATTATAGTTCGGGGCATTCATTTTTTAAATGAGGTAGTTGAGAGTTTGCTTAAGCGTTACAATGTGACTTATCGAACATCCACAACATACCATTGATAAGTGATTATTTAGACTTATACATAGCTTTAATTATGTGGAGGCTCCTCACCCCAAGGTCGCCGGGTGAGCTCCTAAGCGAGTCCCACATCCCTACCAACCTTATTGCCATGTTAGCGCTCCTCGATAACCGTGCTAGTTCGTTAATCAATGATTATATGAATCAATTATTTCATTATTTAGTTAGCCTTTCATGTGTCATTTACATAGTTGAAAGTAGATAATTAGTAATTTACAACATAAGTCTTAACATAGCATAACCATAATTTTTAATAACTTTCACGCCATATAGAGCATCGCATACTACTTGTGGAAAACCCTAAAATAGTACATAGTATATCAAGCGACAACATATAGTGAAAAGTAAAAATATACATGTACAAAGTGTCTATCAAGTCTCCCATAACCCTAAAAGTAAAACACAATATCAAAATAAACGTGTACTACTAAGTGTTGGAATGTAGGCAATCAAAGATAGTCGCCCAAGATCTCCTTACCCTTACTCGGTACTAGGATTTGGACTCAATCATCACAACAAAATAGATGACGAGTATAGTGAGTAAGATCCCTAAAGAAAATTACCAAGCATTAAATAATAGAGAAGCCAAAAACAATGTTAAATAAGCATGCTTTGAAATAAACAGTAAGTGTAAGATTATCGCATGCATAACTAACACCAATAGAAACCAAATAATTATGTCACGCGTAGCAAATTAAACTATATTTCGTCAATCCGAACTACGGTAAAGGATCGGTCCGTATCACAACCCGCCGAACTCGTGCACCGATGAGGTCAGTAGCTAGGGTTGCCATTCACCGAGGGCGCAATGACACGTGCTATGGTCTAGCGTACTAGAGTCGTACAACTCAACATCTAAATAAATCTCGGCATTGAACAAAACTACCGACCGTTATACCAAATCAAAGCAATGATAGAACATGGATAGCGAACAAACAAAGAATACAAGATAGAATAATTGAAACAATACAATACTCAAGATGTGTTTCTTAAGGGATTTATGCACCTCAAATCGCACTCGAAACCTAGAAAATGCTCTTATCCGACCCCGCTTCACTTTCGACTATCGTACCAAAGCCCCCGAGTCCCTCGGGATCCCATTCTAGTGTTTTAGAGTGACTTAGGGTGTTTAAATTAGGTTTAGAGTTCTATTTCCCAAAACAGCCCCTTAAAGACTAAATAAAGTTTCAACTTTCAATTTAGGATCATATGTTACAGCTAAATTAAAGGCATGAACTTGTCCAAATCTCAAATTCTTTCCATACTAGAAAGTTTTTGGTCTCTAACATAGCTTTCTCGAAAAGGTCGGGTTTGCCAAATTCGGGTGTAAAAAGAAAGAGATATCGTAATTTTACCAAAAATAGTTCAAAATGGAACCTAATTTGACAACGAGAATTAGAAAATTTATTTTTCCAAATTATAGTTTCATAAGTCGTTATTTTTGGTAGCTAACATACCTAATAATAACATACTAAAAGATCAAATCTGGATTAGAAATTAGGGAGTTATGCATTTTAAAATTTTAATTTAAAAAATCATCTAATTCATTCAATCAACTTTTTGTAGAGTACTATGAAAACATTTGAATTACGAAATTCTAAGTAATATAAAGTTGTTCTTCTTTGAGTTAGCTTTCAAATGCCACCAGATTATGTCCATTTCAATTTAAAATGAAGAAGTTATGACCAAATTACATAGGCTGGTTCATAAAACAACATGCAAAATTTCAATTTTTTGGTCTTACAACTTCAAAAATTCATATCTTTTTATTTCAAAACCAAATTACGAACTTAATTATGGCTAGATTATCGGCATGAAATAAGGAATCTAAATATATAAACCAACTTCAAATGCTCAAACATCTACTCTCTAAAAATGACCAAAACCGAGAACTAATTTCAAACTAGAAATAGAGAAATGTGTACCTACGGTTGATGACATTTTGATTTGAACTCCGACTCTCCTTGCTCTCCCCGATTTTGTTAGCTAAAACCCTCCTCAATTCCTCTCGATTTTTTAGCTCAAATGTATATGTTGAGCTCCTCCACTAAGTATAGGCCTTATATCTTATATTAGTTAAGTGGGTTAATTAGCCAACTCTTTGATTTACTATTAGTTAATTACTAAGACGTGTCCTCCCTCAATGCCACTTGTCTCCAAGTGAAACCATTTGTCCCACATGAAAGCCACTCATATGGCCTTGTTATATGTATTCTATGATCATCACTAGGTTGATCAAGGGTTCAATTAATTCCTATCCAATTATAAACTTTATTTTTTTCTTAAATCAAATTAATTAACCTAGACACATAATTACATATGGTCAGTCTATTTAGTCATATATTTAACATAATTGTAGTTACACTAACCCCTTGATGTACCAAATTATTTTAACTTAGCCTAAAGTTTGATTATCTATTTTATGCCATATTCACCTTGACTTTTAGCAATTTTGTTCAAGTTAGTATTATAAAACTTAGTGTACCCATACTACACCTATCTCGATACCCACATCGACATGCTTTATGAGGCGCTTTCCCATCACACAGTCTCACACAATATGGCAATATAAATACACACAAGCGATGAGTCATGAAATAAATAATAACTAACATCGCAATTATGTAACCAACTAACACAAATAACGATTTAAGCCCAATCGGACATGTTCTAGCTTATCTCGGGCGTCCACGTATATATGAAGTAGCATCCAAGTTTTAAAATAAACTTATTAACGGTGCCAATAAATATTAGGTCATTACAATTTTTCCAAATTAGAAAAATCTTGTCTCAAGATTTAAGGCAAACAATATCTCGTACAATGGGCTATTTAAGAACTTTAACGACCTAGGTGAACTTGGTTATCGATTCTTCTTCTTATGGAACTTATCTCATTTATTTTGCAACTCAACAAGAAGCGGAACCATCGACGACACTACTACTAGTCTTTTTTAGGTAAAATAAGTTATGGTGGAATAACATACTACACTACCGCTTGTCGTTTCATGAAAAGGAAGAAAATATGATGGAACCACAGACGACGCCACTCCTTCTTTTGTTCCTTTATTCTTCTCATCATGTAGAGTCTTAATGTGGGTGGAACTACTGATGATGGAACACGTTCTTTGTTATGATCAACATTATCGATGTGATAGTAGTATGATAAGTATTAATTCTCCTACTATGTATTCAAAAATGCATAATAATGCACTAGCCAAATAATTCTTAAAGGCTTAAGATACCATACCCTCAACTTTGTTGTTTGTTTGTCTCTCTCTCGCTCGAGCCGATTCTCGTGCGGTGAAGCTCTTAGGTAATCGATGCTAATGTGACCTCTTAGTCCATACTTGAAGCATACGCATCACCCCCTGCCTATCTATCCCTAGATCTATGACCCTAACCTATGTCTCTATGACCCTTGTCATGACCTCCCTTATCTTGGTTTTATCTATATTGATGTCTCGGTTGCTTTGCCAATGCGGATGCAATGGCATGTACTACATATCTGCCATCATATATGTACGATCGAGATGGATAGTCATCCCTTCAATAGCGGTCATCTCTATAGCTCCTATCATGATGTTGATCATCGATGACGGTCCCTATCAAACTGTCTCTCTACCTCTTCTACTTCCGATTTGACCTCGAACTCGCCTTGGTTCCTTTTCCGACCCAACAAATATGAGTCTAACAATTCTCTGCAAAAGAAAATTCTCATGTATGAGGTTCTATCATACATCTACTATAGAGTACGAGCCCTAATCGACCAAATAGCACTGGTGATGATCATTTCCAATCCTCTGACAAAGTAGTAGATTTGCAGTCTCTCTGTCCCTGCAATATCCATGGCAAACTACAATAAATGTTGGTATATCTATATATACTGAAAAACTGATTAGTTGCCCTATCTTAGGGCTACAAACTCCTCTCTAAGCCTCAGTTGTACCTACACCAGTATGTATTCGTCGTAGAACAGCTAACGGAACTCCGCCCTAGTCGTCGGATCTAGATGAGTGTGACAATACGTTGTCTATTAAATTACTACATTTACTCAAAAATAAGACCCTAAAATTAATGCTGTATGTTCTCCTTGACTCTCAAGAACTTAGGCGGTCGTTGGTATGAAAGTAACCATCTCTCGACAACCTTCGGATCACCACCTCCGCAAAAGAATCTAGACTAAAATATGATAAACTTTTTTATCACTTGGCCTCAAATGAAAAAGTAAACTTAAAAGTGGTTGCCTCTTTGCTTTGTAGTCTTCGGTGTAGGAGTGAGAGTCGGCGTCTCAACTAGTGGAACAACTAGCATAGCTGCCTGAGGAGCTATTGTAGTGATAGCCGCTAGAAGAGGCGTTTGAGGAATAGTCGGGGCGACGAATGTAGATGTAATAGTAGCCGGTACCGCAAATACTATGGGAGCTACTTTGTTGCTACGGCGGCTATCACGACCTGAGCCCTAAGTAAGTGTAGAATCTTGACCAACGAAGCATCATGAACCGCAAGTCGATCCTCTACACTCGCGTAGTAACGGTGGCGATGGTCCCAAAGAAGATTGCTAGTATGAACAATCTCTGGCGAAGTAATATGTTGTCCATCCATCGTGATTTGCATCGAGAAACGTGCATCGAATCAGCCTCGGTATATATATGCGTATAGTGTATAACATACAGCAAAAACATAACACATATATAACCCTAACTCTACCCGCCTCACTATCACTTCCCAACTATAGTTCTAAGGCAAGTACATTGGGTTTCCACATCTAAGGCATTATTCATTAACTTTTATGCGCTTTTGTAATTAATTCCCGAGGTTCCTCGAAACATTGCAATGATACCAACTATGGCGGCCACGCGCCCCGAGGATGATGGGTGAGGTGTTACACGGGTCCCACAACCCTGCCGACATAATCGCCATGTCAGCACTCCTTGATATTTGTGCCAATTCGCTTATTAGTGATTATATCAATCAATCATTTTATTATTTAGTTAGCCTTTCATTTTTCCTTTACGAAAGTGTTGCAAGTAGAAAATCTGTAATTTACAAAGAAAGTCTTAACATAACATTACCATAGTTTTTAATAACATTTAAGTCATATAAAGCACATAACTATAGTGGAAAACCTAGAATATAGTACATTGTATATCGAGCGACAACATACTTTGAAAAGTAAATATATACATGTACAGTGTCTATCTAGTCTCCCATAACCCAAAAGTAAAACAAAATATCAAAATGAATGTGTACAAGTAAGTTTTGGACCGTAGCCAATAAGAGATAGTTGTTTAAGATCTCCTTGCCCTAATCGGTATAAGGATCTGCACTAAAAAATCACAACAAAACTTGTTACGATTCCAATGAGTAAGATCCCAGAAGAAGACCATCGAGCATTTAATTATAGAGAATACAAGAGTAATGTAAAATTAACATGAAGAAATAAAAGGCAACTATAAGATAATCGCATGCATAACTAACATGAATAGAAACCAAATAATTGTGTCACACATAACAAAGTAGACCATATTTCATCAATCCGGATGATCTCAAAGGCCCGTACCATATTGGCTCACATCCGGACTATTAGCGAGAGGATCGGTCGTATCCCAACCCACCGAACACCTACATTGATGAGGTCGGCAGCTCAAGTTGTCATTCACCGAGGGCGCAAGTGACACGTGCTATGGTCAAGCGTACTAGAGCCAACACAAAAAACCCAAATAAACCCCAGGCGACAAACAAAACTACCGACCATTATACCAAATCAAAGTAA
Source organism: Stephania cephalantha (assembly GCA_039657325.1). NCBI lineage: Eukaryota > Viridiplantae > Streptophyta > Magnoliopsida > Ranunculales > Menispermaceae > Stephania > Stephania cephalantha. The sequence continues at coordinate 34,703,039 of CM077570.1, read as the reverse complement.
TGATAGAACATGGATAATGAACAAAGATAGAATACAAGATAGCACAGCTTGAAACAATTAAATACTCAAGATGTATTTCTTAAGGGATTTACGCACCACAAATCGCACTTTAAACCTCTAAACACACCATTGTCCAACCCAACCTACGCTCCCGACTATCGTACCAAATCCCCCGAGTCCTTCGGGATCCACTTCCATTGTTTTAGAGTGACTTATGGCGTTTAAATTAGGTTTAGAGTTATATTTCCCAAACAACTCCTTAAAGACTAAATAAAGTTTCAACTTTAAATTTAGGATCATATGTTGCGGTGAAATCTTAGGTATGAACTTGTCCAAATCTCAAAATCTTCCTTGGGTCAAAGTTTTTGGTCTCAATCTTAGCTTTTCGAAAAGGTTTAATTTGGTTTGTAAAATTCTGGTTTAAACTAAAAGAGATACCGCAATTTCACCAAAAACAAATTAAACTTGAACCTAATCCGATTAGCAGATTTAGAAAATTTATTTCTCCAAATCTATAGTTTCAAAAACCATGATTTTTGGTGACAAGGTAGCTAACATAAATAATAACAACATACTAAAATATCAGCTCATTTGGATAAGTAAATTTGGAGTTTTCCCTTTTAAAAATTTAGTTTCAAAAATCATGTAATGCATTCAATCAACTATTTGTATAGCATTTTTAGACATGAAAACATGCTAATTATGAAATTTTTAGTAGGACAAAGTTGTTCCATTTAAGTTAGCTTTCAAATGCCACAAAATTAGATCCATTTCAATTTAAAATAAGAAAATTATATCTAAATTGCATTGGTTGGTTCATAATATAACATGCAGAACTTCAATTTTTGTTCTTACAACTTCAAAAATTAATATCTTTTTTATTTCAAAACTAAATTAAGAACTTAATAATAGCTACATCATTAGCATGAAATGGGGAATCCAAATATATAAACCAACTTCAAAGACTTAAAATTTACTATCTTAAAATGACTTAAACTCAGAACTAATTTCAAATTGGAAATAGAGAGATATGTACACAGGGTTGATGAAACTTTGATTTGAACTCCAACTCTCCTTGCTCTCCCCGATTTTGTCACCCAAGACTCTCCTCAATTCCTTCGATTTTTTAGCTCAAATGTATATGTTGAGCTCCTCCACTAAGTATAAGTCTTATATACTTATATTAGTAAGTGGATTAATTAGCCAAATCTTTGATTTACTATTACTTAATTATTAGGACATGTGTCCTCTCTCAATGCTACTTATCCCCAAATGAAACAACTTGTCCCGCATGAAACCTACACATCTTGCCTTGTTATATGTATTATATGATCATCACTAGGTTGATCAAGGGTTCAATTCATTCATATGCAACTATTGGACTTCTTTTTTCTCTTAAATCAAATTAATTCACCTAGGCACATAATTACATATGGTTAGTGTGTTTAGTCATATATTTAAAATATTTGTAGTCGCACTAACCCCCGATTACTCGACACCCAGTGCCCAGCGTCCTGGCACGCATCTTAAGGCACGCCAATCCTTGATGTACCTAATTATTTTAACTTAGCCTAAAGTTTGATTATCTATTTTATGCCCAATTCACCTTAAATCTTAGTCATTTTATTCAAGTTATTATTATAAAACTTCACGTACTCGTACTACGCCTATCTAATACCCACATGGACACGCTTTACTGAAGCATTTACCCATCATATAGTCTCGCACGGTATGGCAATATAAATACATACATGCGATGAGTTATGAAATAAATAATAATTAACATCGCAATTATGCAACCAACGAGACAAAAATAACGATTTAAGCCTAGTCGGACGTGTGTTAAGCCTATCAAGGGCATCTACGTGGGTCCGAACTAGCACCCGACTCGAAAATAAACTCATTAACGACGTCAATAAATATTGGGCCGTTAAAAACTCGATAGTATAATTAGTATAAATATTTTGAAATGAGATTAAATTGAGGGTATTTATGTATATTCGAACACAAGGCATAAAGGAGAGAAATGAATGAATTCATGAAGAAACGGAGCTAAAATAAACTAACATGGGTTTGACATCGTAGCACATGGGTTTGACGTTGTGGGAAGATGAAGGCACAACATAGGAGATGAAGGAACAATGCCAAGTCACATGGAGAGAAGAAAAAAGGAGGTCGTGGTCATTGAAGCTATCACAAAGACCCTGGAGTATATGTGACATGTGACACAGAAGACACGCAAGGCGCCGAGTCTGTGAATGAGAAAATTTCACATAAAGTGGTCGAAGCTATCACGACGCCATGGTTTTGTGCACACAACATTGGACTACTTACAAACAAGTGCCAAGACTAAAGAAAATAAAAAGTTAAAGTTCTATTTCGGGTGAAATTGTCTATTAAGGTTTTTAATTGTTTTCAAATGCGTTTAAGGAGTATAAATAGGTATTAGAACATGGTAAACATATACATTACCACCCATTAGCAACCATTATCATAGAGTAGCATAGATTTACTTTATTCCGAAATATTAAGAAGATTTGTGGAAGAGAAGACATTGAGACTCACGTTGGATGATTCGGGTATTATTATTTTTATTTAATTGAAGTTATTCGTTTAATCTTTGATTGCAATGAATACAACTTTGTGCTTGTTTGTTTTAATGATGTGTGAGTAGTTCATTAATCTTAGGGATCAATAAATCTGTTGTAAGAATGTTACGCTATAAACATGAATAGATTATAAAGTTAAAAAGTGCAATGGTTAGAATTTGTATTGATTCTAAGCATAATTTTATGAACATCTTGAACACATGTTTGTTGATATTCAGTTTTAGAAGTAATCATGGCCATTGAAACTTTTCAGCCGGATATGGACGGTACAACCATAAAATATACAACATCGATGGATAGTTGATGATTATGGCGGCATGGATAGTAAGCTTTATTGGTTATGAATCTGAAGATTTGGAACTTAAAGCAATGTGGAGCTTACGTTTTTGCAGTAATAGGTGGAGATCTAGTTTTGCACATTAGAATCTTTTCCGTCACGACAATGGGTTGAAAAGCATTGCACACACATGATAAAGATGATAAAGGGTGTTGAATAGCATAGTATTTCATTACCTAGGTAAAGTTGTGAACTAAGATATTCTTAATATAAGAGTTTAAAAGTAACTTACAATGTTTTGTTATATTATAGTAGTTTAGTTATAAAACCTAAATTAAAAAGGATTTTCTTAGCAATAGAGTAATTTTGACTAGGTACTACCGAGTGCATACACCTTTCTCGAGGACGATATCGATAATCAACGTAAGTTGGTCACACTATTACTATAATCGAGTCATTATACTTGTGGCCACAATCAACCATCCTCAAACCAATGGACAAGCGAAACTATCAAATCAAGAAATAAAGTCCATTTTAAAGACGACGGTGAACCCAATATTCAAGGATTTGGAATACACGTCTTAAAGATGCCTTATAGGCCTATCGCACCGCTTATAAGACACGAATTGGGATGTTTTCTTATCGACTAGTCGTTCGGAAGGCTTCTTATCTCTCGATCGAACATGAAGCTTGATGATGCCTAAATGAGCGTAAATTTGACTTTAGAGTGTTGGATGAGATTCACATAGATGCATATGAAAGCTAAAGGATATACAAGGATAAGACCAAAGCATGGCATGATCATTGTTTTTCTAGGAAATCCTTTCAAATGGGACAAAATGTCTTATCATTTCATGCTCATTTGCATTTGCATCCTGGTAAATTGAGGTCCCGTTGGGTCGGGCCTTTTTTTTACTAATGTGTTTAATCATGGTGCAATGGAGATTAAGAGTTAGATACCGACAAAACTTTCAAAGTGAATGGACACCAAATAAAATCTTTATAAGAGAATGTCCCACAACTTGATATTAAAAGCACGTTCCTTGCCAAAATAGCTTACCTAAAATAAAAGTGACAAAGTTTGGCCAAAAACTTAAATCAAAGGCTCTTGTGGGAGGCAACACAATAAGAAATTCAATTATGTTTCATTCATTTCATGTTTTGTTCTTCTTATACTATACATGCTAATTTTGATACTCTTAGATATGACAGTCTTGCAGGTATTTCTATGAATTTGCACAAGCGTGAATAAGGATAGAATTATTTAAGTGCACGTCAATCAGGTATAATTTAAAATAGCATGCATGATTCACTCCCACGGATCCTATTCCCTTGTTTCAACAAGATGGATAGGGGCGTGCAAGGTGTTACCCCACAACACATTTGTCTTATTGAAACTCATGATCATTTTATTATTCTACTTAGAGTTTGATCATTAATGAATCTATGCTTGTGAATGATGTTTCTATTAGTCTAGGGAGTCTTTGTGGATTCGTTGCCTATGCGAGTGGGAATTCATTAGAATCTTTCGAATAGCATGCATGAAACTTGACTTGTGGTTTCAAATGAAGTATACTTGACTTGATTGTAACACTTTTAGTCCCTTATTATGCTAGGATTTTAGTTTGTAAATAAGTCAATTAGTTTGTACATAGCAAATATACATATAGATAGTTGAAAAAAAAATACAATACACAAAATAATAAAAAAGGAAATAATACCTTTTATTAGGAGTTATTTTTCTCTTATTTCATTAGTTTTGGAGACTTTGTTTATTCTTACTCTTCGTTTCATAATATAACACTTGTTCTTGTTCACCTTCTTTTATTTTTCTATGTTGTTGTTTTACCCTGAATTTGTTTTCAACCTTGGGAACAAGGTTTGGACTAAGATTGGGGGTATATAGGTATGTGGAAGGTTGATTTGGATGGTTAGGGAATGCAAGCTTGACAGTATACTCACTTCAATTTTTTATGAGCTAATGCTTGCTATGGATGGTAATGGTAGTGTATTTATTCTCTTTACTCTTCTTCATTCCGTTTTCTAATCTACCACTCATTTCTTGTTGTCATTTCACTCATTTAGTCATTTAGTATGAAATTTGTTTTTGAAAAAATAAAAAATAAAAAATAAAAAATAAATTTTGTAAGAATAAAGCGATGTTCCATGCATTTAGGTGTCTTTGGAATCATTTTGATGCATATAGAGTTGCCCAAACTTAACTTGAGTGTCTATTGGTTGTGGATTTTGTTAATTCATAGCTTTGAGATGCGGACATAGGAAGATGTAAGAGACTCCACTTTTTCATGTCCTTGACCCGATTTGATCATTGTTACGTCGTAGGGTCTACTGCAAGGGATGGGTCTTGTGCTTGACACCAAAATGGGCGAAGGTCAAAACTCGTGCAAGTGAAACGAGTTAGATTTCTAGGGTCCTAGAATGAGGTTTCACTACCCTCAAGGCGAAATTTTAAAGAGCAAAGCATGTGTAAGGAATTATTTTAGGCAATGCTTGTGTTAAATAAATAGTCTTGTAGCCCACCTATCATCTATTTCCACTAGTTAGCCATGTTTGAACTTATATCACCATGTTTTCCTTGTGTTCCTATAATGAAACCCTATAAACCACTTAGCCTCATATTTCACCATGTTACCTAGTGGAAAGCCTAATTTACACTAAAAGTTGTTGTTAAAGAGAGCTTATGTAATTCATTGTAAAAAAAGCCAAAGTTTGGGGGCGTTTGTTTTTTGTTAGTATATCCATAAAACTCGAGAATTTGTGAAAAAAAGGTATTGTGCGCAAATCACTTGAATTGAAAGTAAAGATGTTGGTGAAGGAAATTAAAGGATTGTGGTTCATGCATGAAAGTCTGAAGTTTTGATGTTATTCACTTTTTATAGCTCTTGTTATGTATTGTATAGTTTATGCTAGTGTTTTCCAACATTTTTGAATCCATGAATAATTATTTCCATTATTAGCCTAGCCAAGCCCCATTACAACTTAAATAAAAAAAGCCTATTTGATTCTTGCATGTGTTAAGTTTTCATTAGTGGAGAGTGTGAGTTGTAGTCTCCCCTATGAGATTCTTTTCAATTTTTAATGCCAAATAAAGAGATCGTATACTTGCAGCTTGAGTGTATTAGGTGAGAAACTCATGTTAAATCGATAGCCTTGGCTTTTAACCAAGTTTCAAGTTTCGAAAGTGTGATATTTGATGAAGTCGGGCCTAAGTTCTTGACAACTTCTAGTCTCCAAAGTCTCTTGAGTTTTGCGTCGATTCGGTCTCTAGTGAAGCCAAAGGATTCACACTTATGTTAAAATTTAGGCTTAGGGTCATTTAGCTTTTTATTAGTTATTTCTTTCAAGAAAGCTTGATGTGTTTATAATTGTATTTTGATTCCATAAGTTTGCATTAATTAGGAGTCTAGTTCAGTTCACATTAGTTGTTTAAAGTCAAGTTGAATAATCTTTGCTCGGGATGAGCAAATCAATATGTTTTGGGGTATTTGATTACTAGTATACATGCTCCATTTTTATATGTAAATAGTTTATTTTACTGTGCAAAAGTCTCCAGATTAAGTGGGTAAATAATCGTTTTTGATGTTGTAGGTCTTTTTTGAGTTTGATGAAAAAAATAAAAGCAGGGCCTTTTTAGAGTGCTTTTGGTGTTCGCCTCGAAAAGCACGCTTGCACGCATCCTGAGAAAGTCTTATCAGACCCATATTAGGCTATGGCGATGGCTAGTTGGTTTGCATGAAGAGCTAAAGTTCTAAAGTTGAAGGAAATGACTAAGACACGGAGTAATGTTGTTGCAGTTCAGTAACCCTTGATTGTGCCTCGAGACACAGATGATAGAACATATCAAAAAAGATGGAGCGGCAGAGAGACGCAGAAGGTGACATCTTCGACTACACAACAACTGATGTTGTCGTCCATCAAGCCTCGTGCTGCGCATCAGTGGTGAGATTGAATGAAAACAATTAAGTGGTCGGGCCCACACATTTTCTCTCCCAAGTCCTGATCGCTCTTTCTATTAGAGTGGCGTTATGTGCACCCCAATTATTTATGAGGGCACCCCAAATGTGTACTAATTTACATGCATTTTGAAGTGCTTTCATAAACAATTGAGGTGCACATAGCGGTGCTCTTCTATTATCCTGTGCGGTTCCTTCCGAGCTCCCTCGATTCGCCTAGGCACACAAGCCACTACCCATTCACACGTTTGTGATCTCTCCATGCATCTCTCACATCACCTAGATCTGCCTTGATTTGCTCATCACTTATCTCTTTAGTGATCACGGCCTTTGATCGGCTTCAGTGGACGTGGTACGTCACTTTCTTAAAAGATTCACTTAAAATAAAGAGAAGAAATAAGAATCAACATAAAATTAGGTTTTCTCTCACACACTCTGTGACGGCCCCAATTTCCCATAAAATTGGGCCCCGCCCGCCTAAGTCCACGTGGACCCCCGAGCCGCTCGCAAGGTCAACGCAGCCTAATCGACCTTCCAATCCATTATTACAAGTAATTTCAAAGTTTTAAGTTGAGTTATTAATATTATTTCAAGATTTAAAAATTTAGCGGAAGCAACTAATACATTAAATAACTCAACAAAAAGATCGTGGAGTTAGGCAACCTAATTGTGGAACCCAAGAAATATCATCGAGAGAGAGTAAATACAAAATATACAAAAATTCACCTAGCTATGAAGCCTTCCCTTTGATACTGTCATGCGCTCTACACTCGATCAAACGTAAGAATGACGAGCCCGGGTAAGTAAATCTAGTATGACATATACACAACATTTCACAATATCCAAAGCGATTAAATTCATGCAAATAGAACGAAAGGAATAATGAACGCATGAATATACAAGACTGTAAACAATCCATCAATGAGTGAGGCCAAATAACAAGGAGTCCCGACCAAAAAGTCGTTGAGTCGCGAAAAATCTCAATGCAGACTCGGGTTAGGACGAGCCCCATGCCTTCCAACCCTAACCCTTACGACTATGAGCCATCCATAGACCCGATCTAGGACGAGACCCCCGCCTCCCAACCCTAGCCCGGGGACGACTATGAACCATCCATGGACCGGATAATATCGACGGACGACCATGAAAGACATCGGATTTAGGACGAGGCCCCCGCTTCCACCCCTAACTCTCTTATATCGCAGATAAACAGTAACCATGACTCACTTGCTAATGGACGCACTCAATCGATAACAATTTCAACGATAGCTATCATCACAAAGCAATGAACAACAATAAAGCTATCACAAAACAAAAACAACAACAACCAATGGAGAGAAATGAAATACTATATAAGTCCCCAGCTGGTTTACTTACCTCGAGAAATCGCCTCAAACCTCAAACCGTCTCGCTCGCGTCTCGATTTGTGCACCCGACACCCGACTCCTAGTCCCTGGTGTCCATTTAGACATTTGAGGGCTAATTTACTTAAAATCATTCAAATCGCACTGAAATTAGGTGAAATAAACCTCACCTCCATCACGTCGTCGCGATTTCGACGAAATCGCGCAACCGACCGATCGACAACGCGCCACCGCGCGTTCATCGCGTCGCAACCACGCCGTCGTCGCTGTCCGCGCCGACGCCGTCGTCGCTGCCAGAATCGTCGCTGCCACGGCCGAAATCGCCGCTGCCACCGCCGCCGCCGGCCAGATCTGCCGCCGCAGTCGCAGCCGCCGCCATCCGCGCGATCGCCTCTGCCGGCCAGCCCACCGTCCACGCCAAGTCTCTGCCGGCCAGTTGCTCGTCCTCGCTGCGTCGCCCTCCGCCAGCATCCCGCCGCCGTCCAGCTGCTGCCGATCTTCCACGGCCTGCCGCGTCACCTCGTCCGCGACCTCCGCGTGGACCACCACCGCGACCGCGCCGATCTAGCCGGAGCTGATGTGCCGCAGCTGCCTTTCTCCTCGCCGTTGCCGCGCTGGGAGCCGCCGTCGCCGTCCCTCCGCGCCGGCGCTCTCCGCCATCTCTCTCTCGTGGTCTCCTTCTTCCTCTCCTTCTCCCCCATTTTTCTCCTCTCTGTCTCGTTTTCTTTCTCTCTCTCTCTCTCTTTTTTGTTTCATTCTTATCTGATTCCTTTATATATATTATATATATATATATATATATTATATATACCTTTTCTTTTTATTTTCTTTTTTATTTCAAATCAAAAGTGTCCTCGAGATTCGTGTTGCACGAATCTCGAGGCAACTCAACAACCGAGTAGCGCGCATCTCGATGCACCAACCCGCCTCATTTCAAAATCTCGATACTCGCGCTACACGCATCACGATGCGTATCCCACGTCTGTCAGAAGCGACTCGAGGCGCGTCCCCGTTCGTGTTTCGGCCACCGAATTCCTCGCATAGTTCGCATTATCATCTTAAATTTGATTGGGATATACGTATTTCGACGAGTAGGGTCCCACATACGACCTTTGACTCGACACGTGGCACAAGTCAAATTTTCGGTCGTTACGCCTCTTCCCAACGAATTAGAATTTCGTCCTCGAAATTGAAGCAAGTCTCAAAGGACAATGGTGTTTTATAAACGAAGACCCAAGGTCATACCCGCCCAAGGCCATACTCGCCCAAGGCCATACCCCCATCTTACTCTCGTAAGGTGGGCTCCTTTGCGACAAGTGGGCTCCTCCGAGACCTCCAAGTAACCATCTGTCTCCTCCCATCAATATATGCCAGGGCAACATCCTCGCAACATATATTGGAATACAAATGAATACAAATGAACATTTTTAATTTCATGATCCACCGTCACTAACATACGTATATCTATTGTATATCCGCGAGAATGTAAATCAGTCTCTCTCATCGAGTGAGGTTCAACCCAACTCATACTCTCTATCAGGTTACGATGGATAGTAGTCGGACCTGACGTGGCAATAGCATGAATATGTTTCTGGCTCTGCTGTACCCTGGCTGTCCATACGCCCATACAGTACGTTGAAATCCCAATCCAAATGGAACATGTCAATGTCCTTGTCCCTGTGCATGACTAGACCGTTGTCCCTGTCTGTGCACTCGACTGGATCTCTGACCCTGTCTCTAGCCACTGCCTCTGCCATCAACCCTCTGATGGTACTTATGCTAAGGATCCGACAATGCCGGTTCGCCGTAATGCACTAGCGTAACTCTGTGCTGGACCATCTAACACTGGCGCCATATACACCGCATACGGTGGAAACGCAATACGCTATGAGGTTGCTCTCTTTGCCACGACCATCTAACCCTCGCTTTCCTCTGATCATCTCCAGACCCTCGCACTGATTATAACGATGCCGATAATGCGACTGGTACTCCAGTGCGTGTGCTCCCAATGCTCTCGCCACCATAGCCCTCGCTTAAGCCTCATATCGTGCTCGGAGCCGTCGTCACCCAACAAAACCAATAAAATCCAGAAACCGTGTATGACGTAGTAAGCTTGGTCGCCGCAACCCCAAAGATACTTCATCACGCGTATATATCGATCCATACACCGCAACCGACTCCCGGTCCTCTATCGAATGGTTTAAGAATCGAGTCTCTTCAGTGTTACGAACCGTAGGATGAATGTACTTCCCCATCCTTGCACTCGGCCCAATCATTGAGCGTCCCCATCGACGCCACCGTAGTGCGCAACCGGACATCGGCCTCGCCGAACAACGAAGTTTGATGAAATGCTCGACCCCATATGATCCGTGTGGCCAAAACGTCATGAATCTTTATCGCTCCGCGATCCGTACCACCGTGAAACTTTTTCGGGTGATGTCGCTGAAATTCGCGAGCATGCCTCTCGCCTCACCAGTAGCCATAACACCCGTATCGATCGGCGTGCTCGGCGTATCCTCGGCCGGTGTCTCGGGTATAGAGATATTATCTCGCCCGAACATGTGTCACCTCGGTCCACCGCAGTCCCGCTTGAATCGAAAATTTTTCGGTGGGTTGTGAACCGTAAAAACACGCCCACTGAATAACTAGCGTTGATGACGTAGACGACGACGGTTTAACCTGTGCCCTCAACAATCAAAAATCTCATGCGCTTGTTGGTAGTGCGATGTATGCACTCATCGGTACTCATAAACCGCGAACTCGCAACCTCACGATCATTCCTAAACCCGTCCGAAACATCGTCGCATTTTCCATAGCCACGAATCCTCGATATCGTATATATATTATAACACAACAAATATACCATATCGGATACATTTTTACAACATGCACTACTTGCACGTAAATTCCCTTCCAAAGACGTTTACTAACGCATCTAAACAAATTTTAGCATGTGAGAATTCTTGAGATATATGATCTCAAAGGATTTATACTTAGGTAGCCCCTAACTTTTACAACGAATTTGCAGACTCTACCTCAACTCGTAACATTTAATTCATTTACCAGTCCCTAAAGGTGGTGGTCGACTTCATCAACCCTGAGACAATAAATGCATAGGGTCACTAAAGTGGAGTTACTTGGGCTTCTGATCCAACACTACTACTCCAAAGCTTTCGTCAAAGCTAAGGAGTCCATACATGATGAAATCGTTAGCTCTCAAGTCATCTCAACACTCTGCTCCCTTAGAGTCTGCTCTTCGCCCTTTTTACTTCTTTTTCAAACTTTACTTTCCTATGAACTCCTATTCGATTTTCTTCTAGGGACGTGCATAGGCAAAGTAATCAATTTCTCTCGAATCCGATAAATTTATCGTCAATCCTATTAAATTTACTCATCGTGTCTCACGTGATACACAAGAGTAAATACGGCTACCAAAGTAGTTCTATCGTAAGTGTATAATACAACACATCAAGTACTCTCCTCACTTCCCAACAAAGACTTAAGTCAGGATCATAGAGTTCCACTCTAAGTTCAACCATTCCTAACTTCCGCTGGTTTATGTCTTAATGAATTGTAATTTCCTTCACGGGTCGAGTATTTACAACTGCAGGCTTTGATACCAATCGTGACGGCCCCAATTTCCCATAAAATTGGGCCCCGCCCCGCTTAAGTCCACGTGGGCTTAGGCGGGGCGGGGGCCCAATTTTATGGGAAATTAGGGTCGTCACACACTCATAAGCCGCCACCTCATTTCTCTCTCGCCTATGGATTGGGCGCTCTCCGAATAAAGAAAATAAGGGAGCGGCTAAATGGATCCTAATTTTTGCTTAGAGGACTCCACCGCAGTGAAATTACCCCACTACCCCTCCATATAAAAAGGTTTTTACTTACCCATACCCTACCAAATTTCCCCACTCACCCATACCCAGTCACCCCTATCTCAAATCGCAACTTCACCCCCAACCCCAATCCGATGAAGTACTAGTAAAACCACGTCAATTCGACGCCGTGGTGCATTCCTCATCTCCTTTCATGTCGATTTCAAGGTTTTTTTGGTTTTTTTACTTTTTAGTCGGTATTATCTCGTGGTTTTATTGTTAGGTTTAAGGCTTTGATTTTGGGATTGAATCTTACATTTTGGATGCAAAGTTTCGATGGAATGAAATATATCAAGTAATTCCAAGCAAAACCCACTATTTTATGTCATTCCATGTATTTTTTTAGTAGTTTTAAATTTTTTTGTTCATTTTTGTTGCCCCGCGAGTGTCGGATACACAGCCAACACCTTTTCGAAGTGTCGGACACTAAAAATCGACACCTCTAAAGAGGTAACGACCAACTTTGACTAAAACTGCAAAAGGAACTAAGTTTCAGTGGGTGACAGAAGAATCCAACTGAGACCACAGTAGAGGTGTCTACCCTGTATGTCCGACAACTTTTTAGAATGGGTGTTTGGGTAAGGGTGAGGGTAATGGGTAAAACAATAGTATTTTTGGAATTTTGAGAAAAGAAAAAGTAGGGTACATTAAGTAAAACGTGGGGTATGGCGAAATATAAATTCGAATACCTCACCTCTTTTTTTTCGTTCCATATTTCGACTTCTTGATCTCTCTCCCTTATTTCAACTATTCCCTCATCGATTTTTGTCTCTCCTCTCCATTTCTTATTGTATTTCTCCTCAAAACACCCTTAAAATATATTTTCAAGCAATGGAGGCTAAGAACTCCCTAACCTAGGTTATGGGAGGAACGAGAGAGGCCCAATTTCTTCACACAAATTTGCTATGTGAGATTATCTAACTTTTGATTTACATTCCATTTAATGTTTTATCTTATTAATTGTTGAATAATTACCATGATTATTATGTTGCTTTGTGTAGTTGCAAATGCAAACTTGTTAGATAGGGGTCTAATGCTAGTTAAGGAATTTTGCATAAGTAATCGTGTGGGTTCCTCAACGTAAGCGGCAGCAAGTGATTACTTCAATTTGTTCGCCTTTCGGGGAAAGCATTTAATTAACTAGTCTAGGCTAAATTAATCGGGCTTCATGTTTTAATTGTTTAGGCTTAGTGATTCAATCGATTTTAATGCAACTATTATGTTGAATTCTAGTGTGCTCTACCTAGGGTTATACATTTGTTATGGAGTCAAACAATAGTTTTACTTCGTTTTCATTAACTAGGGAGTCTAGGGGTTTATAAGCGATGCTGAACCCAATAACTAAACTAAGAATTGATTTAGAATGCTTTTTTATGTGAAAATTGACGATCATTACATTTGAGTGTTGAGTCGATCTTGCGAATCCCTGAGGCCTAGGTTAGTTTCTTATAATTGATTGCATCACTTCGATTTTTTTATTTGTTTATGTTTTTACTTTTTGGTTTTCATTGTTTGGTTGTGTTTAAAGTTGCATACATTAGTTTAGGTTTATTTTTTCCTTTGAAATCAGATTTTTCATGTTTTTTCTCCTAAAGTAATCCAACTCCTTGTGGTTCGACCCCTTTGCTTACCATAACTACAAAATAATGTGGAAAATTGTAACCTAATAAGAGTTATGTTATTTTTGACACTTTCGGCAAGCATCAAGTCCTCTTAGGAATTCGAACTTCTATATTTTTATTTTGACATGTTGATCCTTTTACGGCCCAAATTCCTATTCGGGTTTAATCTTTTAATCAAGATAAGTGACTGTGATGTGGGACCCGTATCGAGATATGTGTAATGATCGAGGCAAGGTGGCGTGGTATATGTTAGATTTGTAGTGATTTATGCCTAGTGTATTGTATATGTGTAGGCTATTAAGTCACTCATATTTGTGCATAAGCGTCGAGACGAGTGTGGGGACGCATCTCGATATGCATGTCGGTGTGGGATCGAGGTAAAGAGTGATGTGGTAAGTTGATTTGAGGTTAATGTAGCTTAAATAGTTGAATTAATGTTGCTATAGTTCATTATATATCAAATGTAACATAAGTTAGCAAGTTAAAACAATAACCATGTGATGATTCTAAAGAAACACATTGACACATCTTGAAAGCAATTGAGTTTCAAGTTGGTATTCGCTAGATGGAATTAGTGGAGAGTTAATGGGAAATGTGGAAAGGTGTAAGCCATTAGATTAGTCTCGAGATACGTATGTACATTATGATCAATGGCTAATAATGAATCTTATCTAAATATATATGATTGAAATGATCAACTCATGCAAATCAAAACATTTCATTTGGAAAACTTATAGTAGAAAAATAAAAAATTTAGCAAGGAAGTTGATAAAGATTAAGTGTTTTGAAGGTGGGTGATCAAGCTAGGTGTGAGGATCATCAACTAGGTAAGCTACTCTACATAAAGTTTTAGAGGTGTAGTTTCAGTTTTGATTTTTGTGTGATTGTAGATGGTAAATGAAATGATTTTCAAAATGGAGTTACATACTTGGATTCCTAGTGAAAAACCATTAAATTTGCTATAAAGAAGTTTGAAATTCAGAGTTAAATTGACCAAGTTATGATCAATCAGAGTGTTAGGTGTGTTCTCAAGTTTTATTAAAAAAATGGATACATATTTTAATGTTTTAATGATTTTATATGAAGTATATGTTGATCCACTTGTTAAGAAGGGTCATTAGCCCGCTAATCATGCTATCCAAGGCGCTAGGTGCTCGACAAAGACAAAATCCGCAAGTTTCTAATTATAACTTAAACACTATAAATAATTTCAATAATTTCAATAACTTAAACACTATAAAAACATGTTAAATGATATTAGGAACCTAAAGAAGAGTCTCAAGGGTTCGAGTATGTGTTTTGAGGTGTCAAAAGGCCGAAATATCTAAAAATTTGCGTAGATTGTAAGTAAATTGATTGAGATATTTATTTAAATTTCATTCCTATTTTGTCATTCAATTCCAGTCATTTGGATTGATTTGCATATTGTAATATAAATAACATGACTTGTTTTCCTTTCTCATTTCATGAGTTTGATATCATGGTATCGATTTTTGATAAAAATAGTTTCATTAACTCTAATCATGTGCTATGTCATTCTTGACTGTTGATATACTTAGTCAAATATAATAGCATGCTATTAGGTAGTGGTTTACAGTATGGTATATTCTAATTCCATTGTGCATTAGAAATGCAATTGCTTTGTTGGGATCTTAAACCATGTTATATCTTGAAATATGAAAGTAGTTCTTTTATCTATGACCATGATATGATAGAGGTGTTGCGACACACGAGGGTCACTAGACTTCTGTGGTGCTCGGGATCTCTCGACTAACTTTAGTGACATCACGCCGTGGGACCTAGGGTTGTTGGCAAGTATACATCGTAGGTGATTGTCACTTGAGATGATTATCAAGGCATAGAGCTCACTCCAACCTTCACAGAGACGTAGAGCTCGGCTCCATCCTTATATAGTGTGGAAAAGGAATTTGTTATAGGATTCCTGGCAGATTGGCCCTAGATCATTACTACTTAGCTGAGTGTCAGTTTCATATTGTTTAACTGGAGTATCTTATAGCATGATTTCCTTTTAGCATAGTTGATATCTTTATGCTTTCGGATACTTGTTGTATATTTGGAAATGTGAACAAATGTCTCTCAGTGTTAGCAGACTAGGCAAAGAGAATATCGGCGGCTATTTTTGAGCCAGTACATGGTTGCTATATCGGATTTTGTAGGTTTTTTGTTTTGTTGTATGACTTTTATACATCTTTCATATTCTTTTAGGGTTGTATATATTATAGGATGAGAGATAGTACCTTGACCACATACATGATGATATATTTATCATTGTTTCATTATATATATACATGCATGTCATCTTTATTTCCTAGTTTTCTATAATTCTTAGTTATTATGTTAAAAGTTTCCGCTAATTTGCTAGGACTTCTGCTTTGAATAATCTTTAAGTTTGTAAAATTTTTATTAACTCTGAATTATTAATTGATAAAAAGATAAGTAAAAATTTATTCGAATAGTTAAATTATAAATAGAAAAATCTTAGAAAGGTGACTAATTCCTTGTTAAGTTCTACATGGTGAGATTAGGGCTTAGCGATGGATTAGGTTCGGTGGTGCCCTAATTTTGGAAGGGGTTGTCACAATTGTGTTTGATTCTCCTCTCTTTTCTTTTTTGGTTTCAATAACTTGTACTTCGGGGACTTGGCTAGTAAGTAGGAGGTGGTGAGCCAACTAATTGCCACTAATTGAGGGAGAAGGAAAGAGTTATCTTTAATAAGGCTGCAAGGTACAAAAGAAACACATCTGCATTGAAAGTTGCACTAGATAATTGCATCCTTGAATATGAGAAATGAAACAGCCTACCCAATTAATTATTAATTTAATTATCTATTTTCATATTAGGACCCAGCTTAGAACCACGTGGATGTTGTGTACTAGTTTAAGAGATTTATAGTTATTTTTGTGTGGTGCTTGTTAAATTGTATGTATTTTAAATTATAACTCACATTACAGTGGAGTTTACTGTTCTGTCGTGTTTTGTTGGCGTTACAAGGGTGAAAAATATCACCTCAAGGAGCGTGTAGAGCATGATTGGGATTGGTAACTTAAATGAATTGAATAGCTTAGATGAATAATAAGTCCCATACACAAATACGAAGCTATGAATTAATATTAATGCACCCAAGTGCATGCGGAGTGGGTTGATTAATAATTGATGCCTAAACTAATGGTAGATAAATAATAAATTAAAATCTTCCAAGCTTGGTAGAGCTTTATTATGGAACACATTAAATTAGACCTAAGTGTACGTTGGTATTTACTTCAAGTTGAGTAATTAAATGTGGCCATGTATTCATTCATAATGGCTAAGATAGGAAATTAAAAGTTTAGCCTTACGTGTAGCAATTTATTGGAAGTATCGATTTAAACCCTTATATCAAAATAGGGATGTAACCATCTAGGGAATCCTAGGACCTTAAAGTTGTAATCTAGAGTGTATGGATTGTTTGAATGTGAACCATAGATAGATCTAGAGATGTGCATCAATGATTTGATCAATGGATGAGATCCAAGCATGAGAGTACTATATAAAGCCTTTTTTGTCTCTCCATGCATATCAAGCAAAGAAAGAACTCCATCAATTTTAAGAAAATTGAGAGGAAAGGTTGCAGTAACTGGATTTCATTAACTCAAAGAGAGATTTAGGGTGCATTGAAGCAACTAAGCAAGAATAAGTATTCAAGCTAAGGTAATCAAGAACCCTAGATTCTCTTTTGAGAACTTTCAATTTCTAGCAATTAAATGCACAGCAAATTTGGGGCTTTATTAAATTCAGGATTCCCCATGATGTATAAGCATTTTACTTTAGTTTTGAAAAACTTAAGAAGTGGACTTATGTGTTGAGTTGTAGGTACAAGTCATGTAAAGGTAATCTCCATGATCGTGGTGAAAATGCAAGTAAATTTGGAGGGGCTTTTGCTCGAAACAAATTTCTTGATGTTCATATAACAGTTCTCTCCCTAATTTAAGCTTAAATGTGAACAAATACACCTTTGGAATTTGAATAAGAAATGAGTTTGAAAACAACTTTTTACATGTTCTTTGTAATGTTGTTAAAATGCGTGGAGTTGATGACAAATTGATTTTAATTTGATGATATTATTGTTGTTATCGACTATTGTTTTGGCATTCTAAACTTCCCTGAGAGGTGTTGACGGGTTGAAGGCGGTGTAGAGGACCATTGGTTGCGCGGGAGGAAGGGAACTCAGAATTCCCGAATTGAGAATTATGAGTCCTGACCATAGTAGTGGGCCAACGAATACCCATTAGTGCGCTAATGAGGTTCGGCGCTTGGCTAGGAAATGCGAGTAGCGCCCTAACGAGGCTCATTAGTGTGCTACTAAAGTTCTAGGCGAGTGGCATAAGAAGCACGGTGGCGCGCTAATGAGCTTCATTTGATAAGTCAATAATTAGACAATGTTTTACAAGATATTTTAAGGTGATTTTAGATGTGCAAGGCTATATTACATTGGTTTTTCTCTTATTTTTATGATTTAATGTTATATTAAAGTTATATGAAGAAATGAAAGAAAAAGGGAAGAAAATTAAAGAATTTAGTCAATTGAAGAAAGTCACAAGTGATTGCACAAAAAACGAAGGTTTACACTAGGATTTGCTACATAAATCGGCGAGAGAGAGTCCAGCGATTCATTAGCGAATCGAAATGAACTACGATTTGTTACACAAATTTGTGAACCACATAGGCTTATTTCCACCGATTTTCTCAACAATTTAGCTAGGATTGAAGATTCGGTCAGGATTCGCTAAAGTTCGCAATGAGAATATTAGATTAAAATAGAGAATCTCGAGTTCGATTTGGGATATGTACCGCTTAGAATACTATATATATGAACCTAAGGCTTCACAATTAAGTGCCCCGATTTCCCTTTTAGAGCCTCTTTATTAGTTTTAGGCTATCATTGATTAAGTTTACGGTATTTTTATTGCTTTTGCTTTTGAAGACTTTTAGAAGATTCAAGTATTCAATAAGAGGTATTATTCATTAATGTCTTTTAGTTATTTTATTATGATCTTTATTTTGAATATGTGTGAGTAGTTTATTAATCTTAACAAAGTCCGAACATGAACTTAACACAATTTAGCAATGTATTCATAATAAAGAAGAATTTGTACTTAATTCTTTAAACTTAATCGTGTAAGTCAATTCACGGTTTTAATAGATTTGTTTTTGTGTATTACAATCAAGAAACTTTGTATTCCATGCATAGTCTAGAATGTTTATAGTTATATTTAGATTATGAATCTAATATAAAGTAGTTGCTAGGATTAATTTAAAAGGTCTTTTACTATTTAGATGTCTTAGGTGAATTGTGTTCTTAGTTTAATATTGATACGGTTGATTCCGATAATATTGACTTAGTAGTAAGAAGTTTTCATAGAGTGTAATGTTGTTTCATTTCTATTAGTTATCTTTAAGCTTTTGAAGAATTGATGGTGATAAGATTAGAATATGACTTTTCCATTGATAAAAGCAAAACTAATGGCATGATAAAGACTATCAACCTTGCTTATGATTTAGGTTTAATGATTCTAGAATACTTAATAAGATGATGATAATATGATTATGACTATACTTTAATTAATATGTTCGAATTCAAAACGATTTATGTTTCATTCTTCTAGATATTTGTTTAGATATTTTTTATATTAATTTGATTTGAATTGAATTTAAAATATTTAGTATTAGTGAATTTAATTTGTGTTAATTTAATTTAGTTTAATTAGTTTAATTGATTATCATAGTTTGATTATATAATTTTAATTCCATTTTTATTAAATTAAGTTAAAATAATAAAAACTATAGGAAAACTCTTTTTTTAGGAAGTTTGCGAAATTCTTGTGGAGACGATTTCACTTACTATTACTACAAGCAATAAGAATAGACAGGAGACTTCTTGTACAAGTTCAACACGTGTTAATTTTGGGCGTTGTTGGCGGGGATTCTTACATAATTTTTTAAGAGTTTTAAATGTTTTATGGTCTACACATTTTGTCGTTCTAATTCCACAGATCTCTACATCCATTCAATCTTATGGTGGATAGGACTTTCAATCGTAATTTAAGACAACAAAGCTTACGTAGGAAACACCAAGCTACCACAATGGAAGCCAACAATAATAATAATAATACCATTTATAATAATGATAATTATGATAATAGTGAACTTACTTTTAGGCAAGCCAATCAAAATGTCACATCTTACAAGCCAATGTGCATTGCCAATCCCAAGGATTTCCTATATTTGAATTAAGATCTAAATTCATTAGTGCCTTACTTAACTTATATGGTAAAGATAATGAACACCCACAAAAATTTATAAGGGAGTACCAATGCAAAGTCAATGGGATGAAACCTAAAGACAAGTACTTTAGAATAA
Source organism: Stephania cephalantha (assembly GCA_039657325.1). NCBI lineage: Eukaryota > Viridiplantae > Streptophyta > Magnoliopsida > Ranunculales > Menispermaceae > Stephania > Stephania cephalantha. Next base: position 34,682,898 of record CM077570.1, on the reverse strand, counting down.
GTCAAACATAAGGATTTTTCTTTTAAAGATTAAGCTAAAAATTGGTTGTTTTATCTTCCTTAAGATTTAATAACCACATGGGCTCAAATGCTATAAGCACTCTTTGATCAATACTTTCCCGCAAGAAAGATTAGTCCCTATAAGAGAAAAATCACATTTGCAAAGATGAAAGATGATGAAAATTTAATGAATTTTATGATAGATTTTAAAGATTAATTTTCTTCTTGCCCACAACATGGATATATGAAAGAGATTTATTAGAATACTTATGTGAATGACTCAATCATTTTGAACAAAGGTTACTAGACACTATATGTGGTGGATCTTTATTCGATATAACACCTACTTTAGCAAAAGAGGCTATTACTAAAATAGCTAAACAGTTAAGCAATATCATGAAAGAAATGAGACATCAAAGAAAAAACTTTATGAAGTTAAAAATAAATGAAGTGGTACATCTGATGAAAAACTTGATGAGTTAGCTAGCATGGTTAAGTTACTATCAAAAGATAGAACAAACAAAGTAAAACCATGTGGATTCAATAATGAAGTTACACATCCTATGGATGTATGCCCTAATTTACATGAAGAAAATACTAAAGAGGTTAATGCATTTATGAACCAATTTTTTGGTCTTCCTCGGAATCAACATAATAACAATAGTTACTATACTTTGGAAAACCACATTCAAATCTTAGCTATAATCCATAAAATCAATACTATACCACTAATATACCAAAAGCACAGATACAACCTCCACCAATTCAACAATCTCAACAAATGATTCAACCTCTCGCAACCAAATTTAGGATAAATCTTGCATAATCGTATGACTCTAAGTCATCAAAAAGTTACACATATTTCTCAAAATCAAGTTAAAATTGATATTTTTATTAATAAGTTGAAAAATTAATTAAATCGATGTACAAATTAATAGACTAAGTAGTCAAATTAAAGCATCTACTTAGACTACTACTCGTACTAACCAAACATAGTTTAATGCTTTATTTTGTGATACTTAAAAAGAGACAAATATACCGAAAATATATCTAATAAGGGTATAAAGGAAAAGAAAATACATAAAATAAGAGAAAAAAGAAAAAGAAAAAGAGATGATGCTCAATGTCATTCGTACTAGAGAATTGATAGCTAAACAATTAAAATATACACCTTTTTCCGAAAGATTGAACCCATGGTATTTAGCAAGAGTTAAAGCTTATGAAAAGTCTTTACAAACTTCTAAAATAGTTAACAAAGAAAAAGATGAAAAGATTCATGATAAATTAAATGATGATATTTATTCTATTTCTCCCATTCTTCCACAATGATTAGTAGATGCTAGGAAGAAATAAACTAATGAAAACGTTCTTGAAGCATTTGGGAAAATAGAAATTAATAAAACTTTAATGGAATCAATTGTTCAAATATCAAATTATGGTGAAGTTTTAAAAGAATTCTCTGAATCTAATGATAAGTTTTTAGAGAATCTAAAGAAAACTTAGAGCAAAAGGTGTCACCTTTAATAAAAAAATACCAAAGAAATGTTATGATCCAGGAATGTTTGGAATACATATCACACTAGGAACTTCTTCTATTAAATTTGCTATGTGTGATCTCGGAGCATCAATTAATGTGATGTCACTTAAATTATATGAATAATTAAAAATATGATCATTGACTAATACACCTATTATTCGTACATTAGTTGATAATACAATTATTAAACCATATGGATTATTAGAAGACATTTTAGTGAAAGTAAATAACTTAGTATTTCCAGTTGACTTTTATGTCATGGAAACGGGAGATTCAATCTCACCTAATTCTCCACCTATATTATTAGGTAGACCTTTTCTTAATACATCTAAAACTAAGTTAGATATCTTTGAAGGAACAACGTCTATGGAATTTGAAGACAAAATTGTCACGTTCAAATTCAATGAGGATAATTATGATGGTTCGATGAATTACTTATTTAAGAAATTAATGATAATGATTCTTTAGAATTAAATCATTATGATAACCTAAGTGCTAAAATATATGCAATTAATGTGGTAACGATAGAAATTGAAAATGATGTTTCAAAAAATAACAAGTTGAAGACACTTCAAATGAAAAATAAAGTAACTCATGAATGGAGAGTTTAGCAATCGAAGAATGGGAAGAGTATGAATAAGCCGGAATATTTTAAAGTTAAAAAGAAAAATAAGAAGAAAAAACTGAATTTAGGTCCTATGAAGCTGAATGATCTTGAAGATGTATATTTTAATATAAAAATCAAATGGGCCTGGTACTTTAAAGCTCAGTGTGATACGAGTTCTAATGCAAATCTCACGTCAATACACTTCTTTATATATACTTAATTAGAGTTGGATGAACTTGCTTCTAAACGAGTTCCTTTTCAAAATGGTTCTTCAATTAAACCAATAGGGGTAGTTACGAATGTACCATTTTAAGTAGACAAGTATATTTTACCTATAAATTTTTTATTATGTCACACTTTGTCAATGAAGATCCTCTTTTATTTTTAAGACACCATTTTTTAGCCACTTCTTAAGGTATCATGGATATTCTAATAAAGCGATCACTTTAGGCGTGAATGGTCAAACAATTATTTTTAAAATGGAATTAGAGTGGACAATCCTAAATTCTATTTTATAGATTCGATTTAATACTAGAATGGTTCAACCGAGCCAAGGATTGTAAACAAAAGCGAAACATGGGAGGCAACCCATACTCTATCTTTATTTCCATTTTATTAGTACGATATGTTTATAATCTTGCACTTTATGACTCTAGTTTTGGAAATATTTTAGGAATTTGAGCTCAAGTAGCTTCAAATGGGGGGATAAGTTGTTAAGTTGTTATGTCCTTCATGCAATATATTATGTCCTTTATGCAATTTAAATTATTTGTCTATTTATTTAATTAATAAATTAATAAAATTATTAGTTAGTTACATATCCTACTCAAATTTTTGAATTTTTAATGAATTCTACCTTTATATTGATTATTATACGTTATTTATGTAACAAATATGAATTAAATTGGATAAAACAATATTTATTATTAAGTGAATCTAAAGCTATGTGAGTTTATACTATAATTCGTTGGAAAAATTGGTGACAAAGTAGAAATGTTTAGTGAAATTCAAGTGTAGCGATTCAACAGTGAATCGACATTATAATTGAATTTGCTTGGTAAATCGTTAAGGCACATAACCTTATTTTCACCGATTTATATTGCCAATCAATAGCGAATCCACTTAAAACCTTGATTAGTTGGGCCCGAAGCCAAGTTTTTTAAAAAATAACACCCAATTCACCACACATAACTCATTTCACACCCACCAACCATTGCACTCACACGACTCAAAGACGAGATTCTTGCCTATATTCAACCGTCCTACGCTAGATATTGGTGTATTTAAGTGATTCCCACCTTAATCTTATTTCATTCAACCTAAAAGAGGGCGAGTTTGAGATTGTAGAGCCATACTAGAGCTTGAGCAATGGAATCTCAAGTAGAAGCTTGGAACAGAGATTTATAGGAGATTCAAGACTTTATATCTTTATGGATTGACTCTCAAGAAGTTAATCACGGATAAACCCTAAATTTATAAATTGAAAATTTTTGGGTTTTGATGAATTTTGGAATTTTATATGAAGAATTGATTTCGAAAATTGTTTATTGAGATTTATTGATTTCAATAGAATAGAAATAGTGAATATGATGATTATTTATTTACATTAAGATCGATTCAAGAATTTTTCTATGCAATTGGTTTAAAAGTAAGTTTCAAATGAGTTTGGGGTATATTTTGTTTTAAAAATACCTAATTTATCTTAAGATTGTTTCTTGCTATGAAAGATTTGAAAAGTCGAATATAAGTTTATAATGAGTAAAAACTTTGATGTCTATTCTTTTATTTAAGGTCTCGATTGATTTTCAAAGTAGCTTTTTAAATGAATTTCTCCTTGATTTAGTAGAGATATTTTGAATTCTACCGAAATTATTTCTGAAAAATGGTTTTGAATGATTTACAAGTTTAAATTTCTATCTAGACTTGTGTTAATCGATTTGATAAATGGCGAGAAGTGGAAGAGTTAGAAGTTCGAGTGAGGTGAAAGGAAAGAAAATGATAATAGAGAAACCTAAAATCGAATTCAATGTTCTGACTACACCAATTAGGCTAACGAGAGTTTCAACTCATACTTCTAGAGTTAGACCACAATGAGAACCTACTCCACTAATAGAATATAGTGATGATTCGGAAGGAGAATGAGTTTAGGAAAATCCAAATGTGGTGAGGGAGTTTACTTATAATGCGATGATCTAATTAATGATAAAGCTCTTTCTAGAATGAAGAGTGATATTAGAAAAAAATAGAAGATTGATCCCAGAGTGGAGATTCAATGTAAAGAATGAGTTGAAATACGGGTAGAGAATTTTCAATCTAATAAGGGAGAGGTATTGGGGATTGTTGACTAGAGACGATAATCATGATTATTATGAGGGTATTCCTGGGGAGAGTAAAATTGTATCCATTAATAGAAGATGGACAATAGATTATTCTCCCGAAAGAATAACTAGTGGTTTCGATTGCTTGAGATTTCATAGAAGAGAAAATAATGATTACCTAAGGAAGGAGTATGGGATTAAGCATGAATTTCATCATGAGATGATTAGGAGTGGATTAGAAGTAATCCCGGGTTGATGGAGTTATTCTAAATAATGATGGGTATCCCAAGTACATTCAATCAAATAATTTTAGGAAAATCACGAAAGCATGGAATTATTTTATCAATGCAAACGTGCAACCAAGTTTTCAATATTATGAAGTTGTGAATTACAAGGCAGTTTTGTTCAAGGATTATGCTATATTGATGTTGGCAAGGTCTTTTATGATAAGATTAAGACTGCCATGACCACGAAAAAGAATGAAGGATTACATTTTCCCTTGATGATCATAGAATTTTGTAGACAAGATCGAGTTCTTATGGTAGGTCTTAAGATGGATGTTTTTCCTAAAAAGACTATCACTAATGCCTACATAGAGAGCACCAAACAGTGAAATACTATGTCAATTTAATGAATGAAAAAGAAAGAACATAGATACAAAGAATGAAAAAGAAAGAACATAGATACACAGAAAAGAGATGAAGAGAGAAGACAATTATGAGCAAAGAATAGAATAGTTTTGGAAGAAATGCAAGCTGTTGCGTATAATGAAAGAATGGATCAGAGTTAAGAACTACCTACTAAGGATTATATCGGTATGCACACGGACGAGACGGTGTTGGCCATGATGGGATCGATTGTGCGAAACCGGATGAGATCTCCAAGGACTCAAGATTTGATGTTTCGAACCAACGAGAAATACCAATGAGCTTGCATGGTTTAAAAAGAATAATGACTAGAAGAGTTCAATGAAAAGGACCAGAATTTCTTTTACCATATATCCAAGTGAGATTACCAAATAAGGGAGTCTTCTAAGGTAGAATTCCAAATATTTGAGTGGACTACAAACATTACGATCATAGAGTAAGTTATCAATCTCAACAACATGATCTAGGAGATGGTGGTGATGATGCGACTTCTAGAAGGTAATTTTAATTTCCTCTCTTATTTATTTGTCTCTCGAGTGATCTTATGTGAGGTCTTGATTTGTAATTTTATACTATGATATGTGGTGTATGATATTTGATATTGTGATAATGTTGTTTGATTGTTTATTCTTGATGTGATGGTGATATAATATTATTATTGATGATAAGGCTTGCTACTTTATTTTTGTCATAATTTCTTTATTTATGGAAAGTTTATTCATATATTAATTATTTTTATTTTACATAGTTCGTTAATGCTTCACGAGGTATATTTGTTTTGTTCAAAACCTTATTTAATGTTTAAACCTTAAGGACAAGGTTTGGATTGAGTTTGAGGGTATTTAGTTGAAATGAAGCACAAAGAAGCGAAGTATGAAAGATTTGAGAAGTAGAATCTCTTTATTCAACATTCAAAGTCGACTGAAATTTTTCAATTTTTGATGAAGATAAAGATAATATTTCTTCATTTTATTTTATTTAGTTAGGAAACTAGGAATCGAATATAATTTGGATCTAAATAGAAGTTATTTATTTTTTTACACATGAAAATAGAAATTTTATAATAGAAAGGAATTATTATACCCTATTTATTAGTTGTCAATTGTGCTATATTATAGTCTCGATATTACTATAAATTCCAAGACTTTTGTCTTCGTTTATGCTCTCAAATCTTTGTTTATGTATTTTAAGGGTAAATATAGGCTATTAAACAAAAATGAATAATTTCCCACAAAAATCCAAATCAAAAAGCTGAATAAAGGCTTAGCGTCTTCACAACACCTTAAAGTGTACATATGATGTTGATGCATCGATGAACTCGATTCAGGCGTAATCAAAAGAAAAATAGAGTATCGTAGCGCCTTCTTAGCCATTCCCAAAGGTGCCTTAGGGTTTACAACTTACAAGTCTTTGGACGATCCGAAGATTGGCGCTTTCGTATTTTACGATTTTACAAGATTTAGGATTAGATTACTTGTTATCATAAATTTACTATAAACCGGAAATCCTAGAACAACTTGAGTTCTTTGGAGGCTCTTAACTCTTGAATTATCTTTTGACTTTTATCTCTTGGAAGAAGGGATAAGACTTCTTTTAGGTTTTTTTCATAAGTTTTTATTTAGTTTTGCATTGTTTTCTATGTCAATGAGTGACTACGTTCCACATTTTAGACCAATATGATTAAGTTTTAGCGATTTTAAGGATTCGGGAGGTTTTTTTGCTCTTTGTTCCAATATTGTTTAATTCTAATTTTCGTATTCTTGATTACATTATTTTTATAAGGTTTTTGGCTACTCGCTTTTAACCTCAATGTTTTCCTTTCTCGTAGTGTAAGTGCATGTGCACTCCGATATAAATAAAAAATTATCGCAAGTGATCTTACCGCTCAAGAAAGGAGATCTCATTAGGTGTCACGTGGGGCCTTTGACCTCATAATTACCTTAATACAAATCTCAATTCCCGTAGGTTTGACTTCATAATTACCTTAATACAAATCTATAGTATTCAAGAATTTGAGACTATTATTGGTGCCTTTGACCTGGAATACCACTTATTTTACTTAATTATATATGCACTAGATGAGTTTAGAGGGATTGATTGCCATGTATTAGACATTGTAATAAGTAGAAGATCGAAACAAAAGTACAAGATAAACAGGATAGATTTCTAAGAATTTTTATATATTATTGGTCAAATATATTATATCTATACTATTATAATAGTAATCCCAAAACGGTTAACCGTGAAGCTTTTTTGGCTAAAAGTCCCAAGTATACCCTTCTTACCTTAAATGAAAACAATTCAAAATAAGGACATTTTGGTAAGTGAATTATTAAATCTATTTTAATCGACGGTTCCACTAATTTTAACTTTGCGGTTCCTCTCATGGTGGAAAGGGAAATGAGGCGCAGAACCGAAACCGATAAATCAATCAAACCACCTCCGCGAGTTCTTCAATGGCGACCGCATCGTCTTCGATTTCTTCTTCTTCATCTTCTTCATCGGATTCGTCTTCTTCATCGTCGCGTCGCGACCGCCGTCTTCGCCGAAAGAACAGGGACCCGTATCGTCTTCGATTTCTTCTTCTTCTTCTTCTTCTTCTTCTTCTTCTTCATCGGATTCGTGTTCTTCATCGTCGCGTCGCGACCGCCGTCTTCGCCGAAAGAACAGGGACTCGATCAAGATCCGCAAGAAGAGGGAGTCGCGATCGAAGCGCGGAAGAAGGCATCGCAACGGATCGTCGCGTCGCGACCGCCGTCTTCGCCGAAAGAATAGGGACTCGATCAACCAATTCTTCCTCTTCTTCCTCTTCGTCCAATTACAGTCCTCTTCTTGGTTTTTTTTTTTTTTTTTGATTCAAAGCAATCCCGATTTGGGGGTTTAGGAGGGTTTGAACTTTGCTTCGAATTTGAGTTGGGAAGTTGCGATTTTTCGTCTAATTGTAGGACATCGTCTTCGATTTATTCTTCTTCATCTTCTTCATCAGATTCGTCTTCTTCATCGTCGCGTCGCGACCGCCGTCTTCGCCGAAAGAACAGGGACTCGATCAAGATCCGCAATAACAGGGAGTCGCGATCGAAGCGCAGAAGAACGCATCTCAACGGCGGCCACACCTCTTCTTCCTCTTCGTCCAATTACAGGTCCTCTTCTTGGTTTTTTTTTTTTTTTTTTTTTTTTTATTCAGCAATGCTGATTTGGGGGTTTAGGAGGGTTTGAACTTTGCTACTGAATTTGAGTTGGGAAGTTGCGATTTTTCGTCTAATTGTAGGACATCGTCTTCGATTTATTCTTCTTCATCTTCTTCATCAGATTCGTTTTCTTCATCGTCGCGTCGCGACCGTCGTCTTCGTCGAAAGAACGGGACTCGATCAAGATCCGCAATAACAGGAGTCGCGATCGAAGCGCGAAGAACGCATCTCAACGGCGGCCACACCTCTTCTTCCTCTTCGTCCAATTACAGTCCTCTTCTTGGTTTTTTTTTTATTCAAAAATGCCGATTTGGGGGTTTAGGAGGGTTTGAACTTTGCTACCGAATTTGAGTTGGGAAGTTGCGATTTTTCGTCTAATTGTAGGACATCCTTAGAAAAAAAAAAAAAAAAAGCAATTGAATTAATTACTACCCGTTTGGATCCCCACATATTTATTCTAGTTAAGACTTTCTAAAACAGTTTTTTATCCCTTAAGGGTGTTGAGATTCCTAGCACTTCAAGGCCCCAATCTTATACGATCATACATGTGTCCGCAAATGTATATCCTCGGTATTACTCAATACATTTCTCTCGAGTCACAATTTCTAATTTGATTTGTACGAGTCTTAACACACATCTACATCCACTATCCTACACTGTCTATATACATACAAAATTTTAATTAGAATGAAAACAAATCCATCCTAATAGTCATTTCAAATCAATAATATTGGTGCTGCTGGCATTGTCTTCATTTTTATATTTTGTAAGGTCTTGGCTACTCCACATCTGGTTGCAACGTGGATGATACGATGAATGACTTGAGGTAATGCATTGACAGTAGTTTGTACTCCACATGTCTTTCCTAGCTCATCCATTTATCTGTTTACTTCTATATCACTGGCGGTGTTATTGTTTATGCCTCACGCACGTGCCCATTGAAGTAGTTGAACTTGGTGAAGAGCCTGTAAAATGGACCACATGACAGATTTTTGTTCAGTAATTCCAAATAATTCTAGGTTTCAGATTTTTGTAAAATGATTCCAAGGAATTGCTATTTTACTAGGTATCCAAGTCATGCTCGCATGTGGGTGGCACCCATCGGTCGGGATTGGGAGATCGGAAGATGGGAGACTACGAAGCGACCTTGGATGACTCGTAGTACAGTTTTTGGATGAGACTAATAAATATTATGGTGTTGACATGAAAGTCTTGACAAAGCCTTACTTGTGAAGAGCGAAGAAATACTATCTGCAGGCAAGTATAAGAGTGGGCTAAACTTTGGACATACTTCTAAATTGGTGCGAACCTTAACTATAAGTTTGTTTCTTTGTTCTCTAATACGAAACAATAAAGCCTCAATCTCAAATTAGTCGGGGTTATTAGTTCTCTAACGCTGGGCATTTTTCCCTCAATTTCTTAACTTCCTCTTCTCGAATCCTAACAAAGATCTCGTAATGTTAATTTTTAACTTTTAAATGCACAATGATGAACATTACATTGTTTGATGAGGCGCAACAGATCTATTTATTATTTTTTCGGCATGAAATGGTCAACAATTTTCACAAGTTGTTTTGGAACTCATATACTTTATTGTTCCACCTTTTTTATTATTAACTCATATTTTCTTATTTAAACTTTGTAGACATCACTTTGGAACAATCTCCATCCAAATCAAATTATAGGGTCCCTATTTGTCATAAAAGATATTGATTGTTTAACAACAACGGTGGATGATATTCTCTATGTAAGAGCGAACTTCACATCATTGATCACCATGGATATGGCAAGATTTTCTGGTTTTGCGGGGTGGTTTGATGTCCATTTTCGAGTAAATTCCATTACCATCTCATTATTTTCAGCTAACTTGAATAGTTGCATCAGCCTACATAATGTGATGTTGCACCTTGACTTCTCAATTTTTATATTGAACCTAGGGAAGCAGGGACAGTCCAACCACACAAGAGATTGAATTAACTACTGCTCCAAGTGTGGATAATGGTACTCATTGGGGTCAACAGGTTTGTCCCTTACTAAAAGACTCAAAAGATTTTTGTTGCCTTTCGTGATTTCTTTGGCAAGTGTTCCGGGGGAACTCTAGATTGAAAATAATGGGATGAACTACATTTTTTGTGAATGTACCTATATGTCTATCTATTTTTTGTAAACGTAGTTTAACGTGATTTCTTTCACCTAATGCAATTTTTGGTAAAACATGGATTTGTGTATGTTGTGATTTTCATTAATAGTTGGGTGAGTGCTAATCTCTTTTTTTTAATATATTTTTTGCATCTACATTGAAGCTCTCAAAGCAACTGAAGTGGCTGAAGTGTTTGTTGTCATCAACAAGGAACGAGGTAATACAAAAGGCATCTTCGTCTTATTCTGCAGCTATAGGAAGTTAAAAATATTAGTGATATGCATATATATATGCCATTCTTCTATAGGTGATGACCACTGTTTTGAAGGACTTTGAGACGAAACTCCAAATTCAGATAACATGCCCAGTGCGAGACGAAGCCACAGGCGTCAGGGTCTTTAGCTTTTGCCAAAGAGAAGTTGATGGATGGTGGTCCATTTTTGTGCTTAACAAAGAACGTCATATGTGAATACCCCTCGAATCATTGATATACTTTCATAAAAGTCACAACGGAGAAGCTTCTATAATCATACATCCAAGAATATAGAAAGGTTTCACTCCACTAACAGCTTTGTCATGTATAACATATATTAAAAATATATTTTATTGTTTCTTGATACAGATCATTAAGATAATATTTTAATATTAACTTTCACAAATGTTTCTTGATACATTTATTGTTTACGTCTCACGCGCATAGCGCGTGCCCATTGACTAGTATAATATAATGGAAAGAACTTATGCCACAATTAAGGAAGAAATAGGAAATTTGCCAATAAAAATGTAATTGGTTGGAAAGAATACTTCCTTAACTATAGTGAAAGTAAGAAGTGCTAGCAAGAGTTTTTAAAGGAAAAAATAGAGAGACCCACAAGTTTCAAAGGAAATGAGGTTTGGAATCTATTGATGGGAAAATGTGAGAAAGAATTCCTATAAAAATAATAATGTTATCCTAATGAAATGAAGTAAGGAACCGTAGGAATGAAAAAAAAATATTGGAAGAAAGAAAAAAGAGAGATAAAGAAAAATGGAAGAATGTTTATAAAAAAAAATCTTAAAATAAAAGATTTAGCTTAAGTGTTTATAGCTAAGTTGAGTGAAGTATCTTTTTTTTCCAACATTCCAACAATTAAACATATTAATAAATCGGTGTCAAATTTCTATTGACTTTGATTGTGCCGTATTTTTAAATATTATTTAAAATTGAGATTAATATAGTGATTTTTGTATCATGAGATTCTATATCGATCGTCGTAAGCTTGATGTTTCTCAATGGAGATCAAGAAAGCCTATATAGTTGCATGGCCTTAGTAATGATTAAACTTTAAGTTCTGAGGTGTATTGCATAATTAGGGTTGAATTTTCATATAAGGGGTTGTTCCTTAAATCTTTCTATTCAATCATAATTTTTATTTATATAGGGGTAATGTGTTTTTATTTAAGGGTTACTTCTATTTAAGAATAACAATGCTGGCCACACCGCTGCCTAGGAATTCGAGAAGTCGGTCTAGCGATTCCCTAGCATCATATCGTGTAACATATAACGCTGGAAAATCGTTATAATCAATTCGAGGTTTTTCAACTTAGAGCCACCGATCTTGCCCCACCGGCTTATGGGTAAACCAATGACGTTGGGATAGCGTTGAGGGCTTTCTTGAATTTAAATGGGAGGTTATGTTTTCTAAAATTTACCGAGTTTATCGAAGTATATCATCGGGATAAGGATAGGGGCGGTGGTAACTAACCTTGAAAACCTTTGTCATCGCAAAGAATAATTCGATAGGGTTTTATATCGTATTCAAGATATTAATGGAAATTGAGTAAACTTACCTCAAACAAAATATATTAAAAATACATACATGAACATATGACAATGTAGACACGAGGAGAACCATATAGAAACTTTCTAGCTAGGATTGGATAGGATAGCAGCGCTTCGAGGTAAGTGGTGTTTACTTTATTCTCAATCATGCCTTGATAGTAGTTATGATAGGAATCATGTATCAAATTGTAGAATTCGTTGGAATATATCTATACACTATTATTGATCTTGCTTGCTATACCATTTGGATTCTTTTAAATTGAATGCTTATGCAACTAGTACAGTGGTGTTGATGAATGCATGCTTACACCTTGGGTTGGAGGCTCGGTGGCCACCAGTACCTTCTTTTATAGTTGTTATCAGATCAAGATGCATATAATTGTTCGCATTTCAAAAAAAAGCCTTGATGACTTGAATGGCAATTCGGGGTTTCCTTTGATGAATATTGTTGGTGCAAGGGCATAAGTGTGGCCTTGATGTCCTTGTTAGTTGTTCGGGTCTCCCTTGATGTGCTATGTAGGTGTTTGGCTCACGTTTATTGAAATATCTAGTTTCCACTTCTCTTGATTCTATGTTTTTGTTGTATCATTGCAAACTTGTTGGATTATCATTATTGGGTAATGTTTATTCTATCTTGCATTTTATAGTACTTATATACTTGTTTCTTGCCCTATATGATAGTAGGTGTCTTAAAAACCCTTTATTGCATGTTAGTTATTATTTCACTAGGCATTACTTAAATGATTGATGGTAAATCATGTTTATTCTTTACGATGTAACGCCCAAAATCTCGGTTAGGATAAGTTGTTTCTTTATCAAAGTCAATTTGGTAGATATATATGGTATTTGTGTAATGGTGTGAATAATGTATTTAATATATACTATTTAGTTGACTTAGGTGGGAATATAAGCCTAAATAAATAAGAGTAGGGCTAAAAGACATGTAAAATAAATTAAACAAAGAAAAAGGGCAATTTCGGTAATCAAACACACATAAGGTATATATGTAAAATACAAGAAAGGATTGATCTAATGTGGACTTTAGGATCATCCTAGTACTTAAGTGCATCAAGATGAGATGTGGGGTTTTGATTTGATCAACAAAACAATTATCTCATTAACTAAGCATTTAAACCACAATTAGGCCTTCAAGCCACTTTTGGTTGAAAAAACTACGTAGAAAAATTGAGGAGAGGGAACTCTCATCAATATCTCATAAAGCAAGGTAAAGAACTTGTCTTATCTTCTCTAATTTCCCTAATTGGTTCAAATATTTGAAGTCGATTGAAATCATGGTTTCTCTTAGAGTTTTAAGATCGAAGAAGAACCACTATGCGTTAATTTTGTATTAAGGTCATCTCTATCTCATCTTCTTATAGTTATTCAAAAGAAATTGCAAAATCTATGTTTTCATGGTGGATTTGTGGTTGGGATGAATTTGTTGATGGTAATGGGAAAGATCTTTTGGTTTCAAATGAGTTGTTCTTTACAATTTTGATCGGATTTGGAACCTTAGGGGTCGGTGTGAGTTGTTGGAGATTTTGGAAATTTGATTTCGGATTTGGAATTCCAAATTGGTGCCTAACACCGCGCCAACGCCTCGCTCACAAACGGTACAATGCTAGCCGCAAAGACCTTGCTGGGCAATTGAGGAAGTCGATCGGCGATTCCCGATCGCGACATGTCACATACCACGTTGGCAAATCGCTGAGACCAATTTGTGAGTTTTTTATTCAAAGCTAGCGATTTTGCTCCAACGCCTTGTGGGTAATCTACACGTTAGGAGGGTGCTTGACGTTTTTGTAGAATTAAAGCGACATTTTGTTTTCCCAAAATTACCGAGTTTTATCGTGGTATGTGGGTGGGAAAATGATCGTGGCAGTGGTAACCTACCCCGAAAACCCTTGTTGTTATGGCAACATCATAGCGAAGTCGTGACTTTGATTTGTAAAAGGGTTTTATATCATTTTCAAGATATTAATCTGAATTGAGTAAACTTACCTCAAACAAAACATGTTAATTATACAAACATTACACTATACTAATGTAGACAGGAGGAGAGCCGGATAGGGACTTTGAAGTTGGTATTGGATAAGATAGCGACGCTTTGAGGTAAGTAGGATTTGGTTTATCTTCAATCGTGTCATGCTATTAGTTATGCTAGGATTCATAGTAGTGATTGGTAAATCTTTTGCTTGGAATCAAATTGAATATATTATGTTGTTTCGCTTTGTCTTGTCGTTTTGATGTCTCTATTTATGAATGCACGTGGAACTAATATGCTAGGAAAAATAATAGTTAATGGTACGTCATATAGGAGAGCCGGTGGCCACTAGTCATCTCTTTCCGCTATTAAATTATACCTTTGAGGGCCAATCTATAGCAGGCACGATCATAATGATGCTTAGACACCAATTTACGAGGTAAGATCATATTTGATGCCTTGAAGCTAGTTGGTTGTCACATCACACACTTTATATCTAGTTTCCACTTCGTTGACTCTATGGCATTCATGTTATCATTGTTATCTTGTTGACTATATTGTTCGGGCTTTGTTTTGTTGTATCTTGCATTATATATTATGCTTGTTATATTATCGTATCATGCCCGGAATGATAGTAGGGTTGGTCAATAACCTTGTTCATGCTAGTTAATACGCATTAGGCATTATTTGGATAATTGAGGGTAAATCAAGCTTCTATTTTACCGAGCGCGTTGAAATATTGCTCACCCCACTGATTTTCCCCCTCCAGGTACCCCAAATTGTTGCTCAAGACATAGGAAAAAACAAGGTCATAGCGTAGAAGCTCTTTTCTCATTTGTAAGTTTGTTAATTATACGCGGTGTCCGTGAGTTTACGAGCACGTTGAGGAATTTTTCCAATTTTTGGTAATTTTTGGGTATTTTTTGAAATTTAATTTGGACATAAATTGAAAAGATAATCACGAAATTAAATAAAATAATTAATAAATTGGTGGGCGCCTAGTGACACTCGAGGTCGAGGGTGACACGCTTGGGATGTACAATAGTGTGCACATTCGAGGTTGATTGTTGGCGAGCGTAGCGAATTTAAAGCCGCGAATATATAGGAGTATATGTATTTATATATATAATATAGTTATATAATATATAAATCAATCCTACAGATTTGAATTAAATAAAAGTATACCTTGGATTTTCCTCGAGATATGTGTAGCATGAGTGTCAAGAAAGAGAATGGTGGGATGTTGTTGTTGGAGATAATATTTCCACGCCTCAAGATGCGTGTTGTCCAATCTCGAGGAAGATGAATGTATAAAATAAGTGAATCATTAGATTTGCCTCAAGATTCGTGTGATGCGAATCTTGAGAAAATCTTAATATATATCCTCAAATCCATATACCGCCTCATTCAATTATTTTGAGCCAAAGATTGACCTCGAGATACATAGTACATATCTCAAAAAGATCAAAATTAATTATGAAAATATAATCATTAGATTTTTTTTGAGATTCGCGTGATGCAAATCTTAAGGAAATAATATGTATCTTCAACAACAAACCGTATTCACTAATTCAAACCAGAGAAGAAAAAAAATTCGAAAAATTGAAAATTGAAACAGAGAGAGTGGATCGAAACCGGAGAAAGAGAGATCAAGGGAGAGGAGTTAATCAAAGTGAGGTGATTAGCGTTGTTGTTATTGTGTTGTTGTTCATTGTTGATGTTGTTGTTTTAATGGTGCGTGTTAATGGAGATTGAGAGGGGAGTTTGATCCGAGGAAGATCATGGCGGGGAGTTCTCCCCTCTAGACATGGTTTGGGGTTGAGGACCACCCAACCACAATCGCAGAAAAAAAAATATTTGAAACATAGCACAAATCTCTTTCGTTTCAAGGAAGAAGATGGGGTTCTGACCGAAATGGTTAAGTCAAACCCTGTTCGGCCCAGTTCAACCCCAAACCCTAAATCCACTTTAAAAAAATAAAAGAAAAAGAGAAAAATTGCCAAAAAAAAGGAAACAAATTCCAAAAAAAAAAAAAATTTCAAAAAATAATATTTTGATTAAATAAATAGAAATTGAGGAATTTTTATGAAAATAAAGTATTCGGGATTTCGGGCAAGACTTTATACCGAGTTTTTTCTCATAAAGCGTGCTACGATACTCGAAAATGTTCAAAATTTGGAAAATTGTTTTCAAGATTAGTCTTGGTTAATTTTCGAATCCGAAACACAATTTGGAGTCAAAATTAGGATTCGGGCATCCGAGGAGTTGATTTGAAGGGATTCCGAGATTTTCGGGTCGAGTAGGATCGATAAATATATAAAAAGTGGAAAAATTATATTTAAGCCTAGACAACGTAATTCTTTATGTCGAATAATAATTTTGAATAAAAAATGAATTCATGGCATCGAGATAATTTATTTTGGAAGTAATTTAGGGGTTTCGGGATGCGATTCGGTCAATTAAATTGCAAATAATTAGAAAAATGGTGAAGTGTTGTAGAGGCTTACAAGACGTATTAATGAATTGTACGACCACAATTGGAGCCCCGTTTGGACTAGTTTATCGACTTGGAGCACAAGGGAGTTGTGATATTGCATTTGTAAGGTTAAGTAAATCATATAGTAACCTTTACATTGTATGATTATAATTTCGTATAAATTGCATTGATCTTTGATATTGCATTTTTGTTGTACATGCATACATGGGTTGGGAGGTTAAGGCGATTCGAGTCTCCTAAATGTGGTCACTGACTATATTTTCAAGGTAGAACTATTTAGTGTCTACCTGATAGTGTGCACAGGGTATATTAAGCTACCTAACGGTGTATACAAGGTAGAACTTATAGTGTCTACCTGATGTGTATAGGGTAGAACTATATTATGCTTGAGGGGCTCACCGATACTTTGCATCACGTGATGATCATGAGATCACTTTAAACCATATCATACTTTGATAGACTCAAGGAACGAGACTCGTTGAGCATGAGTCCTTATTATTGTTTACTTACCACTCTCAGAGAATGTTATCTCGATTATGGTCGGATAACAAAAAAGGGATGGATTCACAGTTGTATTTAAATTCCTTAGATTATATTCTTCATTAAAATTTTCTTGGATTATTATGCATTTGATTATTACATGTGTCCTGGATAGTGTGAGATTTACTTATCTAACATTATCGAATTTTTATAATTGGATAATGACGGTTCTAGCAAAGTGATAAGGGAAAAGGAAAGTTTTTCGATTGTATGTGATTTGCTTGTTCTTTTCTCTATGTATGTATTGGTTTTTGAATATATTATATTGTATAAATTAGTTTATGGGTTCGAGTGTGATTAGGACATCCTTTAGAATGATGGGAACGGTTTTAGGACAAATTGAGATCATTTTTAGAGTTAAGGTAATACTAGTTTAAGAATTTTTGATATTTTAAATCAAGTTAGAATGAATATATAATTTAGTTGATGCAATATATATTATTATGGGTGGATTGTGAGTCCTTCGACATTTCTACCAAAGCTAAGCGGGTTTTGTTGAAGATTTTTGAAAGTCGGGATTTCCAGTGTAAACTTAGAAATTGAGGAGATGCTGTCGAAAAAAAATTACGAAATTTTTAGGATAATGTAATCAATCTAAAGGAACTTTGAGGATTATATAATTAATTTTTATCGAACTTTAAGGTTTAAGATTCGCTTTAGAGTCATTTGTAGTTAATAAAGTTTTATGACTGAATATTACAAGATCTTATTCTTAATTGTTTATTGATGGAGAGGTTAAGGCTGCTAGATTATCAAGGAATTAAGGTAATCTAGGCCACTCAGATGCTCTAATTAGGTGGGGTCTGACAATGTTGGTATCGAGCCTAGGTTTGGCTTAATTGAAAATAAAACTTTAGTTGAGAAGCAAAGGGTGATTGAGTGAGTAATTAGTTAGGAAGTAACGCAAATGAATGGGGTAAAAAGTTTACAAACTTTATTATTGTGTCATATTTGTGTTGTATGTCTCGTATTATCGCTAGGTATGTAATAGGAAGTTTATTCTTCTTGTCTCTTTTAATACTTAACTCGTAAGACGGGACAAGTGATACTAGAAATGGATAATTAAAAGAGAGAGAATAGACCTATGAACGAAGCTAAGCGTAAATGAATGTGAAATAGACTTGTGAAGTCCGAATTCACAAAGGTGTTATAAGTAGTTCAATATTAATATAACTTATGAAAGTATCAGTTATGAAACCAATAGGAAATTAGTTAAAAGAGAAGTCTAAATGAATTATGTACGTAAACACTGAACATGGATTTCTTAGAAATCAAAAGTATCGAATTATTATAATTTTCAAATGCTCGGAAAACATTAAAATAGACTTCAATTAAGTCTCAAGCGATTGAGAATCGTTTTAAAAACATAATATTAAATTGGGACTTTTGAGAAGCACAAGATATGAATTATCTTGGGTTTTAGAATAATGTCGATGCGGTTGCATGGTTAACTCGGGAAGACCTATTCTATAAAATACTTGATTTAATTCATAATCAACTAATAGTTGCTATGAACGAGTCTCAAATGAGAAGAAAAAAGTGACTTATGGTTATCGAAAACGTAAAAATGGAAAGTGATTAGACAAATTGAATCTTGACTTGGAAATCACAAAGAGATTTTGATTGGACCAGATCAAGTTGTCTAAGGCGGCTTTATAAGAAAATAAAATACTTTAAAGTAAAGTATTGTCTTCTTTTTCGAAACAAAACGTCAAGTGAAAAATGGAATAGAACCATATTTTTTAAACAATAAGATGATTTCTATATAGAAGTACTGAAAACTTTGATTGTTTAATACACAAGTTACTTATCCATAAGTGACGTTGGATATAATGGTTCTATGAATTGAATAAAGTACTGATAAAATGAATGGAAATATACGAGTTAGAAATAATCTTTGTTAACACCAAATTAGGTGTTGTTACAAAACAAAGATCAATGAAATTTCTAACTTGAAAATGAAAATTGTAATGATAAGATCAACGTGTAAAAATTTAAGATACTAGGGAAAATGGTCTATTAATAGCTTGGATTAGCTATTAAGCATCAAAACAAGTGATTGTGTTTTGAAATTTGAAGTATCCAATAATTACTTCTAACGACATTAAGTTATGACGTTTATCACTACAACTTAAAATATAACTAATAAAGAGATAGACGTACTAATTGAGTGTCGGTAAGTGAGTTATATAGGATGTCGATATGAGCTCCTATATTGCAAGGATTTCCATTTATAAGAAAAAAGCTGAGCGTAAATGAATGTGAAATACACTTATGAAGTTCGAATTCACAAAGGTGTTATAAGTAGTTCAGTACTAATATGACTGATGAAAGTATCAGATATGAAACCAATAAGAAATTAGTTAAAAGATAAGTCTAAATGATTTACGTACGTAAACACCGAACATGGATTTCTTAGAAGTCAAAAGTATCGAACTAATATAATTTTCAATTGCTCAGAAAACATTAAAATAGATGTGAAATAAACTTATGAAGTTTGAATTCACAAAGGTGTTAGAAGTAGTTCAAGATACTAATATAATCGATGGTATTATTAGTGTTAGAAGTAGTTCAATACTAATATAACGATGATATTATTAGTTATGAAACCAATAGGAAATTAGTTAAAAGAGAAGTCTAAATAATTTATGTACGTAAACACGAACATGGATTTCTTAGAAATCAAAAGTATCGAATTATTATAATTTTCAAATGCTCAGAAAACATTAAAATAGACTTAAATTAAGTCTCAAGCGATTGAGAATCGTTTTAAAAACGTAATATGAAATTGGGACTTTTGAGAAGCACAAGATATGAATTATCTTGGGTTTTATAATAATGTCAATACCGGTTGCATGGTTAACTCGGAAAGACCTATTCTATAAAATATTGATTTAATTCATAATCTACTAATAGTTGCTATGAACGAGTCTCAAATGAGAAGAAAAAAGTGACTCATGGTTATCGAAAACGTAAAAATGGAAAGTGATTAGACAAATTGAATCTTGACTTGGAAATCACTATGAGATTTTGATTGGACCAAATCAAGTTGTATAAGGCGCTTTCTAAGAAAATAAAATACTTTAAAGTAAAGTATTTTCTTCTTTTCGAAACAAAACATCAAGTGAAAAATGGAATAGAACCATATTTTAAAACAATCAAATGATTTCTATATAGAAGTATTGAAAACTTTGATTGTTTAATACTCAAGTTACTTATCCATAAGTGATGTTGGATATAATGGTTCTATGAATTGAATAAAGCACTGATAAAATGAACGGAAATATATGAGTTAGAAATAATCTTTGTTAACACCAAATTAGGTGTTGTTACAAAACAAAGATCAATGAAATTTCTAACTTGAAAATAAAATTGTAATGATAAGATCAACGTGTAAAAAATTAGGATACTAAGGAAAATGGTCTAATAATAGCTTGGATTAGCTATTAAGCATCAAAACAAGTGATTGTGTTTTGAGATTCGAAGTACCCAATAATTACTTATAACGACATTAAGTTATGACGCTTATCACTACAACTTAAAATATAACCAATGAAGAGATAGATGTACTAATTGACTATTAGTAAGTGAGTTGTATAGGATGTCGATATAAGCTCATATATTGTGAGAATCTCCATTTATATGAATTAAAGGAATGAAATAACATATTTTAACAATTTGATTAGTTATTAAGTTAATTCAAATTTGGAGATTCAGTTTTTTTATCTCATTAGTTGAATAATAATGGAAAATTAAATTCATCAAAGGTAATTTGATGAATAATAAGATCGACGATTATCTTTTGCAGTCTCTTGAAAAGTGCTGAATTTCTTTTTGAAAAAAAAAAAAGTCGGGATATTTGAGACTAATGGAAATAACGTAATGCAATAACAAACAATTTAACTATTTGAGTCGCAAAGTTTCTTTATTTTGAATTAAGATTAGCTAAGGAAGACTTTGATTCATTAAATGATAATAAAAAGTCACACAAGTCCTTAGCTATATTTTCGAAAAGAAAAGAGATATAAATTGTCTTTCTAAGTCAAGATTAAGGAGTTGTAAGTGGCTTAGTTTTTAAACGAAAGTCGTGGTTTATGAAGGGACAAAAATTGAGATTAATGTGAGAATAGCTAAGATTGACAAAAATCGAACGAAATAGACTCCATGTATAAAATAAAATGAGATCTTTGAAATGACTTGTGATCATGGAAGTGACACGAACAGACTCTTTTAGTCAAGGTAAGACACTAGAGTACTTACGAATGACCAAAAGTGTGACATCCGAGAATTTCATAAACTTGATTAGTTGACTAATTAAGTGAATTCGGATTTCAATTGAAATTTTGGTATCCGAGGTGGGACCCACACATTACGGATCAAATATCATAAGTTTAAATATTATGTTCGCGTGTCGCATACCTAGTGAATGTAATATACTCTATTCATCGTGAAATAGGGTGAAATTAAGGCCGAGGCGCAATGTACGAGTGTTTCGAAGAGCGTTGTTACTTTCTTTCAATTTTGAGCGAAATTGAGGTATTTTTGTGGTTTAATTCGTGTATAAAATTGAAGATAAATATGAAATTAAAAGAAAAAATGGCAAATCACCATTAAGGACATTATGAGGTGTTAAGTTAAGGATAAGTTGTAAGGGCAAATATGTAAATTTTCCTTCAAAAACTTTTTAATCTAGTGAGAACCAAAAGTGGTTTGAAACCTTCTTCTCGATTCTTCTCTGGCTCCCGTCCCTAAACATTTTCTCCCCTCTTTCGATACCATATCTCCGTTAAGCTCTCGTCTTCATCTCTCTCCTTTCACAATCACATATCTCTTTTATCGTTCTTTTCCTCTCAACTGTCCCTCGAGCTCGTGGTCATGGACGATAGTAAATGGCAGAGAAATGGGAAACGATTATTAGAGGTATGAGTTTGTGTTGGTTATTGTTTGGATTCATTGTTAATTATTAAGATTTATGGATTGAGATTGAGAATTAGTGATTGATGTAAAGTAAGGGCTCGGTTAAAAGGGGATAGATTGAGGTATTGAAAACAATGAAAAATCATGAGACTTCGATTGAAATCAATCGAGTTTGATATATTTCAATGTCTTTTATTGATTTGGAAGGGAATTTGATCAATTGGAATTGTTTCAATTGATTTGGTGAATCAAAACTCATGAAATTCAGTTTTTGAACTGTGTTGAGATAGAAAAAGTCGGGTATGGTTAATTTCTTCAATTTTTGGTATTTGTTGATGATCTTTGGTGGATTGGTAATCCGTATAACTTATTTTTATATGAGATTTTAGGTTTTAAGGTTAGGTAAATGTGTGTGGAGTTTTGAAAATTCGAATAGAAGGTAGAACCTTTGTTTTGAACTATTAAAATGTCAAAAAATTTGCTAAGTATAGAAAACTACTTGCAAGCAAGCAAGTTGGGTCGATAAGTTGAGGTATCAAACCATATCCAAATTACATGGGGTGAAGCTTATGTTAACCTTATTTTATAGAATGGAAAGGTACAAACTTAGAATTAATTGTTTTGGTAATGAAAAAGTTGTGCAAAGGTGTCAAAATTGTGAACAATTTTGATAGATGCGAGTAGCCATGTTTGACGAATGATTCAAAGACCTTTTAGATGTCCAAAATGCTTACGAATAGGGTTCTTTTGAATCTTGGTATATCATATTTTAATAATCAAAAAGGCTTGTGATTAAATTCATTGGTTCAAAGGTTGAGATTTAGCGTCAAACTTAGGATCTTGCTAATGAGAAATATGCACTACTTATAATTTGACTAAGTTTTGAAGGCTTATTTTGGAGTAGTTTTGACTTGGAATATGAATGAGAAACTCATATAAACATTACAATGCAATGTTTAGGTGTTTTGGCGCAAGAAAGGGCTCTAAAAGTTAATAAAATGAGTAAATTGGGATTTGTAAAAGTTTTAAAGTTGAAATTTGGAATTGGTAAGATTAAAAATGTCAATTGAGCTAAAATCCCAATTCAAGATTCATAGTAGATTTGTAAATTGCTTTTGAAGCCAATTAAGTAGTTTATGACCGAAATTGAAGACAAATTAAGTTTTGAGATTTAAGATGAAGTTGTTGGAGTTTGGAATGGTTTGAACTCCACTATAGCTTGAAAATTGGTTTTGAAGTATTAAAATAGAGTTGTAACTCTAACACCTGAATTTTATGATTTAAATAGGACTTGTTGAAGTATGTGAAAGCCATGGAATGTTGTGTAAGACTTCCTAACCAACTTTGAGTTGGTTCAGGTGGTAAGTAAACCTTACAAAGTGATATTTACTATTTATGGAATTTATTTATGTACCCGCAATTGTAACATAGTCTGCATTGCATTTTATCATTGTTGGTCATCTATACATTGAGTGGGTGGGGGGATAAGCTTGTTTCAAAGTTTGGTTTGATTGAAAGTAGGTTTTAGTCATGCCTCTACACCGTCTAGTGAGACTAGAGGAGTCTAACACCGATAAGTTATCTCTCGCATTTCACGATCTCTTAATATTGTCTCTATACTATTTTGGAAGTTGACGTCGATTATAGTTATGAGACAGACAAAGAACAGAAAGTGGATTGCATGTGTTGACGCATATATCTTATTGTTTATTTGAAAATGTAATTACATGTCTCCATGTATCATACTAACAATTGCAGAGTACAGATCAATGCAAGAATTAACTTACCCGATATCTTCGAGTTGTTTTTTTGTTGATGTCAAATTTTTTAAGAAGGCAAGGAAGAACGGATAAGACTCAAAGATTGTGGTGATTATTCTCAATTTAAATTAAATTCTTGTTGTAAATTTTTTATATATATTATTTTGGGATTCTTGCGATAAGTGTAAGGTGTAACTTTCATTGAATGGTTATAAGAGTCTCTTAAGTTTAAATTATGTTAAAAGGTTTATATTTCGATTTTATGTATTTGGGATTGTAAAATTGACATTAAGTTATCGAATACTCTAAGTTAGTTTAGAAGTTCAATTTTAATATACATTATGAATTGCAGGGAGTTGTTAGTCCTTTGAGGCATCTCCCCATTCTCGCTATCCATTAGGTGAAAGTTTTTCTAGGCCACTTTTAGGGGAGATTCTGCTAAAGTTTTTATGAAATACGAGATATTATTTTTGAATTTGCTCCAATTGAATAAACCATGAAATGTATTTCATTTAGGATATAAAATTAGTTTGGAGCCTTATTAAGGATTAAAATAATTAGTATTTTGAGGTCAAAGTTGAAAGAATGAATTAGGCTGACTTGATTATTAGACGATTAAGGTAATCTAGGTCTGGTCAATCATCTTAATGACGAGGGTACTAATAAAAAGTCTAAGTAACTTCATTTCATAATCATGATTCATTCACAGCGTAGAAGATCGGTGTGACGCGTCCACCCATCTTTGAATAATTGAATGAATTAGTGACAACTGATATAAAAGAGCCTATGAAGTTTCGTCGAGGTTAATTAGAGGCTGAAGTATAAGCAACTAAATGGTCGATATATTATCACATTAGTATGAAAATGAGAACTTTAGGTTAACGAGTCTTTATCAAATTAGAATATCAAATTATAAGTTTGATGAAATTTAATATATCTTCACAAAGATCTTACAAGGAGTCAAACTCTAAATGTTGATAGTTTTGAATCAAAGTAGTATACAACTAATATCGGTGACTAGATATATATTCTACATTGGTTCAATTGTAGTGCTACAACACTTGATTAGTCAGTGGTGAAGTTTAAAGCACTAATTATTGTAAATTGAAGATAATGTAAGATGCTTGTAGGTTAGTGAAGATATTAATGAAATGAAAATAAATTTGTAATTTACGATTAGCGAGCCTTATCTCGGTTAGGTTGGAAACATTGAATAGAGTACGATTGTATCGACTTGATATGTTTGAGGAATTGAATATTCTTCAATTGTAATTAAGTAGAAATGAAAAAGATATAACATATTTATAAACTTGTAAGGAATACAAGTTAAAAGTTATACTATGAAAGTATAATCATCGAATATGTTGATATCTCTCGTTTAAAAACGTATGTCTACTCAAGTTAAAGATAACTGTCTTTATTTAGGTAATGAGAGAAGTTGGCGAATAGTAAGTGATTAAGACGTGAGTTTGTGGGAGATCTTAGTAAAGTGAAAAAAATAAGGTCATTGATAAACTCATTATTTGAGAATAATCGACGAAGTTAGAAAATATAATTTTCTAACTAGTCAAAGAAAAAGTTAAGTGAATTGGTTGACGGGTTGGAATTGGAAATTACTTTCTAGTCCACAATCTAAATAATATTGTGAGTAGATAATTAGAGAATGAGTGAGAGTTGCACGAGGTGTTAAGTTTCTATTTCGATTAAGTTGAAATTTGAGATATCTTATCATGGGGTGACAGATGTATTATAAGATCTATAGTCTTGGGATGACTTGTGTAATTCCAAGTTTCGTGGGAACGCTAGAATGGTGATGCATCGATAGATGTGCAACTCTACTTAGTATCTAATGTTGTGCTCAAATATTATTTGCATCAATATGTAATTTTAGACTGATGATAGTCTAAGAATTAATCTGCTAATAATTGAAATAAAAAGGGATGATTAGTGATGACAAAGTAAATGGGATGTGTACCAGAGTTTGGGTGGATATGAAAAGAATTATCAATGATTTGTGGAATAGTATTCAGATTAGAATTAGAATTGTGTTATGAAAAGCAAGATAAGCTAGGTCTTGCTATGTATGGATACTTGAATTGGATTCTAGGTATGAGATGAGAAATGAAATAAAGTAAAGTTATCGAATATTTCACAAAGTCGATTGTCTAACTCGTCAAAAAATCACAAATTGCTAATATCGGCAAGGTAATGGAGATAAATTTTCATTAAACCAAGATGTTGCATAATAAAAAAGTTAAAATAGTTATGATCTTTACCACCGCGTTGTTGAATACAACGAAAATGATTGGGTCCGCTTAATAGTTCACCTTGTAAATGATTTTACAGTTTTGGATTAAAAGAGTTGTATATACGGGATCATTTTTTTGTATCTCTTTTGGTTCAAGAATTTGTAAATTTAAGTCTCGAGGACGAAATTTTTGATTAGTTAGGAAGATTGTGAAATCCAAGAATTTTATAAACTTGATTAGGCGACTTATTAAGTATTTTGGGATTTAATTTAGGGTTTAGGTATCCGAGATGGGACCCACGTGTTACAGATCGAGATCATAAATTTTATATTATTTTTGTGTGTCGTGTGCTTATTTGATGTATTATATATTATTTTGATGCAAAATAGGGTCAACTGAGTGTATACGCGGTGTTCGTGAGTTTCGGAGCGCGTTGGGAATTTTTTCCAATTTTTGGTAATTTTTGGATATTTTTCGAAATTTAATATGGACACAAATTGAAAAGATAATCACGAAATTAAATAAAATAATTAATAAATTGGTGAGCGCCTAGTAACACGTCGGGTCAAGGGTGACACGCGTAGGATGTATAATAGTGTGCAGGCCCGAGGTTGGTCGTTGGCGCGCGTAGCGAATTTATACTCGCGAATATATAGGTGTATATGTATTTATACATATAATATATAAATCAATCCTATAGTTTGAATTAAATAATTGTATACCGTAGGTTTGCCTCAAGATACGTGTAGCGTGAGTGTCGAGGAAGAGAATGGTGGAACGTTGCTATTAGAGAATTTATTTGCGCCTCAAGATACGTGTTGTCCAATCTCAAGGAAGATCAATATATAAAAAAAGTGAATCATTAGATTTGCCTCGAGATTCATGTGATGTGAATCTCGAGGAAATTCTAATATATATCCTCGAATCCATACACCGCCACATCAATTGTTTTAAGCCAAAGATTGACCTCGAGATACGTAGTATGTATATAGAGGAAGATCAAATTTAATTATGAAAATAGAATCATTAGATTTGTCTTGAAATTCGCGTGATGCAAATCTCTAGCAAATCGTAATATATATCTTCAACAACAAACCATATTCACTAATTCAAACCAGAGAAGAAAAAATTCGAAAAATTGAAAACCGAAACATAGATAGTGGATCGAAACCGGAGAATGAGAGATCGAGGGACATGAGTTGATCAAGGTGAGATGATTGGTGTTGTTGTTATTGTGGCGTTGTTGATGTTTTTGTTTTAATGGTGTATTTTAATAGAGATTGAGAGGAAGTTCCATCCGAGGAAGATGATGGCGGGGGAGTTCTCCCCGCCTAGATGTTAGCCCAACCCTAATTACAAAAACAAATTATTCGAGACGAAATAGAGCAGAGGTCTGTTTCGTTTTAAGGAAGAAGAAGAGGGGTCCTAAACCGGAGTTTGGTTGATCCGAACTGATTCGGTCCAGCTTCAGCTCGAACCCTAAATCCATTTTAAAAAACAAAAGAAAAAAAAAAGAATTGCTTGAAAAGTAGGAAAGAAATTTCAGAAAAATAAGGAAAAATCTTGAAAAATAATATTTTGATTGAATAAATAGAAATTGAGGAATTTCTATGAAAATGAAGTATTCGAGATTTCGGGCGAGACTTTACACCGGGTCTTTTCTCGTAAAGCGTGTTATGATACCCAAAAATGTTCGAAATTTGATAAATTGCTTTAAAGCCTACGCTAGGTTAATTGTTTATTCTGAATCATAATTTGGAGTCAAAATTGGGATCCGGACATCCGATGAGTTGATTTGAAAGGATTACGGGGTTTTCGAGTTGAGCGGATCGATAAATATATAAAAAATTGGAAAAATTATATTTAAGCTTAGACAACGTAGTTTTCAATGTCGAATAGTAATTTTGAATCAAAAATGAAATTCGGGCATCGGATAATTTATTTTGGAAGTAATTTAGGGTTTTCGGGACGCAATTGGGTTAATTAAATTGCAAATAATTGGAAAAATGGTGAAGTTGTTGTACAGGCTTACAGTACATATTAAAGAATTATAGGACTACGATTGGAGCCCTGTTTGGACTAGTTTACTGACTCGGAGCGCAAGGGAGTTACGATATTGCGTTTTTAAGGTTAAGTAAATCCCATAGTAACCATTACATTTTTTATT
This sequence comes from Stephania cephalantha, assembly GCA_039657325.1. Classification (NCBI taxonomy): domain Eukaryota; kingdom Viridiplantae; phylum Streptophyta; class Magnoliopsida; order Ranunculales; family Menispermaceae; genus Stephania; species Stephania cephalantha. The sequence continues at coordinate 34,654,526 of CM077570.1, read as the reverse complement.
ATAATTTTGTATAAATTGCATTGATCCTTGATATTGCATTTTTCTTGTACATGCATACACCAGTTAGGAGGATAAGGCGATTCGAGTCTCCCGATAATGTATGTCTTACTATATTGACTGGGTAGAACTATTTAGTGTCTACCTGACTTTGTGCACATGGTATATTAAGCTACCCGACAATGTATACGGGGTAGAACGTATAGTGCCTACCTGACTGTGTACAAGGTAGAACTATATTATGCTTGAGGGGCTAGCTAGGGTCACTGATACTTTGCATCACGTGATTATCTTGAGATCATGTTGAACAAGATTATACTTTGATAGACTCGAGGAACGAGATTCGTTTGGTTATTCTCCCCGAGCATGAGTCCTTATTATTGTTTACTTACCACTTTCTGAGAACATTATCTCGATTATGGTCGGATAACAAAAATGGAATGGATTCACGGTTGTAATTAAATTCCTTGGATTATATTCTTTGTTTAAGTTTCCTTGGATTATTATGCATTTGATTATTACGGATGTCTTGGATAGTGTGGGATTTACTTATATGAAATTATCGAATTTTTATAATTGGATCATGAAAGGTTCTAGCGGCAACAAGGGAAAGGGAAACTTTCCGACTATATGTGATTTGCTTAGTTCTTTTCTCTATGTATTTATTGGTTTTTGAATATATTATATTGTTTAAATGGGTTTATGGGTTTGAGTGTGATTAAAATCTCATTTGAAATGATGATAACGGTTGTAGGACAAATCAAGATAATTTTTGGAGTTAAGCTAATGCTAGTTTAAGAATTTTTGATATTTTAAATCAAGTTAGAATGAATATATAATTTAGTTGATGCAATATATATTGTTATGTGTAGATAGTGAGTCCTTCGACATTTCCATCAAAGCTTAGCGGGTTTTGTTGAAGATTTTTGAAGGGTAAGATTTTCGGTGTACGCTTAGAAATAGAGGAGATCTTTGTGAAAAATTTTACGAAATTTTGAGGTTAATTTAATCAATATAAATGAACTTTGAGGATTATATAATTAAATTTTAAACTTTAAGGTTTAAGATTCTCTTTAGAATCATTTGTGGTTTATAAAGTTTTATAACTATAGATCACAAAATCTTATTCTTAATTGTTTATTGATGGAAGGTTAAAGCTGCTAAATTATCAATGGATTAAGGTAATCTAGGCCGATCAGATGCCCTAATTAGGTGGGGATTTGCAGGAGTGAAACATTATTTGGTGTTGTTTGGAGAAATTAGCAAGAGTAAAAATGTTGGGTGGGTTAGGGTTTAGAGACTTAGAACTTTTTAACTTCACTCTATTCGCAAAGTAAGCAAGGAAGATTATGATTGGTGAGAATTAGTTGGTGGGTAATTCTCTTAGGAGTAAGTACAAGCCTCGAGGGGATTTTAAGGAGGCTGGACTGGGGTTTCCGCCCTCAAGAGTATGGAAAAGTTTATTGGAAGGTAGGGAGGTTGTTAGGGCAGTCATGAGATGGAGAGTGGGGAGCGGAGATCAAGTTAGTATATAAGGGAATTACTAGGTAGCTGGCAAGAGGAGGATGAAGCTTTGGTCTCCTAAACCAGATAATCTCAATCTGGTCAATGATATTATTAATGCTAATACTCGAGGATGGAATTATAGATTGATCGGAGATACATTTTACAGAGAGGATACCTCATTTATTATAGTAACTCCATTGAGCAGAGATGGATGTAAAGATCAAGCAATTTGGCAATATGAAAAAAAATCTGGTACGTTCACTGTAAAATCAGCATATCGCCTGGCCACGAAACTGGATAAGGATGGGTTTTAGGGGAGAAAAGAATATGGTGAATATAGTTCAGGAAGGGATGCAGAAATGATATGGGCAAGACTATGGAAGATAATGTTGGGTTTTGGGGTTCATACGCGGCGGGAATTACAAAACAATTTTGATAAAAACCCCAACAGGATCCGAATCTAATTCCATTAAAAACGTTTAAACCATGAAAACTTAATCATACCTCGGTTGCAATATACCTTTCTGAAGGTTGATCGATCTCTAAGGCGCTGCCAACGACGAACGCCCTCTACCAGCAGTCCAGACACGAACAGCGCCCGAGATTCGAAGTGCTAGCTTCGAGAAATTACCAAACCTTTTTATTTCTCTCCAAAACGATCCAGAGTGTACCAGAAAACCCTAATTCATTTCTAAAATGAAAATAGAGTTTCGGCCCTCAATCTTTTATATCAGTGTTCTAACTTAAAGCGTCTTTTTATACAACCCTTGTATATAGACGGTTAAGTAAATTACACATATACCCTTACTTAAATAGGTATAAGTGTAATACACCACAAGGACGTTTCTATCATGAATTTTATCATATAAAATTCGTTTTTTTTTAAACATCTTAAAATCTCGCAAAACCATTCTTAGTGTGCGACCCAATAGGCTCATACAACGTTGGCAGTGTACCAAAACACATTTTGGTATACAAGTCATAAGCGGCCTCTAGCAAGACATTATGACTACCCAAGTTGTACGAATATCAAATCGATACAACCTAATCAATAGTGTATATAACATCCTTTTGTCACACGATATCCTTTTGATCAAACATAAGGCATGGAATTGTCATCCAACATGTTCAGTCGTACTAGTCTTGATCTCTAGGTAGACTGAAAACATCCAAATGACATTGATCAATATAAATTCACTTAGACTAGAACTTTTAACAGTCTAACACATCGAGGGATCCATTGGATATCTCTCTTTATATGAGAGGGACAAATTATATCTCGATTACACAACTTCATCACATTACTCACACAATAACCAATCACGATCTTTATAATCATCATGTTAAAGACAACGTTTGATTGTGTCAAATCACTTGTGTTCCTAATGTTGAAGTCTCTGTAATCTCAAGTCGATGACCGAAAAATATACATATCGTGAGAAACAACTATGACTTAATCCATGTAATGTTCTCATAGCAGGTCGGTCCAGTACTTTGTTCCCCAACAAGTACTCGTGATCTTGATTCGTATCCCTATACGTATAATCATCATATGATCATCAATCAAGATTCACACTAGTCTTAATTCATTATAGTTCCCAGGATAATGATCGACTAGGGACATTTAGGATATTTCTGTAAATACCCATGGATCTTATTATAATGTAAACATGCAAATTAATTATAATAAACAGCAAATGAAATCCTCTATTTTATTAACTAAAAGTATTCATAAAGACAGTTAATGGATTGACCTAGGGCACATGCCCCAACATCTCCCACTTGCACTAGGGCCAATCATACATGCATCTAATGCCTAATGATCTAACATGACCATCATGTTTTGCTTGTAGAAGAGCTTTTGTCAATGGATCCGCAACGTTGTCTTCTGTAGGTATTCTGCATATCTTCACGTCTCCCCTCTCAATAATTTCTTTGATGAGATGAAAATGCCTGAGTATATGTTTGGATCTGTGGTGTGATCTAGGTTCCTTGGCCTGTGCTATTGCCCCGTTATTGTCACAATACAAACAAACATGGTTAGCAATACTTGGAACCACACCTAGTTCAAAAATGAACTTTTTGATCCAAACTGCCTCCTTTGCTGCATCGGAAGCTGCAATATACTCAGCTTCTGTTGTAGAATCTGCCACAGTCTCTTGCTTCGAACTTTTCCAGCTTCCTGCACCCCCATTCAAAATAAACACATATCCAGATCATGATCTAAAATCATCTATATCAGTTTGAAAACTTGCATCTGTGTAACCATTTACAACTAGATCATTTTCAAAACCTCCATAGACCAAGAACACTTCCTTAGTCCTTCTTAAGTATTTAAGAATATTCTTTACTGCTATCCAATGACTCTCACCAGGATCTGACTGATATCTACTTATAGTGCTCAAAGCATATGATACATCAGGTCGAGTGCATAGCATGGCATACATGATAGATCCAATAGCTGATGCATATGGAATCTTATTCATACGGTCTCGTTCATCATTTGTTTTAGGACATTGAATCTTCTTGAGACTTATGCCATGAGACATTGGCAACAATCATCTTTTAGAGTCTTGCAAAGCGAACCTATTCAAAGACACTTGTCTATGTAAGCACTCTTACTTAGACCGATTAGCCTCTTAGATCTATCCCTATAGATCCTTATCCCTAGGATATAGGCTGCATCTCCTAAATCTTTCATTGAGAAACACTTCCCTAACCAAGACTTGACATTCTGCAATGTTAGGATGTCATTTCTAATAAGTAATATATCATCAACATACAGTACCAGAAAAACAACTACACTCCCACTGACCTTCTTGTATACACAATGCTCATCTTCGTTTGTAATAAAACCAAAATCCTTGATTGCTTCATCAAACGAAGATCCCAACTCCGAGAAGCTTGTTTTAATCCATAAATGGATCTTTGAAGCTTGCATGCCTTCCTAGAATTCGCAGGATGTACAAAACCTTCAAGTTGTGTCATATACACGTCCTCAAGCAGTTTTCCATTAAGAAATGCTATTTTTACATCCATTTGCCATATCTCATAGTCATAATATGCAACAATAGCAATTAAAATTCTTATGGATTTAAGTATGGCTACTGGCGAAAAAGTTTCATCATAATCAACACCTTGAGTCTGCCGGTAACCTTTTGCTACAAGTCTTGCTTTAAAAGTATGCACTTTGCCATCCATGTCAGTTTTCTTCTTGAAAACTCATTTACATCCAATGGTCTTACCACCTTCAGGTAAATCAACCAAGTTCCAAACTTGGTTATCATACATGGATTGCATCTCAGAGTTCATGGCACTTAGCCATTTATCTGAGTCTGGTCTAGACATAGCCTCCTGATAAATGGTGGGCTCATTTTGATCCATAAGCAACACATCACGACTATCAGTAATGAGAAATTCGAATATCTCTCGGCTCATGTCTTACCCTACCGATTTACATGGGCCTTGTGTCACTTGGGAGGTTCAACTGTTCGAACGTTGTTGAACTTCCATAGCGGTTCGTGTTTATTTGTGATTCTTGAACTTCTTCAAGATTTATTTCTCTCCCACTAGTGTCTTTTGAAATAAACTGTTTTTTCATAAAGGCACCATACCGAGCAACAAACACTTTGTTCTCAGCGGGATTATAAAAGTAATAACCTTTTATTTCCTTAGGATACCCCACAAATAAACACTTGTCAGATTTAGGTGCTAGTTTATCTGAGACTTGTCGCTTTACGTAAGCCTCACAAACCCAAATCTTAAGGAAAGACAAACTAGGTCTCTTCTCGTACCATATCTCATATGGTGTTAATGAACCGCTTTAGAAGGAACTCGATTTAGAGTGAAAGATGCAGTTTGTAATGCATAACCCCAAAAGGATAATGGAAGATCTGTATGACTCATCATAGATCGAACCATATCTAATAAGGTTCGATTTCTCCTTTCAGAAACTCCATTCCATTGTGGAGTTGCTGGTGGAGTCAATTGGGAGATAATCCCACAATTTCTAAGATGATCATCAAATTCTTGGCTCAAATATTCACCACCTCGATCTGACCGAAGTGTTTTGATAGTTTTACCAAGTTGATTATGCACTTCATTTTGAAACGTTCGAAACATCTCAAATGATTCAGTTTTATGTTTCATAAGATATACATAACCATATCTGCTGAAATCATCAGTAAATGTAATGAAGTACGATAACCTCCTCTAGCCATTGTGTTTATAGGACCGCATACATCAGTATGTATTAGACCCAATAAATCACTTGCCCTTTCACCGTGTCCAAGTAAAGGGACTTTTAGTCATCTTGCCTAGTAAACAAGATACGACCATTTCATATGTTTCTAAATCAAATGAATCTAGAAGTCCATCTTTATGGAGCTTCGTTATGCGTTTCTCATTTATGTGCCCGAGACGACAATGCCAAAAATAGGTTTGATTCAAATCATTTGACTTGAATCTCTTTGTATTTATGTTAAAGACTGGAGTATCAGTGGACCTTTTCATGCTTAGAATATAAAGACCATCACGCAAATCAGCATTTGCATAAAATATGCCTTTACGAGAAATAGAACATCTATTATTCGCAATAATAAAATCAAAACCATCCATATCCAAACATGAAACATAAATGATGTTTCGGCTCAAGGCAGACACAAAATAACAATTATTTAAAGTTAAAATAAGTCCACTAGGTAAGACTAAGTCATATGATCCAACAGCCAGGGCAGCAACTCCATTCCCTACGCAGAGGATGACTTCTCATTTCTTCAACTTTCTACTTCTGGTGAGTCCCTGCACATTTATACAAATGTGAGATCCACATCCCAGATATCTAATACCCAGGAATCACTAGTAGATAAATTAATTTCAATAACATAAATACCTATAGTGGTAGTCGCACTACCCTTTTTCTTCTTTAGATCTTCCATATAGAGTTTGTAATTTCTGAACCAATGTCCAGGTGCATGGCATAAATGACAATTTCCTTCCTTTTCTTTTGGTTGTTTTAAAGCAGGAACAGGCTGGGGCTTGACTTGTTCCACAAAGCTTTGCGACAGTGCAAGCAGCGGCCTTGGCAACTTTAGCCTTCCTTTTGCCTTTCTTCTTCATTCCCTTTCCCTTTTGGACCATCAACACATTACTATAGGGTTTCTTGATATTTTGTTCAAATAGCTTTTGAGCATCAAATGCAACTCTGAAATTGATTTCTCCATATTATTCATATTGTAATTCATCACAAATTGTGAGTAACTCTCCGGTAATGAATTCAGGATCAAATTCGTAGCCAACTCTTGGCTAATGGGAAATCCGATTCTATCAAGTCGGTCAACATAGCCCTTCATCTTCGAACATGAGGACTAACCGATGCACCCTCGGTCATCTTGCAAGAATGTATGTTCTTGACTCTCGAACCTTTCTTGCCTAGCTTGTTGTTGGAACATTTCCTTCAAAAGTTACAACCATGTCGTAGGCTTCCATTAGTTCCATGTCCTTCTGAAGTTCAGGAACCATAGTTGCCAGCATAATACATGCAACATCAGTAGAATCGTTGACATGCTTATTATGCGCATCCTTCACAGCTTTCATAGCATTGGCTGGTGTGTCCTCAGGGATTGAAGCATCCATGACATACAACTTGCGTTCATGCTTGAGAACGATTCTCAAGTTTCTGAACCAGTTAAGAAAGTTAGTCCCAGATAGCTTATCCTTCTCAAGGATGGATCGTAGTGACAGGGGATTATTGTTACTTGAAGAGGCCATTGATCTGCAATAAAGATTATGCAAAGTCTATTTTAGTATAAAGGAATAGACTCCCACTAAAATAACAACCCTCCTAAAACATATTGTTTATTTAGGGGACTAAAATCCATATTTCACCTAATTTTATGACAGCTATGGCATGAAACACAGAACTATATTATTTAGGTAGGTAACAGTTACCAATTACATCTTATGTAATTTTATATACGTTTATGAGATACGGGACATCTTATGTCTTAGCATGTTTTTTTTTTTAATCTCATCATGTGCCTAAAGCTCAAAACTATTTTGATAGCTTTATTAAGTCGGACCATTTTAAACATTTAGGTAACTCTTACCCAAATTGTCTCACCAAGATAACATAATACACACAGCTATGGCTGAAACTATATTAGTGTGATAGAGGCCTTGACAAGTGTTTAAAGTGTATGGCTCGAGACTTAAAATTTAATAGAGGGATTTTATTCAGTTTTAGTGATTTTATGTAAACAATGAAATATCATATATTTTATTGATTTGTTCAATCACTAAAAAACTTGGAAATTTTTATACTGTTCACTAATAAAAGAATTTCCTTGCGCTAGGATTAGTTAGATTTGCGGTCCCCCGCCCTGGCCCAATCAATGGTGCAGTGATTCCATTGACCGGTCAATGGACGGGAACAGGGGGCAAAGCCCTTTTTTTTTTTTTTTTAAGGAGACGAATTTCAATTCCAAAAATTAAAATTCGCTATAGAAAATCATATTTTTCGCTGATTTTATTATCCTAAATTAACCCCCTTAATTTATCCGAAATTAAGTCAATTAAAACATTTTAATTAACCCGGGCCCACATCTAACTAATCATCTTGTCCTAATCCAATTAGGACGTAAGATATTTGAATCCTAGCATATCACCAATAACAAAATTCTCGATATTTATCTCCTATCCAATAGGGATAACGAAATCGATTTTGCTAATATCTCCTAATCTAATTTGATCAAATAGAAATTACATAACATAATAGATATAACGAGATAAATAAATAATTTCGAAAAATAATTATTTGCAATTTCGGTCCTCATCCAAATAATCACAAACATGTAATTGAATCATGAACTACTATCCCAATCGAACCTAATCATATTAGTTTCGAATTAATATTCGGACTTATACAATTTAAGAAACTTAAAACAATGTAACCTAAATATTCATACTGAATTACAGAGATTTCATCCATGCATTAATACACGAAAAATAAAGATTATACCTAATGGTGTCATGGATCACAGAACACGAAATTCAATTCATTAAAAATATTCAAATTAACCTAACATGGTTACTAGCATGTACGAAACTGATTTCTAATTCCAATTAAATCACGAATATATGTATCATATACACAAAACATGATAATAAATCTCACAGAAAACTTTTGTATATCACATATACATCAACTATTAACATGCTTTCAATCATATATCATGTATATATCAGAAGAAAACATGCAATGAATTTAATGGAATCGAACTCGAAGGCTCTGATACCATTGTTGGGTTTTGGGGTTCATACGCAGCGGAAATTACAAAACAATTTTGACAAAAACCCCAACAAGATCTGAATCTAATTTCATTAAAAACGTTTAAACCATGAAAACTTAATCATACCTCGGTCGCAATATACCTTTCTAAAGGTTGATCGATCTCTAAGGCGCTGCTAAAGACGAACGCCCTCTACTAGCAGTCCGCACACGAACGGCGACCAAGATTCGAAGTGCTAGCTTCGAAAGAATACCAAACCTTTTTGTTTCTCTCCAAAATGATTCAGAGCGTACCAGAAAACCCTAATTCGTTTCTGAAACGAAAATAGAGTTTCAACCCTTAATCTTTTCATACGTGTGTTCGAACTTAAAGCGTCTATTTATACAACCCTTGTATATAGACGGTTAAGTAAATTACACATATACCCCTACTTAAAGAAGTATAAGTGTAATACACCACAAGGACGTTTCTATCATGAATTTTATCATATAAAATTCATTTTTTTGAACCATCTTAAAATCTCGCAAAACCATTCTTAGTGTGCGACCCAATAGGCTCATACAACGTTGGCAGTGTAACAAAATACATTTTGGTATACAAGTCATAAGCGGCCTCTAGCAAGACATTATGACTACCCAAGTTGTACGAATATCAAATCGATACAACCTAATCAATAGTGTATATAACATCCTTTTGTCACACGATATCCTTTTGATCAAACATAAGGCATGGAATTGTCATCCAACCTGTTCAATCGTACTAGTCTCGATCTCTAGGTAGACTGAAAACATCCAAGTGACATTGATCAATATAAATTCACTTATACTAGGCCTTTTAACGCCTAACACATCGAGGATCCACTAGATATCTCTTTTTATATGAGAGGGACAAATTCTATCTCGATTACATAACTTCATCACATTGCTCACACAAGAACCAATCACAATATTTATAATCGTCCTAGGTTAAAGACAACGTTTGATTGTGTCAAATCACTTGTGTTCCTAATGTTGAAGTCTCTGGTAATCTCAAGTCGAGGACTCGAAAAATATACCTATCATTAGAAACAACTATGACTTAATCCATGTGATGTTCTCATCGCGGGTCGGTCCCAAGACTTTGTTCCCTAACAAGTACTCGTGATCTTGATTCATATCCCTATACGTATAATCATCATATGATCATCAATCAAGATTCACACTAGTCTTAATTCATTATAGTTCCCGGTATAATGATCGACTATGGACATTTATGATATTTTTGTAAATACCCATGGATCTTATTATCATGTAAACATGCAAATTAATTATAATAAACAACAAATGAAATCCTCTATTTTATTAACTAAAAGTATTCATAAAGACAGTTAATGGATTGACCTAGGGCATATGCCCCAACAGATAAAAGCACTAATGAAACTTCAGTTCTTTGTTTGGAGATGCCTACAAGAGGTCCTTCCCACAAGAAGTGCGTTGAGTAGAAAGAAAATTTTCCAAGATTTGGTATATCCCCTCTGTCATGATTTTGTTGAGACCCCTGCTCATCTCATTTTTCATTGTTCTTTTGCTATAAAGTTATGGTTTGTAACCCCATGGGTGTTCGATTTGAGTTTGGTGAAGGAGGGACTTTTTTTAGGTTCGGAAAATGGCCCTGAATAGGATGAGGAAGCTTCCATTTTTTTATGAAATTTTGTAGTGGTGTATGTTTGGTTTGTGGAGAATTTGGAAGTAGAGGAACGATGTGGTCTTCAGGGGCAGTAACGAGGACCCTTGTCGACTAGTGGAAGCTACTCATGCTCGGGTCAAGGAATATAATTTACGCATGGAAAAAGGAAGCTAGGGACAACAGATTAGAGAAGGTAGTTTTAGAAGACATGAAGGAAAAGCTATTTTTGTTGATGCATCAAGGAATCCAATTTCAAGGGAAACGGGATTTGGATGGATCTTGATTTGAAACACAGACAAAGTGATTCGTGCAAGGTCATTCTCAGTTGAAATCTCTCCATCAGTTGAAGTAGAAGAATGTTGGGCAGTCCTGCCTTGCAACATTGTGAGGAATCCAGTGATGTTATAAGCCTATTTTCGGATGCCTGGTGTTAGGATTGATATTCAAGACTTTAGGACACAGGATCATTGTGGCGGCCCCCAATCCCGAGGTCGACACGTTAAGTGCCTTGGCTCCGCAGTCCTCTCAGATCATTGACCCACTAGTCCCACGCGCCACTAACGTCCTTTGCTACATCACGACTACTCGATATGCGTGCTAACTCATTTCGTTAATCAGTTTAGTTAGACACTTGAATCACTTTTAACATTAAAACAACGGAAGTCTTAAATTTAAAGCAAGTAAAACAATTAAATTCATTATCATATAAAGCATCATTTATAAGAGCAACTCCTATTGTGGAAAACTCGGGAAAGTACTTTGCATATAGGCGACAATACTAAGCAGTAATATATAAAAGTACAATGTCTATGTAGTCTCCCAATACCCAAAAGTAAAAGTAAAATATCGAAATAACACGTACTAGTGGGTCCTCGACCGCGGGCAATCAGATGAAGTCGCCAAGAATCCCCTTGCCCCTACTAGTACTGGGATCTGCACTCGACCATCACAAAAAGCCAAATGGAGAGTACAGTTAGTAAGATTCCAAACAAAGTACACCGAGCATTTATAAGAAAATAAATAGATACCAATAATCATGTTAAATAATCATGCGGAAACTAAACAGACAACTGTGCTACGATCATCACATGAATAAATAACACGAGAGAAATAAAGTGTGTACTCGTCCCGATCAGACTAAACTGTACTTCTGACCCCCAAGATCCTTTCGGTGGGTGCCCCACTTCCTTACATCTGGTTCCTCGCGGTGCGTGTCCGACACGTGCACCCTTAATGCAACTCTGGTTGCAATTCGCCGAGTGCCTGATCACACGTGTTACAGCCTAGTGTGCCATAAGTACATTACGAATATCAAGTGGGAGTAACTCGACCACCAACCCAAATATATCATGGAATAGAGTACAAATAGCAAGGAATAGGAAATCAACGATGGAAAAGTAAACCCTCAGTAACTTTCAGATGGATTCTTACATACCTAAAAAACGCACTCCAAAGTTCCACTCACGTCTCGAAATACGCGCCCGACTCCCGACTGTGGTCTCCTAACTTCCTGGAGTCCAATTAAACCATTTTAACTAGTTTAGAGTCAAATTAAGTGAATTTATAATGCGTGGCCAAAAATGTGGAATTTTTATTCGAAAAAGTTTGGTTTGGCACACTTTTCGAGTTATACCGGGGTGTCAAACGCTCGAAAAATTCTCGAATACTATTTTTCTATCTTTTCTGTTGATTTTGTGAATGTTGGAAATGCCAGAAACGCTGGATCTAGTGACATTGGGGCTTCTATATTTGATGTTGAAGCTGTATTTGGATCTAGAGATGAAATGGCTGGATCAGGTGCTGCTATGATGATGACATCAAGAGGAGCAGGTTTGTTTATTAGTATAGCTCCATTTGGAAATTAATTGATTCAATCTATGTCTGTTAAGTTTGATGAGAAAAATCACTTATTATGGAAAACATTGTCGATGCCTGCCATTAAGGGATACAATCTATATGGTATAATGTTAGGAGAAATTCCATGTCTACCAAAGTTTGATCGAGAAACTGGTGCTTTTAATCCAAGTTATTAGGATTGGAATTCCAAAGATCAACTTTTACTGTACATCATCTTGAATTCACTCATTCCATCTATAACATCTTAGATCTTGCGAGTTGCCAATTCATCAGCATATGAAGTGTGGAAAGCTATAGCTAATTTGTATGGTGCACAAAACAAATTAAGAACTCAAGTATGTAGAAATGCAATTCTAACTGCAAGAAAGGGGAACAAACGATGAGTCAATACTTGCAAACCTTCAAGGAGAATGTTGATAGTCTTGCATCAGTTGAAGCTCCTATGGCTGAATCTGATTTGATTGCCAATGCATTAGTTGGTCTGGATACAGAGTATACTACATACTCAGTTTTTCTGCAAGAAAGAGCTTCTTTAACATGGCCAGAGATGTATGCACCCCTGTTAGGTTTTGAAACAAGATTACAACAAGTACATAATGTTACTGTGAATTTAGGAAATATGAGTGTTGCTCCAGTTGCTAATGCTACATTTGTGAAGCCTACAACTGGAAGTCACAAACCTGGAGACACAGGACAGTTTAATGGCCAAGGTGGAGGTATCAATCATAGAGGGGGTTTTAATGATGGCAGAAACTTTAAAGGAAGAGGACGAGGCAGATACATCAATAATAATCGACCTATTTGTCAAATTTGTAAGAAAACTGGTCATGAGGCATCTATTTGTTACTATAGAACTAATCTTGCATATGGAACTACTACAAATCAACAAAATCAGGGAGGTCAAGGTGTCTATACTCACTCTTAGTTTATGCCTCCTCCTGTAGCTCACAATGTGTTATATGCTACACTTATTGGGAATCAGTATTTTGTTTCTCCTGAGTCAATAATTGATCAAGCTTGGTATGCAGATAGTGGAGCCTCTTCACATGTAACAAATGACATGAATCAGCTGTACAACATGACATATTATGCAGGTACAAATTCTCTCACAGTAGGGAATGGTAACATGCTTGATAACTCCCATATTGGATCCATTAAGGCTGAAAACTTATCTTCTCATCTTCAATTGAATAATACATTATATGTTCCTCATATTGTAAAGAATCTACTTAGCATTTTTCAGTTGACTAATGACAATCCTATGTTTGTGGAATTTCATTCAAAATATTGTTTCATCAAAGATATTCAGTTTAAGGAGATTATCCTCAAAGGGACCCTTAAAGATGGCTTGTACATGTTCAAATCAAAGTTGCAGGAAGAAGGTTTGAACAAGACACAAAATCATGTCATGTTGCTTTCATGGCTGCTCACAAGTCAAAATCTCATTCAATGTGGCATTTTCAGACTTGGCCATTGAACAAGACATAGATTGGATTTTTTCCCCTGATGATCGGCGCTCCATTGCTGGTTACGACATTTATCGTGGAGGTTCTTTACTTTCTTGGCAATCTAAGAAGCAACATGTCGTTGCTAGGTCCTCTACAGATGCTGAATATAGGGCGTTAGCACATGCTACTACTGAATTATCATGGATTCAGTCTCTACTTCAATAACTTCATTTCGTCTCTCCAACGGTTCCCATAATTTGGTCTGATAACATGGGTGCAGGGGCGTTGGCTTCGAATCCAGTCTTTCACTCTCGCACCAAACATATTGAAATTGATGTCCATTTTATTCGAGACAAGGTCTTGAGTCGGTCCTTGGAAGTTCGATATGTGCCCACCATTGATCAAATTATCGATTGTCTTACCAAACCTTTGTCTCAACAAAGGTTTACTTTCCTTCGTTCGAAGTTGGGTGTAATTGAACTACCCTCCAACTTGAGGGGGGATGTGAGAGTAACAAATTGAGTGTTCTTTGTAATGTGAGATGTGTGAACATGTACTTTGGTAGTCACGTGAGTGAGAGTGTGTGTGTACAAGTTAGTTACATTATGTGTACAAGTGTCAAGCCGTGATTCAACTCCCTATGTACTCAACTATATAAACTTTTGATTTTAAAAGATTCGACATAAGTTGTGCTGCTCATAATCATTATAAGAGTTCTTGATTCTGTCATGAAAACTAAGAGGGACGAGGATTATAGTCTTATCCTTATCTTCGCCCTATTAGGATTAATCACTGATTTACTGTGTACATGAAACTGTGGTAGTTGTAACTAGTTTTATTGTGTTAAAAATTAGTTAGTGTGCACGTGTTGTGCATATACGATTGTGTGTTACATTTGATGTAGGTTATATGAGTACAAGATGAATGGTTGTGATTGTATCATCTGTACTACACCACATGTACATCCAACGGTTGTGAGTCTTGTATAAGACTTACCTATAAATACAATTCACACAGATGAGTCGGGGAGTTTACTGACCATCTGTTTTCCTCTTCGTGGTTTCTCAATATAACTCTCTAGATGAGAAACTAGGGTTTCACAGTTTCTGTGAATACAAACGTGGTATCAAAGCAGTGATGGCTAACGCCATGCATAGAACTGGTCCTGGTGATGATAGATTTGTTGATGGTATGATGGCTAATGCTATGCACAGATCTGGTACTGGTGGTGTTCGATCTGGTTATGGCGAGTCCATATCTGAAGGTATCGAGAATGAAATCAGATCTAGAGACTTGGAGCTTGGATCTTCATTAAAGCAATTGTTCTATGGATGTTCGAGTGTGATGACGACCAGTAATGCTCCATTTGGTAACTATCTTAATCATAGTGTTTCGATCAAGTTAGATCAGGTTAATTTTTTGTTTTGGCAGTTGATTGTTCTTCCGATAATCGAAGGGTTCGATCTGGATGGATACCTTTTCTGGAGCGATTGCATGTCCAGAAAAGGTGTTGGTTGATGGGTCTCCGAATCCAAACTACAAAGCATGGTATATTCAAGATCGACGACTAAGCGGCTAGTTGATGACTACTTTGACTGCATAAGTGGCAACAACAGTTATTAGTCCTACAAAAAGAAAAACATCACATGAGTTGTGGTTTTCTATTGAGAAGTTTTGTTCGACAAACAATAAGTCTCAGATCCAGATGTTGAAGAAGCAGATTCATAGCACCAGGAAAGGATCCTTAAATATGAGTGCCTGCTTGATGAAAATGAAGGAGTTCGTTGATGATCTCTCTATTGTTGGAGCTCCTATGAATGAAAATGATATGATCTTTAGTGTTCTAGTGGGATTAGATGCTGAGTATTTACCTATAATAACAATTCTTCAACACCAGCAAGATCTGGACTGGCAAGAGTTCCAAACATCACTTTTGAGTTTTGAAAGTACATTAGACCAGCTTCACATGATTCATGGCATCAATTCCTTGTCAGTTCAAGAGACATCCCCTGCAGCACACTCGAATGAGGTTAAGTCCGTGAGTAATCGATCTACTCAGGTCTCTAGAAAATCAGTATAATCTCTCACATGGATCTAGTCAATGATTCAGTGGAACTCGAGGATCTGGATCTGGATTTGGTAATCGTGGTAGAAGAGGAGGTCGCTCTCGTGGTAGAGGTGGATTCCAATTTCCTAACAACAACTATCCAACATGCCAAATCTGTGGCAAATATGGCCACTCTACCGATGTATGTTACTTTCGTGGTGACATGAAGTACATAGGAAACCAAACTGGTGGTCAGTCTATTCAGTTTCCACGGCAGCCTCCTGGTATATCTCATTTTTTGAATACCTTCTACAGTGCCTCTGAATCGGTTCCAGATACATCTTGGTACATGGACAGTGAAGTGTCTTCCTATATTACATCTGATGCTTCTCAGATGACTAACTGCACACCATATGCAGGTAATCAAACTTTAATGGTTGGGAATGGTCAATTTTTACATATTACAAGCACTGGTTCTGCATTAATTCCATTTAAACACTCAAAATTATCATTTGATCATACCTTGTGTGTGCCTAGCATTAAGAAGAATCTCCTTAGTGTGTCACAATTAACTAGGGATAATAATGTGCTAATAGAATTTTGTCGTGATCTTTTTCTGGTGAAGGATATCCATTCCAATGAAGTTCTTCTTCAAGGTCAACTACACAATGGGCTATATCGTTTCTTTGGACCTCCTATGTCGTTTGTTGGGTCTCAGTCTGCTTACGTTGTATCTAATAAAGGTCTCTCTGATTTGTGGCATGCACGCCTGGGTCATCCTTCTCAAAAAGTTTTAAAACAGGTTTTACATAATCATCTTCATGTACATGTTGATCCTTCTTTTGATTTTTGTTCTAATTGTCAAATTGGCAAAATACATGCTCTTCCTTTTAAACATTATACCAAAGTCTCTTCTCATGTTTTGGACTTAATACACACTGATCTTTGGGGTCCTGCACCCATGACTTCTCCCAGTGGTTATAACTATTACATTCACTTTATTGATGATTGTACTAGATTTACATGGTTGTATCTCTTGCGTGTGAAATCTGATGCAATTCATGTTTTTAAACACTTTAAACTTTTGTTGAGAAACAGTTTGGTACTTCTATCAAATCAGTCTGATTGGGGAGTATCATAGTTTTAAACATTTATTAGATTCTTTTGGTATATTCTTTCAATACCCCTGTCCTCACACCCATAAACAAAATGGTCGTGCTGAACTGAAGCATCGACATATTGTTGAAATGAGTCTTGTTCTTCTTTCCCAAAGTAAGCTTCCATTGCAGTTCTGGTGGGATGCTTGTAAAACAGCTGCCTTTCTTATTAATAGATTACATACTCTTGTTCTTCATGGCAGTTCTCCTTATGCTAAATTACATGGTGTTTCTCCTGATTATAATCTGTTGAAAACTTTTGGTTGTGCTTGTTTTCCTTATCTTCGACCATACAATAAACATAAATACCAATAGAGATTTGAAAAGTGTGTGTTTCATGGCTACAATTCCATTCACAAAGGATACAAATGTTTAAATAAAGCTGGGAGAGTCTTCATTACTCGTAATGTTATGTATAATGAACAAGAATTTCCATATGTAGAGTTATTTTCTTCTCATTCTTCTTCTTCTGGTTGTGAGTCTCGTATTCATACAATTGTCTAGTGGCCCATTTCTTCTTCTGTTGATGTGTTTGGTTCTGTTGTTCCATCTCCTCCTTGTACTTCTCAGTCATGTCTTCCTGAGTCTTCTTCTTCTGTTTCTTCTTCTCTTGTGTTTTCCCCTGTTAGCAGTCCTAGTCTTAGTTCTGATATCCCTAATGGGCTTTTCTTCTAGTGTTCAGGCACCACGCAATGTTCATCATATGATAACTAGGGCTAAGGATGTCATTTAGCATGAAAAAGGTGTTTTTGACTACTGCTCCTAAGGTGTCAGCCGATATTCCTGTTAATGTTGAAATGGCTCTCAAGATTCTTATATGGAAATAGGCCATGGATATGGAATATCAGGCCTTAATGAATACTGGTACATGGTCTTTGGTTCCTCTTTTTACCTATTAGAACATTGTTGGTAATAAATGGATTTTTTCCATCAAACGCAACTCTGATGGCTCCATTAATTGATATAAAGCCAGATTGGTGGCCAAGGGATTTAAACATGTTCCCGGTATTGATTTTGGAGAGACCTATAGTATAGTGGTCAAGGCATCTACTCTAAGAGTGATCTTGTCTGTGATAGTCCATTTTGGGTGGTCTCTTCGTCAGTTAGACATAGATAATGCATTTTTGACTGACACTTTGGGGGAAGAAGTGTTTACAAATCAGCCTGTTGGTTTTATAGATTCTATTAATCCTTCTTTTGTGTGTAAACTACGTAAGGCTTTATATGGACTCAGGCAAGCCCCACGTGCTTGGTTTGACAAGTTGAGGACCACTCTTATCTTTTGGGGCTTCCATAACTCGAGGGCTGATAATTCATTGTTTGTTTTGCATTCTGATTCTGTCGTGTTGTATATCTTGGTGTATGTGGATGATATCATTGTTACTGGCTCTAGTTTATCTCTTATTTAGTCCTTCATTGTTGCATCATACTTTTGCATTGAAAGATATTAGGGAGTTGAGTCTTTTTTAGGTATGGAAGGTCATCGTGATAAGAGTGGACTCTACTTAAATCAATCCTTCTATGTCCAACAATTACTTCTTAAAGGTGGTATGGCCAATGCCAAGTCTTTCGATACACCTTTTTCTGTTGGTAAACCCCTCTATGCAGATGGTGGATTACTTTTCCATGACATCACTCTGTATAGGAGTCGTTTAAAGGGGCTTACAGTAATTGGTTAATACTAGATCAGACATCTCCTTCATTGTGAACAAACTCAGCCAGTTTCAACAGGCACCTACTGTTACACATTGGCAAGCCTTGAAACGTGTATTACGGTATTTGAAAGGTACTGCTGATAAGGGTATTTTCTTTCGTCCTGGTTCTCATTTGTTTGTAACTAGGTTCTCTGACGCTGACTGGGCAGCATCCACATATGACGTAGATCTATCGCAGGTTATGTTGTCTATTTGGGTCCTAATTTGGTTGCTTGACAGTCTAAGAAACAGGCTGTGGTGGCTCGGTCTAGTATTGAGTCGAAATACCGTGCCCTTACTCATGTCACTGTTGAGATTTCTTGGTTACAG
The DNA here is from genome assembly GCA_039657325.1 of Stephania cephalantha. Lineage (NCBI taxonomy): Eukaryota > Viridiplantae > Streptophyta > Magnoliopsida > Ranunculales > Menispermaceae > Stephania > Stephania cephalantha. The sequence continues at coordinate 34,635,536 of CM077570.1, read as the reverse complement.
TCCTTAATAAAAGAACTGGGCATTTTTTTGTCTGTTGCACCTACTGTTTGGTCTGATAATATGAGTGCTACTTCCCTTGCTAAAAACCCAATATATCATTCTCGTACTAAACATATCGAGATTGATCTCCATTTTGTTCGGGATAAGGTTCTCTCATCCAGCTTTCTGTCAATCATGTTCCTTCCTCCGATCAGGTTGCGGATATCTTCACCAAATCGTTTCCGGCGTCTCGATTTCAGTTTCTTCGCGACAAACTTGGGGTTGTTTCTCTACCCTACAATTTGAGGGGGGATATTAGGATTAATCATTGATTTACTGTGTACATGTAACTGTGGTTACTATAACTAGTTTTACTGTGTTGAAATTGTTAGTGTGCACGTGTTGTGTACGTACGATTGTGTGTTACATTTGATGTAAGTTATATGACTAGAAGATGAATGGTTGTGATTGTATCATCTGTACTACACCACATGTACATCCAACGGTTGTGAGTCCTGTATAAGACTCACCTATAAATACAATTCACAAAGATGAGTTAGTGAATTTACTGACCATCTGTTTTCCTCTTCGTGGTTTCTCACTAGAACTCTTTAGAGGAGAAACTAGGCAGTTTCTGTGAATACAAACACGACCCATTGACACTGCTGGTTAGGGGTGGCAAAAAAATGGGTATGGATGGGTACGAGACCGAACACCCATTTTAATAACGACTAAAAATAGTTTCCGAACCCGTACCCGTTTTTGAAACGGACACTTTTTTTTGTGCGGACCCGTATGTTTTTAAAATAGACAAGTCCCGTTTTTTGTCCGGACCCATTTTTTAATAAAATAAAATAAATTTTTTCACTTAATTATTAACAAAAATACATAATTTTTATGTTGTCATGCATTCCATCACTACAAAAAGAAATGTTATAAATTCAAAATTCAAGTCTTACAAGTTTCCATATAAAAATAACATTATCATTAGTAAAATAATAATTCAAACATTATGAAAGTTTCAAAACAATACTATAAATAAATAAATATTATTTAAATTAATCGCGAAACAGGTACCCATTTTTTAAAAAATTTTGTCCGAACCCGGACCCGTTTTTTAAAACGGACAAGAAAACATGTGTAGACCCGTATAATTTTTAAAAAATTATGTCTGGACCCGTTTAAAGCGGGGGCATAGCAGTCAATACTGACAAACGGGTCCGGGCACATTTTGCCACCTCTACTGGTGGTGGGAAAGAAAAAAGGAGGGGCATAGTAGTCGAAACCTTTACTTGGTTTATAATATATACCCTCCATTTACTAGTACGCGGCACTTGGACAGTATTGGTCTCCTAAAAGTGACACAGCTGGTTGAAAATGAAAACCCAAAGGAAGCGTCAGCGATGATGAAATTTGTTTGAATCTGAAAAGATACGCTGCATCCTCCCATTCTAGAAAGGGACAATAATGTCTCACCTTCTTATCGTATCGTGTGGATGAGAACAACAGAACAATGGAAGGCAGGCACGGCAAAGCCACCGTGACGACCCAACTCCTCGCATTCAAGAAGAAATCCGGCAAATCATTCGATGAGATCGCAGAGGAGACTGGCCTGACCAATGTTTACGTAGCGCAGCTCTTGCGTAGGCAGGCCCAGCTCAAGCCCGAGACGGCTCCCAAGCTGCGAGCCGCGCTTCCCGATCTGCCAGACCATCTGCTGGAAGAGATGATGGCGCCGCCGATGAGGTCTCACGATCCCCATCTCATCCAAGAACCAGCTATTTACAGGTTAGGTTTTGATTTCTTATAGTGGGTTTGGTTTGGATGAATTGATTGGCAGGGTTTTAGTTTAGTTGTTTGATGAATTTTAGGTTGAATGAAGCGGTTATGCATTTCGGAGAGAGCATTAAGGAAATCATCAATGAGAAGTTCGGGGACGGAATGTAAGTTTTTTGAGTTCTAGTTTTTCTGAACGAATGGGAAATCTTACTGGTAATAGTTTTATATCAATACTTGTTGAAGAAAAGAACTTCACTCGTGTTCATGGACCCTGTTTATACTATAAATGGATGGTGGTTTCGAAGAGGGCCTTAATACTCTTTGAATAAGGCAGCGGCGATGGGTTGGATTGCACTATTTCTCCTTCGACCTTTGGGTTAGTGGTAGGGGCGCCCTCCTTACCCTTGAGGGATTAGTCGGGTCCACCATCAGTCTGGAGTAGGGATGCAAATGGGTAGGGTAGGGTAGGGGATGGGGACCTCATTCCCATACCCATACCAACTAAAAAATTTATCACCATACTCATACCCATACCCATACCCATACCCATCAGGGGATGAATTCTCATACCCATCCCCATACCCATCAAATCCCCGTGGGTATAGGGAATCCCAATGGGTAAAATGTTTTACCCATTTCGTTACCCATTTGGGATATTCGTGGAGATTTTAATGGGAATTATTGCGGGGACGAGAAATTTTCGAAGGGAAATTTTTTTCCCTACTCCATTCCCCATTGGGGATTCCCGCGGATTTTCAAAAAGAGAATTGTAACAAAGTGTCAAATATACATACATAACAACACAATTGTCTAAATTCCAACAAAAATAATAAAAAAATCAACATATCATGCAATAAAAATTCTAACTACTAAGTGCTAACAATTATAATTAAATTTCTACAAAATCATTGGCATGGGCAAAACGAAAAGTTCAAATACAAAATATTCCTTAAAATCACTATCTCTTTAAACCACCAAGTCATCAACTTTTTTTAGTACTTTTGATCCTAAAATTCTAAAATATGAATATAGTTGCGAACAATTCAAAACAAAACATATAATTATTAATTAACCAAATAAATTAAAATTATAAATCTCATTAAGAAGTTTTTTGTTATATATATGAGTGTTTCGGAGTGGAAACTATGTAATATTTATATATAAATATCATATGGTGTATATATATAAATAATAAATATCATATGGTGTATAAATTGATATATGAGGATCCCCATGGGTAGATGGGTATCCCCGTGGAGATCTTCGTGGGTATATTTTATTACCCATACCCGTACCCATACCCGTATGGGTAGGAGATTTTGTACCCATCCCCACCCCCATCCCCATTTAAAATCCCCATACCCGTACCAGTTAGGGTAAATCCCCATCACTCGTGGGTATTCCCTTACCCATTTGCATCCCTAGTCCGGAGTCACCGGTGGCGGCTCCGATACCCTCAACTATAAAAAAAAATAAAAAATTATGAGGATGTCAAATTTGCAGAACGATTCCAATTCTTGGAGTATATAAAGGAAACTTCATGTGTGTCTTAAAGGGTCCTTTTTTAGTTTCAAAGGGCCCTTTTGAGAGTTATAGTTAGGGGTTTGGGTTCTACGAGTCACTATGTCAATAATTGGAGTGAGGAGCGTACTCTCATCTTTATCAAAATGGATGAACAAATATTCTATGTTCTTGGTATAACTTCAGATTTTTATTGAGAATTCTCATCTTGTGTGTAATGTTCTAGATTTTGCTTGATTACCAATTTGGTGACTTAGGTTTTGCAATTTGCATACGATTTGGGAGAATGAGATTTAACTAGACAGATATAAATATATTACATAACTTGTGTTGCATTGTTTTATAAATTCCCAAAACTCTTGCATTTATGTAGGTACAATCAACTTAGGAATATGAATTGTTAGAGCTCTTAATCGAAAAAGTTAAGCAGAGCATTTAAACTCATTATTACTCATATGTAGAACTCCAAGAGATAAATTTCATCCATTTCTAGTTTAAAAAGGGTCCAGGAACATTAGTGAAGTTCTTTTCTTAAGCCAATATTGATGTAGAACTATAAATTAGGCTTCCCATTCATCCAGAATTCAAAAAAAAGGGCCTCTAACACACACATGAAGTTTCCTTTGAATACTCACCAAATTAGAACCTTTTGGAAAATTTGACTACCTCATGATTTCCATTTCGCCGCAGCGAATTTAGTCCACGTCTTCTAACGTTCGGTCTCAATCTCTCTCATTGTGGCAGAATTCCATCTTGCCTCTACGATCATAGTGGTTGGAAAATTTTCTCGATTTTTTTTTTTTTTTTTTTTTTTTAGGGAGTGACTATTAGCTCCCCTATACCCTATATCACCTCCCCCCCAATTTAATTTAATTTATTTTAAACTAAAATGTCTTTAGGAGAAATTACATAAATAACCTCACACTAAATTAAATCATGAATCCATTTTGATTTCCCTTTCTACATTTCAGTTTCTACACCCCTCCTGAACTTTACTTTTCACTCTCTACACCCCTCCCATAATGAAACCTTAAACTCATCTCCCACAATTATCGCACTCACTACACTCACCTCAAATTAAAGCCACCCCTATTTCTCTTCCACTAAATTTTCACTTTCTATACCCCACTTCAAAGTAAATCATAAACTCATCGCATTTTCTTTTTTACTTTCTAACCTCTACACCCCTCCCCATCTATTTGCCCTTACACTCTACAACTCACCATCAAATGCAACATTTTGATTATATTATTTGATTGAGATTTGATTCACATATATTATCGAATGGATAGAACATTTATTTGTGTTGAATCTTAGCTTTTAAAGGATCAAAGAATCAATCTTGGATTGCAATATGGAGCAAATTCAGTTAAGGGGGAGAATAAGATGATGTGCAACAAGTGGTTGGAGGTTGGGTATCACAAAGATGTAAAGAGAGTTTTCTTTAGGGAGTTAGGGGTAAGCTAAGGGTACATTAAGGAGCTTACTAACAATTAAGGGGGGTGCTTAGAACATGAACTAACTTATTGAGGGCTACAAATAACATTAAATTAAATGGGAGGCTGATATAGGGTATAGGAGTGCTAATAGTCACTCCCTTTTTTTTACGAGAAAGACCAACTTGCCTCCATTGAGATTCGAACTTCCAACCTCCTATAGAAGTGACCCATACCAAATCAGTGAGTTATCCACTTAGTCGGTCTCTTAGTTTTCAAGTAGCCACGACCAAGAATAGCCTTGCCACGATGGTTTCAGTCTGATTTATGTTCCTTCTTGGCTAAGGTTTGAAACTTCGACTTCGCCTATGACTTCGCTCACTCAAAATTCGGAATTAATTCGAGGAAGTTAACTTTGACGATGGAAGTTTGAAAAAAATTTGACGGTGTACGGAAGTTTATGTAATTTCACTTTAAATGCTAGAAAACTCAAGTTTCTTCGTAGAGATGTTAGAACTATGTTTTATTTGAATTTAGCCGAAGTTTAAGTATATTTCTAGCACAGTCGAAGTTTCAGTCGAAGTTTGATCACAGTCCCTCAGGCGAGGAAGGCGAGAGGGAAGTTGAAATAGAAAATCATCCAAAACTTCTTGGACATAAGGCGCTGGCAGATTCAGAGGAGGATCGATGGAAAACGCGGCCACACTACAACATTCGATTAGAAAACAACCCAACACCGAGTCGAGGAACGCTGAATCAAACTGCAGGATACCAAGGCGCGACGCAAGGTAGGATCGCCCCCGATGGTAATCCAACTTTCGTTGTAGAGGAAGGTCAGAGATAGATTAGGCCAATCAGGCATTGTGACACCAATAGATTTAAGGCAAGTCATTCCCAAAATCAAATCCGAGCAGCTCTGTACAATAGGATAGAAATCGGCCTATACATGGTACCCTTGAAACTTGACAACTCAGTCCTTGCACACGCCCGAGCCTAGTGGGCACCTCCACCCACAAACACTTCCCAGTCTGGCGTAAGGGACAACGAGTAACCAACACACTAACTAGCAAGGGCGAGATAAAATTGTGGGACGCACCACCGTCGATGAGGATCATGATAGCAACCCAAAGGCCCAAGAGCTGGGAACTAAGCCCCATTCCAAGCCCATACTGAAAGTGTACCAGAGGAAGCACCTGAGAGGCACATGATCAGCACAAGGACAGGCTGGACATAATTAGTTAAGTGGTCCCATAGGAGAGTCTAGAAGGGTCTTGGCATACACCACACATTGTCTAGCGCAAGAGAGCCTTTAGTGGGTAGAGAAGGACGTATAAGAGGTGAGGTTGTTCACTTATGAGGCATCTTTTTACTAATTGTGTAATGTGGGGAAAGACCTTTTGGTCTTGGGGAGAAGAGTGAGTCACTCTTTCTCAATTAGGAGTTCTGGGCTCTCTGCGTGTGTAACCTTTATTTTCTCTGATCATCAATAAACGCACAAGGCGCCCCCTCTTTCCTCTCGTTTGTCACGGTTCACATTAGATCACTACCTCCATGCCTTGAACAATGCCCTTAACTTTGATTGTGTAGGGATCCGAAGTGCTTTCCAAAGCGTGGGCTGATAGCTCTAACATCATCATCTCTGGTTGCTCGACTAAGCTCTTTATACCCGAGTCATTCGGTTCATCGTCTTGATCGTCACTAACCAGTGACACGTTCAGTACCTTATGCACGCAACGATGACACACAAACCATTTATCATCACAACGATAACATATCCCTTGTTTGCATCGTAGCTGGGCTTTCGCTTCAGTCAGGCGCTTTGCTTTAGGAGATACATTCGGAGTTGGGTCTCGCGACGAACTCACGCTGGGGCAGTTGGATGATGGTCTCGTTTTATTAGTTGGGACCACTACTTGACCAATCTTTGCCTGCACAAATGTAGCGTCGCAAAGCGGCTCGGAAATTGTTTGTGAAACCCAATTGGGATAGCGATAATCAGGCTTCGAAGAAAAGGATTCCATTGACGTGGACTGGGCCTGTGCACTGGAGCTTGAGCCCAATCTAATTGCATCCCCATCCTGGAACTTCTCTTTGTTGCAACTCCCTAGCAACCATCGCCTTCAAGGTCAACGGTGGCTCCACCATCATCTCCACTCGGAGATGATCCCTAAGTCCATTGATAAACACCGCCACCTTCTGCCGTTTCGAGATACCTTTGTGAAGCATGGACAACAACTCAAAAAGTTTCCAATTTTTGTCGACTGTTATTTCGTGCTTAATCACAAAAAACTTAAGCGCTAGATGAAAGGGGTCCGCCTTCGTGAATCTCACACACAACAGGGTCTTTAGCTCATTCCAGCTCTTAAAGGGTTGGACTCGTTCTTTCGACTGAAGGTAGATCTGCGTTGGACCAACAAGGCAAATCCGAGCGGCCCCGAGTTTAGAGACCTTAGAAACACAAAATATTGGTCGGCTTCATTCAGCCACATGATTTTCCGCACCTTCGGTCCGGATCTGTATTGCAACATGCCCCAATCTGGGTTCTCCTCAGTCAGTGCCTCCATCCCCTGAATCATATTTAGCAGATCTAAAGTGTTTCAACCACTAGAGCTCTCGATCTGTTGTGTGTTGCCTAGATCTGATCGCTGCTGCTTGAACAACACTTCCATCTTGGCCTGCAGAGACTGGATCTGCGATTGGAATTGGTGCTGCAACTTTGCTCGCATCACGTCCTAGGAATGCTCAATCACTAGGATATTTGACAACTCAGCCTCGATGTTCTCCAGACGTGGATCGACCTTAGGAGGAGCCATCGGTGGTGCTCTGATACAAATGATAGAACTCTAACTCAAAAGGGAAGAAACGAGGACGATGCCTCAGGATTTTATTAATAGGGGTGTGAAAACATCACAAAAGTAGGGAATACATCACATGAAAGAAGAGCTAGAGCTCGGAAACTCGATACCAGAGGAGAAGCGACTCAGTCACCTCACCAGACCTAAGTCTACCACAATGATCGATACCCTCTTTGGTGAACATTCCACCTTATATACTGACTCCTTATTACTTACAAATTCCACAGTCTTATGCTTAACCACCTGCGCACGCACACACATCAGACAAAACTTACACGCTAACACCCTTAAAGCATGACTCCATCTATTCATCACTCGGTGGGCCCTTAAGAACCAGTTCAGAAGTCTCTAGAGCGAGACTTGATTCCGTAGTCTTCTTATCCTTCTTCCTAACGTATACACGAGTAATGGGAGGCCGACCCTTACTGCTAACTGAGACTTCTCTATCCAAACCAATGCTGCTAGGAAACCCTTGCAGATGCACCGTCATTTTGACGAAATCAACTTAAAGCCTTCACATTCGGTCTTAGTCCTATGGATTAGAATTGTGCTATGATGTCTTTAATGGCATGGACTCACTTTAAAATGTTTAAAATGCAAAACATAAGGGGAAACGAGGAAACCAAGTGTCAAAATATACTTTTTACCCTACTAGAATGAGGTTAGGTCTATTTACTTACCCTTTTTGGTAAAATGAACACATTTGAGATTGTTGGTAAACCTCCTCTTATTTCTTTTATTGTCTTGAAGTGGTAAAAATAAATAATTAAAAGTACGATGCAAGATTTGGTGGGAAAAGGGAGTGAAGAGACTGTCGAGTTTTGCGTAACAATGAATGCGTTGTGACAAATGCAGCTTGTCGAAGCAAAAAGCTCCCAAGATCACTATCACAAGGATTAACCAAAAGAAAACAAAAGACAGAGAAAACAAGAACATGTGGAGTTATGTTGAAACCCTAAAATCTTAAAAAACCATTGTTAAGAAACAAGATTCGACCATGAACAATTTCATGTGTAAAGGAAAAAATCATTATCTAAACCCAAATGGCAAACTCATTATATAAACCCAAATGTCACGTTCACCCAACCCACTATCTGTGTCTCTCACACCGCATACACATATACATGTACATGTAATAGTCCGTGGACTTGCCGTCGAGCCGCGCGCTTCGCCTCTATCCATTCTGCGCGATCCAGCGCCACCCTCATCGTCTCCGGCGGATCGGCTAGCAATTCCAGCTTGATATGCTCCTGCAACCCGTTGATGAAAACGGCCATCTTATGGTTTTCCGAAAGCACCGATCCCAGATGTAGCGAGAGCAGCTCAAACCGCTCCCTGTACGCCGCCACCGATGACTCCTGTCGGACCGCAAAGAATTTTGGCACAGTTCCAAGGGGTGAGCCCCCTTGAACCTTCGAGACAACCCTGCCTTTAGATCGGCCCACGACTCAAATATCCTCTCCCTTTCCTCCGCCTGGAGCCAAATCAGTGCTGCACCCACCAAACAGATTCTCGCCGCCCTGAGTTTGGAGGACTCCGACATCTCGTGGAGGGCAAAATAATGCTCCGCCTGATTGAGCCAAACAATCAGGTCCTCCCCGTCGCACGTTGGCATTTTAATCTTTCGCACTTCCGGTCCTCCTCGATAGGGTGGTAGATCGGGGTTGCCAACTCTCGGATCCCGCGGCCTCCGCGGTGGAAACCCTAGATCTGGCATCTGGTAGCCCAGATCTGGCCCTGAATCGTCCAGATCTGTCTCGATCTGTGACGCTCGAGACGTTCCTCCCGGATCTCCGCCATTAGGGGTCAGCAGCGCTTTGGCTTGTAGAAAGAAAGAGTCCATCCTCTGCGTCAGGCCTCGGATCTCCGATTTCACTTCAGCAACTTCCGATCTCACATCGGACTGGAGATTCCCCATCCGCGCTGTCAGACCCGTCACCGCCACCTCCAGATCTGGGATCTTGAGCAGCTGCGCCGGCAACTTCTGCAGTTCGGCCTCCAGATGTTCCACCCGCGAGTCCATCTTCGACGGCATCGAGGGAGAGAGAGCGAGAGAGAGCTCTGATACCAGTGATAAGAAGCTACCGACAAGGAGAACGAGGGGGTCGCCTCGGTAGTATATTGATAGCCCAAATGGGACAAGGAATACAACCTATGTGGGTTATGGGTTGCGCACAAAGTTGATCTTGGAAAACATTAACGTGTTCAACACAAACACGTTATTCTTCAATGATCAAATTCTAAACAAACTACAATATCCAACTTATAAATGAAATTGGTCCGCCACAGACCCCATGCACAAACTATCATAATGTATTTGGAGTCGAATGCAAATATGTACTCCAATTGATCTAGTGCCGAGTACACTATGTATTTGTGTTCTCGAGTTAAACTCTAACTGGGGTCTTTTTAGATTGAAGCATATATGTAAAAGCGACCCACACTTCTGCAGAACGATTTTCTCAATTCCAATATTGTCATCAGTGCCAAACTTACATCAGGAAACTCATCTCTCTCATCTTGAATCTACATTCAAGAAAACCAACCATAGCTTCATTTTTCAACACATTTTCCAATTAGCTTTGGTACAAGCTTGTGAGCTTGGTTCTCAACTCATACCGACTTAACCACTTCCAGGGTCTAGGGATACCTATTAGGGTAAGGTTCATAGCTATAACCTAAGTGATCAACTCTGCGTTTCCAAAGTCAAACATCTGAAGGTCTTAGTGGTTTTCTTCCATCTTCTTAATGCCAAGGGTGGTAGACGCATGATGGTTGCTACTACTGCCCGATACTGATGAGCTGACACCATGTTAAGATTATAAAGAGAAGAATGTCATGCTCTGTCATGTTGAAAAATTGTGAGGCATTAGCGGGCGAAAATGTCTTTTGTAGCCGTAAAAGTAAAATAACGATCTTACGTTCATTCAAAAAAGAAAAATACTCCCTCCAGTAAAAAATATAAGGCATTCTACAAAATCTCTTCAAAAAATACAAGACGTTTTTGGAATTCAAGAGAACTTTTGTGCTTTATTACCCATTTTACCTCAAACATTTTATTAAAATTTAACATTTGTTCTTCTTTTATTGGATGAATTTGTACTTCTTTTATTGGATGAAATAAAGAATTAAATTTAGTCAACTACATAGTTAAAGCACTTACTCACTATACTTCAAAAAGAAAAAGCACTTGTTCTGTAAGTGTTAATGGGTAAGAATGTAATTTGAGCTTATAATTCATGACTTTCTTAATTTGTGTGTTTTGTGCAAAAGGCTTTATATTTTTGACCGGAGGAAGTAAAAATTAACGATTTTACTTTCCCAATTGAACAAAAATATGTTCGTGACATCTACCTCGAAGGCTATCTCATTTTACAAGTTGATAAAGCATTAATGAATCATTATCTTAATTGATCAACGACTGTATTTTTGTTCATTTAATGATCATAAAGCCTTATTGTTTATTTGGGTGAAAGTAAACATACTTGCAGTGTGTGCTCTTGACACTTGTTCATCCTCAAATGTGTAATAGTTGCCTTTTCTTTTCTTTTACTTTTCCAATTGGAGTGCATACTCTCGCACATAGACATGCTAACATCTGTAACTGAAGTGTACTGTGAATTTAATTTACTTTGTTTTGGTTGGGTAGTATGTCAGCTATAGACTTTTTCTGCTCGGTCGATAAAGTCCAAGGTGTCGATGGGAAGGATCGTGTTGTTATTACCTTTGATGGGAAGTACTTGCCTCATACTGAACAGGTTAGATTTCTTCTTTCTTTAACACATTAGTCTGTGTATTTGGAAACAGTTCCAACTCTCCAATATTGTAATTCTTTCACCCAGCCCAACTGTTTCAACTTTCAACTATAATAGCACAACTTTTACTATGTGACCATTTTTTCGGCAGAGGGCTGAGCATATGGTCTCAAGGTTGAATCGGGCAGACAGAATCAAAACTATAGAAGGCTCTTGATGGTGTGGTAATGTAAGTGTTCTGTGTTGCATGGTTAACTACTTACCTACCAGGCCACATTGGTAACACAGTAATTGCATGTATGTAATGTGAAACATACCTGTGTACATATGCAAGTTCTGTCCTTGAGAATGTGAAGATCTGTTCACAAGTTCTAAGATTGGGCCAGAGTCCCAATTCTTCCCATGTTCGTTGAGTGTGAAAGTGCTTTCGATGATAAATTACGTACTCATTATGCTTTATGGTACACATGGAATTATGCATTCTTTGTGCCTGTCCTCTTTGTTTTTATCCGGATTTTTAGTGATTATTTTTTTATAAGAAAGAAACCACAACTTGGCTCTGAAGGGCTCCAACTCTCGACCTCTTACCCAATTAACCCCATACCAAACCAATGAGCGATCTACTTGGTTAGTAGATTTGAAGTAATGATAAACTATGAAGACGTTGGAAATGAGGACCTAAGACAGTCACGTAAACAATATTTGTTGGAGTATGGAGATCGAAAAACATAACAAAACTGTTGGATATGTGTGGGCCTAACATACATAAAGTGCAGCCCAAGTATTTAACGTGTTGTGCAAGACTTTCTAGTTTGATATTTTAGAAAGTGAGAATTGAAGACAAACGAAATAGGAGTTGGAATTTTAGTGATTTCGGTAATGTGACCGAAATTGGGAAAGTGGGCGAAAATAGTAATCGCAAGGGTGTGTGCGATTTGGAAAAAATTGGGAAGTCGACTTCGGGAGTTTGATTTTGTGATCGATTGGTGTGTGCGCATTCGAGTTGAAGTGTGTGCAATTTTTCTAGTTTTTTTTTTCTCTCCTTATTGAAGGCATATTAAGATGTTAAATATGAAGACCCGCGGAGAGGCTTGGGTGATTTCTTGGTGTTCAAGAAAAGTGGTGCAAGGGTTTGATACAATGGAGTTAGTGTTTTTCGTTCTTAGTGTGATCATCTAAGTTCTTGGAAGAGGTATTTTTGTATACTCCATTGTTAGTGAATCTCAAGCAATTGAGATATCTTGTACTCTTTATTCATATAGTGGATTGTTTGGAGTTTGGCTCGTGCTTTTTACCTCTAATTTGGAGGGTTTTTTGCATAAAATCATGCGTGTTTTGTGGTGTATTTGTTTTTGTGCATTAATCGTGGTTTGGTAAGATTTGTTATTCATCCGTTTCATTGTTCGTAGGGGTTGAGTAACCTCAACAAGTGGTATCAGAGACGCGATTAGATTGTGAGAAACGAGATGGGTGAAGAAAAATCAAGTATGGTTAAGTTGACTTCTTCGAATTATTCGATTTGGCAACCGATGAGAAGATCATTTTTATTGCAAAGATTTATTTGGTCTAATTGAATTTGGACAAACCAAGCCAGAAAAAACATTAGATGCTGATTGGAAGAAGATGCACAAAAAAGTTGCTGGGACTATTAGAGAATGGATCGACCTTAGTATCTATCACCACAACAGTAAAGAAGTTGATGCACATGTGTTGTTAAGAAAATTGCAAAGTATGTGTGAGAGAAAGGGTTCACAAAACAAGGTTTCTCTAGTTAAAAGGCGTGTGAACATGAAGTACAAAGATGGATAGTCAATGATAGAGCACTTAACTAATGTCGAATACTTGATTAATCAGTTAAGTGCTATAAAAATAGTTTTTGAGGATGAGTTACATGCACTATTAATTTTGAGTTCTTTACCAGAAAGCTGGGAAATATTGGTGGTGTCTTTCAGTAATTTCGCTTTAGGTGGTGTTTTATCCTTATCCATGGTACGTGATAGTCTCTATAATGAGGAGACTATAAGAAAGGATAAAGAGATTGATACTTCGCATGCTCTTATTATTACAACAGAACACATAGGCAGAAGTATATATAGATGTCCGAGAGGGCAAGCAAGAGAAAAATGTGCTTGTTATCATTGTGTCAAGGAAGGGCATATAAAGAGAAATTATAAAGTGTGGAAAAAGGAACATAATGATGAGAAAAATCACAACAAGGCGGATGATCAGAACACTACAACAACTATATCATATGCAAGTGAAAAACGAGTTTTTTCTTTTGTAGAGGATCAAGGTCATGTCACTAATGTCGAAAGTGAGTGGGTTAGGAGCATCCTTCAATGCCACATCGAGGAAGGATGTCTTCTCTATTTATCAAGTAAGGAATTTTGGTAAAATAAAGATGGGGAATAACAATTTTACGGATATAGTTGGCATTGGAGATGTCTATATAACGGCTCGAACCCCACTATAATTAAGGATTAGCGACTCGTAATTCGGGCTGACGTGTTAAGCTCGGTCAACACCTTGAGCTCGAAAGCCGAGATAGCTTGTTATTCATGGCGTGATGAATGTATATTTCATGTCGCACGTTTATTCGAGACTTTTGTCAAGGAAATTGCGTGAATTTTGGCGACTGAGTGGTAACTTGAGGCGCTCGTTAGCGCGAGGCATCGGGTAGTCGAGGTTAATAAATATTTAGGTAGTTTAGTGGTGTTAAATAAGTTGAGAAAATTACCTTTATCTAAGCTATATAAATGAGATTAAGTAAGTTTAACTAGTTAAATTAATAAATAAGTCTTAAGTTATTATTAAAATAAATAATTTGAACATGAGGACTAACTGACGCACCCTCATTTTTAGAACATGAGGACTAACTGACGCACCATCAGCCATTTTGCAAGAATGAAGGTTTTTGACTGTATCGAACATTTCTTGCCTAGCTTGCTGTTGGAACAATTCTTTCAGCATCGTAGCCATGTCGTAAGTATCCATATGTTCCATATCCTTCCGAAGTTCAGGAACCATGGTTGCCAACATAATGCATGAAACATCAGTTGAGTCGTTGATATGCTTAGTATGTGCATCCTTCACGGCTCTTAAAGTATTGGCTGGTGGTTCCTTAGGAATAAGATTATCCAGGACATACAACTTGCGTTCATGCTTAAGAACAATTATGAAATATTTGAACCAGTCAAGAAAGTTTGTCCCGGACAACTTATCCTTCTCAACAAAGGATCCAGTGCCAATGGATTAGTGTGATTTGAAGAGGCCGTAGATCTACAACAAAGATTATGCAAAAGTTCATTTTAGTATAGATGAATAGACTCCCACTAAATTAACAACCCTCCTAAAAATGCTATGTTAATTTAAGGGATTAAAAATCCATGTTTCTCCTAATTTCAAGGCAGCTAAGGCATGACACTTTGATTTAGGTTATTTAGGTAGGTATCATATACCAATTATGTCATAAGTAACTTTTAGTTGTTTTTATGAGATTGTGACATCTTACGTCGTAACATGTTTTATCTCATCCAATGCTTAAAGCCCGAAACTGTTTTCATAGCTTTATCAAGTCTAACCATTTCAAATGATAAAGTAATCGTTACTCAACTTGCCTCGCCAAGATAACACAATACACTCTGCGGAGACAGACCCATATTGATGTGATCGAAGCCTTGACTAGTGTTTAGGAATAGATGATACTTGACTTAAAATTTAGAAGAGAGATTTTTAATTGTTTTAGTGATCATAATTTAAACTAGATAAATATCGTATATTATAATATATAAACAATCACTAAACAAGTTAGGAAACTATACTAATATTGACTATTATACAAATTTCCTTGGGCTACGAACAATTAATGACGGTCCCGCTGGCCGGTCAGTAGGTGCCCCCATTTTTTTTAGACAACAAATTTCAGTTTCGAAAACTGAAATTCGTCTAAAATTTCTCATTATTTTAGTCAATTCAATTGACCAAAATTGCCCTTAATTTTAATTCGGAAAAAATTAATTAAAATGTTTTTAATTAACACGGGCCCACATTTAACTTAATATATTATCTTAATCCAATTAGAATTTGAGATACTTTGAATCTTTACCCAATTAAAATTTATGATACTTTGAATCATTATCCAATTAGAATTTGTTTTATATCTCACATCTCTTATATGATTTATAATTTTTGTCCGATTACAAGTTTATCTCCTACCTAATAGGAATACATTAAGAGATAACTACAATGAGATATATGAACAAAATTTATTTCGATTCTTATTTATACGAAACAAGCAATTGAATCAAGAAACGAAATATTAATTAGGCATTCAACACCAGAATCATATTAAATTAATCATATTAACCTAATCATAATTTCTATAATGGAGACATACATAATTATTGAACAAAATGAACTATGTATCCAACATAAGAATCACATTAACCTAAACATGACTTCTACAATGTGAACATTCAAAATTCGCATCGTTCAATATTAAAACATATGTTAATCAAAGTATTCTAAACATGAATTCTATCATTGAGTCAAATCATGCGTATGCAAACAACATGCTTTAAAATTAATTCTTGATAACAATTATCATAAAACCTATGCAAATCATACATATACATTAATCGAAATCATGTTTTCACACACACATATATATCATATATTCATCAGAGAAAACATGCAAACGTTTAATAGAACCGAGCCTAAGGCTCTGATACCACTGTTGGTTTTTTCGCGTTCATATGCAGCGAAAAATTTAAAATAATTTTTCAAAAACCCTAACATGATTTAAAATAAGTTTTAATAAACTAGATCTACAAAAGTAAACTATACCTTAATCCGTGATTTCCTTCTCTGATTTTTTGATCTCCAAGAAATTTAAGCGTACGTCTTCTATCGAAAATTCAGACACGAATGGTGACCACAATCTGGAGTGCTAGCCCCAATAGAGATATAAAACGTTTTTCTTTCTTTCCCAAAATTCGGAAAACTCGAAAATAGCAAAAATAAAATCTTGTCTTTTTAGGGTTTCACCCTCTATTTATATGTATAGATAAGCCATCTCTTAAAATTCTATCTGTAATACAACTATTGTATTTGTGCAATTTAAGCAAATTACGCATACGCTCCTATAATTAAGTTATCATATAACAAATCATAAAGGCTTTTATATCATGAATTTTATTATAAAAAATTTGTTATTCTAGACCAATTGAAATTGCACAAAGTCATTCTTTGTGTGCGACCCTAATAGGTTCATGCAACGTTGGCAGTGAACCAAAATCATTTTGGAACATAAGTCATAAGCGGAGGCATTATGACTATCCAAGTAGCATGAATATCAAAATCGATACAACCTAATGAATAACGTATATCATATCCTTTTGTCGTGTGATATCCTTTGATTAAACATAAGTCATGGAAAGTTACCCTTAATGTTTTATCGTAATATTCTCGATCATTAGGTAAATTGAAAACATCTAAGTAACATTGATCATATCAATTCACATGGACTTGACAATTATCAATCTATTATATCGAGGGATCCACTGATATCTATCAATATGCGAGTGACAAATTCTATATAGACTACACACCATCACATATTATTCCCATGATAACTAATCACAATCTTTATAATCATTCGGTTAAATACAACGT
The DNA here is from genome assembly GCA_039657325.1 of Stephania cephalantha. Lineage (NCBI taxonomy): Eukaryota > Viridiplantae > Streptophyta > Magnoliopsida > Ranunculales > Menispermaceae > Stephania > Stephania cephalantha. Next base: position 34,618,538 of record CM077570.1, on the reverse strand, counting down.
TTGACTGTGTCCAATTACCATGCTCCCAATATTGAAATCTATGGTAATCTCAAGTCGAATGACTCAATGATATACCTATCATGAGTAACACCTATGACTTAATTCATGTGGTGTTCTCATAGCGGGTCGGTCCAGTACCTTGTTCTTTAACAAGTACTCATGATCTCGATTCGTATCCCTATATGCATGATCATCGCATGACCATCAATTAAGACTCACACTAATCTTAATTCATTGTAGTTCCCAGTATAATGACCTCCTATGGACATTTAGTATATTTCAACAAATACCTATGGATCGTATTATAAGGTAAACATGCAATCACTTATAATAAAACAACAAATGAGAACTTTAATTTTATGAACTAAAATTATAAGATAAACAATGTTTGTAAATTGATGTAAGGCACATGTCCCAACATTATACGAGATCCCAAACCCACACTTTTAATTTCTTGATTAAATAGATTCTCTTCTAATTTATTTTAGGTTTTCTAAATTGACACATATATTCTTTGATTTTAGTTTTGTTTAATAAAAATAAACAACAACAACAACAACAACATAGCCTCGGTCACAAATTAACTGGGGTCGGCTACATGGATCAAATTTTTTCATTGTGCTCGATTAAGTGCAATTGATGGTGAGCTTTTCAAACCATTCAAATCCCTCCTAATTAATGCATCCCATATTAACTTTGGTCTGCCCATACCTCGTCGAATTTCTACAGTTTCTATTGAGTCAAGTTTTCTAGTTGGGGCATTTGTAGGCCGTCTTTGCAGGTGACCAAACCACCGCAACCGCCTTTCCCTAATCTTTGTATAAATTGGTGCTACTACTTGTCTTTGAATTTTTATATTTCTTATTCTATCTTTACGAGTTTTACCTCACATCCACCTAATCATCCTCATTTCTACTACGTTCATTTTATGTAATTGTTGTTGCTTTACTGCCCAACATTCACTTCCAAATAGCATAGTTGACCTAATTGCGGTCCTATAAAATTTTTTTTTTAACTTAGTAGGAACATTTCGATAACAAATCATCCCTGTTGCACTCCGCCATTTCTTCCATCCAGCTTGAATTCTATGTGTGACATCATTCTCAATGTTACCATCATTTTGTATGATTGATCTTAGGTATCTAAAGTGGTTTACCTTAAGAACTTCTACTTCCCCTAATTTTACCACTCCGTCATCTCGATGTCTAATGTTTCTTAACTCACAGTGCATGTATTCGGTTTTCGTCCTACTAAACTTAAAGCCTTTATATTCTAATGTATTCCTCCAGAGTTCTAATTTTCTATTCACTTCATCTTTAGTTTTACCCACTAAGACAACATCATCTGCCAATAGCATACACCATGGTATATCCTCTTGAATACGTCTAGTTAGTTCATCCATAACTAAAGTAAATAGATATGGGCTTAAAGTCGATCCTTGATGTAGTCCTATCGTAATGAAAAATTCTTTTGTAGCTCCTCCAAATGTTTTTATACTCGTTACTACTCCATCATACATTCCTTAATAGTGTCTATGTATCTAACATGCACTCTTTTTCCTTCTAGAACCCACCAAAGAACATATCTAGGGACCTTTCATATGCTTTTTCTAAATCTACAAATACCATATGAAGATCTTTTTTCTTTTCTCTATATTTTTATAACAATCGTCTTACAAGGAAAATCGCCTCCATAGTTGACCTCCCAAGCATGAAACCAAATTGGTTATCTGATATTGTTGTTTCTCTCCTTAGCCTATTGTCGATTATCCTCTCCCAAAGTTTCATAGTGTGACTCATAAGTTTAATTCCCCGGTAGTTTGAGCAACTTTGAATGTCTCCTTTGTTTTTGAAGATTGGCACAAGTGTGCTTCTTCTCCAATCCATTGGTATCCGTTTTGATTTTAAATTTTATTAAAAAGTTTTTTTAACCAAGTCAATCCAATTTCTCCTAAGCATTTCTAAACCTCTATGAGTATTTCATCTGGGCCACACGCTTTCCCTATTTTCATTCTTTTCAATGCCTCTTTAACTTCTACAATTCTAATATTGCGTTTATAGTTTACATTTCTTTCTTGGTGTGAGTTTTTATCTATTGTAGTATCAAATTGGCCATCATTAAATAAACTATCAAAGTAACTTCTCCATCTCTCCTTAATATCATCATCGCTTGTTAAAACATTTTGATTTTCGTCATTAATACATCTTACATGACTTATGTCTTGTTTCTTTTATCTCTTAATTTGGCTAGCCTATATATATTTTTCGCCATCTTTATTACCTGACCTTATATATAGATCTTACATGAAATTTGTTTTAGCTTGACTAACTACTTTTTTAACTTGTTTTCTAGCTTCTCTATATTGAGAGTACACATCTTTATCTTGACACTTAAGTATTTTCCTATACATCTCTCTTTTAGTCTTAGTTGCTCGTTGGACATCCTCGTTCCACCACCATGTTTCCTTCTTTGGTGGTCCCAAGCCTTTAAATATACCTAATACGTTTGATCTCACTCTCCTTATGCAACTACTCATTTTTAGCCACATTGTATTAGCATCTAAGTCAAAATTCTAAACATTTTCCTTTAATAGTTTTTCTCTAAACTCTACTTGTTTACTATGTTTTAGGTTCCACCACTTTGTTCTAGGGTCGTTAACTCTTTTATTCATATTATGTCGTCGTGTTAGCTTAATATCAAGTAGTACTAACTTATGTTGAGTAGTAAGTGCTTCACTAGGTATTACTTTGCGGTCTCTACATATTTTTCTATCTATTTTTCTTGTTAAGAGAAAATCTATTTGACTCTTGTTATGACCACTACTAAAAGTAATTATATGCGACTCCCTCTTCCTAAAACTAGTTTTTGCTAAGACAAGATCGTATGCTGAAGCAAATTCTAAGATTGATTCTCCTTTTTCATTTCTATTACCGTAACATTTAATAAAAATAAAAAAGAAAAAAAATTGGAACATGCCTTGATAGGCAGCAACAAAGCTGCTCTTATGTGCGTGTCACGAGCACACTTTCGGGTGCACCGCACGCGTGCTTTTGGCGCGTCGCGAGCACATCAGGGCGCGCTGCATGCACTATGAGGCACATCGCGTGCACTTCGAGGCACGTCGCACGCGTGATTTGGGGCATGCCGTGTGAGTCGCGCGGGGCTTTGAGGTGCATTGCCCTCGTTTTTTTGGCAGCGACGTGCGCCCTATTAGTACGTGACACGTATGGTGTTGTGTCCTGATGCACGCCCATGTCGGTTTGCGATGCGCACCCATATTTGAGTCAAATATTGACCAATATATATTATATAATATAAAAGTATAATATATTATATATATTACATTATATATTATATATTATGTACATGTATAATGTGTGTATATATATTATCAAGAATTTAATTAGTTAGTTCGAAAACATGAGAATAAATACCAAATTCATGAAAAGTATTAGGATTTTTACATAGTTCTTTTTCAGAGTTTCGCACACTGAATTACACGCAAGTTTTATGAAATAAGTTGAAATTGAAAATTGGGTCAAGGGAACTCGTCGAGGGACTTTGGAGGACGAAATTTGACATGAGCAACGATGAGCGCACATTTCCAAGACTTTGAAGAGGCGTTTGATTGACTATTAGCATAGTTGTGTTATAAGTAAAACCAATAGGAAACCACGCATGAATTCATATTTTATTATTGATTTAAATTTTTGTACTGCATATTCTATTCCGTGAGCTAAGCTCGTCGAGTTCCCCTCGGTAGTGAGTCGAAAACGACAAAAGCCTACCTCACCGTGCGGAAGTGCGCTGCTCATTACGAGTTGTAAGTGACCTGAGGACTACCAAGTAAGGTGCAAAAACTCTCATAATGAGTCGAAAACGTCCAAGGATCTACCTAGTAAGTAATGTGGGGTTGGCAAGTCGGACCACCAACCGAACACTGTTGCTGACCCTCGGTCGTGAAAGAGACGAACTTAGTGGCCATTCCTTTTTGTTATTCTGGCATTCATTATTTATCTTCGTTTCCAGTCTTAACTTATTTCCATACAGTTGATATTTTCCTTTCTTATTTATTTCAAGTATGAACTTAAGTTATTATAGTTAATTTCTTATGAATACATCATGGGCTCCTCTGGATTTTACTCAGTGAAATTTGTTATTGTTTGGTAACAAGTTACAGATCCTACGATGAGCTACGATTAGGAGGTGCTAGGCGACTACCTTTAAGGCTGCCTTCGACTGCTTTCTTTTGTAAGTGTTTGGTATATATTATAGTTATTTTTGTAGGTTGAGGGACACACTTGATATATGTATCACTTTTGTATCTATCACATTTGATGCATGATATCTATGTATATTTGCCATGTTTCCACCCTTTAGTTACTTTTGATTAATGAAAACACACTATATTTGCTTTATATTGTTATTTCTATTTTAGGCTTCCGCACTTATAATTGATTAATTTTATTAAGCCATTTAACTCAATCATAAATGTTGATTCAATTACTAAATGAGACTTAAAACTTTCCTTTAAAAAGTTGAATTCTTGGTGACGTGTCCGGGCAAAGTTGTTGTACCTGGTTCGTATCGCGATTCGGGGCCGCCACAGTCTGTATGCGGACAAATGTTGGTTGTATGATAATTAAGAAAGATGTACGACATGTTGCAGTTTTGCGTATGAGTTTCATTTCTACTCATGCTTTGGACCTAGATAGTTATTATAACATCTTTAGGGGCAAGGAGTGGAAACTCAACAAAGACTTAATTGTTGTTGCTAGGGAAAAATTAAGCTAAACACTTTACAATACTCAATTGAAGATTGTCAAATGCTAATTGAATGAAGTTGAACATGATTCTTCACCAGATTTGTGGCATAGGAGGTTGGGTCACATGAATTAGAAAGGGTTGCAGGTGTTGGCAAAGAAGACTTTCATCCTTTTTGCCAAAGGTGAAATTCTAAACCCTCGTGATGATTGCTTATTTGGTAAGCAACATAGAGTTTCTTTTTCTTCTTTCTACGAGAGAAAAAGAAATCTACTTGAGTTAGTTTACTTCGATGTTTATGGTTCCATTGTTGTAGAAACTATGACAAATATTTTGTTACTTTTATTGATGATGCTTCACGGAAGGTTTGAGTGTTTGTTTTAAGGACTAAATGAGAAGTTTTTGAGGACTTCAAGTAGTTCCATAAAATGACTGAAAGAGAAAAAGAAGTATCTTCGAAGTGTCTTCATAGTGATAATGGGGGAAAGTACACTTCAAAGATGTTCGAGAATTATTGCTTTGAGCATGGAATCGAACATGAGAAGTCAGTTTCGGGTACCCCTCAACGCAATGGTGTTGCTGAAAAAACAAACAAATCCTAGATAAAGTTAGATGCATGTTAAAAATGGCTTAGTGGCCTAAGTCATTTTTTAGTGAAGCTCTCAGTACTGCTTGCTACCTGATGGATCGCTCTCCTTCAGTATCGTTAGAGTTTGATATTCCAGAGAATGTGGTCTGGGAAAGATGTTATTTAATCTTATTTGAAGATGTTTGGATGCAAGACATTTATGCATGTACCAAAGAAGTAGAGACATACTTGATGATATGACTATTCTGTGTATCCTGTTGGGTTTTGGAGATGCAGCGTTTAGCTATCGGTTATGGGATAAAAAAAGCAGTCAGATCCAGAGTTATGGTCATTCATGAAAATAAGACCATAATAAATTTCAAGACATTAGAGAAAATCACAGTTGATGATGATGTTGTTTCTCTTCCTGAACTAGTTTCTCCTTCGATAAGTGATGTCACACATGAATGAGATTTAGCTAAAGTACATGGGGTCAATGATGAGCATGCACATGATGATGTTGATGACTTGTAAGCGCCAGTTGTTGATAATGTACAAAAATCATATAATGATTTTGAGCGGAGGAGTGTTGGGTTTTGGAGTTCATACAAAGTGAAAAATTCAAAATAATTTTTGAAAAACCCCAATAGAATCGAAAATAAGTTCCATTAAACTAGATCTACAAAAGTAAACTTACCTTAAACGTGAATTATTTCTCTGATTGTTCGATCTACAAGACGTTCAAGTGCGTGTCCTCTATCGGAAATCCACACACGATTTTCTTTCTCTCATAAAATCTAGAGAATTTGAAAATGGAAAAATAAAAATCTTATTAAGTTTTAGGGTTTCAACCTCAATTTATATGTGTAGATTAGCTCACTTAAAAAACTATTTGTAATACAACTATTGTATAAGGGCAGTTTAAGCAAATTACACATGCGCCCATATTAATAAGTTATCATATAACAAATTGTAAGAGCTTTATCTCATGAATTTTATCATATAAAATCAATTACTCTGGACTAATTGAAATTGCGCAAAGCAATTCTTTGTGTGCGACCCAATAGGTTCATGCGACTTTGGTTGTGAACCAAAACCATTTTGGTGCACAAGTCATAAGCGGTCTCTAGCAAGACATTATGACTACCCAAGTGGCATGAATATCAAAATTGATACAACCTAATGAATATATGTCATATCATTTTGTCGTGTGATACCCTTTGATTAAACATAAGGCATGGAAAGTCACCCTTAATGTTCAATCTTACTAGTCTCGATCTTTAGGTAGATCGAAAACATCCAAGTGACATTGATCATATCAATTTACTTGGACTTGTCCATTTAACAGTCTAACATATCGAGGGATCCACTGATATAAATCTTTATACGAGAGTGACAAATTCTACCTTGATTCCACACCTTCACATATTATTTATATGGTAAACAATCACAATCTTTATAATCATCTAGTTAAAGACAACTCTTGATTGTGTCAAATTACTATGTTTCTAATATTGAAGTCTATGGTAATCTCAAGTTGAAAGACTAAATGATATACCTATCATGAGTAACACCTATGACTTAATCTATGCAGTGTTCTCATAAAGGGTTGGTCCAATACCTTTTTCCCTAACAAGTACTCATGATCTCGATTCGTATTCGTATACGCATGATCATGACATGACCATCAATCAAGATTCACACTAGTCTTAATTCATTATAGTTCCCAGTATAATGACCGACTAAGAACATTTATGACATTTCAATAAATACCTATAGATCTTATTATAAGCTAAACATAGAATCACTTATAATAAAAAACAAATGAAAACCTTTATTTTATCAACTAAAATTATAAGATAAATAATATTTGTAGATTGACCTATGACCCGTGCCCCAACAGAGAGCAGCGTCCCCCACCTGCCGCTACAATAAAACCTCCTCCGAGAAGATCAAAAAGAGGGAAAGTTATTTCTATAAAATACCATAGTTCTACGTATGTTAAAATTACTGAAGAGGGGGACCCGGAGAGCTTCCAAAAATTTCTGATTCTCACTGACAAGAATCTAGCTGATATGTTTACCAAGGGGGTAACTCGCTATAAGCATCAGTCCTATACCACGTAGCTGGGACTGAGTTGCAGTTGAGCAATAGATGTTTGGACATCTCCCCATGGGTTGAAGTGGGAGATTTTAGGATATGTGTCGGCCTAACACACATAAAGTTCGGCCCAAGTATTTAACTTGTTGGGCAAGACTCTCTAATTTGATATTTTACAAAGTAAGAATTGAAGACCAACGAAATAGGAGTTGGAATTTTGGTAATTTCGGTAATGTGACCAAAATTGAGAAATGGGAGAAAATAGAAATCATAAGGGTGTGTGCAATTTGGAAAAAATTGGGAAATCGACTTCAGGAGTTCGATTTTTTGATCGATTGGTATGTGCGCACTCGAGTTGAAGTGAGTACAGTCTTTCAATCTTTTTATCTCCACATTGAAGACATATCAAGATCTTGAATATGAAGACCCGCAGAGAGGCTTTGGTGATTTCTCAGTGTTAAAAAAAAGGTGCAAGGGTTTGATATAATTAGGACAATGTTCTTCGTTCTTAGTGTGATCATATAAGTTCTTCGAAGAGGCATTTTTTTATTACTCCATTGTTAGTGAGTCTCAAGCAATTGTGATATCTTGTACTATTTATTCATATAGTGGATTGTTTGGAGTCTGGCGTGTTTTGTGGTGTGTTTATTTTCATGCATTGGCCGTCGTTTGTTGAGATTTGTTATTCACCTGTTTCATTATTTGTATTTGTATGGGGTTGAGTGACCCCAACAAAAACTTCAAATTTAAGGGCAGTTATTTTGACTAGTCCAACCTCTTTTCCTACTTCCCCTCACAGTCACTCTTGCTCAATGTGCTCTTCCATCTCTTTCGTGACTTGCGTCGTCATGCTAGCTCCGTAGTTGTCCCTAGTTGTGTTGTTGCACTCTCCACTCTACTCCTAGAGAAAAAAGGTAGATATATTTAGGTCTCCTAGTGAGTGTCCCCTTCCCAAATTTTCTTTTTCTGAGTGTAGAGGTGGGTGGTTTTAGCTTTGGATGATGTTCAGAAGAAATTATGCTTTTAATCAGAATTTCAATTAAATGTTATAGATATAGTAAGATTTGGCATTACGGTGTTAAGAGTTGGTGTCACTTTAGATTTTTAATTAGTTTACTAGATTTTCAACGTGATTTATAGCCAATTGCATTATTTCTTAGTTTATGTACAAAATTCATTTGTGCTATTTGTTATTTTAGTTTTTGTCTAACAAAAGCTTATAATGGGTCGTTCATCTATTGCTAATCAATGTTCTAGGTGCTCCAAAAATAGTAAAGATCTTTGATTTTAGGAAATTAACTACAATTTAGAATCATTCGATTTGGTGGCTATAGCTTCTACACATTTAGACACATAGTCTACGGCTAATAAAAGTAGATATTTCCATTAGATGATGGAAATTAAAAGGTCCTATGAAATCTATTCAATAAACATAAAATACTTTTCAAAATAGAATATGACACAAGGGCATTTGGTTCCTACGTTCTAAGTTTTCGGTTATTTGACAATTTGGACAAGCTTTCGTGTAAACATAGCAATCGTTGAATAAAGTAGGCCAAAAGAATCTTAAGTCTAGTATTTTACGAGTTGTATGACATGGATCAAAATGTCCTCCACAGTTAGTGTTTGGATTTTGATTTGATTAATAAAATTTGGATTTTTAGCGGGTGTATCCAATTTGACAAATCCATTGAATTTTTTTTAAATAATGGATTTTCATGGGTTTCATGGCATTTGATAGTTTTGGAAGGACTTGATCAAAATCCATCCAAATCTCATGGCCAGGGGTAAGATTTTGTTATGTGTATTTTTTGAATAGAATTTCACTAAAATCCATTAAAATCTACCAAAATTTTAATGTAGTTTAAAAATTAAATACACCTAGACTTTTTAGAAATCCATTAAAATCGGTTGAAATTCTAATGGAATACCCCTTGACTTTTCAAAAGTCCATTAAAATCTTCCGAAATCCAAATTAAATACACCTCGATTTCAAAATCATTCAAACTCTTTTAAAATCATTTCAAATAATCCAATTGAATACTTAGAAAATGAAGTTCTCTTTCAGTTTTTAGGTTTTTTGTACTTTGTTGAAAACATAGGCAGAGAGAAATATTTTTTTTTAATTCAGGTATTCAAAAATCTCAAGTATTTGCATAATCAACAAATAGTGAAGAAAATTATCTTTTTTCTTTGCTATGATTAATTCGTGGATTCTTAGCTGACAAAGATTACACCATATCGTTAGAAAATGATAAATAATAAGCTAATCATCATAAAAAAAATACAAAAATCAACTGCTTCCAAAATTTGAAAGAAAACCAACTAAACAACTTCCTTGTGTCTTTAGACTACTATAATACATAACTAGTCGACATCTCGCGCGGGAAGCGGGCAAATACCAATTATTAATATTTTAGATAAAAATAAATTTTGAGGTAAAGTTAAAAAAAATTATGAGAAAAATTTATTGCGTAATTCTCAATGAACTCAAAACCAAGAATAATATTATCCAATTTCTCTAAAAAATACACAAATTACGGATTGTTGTATGGTTAGTGTACACATTGTCTTTCGATCCCACTATGTAAGCTCTAAACTTGTCATACGCAAACACTACTGCCAATAGCTTGTTTTATGTGGTAGTATAATTTTGTTGTGTTGGGTCTAATGTTTTACTTGCATAGTATATAGCTCTAAATGGTCTATCTCTCTCTGGCCATACATTGCTCCTACCGCATAGTCACTTGCATCACACATTATTTAAAAGTTAGATTCCAATCTGGTACTACCACTATTGGTGCTGAAAGTAAAGCTAATTTCAAGGTCTCAAATGCATTTACACATGCCGGACTCATTTCAAATGGAATATCTTTTTCCAACAAGATGAACATTGGTTTAGTGATATTTGAAAAATCCTTGATAAACCTAATATAGAAACTCGCATGTCCTAAAAAGCTCCTTATATCTTTAATGTTTATTGATATAGGAAGTTTCTACATTAGCGCTATTTTTGCTCTATCAACCTCTAATCCATGAGCGGACATTCTATGTCCTAAAACAATTCATTCTCGAACCATGAAGTGACACTTTTCCCAATTAAGTACTAAATTCATGTCTACACATCTTTTCAATACTAAGGCAAAATTTTGTAAGCATAAGTCAAACGATGCTCCAAATATTGAAAAATCATCCATAAACACCTCCATAATATCCTCTACCATATCAAAGAAAATAACATCATACATATTTGAAATGTTGTTGGTGCGTTGGCATCCTTCTAAATGCAAATGTTCCATAAGGACAAGTAAACATAGTTTTCTCTTGATCTTCTAGTGCTATAGCAATTTGATTATATCCCGAATACCAATCTTGGAAACAGTGGTATTCATATCATGCAAAACTATCCAACATCTGATCAATGAATGGTAAAGGGAAGTGATCTTTCTTTGGAGCCTTATTTAATTTCAGATAATCAATGCAAACTCTCCAACTAGTTACTATTCCGGTGGACAAGTTTTCTCCATTTTCAGTCTGAATAATGGTCATTCTTCCTTTCTTTGGTATCACATGTATTGGTGAAACCCATGAACTGTTTGAGATAGCATAAATGATGCCGAATTTCAACCATTTTAAAATCTTTTTCTTTACCACTTCTTTCATCACTAGACTTAACCACATTTGAGCTTCAATTGATTGTTTATGATTCTCTCCAATTAAGATTTTATGCATACAGATAATTGGATTAATTCCTCTTAAATCTTTGATTGTCTGTCCTAATGGTGGCTAATGCTCTCTTCAAACTCGAAGCAATTCTTCTTACTCTAATTTTGCTAAAGTTGCAGAAATAATAATAGGATACGTTGAATTTTCTCCTAAGTATGCGCATCTCAAATGATCTGGCAAAGGTTTTAACTCTACCGTTGATTCAATAACTGCACTCTCCACTTCTATTTCTAGTTTCTTAAAACCTTTATGAAACTTTGGAGGTCCTATTGGTGATAGAGCATTAACTGCCTCCTGAAGCTCACCCTTAACTGTAGAGCTTGTTGTTATGCTTTGAACCAGACAATGCTCTAGTGGGTCTTCTGGCATATATTCCTTGGTTATCTCTGAAACACAATCAGATATTAGATCTTTGGCATCAATAATTTTACAATGCGCTCCCTCACTTGGAAATTTCAAGGTCTTGTAGATATTGAACATAACTTCCTCATCATTGTCTCGCAACCTTAATTCTCTCTCTTAAACATCTATCAAAGCTCTTGCGGTTGCTAGAAACGGTCTCCCCCTAAATTAATAGTACCTATGCATCCACTTCCATATCAAACACTATAAAATCAATGGGAAAAATGAACTTATCCACTTTTACCAATACGTCTTCAATCACTACTTTTCGATAAGTTACTGATCAATCTACTAAATGCAAAGTCATGTTGGTCGGCTTCACTTCTCCCAAACCTAACTTCTTAAAAACTAATAAGGGCATCAAATTTATGCTTGCTCTAAAGTCACATAGGACCTTATCAAAAAATGTATTCCTATGGTGCATGAAATAGAAAGCTTCCTAGGTCTTTCAATTATTGAGGTAACTTCCTTTGTAAGATAACACTTCATTCTTCTGTCAAGTTAACCATTTCATATTCATCCAATCGCACTTTCCTTGCTATTATGTCCTTCAAAAACTTTATATAATTTGGCATATGTTCCAATGCATTAGCGAATGGGATGTTTGTGTAGCTTCTAGAACATCTCTACAAACTTCTTGAATTGTTCTTGATCTTTCTGCTTCTTGAATCACTAAGGATATGGTAGTAGTGGATTGAATAATGGTGGATTGTCATGAAATTTACTCTCCCTGGTACCACACCTTTTTTCTGCATCTCTCCCCTACTTTCTTTTGAGCAGATTCTGATTCTTCAGTTGGTGCAACTTCTTTTTGCTTACTTATGTCATTTTCCATGTGTTTTGAATCCTTTTAATGCTGCTTATCAATTGGTTTCCTTTTGTCATTTGATGTATCTTTTAATTGCACTGGATCATTAGTTGTTTTTCCACTTCTTAGTTGGACTACATTTACATTCTCCATAGGATTTGTGCTTATATTACTCGAAAATTGTCATTTTCTCCTTGAATTCAAAGCACTGGCTAGTTGACCAATCAATTTCTCCAGGTTCTTAATGGATTATGTTCTCTCATCATCCATCCACTTAAATGTTTGCTTCACATTTTCCATATCTTTCTCATGCCTTTCATGACGTTCCCTATTGTTGATGTCAATGACTTGCAATAATCTTTCAATTTACTTCAATGAAGTTATTTCTTCACTTTGGCCTAGCTTCCCTTATTAGACTTGTTGATCAAGACCTGGAGGTAGCTTCAGTGCATTATTAGGATTTCCATATGAGAAGTTCTGGTTATTTTATACTTGATAATATCTTTGAGGAGCCATTCCTCTCGGCCTGAAGTTGTTCCTATAGTTTTAGTTGTTCATGAAATTAAGATCTTCAAACTTCATTCCTTTTTGCATGTCCAATATATTTACCACCATTGCTTGGTGATTAACGAGCTGCTGCATTGCTTGCACTTATGGACTTGATTATCCCATTTGTAGCTTCGCCATCTGCTTACTCAGGTTTGATAGTTGTGCCATAATTGCTGCTTGTGAATCAGTCTCATATACTCCTTCTAGTTTTCTAACTTTGGAACGAGTTCCTGCTATATAATTCAAGGACATAAGATCTAGAAGATCTAATGCTCCATCTTCATCCTTCGTTATTAGAGAACCACCTACTACGATATCCATAATGTTCTTATGTTATGATTCATTCTATAGTAGATGATATGTAGTTATGCCTACTTCACATATCCATGTCCTAGACATATCCTCATCATTTCTTTAAATGTTTTCCAAGCCTCACCAAGAGACTCGGTATCCTCTTACTTGAATTGGTTGATTTCCAATGTCCTGGAAATTTCCTCATCATTTCTTTGAAGTGTTTTTGATGATTCGTCTCGTAAAGCAGCTATCACACATCTCGAGGCAGTCGCGTGCGTTCTACATTGAGTTCAGATGGTGCTTGGTTGATGTGCTAATGGTTTTGAATGCATAAAGTTGAAGAAAACACAATAAATTTGGCTAAGTATACAAAGTATTGATGTAGTGGTTCTGTAATAGCCCGCTTTAATTAATCTTGATTAATTTATTAATTATTGATTATGACCCTAAGCTCAGACCCACGTGGATAACATGAAAATGTATAGGGCCCGTCTGAAGAGGAGAATTATGGTTTTTTTTGTATGACGCGTGTTAGTTTATTGTATTATTAGTTAATATTTGCACCGCACTAGTGTTAATTAGAATCTCAATTGGTTGCGTTGTACATGCGTTGCGCGATGAGAGTGTAGGACGCTGCAGGGTGTGCGTAATGCGGGTGTATGGGGTAGTCAAATTGGTCTCACCCTCACTAAGCTCTCCTCCCACAACATTCTTGACTCCGGCCTCACCAACTCTTGCGCCGGCGACCTTCCAAGGTTGAGGTAAGTGGTGGTTATTGTTAAGATTAAGTTTTGGCGAAGTTTGAGAGTTTTAATGGTGAAGTGGGGTGGTTTGTAGAGTTGTGGTGATTGTTGTTGACGTTATTTTTATTTTTGTTGTTGTTGTTAAAAATAGATAAATAAACTATGTTTCGTCTCTGCTCTAGAAACAAATTTGTTTTTGGAGAGAGACGAATTTGGGCTGGGCCTAGCTGCCTAGGCGGGCTGGGCCTAGCTGCTCAGGCTTAGACGAGTCGGGCATAACCAAATCGGGCCTGATTAAGACCCAACCCCTATAAAAATAAATAAAGATTTTAAAAATTAAAATAAAGAAGTTGTAAATATAATAAATCATAGAAAAAATAAGAAAATTAGATAGAAAATCATGAAAAAATCTAGAAAAATCAGAGAAAATATGAAAAAATTAGGAAAAAAATAGAAAAATGGCTTTCGAGACTCTTTCGAACGTTTGGCAACCCCGGTGCAACTAGAAAATTGTGCCACCGCTAAATTTGGAATGAAATTGTAATTTTTGTTTTACATTATAAAATCCTCTAAATGTGACACTGAAATACTTCCAAATGGTAAAAACTGGAAACCAGGGAATTAGGAGACTAGTCGGGTGTCGGGTGTGCAATTCGAGGCACGAGCAGTCACTTTAGAGCAATTTCACGAACATGGACTTAAGGAAATCCACGAGAATGTTATCTTAAAATTTACTTATTTACTTGTAATTTTCTTATTTCAATGTTTTTTTCGCCATTTTGGCTTGCTTACTCTATTCCTGCATGTGTCTGTGTATGGTTGACATGACGGTATGACCACTTTCTGGCACTCTCGTAGATGACGATCCGATTGTTGCTACGGTGTTGGTCATACCTTAGACTACACATGAGATTTTTCTCTTCGAGTCGATGATCTCGAGAGTGGGTTGACGTAAGGCTCGCCTTTGTCACAGAGTTCCTCTCTTTTGAGGCGTTAGGCAAAAGTCCACCTTCCGACAAACGGAGTTCCTTGTTTCGACTGTGAAGAGGAGGCGAGGATTACCTCGCCACCAGGGCCTTCTCGGTTTAGTATTTGCGTTTAATGGCTCGATAGCTATAAACCACATTTGCATTTCATATTCTTATTTATCTCCATGACTTACATTTCCATTTATTTACCTTCCTGCATGAATTGTAGCACTTTATTTGGATTTCTTTTGAATACTAACTGAATTTCTGTAGGATTTACTCACTGGAATTTGTCATTATTCTTTGAGATCATTTTGGGACACTTATTACCTGATACATGTATGCTGACACTTACTAACCTTTTTATCGCCTTTATTAATATACATGGTATCCGTTTGCCATGTTTCCGCCCTATAGGTTTGTTAATCAGTGCAAAACTTGATTACTTTACTTATTTGCATACTTTTAAAACTTCCATTATTAAAACAACTCAAAACAAAAAAATCAAGATGTAAAACTCTATAACTTAGTCGAAAAGGACTAAGTCGAATCATTTGATGGTTAGTTCATGGGAGTTATAGATAGGTGTGTGGGTGATGGGGCATAACCTGGTGACACATATTGTGATGTGGCGATGCCTGGTTTTCCTCGAAATTTAAGCCCGTCACAGTTGGTATAATATAGCCGAATAAAACTTAACAAACAAACATCAAATGTGGAAACCTATAAATCTTGACATAGAACCTTTAGTTGGGAAGTTTAGTGCTGTAGATTTTTTTTTGTGTTATGTCTTGATTGTATTATATATACACCTATTAGTAGTCTAATCCGACATGCAAATACCGTTGTATACACTAATGGGCAACAACCGATCGCAGTTGGCATTGGTGCCATGACGAGTGATACAATGCGTATAATTATTTCTAATCTGACTTTTCGTAAGATGGTTATTCCATAAGATCTACAATTGGCAGAGATCCGCATACTCCTCAGGGCTCAGGCTACTGTTGATGTGACGAGGGATACACGAGGTGATGGACACATATGCGACAAAGTAGAAGACTCATACATCGATACTCATACCTTCACCAGAGACAGTACCTACTGAGCAGAATATTAAGGCAGTGAAGAGGGGTAAGTGGAGACAAGGCTAAAGTTTAGGGAATAGTCAGCCATTGTCAAGAAAAATACTCATTAGTTTCCAGTGCAGCCATAAAGGACATAAAAAGAAAGAGTCTAGTATAGGCCAACGACTTTGACATCAACACCACCACTTAGTAGTCAAACGACATCACCTAAAGAGAAATAACTAGTTATTTGCTTCGGATGTGAGGAACTATGACCTTACAAGATTAAATGTTCGTAGAAGCTCAGTGGTGTCAGTTGCAACATCATCAATACTAATGATGCCGCTATGGGCTAAAGCCCACAGTTTATGAAACTTATGAATATTACAATAAGGGCAAGATTCAACTACTAGTTAAGTTATTACATGATTAGAGATGGTGACGTTATATCATTTTATACCAAGCTACGTGATAGCTGAGTTAGATATTGATCATATTTAGATTCAACATATACCTTAATCTTGGCATGACACCCGAAGGTAAGGTGCAACCCTAACCAAATTGGTATGGGATGCCTATTATAGGTTGGCAGAAGATAATTGTTAAGAAGGTTTCTGTAACCCAGGACTCTCGAGATTAATACGCCACCAGGTTGGTTATTTCAACGAGTAAGGAAGGGTAGTTTAAAAATGTAGTTAAAAATTATCAACGAAATTAAAGACTATCACACCTCAAGCTCTCATCGAGACTAGGATGTATGATAATTATTTCATGCATACCGCGGGTTGCGAGTCGAGAAACTCTATTGGCTTAAACACTATTTAGGGAAATGACATATGCAAGATAAGAAGGACATTTGCCTGAGCTGACACGTATAGGGTGTGTAGTACGATAGTTGACATTTGTGAGTAAGGTATAGAAAATCATACATGATAGCTAGAAAATAATGTCTAGTTTTGAATACACTGTAGACTCCACGGATCGTTAGGTCAACGATCAAGAGCATGTCAAAGATGTAAGATAAATGTGTTTATAACATATTTTATGGGAACAAATAGTGTTGAGATAAATTGGAACAACACGAAAGCAAGTACATACTCCTTTAACTCTGGCCAGAGCACTGGAGTAGTCTTAAATGAATATCAGCCGCGAGTAACTCCACTATTATGCCACGATTTATCGTGGTCAGTGAGATCGGTGGAGCCCCAGTGCTATCTCTTGGACAAAGAAAAAATATGGAGTGGGAGCCGAGAAAGAGTCTGCGAACATATCTGAGGTTGAAAATGACCTCAAGCCAACTTAAGGAATAGGTTGTTTCAAATTTCCCGTGAATCTATAAATGAATCAATTGCAAGAAGTTTTTCACTTGATATTAGTTCGACCTAAACGAGAACTCACAAAATTTTGGGACAATGTCTCATAAGGACGTGGAAAGCCTTAAAAGCTTAGAGATTAGGATCGAACTAAGCGAGTGTGAGTCACAAGTCCAAGGGTTAGAAGGTTTAAGTTGCGTGATGGAGCATGAAAGTTTATAAGGGATGTATTATGATTATTGCCTTGGACAATATGTTTAGACTCACTACGAAAAAAATGAATATTTAGGTTTTTAGTCGGTCTTGTTTTTCTGACTAGTCCATAAGAGAAGCTTGGAAGATCAGAGAAAGACCCACCAAGCCAACTCAGAATGAGTTGGATTTCGTTAAGTCCAATCAGATAAAGGGATGCCTATAACAAGAGAATAACACAAAACTTAACTCCAAGACAGAAAAGTTTGTCGCAGTTAAAAATAAAGATTTAACTATTTCGCTGATAAGTTGAAGACTCTAGATATGCGTTAAGGATAGAGAGTAGGGGTTTCAACTCAGGAAGTCGGAAAAAAGACATTAAGAGACGAAATTGGAGTTAGCACGATGACTTTTACTGTAAGTATTAGGTCTAGCATCATGATAAGAAGCAAAAGAGGCGTATTGTATATAAATCTAGAATCTATACATGCACGACTCTTCAGAGAATCAAGGGAAGCAAGGGTCAACCTTATTATATGAGTAGTTAGTCTCTTTAGGTCCTAGTACATGTGAGTTACAACCTAGTTATTTATACGCCGTTGAGAGGCTTGATGAGATGATTTGTGACTTATACATGAGAATGTGTTACTCATGACGGATGTGGTCGCAGACTTGTTAGAATATTGTTACTGCCTAAGTGTACGCATGTGCCTAGAGAATAACATATTTATGTTTCTATACGATGTATAAGTTGGAGTTGGTGACGACCACTTGATAGTGACCTATTAATTGACTCGGGATTCATATCACATGAGTTTAAGTGTCCTCACTATTTGATTCGGTTATAATTGCTATGTAGGAGATGAAATACTTCAAGAAAAAATGGTCATATTGTGCTGCGGACTAGGGCATAAGTTTTGGAAGTACTGCTAGAGAATCTAAAACTCACCTTCATATGAGACTGAGCATATGGAGTTTCAAGTGTAGTTCGATAGTTAATCATGCTTGTTTAGTACCACATTAGAGTTTTCAATATCTTAAATGTGATTATATAGTAAAACAACAAAGAAGTATCTGATAATATTTTCATTACAAATGGGTAACTTGACAGGTTTTTAGGCAGGACATGAACTGAGATGACAGGTTGCAAGGTTGCCAACAAAGATGGCGGAAGAGGGAAGGTATTGCCATATAATTTTTATTCCTGTGTTAGTTTGGCAAGCACCTTTATCTCGATAAAACACGATTACCTCTAAATTTGAATACAAGGGTTAGTGCTTAGGTCCAGGGCACCCAATTGTAGTCAACTGACATGTGAAAAGAATATGGTTTGTGTGAGCACTTAAAATGAGATTTACCTGTCGCTAATTGGACAAATTTTTTTTAAAGGATTTATAATGAAGACCAGATTAAGGTCTCATATAATATCAGATAATGCCGACAAGTTGAGCCAAGATACTGCCTCAAGACGCGGGGGGTCACACAGGTTGGATCAGACACGTATGACGGTGTTATAGACTATTGAATAAGAAGGAAAAAAATAAGCATTTAAGTACCGCAACAAGATGAGCTATAAGGTAAACCATTGGTCTACTTGAAGGTTTCTCTCTTGTGGTAGGAAGGGCTGCTACAGAAAGATAAAGCCTGATGTTATAGAAGAGTGATTTTGGGAACAAAAAGGGCACTCCACTGGCGCCATCTAGACGGACACAGTCGATGTGACCGAGATCTTTTTTTGTGGTTTTTTGGGGGTGATTTCTCTTCTATGTATTGATCTTCTATTAGAATTGTTTAAGATTATGTTAGGTGTATGTTTGTTGTTTCATAGGTTTTTGTTGTTGGGTTTCGATACTTTCCCTTTTGGAGGGTTGTTTTCCCTTTGTCGGGGCCATCTTCCGGTTGTAATCGGCTTTTCTCCCCATCAATTATGCATTCGATGGTGGATGTTGTGAGGTTATCTTGCCTCCGTTATTCTAAAGGAGACTGAGCTTCTTTATTGTATCATTGATGTAAGGGTTCTCACAAAATCAATGAATCTCAGTGTGTCTTTGACAAAAAAGCCTCATTTTCATGCACATAACATGACAACAAACGAAAAAAAAATTGAGGAAATTAGAAGGAGAATTGATAAAGATTTAGGCTTAATGTGGGGATTAGGCTTGGCGGTGCCATGTTTTGTGGTTAGGGTCGTCACATTATTACTATAGCTTAAGATAAAAACAAATGAGGAGATAGATGTACTAATTTGATTATGAATAGTAAGTCAATATAGGAAGTCAATATAAGCTTTTGTATTGCGAGAATTTCCATTAATATAACGTAAAGGGTTGAAATGATGTCCCTTAAAGGTTCGGTCAACTAAAATTTGGCCAGGAGCCAGGAAATTCTAATTTCCTCTATCTCTTTGACGGAATAGTGATGGATAAGCAAAATCATTAAAGGTAAAGTTATGAAAAGTAATATATATAGTTATCTTATATAGTCTCTTAAAAGTTACGAAATTCTTTTTGAGAAAAAGGAAAGTCGAGAAATTTGAGACTAACGAAAATGACTTAGGGCAATATAAATAGTAAGACTGATTCAGTTATAAGTTTTTCTATTTCAAATAAAGATTAGTTGAGGAAGACTTCAATTTATCAAAAGATTATAAGAGTTCGTATTATCCTTAGTTAGATATTTGAAAATAGAAAAGATTGAAATTGCTTTTGTAAGTCAAATTGAAGAGACCAAAAGTAGTCTAAATGTTGATCGGAGCCTTGATTAGTCTATAAAGGGACTAATAGTGAGATAAATATGAGAATAGCTTAAGTAGACTCTGTATATAGAAATGAGACGTAGAGATGACTTGTGATTATTAGAAATGACATGAACAGATTCTTTTAAAGGTAAGGCATTAGAGTAGTTGTGTATGACCAAAAGTCTGTAACTCCGAAGCATTCTCACAATTCATTCAAAGCGTAAAAGACTTGTATGGCGCCCACCTATCTTTGAATATTGAAAATAATTTATGGTGGTTTATATAAAAGAGTTTGTAACGTTTCATTAAAGTCAACTGGAAGTTGAAATATAAATAAATAAATTGTGTTGAAATTCAGACATGGTTATGAAAATAGGAATTTTAAAGTAATAAGTCCTGATGACACTTAAGATATCAAGCAATAAAGTTAATAAAACTTGATAGATCTTCATAAGAATCTGATAAAAAAAGTCAAAACTCCAATAATTAAAGTTTTCAACCAGTTAGTTATAGACAATTCTAAATAATACATTGTATATAGGTTCAATAGTGTAGTGGTACATTAAGTGGTTAGACAATGGTTAAGTCCAGAAGCACTAGTCATTATTGTCGGGTTTTTATGGTTCATACGCAGTGAAAAATTCAAAACCAATTTTGAAAAACCCCAACAGGATCGAAAATAAGTTCCATTAAACTAGAACTACAAAAGTAAACCATAATTTAATCTGTGATTTCCTTATCAGATTGTTCAATCTCCAATACGTTCAAGCGCGCATCCTCTATCGAAAATCCACATACAAACAGTGGCCACAATTTAGAGTGCAAGCCCCAATTAAGATTGAAAATGTTTTTCCTTATCTCCCAAAGTCAAGAGAACTTGAAAATAGCAAAAATAAAAATCTTATTCTTTTTTGGGTTTTAACTTCTATTAATGTGTAGATAACTTCACTTATAAAAGCTATTCGTAATACAACTATTATATTTAGGTAGTTTAAGCAAATTAGACATACACCCTTTTAATAAGTTATCATAAAACAAATCATAAGGGCTTTTATGCAATTAATTTTATCATATAAAATTCATTACTCTGGACCAATTGAAATTGCGCAAAGCCATTCTTTGTGTGTGACCCAATAGGTTCATGCGATGTTGGTAGTGAACCAAAACCCTTTGGTACACAAGTCATAACCAATCTCTAATAAGGTATTTTGACTTCACAAGTAGCCTGAATATCAAAATCGATATAACCTATTGAATAACATATATCATATCCTTTTGTCATGCGATATCTTTTGATTAATCATAAGACATGGAAAGTCACCCTTAATGTTCAATCGTACTAGTCTCGTTCTTTAGGTAGACTAAAAACTTCCAGATGACATTGATCATATCAATTTATTTAGACTTGGCCATTTTATAGTCTAACATATCAAGGGATCCATTGATATCTCTCTCTTTATGATAAGGAAAAATTATATCTTGATTACACACCTTCACATATTATTCACATGGTAACCAATCACAATCTTTATATTCGTTTAGTTAAGGACATTGTTTGATTGTGTCAAATTACCATGCTCCGAATATTGAAGTATATAATAATCTTAAGTTGAAGGACTAAATGATATACCTATCATTAGTAATACCTATTATTTAATCCATGTGGTGTTCTCATAGCGGGTCGGTCCAGTACCTTGGTCCCTAACAAGTACTCATGATCTCGATTCGTATACCTATACACATGATCATCACATGACCGTTAATCAAGATTCACACTAGTCTCCAATCATTATAGTTCCCAGTATAATGACCGACCAGGGACATTTAAGATATTTCAAAAAATACCTATGGATCTTATTATAAGGAAAACATGCAATCACTTATAACAAAATAGCAAATGAAAACCTCTATTTTAATAACTAAAATTATAAGATAAATAATGTTTATAGATTGACCTAGGGCACATGCCCCAATGTCTCCCACTTGTAGTAGGGTCAATCATTCATGTATCTAATACCTAATGACCTAACATGAACATCATATTTCGCTTGTAGAAGAGCCTTCGTCAAATGATCTGCAACATTATCTTTTGTAGGAACTCTACAAATCTTCACGTCTCTCCTCTCAATGATTTCTCGAATGAGATGAAAATGGCTAAGTATATGTTTGGATCGGTGGTGTGATCTTGGTTCCTTGGCTTGTGCTATCACCCTGTTATTGTCACAATATAAGCAAACGGGGTTAGCTGTACTCTGAACAACACAGAGTTCATAGATGAATTTTTCAATCTAAACCGCCTCTTTAGCTGCATAGGATGGTGCAATATACTCAGCTTTTGTTGTAGAATCAGCCACAGTGTCTTGCTTCAAACTTTTCTAGCTCACTGCACCTCCATTCAAAGTAAACACATATCAAGACTACAATCTAAAGTCATCTCTATCAGTTTGAAAAAACTTGTATCTGTGTAACCATTTAAAACAAGCTCATCTTCCAAACTTCCATAGACTAAAAACATTTCTTTAGTCATTCTTAAGTACTAAAGAATGTTTTTTACTGCTATCCAGTGACTCTCACCAGGATGAAACTGATATCTGCTTGTTGCACTCAAAGTGTATGATACATCATGTTAGGTGCATAACATCACATACATTATAAATCCAATAGTTGATGCATATGGAATCTTATTCATGCGTTCTCGATCATCATTAGTCTTAGGACATTGAGTCTTACTAAGATTTATATCATGAGATATTGGCAACAACCCTCTTTGAGAGTCTTGCATACTGAACCTATGCAATACCTTGTCAATATAAGTACTCTGAATTAGACCAATCAGCCTTTTAGACCTATCCCTATAGATCTTAATCCTAAGGATGTAGGCTGCATCTACTAAGCCATTCATTGAAACGCACTTCCCTAACGAAGATTTAACATCCTATATGTTGGGGCATGTGCCCTACGTCAATCCATTAACTGTCTTTATGAATACTTTTAGTTAATAAAATAGAGGATCTCATTTGCTGTTTATTATAATTAATTTGCATGTTTACATTATAATAAGATCCATGGGTATTTACAGAAATATCCTAAATATCCCTAGTCGATCATTATAATGTGAACTATAATGAATTAAGACTAGTGTGAGTCTTGATTGATGATCATATGATGATTATACGTATAGGGATACGAATCAAGATCACGAGTACTTGTTAGGGAACAAAGTATTGGACCGACCCATAAGAACATCACATGGATTAAGTCATAGTTGTTTCTCATGATATGTATATTTTTCAGTCCTCTGACTTGAGATTACCAGAGACTTCAACATTAGGAACACAATGATTTGACACAATCAAACGTTGTCTTTAACCAGACGATTATAAAGGTTGTGATTGGTTACTGTGTGAGCAATGTGATGAAGTTGTGTAATCGAGATAGGATTTGTCCCTCTCATATAAAGAGAGATATGGAGTGGATCCCTTAATGTGTTAGACTGTTAAAAGGCCTAGTCTAAGTGAATTGATATTGATCAATGTCACTTAGATGTTTTCACTCTCTTAGAGATCGAGACTAGTACGATTGAACATGTTGGATGACAATTCCATGCCTTATGTTTGATCAAAAGGATATCGTGTGACAAAAGGATGTTGTATACACTATTGATTAGGTTGTATCGATTTGATATTCATACAACTTGGGTAGTCATAATGTCTTGCTAGAGGCCGCTTATGACTTGTATACCAAAATGTGTTTTGGTACACCGCCAACGTTGTATGAGCCTATTGGGTCGCACACTAAGAATGGTTTTGCAAGATTTTAAGATGGTTCAGAAAAACAAATTTTATATGATAAAATTAATGACAAAAACGTCCTTGTGGTGTATTACACTTATACTTCTTTAAGTAGGGGTATATGTGTAATTTACTTAACCGTCTATATATAAGGGTTGTATAAATAGACGCTTTAAGTTCGAACACACGTATGAAAAGATTAAGGGTTGAAACTCTATTTTCGTTTCAGAAACGAATTAGGGTTTTCTGGTACGCTCTGGATCATTTTGGAGAGAAACAAAAAGGCTTGGTATTCTTTCGAAGCTAGCACTTCGAATCTCGGCCGCCATTCGTGTGTGTACTGCTGGTAGAGGGCGTTCATCGTTGGCAACGCCTTAGAGATCGATCAACCTTCAGAAAGGTATATTGCGACCGAGGTATGATTAAATTTTCATGGTTTAAACGTTTTTAATGGAATTAGATTCTGATCCTGTTGGGGGTTTTTGTCCAAACTGTTTTGTAATTTCCGCTGCGTATGAACCCCAAAACTCAACGCTATAGGGTTGGGATGTCATTTCCAATGAGTAATATATTATCAACATATAGTACCAAGACAACAACCACGTTCCCACTGACATTCTTGTATAAATAAGGCTCATTTTTATTTTTAATGAAGCTAAATTCCTTAATTGCTTCATCAAAACGATGATTCCAACTCCGAGAAGCTTGCTTTAATCCATAAATAGATCTTTGAAGCTTGCACACCTTCCTATAATTCTTAGGATGAACAAACCCTTCAGGCGATATCATATACACGTCTTTAACTTACTTTCCATTTAGAAAAAAAGTTTCTTTGACATCCATTTGCAGTATCTCATAGTCATAATATGCGGCTATAACAATTAGAATTCTAATGGATTTAAGCATGGCTATAGGAGAAAAAGTCTCATGATAATCAACACCTTGAGTATGTTTGAAACTTTTTGCTACTAGCCGCGCTTTATAAGTATGCACATTGCCATCTATGTCAATTTTTTTTCTTGAAAACCTATTTACATCCAATGGTCTTACCACCCTGAGGTAAATCAACAAGGTTCCAAACATGGTTATTGTAGCATCCCCTAACTTGATTACGGCAATACCTGGCCTGAAACCCTAATTAAGCCTATATTACCCTTACCAGACTTAACTAGAGCCAGCGGCCTTACCACCTACACCTGATAAGCATTACTGTATATCGATTATTGAAATAAAACAAATCATATACGCGGCGAAAATTTAAAACCTTTTTCAATAACCAAAATAAGATATAAAATGTTAAAACAAACTGGAATAAATCTCGGTTATATAATCACCCATCCCATGTGATATTATAAAATTGTAATTCAATACAAATATATAAGACCAGAGAAAGTCATTACATCGAAGAGAAGTTCAAAACTACTATAACTTCTCCATCATGTAGTCGTATCGCTCGTCAGATCTACCTATAATGTTAATTGGGGTTAGCGCTCAAACTTGCTTAGTAAGTAGGGATTCACACTAATCATCAACATTCCATATAATATTCAAGGATATCATGCAATAACAATATGCACCAATGATATCTAATAAGAATATGGAAATCATATAAATTCAATATATAAATGGATGCGAAGCAATTGTCTTTGGACTATTACACTGTAATCCCCATTTTATTTATAAAACACATTGTGCATATGTGATGTTTAGCCAATCAATTAATGCCTAATGGTTCTATCTTAAACCCTCTAGAGAATATGTAATCCACGCAACCTATTAATAGAATAGGATGTTACATATAGGCTGGGAAGCTAACCCATCTCCTGTATCACCTCGTCTCAATTCTAAGATCTTACTCTCATGAATCACATTAGACACCGTTTTCGGTTCATTAAAAAAACCATCACAGTGTACATAATCCCCCATTTCAATCCAACAACTACATGAGCTATATATACTAAATAGGAAGGCAATATTAATAAATAAGTGAATCCATACATACCTCGGGTATAAGTCTTTGTTTCCCAAATTTCTTAAGTTTCCAGCCATCTCACGTTTCCTCAGTGTTCCTCAATCTATCACCAATCATTTGTTATGAATTTAGGTCTAGTATACTCTAATTAGAACCCCTAGACCAAAAGTTCTCGACAAAGCACCCAAATCCAATAAGTTTTATATTGATCTAAGTGTGGATAGCGCGCTATGTCCTGGAGCTAGTGCACTATTCGCACTACTGAACTTGATACACACTTCTTGGGTCTGATAGTGCACTACCTAAAAAGGATAGTGTTTTATTTGTATGTCAGTCATCTTCCTCAGTACACGTAGCGCTATGGCCAATGCCTAGCGCGCTATGTGCACCAAACCTACAACACCAACACACTTCGACTAATCCAAACTTAACCCAAACCACATCCAAACTCAACAATTACACTCCTAATGATCCAGGAGGACCTCTAACAAGGTTATGAACCAATTCAAATAAAAAACAACCTCGGTTTACAGAGATTTGATCATCACGAGATAATTGAATATCAACAAACTCAAAAATCGAACCTACCAAAGTGATAATCATTAGCTTCTAATCTGTTTCAGCTCCTCAATTTGATTAAATTCGGCTCTCGGAACGACCTCCTTTGATCCGGAATAGAACCAACCTCCCGAACCCTTTCGAATTATCGATTGAATTGGATAAGAATAATTTTTCTTTATATATGGATTTCCTCGAGATACGTGTCGTGCTATCTCTAGACCGATCGCGTGGTTGATGCGTTAAAATGACACAACTTAAAGTGACATAAAATTTAACACATCTAGCACTTACGCTTCGTTCGAGACGATCCGATAATCCATATATTTCTAATATTCTTTTATTTTCCAATATATATATTTATATATTTAAAAACATATAATTATATATATCACGTATTATTCACCAATAAACTCACCGGACATGCCTACAAGTTTCCTTGAGCATGCACACTCTTGCCACGACTCCCTCGTCACACTTGGTATCTTGGTAAACCTTAGTTTATTAGGTATTTTCTGTTTTATAGGCTTGTGTCTATTTTCCTTATTATATAACAACCTATATAGAAATTGAATTAACAATCCAAACAAACACCATACATCATGCAAATGCACGCACACGCTAATCGAGGTACACCGAACTTAACCACGAGTCTAACCCGAGTAAATTAGCATTAGGATTAGTACTAATCACCAGTTTAAGGTAACGGGTCTTTACAGTCTCCCAATTTAAAGCAATTTCTTCCTTGAAATTAAAGTAATATGAAATTATCTGCAGTTTTGAAGAGAAATGGGAACTATTTCTCATACTTCCACTCTCAGGTTAGTTTCTCATTTTTTGTGAAATCCCTATTTCACTATAACAAAGGAAATCTCTTTGGTTCTCAGCTTTTTAAAATCTTACGATCAAGTGACCCACTTGACTGCTCTTCGTAAGATAAGTCTTCCCGAAAATCACATTCATTCCAACCAATCTTTGGAATGAACTGAGTCTCTATTTTATTAACATAGACTTATGGAACGCGTTAATAACTCTAACTAGTTGAAGAGGCAACTTTAACCTGTAACTACCAGGATTAATCTGTTCGCGTACTTTTAATGACTCAACCTTGAAGCTAGCTTACATTACAATCCAAACTTACACAACTCCTCTCATAAGTGAGACTTTCAACAAAACATATTTGTCATTTAAAAACTCTAAACACTAATGATATTTATTGGTGCATCTCTTTTGTTTTAGTTGTATTGTAGTCAAATGCTAGCTAATCTGCTACCTTTCCTCTGTGTAGTTCTAAATTAATTCCGGCTCCAACAAACTTGCATCTCAACTTCTGTCAAGACACTCCACTGAATGACATGGTTGACCATAGAAAGTTTCAAATGAGTATTCCATTCTAGCTTGACACCTGTTTTTATAAATGAACTCACACAGAGAAATGTATCTCTTCCAGTTATTATTAAACTTCAAGACACAAGCTTGAAGTATATCCTCTAGCACCAAAATCAATTACTCCGGTTACCTATCGGTCTACCGATAGTATACCATACTGGGTTAAGATCAGTTCCATAGTTGTCGCAACAATTCACTCCATCTTCTGAATGTGAATCTCGGATCCCTATCCGAAATAGTCGACACTAAAGCACCCTGAAATCTAACACCTCATGTATGTATATTTAGCATAAACAGTCCAGAGTATTTCACATAGAAACTGGCAAGAAATGCGCAGACTCCATCAACTATTAACTACAATTTTTACGGTATTATGCTTGCGCTAACTCAGAGATTAACTAGAAACAAAATCCACTGATCTATGTTTCCATTTCCATTCTAGAGTAGGCAGTGAATGCAATAAACCTCTGGGTTTCTTATGCTCAACCCTAATTTTCTAAAATATCTCACATCTCTTTATTATTCAACATCATTTTTCATTCCAGATTAACAATAAATACAGGCGCCTCATTTCATGATATTCCTTACTGCTATCTGGATGAATGCAGTAAAGAAATCTATGAATTTTTTGCAGCACTTCCTATCTCACCTAATCCTCAACTGGAATCCATAATCTATCCCTAAATCGTAATGCAATATTATCGGATACTGACTAATCAGTATAATCTACACTAGCTGTTAACCTCTAATGCTCTATATAATCCGGATTAGCTTTTTGACAACTAATAACCGCTGAATCTTCTCCAATTTAGTTTGAATCTGAACTCAAAAGATCAGATTAGTAGCTCCAAAATTAGCTCTCTCAGTTGATTACGTGTCAACTAAACTTACACCTATCATCATCACCATCATTTCCTCATGAAGTCTAAACTGAGAAGCTCTATTAATAGCTACATTTTCTCCATATACCTGAGTTGCAATTGTATACTGACAGTTTGTTAACACCTTTCTATGTAGTACTAAATTACTTAGGATCTAACAAATTTGTATCTTTACTTCTCGTCCCACACCGTTTAATGACAAAGTAAAGCATAGAAATTTTTAAAGTAAATACCTCAATTCTATATAAAACCTGTTAAACGCAACACCAGAGAACTCACAGTAAAAATTTCTTCTAGTAATTCATACTTTCCAATTCACAAACTCGTAAAGTATATTATGTAGACATCATGGTCAACTTCTGATATATTGTGTTAAGATTGAGAAAGGTCCCTCCGAGCTATTATACATATCTTCCCTCTGAGAAACAAATTTTCGGTTCCTTACCAAAATAATAATACTGGTTCTCCAAACACTCAACTCTTCCACACACATATATCTCGCTTACTTTTCCACGAGGATTTAAACCATAGTACTGGCAAGAAACTTTTTAAATTTGTCAGTTTTACAATTATATCAATAACCTTCAGTTGTCACCACAACTTAGGTTAATTCATCATTAATTTCTGAGCATGAAATATCATTCATATAAGCAAGAATAATATAACCCTCCGGGTTAAAACTATTCAGCTTCTACATGCTGATATATCTCATATTTCTTTATAAAATTGACACCGTCAATTTTATTTCATTTTAGGTCACCAACTATTCATTTTCATCACAATGAATTTTGGACTTCACATGAATAAATGTATTAAAGAAATTAATGAGATACTCACAACATTCTTGCCTCACTCTTTGTTTCAAGTTATAAGAACTTTTCTTACGTGCTCAGTGTTTTGATATGAGATCATCCTTTCCAACATCAGTAATTAATAGTCATCCTTGACCTACTTGATAATCTCAATCAACTCCTTCACTAATACAACACTCATTTCAATCGTTATTAGCTCAACTCCAATTTAAGCTCTAAAGAACAGACTTATAGTTAATGATCCAAACAACTCAGTTGATCATGTGCCTGCACAGGACTTCCATTTGGTCATCGGTAAATATCTCACCTAAAAGATATTACTGAGCAAATTTTATTATAACTATAGCCTCTGTCCCTTTCTTTTCAAAGCATTGTCAACACAATCACCTTGATGAGTGATGTTTTAGAGTGAGTTCCTAATACTTAGGAAAGTTTTAAGGTAACTTTCTTACCTTCTATTTTTATCACTCTGACAATTTTTATTTTTCAAACTTCCATAGTTTGAAATTCGTTATTTACTTTTACACCAGTCCACTGGTGTCATATTCTGAGGTTGTCTTTTAATGATTCCGCTAAGATTCTTATTAATCTCAAAAAATGATTAAAAGATCCTCAACAACCTTTATTCTTAATTTACAAGTGATGCCTTTCCATATTTGATACAACTACCAAATTAGCTATCCTGAGATTATCAGTCACCTATAGTTATTCTCCCAAATCTCGAACTATTTATATATAGCTGGAAATATGAGTTACAATTTTGCTTTATTGTGTCACCCACACATTCTTACCTAGATCATAAGTCTTAAAATGAACCTCTAACTTCTTCCACAATTTAGGTTTTGTCAAGCAAACATTGTAATCAAACTATACTTTCACTTTCCTCCAAGGCATCCTTGTATTCGATTTCAACTTATAATTAACACATACTCGAGTTAATTGAATAAATCACACAACGATATCACAGATCCCCAGATCAATCGTTTGTAATATTCAATTATTTCAAGTTTACTTTCCTCTTTTTACCATTATGTTGAATATAAGACAACCTCATATTGTCTTAATCATAGTCAAGTCCCTTGATTTACTGTTAATATTCAACACTCTTACCATTTATTATTCTTTGAAACTTAGCACTAGCATTTGCAAAAATCTGGTCTAAACCAACTTACTATTAGCAATTTACAATTCTATACGGTAATTGCTCGTGCCTTTTTTAAGTCTTCAAAGATTCCATGTTTTTATTGATAACACAATAATAACTTCATTACAATAGGGTTTTCCTTCACTTGACACCCTTAATTTATGAAAATAGCATGAGTTCAAGTAAGTTCTAGTGGTTTCCACCATCCATTTAAAATGACCCAGTATCTACCATCAATCATCTTATAAAGATATATATCCTTAGCTCTGATCATTTGCAGTGTGAAAATAAAATCTCAACTACCTCTTGAGAAGCGTTGATTTCACTCAAGTTAAGGAGTAGTCAATTCTGAGTAATGAATACTCATTTCGACTACTACACATTAATCCTTAGATTCCCCAAATCCTCAGATTCACTAACCACTCATTCTCCCTAATTTAGACTATACCAGTCTAATAGATCAGACTAGGACATCTTACTAACTCACTACTATATTCTTGATTTAACTGCCTTTTATTACTAAACCACTTGTTATTCCAATATGGATTCACAACATGACAGGAATATCAACTTCATAACAAGTTATGAAGTATAACTGCATTAGTGGTTTCCTAACTTCCATTAGGCTTTTATAATTTACCACTAATTTGTTTACTGAATAACTTTTATTACTTCCATACTAGTCTCAATACTAGTATTAAATCATCTTTCAATGTGGTCTTCCATCTTTGAATATTATTGAAAGTCATTCAGTATTTAATTATTTTATAATTTCCATTCTCCTAACACACACCCCAAGATCTTGATCCAATCGATACTTCTTCACTGACTATTATTTGTCTAATAATATCAGTAAGAAGAAAGATCACTAAATATGTTACTTGGAGAAGAGTTTTATTTCATATTTGTAACTTTTGTAATGTCTTTCCTTTTTGTCTATCCCCGAGGTTAAGACACTCCGGAGCTCTTACCTCCAACACCTTCTCATATCATGAGTAATAGATGGACTTTAACAGTCTTATTATTGTTCAGAAAAGACATAATTCTTATATCTACCACGTAGATATAGTATACACAACAAATAACATATTTTAGTCTTTTATCTTTTGGTTAACCCCTAAAATCACGATAAAAACCATTTATCAAACCCTAAGCTTATTCATAACTCGAGACCACTCTTCGAGTCGATAAACTTTGGTTCCTTTATTAGGGTAATTAGAGTACCTTAAAATTTTAAAGTAGGCTAACATTCCCTTTGAACACCATCCAAAAGTGAATGTATGGTCAGAGCCTTGTCCATGATACCCAACCGTGTCACTGTTACCACTTTATCCTTAAAAGTGATAAACCTAAACTCTGGCACCACACTGTATCAGAATTAGTCAATGTAACAAAGCTTTTAAACCTAATACTTTGAATCTTTATGTGTCAGAGATATTCCTTGATTCTAATAAATCTTTGAATAATGAAACCAAGTCTTATAAACCTTAGCTAACCTAGGCTCTGATACCAAACTGTAGCATCCCCTAACCTAATTAGGGCAATACCTGACTTGAAACCCTAATTAAGCCTAAATTACCCTTACCAGAGTTAACTAGAGCCAACAACCTTACCACATACACTTGATAAGCATTACTATATATCGATTATCGAAATAAAATAAATCATACACGCAACAAAAATCTAAAACCTTTTTCGATAACCAAAATTAAGATATACAATATTAAAAACAAACTGGAATAAACCTCAGTTATATAATCACCCATCCCATGTGATATTTCAAAACTGTAATTCAATACAAATATATAAGACAAGAGAAAGTCATTACATTGAAGAGAAGTTCAAAAATCCTATAACTTCTCCATCCTGTAGTCGTAGCGCTCGTCGGATCTACCTGTAATGTTAATTGGGATGAGCGCTCCAACTTGCTCAGTAAGTGGGGATTGACACTAACATCAACATTCCATATAATATTCAAGGATATCATGCAATAACAACATGCACCAATGATATCTTATAAGAATATAGAAATCATATAAATTCAATACATAAACGGATGCAAAGCAAATTTCTTTGGACTATTACACTGTTATCCTCATTTTATTTATAAAACTAGGGCCAATTACCCACCGACGCC
The DNA here is from genome assembly GCA_039657325.1 of Stephania cephalantha. Lineage (NCBI taxonomy): Eukaryota > Viridiplantae > Streptophyta > Magnoliopsida > Ranunculales > Menispermaceae > Stephania > Stephania cephalantha. The sequence goes on along the minus strand of CM077570.1, from coordinate 34,585,623 downwards.
ATTAATACGAGTGCTAAACCAACACACCGCGCCTATGTGACGTTTAGCAAATGGATTAATGCCCAATGGTTCTATCCTAAACCTTTTAGTGAATATGTAAACCATACTACCTATTAACTCAGTAGGATGTTACATATAAGTCGGGAAGCTAATCCATCTCCTATATCACCTCATCTCAATTCCAAGATCTTACTCTCGTGAATTACATTAGACACTGTTTTCTATTAATTAGAAAAACCATCACAGTGTACATAATCCCCCATTTCAATTAAACAACTACATGAGCTATATATACTAAATAGCTAGGTAATATTGATAAATAAGCGAATCCGTACTTACCTCGGGTTTAAGTCTCCGTTTCCCAAACTCCTTAAGTTTCAAGTCATCTCACATTTCCTCGGTGTTCCTCAACCCATCACCAATCATTTGTTGTCAATTTAGGTATAGTATACTCTTATTAGAACCCCTATACCTAAAGCTCTCGACAAACCACCTAAATCCAATCAATTTTGTACTAATCTGAGTGTGGAGAACGTGCTGTCCCGGAGCTAGTGTGCTATTCGCACTACTGAACTTCATACACACTTCTGGGGTCTGATTGTGTGATACTTGACATGGATAGTGCCTATTCGTATGTCAGTCATCTTCCCCAGTACGCGTATCGCTATGGCCAATGCCTAGCATGCTATGCGCGCCAGACCTGCAACACCAGCACACTTCGACCAATCCGAACTTGACCCAAACCACATCCAAACTCAACAATTACACCCCTAAATGATCCAGGAGGACCTCCAACGAGGTTATAAACCAATTCAAAACAACAACAACCTCAATTTACAAAGATTTGACCATCACAAGATAATTGAATATCAACAAACTCAAAAATCAAACATACCAAAGTGATGATCACTACCTTCTAATCCGTTTAAGCTCCTCAATTTGATTGAATTCGGCTCCCTGAACGACCTCCTTTGATCCGGAATCGAACCAACCTCCCAAACCCTTTCGAATTATCGATTGAATTGGATAAGAATAATTTTTTATTTTTTTATATATGGATTTCCTCGAGATACGTGCCGCGCTATCTAAAGACAGATCGCGTGGTTGATGCGTTAAAATGACACAACTTAAAATGACACGAAATTTGTAAAATCAAGCACTTACGCTTTGTTCGAGACAATTCGATAATCCATATATTTCTAATATTCTTTTATTCCCCAATATATATATTTATATATTTAAAAACTTATAAATGCATATATATATATATCGGGTATTATTCACCAATAAACTTACTGGACATGCCTACAAGTGTCCTTGAGTGTGCACACTCTTGCCACAACTCCCTCGTCACACTTGATGTCCCGATAAACCTTAGTTTATCGAATATTTTCTGTTTTATAGGCTTGTGTATAATTTCCTTATATACAACAACCTATATATAAATTGAATTAACAATCCAAACAAACACCATACATCATGTAAACGCACGCACACGCTAATCGAGGTACGCTGAACGTAACCATGAGCCTAACCCATGTAAATTAGGATTTGAATTAGTACTAATCACCAACTTAAGATAACGGGTCGTTACAATTATCATACATGGATTGCATCTTAGAATTCATGTCCTTAAGCCATTTATTTGCCTCATGGCTAGACACAACCTCCTGATAAATAGTTGGCTCATTTTGATCCATAAGTTATTCAAATCTCTCAGGCCTATGTCTTACCCTATCAGACCTACACGGGCCATGTGATATCTGTGGAGGTTCGACTAGTTCAAGACTTTGTTGATCTCTCATTGGCGGTTAAATGTTTATTTGTTGTTCTTGAACTTTTTCAAGACTTACTTTATTTCCATTGTCGTCTTTTGAAATAAACTCTTTTTTCCATAAAGACACCATTTCGAGTGACAAACATTTGCTCTTAATGAGATTATAAAAGTAGTAATGTCTAGTTTCTTTAGGATAACCAACAAATACACACTTGTTCAATTTTGCTGATAATTTTTTGAGATTTGTTATCGTATGAAAACCTCACAGCCCCAAATTTTAAGGAAAGACAAACTTGGTCTTTTCCTAAACCACATCTCATATGGTGTTTTATCAACCGCTTTAGAAGGAACATAATTCAGTTTAAATGCAATTGTTTCTAAGTCATAGCCCAGAAGGAAATAGGAAGATATATTGTGGAGTTGCTGGAGGAGTTAACTATAAGACAATCCCATAGTTTCTAAGATGATCATCAAACTCTTGGCTCAAATATTCACCACCTCGATCTTATCGAAGTTCTTTAATAGTTTTAGTAAGTTCATTTTGCACTTCATTTTGACATGTTTGAAACATCTCAAAATATTCACCTTTATGTTTCATGAGATACACGTAACTATATATGTTTCAATCATTGGTGAAAGTAATGAAGTAGTGATAACCAACTCTAGCCATTGTGTTTATAAGACCACATACTTTAATATGTATTAGACCCAATAAATCATTTGCCCTTTCACTATGTCTAGTAAAAGGAGTCTTTGTCAAATTTCCTAGTAAACAAGATACACATGTTTCATAGGATTCAAAATCAAATGAATATAAAACTCCATGTTTATGGAGTTTAAAAATGTGTTTCTCATTTATGTGGCCAAAACAACAATTCTAAAAGTAGGTTTGACTCAAATCATTTGACTTGAATCTCTTTGTATTTACATTTAGAATAGGAGTATATGTGAAACTTTTCATGTTTAGAATACAAAGACCATAACACAAATCATTATTAACTTAGAAAATGTCTTTACGAGAAATGGAGCATTTATTATTAGCAATAATGAAATTAAAACCATCAAAATCCGAACATGAAACTGATGTTTCTGCTCGAGGCAAGGACATAATAACAATTATTTAAAACTAAAACAAGTCCACTAGGTAAAATTAACTCATAACATCCTACAACCAACGCAACAACCTTTGCTCCAATTCCAACTCGTAGGATGACTTGTCTTTTCTTTAGCATCCTACTTTTGGTGAGACCCTGCAAATTAATACAAATGCGAGGTCCACATTTGGTATCCAATACCCAGGAATCACTAGTAGACAAGTTAACTTCAACAACGTAAATACTTGAAGTAATAGTCACACTACTCTTATTTTTCTTTAGAACTCGAAGATAGAGCTTGCAATTTTTGAACCAATGCGCAGGAGCATGGCAGAAATGACAATTTCCTTCCTTTTCCTTTCACTTTTGGGACTCTGAAAGTCATAAAAGCCTTGACAACATTAGCCTTGCCTTTAGCCTTCTTCTTCATAGCCTTTCTTTTCTGAACCATCAACACATTAGCAATGGGTTTCTTGACGTTCACTCAATAATTTTAAGCATCAAATGCAACTTTAAGATAAAATTCTTCATATTATTCATGTTATAGGTCATCATAAATTGTGAATAACTACCAGACAATAAATTTAGGATAAAATCCATAGTCAACTCTAAGCTTTTAAGAAATCCAAGTCTGTCAAGATGGTCAATATAGCGCTTCATTTACATAACATGAGGACTAACTGATGCATTCCTACCTTCATTTTGCAAGAATGAAGATTCTTGACTTTCTCGAACCTTTCTTGCCTAGCCTGTTGTTGGTACATTTTCGTCAGCATCGTAGCCATGTCATATGCTTCCATGTGTTCCATGTCCTTCTTAAGTTCAAGAACCATGATTGCCAACATAATGCATGCAACATTAGTTGAGTCATTGACATGCTTAGTATATGCATCCTTCACGGCTCTTAAAGCATTGGCTGTTGGTTCCTTTGGAATAGGATCATCCAAGACATACAACTAGCGTTCATGGTTAAGGACAATTCTCAAGTTTCCTAACCAGTCTTAAAAGTTTATCTCAAACAACTTATCCTTCTCAATGAGGGATCTCAGTGACAAGGGATTAGTGTGATTTGAAGAGGCCATAGATCTATAACGAAGATTATGTAAAAGTTCATTTTAGTATAGAGGAATAGACTCCCATTAAATTAAAAACCCTCTTAAAAATACTATGTTAATTTAAGGGACTAAAATCCATGTTTCACCTAATTCAAAGAAAACTAAGGCATAACACTTTGAATTAGGTTATTTAAGTAGGTACCTATTACCACTTACATCATATGTAACTTTTAGTTATTTCATTTATGAGATTATGACATCTTACTTCTTAGCATGTTTTATCTCATCTTTTGCCTAAAGCCCAAAACCATTTTGATAGCTTTATCAAGTCTTACCATTTAAAACAATAGAGTAACTGTTTCTCAACTTGCCTCTCCAAGATAACATAATAGATTCTGCGGAGGCAAACTCATATTGATGTGATCGAAGCCTTGTGAAATGTTTGAGAATGGATGACACTTGACAAAAAAATTGGAAGAGAGATTTTTATTTGTTATAGTGATACAATTTAAACAAAATAAATATCATTTATTACATTGCACGTACAATCACTAAAAAAGTTAGAAACTTTTACTAATATTGACTATTATATGAATTTCCTTACGCTATGAAAAGTTAGTAGCGGTCCCGCTGGCCGATTAGCGGGCGCTAGTTCCGCTGGCCGATTAGCATAGGAGGCACCACTACTTTTTTATTGTTTTGTTTTTTTAAACGACTTTCAATTCCGAAAATTGAAAATCTCCTAAAATTTCTCATTAATTTAGTTAATCCAATTGACCAAAACCGCCCCTTATTTTTAATTCCAAAAAATGATAATTAAAGCATTTTTAATTAATTTGGAAACCTTTAACTTAATATCTTATCCTAATCCAATTAGAATTTGAGATACTTTAAATCCTTATTCATTATGAATTTGTTATATATCTCACCTATCTTATAGGATTTGTAATTCTTATCTGATTACAAGTTTTTCTCCTATCTAATAGGAATATAACAGATAACCACAATAAGATATATGATCAAAATCAATTTCGATTCTTATGCATGCAAAACAAGCAATTGAGTCAAAAAACAAAATATTAATCATGCAATCAACACCAGAATCATATTAAAATAATCATGATTTCAATCGTGGAGACATACATAATTATTGAACAAAAATGAAAAATGTATTCAACACTAGAATCATATTACCCTAAACATGAGTTCTACCATGAACATACAAAATTCACATAGTTCAATATTAAAAACATACGTTAATCAAAATATTCTAAATATGAATTCTATCATTGAATCAAATCACGCGTATGTATCAAATACAAGAATTAATGATATGTTTTGAAACCAATTCTTGATAACAACTATCACAGAACCTATATGTACATCATATGTACATTAATCAAGATTATGTTTTCACACATATATCATATATACATTAGAGAAAACATGCAAACGTTTGATAGAACTGAGCCTAATGCTCTTATACCACTATTATGTTTTTAGGGTTCATACGCATCATAAAATTCAATTTTTTTTTGAAAAACCCAACAGGACTGAAAATAAATTCTATTAAACTAGATCTATAAAAGTAAACTTTCAGACCCTATCTAATTAGGGCATCTAACTGGCCTAGATTACCTTAACTCCTAGATAACCTAGCAGTCTTAACCTCTCATTCAATAAATAATTAAAATATATCAGAGTAATTATCAAATACGATTCTTTATCAAGCACAAAGGGGGTTCTACAACGAATCTTGTACCTCAAAGTTCAGTAAAGATTAATTATATAATCCTCAAAATTTCGTAAAAAAATTTCACCAGCATCTCCTCTATTTTAAAGCCTACACTAGAAAACCTAGCCTTCAAAAATCTTCAGCAAACCTGCTCAACTTGGTGGAAATGCCGAAGGACTCACAATCAACTCCATAACAAAATATATCGCATTAATAACGATTATTTATTCATTCTGACCTATCTCAGACTTTCAACATTATTAAATCATTAATACCTTAACTTCTTGGCATTCCAATCCATCCTAAAACCTTTAAAACAATTCCAAACCTTATCAAAACCATTTCAACACTTTTAAAAGATATCCTAACCTCACACGAACCCAAAAACTCATTTATACAATATTTTTTATTCAAAAGTAATACAAACATAGAAAGAAAGAAACTAAGTCACCATTAATCGAAAAGTTTTTCCTTTCCTTTGTCGCCACTAAAACCTGTCAAAATCCAATTATAAAAATTCGATAATGTCAAATAAGTAAATCCCACACTATCCAGTACACCTGTAGTAATCAAATGCATAATAATCCAAGGAATTGAAACGAACAATATAATCCAAGGAATTTAAATACAACTGTGAATCCATCTCGTTTCTGTTATCCGAACACAATCAGACGATCGGTATCCGAAAGTGGTAAGTAAACAGTAATAAGGACTCATGCGCGGGGAGAATAACCAAACGAGTCTTGTTCCACTAGACCATGGGAGTATAATTTGATTCAACGTGATCTAATGATAACAACGTTATATAGTGTTCAAACATAATATAGTGTTCAATAACCTGGATATAGACACTATAAGGAGACTCGTAACGCCTTACCCTCCCAAACCATGTATGCATGTGCAACAAAAATGCAATTCAAGTATCAATGCAATCTATACGAAATATTATCATAAAATGTAAATGTTACTATGGGATTTACTTAACCTTACAAATAGCCAACTTCAAGCTTAATTTTTGAGGTTCCCGGAGCATCGAATCAATTTGAAAATTGTTCCAATAGCTTCCCTGCATACCTAATTATATTGTGGGTCAAGCCTCAAGTGAAACAATATCACGAAGCCCAATGAAAACCGCGATTAAAGTACGCTTTAGAACAATCTCTAAAAATATTAATTTATATAACTATTTCAACTAGCTTTCAACTAGCCAACTTGGGGTGAATTTTTAACCATGAAAACTTCAATATTAGTCATGATGACCTAAAAGGAACTTGTAGTACTCATAGCCTACTTTCCATTGACTCTAAGAACACCCAAATCGAATCACCGACGGAGAAGTTATGATTTTTCCCATATGGCATGTCGACTCGACACCTTTATATATTTTGAACTAAAAAAAACTTCTCCAAATTAATATTTTCGCAACTAAATCCTCAAAACTCAACAATAAAAGCCACGAAACTACCTGATACCAAGACAAAAATATTTTCATAGCCCTTGGAGTCAAAATGGATTAAAACCAATAATCAATATCAACCATTAAAACATCTCCAAAGTAGTTATGAACTGAATTGCATTAGTTCACGTCATCAAAACCTTAACCCATGTCGGTGGAATTTATCCCAAATTGATAATCAGTCCAATATACGAATTAACAACTATTCCAACCAATTTCTATTAAAACCATGCGAAAGAAATCAAAAAATTGCGAGAATTCAAATTGAATTGAGGAAAAATGTTTGGCATTAAGAATTTGCCAAATTACAGGCCGAATACCTCGTTTCTATCGCAGAAACATAGCTTGAACTAACCTTCTCGCGATGCTCTATGGTTTTGTGGAAACGAATCGAGCAAAAATCGGATGTTGGGAGGTGAATGATCAAATTGAGAGGGTTGGAAGAAAACGTTATGTTGAATATAAAAGGAATCGATTGATTTTTTTATTTGTAATTTGTTTTCTTTATTTATATATAAACCATCAACTTTTGTCATCAGCTTAATTTTTTTTTAATTTATTAATTCCAGAAATCCCTATTTTTGAGTGTTTTGACTTTCGGCACCTGTTTTCTATTTATCTTTTCACCAAATTGAACAAAACTTTCGACAAAACAGTCCATCTTCATGAAATGTCCATAACACTGGTTTTGGTCACACCAAAACCCCAAAAATCTTAACTTTGTCTATGACATACAAAACCCTTATGGACCAATCCTCTTGCCATACTTATCAAAACTTGCACCAGTTTGGACCAAATCTCAACCTCGACTACTGTCAGCCGACACTCAACTCGAAACAAGATCTCAAAGCTTGACTTACATGCAAACCGAGGCAAATCCCCACGTCAGCTCGTTAAGTCCATTTAAGGTCCAAATTTTGATTTTTCAATTTAAATTCAATTATTCTTCAGGAAATTTGAAACTAATATTTATGTCAATATTTTGACTATCTCGGCACTCGTCTCGACACGTATCTCGAGATAAAACCCCGCGAATCTCAAATTTACTCAATCACCTGAAATTTGCTAAATAAAATAATATATAATACACAACACTAAGCAATCTTCACGGATTAATAAAATTAATTATAAATCTCAAATTCATTGGTGTTTAATTTTTGAGTCGCGACCAAAACCATAATTGAGCTTCCTTAATCTTGGATTAACCGTAATTACAGATTTAAAAATTTCGGGATTTGACAATCTTCCCAACTAATAAGAACTTCGTCCTAGAAATTAAAATTTATCTAAGTCTATCTGAACTTAGAGAGATTCGAAAAATGTTCTCTCATACACGCCTTTCATTTTCATGTTAGCTCTTCATACAACACGTTATTCTACAAATCAAACTGATTCCATTCAACTATATGATGCAAATTAGATTCTTTTTGCCTAAGAATAAACACGTTAAGTACGTCATCAATTTTGGCTTACTGAGGCGGTACTATCGATCCATACTCAAACTTCCAAACCAATTTCATAATCTCAAATGACCATATAAATCTAAAAGAGAGCTTTCCTTTCAGTCCAAACCTGTAATGGCCTTTTGCGAGTGGTGACTTTCAGATACACCCAATTTCTTTCACTTTATATCACAAACCGGTGATAGAGATCATAATAACTTTTATATCTTTTCTGAAACTATTTTCAATCCTAGACGAATCTGTTGCACAACCTCAGTGTGATCTCCAACCATATATGACTCCAACTCCACCCAATCCTCTAGTTCAACCCCGCCGATAGGAGATCGACAAGGTATCCCATACCATGCTTAAAACAGAGTCATTTCAATACACAATTAATAATATTTATTATAAAAGAACTCACACAAAGGTATGTAATCTTCCCATGAACCTCCAAATACAAGTACGCAAGCCCTGAGCATGTCCTCCAAAACATAAATCCACATTTCTGTCTGACCATCCACCCGAGGATGAAATACAAAACTGAAATAAAAACTTATTGTCGAAATAATTCTTGTATGCCCCGCCACAACCTTGATGTGTACCGAGCATCAAGATAAGAAAATATCAACAGCGACACTCCAAATAAGCGAGCCACCTCTCGCCCACACAACAAGCTCAGGTGTGTAAAGGTATCCAAGATGTACATAGAAAGAACATGAGCAGACTTTGCTAGTCCATCAACAATAATTCACACTTCTTGTTTCTCCCAAGAAATATACAAATGAATAACAAATTCTATCACAATATATTTCCATTTTCATTACAATATGGGAAGTAGTTGTAACGTATCTCCAGGTTTCCGCCTATCGGCCTTAACCTATTGACCAATCTCATAATTTCTCACATAATCACCACGACAACTTTCATCCCTGGCCATAATCGCCTCATATCATAACATATTCTAGTTTTGCCAGGATGAATGCTAAATCTAAACCGATGAGATTCTCTCAATATCTCATCCCGAATTTCAGCCACTGAAGGAACCCACAGTCTGCCTTTGAACCTCAAAACTTTAATCCATAAACTCAACTCAATCTGGATTATTATAATTATTAGCAAACCCCTTAAACTTTTCATAATCCATATCACTTTGCTGACACTCTATCACTTCCTAAATAAAGATAAGTTGTACTCTAAACTGACCACAAGTTGGTTCATCATCAACCTCAAAAACCTCTGACAAAATCATAACAATGACTTTTTCAAGCAACTCATACTCGTAAGTCAATCGACTAGTTGTACGCAATGTTTCAACACTCCTCATGCTCAATGCGCCAGCAATAACATTAACTTCAACCGAATGGTATTTAAGACAAAAATTAAAGTATTTCTAACGTTCAACGATTATTGTCTTACATTCAATTTTGTTTGAGAGAACAAATAATTTAAACTCGTATGATTTGAAAATAGTGTAAAACTTTCCCCATATCTCCACAGCTTCAAAACAAACACAATTGCCACTAATCTCAAATCATAAACAAAATAATTATTCTCGTGAATATCTAATTGACAAGACGCCTAAAAATCACCATTCCATTTTGCATTACCACACAAGTCAACTTTCGATGGATCAGTCTAAAATGTAAGCCTTTTCCTCGCTTTAGGCAATACAAGAACTGGTGCTGAAGTTAAACGCTTATTCAATTTCTTAAAATACAGCATTACATTCTTTCGACCAAACAATTGGAATATTTTTTTGAGTTAATTAAGTAACTGGCGCAACTATCTTTGAAAATCTTTCACAAATCGACAATAATCACCAACCAAACCCAGGAAACTCCGTATCTCCGTTACTTTGATAGGTTCCGACTAACCAATGATAGACTCATTCTTGGCTGTATCCACCAAAACTCATTTCATACAAACCACATCACCTAAAAACTTTACCTCAAATAACCAAAACTCGCATTAGCTAAACTTAACATGCAACTTATGATTTCTCAAATTTTAGAGATTAACTCTAAGATATTATTCATAATCCTCGTGAGTCTTAAAGTATATCTTGATATCATCAATGAACACTATCACCAAGTGGCCAAACATAACCTCAACACTATCTGCATCAAATCTACAACCATTGCTGGAATATCAGTCAACCCGAATGACATAACAATATAGTAACCATATCTGATACTAAACGTAGTTTCTGTACACCATTTTTCCAAACTCTCGACTGATAGTAACCTTAACGAAAATAAATCTTTGAAAAGAGTTTTGATCTGTTCAGTTGATCAAACAATTCATTAATTTAAGGTAATAGATATTTATTCCAAACAGTTACTATGTTTCACTGTCTATAATTAATGTAGAGACTCGAATTACAATTCATCTTTTTCATAAAAAGGACTATTGCACCCCACGTCGACTTACCTCGGTGAATAAACTCATTCATCCATCAACTCCTCTAACTGATGTTGCAACTCTTGCAATTCCTTCAGAGATATCCTATAGGATAATAAAGTTATTGTTCTAGTTCCAAAACCAAATCGATCACAAAATTAATCTCTATTAGAGATGGAACTCCAGTTAATTCATCAAAATACATGTCCATGAATCCCCAACCATAAGAATCTCCTCCACTTTAATTTTGAATCTTGCCTCTGTACTATAGTTCTGGTAAGAGTTTCAATTTCTTCCTAATGACTAGCTAATCCGTTATCAACAACACCTTAAACTCCAATAACTATAACACACAAAATCAACAATTATCTCATGTCCAAAGGTCTCAAAACCATATTTCTCATACATTAAGTGAGGATCTACCCTATCCCCAATTATTATGTTAAGTATAAGATGAATAAGGACTTACACTAGAGTTAACACTAACTCAATCACCACACGACCACAAACTAAAATCGAACCTTCAATAAGATTACGATAAGATTACGATTTGCACTTGAATCTCGTTCACTCACCACCTGAACACATTCCCTGATATGTTGTTGAGTCTGTGACACAAAATGATGCTTTTAAAAGTTATGGACACGTCTCTTGTGATGTCTTTTCTTTCCATACCAAAAACACGTAATTACACTCAGATTTCAAGGATAGTCCCGGCTGATGTGACCCTTTTTTCATACCTAAAACATGTCACTATAGTTTTATTACTTGCAAAAGATTCTTGAATAGGTGTCGATCTCTGATTTGAGGCCTTACCCCATGAGATCCTCGACCCTTACCTTCATTCCTCTGCAACAAAGGTATACCTTTTCGACCTGAAGACTGAAAAATATGTTTGTGTCATCTCAACTAATCCTTAAATCTTTCATTTTATCTCGAAACTTATGGTTAAATGTGAAAGGAAAATTTTTCTTACCTACAAAATTTGATTCTTGTCTTGACTCTACGACGCCCTACTATTATCGTGATTCGTGATGAAAACTTGTATAATCACATAATTATTGGCCCTATCTCGAACCTCTCATAAAATGTTCAATTTAATCCTTAATATAATGGTACCAAACTCTTCCTACTTTTCCTCCCGTGACATTCCACTATCACCGCATGTATCAATCTTAATAGAAAACTACAACAACCGGTTCAACTCTCGAACGAACTGCAATGGTAATCTGCTCTTCCTGAGCAACCGAAGTGGAATTAGGAACTTCTTGGGCCACACATCCACAAATACCTAGGTAGGTAGCTCAGGTATTTAGTGCCTCTAACATCTTCACAACCAAGTTCTTAAACGTATTTGAATCCACACATTGTAGATCCCTATTATCCTCGTCTGATTCCTAATCCAACTCTTGTTGTCGACTAATAATTTTTCGCAATAAAATTGCAAAAGAAGTGGTTCAACAAGCCCATATCCATCGATATCTCGATAATATAAACATACATAACACAATCATAAAGTTTTTAAACTTTATAACCCTATTCCATTACGTTACTTCCCAACTAATCACTCACTAAGCCTCAATCAGGTAGATTGTTTTAGAATTCTAGGCTTTGATACCAACATTGTCAAACCCCACCTAATTAGGGCATCTGACCGGCCTAGATTACTTTAATATCTAGATAACCTAGCAGCCTTAACCTCTCATTCAATAAATAATTAAAAATATATCAAAATAATTATCAAATATGATTCTTTATTAAGCATAAAGGGGTTCTAAAATGAATCTTGTACCTCAAAGTTCAGTAAAGATTAATTATATAATCCTTAAAATTTTGTAAAAATATTTCACCAACATCTCCTTTATTTTTAAGCCTACACCAAAAAACCCGACCTTCAAAAATCTTAAGCAAACTTGCTCAACTTAGTGGAAATGCCGAAGGACTTATAATCCACCGCATAACAAAATATATCGCATTAATAATGATTATTTAATAACTCTAACCTATCTCAAACTTTCAACATTATTAAATCATTAATACTTAACTTCTTGACATTCCAATCCACCCTAAAACCATTAAAACAATTCTAATCCTTCTTAAAGCCATTTCAACATTTTCAAAAGATATCCTAACCTCACACAAACCCAAAAATCCATTTATAAAATATTTTAAATTCAAAAGTAATACAAACATAAAGAGAAAGAAATTAAGCAAGTCACCAATAATTGGAAAGCTTTTCCTTTCCTTTGTTGTTGCTAAAACCTATCATTATCCAATTATAAAAATTCGATAATGTTAGATAAGTAAATCCCTCAATATGCAGTACACCTGTAGTAATCAAATGCATAATAATCCAAGGAATTTAAATGAACAATATAATCCAAAGAATATAAATATAACTGTAAATCCATCTCGTTTCTGTTATGCGACCACCATCAAATGACCGGCATCTGAAAGTGTTAAGTAAACTGTAATAAGGACTCATGCGCGGGGAGAATAACCAAACGAGTCTCGTTCCTCTAGACTATGGGAGTATGATCTGATTCAACGTGATCTCATTATAACCATGTGATGCAAAGTATCAGTGACTGCAACCCCTCAAGTATAAGGTAGTGTTCAATAACCCTAATATAGACACTATAAGGAGACTCGTAACTCCTTACCCACCCAAACCATGTATGCATGTACAACAAAAATGCAATTCAAGGATCAAAGCAATTTATACAAAATATAATCATACAACATAAAGGTTACCATCGAATTTAATTAATCTTACAAATAGCCAACTTCAAGCTTAATTTTTGAGGTTCCCGGAGCGTCGGATCACCTTGAAAATGGTTCCAATAGCTTCTTTGCATACCCAATTATATTATTGGTCAAGCCTCAAGTGAAATGATATCACGAAGCCCAATGAAAATCGCGATCAAAGTACGCTTGAGAACAGTTTCCAAAAATATTAATTTATATAACTATTTCAACTAGGTTTCAACTAGCCAACTTAGGGTAGGTTTTTAACCTTGAAAACCTTAATATTTGTCATGATGACTTTAAAGGAATTTGTAGTACACATCTCCTACTTTCCATAGACTCTAAGAACACCCAAATCGGATCACCGACGAAGAAGTTATGAATTTTCCCATATGGCCTGTCGACTTGGCAACTTTATATATTTTGAACTAAAAAAAACTCATCCAAATTAATATTTTTGCAATTAAATCCTCAAAATCCGATAGTAAACACCACGAAACCATCCGATACCAACACCAAAATATTTTCATAGCGCTTGAAGTCAAATTGGATTAAAACAAATAATAATATGAACTATTAAAACATCTCCAAAATAGTTATCAACTGATTACATTAGTTCACCTCATCAAAACCCTAACCCATGTCGGTGGAATTTATCCCAAATTGACGTAAATCAATCCAATATACCAATTAACAACAATTCCAACCAATTTCTATCAAAACCCAATGAAAGAAATTGAGAAATAGCAAGAATTCAAATCGAATTGAGGAAAAATGCTTGACATTAAGAATTTACCAAATTGCTTGCTGAATACCTCATTTCTACCACAGAAACTTAGCTCGAACTGACCGCGTCACGATGCCCTACGATTTTGCAGAAAGAAACTGAGCGAAAATCGGATGTCGGGAGCTCGCGCAGTGAAAGATCGAATTTAGAGGGTTAGGAGAAAACGTTATGTTGAATATAAAAGGAATCGATTGATTTTTTTGATTTTTGATTTTTTTTCTTTATTTATATATAAACCCTTAGCTGCTTGTCAGCATCTTACTTTCTTTTTATTTATTAATTCCAGAAATCCCTATTTTAACTTGTTTTGACTTTCGGTGCCCTTTTTCTATCCAACTTTTCACCAAATTGAACAAAACTCTCGATAAAACTTTCCATATTCATGAAATGTCTATAATACTGGTTTTGGTCACACCAAAACCCCAAAAATCTTAACTTTGTCTATGACATATTGAACCCTTATGGACCTATCCACTTGCCATACTTATCTAAACTTGCACCAGTTTGGACCAAATCTCAACCTCGACTACTATCAACTGTCACCAAACTCGAAAAAAGATCACACACAACTTTGTCTCATTTTACACTACCTCCAATTCCGACTTACATGCAAACCGAGGTAAATCCCCACATCAGCTCGTTAAGTCCATTTAAGGTCTAAATTTTGAATTTTGAATTTAAATTCAATTATTCATCCCAAAATCTGAAACTAATATTTATGTCAATATTTTTACTATCTTGACACCCGTCTCGACACGTATCTCGAGATAAAACCCTCACGAATCTCAAATTAAAATAATATATAATACACAACACTAGGAAAACATCATATATTAATAAAATTAATTATAAATCTCAAATTCACCAGTGTTTAATTCCCGACTCGCGACCAAAACCATAATTAAGCTTTCGTAATCCGTAATTACCTGATTTAAAAATTTCGGGATTTGACATAAACCATATCTTAATCCGTGATTTTCTTTTCTGATTGTTTGATCTCCAAGACGTTCAAGTGCGCGTCCTTTATCAAAAAATCCACACACGAATAGTGACCGCAATTTGGAGTGCTAGCCCCGAGAGAGATTAAAAAGGTTTTTCTTTCTCTCCCGTAGTCCAGAAAACTCAAAAATAGCAAAAAAAAACATATTATTCATTTTTAAGGTTTTAACATCTATTTATATGTGTCGATAATCTTACTTTTTAAACCTATTCGTAATATAACTATTGTATTCAGGCAGTTTGAGTAAATTACACATATGCCCTTTTAATAAGTTATCATGTAACAAATCGTAAGGGCTTTATGTCATGAACTTTATCATATAAAATTCATTACTTTGGACCAATTAAAATTATGCAAAGCTATTCTTTGAGTGCGACCTAATAGGTTCATGTGACGTTGGTAGTGAGCCAAAACTATTTTTGTATGCAAGTCATAAGCGGTGTCTAGCAATGCATTATGACTACCCAAGTAGCAACGATATCAAAATCAATACAACCTAATGAATAAGATTTATCATATCCTTTTGTCGTGCGACATCCTTTGATTAAACATAAGACATGGAAAATCACCCTTAATGTTCAATCATACTAGTCTCAGTCTTTAGGTAGATTGAAAACATCTAGGTAATCTCCCTACGTTCAATTTTAATCCGGTTTGTCTCTGCAAAATAGTAAAGTGTCACGAGATGGTCAGTTTGAGCTAAGTTTTCATAGTGGAAATAGGGGATTCGATTCAAATTTTAGTAAATTCCCAATTCTTGATATTTCCCTTAATTTAGTTTGAATTCTTGCAATTTTTTCGATTTCTCTCGTAGAGTTTTGATGGGATATTGTATAATTTCTTGTAAATTAATGTACTAGGTTGATTTGCGCTAATTTGTGATTAGTTCTACATGGGTTAGGGTTCCAATGAGTTGAGTTGATGTGATTAGTTGATAACTATTTTGAAGATGTTTTATAGTTGAAATTGTTTTACATAAGGATTCTGGATGAATTGATTATTGCTTTTTGCCCAAATTGACTCCATGGGCTGTGGAGATATTTCGAAATTGGTATCGACTGATTTCCCGGTGTTGAATGTCGAGTTCTGAGGATTTTATTGCGAAAATACTGATTTGGAGAAGTTTTGTTAGTTCAGGATTAGTAAAGTTTGCCTAATCAACATGCTATATTGAAAAATTCATAACTTTTCCATTTGTGATCTGATTTGCATGTTCCTGGAGTCTATGAAAATTATGAAATGAGCTCTACTAGTTCCTTTTTGGTCAATATGAAAAATATTAAGGTTTTCAAGGTTAAAAAGTTACGTTAAGTTACCTACTTGAAAGCTAGTTGAAATTGTTGTAAACTATTATTCTTGGAAATAATTCTTGAGTGTACTTTGGCCATAATTCTCGTGAGGTCTCATTATTTGATCTCACTTGAAGCTTGTCCCCTATTACGATTAGGTATAAAGGGAAGTCTTTGGAGCCACTTTCATGGCGATCTAACTCTTCAAGAACCTAAAAAAGTTAGCACAAAGTTGGTTGGTCGTAAGTTAGCCCTAAAGTTAAGTTAGCCCTAAAGTAACCTTTAATATTTAATGATTTATCTTTGAACCTGCATTTGTAATTTAAGTTTGTATTGTATTTTCCATTAGTGTTGATCATGCATACATGTCAGACAGATAGAGTTGTCCCTGCTTCTGTCAATGAGTTGAATGGGATCCACTCTAGATAAGACGTATTTGTAGGCGTCTAAATCGGATAACGTAAATTCCAAGAGCATGCATTGAACACTTAGTACTATTTTGAGTTCACGTTTGGCTTGCGCAGTCTATTTGTGAACTTTAAACAAAAACAGATGGATGCATGTTGTTTTATATATATTTGTCGATCTATTTGGAAATGTAGTTACCTATTGCCATGTACCAGGCTAATATTAGCAGGAGTATAAGTCAATGTTGAAATTTACATGTCCGACATCCTCGAGTATTTTTGATAATGTCAGGTATATGGTGCCGAAGAAAGAGAAGAACAAGCATATAAATTTTTTTGTGTTTTTCTTTGAATTCTTTGTTTGATCGTGTATTTTTTCATTAAGTAATTTATTTTTTAGATTCTCGGGTTGAGACTAGGCCTTGGCTTGGTTATGAAACTGATATGAAAACTTTATGAGACAGTTTGAGAAAATCTTGAGATGGTTTATGGTTAATTTTGATATAAAAATAGATTGTGAAGTTGATATGATTGTAAATGAGTTTTCAGGTTGAAACTTGTGGACTTGATGTGAATTTTACATTTTGATTCATTTTGATAACAAACTATGAACTTTTGCAGAGATGTGAGTCCTTTAGGCCTTCTCTCAAAATTGCTTTTATCAGGTTTTCGGTGTCAGCAGACCACTTTTAAAGGAGTCTTTATCAAATTTTTTAAACAAATATGGAAGTCTTAGTAGGATAATATCCTAAATTGATCCACATTTGGAGATCAAGACCTTGAATATGACTTGAAGATTGTTACTTATCTTGAGGACTTAAGGTAATTTAGATTTGTAATGGATATATCTGAGAAATTAAGGTTATTAATTAATGTCAGCGACTTAATGAAATAGGCCCTGACAAAAGTGAAGCATATATGTTTGATTTTTTGGATTGATAGATAGGTATCATCTTTTATGTGATGCCAATTTTCTTTTTCTTTTTGTATACCCAAGAGCTTTACTTTTATAATGTTTTTTTATTGTTGTTTCAATATTCAAGTAGATAACATTATGCTAATGTTAAATGTTCTCTAAAGATTTGCAAAATCGAAGCTATATATAGAAGTAGGGAAGTTGTTGAAAGTTAATGTTTTTTTATTGTTGTTTCAATATTCAAATAGATATCATTAATTCAACACTTTTACAATGCAACCAATGACTTGACTAGGCCATAGCATGAACATATCAAGCGTAGATTTTTTAGGTTCATTTATATATAATTCATACTCTTCATTAGAATTTCATTATTTAATTTCAAATTAATTTTAGAAATAAAATTGGTAATGAAAACGGTTGACGAAAAGAAAAAATTGCATTATGTTGTTCTGCGTTTTTTGTAGTAATTGATGGTAACAACCATGTATCTTTCTCTCATCAATCATGCGACCTCTTAGTTTGGAATTGTGAATCCTAACCCAACTGCTCCCATGCTCAATTTTAGAGACTATGATATCATTTTATTTTATTTTTTTATCTTTTTTTTTTGATGTGAGGATTTTTAAAGCTAAATTTTATCAAACAAAAATGTCATTAAAAAAAACTTTCCACAAGTAATACTTAAGGTCCTCAATCCATGCGAATATTATGTTACAACTTAATTCAGTGTCAACAAATTTGTTTAGGTTGCCAAAACATCTCTGGTGAGATGGTTGAGGCATTAATTGCCAAAAGGCATGGTTTAGGGAGGTTGTGAGTTCAACTCCCACTTTAGTCAATAAGCAAAAAATAATTAAAAACTTGTTCAAGTTAAAACTGTGCCTTGCACGTGCCCGCCAACTAGTACAAAATTACAAAAACATGAATAAAAAAACATTAGTAGAGTAAAGCTCTTATGTATACAAACAAAATTTTCATCACATAAAAGATGATACCTAGCTATCAATCCCAAAAATCAAACATTTGTGTACATTTTGCTCGCAATCGATGTATCGTGTGGGTTTGGATCATCTCAGTCTTCTTTTATCACCAATCTAAGAAGCACCAATGTCTTTCTTCTTTCACCTCATATTCTCTTTGATCCTTCCTTTTCTCCATTGAATTCGATAGAGTCGAGGTCCCTTCACAACAAAATTAAGAGTTTGAAAAGGATTCAAACCCTCTTACTGCATAAAAGTTGCACATAGTTCAACCCACGATTATGCATATTTTTAGAAAACTAATTGTAATGAAAAGTCTTACTTAAACTGTTTCTAAAACTGCTAAAATTGTAGAAAGTAGAGATCTTGAATTTAAGTAACTACGCCTTCAACAAACAAAACTTTAGGTAAGTACCTAATTTATGGCTCACATTAAAAAAGATTAAAAAAATAATACAACATAAATTTGGCGCAACTTGAAAAACACAAAACATATATAAAATAAAAAAAAAGTAGTGGAAGAGAGAAAACATCAAAAAAATTGCTAAAGTAAAAAATAAACCTAACGACTATGGCGCTAGGCAAAAAAATAAATAGAAAACTCGTAAAAAGGGTTAATGATAGGAAAGTAGGGAGAAACTATATAAAAAGCAAAGCAGACAAAATTTTGTTACCATAAATAAATGTAATGACCAAAACTCCTATCACTTGTTTTATCTTTGATTAGGATCACTGACCTGCGACGTGGTACCTAATGACGGAAATGCTGTGACGACCTCAAATCCCTAGACAAATGATCATGAAACATCAAGTATGACGCCTCGATTGTGGTAATAATGTGATTAATTAATGTTGCTTACAAATATCTTCACCAGAGAAAGGTTTATATGACACTATTCACTTAGTTAAGTTCACTCTATTGCTATAGAAGATCTATTTTTTAGTTGGTTTTAACTAAACTACTATATTCTAGAAAACCATGTAAAATACTTCACCTAGGTAATGCATTACTATGCTTTCATATCTGACTTCCTTCATCTTCATTATCTATGTAATGCTTAATTAAAGTAGATATATTTTCGTAAGATTCACTTCAACCCACTGTCGTGGTTGAAAAGAACCTAACATGCAGACTAGAACTCCAACTATTGGTGTGAATAACATAAGTCTCACATAATACTAAATTCCAAATCTCTTAGACTCATAACCACTTAAGTTTACTATCCGTGCCTCCCTAATCAATAATTATCTATCGATGTTATATATTTTATGGTTGTATTATTCATATCTGGCTTAAAAGCTCTAATGACCATGGTAACTCCTAAAACCACTAATCAACAAACACGTGATCAAGATGTTCATAGCATTACCAACAGAATAAATACAAATTCTAACCATTGCACCTCTTAACATTATAATTCATTCATACTTCCTTTAGCATAGTATTCATATCATAAGATCCATTGATCCCTAAGATGAACAGACTATTCACTCATTATTTAAATCACCATACACATTTGGTATTCATTATAATCAGAGATTAAATCAAATAACTTCAATTAAATCAAGTAAACAATACCAAATTACCACAAATAGAGTCTCCAATTTCTTCTCCTCCAAAACTCTTCTAATTACTCAAGAACAATGTAAACTATGCTATTCAATGATAAACCGTGATAATTGGTGATATTATGTCTGTTTACTACGTTCTAATACCTTTTAATACCCTAAGACTCTTCAAAATACAATTAGAAACCCCAATTAATAACTCCAAACGAACTAGAATTCCAAACTTTCTAATTTTTTATGTCACAGTCTTGTCCATAAGTTTCTCGGCACCGTGTGTGTAATGCCACAACTTCGACCTTTATGTGTATATTTTTCCCTCACAGTAGGCTCGACACCCTATCTTCATTTTCTCGGTGTTAAGTGTACAACCCCACGGTGCCGTCACTGCCTCAACTGTACTATGTCTATTTCTTAGTCTTTAATCCTTCTCCATGCCATGCACTTTTTTGCCACGCCTTGTGCTTCCTTCCCAAGGCGTCATTCCTCCTTGCCACAGAGTCAAACGTACTTTTGTGCTTTTTCTCCTCATTTCATCATGATATCACTCCTTTGTCTCCTTTATACTATGTATACCTAAAAACATATAAATACCATCAATTAGAGCCCATTCCAAGATATTTATTCCAAATATACTACTAAACTAACCCTATATATAAATTTAATTAAACACTTATCAAATATCCCCAAACATAGAGTTTTGCACGTCCCAAGTACAAGTGTATTCTACTAACTACTCTTACCACCACTACTTATGATATCTTAGTATACATAGTTCATAGAGTATCATTTAATTCAAATAAGTTCAAGTTAATAATCCATTAAAGAGTCTTTCTTTGCAAAACTAATATTTTCAAAACATGTAGCTTTAAAAACATATTTAGTTTACTTTCGAAACTCAAAAGTAGTTCACAACCAAAACCATCACTAATCATAAGTTTATATCACCTCAACACTCAAGTAGCAACCGTACAATCTAATGATTTCTCATTAATCTCAAGAATTCACAAATAAGCATAGATCATACTAGTTTTGTAGACTATAGTACTTCAAGAGTCTATAGGACTTGACATAGTTGGAAAGAAAACTTAACTTAACTAAGTTACTTGTACTCAAGCTAAATCTTTTCATTTAAAGAGTTGTAATCTAACTACTGCCTTTATATATATATTTTTTCATATTTTCTAGTTGTACGATCTATGCTCCCTTTCCTATGGATTTTGTTTTTCTCACTTTTTCCAACCATCAAGTTCTCTGCTCCTTTTCTATTTAACTTGTGGAGCTCTCTATTTTATTTAAAACTTTTGTTAGCACTTATCACTTTCACTCTATCAAGAAATTCTTAACTCCAACTTTTCATTAAATACCATGCCTATCTCTTCCCCATTTAGTACTAAGTCATTATTTACTTTCAAATTCAAGAATGATTCATACTTATTATAGAATTCCTTAGAGATCTAACTTTTTCCACAAGAAGTGTTCTAGTATTCTTCTTGTTTTTGTTTCCAATTATGGTCTTCCCTAACTCTAAGTTTCTAATCGTGAAATGATACCATTATTTGCTATAATTCTTATTTTCTTCAAAAATTTGATAACACTCTCTTCAGTTTCTTATAAACATGAATCTTGTATTCTTACTCATCCTCAATTAAAGGCATGAACTTTGCAAATGAATTAATAAGTAAATGAAATAGATACACTACCATTCTTCATCTTTAACTGCTTCAAAAATAAAATTTTACGATCATACCTACAATGTTTATCCTTATTTCATCATTTCTTATCACTTCTTTAGTTTCATGTTGATACCTCCAAACTTAAATAAAACCTTGTCCTAAAGGTTTATAAATAGCTTGAAACAAAAAAACACTAAACACACAAACATAATATAATATAATTTAAGATCTAAACATAAAAATGCATGAACATAAAATTTAAACAACTAATAAAGTCACAAAATATCTATCTAAATCTTTGATGCTCTTTTATGCTCTTTGCTAAATTGGTTGAGATTTCTCCATTCCGATGAAATGTCACCTAACAAATGGTATTTCCTACAAACTTAGTGCCGAACTTTCAAAATTAGAAAAATACCAAAATGTTTGGAATGTTATAACTAAACAAAATAAATAACTAAATTTAAAAACTGAAATGTAAAACCCATGGGCTGCCTCCAGGTAGCGCTTCGTTTAACGTCCCTAACTCGATGCCTTTTCGTTCGTTTAGTCTGAGTCTAAATCGTGTAACTCCATGATTTTGGATGTTTGAAATAACTGCACATCCACGAATACGTTTATTACCGACATCCATATATCACATTCTTTTTTAGGTAACCTTGATAGATGGTTTGCTACCAAATTTTCAGTTCCCTTTTTATCTTTAATTTCCAAATCAAACTCTTTCAATAATAAGACCCATCTAATCAACCTTAGTTTTGCATCATTCTTTGCAAAGAAATAACATATTGCTATATGGTTAGTGTACACAGTGACTTTTGATCCCACTTTGTAAGCTCTAAACTTTTCACATGCAAACACCACTGCCAATTGCTCCTTTTCTATCGTAGTATATTTTTGTTGTGTTGGATCCAAACTTTCACTAGCATAGTATATAGCTCTAAATGTTTTATATCTCGACTGGCCTAACACTGCTCCTACTACATTGTCACTTGCATTGCACCTTATTTCAAAGTTGGGCTCCTAATCTTGTACTACCATTATTATTGTTGAAATCAAAGCTACTTTCAATATCTCAAATGCATTTACAAATGCCAGACTCATTTCAAATGGAACATCCTTTTCCAACAACGTGGATAGTGGTTTAGTGATCTTTGAAAAATCCTTGATAAAACTTCTGTAGAAACCCCCATGTCATAAAAAGCTTTTTATATCTTTAATGTTTCTTGGTATAGGGAGTTTCACTATTTGGCACTATTTTTGCTCTATCAACCTCTAATCTATGAACAGATACTCTATGCCCAAAACAATTCCTTCTCGAACCATGAAGTGACACTTTTTCCAATTAAGTACTAAATTTTTATCTTGACATCTTTTCAATGCCCTAGCCATATTTTGTAAACATAAGTAGAAAGATGCTCCAAGTACAAAAAATCATCCATAAATATCTTCATGAAGTTATCCACCATTTCAGAGAAAATAGTAATCATACGTCTTTGAAATATTTTTGGTGCGTTGCATAATCCAAATTGCATTCATTTAAATGCAAACGTTTTATGAGGACAAGTAAAAGAGTTTTCTCTTGATTTTCTGGTGTTATAGCAATTAGATTATATCCTGAATACCCATCTAGGAAACAATAGTATTCATATCCTGCTAACCTATCCAACATCTGATCAATGAATGGTAAATATAAGTGATCTTTCTCTGTAGCATTATTTAATTTTTGATAATCAATGCAAACACTCTGACTAGTTACTATTCTAGTGGACAAGGTCTCCATTTTTCAGTCTGAATAATGGTCATTCCTATTTTTTTGGTACCACATGTATTGGTGAAACCCATGAACTGTCTGAGATAGCATAAATGGTTCAGGCATTCAACCATGTAAAATCTCTTTCTTTACACTTCTTTCATCAATATATTTAATCGCCTTTGAGCTTCAATTGATTGTTTACAATTCTCTTCCATTAAAATCTTAGGCATGCAAACAGTTGAACTAATTCTTCTTAAATATTTAATTGTCCATCCCAATGCTGACCTATGCTCTCTCAATACTCGAAGCAATTTTTCTTCTTCTTACTCTGTCAAAGTTGCCTAAATAATAATAAGATATGTTGAATTTTCTCCTAAGTATGCATATCTCAAATGCTTTGGTAAAGGTTTTAATTCCATTGTTGGATCAATAATTGCACTTTCCACTTCTGTTTCTAGTTGCTTAAAACCTTTATGAATTTTTTGGGAGTCCTATTGGTGATAGAGCATTGACTACCTTATGAAGTTCACCCTCAACTGTGGAACTTGTAGTTATGCTTTGAACTAGAAAATGCTCAAGTGTGTCATGTGGCATATATTCCTTGGCTATCTCAGAAACACAATCAGAAACTAGATATCTAACTTTGATACTCTTATACTGCTTTCCCTCACTTGGAAATTTCAAGGTATTGTACATATTGAACAAAACTTCCTTATCATTTAGTCATAGCCTTAATTCTCCCTCTCGAACATCTATCAAAGCTTTTGCAACTGCTAAAAATGGTCTCCCTAAAATTAATTTTACCTCTACATTCACTTCCATATCGAGTACTACAAAATCAACAGGAAAGTGAACTTATCTACTTTTACCAATACATCTTCAATCACTCCTTTTGGATAAGTCACTGATCGATTTGCTAATTGTGAATTCATGTTGGTTGATTTCACTTCTCCCAAACCTAACTTCTTAATTACTAATAAAGGCATCAAATTTATTATTGCTCCCAAGTCATATAAGACCGTAGCAAATAAGTGTACTCTTATAGTGCATGGAATGGAAAAAATTCCGGGGTCTTTCAACTTTTTAGGTAACTTCTTAAACATCTCTACAAAATTTTTGAACTATTCTTGATCTTTCTGTTTCTTAAATCACTGAGGATATGGTAGTAATGAATTTATTAATAGTGGATTATAAGGAAAGGTCACTCTCCCTGGTACCACATCTTTTTTCTGCCTTTCTCCCTTACCTTCTTTTGAGCCAATTTGGATTTTTTTGTTGGTGCAACTTCTTTTTGCTTACTTATGTCACTTTTCATGAATTCTGAATCCTTTTGATGCTACTTGTCAATTGGTTTCCTTGTGTCATTTGTTGTATCTCTCTCCATAGGATTAGCGTTTGTGTTACTTGAAAATTGTCCTTCATTCCTTGAATTTAAAACACTGGCTAGCTGACCAATATGTTTCTCTAGGTTCTTGATGGATTGTGTTCTCTTATAAAAAATCCTCACTAGAGTTTGCTTCATATTTTTCATCTCTTTCTCATTCTTGTCATGGCGTTCCCTATTGTATATGTCAATGGCATGCCAAAAATTTTCAATTGGCTTCAATGAAGTCATTTCTTCATTTTGCCTAGCTTCCCTTGTTGGACTTATTCATCAAGACCCGGAGGTAACTTTAGTGCATTACCAAGATTTTCATATGAGAAGTTTGGGTTGTTGTATCTTTAATAAACCTTTTGAGGAGTCATTCCTCTCAGCCTGAAGTTGTTTCCATAGTTTTGGTTGTTCATAAAGTTCATATCTTCAAACTCCATTCCTTGTTTCATGTCAATGGATTAACCACCATTGCTTGGTGATTAATGGGTAGCTGTAACGCTTGCACTTGTGGACTTTTGTTATTCTATTTGTAGCTTCGCCATCTGAGTACTCAAGTTGGATAGTTGTGCCATGATCGCTGCTTATAAATCAATCTCATATACTCTTGAAGGCTTTCTCACTGTGGAACGAGTTCTTGCAGTGGAATTTAGGGACATAAGATCCAGAAGATCTAATGCTCCATCTTCATCCTTTATCAATAGAGAACCACTTCCTGCAACATCCACTAATGTTCTTGTGCTTTAATTCATTCCATAATATAAGATTTGGAGTTGTGCCCACTTCATATATCCATGTCCTGGACGTCTCCTCATCATTTCTTTGAATCTTTCCCAAACCTCACCAATAGACTTGTTATCATCCTGCTTGAATTGCTTGATTTCCAGTTTCCTTTCATTGACCTTCACCGGGGAAATAACTTGTCTTGAGATCTTTCATTGATTTTTGCCCACAAATTCATAATCCCTGCAATCAGTCCTTGGAACCAGAATTTGGCTTTTCCCCTCAATGAAAATGGGAAAATCTTCATCATGATGACCTCATTTGTAACTCCATTAATGTGAATAGTGTCACACATCTCCAAAAAATTCTCTACTGGTGCAACAAGATTCTCATTTGCTAGCCCGTTGAATAAGTTATTTTGCACCATGTTGATGAGAGATAGTCTCAGCTCGAACTCAGTGATGTTGGCTGGAAGCCTCATCACTCTAATGTATCTTTCTTGAACTTCCGCTTTAAAGTAGTCACGAAGATATCTTTGTCCTCATATTCTGTCTTATACTACTATATCACCTTCTGGTTGATTATTCCCCTAACCTTGATGTTGGTTTCGATTCCCTGCTTAATCCTCAGCCATCTTGATTCCTTTCTTCTTCTTTCGCTTATTGGTTTCGTCAAACTCTAATCCTAAGGCATTAAGTCCTTCTCTCATTTACTACGCAAGCACTAATTCTCTATGAAAAAGAAAACACAAATGATCAAGTTTAGATTATCAAACTTGAAAGTAAAACACTCTCTTTAGTATTTTATTTTTTATCTTTTATTTTATAAACTTGAAAATAAATTATTGAAACTAAAATCTTAACAACTTCGTAAACTAACTAAATTAATGTGTAGCTACCTATCCCTAACAACGACGTCAAAAGCTTGATCGTGAAACCACAAGTATAACAACTCGATTATAGTAATAATGTGATCAACTAATGTTGATTATGGATATCTTCCCCAGGGAAAGGTTTATATGGACATTGTTCACTTAGTTAAGTTCATTTTATTGCTAAGAATATTTATTTTTTAGTAGGTTTTAATTAAACTACTCTATTCTAGAAAATAATGTAAAATATTTGTACTCTTATATTAAGAGGACTCATACTTCACGACTTCACCTAGGTAATGAATTACTAAGCTTTCATATCTTACTTCCTTCATCTTCATTATCTATATGCAATGCTTAATTAGAATAGACAGATTTCCTTAAGGTTCACTTCTACCTACTGTCGTGGTGGAAAAGATCTTAATGTGCAAACTAGAACTCCACCTATCACTGTGAATAACATAAGTCTCACATAGCGTTAAGTTCCAAATCTTTAGACTGATAACTACTTAAGTTATCTATCCGTGCCTCCAAAATCAATAACTATCTATCAATGTTATATATTTTACAGTTGTATTGTTCATATCCAGCATAAAAGCTCTAATGGCTACGGTAACTCCTAAAACCTCTAATCAACAAACAAGTGATAAAGATGTTCATAGCATTACATATAGAATTAATGCAAATTCTAAACATTGCACTTCTTAACATTATAATTCATTCATACTTCCTTTAGCATAGCATTCATACCATATGATTCATTGATCCCTAAGATAAACAACTACTCACACATCATTGAAATCAACATACACATCATGATATTCATTGCAATCAAATATTAAATCAAATAACTTCAATTAAATCAAGTAACTAATATTGAATAACCACAAGTTGAGTCTTCAATGTCTTCACCTCCAAAACTCTTCTTAATAATCAAGAACAATGTAAACTATGCTATTCTATTATAATGGATGATAATTGGTGATATTGTGTGTGTTTAACACATTCTAATACCTATTTATACCTCTAAGACTCTTAAGAACAAATTAGAAAACCTAATTAACAATTTCAAATGAACTTGAATTATAAACTTTCTATTTTTTATGTCTCAGCATTTTCCATAAGTGACCCGGCGTCGTGTGTGTGATGCCACAACTTCGACCTTTGTGTGTATATTTTCGCCTTACAATGGGTTGGGTGCCCTGTGTACATTGTCCCAGTGCAGTGTGTACAACCTCACGGCGCCACCACTGCATCAACTATATTGTGTCAATTTCTTGGTATTCAATTCTTCTCTACTCCTTGCACTCTCTTCCCATACCTTGTGCTTCCTTCCCACGGCGTCAAGGCTCCATGCGATGGCGTCAAATGTACTTTTGTGCTTTATCTCCTCGTTTCATCATGTTATCACTCCGTTGTCTTCTTTATACCTTGTATGCCTCAAAACATATAAATACCATCAATTAGAGTTCATTCCGGGAAATTTATACCATATATACTACTTAACTAACCCTATATATATGTCTAATTAAACAATTATCAGGAAACCAAGCACCAATATTTTGTTTGACACATCACGAAGCTCGCCACCTAAAAGCACGCTTATCACTTACGGCTTGCAACGTGACCTCTATTCCTTTACGTTTTTCAAGCAGATTAGTCATTTTCAAGTCTAATTATGCCTTTACAACAAAATGTACTAAGTTATGTAGTTTCTACAACTTATTATTGAGTTTAAGTTGAATAAATACAATGTAAGACTTTAAGCACTAAGGAAAGTAAATTAAACAAGTTTTTCATTAATATAATTCACTATACAGGGTGGAAACTCGACATATTGATACCATGCATGTAAACAGTGCAAAAAATATCAATAAAATCCATATATACATGTATTCGTGTTCTAAAAGTCCCTAAATCTTAAAGAAGAATACAATATATATATACAAAATAACTACCCTTTTGCCCTAATCTCATTGACAAGATTTGCAAATTGCCTTAATGAGACAAGTTCTAGTGATTAAATCCCTAAGAAATCCACACAACATTCAAGATATTTGCTAAGCAAGTAAAACAACATGTACATATCATGAAATTTAATTAAAATAAATAAAACACATGCGAAGCATGATATTATGACCCTTCAATTGAGACAAGCAAGGTATTGAGATAAAATACAATTTCACACCATTCCTGGTTACTGGGATCTCATTAACTCACATCTACGTTGACCCACCATCTACACTAATTAGTGGTAAATAAAGCCATGCGTGTGTCAAAAACTATTTACGATTAATAGACCAATTATGGTTACCAAGATCCCACCAGCGTGTGCCCACACTGGCCCATCACCTTAATGCCCTCCCGATGCTCGGGTTATTCCCCATGACCATCAACATGTGCGACCATGTCAAAAAAAAAACTTGGGGTTGCAAGCCACCGAGTGCACATCACGCACGTGAAACTGTCTAAGTCGTCAAATAAACCAATACACATGCGAATATCGACAAACAAAATCGTAAATTGAGATTACAAAGAATAAATTTAAATTAAAATAAACAAGAATTCAATGGATCATTCTCTTGGGTTTACTTAAAATACACAAAAATCGAACTCTAAAATGCCCTCAACATGCCACGAAGTGCGTACCTAACACCGTCGATGAATACCTATGTCCCTAGTGTCCTAACTAGTCCAACTGGATGTGTTTTAGGTCGAGTAAATGAGTTTTAAGGGCTTTGAAAAAAATAGCCCTAAATAAAATTGCAGGAATTGGGGAGCACACTCCCTATTATTGGGAGCGCGCTCCCTAGTTAAGGAGAGCGCTCCCTAACTTGGAGCCCAAACTTTTTCAAATTGGAAATTGTGGTTTTTCCCCTCCAATTGACTAGGGATATTCTCCTTCACCCAAAACCACTTGTACTCACCTCATAAGGTTCAAACACCTTATAAACAACAACTAACAAAAAGAAATGTGCATCAATGATCAAGATTAAGCCATCCATGATTGTAAAAACCTCAAGAACACCAAGAGCATGGATGTCTTAGAAAATATAGATTATTTCTTGCTTCAAATAGAAAGTCAAGTACTCAATCTGTTCAAAATTAAGTTCAACATCAATAAGAGAGCCCAATATTTTTGAATACCTATTTTAATATATAAAACCCCTTTATTTTGGCATACATGATTCATGAAAATCAAGAAAATGAGTTGGGACTTCGTTACCAAGGCTTTGTTCTCTTGAGAATATGATGACTCTTTGTGGATTCTTCCCAACTTGACTCTAATTCATCCTTGATTTCAGAATTTCAACCCTTACTATTGCATTTTTTTAAAAAGATAATCTATTGGAATTGTTCTCTCACGCATGAACTAAATAAAGCACACTATATATATATGTTTGTGTATGTGTGGGCGCACGCGCACTCGCACTTATGTGTAAATTAAGACTTGCATCTAGCCTCACATATTGCCTCATTAACATATCTCAAAATCGATCTCTGGCTTAGTTTAGGTCCTTGCATACAAATCACAAATTTTCACTAATCTTTCCATGTGTGTCATCTCAATATGATATTTTGCACTTGTGTTATTTAGACTCCTTAATGTAGGTTTCATTATTAGCTTTTAACTTATGAAAATTAGGCAAAATATCATTAGCATAGGCATATTACCTTCTTTATGTAGCTTAGTTTATGAATATATACTTGTATAAGTCCCATTATCGAACTAAGCCACCGATTATTCGACTTTGCGGCGTCCCACGCCTGCACACATCCTAAGCACAGTATATGCCCTTTATCACTTATTTATTTATGACTAAGGCTTAAATAGATTCACCTAACATAGCTTATGATTTTATTCTTTGACCTTTTTTGGAATAAACTAAGCTATCCAAGCGTATTCATATACCAGCCTACGCGATATCTGTGTCAACACGTATCTCAAGGCGGTATACCCGTCACACTAACTCTCACAAAATGTGAAATAAATGCACACAATGTATTGTAATAAATTTAATTATAAAACACCGCAATTAGGTCAAGCGCCAAACATAAATAACATTTTAACTCTTGGGTCTCACGCATGAGCTTGACAGAGTTGAACACATCAAAATCGAATTACAAGTCATTAATCTACATATTTAGAGCTTAATCTGATTTCGTTAACTCGGGTTTTCACAACTCTTACCAAATAATGAAAATTTCATCCCGTTATTTGATTAGTCAATAATTAGAGAATGTTTTATAGTGTACGTTAAGGTAATTTTGGATATAAAGTATTATATTACACTAAGTTTTCTCTTGTTTTAATTATTTCAAGTAATAATTTGAATATTTGAAGAAACGAAGTAAAAAGGGAAGAAAATGAAGGATTTGATCAAGTTAAAAGATTGCACAATGAGTTATCAGCTAGTCGATGATCAATTGGAAATCACTGCTGGCGATTTTTGAGTGATTTGGGATTTACACTGTGAATCGTCAAATAAATCAGTCGAGCACATTAGCCATTTTCCAAGGATTTTTCGTGCGATTTGCCTATAAGTGGAAATGTTGAGGAATCGCTGGAGTTGATTTCGTAAATTTTAGATTACGACGAGGATTTTGAGTTGGTTTGGGATATGTATTACCTAGAATACTATATATATATATATATGAACCCTAGAGTACGAAATTAGGACCCTTTTAATAGTTTTATCACTTTTTATATTAGTTTGGAGGTCATTTTTTAGTGTTTTTTTTCTTTTAGAGAAGATTGGAAGATCCAAGCTTTTAATAAGGTATTTTTAATTATGTCTTTTATTTATTCTATTATGCTGTTATTCATGATTATGAGTGAGTAGTTTATCAATCTAAACCATGTTTGAACATGAACTCAATCCGTTTTGCGATGTATTCATGATGAGAAAATTTTGTGCTTAATGCTTTAAGCCAATCATATTCTTTAATTCACTAATTTAATAGGTTGTTATTTCCGGACTGCCATCATGTATCTAGGTATTGCATGCATAATGGCCAATGTGTATTATGGGATTTTGATTCTGTATCTAGTTTAAAGTAGTAACTAGGTTTGTTTAAAAAGTCTATTATTATTTAGATCTCTATGGTGAATTGAGATCTAAGTTTAATATTGAACTAACTTTTTGAAGGTATTAGATTTAGGAGCTTGAAGTTGTCACAAAGTGTAATGCTGTTTTATTGCATAAAGTAAATTTCTTTTGGTATTCAAAGAGTCAATTCAATAAAATAAGAATGTGGCTTTTCCATCGATTTACGAAGAACTCTTGGCTTGCTAAGGGTTGATTACTTACTTATGATTAAAGTTTGAAGATCTATAATACTTTATAAAGAAATTAAATGATTATTATAACAATGATTTATGTGATATGATTAGATGCAAAACTGATTGATGTTTCATTGTTTTGGATGTTTGTTTAGATGTTTGTTTTATATTGTTTCCATTAAAATTAATTGAATTGAATTTATTGATTTTTATTTGTGTTAATTAAGTTAGTTTAGTTAGTTTAGTTGATTATTAAACTTGAAGTTCTTAATTTAAATTCTTGTTTTAATAAAGTAATTTAATTAAAGTAAAAATTAAAAACCCCCATTCTTAAGGAATTTGCAAAATCCCTATGGATAAAGGATGAAAATATATATTGTACGTGCTCGATACGAGTCAATCTTTGGGTCTGTTACTAGGGATTTTAAAATAATTTCTTAAGAATCTTTCTAGTTGCATGTTATATTATATGGCAAACATCAAGAAAGAACTTACAGTTGGGCAAGCCAATAAAAATGTCAAAGCTTACGAACCTATATGTATTGCTTTTCCTTTGGATTTTCTCGATTTTGAATTAAAACCTGGATTCATCAATTCTCTACTTCACATTCAAGGTGAAGGTGATGAAGGTCCTCATCAATTTATTAGGATATACACATATATAGTAAGTGTAATGAAACCCCAAAACGTAGATTTAGAATATGTCAAGCTAAAGGCTTTCCCTTCTTCATTAAGAGGTCAAGCTCAAGATTGGCTATTATATCTTACTCGAAATTCCATAACCACATGGTCTAACATGCTGGAAACCTTTCTAGATCAATAAGTTTCATCATGTAAAATTAGTTTGGATAGAAAATGGATTAGTAATGCTAGGATGGAAATTAGAAAGACTTTTGGTGAGAATTTGGATATATACCAAAGATTGATATGATTAAGTCCAAAACACGGATTTACAGAAAAAACATCATAGAGTATTTTTACGATGAATTAAACAACTTAGAACGAAAATTCCTAGACACAGTATGTGAAGGATCTTTATTCGACATGACACCTACATTAGCAAAAGAAACTATTAATAAAATGGCAAAACACTCAAAGCAATATTATGGGAATTTTTTTTTATGAATAAACGTTTTTGTGAAATTAATAGAAACATAATCAAGACATGAGATGATAAATTTGATGAAGTAAAAAACATGGTTGAATTATTATTAAAAGATAGATCAATTTAGAGTAAATTTTGTACTTTTCTAATGAGACTAATCATCTATATGATGAATGTCCGTTGGTGCAACAAAATCAATTTAAAGAGACTAACACTTTGATGAATCATTACAATAATCCTAATCAACCTAATTACATTTCTAGCAACAATGCAAATTATGGATGACCAAATATAGGTAATGGTATAGACAATCAAAAATATAAAAATTATAGAACACCCGCATTAAACGATGGAACAGTTGCACTAGAAAATTCTAATAAAGTAAAAGATAAAAAATTCAAGCCTTACAATATGATATATTTGAACTAAAAAATTTATTGGGTCAAATGGCAATGCAAATGAGTCCATGGGTTAACCAAGGTAACTTACCATCTCAACCTTACCCTAGCTCATATGGAAAGGCGATAACTATAAGAAGCGGTAAACAAATCGAAGAACCAAAGATACCCGAACAACCAGTTTCCCAAAAAGACTTGGAAGCAGAAATTAGGAAAAAAAATTGAAATCAAAGATAATAAGAATTTAAAAGAAGGCAATTGTGAATTTGATAAAAATAAACCGATTATAGTAAGACCACCGTTTGCGATGTAACATAATGAGATGATTTTATGCTTAATACCATAAACCAATGTATTATTTAATCCACTAATTTAATAGATTATTATTTGGGGATTGCAATCATGAATTTAGGTATTGCATGCATAGTGGCCAATGTGTATTGTGCTATTTTTGTTCTATATCTAGTTTAAAGAAGTAACTAGGATTGTAAAGAAGTAACTAGGATTGTATAAAAGGTTTATTACCATTTAGATATCCTAGGTGGATTGAGATCCAAGTTTAATATTGAAGTGACTTTTCAAAGGTATTAGATTTAGTAGTTTGATGTTTTCATAAAGTGTAATGCGGCTTTATTGCGTAAAGTTTATTTTTTGAGTATTCAATAGGTTAATTCAATAAAATTAGAACATAGCTTTTCCACCGGTATAAGGAGAACTGATGGCTTGCTAAGGGTTGTCTTTTTACTTATGATTAGAGTTTAATGATCCATGATACTTTACAACAAGAGTAAAACATGCTTATGACTATGATTTAAGTGATATGTTTATATGCAAAACTAATTGATGCTTCATTGTTCTAAATTTTTTTTAGATATTTATTTTATATTATTTTCTATTAAAATGAATTTAGTTTAGTGACTTTTATTTGAGTTAATTAAGTTAGTTTAATTATTTTAGTTAATTATTATATTTGAAGTTATTAACAAAGATTCTTATTTTAATCAAAGTAAAAATAATAAAACCCCTATTCTTAGGGAATTTGCAACATCCCTGTGGAGACGATTGATTGTAATCGCAAGTGTAACGCTTCAATTGTAGTAATAATGTGATTAACAAAGGCCGATTATGGATATCGTCCTCTGGAAAAGGTTTATTTAGACACGGTTCACTTAGTTAAGCTCACTTTATTATTAAGAAAATCTCTTTTTAATTGGATTTAACTAAATTACTCTATTCTAAAAAACATTGTAAATTAACTTGTACACTTATATTAAGAAGACTCTTACTTCACAACTTCACCTAGGTACTGAATTACTATATTTTCCATATCATAATTTCTTCATCTTCATCATGTGTGTGCAATGCATAATTAGAATAGACAGATTTCCTTCATATTCACTTCAACTCACTATCGTGGTGTAAAAGATCATAATGTGCAAACTAGAACTCCATCTATTGGTGTGAATAACGTAAGACCACATAGCATTAAGTTCTAAATCTTTAGACTCATAACAACTTAAGTTTACTATCTGTGCCTAATTAATAACTATTTATCAATGTTATATATCTTACAAATGTATTGTTCATATCCGACTTAAAAGCTCCAATGGCTATGGTAACTCCTAAAACCTCTTACCAACAAACACGTGATCACGATGTTCATAGCATTACATATAGAATCAATAAAATATTTAACGATTTCAATTTTTATCATTATAATCAACTCATACTTCCTTTAGCATAGCATTTATACCATATGATCCGTTGATCTATAAGATAAATAAACTACTCACTCATAATTGAAATCAACACACAAAACATGGTATTCATTGCAATCAAAAATTAAATTAAATGAATTCAATTAAATCAACGAGACAATATCGAATAATCACAAGCTGAGTTTTCAATGTCTTCTCCTCAAAAACTTTTCTCAATACTTAAAAATAATGTAAATTATGCTATTCTTATCAATCTATGGTGGTGGGTGATAATTGTTGTGTTTACTACATTCTAATATATATTTAGACTCATAAGACTCATTAGAATACAATTAGAAACCCTAATTAACAATTTCAAACAAACTAGAACTCTCAAACTTTATATTTATATTTCCCAGCATTGTCTGTAGGTGATCTACTCCGTGCGTGTAATGCCACAACGCCGCCACATCTTCGACCTTATTTTGTGAATTTTCTCCTCACTGTAGGCTTGGGGACTTGTGTACATTGTCCTGGCGCCATATGTACATCCCCACGGTGGCGCCACTACGTCACCTCTACGACACCACTTCTATTGTCTTCACTCTTTGTCTACGCCTTGCCCATGCCTTGTGCACTTTTCCCACGATGTCAAGCCTCTATGCCACAAAGTTAAGAGTGATTTTGTGCATGTCTTCCTCATTTCATCATAAAACCACTCTTTTGTCTCCTTTATACCTTGTGAACCTAAAAACACATAAATACCATAAATTAGAGCTCATTCAAGGATATATAGTTTAATTAAACAACCAAACTAACCCTATATATAATTCTAATTAATCACTTCTCCCATATGCCTATACTTAAGATATTGCACGTCCCAACCTAAAGTGTATTCTACTAGGTACGCTTACTAATATTACCTATAAACCATAATCATTTTACATAGTTTATGGAGTATCTTTTAATTCAAACAAGTTCAAGTTAATAATCACTAAATAGTTACTCTTCATAAAAACTAATATTTTCAAAACACGTAGCTTTGACAACACATATAATTCACTTTGGAAACTAAAAAGTAGTTGAAAACCAAAACCATCACTACTCACAAGTTTAGTTCACCATGATACTCAATTAGCAACTGCACAATTTCGTTAATTTTTATTAAGCTCAAAAATTCACAAATACGCATAGATCATACTATTTTTGTGGGCTTTAGTACTTCAAAAGTCCATAGGGCTACATATAGTTGAAAATAAAACTTAACTTAACTATGTTACTTGTACTCAAGCTAAATCTTTTCATTTCAAGAGTTTTAATATAAATTCTGCCTTTCTTTCTTTCAATATATCTATTTTTTCTCCTAATATTTTTAGTTGTACGATCCCTACTGCTTTTCCTATGGATTCCATTTTTTCTTGCATCTTCCAACCATCAAGTTCTCTGCTCTTTTTCCTATAAAACTTGTGGGACTCTATAATTTTTTTATTTTACAACTCTTGTTACCACTTCTCACTTTCACTTTATCAGGACACTATGCCTATCTTTTTTCCCATTTTTTGGTACTAAGTATTTATATACTTTATACTAAGTTTTTATTTACTGTATGCTCCAGTAAGATTCATACTTATTATAGAATTCCTTAAAGATATAATTTTTCCCATAAGAAGTGTTTTGGTAAATTTTTTGTTTTTGTTTCAAGTTCATGGTCTTCCCTAACTCTAAGTTTCTAATCATGAAATTATATCGTTGTTTGCTACATTTCTTATTTTCTTCAAAAATTTGGTAATATTCTCTTGAGTTTCATATCAACAAGATACTTGTATTCTTACTCATCTTCAATTAAATGCATGAACTTTGCAAATGATTTATTCATTTCTTACTATGGTACTAGGTATAACCTAATCTATACACCTATACACATTTAAATATTAAGTAAATGAAAAAGATATACTACCCTTCTTTACTCTTTAACTGCTTCAAAAATAAGCCTAAAACATAAAAATACTAAACACACAAACTTATACAATATAATTGAAGAACGAAGCATAAAAGTGCCTTAATATAAAATTTAAACAAATACTAAAGTGAAAAATATCCTAAATGTAAAAATAATTAGTATGAATATATCTCTCATTTCTCCAAGGTCTAGAGAAGTCCTAAGACTCAGATTCTAACACTGCGCATCATCACCAACATCATCATCATCACCTCCAGCATAAAATGGTGTCAAAGGGCGCTCCACCCTTTTGCTGTGCACCACGTTGGGATTAAACATGTAGTTTGGTGTTGCAAGAAAACCAATAGCCCTATCAGTAGGTCCCAAACTTCTGCTCCTCTCATATCTATCTATGTCTCTTTGATGATCTGCACTTAAACATGAATTTTTTTCTATCCATTCAGTCGGTCTTGCTCATATCTCAACAACGCTTCACGATATTGAGCGATATCCTCTATGTATTGTCTATTCATCTCAGCAATCCACAACCTCTACTATCATGGAGTCAAGTCCTCAAGTGGTGGTATCGGGGCTTATAGTGGGGGGAGGTGGTGGAAAAACCTCAGGACCATCCTAGTCCTGCTATACTATTAGTGGATCTACAAACTTCTAGCCCTCAGTAAATCATTGCTGCTAATCCTCCTCCTCTCTAAATCCTTCATTCTGCAACTCTTGTTCCAACTCCGCTACAGATGTTGATGTTGTTGCTTGGTCCTCTGCTTCCTTGGCTAACAACTCGGCCTCAAGTTTATCCCTTTCAGCTCTCTCTCTCTCTCATCATCAGAGCCTTGGTATCCAGTAGGTGATTTCAAGGTTAGCATAAACTCCTCATTCATTGTTGCTTGGGCCTCTATATCAAATTCCTCATCTTAAATTAAGCCTTCAAGCACATTTGGGTTATTAAGATTGGAAACAACAGCTTGTTGTCTCTCTCAGTCATGATTGACTTCCTTAAGTTCTTATAAATGATTTCCCCAACGTTGATCCTCCCATTCTTTATAATCTCATACAAACTAGCCGCCTTAGGATTGTTGATCTCTCCCTACTGAGTAGTCGGGTATAATGAAGAAACTAGAAAATTTTGCCACATTCTACAAACTTTCCTCAAACTCCTCTTCATAATGTGCTTCGGCACATTCTCAACTCCCATTATACATCCTTATTGTCCTCGAACAACTAATGCTTTCTTAATGACTCTAAAAGAATATAGTTTATAAGGTTTCTAATACAAATCATCTGAGAAGTTTTGTGGTTCTCCATTCATGCTCAAGTATTATAACATAAAGTTGTCGTTTATTGAATGCTCACTAAACGGGACCATCACTCCTCTCACCTTAACTAGGTAGCCTTTCTTTCTAAACTTTGCATTAGCATAAAACTCGTAAACTATTTCACGCACTCCATAAACCTTGTTCTCCCTATAATTTTGCGTGAAATGTTCCCAACCCCATTGACTGATAAATTTATTTACTCTATTATCATACCGAGCAGGTAGGTTTATTCCTCTATCACAAATAAACTCCTTATTTTTAATGACTTCATACTCTCCTTGGCCTCTCTACTAATGTAAAACTTAGACTTGAAAGGCCTAGGGGCATCCTCATTTTGATCTTTTTAAGGATGACGCCTCATTATCATTCGCCCTTGGTTCACTCCATTGACTACTTTGCCTCCTTGTTCTTACCAATATCTCAATAAAACTCACACAACACAATAATTGAACACGGATCTTCAAATCACCTAAAATAAAAATTATCATTCATAAGGGTCAATAACATGCCAAATAACTCAAAAGACTAATACTTATCTACCATAAGCTACATTGTTGCTCAAAATCCACACAACTTCAAGTGCTGCACAATTCATGCATTTTTATCTATAATATAAAAAATTCATAGCATAAATAATGAAATTGTAAATTTACCTCAATGGTGGACTACTTTTTAGTGTAGATTGCTTCTCCAAACCTCTATTAATCATAGCCCTCACACTTTACTCACAAACTAAAACAATATTGCTCTCTTGGCTTTCTTCTCAAAATCAATGCCCTAGCTCTCCTCCTTGTACAAATCTACAATGTAACTTCTCCTTTTCACCCTTGATGACTAGGAACACTCTTTTTCTCACTTAAAATTGCTTAAGCTTGGGTTCTAGAGGGATGTATTCTTGGTTGGTGGGGTATGGACTAGTGTTGAACTGTGTAAAACTTGGCTTCAAAGGGTTTTAATAACCCATCCTCGACGTTGACATCATCCCTTATAGGGCATGACGTCGAGGCTGTTGTGAGCAATTTTTGCTCATAGTTTAGCTCCTTCCTGGCGTCATGTGTGTTAGCTCATGTTGTCATGTGTGTATACATACGACGTCAACCAATCTGTCTCCATAATTTCCCAGTTTTTTATTTACTCCCTATCGGCACTCTCTCGATTCTCTGTATTATTACATAAAGCGTCATGACAACGTGAGATACCCTGTATATGCAAAAGTTTCATAAAAACTTACATGATTTGCCAATGTACCTTACCATTACCACTCTAACTCTTTTGCACATTTACACTATTTGCTAAGTTTGTTGACACTCCTCCATTTCAATGAAATCTCACCTGGCAAATGTTCTTTCCTACACATTTAGCACAAAACATTCAAAATTAAGAAATTAATAAAACATTTGGATTGATCTTGCTAAACAAAATAAATAACTAACTAAAATTCAGAAATCGAAATTAAAAACACCTAAGCAACCTCCTAGTAGCGTTTCGTTTAACGTCATTAGCTCGACGCCTTTTTGCTCGTTTAGTCCGAGCCTAAATCGAGATACTCCATTTGTAGGTCAGAGATAATGATATCTCTCTAATTTGGATGTACATCTTTCCCTTTAATAAAGACAATCATCTCACTATCGCCATCCTCCTCAATACCCATTGTGATAATTTTCTTCTTATTGTGCAACACTGTGAGCCCCTCAAAAGCATGAACCGAGTAGGTTGGGCCAGGCAGTAAGAAACCTAGCAAATATCCAAGTTTCGGTGGACTCGGATGGTTCCATGGGACTTAGTTACCGGATGGTGGACCCACGAATGGTTTGTAGGATAGCGCGGGGAGGGTCGCGCATACGCATGGATAAATCGCATGTGGCACGGATGAGGCAGCACGTATAGGCTCAGACAAGGTCGCGCCTTGGCGCATGCCTAGGCACGATGCCTTAGCGCGTGCCAAGGCACGACGCCTTAGCGCGTGCCAAGGCACGACGCCTAGACGCAGATGAGGTTGCACCTTGGCACGCGCCTAGAGGCAAACACGATGGTGCCTTGGCACATTCCTTGGAAAAAAGCATGGTGCCGCCTTTACGTGTTCCTTGGCACAAGCACGGGCGCGTTCCTTGGCACAAGCATGGGCGCGTTCCATGGCATGAGCACGAGCGCATTCCTTGGCAAAGAGCATGATGGCTCCTTGTCGCGTTCCTTAGCACAAACACGATCGCGCCTTGGTACAGGCAAGGCAATACCTTGGCATGGGCAAGGTTTAACCAAACTTGACTTGGGTATTGATAAAGTCAAAGTATGATTGGTCTCATTTTTAGATGTTTCCTATTGGAGTTTCAAGAACGGCTTAACATCTACTATAAGGAGGGGTGTGTCCTCTCCTAGGGGTGGCATGGGCATGGAGGCAAGGGAGACCTTAGAGCATGCCTAGGGCAGTCATGCCAAGGTAAGACCCAGCGAGCCACCCCGAGCCGGTGGGACTCGACCGAGGCCCGGCTAGCACCTAGGGTACCTAGGCTCAGCTAGGCACCACCAAGTAGACCCTGTCCCTAAGCAAGACATGGACTAAGTCTCCTTAACGGATGGAACAAGTCAAGGTGGTTCAAGGCAGTTGTGTAACTTCCTTGGTTATGGCCCCTGGCATGACCAAAGCATGTTCGAGAATG
This sequence comes from Stephania cephalantha, assembly GCA_039657325.1. Classification (NCBI taxonomy): domain Eukaryota; kingdom Viridiplantae; phylum Streptophyta; class Magnoliopsida; order Ranunculales; family Menispermaceae; genus Stephania; species Stephania cephalantha. The sequence goes on along the minus strand of CM077570.1, from coordinate 34,544,156 downwards.
TCCCTAACACATTGAGCATATGCCAATTGACCAAGCAGTTGTAGAACCAGGTGGCTCTAAGGGATCATGGCAGTTGGGTAACTGCCTTGACCATAAGGAGTGAGGTTTTACTTAGTCTATAAATCAATGTAATCAGGACATGTGTCCGTGACGGTTATGTAACTACTTGTTGGCTGATATATAAAGCCAAGAGCACCATACTTGGGGAAGCATAAAGTGCTAGTTTGGTATTCCCATTGAGAGCTTAGTAAAACATTCCTTGGTGCCATTGCTTGCCTTTCATTCCCTTTGAATATTGGTAGTGATGAACTAAGGTGGCCCTTAGGCACCACGGGTAGGATTAAGCGAGAAAAATTCCTTAAGGTAAACCCATCACTTAATACCCCTGTGACAATTGGTATCAAAGCCCCATTTCGGAGACGATGGTACCCCGAGCAGCTAGTGATCTGAGCGAGAGGGTAGCTCACTTAGAAAACACGATGGCAAAGATGACTGTTTTAATGGAGGCAGTAAAGTTTTCAATGTCGGCACAGCGCATTGAAGGCTTGGAGATGTTGGTGGCTTCCTTGGTGACTGGGGGAGAGTCACAAGAGGCCATGATAGCGATGTGGGAATGAAAATTTGAGAAGCTTGTGGCTGATGTACATTCTGTGGGAGAGCTCACCACCAAAACAACCGCGACAATGGCTTTGGAGGTGAGTTTGCTCAAGTGAGCCGTGGGGGGAATCTCAGAGGTTGCTTGTGCAGTGAAGCCAAGAACTAAAGTGCCAGAGCCAAAGAAATTTTTTGGCAACCGAGCGCAAAAGGAGCTTGAAAATTTTCTTTGGGACATGCTTTGCAATACTTTGCTATTCTGGATGGAAGAGAACCAAAAGGTCATCTTGGCCTCCATGTACTTGGAAGGTGATGCAAAGCTTTGGTGGAGAACCATAGTAGATGATGATGTGGCTGCCGGTATACCCAAGATCGTAGATTCGGAGGTGCTTGAAAAGGAGTTAATGGATTAATTCCTACCTACCGGTGCGGCTTGGAAAGCGCAAAAGCCTTGCGCAAGCTCAAACTGATGGGATATGTTCGAGACTATGTTAAGGAGTTTTCCTCTCTCTTGCAGGTCATCAAAAACATGTCAAAAGAGGACAAGCTCTTAACTTCACTACTGGATTGCAATCATGGGCTTAATTTGAGCTAAGGAGGCAAGGGGTGAAGGACTTGCCTGGGGCAATTGCTGCGGTTGATAGCCTTGTGGACTTCAAGATTAGTTCTCCCACGAGTGAGGGGAAGAACTAGGAGAAGAAGCTGTTCAAGGACCACTATAAGAAGGGCGATAAAAAGGCCTTCCCTCCTACTCAAGCGAGCTCGAAGCCAACCCCTAAAGCTGAGACAAAGCCCTCAACAAGTTCCTCACAAAAGGGCTGCTTCATATGCAACAACCCTTACAGGTCATGAGACTGCCCAAAGAAGGAGAAAATTACGGCCTCGATTGCTGATGATGATTGCCGACCTCGGATGAACCCCTGCAATTGTTGAATGACATTCAACAAGCTAAGACAAGCCCTTTTGAGGGGCCGATGAACGTTGATGCGGAGGTGAATTAGAATTGAGTCTAGGCAATGGTGGATTCGGGAGTAACACATTCATTCGTGGCTGAACACATGGTAGAAAAGCTGGGACTCACCCTTGTTAAGAATTCCAGCCACATGAAAGCCGCAAATTCTGAAGCAAAATGAATCCAAGGTATGACATCTAATGTGAGTCTTAAGGTTGGGTCTTGGGAAGGGAAGATCAACCTTGTGCCAGTTCCTTTAAATGACTTTGATGTCATTTCGGGGAATGATTTTCTACACTTAGGGAGTATTGCCTTGATGCCATTCATGAGGGGATTGGTTGTCATGAACAAGTCCCATCATTCTTTTATTCCTACTGCTAACATGATTTCAGGGAAAAAGAGTACAAAGATGTCCCATCTTTCAGCCATTCAAGTGAAAGATGGACTACGAAAGGGTGAACAAACGTACTTAGCAGCCTTGGTGGAGACTAAGGCAGGTACGACAACAAAAGTCCCTGATGTAGTTGCTGAGGTATTGGAGGACTTTAATGACGTAATGCCTTTGGAGTTGCCAAAACGATTACCCCCTTAAAGGGCAATTGACCATGAGAATTGAGCTAGTCCCTGGCTTAAAAACTTTAGCACAGGCCCCTTACAGAATGACTCCAAAGGAGTTGGAGGAGCTGAGGAAGCAGTTACAAGAGTTGTTGGATGCTGGATTTATTCAGCCATCCAAGGCACCCTATGGAGCACCAGTCTTGTTCCAGCAAAAGCACGATGGATCCCTCCGGATATGGGTGGACTACAGGGCACTGAACAAGTTGATAGTAAAGAATAAGTACCCAATCCCCTTGGTGGCATACTTGTTCGATCGGCTATCTAGTGCACCCTACTTCACGAAGCTGGATTTGAGGTCGGGGTACTACGAAGTTCGAATTGCAGCTGGAGATGTCTCTAAAACAGCCATGGTGACTAGGTACTGATCATTTGAATATTTAGTCATGCCATTTGGCTTCATAAATGCCTTTACTATATTCTGTAATTTGATGAGCGATGTGCTTAAAGAGTTGATCGATTGGTTTGTTGTTGTTTATCTTGATGATATTGTAATTTATAGTCAAAACCTCCAAGATCATGTGGATCACTTACAGATGGCTTTGACTACTTTGAGGGCTAACCATTTGTATGTAAAGAGGGAAAAATGTGAGTTTGTTGCGCAAACGATCACTTTCCTTAGTAATGTTGTAGGCCGAGGTAAATTGCAGATGGACCTAGAGAAAGTGCGTGCAATAATGGGATGACCAAATCCCATGAAGGTCCAAGATTTGCGGTCATTCATAGGTTTTGCCAATTACTATCGGCAGTTCGTGGAAGGCTACTCAAGGATGTTGGCGTCTCTAACAAATCTATTAAAGAAGGATCGAACTCGAGAGTGGACGAATCGATGCAACCAAGCCATGGCGAACCGAGGTAAGCTATTGCACTGTGAAGCGATATTAGGACTCGCCCATTTGATATACCTTTCGAAGTGCATACGACGGGTCAGACCGAGCATTGGGGGCAGTGCTTGTCCATGAAGGACACCCTATTGCCTTCAAAAGCAGGAAACCGAAGGAAGATGAACAGAGGTACCGACTCATGAGAAAGAAATGTTGGCTGTGATTCATGTTCTCCATCTTTTGAGGCATTATTTGCTGGGAATGTGCTTTGTGGTGCGGACAGACAATGTTGCCATTACTTACTTCATGAGTCAGAAGAAGCTCAATCAAAAGCAGGCAATATAGTTAGTTTTCCCAGCCGAATTCGATGTTCAGTTCGAGCATAAGCCAGGAAGGCTTAACTCAGTCTTTGATGCTCTTAGTCGCAAGGTGGTGGTTGAGATGGTGTTGGCAGTGGTGAGGCTGGAAAGTAAGTTCTTGCCTTGTATCAAGGAGGAGATAAGCAAGGACCCTATTTGCTCAAAGTTGTTAAAGCTAGTGGCTGAGGTAGTCACTCAAAGATTTTAGTGCGAACATGGGATCCTCTATGCCAAGGGAGGGCGTCCATATGTCCATAGAACCGGCGGACTAAGACGACAGCTTTTAAAGTAGACACATGATACTCGGTGGGTGGGCATCCGAGCATGAAGCGCACCTATGCCCTTCTATCACATTCGTTCTTATAGCCTAAAATGGAGGAGGACGTGGATCTATATGTGCAGACGTGTCTTTTGTGCCAACAAGACAAGATAGAGAGGAGGAAGGCACAAAGCTAGCTGGAGCCTTTAAATGTACCAGACAAACCCTTGAAAAGTATATCAATGGATTTCATCACTGGTTTTCCTAATACGCAGGGTTTTCCTAATATGCTGCTACATTCATAGCTGCTCCGAAGAATTGCGATGTAGACATGACTACAAAGTTGTTCCTGAAGTATGTGGCAAAATATTAGGGAATATCGGAGGACATTATCAGTAACCGAGACACCCGGTTCACAGGGCGATTTAGGACTGCTCTATTCAATTTGCTGGGTTCAAAGTTCAAACCATCCTCAAACGGATGAGCAGACGGTGAGGATCAATTCTGTGAGGGCCTAGGCAACACGGTTGTGAGGGCCTAGGTGCAGCGTGTGGCCTAGGCCCTCACAAATGCATTGCTAGAGGACTACCTCAGACACTATGTAAATGGAAGTCAATCTAATTGGGTGGATTTACTTGATGCAACCCAATTTTGCTACAATCTTCATAAAAGCTCAGCTATGGAGTTGAGTCTTTTCAACGTGGCGACGGACAACAAACACTGGCTACTCCACATGAGGTAGTCAAATCAAAGTCGATGGGGTCAAGCCCAACGACTTATCGATTTTTGAGAAACAAGCTGGAGCTGAGGGAGGCAGCTCAAAACAGCTTAGCCAAAGCTGTCCGATGGATGAAAAATAGGCAAATCAAAATAGAAGACCCTTAGAGTTCCAGGAATGAGACTTAGTCTTATTGAATCTCACTCCATAGATTTTGAAGAAGTTTAATAAGAAGGAGACACGTAAGGGCCTGGTTTAGTAGTATGAAGGACCATTTGAGGTAGTTAAGCGAGTTAGGAGGGTGGTATATCATTTTAAGATACAAGAAAGGTTTAAGGTACATCCTACCTTCAATGTCAGCTACCTTAAGCATTTCCATTCTGTTGAGGCGGATCTATGGAGGAGTATATCGAGACAGGCTCCACCCTTGGTATAAAAGGAGTTTGCAGGGGAGTTTGAGCAGATTTTAAGCCACGAGACGCGTGGCCAAAGCAAGAAAAACAGGCAAATTTTTTACTTGATCAAGTAGGTTGATGTTGATAAACCTAATTGGGAGCGAGACACTACTCTATGGCAGTTTGAGAAAAAGATAGCAGACTACCAAAAGCAGCAGCAACCAAGTAGTTTGATGAGAGCATCTAACATTTCAATGTAGGGATGTTTGTTAACCCCTAAATAGCATAACCCAAGTAGGCTGGGCTAGGCAAATGAGAAACATAGCAAATATCCAAGTTTCGGTGGACACGGATGGCTCCATGGGACTTAGTTAGAGGATGGTGCACCCACCTATGGTTCGCGGGACGGCGCGCGGAGGCTAGCACATACGCATGGGTAAATCGTATGCGGCACGGGCGATGAAGTGCGTATACGTGCGGACAAGGTCGTTACTTAGCGCGTGCCTAGGCACGACGCTTGGGCGCGGACGAGGTTGCACCTTGACACGCACCTTGGTGCGTACCTAGACACGAACACGGTGGCGTCTTGGCACATTCTTTGGCAAAGAGCATGGTGGTGCCTTGGCGCATTCCTTGGCACGAGCAAGGGATGAGTCCTTTGCATGAGCATAAGCGCGTTCCTTGGCACGAGTATGGGCGTGTTCCTTGGCATGAGCACATACACATTCCTTGGCAAAGAGCACGGTGGCGCCTTGGCACATTCCTTGGCACGAGCACGGTCGAGCCTTGGCACGGGCAAGGGAATACCTTGGCATGGTAAAGGTTTGATAAAAATTGACTTGGGCGTTGACCAAGTCAAAGTATGATTGGTCTCATTTTTGGATGTTTCCTATTGGAATTCCTGGAACGGCTTAACATCTACTATAAATAGGGGTGTATCCTCTCCTAGGGGCTGCATGGGCATGGAGGCAAGGGAGACCTTAGAGCATGCCTTGGGCAATCGTGCCATGGTAAGACTCACGGACCCGTGGTGCGAGCTACCCCGAACCGGTGGGACTCGACCGAGCCCCGGCTAGCACCCAGAGTGCCTAGGTTCAACAAGTCACCATAAGGCACGGATGGACCAAGTCAAGGTTATTCCAGGCAGTTGTGTTACTACCTTGTTCATGGCCCCTAGCATGACCAATGCACGTTCGAGAATGTCCCTAGCACATTGAGCATGTGCCAATTGACCAAGCAGTTGTGGTAGTTGTGGAACCAGAAGTCAACAAGGGAGCATGGCAGTTGGGTAACTGCCTTGACCACAAGGACTGGAGTTTTACTTAGTCTATGAATCAATGTAATCAGGACATGTGTCCTTAACGGTTATGTAACTACTTATTGGTTGATTTATAAAGCCAAAGGCACCATGCTTGGGGAAGCATAGAGTGCTAGTGTTGTATTCCCATTGAGAGCTTAGTAAAATATTCCCTTAGTGCCATTGCTTGATGTTCATTCCCTTTGAGTACTGGTAGTGCTGAACTAAGGTGGCCCTTAGGCACCATGGGTAGGATTAAGCGAGAAAAATTCCTTAAGGTAAATCCCTCACTTAATACCCCTATGACAAAGACCATGCTGGCAGTGTTCAACAATGGCCACCTAAGTATCATAGATACATCATCATCTATATCATGATCCATAATCTAAAAATTATTACTAAATGTGAAGCTACCCACTTTCACATGAACATTTAACACTCTCCCAATTGTTGGTACCAAGTTACCATCAATTACTTCCAAGTCCATTAAATCGTGACAATTGATCTTTAAATCTGCTTGTAACATGCCTTTTATAGGCATTACATTGGCTAAGGCTCTTGTATCACACAAGATATTTCTAAATTGGTGCCCATTAATTCTTAATGGTATGCATATATCTTCAATGTCTCTCCTCTTGATTCATTGAAGTCTTGGTGTGAACTTGAATTTTGATTTCGACTTCTATGGAACACTTGTTGATGCTATTCCCTTTCGATGCTTCTTTTAAAAGTCCTTCATCCTGTCGATTAACACTTCATTGTTTCTTTACCTTCTTGTTATTCTTCAAAGCTTTGATTCTTTGTTGCTTGAATCCTTCAAGTTCAACTTGCCTCACTTCCATTCCATTCTCATGCATATATTCAGATTTTCTCAACTTTGACATGGCTAAAGTGTTGGCTCTTTCTGGCTTGTACATCACTTGATCTTGCATTAGCTTATTCGTTGTCGCAGTGCTCATTATGTGAATAACACTAACATTCACCTTGGGATTTGGGATAGTGTTACTTTGAAATTGCCATTCCTTCCATGAATTTAAAGCAATGACTACCTTACAAATTTGTCTCTCTAGGTTCTTAATGGATTATGTCCTTTCATCATCCATCCACTTAAGAGTTTGCATCACATTTTCCATAACCTTCTTATTCCTCTTGTGATGTTCCCTATTGTTGATGTCGATGGCTTGCGAGAATGTTTCAATTGACTTTAATAAAGTCATTTCTTTGCTTTGGTCTAGCTTCCCTTGTTGGACTTGTTGATCAAAACCTTGTGGTAGCTTTAGTGAATTATTAGGATTCCCATATGAGAAGTTCGGGTTGTTGTATCCTTGATAATATCTTTGAGGAACCATTCCTCTCGGCCTGAAGTTGTTCCCATAATTTTTGTTGTTAAAGAAGTTGACATCTTCAAACTTCATCCCCTAATGCATGTCTAATAGATTAACCACCATTTCTTTGTTATTAACGGTTTGTTATACGCTTGCACTTATGGACTTGATTTTCTTATTTGTAGCATCACCATATGACTACTCAGGTTTGATAGTTATGCCATGATCACTGCTTGTGAATTAATATCACATTCTCATGCTACTTTCCTCACTATGGAGCAATTTCATGTTGTAGAATTCTAAGACATAAGATCTGGAAGACCTAATGCTCCATCTTCATCTTTGGTTAGTATAAAACCACTTGTTGTGACATCCACTAACGTTCTCGTGCTATGATTCATTCAATAATAGAAGATTTGTAGTTATGCCTACTTCACATATCCATGTCCTGGACATCTCCTCCACAACTCTTTGAATCTTTCCTAAGCCTCATCAAGAGACTCGGTACCTCTTACTTGAATGGATTGATTTCCAATTTCCTTTCACTGACCTTCACTGGGAGGAAAGAACTTGTTTAGGAATCGTTCATTGATATCCATCCATGAAGTCATACTCCTTGTATTCAGCCTTTGGAACCTGAATTTAGCTTTTCCACCCAATGAGAATGGGAAAATTTTCATCCTAATTTACCTCATTTGAAATTCCAGTAATGTGAACGATGTCACACTTCTTCAGAAAATTCTCCATATGTGCAACTAGATCTTCATTTGCTAGCCCATTAAATAGGTTATTTTGTACCATGTTGATGAGAGACGGTTGCAACTCAAACTAGGTAGTGTTCGCTGGAAGCCTCATCACTCCATTGCATGTCTCTTGAATTTCAGGTATGAAGTAGTCACGAAGACATCTTTGTCCTTGTTCTCTGTCTTGCACTACTAGATCACCTTTAAGTTGATTATTCCCTCGGCCCTGATTTTGGTTTCGATTCCCCACTTGATCATCATCCATCTTGGTTAATTTCTTCTTCTTTTCTTTGTTGGTTTAGTTAATATCTGGATTGTAAGGCACTAAGTCCTGATCACCTTGACTATGCTTACACTAACTATTCCTTAAGAAAGTAAACACAAAAGATCTAGTGTAAATTGTCAAACTTGAAACTAAAACTCATTCTTTTTTTTTTTTTTTGATAAACTTGAAAGTAAATTACCAAAAATAAAATCTAAACAATTTTGCAAACTAACTAAAGTAGTGTGTAGGGACCTATCTCCAGCAACGACACCAAAAACTTAATTGTAACCGCATGTATAATGGTTCATTTGTGGTAATAATGTGATAAAAAAGGTTGATTATAGATATCATCCTCTGGGAAAGGTTTATCTGGATATGGTTCACTTAGTTAATCTCACTCTATTGTTAAGAATATCACTTTTAATTGGATTTAACTAAACTACTCTATTATATAAAATAATGTAAATTAACTTGTACTCTTATATTGAGAAGACTCTTAGTTCGCAATTTCATATAGGTAATGAATTGCTATGCTTTTTCCATATCATACACTTTTCGTCTTCATCATGTGTGTGCAATGTTTAATTATAATAAACATATTTCCTTCATATTCACTTTAACCCATTGTCGTGGTGTAAAAGATCCTAATGTGCAAACTAGAACTCCAACTATCGGTGTGAATAACATAAGTCAACAATGCATTTAAATTAAAGAAAAAATACTGAATAATCAAAAGTTGAGTCGACAATTTTCTTCTCCTCCAAAAACAATGTAAACTATGTTATTCCATGATAATCTATGGTGGTGGGTGATAATTGTTGTGTTTACCACATTCTAATACCTATTTATACTCTTAAAACTCATTACAATATAATTAGAAACCCTAATTAACAGTTCCAAACGAACTTGAACTCTCAAACTTTCTATTTCTATTTCTCGACATTGATTGTAAGTGATCCACACCCTGTATGTAATGCTACAGCGCCACCATAGCTTCGATCTTTTTGTGTGAATTGTCTCCTCACAGTAGGCTTGGTGCCTTATGTATATTGTTACGGCGCAGTGTGTATATCCCCATGATGCCCCCACTGCATCACCTCTATTGCATCATTTCTCTTGCCTTCACTCCATCTTCACGCCTTGCCCATGCCTAGTGCTCTTTTTCCACAGCGTCAAGCCTCTATTATGTGGCGTGAAGTGTGCTTTTGTTCTTTTTCTCCTCATTTCATCATGAAATTACTCCTTTGTCTATTTTATACCATGTAAACTTGAAAACACACAAATAATATCAATTAAAGCTCATTCTGAGATATGTAGTTTAATTATACTACTAAACTAACCATATATAAGTCTAATTAATCATAGATCAATGATCTCACTTGCCACTACTACAAAATCTAAAAGTATAATAGAGTTGGGAAATTTGTTGTAAACGTTCGACAAATGTCAATTTTTGGCGCCGTTGCTGGGGATTTTAAAATAGTTTCTAAAGAATGTTTCTCATTGCATGCCATATAATATGGCAGGCATTGAGCAAGAACTTACCTTTAAGAAAGCCAATAAAAATATCACAGCTTACGAACCTGTGTATTGTTTTTCCTGTGGATTTTTTCAATTTTGAATTAAAACCTAGCTTCATCAATTCTTTACTCATTTTCAAGGTGAAGGTGATGAATATCCTCAGCAATTTATTCAAAAGTACACAAATATAGTAAGTATGATGAAACTTAAGAACATAGAGTTAGAATATGTGAAGCAAAAGGTTTTCCCTTCTTCTTTAGGAGGTCAAGTTCAAGATTGGCTATTCTATCTTCCTTATGAGTCAATACCCACATGGTCCGACACGTTAGAAGCCTTTCTAGATCAATATGTTCCGATACGTAAAATTAGTTTGGATAGAAAACGAATTAGTAATGCTAGGATGGAAACTAGAAAGTCTTTTGGCGAGTTTTGAGATAGTTACCAAAGATTGATATCATTATGTCTACAACATGAATTTAAAGAGAAAAATTTATTAGAATACTTTTATGAAGGACTAAAAAACTTAGAAGAAAGATTCCTAGATATGGTATTTGGATGATCTTTATTCGACGTAACACCAACATTAGCAAAAGACGCTATTAATAAAATGGCTAAACAATCAAATCATTATTACGAGAAAAATAAATTTATAAAAACCCATTCTTATGAAATTAATAGAAACGCTATTGGTAGTGATGAACTAAGGTGGCCATTAGGCACCACGGGTAGGATTAAGCGAGAAAAATTCCTTAAGGTAAACCCATCACTTAATACCCCTGTGACAATTGGTATCAAAGCCCCATTTCGGAGACGATGGTACCCCGAAGCGCCTAGTGATCCGAGCGAGAGGGTAGCTCACTTAGAAAACACGATGGCAAAGATGATCTGTTTTAATGGAGGCAAAAAGTTTTCAATGTCGGCACAACGCATTGAAGGCTTGGAGATGTTGGTGGCTTCCTTGGTGACTGGGGAAGAGTCACAAGAGGCCATGATAGCGATGTGGGAATGAAAATTTGAGAAGCTTGTGGCTGATGTACATTCTGTGGGAGAGCTCACCACCAAAACAACCGCGACAATGGCTTTGGAGGTGAGTTTGCTCAAGTGAGCCGTGGGGGGAATCTCAGAGGTTGCTTGTGCAGTGAAGCCAAGAACTAAAGTGCCAGAGCCAAAGAAATTTTTTGGCAAACTGAGCGCAATGGAGCTTGAAAATTTTCTTTGGGACATGCTGCAATACTTTGCTACTCTCTGGACGGAAGAGAACCAAAAGGTCATCTTGGCCTCCATGTACTTGGAAGGTGATGCAAAGCTTTGGTGGAGAACCAGAGTAGATGATGATGTGGCTGCTGGTATACCCAAGATCGTAGATTCGGAGGTGCTGAAAAAGGAGTTAAAGGATTAATTCCTACCTACCAGTGCGGCTTGGCAAGCGCGCAAAGCCTTGCGCAAGCTCAAACTGATGGGATCTGTTCGAGACTATGTTAAGGAGTTTTCCTCTCTCTTGCAGGTCATCAAAAACATGTCAAGAGGAGGACAAACTCTTAACTTCACTACTGGATTGCAATCATGGGCTTAATTTGAGCTAAGGAGGCAAGGGGTGAAGGACTTGCTTGGGGCAATTGCTGCGGTTGATAGCCTTGTGGACTTCAAGATTAGTTCTCCCACGAGTGAGGGGAAGAACTAGGAGAATAAGCTGTTCAAGGAACACTATAAGAAGGGCGATAAAAAGGCATTCCCTCCTACTCAAGCGAGCTCGAAGCCAACCCCTAAAGCTGAGACAAAGCCCTCAACAAGTTCCTCACAAAAGGGCTGCTTCATATGCAACAACCCTTACAGGTCATGAGACTGCCCAAAGAAGGAGAAAATTACGGCCTCGATTGCTGATGATGATTGCCAACCTCGGATGAACCCCTGCAATTGTTGAATGCCATTCAACAAGCTAAGACAAGCCCTTTTGAGGGGCCGATGAACGTTGATGCGGAGGTGAATTAGAATTGAGTCTAGGCAATGGTGGATTCGGGAGTAACACATTCATTCGTGGCTGAACACATGGTAGAAAAGCTGGGACTCACCCTTGTTAAGAATTCCAGCCACATGAAAGCCGCAAATTCTGAAGCAAAATGAATCCAAGGTATGACATCTAATGTGAGTTTTAAGGTTGGGTCTTGAGAAGGGAAGATCAACTTTGTGTCGGTTCCTTTAAATGACTTTGATGTCATTTCGGGAAATGATTTTCTACACTTAGGGAGTATTGCCTTGATGCCATTCATGAGGGGATTGGTTGTGATGAACAAGTCCCATCCTTCTTTTATTCCTACGGCTAACATGATTTCAGGGAAAGAGAGTACAAAGATGTCCCATCTTTCAGCCATTCAAGTGAAAGATGGACTACGAAAGGGTGAACAAACGTACTTAGCAGCCTTGGTGGAGACTAAGGCAGGTACGACAACAAAAGTCCCTGATGTAGTTGCTGAGGTATTGGAGGACTTTAATGACGTAATGCCTTTGGAGTTGCCAAAACGATTACCCCCTTAAAGGGCAATTGACCATGAGAATTGAGCTAGTCCCTGGCTCAAAAACTTTAGCACAGGCCCCTTACAGAATGGCTCCAAAGGAGTTGGAGGAGCTGAGGAAGCAGTTACAAGAGTTGTTGGATGCTGGGTTTATTTAGCCATCCAAGGCACCCTATGGAGCACCAGTCTTGTTCCAAAGAAAAGCACGATGGATCCCTCCGATATGGGTGGACTACGGGGCACCGAACAAGTTGATAGTAAGAATAAGTACCCAATCCCCTTGGTGGCATACTTGTTCGATCGGCTATCTAGTGCACCCTACTTCACGAAGTGGATTTGAGGTCGGGGTACTACGAAGTTCGAATTGCAATAGAGATGTCTCTAAAACAGCCATGGTGACTAGGTATTGATCATTTGAATATTTAGTCATGCCATTTGGCTTCATAAATGCCTTTACTATATTCTCGTAATTTGATGAGCGATGTGCTTAAAGAGTTGATCAATTGGTTTGTTGTTGTTTATCTTGATGATATTGTAATTTATAGTCAAAACCTCCAAGATCATGTGGATCACTTACATATGGCTTTGACTACTTTGAGGGCTAACTATTTGTATGTAAAGAGGGAAAAATGTGAGTTTGTTGCGCAAACGATCACTTTCCTTAGTAATGTTGTAGGCGAGGTAAATTGCGAGATGACCTAGAGAAAGTGCGTGCAACAATGGGATGACCAAATCCCATGAAGGTCCAAGATTTGCGGTCATTCATGGGTTTTGCCAATTACTATCGGCGTTCGTGGAAGGCTACTCAAGGATGTTGGCGTCTCTAACAAATCTATTAAAGAAGGATCGAACTCGAGAGTGGACGAATCGATGCAACCAAGCCATGGCAGAACTGAGGTAAGCTATTGCCTGTGAAGCAGTATTAGGGCTGCCCAATTTGATATACCTTTCGAAGTGCATACGACGGGTCAGACCGAGCATTGGGGGCGATGCTTGTTCATGAGGGACACCCTATTGCCTTCAAAAGCGAAACCGAAGGAAGATGAATAGAGGTACCGGCTCATGAGAAAGAAATGTTGGCTGTGATTCATGTTCTCCATCTTTTGAGGCATTATTTGCTGGGCATGAGCTTTGTGGTGCGGACAGACAATGTTGCCATTACTTACTTCATGAGTCAGAAGAAGCTCAATCAAAAGCAGGAAATATAGTTAGTTTTCCTAGCCGAATTCGATGTTCAGTTCGAGCATAAGCCGGGAAGGCTTAACTCAGTCTTTGATGCTCTTAGTCGCAAGGTGGTGGTTGAGATGGTGTTGGCAGTGGTGAGGCTAGAAAGTAAGTTCTTGCCTTGTATCAAGGAGGAGATAAGCAAGGACCCTATTTGCTCAAAGATGTTAAAGCTAGTGGCTGAGGTAGTCACTCAAAGATTTTAGTGCGAACATGGGATCCTCTATGCCAAGGGAGGGCGTCCATATGTCCATAGAACCGGCGGACTAAGACGACAGCTTTTAAAGTAGACACATGATACTCGGTGGGCTGGGCATCCAGGCATGAAGCGCACCTATGCCCTTCTATCACATTCGTTCTTATAGCCTAAAATGGAGGAGGACGTGGATCTATATGTGCAGACGTGTCTTTTGTGCCAACAAGACAAGATAGAGAGGAGGAAGGCACAAAGCTAGCTGGAGCCTTTAAATGTACCAGACAAACCCTTGAAAAGTATATCAATGGATTTCATCACTGGTTTTCCTAAAACGCAGGGAATTAGCAGCATGCTGGTTGTGGTGGATCGATTTTCGAAGTATGCTACATTCATAGCTGCTCCGAAGAATTGCGATGTAGACATGACTACAAAGTTGTTCCTGAAGTATGTGGCAAAATATTAGGGAATATCGGAGGACATTATCGGTAACCGAGACACCCGGTTCACAGGGCGATTTAGGACTGCTCTATTCAATTTGCTGGGTTCAAAGTTCAAACCATCCTCAAACGGATGAGCAGACGGTGAGGATCAATGCATTGCTAGAGGACTACCTCAGACACTATGTAAATGGAAGTCAATCTAATTGGGTGGATTTACTTGATGCAACCTAATTTTGCTACAATCTTCATAAAAGCTCAGCTATGGAGTTGAGTCTTTTCAAGGTGGCGACGGGACAACAGCTGGCTACTCCACATGAGGTAGCCAAATCAAAGTCGATGGGGTCAAGCCTAACGGCTTATCGATTTTTGAGAAACAAGCTGGAGCTGAGGGAGGCAGCCCAAAAAAGCTTAGCCAAAGCTGTCCGATGGATGAAAAATAGGCAAATCAAAATAGAAGACCCTTAGAGTTCCAGGAATGAGACTTAGTCTTATTGAATCTCACTCCATAGATTTTGAAGAAGTTTAATAAGAAGGAGACACGTAAGGGCCTGGTTTAGTAGTATGAAGGACCATTTGAGGTAGTTAAGCGAGTTAGGAGGGTGGTATATCGTTTTAAGATACAAGAAAGGTTTAAGGTACATCCTACCTTCCATGTCGCCTACCTTAAGCATTTCCATTCATGTGAGGCGGATCCATGGAGGAGTATATCGAGACAGCTCCACCCTTGGTATAAAAGGAGTTTGCAGGGGAGTTTGAGCAGATTTTAAGCCACGAGACGCGTGGCCAAAGCAAGAAAAACAGGCAAATTTTTTACTTGATCAAGTAGGTTGATGTTGATAAACCTAATTGGGAGCGAGACACTACTCTATGGCAGTTTGAGAAAAAGATAGCAGACTACCAAAAGCAGCAGCAACCAAGTAGTTTGATGAGAGCATCTAACATTTCAATGTAGGGATGTTTGTTAACCCCTAAATAGCATAACCCAAGTAGGCTGGGCTAGGCAGCGAGAAACATAGCAAATATCCAAGTTTCGGTGGACTCGGTTGGCTCCATGGGACTTAGTTAGAGGATGGTGCACCCACCTATAGTTCGCAGGACAGCGCGCGGAGGCTAGCACATACGCATGGGTAAATCGTATGCGGCACGGGCGATGAAGTGCGTATACGTGCGGACAAGGTCGTTACTTAGCGCGTGCCTAGGCACGACGCTTGGGCGCGAGACGAGGTTGCACCTTGACACGCACCTTGGCGCGTACCTAGACACGAACATAGTGGCATCTTGGCACATTCTTTGGCAAAGAGCATGGTGGTGCCTTGGCGCATTCCTTGGCACGAGCAAGGGATGAGTCCTTTGCATGAGCACAAGCGCGTTCCTTGGCACGAGTATGGGCGTGTTCCTTGGCATGAGCACATACACATTCCTTGGCAAAGAGCACGGTGGCTCCTTGGCACATTCCTTGGCACGAGCACGGTTGAGCCTTAGCACGGCAAGGGAATACCTTGGCATGGTAAAGGTTTGATAAAAATTGACTTGGGCGTTGACCAAATCAAAGTATGATTGGTCTCATTTTTGGATGTTTCCTATTGGAATTCCCGGAACGGCTTAAGATCTACTATAAATAGGGGTGTATCCTCTCCTAGGGGCTGCATGGGCATGGAGGCAAGGGAGACCTTAGAGCATGCCTTGGGCAATCGTGCCATGGTAAGACTCATGGACCCATGGTGCGAGCTACCCCGAACCGGTGGGACTCGACCGAGCCCCGGCTAGCACCCAGAGTGCCTAGGTTCAACAAGTCACCATAAGGCACGGATGGACCAAGTCAAGGTTATTCCAGGCAGTTGTGTTACTACCTTGTTCATGGCCCCTAGCATGACCAATGCACGTTCGAGAATGTCCCTAGCACATTGAGCATGTGCCAATTGACCAAGCAGTTGTGGTAGTTGTGGAACCAGAAGTCAACAAGGGAGCATGGCAGTTGGGTAACTCGCTTGACCACAAGGACTGGAGTTTTACTTAGTCTATGAATCAATGTAATCAGGGACATGTGTCCTTAACGGTTATGTAACTACTTATTGGTTGATTTATAAAGCCAAAGGCACCATGCTTGGGGAAGCATAGAGTGCTAGTGTTGTATTCCTATTGAGAGCTTAGTAAAATATTCCCTTAGTGCCATTGCTTGATGTTCATTCCCTTTGAGTATTGGTAGTGCTTTGAACTAAGGTGGCCCTTAGGCACCATGGGTAGATTAAGCGAGAAAATTCCTTAAGGTAAATCCCTCACTTAATACCCCTATGACAAAGACCATGTTGGCAGTGTTCAACAATGGCCACCTAAGTATCATAGATACATCATCATCTATATCATGATCCATAATCTAAAAATTATTACTAAATGTGAAGCTACCCACTTTCACATGAACATTTAACACTCTCCCAATTGTTGGTACCAAGTTACCATCAATTACTTCCAAGTCCATTAAATCGTGACAATTGATCTTTAAATCTGCTTGTAACATGCCTTTTATAGGCATTACATTGGCTAAGGCTCTTGTATCACACAAGATATTTCTAAATTGGTGCCCATTAATTCTTAATGGTATGCATATATCTTCAATGTCTCTCCTCTTGATTCATTGAAGTCTTGGTGTGAACTTGAATTTTGATTTCGACTTCTATGGAACACTGTTGATGCTATTCCCTTTCGATGCTTCTTTTAAAAGTCCTTCATCCTGTCGATTAACACTTCATTGTTTCTTTACCTTCTTGTTATTCTTCAAAGCTTTGATTCTTTGTTGCTTGAATCCTTCAAGTTCAACTTGCCTCACTTCCATTCCATTCTCATGCATATATTCAGATTTTCTCAACTTTGACATGGCTAAAGTGTTGGCTCTTTCTGGCTTGTACATCACTTGATCTTGCATTAGCTTATTCGTTGTCGCAGTGCTCATTATGTGAATAACACTAACATTCACCTTGGGATTTGGGATAGTGTTACTTTGAAATTGCCATTCCTTCCATGAATTTAAAGCAATGACTACCTTACAAATTTGTCTCTCTAGGTTCTTAATGGATTATGTCCTTTCATCATCCATCCACTTAAGAGTTTGCATCAAATTTTCCATAACCTTCTTATTCCTCTCGTGATGTTCCCTATTGTTGATGTCGATGGCTTGCGAGAATGTTTCAATTGACTTTAATAAAGTCATTTCTTTGCTTTGGTCTAGTTTCCCTTGTTGGACTTGTTGATCAAAACCTTGTGGTAGCTTTAGTGAATTATTAGGATTCCCATATGAGAAGTTCGGGTTGTTGTATCCTTGATAATATCTTTGAGGAACCATTCCTCTCGGCCTGAAGTTGTTCCCATAATTTTTGTTGTTAAAGAAGTTGACATCTTCAAACTTCATCCCCTAATGCATGTCTAATAGATTAACCACCATTTCTTTGTTATTAACGGTTTGTTATACTGCTTGCACTTATGGACTTGATTTTCTTATTTGTAGCATCACCATATGACTACTCAGGTTTGATAGTTATGCCATGATCACTGCTTGTGAATTAATATCACATTCTCATGCTACTTTCCTCACTATGGAGCAATTTCATGTTGTAGAATTCTAAGACATAAGATCTGGAAGACCTAATGCTCCATCTTCATCTTTGGTTAGTATAAAACCACTTGTTGTGACATCCACTAACGTTCTCGTGCTATGATTCATTCAATAATAGAAGATTTGTAGTTATGCCTACTTCACATATCCATGTCCTGGACATCTCCTCCACAACTCTTTGAATCTTTCCTAAGCCTCATCAAGAGACTCGGTACCTCTTACTTGAATGGATTGATTTCCAATTTCCTTTCACTGACCTTCACTGGGAGGAAAGAACTTGTTTAGGAATCGTTCATTGATATCCATCCATGAAGTCATACTCCTTGTATTCAGCCTTTGGAACCTGAATTTAGCTTTTCCACCCAATGAGAATGGGAAAATTCTCATCCTAATTTACCTCATTTGAAATTCCAGTAATGTGAACGATGTCACACTTCTTCAGAAAATTCTCCACATGTGCAACTAGATCTTCATTTGCTAGCCCATTAAATAGGTTATTTTGTACCATGTTGATGAGAGACGGTTGCAACTCAAACTAGGTAGTGTTCGCTGGAAGCCTCATCACTCCATTGCATGTCTCTTGAATTTCAGGTATGAAGTAGTCACGAAGACATCTTTGTCCTTGTTCTCTGTCTTGCACTACTAGATCACCTTTAAGTTGATTATTCCCTCGGCCCTGATTTTGGTTTCGATTCCCCACTTGATCATCATCCATCTTGGTTAATTTCTTCTTCTTTTCTTTGTTGGTTTAGTTAATTTATGGATTGTAAGGCACTAAGTCCTGATCACCTTGACTATGCTTACACTAACTATTCCTTAAGAAAGAAAACACAAAAGATCTAGTGTAAATTGTCAAACTTGAAACTAAAACTCATTCTTTTTTTTTTTTTTTGATAAACTTGAAAGTAAATTACCAAAAATAAAATCTAAACAATTTTGCAAACTAACTAAAGTAGTGTGTAGGGACCTATCTCCAGCAACGACACCAAAAACTTAATTGTAACCGCATGTATAATGGTTCATTTGTGGTAATAATGTGATAAAAAAGGTTGATTATAGATATCATCCTCTGGGAAAGGTTTATCTGGATATGGTTCACTTAGTTAATCTCACTCTATTGTTAAGAATATCACTTTTTAATTGGATTTAACTAAACTACTCTATTATATAAAATAATGTAAATTAACTTGTACTCTTATATTGAGAAGACTCTTAGTTCGCAATTTCATATAGGTAATGAATTGCTATGCTTTTTCCATATAATACACTTTTCGTCTTCATCATGTGTGTGCAATGTTTAATTATAATAAACATATTTCCTTCATATTCACTTTAACCCATTGTCGTGGTGTAAAAGATCCTAATGTGCAAACTAGAACTCCAACTATCGGTGTGAATAACATAAGTCAACAATGCATTTAAATTAAAGAAAAAATACTTGAATAATCAAAAGTTGAGTCGACAATTTTCTTCTCCTCCAAAAACAATGTAAACTATGTTATTCCATGATAATCTATGGTGGTGGGTGATAATTGTTGTGTTTACCACATTCTAATACCTATTTATACTCTTAAAACTCATTACAATATAATTAGAAACCCTAATTAACAGTTCCAAACGAACTTGAACTCTCAAACTTTCTATTTCTATTTCTCGACATTGATTGTAAGTGATCCACACCCCGTATGTAATGCTACAAATACCACCATAGCTTCGATCTTTTTGTGTGAATTGTCTCCTCACAGTAGGCTTGGTGCCTTATGTATATTGTTACGGCGCAGTGTGTATATCCCCATGATGCCCCCACTGCATCACCTCTATTGCATCATTTCTCTTGCCTTCACTCCATCTTCACGCCTTGCCCATGCCTAGTGCTCTTTTTCCACAGAGTCAAGCCTCTATTATGTGGCGTCAAGTGTGCTTTTGTTCTTTTTCTCCTCATTTCATCATGAAATTACTCCTTTGTCTATTTTATACCATGTAAACTTGAAAACACACAAATAATATCAATTAAAGCTCATTCTGAGATATGTAGTTTAATTATACTACTAAACTAACCATATATAAGTCTAATTAATCATAGATCAATGATCTCACTTGCCACTACTACAAAATTTAAAAGTATAATAGAGTTGGGAAATTTGTTGTAAACGTTCGACAAATGTCAATTTTTGGCGCCGTTGCTGGGGATTTTAAAATAGTTTCTAAAGAATGTTTCTCATTGCATGCCATATAATATGGCGGGCATTGAGCAAGAACATACCTTTAAGAAAGCCAATAAAAATATCACAACTTACGAACCCGTATTTTTTTCCCGTGGATTTTTTCAATTATGAATTAAAACCTAGCTTCATCAATTCTTTACTCATTTTCAAGGTGAAGGTGATGAATATCCTCAGCAATTTATTCAAAAGTACACAAATATAGTAAGTATGATGAAACTTAAGAACATAGAGTTAGAATATGTGAAGCAAAAGGTTTTCCCTTCTTCTTTAGGAGGTCAAGTTCAAGATTGGCTATTCTATCTTCCTTATGAGTCAATACCCACATGGTCCGACACGTTAGAAGCCTTTCTAGATCAATATGTTCCGATACGTAAAATTAGTTTGGATAGAAAACGAATTAGTAATGCTAGGATGGAAACTAGAAAGTCTTTTGGCGAGTTTTGAGATAGTTACCAAAGATTGATATCATTATGTCTACAACATGAATTTAAAGAGAAAAATTTATTAGAATACTTTTATGAAGGACTAAAAAACTTAGAAGAAAGATTCCTAGATATGGTATTTGGATGATCTTTATTCGACGTAACACCAACATTAGCAAAAGACGCTATTAATAAAATGGCTAAACAATCAAATCATTATTACGAGAAAAATAAATTTATAAAAACCCATTCTTATGAAATTAATAGAAACATAATTAAGACATTTAACGATAAATTTGGTGAACTAAAAGCATGGTTGAATTATTATTAAAAGATAGATCATTTCAGTGTAAAATTTGTACTTTTCGAATGAGACTAATAATCTATACGATGAATGTGCGTTGGTTCAACAAAATTAAATTAGAGAGGTTAACACTTTGATGAATCACTACAATAAGTTTACTCAACCTAATTACATTTCTAGCAACAATGCATATTATCTACAACCAAATATAACTAATGGTATAGGCAATCAGAATTATCAAAGCTGTAGAACACCTGAATTAACCTATATAACGATTGCACTAGAATGTCCGAATAAAACAAAAGAACAAAAAATTCAAGCCTCGCAAGATGATATAGTTGAACTAAAAAATCATTTAAGTCAAATGGCAATGCAAATGAGGCGTTAATCAAAGAAAATTACCATGTCAACCTTAGCCTTGTTCATATGCAAATGCCATAACTTTGAGAATCGTTAAACAAATGGAAGAACCAAATATGACAGAACAACTAGTTCCACAAAAGGCTTGGAAGTAGAATTAGAAAAAGAAATTGAAATCAAAGATAATAAAATTTCAAAAGAATGCTAAGAATTTACAAGAAGACAATAAGAATGCTAAGAAATTACAAGAAGAAAAAGAAATCTCATATACTTTAAGGAAAGTGGAAGTAAATATACTTTTGTTTGAAGTCATATAAAACATATTTAAATTTAATAAATTTATAAAAGACTTATGCACTAACAAAATCAAACCTAGTGAAAAGTACACCTATGGACAGGTGTCTGCACTAATCCAAAAGAAACTACCCTCTAAATGTTTTGATCCTGGAATATTTTTCATTCCATGCACAATAGAAAATATAGAGATATCTAAAAAATTATGCGATCTAGGGACCTCAATTAATGTTATGCCTTTATCAATTTTTTTGCAAATAACAAACGTATCCTTGGAAGAAACTGGGATAGTAGTACAATTAGCAAATTGATGTACCATTGAACATGTGCGAGTATTAAAAGATGTATTGGTTAAAGTTAAAGATTTAGTTTTCCCAGTTGATTTTAATGTCAAAGACATGAAAAATGACTACTTCTCTAATAAAACCTCTCTTATAGGACGCCTGTTCTTAAAAAAAGCAAAAGCAAAAATAGATGTTTCTAATGGGACTTTATCGTTTGAAATAGATAATGAAATGGTAAACTTTAATATCAACAATGGTATGAAATATCCTTTAGACATTTTATCCACATGCATCATAGATATGTTGGATCCTTTAATTGACAAAACTTTTAGAAATAATAAGTCAGACAAGCTTGAAAAAGTAATAGAAGATTTAAATGATGATGATGATGTAGACGAAAAGACAAAGGAGATAATCAATGCCTTAAAATCTTATAATGAACTCCCTGAACTCTATTACTATATGGATCTACCAATAACCCATTTGAAACTTTTACCTTTTATAGTTAAAGCTCCAGATTTAGACTAAAACGTTTTGTCAAATCATATAAAATACACATATTTATAAAATGACAACGTTTTACAAATTATAATATCTAATAAATTATAAATCTAGAAGAAGAGAAACTAATAAATGTTCTCAATGAATATAAGAAAACAATAGGATTGACAATATCTGATATCAAAGAAATAAGTCAAGCCACATGTATGCATATAATCAATCTCAAAAGAGATACAACCCACTATACAAGTTCAAGGTAGATTGAACCTACCGATAATGGAAGTAGTAAAGAAAGAAATATTCTAATTACTAGACGCCCCGATACAAGTAGTTCCTAAAAAAATATGGATCACAGTTATAACAAATGAATACGGAGAATTAGTGCCAACAAGAATGCAAAGATTATAGGAAGCTAAATGCTGCAACTATAAAAGATCACTAAATACTTTCGTTCATAGATCAAATGTTAGAAAGACTAGCTGGAATAACCCATTACTGTTGTTTAGATGGATACTTAGGATTTCATTAGATTCTTGTTGATCCAGAAGATCAAGAAAAAAATACTTTTACATATGCCTTTTTGTTTATGTAACCCACCCGCTATATGGTTAGTATTTTGTCAAACTACGTAGAGCATTTTATTGAAGTTTTCATGGATGATTTTACCATATATGGAAATTCTTTTGATGAATCCGTACTTCATTTAACTAAAGTACTTAAAAGATGCATATAAAAATAATCTAGCATTGAATTATGAAAAATGTCATTTTATGGTAAACCAATGACTTATACTAGGACACATAGCGTCAGCAAAAGGAATAGGAGTAGATTCCGCCAAAATCCAAGTTATAAAGAAATTACCTTATCCCACTACTGTGAGGGAGGTAAGATCTTTTCTTTGTCGTGCAGGATTCTACAGCGAGTTTTTGAAAGACTTTTCCAAAATAACACAACCTTTACATAAAACTCTTGCTAAAAGATATTTCCTTCGAGTTCACAACTAAATGCATGACAACTTTTGTTAAATTAAAAGAAGCTTTTATCACCACACCTGTAATAAAGTCACCATATTGGTCACAAAATTTAAAAATATCGTGTAATGCAAGTAATTATGCAGTAGGAGTTGTTTTAGGTCAGAAGATAGGAAAGGATTCTCATGTCATATATTACGCATCAAGAACTTCGGTTCCTGCCCAACTAAAGTACACCTCCACAGAAAAAGAACTCCTAACAGTTGTGTTTGCATTAGAAAAGTTTAGACCATATTTACTAGGAACAAAAGTCATAGTTTACTTAGATCATGCCGCATTAAGATATTTGATTACAAAGAAAGATGTTAAACCGAGATTAATAAGATGGATTTTATTGTTATAAGAATTCAATCTTACAATAAAAGATAAGAAAGGTGCCAAAAGTAGATTAAAAAATGGAGAACCCCCAATACCATTAAAAGATGAATTTCTAGATGAATTCTTATACAACATAGCCATCACTAGCTCTTGGTACGCCAACATAGTCAACTATCTCACTATTAATAGGTTATTACCCCATTTAATAAGAGCCTTAAAAAATAAGATAAAACACGATTCTAAACTTTTTTTATAGGATGATCCTTACCTATGGAAATTATTTTCCAACCAAACCATTTGAAGATGAATTCCACAAACAGAAATACAATCCGTCATGGCTCATTGCCATACTTATGTTTGTGGAAGACATTTTGTTCCACATCAAACAACCCGAAAGATATTAGACTTAGGATTCCTTAGGCCTACTTTATTCCACGATTGTTATGTTTATACGAACGCTTGTCTAAATTGCCAAGTAACTGAAAATTTAAGACGTAGGAACCAAATATCCTTATGTCCTATATTTTTTTTGCGAAGTATTTGATGTTTGGGGAATAGACTTTATGAGACTTTTTCCACCATCTAATGGAAAAATTTACATTTTATTAGTTGTAGATTATGTGTCCAAGTGGGTAGAAGCTATAACTACTAAATCTTATGATTATTAGATAATAGTTATCTTCCTAAAATCAAGGGTCTTTACTGTTTTTGGAGCCCTTAGAAAATGAATTAGCGATAGAGGGTCAAACTTTTGCAATAAGATTTTTGCTACTTTATGTCACATATATAATGTTACACAAAGAATGTCTACTGCTTATCACCATCAAACAAGTGGACAAGCCAAAACCTTAAATGGAGAAATTAAGTCAAGTTCAGAAAAGACGGTATGTCAAACATGTAAACACTGAAGTCTTTGTTTAAAATATGCATTATGGACATATAGAAATGCATTTAAGACATCTATAGGTATGACACCTTATAAGTTAATTTTCAAAAAAACATGTCATTTACCAACAGAATAATAATATAAAGCATATTGGGTAATTACGACATGTAATTTGAATTACGATAATGCAAGAAAACAATGTAAACTAAATATCCAAGAGTTAGTAGAATAGAGAGATGACATGTATGAAAGTGATTCTTTTTGTAAAGATAAAACTAAAGCAATTCATGACAATAACATGAATATTAAGAATTTTAAAGTAGCACAAAAAGTGTTATTTTTTTCTTCACGTCTGAAATTATTTCCTAAAAAACTTCGTTCATGATATATGGGACCTTTTGTAATAGCACATATTCCCCTATGGTGCTGTAGAGATAGGAAGTAGAGAAACGAGGATAATCTTTAAAGTTAGCAATCATAGATTAAAACCTTATTCATGAAAATTTCATGTCACGGGGTATGGAGATCGTTAAATTAGACCCAGTTGACAACTCATCGAATGACTTGAACACTGTGGAGGAGCATATTGTAACCACAAACTCTAATGAAATAATCAAGTTTTGGTGGTTAATACACTACGAAGAAAAAAGAATAAGAAATCGTAAAATGAACAAAAACCCACCAAAGACCCATTCGAGTGTGATAAGGTTCAACCCAAATTACGAGGAATATGATGAAAATAGCGATCATTCAAGACTCTTAGAAGTAGATCCAGGGCACATCTTCCTAAACATACAAATCAATGAAATGTCCTTTTACAGATTTCAACTTGATACGAGAGCCGATATGATATGCCAGCACATTTGTTTATTCTAAGAAATTTACGGATTCATTACAAGCCTCCTATCACTGTATACAAGCCAAATGGTATTTTCACAGTCCCATTAGGTATATCAAAGAATTTGTTTGTATGAAGGTTCAGTGTCACTACATATTTCTTAGTCATGCCATCAGCTACTGAAAATGATGAGATCTTATTTGGAAGACAATTCTTATCGATTGTCAAAGCTATCGTCGACATACGTTATAACATAGTTCTACTTAGGATGGTTAATTAAGAAATGTCATTCCATGACATGAGAGAAATTAGTGATGATATTGAAGGAGAACAATTCAGCGATAGTGATGAGAATAGTGATGAGGGACGTTTTTCAGACACTATCTAGGATATTCTCAATGAGGAACCACTTAAAGTGAAGATTGATTCACTTTAACTACAAGAAGATAGATTCCTTCACGATTTAAGCCAACGACAATAAATAATAGCACTTTAAAGGAGGAAGCCCATATTCCTTTTTTCTTTACTTATTTTAGTTTTTATTAGGATATCTAGCATTATTTTAGGTTTTTTTATACTTTTCCCTTTTGACTCTATTTTGGAATTATTTTCAGGACTCAAGCTTTGGAGTGCCTTCAATAAGTGGGCGGATCGAGTTGTGTTGATTCTATTTCTATGGGCTCTATGCAAGTTTGCATTATTCACTTGCTTATTTGTTTATTTAATCATTTATTTATTTAATTAATAAAATTATTAGTTAGTTAGTTAAATATCTTGATCAAACTTTCAAAATTTGCAGTCAATTCTACTTTTATATAAGTTATTATGAATGGAATATAAGATAATTATGGAATAAATTGGAAAATTAGTAACTTAAGCCTAGCGAATTCTAAGCTATTTGACATAACACTGTGAATCGCTGGCTAAATCAGTGACAGGAACCATAAATTTAAGTGAAAATTTGAGTTTGACAAATCCCCAATGATTTGGCCTCTCCACAGCAATCACTTGTGACACGTGTCGAGTGTGTACAATAGTTTCCCGTATTTTTCTATTATTTATAGTAGTGGAAAACTGGATATAGTCTTCACAAGGATTTTTCCAATCACAAAGGAAAGTATTTTTTTCTTGTTTTTATTAACTTAGATAATCTAATTAAACGAGAATTAAAATACTAAATAATCGAAAACTATAAATCCTAACTTAATTAATCAAACTAACTAACTAAATGTAAACAATTCAATGCAGACTAAATTAAATAATACTTAAATTCAATATAATTCAAATATATAAAATAAACATCTAAACAAACCAACGCTGGACAATGTAATATACTTGAATTGCTTTCAAACACTAAAACATAACATCACTTCATACTATAGTTATAATCATAACACATGAAATCTTGGAATCATTAAATCCAATTTCATAATAGCTTGATAGCCTTTAGCCAGCCACCAATTTTCCTAAATTCAATGGAAATGCCACATTCTTATGATTGTAAATCTACTCATTGGATAAAATGCAATGCCGTAGAAATACAATATTATTACACTCAATGAAAATCATGCCTAATTTAAGTCAATATTAACCGAAGCTGCATAATAAACAACTTAAAACATAATCACCTAGAAAATCAACTCGAGAAAAGCCCTATAGATTAATCCTAGTTACTATTTCTATAATTGTTGTCGGTAACTACAGACATAGAATCATAATCAAAATACCTCATAACATATTTGCAACTATGCATGTAATATTAATCTTCATTAGTTTTAATACTAAAAAATAACATGTTAAACATATGATTGATATGCATGAATCGATTTAAAGCATTAAGTTCACGATTCCTGATAAGTTGATTTTTACATGCTTTTATTAGTCTATTTTAGCATATTTAATGTGGAAAGTTTCCAAAATATATATTTAATTATATTTATTGGTCATTTTCAGGTAAAACGGAGTGCGGGGTTGAATTTGTGGCAAAAATATACTTAGAATGGAGTAATTACATGCAGTGATCAGACACCGGACAATTTGCCTCAAGTTACGTATTGCGCGGTAGGTAGAATAAGAGACAGCATACCAAATAATGCTGGGAGTGACAAAGTTAAGTCACTTGAGTTGAGCTGCTATTCGATTACCTCTAGATCTGCATTACACTCTCTCCCACACATTCGTACAATGTGTGCAATTTCTAGTTCGCTGCCACGTTGCTGTCGTTGATTCGCCCAGCTCGCCAAGCGCAGCCAGACATCAGCAGTAGATACGTCCACATGTCGTCAGCGTCCAGCTCAATAGCAGCTCCCTCGTTCCAGCAGCCATCAGTTATTCCTTGAGATGCAGTCGTTGATGTCTCCCAGAACTTCGCACAACTCGTGCTAGTTTTCAGTCCGTCTCCAGCCCAAAACGTGTCGCCTCTCAGTTCATCTAGCTCTTCCACTGTTAGCTGTCTCACCCAATCGCCTGTTGCCACGTCAACTTGAACAAGCAAACTCGGCCACTACCGTGTTGCCACATTTATGAAGCCCATTTTCACCCCAAAAATAGTCCCTAGATGCTCCTCGGCGCACATGTTACGAGTCCCCAAAAATTAGTTTCTATCACCTTCAGAGAGCAATTTTTAGTGGTTTTTCATGTAGGAACTAGGGTATTCAAACGGGGAGTCGACATTGGAGCCGCCACACATAATTTTTCATACTTGGAGATTGTAGAGATGATGTCCAACTAGACCAATCCTCGCCTAAGTAGGAGGGGAAACAAGTGGGATTCATGATTCATGGCATATACTATGTGAGATCTATGATTTTTATTTTATTTATTTCAATTTCTCCTATTTCATTGTTGTTGCTTTTAATGAATATGGTTTAGTTCTAGGGTATGTATGTGGCCAGTGCATGCTTTTAGGGGGACAACCTATAGTTATTTGTGGCCAGTGCATGCTTTTAGGGAGACAACTTATAGTTATTTGGACCGATAGTATTCGTGTACTTGTACTTTTTGACCAATAAAGTGACGAACACTCACTCGTTTGCCGTAAAACCCTTTCGGTTCTTGAGTGTGCAACAATTGAATCTAAGTTAAATCAAAAGCAGATGTGATCCAGTTATTTAGGATTAGTGTTCCTACAGATCCATATTATTGCAGTTAGCGTGTTAAACCAGATTGGCAGATGTTTAAGGTTATACTTTAATTAGAGAAGTAGTTAGTGGCGGATGTCGTAGCTATCGAGATTAGGGCAATTAGGAATTTATGGCGGACGTCGATTTTCTATAGCTGATCTAGGAGAACTTGAATTAATAACTTTTTGGAAAGATTGAGGACCATTAAATGCCATTAAATTTTGATTCTTGCTTGTGGAACCTTAGACTTAGGTGTTTTCTCTCATTGATATTATATTTCTTTTGCGAACTTTTTATTTTTGCTAGTTTAGTTAATTGTTTCCTTGAATTTTCTGAAAACCACCCATTTTTAGTTAACTTAGAGTAAAACTCAAGTCCTGTAGATTCGACCCCATATTTACCACTACTACACCCTTGTGGTTAGTAAGTCGATTACGGGTTATATTTGGCATGAACGACACGTGATCAAATTTTAGCGCCGTTGCCGAGGACTTAGTCCTTACTTTGAGTTTAGGTATCGTTTTTCTCATTTTTTCTTAGTTTTATGCTACCACACCTCACTCAGTCAAAATCGGCTGGTTCACTCTTACCTTTCGATCCTGAACCGGAGAGATTCATAGGTGGATTAGAGACACCCAAATTAGGCAACAAGAAGACCAAAATCCTCTGAACATGTCTGCAAATGATTAAATCACTATGGGTCACGCCAATCAAGAGCTTCAAGCTCTTTTGGCACAACAACCTCTCTGTATCAACTATCCGGATAATGCTGAAGACTTTGATTTGAGGTCTGGGTTCATTCACCTCCTACCATCCTTTCATGGTGGTGAGAATGAAGTCCCCGTTACTTTCCTGATGGAGTTTCAAACTAACTGCAAGTCAATGAAACCCTCCAATGCGGACGAGGACACGGCTAGACTCAGATCTTTTTCATTTTGCCGTAAGGAAAAAGCCAAGGAATGTCTTTTCTACCTTGCGCCTGGCTGCATTAATCTTGGAATGAGATGACAACCGCGTTTTTAAATGAATACTTCCCTAAAGATAGAATTGCTCAACTCATCAAGGATGTATGCAGCATCAAAATGAGGTTGGGTGAATCATTTGGTGCATATTGGGATCACTATAAGCGATTGATTGCTAGTTGTCCGTAGCATGGCCAGTCTTAGAAGGCCATAGCCCGTTTCTTCTATGTTGGCATGTCGCCCATAAAACGACGCATAATTGATAATGCGTGTGAGGGTCACATTCGAGATAAAACTCCAGCCTAAATGAAGCAACTGTATGAGGACATCACACAACAGTCACGCCTTTATGGTGATCTTGATGCTACTGCTTACCGAAGTCTGAACTGCAAGGAGTGTCTCGAGTTCTACTGACCCGAAAATTGACCAACTGGCCTCCATGATGAAGCGTCTCCTATCATCTGGTAGAGTGCAAGTCAAAGCTTGTGGCTTATGTACTGCCATAAATCATGCAACTGATGAATGCCCTACTCTCTTTGAGTATAATCAACAGGCCAATGCCATGGGTAATCAATTCCAGGGACCACTTGGAGTCCCATTTGGGAATACATACAATCATGCAACGACGAGGAACAACCCGAACTTCAGTTACGGGCCTCACAATAAGAACTATCAGACCTTCGTCCCTAGAGGTCAACCATTGCCTACACCCTCCAATAATTCCTCTTCACTTGAGGATATGTTCAAAGCTTTTATGGGTCAATAAAGCCAATTTATGGGTAAGATGGCTCAATTTAAGGCTACCACCGAGAAATCCATCAACGAAACTAAATTGGTGGTCCGAACTCTTCAAGTTCAAATGGACCAAATGACATGGCAAAGTGGACGTCTCGAGGATAAGGGAAATAGCAACCTTTATCGAATCCTAACGCGAGTGGTAACGTAGTTACACTCTGAAGTGGTAATGAGTTGGAGGGACCCAAAAGGAACAATGGGTCATCTGATGCCAAAAACCAGGCAAATGAGGAAGAACACAAGTTAGTAGTGACTTTGTTTGTCCCTAAACAGATGGTAACTTCTCAAAAGGAAGCACCACACACATTCAAGGTCAAACCTCATTTTCAACAACGACTCATCTTAGATAAGAAAAATGAGGAAGAGAAAGAAATTCTCGAGACCTTTCAGCGAGCGGAAATCAATATTCCACTCCTCGACGCTCTGAAGAAAGCCCCTAGGTGGGCAATGTTTCTTAAGAAACTATGCACTAACAAAGGGAGACTCAATGGCAACGAAAAATTCCAAATAAGAGAAACTATCACAGCAATCCTACAGAAGAAGTTGCCTCCTAGATGCAAGGATCCTGGGATGTTCTCAATACCTTGTGTTATAGGTGATGTAAGCATTCAGAGGGCTTTGTGTGACCTTGGCGCTTCCATTAATGTCATGCCATTGTCTATTTATGAGACATTGAATGCAGGCCCATTAGAGGAAACTAGTATTGTCATTCAGTTGGCAGACCATTCAGTTGTCAGACCCATTGGTGTTCTCGAGGATGTTCTAGTTCGAGTGATTGAGTTTATGTTTCCTACTGACTTCTATGGGGTAGATACGAAGGAGGAACCATTTCCCAAAGCTTCGTTAGTACTCCTTAGATGTACATTTTTTAAAACGGTGAAGACGAATATAGATGTTGATGATGGATCTCTGACCATGGAGTTTGACGGTGAAGTTATCGAGTTTAACATCTATGAGGCAATGCGATACCCCAGTGATGTGTCGTCTGTGGAATGTTCCATAGACTGTGTGGATCCATTCTTTGAGCAGACCTTGCTCACGAGTGGCGATGATGAAGTTACAGTAGTGTTAGAGAATCATCTCGACACTACTCATATCCACGAGAGTGTTCTAACCCTCGATACTAAATTTCATTATGCATGAACTTGTATCATTTCCTTCTTCTTATGTATATCATGTTCTTTCACCATCTTGTTTGTTTTCTATATGTCGACCTCTTGACTTGTTTAAAACCTTGGGGACAAGGTTCGAAATAAGTTTAGGTTTATTTTAGGGATTATGGATTGTGTTGGATGGATTTTCTTGCTAAACGCCGTAGGTATGATTGATAATTGTTTTGAGATTATGCGGTTATGGGATGGTAATGGTGGTGTTTTATATCATTTCTTCCATTTTTTCATTTCTTGTCCATTCATACTTTTCTCTCATTTCATTAGGATTTGATACACTTTCAAGCATGTATTTGTATAGTTTATATTTTTTTTAGTTATTTAGAGTCACCCTAAATTTTGTTCATGCCTTTGGTTATGAATGAGTAAACTATAGTTGCCTTTTTGACTTGAAACTTAGAGAAAACTAGGAGAAACACTCAATCGAGTTCGTAGCTCAGCATTATTATGATTTCGTCATTAGGGACTTAGTTGATGGTTATACTTTGTGCTAGATAACGAAAGGGAGTAGATGGTCAGACTTATGCAAGTATTGATATTTTGACCAAATTTAGTGGTTTTGCTTGATTATAGTGAAAGTTAGAAGGGCTAACAAGAGTTTTTCTAAAAAATAGAGAGTCCCACAAGTTTCCATGGGAAATGGAGCAGAGAATCTTGTGGTGGAAAAAGTGAGAAAAGCGGTCCAAAGGAAATGTAGCAGAGATCGTACTACTTGAAAGAGAAATTGAGGAAAAATAGAAAGAATAAGATGAATAAAGGCTGAAGTAGTGAAAACTCCTTAAAAAAAGATTTAGCTCGAGTGCTTTCACTTGATTAAATGAGATTTTAAACTTGCATACTTGAATGTATAGACAAAGAAAACTCGTGACTAGTTGAAGGCCTTTGTCTTAACCGGATCTATGTCTTTAAAGTGTGATCTTACTTATGTTTGAGTTGCAAGTCTTGACATATCATAACTCAGAAATTATCTTAGATGCTTGTTAATTTGGTGGCTATGTAAATCAAAGGGACTCCATGAATTTTGAATCGGGTATAGGTCTATTTTATGTTGTCATTTACACCTTTGCTCAGGACGTGCAAAGTCTTAAGTTTTGGGGTATTTGATAAGTTGGTTTTTACATGCTTTTATTAGTCTATTTTAGCATATTTAATGTGGAAATTTTCCAAAATATATATTTAATTATATTTATTGGTCATTTTCAAGTGAAACGGAGTGCGAAGTTGAATTCGTGACGAAAAAATACTCAAAATGGAGTATTTACAAGCAATGATAAGACACCGGACAGTTTGCCTCGAGTTACGCGTTGTGCGGTGGGTAGAATAAGAGATAGCATACCAAATGACGCAAGGAGTGACACAGTTAAGTCATTTGAGTTGAGCTGCTATTAGATTGCCTCGAGATTCGCATTACACTCTCTCCCACACATTTGCACAATGTGTACAATTTCTTGTTCTTTGCCACGTGGCAGTCGTTGATTCGCCTAGCTCGGCAAGTGCAACCACGCGTCAGTAGCGAATACGTCTGCAGGTCGTCATCGTCCAGCGCAACAACAGCTCCCTTGTTCATGTAAATTTCAGTTATTCCTCGAGATGTGGTCGTTGATGTCTCCCAGAAATTTGCAAAACTCGTGCGAGTTTTCAGTCCGTCTCCAGCCCGCCACATGTCGCCTCTCGGTTCGTCTAGCTCTTCCACAGTTAGCTGCCACGCCCAATCGCCTACTCCCACTTTAACTTGAGCCAGCAAATTCGGCAACTAGCGTGCTGCCATATGTACGAAACCTATTTTCAGCCCAAAAACAATCCTTAGATGCTCCTCGGCGCACATGTTACGAGACTAACCCCCATAATTAGTTTCTCTCACCTTTAGAGAGCAGTTTTTAGTGGTTTTTCATAATAGGAACTAGGGTATTCATACGGGGAGTGGACATTGGAGCCGCCACACACAAGTTTTCGTACTTGGAGATTGTAGAGATGATGTCCGGCTAGACCAATCTTCTCCTAGGTCGGAGGGGAAACAAGTGGGATTCAATATACATGGCATAAACTATGTGAGATCTATGATTTTTATTTAATTTCATTCAATTTTTCGTATTTCATTGTTGTTGCTTTTAATGAATATGGTTTAGATCTAGGGTATGTATGTGGCCAGTGCATGTTTTTAGGGGGACAACCTATGTTATTTGGACCGATAGTCTCCGTGTAATTGTACTTTTCGACCAATAAAGTGACGAACACTCACCCGTTTACCGTAAAACCATTTCAGTTCTTGAGTGTGCAACAATTGAATCTAGGTTAAATCATAAGCGGATGCGATCCGATTATTTATGATTAGTGTTCCCACGGATCCATATTATTGCGGTTAGTGTGTTGATTGGCAGATGGCTAGGGTTAGATATTAATTAGAGAACTAGCTAGTGGCAGACGTCCTAGCTATCGAGATTAGGGGAATTAGGAATTTCTGGCGGACGTCGATTTTCTATAG
The DNA here is from genome assembly GCA_039657325.1 of Stephania cephalantha. Taxonomy (NCBI): domain Eukaryota; kingdom Viridiplantae; phylum Streptophyta; class Magnoliopsida; order Ranunculales; family Menispermaceae; genus Stephania; species Stephania cephalantha. Next base: position 34,510,319 of record CM077570.1, on the reverse strand, counting down.
CTAATCTAGGAGAACTTGAATTAATAACTTTTTGAAAATATTGAGGACCATTAAATGCCGTTTAATCTTGATTCTTGCTTGTGGAACTGTAGACTTAGGTGTTTTCGCTCATTGATATTATATTTCTTTTGCAAACTTTTTATTTTTGCTAGTTTAGTTAATTATTTCCTTGAATTTTCTAAAAACCCCCAATTTTTTGTTAACTTAGAGTAAAACTTAAGTCCTATGGATTCGACCCCGTATTTACCACTACTGCACCCTTGTGGTTGGTAACTCGATTGGGGGTTATATTTGGCACGCACGACATGTAATCAATTCCTTATTTATAACTATCTAGCAATCTAAAGAATATTACATGTCTAGGGTTTGTTTAAATTGTTAGACTACTCACTCATGCTAGAAATAAACAATGCAAATTTGTAATTAAATGACATAATGGATAAATAAATACCTTAATGTAAATCAAAGCTCCAATGTATCTTCATACATCAAATAGAAATATAGAATAGACAATAGAAATAATGTATTGCAAAAAAAAAAAGAGTTATTTCAAATTTCTTTATCTTTTTTATTGCCACCCGACGTATCATATCCTAGATAAACTCAAAATTTTCATATTAATCTAAAAACCCGTAATCGATCTCAATGATTTGTCAGCGATTCCTACTTTGTACATAAATCGTTGAGTCAATCACTGGAATAGACTCTCAGTGCTCCACTAATTCAGCTGGCGATTTCTAGTGTGTTCTCCAATTAGCTGTGGATTCGCTGGCATTTTTTTGCTATCGATGTTTTGGCGATTCCTAGTGTTATTACAAATCAGTGGTCAATCGCTGGACTTCCTTTCCAATTGACTATTTTGCTCTTCATTTTGCTAATTAAATCCCGAAATCATAAAAACAACATAATACCTAATGTAATATCATATATATAAGCAACCTAAATTACACTATAAAATATGTCTACTTATTGACTTATCAAATACCCCCAAACTTAGCATTTTGCTGTTCTGAGCAAATGAATACTCTAAATCATATTCTCTTTTCATCTTTATAAAATTATTTCAATTTAATTCATCGTATTTTTAAATAATATAACATTTAAAACAGAAATGATTTCCAAATGATAAAATATTACCCATAAGTAAATAAAAGTTGTAATAGAATAGAATGATTTAGACAAAATGAAATATCCCTTAATGATAACTCAACCGTCCAATGCAACACCCTTTAGAACTTAAGGTTCAATACCAAGGTTAATACATAACATGGGTTTTCTCAATCTCTAGTGACAAGCATCAAACTTATGATAATTAGTATAGAATCTCAAGACACAAAAATCACTATATTAATTTTAGTTTTAAATAATACTTTATAATAGTACCACAATTAAAATCAATAGGAGTTTTGCCAAGATACCAATGAATATTCCATATAAAACATGTTAGATTAAGAAATACTTCATTCAACTCTAGTTTTAAGTATTTGAGTTAAATCTTTTCTTCAAAGCGTTTATAAACATCTTTCTTTTTCATTTCTCATTTTCTTTTTTACTTCATTCTATTTATTTTTTTAACATATTTCTTTTACTTTTGCTTTTGAGCCCCTGATAACTCGGTATTTATATAATTTTAGTATACTTAATATGAAAAGTCTCTAAAATATATATTTAATTATATTTATTGGTCATTTTTAGGTGAAATGGAGTGCGTCGTTGAATCCAAGGTAGAAAAATACTCAAAATGGAGTGATCAGATGCTGGAAGATTTGCCTCGAGTTACGTACTGCACAATGGGTAAAATATGAGACAGCAGACCAAATAATGTAGGGGAGTGACACAATAAAGTTACTTGGAAACAAGTCTTTTAAATTGCCTCGAGATGAGTGCATCACAGTCACCCATACAAACTCACAAAACCATGTGTTTTCTTCTCTTCCAGCGCCATGTATTACCTCCCAGTTCATCCACAGCATCATACACCAGCTCTCCACCAATCAGACGCAACCATGTAGCGTTTGTACGTCATCAAGCACAACCATTTCTCTCCTCGCCTCAACGGCCATCAGCTAATCCTCAGTTTTCATGCCCGTGCACTCTCCCAGATTTTCGCATGATGTGTGCGAGCTTTCTCACCGTCTCTAACGCCTGCCACATGTCACGTCCTCCATGCCCAGTACGTTACTCCAGCGGCCACTAGCTAAGTCGATTGCGTTACGTCAGCGACTAACATCATATGGACCAATCAGGCGTGGACACGTGTACAGAACCCATTTTTGAGCCAAAAACAGCCATAGATGCTCCTCAGCACACACCATCAATTTGGCTTTCTCTCACTTTTAAGGACCAAATTTAGGTAGTTTATTATATTAGGAACTTAGGTTTTATTATTTAACACTAACTTTGGTATTATTTGAAGATCGAATTTTATATTTTTTTAGACGCTGTAGTCCTGCTAATTAAATCCTTCCCTAGGTCGGAGGGGAAACAAGTCGGAATTCTTGATTCATGGCATAACTTGTGAGATCTATTATTTTATTATTTAATTTGATTTAATTTCTCCAATTTCATTGTTGTTCATTTTAATGAATATGATTTAGATCTGGGGGTGTATGTGGACAGTGCATGTTTTTAGGTGGACAATATATAGTTATTTAGATCGATTGTATCCGTAATTATACTTTTGGACCAATAAAGTGACGAACACTCACCTGTTTGCTGTAAAACATTTTGGTTCTGGTGTCTGCAACAATTGAATCTAGGTTAAATTGGAAGCGAATGCGATTCTTTTAACTAGGATTAGTATTCCTATGGATCCTTATTATTGCGGTTAGTGCGTTAAACCCGATTGGCGGATGTCTAGGGTTATGCATTAATTAGGGAAGCAGTTAATGGTGGACGTCCTAGCTATCGAGATTAGGGGAATGAGGAATTTCTAGCGGATGTCGATTTTCTATAGCTAATCTATGAGAACTTAAATTAATAACTTTTTGGGAAGGATTGAAGCCATGATGTGCCATTGAATCTTGATCATGATTTGTGGAACCGTAGACCTAGGTGTTACTAAGGAACCCATTAATTGTTTTGAAAGTTATTTTTGTTACTTTATTTATTTATTTTACTTAGTTTAGTAATTAAATTATTTTTCCTTAAAACCCCCGATTTCCTTCTATTGTTTTTAACTATAGAAAGACTACCAATCTCTATGGGATCGACCTTTTGCCACTACTCTACAAAATAGTTGGTTTATGAACTTTATTTTATTGACGCGTTCGTTGCACGTCAATTTTTGGCACCGTTGCCGGGGATTGGTTTTCTTGCTTTGGTGTTTTATTTATTTATTTATCGTTATTATTTTATTTATTTATTTTCATAAATTGGAGACCCCTGGGTTTTGCTAGGTTTTTTTTTAGTAAAACGTGAGCATTTTTTTTTTGGAATTAAAATGTTTATAGGATTTTAGGTGTTTTGAGACTTGGTTGGGACACATCCAACTTAAGTCACCGCATTAGTAACAGGTCTTTGAGTAGATCCAAAACCCTAGACTTCATTCCATCATCTTGTTGATTTCACCCTTAGTTGAAAGACTTCGGGCTCGCAAAACTTGATAGGAATTTTTTTAGTTAACTCCTATGTTTACTAGTTCTTGCTCTTGTTATGATTGTTCTTTCATAATTTCCTTAGTCACCTAGACATGCGAGATTTCGTGCATTCACTAGTTTTTAGAGACTTTTGTTATGCATGCATTTGTATCAACTTCTTATTTATTTATCCATATTCTTCTTCATCACTATTCTTTTTCTTTTTGTTGGATGAAATTCTTTGACTTGTTTTGAACCTTGAGGACAAGGTTCAGAATAAGTTTGATGGTACTTTAGGATTTGTAGATTGTGTTTAGATGGATTCTTTGCGAAAGACCACATGTGAGATCGTTTAATTTTTATGCGGTTATATGCGGTTGTTGGATGGTAATGGTGGTGTTTTATATCATTTCTTTCATTTCTTGTCCCTTCATATTTATTTCTCATTTCATTAGTAGTTGATAAACTTTCATGCATGTATTTAGTATTGTTTTTATTTATTTTTAGTTATTTAGAGTCACCCAAGACTTTGTTCATGCCTTTAGTTGTGGATGATTAAATTACAGTTGCCTTTTTTAGTTGAAACTTAGAGAAAATTAGGAGAAACACTCAATTAAGCCTGAGCCAAGCATTTATATTATTTCATGACTAAGGACTTAGTTGATGGTTAAGCTTTGTGCTAGATAACGAAAGGGAGTAGACGGTCAGACTTAAGCAAGTGATATTATTTTAACCCACATTGGGGGATTTGCTTGATTATAGTGGAAGTAAGAAGGGCTAACAAGAGTTTTCTAAATATATAGAGTCCCACAGGTTTCCACAGGAAATGGAGCAGGGAAAATTTTGGTGGGAAAAAGTGAGAAAAACGGTCCATAGGAAATGGAGCAGGGGCCGTATTACTTAAAAATTGTGGAGAAAAAAATAATGAATAAAAAAATTTAAATAAAGGCGGAAGTTCTGAAAACTCCTAAAATAAAAAGATTTAGCTCGAGTGGTTTCACTAAATTAAGTGAGATTATAAACTTGCGTGCTTGAATGTATAGACCAAGAAAACTCGTGAGTAGTTGACGGCCTTTATTTTGACTAAATCTATGTCTTTAAAGTGTTATCTTAATTGTGTTTGGGTTGCGAGTCTTGACATATCATAACTTCAAAAAATTTTAAGTTGCTTGTTAATTTGGTGGCTATGTAAATGTGACGCCCCCTCTCCTAATCTAGGGCACCGCCTGGCCTAATCCCGTAATTAAGCCCTAATCATATCTACGCATGACTTAACTACGTATTAATCAGCCTTTACAACCTAGATGTCTCTTTTCTCGTGTTCAGGATAAGTAATACAAGTAAGTCTACACAATACATAACACTAGGCATACATCAATACAAAAATACCATATACCTCGGTCGGTGTACGTATCACAATGTAGGTCCTACGTCAAGGGTCGGTGATCCTGATTAAGGAATTTAAAACGGGGTCTAGAGATTTGGGCCGTGATAGTAAACTAGAGGAATTCCATAAATTTTGAGATGGGTATAAGATTAGTTAAGTCAGTGCATATTTATATTAGGAGTCTTGTTTAGTTTGTGTTGTCATTTACACCTTTGCTCGAGACATGCAAAGTCTTAAGTTTAGGGGTATTTATATAATTATAACTCTTGTTAACATTTCTCACTATCTACTAAAGTTGACGAAAGTGTTCTTTCAAACTTGTAGAAATTTATCGATTTCTAACCCATTTCTTCTTTCAATTGTAGCATAATAGCTTTATATATACTATAAAAATAATTAATCAATAGCTTTTATACCATAAGATTCTTAGAAGTTTTTCTTGTTTATCTTGTACTATTGTTTCGATCCTCTACCCATTATTATGACTAACGCAAGGTATTAAATTTAGTGTATACATCAGCAAGTAAAGTTAATAAAAAAGGTATAAAAATTGATTCCTTCTATCATAAGATTCACTTGCGTAGTAAAAACATCACTTCTATTCAATAATATATTCATTTTCATTATCATTCTAACTAAAAATAAAGTAAAATGAAATTTATACTTGCTTGATTTGGAAGAATTTTGAAAAATTTCGTCAACTTACTTAAATATTGTTTCAACTTTTCGAAACGATTCATAACTTTTCTTCTACCTTTTTCTTATGTTTTCCTTGCTTTCTTTGCTATCTTTATCATAATTTTCTTAAAATACCCCCAAACTCATTCTAAACCTTATCTTCAAGGTTTAAAATGAAGTTTGATTTCCAACATAACAAACATACCACATGAAGTATAAAAGAATTGATATAATCATAAATTTGACAAAGAAAAAATTGAATAAATTTAATAACGAATTATTATAAGACAGAGTGCATAAAAATTATATGAATAAACATCACCATTAAATATTTAAAGTATCAAATTTCACACCAAAACATTAAAAAAATTATATCACATAGTATACCACCAATTTAAACACAAAGTATCATCATGAAGCACACTGTATATCACCAACACCGGAGTTACATAGAAGAGCTCACACAATATCACTTAAAGATAGAGAAAATAAATATAATATGAAATTAATGTCATCATCAAGAACTGGCATCGTCCTCTACTGACTCAATCTTCTAGGACCGGTAACTTACAATGGGGTCGTAGAGATGGTAGCTAAGTTGTAATCTCATCTATATAGACGGTAGAGGAACTTCTGCGCCTCCTCCACGTCTGTTTCTCTTGGACATCGTATGCTTCATCCTGCGGATGCTCCTTACTGCCAAGGTTTTTTGGTTTTCTAAAACCAAATCTTAATTACGGAGAGTGTTCATCTGATTGTCCAAAACCGCACCAATAAAGGCCAATTGCGACTCGTCCATGTATAGTCCATTCTAATCCCTGGCAGGTTGCTCCATATTCAGATTATTTCTAGCTTTTGACATCTCCTCTAAGATTTTCCTCGTGTCATCTCTGATTTTCATTCTTTGGTTAGTTTCTCTTTTATTTATCTTAGCCCTTTCTCTCTTATCCTCTGTGTCTTTATAACTATTCACTATACCAAATCTCTCTATAACCTCATCAGTGATGGTCTTCTCTGGTAAAATATCCATGTCAAGCCCTGTTATATTCACCTGATCCTCCCTACATAAGGCCGTAATCATTAAAGGAAAATGTAGTCCATCGTTCTTCTTAGTGGTGATGGCACCTAATCAATTCATTAATTATCTTCCCAACATCTAAATATTCTAATCCCATGACGATGTGGTAAAGTAGGGCTACCTTGTAGTTCACTATCCCATAATATTGCAGGATCGATTCATAAATTATCAAACCTCCCCTTATTGTCTCAGTAGGGTAATGGTACTTAATGCCATGTTTGGGTTAAAGGTACTTATCATTTTGTTTTTGGTGAAAATTCAATAAATTAAAATACCAATTTCGTCTTGCAACTGGATAATCCACTGGCGTTCTTTAACTCAAGACTCTGTCTTACTCTCACATCCATAAGCATTAGCTTAAAACTCTCTCACCAAGATATCATAACCCCTCTCACTAAGAACATCCTCTAAATCTAAGTGGTTATAATCCCTAGTCAATAATCCTTAGTTCCCGGCCTCAATGATATTTAGGATCCTAAGTATATACTTCAATTCATTCTTTAAATTAAATCCCCTCTCCGGGATCAACTTGATATCCTTCACTATATCATTTCTAAATTTTTCATAGGCCTTCTAATTCACAAAGTTCTCCTTCCTAAGAAAATAATTTCTCTCTTGCGTTGGTATCTCCTGTTCAACTTCCTCTATGTCCCCGTCTTCCACATAATCATCCTTAGTATTGAAACTAAATGAAGAGGGTGGAGTAGGTTCTCTTTGTGGCCTAATCTTATGTGTGTTGAAAGAGATTGATAAGGGTTAGATTTGGGAAACTTTTGATTTGTTTTTATCTTTTTATAACTTTCCCTTCCATTTCTCTTCTCTTGAGTCTCTACCCTTTCCACCTCCGGCCATTTGGATTAGTATAAGTAAAAGAATGAACCTGTAAAACAATTTAAAACTAAATTTGTCGAAAAGTGTTCGATAAAAATCAACTTATTTGTCGAGAAAGAGAAAATACTCGGAAAGTTGTGTTTAAATTTATATGAAATTTATCGATAAGATATCATTGAGAAAAGTGATTGGTTGTATGTAAATCAAATTAATCGACAAACACACAAAAAACCTCCAAACTCATTTGAAACTTAGCCTCAAATTAACTTACGTATAAAATCTGATCCTTTCGCCATATACAAAAAATTGTTCAAAAAATTGATAGTAATAAACGAATTATCACGTCACTCCTATACTAGTATTACAATAGAAATCATTCGATATCAAAAGCATTTTTAGGGTAAAAATTTCAAAATTGAGCTACAACCTAATAACAAACCAAAATCGACGAAAAACCAAAATTTTAATCCACGAAAGGTTAGGGTTTCTCATGGATTACCTTCTTGAAAGTGATTCTTTCAAGTATGAAACTCAAAACTCTTCTCTAAAACACTCCTTCAAGCTCCAATCCAAACTCCCTTGCTCAAGCCTTAGTTGGCTCTACACTCACAAAATTTTGGGATGAATGTGTTAGGACTGAGCTGGGGATCACTTAAATACACAAAAAGTAAGCTTTGGAAGATTGAATCAAGTTAAAAATTTTTCTCTTGATCGAAAAGTTGCAATGGTTTGTGAGTGTGAAGGGTTTAAATGTGGTGATTTATGGTCTTTAATTTTTTGAAACTTGAATTCATTCTCATTGAATCAGGGTTTCAGTGGATTTGGTGAGGAATCGCTAACGAAATCATTGAAAATGTCCCTCAATGGCTCAGTGATTTGTCCAGCGAATTTTAGTTATAAGCCCGAATTGGTGAGAAATTGGTGACTCAAAATTACACTAAAAACTCTGCAAACTATTCTGAATAGTCGGCATTGGCGATTGCACTTTCAATATCGGTATTTCGGAAAGAGTCGTTGAAGAAGTCGAGACAAAAGAGAGAGAAACGTTTCGTTTTATAGGTGGAGATCAAAACTTTCTTTACCAGCCAATTTTCTCAGTGATTTCTAGTACAAACTGGAATCACTGGGAAATCACCAGCCTGTTTGTACTATTATTCCAATTAAATTGATTTTCCCATTTAATTATCACATATAGAGTTGATAAAAGTTGAATTATTCAAGATTTTTAAAATTTAACTATGATGTGTATTAAATAATCTATTTCATTATTTTAAATAATTAATTAACATAAACTAATGCATATTATAATATAGAAATAAATTGGCTTCATAAACCCGCTTACATGAAATCATTCCTTAATTAAATTACGAAAATATCCCTATTATAAGAGACAAAAGTTGAGAGAATATAGAAACAACTAACTAATCCTAATACTAAAACTAGAAATAAAGATAGAGTATAGGATGCCTCCCATAAAACACTTTTGTTTACTGTCATTGGTTTGACAGAACCACACAGTTCTAAACTAGTTCTATAAACTTAAGTGTAGGATTTCAACTCTTATGCCCTTTAAAAAAGTGATTGCTCGGTCCTGCACTCGAAAAGTGATTGTCTTGTTCAAAGTATCCATGACAACTTGCAAAGTTGCTAAGAATGGTTGTGTATCTTCGTTGATGAAGTGTTGCATAACCAAAAAATTTGTGGGAATAATGTACTTGTCGATTTGAATTGGTACATTAGTAACCACACCTATTAGTTTTACTGAATAATCGTTTGGTAAAGTAATTTTTTTTTAAGCAACTACAACTAATTCCAGTTGAGTGTGAAGAAAAAATTTATTTGGCATGTAGTTTGCTCTAGAACCCGTCTCACAAATAGCTTTAAAGTACCAAGCCCATTTGACTTTTGTCTTCATAAATATATATATATATATATCTTGGTCATAGAGCTTGACAATTGCTGGATTCTTCTTTTTCTTCTTCTTATTCTTCAAAGATTTAAATTCCTCCATATTATTTTTCTCAACATTGTTCAGTTGCTTAACCCTCCATTCTCAGGTTATTGTATTTTCATTTGATGTATCTTCAACTTGCTTATTCTTGGTTGACATAGCATTTTTCATTTTCCATTGTTATTGCATTAATAACATATATTTCAGCTTCATCATGATTTAATTCTAAAGATTCATTATCATTAGTTTGTACATTATCCTATTAATTATTATTTCCATAGATACCTTCATCATGAAAATGGAAAGTGACAATCTTGTTTTCAAATTCCATAGACATTGTTCCTTGAATGATATCTAACTTTATTTTAGCTGTTTTAAGAAATGGTCTTCTTTAAAGTATAGGTAGGGAATGAGATTATATTGAGTCTCCCATTTCCATGACATAGAAGTCAGCTGGAATACTAAGTCATTTACTTTGACTAAGACATCTTCTAGCTGTTTTATCATTGTTATTGCATTAATAGCATATATTTCAGCTTCATCATGATTTGACTAAGTCATTTACTTTGATTAATAGGTGTATTACTCAGTGAAACTATTTTCAATGACTCAAATAGTTTAAGTGACATAACGTTTATTGATGATCCAAGATCACACATAGCAAAATCCATAAAAGAAGTCCCTATTATAATAGAAATTCTAAACATTCCTAGATCGAAACATTTCTCAGGTATTTTCTTTTAATTAAAGCAGACTCTTTTGGTCCTAAATTTTCTTTAGATTCTTCTAAAAACTTATCCTTTGATTCAGAGAATTATTTCAAAACATCATTATAATTATAAAATTGTATGATTACTTCCATTAATGGTTTATTGATTTCGATTTCCCTAAACACTTCAAGAATGTCTTCAGTGTTTTCTTCCTCCCAAGCATCAGCTAATTGTTGTGGAACGGTAGAATATGAACACATACATTTTTTCAATAGTATTATGAATCTTCTTTTTATTACTTTGTTTAAGTTTCTTCCCTGTTATAGATGTGTATTTCTAATCACTAAATAAAGTATTAACTTGTGCTTCATTAGTAGGGGCAACATTGGTTTGAGTGGGTGCTTTAGCTTGACTACTCTGTTGAGTACTTATCCTATTTATTTGTAAATTCATTTGACTTAACTGATTTTCTAGTTCATTAATAATAATATCAGTCTTAATCTGGTTTTGACAAATTTGTGTTAAGTTCTGATGACTTTGACTCATAAATTCATGCAATGTTTTCTCTAAATTTCGATTCATGAGTTTAGTATTTTGTTGAGGCTGCTGATTAGGTATATGTGTATTTGAGCACTTGTTCTATAAGTATTATAATTCTAATTTTGATGACCATAAATATGATTTGAATTTCTTGGGGGACCAAAAAATTGATTCATCATTGCATTAACCTCTTCAATATTTTCTTCGTGTAGAGTAGGACACGCATTCGTAGCATGTGTAACCTCATTACAAAATCCAAAAGCTGCACTCTACTCCAAAATCCTCCGCCAGACTTTACCCCAAATCAATCTTTCTCCACCTCAACCAAACCCTAATTTCACTGTCCCCGAATCTCCTATCCTTTTTTTTCTTCACACCAATTGCACCCCAATGGCAGAATTGGTTCGCTTGATTTGGGGAAACTGTTCGTCACCAATGATCTGCTAAGCTCTATCACGAAATTTGTGCTTTGTCTCTGCCATTGTTACTGGCCAATGTTGACGGGGCGACGACGTTCGTCGAGGAAGCTACAACAGGACAAACACTTGTTTGCGGGATGAAGAGGCATTGGTGGGGAATCAATGAAGGGATTTAAAAGAGGAATTGAGGATGGGAGTTGAAGACGATAACAATGGTGCGTAGTTCAAAGGAGGGAGTTGAAGATGATAACAGTGGTGCGTATGTCAAAGGAGGGAGTTGAAGACGATTGTGATGATGATCGACTTCGATTTAATATTAGGGCATGTCGTCCCCCTTTTACATTTTCCAGTTTAACAATGGAATACCAACATATCAAATTTAGCAACAGAATACAAATGAATAAAAGAGTTTTCGTTGCTAATCCGTTGCAGTTTATTGTTTACAACAGATTAGCGATGGATTACACATTACCAACGGATTAGCAATGGATTTTGACTAATTCGTAGCTAATCTGTTTCAATCTAACATTCGAAACATATTTGCAAAGTATTAGCAACAGATAAGTCAAAATTTGTTGCTAATCTGTTGGAAGGTGTAACCCATTGTTAATCCATTGTGAACAACAAAGTGTAATGGATTAGCAAAATAATATTAGGCGGTGCATTTTGGCAAGATTTTTACTAACGAAATTTATTTCCATTGCTAAATTTTGTCTTTAATCCATTGGTAAACCATTTCTAACTGATCAAACAGTTTTTTATCCACATTCCAATGTTATTCTGTTGCTAATTAGCAACGGAATAAGTGTCCGTTGCTAATTTACTATTTTTTGTAGTGAACTAAATTAAACAATACTGAAATTCAATATAATTCAAATATCTTAAAAAACGTCTAAACAAACCTCCACTAAACAATGTAATATACTTAGATTGCTTCAAACACTAAAACATAACATCATTTCATACTATAGTTATACTCATAATACACAAAATCTTGGAATCATTAAATCCTATTTCATAATAGGTTGAGAGCCTTTAGCCAACCACCAATTTTCCTAACTTCAATGAAAATGCGACATTCTTATTATTGTAAATTTATCCATTAGATAAAATGCAACACCGTAGAAATACGATAGCATTACAATCAATTAAAATCATGCTTAATCTAAGCCAATATTAACCAAAGTCCCATAAAAAAATAACTTAAAACACAACCACATAGAACATCCACTCAGGAAAAGCCTTATAGATTAGTCCTAGTTACAACTTCTATAATTTTTGTCAGTAACTATAGACTTAGAATCAAAATCAAAATACAACATAATACATTTGCAACTATGCATGCAATATTAATCTTTTGTAGTTGTAATACACAAAAACAACTTGTTAAACCCGTGATTGACGAGTATGAATAAATTTAAAGAATTAAGTTCATGATTCCTCAATTATAACTATTTAGAATCCAAAGTATTTTACATGTCTAGGGTTTGTTTATATTGATAGACTACTCACTCATGCTGGAAATAAACAATGCAAATATGTAATTAAAAGACATAATGGATAAATAAATACCTTAATGTAAATTAAAGGTCCAATGTATCTTCAGACATCAAATAGAAATATAGAATAGACAATAGAAATAATGTAGAGCAAAAAGAAGACAAAGTTATTTTGATGCTCTCTGGTCTTTTTATAGTCTTCATACGTATACATATCATAGATAAACTCAAATTCTTCATATTAATCTAAAAAACCTGTAATCGACCTCAACGATTTGTCAGTGATTCCTACTTTGTACGCAAATCATCGATTCAATCACCTGAAATGACTCGCAGTGCTCCACGATTCAGCTAGCGGTTTCTAGTGCATTCTCATAATCGATGTGGATTCCCTGGCACTTTCTTGCCATCGATTTTGATGGTGATTCCTAGTGTTAATACAAATCACTGGCGAATCAATGTACTTCTTTTCCAATTGACCATTTTGCTCTACTTTCTCTCTTTTTTTCCTTTTTTTTATTTTCCTAATCAAATCCTGAAATCACCAAAACTAGAGAATACCTAGGGTAATATCATCATATGAATATAATATTAAACTAAATTATGCTATAAAATATGTCTAATTATTGACTTGTCAACTTTTTAGATTGGTGGGTCAGTACATCTCATTTTCACCGATTTGTATAGTGATTTCCCCAGTATTCCACTTACACACGAATCGTTGGGGACGATTCGAAGTTTATAAAATCAAAACCCCAAATCGTCACACACACATTCAACTCCTTTACATGAAACGTTGCATCTTTTCACTCACACAATCTTTCTCTCGCCTAAATTCCACTTTCCTAAGCTCAATCTTAGTGTATTTAAGTGATTCTCACTTCAGTTTAGTATCATTCAACCCTACAATCTTTTAGTTTTGGAGCATATATCCGACCTATGGTTTAAGGTATTTTGACTTGGATCTTGGAATACCAATCTAGACGAGTTCAATAGCGCATGTATTGAAAGAATTCCCTCTCATGAAGGTAGTCACGACGACCCCTCGGTTGCTATTTTAATGAAATTTTCATATTGTTGGATTTTTGCAAATTTTTCAATTGATTTCAAAAATTACTATAGGAATCCACTTTGGTACAATGAATGAATGATTTCATTAATTATAATAGATTAGGTAGCGTAATGGCAATGATCAATGATTTACATATTGAATATTCTCAAAAAATTTGGAGTTTTTATCAATTAGAAAGACAAGTATTCGTAATGAGTTTTAAAGTTAGTTTCGACAAATAAAAGGTGCGATTCTCAAATTTTTGAATAATTATTTTGATAGATTTGATCTCTTATTTTTGAATTTTTTGATTTTTAAATAAGTTTTGTGGATTTTACCCTTTTATACAAAATTGTTTCAAATTTCTTGATTGCAATTTGATTTTCAATAAACGACTAGCCTTAAGTCCATTTTCATATCAAAAACAGGATTTTAATTTACTAATTCATCGTAGTTGATTTATTCACTATGTCGAGAAGAGGTAGAGGATGAGGTAAGAGTGGTGAATAAGAAAAAGGGAAAGGAGTTATGATAGAAAAACCAAAGAGGAACTATGCGGTCCAATAAATGTCCATTCAACCCACGGGGATCGGTACTAAAGAAGCGGGACCCGAGAGGGCTGAGTTGTGGACACCTTCCCCGCTTAGCTCTGATGAGGATTTTGACCACTTAGATCTGAACATTGATCGTAACCGCAAGTATAACAGTTCAATTGTAGTAATTATATGTTCAACAAAAGTTGATTATGGATATCGTTCCTCTGGGAAAAGGTATATATGGACACATGCCACTTAGTTGAGTTCACTAAATTGTTAAGAAAGTCATTTTTTTTTTGGATTTAAACTCAAGTACTCTATTCTATAAAACAATGTAAATTTACTTGTATTCTAATATTGAGAAAATTGTTAGTTCACAACTTCATTTAGGTAATGAATTACTATGCTTCAATCTTAAACTTCTTTCATCTTTATTATGTGTATGCAATGCTTAATTAGAATAGATAGATTTCCTTAATATTAACTTCAATCCACTGTCGTAGTGAAAAAATTCTAATGTGCAAACTAGAACGCCACCTATCAGTGTGAACAACGTAAGTCTCATATAGCATTAAGTTCCAAATCTTTAGACTCATAAACACTTATATTTACTATCTAAGCCTCTCTAATCAACAACTATCTATCTATGTTATATATTTTATGGTTGTATTATTCATATCCTGCTTAAAAGCTTCAATGGCCATGGTAACTCCTAAAATCCCAAATCAACAAACATGTGATGAATATGTTCATAGCATTACATATAGAATCAACAAAAATTTTAACCATTGCACTTTAAACATTACAATCCATTCATCACTTCTTTAGCAAATCATTCTAACCATAGAATCCATTGATCCCTAAGATAAATAAACTACTTAGTCATATTCAAATCAACACACGAATCGTGGTATTCATTGCAATCAAAGAATAAATCAAATAACTTCAATTAAATCAAAGAATAATACTGAATAACCACAAGTGTAGTTTTCAATGTCTTCTCCTTTAAAACTCTTCTTAATACTCAAATCCAATGCTAAAACTATGTTAATCTATTGTAAACTATGATATTACATCTATTGTAATGAGTTTACCACTTTTTAATACCCATTTAAACTCCTTAGACTCCTAAGAATATAATTAGAAATCCTAATTAACAATTCCAAATGAACTAGAATTTCAAAACTTTCTATTTTTCTATTTCGACGTTGTTTGTAAGTGATCCACGCTCCCTGTGTAAAGTAACAACAACACCATAGCTTCAACCTTTCAAGTATATTTTTTCCTCAAACTTGTCTTTTCGCCCCTATAAAACTACCAAACGCCGTGTGTAGCATCCCCTATCCCAATTAGGGCAATTCTTGGCCATAAATCCTAATTAAGCCCCGGTAACCCAACCAAACTTAACTAGGGCCAGCAGCCTCTCCATGCATAACTGATAAACTCAACCCGTATATTAATATCGAATAAACGATACAAAGTAAACGCAGCAGAAAATTAAAATTTTTTGATATTTAAATAATATACGGTAATGCATAGTTTATCAAAAGCAAAAACCTTGATTATAAACCTCCCAACCCTATTTATATACATCAAAATATATCAAATTGTGTATATAAGTAAAAGAAAGCTCATTACATCATAGAGAAGACAACACAAGATACCTAAATCTTCTCTTTGCCCTTTGCTGAAGCGCTAGTTTGCGAACCTGAATATTAAATGAGGATGAGCGCTCCAACTTGCTCAGTAAGTAAGGATTCACAAAGCCATCAACATTCCATATAATAATCACAAACATTATGCAATAACAATATGCACCAATTTTAACTAACAAGAATATGAAATTAAATAATTCAATAACTAACAGATGCAAAAAAATTGTCAATGACTATTACACTATGATTCCCATTTTATTTATAAAACTAGGTCGATTACCCATTGACGCCATTAATGCGATTGCTAGACCAACACATTGGCCGATGTGTAGTTTAGTTAATTAATTGATGCTCAATGGTTCTATCCAAAACCCTCTCGTGAATATGTAACCTATGCAATCTATCTAATTGAGTAGGACTTATGTATAGACTAGGAGATCATCCATGTACCCTATACAACCTGGTCATAGTCCTCAGGAGTTACTCTCGTGAATCACATTAGACAAGATTTTTTGTTTAATTAAAAATATCACAGTGTACATAGTCCACCATTTCAGTTTATAAACTACATGAACTACATATACTAAAATAGCCAAATAACATTGATGAATATGCAAATCTGTGTTAGGGCATGTGCCTTAGGTCAATCCACAAACATTGTTTATCTTATAATTATAGTTAATAAAATTGAGGTGTTATTTTATTAGAAGTGATTGCTTGTTTACCTTATAGTAAGATCCATGGGTATTCATTGAAATATCCTAAATGTCCCTGATCGATTATTATATTGGGAACTATAAGGATTTAAGGCTAGTGTGAATCTTGATTCATGATCAAGTAATGATCATGCATATAGGGATACAAATTGAGATGATGAGTACTTGTAGGGATTAAGGTACTGGACCAACCCGCTATGAGAACACCATATGGATTAAGTCATAGGTGTTACTCATAATGAGTATATCATTTAGTATTTCGACTTGAGATTTCCATAGACTTTAATATTAGGAACATGGTAATTTGACACAATCAAACATTATCTTTTACCAGACAATTATAAAGATTGTGATTGGTTACCATGTGAATAAAATGTGAAGGTGTGTAATTAACATAAAATTTGTCACTCTCGTATAGGGAGATATCAGTGGATCCCTCGATATGATAGATTGATAATGGCCAAGTCCATGTGGAGTGATATAATCAATGTCACTTGGATGTTTTCAATTTACCTAAAGATGAAGAATAGTACGATTGAACATTAAGGATGAGTTTTCATGCCTTATGTTTAATCAAAAGATATCGCACTATTGGGATTTGGGGTTTATACGCAGCGGAAAATTCAAAACAAATTTTGAAAAACCCAACAAGATCAAAAATAAGATCCATTAAACTAGATCGACAAAAGTAAATCATACCTTATTCCTTGATTTCCTTTTCTAATTGTTCGATTTTTAAGACGTTCAAGTGCCCATCCTCAATCAAAAATACACACACGAATGGTGACCGCAATTTAGAATGCTAGCCCCAAAAGATAGAAAACGTTTTTCTTTCTCTCCAAAAATCTAGAGAACTCAAAATTTGCAAAAACAAAAATCATATTTCATTTTAGGGTTTCACATTTTATTTATATGTGTAGATAAGCACTCACTTAAAATCCTTTTAGTATTTCAACTATTGTATTTAGGCAGTTTAAGCAAATTACACATACGCCCCTATTAATAAATTATGATATAACAAATCGTAAGGGCTTTTATGTTATGAATTTTATCATATAGAATTCAATACTCTGGAGCTGTTGAAGTTGTGCAAAATCATTCTTTGTTTGCGACCCAATAGGTTCATGTGACGTTGGCAATAAACCAAAACCATTTTCGTACACAAGTCATAAGCGGTCTCTAGCTAGGCATTATGACTACCCAAGTAGCATGAATATCAAAATCGTTACAACCTAATGATTAACACAAATTATATCCTTTTGTCGTTCCATATTCTTTGAGTAAACATAAGGCATGGAAAGTCACCCTTAATGTTCAATCATACTAGTCTCGATCTTTAAGTAAACTGAAAATATCAAAGTAGCATTGATCATATTAATTCACATGGACTTGGCAATTATCAGTCTATCATATCAAGGGATCCACTAATGTCTCTCTATACGAGAGTGACAATTCTATCTTAATTACATACCTTCGCATATTATTTATATGGTAACCAATCACAATCGTTATAATCGTTCGGTTATACACAGCGTTTGATTGTGTCAAATTACCATGCTCCTAATATTGAAGTCTATGGTAATTTGAAGTCGAAAGACTAAATGATATACCTATTATGAGTAACACATATGACTTAATCCTTGAGGTGTTGTCATAGCTGGTCGGTTCAATACCTTGTTCCCTAACATGTACTTATGATCTCGATTTGTATCCATATATGTATGATCATCACATGACCATCAATCATGATTCACACTAATCTTATTTCATTATAGTTCCTAGAATAATGATCGACAAGGGACATTTATGATATTTCAACAAATATTCATAGATCTTACTATAAGGTAAACATGCGATTACTTATAATAAAACAACAAATGAAAATCTCCATTTTATTAATTAAAATTATGAGATAAACAATGTTTGTAGATTAACCTAGAGCATATGCCCTAACATCTCCCACTTGCACTAGGGACAATCATTCATATTTCTAATACCTAATGACCTAACATGACCATCATGTTTTGCTTGTAGAAGAGCCTTCGTCAAAGGATCTACAATATTATCTTCTGTAGGAACTATGCAAATTTTCACGTCTCCCCTCTCAATGATTTCTCGAATGAGATGAAAACATCTAAGTATATGTTTAGATCGGTGGTGTGTTTTAGGTTCTTCGGCCTATGTTATTGCCTCGTTGTTATCACAATACAAGCAAACAGGGTTAGCTATACTATGAACCATACCATGTTCAAATATGAAATATTTTATCTAAACTGCCCCTTTAGCTGCATCGAACACTACAATATACTCAACTTTTGTTGTAGAATCGGCCACAGTATCTTGCTTCAAACTTTTCCAGCTCACTGCGCTTCCATTCAAAGTAAACACATATCCAGACTACGATTGAAAGTCATTTATATCAATTTAAAAACTTTTATCTGTGTTACCATTTACAAAAGCTCGTCTTCTAAACTTTCATAGACCAAGAACACTTTTTTAGTCCTTCTCAAGTACTTAAGAATGTTCTTTACTGCTATCGAGTAACTCTCATCGGGATCAGCCTGATATCCGCTTGCTACGCTCAAAGCATATGATACATCAGGCTGGGTGCATAACATGGCATACATGATAGATCCAATAGCATATGCATATGGAATCATATTCATGCACTCTCGCTCATCATTAGTTTTCAGACGTTGAGTCTTGTTGAGACTTTTACCATGAGACATTGGTAACGACCCTCTTTTAGAGTCTTGCATACTAACCTATTCAGTACATTCTCAATATAAGCACTCTGACTTAGACTGATCAGCCTTTTAGATCTATCCTAATAGATCTTAATCCTAAGGATGTAGGCTATATCTCTTAATTCCTTCATTGAGAAACACTTCCTTAACCAAGACTTGACACTCTGTATGGTTGGGATGTCATTTCCAATGAGTAATATACCATCAACATACCGTACCAGGAAAACAATCATGCTCCTACTGACCTTCTTGTATGCACAAGGCTCATCTTCATTTTTAATGAAACCAAATTCCATTATTGCTTCATCAAAATGAAGTTTTCAACTCCGAGAAGCTTGCTTTAATCCATAAATGGATCTTTGAAGCTTGCATACTTTCCTAGAATTCTTAGGTTGTACATATACACGTCCTCAAATAACTTTCCATTTAGGAAAGTTGTTTTGAGATCCATTTGCCATATCTCATAGTCATAATATGTGTCTATGGCTATTAGAATTCCAATAGATTTAAGCATGCCTACAGGAGAAAAAGTCTCATCATAATCAACACCTTGAGTCTGTCTGAAACCTTTTGCTACTTGTCGTGCTTTATAAGTATGCATATTGCCTTCCATGTCAGTTTTCTTCATGAAAACCCATTTACATTTAATGGTCTTACCACTTTCAGGTAAATAACCAAGTTCCAAACTTGGTTATCATCCATGGATTGCATCTCAGAATTCATGACACAAAGCCATTTATCTGCCTCAGGGTTAGACACATCCTCCTTATAAGTAGTAGGTTCATTTTGATCCATAAGCAATACCTTACTACTATCAATACTAAGAAATTCAAATCTCTCAAGCAGATGTCTTACCCTATCAGACCTACGTGGGCCTTGTAATACTTGTAAAGGTTTAATTGTGGTTCTCCAACTTCTCCAAGACTTACTTTATAACCATTGTTGTCTTTTGAAATAAACTCCTTTTCCATAAAGACACAATTTCGAGCCATAAACACTTTGTTCTCAGTGGGATTATAAAAGTAGTATCCTCTAGTTTCTTTAAGATAATCAATAAATACACACTTGGTAGATTTGGCAGATAATTTTTTGAGAATTTCCATCGTACAAAAACAGCAAAGCCCCAAATCTTAAGGAAAGATAAACTTTGTATTTTCGTAAACCACATCTCATGTGGTGTTTTATAAACTGTTTTAGAAAGGATATGATTCAGTGTAAACGCAATAGTTTCTAAAGCATAACCCCAAAAGGAAATAGGAAGATCTGTATGACTCATCATAGATCGAACCATATCTAATAAAGTTCAATTTCTCCTATCAGAAACACTATTCCATTGTGGAGTTGTTGGGGGAGATAACTACGAGACAATCCCACAGTGTCTAAGATGATCATCAAGCTTTTGGCACAAATATTTACCACCTAGATCAAATAGAAGAGCTTTAATAGTTTTACCAAGTTGATTTTGCAAATCATTCTGAAATGTTTGAAACATCTCAAAAGATTCACCTTTATGTTTCATGAGATACACGTAACCATATCTGCTGAATGTTGGGGCATGTGCCCTAAGTCAATCCACAAACATTGTTTATCTTAAAATTTTAGTTAATAAGATTTATTTTTTCATATGTTGTTTTATTATAAGTGATTGCATGTTTACCTTATAGTAAGATCCATGGGTATTTGTTGAAATATCCTAAATGTCCCTAGTCGATCATTATACTGGGAACTATCATGAATTAAGACTAGTGTGAATCTTGATTGATGGTCATGTGATTATCATGCGTATACGGATACAAATTGAGATCGTGAGTACTTGTTAGAGAAGAAGGTACTGGATCGAACCGCTATGAGAAAACCATAAGGATTAAGTTATAGGTGTTACTAATGATAGGTATATCTAGTCCTTCGACTTGAGATTACCAAAGACTTCAATATTAGGAGCTTGGTAATTTGACACAATTAAACGTTGTCTTTAACCAGACGATTATAAAGATTGTGAATGGTTACCTATGAATAACATGTGAATGTGTGTAATTAAGGTAGAATTTGTTACTCTTGTATAAAGAGAGATATCAATGGATCCCTTGATATGATAGATTGATAATGGCCAAGTCCATGTGAATTGATATGATCAATGTCACTTGCCTATTTTCAATTTACCTAAACATCGAGACAAGTACAATGAACATTAAGGGAAACTTTTCATGCCTTATGATTATTCAAAGGATATCGCACGACATAAGGATATGATATATGTTATTCATTAGGTTGTATCGATTTTGATATTCATGCTACTTGTGTAGTCATAATGTCTTGCTAGATATCGCTTATGACTTGTATACCAAAAATATTTTTGACTCATTGCCAATGTCGCATGAACCTATTGGGTTGCACAAAAAAAATGGCCCTACGCAATTTTAATTGGTCTAGAGTAATGAGTTTTATATGATAAAATTAATGACATAAAAGCGCTTATAATTTGTTATATGATAACTTATTAATGGCATATGTGTAATTTGCTTAAACTGCCTAAATACAGTAGTTGTATTAGAAATAGAATTTTAAGTGAGGGCTTATCTACACATATAAATAAAGGGTGGAAACCTAAAACAAAAGATGATTTTCATTTTTGCAAATTTCAAGTTCTCTAGATTTTGGGAGAGAGAAGAAAAATATTTTCTATCTCTTGGGGCTAGCACTCCAAATTTTGGTCACCATTCGTTTGTGGATTTCTGACATAGGACGAGCACTTAAGCATCTTGAAAATCGAACGATCAGAGAAATAATTCACGGAATAAGGTATGATTTACTTTCGTAGATCTAGTTTAATGTAACTTATTTTTGATCCTGTTGGTGTTTTTTGAAATTTGTTTTGAATTTTTTCGTTGTGTATGAACCCTAAAAGCACAACACTGAAATCATCAGTGAATGTAATGAAGTACTGATAACCACCTCTAGCCATTAGGTTTATAGGATCGCATACATCAATATGTATTAACCTAATAAATCGCTTTCCCTTTCACTGTGCCCAATAAAGGGACTCTTTTTTATCTTGCCTAGAAATAAAGATATACATGTTTCCTATGGTTCAAAATCAAATGAATCTAAAATCCCATCTTTATGGAGTTTAGAAATGCGTTTCTCATTTATGTAGCCAAGACGACAATGCCAAAAGTAGATTTAACTCCAATCATTTGACTTTAATCTCTTTGTATTTACATTAAAAATAGGAGTATCTGTGGAACTTTTCATGTTTAGAATATAAAGGCCATCACACAAATTAGTATTCGCATAAAAAACATCTTTACAAGAAATAGAGCATTTATTATTCGCAATAATGAAATTAAAACCATCCTAAATATAAACATGAAACTGAAATGATGTTTCTGCTCAAGGCAGAGACTTAATAACAATTATTTAAAACTAAAATAAGTCCACTAGGTAAAATTAACTCATAGCATCCTACAACCAATGTAGCTACCTTTGCTCCATTACCAACTCGTAGCATGACTTTTCCTTTATTTAGTTTTTTACTTTTAGTGAGACCCTACACATTAATACAAATGTAAGATCCACATTCGGTATCCAACACCAAGGAATCATTAGTAGATAAGTTAACTTCAATAATGTAAATACTTGAAGCAGTATTCGCACTACTCTCCTTTTTCTTTAGATCTTTAAGATAATGCTTGCATTTTCTGAACAAATGCCAAGGTGCATGGCAGAAATGACAATTTTCTTCTTTTTGCTTTTCTTCTAGGAATGTGAAGTAGAAACAACATGAGGCTTGACTTGTTCCATAGGATTTGTGACAGTCACAACAGCCATGGCAATTTTAGCCTTGCCTTTGCTCTTTTTTTTAAGAGCCTTTCTTTTTTAAACAATCAACACATTAGCAATGGGTTTCTTGACATTCTGCTCAGCAGTTTTAAGTATCAAATGCAACTCTGAGATAGACTTCTCCATGTTATTCATGTTATAGTTCATCACAAATTGTGAACAACTATCAGACAATGAATTGAGGACTAAATCCCTAGCCAACTCTTGGCTTATAGGAAATCCAAGTATGTCAAGGTATTCAATATAGCCCTTCATTTTCAGAACATGAGTAACTGATGCACCCTCAGACATTTTGTAAGAATAAAAGTTCTTGACTATCTATAACCTTTCTTGCCTAGCCTATTGTTGGAACATTTCCTACATCATTATACCTATGTCGTAAGTTTCCATGTGTTCCATGTCTTTCTGAAGTTCAGGATCCATGGTTGCCAACATAATGCATGCAACATCAGTTAAGTAATTGATATGCTTAGTATGTGCATCCTTCACAGCTCTTAAAGCATTGGCTGGCGGTTCTTCAAGAATAGGATTAACCATCACATACAACTTGCTTTCATACTTAAAAACAATTCTCAAGTTTCTGAACCAGTCAAAAAAGTTTTTCCCGGACAACTTGTCCTTCACAAGGATTGATCGCAGTGACAAGGGATAAGTGTCATTTGAATAGGCCATAGATCTACAACAAAGATTATGCAAAAGTTCATTTTAGTATAGAGGATTAGTCTCCCACTAAATTGACAACCCTCCTGAAAAACCTATATTAATTTAAGAGACTAAAATTCATGTTTCACCTAATTTCAATATAGTTAAGGCATGACACTTTGAATTACGATATTTAGGTAGGTACCAATTACCAATTACATCATATGTAACTTTTAGTTATTTTATGAGATTATGATATCTTATGTCTTAGCATATTTTATCTCATCTAGTGCGTAAAGCCCAAAACCGTTTTGAAAATTTTATCAAGTCTAAGCATTTTAAACAATAGAGTAATCGTTACTCAACTTGCCTCACTAAGATAACATAATACACTCTTAGAGGCAGACCCATATTGATGTGATCGAAGCCATGAAAAGTTTTTGAGAATGGATGACACTTGATTAAAAATCTGGAAGATTGATTTTTATTTGTTTTAGTGATCATAAATTAGACAAAATAAATATCATATATTACAATGCATAAACAATCACTAAATAACTTACGAAATTGTACTAATATTGACTAGCATACGAAATTCCTTGCGCTACGAATAGTTAACGACGTTCCCGCAGGCTGATCAGCGGGGGTACGGGGGTACTGGGACAGCGCCCCTTTTTTGATAACGAATTTCAATTTTGAAAATTAAAAATCGCCTTAAATTCCTCATTATTTTAGTCAATCCAATTAACCAAAACTGCCCCTTATTTTAATTTCAAAAAATATTAATTAAAACATTTTTAATTAACTCGAGCCCACCTTTAACTTAGTATCTTATCCTAATCCAACTAGAATTTAAGATACTTTGAATCCTTATCCAATTAGAATTTGTTATATATCTCACCTATCTTATAAGATTTGTAATTCTTATTCGATTACAAGTTCATCTCCTATCTTATAGGAATACACTATGGATAACCACAATGAGATATATAATTAAAATTAATTTTGAAATATTAATCATGCATTCCACACCAAAATCATATTAAATTAGTCATATTAACCTTCTCATGATTTCTATCATGGAGACATACATAATTATTGAACAAAAACGAAATATGTATTCAACACTAGAATCACATTAACCTAAACTGACTTCTAACATGAACATACAAAGTTCGCATCGTTCAATATTAAAAACATATGTTAATCAAAATATTCAAAACATGAATACTATCATTGAATCAAATCATGCGTAGGTATCAATGTACGTGAATTAACAACATACATTAAAACCAATTCTTGATAATAATTATTACAGGACCTATATGTACATCATATACATACATAAATCAAGATCATGTTTTCACACAAATATCATATATACCTCAAGAAAAAACATGCAAACGTTTAATAGAACTGAGCCTAAGGCACTGATACCACTGTTGGGTTTTAAGGTTCATACGCAGTGAAAAATTCAAAACAAATTTTGAAAAACCCCTACGGGATCGAAAATAAGTTCCATTAAACTAGATCTATAAAAGAAACTTTATTTATATATGTAGATATGCTCACTTAAAACCTATTCGTAATACAACTACTGTATTATGGATTTTTAAGAAAATTACACATATGGCCCTATTAATAAGTTATCATATAACAAATCGTACATGCTTTTATGTTATGATTTTTATCATATAAAATTCATTACTTTGGACTAATTGAAATTGTGCCAAGTCATTCTTTGTGTGCGACCCAATTGGTTCATTCAACATTAGCAATGAACCAAAATTATTTTGGTACACAAGTGATAAGCGGTCTCTAGCAAGGCATTATGACTACCCAAGTAGCATGAATATCAAAATCGATACAACCTAATGAATAACATATATTATATCCTTTTGTGGTTCGATATTATTTAACTAAACATATGGCATGGAAAGTCACTTTTAATGTTTAATCATGCTAGTTTCGATTTTTAGGTAAACTGGAAACGTCCAATTGTAATTGATCATATCAATTCACATGGACTTGTCCATTATCAGTCTATCATATTGAGGATCCATTGATATCTCTCTCTATACTATAGTGAAAAATTATATCTCAATTATACACATTCACATATTATTCATATGGTAACCAATTACAGTTTTTATAATAGTCTGGTTAAAGACAACGTTTGATTGTGTCAAATTACCATGCTCTTGATATTGAAGTCTACAGTAATCTCAAGTTGAAGGACTAAATGATATACCTATCATGAGTAACAGTTATGACTTAATGCATGTGGTGTGACGTCCCTTATCTCGATTAGGGAAAATACCCAGCCTGAAACCCTAATTAAGCCCACTAACCTCGTAGACTTAACTAGAGCTAGCAGCCTCTCCATTCATACCTGATAAACTCAACCTCTATATTCGTATCGAATTTAAATATCAAAGTAATACGCAGAGAAAATAAATTTTTTTTCTATAAAATTGTATATAAGAAAATACGAAGTTTACCAAAACTTCCAAACCATTTAGAACATTACCTCAAACCTGTTTATGTACATCAAAATAAGACAATAGAGTTATGTAAATACAAATAGGTTATTACAGCATAGAGAAGACTTGACAATAATAATTTTTCTCTCGCCCTTTAGCTGAAGTGCTGGGTTGCGCACCTGAAATGTTTAAAAAGAATGAGCACTCCTACTAGCTCAGTAATACAGATTCATAGTATGCATCAATATTCGATATAGTGTTGAAGGAAAACATGCTATAACAACATGATCCAACAATATCTAATAAGGATATGGAAAGCATATAGATTCAATACATATTCGGATGCAAAGCAAATATTTTGAATTGTGATGTGATTCCCATTTATTTCATAAAACTACCCATCGACGCCATTAATGCGATTGCTAGACCAGTATGTTGGCCTTCATACTCTCTAGCCCGTCCATTAATGCCCAATGGTTCTATCCCAAACCCTCAAATGTGAATGTAATCCATACAACCTATCGAATTAAGCAAGTGTTATATATAGGCCGGGAAGGGAAACCATCTCTTATAAACCTATTCTCAAAACCAGGAGTTATAGTATGGTCACATCACACACCGTTTTTCCATTTATCAAAAACCATCACTGTATAACCAATTCCCCATTCCATGCCAACAACTAAATGAACTATATATATATACTAAATAACAGGCAACATTAATAAATAAGTGAATCCGTAATTACCTTGTCTAATTCCACTCCCAATTACCTAAGGTTTAGGGTCCCTAACTTTCTCTCGGTTAATCAACTCCTATCATAGACTAACCATCGTAAATATAAACCTAATATACTCTATTACAAACTAGTAGGAACTCTTAAATCAGTCCCTAAGTCCTTCATTCAAATTCATAAGAAAACCAGCACTTTTGCTATTTTAGGCATGGATTAGAGCGCTAATTCCTGCCTGTACTGCCTGTTCTTCAAATTATGCCCACCTAACGTGCTAATTTTCTGATCTAGCGCGCTTGACTAGCAACAGTAGCGTATTGCTGCAACTCCAATCCCATTAAAACAACTCCTAATCAATACCAACATCCACAAATTCATTCCCAATAGCTTAGAAACATTAAATATGAGGTGAGGGACTAAATTGGATCAACAACATCTCAATGAACAATGATTTCCTATAATCACCTCAATTTCAAACTTTGATAAACACTAAAACAAATTATACCATTGTGTTCCTCTTGAGCCATTCTATCGTTTAAGCTCCTCAACTGGCTTCGATTCGGTACCACAGACAACTTGTCACAATCAGAATCGAAACCCTCAACTATCGTTTTCGTTTGTTTGATCGTTTGTTAAGTTGATATATATAACTTTAATATATATATATATATATATAGATACCTCGAGATACATGTTGTGTCATATCGGGATCGATCAAACCGTTGATGTGCGAAAGTGACACGCACTAACGTGACACTAAATTTGACACATCTTAACTTACACTTTGTTCGAGATGATCAAATGATATATAAAATTTAAATTTTTCTTAATTTCCATTATATATATTTATATATATCCTTATATATAAATATATATATTTCGTGTTTATCGCTTACGATAAATCCGTCGGTCACGTCCACGTGTAGCAACGAGCGTGCACACCCTTGCCACGTCTCCCTCGTCACTTACAGTATACCAGTATTTTGTAATTTATAGTGTACTTATCCCGTATATGCTTGTATATACCATATCAATATACACAACCTATTTATATTTCAGTTTTGCAAAGCAAACAAACACCATAAGTCATACAAACGCGCACACACACTAATTGGGGTATGCCGATCTTAACCCTGAACCTAACTCGGGTTAATTAATAAATGGGTTAACACTAATCACCAGCTGAAGGTAACAGGTCGTTACAGTCTCCCGAACCTAAAAACAATTTTGTCCTCGAAATTAAAGTATATTTAAATTACATGTAATCTCGAAGAAAAATGGGAATTGCTCCTTCATATAAGATTCTCGTTCCCAAGTTAGCTCCTCATCATCGTGAAATTGCCATTTCACTTTAACCAAAGGAATCTCTATGGTTCTCAGCCTCTAAATCTTACGATCAATAATTTGAATCGTTTGCTCATCGTAAGATAAGTCTTCCTGAATATCAAACTCATTTTAATCAATTCTTGGAGTGAATTGAGTCTCCGTCTTGCATAGCACAGATACATGGAATACATTATGAACTCCGACAAGCTGATGAGGTAACTCTGACCTGAAGCTACTAGACCAATCCTTTCATGTCTTCTGAACGGCCCTATATACCTTGGAGCTAGCTTACCTCGTAACCTAAATCTTTACAACCCTTTCATAGGCAAGACTCTCAACATGACGTAATCATCCGTTGAAAACTCCTAAAATCTATGATGTTTATCATCATATTTCTTCTGTCTGAGTTGAGCTGTAGTTAAGCGCTGGCGAATCTGCTGTATCCTCTTTGTGTAGTCCTGTTTCGACATGTGCCCAACACGCCTGTGATCGATAAGGACGACCATATAATGCCTCAAATGGAGCCATTCCAACACTAGCCTGAAAACTATTATTATAAGAGAACTCACACAAAGGAATATATTTCTCCCAGTTACCTCCAAACTCCAAAACACAAGCTCAAAGCATATCCTCAAGTCCCAATATTAACCGCTCAGTATGTTCGTCAGTCTGAGGATGGTATGTCGTACTAAAGTTAAGCATAGTTCCTAGCTGCCTCTGTAATTCACTCCACAACCTGGATGTAAATCTCAGATCCTTATCCCAAGTAATAGGCACTAGAACCCCATGAAATCTCAATACCTCCCTACGTACACCTCACATAAACAATCAAGAGCATCTCTCATAGAAACTGGTAAGAAATGCACAAACTTCATCAACTTGTCAACTATAACCCAGATTGCATCATGTTTGCGCTGACTCAGAGGTAGACCGGAAACAAAATTCATCGATATGTGTTCCCATTTCCACTAAAGAATAGGCAGCGAATGCAATAACCCTCAAGGTTTACTATGTTCAGCCTTAACTTGCTGATAGATCTAACATCTCTTTACAAATTCAACAATATCAGTCTTCATTCTAGGCCACCAATAAACATGCCTCATATCACGATACATCTTGGTGTTACCTGGATGAATAGAGTAAAGAGAAAAATTAGATTCCCGTAGCAAATCTTGCCTCAACTGATCCTGAAATGGAATCCACAATCTTTCTCTGAATCGCAATGTCCCATTGTCAAAAACTAACCAATCAGGATGATCTATACTATCTGCTAATTTCCATAGTGCAACATACTCATGATCAGCTTTCTGACTATCAACCAACCGTTAAATCATCTCTAGTTCAGCTCGAATCAGAGCATAGAAGAACAT
This sequence comes from Stephania cephalantha, assembly GCA_039657325.1. Classification (NCBI taxonomy): domain Eukaryota; kingdom Viridiplantae; phylum Streptophyta; class Magnoliopsida; order Ranunculales; family Menispermaceae; genus Stephania; species Stephania cephalantha. Next base: position 34,480,552 of record CM077570.1, on the reverse strand, counting down.
ATTAGTAGCTCTGGAACTAGCTCTCTCAGGTGATGATATGCCAGCTGGACTTTCTCGAATCATCATTACTGAAGCTTCTTCTAGAAGTCTGAACCTAGGAGCTCTGGCAGTCACTACATTCTCTCTGCCTGTTTTTCTCCCGCCCAAGGCATCAACAACTACATTTGCTTTGCTTGGGTGGTACTCCAACGAGAAATCATAATCCTTGAGAAACTCAAGCCACCTATGCTGTCTCATGTTCAATTCACTCTGGGTAAACAAATATTTCAAACTCTTATGATCTGAAAATACTGTAAATCTCTCGCCATACAGATAGTGCCTCCAAATCTTCAAGGTAAAAACTACTGCTGCCAGCTTAAGATCATGAACTGGATAATTTCTTTCATGAACCTAAAGTTGCCTCGAAGCATATGCTACAACCATACAGGAAGCCCAAGCTTGAACGAGAAGCATCAATATAAATCACCAATTCTTTCCCCGATTCAGGTAATGTAAGAACAGGTGTTGTAGTCAATCTATCATTCTACTCCCTAAAACCATATTCGCACGCATCTGACCACATAAAATCAACATCTTTCTGTGTTAGTCAAGTCAATGGCAGAGCAATACGGGAAAATCCCTCAACAAATCGTTTGTAATAACCTGCTAATCCCAAAAAACTTTGAACCTCTGACATTGTGGTAGGAGTAGGCCAATCCCTGATTTCCTCAACCTTAGCTGGATCAACAAATATCCCCTCAGCATTAACTACGTATCTAAAAAAATTTACCTTTGGATCAACTAAACTATCCCCTGCAATGTAACTCGAAGTGGTGCGAATTAACAAAAAATCATCGATGATACTGAAAAAATTAAGATAGGGTTTAAACACCCTATGCATAAAATCCATGAACATAGCAGGAGCATTAGTGAGCCCAAACAACATCATTGTAAACTCGAAGTGCCCGTAATGAGTACTGAAAGCTGTCTTCGAGATATCCTCATCCCTGATCCTCAGTTGATGATAACCGAACCTCAAATGAATCTTTGAGAAATATCAAGCACCCTTCAACTGATCAAAAAAATCATTAATCTTAGGTAATGGATATTTGTTCCTGATAATCACGCGATTCAACTGTCTACAAACAATGCACATTCGTAGGGTTCCGTCCTTCTTTTTTACAAAAGAACAGGTGCTCCTTACGGTGACATGCTAGGATGGATAAATCCTTTATGAAGCAACTCCTCAAGCTGAGTCTGTAAATCCTTTAATTCTTTCGGTGCCATACGGTACAGAGGAATAGATGTAGGTTTAGTTACAAGAATAAGATCAATGATGAAGTCAATGACTCGTGGTTGTGGTAATCCAAGCAAGTCAGATGGAAAGATTTCAGGGAACTCACAAACCACTGGTATCTCATTAACCTTTAGTTCCTGTCCAGGCTCTTCAAAAGAAATAACTCCCGCCAATACCTCTAACTCTTAAGGTGCAACTTCCTTTCCACGAGTTGCAATTCGTTAATGATTATAGCCCTTATAGACTATAATGTTAGAAAAGTTAGAAATATGGAATATCACCATCTTATGGAAATAATCAATACTAGAATGATACGTAGATAACCAATCCATCCCCAATAATGCATCGAACTCTAGGAACTCCATTACCCTTAGATTAATGGGAAACTCATTCTCCCTAATTTTAACTATACATCTCTCACAGATCAGGTTAGGATAAACCTTCACTCACTATTGTGCTCAAAATAAAAAATGCATCGGCTCTAAAAAGTTTATATTTTAATTTATCAACCATTGCTCTAGCAATAAATGAAACTGTAGAACCAGCATCAATTAATGTATGCATATCTCTACCACAAATATTTAATATGGAATATTACTGCCTATGGAGGTGGCTGGCGGCATAGAACATTCCCTCGCAATGTGTCTTGTGTGCCCACATCTGTAACATATCACTGGTGCCCTCTACAGTAGACTACTAACCTGTGAAGCCTGTGAAGCATGTTCTGATCTACTCGATCTCTGTGAAGACTGTGACCTACCCCAGCCTCTACCTCTAGACTGTGAAGGCAGCAAAGGTGGTTTAGTTACTGAAGCCTGAGAGACTGGTGCAACCGGTGCACTAACAAATGTCATCCCCGCAGAACCTAATGGTGTGGAAGTGCCTGCTACACTCCTAAACCTTTTCGTTGCCCGAACATAACCAGATCCCTGGACTTTCTGACTTCCAGAGAACTGTGGAACTGGTGGTGGCGTTGTAGCAACTGTACTAGAAGGTCTGGCTAGAATAGCTACCTCTACCGCCATTGCACTCTCAAATATGAAAGCATAACTAATGCGAAGATGAGAAAAAACCACAACTCTAATCTCATACCTCGACCCACTAAGAAACAAGTCAATCTTGTTCTCCTCCAGCTCAACCATCTCCGGAGCAAATTCACTTAACTCTATAAACCTCCACTCATACTCCCTAAAAGACATCATTCCCTGATTTAATTAAATAAATTTAGTCTTCTTCCTGTTCCAGATTGATTTAGGAAAATACTGCCTGTAAATGACTATCCGAAATTGGGGCCTTGTGGTGACCATTTTTCCTTCTCTCTCGAACGAATTCCACCATTTCCATGCAAAATCAATCAGCAAAAAGGTAACCAATTTTACTTTAAATCGGTCCTCTACATCCACTGCAACGAAGCGTTGCTCCATCTCCAGAATCTAGGTCTCAGCTACCCCTTCCTCCATAGTACCATCGAATCTCATGATATCATACTTCATGAATTCCTTATAAGTACTAAGAAATGCAGCCTTCTCAAAATCCTCTAGCACTTTGGTAGCTCTCTCCAGCACTTGAACTGTGGAAATATTGGCTATACTGGAGCTGCTACTGTCTCAACTGCTCCCTCAGCTTTGCTAACCTCAGGACTGGTAGGAGGTTGTGCCTCAGGTCTCTGTACTGGTGGTCCAATTAGAACCATCAGCATCATCATTATCTTAGCCTAGGATTCCATTAACTGTTGTATTTGTTGCTCCATTCTAGATTTTCACTTATCCTTTGTTTCCCTGTTGCCCTATAGTTCTGACCTCTGTGATCTTTCCCCTTGATCCGCCAATAAATTTTGTGGTCAAAGAAAAATAAGATCATCAGGTAACAGTTAACCAATTCAAGGAAATCATATCTATACAATATAAATCAATATATGCAACAATTAACATATAATACAATTTTGTTTTCTCCCCTCAAAACACGATAAAAGCTGTTTATCAAACCCTAAGTTTATTCGTAACTCGAGTCAAATCTCAAAGGCAATAAACTTAGGTTTCAATATGACTGTATATGCTATCATTCACTTTCAAAACCATTCAAAACTGAAAGAGGATCAGAGCCTCACTTTTGATACCATATTGTATCACATTACCACTTTTCTCTTGATAAAACGTAGGCTTTGATACCAAGCTGTGACATCCCCTATCCCGATTAGGGAAAATGCCCGGCCTGAAACCCTCATTAAGCCAACTAACCTCGTAGACTTAACTAGAGCCAACAGCCTCTCCATTCATACCTGATAAACTCAACCTGTATATTCATATCGAATTTAAATATCAAAGTAATATGCAGCATAAATATTTTTTTTTGATATAATTAAACATAATAAAATAAGGAGTTTACCAAAACTTCCAAACCATTTAGAACATTACCCCGACCTTGTTTATATACATCAAAATAAGTCAACAGGGTTATATAGATACAAATAGGTCATTACAGCATAGAGAAGACTCGAGACTCCTAAATCTTCTCTTTCCCTTTAGCTGAAGTGCTGGGTTGCGCACCTGAAATGTTTAAAATAAATGAGCACTCCAACTAGCTCAGTAAATACAGATTCACAGTATGCATCAATATTCCATATAGTATTCAAGGAAAACATGCAATAGCAACATGATCCAACAATGTCTAACAAGGATATGGTCAGCATATAGATTCAATACATATTCGGATGCATAGAAAATATTTTGGATTGTGATACTGTGATTCCCATTTATTTCATAAAATAGGGTCGATTACCCATCGACACCATTAATGCGATTCCTATACCAGTATGTTGGCCTTCATACTCTCTAGCCCATCCATTAATGCCCAATGGTTCTATCCCAAACCCTATAATGTGCATGTAATACATACAACCTATCGAATTGAGCAGGAGTTATATATAGGCCAGGAAGGGAACCCATCTCCTATAAACCTATTCTCAAAACCAGGAGTTATAGTATGGTCACATCACACACTGTTTTTCCATTTATCAAAAACCATCACAGTATAGCCAATCCCCCATTCCATGCCAACAACTAAATGAACTATATATGTACTAAATAACCAGGCAACTTTAATAAACAAGTGAATCCGTACTTACCTTGTCTAAGTCCAGTCCCAATTTCCTAACGTTCCGAGTCCCTAACTTTCTCCCTGTTAATCAACTCCTATCATAGACCAACCATAGTAAATATAAGTCTAATATACTCTATTACAAACTAATAGGAACGCCTAAATCAGTCCCTAAACCCCTCATTCAAATTCATAAGAAAACAACCACTATTGTTGTTCTGGGCTTGGATTAGCGCGCTAATTCTTGTATGTACTACTTGTTCTTCAAATTATGCGCACCTAGTTCGCTAATCTTCTGATCTAGCGCGCTACACCAGCAACAACAACTTACTGCTGCAACTCCAATCCCACTAAAACACCTCCAAATAGATACCAACATCCACAAGTTTATTCCCAATAGCTTAGAAACATCAAATATGAGGTGAGGGACTAAATTGGATCAACAAAAACTCAATGAACAATGATTTCCTACAATCACCTCAATTTCAAACTTTGATAAACACTAAAACAAATTATACCTTTGTGTTCCTCTCAAACCATTCTATCGTTTAAGCTCCTCAAGTGGCTTCGATTCGGTACCTTGGACAACTTGTCGTGATCGAAATTGAAACCCTCGACTCTTGTTTTCGTTTGTTTGATCATTTGTTAAGTTGATATATATCAACTCTGATATATATATATATATATATAGATTCCTCGAGATACATGTTATGTCTTATCGGGATCGATCAAACTGTTGATGTGCTAAGGTGACACGCATTAACGTGACACTAAATTTGACACATCTTAACTTACGCTTCGTTCGAGACGATCAAATGATATATAAAATTACTATTTTTCTTAATTTCCATTATATATATATTTATATATATCCTTATATATAAATGTATATATATTTCATGTTTATCGCTTTCGATAAATCCGCCGGTCACGTCCACGTGTAGCCACGAGTGTGCACACCCTTTCCACGTCTCCTTCATCGTTCACAATGTACTAGTATTTCATAATTTGTAGTGTATTTATCCCGTATAGGCTTGTATATACCATATCAATATACACAACCTATATATATTTGAGTTTTGCAAACCAAACAAACATCATAAGTCATACAAACACACACACACACACACTAATTGGGATATGCCGATCTTAACCATGAGCCTAACTCAGGTTAATTAATAACTGGGTTAATATTAATCACCAGCTTAAGGTAACAGGTCGTTACATGTGGTGTTTTCATAGTGAGTCGGTCCAGTACCTTGTTCGTAAACAAGTACTCATGATCTCAATTCGTATCCCTTTACGCATGATCTTGACATGACCATCAATCAAAATTCACACTAGTCTTAACTCATTATAATTTCCAGTATAATGATCGACTAGGGATATTTAGAATATTTAAACAAATACCCATGGATCTTACTATAAGGTAAACAAGTGATCACTTATAAAAAATAGCAAATGAAAACCTCCATTCTATTAATCAAAGTTAGATGATAAACAGTGTTTGTAGATTGATCTAGGACGCATGCCCTAACGCCCACGAAAAGAGGATACGATATATGTTATTCATTAGGTTGTATCAATTATGATATTCATGCTACTTGGGTAGTGATAATGCCTTGTTAGAGACCGCTTATAACTCGTGTACCAAAATGGCTTTGGTTAACTCCCAACGTCGCATGAACCTATTGGGTCGCTCAGAAACAATGGCTTTGCGTAATTTTAATTGCTCTAGAGTAATTAATTTTTTATGATAAAATTCATGATATAAAAGCCCTTACGATTTGTTATATGATAACTTATTAATAAGGGCGTCTGTGTAATTTGCTGAAACTGCCTAAATAGAATAATTGCATTACGAATAGGATATTAACTGATGACTTATCTACATATATAAATAAAGGGTGAAACTCTATAATGAATAAGATTTTCATTTTTACTATTTTCAAGTTCTCTAGATTTTGGGAGAGAAAGAAAAATATTTTCTCCACTTGGGGCTAGCACTCCAAATTATGGTCACCGTTCATGTATGGACTGATAGAGGACGGGCGCTTTAACGTCTTGCAGATCGAACAATCAAAGAAGGAAATCACAAATTAATGTAAGGTTTACTTTTGTAGATCTAGTTTGATTGAACTTATTTATGATGTTGTTGGGGTTTTTCAAAATTGAATTGAATTTTCCGCTGCGTATGACCCCAAAACCTAACAGTGATATTAGAGCCTTAGGCTCGGTTCTATTAAATGTTTGCATTTTTCTCTAATGTATATATATGATATGCGTGAAAAAATGATCTTGATTAATGTATATATGATGTTCATATAGGTTATGTGATAATTGTTATTAAGAATTGGTTTTAAAGCATGTTGTTAATTAATGTATTTGATACATACACATGATTTGATTCAATGATAGAATTCATGTTTAGAATATTTTGATTAACATATGTTTTAATATTGAACGATGCGAATTTCGTATGTTCACATTGTAGAAGTCATGTTTAGGTTAATGTTATTCTTGTGTTGGATACACAATTCGTTTTATTCAATAATTATGTATGTCAATCTACGTGATAGAAATCATGATTAGGTTAATTTCATTAATCTAATATCATTCTAGTGTTGAATGCATGATTAATATTTCGTTTCTTGATTCAATTTCTTATCTCATATGAATATGAATCGAAATTGATTTTCATCATATATCTCATTGTGGTTATCTGTTAGTATATTCCTATTAGATATATAACAAATTATATAACAAATTCTAATTGGATAAGGATTCAAAGCATCTTAATTTCTAATGAGATTAGGATAAGATATTAAGTTAAAGGTGGGCCGAGTTAATTAAAAATGTTTTAATAATTATTTTTGAAATTAAAATAAGGGAAATTTTGCTTAATTGGATTTACTAAAATAATGATAAGTTTTAGGCGATTTTCAATTTTCGGAATTGAAACTCATTGTCTAAGAAAACAACTGGGGCGCTGCCCTAGTGAACTGTTTGTAACGCAATGAAATTTGTATTATAATCGATATTTGTATAATTTTCTCACTTGTTTAGTGATTGTTTATGCATTGTAATATATGATATTTATTTTGTATAAATTATGATCACTAAAACAAATAAAAACCCCTCTTTAGAATTTTAAGTCAATTGTCATCCATTCTCGATCACATCAATATGGGGTCTGCCTTCGCAGAGCGTATTGTGTTATCTTGGTGAGACAAGTTGAGTTATGATTACTCTATTGTTTGAAATGGTTAGACTTGTTAAAGCTATTAAAATGGTTTTGAGCGTTAAGCAATATATGAGATAAAACATGCTAAGACATAAAATGTCATAATCTCATAAAAAATAACTAAAATTTACATATGATGTAATTGGTAAAAGATACCTACATAAATAACCTTATTCAAAGTGTCATGCCTTAGCTATCTCGGAATTAGGTGAAACATGGATTTTAGTCCCTTAAATTAACATAGAATTGTTTATGCGGGTCGTTAATTTGGTGGGAGTCAATTCATCTATACTAAAATGAACTTTTGTTTAATCTTTGTTGTAGATCTATGGCCTATTCAAATCACACTAATCCTTTGTGACTGCGATCCATCATTGAGAAGGATAAGTTGTTCGGGATAAACTTTCTTGATTGGTTCAAATCTTGAGAATTATTCTTAAGCATGAACGCAAGTTATATGATCTGCATGATCATATTCTTGAGGAACCACTAGCCAATGCTTTAAAAGCTGTGAAGGATGCACATACTAATCTTGTCAACAACTCAACTGATATTGCATGCATTATATTGGCAACCATTGTTTCTGAACTTCAGAAGGACATGGAGCACATGGAAGCTTACGACATGGCTAGGATGCTGAAGGCAATGTTCCAACTATAGGGTAGGCAAGAAAGGTTTGAGACAGTCAAGAACCTTCATTCTTGCAAAATGGTTGAGGGTGCATCAGTCAGTCATCATGTTCTGAAATTGAAGGGCTATATTGACCATATTGACCGACTTGAATTTCTCATAAGCCAAGAGTTGGCTACGGATTTGATCCTGAATTCATTACCTGATAGTTATTCATAATTTGTAATGAGATATAACTTGAATAACATGGAGAATTCTTTCTCAAATTTGCATTTGATGCTTAAAACTACTGAGCATAATGTAAAGAAACCCATTGCTAATGTGTTGAAGGGTCATAAATAAAATGCTATGTAGAAAAAGACCAAAAACAAGGCTAAAGTTTCCAAGGCTATTATAACCCTCGCAACGCCTGTGGAATAAGTCAAGCCTAAGGCTGCTTCTACTTCACAGTCCTATAAGGAAAAGGAAAAATAAGGAAATTATCATTTTTCCCATGCACTTGGGCATTGGTTTAGAAATTACAAGCTCTATCTTGAAGATCTAAATAAAAAAAAGTGTAGTGCGACTACTGTTTCAGGTATTTATATTATTAAAATTAACTTATCTACTAGTGATTCCTAAGTATTAGATTCTTGATGTGGATCTCAAATTTGTATTAATGTGCAGGGTCTCATAAAAGTTAGAAAACTAAAGAAAGTAGAAGTCATCCTAAGAGTTGGAAATGGAGCAAAGGTTGCTGCATTGGCTGTAGGATGCTATGAATTAATTTTACCTAGTGGACTTGTTTTAGTTTTATATAATTGCTATTATGTCCCTGCCTTAAACATAAACATCATTTCAGTTTCACGTTTGGATTTCGATGGTTTTAATTTCATTATTGCGAATAATAAATGTTCCATTTCTTGTAAAGACGTTTCCTATGCAAATTCTTATTTATGTGATGGTCTTTATATTCTAAACATTAAAAGGTCCCTATATACTCCTATTTTTAATATAAATACAACGAGATTCAAGTCAAATAATTTGAATCAAACCCGCCTTTGGCATTGTCGTCTTGACCACTTAATTGAGAAACGCATTTCTAAACTCCATAAAAATGGACTTATAGATTCATTTGATTTTGAATCATATGAAACATGTGTATCTTGTTTACTAGGTAGAAGACAAAGAGTCCCTTTACTGGAAACAGTGAAGGGCAAGTGATTTATTGGTTCTAATACATATTTATGTATGCGGTCCTATAAACACAATAGCTAGATGTGGTTATCAGTACTTCATTACTTTCACTGATGATTTCACTAGATATGGTTACGTATATCTCATGAAACATAAAGGTGAATCTTTTGAAATGTTTCAAACATTTAAGAATGAAGTGCAAAATAAACTTGGTAAAACTATTAAAGCAATTCGATCAGATCGAGCTAGTGAATATTTGAGCCAAGAGTTTGTGTATACAAGAAGGTCAGTGGGAGTGTGGTTGTTTTCCTGGTACTATATATTGATGATATATGTGATGACCCTTCCCTAACCTAGGGTCGAGTTCCCAAGCCCAACAACCAAATCGTGCCCAAGCAAGCGGTTTAGCTCGCTTAATTCAACTTCCGGAATAATCATAATGACAATATGGAAATAAAAATTATGGAATAAAATATAAAACAAATCCATATGTCTACCAAAGAATTGTAACTGGATTTTCATTTTGTGCAACCATGTAGGGTCATCCAAGGTTTCTTAGATAACTCGACTACAAGGGAAATATTATTCAAACTACCCAAAAGACCTATTTTAAAATATAACCCAAGTTTAATAGTCAAAAAATGAATATATAGATAATACAATACAAGGCTCGTATTAAGAGAAAAGGCTTCAAGTTATCGCCTCACCCTTTTCTTGATCTAGCACCGATATCGATACCTGAGATATAAATGGGGTGAGCTAAAGAACCAACAGAGCTCAATAAGAGAGAAGACTCGCTCAAACACTAAACATGCAAGTATTACATATAAAGCGAAACAATTCAACATATGAAGTAGTAAACCGAATTGTAAAGCATTTAATGAAAAGCTATATATACGTGATTCTTGTTCGTAAAAAGGGGTGTGAACAAGTTTCAAGTTCAGTATAACTTAAAGGTAGATTCATAAATCAATAAGCAAGAAAGTGAGCATTATTTTGAAAACACATCATGAAAGGGAATTCGTAGTTTGTCAATAAATTCCATTTATTGCCCAACAAGAGATTTACCATAAGAAATACTAATAAATATAATCCATTGTTCCATTCAATACATTATAGCTAATGCTATGAATCCGGTGACTGAAACACTCACCCTCGAGGTAATTTGAGCTTATGGTGGTCACAATAGCCGTTGTGACCTCCATGTAGTTCCATCAAACCAACAGTAAGTGTTTCCAAGCCATCACTGATTGTGACCACTTATGAACTTGATATTTCGTAGTGCAGACCACTCTTTTTTTTTGTGGGATCATAACCACACCACTGTAATTCATGGTACGTACCACTCTCTTTTGGTTGGCACACTGCCACACCATTGCTACTCGTGGCGTAGACCAATCTCTTTTGATCAGCATACTGCCACATCACCATTTTTTATCGAATAACATAAGTGTTCATATCACATGCATTCCATAGATAAACATATTTATACCATTAACTAAATGCAACTCAATCCCAAGTCTTTTGATATAAATGTGATATTTCTATTTATCTAATATTCAAGCCATATTTAATGCATGAACGAAGCTCCCCACTTACCTCGATTCACCGAACTAAGCCCTCTCGTTCGACCTCGCACGCTCGAGGCTGGATGTGAACCTCCTTGCGAATCTACACAATTTAAATAACAATCGCATTATTCGATGATTTGAAATCTAAAATTAATTGTCTATTCAATTAATTCGGGGTGGGGCCCATTTGTGTGGTCCCCGCGGGTCCCTTGTCGCCCGTGAAAGGGTCGAGGGTTGGGGCCTTCCCCAACCCATTTGAAAATATATTATTTTTATATTTATTTATGATATATATCTATATATTATTTTATTATATATTATTTTACTTTATTATTTTTGTTTTGGTGTTGACTGGTCAACTGACAGTTGACCGTGGGGTTTGGCCGCTAGTCTATAATGTCTTGGGCCCAAACGCCCCTGGATGCGTTGGGGCACAGGCTGCCCAATGGTACCACCCTTGGGCGCCCAACGTCCTCGGGGACCGGTGCCGGGGACGCCCCTGGCGGCAGTGGTGGTGCCGCCCACTTCCGACGGCGTCGTAGTGGTGCCACATCTATATGGGGTTTTCAATCCTTTTTGTACAAACCCAACACATGTACACTATTAAAACATGAAGATTTAAAAAAGCATGATGAAGAAGATGAAGGCGAGGGTTACCTTCTAGGTGTTCTCTCTGAGCTAGCCAATCCAATTGATACCAATTTCTCATTTCTTTCAAACGTGTTGATTATAAACAAAAGGAGATAGGGTTTTCACTTTAATTTTTATATTATAGCTAAATTAGTGTAAAGTTTGGAAATTTACTAAATTGCCCCGAGGGCAGGTTTATTGTGTTTTGGGTCGTCAAAAAATATTACTCATTGGAAATGACATCCCAACCTTTCAGAGTGTAAATTCTTGGTTAAGGAATCGTTTCCCAATGAAGGACTTAGGAGATGATGCCTACATCCTTTGGATTAAGATTTATAGGGATAGATCTAAAAGTCTGATCGGTCTAAGTAAGAGGGCTTATATAGACAAGGTACTAAATAGATTCATTATGCAAGACGCTAAAAAAGGGTCGATGCATATGCCTCATGGTATAAGTCTCAACAGGACACAATGTCCGAAGACTAATGATGAGCAAGAGCGCATGAATATGATTCCATATGCATCAGCTATTTGATCTATCATATGTGCCATGTTATGCACCCGACCAGATGTATCATATGCTTTGAATGCAGCAAGCAGATATCAGTTCGATCCCGATACGAGTCACTAGATAGCAGTAAAGAACATTCTTAAGTACTTTAGAAGGACTAAAGAAGTGTTCTTAGTCTATGGAAGTTTTGAAAACGAGCTTGTTGTAAATGGTTAAACAGGTGCAAGGTTTCAAACAGATATAGATGACGCAGTCAGGATATGTGTTTACTTTGAATGGAGGCGTAGCGTGCTAGAAAAGTTCGAAGCAAGAAACTGTGGCAGATTCTACATCAGAAGCTGAGTATATTGCATCGTCTAATGCAATTAAGGAGGTAGTTTGGTTCAACAAGTTCAAAGTATCTAAAATATATATTTAATTATATTTTTAGGTCATTTTAAGGTGAAACGAAGTGCGCGGTTGAATTCGTGGCGGAAAAATACTCAAAATAGAGTATTTACTTGCAGTGATCAGATGCCGGACAATTTGCCTTGAGTTACGCGTTGCGCGGTGGGTAGAATAAGAGACAACATATTTCAACCAATTAGGAGCTGCCACGTCAGCGGTTCTCATCACAGCTGCTGCCAAGTATCAGGCGACCCCTAGTTCAAGCACGCACTCATTGGTTCTCGACCAATCATGTCTCGATACATCAGCGGTTTCCATTCCCTACTCCAATCAAAGCCGTTACATGTCGCCACATCAGCGTTTGCAGCCACGTCACAAACCAACAGCGTTTCACTCGTTTCATCCTCCATCGATTTGCATCGGGATGCGAGTCCACACAAGCTCCCAGATCTTCGCACGAACTCGCATGATTCTTCACCCCTCCCATGCACAACGTGGTGCTCGCTCACCACGCCAGCACGTCATAAGAAGTGGTTTTCTCCAATCAGACGACGCCACATGGCACGCTCCCACTACACCAGCGAGTCATCACATGTCAGTTCGGCTAATCAGAAGGCGACACGTCAGCGCTCTGCAGTAAAATAGCCAATTGCGCTGCGACACGTGGCAGACACCTTGTTTTGAGCCAAAAACAGCCCTACGATTCTCCTCGGCGCATGAGTCACCTCCCCAACCCCCAAAATTAGTTTATCTCACCTCCCGAGATCAACTTTTAGTAGTTTTATATAGTAGGAACTTACGTTTTATTATTGGAAACAACGACAATTATTGTTTTGTTATCGACTTTCTTCGACGACGATGTTCGGCTAAACAACTCTTTGCCTAGGTCGAAGGGGAAACAAGTCAGGATTATGGACTCATGGCATATTATGTGAGATCTATGATTTTTTATTTAATTTGATTTAATTTCTCCTATTTCATTGTTGTTGATTTTAATGATTATGGTTTAGATCTAGGGTATGTATACGGCCGATGCATGTTTTTAGGTGGACAATCTACAGTTATTTGGACTACTAGTATCCGTTTAATTGTGCTTTTGGACCAATAAAGTAACAAACACTCACCCATTTTCTGTCAAACCCTTTCGGTTCTTGAGTGTGCAACAATTGAATCTAAGTTAAATCAGCAGCGGACGCGAGCCGCTTATTTAGGATTATTACTGTGGTTAGTGTGTTAAACTCGATTTGCGGATGTCTAGGGTTATACATTAATTAGGGAAGTAGTTAGTGGTAGATGTCCTGGCTACCGAGATTAGGGAACGACGAATTTTCGGCGGATGTCGATTTTCTATAGCTAATCTAGTAGAATTTAAATTAACAACTTTTTGGGAAAGATTGAAGACCATGAATGTCATTGAATCTTGAACCTGATTTGTGGAACTGTAGACTTAGGTGTTACTTAGGTATTTATTAATTGTTTTCAAAAATTAGTTTAGTTATTTTATTTATTTAGTTTAGTTAGATTAGTTAGTTAAATTTATATTTATTTTAAAACCACCAATTTTCCTTTTTTGTTGGTTTTAACCTAAGAAAGACTACCAATCTCTGTGGGATCGACCTTTTGCCACTATTCTACAAAATAGTTGGTTTAGGAACTTTACTTTATAAACACGTTCAGCGCGCGTCATTCCTACAGAAGACAATGATGCAGATCCTTTGACGAAGCTATTCTACGAGCAAAACATGATGGTCATGTTAGGTCGTTAGGTATTAGATACATGAATGATTGCTCTAGTGCAAATAGGAGATGTTAGGGCATGTGCCCTTGCTCAATCCACTAACAATGTTTATCTTAAAATTTTAGTTAGTAAAATCGAGGTTTTCATTTGTTGTTTTATTATAATTGATTGAATGTTTACCTTATAGTAAGATCCATATGTATTTTTTGAAATATTTAAAATGTCCCTAGTCGATCATTATACTGGGAACTATAATAAATTAAGGCTAGTGTGAATCTTGTTTGATGATCATGTAATGATCATGTATACAAGGATACAAATCGAGATCATGGGTACTTGTTAGGGAACGAAATACTGGACTAAGCCGCTATGAGAACACCACATGGATTAAGTTATAGGTGTTACTCATGATAGGTATATCATTTAGTCCTTCGAATAGAGATTACCATAGACTTCAATATTAGGAACATGGTAATTTGACACAATCAAACATTTTATTTAACCGGACGATTAAAAAGATTATGATTGGTTACCATTTGAATAATATGTGAAGGTGTGTAATCAAGAGAGAATTTTTCACTTTCATAAAGAGAGATATTAATTGGTCCCTTGATATGAAAGATTGATAATGGCCAAGTCCATGTGAATTGATAGGATCAACGTCACTTGGATGTTTTCAATTTACCTAAAGATCGAAACTAGTACGATTTAACATTAAGGATGACTTTCCATGCCTTATGTTTAATCAAAAGATATCGCACGACAAAAGGATATATTATATGTTATTCATTAGGTTGTATCAATTACAATATTCATGCTACTTTGGTAGTTATATTGTTTTGAAAGAGACCGCTTATGACTCGTTTGCCAAAAAGGTTTTGCTTCACTACCAACGTCGCATGAACCTATTCGCATGCAAACAATGGCTTTGTGCAATTTCAATTGGTCCAGAGTAAAGAATTTTATATGATAAAATTCATGATATAAAAGCCCTTACGATTTATTTTATGTAACTTATTAATAGGGGCGTATGTGTAATTTGCTTAAATTGCCTAAATACAATAGTTGTATTATGGATATGATTTTAAGTGAGGGCTTATCTACACATATAAATAAAAGGTGAAACCCTAAAACGAATAAGATTTTTTTTTCTACTTTTGAGTTCTCTGGATTTTGGGAGAGAAAGAAAAATGATTTATATCTCTCTTGGGGCTAGCGCTCCAAATTATGGTCACTGTTCATGTGTGGATTTCTGACATAGGATGACCGCTTGAACGTATTAGAGATCGAACAATCAGAGAAGGAAATCACAGATTAAGGTAAGGTTTACTTTTTTAGATTTTGTTTAATGGAACTTATTTACTATCCTGTTGTGGTTTTTAAAAATTGTTTTGAATTTTTCGTTGCGTATTAACCCGAAAAGCTAACAATCCGTACTTACCTAAGTTTAGCTTTTGTATCCAAATTCCTATCTTTCCAAGCACTCAAGGTCTCCTGAGCATCCTACACCTATCACAAACCATTTGTGATCAATTTAGGTCCAATACCCTATATTTAGAACACCTAGTTAAATTCCTAAGTCCTTATGAAATTCCTATTAAAATACTGCAATACTGTTGTTTTCTAGGGTGGGAGCGCGCTCCCTCTGTGGGTAGAGTGCGCTCCAGCAGTTGAGTTCATCACTACTTATGAAGGTAGTGCGCTCCTTTGCTAGGTGGAGCGTACTCCACCCTATACTTTCTCAGTAATACATAGCGCAGCAACCACTGTTATATCCACAAATCAAGAAAACAATTGTAAACACTCCCAAAATACATCAAGGAGGACATCTAGTAAAGTAATAAACCATTTTCTATCAATAAAAAATAAAATTCACAGAGATTTCACTATTACCATCGAATTGAACTTCTACAAACAGAAAAACTATAATTACCGAAGCGATGATCTCTGGCTTTCAAATTGTTTAAGCTCATCAATCCTTGTTGATTCAGCTCCCTAAATGATCTCATATTATCAAAATATTAAACCTTCAGCCCTTCTCCCTCTCTCACTCGATCAATTTATGGAGATAATGATGATGGTTTTAGTTTAAATATATGAATTTTCTTCGAGATACGCATCACGCTATCTTGATAATGATCGAATGATTGATGTGCTAACATGACACCCTTAAAGTGACTCATATGTTGGCACCATCAAAAATCACGCTAATCTTGAGGAGATCCGACTGTTCATAAAATTCCAATTAATCCTATAATTTCTAATATATAAATTTATATATCACATATATAAATATATATCTCATGTATTTTCTCGCCAATAAATTCACCAAACATGCCTACAAGTATTCTTGAGTGTGCACATTCATTCCACGACCCCCTTGTCGCACTTGGCGTACCGATTATTTATTGTTTATTCATTTATTTTCCAATTATAAGCTTGTATATAAATCCTACATTATACTACAACCTATAAATTTCCTTAAACAATCCAAACAAACACGAATCATCATGCAAACACACGCATGCGCTGATCGAGGTATGCCAGATTTAACCACGAGCCTAACTCAAGTTAATTAGGATTAGGATTAACACTAATCACCAGCTTAAGGTAACAGATCGTTATGGTCTCCCTAATTTAAAGCAATTTCTTCATTGAAATTAAAGTAAACATAGAATTACCTATAGTTTCGAAGAGAAATGGAAACTGCTCCTTCATATAGGATTCCCTCTCCCAGGTTAGTTCATCATCTCCGTGAAATCGCCATTTCACCTTAACCAAAGGATTCTCTTTGGTTCCTAGCCTATGAATCTTACGATCAAGTATTTGAATCGGCTGCTCGTTGTAAGATAATTCTTCTCAAAAATCAAATCAATTCCAATCAATCCTTGTTGTGAACTGAGTCTTTTTTTTGCAAAGCATAGACATATGTAAGACATTATGAACTCTGGCTAGTTTAGGAGGTAACTCTAACCTGTAAGCAATAGGATCAATCCTTTCCTGCACTCTGAATTGCGCAATGTACCTTGGAGCTAGCTTACTTTGCAACCCAAATTTATTCAATCCTTTCATAGGTGAGACTCTCAATAGGAAAAAATCATCCTTTGAGAACTTTAAAAACGTATGATATTTATTAGCATATCTCTTCTTTCTTAGCTGTGCTGTAGTCACATGCTGGCGAATCTGCTGAATTCTCTTTGTGTAGTCCTAAATCAACTCCGGCCCCAACAAAACTGTATCTCCAATCTCTGCCGAACACGTAGGTGAATGAAAAGGCCGACCATATAGAGCTTCAAAAGGAACCATTCCAATGCTAGCTTGATAGCTTTTTTCCAAAGGTCACGTTATTGTTTGCTTTTTCCAAAGATCACGCTATCGTTTGCTTTTACTATTTACAAGTTGCTTTTGCGAAGAGCCAACTACTTTGTATATTTTTGGCCTTTGCTTTATCTTTTGCTTTTTGTAAGGTCACTTGACCTTTGCTTTAACGAAGGGTTGTTTGTAGGATTGCCTTTTCATCGGCAATGCGTCTATAAATAAGAGTTCGTTTTAGTTTGAAGGCATCGAGTTTTAGTTTGGATTTCAGTTTTAAGTATTTCTCTCTTGTCTTATGTTCAAGTGTGATTGTGTCCTTCAGTCTGTAATCATGTCCTATGAATGAATATTGCATATTTCTATTATCTCTCTGGCTTACCTACGTTCTTAGTTAATCTACCCTCTTTTGTCTTTTCCTTGTGATTGTTGCGATCC
Source organism: Stephania cephalantha (assembly GCA_039657325.1). Lineage (NCBI taxonomy): Eukaryota > Viridiplantae > Streptophyta > Magnoliopsida > Ranunculales > Menispermaceae > Stephania > Stephania cephalantha. The sequence goes on along the minus strand of CM077570.1, from coordinate 34,462,543 downwards.
GGAACAATACCCGTGTCATTTAGCCCCGTTTGCCTATAAATATATCCGTTTCCGCTCAATTGGTATCAAAGCCGGTGACATTCGATCGCCTACCTGGACCGATTTTCACCCTACCACTGTAAGTTCTCTTTGTTTATATTCTTATCTTTATCATTCTGCTTAATAATAGTTTGCCTGATCTTTGATTTCACCAACGATTTATTTGATATTTTACTTTGGATTTGATTTACGGTTTCTCGTGGTTTTGATTTACCGAGTAAACATCTGCTATCCTAGTCGCGTTGTAAGTCTCGCAAAAGGAACGTAAGACGAGCAGATTAATCGTTGACCAAGTAGGTGTTATTTTCAAACCTTAATCATGAGTTCTCTTCGACGATCTTTGTCTAAAGTTTTATCATTTAAGTCTTCTCAATCTGGATCTGGATCTTCATCTTCTCCTCCTCTCTGAGTCGTTTTGTCAAGTGTCTAAACATAAGTTTAAAAATATTTCGAAACTACTTATGCTAATATTGATCAATCTTTACAAAATTGGTCTCTCCCAAAAATTAAACCCTCCATGGTTTATACTAATGGAGATTTCTCCCCCACTCAAAATTATATTATCAAAATTGTTGAAGATACTATTTCCGTCACTGAAGATGGCCAAGAAATACGTATCTTGCCTCCTTCCAAAATTGAAAGCCATGCTTTAACTCACAAATATTTGCATCTTGGTGTTATTCAAGTTGCTATTAAGCCCTTAGTTGCCTTAGGACTTAATACTTCTGTCATGGTCTCTGTTAGAGACAAGCGCCTTCTTGACTTTAAACAATCCATTTTAGGAATTGTTGAAGGAAGTTTAGATAATGGTCCCTTATATTTTTTGTTGTCCAAATTTACACCATTGACCTTCAAAATAATTCGGACCTTGTTTCTCGAGCTCTTGTTCTTGGAATTTCTACCAAAGGTTTTACCTTATCTCAATCAATTTCTAATGTTGCGGTGGTTTACCGTCTCTTTTATAAATTGATGCATACCATCATTCTGATATCGCCTATCTTGATCTTCAAAAGAAAACTCTTTCAACGATTTTTTACTTACGAATGTTAAAAATACTATCATTGATAGAAAACAATTAGCTCTATCAGATATTCCTCTTCCTCATCAATGGACTATTACCGACACGAATAAGGAAGAACAACAAAAGAGACAAGTGTCTCAACAAATTTCGCAAATTATTGAACATGATGATGGAAAAGTTGATATTATCTTTGCTCCACGAGCATCAACATCAACTGTTTCTTCATCTGCCACACAACCACCTATCCCTGTTCCATCTCCAGCAGAAACTTGTGGATCATGTGGAATTGCTTATCCTGTTCATACTCCTCCTACAACAATTAATGATGATAATGTCAGTATTAATGATTTTGCTGATTATCATGTTAATGTTGTAACATTAGAAGAACAGGAAGACGATTTTATAATGGATTATGAATCACTAAAACAGCAATTCTTAACCCATCCTTTAAAACCCTCGTTTTGTAAACTCGTTCCTTTCCAACATCAAGCTATTTTCCGTGAAAAATATTTTGCTTTTGTCAAAGAAAACAAGACGAATATCTCTTTCTTTGGTAGGTTAGCGTTAAAAAGTCCCAAAACTTCCCTCCAGGTTAATACCATTTGGGAGGCCATTGGTGGTCACAAATATGACCAACGTCATCCTCCTGTTGTCCCTTTTAAAATCCGGGATGATATCAAGGCCACTCCTTTTAAAACAACTATCTCGTATGATGACTCTACCCCTATCTCCAAACGTGATATTAATCACTTAATTTAACAAAATAATTTTACAAATATGTATTTATCCACAATAACATTACCCAACGACCTTCCAACCTCTCTTGGTAAAACATCTACACCTATACCTTCTTCAAGAGTACCTAAACCATTCTTTCCTCCTTACTGCGTCCCCAGTATGCCCTCTTTTAAAACTCCCTTTCTTGAAGATTTTCTTAATATTTTAACTACTAAGCTTGGAAATCTTCAAATTAATTCGACAAGCCTTCTCCCGTGGATCCATCTCCCTCCATTTCCAAACCACGACCCTCTTCTACTACTCCAGTGTCTTCTACCTCGAAAGACAAAGGTTACGTAGATAAAGCTGACAAAGGTAAAGATAAAAGTCCGGTAATTATGACCTTATCTCCAGCCTCTGTTCCGATCTCTGAGGCAAATGTTGAGTCTGAGTCTTATCCTGAAGCTCACCCCGATTCGGATAATGATTGTGATAATACATTACCAGATAGTACATTGCCTGAAATTTCTCGTATTATACGACATGCAAAGAATACAAAAAGATTGGATAAATCAAGATATCCTTTGCGCAAACAATTTTATTCAAGACCATCCCCTTCTGACCTTATTCTAGAAGAAAAGGTTAAACGTAATCAAAAATACGACGGTCATGCTATTTATGATTGGAGTATTGATGGTCTTTCTGAATATCAAATTCTTGAGGTTGTCCTCAAAATGCATATTTATGCCAAGGCGATATTCTCCAAAATCATTCGGAACCCGATACTGACGTAAAGCCATTATTTGTGGTTTCACTTTGGTCAACTTTATGGTTGGTGGCATTATGTCATGATCGATGACGAACGCCTTGCCATTATTAATCATCTTAAAGCAGATGCATTAAAACAACCTATGCTCAACCCTAATGGAGATTGGATTTATGATTACTCGTTAATCAACTTATGGCGCCATAATCCGGCAATTTGTCGGTCATATCGATTCAATTAATTAAAAGATTCGTGATCAATTACAAAACCTACGTTGTAGGACACTCAATGATTATAGATGGTATAAAGATACATTTTTCTCCAAATTGTATTCTTTAACTGAGCAACATGATACATCTTTTTGGAAAGAAAGATTTATCGCTGGTTTGCCTCCTTATTTTGTTTGCCAAAATTAAGGATTTTATTAAAGAACATTATGATAATACCCTAATTCCGAACTTACTTATGGGGATATTATCCAATCAGTACAAACCTCATGTGCTCATGTCCATCTCGTAATGACATGCGATTAAATCGCCAACTTAAAAAAGAAAAATCTACCATGAAACATGATTTAGGTAATTTTTGCTTTGATTTTGGTCAAGATATAGATGTTTCTACTTATATGACTCCTAAGCATCATCGCAAACGCCAAACTAAATCATCCCATTTTTATAAACCTCCTTATTACAAACATCCTCCTAAACAAAAACATAGACGACGTTCATCTTATTACCTTCGTTCGTTCCCAAAAGACCAAAAAGAACAAAAGGTTAGCACTTGTGTGCTATAATTGTGGTAAGCCAGGCCATTATGCCAATAAATGTCATCAAAAAAGCTACTCTGAAGAAAATTAATCAAATTGCGTTTCGTCTTCCTCTTCCTCGGATAATGAATGTCACCGTGTGTTTAATCTTCCTAACACTTCCTCTTCTTCGAGCCTACAATAAATGTTTTAACCGCTCATGAAGAACTCATTCTCTCTATAGGTGAACAAATTTCAGATCCTTCCTTAAAACTTAAATATTTTACTGAAATTATTACACCTTCTAATCATTCCCCTAATACCTCTCGAAGACCATATTCCTTCTTTTCTCCAAAAGAAACAAAAACACTTTAAAGAACAATTATCCATTGATGACTCTCATCTTAATTTCGCTAGTCTCATGGAAGTTGTTAATAAAAAACCCAACAAACATGTTACCATTCAATCGCTTCAAACCGAAATTAATCAGTTAAAACAAGAGATAAAACAGCTTTCCTCTCGTCTTACGAGTTTAGAACAATCAAACCCTGAAGCTAGTTATAGCTTTGACTCCAATAATATTTTTGTTGATAGCCTTTCGCAACCTCATTCAAATTTCCATCGTTGGTTTTCACCAATTACATTTAATGTAAAAGGATTTTCTGTTAAATGTAATGCGTTGATCGACTCTGGTGCTGATTTAAATTGCATAAGAGAAGGATTCCTTCCTTTGCATTATTGTGATCTCATCAAAGAGTATCAACACATCTCTGTTGCAAATGGGCAACAAACAAGAATTAAATATGAAGTTTCTCTTGCTCATATCTCTGTCTTCAAGGAATTTGTATTCCTCTATCCTTTATTATTGTTAAAGGATTAAAACAAGACATGATATTAGGAACACCATTTCTGAAAAATACAACCTTTTTCGATGAATGAAAATGGTATTTCTACCACATTGCAAGGAAAAGCTTTACACTTCGACTTCGTAGATCTTCCTACGGAATCAGTCCTACTTATATCATTAATCAAATTGAGTATAAGAATACTCACATACGATTTTAAAACATGAAATATTATTATTAAAATCGAACAAATCCTTAATCCCTGTTTTTAAAATCAAACTCAATACCTTTAAATCTCTTTTACAACAACAATGTTGTTCTGATATTCCTTCTGCTTTTTGGGCAAGAAAACAACATATTGTGAAATTACCATATATTCCTGAATTTCTTGAATCAAAAATTCCTACAAAAGCAAATCCTTCACGAGATGAATTCTCGCTTACGCGAAATTTGTCAAAAGGAAATTACCGATTTGCTTAAAAAGAAATTAATTACTCCTTCACAATCTCCATGGAGTTGCACAAACATTTTATGTTGAAAATGCTTTGAACTTGAACGAGGAGTTCCTCGCCTAGTTATCAATTATAAACCCCTTAACAAAGTTTTAAAAACTATACGTTATCCTTTACCAAACAAATCGATCTCATGAAAACTACAACTTCTAAACATTGTCTTTTCAAAATTTGATTTAAAATGCAGGTTTTGGCAAATACAGGTTCATCCTGATCGTTACAAAACCGCCTTTAACACTCCATTTGGTCAATATCAATGGAATGTTATGCCTTTTGGTCTAAAAAATGCTCCTTCCGAATTTCGAAAATTATGAATGATATATTCAATCCTTATCATTCTTTTATCCTTGTCTACATTGATGATCTTTTGGTTTTCTCTCCTCCATTGATCAACATTGGAAACATTTACAAGTATTTAAAACCCTAATCGTAAACAATGGTCTGGTGTTGTCTCAAAAGAAAATGAATCTTTTTCAAACCGAGATAACTTTTCTTGGTTTTAAAATTGCCAACCATACTATTACTCCGGTTAATAGAGTAATTAGTTTTGCTAGTAAATTTCCTGATCAATTAACTGATCGCCTTCAGTTACAACGTTTCCTTGGATGTCTTAATTATCTGTCTGATTTTTATAAAGACGTCGCAATAGATAGACAGTGTCTTCAAGAGTTGCTCTCTTCGAAAAAACCTTTTCTCTGGACTTTTGCTCACACTACTGACCATTCAAATTGGTAAAAAAGAAAGTTCAGCTCTTCCCCTGCGCTTCATTTGGCAAATCCACAATATTTTAAAATTATTCAAGCGATGCTTCGACCTTGGGTTGGTGGAATTCTTTTACAACGGCCTCCTTCTCGTAAAGAACAACTTGTTTGTTTCACTTCCAAAACCTGGAAAGATGCACAAAAGAATTATTCCACAGTTCAAAAGGAAGTCCTAGCTATAGTACTCTGTGTCCAAAAATTTCAACATGATGTTTTAAATCAAAAATTTCTTATTCGTGTTGATTGTCGATCTGCAAAATATATTTTGTTAAAAGATGTAAAAAAATTAGCACTAAACAAATATTTGCAAGATGGCAAGCTATATTAAGTATTTTTGATTTTGATATTGAATATATTCCAGGAGCAAAGAATTTTCTTCCGACTTTTTGTCTCGTGAATTTCTTACGTCTTCTTCTTCGTGAATATCATACGGATCATGTCCAAGAAAGCCTCCTCCAACAGTTTTAAGCCTTTGGCTTCTCCCGAACCATGTTCCTACATAAAAACCACTCACAACCTTATTCGTATCCTTGAACCATATATCGCTGATAAACCGCTTCTCACACAACTAGCATGTACTATGCCTCCTGGTCTCCATTTCATTCCCTCTCATCCTCACTGAATATCCAGTTTATGAAAACATCCTCATTTCCACTCAATCCGTTCATTTTGAACATTTGTCAAGAGAAAACTCCTCCGAAATTGATTATTCCAAATTTAAAATTCAAAAAATCTTATCTGAAGATGAGTGGTGTAACTTACATAAGTATATAGTTAAAACGCCATTTACATATAAAGAAATTGTGATCGCTAAAGATAAACCACCATGTTTATCGGTTATCATGATTATATTGATGCCTGGCGTAATATTTTATTTTATCAAGATCCTCATCATCATTCCTGGTATATTACCTTTAAACAAAATATAAAAACTTCCGTCCTCATCATTTGGTGGGTTACTGATCGGTGGAAAAAATTTGGTCCAATAGATGAACTATTTCCTTACTTTGTCAAAAAACAAGTATGTTCTTGAAAAATTATCCCTTCTTCGCTTATCATGAAGTACTCTATTCCTTGGATTCTCAAATGGGAATATGCTACTTCTCCTTTAATCTTCCATGAAGAAAATAATAATATCACCTTTACATACCTCTCTCAAGATATTTCCTGTAAGTGGTGGAATAAGTTTAATTATGAAACCATTTTTGCTCCAAAAACCCCAATTAAACTCCAAGAATTTCCATCCCTTGGTAGTTCGTTCAAAGAGGTAGTTGCTAAAAACAAAACCTCCACGTCAAAATCCGTTATTGATTCTGATTTAGCACAAGTTTTACTTGACAAGATCCAAGAATTACAAAATGACAATCGACAATTACGGCGTGAATTTCAACAGTCTCTTCCTGTGTTCCTCTACTACTCCCAAGTATTCACCTCTTAGATGACGACCCATGATTTATCACCGCGAGCTTCAACAACCTTTGGTTGATTTCTTTCATGCGACCCTTTTTCCTAATGGCGTTGATATTTTGTGGTGTCCACCACATGAACATTGTTCAATCCAAATTGTTATGTCTTGTGTTAGTTTTACATGGACAAATGATGACACCGATTATCTCCTTTCCCTATGGTATTTGCTTAAGCGTCACGAAATCAAAGTCATTGTTCATACACAAGACCTACTACGATTTCCGGATTATGTTTTTGCTCCCCTTTGGCATTTCCTACATTTTTCTCCTGCAAAGTTTGCTTGCACCTTCATTTATGAACGCCCATTTTTACCCCTTGAACCATTGTTCGGCCTCTTCAATGGTAAAACTAGTAGTTACCGTTTCTGGACGTGTCCAATTTATCGCCCATGCCACCTCCTTCAAGCTCAAGCTTCCTATCCTATTTTCCACCGGTTAGTAGGATAGCCTTGGTTCGTGACTTCTCGCTCGTGACTCTTTAGAATTACAAGAATCGAGATAACTCTACCTTTTTCCAAAGGTCATTTGCTTTTTCCAAATATCACGCTACCGTTTGCTTTTACTATTTACAAGTTGCTTTTGCGAAGAGCCAACTACTGTATATTTTTGGCCTTTGCTTTATCTTTTGCTTTTTGTAAGGTCACTTGACCTTTGCTTTAACGAAGGGTTGTTTGTAGGATTGCCTTTTCATCGGCAATGCGTCTATAAATAAGAGTTCGGTTTTAGTTTGAAGGCATCGAGTTTTAGTTTGGATTTCGGTTTTAAGTATTTCTCTCTTGTCTTATGTTCAAGTGTGATTGTGTCCTTCAGTCTGTAATCATGTCCTATGAATGAATATTGCATATTTCTATTATCTCTCTCACAGGCTTACCTACGTTCTTAGTCAATCACTCGGTCTAACCGTCAGTTGCGGATGTTATGTTGTACTGAGGTTAAGAACAGTTCCCAGCTGTCTATATAATTCACTCCATAGTTTGAAAGTGAATCTCGGATCTCTATTTGAAGTAATCGACACTAGAACTTCATGAAGTTTCAACACCTCACATATGTACACCTTACATAATTGGTCAAGAGAATCTCGCATGAAAATTGCAAGAAATGCATAGGCTTCATCTATTTGTCAACTACAACCCATACTGCATCGTGTTTACATTGACTCTGAGGTAGATTGGAAACAAAATCCATCGATATATATTCCTATTTCGACTCAGGAATAGGCAACGATTACAATAACCCTATAGGTTTCCTATATTTAGCCTTAACTTGCTGGCATATCTAACATCTCTTTACAAACTCAAATGTACCAGTCTTCATCCAAGACCACCAATAAACATACCTCATATTGTGATACATCTTAGTGTTACATGGATGAATAGAGTAAAGAGATCTATGAAATTACCGTAGCAACTTGTACCTCAACTGATCCAGAGCAAGAACCCATAATCCATCCATGAACCGTAACGCATCATTATCAAAAACTGACCAATCAAAATGATCTACACTAGCATCTAACCTCTAGCTCACTATATAATAATGATCAATTTTTTGACAATCAACCACCCGCTGAATCATCTTCAGCTCGATTCAAATTTTAGGCATAGAAGAATAAATTAGTAGCTCTAGAAGTAGCTCTCTCAGTTGATGATGTGTCAGCTGAACTTTCATGAATCATCATCACTGATGCTTCCTCAAGAAGTCTAAACTGAGAAGCTCTAGCAGTAGCTACATCTTCACTGTTTGTTCTTCTTCTACTCAAGGCATCAGCAACTAAATTTGCTTTGCCTAGATGGTACTCTGGAGTAAAATCATAATCCGTGAGAAACTCAAGCCATTTACGCTGCCTCATATTTAATTCAATCTAAAAAAATAAGTATTTTAGACTCTTACGATAAAAAAATACTATAAATTTCTCACCGTACAAGTAGTGCCTCCAAGTCTTCAAGGCAAAAAACAACTACAACTAGCTCAAGATCGTGAACAAGATAGTTTCTTTCATGAATCTTGAGTTGCCTTGAAGCATAAGCTACAACCCTGCCTTCCTACATTAGCACATAGCCTAAGCCTAATTGAGAAGCATTAGTATAAATCACTAATTCCTTCCCCGATTTAGGTAATGTAAGAACAGGTGTCGTAGTCAAATTATACTTCAAACCTTTGAAGGCAGCCTTGCACTCATCTAACCAAACAAAATCAACATCCTTTCTGTATTTACCAAGTCATTGGCAGACTAATACGAGAGAAACCATCAATAAACCATCTGTAATAACCCGTTAACCCCAGAAAACTCTGAACCTCTAACACTATGGTAGGAGTAGGCCAATCTCTGATTGCCTCAACATTCATTAGATCAATACTTATGCCCTTAGCATTAACCACATGTCCAAGAAATCTAACCTCTGAAGAATTGAATTCGCACTTATTGAACTTGGCATACATGCGATTATCCTTCAGAGTCTACAATGTAACTCAGAGGTGGTGCGAATGCTCTTTCGCAATCTTTGAATAGATCAAAATATCATTGATAAACAAGATGATAAAATGGTCAAGATAGGATTTAAACACCCTGTACATTAAGTCCATGAACATAGAAGAAGCATTAGTGAGCCCTAACGACATCACTTTAAACTGGAAGTGCCTATAACGAGTACTGAAAGCCCTTTCTAGGATATCCTTATCCCTGATCCTCAGTTGATGACAACTAGACCTCAAATCAACCTTCAAGAAACGTCTAACACCCTTCAATTGATCAAACAAATTTTCAATCTAGGGAAATGGATATTTGTTCGTGATAGTCACCCAATTAAACTATCTATAATCAATCTACATACGTTGGGTTCCGTCATTTTTCTTTACAAAAAGAAATCGTGCTCCCCACGGTGACATAATAGAATGCGTAAAGCCCATACGTAGCAACTCCTTATACGGAGTCTGTAACTCATGTAACTCCTTTGGTGCCATACGGTATGGTGGAATAGATATAGGTTTGGTACCAAGAATAAGATCATAGATGAAGTCAATGACACGTGGCAGTAAAAGTCTAGACAAGTCATATGGTAAAACTTTCAGAAATTCACAAACAAAGGTATCCCACCAACCTTAAGTTCTTGACCAGGCTATCCAAATGTGACAACTCCCACCTTATCTTCTAAATCTCGAGGAGTAGCTTCCTTTCCACGAGTTGCAAGTCGTGAAGGATTATAGCCTTTATCGACTATAATTTTTCAATGGTTAGGATCTAAAAGAATACCCAGTTATGGAAACAGTCATTACAGGCATGGTATGCTGACAACAAATCTATCAATATTAATGCATCAAATTCCAAGAACTCCATTACCCTCAAAACAATTAGCAGTTCATTCTCCCTAATTTTGATAACACATCTCTCGCTGATTAGGTTAGGATAGACCTTCTTACTCACTACTGTGCTCAAAATCAATAAGGTAATGGCTCTAACAAGTTTGAATTTCAACTCATCACCATTGCACCAGTAATAAAGGAAACTGTAGAACCAGCATCAAATAAAACATGCATATCTTGACCATAAATATTTAATATAAATTCCAAAAGCCTCCAATTAGACTATGGGTCTGCCTCAGCCACTACATGAGTCTGCCCTTGTGCCGATGGTGCACTACTACCTACTGATATGGCCAATGGCATAGAAAACTCTCTCTGAATATGCCCTACCTGCCCGCACCGATAACATATCATGGAAGCTCTCTAAGGAAAACTATTGGCTTTAGAAACCTTTTTTCGATCCACTTAGTTTATATGATGACTATGCTCTGATCTTGTCCTTACCTCCCGACTATGGTGGTGGCAAAGGTGATTTGGCTACTGAAGTTTAAGAAACTTGTAGAATTGGTGCACTAGCAAAGGTCGTCCCTACAGACCTTGACTATGTAGCTATTCGAGCTGCACTCATCTGCCTCTTCTTTGGGCAAAATGAAGCAAGTTATTGGATTCTTTGACTTCCAAGAGACTGTGGTGCTGGTGGTGGCGTAATTACTATTCTTGAAGGTCTAGCTAAAATAGATGCTTCCACCTTAATCACACTCTCAAATATAAAAGCGTAGCTAGTGCGAAGATGAGAGGAAATAACCACTCTAATCTCATAATTTTGCCCACGAAGAAACAAATCAATTTTATTTTCCTCCAACTTTACAATCTCAGGATCGAATTCACTCAACTCAGTGAACATCCTTTCATACTCGTGTATAGACATAGCTCCCTGTTTCAGATGAATAAACTCATACTTTTTCCTATTCTTGACTATTTTTAGGAAATATTGCCTATAGAATATGGTCCTATAATATGGCCAAGTAGTGACCATCTTCCCCTCTCTCTAAGGAATTCCACCACTCCCTTGCTGAATCAATCAACAAAAATGTGACCAGTTTATTTTTAAACTAGTCCTCAACATCTACAACAACAAATCGTTGCTCCATCTCTTGTACCCAAGTCTCAGCTACCCCTTCCTCCATTGTGCCATCAAATCTCATAATATCGTATTTCATGAATTCCTTTCGGGTTTTGAGAAATGCTACCTTCTCAGAATCCATTAGCATTGCAGCAGCTGTTTCTGGCACCTGAATAAGTGCTAAAACTAGTTAGGCTAAAGCTGCTACTAATTAAGCTCCTCCCTCAGCTTTGCTAACCTCAGGACTGGTTGCGGGTTATGCATCAAGTCGTTGTACTGGTGGTCCCATCTAAGCCATCTGCATAACCATCAGTTTTGGCTAAGACTTTATTAATTCCCTTATTTGCTGCTCAATTTTAGATTTCCATTAATCCTTAGTCTCCCTGTTACCCTGAGGTCCGGGCCTCTTTGAACCCTCTCATTAATCCATCATTTGATTCTAAAGTCAAAGGAGAGACAAGATCATTAGGGTAACATACATAGAAGTCAATGATATCATATATATATGGTAAATAACAATATGTGCAACAAATAATGTATAATAATGTTTCAATTTTTCCCCCCAAAACGTGATAAAAGTTGTTTATTAAACCCTAAGCTTATTCATAACTTAAGACAACTCTCAAAATCTATAACTTTTGGTTCTGGTACAAAGGAATATGCTATCATTTACTTCAAAAATAATTCGAAAATAAAGTCAATGTCAAAGCCTTGTCCATGAGACCAAATTGTATCAATGTTACCACTTAATTTAAAAGTGGTAAATCGTAGGCTTTGAAATAGGCTCTAATACCAAGCTGTAGCATACCCTATCCCGATTAAGGTGATACTTGGCCTGAAACCCTTATTAAGTCCTAAAAACCTAGCTAGACTTAACTAGAGCCAACAAACTTTTCGTCCATACCTGAAAAACTCAATCTTTATATTAATATTGAATAAACAATACAAAAGTAAACGCGGCGGAAAAATAAAAACTTTTTTGATATTTAAACAATATACATTAATACAGAGTTTATCAAAACCTAAAACCTTGATTATAAACCTCCCAACCCTGTTAATATACATCAAAATATATCGAACAGTGTATATAAGTACAAGAAAGCTCATTACATCATAGAGAAGATAAGACACCTAAATATTCTCTTTGCCCTTCGCTGAAGCGCTAGGTTGCGAACCTGAAATATTAAATTTGGATGAGCACTCCAACTTGCTTAGTAAGTAAGGATTCATCAACATTCCATATAATAATCAAGAACATTATGCAATAACAATATGCACCAATGTTAACTAACAAGAATATGGAAAGCATATAATTCAATAAATAACTGATGCAAAATAGTTGTCAATGACAATTACACTGTGATTCCTATTTTAATTATAAAACTAGGGACGATTATCCACCGACGCCATTAATGCGATTGCTAAATCAACACATTGACCGATGTATTGTCTAGTCTATCCATTAATGCCAAATGGTTCTATCTGAAACCCTCTAGTTAATATATAACCCATGCAACCTATCTAACTGAGTAGGAGTTACGTACAGATCGAGATATCATCCCCGCACCTTATACAACCTAGTCTCAATCCTCAAGAGTTACTCTCGTGAATCACAATAGACACCGTTTTTCATTTAATTAAAATCATCACAGTGTACAGTCCTCAATTTAACTCCATAAACTATATGAAGTACATATACTAAATTAGCAAGGCAACGTTGATAAATAAGCGAATCCATACTTACCTTAGTTTAGGGTTTCTATCCAAATTCTTAACTTTTAAGGCACTCAAGCTCTCCCGGGGATCTCATACCTATCACAAACCATTTGTGATCAATTTAGGTCTAATACCATATATTTAGAACCCTAGTTCAATTCTTTAGTCCTCAAGAAACTCATTTTACAATACAACAATATTGTTGTTTTATGGGGTGGGAACACGCTCCCTCAATGGGTGTACTGCACTCCAACAGCTGAGTTAATCACAACTAATGAAGGGAGCATGCTCTTCTGTTAGGTGGAGCGCGTTCCACCCTGTACTGTCTCTACGATACACAGAGCCGCAGCCACTGTTCCATCCACAAATCCTCAAAACAATTGTAAACACTCCTAAAATACATAAAAGAGGACCTCTAATGAGGTAATAAACCATTTTTAATCAAAAAATTACATAATTCATAAATATTTCATCACTACCATTGAATTGAACTTCAACAAACATAAAAACTAAACTTACCAAAGTGAAGATCTCTAGCTTTCAAATCGTTAAAACTCCTTAATCCTTGTTGATTCATCTCCCTGAATGATCTCCTACGATCAGAATAATAAACCCTCAACCCTTCTTTCTCTCACTCAATCAATTTATGGAGATAATGATGAAGGTTTTATATGGATTTTCTTCGAGATACACATCACGCTATCTTGAGAATGATCGAATGATTGACGGGCTAACATGACACCCTTAAAGTGACACACATGTTACCACAATCAACCCTAGTATTCTTCTCGAGGTGATCCGATAGTCCATATAATTCAAACTAATCTTATAATTTTAATATATATTTTTATATCAAATATATATAAATATATAAACTCACCGGACATGCCTATGAGTATTCTTGTGTGTTCATATTCATTTCACGACCCCCTCGTCGCACTTGATGTACCGATTATTTATTGTTTATTGATTTATTTTCCAATTATAGGCTTGTATATAAATCCTCTATTATACTACAACTTATAAAATTCCTTAAACAATCCAAGCAAACAGAAATCATCAAGCAAACACAAGCACACGTAAATCGAGGTATGCTAGATTTAACCACGAGAATAACTCAGGTTTATTAGGATTTGAATTAAAATTAATCACCAGCTTAAGGTAACAAGTCGTTACTCCGTGTGTGTTATCACACAGCGCCGCAACTGCGTTAAGTGTACTGCACATCTACTTTGCTCTTCACGCCTTGCTCACGCTTTGTGCTCATTTCCCACAACGTCAAGTGTACTCTCCATGGCGTCAAGTGCAGTTTTGTACTTTTTATCCTCATTTCATAACGAAATCACTCATTTGTCTTTTTTATACTTTGTAGACCTGAAAACACATAAATACCATCAATTAAAGCTCATTCTAGGATATTTAGGCCTATTATACAACTAAACTAGTCCAGTATATGAGTCTAATTAAAAAATTATCAAATACCTCCAAACAAAAGTGTATTCTACTAAGTACGCATCCTAATACTACTTATAGTCCTTACTCATTTTACATAGCTCATGGAGTATCCTTTAATTCCAATAAGCTCAAGTTAATAATCCACTCAAGAGTTTTTTCTTTATAAAAGCTACACTTTCAAAACACGTAGATTTAACAGCACATATAATTCACTTTTAAAACCCAAAAGTAGTTCACAACCAAAAACATCATTACTCACAAGTTTATTTCACCTCGACACACAAGCAGCAAGTGTACAATCTCATAATTTCTCATTAAGCTCAAGAATTCACAAATAAGCACTGATCATACTACTTTTGTACACTTTAATACTTCAAGAATCCATAGGACTTCATAAGGTTAAAAGGAAAGCTTAATTCAACTAAGTTACTTGTACTCGAGTTAAATCTTTTCATTTAAAGAGTTTTAATTTACCTTCTGCCTTTCTTTCTTTCGATATATCTTTGTTTTATTTTCTCCATATATTTTTTTAGTTGTACGGTCCCCGATCTTTTTCCTTTAGATCCGTTTTTCTTACTTTTTACAACCCTCAAGCTCTCTGCTGCTTTTCCTATAAAACTTGTGGCACTCTCTAATTTTTTATTTTAAAAACTCTTTTTCGCACTTCTCACTTTCATTTTGTTAAGCAAGTTTTAATTCCAACTTGTCATTTCACACCATGCCTATCTTTTCCCTTTTTAGTACTAAGGCTTTATGTACTTTGTACTTAAGTAAGATTCATACTTATTATAGAATTCTTTAGAGATTTAACTTTTTCTACAAGAAGTATTCTGGCATTTTTCTTGCTTTTGTTTCAAGTTCATGGTCTTCCCTAACTCTAAGTTTATAATCATGAAATTATAGCATTGTTTGTTGCATTTCTTATTTCTTCAAAAATGATAACATTCTCTTAGTTTCATTTCAACAAGATACTTGTATTCTTTCTCGTCCTCAATTAAAGGCATGAATTTTGCAAATGAATTTTTCATTAGTTACTATACTACTATATATAACCTAATCTATACTACATATACTCATTTAAATAACAAGTAAATTAAAAAGAATTAAACCAACTACACTACCATTCTTACTCTTTAACTACTTATAAATTTAGATTTTACGATCATACATGTAGTGTTTATCCTTATTTCATCCTTTCTTACCACTTTCTATAGTGTTGATGCCCCCAACCTTAAACCAAACCGTGTCCTAAAAGTTTAAAAATAAGCTCGAAATATAAAACACTAAATACACAAACATATAGAATATAATTTTAAGAAGTGAATAATACTAAACATAACAATGCATAATAATAAACTTTAAATAACTACTAAAATACCAAAATATCCTAAATTAAAAAAAAAAATCAGTATTTAATGTATCACTCATCTCCCTAAGATCTAAAGAAATCTTAAGACTTTGCCTCTAGGACTGTGCATCATCATCGTCATAATCAGCTAGACAAAAGATGGTGTCAAAGGACGCTCTACTCTTCTATTCTACACCATTTCAGGATCAAACATGTGTTCAGTGCTGCTAGAAATTCGATAGACCTATCAGTAGGTATCGACCTTTTGCTCCTCTCTTATCTAGCTATGGCCATTTAATGATTTGCAAATAGCATGAAATTTCTCTATCCATTTAATCGATCTTGAATCCTTTTCTGCTTTTCTTGCTTATATCTCAACAAGGCTTCATGATATTGAGCCATATTCTCTCTATACTGACTCCTCATCTCAACAATCTACAAACTCTGCTATCATGGAGTCAAATCCTTAGGTGGTGGTACAGGTGCCTATGGTGGTGGAGGTGGTGGAAAAATTTTAGGACCATCCAAGTGTTGTTCTCCTATCAATGGGTCTGCAAACTCGAATCCCTCGGAAAATCCTTGCTGGTTATTCTCCTTTTCTCCATATCCTTAAAATTCCTTAACTCTTGGGCCAACTCCACTGTTGTTGTTACTGCTTGATCCTCTTCTTCCTTGTTAACAACTCACCACAAAGTCTATCTATCTCGGCTATTTTTATCTCATCCTCAGATTCCTTGTATCCAGTAAGTGATTTCAAAGTCAACATAAACTTCTCATCTATTATAGCTTGGGCTTCAATATCAAATTTTTCAT
The DNA here is from genome assembly GCA_039657325.1 of Stephania cephalantha. Taxonomy (NCBI): domain Eukaryota; kingdom Viridiplantae; phylum Streptophyta; class Magnoliopsida; order Ranunculales; family Menispermaceae; genus Stephania; species Stephania cephalantha. The sequence goes on along the minus strand of CM077570.1, from coordinate 34,445,919 downwards.
CTTGGAACAATCTCACTCCAGCCTTCATGCGCATTTGGGTTATGAGGATTGGAAACAACAACTTGTTATATCTTTCTATCATGATTGACTTCTTCAAGTTCTTATAAGTAATCTCCCCTACATTGGTCCTCCCATTCTGTGTGATCTCATATAAACAAGCCGCTTTACGCTTGTTTATCTCACCCTGCTGAGTAGTCAGTAAAGTGAAGCAACCATAAAATGTTGCCACATTCGATATACTTTCCTTATACTCCATTTCTTCATGTTTTTTGGCATATTCTCAGCTCCTATTATCCATCCTATTTTCCAGGGACAACTAATGCTCTCTCTCTATAGTTCTAAAAGGATATAGTTTATAGGGTCTCTCATATAAATTATCTGGGAAGGTTTATGAGTCTTCATTCATGCTCAAGTATTCTAGCTCATAGATACCATTTATGTAATGCTCTTTGAACGCGACCATTACTCCTTTCACCTTAACTGGATCTCCTTTATTTGTCAGCTTAGCAATGGCATAGAACTCGTAAACAATCTTACTCACTCCATAAACTTTTCTCTTCCTATAGTCTTGCATGAAATGCTCCCAACCCCTTTGCCTGATGAAGTTGTTGACTCTTTTATCAAACTTGGTCGGTAGGTTTATTCCTCTTTCACAAAAAAACTCTTTATTTTCTATGGCCTCATACCTTTCCCAAGCCTCCTTACTAATGTAGAACTTCAACTTAAATAGGCTCGAAGCGTCCTCATTTTGAGCTCTCAAGGTTGATGCCACATTGCCATTGGCCTTCATTTCACTAATTTGACTTGTTTGCTTCCTTGTTCTTGCTATTATCACAAAAACTCACAAAAACCACAACAAATCAACAACGGGTCTTCAAATCACCTATAATCAAAATTTTCATTCATACGCTACATTGATGCACTAAATCTACGAAACTTCAAATTCCTATACAAAAACCTAATTTCCATAATTCATTCAGTTTCATCTATATTATAAAAAATTCCATAACATAATTAACGAAATTGTAAATTTACTTCAATGTCGAACTCCTTTTCGATGCATATTACTTCTTCAAGCCTCTATTAATCAAAGCCCTCTCACTTTGCTCACTGACAACAACCTTTCTGCTCTCTTGACTCACTTCTCAAAATTGATGCCCTAGCTCTCCTCTTTTGTGTGAATCTATAATGTTACTTCTCTTTTCACTATTTATCACTAGGAACACACTTTGCTCACCTAAAATTGCTAAATCTAAGGTTCTAGAGGGGTGTATGCTAATTAGTGTTGTATGGAATAGGGTTTAAATGTGTAAATTTTAGGTTGAAAAGTTTTTAAAAACCTCTCCTTGAAGCTGATGTCATCCCTTATAAGGCACATCACCACCACAGCATGGGCACGGTGTCGAGCTCACTGTGAGCATGAATTGCTTACAAGTCAGCGTTGTCCTAACGCCGCCTGTATTGGCTCATTGCGCCACGTGTTTGCACACACGACATTAACTAGTCTGTTTTCATAATTTTCCAATTTTTCTCTTAACTCCCTATTGGCACTTTCTCAGCTCTATGCATTACTGCACAAGGAGTCGGGATAGTGTGAAATACTCAAAATATATAAAAATTCCATAATAACTTACCCATTATTTGTTGATATACTTGACCTTTACCACTCTAACTCCTTTTCTTGTTTACGCTCTTTGCAGAGTATGTTGAAATCCATCCATTATGATGAAAATTCACTAAGCAAATGGCCATTTCCTACACAATTAGCATAAATTTTGTTAACTTAGAAAAATACTTACTAAAACATTTGGATTGCCTTATCTAATTAAAAAGAAAACTGAAATTAAAAAAAAAAAAACTAGAATTAAAAAACCATTGGCTGCCTCCCAGTAGCATTTTGTTTAACGTCCTTAGTCCGACATTTTTTTTTGCACATTTAGTCTGAGTCTAAATCGAGATACTCATTGTGATTATTTTCTTTCTCAGGAGCAAAACCGCATTGGTAGTGTTCAAGAATGTTCACCTAAGTATCATAGACACATCATCATCTATATCAAGATCTATAATCTCATAATTAGTGATAAATATGAATATATCCACTTTCACATGCGCATTCAAGACTCTCCCTATCGTTGGTACCAAGTTACCATCAAACTTCTCGCAAATCTATTGTATCGGGACAATTGATCTTCAAATCTGCTTGTAACACGTCTTTTATAGGCATTATATTGACTTAGGCTCTAGTAGCACACAAGATGTTTCTAAGTTGTTTCCCATCAATGCTTAATGGTATGCATATATCTCCAAGATCTCTCCTCTTGATTGGTTAAAGTCTATGTGTGAACTTGACTTTTAGTTATGGTTTCTTCGGGACAACCTTGATGTTATCTCTTTTTGGTGTTTCTTTAGAAGGTCCTTCATCTTGTTGCTTAACTCTCTATTCTTTCTTCCCCTTCTTGTTATTCTTCAAGGCATTGATCCTTGGTTGATGAAGCCCTTATAGTTCATCTTGTCTTACTTTTGTTCCATAAATCAACTTAACCCTCTGAGCATTCACTTTAAATGTCTTACCACTATCATTCATTAACTCTACCACTCCATAAGGCCAAGTAGCAATGACCTTGAATGGTCCTAACCATCATGATCTCAATTTTCATGGAAACAGAATCAGTCTTAAATTGTACAACAAAACTAGTTGTCCTGGTTCAAAAGATCAGTATTCAATCATTTTATCATGTCATTGCCTTGACATCTCATTGTATAGCTTCATTTTTGTAAAAATTCAATCAAAACTTGTCCAGCTCAATCATCTAAAGTAATCTAGCTTTTCATGCACTTCATGGTTCATGTTGAGCTTTTTCATGGCCCAGTATGCTTTATGCTCCAACTCTATTAGTAAGTGATATGCTTTTCCATACACCAACTGATTCGGAGATGTGCCAATTGGTGTTTTGAATGTCGTTCTATATGCCCACAATGCTTATTCAAGATGGAATGCGCAATCTTTTCTCTTTGATTGATTATTTTTTCCAAGATCTATTTCATTTTTCCGTTGCTTACTTCAGCTTGTCCATTTGCTTGAGGATGGTATGCAAGTGAGGTTTTATGCCTAAACCCATATTTCTTAAGTAATGTGTCCAAGGCCTTGTTACCGAAATGTGACTCCTCATCACTAACTAATGTTCTAGGAGTTCTAAACCGACAAAAAATATTTTTCTTAATGAATTCTATGACTACTTTTACATCATTGGTTGCAATATCTTTGGCTTCTACTCATTTGGAGACACAATCCACTGTTAATATTATATATTGTTTCCCATTTTAAGTAGGGATTAGTCTTATGAAATTTATTGCCTATACATTGAACAACTCAATTTCTTGAAAAGTGGTTTGTGGAAACTCCTACCATAATGGCTTTAAAGTTTACTTCACATTTTCCATCTCTTTCTCATGCCTCCCATAATGTTCTCTATTGTTAATGTCAATGGCTTGCAAGAATCTTTCAACTAACTTTAATAAAGTCATCTATTCACTTTGGCCTAGCTTCCTTTGTTGGACTTGTTATCAAAATATGGAGGTAGATTCAGTGCATTTTAAGGAATTCCATATGATAAGTTTAGGTTATTGTATCCTTGATAAAATCTTTGAGGAACCATTCCTCTCAGCCTCAAGTTGTTTTCAAAGTTTTGGTGGTTCATGAAATTGACATCTTTAGACTCTATCTCTTGTTGCATATCCAATAGATTAACCACCATTGCTAGGTGATTAACGTGTTTCTGAATTGACTGCACTTGTTGACTTCATTGTCCTATTTGTAGCTTCATCTAACTACTCAGGTTAGATAATTATGCTAATATCGCTGCTTATGAATCAATCTCTTAAACTCTTTCTGGCTTTCTTCTTATGGAACGAGCTCTTGTTGTAGAATCCTGACTCATAACATCTAAAAGATCTAATGCTCCATCTTCATTTTATGTTAGTAGAGAACCACCTGCTGCAGCATCCACCAATGTTCTTCTATTGTGATTAATTCCATAGTAAAATATTTGCAGTTGTGCCCACGTCACATATCCATGTCCTGTACATCTTCTCAGCTTTTCTTTAAATATCTCCCAAGCCTCACCAAGTGACTTAGTATCATCTTTATTGAATTGGTTGATCTCCAATTCCTTTTTACTGACTTTCACTGGGGCAAAGAATTTTTCTAGGAATCTTTCATTAATATATGCCCACTAAGTCATGTTCCCTGCATTTAGTCCTTGAAACCAAGATTTGTCTTTTTCATCCAACGAGAATTGGAAAAGTCTCATCCTGATTACTTTCTTTGTAACTCTTGTAATACGAACAATGCCACACATCTCCAAAAAGTTTTCTATATGTGCAACTCCTCACTTGCTGACCCATTGAATAGGCTATTATGCACCATGTTGATGACAGATGGTCTCAACTCGAATTCAGTGTTATAGGATTGAAGCCTTATCACTCCATTTTATGTCTCTTAAACTTCCAATTTAAATTAATATCGAAGACAACTTTGTCCTCATACTCTATCTCACACAACCAAATCACCTTCGGGTTGATTGTTCCCTTAGCCCTGATTTTGGTTTCGGTTTCCCGGTTAATCATCCGCCGTCTTGGTCCCTTTCTTCTTCTTTGCCTTATCGGTTCTATCAGTTTCTGGATCGTAAGGCACTAAGTCCTAATCACCTTAACTATACATGCACTACATGTTCCATTTGAAAGAAAACATAAAAGATCAAGTGTAGATTTGTCAAACTAGAAACTGAAACTATTTTTCTTATAAACTTAAAAGCAAAATTAATTCTTAACAATTGTGTAAACTAAACTAAACTAATTGTGGCTACCTATCCCCAGTAACGACACCAAAAACTTGATCGCAACCATAAGTAAAATCGTTTAATTATAGTTATAATGTGATCAACAGAGGCTGATTACATATATCGTTCCTCTGGTAAAGGTTTATATGGATACACGCCTCTTAATTGAGTTCACTAAATTGTTAAGAAGTTCTATTTTGTTTGGATTTAAACTAAACAACTCTATTCTATAAAATAATGCAAATTAACTTGTATTCTAATATTGATAAAACTTTTAGTTCACAACTTCACCTAGGTAATGAATTACTATGCTTCCATCTCAAAATTCTTTCCTCTTTATTATGTGTGTATAGTACTTAACTAGAATAGATAGATTTCTTAAATATTCACTTCAACCTCCTATCATGGTGAAAACGATCCTAATGTGTGAACTAGAACTCCATATATTGGTGTGAATAACGTAAGTCTAACATAGCATTAAGTTCCAAATCTTCAGACTCATAAACACTTAAGTTTACTATCCATGCCTCATAATCAACAACTATTTATCGATGTTATATAATTTATAGTTGTATTGTTCATATTTAGCTTAAAAGCTTTAATGGTCATGGTAACTCCTAAAACTATTAATCAACAAACATGTGATCAAGATGTTTAAAGCATTACGCATAAAATCAACACAAATTCTAACCATTGCACTTTTAACATTACAATCCATTAATCACTTCTTTAGCAAAACATTCTTACCATAAGATCCATTGATCCCTAAGATAAATAAACTAGTCAGTCATCATTGAAATCAACACACAAATCATGGTATTCATTGCACTCAAAGATTAAATCAAATAACTTTAGTTAAATCAAAGAATAATATTGAATAAGCACAATCGGAGTCTTCAATGTCTTCTCCTTCAACACTCTTCTTAATGCTCGAATCTAATGCTAAAAATATGCTAATCTATTGTAGACTATCATATTGGTTCTATTGTTATGAGTTTACCACATTCTAATACCTATTTATACTCCTAAGACTCCTAAGAATATAATTAAAAATCTTTATTGACAATTCCAAATGATAAAGAATTCCAATACTTTATATTTATATCCCAGCGATGTATGTAAGTGATTCTGCTCCCTATGTAAAGTCACAGCTTGAACCTTGTGTGTGTATTTTCTCCTTACTATAGGCTTGACACCTCATGTACAACTGTCTGGCATTGTGTGTGTTATCCCATAACATCGCCACTATGTCTAGTATAGTACACCTTTTCTTTGATCTCCATGCCTTCTCGACGACTTGCCCATACCTTATGCTCATTTCCCATGGTGTCCAGTATGGTTTTGTATTTTTTCTACTTATTTCATCATAAATTCACTCCTTTGTCTCTTTTATACCTTGTCATAAATACCATTAATTGGAGCTCATATCGGGATATTTAGGCCTATTATACAATTAAACTAGTTATATATATATAAGTCTAATTAAACACTTATCAAACATACAAGTCCTTTATGTTCTCATAATATTAAATAGTCCTAAAGCACAAAATAAATACTTTCGAGATGTGAAAAGAGTTATCATACCTGAAAAATGATTTTAAATTCAAAATGTGCACAAGTATGAAGACAAAATCGTAAGCATCATAAGAGAGAGGAAGTAGGAGAACCTTCTTAGGAACTATGAAGGCAAATTAGAGATAGGATGCTCAGAATTAGTTCGCCAATTCTACATGAATGGATATGTGAGCGATAATCATAATGAAGTAATGGTTCAAGGGAATAAGAACAACATTTCAGCTACCGCACTGAACAAGTAGACTTCCTGATGTCGATATTAGATGGCAATCCGATTACCTAAATATCATTTACGTCCATAAGGAATCTTACCTATTCGCAATAATTCAAGAAGCCTTATAGGTAATTTCGGGATGATGATTTGCTCTCGATGTAGAAGGTCACCCCTAGTTCATCAAAACAACCAACTTTAGAAAAATCACCAAATGTTGGAGCTACATTATAGATGCTTGCTTATACCCCACTACAAAAATTTTGAACTGAAGAATCATAGAGGCACCTTACTTTATCACATTGTTACGAAGATGGGGTATATCAACATTGGGTATACAATTCAGGATGCAATGAGACATTCAATGAAGACTATTAAGTGGGATGGTCTACCATTCATAATTTCGATCACAAATCTTGGCATGAAAGTCAAGGTTAGTTTCCACGAACTTAAATTTAATGTGCTACCCTATATGACCATTACTGATGCTATGTTAAAAAAGATGATAACAATTGATGGGATAATTATTCAAAAGATGAAAGGGAGCTCAATGGAATGATAAGAAGAACAAGTACAACAAGTAGCGTGTCTGATAGGTCAAGTGAATGTTCGAAGGACAAAAAGGCAGTTACACATCTCTAACAAAATCTAAAAGAAAAAGATTTTTCAAATCCTTGTTTTCAGCTTTTGTACGTTATGGAAGCAGATTTTGAAGAATCGAGGATGCTAGATGAGAATGAGAGAACTTTGGCACCTCATCATTCCGTAACGGGAAAAAGGTTAGTCGAATGTTCACAAGATTCGACGAGGAGCATTGATATTCCTTCATTGCAATTGAGATTTCCATCGGGAGTTTATAACCCTACTGATAGTTAAACTTCACAACCTACTGCAACCAGGAATAATGATGGACCCGAAGACACTGATGACTAATTTACTTCTGCGCAAAGTACCTTGTAATATTTTTTATGTTTGCTTGTATGTGCGGAATGTGAACTTTGTTTAGCATTATTAATGAGAAATGAATGATTTAGTCAATTACACTTTGCTATTACAATATGTTTGATTGTCTATTTTGAAAAGTAGTTTATATTTTATATTTAACTCTTTTATGCTTCACGAGGTATATTTGTTTTGTTAAAAACCCAACTAAATTTTTAGACCTTGAAGACAAGGTTTGGAATGAATATGGTGGTATTTAAGTGAAGTGAAGTATAAAGAAGCTAAGTATAGAAGACTGGAGAGATAGAACTTATATATTCAATGTTCAAAATTGGTTGGAATTTTTCAAAATTTTTGAATATTTAGGTAATATTTCTTCATCTTCTTTTATTTCGTTAGGAAAATATAAATTAAATATAATTTCTATTTAAATAGAAGTGTTATATTTTTATTTCCTATGAAAATAGAAAGTTTATGATAAAAAGGAATTGTTATACCCTATTTGACTTAACCTAGATTGTGTATCCACTAGAGAAGTTTAGAGGGGATTGATTGTTTTGTGTTAGACATTATAATGGGTGAAGGTCAAAACAAAAGTGCAAGATAAATAAGGCAAATTACTAAGAATCTTGTTATACAAAGATTATTGATCAAGTATTATATATATATGATAATAAAACTTATGCCACAATTGAAATGGAAAAATAAGAAATTAGCCAATAAACTTTACTTAGTTTGAAAGAATACTTCCATGACTATAATGAAAGTGAGAAAAGCTAATAAGAGTTTTCAAATAAAAAAAATATAGAAACCCATGGATTCCAACAAAAATGGAGTAAGGAATTTAGTAGTGGGAAAAATGTGAGAAATAATTATTATAAAACAGAATAACAGTATCCAAAGGAAATGGAGCAAGGAACCATAAGAATATAATATAATGAAAAAAAAGAAATATTATTCTAGAAAAAATAAAAAGAAGAAATGGAAGGATGTTTGTGAAAAACTCTTCAAATAAAAGATTTAGCTTGAATGCTTTTAGCTAATTTTACTAAAGTATATCTTTTTATTCTAACATTCCAACAAATGAAAATATATGTGATGATTATTGGTTATTAAAAATTTCTGTGGACTTTGATTTTGGTGCCATTTCAAATATTGTTTGAAAATGAAATTGATTTAGTGATTTTTGTATCTTGAGATTCTATATTAGTCATTGTAAGCTTGATGCTTGTTGGCGGAGATTGAAATAACCTATATAGTGGCTTGACCTTGGTAATTGATTTAACTTTAAATTTTGAAGTGTATTGGATAATGAAGGTTGAGTTTTCAAATAAGGGGTATTATGTTTATATTTACTGATCACTTCTTTTTAAGAATAAGAGTAAGTGATTATGAAATCAGAACGAGGGAAGAAAAAATAATATAATTGAGAGTATTCTTTTGCTCAGGACAGTAAAGTGTTGAGTTTGGGGAATTTGATAAGTCAATAATTAGACAATGTTCTGTAAAGTATTTTTAGGTAATTTCTTATTTAAAAGGATATATTACAATGGGTTTTCTTTTTTTTGTTATTTTAGATAATAATTGGAATATTTGAATAAATGAATCAAAAAAGGAAGATAGTGAAGGATTTGATCAAGTGGAAATATTGCACAATGAACCATCAGTTAATCAATGATCAATTGGAAATCACTGCTGGTGATTCTTGAGTGATTTATAATTTACACTATGAATCGCCAAACAAATTGGTGGAGCATAGAGGTAGTTTTTCAAGGATTTTCCCAGCAATTTGCCTTATAAGTGGTATTGATGAGGAATCGTTGGTCACTTTCCTATGTTTTAGATTAGAAAGAGAATTGTAAGTTGGTTTAGAATATGTATTACCTAGAATACTATATATAAGAACCGTAGACTGTGAAATTATAAGCCTTTTATTAGTTTTAACACTTTTTATATTAGTTTGGAGGTCATTCTTTATTGTTTTTATTGCGTTTGGAGAATATTGGAATATTCAAGTTTTCAACAAGGTATTTTTAATTGTCTTTTATTTATTCTATTATGATGTTATTTATGATTATGGGTGAGTAATTTATTAATAATAAAAAGTTCGAACATGAACTTAATCCATTTTGCAATGTAACCATAATGAGATAATTTTATGCTTAATGATTTAATACAATCATATTTTTTAATTCACTGATTAAATAGATCGTTATTTGTGAATTGCACTCATGAATCTAGGTATTGCATGCATTGTTGCCAATGTGTATTGTGTTATTTTATTATATATCTAGTTTAAAGTAGGAACTTGGATTGTTTAAAAGGTCTTTTATCGTTTAGATGTTGTAGGTGGATTGAGATTTAAGTTTAATATTGAAGAGGCTTTCCGAAGGTATAAGATTTGTTAGTTCAAAATTTTCACAAAGTGTAATACGGTTTTATTGCTTCAAGTAAACTTCTTTGAGTATTCAAATGGTTAATTCAATAAAATTAGAACATGGCTTCTTCACTGGTATAAAGAGAACTGATGGCTTGCTAATGGGTTTTCTACTTACTTATGATTAGAGTTTAATGATTTAGGATGATTTACAACTAGATTAAAGTGCTTACGACTATGATTAAAGTGATATATTTAGATGCAAAATGGATTGATGTTTAATTGTTCTAGATGTTTGTTTTGATGTTTATTTTATATTATTTTTTTTGAATTGAATTGAGATTAGTAACTTGTATTTGCGTTAATTAAGTTAGTTTAGTTAGTTTAGTTGATTATATATTTGAAGTTATTAACTAAGATTCTTGTTTTAAGTAAACTAATTAAATTAAAATAAATATTATAAAAATAATAAAGGGGTTTTATTATAACCGCACTTATTACTATTACAAAACTTAATTGTATAATAAAGGTGGGAAATTTAAGGTAAACGCTCAACACGTATCAAAATTTAAACTTTAAGGAAATTTAAGGTACACGCTCAGACTTGTAAACTCATGCTATCTAACTCGCAATATTAGGGGAAGGATAAGCTAGGCCTATTATCCGAATAGGACAATAGGTGATTTGATTTGTAAACCTCATGTTTTTTGACCCGCAACATCGAGGGAAGGATAAGCTATTACCTATCGCCCAATTGGACAACAATTGTGACTCCCTTTGACTCTAAGGCATTGATTCTTATCATTGATCCTTGTTGTATTATCTTGTTGGGCATTGTTGCTTTTATCTTTCTATATATTATTATGCTTGTTTATATTAATCTTGAATGCCCGGAAAATGATAATAGGTCTCATGACTTGAAATGTGGAAATTTAGTTCTGAATATAATAGGTATTACTTGGATGATTGATGGTAAAGCTGACTACCGCTTTACTGAGCCTGTTGACATTTTTCTCACCCCACTTTTCTTCCCATGTACCTCATCTACCATGATAGGATTGCGAAAGGGAAGGTGTAGAGAAACACGAAGCTTTCTCATTTGCGTATGAAATCGTTGTGTTTGTATTACTTATTTTTATATTTAAACATGTATAACACGTGGGTTGGCTTGGGTACTCAGTTGTAATGAAACTAGTTGTAGAACTAAATTTTACGCTTAGAAATGATGTATGTAGATGAATATACCTTATTGTTATTGGATATGCCTTGCACGGGTTTTGGAAGAACTCTTACAGGTTTTGTTAGATTTTTTTGATAGCTCAAAATATAAAGGAGACTTTGCCAAAATTTCATTATAAATAAAGAGTTAGAATAATTGAAAAAAAAAATAAGTTGACTTAATAGGCCTTGAACTAATTCCGCAAAAACATTTATCCTAAATAATAGTTAGTCAATGTTTATAAGTTATTCCACAGGTTAAGGCTTACTAAGTTGTCACTTAACTTGGCTCGGCATTCGAGAGGGTTAAGTGGCGGTTTAGGCCAAGTTGGGAATTGGAGTTGTCACACCAAATAAAAGGAAATATTTCTAGAAGACAAGAGTTTCCATGAACCACTTTTCAGGAAGTTGAGCTATTCGACATATGGGGAATAGATTTCATGAGACCATTCCCTATTTCAAATGGGAAACAATATATATTGTTAGTAGTGGATTATGTATCCAAATGGATGAAAGCCATATAAACAACAATCAATGATGCAAAATTAGTCATAACAATCATAAAGAAAAATATTTTTTTCTGATTTGGAACACCTATAACATTAGTCAGTGACGAGAGATCATATTTTTGTAACGAAGCCTTGGATAAATTGCTTAACAAATATGGGGTTAGGTATAAAACCTCACTTGCATACCATCATCAAATAAATGGACAAGTTGAAGTAAGTGTCAAAGAAGTGAAGCAGATCTTGAAAAAAAGTAATTAATACCAAGAGAAAAGATTGGGCATTCCATCTTGAAAAATCATTATGGGCATATAGAACACCATTCAAAACACCAATTTGCACGTCTCCCTAGTGATTAGTGTATGGAAATGCATGTCATTTACCAGTAGAATTACAGCATAAAGCATATTGGGCTATAAAAAAGCTCAATATGAACCTTCAAGCAGCAAGAAAAGCTAGATTAGTTAAAATGATGGAGCTAGATGAGTTTATATTGGATGTGTATGAAAATGCAAAGCTATACAAAGATAATTTAAGACAATGTCATGACCAAATGATTGAATAACGATCTTTTAAACAAGGACAACTAGTCATGTTATACAATTCAAGACTGAAACCGTTTCCTGGTAAACTGAGATTAAGATGGTCAGGACCATTCAAGGTGGTTTCTACTTGGCCTTATGGAGTGGTGGAGTTAATGAATGATAGTAGTAAGATGTTTAAAGTAAATGCCCGGATGGTTAAATTATTTTATCGAATAGAAGTAAGAAATGAAGAACTTTAAGGGCCAAAACAACTAAAGACTAATAATTTGAGAAGCAAAAACCAGGGAAAGAAACAATTAATGACTAAAAAACCTCGGTATGAAGCCTACGTTGAATCGTTCAAAGAAAATTTGACGAGGTAGCACCAAAGAAGGTGGAACCCAAGTTCAAGTTCATACCAAGACTCCAACTAATCAAAAAGAAAGATGCAGGAGATATAGGCATCCTCATCAACATTAAAGGAACAATATTCAAGGATGTGTTATGTGATTCGGGAGCTTCTGTGAACGTGATGCCAATTCGTTGCACGTTAGAGGTGGATTTGAAGATTAATTGTCGAAGAGGAACATAGTTGCAAGTGGTAGATGGTAATTTCTTACCAAAGATTGGGTGTATCTTGAGCGTGCACGTTAAAGTGGGAGATTCACATTCATAGCTGATTTTGAAGTCAAGGACCATAAATTGATGGATTATGTATTTATGGTACTTGGATGACCATTCTTGACTACGGGAAATGCTATCATGGAAATTGAAAAGGGAAAGATCACCATGAGTATTGACACCAATGAGGAAAGTGATAGGGTTATTTTTGTGGAAGGAAAAGAAGATCACCCCAACAAGCGACACATCAGCATCTCAGACTTGAAGATGGAGTTACTTGATCTATACTCGGATTAAAAAGAGCGAAAAGGCATCAGGGTAATAACGTTAAACGAAACGCTACTGAGAGGAAGCCCAAGGGTTTTTAAATCGAGTTTTAATATTTTTTTTATTTTATGTAATAAGTATAACAATCCAAATGTTTTAGTAGTATTTTTCAAACTTTGAAAAAAAGTTTGTACAAGTTTTGTAGGAAGAACTATTTGGCTGGTGATTTTTCATCGAAATGGAGAAATCTCAACATATTCAGCATATTCACACTAGAATCCAGGAGTTAGAGTGCTTGAAGACTTATTTTAATTTGGGATATGACGCTTTAGTAGTTAGTTAAGCTTTATTTTTATGTATTTTTATGTTTATTATCATAATATATTATATATGTTTGTGTTTTTTAGTGTTTGTATATTTTAGGCTTATTTTTAAACCTTGACGACTAAGTTTGGTTTAAGTTTGGGGGCATCAACACTACGGAAAGTGGCAAGAAAAGATGAATTAAGGATAAACACTGCGGATATGATCGTAAAATTTTATTTTTGAAGCAGTTAAAGAGAAAAAAAATGGTAGTATATTTCATTTTCTTATTTATATATTTAGGATATAAAAAGCATGTATATAAGTAGTATAAATTAGATTATATACAATAGTAAAATGAATAAAGTAATTCATTTACAAAGTTCATGCCTTTAATTGAGGATGAGTAAGAATACAAGTATCTTGTTGATATGAAACTCAAGAGAATGTTATTATTTTTTAAGAAAATAAGAATTGTAGCAAACAAAGGTAAAATTTCATGATTAGAAACATAGAGTTACGGAAGACCATGAAATTGAAACTAAAGCAAGAAGAAAACTAGAACACTTCTTTTAGAAAAAGTTAGATCTCCAAAGAATTCTATAATAAGTATGAATCTTACTTGAGTATAAAGTAATTGAAGACTTAGTACTAAAAGGGAAAAAGATATGCATGGTGTTTAATGAGAATTTTGAATTAAGACTTGCTTAATAAAAGTGAAAGTGAGAAGTGCTAACATGAGTTTTAAATAAAAAAACAGAGAGTCCCACAAGTTCTACAAGAAAATGAGCAGAGAACTTGATGGATCGTAAAAGTGAGAAAAACGGAATCCAAAGGAAAATGAGCAAGGACCGTATAACTAAAGATATAAAGAAGAAAAGAAAAGATATATATATATACATATATATATATATATATATATATATATATATATATATATATATATATATAAAGAAAGAAAGGCAAAAGTCATGTAAAAACTCTTCAAATAAAAAGATTAAGCTGAGTACAAGTAACTTAGTTGAGTTAAGTTTTTCTTCCAACTATATAAATTCATATGGACTCTTGAAGTATTAAAGTCTGCAAAAATAGTATGATCTATATTTATTTGTGAATTTTTTAGCTTAATGAGAAACCATGAGGTTGTACACTTGCTCCTTGAGTGTCGAGGTAAAGAAGATTTATAAGTAGTAATGGTCTTGGTTGTTTACTACTTTTGTGTTTCGGAAGTGAATTATATTTATTGTTAAAGCTACATGTTTTAAGAGTATTAGTTTTTATAAGGAAAAACTCTTGAGATGATTATTGATTTGAGACTTATTAGAATAAAATGATATTCCATGAATTATGTAAAATGAGTATGGTAATATAAGTAGTATTAGTATGCATTCTTAGTAGAATATACTTATACTCATTATGTGCAAAATCTTAATTTTGGTGGTATTTGATAAGTATTGAATTAGACTTATATATAAGACTAGTGTAGTTATATAATTAGTTTAAATATCTCAGAATGAGCTTTAATTGATGGTATTTATGTGTTTTCAGGACCACAAGGCATAGAAAATAGAAGAAAAAGCACAACAATTGAATTGATGTTGTGCATACAAGTTTGACGTCATGGGGTATACATAGACGGCGTGAGGAAAACATAGAGATCGTAAGAAAAGATGTGGTAGAGATGACACAGTCACGACGCTGTGGGTTAACACAGACGGCATCGGAGCTTAACACATGTAGTATCAAATGGACTGAGAAGGAAAAATAAAGAGAAGACATGAAATAGTCATGGTGCAGTCACTTAACAAAGACAACGTGGATCCCTTACCGACAAACGGCGTCATGACATAAAAGCAAAAAGTTTTTGACTTCTACTTTAATTGGAATTGTGATTTAAGGTTTCTAATTGTTTATTTAGGACGCTTAGGAGAATAAATTGGTATTAGGATGTGGTAAACATAAAATATACATGAGACCACGATAGTTTACATTAGTTTGAAGTTTTAGAGAGTTTAATTTGAGTATTTAAAGAGCTTTTGATGGAGAGGACATTGAAGACTCCTACTTGCAGTGGACATTGAAGAATCATATTTGCTATTCAATATTCGTTTCATTGATTTAATTAATGGTATTATTTAGTTTAATCTCTTATTTCAATGTTGTTTATGAATTTTATGATGTTGATTTCAATGATGAGTGAGTAGTCTATTTATTTTAGGGATCAATAGATCCTATGGTATGAATACTATGAAAAGTTATGAATTGATTAGAATGTTTTAGATAAGCAATTATTAGAATTTGTGTTTGATTTTATGTGTAATGCTATGAACATCTTGATTACATATTTTTTGATTAGGGGTTTTAGAAGTTACCATGACCTTGGAGCTTTTAAGCCTGATATGAACAACACAACTATAAAATACATAACATCGATAGATAGTTGTTTATTAGGGAGACATAGATAGCAAACTTAATTGTTTATGAGCGTAAAGATTTGATAATTAATGCTTTGTGAGACTTATGTTATTCACCCTAATAGGTGGAGTAATATTCTGCATATAAAGATCTTTTTCACCACGATAGTGGGTTGAAGCAAATATTAAGGAAATTTGTGTATTCTAATTATGCCCTGCACACAAATAAGAAAGACTATGGAAGCTTGATATGGGAAGCATATTAATTCATTATCAGGGTGAATTTGTGAACTAAGAGTTTTCTCAATATAAGAATATAAACAAATTTATAGTGCTTTTATAGAATAGATTGGTTTTAGCTTAAATAAAATAAAAAAAGACCTTCTTAACAATATAAGGAACTTGACTAAGTATTGTGTCCATATACACATTTTTCTAGAGGAATGATATATGTAATCAACCTTTGATGATCACATTATGACTGCAATTGAACTATTATACTTGCGGTCACGATCAGTGTGTAGGACTTGAACTCATTAAAGGTAATAGATCCCTTGTTAATACTTACTACTAAGTCCTTTTGGAGGGATAAAAACTTTACGTTTTAGTTCATAGTTAGGCACAGACCTAGAGGTAGTTAGTTCGGGTTAGCATAATTAAAATTGTTCTCATCTCTATTTTTAATTACATTGCAATCACATAAGCTTGAGTTTTCAGGTTTTAGACTTTTACATCTTTACAACAACTTAATTCGAACTGTGTTTTATAAATGCTAAAAGTAAGGAAGTTGTCGTGCATTGAAAAATAGAAAGCTAGTCTATCATGTTTAAGAACATTGATTTATATTATCCTTTTCTAGAAAGGAATTTTTTTTTACATTGTTGTTTTTTTAGATCATAAATGTTTTTTTTAGATCATAGATGTCTAACTCTTCAAGTATTTACAAGAAGCACATTGAAAATAATATCAAGCATTCATGTTGAACCACTTTATTCAAGTGGTTGGAAATTTTTTTTTTAACTTTAGTTTTGGAATAGAAACATCTATAGCCAATGAAATAGTAAGTGAAGCTTTTTGTAAACTCTGCCTTAAACAACCTTAAAAGAAATATCTTGATCCCCAATTTAAAGGTTCTTACTTTTTATTTGTACATCGAAATTTGGTTTAGTTCTCATAGAATTGATTTACTTATGCAATTTTGGCTATGAATCGCTATCAAACTAAATATTGAAGGTGTAGCATCTCATAATTCGATTAGGGCGATACCCGGCATGAAACCCTAATTAAGCCCGGATTACCTAACTAGACTTAACTAGATCTCCTTCACCTGAGAAATACCATTATATATCAAATATCGATATAAATCACATAATAAATGCAGCAAAAATTTTAAACTTTCTCGATAATTAAAATACGATATAAAGTACCAAATCAAACCTGAATAAACCTCGGTTATATAAATCCCCTCATCCCTTGTAATATTACAAAATCTTAATTCAATACAAATATGTAAGACAAAGGAATACTCATTACATCAAAGAGAAGATCAAGACTCATATATCTTCTCTATCCCATTGTCGTAGCGCCCATCGGTTTTTCCTAAAAAGTTAATTGGGGTAAGCACTCCAACTTGTTCAGTAAGTAGGGATTCACATAGCCATCAACATTCCATATAATAATCAAGAACATTATGCAATAACAATATGCACCAATGTTAACTAACTGGAATATGGAAAGCATATAATTCAATAAATAATGGATGCATACCAAATTGTCATGGACTATTACACTGTGATCCCCCATTTTATTTATAAAATTAGGGTCAATTACCCACCGACGCCATTTATACAATTTCTAGACCAACATATTGCTCGTATGTGCTGTCTAGCTAATCCATTAATGCCCAATAGTTCTATCTGAAACCCTTTAATGAATGTGTAATCCACGCAACCTATCGAATTAAGTTGAAGTTATATATAGGTAGGGAATGGAACTCATCTACTATAAACCTATTCTTAAAATCAGGAGTTATAGTCGTGGTCACATTATACACCATTTTCCATTTATTCAAAACCACCACAGTGTACATAGTTTCCCATTTTCAGTCCATTGCTACATGTACTACATATACTAAGATAGCCTGACAACATTGATAAACAAACGAATCCGTACTTACCTCAGGTTAAGTCTCTGATACTTAATTCTCTAACTTTTCGATTATTTCACGTTTTCCTAGTGTTCCTTAACCTGTCGCCAATCATTTATAATCAATATAGGTCTATTAACTTATATTTAGAACCCGTAAGTCAGTCCCCAAGTCCTTAAGAAATCATATATAAAATATAGCACAGTTGTAGTTTTCAAGGGTAGGAGAGTGCTCCCTCAGTGGGTGGGGCGCAATACAAAAACTGGGTTTGTCCCAATTGATGAAAGGAACGTGCTCCACTACTCGATGGAGCACGCTCCACCTTGTTCGGTCTCGACATAACACAGAGCAACAACCCCTTTTTCATTACCAATTCACCAAAACAACAACAAATACCGTCCCAAATCATATGATAGGACCTTTTGTGAGGTTACAACTTGTTTCTAATCAACAAATACATGCATTTTGACACCATCACGCACTTACGCTCATCTTAAGGTTGATCAAACAGTCAATATTTATTAAACAAAACTTTATAGTTTTAATATATTTATATATATTTATATTTCAAATATATATATCTCGTGTATTTTCTAGCCAATAATTTCACCAGACATGCCTACGAGTGTTTTTGAGCATGCACATTCATTCCACGACCCCCTAGTCGCACTTGGTATGCCGACAACTTATTTTTTATTTACTTATATTTTCAATTATAGGTTTTTATTAATTTCTTATTAATCCCACAACCTATAAAACTCATTAACGATACAAACAAACACAAACCATCATGCAATCACACGCCTGCACTAATCGAGATACGTCGGACTTAACCACGAGCCTAACTTTGGTTAATTAATATTTGAATTAATACCAATCACCACCTTAACGTAACAGGTCATTACAGTAACCCAATTTAAAGCAATTTTGTCCTTAAAATTAAAGTAAACATATGATTACATATAGTTTCGAAGAGAAATGAATACTACTCTTTCAAATAAAATTTTCGCTCCCAGGTTATTTCCTCACCTTCGCGAAAATACCATTTCACCTTAACCAAAAGAACCTCTTTGGTTCTCCGCCTTTGAATCTTACGATCAAGTATCTGAAAAGGTTGCTTGTAAGATAAGGCTTCTTGAAAATCAAATTAGTTCCAATCAATCCTTGGAGTTAATTGAGTCTCCGTTTTGCGAAGCATAGACACGTGGAAGACATTATGAACTCCGACTAGCTGAGGAGGCAACTCTAAACTATAAGCAACATGACTTGTCCTTTCTTGTACTTTGAACGACTCAATAAACCTTAAAGCCAGCTTACCTCACAATCCAACCTATACAATCCTTTCATAGGAGAGACTTTCAATAGAATAAAATTGTTATTTGAAAAGTCAAATAACCTATAATTTTTATCGACGTATCTCTTCTATCTTAGCTGTGCCGTAGTTAAACATTGGCGAATCTGCAACATTCTTTTTATGTAGTCTTGAATCAACTCACAAATAGAAATATATTTCCTCTAGTTACCACAAAACTCTAAGACACGAGCTCAAAGTATATCCTGTAGCACTAAAATCAACCGCTCAGGCTGCTCATCAATGTACTGGTAGTATACCATACTGAGGTAAACAATAGTTCCCAGCTGTCTTTACAATTCACTCACTCCACAGTCTGGATGTGAATCTCGGATCTCTATCCAAAATAATCGACATTGGAACTCCGTGAAATCTCGCACCTCACGTATGTACACCTTACATAATCGGTAAAGAGGATCTTACTTATAAACTAGCAAAAAATGCAAAGACTTTGTTAACCTGTTAACTATAACCCATATAGCATCGTGTTTACACTGACCAAGAGATAGATCGAAAATAAAATCCACCGATATATGTTCCCATTTACACTCAGGAATATGCATTGAATGCAATAATCTTCCAAATTTCCTATGCTCAATTTTAATTTGCTGACATATCTCACATCTCTTTACAAACTCAGCAATATTAGTCTTCATCCTAAGTCACCAATAAATATGCCTCATTTTGTGATATATCTTATTGTTTCCTAGATGAATAGAGTAAAGAAATATATTAGATTTCCATAGCAATTTCTGCTTCAACTGATCATGAGTTGGAATCCATAATTTATCCCTAAATAGTAATGCGTTATCATCATAAACTGACCAATTAGGACATTCCACACTAGTCGCTAACCTCTAACGTTCTACATAATCCTGATTAGCTTTATGACAACCAATCACCTCTGAAACATCTCTAATTCAATCCCATACTGAACACAAAAGATTAGATTAGTAGTTCAAAAATCAACTCTCTCATTTGATGATGTGTTAGCTAAACTTACACAAATCATCATCACAACCACTTCCTTAAGAAGTCTAAACTGAGAGGCTCTAGCAGTAGCTACTTTTTCTTCATGCATCAAAGTTGTAATTGCAAATTAATAGTATGTTAACACCCTTCTGTGTAGTTCTAAATTACTCAAGCTCAAATTAACTTGTATCTCGACTTTTCATCCTACCTCAATTGACGACGAAGTAAAGCATACAGTTTTTTTTTTCATGTAAACACCTCAACTTCATATTTAGCCTGATAATATCAACACCAAAGAACTCGCACAGTAAATATTTATTCCATTAACTAACATCTTATAAGTCACAAGCTCAAAAGTTATTTCCTCTGGAACTATAAATAAATGCAGATATATTGTGATAAGATTGAGAAAGGTCCCTCCCAGCTATTATACATTTGTTCCCCACTGGAAAGCAAACTTTCGGTTCCTTACCGAAATAATAAGTATGGTTGTCCATAACTCTCAATTCTTTCCACGCACTTATATCTTGCTTATTCTTCCATGAGAATGTAAACCACGATATTGGCATGAAATTCTTAGACTTTATCAGTTATGGAATCACAAAATTTACAACCTTCAGTTGTCATTACAACTTAGGTTAATCCATCATGAATTTCTGAGCATGAAATGTCATCCATATAAGGCAAGAATAATATAACCCTCAAGGTAAATAACACTTAGCTTCTACCTATTGATATATCTCATATTTCTTTATAAAACTGACACCGTCAATTTTCATTCTAGGTCACCAATAAATAATGATTTTGGATTTCGCCTGAATGAATGTCTTAAAGAAATTAATGAGATTCTTACTACATTTTTGCCTCGCTCTTTGTTTCAAGTTCTAAGAACTTTCCTTACATGCCTAATGTTTTGATCTGAGATTATTCTTACTAAATAACAATAACTAGTAGTCAAATCTTGACCTACTAGATAATCTCAATCAATTTCTTCAATAATTCATTGCTCAATAAATCATCATTAGCTCAGCTCCAATCTAAGCTCTAAATAACAAACTTGTAGTTACCTATATGGATAACTCAGCTGATGATATGCATGCGCAGGAATTTAATTGTTCACCAGTAAACATCTTACCTAAGAGATATTATTGAGTAGCTTTTATCATAACTACAACCCTTGTCCTTTTCCTTTTTTCAAGGCATTTTCAACACAATTACCTTAATGAGTGATGTTTCAGAGTGAATTTCTAACATTTAAGAAATTCAAGGTATTAATCTTACTTTCCATTTCCATCACTTTGACAATTCCACTTTCAAACTTCCATAGTTTGAAATTCGATTCTTTAACCTTGCACCAATTCCCTGATTTTATACCTCCAGGTTTTCTTTAATGATTCTTCTAAGATTTTCAATAATCTCAAAGAATGATTACAAGACTCTCAACAACCTTTCCTCTTATTAACAAGTGATGCCTTCATATTTGGTACAACTACTAAATTGTTATCACAAGATTATCAATCTCTAATAGTTCTTTTCACAATTCTCGAACTATATATCGAAGTATAAGCTACAATTTTGTTTTATTATTTCAACACACATTCTTAACTCAGTGAGAAGTCTTAGGATGAACTTCTAACTACTTTCAAAGTTTAGGTATCATCAAGCAAACATTGTAGTTAATTTATACTTCAACTTTCCTCTAAGTTATCGTTGTATTTGATTTCTTCTTAAAATAATCCTCATACTTGAGGTAACAGAATAAATTACACAATGATATTTAAGATCTTTAGATCAATCATTTGTATCAATTATTTCAAACTTACTTTTCTTTTTACCTTTGTGTTGAATATATGACAATCTCATATTGTCCCAATCACAGTCAAATCCCCTGATTTGTTGTTAACATTCAACAGTCTTATAATTAATTAACCTTTGAAACTTAGCATTGGCACTTACAAAATCTTATCCAAACCAATTTACGTCACAATTTACAATTATGTACGGTAATGCTCGTGCATCCTCTAAGTCTTCAAAGATTCCATTTTTGTTATTATTGATCACACAATAATAACTTAATTAAAATAGGGTTTCTAAAACTCGACACTCTTCATATATGAACATTGCATGAGTTCTAGTAAGTTTCAATGGTTTCCATCATCCATATAAAATGATCCAACAATCTCCTAAAATCATCATTATATATATCCTTAACTCTAATTATACAACTATGACAACTAGGTCTCAACTAATTCTTGAGCAACTGATTTCACCTTCTTATCAAAATGAGTTGTCTTTTTTTGGGTAATGAATACTTATTCTCACTACTATACCTTATCCTTTGGATTCCTCAAGTCCTCAAATTCATTGACTACTCATTCTCCCCAATTTAAACTACACCAGTCTAAAATATCAGACTAGGATATCACACCAACTAACTGCTATATTATGGAATAAACTCTCTTTTAGTTTTCACCAGTTTAAAATTTTCAATTTTGTCTTTCATTACTCGATAAATTACTTATCATTCCGATACGGATTCATATCATAACTAGAATGTCTACTTCATAATAACTTATGAAGTATACTTACATTAGTGGTTTGCTAATCTCAATTAGGCTTTTATCATTAACCACTAATGTATTTACTAAATAACTTTCATTATTTCCCTACCAGTTTCAATACTAGTAATAAATTTCATCTCAAAGTGGTCCACCATCTTTGAGTTTCACCAAAAGTCATTCAGTATTCCATTGTTTAATAAATTCCATTTTCCTAATACACGTCTCAAGCTCTAGAACCAATAGATACTTCTCCACTGACTATTATTTGTATAAAATATTAGTGAGAAAAAGACCTTTGACAACAGTTAATATGAGAAGAGTTTAATTTCATCTTTATAACTTGTCCTTATGTCCTTCCTTTTCCACATTCCTCGAGGTTAAGACTCTCTTGAGCTTTTACCTCCAAAATTCCCTCATATCATGAGAAATTGATGGACTTCATCCATCTTAATATCATTCAGGAAAGACATAACTCTCACATCTACAACTTGGATATAGTATAACACAACAAATAATATATCTCAGTCTTTTATCTTTTTGTTACCTCCCAAAATAACGAAAAAAACTATTTATCATACCCTAAGCTTATTCATAACTGGAGACAACACTTAGAGTTAGTAAACTTAGGTATCAAGGTATATCAGAGCCAATAACCTTAAACTTCGATACCAAACTGTATCCAAGTTGTCACTTATTTCGAAACTCATTTAAAGTGTGATAAAACTCAGGCTCTGGTACCAAAGTTGTAGCATCCCCTAACCTGATTAGGGCGATACCATGCTTGAAACCCTAATTAAGCCCAAATTACCTAAACAGAGTTAACTAGAGCAGCCAGCCTTTCCTTCATCACTCGATAAATACCACTGTCTATCCAATATCGATATAAATCAAATAACAAATACAACAAAAATTTAAACATTTTTGATAATTAAAATATGATATATAGTACCAAATCAAACTAGAATAAACCTTAGTTATATAAATTCCTCATCCATTTTAATATTACAAAACTCTAATTCGATAAAAATATATAAGACAAGGAAAGACTCATTACACCAAAGAGAAAATCAATACTCTTATGTTTTCTTTATCTTGTAGTCGTAGAGCTCGTCGATTCTTCTTGAAAAGTTAATTAGAGTGAGCGCTCCAACATGTTCACTAAGTAGGTATTCACATAGTCATCAACATTCCATACAATAATCAAGAACATTATGCAATAACAATATGCACCAATATTAAAAAAAAGGAAATCAAAACATAAAATTTAATAAATAACGGATGCATAGCAAACTGTCATGGACTATTACATTGTTATCCCCACTTTATTTATAAAATTAGGGTCGATTACCCACCGACGCCATTAATGCAATTGCTAGACCAACACATTGCGCGTATGTGTTGTCAAGCCAATCCATTAAAGCCCAATGGTTCTATCTGAAACCCTCTACTCATTATGTAATCAACACAACTTATCGAATTGACTAGGATTTATATATAAGCGGGGAAAAAACCCATCTCCTATAAACCTATTCTCAAATCAGGAGTTAAAGTCATGGTCACATTACACACTATTTTCCATTTAATGAAAACCATCGCAGTGTACATAGTTCCCCAATTTCAGTCCACAGCTACATAAACTACATATACTTAAATAGCCAGGCAACATTGATAAATAAGCAATTCCATACTTACCTCGGGTTAAGTCTTCGTTACTTAATTCCTTAACTTTTCGATTGTTTCACGCTTTCTCGGTGTTCCTCAACCTATCACCAATCATTTGTAATCAATATAGGTCTCCTGCCCTATGTTTAGAACCCCTAAGTCAGTCTGCAAGTCCTTAAAAAACCATAAATAAAATACAGCACAATTGTTATTTTCAGGGGTATGAGTGCGCTCCATTAGTAGGTGTGGCACGCACCAAAAATTGGGTTCGTTCCAATTGATGAAGGGCGTGCACTCCACTGATCGATGGAGCGCGCTCCACCCTGTACTATCTCGACAGAACACGGAGCAGCAGCCGTTCTTCTATTCCAATTCACCAAAACAACATCAAATGCACTCCCAAATCATCCGGGAGGATCTCTAGTGAGTTTACAACTTGTTTCCAATCATCAAACACCATAATTCATAAAGATTTCATAATCACTATCGAATTGAACTTCAACTATCTCGAAAAAAAAATCTTACCAAATTGATGATCTTTGGCTTTTGATCCATTTAAGCTCCTCAATTAACTTTAATTCAGCTCCCTTAATGATCTCCTTCGATCCAAAATCAAACTCAGCCCCTCCTCTCACTTTTTCTCGATTGTTCAAATGAGATAACTATGAACTTCCATAGTATTCCTTTTCTATTTGCTTAAGCTTCAGTCCTGACTTGCTCGATTTTCTTTGCCATCTCACCAAATCTAGTGTCACACTTTTGAACATAAAACTTAAACGTATTTTGAAATTCTCTCATAATGGTTGCTTTCACTTATATGGATGATTGTTGTGCTTTTGGAACAACTAATGATGATCATTGCCATGTAGGCCATAGTTTTGATCATCATGATCTCTCTCCTAGCTAGTGGGGCTGCTCGTGGAAATTGAATATCTCTCCTGAAATGATCCTGGAAATCGCTTAACCACATCAACTTGACATTTATCCGTAAAATGTAAAGGAGAGTTATCTCTGGTGTGTGTACTCAAAACAAGTACTACAAGCTTGGAATCTCCCTAATCCTAACATCAATTACTTCATCATGGACTTCAATTCTAATATTTCGCTTTCAAGCCTATCCTCTCACGAATTGACTTCAGCTCAAGTCGTGTAAGTATTATCTTCAACACCATAATGCCTAAATTGATTTGCCCTTTTTTCAATGATTTTATTCGCTTCAGAGGGTGCAACTTCTCAAATATTCCCATTACATACTATATCCACCCACATTTTCTCCCCATCAGTTAGCCCTTCATAGAAGTTATCTAACAATGATTTCTCAGTGAAAGCATTTTGTGGGCATGCATGACAGAGTCTTTTAAATCTTTCCCAATACTCAAAGAAAGATTCTCCTTCCTTCATATAAATGGTGGAGATATTTTCTCCTAATATAGGTAATCTTGCTCGTTGACATATATTATTCCAGAAATCTGAGGTGTAGATCCTTCAAAGAATGGATAGATCTAGGGGTAGGTGGAACAACCAATCCAGAGCATTACCTCTCAGACAAAATGGAAAAGCCTTTAGCTCAACCATATCAGGCTCAGTTGCACTAGGTTTCATAACTTTAATAACCCCTTCGAATTTCGCTAGAGATTTATGTCAGTCCTTATCATCTCTTCCAAGAAATTTTGGAAGTTTCTAGATAAGTCTAGTTTTTTACATGAACTCTCCTATTTGGGTAGGGAATTATATGCATAAAGGTTGAGAACCTCCTCGAAATTGGTTCGCTTCTCTAAAAGTAAGTTATTTTTCTTCTAGGTTCATTTTTATGTTAACCTAAAAAATTGTTTAACATAATCCCTGATAATGGTGCCAAAAATTGATGTCATGTCGTACAGCACCAATAATAGTCTGAATTTACCAACTACTTGGATATGTAGTGATGCAAGTACGGGGCCGAACCCATAAAGACTAGGAAGGATTGCTACAATACAACTAAAAGGAAATGAGGGTAGATTTCTAATGAACCTAATCCAGAAGAAATAAACTTAACAACTTACACTAACAATGGAAGCATACATAGAAAACTAAAAATAATAATTCAAATAATTTAATAAAAGCGTGGATTGAAAGCATTTTCAGAATTTACAAGTAATTGACTTAATCCTTTGTTACAAAAGATATCCATCCTATTGGATTCTCATAGACAAGTTCGAGTGCGGACACTCTTTTTTCCTTGTTCAATGGAAGGAACGAGCGACACTACCATATACTAACTAGACCCGCAAAACCACTAAATATGACATTGGCTTTCAACGAGATAGCAGCCTTAGCGTTCAGTGAAAACACTTACCCTTAGTGGTAACTAGTATGAACTACCACCTAAATTATACTTTAAATGTACAAGAGCACATCGATTGCTAATAGACAAGGCTCTATTTGTCACCTAACGTAAACCCCTTACCGAGCGGCAGTAGGTTCACTTACCTAGATCTCCTACACCCACCTATGCATTGGCCATTACACAAGCAAAGCATATTTAATCTAATCTAATGAAAAACCAGTAGATTTGTAATTAATACAATCAAAGTTGCAAAATTCTAATTAAAGGAAAATTCTACTTAAAGAACAAAACCTCATATCATCAATTCTTGCAATTGTAGAAAACTTTCAATCGAGTGAGAACTCAATTACTAGTAGACATATAAACTAATTACAACAATAAAACGAATTAAACAATACCTTAAAAGTAAAGAACAAACACCCAAAAAATAGGAAAACCAAAACTCTCGAGAGCTCCTCCCTTCAAAACTTAAAAAGTAGAGAAAATATAAGATAAGATGTTTTTTGCACGTCTAACTAAGTATTTATATGGATTGGAAATACAATAAAATAGATTCACTAAATCCATTAAATCCATCGAATTAGGGATTTAAAATCCTTAGATTTATTTAGCATCATATGATGAACCGACACATCGCTGAAGAATCGTTGCCAAATTTTTTTATGCTCTAATTTATGTCTAATTTGTTCTGAATCGAGCCCAACGCCGTCATAGCATCGTATGTACACTCCAAGGCACTGCCAATGCACTTGGTGTGACTTGGCTCTTTGACTCTCAGTTTTCTCCTGAGCCTTCATAAGGTTTTTCCTAGTCCAAGTTCAGTGTCAAATCTTCAATATCCATAAGTTAAGCCCAGTGATTCCATGGCAATGTCTGACAAACTGGAGGCATTGTGAAGGCGTTGAACCTTCTCTTCTCTTTTTTCCCTAATTCTCATGGAAAATCTCTCCTTAACTCAACTAAGTTACTTGTACTCGAGCTAAATCTTTTCATTTGAAGAGTTTTGATTTAACTTCTGCCTTTCTTCTTTCTATATAACATTTTTTCTTTTCTCCATACATTTTTTTAGTTGTACGGTCCCTGCTCCTTTTCCTTTGGATTCCTTTTTCTCATTTTTTCCAACCATCAAGTTCTTTGCTTCTTTTCTTGTAGAACTTGTGTGACTCTCTAATTTTTTATTTTTAAAACTTTTGTTAGCACTTTTCACTTTCACTTTTATTACGCAAGTTTTAATTCCAACTTTTCATTTAACATCATATCTATCTCTACCCCTTTTAGTAGTAAGTATTTATTTACTTTGTATTTAAGTAAGATTCATATTTATTATAGAATTCCTTATAGATCTAACTTTTTCCACAAGAAGTGTTCTGGTATTTTTCTTGCTTTTTTTTCAAGTTCATAGTCTTCCTAACTCTAAGTTTCTATTCATGAAATTATACCGTTGTTTGCTACATTTTTTATTTTCTTCAGAAATGATAACATTCTCTTGAGTTTTGTATCAACAAGATACATGTATTCTTACTTATCCACAATTAAAGGCATAATTTTTGCAAATGAATGATTCATTTTTTACTATACTACCGTATATAACCTAATCTATACTACCTATAATCATTTAAATAATAAGTAAATGAAAAATAATTAAACCAAATACACTAACATTCTTCCTCTTTAACTACTTCAAAAATTAAATTTTACGATCATACATGTAGTGTTTATCCTTATTTCATCCTTTCTTACCACTTTCCATAGTGTTGATGCCCCCAATCATAAACCAAACATTTTCCTCAAGGTTTAAAAATAAGCCTGAAACATAAAAACACTAAACACACAAACATATATAATATAATTTTAAGAACCGCTTAGTACAAAACATAAAAATTAAACAACTACTAAAATGGAAAATATCCAAAATTAAAAAATAGTCAGTATTTAATGTATCACTCATCTCCCCAAGATCTAAAGAAATCCTAAGACTCAGACTTTAGGATTGTGCATGATCATCATCATCATTAATTCCAACAAAAGATTGTGTGAAAGGAAGTTCCACTCTTTTCTTTTGCACCACTTCAGGATCAAACATGTAGTTTAGTGCAGCTAGAAATTCGATAGACCTATCAATAGGTCTCAACCTTCTGCTTCTCTCATATCTAGTTATGTCCATCTAATAATCTGCAAATAAAATGAAATTCCTCTTTCCATTCAGTCGGTCTGAAATCTTTCTCTGCCTGTCTTGCTCATATCTTAACAAGGCTTCATGATATTAAGCCCTATCCTCTTTATACTCTCTTCTCATCTCAGCAATCCATAGCATCTGTTGTTGTGGAGTCAAAACATTAGGTGGTGGTAGAGGTGCTTGTGGTGGTGTAGGTGGTGGAAAATTTCAAGACCATCCAAGTCCTGCTCTCTTATCAATAGGTCTACAAACTCGAAGCCCTCAACAAATCCATGCTGGTTATCCTCCTCTTCTCCATATCCTTCATTCCTAAACTGATAGGCCAACTCTGCTGATGTTGCTATTTTTTCTGCTTGATCCTATGCTTGCTTAGCTAACAACTCGGTATCAAGTCTATCCATCTAGGCTATCTCTCTCTCATCAGAGTCATTGTATCCAACAGGAGATTTTAAAGTCAACATAAAACTATCATCTATTACTGCTTGGGCTTCAATATCAAATTCTTTACCTCAGATTAGTCTCACTCCAGCCTTTAAGCACATTTAGGTTATAAGGATTGGAAACAACAATTTATTGTCTCTCTCGGTCATGATTGCCTCCCTCAAGTTCTTATAAATAATATCCCCTACATTGATCCTCCTATTCTTTTCGATCTTATATAAACAAGACACCTTGGGTTTGTTTATCTCACCTTGTGATGTAGTCGGGTATAGTGAAGCAACCATAAAACATTGCCACTTTCAATATACTTTCCTTCACCAGATCTTCTTTCTTTGTAAACTTAGCATTGGGATAGAACTCGTAAATATTCTCACACTGTCCATAAGCATTGTTCTTCCTATAGTCTTGCATGAAATGCTCCCAACCCATTGCCTAATGAAGTTGTTGACTCTCTTATCATACTTGGCCGGTAGGTTTATCCCTGTTTCACAAATAAACTATTTATCTTCTATGGCCTCATACCTCTCCTTAGCCTCCTTACTAATGTAAAACTTTGACTTAAATGGCCTCGGAGCATCCTCATTTTCAACTCTTGAGGTTGATGCCTCATTTTTATTGGCCTAAACTTCACTAACTTGACTTGTTTGCCTCCTTGTTCCTGCTATTATTACAAAAACTCACAATAACCACAATAAATCAACAACGGGTCTTCAAATCACCTATCATAAAAAGTTTCATTCACAATGGTCAATCACATGTCAATTAATTCAAAAGGACATACACTAATCTATAATAAGCCATATTGATGCTCTAAATCCACACAACTTCAAATTCCAATCCAAAAACCTAATTGCCATAATTCATCCAATTTCATCTATATCATCAAAATTCCATAACATAATCAATGAAATTGTAAATTTTCCTCAATGTCAGACTACTACTTCTCTAAGTCTTTATCAATTAAAGCCCTCTCACTTTGCTCACTAACTACAACCCTACTGCTCTCTTAATTCACTTCTCTAAATCTTTTCCCTAGCTCTCCTCTTTTATGTGAATCTGCAATATGACTTCTCTTTTCACTTTTTATCACTAGGAACACTCTTTGCTCACTAAAAATTGCTAAATCTAGGGTTCTATAAGGGTCTAAGCTTGGTTGGTGGTGTATGGAGTAGGGTTCAAGTGTATAAACTTTTGTTTAAAAATGTTTTAAAAACCTCTCCTCGACGCCGACGCCGTCCCTTATAGGGTGCAGTGCCACCACAACGTAGACACGCCGTTGAGCTCACTATGATCATGAATTACTCATAGGTTGGCGCTGCGCAAGGCACCGCCTATATTGGCTTACGGTGTTATGCGTCTGTACACGGCATCAATTAGTCTGTCTCCATAATTTTCAAAATCTTCATTTAACTCCTTGTTGGCAATCTCTCGACTCTGTGTATTACTACACAAAGCGTCGAGACAACCTGAAATATCTTGTATAAATAAAAATCCCATAAAAACTTACCCGTTATTTGTTAATTTACCTTACCTTTACCACTCTAACTCATTTGCTCGTTTACGCTCTTTGCTGAGTATGTCGAGACTCCTCCATTCCGATGAAAATCCACCCTGAAAATGGTTTTTTCCTTCATGTTTAGTACAAATTTTGTTTAATTAGAAAAATACTTACTAAAATGTTTAGATCGTTTAATCTACTTAAAAAAATATCTAAAATTAAAGATACTAATATTAGAAAACCCTTGGACTGCCTCCTAGTAGCGCTTCATTTAACGTCTTTATCCTAGCACCTTTTCGCTCATTTAGTCCAAGTCTAAATCGATATACTCCATTTGTAGATCAGAGATAATGATATCTCTCTCATTTAGATGTACTTCTCGCCCTTTAACAAAGAAAAAATTATTGCTATTTTCATCTTCATTGATACTCATTATAATCATTTTCATCCTCGCATGCAAAATCGCATTGGCAGTTTTCAAGAATGATCACCTAAGTATTATAGACACATCATCATCTATATCGTGATCCATAATCTCAAAATCAATGATAAATGTGAATCTACCCATTTTCACATGCAAATTCAAGACTCTCCCTATCGTTTGTACCAAGTTACCATCACCTACTTGTAAATTTGTTGTATTTGGACAATTGATCTTCAAATCTGCTTGTAACATGTCTATTATAGGTATTACATTGACTGAGGCTCACGTATAACACAAGATGTTTCTAAATTGGTGCCCATCAATGCTAAATGGTATGCATATACCTCTATGATCTCTCTTCTTGATTTGTCGAAGTCTCGGTGTGAACTTGACTTTTTGGTTTCGGCTTCTTTGGAACAACCTTTATGCTATTTCCTTTTGGTGCTTCTATAGAAGGCCCTTCATCTTGTTGCTTAACTCTCCATTATTCTTTCCCTTCTTGTTATTCTTCAAGGCATTGATCCTTTATTGTTTGAGCCCTTTTAATTTATCTTGTCTCACTTTTATCCCATTTTCATGCATATCTTCATATTTTCTCAACTTTCTCATACCTAAAGTATTTAATCTTTCTGACTTGTACATCGCTTGCGCTTGCATTAGCTCATTATTTATCGTAGTGCTCATCGTGTGAATGGCACTAATATTCTCCTTGGGATTTATGAATAAAGTTAATTGGATATTCCATTACTTCCTTGAGTTCAAAGCAATGGCTAGCTGACCAATTTATCTATCTAAGTTCTTTATGGATTGTGTTCTCTCATCATCCATTAACTTTAGAGTTTGTTTCATGTTTCCATCACTTTCTCATGCCTCTCATGACATTCTCTATTATTGATGTCAATGTCTTGCGAGAATCTTTCAATTGACTTCAATGAAGTCATTTCTTCACTTTAGCCTAGCTTCCCTTGTTAGACTTGTTGATCAAAACCTGGAGGTAGCTTCATTGCATTATCAAAATTTCAATATGATAAGTTCGGGTTGTTGTATCCTTGATAAAAATCTTTGAGGAGTTATTACTCTTGGCCTGAAGTTGTTTCCATAGTTCTGATTGTTCATAAAGTTAACATTTTCAAACTTCATCCCTTGTTGCATATCCAATGGGTTAACCATCTTTGCTAGGTTATTAACGGTTGATGAATTGCTTGCACTTATAGAATTGATTATTCCATTTGTAGCTTCGCCATATGACTACTCAGGTTAGATTATTTTGCCATGATCGCGGCTTGTGAATCAATCTCAAAACCTCGTGCTAGCTTTCTCCTTGTGGAATGAGTTCTTGATATTGAATTCTGGGACATAAGATCAAGAAGCTTTAATGCTCCACCTTCATCCTTTGTTAGTAGAGAACCACCTGCTGCAGCATCCACCAACGTTCCTATATTATGATTCATTCCATGATAAAATATTTGTAGTTTCCCACCTTACATATCCATGCCCTGGATATCTTCTCAACAATTCTTCGAATCTTTCCCAAGCCTTACCAAGAGACTCGGTTTCATCTCGTTTGAATTAGTTGATCTCTAATTTCCTTTCACTGACTTTCACTGAGGGAAAGAAATTTTCTGGGAATCTTTCATTAATATCCACCCATTAAGTCATGTTCCCTTCATTCAGTCCTTGGAACCAGGATTCAGCTTTTCCACCCAATGAGAATGGGAAAAATCTTATCTTGAGTACCTCCTTTGTAACTCTAGTAATGTGAATAGTGTCACATTTCTCCAAAAGTTCTCCTCATGTGCAACTAGATCTTCACTTGCTGACCCATTGAATAGGCTATTATGCACCATGTTGATGAAAGGTGGTCTCAACTTAAATTTGGTGGTATTAGCTGGAAGCCTCATCACTCCATTGTACGTATCTTGAACTTTTGATTTTAAGTAATCTCAAGGGCATCTTTGTCCTGGTACTCTATCTTACACTACCAAATCACGTTCAGTTGATTGTTCCCTTAACCTTTATTTTAGTTCCGATTTCCCATTTGATCATCCGCCATTTTGGTCTATTTATTCTTCTTTCGCTTTTTGGTTCTATTGATTTTTTGGATCGTAAGGCACTAAGTCCTTATCACCTTAATTACGCATGCACTACTTGTTCCCTGAGAAAGAAAACATAAAAGATCAAGTGTAGATTGTCAAACTAGAAACTAAAACTTTTTTTATAAACTTAAAAGCAAATTGTTGAAAATAAAATTCTTAACAATTTTGAAACTAAACTAACTAAGTGTGGCTACCTATCCCCGGCTACGGTGCCAAAAACTTGATCATAACCGCAAGTATAAGGATTCAACTGTAGTAATAAGGTGATCAACAAAGGTTGATTATGGATTTCATTACTCTAGAAAAGGTGTATTCGGACACATGCACTTAGTTAAGTTCATTGAATTATTAAGAAGGTCTCTTTTGTTTTGGTTTAAACTAAACTAATATATTATATAAAATAATGTAAATTAACTCGTATTCTAATATTGAGAATACTTTTAGTTCACAATATCAACTAGGTATTGAATTACTATGCTTCCATCTCAAACTTCCTTCATCTTTATTATGTGTGTGCATGCTTATTAGAATAGAGAGATTTCCTCAATATTCACTTCAACTCACTATCGTAGTGAAAAAGATCATAATGTGCAAAATAGAACTCCATTTATCAGTGTGAATAATGTAAGTCACACATAGCATTAAGTTCCAAATGTTTAGACTCATAAACATTTAAGTTTATTATCCATGCCTCCCTAATCAATAACTATCTATCGATGTTATATATTTTACGTTTGTATTATTCATATCCGACTTAAAAGCTCAAATGGCCATGGTAAATCCTAAAACCTCTAATCAACAAGCATGTGATCAAGATTTTCATAGCATTACTCATAGAATCAACATAAATTCTAACCATTGCACTTTTAACATTACAATTCATTCATCACTTCTTGAGCATAGCATTCATACTAAAGGATCCATTGATTCCTAAGATAAGTAAACTACTCACTCATCATTAAAATCAACTCTCAAATCATGGTATTCATTGCAATCAAGGTTAAATCAAATAACTTCAATTAAATCAAAGAACAATATCGAATAACCACAAGCGGAGTCTTTGATGTCTTCTCCTTCAAAACTATTCTTAATACTTAAAATCCAATGTTAAAACTATGCTAATCTATTGTAAACTATGATGTTTGGTCTATTATGGTAAGTTTACCATGTTCTAATACCTATTTGTACTCCTAAGACTCCTAAGAATACTATTAAAAACCATAATTAACAATTCCAAATGAACTAGAATTTGAAAACTTTCTATTTTTCTATCCCAACGTTGTTTGTAAGTGATCCACGCTCCCTGTGTAAAGTAACAGCACCGCCATAGCTTCCACCCTTTGCATATGTTTTCTCCTCACAATAGGCTCAGTGCCCCCTGTACAACTGCTCGGCGCAATGTGTGTTATCCCATAGCACTGCTACTGCGCCAAGCGTATTACACCTCTTGTTTTATCTCCATTCCTTGCCCACGCCTTGTGCTCATCTCCCATAGCGTTAAGTGTACTCTCCACGGCGTCAAGTGTGTTTTTGTACTTTTTCTCCTCATTTCATCCTCGAATCACTCCTTTGTCTCTTTTATACCTTATAGACCTGAAAACACATAAATACCATCAATTAGAGTTCATTTCGGGATATTTAGGCCTATTATACAACTAAACTAGTCCTATATATAAATCTATTCAAACACTTTTCAATTGCAAGTTTTTTCTTAAAACTTAAACCTCTCGGCTCTAAGGAGGTGAAATCCCTCCACGCGATATTTTTATGGCAATCGTAATTTGAATTTCCTTAGTGCAATTTTCCCCTTTCTTTCCTACGTGTTCCAGAAGTTAGAAGACGATAGGGAACCTAACTAACTCCTCCTAGTGTGACCTCATGCATCTTGAGACTCTACCCTCACTCAACTTCTTGGTATCATCTAATATTGTTAGAGACCTGATATTCTTTTCACTACTAGGCTCGATAGTGGAATACAAGTATGAGATCGGTAGCCTAATTGTACACACGTCACACAACGAGTATCATTTCCACTGATTCCTGAACTATGCTAAGGTCCCTTAGACACACCCACTACTCTTGTAGCCATTTCCGAGGATGTAATGTTGTACGAAGATATAGGTGTGTGCCTCCGTGATGACTTATGTCCCATCATTTTCCCTTGGCACTTTTCGTAACCTACATCTCAGGCTTAGTGTCATGTCCAACCTATCGAGTTCCCTATCGTATCAAAATATTAATAGGCATTCATTTACTGCTATTTTTCCCTATTATTTCTGAAGTTTCCAAACCCTTTTGAAGTTAATACAGGCACGACTAATAAATTTTACTTCACTTCATGTTTTGTTGCTTAACCTTAATTATAGGTGAGTCTCACACCTCCGAACATACTCGACAATGTTCATGCTCATACCAGGCCTCTAGCATCGACTACTCTATCCGTGATTACGCTAATTTCCACCAGAAACCTATATCATATCATAACCTTGGTACTCCTTAGGTGTTTTCATTCATACATAACCTCATGTGA
This sequence comes from Stephania cephalantha, assembly GCA_039657325.1. Lineage (NCBI taxonomy): Eukaryota > Viridiplantae > Streptophyta > Magnoliopsida > Ranunculales > Menispermaceae > Stephania > Stephania cephalantha. The sequence continues at coordinate 34,409,940 of CM077570.1, read as the reverse complement.
GATTAGTAGTTTATGCATAATCAAACCATGTTTTGGATATCTCCAATCTTAGGTGATATGATCCCTAAAACAAATCATGTTCTTATTTAGCATACTATTAATGTTCAAGCAGCAAAAATGTTCGGCAAATGTGCGACTACAACCACCAAAAGTATTAAATGCTCATGTATAAGTCACATATTGTCATGCCATGCCTCTCAATAAGTGCATCATTATAAGGGATGTACATCTCATGTACCAAGACCTAAAGATGAGTAATTACTTTACCGACAGCGTCGACCCTTGCTCCGTCTTATATCTCATGCATCTCTGGATCCTCTGATCTTCAAATTACATTACTCTTCTAGTTTCATACCAGGATGCCTAGCCAAAAAATTTCTGCAAGAATCTACCCTACTAACTCCAAGCTTGACTTTAATGTTTACTCCATAAACTGATGAAGTCAAAACTTCACCCTCTATTACCACCGTACGTAAAGAATCCTTAATTTATTGATTGAATAAATTTTTCTTCCTAGCCTTCTAGAGCAAAAACTCGATTTTATTGTCCTTAACACATACCTAGAGTCTTCAATTTATCAGTTAATTATCTTAACTTTTCTGAATCAAAATAAATTCCTGCTTTGGAATTAGGTTCTGGTCGATTTTTGTGGTTCAAGCATCCCTTCAACCCTGTTGGATTTGACAAAATCCAACACTTTTCTAGGGTTATGTCAAGGAATCATACCTTGATCTTCCAGGTATTTCGGTGGTTCAGTCAAAAATCATAACCGGTTGAAACCCAAAAAGTATCCTCAATCGATGTGGCGAGCTTAAACCTACCGTCCTGATCTCCAATTTTCAAAAATATTCTAGGACCATACTTGCTCAGCTACACAACTCCAAACATCTCGTCCCTTGAACTAATAACTCGCATGCCTTAAGCTCGATTATAATCTTAGAGCTTCATGTTTCTCCATGTCATTGTCTCAAAATTTTCTTCGACTCCTTAGCGAGGGCAAATAGACCTCAGTGCGAAATTTGTCGTGCATGAGTCATTCAAAAACATAAGAAAATTTTTAAGGTGTTCCATCATTTGGGTTGATTTGAGGTCATTTCTAACCTCGAATATGCTTGTGAACTTTATATCTACTCGTAACCCAATTCGTTCCCTATTCCATAAGAGGTGGTGGCAAGCCTCCACTAACCCCGCAGATCATGAACAAATCGTGACATGTCAAAGCCGTTTTACACATCTCTGGTACCTTCCAATCTATTTCCTCATGTAATATGTACCTTCATGTCATTTATACTGCCACGGCTATGACCTCACTTCACCAATATACCCAACGATGGTTTACTGTAATGGCCCATAATTTACTAATAGTAAATTAGTTACTAATTAGGGTTTTTGACCTATGACGTAGCCCAAGAGCAAGTACACGGTCCGAATACTCAGTTTGAGGACTGAGTAGTATAGTATTTTTCAGTGATGGATGCCTAGTGTGATATATATATCTTGGACTAAGTGCTTCATCACTTAAACTCCGTCCCGAGATTTTTATGGCAACAAACATCGTGAAATGGTACTAATATGTTTTTCAAGTATTTCAGCTCAATCCATCATTGTTAGAACTCCCAAGTTCAAAGGATACCAACGAATTCGAGTTCAAATGGAAGAAATAAAACTTAAAGAGCTCGTAATTTGATCAAGGAAAGGAAAGGCACCAAAAAGCATATATGGAGTTATGTACATCAATTTTAAGGTATAAAAATTTCAACTACATGAGCCAAATTCATTAGATTCATGCATTTCACAAATTTCATGTTTTCAAGAACTTAAATTAATGCATTTCATGATTTTGCAATCCGTGAGTTATAAAACATTTTAAATCATGCAAATGAGTTGTATGGCATGAACTTGAGGTGTGCATATTGTTGGTTTTGATTTTGGATGCACCGATATCAGTTTAGTCAAGTTTTCGATTTACTTTAAAACTATCTGCAGAAAAGCCCCTATGCACTTCATGAAATCGAGATTTTTCATTTTTGGGGTTTGTGAAAACATCCGGACATCCCAAATGGGTTTTATGCCCATAATAAAAATGTCTATCATGTTTTAAGAGGTTTGGTAGGGTCAAGGATGGTCGCTAACTCAAGGGCTGAAAATATTTATTTTCAAGCCCCTACTAGTTAGCGTGCTAATGGCATTATTAGCACGCCACCTGCAGAGTTAGCGTGCTAATGAGATTAGTTACCGCCCTAACTGAGAGATTAGCGCGCTAACTCCATAATCTAGCGCGCTAATTGCTTTTCTAACAGCTTTTTAAAAGTGAAACATTTATACCTTTAATTTGAATTGGTAGACTATTTTGGACCCTTGAATCACTACAACAACTACAAACAGTAAAAAGGGTATAGAAAGAACCCTATAAACACTTAAAACATGCTTTTGATAAAAAACAACTCAAAAATACATAAAAGAGCAATAAAATGGAGTTTTACCATAAAAGGATGAAAAAAATACACATACTCACTTGAGGGCTTTGAGGGTTGATCTTATGCAAACCAAGTGAGGCGAAAAGAGGTATTTTAGAATCCTCAATGCGCTATCGAAATCAATATAAACCATCTTCACATCTTAGGTTGTAAGATTACATCTTTCCCTACACTATTTGTGCTTAATCTATATCTTGTTGTCAACGATTTGTGTGGGAACCATATGTGACTGATTTGAACATGTTTATATAGTGTTTTGAGCCTAATATCATGTCTAGATAAGACCTAGAACAAACTTGCACTTATTGAGCCAAAGTTTGAATCACTTGTGTGTGTGAAACTTGCAAAACACATGAAACCTAACCTATTCTTATAGTGGCTATTTTTCTTTGAAGTGTGTCTATGACACCACTAAAAAGGGTTTTAAACTTAATCTTGATTTTTGTTAAACCCAAGGTTGAGAGAGCATGTGCTCGAGCTTAATTGCGACTTCTTATAGTGCATACTAATTGACTTGAAACCTAATTGTGCTTAATCTATATTCGCGTTTGTGGTTTCATACTTATGTTTTTTTGACAACATATTTACAAGGGTTTTTATTCTTGAACTTTATCTATTTGAGACCCGAGATTTTGGTTCCACTACTTGAGCTTAATCATGATCTTTCATGTGTGCATTAAATTGACTTGAAACCTAATTGTGCTTAATTTATATTCGTTTGTTTGGTTTCATGTTTATGTTGTTTTGACAACATACTCACAAGGGTTTCATTCTTAATATTAATCTATTTGTGACTAGATATTGATTGCACAACTTGAGCTTAAACTTGCATTTTGCATTTGTGCATCAATTAGCCATTATTTGGAACCAACTTGAGCTTAATCTATACTCTTCTTTGTTGGTTTCAATATTGATAGTTAGCCTATAAAAGTTGATTTACAACGCATCTCTATTGGTAAAGTATCACTTGCATTACTTCATCTTAGGATTAAATTTGGCTTGTGAGAGGAGAACATCTTATACCGCTTTACTTATTGTAAGCGACAAATCATTCTTAGTTTGTAAAGCTTGTAAGGTCTATTGGTGAATAAACCAAGTTGTGAGTCCTATTGGTATACATGAAAGATTGTAAGCCTATCGGGAAATAGGCAAGGTAAAGTCCTAGCTGCATCTAGGCAAGTCAAATTCCTAGTTGAGACTAGATGGTTGTAAAAGTCCTTATTGCGGTAAGGCAAGTGTAAAAGACCTAATGGTGACTAGGCACACTAAGCTTGTGGGCTTAAGGTTGTTCACTTATTGGAATATAAGTGTTAGTTCGAAATCCTAACCGGGGAGGTTAGGTAGTGGATGTAGATCCGAGGGATCGAACCACTATAAATCTATTGTGTACTTCCATCTCTTCTACCCCCTTCTCCTAGTGTAGCATTTCACTTACTTGAACCATTCTGCTACATCACTATGGCAATCACTAATATAAGCGCTCATCTAAATAAACTTTTGAAGTGAACTTAGGAGATTAGCAAAGAAAGTTGTAAAAATTTTAGTTTGGCCATCACACCCAATTCACCCTCCCCCCTCTTGGGTGACCTTCGATATACTGTAGACTACTAATTCACTCGTACTTGTATATAGGTATCGAGACATGAGCGGTGACACACCTCGAAATGCGTAACGGCACTGGACCAGGGTAGAGAGTGATGTGGTATGTATTAATTTAAGTTAATGTAACTTAAATAGTTAGATTAAAGTGCCTATATTTTGATGTACTATCAAATCCCAAAGTTTTTAATTCAATATTTACGGCTAATCAGGGATTAACGAATTTAAATTATGGCTTAGGCCACGAGTCGGGAGCTGCGGACAGGTGAAATGAGATTTACAGGTAATTTTACTTTTGCATGATGTTTGCCTAGCGTTGTGTATTATATATTATTATATTTTGCAAAATTCAAGTTGATTGAGTAAATTCAAAATTCGCGGGGTTTTGTCTCAAGATACATGTCGAAAAGAGTTTTGTGATAGTTAAAATGTTAACCCGAGCTATTTTTTTGAGTTTCACGAAAAGTATTTGTAGTTAAGTGTTACAATTTGAATTTTAGACTTTAAATGGATTTAACGAGTTGAAGTGGGTCCCACACCTTGAATTATGTTCAAGATAGATTGTTTGGGAGTTTTGGAGTGCTTTGGTAAATTCTCCAATTTTTTGCGGAATTGGGGTATTTTTTGGTGTTTAATTTGGACAAAATTTAGGAGATAAACATGAAAATAATTAAAAATGGCCAAAAGACCAAAAAGGGTATGGTTTCGTATCGTATATGATAAATACTGAAGGGCATAATGGTCATTTGGCTAACCTTTTAATCAAAAACTGAAATCAAAAATAGGGTTATAATCCCAATGTTCATCATCTTCCTCATCATCCCCAACAATTCATCATCTCTCTATTTTCGTCCCTTCACTGATTCTATCTCTCTTTATCTCTCTCTGTCTTCCTCTCTAAATTTTTTCACAGTTGGATTAGAAATGAGAAATCATGGTGACTGTGGTGTTTGTATCTTTTTGAAGGTAAGGTAATGGAGTTTTGATTTTGTTTTACTATAAATTTCGATTTTGCAAACTAGTTTTGGTTGAATCGAATAGGATGTTAAGGTTGAGATTAAGATTGATGGATAGAGAGGAGAAGAGGAGTGGTTTCGAAAAAAAAATGTAAAACTAAGAGGAAGAAGAAAAAAGAAAGATTGATTTAGACGAAATAGAGCGTGGCACTGTTTCGTCTTACGGAAAACGATAGGGGGGAGCTTCGAGCTCCCCTGCCCAACCTCTATGAGGTTGGGCACACCAGTGAAAGCAGAAAAATATAATTGTGAAGAACGAAACAAAGAAGTCGTTCTTCTCTGTTTCTTTCTTAAGCATGAGGAAGGGGATGACCCTTAAACTGGGCCAAACTAGGTTCGGCTCAACTAGGCTGAATCGGGCACTTTTCAGGGATCCAACCCCTTTCCATATAAAAATTTAAAAAAAATGGTTTTAATTAGAAAAATCAAATAAAACCCTTGAAAATTAGAGAAAAATAAAAAATAGTATTTTTGGATAAATTAATGGAAATTAGGGATTTTTATGAAAAATTAGGATTTTGGCATTTTATCGAGGATTAATATCGATGATTTTGTATCGTAATGCGTGTTACGATACCCGAAAATATTCTAAATATGAAAATTTGTTTTAAAGCCTAGTCTAGGTTAATTTTCGATTCTGGACCACAAATTGAAATCAAAATCGAGACGAGACTAATTACAACAACAACAACAACATAACCTCAGTCCCAAATTAATTGGGGTCAGCTACATGGATCAAACTTTTCCATTGTTCTCGATTAAGTGCAACGAGACTAGACTAATTAAAGTAAATAAATTGGAGAAAAACTTTGGAATGATTGTGGAATCTTACCAGACTTGTAAATGAATTGTAGGACTACAATTGGAACCCAGTGTGGACTATTTTATGGACACGACTCGTAAGAAGTGATGGTATTACATTTTTAAGGTTAAGTAAATCCCATTGTAACCTTTACATTATATGATTATAAATTTTGTATAAATTGCATTGATCCTTGATATTGCATTTTTGTTGTACATGCATACATAGGTGGAGAGGATAAGGTCAATTCAAGTCTCCTTATAATGTCTACCTGACCGCGTGTATAGGGTTGACTATATAGTGTTTACCTACTAGTATGTACAAGGTAAAATTATATTATGCTTCAGGGGCTAGAGTCACTGATACTATGCATTACGTGTTTATCATGAGATCAATTTGAACCTGATCATACTTTGATACACTTAAGGAACGAGACTCGTTTCGTTATCCTCTCTGGGCATGAGTCCTTACTACTGTTTACTTACCACTTCCGGAGAATGTTATCTAATAATGGTTGGACAACATAAATGAGATGGATTTAAGATTGTATTTAAATTTCTTGGATTATATTGTTTGTTTAATCTCTTGAATTATTATGCATTTGATTACTACAGGCGTACTGAATAGTGTGGGATTTACTTATCTGACATTATCGAATTTTATAATTAGGTAATGACAGGTTTGAGCGGCAACAAGGGAAAGGGAAGCTATCAGATTTTATGTGACTTCATTGGTTCATTTTTTCTATGTATATATTGTTTTTTAATATTATATATATTGTATAAATGGGTTTTTGGGTTCGTGTGCAATGAGGGTCTATTTTGGAGTTGTTGTAATGGTTTTGGGACGAATTAGAACATTATGGAGGTAAGGTAGTAGTGTTTTAATGTGTTTGAAAACTTCAAATAGGTTAGAATGAATATGTAGCTTTTGTTATTGCAATATTTATTATTATGGGTTGATTGTGAGTCCTTCGGCATTTCCACCAAGCTGAACCACCAAGCTGAGCATATTTTTTTAATATATTTGAAGGTTGGGTTTTCGGGTATAGGCTTAAAAATATAGGAAGTGCTATCAAAATTTTTTTACGGAATTTCGTATATAAAATAATCAATCTAAATGAATTTATGAACTTTGAAGTTTTTTATTTACTTTTACTATCTTTTGTGGTTGATAAATTTATATTTGATGATTACAATATCTTAATTTTATTCATTTTTTGATAGCGATATTAAGGCTGCTAGATTATTAGGGAAATTAAGGCAATCTTGACCGGTCAGATGCCTTAATTAGGTGGGGTCTAAAAATGTTGGTATCAGAGCTAAGGATTATAAAGGAATCTTGTTGATTGAGATTAAATGAGTGATTAGTTAGGAAGTAACACAATGGAATGGGGATTAAAATGTTTGAGAACTTAATGATTGTGTTATTTGTGTTTTATATTATTGAGATATCGATGGATATTGTTATGCAGAACCACTTTTCAAGCAATATTTGGTTGCATAACGTCATGAGTGGACAGGGATCTGGCGAGTTCAATAGGGATCCACAACATGTGGATCCAAATGTGTTTCAGAACCTAGCGAAACAGATGGCAATGTTACTGAATATCTTACGAGCATAGGCGATGGACCAGGCACCTACTGTTCAAGTTGCTCTGAAATCTCCTACTGCTACTCTAGCCACTCAAGAGGAGCAAGCTACCTCTGTAATTCGTTATGAGGATGAACCGGTTGTTGCAATTTCGATTCAAGCTTATCAAGTTGTTATTAGTTGAATGCCTCGGGAGGAAAGGCAAAGGAGAGAGTTTAGGAAGTACGATCCTATGTACTTCTATAGTGAGTTAGATTTGAGGACTGTGGAGACTTTGGTTCTCAATCACAAGAAGCTACATAAAATGTTGGGTACTAATGAACATTCGAGAGCTTCGATATCTTCATACTATTTACAGGCTAATGCTGAGATTTGGTGGAGATCTCTGCATGATAGGCATCCCATATTCGAGACTTGGGCTGACTTTCTCGAGGAATTTACTAAGCAATACTTTTATGAGAGCATGATTCTACAAAAGAAACTAGAATTTGATCATCTAGTTTAGGGAGACATGTCATTGGCTTAATATGATGCTTAGTTAAGTTACCTTTTGAGGTTTGCTGGGGAGTCGAGAATGATAGAGAAAGAGAAGATGAGCAAGTACATGTATAGGTTATAGGAGGAACTTGGCACCACCATATCCGCTACTAAATCGAACACATCGTGGGAGGTTCGAGATAGGGTCGGAGCTTATTTGACTCTACATAGACTTTTTAGCGTGAATCACGACGATATCAGGACGTTGTGGAGTCAGGATTGAGCTCAGGTACTAAGGGCAATAAAAGGTTTCCATCCCGATTTAATCGAAAGTTTCAGAAGAATGGGAAGAGTTGAGGACCACCATTTACACCTACGACACCTGTTGGTCCATCATTTGTATATCATAATTTTTTTCTGAGCATAGCCAGTAGAGCATCTGAGATGACATCAACTAGCTCTATACATACTCTATCATAGTCTTTTGAGCCTTCAAGTCATAAAGGTACATATCAGTTGTAGAGGAATGGGGGCAAGGGCCGAGGATCTCAGAAACAAGGTACGAGTTAGAGATCGACACCTAATTAGGCATCTTCTATGAACTATAAACCTTTGGTTACTTGTTTTAGTTGTAGGCAGCAAGGTCATTTTAGTGTCCAGGTATTCGGGTTCGATTGTTTGTTATAAGTGCGGGAATAAGGGACATATGCAGAAAGATTGTCCATAACTTGCAAGGTCATCCTCTAGCATATTACAGCCTTAGCAGCAGACTAGGGGATGGGTATAGGTATTTGTAGAACTAGATTTTAAGCCAAACCGTGATCTTATTGAAGTTACCTATGCATGTGTTAATTGATTATGGCTCTACGATTTATTTTATATGTGGTCGTATAGTGATGGAGTTAGAGTTAACTCCCTATTCATCTTGTCCTCAACATAGTAATTAGGGATAAGGTGTATCCTCACTTTATGTGTAAGAAATATGTTGTTGAGATCTTTGGACACGAGATGACCATTGATCTCCATGTGTTAGAGCTTTTGGAATTTGATTTGTTGATGGGAATGGATTGGCTAACAACATATCATGCACTTTTGGATTATTTCCATGAGACTGTGCTCTCTTATATTCCAGGCTGTTCAGTTTTTACATACACTAGAACGTCTTCTAGATTTCCTTTGACAAGAAGTAACCAGCCACTAGGGAAGGATTGGAAAATCTTACAGTAGCTATTAGTACAGAAGCAAGATCTAAAATCAAACTAGACGAGATTCATGTGGCTTATGAATTTCCTAATGTGTTTCCTTATGATTTACCTAGAGTTCCACCTCCGAGAGAAATTGATTTGGTGATAGATTTAGTTCCTGGAACTAAACAAATATCTATTCCTCCAAATAGAATAGCTTTGAAGGAATTCTAGGAGTTGCAGAAATAGTTGGAGGAGTTGCTGGATAAAGGGTTTATTCTCTGAAGTATGTCGTCACGGAGCGCACCAGTCCTTTTGTGAAAAAGAAGGACGGTAATTTAAGGCTTTGCATTAATTATAGATAGTTGAACAGGGTTACTATTTGTATGAAATATTTATTGCCTCAAATTGATAATTTGTTTGATCAACTCAACGATGCCAATTTCTTTTCTAAGATTGATCTTCGTTCTGGTTACCATCACTTGAGAGTTCGAGAGGATGATGTGTAGAAAACTGTGTTCAGTACTAGATATGGTCATTTTAAGTTTGTTGTTATGCCATTTGGGTTATCTAATGCTCCAACGATGTATATCAATTTAATGCAGAAAGTGTTGAGGCCGTATTTGGATCACTTTGTGATAGTCTTCATTAATGATATTTGGATATATTCCAAGAATCGCAAAAATCATGAACAACATCTCAGAGTTATTCTCCAAGCCTTGAGAAATCATAAGCTATATGTTGAGTTTAGCGAATGCGAGTTTTGATTGTCTGATGTGAAGTTTTTTTGTCATGTAGTTAGTACGGAGGGAATATTAGTGGATCCAGCCAAGATTAAAGGCTATGATTGGTTGGCCAGAACCTACCATAGTGACGAATATACAAAGTTTTCTGGGTTTGGCTAGCTATTATCGTAGGTTTATAGAAGATTTTTCTAAGATAGTTGCGCCAATTACAAAATCAACTCAGAAAAATGTTCCATTTGTTTGGTCAAAGGAATGTGATGCTGCATTTTGGGAACTAAAGAAGTGTAACTTTAGCACCAGTTCTCATATTACCTAAACCGAGGAAAAGACTTACAGTTTATATTGATGCATCGAAAGTTGGTTTGGGTTATGTGTTAATCCAGAATGACAGGGTGATTGCTCATGCTTTTTGGAAATTTAAGACTCATGAGAAGAATTATCCCGTTCATGATTTGGAATTAATGGCAATTGTGTTTGTTTTGAAGCCGTGGATACATTATTTATATGGAAAAAGCTTCACCGTATTTTATATCATAAAATTCTGAAGTACTTGTTTTATTAGAAAGAGCTGAATATGAGGCAAAGACGATGGTTTGAACACTTAAAAGACTTCGATTTTAGTATTGAATAACATCCAAGTAAAGCAAATATTGTTGATGATGCACTGAGCAGCAGGAGTGCTTTAACACTGCAGGCAGCTAGTCGATTGACTTAAGAGTATGACTTACTTAAAAAAGTCATTGCTATGCTTTATTCGAGATTCGTGATGTCGATGATGAACTGATTTATGCTTAGCTTCGGGTACAAACGGTCTTTATTCGGAAAGTGATAGAGTGTCAACAAAGTGATAAGAATTATGGGAAGTTCAAAGGGTTTGTTGATGACACTAATAATCCAAATTCTGCTGAGTCTGCATATCAGAGTTTGAGGCTCAGAGGTAGACTATGGTTTCTGATCGTGATGTTCGATACACATCGAGGTTATGGCAGAGCATGTAGGAACAGTTTAGCACTCAGTTACATTTTAGTACTACATTTAACCCATAGATGAATTGTCAGGCTAAAAGGTTGATTTAGGTGTTGGAGGACATGCTCAGGGCTGGTGTACTGGAATGTGGAGGTTCATGGGAAGAATACATACCTTTATGTGAGTTCTCTTATAATAACAGTTATCAATCGAGTATCAAAATGGCTCCATTTTAGGCTTTGTATAGGAGACCTTGTCTTCCTCCAGCCTATTGGGCTGAACCTGAGGATTTAGCGGAGTTGGGGCCACAGATCGTTCTAGATAACACTGAGGTTGTGCAGCTGATTCGTTTAAGATTGAAAATGGCTCAGGAAAGGCATGAAAGTTATTATTATCTCTATCACCGGGTTGTGAAATATAGAGAAGGAGATTGGGTTTATTTGAAAGTCTCCCCTCGCAAAGACCATTAAAGATTTGGACTGAAAGGAAAGCTCTTTCCTAGGTTTATAGGACCCTTTAAGACTATGAAATGGATTGGGAAGGTTGCTTATAGACTTGCATTATCGCCCAGTTAGTCATAGTTCATATTGTATTTCACATGTCTATGTTCAGACGGATGGAACTTGATTCGCATCACATAGTAGAATGGAATCAATTTGATTTACAAGGTGATGTGTCATACGAAGAGCAACCAATATTTATTGTATATAGGAAGGTCCAGAAGCTTCGAAATAAAGAAATTCCACTTGTTTTGGTTAAGTGGCAATTTCATGTCGATACAGAGCTCACTTATGAACGAGAGGCTTATATGAGAGAGCATTTTCATATCACTTTTAGTCCAGCTAAATTTCAATTTCAATTTCAATTTCAATAACAAAATTTTTATTAGTTGGGAAGATTGTCAAATCCTAAAGTTTTTAATTCAATAATTACTCCTAATCCAGGATTAACAAATCATAATTATGGTTCAGGCCGCGAGTCGGGAGCTAAGGTCCGGTGAAATGAGATTTATAGGTAATTTTACTTTTGCGTGATGTTTGCCTAGTGTTGTGTATTATATATTATTTAATTATGCAAAATTCAAGTTGATTGAGTAAATTCAAGATTCACGAGGGTTTTATCTCGAGATACGTCTCAAAAGGAGTTTCGTGAAAATTTAAATGTTGACTCGAGCTATTGTTTCGAGTTCTGAAATAAAATATTTGTAATTAAGTGTTAAAATTCAAATTTTGGACTTTATATGGACTTAACGAGTCGAAATGAGTCACAACCTTGAATTGCATGCAAGATGGGTTGTTTGGTAGTTTTGAAGAGCTTTGGTAAATTCTCTAATTTTTGGCAAAATTGAAGTATTTTTCGAGGTTTAATTTGGACAAAAATTGTGGAGATAAACATGAAAATAATTAAAAATGGCTAAAAGCCCAAAAAGGGTATTGGTTTTGCATTGTATAGGATAAATACGAACTGGCATAATCGTCATTAGCTACCTTTTTAATCAAAAATTGAAATAAAAAATAGGGGTGTCGTCCCACTGTTCACTTTTTTCCTCATCGTTCCTAACAGTTCATCATCTTTCCCATTTTCGTCCCTTCATTGATTCTATCTCTATCTGTCTTCCTCTCTAAATTTCAACACCATTGGATTGGAAAAGAGAAAACATGGTGACTATGGTGTGTGTATCAGTTTGAAGGTAAGGTAATGGAGTTTTGATTTTGTTTTACTGTAAATTTCAGTTCTATAAACTGGTTTTGGTTGAATCGAAGAGGTATGTTGAGGTTGAGATTAAGATTGATCGATAGAGAGGAGGAGAGGAAGTGGTTTCGAAAAAAAAATGGAACTATAAAATCGAGATGAAGAAGAAGAAAGAAAAATTGATTGAGACAAAATAGAGCTTGGCTCTGTTTCATCTCAAGGAAGACTGTGAGGGGAGCTTCGAGCTCCCCTGGCCAACCTCTATGAGGTTGGGCACCCTAGTGAAAGCAGAAGAAAAAAAGCGTCTCTATAGGCACCCCACCAATTAATGAAGGCACACTACTATTGAAGGCACCAAGTTGTTTACCAAAAGCACCCAAGACATTTGAATGAACTCTCGAAATTTCCCCCAAGTGCACCCCACCACCAAATTCTGATTTTGATAAACGAACATGGAGGCGTTGTTTAAGAGATCTCACAGGAGGCATTTTTTCAGAGATCTCTGTTAACCAATTTGAGCATCTCCTATGTTTTGTCGCTCATTCAAGTAGTGGTTTTTTCCATATTCAAAGATCTCGAGTTGTTTGCATTGGGTACGTTGTAGGGCTCGATCTTAGGGTACCAATCTCACAGGAGGCGTTTATTCGATAGCTTATAGGTATGTTTGAACTCGATTTTGATAGATTATAGTTCGATTTTTGTTTGTTTTGTGTTGTTCGTCTGCTAGGTTAGGCAAATTTGCGAACTCGATTTTCTCGGCCACACGGTCAGAGAAGATGCTAACAATCTCGGCTAACCATGGCTGAGATTTAAGTTTAAGGTTAGTTGCACATAAAGTCTCAATTACATGAGTCCAAAGAAAGACACATTGTTGTCTCGGTTATCCATAACCGAGATTATGCTTATGTATTATTATTTTAGGTAGCGTAACACTGCAATTGCTCTCGGTCACCACATACTGAGAGTAATTCAGAGTGTATAGTTGCATTAGTCTCGGTGATGTACAACCGAGAATGAACCAATTGTCTCGGTTGTCAATTACCGAGACTTGTTGTTTTATCTCGGTCATGCGTCACCGAGATTACAATTGTTTTCTCAAACTTGCTTGACCGAGACTATAGAAATGGAAGATTTTATTCTTATTTTTTTGAATTTTACTTGTGTTTCTACTCCAGGTGCTTACATGTTGTAGTCTTATCAGGTATGGCTCGTTCGAAAACCCCGGTGACTAGGGAGGAGGTTGGTGTTGAGACGTCGAGGGGTAACCGCGGGTGAGGCGGCCGGAGACCCCCAACTACCTCTTATTGGAAAGAGAAAGAGAAGGTAGATGTGAAGGGAAAAGGAAACTTTTGGGAATCATGCAAAGAATGTTCAATTGCACGATGAGGGTTCCAACATTGACACGTGTCGACAAAAAGATCTTCTAGTTGCCCGAGGCGAAGATGAGGCTAATGCATCAAGTCTAGTAGTAGTGACTCATCAGCACCAGCAGACACCACTAGTACCGATCGTAATGTGGGTGGGAGTACTAGTGGTGGAGGTTGCCATAATGAAGGGGAGTCACAAGAGCAATTGGAAATGTGTGCTCCTTTCCCCGATGGTCTTTCAGATGGATCATTGCTGAATAGCTTTAAAGATCATGTCACATTACCGATTTAGAGCAATGAGGTATATAAAGTTTCATTGAATGGAGTACTTAAAAACTTATGGTTTTCATATAGCTGGTGAAATGTTTTTTATTGTTATAGGATTGCCCGATACTCAAATGTATCAATCGAGGTGCTCAGATCCAAGAATGGGACTTACAGTCGTGCCACCCTGACACCGAGGGCCTTCAAGGGATTATCCAGCGGTCTGGGTTGAATACGCTGATAGACTGCTCATACCGCAAGGCTAACAAGGAGGTTATATTTGTTTTTATGGAGCGGTGGCAGCCGAAGACGAACACATTGCACTTACCATTCGGTGAAATGTCGATCTCCTTGGAGGATGTGAGCATTCTCTTGAAGATTCCTGTGTCGGGCAAAGTGGTTGCAGTTGAGAACTTTGCGAAGTACACCGAGGAATCTCGTTCGGATGCTATTAAGCTGGTGTCCAAACTACTTGGGGTTAGCATTGAAGATGTTGATGATGAAGTGAACATCAACAAGAGGCTTACAGTGCGAAAATGTTGGTTGAAGAGTCGATGGTGCCCCAAAGCTGGTTCGAGTGACACTACTTATCCCCCCGTGGAATGCACAGCCCGGGCGTACTTGTTGTACCTACTTTCTTGCACCCTTTTGTGGGTAAGAGTGGATCTCGAGTATCTATTACGTTGTTGGAGCTTCTAGAAGATTTGGATGACGTGGGAAAGTATGCATGGGGTGCAGCTGCATTAGTGTACTTGTACCGACACTTGGGGTCTGCCACCAGAGTACAAGTTTCTCAGATTGCCGGCTACCTCACATTACTTGAGGTATATTTTTAAATCAACTTACATTGTTTTCAAAATAATTAGAATTAGGTTTTGCATTTTCCTAATAACTAACGTTGTATGTATTTGCAAGAATGGGTGTACAACCATTTCAAATTCGGGCTCGCCACACCCAGTGCAAATTACATGGACTACGTGCAACCTCTTGTCTGTAGATGGATTCAAAAGCACGAGACCTTTATGAATATTGACAATGTTGGGTCCATAAGGAGAACGTTGGACAGGTTGTAGCCACGCGAGGTGAGTTACTTAGCCAATCTTGTTGGTAAATGTTAAATTTAGTTTATGTTTACTAATTATGGTTGTTTATGTTTGATTAGGTCACTTGGGACCCTTATGTTAATTATAGGGATAATGGAGTTGTGCACGCGATGGCCTTCTATAGTAGCACATTGAAATACATGGATGTGGTGGAGCCCTACCATCCGGAGAGGATTCTGAGACAGTTTGGCCACGTGCAATCTATACCAGATCCTCCGTACCGCCCATTGGAAGCACATCAAGGCCCATTTACACTCAAATACTCTGTCAAGTATGGGTTCCAACAAGATAATTGGGAACATTAACGTAACCATTTGTTGGTCCCCGAAGTTCGAGTTGAGAAGGCACAGTTCGAGTTTTTGGCTACACCGGACTATCTACCTTGGCTCCTTAAAGTGTCTCACCAGTGATCGCCAACCCAAGCCATGAAGATGAAGACATGGTTGCCAAAACCATCGCTGACAATAAGCTATTGCAGGTATTGAATGTGTTTTAAGTGTTACGTAGAAGTGTTTGAAATTTCTTGAAAACCTGTAATTTTTAACATTAACATATTTATTTTTGTTTTAATCAGCGTAATAGGCGAACGTTGGACACGGCACTACGATGGATGGACTCCCAGCCGGAGTTGTGTACATTCGAGTCTGCGAGGAAAATGCCAAGTGACATCGTCAATTTCCTTTCAAGAAGGAGTCTCAGTCCTACCACCACCACTACCACTACCACCACCACAGTCGGCACCACCACCATCACCACCGACACATCAACCCCTACCCAAGCAGGCCCTAGGCAGTCCCAGCACGATAGCACTTCTACACATTCCACCCTGGCTAATGCTTCACTGCCACCGGTCGATGCTCGCCACCCAAAGAGAATGCGTGGCAAAGAATACACTAGGACGAATTTGAAGAAGCCAAAGCAATAAGGGACTCGTTGAATGTTGGATTATGGAACTTGTATTGTTTTAGTTTTTGTTGGATTATGGAACATGTTGAATGTTGTTTGAATGTGGGACTTGTTTGAATGTAAGGCTTGTATGGTGTGAATTTGTTAAATATTTTACTGTTGTCTATGTTTGGGTGCTATTATTTGTATTGAGACTTGTATTGTAATAATTCTGGTTGATAAAATTGTTCATTTTGTGATCAGAAAATAGTCTCGATCTTTTAGGGCCGAGACCGGTATGACAATATCGGTCCCTTAGGACCGAAAATGTGGTTGTACTTACGTACATATGTCACCGAGTTGTATGTGCAATGTGCCAGTTTGGCGTGGTTTTGGTTGGACGTGTCCGAAACGTTCACATAACTCTCGAGTATGTATCTCCGATAGCTTTACATGAGTCTCGTTGACTACTAACCGAAAGTTATGTAGACAACGTAATTTGGTAATGTCTCGATTGGATGTGAACAAAAATATGGATCCCAGATCGGTTAGTTGGGGACGAAAATAATGAGATAATCTCGGTTACAGCATACCGTGAGGTGACCTAATTGCATGAATTTTATATATTCTCGGTATGTAGTAACCGAGACCATGATAACATTCTCGGTTACAGCATACTGTAAGGTCACCTTATTGCATGAATTTAATATATTATCGGTATGTAGTAACTGAGACCATGATGACATTCTCGGTTACGTCATACCGTGAGGTGACCTAATTGCATGAATTTTATATATTATCGGTATGTAGTAACCGAGACCATGGTGACATTCTTGGTTACGTCCTACCGTGAGGTTTAGGCCACCCATCCAATATGGATCTCAAGTTCTCAAGTGCCCAAACATAATTTGCATGAGTATCCGATGATATGAAAGCAAACCCAACTGAGAACATCAAATGCGTCGAAGTGATGCCAACAATCTCCAATAACGGCATTCGATACCTATTTGTTTTGTAAATGCAATCCATCAAAAGAACCGACGGGAAACACCATAGCAACTTAATTGAATCAGGATGTGACCAAAATAAATCAGTGACGATATTCATATCGGGATGCCTCCTAAGCCACCTCATCCACTTATTCTTCTCTAATATGTGCAATATTTGTTGCATTTGAGTCCTCCCACCCGCATCCTCAATTCAGAATTTTTTTCGTGCATTATATATTGTCCGCATTGTCGATACATTTTTAACATCTCTTTGCTTCAACATGTTGAGGATATCTTGTGGCTTCACATTACCCGTAGTCATCTGCACCACAACCACCTGCTCACCCTTATCCAATCTTCCTGCAAATGAGTTGTCGTCCAAGTTTTTGGCGGGGTCGTGATTGTGCCTCCCACACAAAACAGTGACATACCAAAAAGAATCAACATTTTCCTTGATGTTAATAAGGAAATGACATCCACATTTCTTTGTACCAGTTTGAGTCGTCGTCGTTTCCTCTTCCTCTTCAGTTCTTGGTGTCAAAGCAAGTTTTGTCGCTTTGGCTTTCCCTACTCTTTGTAACATTCCCCTAAATGTACTGAACCTCTCACATGCAAGTTTGACCCTTCCCCTGCACTTAATCCCTCCGGCATCAGAGTGCTTCATTACTAACACAAACTTGTTCTCACGACCAATCATTTGAAGCCATGAAATAGCCAATTCTCTAGATGGGAATGGCCTACAAGGAGTAAACGCATCCTTGTAGTCTGGAAATAAAGTTGAAACCGGCATTACTTGCAATACATACATTGTAACATTAGGACTCGACACCAATACACAGCGAATTCGCCAAAAAACCCAAAAATCCACATTGTCGGTTGTACAAGTCCGTGACTTGAAACCAACTTCGTTCACTGGGAACCGAGAGTTATGGAAGAGTGTCGGTATAAAAAAATCGAGACTTTTCCATGTGTCTCGGTCACAGCATGACCGTGACTTACGGATAAGTCTCGGTGGCTTTTTACCGAGACTTATCTATAAGTCTCGGTACTACGAGATCGAAACAATCGAGCTCATGCAACTTTGACTAAAAACATGAAAAACTAGAAAAAAAAACACAATAAATAACAACAAATACCTCTTCTTGTACCTCATCTTGCACCATTGCAGTACATTCGTCCATTTTAGGCTGAAAACAACTTCGGAATGGTTGAATTTACCAAACCCTACAATGAAAAACCAAATCATCAATGTCACTATTTTGAACAAAAAAAACAGTTCATTCGAATCTTGATATGGTTGTAAAACAATGTTACCTCACTATCGGATGATGTGAAAAGCAAGAATCGATACACGCCCGACAAACAAATACGTGGCTGTAGGTTAGAGATAAGAGATCAATGTAGTGGGGTGCCCAAAAATTTGTTTCAAGATGTGTTATGAGATTGGAGAGAGTTTATATGAATGGGCAATAGTGTCGTTTACATTAAAGTGTGATTTAGATGGGAGAATTACAAAAAATGGGTGCTTTCATTAATTGGTGGGTGCCTATAGCGGTGCTCAAGAAAAATTGTGAAGAAGGAAACATAGAAGTAGTTCTTCTATGTTTCATTTTTAAACAAGAGGAAGAAGATGACCCTCGAACCGGGCCGAACCAGACGTTGTTTGGGGATCAAACCCCTTCCCATATAAAAAAATTTAAAAAAAAATAGTTTCAATTAAAAAATCAAATAAAACATCTGAAATTAGAAAAAAAATCAGAAAAACAGATTTTTGGATAAATTAATGGAAATTGGGAATTTTTATTAAAAATGAGGATTTTGGAATTTTATCGAGGATTAAAATCGGAGATTTTGCATCGTAATGTGTATTACGATACCAAAAAATATCTAAAATCTAAAAATTTATTTTAAAGCCTAGTATAGGTTAATTTTCAATTTTGGAACACAATTTGCAGTTAAAATGAGGATCTGAGCGTTTGAGGATTTGATGTGGACTGATTTTGAGGTTTTTGAGTCGAGACAAGACTAATTAAAGTAAATAAATTGGAGAAAAATTATGGAATGATTGTGGATTCTTACCAGACTTGTAAATGAATTGTAGGACCGCAATTGGAATCCCGTGCGGACTATTTTATGGACACGGTGAATAAGAAGTGAAGGTATCATATTTGTAAGGTTAAGTAAATCCTATAGTAACCTTTACATTGTATGATTATAAAGTTCGTATAAATTGCATTGATCCTTGATATTGTATTTTTGTTGTACACACATATATAGGTGGAGAGGATAAGGTCGATTCGAGTCTCCTTATAATGTCTTCCTGACTATGTGTATTGGGTTGAACTATATAGTTTCTACTTTATTGTGTATATGAGGTAAAATTATACAGTGTCTACCTAACTGTTTGTACAGGGTAAAATTATATTATGCTTGAGAGGCTAGAGTCACTGATACTTTGCATCAAGTGGTTATCATGAGATCATGTTGAACCAGATCATGTTTTGATACACTTAAGGAACGAGACTCGTTTGGTTATCCTCTCTGGGCATGAGTCCTTACTATTGTTTACTTACCACTTTCGAAGAACATTATCAGATAGTAGTCGGATAACAGAAACGGGATAGATTCACGATTGTATTTAAATTCCTTGGATTATATTTTTTGTCTAATCTCTTGGATTATTATGCATTTGCTTAGTACAAGTGTACTAGATAGTGTGGGATTTACTTATCTGACATTATCAAATTTTATAATTGTGTAATGAATAGTTCGAGCGGTGAGAAGGGAAAGGGGAAGCTATCAGATTTTTTGTGACTTCATTGGTTCCTTTTTCTCTATGTATGTATTATTTTTGAATATTATATATATTATAAATGGGCTTTTGTGTTCGTGTGCGATTAGGATCTATTTTAGAGTTGTTGTTATGGTTTTGGGACTAATTAGAACATTGTGGAGCTAAGGTAGTAGTGGTTTAATGTGTTTGAAAACTTGAAATAGGTAAGAATAAATGTATAGCTTTTGTTATTGCAATATATATTATTATGGGTGGATTGTAAGTGCTTCGGCATTTCCACCAAGCTGAGGAGGTGCTGTCGAGAAAGTTTTATGGAATTTTGAGTATAAACTAATCAATCTCAATGAATTTATGAACTTTGGTGTTTAAGATTTAGTTTTAGAATCTTATGTGGTTGATAAATTTTCATATTTTATGATTATGATATCTTAATTTTATTCATCTATTGATAGCGAGAATAAGGCTGCTAGATTATGAGGGGAATTAAGGTAATCTAGGTCGGTCAGATGCCCTAATTAGGTGAGATCGAACATGTAAGTTAATGGAACATAAAGTTAGAAAGATAAAACATTAGTCATTGATGTACCTCGAGATACGTGTGAACTCGTCACAAGACCAATTACGTTAAGAAATTGTGTTATCAATAATGAGATAGTGGAGAATTAGTGGATTTTAAGTCATGATATGAGCCATTAGATTAGTCTCGAGATACGTGTGCACATTAAGATCAATAGCTATAACTTAACCTTATCTACATATATATAGGAATGAAATGATAAGCATGCAAATCATTTGTAAACTTGATCAAAAGAAGGAAAATGAGTTAGGGAGATAAAGATGAACATTTGTGAAGAAAATGTTGGTATGTTTGAGGAATTAATTAATTTGGGAGTGTTCTACAATTAGGTAAGCTAATTTACACAAAGTTCTGATAAAATTAGAGGTTTTAAATTATATCTGGTTGTAGGTGATTTCATAGGCTAAATTATATAAATCTCAAAATTGGAGTACTTATTTGGATTCCTTGTGAAAAACCATTAAATTTGCTATAAAGAAGTTTGAAATCCGAAGTTAAATTGGTTAAGTTATGATCAATCAAAGTGTTAGGTGTGTTCTTGAGTTTTAATTAAAAATGCATACATAAATTTATGGTTGATGAATATATATGAAGTGTATGTTGATGTTGTAGCTATGGATGATGTATTACGTCTCTGGTGGAGGCTAATAGAAGGCTTTTGGCGATGGCCATTTGGAGGAGGAAACCCAGAAATTTGAAGTGCAGAATTTTTGGGATTTCATGCGTGTAGTGCGCTACCTGTGTGTAACGCGCTAGGTGCTCTGATAATACAATTTTTCCAATTTATTAAGTTAAACTTAGACACCTTAAACAAATCAAACACCCTAACTGAGAGTCTAAAAACACTCTAAAACATATTAAATGATACCAGGTACCTATCGAGGGTTCAGGTACATGTTTGGAGGTGGCGAGAGGTTGGATTAGCTTACAAATTTGGCATGGTTTGTAAGTAAACTAATTGAGATATTTATTTCCATTTCTTTTCCATTATGTTTCTTGTTTACAGTCATTTGGGCTAATTAGCTTATTGCACTCTTAATCCCATGACTTTGTTGTTTCATCTCATTTCATGAGTTTGTTATAGTGGCATTGGTTTATGTTTAAGTGGTACTCATTGACTCTTATTCACGTGTTATGTCATTCTTGGTTGTTAAGTGTGTAAATCAAGTAGAATAGCATGATATTAGGTATGGTGTAAATCCATTCCTTTGTGCGTTAGTTATGCAATCACTTTGTTGTATTCGTAAATGGTGTTACTTCTTGAGTTGTGAAAATAGTTCTTGTATCTAGGACCATTATAGAGATGGCGCGGTACACGGGATCACTAGATTTTTGAATATGTCGGGATCTCACCACTAGCTTATGCGACACACGGGGCATGGGACTCGGGGTTGTCGGCAAGTAAATATATAAATGACTAATTATGTAGGCGTAGAGCTGAGCTCCGACCTTTGATTATGGAATAGAGTTGTTGTGATGTAATTTTATAGTCAACAGGCCCTAGATCATTACTACTTAGTTGAGTGTCAGTTTCAAGTTATTTAACTAGAATTTCTGAAAGCATAATCCTATTTCAACTTTAATTGCTATTGTTATGCTTTCAGATACTTATGAATATATTTGGAAATGTGAATAAATGTCTCTCAGTGTTACTTTATACAGTACTATACTTATCGTCCTTTTTTAAGACGGTGGTGCAGATACCTTAAGTAGCAGACTAGGGAAAGACATGATCCATGAGTAGTTTTAAGCCGACGGAGGATAGTTACTGCTACTTTTGTAGGTGATCATTTTGGCGTATCTATTACTTATGTCTTTTTGCACTACTTTGGGTTGAAGATTAGGTTGAGAGACTAAACTTCCCTACTATTTGATGTATTACTTTGGTTGGTATATATAATCATCTTTTTACCTGATTTCAACAGTAGGTGTTTTTTTAAAAATGTTTTTGCTAATTTTATTAAGTCTTTCGCTGATAAGTAAAATAATGTTAATAACTTCTTAGTGAACTCAGTAAATCATAATTAAATCTAAATAAATAAAGTCTATGTTAAACATGTGTAACGATGCGAATGGGATGTATAGGCTGACTAATACGTGGTTAAGTCCTATGTAGCGTAGGTTATGGCTTAATGATGGGATTAGGCTAGGGGATACCCGGTTCGGGGAACCAAGCACATTTACTATCTCAAACTATATATTCGAGATCATTTTCAGTCGTCTCTCATTCGATAATCCTAGAGAATAAGATTGAGTTTTAAATCGTAGGAGTATGCATACCAATTCCTCTTTCTCCAGGGACGACTTTTCTACCTAGCAAAACTTTCCAATGTCTAATCACTTATGTCTATAGGGAAGTAATCTTTAGCTTGCAAATTAAGTGACTATTTGCGTCACTTCATAATTACCTGAACAATTCAAAATTCAAGTTTCGCTGCATTCTAACTAACAACGTCTGATAGGGATAACATAATTAGAATAAGTGCCTTGGTTGATTTTGAATCCAACCCCAAATTCCTTGCCAGTAACTGTCCCAAGTATGACCTTTGGAACATGGCAATGAGATTTTTCTTTCTAGGTACTTTGGGTCTAATTTCCCAGTGACGTCAACCTCCATGAATAATATAAAGCCCTTAATGACCTATATCCAATGTAACTAGACAACTAAAGGATTTGAGGAGTTCTTCCCACTCCTCATTACTCTCTAAAATGCTTGTAGCCAGTAACGGTTAGCCACAACATACAAAACCACGAGTCAATAGCTCTATTTTTCATGAGGCCCATCACCATCCCTTTGTTCTCTTTCCTATTCCAAATGACGTCCAAGGCAGTAGAACTCTTGACTTACTACACTTGGTATGCATAATACATCCTAGTTTTAACGATACCTTGAGGTGTGTCAGTACTTAAGTCTATCAATGTAATTAAACTCCTTCCTTTTGACTATTTTCTTGTAATTGATGCAGTCACAAGCCTAACGGTGCTTTGAAATCAAAGCTTCAACTTTCATACTACGCATCTAAACATTGTAGAATTGGTGTTGATGTTCTTAGCAGGAAAAAGATAAGTAAAAGTTTAACTCATATCATTGACATGATATGCTAAGTAAATTATTGGCAATAAGAGGGACATGTAATGTATTATGTAGTTAGAGATGAGGAGATAACTAGTCAGCCTTAATGGATCCAATATGGGAGATGTTAAGAATGTTACCATTCCCTACTGTGAGAGAATTATATATGTATAAGAGGACTTGTTATATAGTTGATTCACATTATGAGTCACATGAGAAGAAGCTCCATTATCAACATACCAGGCCTGATCAGCCATTGATTCTGGTGAAGCAACATAATGATTTCCAGCAGGAGCAGCATAGAAAGCATTATGATTTGCAGGACGAAACTGAGGAGGAGCATTGAAATTATGATTGCCCTGAGCTTGCTAAACATTGTTCCCATATGCTAGATTAGTCCTAGTAACAGATAGATGCCTAATATCCAGTCTTTTTACAAATTTTACAGATAGGTCTGTTATTGATATATATACCACGACCTCGACCTTTGTTGTTCCTGCCTCCATTAAAACCTCCTCTATTAGCAATACTTCTTCCCTGGCTAGAAAATTGTCCATTCTCTACTTGCTTGCCATTTCCATTGATTGATTTCTCAAACACAACATTAGTAGTAGGTGTGACATTCATATTACTTAAATTGACAATCGCATTATGAACTTATTGCAGTCTAGCTTCAAATCCCAATAGAGAAGCATACATCTCCGGCCAAGTTAAATATGGTCTTTCTTGCAACACTGTTGAATACGTTGTGTATTATGTATCAAGTCCAACTAGAACACTTGCATTTAAGTATAATTCAGCCATTGGAGCATCAGCTAAAGCAAGACTGTCTGCATTTTCCTTTAAAGTTTGCAAATACTGCAACATGTTCTTGTTTCCTTTTCTTGCTGTAAGAATAACATTTCTAAAAACTTGAATTCTAGATTTGTTTTGAGCACCACACAGGTTTTCTATTACTTTCCACACTTCATGTGCAGATGAGTATGCAACTCTCAAGATCTGAGAAGTTATAGCTGGTGTGAGAGAATTCAGAATGATACCAGTTTCTTGATCAGACTTAGGTGGACATAGAATTTATCCTAACAATATACCATCTAAATTATATCCTCTAGTGGCAGGCATTAATAGAGTTTTCCACTACAAGTAATTCGTTTCATCTAGCTTAACATACATTGATTGGCTCAAAGAATGACCAAATGGAGCAATAACCTATCGATCGACTTGCTCAACTTGGTGTAATTGAAGGAATCACAGTTGCATTATCAGATCCATTCATTGCAATCCCTGCTCCCTTCATCTCTGCACCAGATCCAACCATCGTTATTCCATTTCCAAACATAGCTTCAAAACCAGGTTGAAAAGTCCCAATCTCATCAATTCCAGTGGTTTCGACATTCCTAGCTACTCCAGTGGATGATTCAAACACCATCAATGAATTCATTTGAGCTTGTCTTTATGAATGCAGTGATGGATCGTCTTCCATGGTAATTGAAGCCTTTTGAAGCTCTGATACCAAATGAGATTTCATATAAAAATCAATAACCGTAAAGTTGACGCATCTTATGTGCTCTGAACAATCTTTTTCAAAGTTGTTTCATTCATCCTTTATATAGTATAATTTTGTACATATGAGATTTAATCACAGCCTTACACTTGTCCATCTCAGCTAACTAATTTAGTTACACTTGAATACTCACATGACTTACATTATACACTTCACTCAACTCCTTTACAAAATACAATTAATGTGTTATTCTCACCGGTCGCCTCTCGAGCTAGAACTTCTAAATCATAATGTTCGTAGAACTTTTCCTTAACACATCCTCATTAACTGTAGCACAAACACATGTATCTCTATCCTTACCCAGCCTGTCCACTCCTTGCCCCTTGCTCTGACCCCGATTCGTGCCTATCTCGATTCCTGCCTTTTCGGTCTTAAGTCTGCCAGTGTTGTTTGCAGGCATTGGAAGTGTAGATACGCCCCTTCTGACAGCTCAGTTCTCACAGCCTTTTCCTATCCTCTCAGCCCTAATAGTCTGGTCAATTGACACCACTCTACTGAAAATATAGGTGCCGCTACATGAGGCCAAATATGTTTTATATGTCACAACCCTCACGAAGACTTACTATAACGTCGAAGTCGTTGCCTGAGTCTTAAGGGGTGAGAGTATCTTAGTCAATTTATGAGTGTAAAATATGACCACGTCGCATAAATTTTGGAATGAATATGCCTTAGGTATAGCGTACAACATCGCGCATGTCATCTTAATCTCTATCAGGCTCTGACTATATATCATCGTAGTGCATATTGAGTTGTTAATCCTGAATCGACTCCGTAATATGTGTATAGTATAATACAATCAAAATATAACATGTATATAACCCTCATGCTACTCGCTTTGCTTTTGTTTCCCAACTAAAGGTTGTACATCAGGTTCTTCGGGTTTCCACTTTAAGGTTTGTTTGTTAAGTTTACTAAAGTTTCCTTACTTCGAGTTTTTTCAAAACCTAGGCTCTGATACCAACTATAACGGCCTCAAATCGCAAGGAAACCCAAGCACTGCCATGTCATCATATACGTCACTAAGCCAACCATGTAATTACGCGCTTATCAATGACGGCCCTCGACCTAACCTCTATTTCTTTCCATTTTTCGAGCTACTAAGCCATTTTCAAGTCTTTGTATGTCTTTACAAGAATAATCGACTAAGTTACGTAGTTTCTACAACTTTTTATTTATTTTCAGTTTAATAAATATGGCAGAAGACTTTAAGCATTAATGAAAGTAAATTAAACAAGTTTAATATTAATATAATTCAACCTACAAGGTGGAAACCTAGTATTATAGATGCCATGCATATAAATAAGGCGACAAAAATCAATGAAATACATATATACATGTATCAGTGTTCTAATAATCCCCAAACCCAACAAAAGAATACAATATATTTATAACATACCTACGAGTATGCAAAGCAAGCATCCAAGCTCAGAGGCAGTCGGCGTAAATCCCCTTGCCTTAAACTCATAGATAAGATCTGTAACTTACCCCAATGAGACAAGTTCTTATGAGTAAGTCCTAGAGAAATCCACATAGCATTCAAGAAATTCGCTAAACAGGTAAACTAATGTCTACATATCATGCAATTTCAATAAAATAAATAAAACATGGGCGAAGCATGATAATAGGACACTTCGATAGTGATAAGCAAGGTACTGAAAATAAAACATGATTTTACATCCGCTGTTACCGGGATCCCATCAACACACATCTACATTGACCCATCCCCTACACCCGCTAACGATAAATAAAACCATGTGTATTAAAAACAAGCGACAGGACCCCATCATTATGTGCCCCGCAAGCCCATCACCTTAATGCCCTCCGATGGTTGGATTATTCCCTACGACCATCAACACGTGCGATCATGTAAAAACAATCACGGTTGCAAGCCATCGAGTTCGCGTCACGCTCGTGCAAGTGTTTAAGTCATCAGATAAAACAATACACGCGCGAATATCGAAAAACAAAATCATGAACTGAGATTACCAAGAATGAATTTAAATTATAATAAACATGAATCTTGTGGAGCATTCTCATGGATTTACCTACTTGAAATAGACAAAAAGCACACTCCAAAATGCCTTGTACATTCCTCGAAGTGCGACCTCACACCCACTTATGAATCCCCATGCCCCGATGTCCTAACAAGCCTAATTGGGTGTGTTTTAGGTCAAGTACATGAGTTTTAAGTCATGT
The DNA here is from genome assembly GCA_039657325.1 of Stephania cephalantha. Lineage (NCBI taxonomy): Eukaryota > Viridiplantae > Streptophyta > Magnoliopsida > Ranunculales > Menispermaceae > Stephania > Stephania cephalantha. The sequence goes on along the minus strand of CM077570.1, from coordinate 34,382,576 downwards.
GAAAAAATAAGCTCCATATAAAATTGCAAGAATTGGGTAGCACATTCCCTAATCTGAGGAGTGTGCTCATTGACTGGGGAGCGTGCTCCCTAGCATGGAGCCTAAAATTTCCCAAATCGGAAATTTTGGTTTCTCCCCTCCAATCGACTAGGCACCCTCTATTTTGTCCAAAACCACTTGTACTCACCTCACAAGGTCAAACAACCTTTAAACAAATTTGCATCAACGATAAAGATTAAACCATGCATGATTATCAAAACCTCAAGAACACCAAGAACATGAGAGAAATCAGTTTTGGTTCTTGCTTCAAGTTGAAAGCCAGTGATGCAATCTCTTCAAATTAAATTAAACATCTAAGAGAGCCCAGTTTGTTGAATAACTCTTTTAATGTAAAAAATCTCTTTCTTTTGGCATTCATGATTCATCAAAATCAAGTAAAGGAGCTGGGGTTTTGGTACCTAGGCATGGTTCTCTGGAGAATATGATAATTCTTTGTGGATTCTTCCCAACTTGACTCTAATTTGATCTCCCTTGATTTGAGAATTTCCCTATTGTTTTTCTTCTCCAAAACGATCTCGTGGACCTGTTCTCTCATGCATGAACTAAGTAGAGATATATGTATATCTATATACACATATGGAAATTCTACAATGGTAACTTTATAAAATCACCATGGATAGTGATTTAAAATTCTCACCATAAGATTTAGATCTAATGGCGATTATGAAAGCTACATTTTATGACTCTTAAATGTATGCACGAATTCCAAGAAGGCATATTTTCCATTAGATCTAAATTCAATGGTAAATATATAAAATCACCATTATGGTGATTTTTTTTCAATCACCATGGTAGAACTACCTATATGTGTGTGTGCGCGCTCGCGTGTACATTAAGGCTTGCATCTAGCCTCACTCACATCTTGCCTCATTAACACATCTCAAAGTTGATCTACGGCCTAATTTAGGTCTTTGCATGCAAATCATAGATTTCCACTCATCTCTTCATGTGTGTCATCTCTATATGAGATCCATGGCTCATGTTATTTAGATTCCTTACTTTACGTTTCATTATTAGATGTTAACTTGTGAAAATTGGGCCAAATCTCATTATCTTAGGCATATTACATTGTTTATGTAGCTTAGCTTATGAATTTATTTACTTGCATAAGTACCATTGCCTAACTAAGCCACCTATTATTCGACTATGCAATGTCCTGCTTGCGTCTGCCCATATCTCGAGGTGCACTATAAGCCCTTTATCACTTATTTCTTTATGACTTAGGATTAAATTGATTCGCCTATCATAGCTTAGGATTTATTCTTTGACATTGTTTGGAATTAATTAAGTTATCCTAGTGTATCCATATACCGGTCTACCCGATACCCGCATCGACATGCATCTCAAGGCGGTATACCTGTCACACTAATTCTCGCGAAACGTGAAATTAACGCACATATGATGTATTGTAATAAATTTGAATATAAAACATTCCAATTAGGTCAAGCACCAAACATAAATAACATTTTCACCCCGGGTCTCACACTCTAGCTTAACCGAGTTGAGCACGTCAAATCTGAATTACGAGTCATTAATCCATACATATATTTAGAGCTTAATCCGATTTAATTAATTCGGGCAGTCATATACGCGGTCTGACAATGACGCGTGGCCGAGGTATATTTTACATTTGTTTGGTGATTGCATAGTGTACTTATGTGTGTAGATTACTAAATCACATTCTCTATCTATTTGTAGGCATTCAGTCGTGAGTGGAGTCTTACCTTGGGATGCGTGAGAGTAGGACCAGGGTAGAGAGTAATATGGTGAGTCTCTAATTTAACTTCATATATCAATGTGACCAACTATAAAAGTCTCTTGGTTATGAATTAAATTAAATCAAATCAAATTAGAAAGCCTAAAGTTTCCACTTAAAAGAATAAACCCTTGATAAGCCTAAGGTATGCTCATCTCACCTAGATCCTAGGAAAATCAAGTATGTTTGTTTGTTAGAGACCAAGAGTTAGTGGAATGTAGGGACTAATGAAAATCCTTAGATGTAGTTAGAGATGGACAATTGGTTTAATGATGAGAGGCTAGGATCAAGTCCCCTTTGAAAACTATAAATAGAGGCATATGCTCTCCATGACAAAACATGCATGAAGCATTCCCAAACTTGAGAGAGAATTCAGGATATTGAGAGATAGGATCGATCTTGTGGATTGGAGAATTAAGAAGGAGAAAGGGAGAGCTATGGAGACAACAACTCAACTAGAAGACTAGTTCAAGCCCTAGGTTGCTTCAATTCTTTGCATTGTATCAAATTATTGAGCAATTAAGTCTTTGAAACATGAGCTTTTGATTTTACGCAAGAATCAGAGCCTTTTATATTGATTTTGTTCAAATGTAAGCGTCTTTTGATTTCCTTAATCTCAATTTACGAATTTGAAGGTTTTTACCGAATTGGAGTTTTTGAAATGGTTCTGATTTTCCTAAATTCAGAATCGAAGATGAGGTTATTTTTAGAAACTAAGTTTATAATCAAGTTCCTTGTTAAATTCCACTCAATCTACTATCAAAAATTCCTAGAATTGATTTTGATTTGATCAAGATATGACTTTTCTAAGTTTGCATTTTTTTCTTGACAAAATTTTGATTATTCTTGTTTAAATGCATAGAGTTTTTTATGGTTTTATGATAATATCAAAGTGTAAGCTATCATTATTTTTCGGAGAATGCGTCGGGCCCTTGGAGGTGGAGGGTGAGGGTTTCAGGCGATGGAAAAGGCCATTCATGTGGTGGGAACCCAGAATTAGAAGTGCAGAATTTTCGGTTCTAGTGCGCTAATGAGGTGTTCTAGCACGCTAATGGTTCTAGACATAAAAAAAATCTGCAATTCTTCTAAGTGTTCGAGACGCTATAACTAAGTATAAGCCCCTCTTAAATTGATCAAATACACTCTAAATAGTACCCAAACACCTTCGGAACATAAAGAGTAATATCGAGATATGGGACGCGAGTTTGGAGTGGTCGGGGGCCGGTTAGGCTTAGAATTTATGTGCTTTAATGGTAAATAAATTTGTCGGTCAATTATTTCCGTTTTACTCATAATTTAGTCTTGTAACACAGTCACTTAGAATTTTTTACTGGTTTTAACTTCTCAATATCATGACTTGTATATGTGCATTTTATGCATGTTTTATGGTTTCAATAAATTATGGTTTGATTTGATCTATGGCATTCTTTCTTTTAATATTCATAGCATGTTGGATTCTTCACTATTGTTGATCTGTCTCTTGTATGATTTTCTAAATAGCATGTTATAGTGGTGTTGAACTTATTAGTGTTGTTGACTTCCATGTTCATATGTATGCTCTTTAAGAACAATGTCTTAGTGAATCTATAGTTCAAGATTGTACTAAAGTCCCTTTAGAGTAGTCTACGAGTCTAGGTTCCCTGGATACATTACAATGTGTTGGCATACGGGGTCAGATTCCCTGGGATGTCGACACCCAACCTAGCTGATGTGGCGTAGCTCATGGCTGGTTGTTGGAGTCTCCTATTAGCTTATGTGATGTAACTCACAACCTATATATGCTATATACAAGCTGATGTGATGAAGCTCACGACTAATCGAACCTAGATTTGTGATTTGTATGATTTACTCTGTCTATTATCTTTTCGTATACCGTGGTAATTACTTATATATAACGTGGTAATTACTTACATATGTTTCTTTCAGCTTACTTTTTCAGCTACTTATATGCTTTTAGTTACCTATCTTTTTATATTTGAAAATGTGATAAATGGCCACATGATTTACTTACTGGAATCGTCTTCTTTGGTGATAATTGCATATTTGACGAGTAGCAGACCAGAGAAGGAGATCGGCGATTATCTATAAGCCATCAGTGATTAGTTGCTACACTCTTTTGTAGGTTTTACTTGATGTATTTACTTACTATGTCTTTGTACATTTTGGGTCGCATATTGGGTTGAGATACTAGACTCCCCGATTGATACATGTATTAAACTACTTTTCTTCATCTTTTGATTTACATGTAATCATTATTTCCTAGTTTTCACATATAGGTGTTTAATATTTTCTTCCACATTTAAAGTATGACTTATGCTAAATAATTAAACTGTTAAAAAGTTTTAATTAGCTATGATATTCACAAATAATGATATATGAAAAAAATACTTATCTTGAACACGAGTAATGAGATGAATATGACAAAAAAAAGCTGAGTAATTTGTTGTTAAGTCCTACATGGCATGGATTAGGGCTTACTGACAAGATTAGGTCGCATAGTATAATAGCCCGAATTAATTAAACTAGGATTAGCGTTAGTCTCAGGAATTAACGGCCGTAATTTAGGCGTTACGTGGACAACTCGGTTGACTCAGACACGAGAACTGAGGGTATATGTTATGTATGGGTGATAATTGTTTATAATGCGCTGTTTAAAATTATTATTTATTGTATTGCATCGTATGTGTCACTACAAAAAATGGCCAAAATAATGTGGGAGAAATCCTTTGATATTTGCTTACTTTATCTTCACTAATTAGATTAGCAAGGGATTTTGCAAGGGAAACAGTCGTAGCTAATTTGCTCCATGCTAATTCGGATTTGTGAGGGGTATCAGACCCCGTTACATAATAGTGAGGGATTAGAGAGGCACAACTCATCGCTATTCGGTGTGTTAGAATACCCAATTTGAACGCCAAATAGCGAGGGATTAACGTCGTTGCCAATTTGCAAGGGAAAGCCATTGCTAAATTCGTTGCAAATTTACGAGGAACTGGTGTCCCTCGCTAAATTGCGAGGGATTCCCATTGCTATTTCTATTGCAAACTTGCTAGAGTGGTGCCATTTCGTAACAAATCAATCCCTTGCTAAACCCGTAAGTAATTGCAAAAAAATGTTTTTAAAAAAAATAGTACAACGATTTTAAAAAACCTGTAAGGAGCCCAAAAACATTTTAAAATCTAAAATGTTCTACATAAATATAAGAAAGACCTAAATAAAGTATCAAAATAGCAAAACAAGACACAATACAACAAAAAATCACCATAAATACGACTACAAGTCATCAAGTTCATTCGAATGGGATGACTCATTCACGTCGCCCAAATCATGTGTAGATGCCAGAGATGGTGCTGAAAGTGGTGTCATTGGTGCCGATATCAGTACTGAAGGTGGTCGCAAAGATGATGGTGATGGCACCAGTGCTGGTGTCGATGCTACAGTCGGATGTTATGTCGATGGTCCAGAGGAAGTATTGCTTACAAAATAGATATTAAGTCACTCCATCAATACTTCCTCCATTCGCGAGTATCGAGCTTGCATCTCCTGCATCTGCTCATGATCGAAGTCTCTTTCCTGTGGTAGTCTGACCTAAGCTGGTTAATGGTCAATGGTCTCCTCGTGAGTTGACATAGGTTGAGAAGAACTCACCCCAGCATCGCGACGTCACCTCTGTGTTGATCCAATTCCATAAGTCTGCCCCTTTTCTTCATGATGCACGATTGAATAGTAGAGCTCTATATCGCCGATCGGTGTGTCATGAGTTTGCGATAGCTATATGAGGTCATTTATTGATTTCTGCACCAAAAATTCATATATTTACAAAGGAAACTCCGACCTAAAATTTAGCAAGGGAATAAGTTCCCTCGCTGAAATTCGTCGCACGACCCTCGCAAAATTCTTCACAATTAGTTTAAATGGTCAAAATTGAAAGTCATCGCAAATCCGTCGCTAAAGTCTCTCAAATTTGTAATGACCATTACCCCCTCACTATTTTGGCTATTTTTGCAGCATGTGTACGTCGCTATCAGGTGAGTTGGTGTGATAAACAGGTAGTTACATTGGGATATATGTCGATGTGGGTATCTAGTAGGTGTTACCTGGGGATGTTAGACTAATATAAATAGTAGGATATGGTGTATAATTAAGACTATTGCCTAAGTTAGTTCTTTCAATAAATTTAAAACATAGGGTACCTCGAGACGTGTGTCGGGATGCGAAGCACTGGGTACCCAGTAATCGGGTGTTAGTGTGACTACAAAGATGTTAAATATATGACTAAACACACAAACCATATGTAATTATGTGACTATAAGGATTAATTTGATTTAAGATAAAATAAAGTCTTATAGTTGGATAGGAATTAATTGAACCCTTTATCAACCAAGTGATAATCCTAGATTGAAGAAACTAGGCAAGATTTTTCACTGATTTGTGTCACTGTAGATATGTACTGCTTAATTAGGAACCCCAAGATAGTCCTTGACATACGAGCAGCACATTAGATCACAAGAAAAGTATAAATACAACGATCTAGTAGGATTTATTGTGGTTCCACTCAATTATACATGCAAATCAAAGAGAGAGAAGCTGGGATTTGAGACGTTAAAAGTTAGATCTTAGCATTTGAGATCAAATTTAGGAGATCAAACTCAAGGTAATCAACTTCTCTACTTCCAACACATGAAAATGAGTTAAATTTTTGAAAGTTTGACAAAAATGAATTTTGATGCTAGCTTACTATTTTAAGGTGATCTTCAATAGATTATTAGTCATTTACAACAACTAATTTATGTTTTAAAATTAATATTGGTTCAAATTGTGGAAATTGGAAAGTATGGATGAATGTGTTAACTTTTTGAAAATTGATTGAAATGGTTGTTCTGTGTTGTAAATGGAGTGTTTGGAGTCCCCATTGAGTGGAGAATAGATTAGCAAGGCTGGGGATACCCATTTGGGGTGTTGGGGGCAAGATTGTCAAATTGAGAATTCTATCACCTAGCACGAATAGCGCGTTATCCAGCCTGGGTGTGCCACCGTTCTTCGAAATGAAGAACAATATCGCGCTAGGTGCGCGCTAAGCCAGCCACCTAGCGCGCCATTGGCAGATAAAAACTTAATTTAAGGGTTTTTTTGGTGTTTTTTAACTTAATACATACCCAATTACTATTTGGTTTCTGGGGTTCATACGCATCGAAAAATTGAAAACAATTTTTGAAAACCTCAATTGAATCGAAAATGAGTTCCATTAAGCTAGATCTACAAAAGTAAACCATACCTTAATCCATGATTTCATTCTCTAATTGTTCGATCTCCAAGACGTTCAAGCTCCCATCCTCTATCGAAAATCCAGACATTAATGGTGACCACAATTTGAAGTGCTAGCCCCTAGAGAAATAGAAAACGTTTTTCTTTATCTCCCAAAATCTAGAGAACTCAAAAATTAGCGAAAATGAAAAATCTTTTTTTCTTTTTAGGGTTTCAACCTCTATGTATATGTGTAGATAAGTCCTCACTTAAAATACTATTCGTAATACAACTATCGTATTTAGGAAGTTTAAGCAAATTACACATACACCCCTATTAATAAGTTATTATATAACAAATTGTAAGGGATTTTATGTCATGAATTTTATCATATAAAATTCATTACTCAAGACCAATTGAAATTATGCAAAGCCATTTTTCGTGTGCACCCCAATAGGTCCATGCGACGTTGGCAGGGAACTTAAACAATTTTGGTACACAAGTCATAAGCCGTCTCTAGTAAGGCATTATAACTACCTAAGTAGCATGAATATTAAAATCGATACAACCTAATGAATAACATATATCATATCCTTTTTTTGTGCGATATCCTTTGATTAAACATAAGGCTTGGAAAGTCACCCTTAATGTTCAATCGTACTAGTCTTGATATTTAGGAAGACTAAAACAATCAAAATGACATTGATCATATCAATTCACTTAGACATGGCCATTTAACAGTCTAGCATATCGAGGGACCCACTGATATCTTTCTCTATACGAGATGGATAAATTATATTTTGATTACACCTTCACATATTATTCACATGGTAACCAATCACAATCTTTATAATCATCATGTTAAAGACAACGTTTGATTATGTCAAATTACAATGGTCCTAATATTGAAGTCTATGGTAATCGCAAGTCTAAGGACTAAATGATATACCTATCATGAGTAACACCTATGATTTAATCCTTATGGTGTTCTCAAAGCGAGTCGGTCCAATACCTTGTTCCCTGACAAGTACTCATGATCTCAATTTGTATACTTATACGCATGATCATCACATGACCATCAATCAAGATTCACACTAGTCTTAATTCATTATAGTTCCGAGTATAATGACCGACTATGGACATTTAGGATGTTTCAACAAATACACGTGGATCTTACTACAAGGTAAACATGCAATCACTTATAATAAAACAACAAATGAAAACATCTACTTTATTAAATAATATTATAAGATAAACAATGTTTATAGATTGATCTAGGGCACATTCCAAAAAATTACTTATAAACATACTAAAAACATAAAATTGGACTTCAATGGACTAGGGGGACCAAAGCTCAGATATCGGGGAGCTAGGCGAGGTCAGATTTAGGAGTCCAGGGATGTCGGGGCGCGTATTGAGGTGCGTAAACCCATTGGAATGTCTCACGGAATTTGTGGTTTTGTTTTATCGATAGCATACATATGTGACTACTGGTGGCCATACATGGGTATCACTCTAATTTCGATTTGCATATATATTGGTTGTGGCTAAATCACTTGCATGGGTTACTTGTGTTTTGTGCTCGTGTCGACAGTAGTAGAATATATTTGCGACCGTCGGGAGTGATTTAAGGTGTTCCATTAACTTGAAATTGTTGGGTTTTTGGGGTTCATATGCAGCGAAAAATTCAAAACAAATTTTGAAAAACCCCAACAGGATCGAAAATAAGTTCCATTAAACTAACTCTACGAAAGTAAATTGTACCTTATTCCTTGATTTCCTTTTTGATTGTTCGATTTTCAAGACGTTCAAATGCGCGTCCTCTATTAGAAATCCACATAAGAACGGTGACCATAATTTGGAGTGCTAGCCTCAAAAGAGATTGAAAATGATTTTTCTTTCTCTCCCTAAATCTAGAGAACTCAACAAATTGTAAAATGAAAACCTTATTTCGTTTTTTGGGTTTCACCCTTTATTTATATGTGTAGATAAGCCCTCACTTAAAATCCTATTCATAATACAACTATTGTATTTAGGCAGTTTAAGCATATTACACATATGCCCCTATTAATAAGTTATCATATAACAAATCGTAAGGGCTTTTATGTCATGAATTTTATCATATAAAATTCATTACCTTGGACCAATTAAAATTGTGCAAAGCCATTCTTTGTGTACGACCCAATAGGTTCATGCGACGTTGGTAGTGAACCAAAAACAATTTTGGTACACAAGTTATAAGCGGTCTCTAACAAGGCATTATGACTACCCAAGTAGCATGAATATCAACATAGATACAACCTAATTAATAACGTATATCATATCCTTTGGTCGTGCAATATCCTTTGATTAAACATAAGGCATGGAAATTCACCCTTAATGTTCAATCGTACTAGTCTCGATTTTAAGGTAAACTGAAAAACAACCAAGTGATCATATCAATTCACATGGATTTGGCCATTATCCGTCTATCTTATCGAGGGATCCACTGATATCTCTCTATACGAGAGTGACAAATTCTATCTTCATTACACACCTTCACATATTATTCACATAGTAACCAATCACAATCTTTATAATTGTCCGGTTAAAGACAACATTTGATTATGTCAAATTATCATGCTCCTAATATTAAAGTCTATGGTAATCTCAAGTTGAAGGACTAAATGATATACCTATCATGGGTAACACCTATGACTTAGTCCATGTGGTGTCCTCATAGCAGGTCGGTCCAATATCTTATTCCCTAACAAGTACTCATGATCTTGATTCGTATCCCCATACGCATGATCATCACTTGACCATTAGTCAAGATTCACACTAGTCTTAATTCATTATAGTTCCCAGTATAATGACCGACTAGGGACATTTAGGATATTTCAACAAATACCCATTGATCTTTTTATAAGGTAAACATGCAATCACTTATAATAAAACAGTAAATAAAACCTCTATTTTATTAACTAAAATTATAAGATAAACAATGTTTGTAGATTGACCTAAGGCACATGCCCTAACAGAAATAGCGTCTGGAAGGGGTTAATCTGTTAACTGCATTTAGGGTTTAGTCACTGTAAGTATGCAAGTATATACGTGGTTCCCATCTTGTTTTATTGATTACCACGGTTTAGGTCATGGTTGTCTCAGATTATTTGATTGTTTATTTATTATTGTTGCTTTATTTTCGAGTCTTCTTTATTGATATGTGTTGTTACATTCATAGGAATATATTACTGTTGTCAGGTGTTATATTTGTATGTCTCATAGTTTGTCAGTTTTATTTCATGAATATTGTGTGGACTTTTCTTGGGATTTTACTCACTGGACTTGTCAATGTATTTTGTTGGATGACTGAGTGCAAATCCTTTGACGAGTAGGGGTAAGGGCAAGGGCAAGGAGGTCTCTGAGATAGAGACGTCAGCTCGTGTTTGTCTACAGTATGTATATATTTATGTTTTGTTGGATTTTAGGGACTGTAGAACACTAAATACATGTATATGGATCTTTCGTTGCACTTATTTCGCCTTTGTTATATACATGGTATTATTTTGATGGGTTTTCCACTACTTAGGATTATTAAATATTGCATAATTTATTCACTTAAAGACTTCCACAGTAAAATTTTAATATAACTTGATAAATTGATTAATTGGCTAATTAAATACTAATATTTAAATGAAGACTTCCGTTGTTTAACATCTTTATGTAACATGATAGACTAACTAACTAACTAAACCAATTAATTTAATAATAATTAAAGAATAATTAGTTAAGCTAGGATTTATCATAAAACTTGTAAGCAACAAGTTTAGTCGTAGGGCATCATTGGTAAGCAGGCCACTACATAGCGAGGCTTGGCGACGTAGGATGCGATGTGGCAGGTCTCGCGGCAGCCTCGATATTTGTGGCGGCCATAGGTAGTGCTTTGTCTTTTAGGAAGGGGGTCGTTACAATAACCCCATTATTTGATTTCTATATTTTTTTAAAACCAATAAGAAAAATCAAATTAGGGGCTGTCTTTTTTCTTTTTTTGAAGAAAATAACATGAATTACTCTGAAATTTGAAAGAAAAGCATTTCAAGATCCATTGATCTTCGGGACAAAGAGTATTACCAAATAGTAGGACTCAAACCCACATAAAACACAATAAAAACCAAAGTAAACATGATTCAATACCTAGAAATTCAAGAAGAATCACTAAGTTTGATCCAATACCCAAGCCTCCACAAGTTCTTCTCTAAAGCAAAAGTTAGTTTTCATCTCACCTTACACTCCTATTTATATCTTGGGGGTACTTTTGTTCAAAAATTAGCTCAAAACTCTAAAATTCGTCAAAATTTGTGTTTCAGAAGGTGGCGTCATATGTGGGCGCTAAAGCGCCAAGCTCAGCTCCAGGTGTCAGGGCAGAAAAATTTTGAAATGGCAGTTTGGCGCTGGGGTGCCGAGACTGGGACCTATGAGGGCACTAAGGCGTCAGGTTCAGCTCTGGCTGTTTAAGCCACTGTCGCGTGGCGCTGACCTTGTTCTGGCTTTGAGGCACCAAGTTCAGCGCCAGCTGTTTTTTGCCGCTGTCCATGGCGCTGCTGACCTTAGGGTCTGGCGCTGAGGTGCGTGGGTCAGCGCCTAGTGCTGGAAACTGGTCTTTTCGTTCCTTCTACATGCTTCGACTCCTCGATTTGCTCCTCGATCTTCCCAATTTTCTTGTTATCCCCTTTTATTATCTTTTGGACCTAGTAAACATACAAAATACCCCAAATGAGTATATGCTCATGATTTATTTGCCAAGATGTTAAGTAACTACTACTTAAAAACACATAAAAATATGTTACGCATCACACCCCTAAACTTGAGACTTTGCTAGTCCCTAGCAAAGAAGCAATAACAAAATTGTTGCAATTTATTTAAACCAAGTAACTAACAATGACATCAATACAAAGTTCAAACATACTAGGTACATAGAAATGAAACTATTCAAATATGCACTTATCCTTATCTCCCTACCTTAGTAGCGTCTTTCAGTCTCAAATTCAAATCAAATATTGACTTAACCCAAGGCCTTTCAATTGCCTAAATACTCAGCCTTTCAATCCAACATTCACAAGAATGCACTTTCGATAACCCAAATGCAAATTCGAGAGTTCAACATCAACTTCTAGAGAGAGTCCACGAAAATATTTGGAATCTCAATAATTTTTCATTCAAAGCATCAACTTCCAAGAGATTTCATATGCTCATTTTTTTTATCCACTATTCACTATCATCAAACTTAAAAGACCGATAATATTTATGTCTTTAATAGGTTGCAATGGAGCCAATGGCTTGAATTATAAATAAATAAAAAATGGATAGTTAAGCTCAAACAAGTTAAAGAGACCTCACAAACTCTTTTCTTACAAAAATAAAGCACTTATAAAGATAAAACTCACAAAAATTGCAAACTTTTCCACTGATTTGGGGTTTCATTCTTCACTTTTCCATTTCATCACACTATTCCATATTTTACTTTTTCTTTGAGTTTTATTTGGTGGATTCATTTATTTTCTTTTGACATTCCTCGTTTTCGGGTTGATTTCACTTTTTCACTCAAACTTTAAAAGCTCTTTTCATCATGGATAAGGGTTGCTCATCATCCTAACTCCTCTCTTGAATCCCTTAAGTTCAAAATTTATCGTCTAGAGTAGATCTTGAACAATTTCTAAAATCTCTTAATCCTCATTAAGACCCGCCTACTTTAATTTTATCCCATTTTTCTGTTGGCATAGGTCCTTCCTCACACCGGGCTCCTACGAAAAATCATTGGTCTAATTAAGCTAGACACTAAAGCACATGGGCTCTCTACTCAACCCTAAGTATCTCGCCTCATCGGTTTGATAAAGATTATATCCTACATTGTCAGCCATATAGGAAGAGAATCAAAAGAATTACATTTATTTTCTTTTTCATGCACATGCTCACAAAAATACCGGATGATGCATTCATTCCCAAAATAATTGTCAAAGCATGCAAGACATTCACCCCCAAACGTACTACGTTCATTGTCTTAATTAACCCCAAAACATGCCAACAAAGTGTGAGGACAAGAACAAATACCAAATAAAATAGCAGTTATAAAGCAGTCAAGATAGTACAAAAACAAAGAATCATATATGAAATAGAGTATGTAGACCAATACTCCCCTGAATAATATAGCTTAACGCTCAGATAGAAAGAAAGAATATTAATCGAAGTTGTCCCTCTCACGATGCTCACTAGAATCATCATAGTAACAAGCTAAATGGGAGATGATAGTCACGATCATCAGGATTGCGAAATGTGTGCCTAATATAAAGTGTCATCCCCTGTTGATGCAAGGCATCGGCGCGTTGATACATTCGTTACTCCATAAGTTGTGCTTGCTACACTCTTTCCCTTTTACCCAGCTATTGTTTTATGTTTGATGCTCTCTCTGCATGTCCTCCAAAATTCGATTAAATCAATCATCAGGAGGGTTATGTTGTTGAAGCTGATGATTGGGCAATCTTCAACAATGTGTTTAGGTTTGCATTACCCTGTGATGCCACTGCATTGTCTTGAGGTTCCTCTGCCACTCTAGCCTGATTAGGTACACATATGCACGTTTTTCTCTGTGCTTGTTGTTAGACCTCCTGCTCTTGCGCTGGTTGATCATCATCAGAGTCTACATAACCAGTAGGCATGCCACATAGTCTGGGCGTAGCATCTCAAATAGTTCTCAATCTTAATGTGTATTCATTTGTTTCAAAAGGCACATATGCTCGTTTTCATAGTAATGTAATGATCCATGGGTGATATAATGCTTTTGGTGGAGCTCCTCGCAGAAAACTCAGAAGTGACCTCGAAATTACTTCGCTCATATTCACATTTTGGCGTACCAGGATGCGCACTAATAAGTTAGATAGTTTATAAGTGATCTCACTAGTATTCTCAAATGGCATCAATGTGTTGCATATAAAATAGAGCCATTCCCGATGAGCGTGCTGTTGGATTTTTGAGAAACTAAATGCAGCAAAAATTTAAAATTTTATTTTTGAAACCCCAACAGAATTGAATCTGAATTCCATTGAACTGATTAATAAAATTAAATCGTATCTCAATCGCTAATTTATTTATCTTTGTTGATCGAAGTTTAAGACATTGCCAGAGACAAACATCCTTTATCACAAAACCATACACGAACGATGACCGAGAATCCGAGTGCTAGCCCGAAAGAGAACACAAAAATAATTTTATGTTCTCCTTAAAAACTCAAGAACGGTTGAGAAACTAACTTGTTTTTCTAAAAAAAAAAAAAAAAAACTAGATTTCAACCCTAATTTTTCCCATAATGTGAATTCAATTAACACGCCTATTTTATACAACTCTTGTATAAAGTCAGGTAAGTGAATTACCATTATACCCCAACTTAAAGTAGTATTAATATGACACATCATAAGTACCTTTTATTTTACGGATCTTATCATATAAAATCCATTTTTTCGAGTCATTTAAAATCCTGCAAAACCATTCTTTGTGTGAGACCTAATAGGTTCATGCAATGTTAGCAGTTAACCAAAATTATTTTGGTACATGAGTCATAAGCGGCCTCTAGCAAGGCATGATTACTATCCAAGTTGCATGAAGATCAAAATTGATACAACATAATCAATAGTGTATATCATATCTTTTTGTCGTACTATATCCTTTGATAAAACATAAGGCATAAAAAAGTCACTCTTAATGTTCAATTGTACTAGTCTCAATCCCTAGGTAGACTGAAAACATCCAAGTGACATTGATTATATCAATTCACTTAGATTTGACCATTTTTAGTCTAACATATCGAGGGATCCACTGATATCTTTCTTTAAACGAGAGGAAAAAATTCAATCTCGATTACTCACCTTCACAGATTTTTCACATAATAACCAATCACAACCTTTACAATCGTTCAGTTAAATAGAATGTTTGATTGTGTCAAATCACTATGATCCTAATGTTGAAGTCACTGGTGATCTTAAGTTAGAGGAATAATGATATAACTATCATAAGTAACACCTATAGTAACACCTATAACTTAATCAATGTGGTGTTCTCATAGCGGGTCGGTCTAGTACCTTGTTCCCTAACAGGTACTCAAAATCTTGATTCGTATCCTTATACGCATGATCATCAGATGATCATTAATCAAGACTCACACTAGTCTTAATTCATTATTGTTCCCAATATAATGACCGACTACATACATTTAGGATGTTTCAGTAAACATTCACAGATCCTACTATAATGTAAACATGCAAACCAATTATAGTAATGAACAACAAATGTAATCCTCTATTTTATTAGCCAAAATAGCAATGTTCATAAAATTGACTTTGGGCACAAGCCTCAACACTTAGGAGCCTAGCCCCAGCTCCACCAACAAATTTTCTTATATTTATATTTTTGAAGAAAACAACATGAATTACATTGAAATTTGAAAGAAAAGCAATTCATGATCCATTAATCCTCGAGACAAAGAGTATTACCTCATAGTATGGCTCGAATCCACATAAAACATTATAAAAACCAAAGTAAACATGATTCAATACGTAAATATCCAAGAAGAATTACCAAGTTTGATCCAATACCCTAGCCTCCACAAGTTCTCCAAAGCAAAAGTTAGTTTTCATTTCACATTACACTCATATTTATATCGTAGGGGTACTTATGTCCAAAAAATCAGCTCAAAACCCTAAAAGTTCGTCAAAATTTATGTTTCAAAATGTGGTGCCTCAAGAAGGCGTTGAAGTGCCAAGCTCAGCGCCATGTGTTGGTCTGAAAAATCCCAAACTGGCAATTTGGTATTGAGGCACTGAGACTGGCGCCTAATAAGGCACTTAGGCGCCAGATTCAGCGCCGACTGTTTTGGCCACTATCTCATGGCGCCGACCTTATGGCCTGGCCCTGAGGGGCCGAGGCCAACGCCTAGTGCTGAAAACTGGTGTTCTCGCTCCTTCGTGCTTCGACTCCCTGATCTTCCCAATTGACTTGTTATCCCCTTTGATTTCTTTTTGGACGTAATAAACACACAAAATCCCCCAAATGAGTATAAACTCATTATTTATTTGCCAAGGGCCAATATAGGCAATATTGCAAAGTTTTGCTTAATAAGATCGAAAGGAAGATTGGCTTTACATATAGTATAGATATAGATTACATATATCTTTTTTTCAGAAAGAATACATATATCTTAGATCTTAACAAAATACTATCAAAATTTGCGACCCCTTCACTTATTTTTTTTCACAAAACCTAAACGAAGACCTAAATGAGAGAAAAAACCAACAAAAAAAAACACAGCCAAAGGATTATTAAGCAAAGGGTTGCAGTTTGCATGCTACTTTTGATTCCAATATCCAGGTATGGCCAACAACAGAGGCATCAGTTTAAGCAGCAATCTCATTAGCTTCTTCCCACCTGCACAGTACTGAAGTTGCATTATCTCTTTTGACATCATAAGGGGGTTTGACGTTGTAAACAATAACAGTTGTTGAGTCAGACTCTACACTAGTAAATCGCTATGATACCAACGTGTCCTTTGTGAAGACAACGCCTCCCGCAGTGAAAACGAGATTTTCGAGGTAACCCTTGTAGGAAGGCACAAAGTCACCACAAAAGTAGAAGCTCAGAATACTAAACAGTTTTGGTTCCTATATTTTCACAAATAGAGTTTCTATTCATCCACTAGATATATAGTTAGCAATATATGCACATGAACATTCAATAGTGTATGCTTAAGAAGGGGTACCTTAGCAATGATTCTAAGCCTTCCTCTTTTA
This sequence comes from Stephania cephalantha, assembly GCA_039657325.1. Classification (NCBI taxonomy): domain Eukaryota; kingdom Viridiplantae; phylum Streptophyta; class Magnoliopsida; order Ranunculales; family Menispermaceae; genus Stephania; species Stephania cephalantha. The sequence continues at coordinate 34,365,701 of CM077570.1, read as the reverse complement.
GGTCCATGACAACGACCATGAACATCAAGGCCAACTTCATATGGCTCTTCACCTAAGAGGTGCATGGCTTCCATGCAAGCCGTTAACCCTGCAACACATTGAGAAACATCACCAAATGTTAATTTATAATTACTACTAGATATCAAATTCGTTATCAATCATTAATTCCAAGTTCCATCTACTGGTTAACAACCCACAAGTAATGGTTTTGCTTGAACTTGGAAGATGCCAGACTAGAAAGCTATTCAAAAGGACAAAAAACAAAAACTTATAAAACAAAACATAGTACTCACATTCAATTTTCATGATCCAAATCCCAGGTAAGATGGCCATTAGCACCTTCAGTGTCCTGCTACAAACATCGTTCCCGACCGTGGTCGTAAGCACATGGGTGACATTTGGGTTCCAAGTTTTTAAAATAGTTGCACAAATAGTTTTTGCGAATTTAGCCAAAACATTATGAAGAGACGAGCCAAGTACAAACATGATATGATGAAACATTCATTGTTAGAAAAATTTAATAATCTATTGGGACAACACATGTAATATACAATATGTGTCATGTCATTGTTTAAGTTAGCCTAAATTAAAGTGATCTACTTATGTATAATGTTATTAGCTAATTGACATAATTATGATCATGAAACAATGTTAGTATAGATACCGTATCGATGTGCAACTTAATGATGGCAGAGTTGGCATATCACACAATAACTGTCCGGCTAGTTATTTATTGGATTATGATCTCCAATTTGTAGTTCACTGTGTGTATTCTCTATCCCCGTCAAGAGAACTCGTTAGGATAGAACTATAATTAGATGAACTGATCTAGCTCAATCATCGCGTCTCTAATGGAGAATTCAGGTACGCTTTTGTTTTATTTTTGTCATCTTGAATCGATGTGGTTTTATGTTTATTATGTAAATTTATGATATATTATGATTGAAATCATAGATCTAAACTTTACAAGTGGTATCAGAGTTCACCATACATGATTCTTGATGATTTAAGGTTCTTTAATAGTTTTGGTTTTAATTTAAGTTTGGGATGAAGAAATCTATCTTTTTTTTGGAGTCTCATTTTTTAATGTTTGCATGTTTACTATTTTCTGGGGTTTGATTCGAAGATGCACTACCATTGTATGATTTTAGAGTTATGTAATGTACAGGCATTGTAGTGTATTGTATCATATAGGCTGTTGTGTATTGTATCATAGGCTGTTGTTAGTTTATTTCAGTTGGTTATAACAAGGGTGTGTAATGTGCACCTTCTCTATGTATATATAAACATGTAATCTGTATTTTGAAGTTAATTAATAACAGAATGTATGTTGTTCATGTTTTCTTGATCATCTGATCTTCTGATCTTCTGGTCTGTTCATTGTTGTTCATGGTATCAGAGCAGGTCTTCATTGTTATTTTGATCTGTTTTTGAGTTTACTTGTTTGAGTGTATGATCATGGCGACCATTCATGGTTCCTCGAGTTCTTCAATTCGAAATGGAGCAGGAAGAGCTGTTGATTCAGGAGATTTTGGTGTAGAGAGTCCTTATTTCCTTCAAGGATCTTATCATCCTGGTATGGTACTGGTTTCTAACTCTCTTACTGGTTCCAATTATCTTTTTTGGAGTAGAGCAATTTTGATTGCTTTGGGTGCGAAAAAAAAGCTTGGTTTCATTGATGACAAATGTGTGAAACCAGATTCAACTGATTCCAATGTGGATCGATGGATCAAAGTGGATTATATGGTAACTTCTTGGATTTTGAATTCCATTTCAAAAGATATTGTTGAAGCCTTTCTTTATACTACTTCATCTTTTGATCTATGGAATGAATTGAAAGAAAGGTATGGAGAGTGTAATGGACCTCTCTTGTATCAACTCAAACGAGATATTTCCTCTATAAGTCAAGGAGATCTCTTTGTCTCACAATATTACACAAAACTTAAGAAATTGTGGGATGAATTGAGTTGTTTGGTTCCTTTACCTTCTTGTGAGTGTGGAGCTGCAGCAAAGATGGTCGTTCTTGAGTCTAATGATAGATTGATGCAATTTTTGATGGGTTTAGATGATATGTATGATCACATTCGTAATCAAATCTTAGTGATGGATCCCTTACCAAATATAAACTAGGCATACTCTATGATTCTTAGAGTTGAAAAGCAAAAAGAAGTTCATGTTAGCTATTCACCTGTAATGGATACAGGTATGATGCTGAAGACTAACAAAATGTATTCTGGTCCATCTAGTTCATCTGGTGGAACTAAATTTGTTGGTAAAGGGAATCACAAGAAATTTGTTAATAAAGATGAGTTGTTCTCTGATCATTGTAAGGCAAAAAGGTATACCAAAGAAACTTGTTTCAAGCTTCATGGAGTTCCAGATTGGTATAAGAAAGAGCTCGAAAAGAAACATATGCATAATGGTTCTAAATCTTTTGTAAACATGATGGAATCACCTCTGGATATACCAGATGCATGAACATTTCAGTTTGAAGATTTTCAGACTAATATTGCAGCAATGATACAGCAAGAAATTAAGAATTTCATGAAAGGAAAGTGTATTTCAGCTGAAGGTGTCCCTGCTCATGTGAACTCAGTTGTTTCTTACTTTACAGGTAGTTCACAAAATAGAACTTCTAGCTTTAATTCATCATTTAGTTCAGATGCTTGGATTGTGGATAGTGGAGCAACAAATCATATGTGCATTAATTATGATTTGCTTGTTAATATCACTGCTTTGGCTAAGCCTGTTTCGGTTTGTTTACCTGATGGTCATACTAAAGAAGTTACCTATATAGGAGATGTGCATCTCAGTTCAGACATAGTTCTGTCTTCTTGTCTGCATATAAACTCATTCAAGTATAATCTTTTGTCACCAAGAAGCTCATTTCTTCTACTAAGCTGACAGTTGAGTTTTATCCATCATTTTGTGCTATACAGAACATTGAGCAATCTCAAGTTCTAGTTATGGGAAGGATGATTGGAGGTCTCTACATATTAGATTCCAGTTCTTTCAATAAAGATGTCATTGCTTCATTTGTGTCTCCTAAAGAATTCTCATTAGCTTGCTGTAATAATGCTAATGCTAATTTTTCATGGCATCATCGTTTGGGGCACCCTTCTGTTACTGTAACAAAACATCTTGATTTGTTACTCAACAGTTCTTTAAATGGAGGACACAATGTACCTTGTGATGTTTGTCAAATGTCGAAACAATGCAGACTTGTTTTTCCATTAAGTTCTATTCAAACTTCTTTTCCTTTTCAATTGTTGCATATGGATGTTTGGGGACCATATAAGCAACCTTCTCTTCAAGGAGCTCATTTTTTCTTGACAGTTGTGGATGATTACAGTCGATTTACATGGACTTTTTTGATGAAAAATAAGTCCTTGACAGGCAGTCTCATCAAGCAGTTTTTAGCTTTTATTCACAATCATTTCAAAGCATCTGTTCAAACCATTAGGACTGATAATGGTACTGAATTTTGTAATCAAGATTGTCAAGCTTTGTTTTCTGGTTTGGGAATTGTACATCAAAGATCTACACCTTATACTCCTCAGTAAAATGGTGTAGTTGAAAGAAAGCATCGTCATCTGTTACAAGTTACAAGAGCTCTCATTTTTCAATTTGGTTTATCCACAAAATTTTGGGGTGATGCTGTTCTTACTGCTACCTATCTCATTAATCGACTGCCTTCTCAGTTGCTGAAATGGAAGTCTCCTTATCATCTCTTATTTGAAAAGTTACCAAATTATCTCTCATTGAAGACTTTTGGATGTTTATGCTTTGCTACTAATGTTTCTCCAAGTAAAACAAAGTTAGATACAAGAGCAATTAAATGTATCTTTCTAGGCTATTCCCCTGGACAAAAGGCTTACAGGTTGTATAATTTGGCAACACATGCTTGTTTTGTTTCAAGGGATGTGATTTTCTTTGAAAATCAATTTCCATTTCATAGTGTTTCTTCAAGTTCAGATTGTCCATTGCCTATACCTTATAATGACACATCTGATTCCTTGAGCAATATCCCTGCTTCTGCTGTTGTACCTCATTCATGTGCTTCCTTAAGCAATGTACCTACTTCTGCTGTTGTGCCTCATTCTAGGGAGTCTCTTATTGAGGCTTTTCATCATGATGCAGTACCTACTGATGTTGTTATGTCTGACTCCTCTGTGCCTGTTACTGATTCATTCATGCCTCCTACTGATGTTGTACGGCCTCCTGATGCAGTTGTTCCTCGCAAAAGCCTTCGTGTTGTTCACAAGCCTCTTTGGATGAATGATTTTATTTTGAATAATGTTCATACAACTGTCTCCATTCCTGCAGAATATGTTCTTTCTGCTGGTGCTCCTCCTACATTTCCTTTCCTTTCCTTCATTCTCCTCACATTACTGCTGATTACAAGTATTTTTTGGCTGTTGTTTCAACCATAAAGGAGCCTACTTGTTATGCTCAAGCTCAACATGATCCTATTTGGGTCGAAGCAATGAATAAGGAGTTACAAGCTTTGGAGGAGAATGGTACTTGGAGTCTCACAGCTCTGCCACCTAATAAAAAGGCCATTGGTTCAAAATGGGTTTACAAGGTCAAGCTTAATCCTGATGGATCATTGGATAGATGTAAAGCACGTTTGGTTGCAAAGGGATTCAATCAAATTGAAGGTGTTGATTACACATATTATTTCTCTCCCGTTGCCAAGAATGTCACAGTCAGGATTGTTTTATCCTTGGCAGCTGCTCGTAATTGGCCTTTACATCAATTGGATGTTAATAATGCATTTTTACATGGTTATCTTGATGAAGATGTTTATATGAAACCTCCTGATGGTTACACTTTGGCCTCTCCTAATCAAGTCTGCAAACTTCAGAGATCATTGTATGGTCTTAAGCAAGCTTCTAGACAATGGAATCATGAGTTTACTTCTCAACTTCAGTCTTTTGGTTTCATTCAATCTGCACATGATCCTTGTTTGTTTACTTACAACATTGATGGTCAGTTTTTGTTGTTACTAGTATATGTTGATGATGTTCTTCTTACTAGAACTTCTCTTGAGTTGCTTACACAAGTCAAGGATTTCCTGCACAACTTGTTCACCATCAAATATCTAGGCCAAGCTCGTTATTTTCTGGGATTAGAGTTGGTTCGATCTTCGTCGGGACTTTATGTTCATCAACGTAAATATATCCTTGATTTACTTACTGATGCTGGCCTTACTTTTGCTAAACCAGCAGCTACTCCTCTTCCTCGTGACTGTAAATTTGATGATGTTGATTCTCCTTTGTTACTTGAAGCTGATCGATATAGAAGATTGATTGGACGTCTTCTTTACTTGGGTTTTACTCGTCCTGACATTACCTATGCCACACAGCAGTTAAGTCAGTTTATTCAAGCTCCTTCTGAACAGCATTGGTTTGGTGCTCTTCATGTTCTACGGTATCTTAAGGGTACTCCTTCTCAGGGATTGTTCTTCCCTGTTCAGTTGGCTTTACCTCTGGTTGCATATTGTGATTCTGATTGGGCTGCTTGTCCTATTTCACTGAAGTCTCTCACTGGTTATTGTGTATTCATGGGCTCTTCCTTGATCTCATGGAAAATAAAGAAACAAGCTACTGTTTCTAAATCATCTGCTCAAGCTGAGTATAGGTGTATGTCTTCCACAGTATGTGAATTGTTGTAGATTTCTTACATCCTTAAAGACTTAGGTGTTCCTACCTCTCTTCCTATACCTCTTTGGTGTGATAATCAAGTTGCAATTCACCTCTCTGCCAACCCTGTTTTCCATGAACGAACAAAGCATTTAGAGCTTGATTGTCATTTGGTTCATCATCAGTTCAAATGTGGTTTTGTTCTTCCACAGTATGTTCCTACTCGATTACAGTTAGCTGATTTGTTTACCAAATCTTTACCAGCTCCTTTGTTTTCTGTCTTATTGTCCAAGATAGGTCTATGTGACTGGCATAGACTTCCATCTTGAGGGGGGGATGTAGAGTTATGTAATGTACAGGCATTGTAGTGTATTGTGTCATATAGGCTGTTGTGTATTGTATCATAGGCTTATGTTAGTTTACTTCAGTTGGTTATAACAAGGGTGTGTAATGTGCACCTTCTCTATGTATATATAAACATGTAATCTGTATTTTGAAGTTAATGAATAACATAATGTATGTTGTTCATGTTTTCTTGATCATCTGATCTTCTGATCTTCTGGTCTGGTTCATTGTTGTTCAATGATATTCCTTGAGATTTTGCTAATATCTTTAAGGTTGTTCAGTCTACATGATGGTTAAAGAATCAACCCTGACTATCTTCTAGATTTAATTAGAGATTGCATATACGTGATTCTTAGACGACCCGTGTCTGAGATTTCGTTTCACTTTGCTATTGACATATATTAATCATCATCCTTCTTATAAGCTTAATGAGAGAAACACAACATCATTAATGATTACATAATTAGGAGATAAATATATGTCAATACCAAAGTAAAACCATTTAAAATAAATTGTATATTTCCTTTTCAAGCTAGTGTCCTTAGTGATGGTGATATATGCCAATAGCAAAGTAAAACTCTCATCAGCTTTTGATGAGAGAAATGCAGCATCATCTAAACTCTCATCTGCTTACGATAATGTGCCAAGAACTCTTGAGAGAGAAATACAACATCATCTAGATCTACGATGCAGGTTGAAGAAATATCCATCAATGTAATCAAACCCTCATCCCCAACCCCATCAAACCTCAGAAACCATCAATTCTCTGAACACCCAAGAAGGGGTGAATTGGGTGTGATGGCCAAATTAAACTTTTTACAACTTTCTTTGCTAGTCTCCTAAGTCCACTTCAAAAGTTTATTCAGATGAGCGCGTATATTAGTGATTGCAACAGTGATGTAGCGGAATGGTTCAAGTAAGTGAAATGTTATACTAGGAGAAGGCGGCATAAGAGATGGAAGTACATAATAGATTTATAATGGTTCGATCCATCGGATCTACATCCACTACCTACCCTCCCCAGTTAGGATTTCGAACCAACACTTATATTTCAATAAGTGAACAACCCTAAGCCTGCAAGCTTAGTGTGCCTAGTAACCACTAGGTCTCTTACCCTTGCCTTACCGCAATAAGGACATTTATAACCACCTAGTCTCAACTAGGAATTTGACTTGCCTAAATGCAACTAGGACTTTACCTTGCCTATTTCCCGATAGGCATATAATCTCTCCTATATACCAACAGGACTCACAACTTGGTCTATTCACCAATAGATTTTACAAGCTTTAAGCTTTACAAATTAAGATTGATTTGTTGCTTACAATAAGTACAGCGGTATAAGATGCTTTCCTCTCACAAGCCAAATGTAATCCTAAGATGAAGTAATGCAAGTGAGACTTTGCCAATTGAGATGCCTTGTAAATAAATTTTTATAGGCTAACTCTCAATATTGAAAGCAACAAAGAAGAGTATAGATTAAGCTCAAGTTGATTCCAAAGAATGGTTAATTGATGCATAAATGCAAAATGCGAGTTAAAGGTCAAGTTGTGCAATCAATATCTAGGGTAACAAATAGATTAATATTAAGAGCGAAACCCTTGTGAGTATGTTGTCAAAACAACATAAACATGAAACCAAACAAATGAATATAAATTAAGCACAATTACGTTTCAAGTCAATTCAATGCACACATGAAAGATCACATTAAGCTAAAATAGTGCAACCAAAATCTCAGGTCTCAAATAGATAAAGTTTAAGAATGAAAACCCTTGTAAATATGTTGTCAAAAAAAATAAGCATGAAACCACAAACGCAAATATAGATTAAGCACAATTGGGTTTCAAGTCAATTCGATGCACTATGAGAAATCGCAATTAAGCTCAAGTAAATGCACTCTCAACTTTGAGTTTAACAAAAATCAAGATTAAGTTCAAAACCCTTTTTGGTGGTGTCACACACACACTTCAAAGAAAAATAGCCACTATAAAAATAGGTTAGGCTTTATGTGTTTTTCAAGTTTCGCATACACAAGTGAATCAAATTTTGGCTCAATAGGTGCAAGTTTGTTCTAGGTCTTATCTAGACATGATGTTGGGCTCAACACACTATATAAACATGTTCAAATCAGTCACATATGGTTCCCACACAAATCATTAACAACAAAATTTAGATTAAGCACAATTAGTGTAGGGTAAGATGTAATCTTACAACCCAAGATGTGAGGTTGATTTAGATCGATTTGGACAGCGTGTTGAGGACTCTAGAACACCTCTTTTCGCCTCACTTGGTTTGCATAAGATTATCCCTCAAAGCCCTCAAGTGAGTGTGTGTATTTTTTCTTCACCCTTTTGTGCTAAAACTCCATTTTAATGCTCTTTTGTGTATTTTTGAGTTGTTTTTATCAAAAGCAAGTTCAAAGTGTTTATAGGGTTCTTTCCATACCCTTTTTACTGTTTGTAGCCATTGTAGTGATCTAAGGGTGTCCACCAATTCAAATTAAAGGTGTACATGTTTCACTTTTAAAAAGTTGTTAGAAAACAATTAGTGCGCTAGATTCTAGAATTAGCGCACTAATCTCTTAGTTAGCGCACTAATGAATCTCATTAGCGCGCTAACTCCGCAGGTAGCGCACCAATGATGCCATTAACTCGGTAACCAGCAGGGGCCTGAAAATAAATATTTTCAGCTCTTGAGTTAGCGACCCCCTATCGCGCAGGTAGCGCGCTAATGATGCCATTAACTCCGCAGGTAGCGCGTTAATGATGCCATTAAAACATGTTAGACATGTTTATTATGGGTCATAGAACCCATTTGGGTAGTCCGAATGTTTTCACAAACCCCGAAAATGGAAAATCCCGGTTTCATGAAGTGCACAGGGGCTTTTCGTAAATAGCTTTAAAGTAAATCGAAGATTTGTCAAAAATGATACTGGTGCATCCAAGATCAAAACCAACAATATGCACACCTCAAGTTCATGCCATACAACTCATTTGCATGATTTAAAACGTTTTATAACTCACGGATTGCAAAATCATGAAATGCATGAATTTAAGTTCTTCAAAACATGAAATTTGTGAAATGCATGAATCTAATGCATTTGGCTCATGTAGTTGAACTTCTTATACCTTAAAATTGATGTACATAGCTTCATATATGCTTTCTGGTGCCTTTCCTTGCCTTGATCAAATTACTAGCTCTTCAAGTCTTATTTCTTCCATTTTATCCATTCCATTTGAACTCGAATTCGTTGATAACTCGAATTCATTGGTAGACTTTGAACTTGTGAGTTCTAACAATGATGGATTGCGTTGAAATACTTGACATGTTTTTACCATTTCACATTGTTTGTTGCCATCAAAGTCTCAGGACGGAGTCTAAGTGATGAAACATTTAGTCCAACAATCTCCCCAATTTTGATGATAACAAACAACCGTGAACTTGACAAACAAACATAGTCATTAAAAGCATATCAAGATCATAATGGTCAAGTTCTGCGTATATATTTCTCCTCCTTTTGATAACATCAAAAAGTGGGTACAAACTCTCCCCATATCGATAGGCATCAAGATGAATACAAGAGAGCATAGACAATTCATCCATTCATGCAATTTTAGAAAACACATGGAGTAGGAGTCAAGGGAAATGCCATTCATTCATAGATAATGGGTCAAAGATATACAACATTCATGGCATTACATCCTAAAAAATATGAAAGATAAGATAATGTAGCGCAAATATGAATCAACATGGACATGAGTTAAAATTTTATATGTGATGTTCAAGAATGAATTCTTACTCATGCAATAACCAAGATATTCCCCCTAACATGATCAAACTTAAGCTTCTTCTAAACATATGCAACTAAGTTCCCTAAGGCAAAAAGAATGGTTTTGGGGACAACAGGATTAGCGCGCTAGGTCTAGCAGTTAGCGCGCTAACTAGAGACCATTAGCGCGCTAATAGTCAGACCTAGCGCGCTAATTGCTCTTTATAATTGTCGAAATTACATTTTTGAGCTTTTTTAGGACAACTCCGATTCACCTCATACTTCATGGACACTTCACTAATAACATATACAAAGGGTTGGAAGAGCTAAAACATGTGTAGAAGGTATGATTCACGAATCATGCCTAATTCTCGCCGAATCTTGGAAAATTGATCTCTAGGTAAGGGCTTGGTGAATATATCAACTAGTTGGTCCTCAGTGGATACATGGATTAGTTTAGCGTCGCCCTTTTGGACATGGTCGTGAAGGAAGTGGTGCCTAATCTCAATGTGTTTGGTACGGGAGTGTAACACCAGATTTTTTGATATGTTGATTGCACTTGTGTTATCACAATATATTTTAGCACAACACTTGAATTTGGTAGTCTTCAATTTGTTGTTTCATGTACAAGACTTGAGCAAAACAATTTTAGGAAGCCACATACTCGGCTTCGGCAGTGGATAAAGCAACGAAATTTTCCTTTTTGCTAAATCGTGATCTAAGTGAATTTCCTAGCAAATGACAAAATCTTGAAGTGCTTTTCCTATCAATTAGACTTCCCTCATAGTTGGAATCAACAAAGCTTTGGAGTTCGAAACTCTTGGCCTTGTTGAACCACAATCTTAAGTCTTGTGTCCCACTAAGATAACGAAATATAAGCTTGACACATTTTAAGTGTGATTCCTTGGGTTCGTATTGAGATCTAGCACATAGACTCACGCTAAACGTGATATCCGGTCTACTAGCAGCCAAGTAGAGTAGGCTTCCTATCATTGTTCTATATAGCTTAGGATCTACAGGCTTAGATTAAGGATCCTTGTCCATTTTTATAGTTGAACTACTAGGAGTGTCACATGCTTTCAAATTTCCAAATTCGAATTTCCTAAGCATGTCCCTTACATACTTCACTTGATTTATAAAAATCTCATGATTAGATTGCTTAATTTGCGCTCCTAAGAAGTATGTTAGTTCACTTATCATGCTCATTTCAAACTCACATGTCATCAAAGATGAAAATTCTTCAAATAAATGCTTGTTTGACGACTCAAAAATGATATCATCCACATAGATTTAAAATAGGAGCATATTATCATTTTTTATCAAAATGAACAATGTAAGATCTAATAAACCCTTTGTTAAGAAGGACTACACATAGCCTATCATACCAAGCTCTAGGAGCTTGTCTCAATCCATACAATGCCTTTTAAAGACGATAAACATGACTTGGTTTAGCATGGTCTTCAAAATCTAGTGATTGGTCCACATATACCTTTTCATTGATGAAGCCATTTAAAAATGCACGTTTGACGTCCATTTTCTATATTAAGGACCATTGTAGCATGCATAAGTAAGTAACATTTAAATTGCTTTTATTCTTGCTTTCGGTGTCAAGGCTTCTTCATAATCAATTCCTTTCTCTTGATTGTAGTCTTGTGCAACCCACCTAGCCTTGTTTCACACTCTCTCCGTTCTCATTCTTTTAGTTTCTAAATACCTATTTTGGTTCTTATGATTGTTTGGTACTTAGGTCTAAGAACTAGGATCTACACCTTATTCCTTACAATGTGTCATAAACTCGAATTCACTTGAAAAACTTAAGTTAGACTGAATTCTCACATACCAATCTAACACCTAGCTTCACTCATGTTCTAAAGTGAATCTAATTCACTCTATGTATCATGGACTTTGGTACCCAAATTTCTTTGGATTTGGTAGACTTAGCTTCCAGGAGTGTTTCTTTTGGTACCCATGCCTTAATGTGAGGCTTGACTCTAGAATAAGTCCTATTTGGTCTATGGAATGATTTAAACTCGTAAAACCTCTTAAACTTCCCTAGTTGAGCTTCTAATTGTAGACACTTGTATTTCTCTAGGCTAAGCTCTAATTTCACATTCTCCTTCTCATTAGTGACATTTGTTCCTAACGTTGTCCATTCATCTAATCTCTCTTGAAGAACTTGATCTTGACTCTTTAAGGCCATGTTCTCTTCAAGAATGCTCTCATTCTTTTCAAGACTCTTATTAAATGTGCATTGAAGAGTCATCAACTCATCTAATGCAAGTTGAATCATGTTCTTGAGGTTCTCATTCTCTTTCATGAGATTGTCCAAGTCTTGTTCAAGCTTCTTGCTCAAAGTGGACAATTCATCAAAAAGGAATCATGAAGGTAATCAATGTTAGTAAATGAATCAACAATAAAGTCCCCTTCATGAGCATGATAGTGCATAGACCTATCATCATCATTATTTGGCACATAAGACTCCATAGGTCTAAGATCTTCATGCATGTAAGCATCTTTATCATCAGCATATGTAGTAATGTGAATTTGTTCATCATGAAGAGATAAAGGAGCAAGAGAGTCATTAGATGGCAATAAATCATCACACTTGCTTGAATATAATGAGAAGTGAGAATCATGACTACGACTATAAATTTCTTCTAATATTCTCCATATCTCCCTAGATGAAATGCATGAAGAAAGTCTAGCCTTAATGTCACCGGGAATGCTAGAAAGGAGAATATGTGTAATTTCATCATCGAGTCTCACTAGCCTCTTTTCTACCCTATTCCATTTGTTCTTTGGCTTAGGCACTTCAACATCATTCACTACTCTAACCGGATTGTATGGACCATTTTCTAAATTGCCCCACATCTCATGTGATTGGGCTCTAAGGTATGTTCTAAACCTAATCCTCCAACTCCTGAAAACAAAATCCCTTAGCATAGGTGGAATGGTAGCATCAACACCGAAAGTCATGGCCATTGATCTTTAGCTCTAGGATATAAATCTGAATATTAAGAGCACCTACTCTGATACCAATTGAAGGTCGCCCAAGAGGGGGGTGAATTGGGTGTGATGGTCAAATTAAAATTTTTACAACTTTCTTTGCTAATCTCCTAAGTTCAAATTTTTACAAAAGTTTATTTAGCTGATCTCCTATCTTCACTACAAAAGTTTATTTAGATGTTGTATATTGTGATTGGTTCAGTAAGTTGTATTGGAATGGTTCAAATAAGTGAAATGATACACTAGGAGAAGGGGGTAGAAGAGATGGAAGTACACAATAGATGTATAGTGGTTCAATCCCTCGGATCTACATCCACTACCTAACCTCCCTAATTAGGATTTTGAAGCAACACTTGTATTCTAATAAGTGAACAACCCTAAGCCCGCAAGCTTAGTGTGCCTAGCCACCATTAGATCTTTTACACTTGCCTTACCGCAATAAGGACTTTTACAACTACCTAGTCTCAACTAGGAATTTGACTTGCCTAGATGCAACTAGGACTTTACCTTGCCTATTTCCTGATAGGCTTAAAGTCAATCATATATACCAATAGGACTCATAACTTGGTCTATTCACCAATAGACCTTACAAGCTTTACAAATTAAGAATGATTTGTCGCTTACAATAAGTAAAGTTGTATAAGATGCTCTCATCTCACAAGCCAAATGTAATCCTAAGATGAAGTAATGAAAGTGAGACTTTGCCAATTGAGATACCTTGTAAATAAATTTTTATAAGCTAACTCTCAATATTGAAACCAACAAAGAAGAGTATAGATTAAGCTCAAGTTGGTTCCAAAGAATGGTTAATTGATGCATAAATGCAAAATGCAAGTTTAAGCTCAAGTTGTGCAATCAATATCTAGGGTCACAAATAGATTAATATTAAGAGCGAAACCCTTATGAGTATGTTGTCAAAAAAACATAAACATGAAACCAAACAAATGAATATAAATTAAGCACAATTAGGTTTCAAGTCCATTCAATGCACACATGAAAGATCACATTAAGCTAAAATAGTGCAACCAAAATCTCAGGTCTCAAATAGATAAAGTTTAAGAATGAAAACCCTTGTAAATATGTTGTCAAAACAACATAAGCATGAAACCACAAACGCTAATATAGATTAAGCATAATTGGGTTTCAAGTCAATTCGATGCACTTTGAGAAATAGCAATTAAGCTCAAGTAAATGCACTCTCAACTTTGAGCTCAACAAAAAACAAGATTAAGTTCAAAACCCTTTTTCGTGGTGTCATACACACACTTTAAAGAAAAATAGCCATTATAAAAATAGTTTAGGCTTTATGTGTTTTTCAAGTTTCACATACACAAGTGGTTCAGATTTTGGCTCAATAGGTGCAAGTTTGTTCTAGGTCTTATCTAGACATGATGCTAGTCTCAACACACTATATAAACATGTTCAAATCAGTCAAATATGGTTCCCATACAAATCATTAATAACAAGATTTAAATTAAGCACAACTATTGTAGGGAAAGATTTAATCTTACAACCCAAGATGTGAATATGATTTAGATCGATTTGGACAGCAAGTTGAGGACTCTAGAACCCCTCTTTTTGCCTCACTTGGTTTGCATAAGATCAACCCTCAAAGCCCTCCAGTGAGTGTGTGTATTTTTCTTCACCCTTTTCTGCTAAAACTCCATTTTAATGCTCTTTCGTGTATTTGTGTTCAAAGTGTTTATAGAGTTCTTTCCATACCCTTTTTACTGTTTGTAGCGTTGTAGTGATCCAAGGGTCCAAAACAGTGCACCAATTCAAATTAAAGGTGTAGATGTTTCACTTTTAAAAAGCTGTTAGAAAAAAATTAGCGCGCTAGATTATGAAATTAGCGCCCTAATCTCTTAGTTAGCGCACTAATGGATCTCATTAGCGCGCTAACCAGCAGGGGCCTGAAAATAAATATTTTTAGCTCTTGAGTTAAAGACCCCTATCTCATCCTTGACCCTACCAAACATCTTAAAACATGTTAGAAATGTTTATTATTGGTCATAGAACCCATTTGGGTGGTCCGGATGTTTTCACAAACCCCGAAAATGGAAAATCCCAATTTCATAAAGTGCACAGGGACTTTTCTGCAAATAGTTTTAAAGTAATATTTGTCTAAACTGATACCGATGCATCCAAAATCAAAACCAATAATATGCACACCTCAATTTCATGCCATACAACTCATTTGCATGATTTAAAACGTTTTATAACACACAAATTGCAAAATCATTAAATGCATGAATTTAAGTTCTTGAAAACATGAAATTTGTGAAATGCATGAATCTAATGCATTTGGCTCATGTTGTTGAACTTCTTATACCTTACAATTGATGTATATAGCTCCACATATGCTTTTCGGTGCCTTTCCTTGCCTTGATCAAATTACGAGCTCTTCAAGTCTTATTTCTTCCATTTTACCCATTCCATTTGAACTCGAATTCGTTGGTAGCCTTTGAACTTGTGAGTTCTAACAATGATGGATTGCACTGAAATACTTGACAAACGTGTTAGTACCATTTCACGTTGTTTGTTGCCATCAAAATCTCGGGACGGAGTTTAAGTGATGAAACACTTAGTCCAACACCCTCATGATCAACACTTCCCCAACGCCCACTTGTCCATCCTTTTCTTCTCTTACAACTGGTGCAAATAAAAGAACTGGTGCAAAATGATCTCTTTCCTCCTTCCTTGGTTAGGGCTAGTCTCCCCTAAAGCACCCCAGAAAAACGTCCACTGTCTCACAATCTCACAATTTCATCTCTCTCACGATTTGGTTTAAAGATGGAAGGGTAGTTTTGTAATATGTGAAGCCCAAGCATCGAGACTAATTAGTGCCACAAAAAATGATGGTTTACTCTAGTCACCTGTATTGGGTATTAGATAGTCCCGTGGACTAGTTAATCCGTCAAGTGAACACCGGATTAGCTAGACCAGTGTGACTAATCTGACTTAAGACCATGAAATTAATTGGCCATAAAGCATATGTACATAGGAGTATTAAGTATAGTACATGTACACACACCCCATTAAAACGTGTATGATCTTATGCATAGGAGTAGAAACACATATAGGTCATAACCCACGACATACAAGCAGATGACCGACATATGACCAAATTTGGAGTGCATATGTACACGAGCAGAGCAATTTGCAGATGATCACATATCGAATAGATGAGTAGATGGTCTCGAGATTACCATAAAGCAGATGCAACACAAGGCACACGGCCAGATGACGTAAGAGATCTCTATCCCCAAAGTGAGATAGTGCAGGTGAAAAAGAAATGGATATGCAGCAGGAACTCATGCATTAATGTTTGAGTCATGATGTAAAGCACACGAACAAAGGTGAGCAGGACATGATTTAGGTAGAACGAGGGCGAAGAAACAACGGATTTGTTGTCGACTGACTCTGGACAGAAAACCAACACAAGGTGACTAAGGCATGATTCATGACACAAGTTTTCTCATGGCATTCCATGAAGACGTAGTCGAGGAAGTCAACCAAAATAAAGGAAAAAAACAAGAGACTACCCATAACCTAACTATGACACCCTATTAATTTCTAAAAGAGATCATCTTTATTGTATATCTTTCTTGAGTACAAACCACCTATTTATACAGGTAACAATTACAACCATAATATCTTTTGGTTATAACCAGATGATCTCAAATCTTTAAATTTTGAAATCAATTTTGATTAAGGGCTCGCAAAATCAAAATTTATATGTGAATAATGAATCGATCCAAATATAGGTTTATTATCCGGCGTCCGTTATTTTCAGAGTTTGATCTTTACAACAAGAGTACCACTAGCAGTCAATATTATTGTCCTAAGACTAGATATTCATGCTGCACTAGTTATTTTGAGATGGGATCGGCATTTATTAGAATTTATGATGACGAATTTTGGATATTTATGTGAGTATATTCATGTTATCTTCACAATAAATCTTGCTAGAGTATCTGCTTATGAATTTGATAAAGAACTTAAAGGCACTAACTTTAAGAAATGAAGGGTATATTCCCTATTTTGGTATGTTTTGAAGTTAATTTGGCTTCTGTGCCAAGAGATGTTTAGGGTTAAATTCGGGTGTTGTCACTAAATTAAGTGTTTCATTGGACGGTTCCCTCTAATATTATGGGGCCAATTGATGTGGAAAGATGCATATATGTTATATATGACCAAATATGTGGAAATAGGGGAAATAGGGCATTTCAAATAATTATTATTGAGTACTAGATATTATTTAGACTTAATGGATAATTATGTTGTTCTGCCTTTTAGAAAGAATTCGATTTATGTTTCTTATTTGGACAAATCTGGTTATTATTGTTCATTAGGAAACAATCCGTTAAGTTTATCCATTAATTAGAATGTTCTTGGATTTGGTACTTTTATTGGTTGTCATGATATTATGTAATGATAATCTGAATATGCATAATATGGTTGCTTCTAATAATGAAGCATTGATTTTGGAACCTTGGCAGTAAGCAATTATTTTATTAGTTATCTTAATTAAATGATCCAGGGGCTTTTAAGTTTTATAATCCCAAAATTAATGATATTTTTATAAGACGATATATATATATTCATTCTTTAAAGATATTGAGTTCTTGAATTGATTCTGATAGTTGTTTCTCATGAAACAAATTTTGATACTCTTTAAGATATTGTCGTTCATCCACCCATTTATTATGAGGAATTGTTCATTAAGAGCAACTTCAACATCTTCAAGAGCCGGTACATCAAGAGATAAAACTTGTGCATTAATTCACTTGACCGATAAGGTAAATAATGGCATGATGGATCACAATCCAATCAACTTTAGTAATGTCACACATGTTTTTAAATTCGGAAAAGTGGATTGAAGCAATGAATAAGGAATGTAAGTTCATAAAAGGATACCTTCTCTATGGTTTTAATGGACTCTTTTAGGACAATCATGACTCTAGTTGCATATTATGACTTTGATTTGGTGCTTCAATAGATGGATATGTCAAGACTGTTTTAATAAATTGGCAAAATCTATTTATAAGCACATCTCGTCAGTGTTACTACAAAGTTTACGACATTATTCCCTCACTCGATTTCGAGATGAATGATATTAATAATGGTGAGTATTATAAATTCAGTGGGAGTATGTTGATGATATACTGCTTGTCACTAATGGAATATGCACACTTCAAGAAACCAAGAAACTTTTATCAAGAAATTTCGAGATGAAAGATCTTTGGTGATGTTTTTTTGTTATGAGGATCCAGATACAAACGAGAGTAGTCTCAACATATTCTACAATTATCAAAAAGGAGATATATAAATAAGGTGCTTAAAAGGTTTGACATGCAGGAAGAAAAACTTGGTGATAACCCTGTTGCTAAGATAGATTCATTCTCCGCCAATGCCCTAAAGGAAACATTAAGGTTCAAAAAAAGCAAAAGAATACTCCTTATGCATTAACTATAGGAAATATTATGTGTGCTCAACTTTGTACGCGTTGGGATATTGCGTACATTGTTGAAGTGTATGGCAGATACTAAAGCAAATAAGCAATCAAGGTATGGATCTTTGAAAAGCAGCAAATTTTATTATATTTGAAAAGAACAATAAATCATGTACGTGCATATAGGAGATGAGACCATTTGGAGATCATTGAGTACTCTGACTCCGATTGTGTTAGATGTCAATATAATATATGATCAATTTGGGTTATATTTGTCTGTTGGCTGGAAGTGTTATTTATTATTGGTGCAATGCCAAGCAAGGTCCTATTATAACCTCCACTATCCAAATTTATTGCATATTATGAG
Organism: Stephania cephalantha; assembly: GCA_039657325.1. Classification (NCBI taxonomy): domain Eukaryota; kingdom Viridiplantae; phylum Streptophyta; class Magnoliopsida; order Ranunculales; family Menispermaceae; genus Stephania; species Stephania cephalantha. The sequence continues at coordinate 34,347,117 of CM077570.1, read as the reverse complement.
GCATCCTATTATGAAACTTAGCTAATGGGTTTTTTGTTAGAGGCTGCGATTTATGAAATGTATTGAAAGACCACTTATGAAATATCGTGATAATAAATCAAATGTTCTACTCTTTAACAACAATAGGAGCTTGACTTAGTCAAAGCACATTGACATCAAGTTCTTAGTTCTTAGGGGAAGGGTGCAAAGTGGACAGATTATTATAGAGCATATAAGGGACAAACTCCAAGTAGACTCTTTTACAAAGGGTTTTTTAACCTATAGTCTTTCATGAGTATGTCGTTCATATGGGTGTTATAGATTTACAAGATTATCTGGTTCAATGGGAGTTTGTCACTTATATATAATGCGCACAAATCTTGGATTTATGATTATATGCTTTAGTCTACAAATATTTTTCTGATAAGAAATACAGTTTGGTTTCAATTCATTACAATTTGTACGGTAATGTTTAGTGATCCACTTATGTAGGACTAGTTGAAAATTCATGTGTCCAGGTCACCTTCATGTGATTTTCATGCTACACTTTCATGATCGATTTATTTCATTTGGTTATGTTAATATGTGTGATCATTGATAGGTCTAGTTGTGATTGATATAACAAAAACCGCTTTGGTCCTATATAGATATAATTAATAGACGAGATTGTTTGGTGGGGCCCTATGGTTATATATATGATGACAATGTTTGAGTTCATAAAGTATGACACATTTATCATGATACATATGTGGCTTAGTGGGAGATTGTTAGAAAAATATAATAATATATTGAGGCCACACTGTCACGGCCCAAATCTCTAACCCTCGTTTTAATTCCTTAATCAGGATCACCGTCCCCTGACGTGGGACCTACACTGTGATACGTCCACCGACCGAGGCACGTGGCCGAGGTATATTGTATTTTTGTAATGATGTATGCCTAGTGTTATGTATTTTGTAGACTTACTAAGTAGGTTTGTACAGTTGTAGGCGTCGAGACGAGAGCGGGGACATGCCTTGAGTAGCGTGCGAGCCGGAGAACAGGGTAGTTAGCATTTTGGTAAGTCTTATTCAATGCTAATATGAAATAAGGAATTACTTATAAGCCTATGGTTTGTGTTTGTTAATGTAAATCAAATTAAAGGCCTATAGTTGAGTAAATTAAATGGAAAACATAGGATTGGTCTAGAGATACACGTTGGCACATCTAGGAACTAGGTGAGTAATGAAATGGTGTCACTTGAGGTTGAGATAGTTGGAGTTAGTGGGATATATGAAAAAGGTGAACCATTAGATATTCCTAGGGATACATAAATCCATGAAGATTAAGGGCTAAGAATGAACATCACATTAATATATATTATTAGTGATCAAACAACATGCAAACCAAATCACTCATTCATTTTTGCTGGAGAAGAAGAAGGAATTTCTGGAGAGGAGTGAATCATCAAGGTGTTGAAGGAATCCATGGGAGTTGGTGAGAAATTCTCAAGCTAGGGTGCTACATCAACTAGGTACACATCATTTTAGTTGAAATTAGAACAAGTTCTGGTTTTAGGCTAATTTCAGATGGTAGATGAGTGAGTGTTTGCAATTTATTTATATATTTAGATTCCTCATTTCAAGCTGATAATCCAGCTATATTGAAGTTCTTAATTTGGTTTTGAAATCATAAAGATATGAATTTTAGAATTCTGAAGTTGTACAACACCAAAACTAGATCCATTGATCCAAACTAGTGTCATGTTGTATTAGAAAGAATGACATTTTTACTAGGAACTATAGATTGGGAGAAATAGATTTTTTAATTTTTTAGGAACTATAGATTGGGAGAAATAGATTTTTTTAATTCCTCTGGTCGGATTAAATTCCAATTAGACCTATGTTTAGTAAAATCATGATATCTCTTTCATTTTAAATCAGAATTTTGCAAACTAAACCTTTCTCGAAAGCTAAGAGAGAGACCAACAATAATTGTATTGCTGGGTGATTTCGATATTTTGAACATGTCATGCCTAAAAACTGCTTTAAAGTGTATGACTGAAATTGAAACTTAATTTAGTCTTTAGGGGCTGATTTAGGAAGATTGATTTAAAGTCTATTGAACCAATTTGAATACACAATAAACACCACTAAATTGAGCTTAAACCCACTATACTTGAGTTAATGAGACACCAAACTCAGGAACCTAGGAAAAGGATACGGGAGAGCGAATACAAGATTTGGAGTATCGGGAGGCCAGTAAAGCTAGGACTTTACTTTGTTGTTGTGAGTATACCCAATGGCAACTTTACTTGGAATTTCATTTCTATTAATTGCTGTCCTTGCATAGTCCTTTTGACTATTTTTCCTTTGTATTCTTATATCATGTATTCTTTGTGTCTATGTTCACTTGATGAGTCTAGTTTGCATGATATTCATTCATTTGATTTGATTCATTGATTCTATCCCATGCTACGTCTATTCTTGTTGTTTTAAATGTGAATTGAATGATAAATATCATGCTATTAGGCTAGTGAATATCTTATAAATGTTTAAGATGACTTGTATTCCTTATTTGTTTAGGTGTGTAGATGTGCCTATGCCTTGACAATCCATACTTAGTATTTCTTGAAATTTAAAAAAGTAGTGTTTGCATTTAGGTCCCGTACAAGATCGAGGTGTGCGCGACTCACGGGGTTAGAGTCCCTGGGGATGTCGGCACATGTTACTTGACACTGTATGACACTCGGGGTTAGAGTCCCTGAGGTGGTCTACACACCGAGGTTAGAGTCCCTGGTAACACTTGGGTTAGAGTCCCTGGTAACACTTGGGGTGCTATATGATTATTGAGTCGGAGTGACATGTTTCATCGCTTCTGGACCTAAATCACCACTACTTAGCCTAGTGTCAGTATCACTGGTTTAACTCTGGTATTTACTCGCGTATGGTTTATTTTCCAGTTTTCCCATTTATATGCTTTTAAATACCATTTGAATATTTGGAAATGAAAATTAAACTTGTCATCGGGGATTACTGTTTTATTCTTGTATTCACCGTCCTTTTTATGACGGTGGGTGCAGAGCCGTCTACCAGCAGGTCGAGCAAAGAGAAGATCGGCGATTATCCCTGAGCCCTCGGTGCGTCACTGCATCGATTATAGGTCTTCTTTTGGTATTTTGATTGTATACGCTATATATGTCTTTCAGATACTATTTGGGGTTGTATATTGGGTTGAGTGTTAGTTTCCCCGACTTGACTTAGACTATTTTACTGTTTCACTGCATTTTGAGGACTTTATATATGTGATGTCATTTCCTGGTTTTCCACACTTAGGATTTTATAAATGGCTTCCGCATAAGTTACTAATTGCTTCTGCAGAATCAATAAGACTTTCGCTAATTTATTAATTTAATAAAAAGTTTTAATTAACTCTAAATTTTATAAACTGGTAGGACTAGTGTATTACTTATCCTGAACACGAGAAAAGAGACGTCTAGGTTGTAAAGACTGACTAATACGTAGTTAAGTCCTGCGTGGATATGATTACGGCTTAATTACGGGATTAGGCCGGGTGGTACCATAGATTAGGAGAGGGGTCGTCACAGTTGGTATCAGAGCCTAGGTATTAGAACCTTAAGGATAAATAAGAAAAACACGAACTCGTATAAAATACAAACCTTAGAAGTGGAAACCAGATGATCCTTGCCCAGGAACTATTTTGTTGGGAATTGAGTGAAGGTGAGATGGGGATTTCTTATATGTACGTGTTAGTTTCTATATGTATATATATATATATATATATATATATAATTATATGCGTTATGCCACGTAGTAGCTGATTTGCGTTCGCTATCCACTTGAAGACACCGATGGGGGATTCGCGCGAGGCTGGAGACATCAGAGCTAGGGGCAGTTAGCCTCCCACCATATCAGTTGACAATTTTTAAAGGATGTCTGTCAAGACGACCGCTCAGGAGCGACAAATCGCCGATTTCATCGCTTACATGTCGGCGCAGATAACTGCACTGGTTTTGACCGCCCCCGTCACCACTGCTACTACTACAGCACCCCCGACCACAAGACTCGGCACTACGAGAGTTCCACTTACATCTAGTGGGGAGATGGAGACTCTAGGTAGTGTTATACGCAATAGCGGAGAGTTAGGAACCCAGACTAGAGGAGATATCGGTTGTCCAAGACTTCCCAGATGTTTTCCCAGAAGATTTACCTGGATTACCGCCACTGCGAGAGCTAGACTGCATCATCGACCTATTACTGGGTACCGGGCTGATCGCGATAACGTTGTACAATATGGCTCCGAGGGAGTTAGAGGAGTTAAGGACTCAGCTTAAGGATTTAGGGGAGAAGGGGTTCATCACACCTTCGATGTCACCGTGGGGAGTGCGAGTTTTGTTTGTGAAGAAGAAGGATGGCAGTTTGAGACTATACATCGACTACAGGTAGTTGAACAGAGTGACAGTCAAAAACAAGTACCCACTTCCGCGGTTAGAAGATTTATTTGATCAGCTGAGAGGAACACGGATTTTCTCTAAGATAGACTTGAGATCGAGGTATCATCAGCTTAGGATCAAGGATGAAGATAGGTCAAAGACAACATTCAGCACCAGATACAAACACTACCAGTTCACGGTCATGCCATTGGGCCTGACCAACGCCCCCGCTGTATTCATGGATTTGATGCACCAGGTACTTAGACCATATCTCGACCGCTTCGTGATAGTGGTCATCGACGACATCTTGATATACTCAAGGACACGTGAGGATCACGAGCAGAACCTCAGAGAGACATTGTAGACATTGAGGGAACACCGACTTTTCGCTAAGCTCAACAAATGTGAATTCTGGCTTGCAGAGGTCAAGTTTTTGGGGCACGTTGTTGGAGCAGCAAGGATTGCAGTAGATCCGGCCAAGATTCAGACGATCACGAATTGGCCGGCACCGACATCAGTACAGGAGATCAGGAGCTTTCTGGAGTTAGCAGGATACTACCGTAGATTCGTGAAGGATTTCTCGAAAGTCGCTTCACCGATGACGAGGCTGACACAGAAGGATATTGTTTATGAGTGGACTGAGAAGTGCGAGGCTGCATTTACTCAGTTAAAGAGGTCATTAACTACCGCGCCAATGTTAGTACTGCCAGAGGCTGGACAGGGATTTCTAGTGTACACAGATGCTTCTCATACGGGTCTAGGTTGTGTGTTGATGCAGGGCAGCGGTGTCGTGGCATACGCATCGAGACAATTAAAGCTACATGAGAAGAACTACCCTACGCACGATCTAGAGTTGGCAGCGGTTGTATTTGCTTTGAAGACTTGGAGACACCTTCTGTATGGAGAGAGATTCACACTCTTCATTGATCACAAGAGTCTGAAATATCTTTTCACACAGAAAGAGCTGAACATGAGACAGCGCAGATGGTTGGAGTTCTTGAAGGACTACGACTTTTCCTTAGAGTATCACCCATGAAAAGTGAACGTAGTCGCAGATGCGCTGAGTAGGAGACCGAGTAGAGATGCTGAGGTGGTCAGATGTCACATGATGCATGAGTATAGATTACTCGAGGCAGCGGCGACAGCATGTCAAACAGAGGTTCCTACCGATACTCAGGTGATGATTTGTGCACAGATGAGACTACGGACCGTGTCTACACAGCGAGTGTCAAAGAGTCAGAGGACAGACCGATTGTACTCGAGATTCAGCGAGTTAGCGCAAAGTACAGAGTGTACAGATTGGGCAGAGACGACAGATCAGTGTGTGAGATACCGGGGCAGGTTGTGGATACCAGAGGTGCCGGAGCTGAGAGATGAGATCCTTCAGGAGTCGCACCGTTTCGAATTTACCGTACATCCAAGCAGGACTAAGATGTACCACGACATGAGGAGACATTTCTGGTGGCCTGGGATGAAGGCAGACGTGTCTAGATTCATCAGGAATTGTGGTATCTGTAAGCAAGTGAAGTCCGAGCATTGCACACACGTGGGATTACTACGGCCGCTTCCCATTCCTCGATGGAAGTGGGAAGACATCTCTATGGATTTTGTCAGAGGACTGCCGAGGACCGCCATGAGACATGACTCAATTTGGGTGATAGTTGACAGACTGACGAAGTCTGCTCATTTCCTGCCAGTGGCATCGTATTACACGTTCGATCAGCTGAGCGTACTGTTCGAGAGAGAGATTATCAGGCTGCACGGGGTACCATTAACGATCACGTCAGATCGAGATGCTACGTATACGTCCAGGATGTGGCGGAGTATGCAAGAGCAGTACGGTACGTGCCTACAGTTCAGTACGGCTTTCCACCCTCAGACCGACGGGCAGACTGAGAGATTGATTCAGGTCTTCGAGGACATGTTGCGAGCATGCGTATTGGAGTTTTTAGGATCTTGGGCGGAGTACCTACCGTTATGTGAGTTTGCTTACAACAACAGTTATCATGCTAGCATTGAGATGGCGCCATTTGAGGCTTTGTATGGCAGACCGTGTCGCTCGCCATCGTGTTGGGCTGAGCCAGAGGACCGGGAGATAGTGGGGCTTGAAATTGTTGTTGACCACACGGAAAAGGTCAAACTGATCCGTCAGAGACTCAGAGGTGCACATGAGAGACAGAAGAGATATGCAGATAAGTATCGCGGTGATCTCACATATTCCGAATGAGCCTTTGTCTATTTAAAGGTTTCCCCTCGTAAGGGTCTTCAGAGATTTGGGGTGAAAGGCAAGCTTGCACCGAGGTACATCGGGCCTTTCATGATTAAGAAACGGGTCGGGAAAGTGGCATACGAGCTTGAATTGCCTCCACATATGTCAGGGGTCCATCCAGTGTTCCACATTTTGATGCTTCGACTAGCCGAGTCGAAGGCAGGCGTGCGACCGACAGTTGACTTGATTCAGATCGACCTGAGCGAGGAAAACTTTTACGAGGAGCAGCCCATTCAGATCCTAGATCAGAAGGTACAACAGTTGAGGAGCAAGTCCATCCCGAAGGTACTCGTCAAGTAGCAGTTCCATGATGACACGGAACTCACTTGGGAGCGGGAGGACTACATGCGAGATAGATTCTCGTACCTGCTCGAGTCAGGTAGAACCGTAACTTAAACTTAATTTCGAGGACGAAATTCTCATTTTGTTGGGAATATTTGTCACGGCCCAAATCTCTAACCCTCGTTTTAATTCCTTAATCAGGATTGTCGTCCCTTGACGTGGGACCTACACTGTGATACGTGCACCGACCGAGGCACGTGGCCAAGGTATATTATATTTTTGTATTGATGTATGCCTAGTGTTATGTATTGTGTAGATTTACTAAGTCGGTTTGTACAGTTGTAGGCGTCGAGACGAGAGCGGGGACACGCCTCGAGTAGCGTGCGAGCCGGGGAACCGGGTAGTTAGCATTTTGGTAAGTCTTATTCAATGCTAATATGAAATAAGGAATTACTTATAAGCCTATGGTTTGTGTTTGTTAATGTAAATCAAATTAAAGGCCTATAGTTGAGTAAATTAAATGGAAAACATAGGATTGGTCTAGAGATACACATTGGCACATCTAGGAACTAGGTGAGTAATGAAATGGTGTCTCTTGAGGTTGAGATAGTGGAAGTTAGTGGGATATATGAAAAGGTGAACCATTAGATATTCCTAGGGATACATAAATCCATGAAGATTAAGGGCTAAGAATGAACATCACATTAATATATATTATTAGTGATCAAACAACATGCAAACCAAATCACTCATTCATTTTTGCTGGAGAGAAGAAGGAATTGTGAATCATCATCAGGTGTTGAAGGAATCCATGGGAGTTGGTGAGAAATTCTCAAGCTAGGGTGCTACATCAACTAGGTACACATCATTTTAGTTGAAATTAGAACAAGTTCTGGTTTTAGGCTAATTTCAGATGGTAGATGAGAGAGTGTTTGCAATTTCTTTATATATTTAGATTCCTCATTTCAAGCTGATAATCCAGCTATATTGAAGTTCTTAATTTGGTTTTGAAATCATAAAGATATGAATTTTTGAAGTTACAACACCAAAACTAGAATTCTGCATGTTGTATTAGGAATCAACCTGGGTAATTTGGTCATAATCAGTCCATTTTAGATCCAAATTGAACCAAACTAGTGGCATTTGAAAGCTTATTTAAAGTGGAATAACTTCGCTAAACTGAAGGTATTTTGATTCAAATGTTTTAATGTCCAAACATGCCCTACAAATAGGTACTGGAATTAAAAAATAAAGTTTTGAAACTAAACTTGTTAAGGGAATAACTCCCTAACTACTTATCCAAATTAGATGATCTTTTATTATGTTGTGTTTGGGTATATTTTCTGCCTTTTTATTAAAAATCACATTTTTAGGAACTATAGATTGGGATAAATAGATTTTCTAAGTCAGCTGGTCGGATTAAATTCCAATTATACCTACGTTTAGTAAAATCATGATATCTCTTTCATTTTAAATCAGAATTTTGCAAACTAAACCTTTCTGGAAAGCTAAGAGAGAGACCAACAATAACTGTAATGATGGATGATTTCGATATTTTGACCATTTCATGCCTAAAAACTTCTTTAAAATGTATGACTGAAATTGAAACTTAATTTAGTCTTTAGGGGCTGATTTAGGAAGATTGATTTAAAGTCTATTGAACCAATTTGAATACACAATAAACACCACTAAATTGAGCTTAAACCCACTATACTTGAGTTAATGAGACCCCAAACTCAGGAACCTAGGAAAAGGATACGGGAGAGCGAATACAAGATTTGGAGTATCGGGAGGCCAGTAAAGCTAGGACTTTACTTTGTTGTTGTGAGTATACCCAATGGAAACTTGGAATTTCATTTCTTTTAATTGTTGTCCTTGCATAGTCCTTTTGACTATTTTGCATTTGTATTCTTATATCATGTGTTCTTTGTGTCTATGCTCACTTGATGAGTCTAGTTTGCATGATATCCATTCATTTGATTTGATTCATTGATTATATCCCATGCTATGTCTATTCTTGTTGTTTTAAATGTGAATTGAATGATAAATAGCATGCTATTAGGCTAGTGAATATCTTATAAATGTTTAAGAGGACTTGTATTCCTTATTTGTTTAGGTGTGTAGATGTGCCTATGCCTTGACAATCCATACTTGGTATTTCTTGAAATTTAAAAAAGTAGTTTTTGCATTTAGGTCCCGTACTCGATCGAGGTGTGCGCGACTCACGGGGTTAGAGTCCCCGGGATGTCGGCACATGTTACTTGACACTTTGTATGACACTCGGGGTTTGAGTCCTTGAGGTGGTCTTGATGGGGCATGTGCCCTAGGTCAATCCATTAACTGTCTTTATGAATACTTTTAGTTAATAAAATAGAGGATTTCATTTGTTGTTTATTATAATTAATTTGCATGTTTACATTATAATAAGATCCATGGGTATTTACATAAATATCCTAAATGTCCCTAGTCGATCATTATATTGGGAACTATAATGAATTAAGACTAGTGTGAGTCTTGATTGATGATCATATGATGATTATACGTATAGGGATACGAATCAAGATCACGAGTACTTGTTAGGGAACAAAGTACTGGACCGACCCGCTATGAGAACATCACATGGATTAAGTCATAGTTGTTTCTCATTATAGGTATATTTTTCAGTCCTCTGACTTGAGATTGCCAGAGACTTCAACATTAGAACACAAGAATTTGACACAATCAAATGTTGTCTTTAACCGGACGATTATAAAGGTTGTGATTGGTTACTGTGTGAGCAATGTGATGAAGTTGTGTAATCGAGATAGAATTTGTCCCTCTCATATAAAGAGAGATATCTAGTGGATCCCTCGATGTGTTAAACTGTTAAAAGGCCTAGTCTAAGTGAATTGATATTGATCAACGTCACTTGGATGTTTTCACTACCTAGAGATCGAGACTAGTACGATTGAACATGTTGGATGACAATTCCATGCCTTATGTTTGATCAAAAGGATATCGTGTGACAAAAGGATGTTATATACACTATTGATTAGGTTGTATGGATTTGATATTCGTACAACTTGGGTAGTCATAATGTCTTGCTAGAGATCGCTTATGACTTGTATACCAAAATATGTTTTGGTACACGCCAACGTTGTATGAGCCTTCATTGGGTCGCACACTAAGAATGGTTTTGCGAGATTTTAAGATGGTTCAGAAAAATGAATTTTATATGATAAAATTCATGACGGAAACGTCCTTGTGGTGTATTACACTTATACTTCTTTAAGTAAGGGTATATGTGTAATTTACTTAACCGTCTATATACAAGGGTTGTATAAATAGACGCTTTAAGTTAGAACACAGGTACGAAAAAAAAAAAAAAGGTGAAACTCTATTTTCGTTTTAGAAACGACTTAGGGTTTTTGGTATGCTCTGGATCGTTTTGGAGAGAAACAAAAAGGTTTGGTATTCTCTCGAAGCTAGCACTTCAAATCTCGGCCACTGTTCGTGTGTGGATCGCCGATAGAGGGTGTTCGTCTGCTGCGCCTCTCAGAGATCGATCAACCTTCCGAAAGGTATATTGCGATTGAGGTATGATTAAGTTTTTCATGGTTTAAACGTTTTTAATGGAATTAGATTCGGATCATGTTGGGGTTTTTGTCAAAATTGTTTTGTAATCTCCGCTGCGTATGAACCCCAAAACCCAACAAGCAGGTATCGAGCCTTCGAGTTTGATTTCATTAAACTCATTGCATGTTTTCTTCGATATATACATGATATATGATTGAAAGCATGTTAGTAGTTGATGTATATGTGATATACATAAGTTTTCTCGTGAGATTTATTATCATGTTTTGTGTATATGATACATATATTCGTGATTTAATTGAAATTAGTTTCAGTACATGCTAGTAACCTTGTTAGGTTAATTTGAATAATTTTAATGAATTGAGTTTCGTGTTCTATGATCCATGACACCATTAGGTTCGATTAGGATAGTAGTTCATGATTCAATTACATGTTTGTGATTATTTGGATGAAGACCTAAATTGCAAATAATTAATTTTCGAAATTATTTATTTATAAATAATTAATTTTCGAAATTATTTATTTATCTTGTTATATCTATTTTGTTATGAAGTTTCTATTTGATAAAGATAGATAAAAAATTAGAATATGAGATAAATATCAAGAATCTTGTTATTGGTGATATACTAGGATTCAAATATCTTAAATCCAAAATAAATAATTATTTTTCGAAATTATTTATTTATCTTGTTATATATATTTTGTTATGAAGTTTCTATTTGATAAAGATAGATAACAAATTAGAATAAGAGATAAATATCAAGAATCTTGTTATTGGTGATATACTAGGATTCAAATATCTTAAATCCAAAATAAATAATTAATTTTCGAAATTATTTATTTATCTTGTTATATCTATTTGTTATGAAGTTTCTATTTGATAAAGATAGATAACAAATTAGAATAAGAGATAAATATCAAGAATCTTGTTATTGGTGATATACTAGGATTCAAATATCTTAAATCCAAAATAAATAATTAATTTTTGAAATTAATTATTTATCTTGTTATATCTATTTTGTTATGAAGTTTCTATTTGATAAAGATAGATAACAAATTAGATTAGGAGATATAAGCAAAATCGGTTTCGTTATCCCTATTGGATAAGAGATAAATATGGAGAAGTTTGTTATTGGTGATATGCTAGGATTCAAATATCTAAAGTCCTAATTGGATTAGGATAAGATGATTAGTTAGATGTGGGCCCGGGTTAATTAAAAATGTTTTAATTGACTTAATTTTAGATAAATTAAGGGGTAAATTTAGTATAGTAAAATCAGCGAAAAATATGATTTTCTATAGCGAATTTCAATTTTCGGAATTGAGATTCGTCTTTAAAAAAAAAAAAAAAAAAAAAAACCAAGGCCGCTCGTATTACCCGTCCGTGACATTGACTAGCGAGAATGACCGCCGTCTAACTAATCTTTGCGCACACAAATTCTTTTATTAATGAACAAGATATAAAAATCTCCAAATTGTTTAGTGATTTAAGAAATCAATAAAATATATGATATTTCATTGTTTACATAAAATCACTAAAACCGAATAAAATCCCTCTATTAAATTTTAAGTCTCACGCCATCCATTTTAAACACTTGTCAAGGCCTCGATCACACTAATACAGGTTTTCACCATATAGTGGGTGTATTGTGTTATCTTGGTGAGACAAGTTGGGTAAGAGTTACCTAAATGTTTAAAATGGTCCGACTTAATAAAGCCATCAAAATAGTTTTGAGCTTTAGGCAAATGATGAGATAAAAAACATGCTAAGACATAAGATGTCCCGTATCTCATAAAATGATCTAAAAATTACATAAGATGTAATTGGTAACTAATTACCTACGTAAATAATCTAGTTCTCGTGTTTCATGCCATACTTGTCATATAGTTAGGTGAAATATGGATTTTAGTCCCCTAAATAAACAAGACGTTTTAGGAGGGTTGTTAATTTAGTGGGAGTCTATACCTCTATACTAAAATAAACTTTGCATAATCTTTGTTGTAGATCAATGGTCTCTTCAAGTAACAATAATCCCCTGTCATCGCGATTCATCCTTGAGAAGGATAAGCTATATGGGACTAACTTTCTTGATCGGTTCGTAAACTTGAGAATTGTTCTTAAGCATGAACGCAAGTTGTATGTCCTGGATGCTCCAATCCCCGAGGACCCACCACCAATGCTACGAAAGTCATGAAGGATGCGCATAATAAGCATGTCAACGATTCTACCGATGTTGCATGTATTATGTCGGCAACTATGGTTCCTGAACTTCAGAAGGACATGGAACTAATGGAAGCCTACGACATGGCTATAACGTTGAAGGAAATGTTCTAACAACAAGCTAGGCGAGAAAGGTTCGAGAGAGTCAAGAACCTGCATTCTTGCAAGATGACTGAGGGTGCGTCAGTTAGTCCTCATGTTCTGAAGATGAAGAGCTATGTTGACCAGCTTGATAGACTCGGATTTCCCATAAGCCAAGAGTTGGCTACGGATTTGATCCTGAATTCATTACTAGAAAGTTACTCACAATTTGTGATCAACTACAATATGAATAATATGGAGAAATCAATTTCAGAGTTGCATTTGATGCTCAAAACTGCTGAACAAAATATCAAGAAACCCTCTAGTAATATGTTGATGGTCCAAAAGGGAAAGGGAATGAAGAAGAAAGGCAAAGGCAAGGCTAGAGTTGCCAAGGCTGTTAATGCACCTGTCGCAAAGCCTATGGAACAAGTCAAGCCCCAGCCTGTTCCTACTTCAAAACACCCAAAAGAAAAGGAAAGAAATTGTCATTTATGTAATCAAACCTATCTCTGGCATTATCTTCTCGGGCACATAAACGAGAAACGCATAACGAAGCTCCATAAAGATGGGCTTCTAGATTCATTTGATTTAGAAACATATGAAACGTGCGTATCTTGTTTACTAGGCAAGATGACTAAAAGTCCATTTACTGGACACAGTGAAAGGGCAAGTGATTTATTGGTTCTAATACATACTGATGTATGCGGTCCTATAAACACAATGGCTAGAGGAGGCTATCGATTTCATTACATTTACGATGATTTCAAAGAGATATGGTTATGTATATCTTATGAAACATAAAGTCTGAATCATTTGAGATGTTTCGAACGTTTCAAAATGAAGTGCATAATCAACTTGGTAAAACTATCAAAACACTTCGATCGATCGAGGTGGTGAGTATTTAAGCCAAGAATTTGACGATCATCTTAGAAATTGTGGGATTGTCTCGCAATTGACTCCACCAAAGAACTCCACAATGGAATGGAGTTTCGAAAGGAGAAATCGAACCTTATTTGATATGGTTTGATCTATGATGAGTCATGCAGATCTTCCATTATCCTTTTGGGGTTATGCATTACAAACTGCAGCTTTCACTCTAAATCGAGTTCCTTCTAAAGCGGTTGATAAAACACCATATGAGATATGGTACGGAAGATACCTAGTTTGTCTTTTCTTAAGATTTGGGGTTGTGAGGCTTACGTAAAGCGACAAGTCTCGTAAAAACTAGCACCTAAATCGATAAGTGTTTATTTGTGGGGTATCCTAAGGAAACAAAAGGATATTACTTTTATAATCTCGCCGAGAATAAAGTGTTTGTTGCTTCGGTATGGTGCCTTTATGGAAAAACGGTTTATTTCAAAAGACACTAGCGGAGAGAAATAAATCTTGAAGAAGTTCAAGAATCACAAATAAACACTGAATCTACATCGGAAGTTCAACAACATTCTCGAACCAGTTGAACCTCCGTAAGTGACACAAGGCCCACGTAAATCTGGTAGGTAAGACATGAGCCGAGAGATTCGGATTTCTCATTACGATAGTCGTGATGTGTTGCTTATGGATCAAAATGAGCGCACCACTTATCGGAGGCTATGTCCGGACCAGACTCGGATAAATGGATAAGTGCCATGAATTCGAGATGCAATCCATGTATGATAACCAAGTTTGGAACTTGGTTGATTTACTGAAGGTGGTAAGACCATTGGATGTAAATGGGTTTTCAAGAAGAAAACCGACATGGATGGCAATGTGCATACTTTTAAAGCAAGACTTGTAGCAAAAGGTTTCAGCAGACTCAAGGTGTTGATTATGATGAAACTTTTTCGCCAAGAGCCATGCTTAAATCCGTAAGAATTTTAATTGCCATTGCTTTGCATATTATGACTATGAAATATGGCAAATGGATGTAAAAACAAAGATTTCTTAATGGAAAGTCATTGAGGATCGGGTATATGACACAACTCGAAGGTTTTGTACATCCCGAGAGTTCTAGGAAGGTATGCAAGATTCAAAGATCCATTTATGGATTAAAGCAAGCTTCTGAGTTGGAATCTTCGTTTTGATGAAGCAATCAAGGATTTTGGTTTCATTAAGAACGAAGATGAGCCTTGTGTATACAAGAAGGTCAGTGGGAGTGTAGTTGTTTTTCTGGTATTGTATGTCGATGATATATTACTCATTGGAAATGACATCCCAACATTGCAGAATGTCAAGTCTTGGTTAGGGAAGTGTTTCTCAATGAAAGACTTAGGAGATGCACCTATATCCTAGGGATAGATCTAAGAGGCTAATCGGTCTAAGTCGAGTGCTTACATAGACAAGGTGCTTGAATAGGTTCAGTTTGCAAGACTCTAAAAGAGGATTGTTGCCAATGTCTCATGGCATAAGTCTCAGCAAGAATCAATGTCCTAGGACAAATGATGAGCGAGACCGTATGAATAAGATTCCATATGCATCGGCTATTGGATCTATCATGTATGTCATGCTATGCACTCGACTCGATGTATCATATGCTTTGAGCACTACAAGCGATATCGCCGATCCTGGTGAGAGTCACTGGATAGCAAGAAAAGAACATCCTTAAGTACTTAAGAAGGACTAAGGAAGTGTTCTTGGTCTATGGAGGTTTTGAAAATGATCTAGTTGTAAATGGTTACACGTATGCAAGTTTTCAAACTGATATAGATGATTTTAGATCGCAATCTGGATATGTGTTTACTTTGAATGGGGTGCAAGAAGTGGAAAAGTTCAAGCAAGAGATCGTGGCAGATTCTACAAATGTGTTCTAGTATATTGCGTCAAATCCGATGCAAAGAAAGGAGGCGCTTTGGATCAAAAAGTTCATTTCTCGAACTAGGTGTGGTTCCAAGTATTGCTAACCCCGTTTGTTTGTATTGTGACAATAACGGGCAATAGCACAAAGCCAAGGAACCTAGATCACACCACAGATCCAAACATATACTCAGCCGTTTTCTCTCATCCAGAGAAATTATTGAGAGGGGAGACGTAAAGATTTGCAGAGTACCTACTGAAGACAACGTTGCGGATCCATTGACAAAAGCTCTTCCACAAGCAAAACATGATGGTCATGTTAGATCATTAGGCATTAGATGCATGTATGATTGGCCCCTGGTGCAAGTGGGAGATGATGGGGCATGTGCCCTAGGTCAATCCATTAACCGTCTTTATGAATACTTTTAGTTAATAAAATAGAGGATTTCATTTGCTGTTTATTATAATTAATTTGCATGTTTACATTATAATAAGATCCATGGGTATTTACATAAATATCCTAAATGTCCATAGTCGATCATTATACTGGGAACTATAATGAATTAAGACTAGTGTGAGTCTTGATTGATGATCATATGATGATTATACGTATAGGGATACGAATCAAGATCACGAGTACTTGTTAGGGAACAAAGTACTAGATCGACCCGCTATGAGAACATCACATGGATTAAGTCATAGTTGTTTCTCATGATAGGTATATTTTTCACTCCTCGACTTGAGATTGCCAGAGACTTCAACATTAGGAACACAAGTAATTTGACACAATCAAATGTTGTCTTTAACCTGACGATTATAAAGGTTGTGATTGGTTACTTGTGTGAGCAATGTGATAAAGTTGTGTAATCGAGATAGAATTTGTCCCTCTCATATAAAGAGAGATATCTAGTGGATCTCTCGATGTGTTAAACTGTTAAAAGGCCTAGTCTAAGTGAATTGATATTGATCAACGTCACTTGGATGTTTTCACCTACCTAGAGATCGAGACTAGTACGATTGAACATGTTGGATGACAATTCCATGCCTTATGTTTGATCAAAAGGATATCGTGTGACAAAAGGATGTTATATACACTATTGATTAGGTTGTATCGATTTGATATTCGTACAACTTGGGTAGTCATAATGTCTTGCTAGAGATCGCTTATGACTTGTATACCAAAATATGTTTTGGTACACGCCAACGTTGTATGAGCCTATTGGTCGTACACTAAGAATGGTTTTGCGAGATTTTAAGATGGTTCGAAAAAATGAATTTTATATGATAAAATTCATGACTTTAAACGTCCTTGTGGTGTATTACACTTATACTTCTTTAAGTAAGGGTATATGTGTAATTTACTTAACCGTCTATATACAAGGGTTGTATAAATAGACGCTTTAAGTTAGAACACAGGTACGAAAGAAAAAAAAAGGCTGAAACTCTATTTTCGTTTTAGAAACGACTTAGGGTTTTTGGTATGCTCTGATCGTTTTGGAGAGAAACAAAAAGGTTTGGTATTCTCTCGAAGCTAGCACTTCAAATCTCGCCTACGCCGCCGTTCGTGTGGATCATTGATAGAGGGCGTTCGTCGTTGCGCGCTTTAGAGATCGATCAACCTTCTCGAAAGGTATATTGCGATTGAGGTATGATTAAGTTTTTCATGGTTTAAACGTTTTTAATGGAATTAGATTCGGATCCCGTTGGGGTTTTTGTCAAAACCTGTTTTGTAATCTCCGCGCGTATGAACCCCGAAACCCAACAGTCTACACACCGAGGTTAGAGTCCCCGGTAACACTTGGCTTAGAGTCCTTGTGTTATATGATTATTGAGTCGGAGTGACATGTTTCACTCCTGACCGGACCTAAATCACCACTACTTAGCCTAGTGTCAGTATCACTTGTTTAACTCTGGTATTTACTCGCATATGGTTTATTTTCTAGTTTTCCCATTTATATGCTTTTAAATACCATTTTAATATTTGGAAATGCAAATTAAACTTGTCATCGGGGATTACTTGTTTTATTCTTGTACTCACCGTACCGTCCTTTTATGACGGTGGGTGCGAGTCGTCTACTCAAGAACAGGCCGGGCAAAGAGAATATCGGTGATTATCCCTGAGCCCTCGGTGCGTCACTGCATCGATTATAGGTCTTCTTTTGGTATTTTGATTGTATATGATATATATGTCTCTCAGATACTATTTGGGGTTGTATATTGGGTTGAGTGTTAGTTTCCCCGACTTGACTTAGACTATTTTACTGCTTCACTGTATTTTGAGGACTTTATATATGTGATGTCATTTCCTGGTTTTCCACACGTAGGATTTTATAAATTGCTTCCGCATAAGTTACTAATTGCTTCTGCAGAATCAATAAGACTTCCGCTAATTAATTAATTTAATAAAAAGTTTTAATTAACTCTAATTTTTATAAACTGGTAGGACTAGTGTATTACTTATCCTGAACACGAGAAAAGAGACGTCTAGGTTGTAAAGGCTGACTAATACGTAGTAAAGTCCTGCGTGGATATGATTATGGCTTAATTACGGGATTAGGCTGGGCGGTGCCATAGATTAGGAGAGGGTCCGTCACACACACATATAATATACAATGTGTCACGTCATTATTTAAGTTAGCCTAAATTAAAGTTATCTAGTTATGTATAATGTTATTGAATAATGGGCATAATTATGGTCATGAACCAATGTAGGTGTAGATACCGTATCGATGTGCAACTCAATAAGGGACAGAGTTGGCATATCACACTATAACTGCCCAGTCAGTTATTTATTGGGTTATGGTCCCCAATTTATTGTTCGATCGGTGTATTCTTTATCCCTGTCAATATAACTCGTTAGGACAGAACTACAATTCGGAGACCTGATCCGGCTCAATCATCGCATCTCCAATGGAAAATTCAAGTATGCTTACATTTTTTTTGTCATCTTGAATCTGTGTGGCTTCATGTTTCTTGTGTAAATTTATGATAGATTATGATTGAAATCATAGAACTAAACCCTACATTCACCGCTACGAGAAGATCACAAGCAGTAAGCAGATAATTCATGGTTTGCAAGAGCAAACCTTTTCTGAAGAAGAGAGAGCATAGCCACAAAGAACCCATTTGCTTGCATCAAAAGTAAAACTTCCCGCACTTTTGTTAAACTGGTGACTTGTTCTACATGGGAGATATAAATACTAAGCATTACCATGCTACATTAAACAAAATAAAAATAAAAAAAGCGTAGAGTTTTAATTGACCACCAATTTAACATTGTGTTAAACAATCAATATCTCTTTTTTTTTGTTGGTGCCAATCATTTCTCATTGACAGTACAACCAAACAGAGTTATCAAATGAGTGGCACAAATCAATTAAGCCCATTCATCTTGAATCCAAATTGACGTGTATGAAAGTGAGAAACCCAAAAAAAATAGAACAAGAAAATAGTAGCGAAAGAAACAAAGAACATATCCAACGACCCTTTAGAGACAAAATTCAAGCCTCATTACAGTTTGGAAAGTAAGAGTCCTAAAAAATGGAGACTGGACGATACCATAATCGATGATCGTAGATAAATAACACTTCTTTAAATATATACATATTTTCTAAAATGTCCCTTATTGTCAACCAATGCTGCCCCAATCTTAGAATTCAAGATGCTTCCATTTAAAAAGTTTTGTTTAAATGTCGAGTACTCTTACTCTCGCCTACAAAAACTTAGCATGTTCTATATTTTGAATAATTCTAAAATTTCAATAGAAAAATAATAATTGATTATTGGTACATTTATTGAAAAAGAAAGGAGTTTTTTTTTTAAAGAGATATCTCATGAACAAACTAAAATAGATATGAGAATATAATAAATAGATTCAAAATGTTAGGAATACACATTAAGTTACATATCATAACGTTACAATATTATGTAGCGTAAGGTACACCCGTGCCCAATTGACACAATAGTTGGTTATACATTTTTTGTTACATGTCAGTATTGGTATGCCAAGATTGTAACATGTATACTTCCAATCAAGGGTTGTAATTGAGTTGCACAGATTATAAGTAAAGCAATACTCTGCTCCATTCGGTTGGACATAAATCATTCCATCACTTTGATTTCTCTAGAATTTTCATGGTATCAGAGCCTCTCCTTGGCCAACGCCATGACTGAGGCATTTCCTCAATAAAGCTCCATATCCCCTCCAATGGCTGCTGCTCAAATACAAACTCCCATATCCTCACCTTTTGTGTCGGCTTCTCCAACGAGCTATAGCCCATTTCCATTCGAAAACACTTTTAGTCAACACCTGAGTGTCAAACTCGATAGAGAGAACTTTCTTCTATGGAAATCCATCGTTATCACCTTCGTCAAGGGCACAAAAATGGATAGTCATCTCTTTGGCACCAAAGCATGTCCTACTCCAATGTTGGACACTTCTGGTACACCAAATCCAGAGTACGAAGATTGGGTGATCAAAGACAACTAATTGATGTGCTGCTCAATTCACACCGAACATGTAGCCCAGCAAGTCGTCAGTCTCTCAACATGCCATTCAACTTGGAAGGTCATTGAAGACCTCTGTGGTGCTCACAATACAGACGAAATTCAGATATGCAGGATAAATATTCAAACAACCCGAAAAGGTAACCAATCAATGACTAATTACCTGAGTTTCATGAATGCTTTGCAGATAGCCTAACGGCTGCTGGAGCTTCCTACCCAGTTGGTGATTTGATCACTTGTGTTCTTTCGGGCCTTGATAGTAATTACTTTCTAATCACTACGTTTCTTCTAGAAAAAGTTAATGTCTCTTAGCCTGAACTGCAAGCCTCCCTCATCAGTTTTGAAATAAAACTTCTTCAATTGCAGAATATTCATGCCATGGCTTTTCTATCTGTTGGGAACAGAACCCCAATTCTTGGATCTCCCTTTTAAGGCCCCAATGCCCATATCGCCCAGCAATGACCTGGTTCAACACCCAACTATCGGTATCCCAACAACAACACAAATCAACACCAATTCAGGGGAGGATACAAGAACAGAGGGGATCGCAATGGTGTGCGAGTCTTCAACAACAACCGTCCAACTTGCCAAATATGTGGCGAAGTTGGTCATACGGTTGCCATTTGCTGCCATCACAATGATACTTCGTATATGGGTTCTATTCCCAATCCACCTGCACACCAGCCACTGCATGATCACAACTCTGCTCTCACAGCAAGACCACCATCCATTCTAAATTCATCGTGGTTCTTCGACAGTGGAGCAACACATCATATCACATCGGACACTACTTCCCTAACCAATAAATTTGATTACCCAGGTACTGAATGCATTATGGTTAGCAATGGGGCTCAAATCCCTATCTATTGCACTCGATCCTCTTCGATATTCCTTGATTTAAAAATATGTAACACACTTTGTGCTCCTTCCATCAAAAAGAATCTCATCTCTATCTCTCAACTTGTTAATGATAATTGTATGTTACTTGAATTTCATGTTGACAAATGTCTTATCAAGGATGCTCGTACGCAAAAGGTTTTTCATCTGGGGATCCTTAAAGATGGTTTTTATCAATTTGTCTCCTCTACTTCTCTGCTCTCACTACCTCCACCTCTCCATCAACTTTCAAACTGTAGCACTCTCGTCTCGGTCACGCTCATGAGTCCACCATTCCTCAAGGTCTTCGCTCATGTAATCAAAGAGTTCCTCTCAAACATTTTGGTATTTGTAGTTCTTGTCAATATGGGAAAGCTCATGCTCTACCCTTCAATGGAAATGTAACTCGCGCTACTGTAGTTCTTGACCTTATAAATAGTGATCTTTGGGATCCATCTCCCATTCCTTCATCTTAAGGATATCGATACTACATTCATTTTCTTGATGACCACAACAGGTTCACTTGGGTGTATCCCCTCAAACAGAAATCAGAAGCACTATCCACTTTCATTCAGTTTCGAACCTTGGTGGAAAATAGTTCTTTCGATCCATCAAAGTTCTGCGCACAGATTGGGGAGATGAGTATCGCCTTTTTCTTAACTAACTGAACAATCAAGGCATTGCCTTCGAACATCCATGCCCCACCCACACTCATCAACAACACGGACGGGTTGAGTGTAAACATCGCCACTTCATTGAAATGTGCCTCACCTTCCTTGCCCATGCCAAACTACCCCATCTTTTTGGTGGGACGCAACGGCAGCCTCGGTCTTCACTATCAACTGTCTTCCTACGCCCACATTACATGGATTGAGCCCTTATCAGGTTCTATATAACAAACCTCCAGATTACTCTATACTGCGTGTTATTAGATGTACCTGCTACTTGTACCTTCACCCATACAACGCTAACAAGTTCCAATTTTGCTCCACCAAATGCCTATTTCTTAGATATAGTCCTTCCTACGAAGGGTACAAATGCCTAAGCCCATCAAATCGCTTCTACATCAGCCGTCATGTTATATTTAATGAACATGACTTACCTTACCCAAGTCTATTATCATCACCTACTCCTGCCCCTTCCATACCAGCTCCACCACACACAATTATATATATGCCACTACCTACACCTATAGCAACTTCACCTACACCACCAACCATCTCCCCTACATCTACTCTGCCTCAACCATCATCTGAGCCATCTACTATCACTCTCGAGACAAACCCATCAACATATCCCCACAGCCATCCCATCAGCAGCTCCAATTAACACACACCCAATGATCACAAGCGCAAAGGATAGTATATCCATGAAAAAGTTTCTCTCTACCTCCCTATCACCTTCGTCAACACAAGTGGCTATGGGATCACTCCCAAATCTGTGACTAAGACCTTAACACTCCCTATATGGCGAGTAGCAATGCAAGATGAATTTCGTACTCTAACATCCAACAACACATGGTCCCTCACACCTCCTACTGCTAATCAAAAGTTGATTGGAACCAAGTGGATCTTTAAGGTTAAACATAATTCTGATGTCAACTTTCATGAAACTTACAGTTCAGTGATCAAGCCTTCGACTGTTTCTGTTATCCTCTCTCTTGCTGCCTCCTACAAATGGCCAATTCGATAGTTAGACATCAATAGTGCATTCACTACAAAAGGATATTGGATTAGCGACGGATTTTCCCTTCGCTAATTGGTATTTCCCCGTCGCTAATCCGGTATTTCCCATCGCTATCCCGTGTTAGCGACGGGATTAGCGATGGGAAACCCCGTCGCTAATTTTTTTAGCAACGGTGTGTCGGGTTTGGTGACGGGATCATGTCACTCATCCCGTCGCCATTCCCCGTCGCAAATGTGCCACGTGGTTTTGGTCGAAACTCGTTTAACCATGCCACGTGGACAATTAGTGACGGGGGCCCGTCGCTAAAACCCCGTCGCCAATTGTCCACGTGGCTCGTTGGCCGCCACATGGATTGGGGTTAGCGACGGGGGTCCGTCGCTAACCTCATCGCTAAATTGGCAAAAAAAAATTAAAAAGTTTGATATTATATATAATATATTTAATATTTAAAAATATTTAATATTTATAAAATGCAAAAGCTATTATATATAATATAATATAATATAATATTTAAAAATTTAAAATTATATATTTGAAATATAATTAATTTACAAGTCATTAATACATATGTTCGTCCTTTGTCGTCGCTCTCAACGATGGAGAAATATAGCTCGGTCTCATCTATCGTGGTGTCGTTTCGATCAGAGTCACATTTCAATCACTTCTACGCTGGTCGCCGTCTAACTTAAGAATTTAATACATTTACAAGTCATTAATACATATCATTAATTAACTAAACAAGATTTAGAAGCAAACTCATTTACTTACGACGATCTTCTCTACTCTCGAATCGAGGAAAGTTACGTCGTCATGATCTTTCGTATGGAAGTATAGGCATAACTCCAAAGCAGTCGAAGGTCGACCCAACTTCTCCGCCTACAAAACATATATTTAAAGAGGATTAAGTTTGAGACTAAATCCATGTATATTATATATAAACTTATTATAACATAACTTATCAGCTTCTCTGTGTGCTGATAAATGGATATTGAGCCACTAGTATGCACTGCAATCCCTGTACCGAGTCCCCCTGTCTCACTTCTCCGATTTATACTTGCTCACACTACTTCTTCTTAAAATCAAGGGTGGATCACATCTTCTTCTAGTGGTCGAAGATCTCAGCAGATACATGTGCAGGCTTCTTATCTTTGGAGCACATGTTGCTAATAAAATCAGCGTACCGAGTGACAAACTACTTATCGTACGCCTCTATAATAGCTGCGTCATCCGATGGCTCCCAGTCGAATGACAACTATAGGCAAAAAGTAATAAAATTTTAAATTTATCTATAAACATTTTTCAATTATATATTGTTTGTCAATCTTATGTAAATGAAACAACATTAACTTAAACAACTTTACCTTCCATTGATTCCAGTAAATATCTCTCATGTGCTGCGGGACATGCTCCCAAGAATAACAATCCTTATGCAGGGAGTGTTTGTATGCCCTAGTCATCTCCCGTGCAGCTCTGTCAGACGGGTGTAATTTCCGTCCACTAAATTGAAAACGAGGCGTTAGTCCAAGTTTATAAGAAATAAGTAAACGTAAAACTTCGTACGTATATTTACTATTTGTCATCTTTCACAACCAATAATATCCGCCCCGAGGGTTGGCTAGTAGTACTGCTTCGTCGTCGTCCAGATGGGGCCGCACCTATGGACCAGTCACTCGAACGATGTGTCGAAGAACTCGGCGACTGCTCTACCGACTGACCCCAAGGGGGCGAGGCATGCAAATCATGATGGAGTGGTGGTGGGACTGTACGGTGGTCATGCGTACGATCATGAATATATGAGGGAGATGCTGATCCCCCTAATGAAAAAGTAGGCACGGCACCAGGCCTAAATGTACCACGACCATCAACGAGTGGAGTGGGTAGGGAGGAAAGTAAAGTAGAATACATCTGCATAGAGGTGAGATCATCACAAAAAACAGATGGCAAAGACATGAAAGATGTAAATGGATGTGATGGATGTGCATAATGTGGGGGAGGCTTCTGATGGAGAAATGGGGTCTGCGGAGAAGGGTGGTATGGGTACGGATGAAATGGGGTCTATTGAGAAGGGTGGTATGTGTTTGAATGCAGACTCTGATGACCCTGACTAGTCTGTGCAAGTGGAGTAGCATCATCATGAGAACGACGGTGTGATCCATCCGATCATTGATCTCTAGTAACGCTGGATCGACTATCAGATTGTCCACCGGATTGTCCACCGAAGCCCTCACTAGAAGATGGGGCGTAACCTCTGCCTAACGACATAACTTTATACAAAAAATAAAGACTAAATTAGAATTAAGAGTTGAACCTCCAACATTTGAAATATCACGTAACAAGTAAAAAAATATAATTGCATCATTTACCAACTGAACAGGATAGTATCATGGTTCGTCGTCACTGTCCTCATCATTCGATGAAAACTCGAAGTTATCGCTTTCATCGTCTTCTTCGTCGACGTCTGAAATGTGTGCGCCACTAGGATCAGCTAGCGAAGCTCTACGGTGTCTACATCGTAGTATTTGTCGTTGCAACATTTTCGACAAGGACATCGAATTTTCGCTTATTTTAAGTAAGTGGCGCAGTGTTGCATGGCAAATTTTATAAATTCCTTCACGCCATCCACAAACTCTAATCTAATGTAACCGCCTTCAATATTGTTGTACATCCAATCTCGAGACTCAGACATCTCGAAAGACCTAAACAACCCCAATTGAATACACGTACACATAAATCACTATATAAATTTTAGTCGAGTGTTAATCGTAATTAGTCGAATCGATTGCATTTGCACATACTTATCGTAATATATTTTATACATTTTAGTCGATTGTTTACCGTAATTAGTCGCATTGGTTGCAATATATGGACATACTTTTGCGTAATTTTGCCTAATTTTTTTTATTTTTCCTTTCAAATTTTAAATTTTACTTCAATATTTGCAGTTTATAATTTTATTTTGTCTCATTTATATATATTTCGTATATAAGCATTGTTATATAAATATTATTTGGTTCAACCAATTCTATTTTCCTTATTATAGTTAAATTACTTTTAACTACTCTATATTTATTTATAGTATAATACGTTATACTCTTCTATTTTTGTCCTAATCGAAATTTAATTTTTCCAATAAGTTTGCATCATTTTATCAATTTTTATCAGTACAATTTACCGTATTAATATTTCTTTTAACTTGTTACTTCATACTTATTTTAATTTCAACTTAACATAATTTATATATATAGTTATTTATATATATATGAATACCAATCCTCCATACCTATACTATATTTACATATATATATATATATCGTATGTAAGCATTGTTATATAAATATTATTTTGTTCAACAAATTACAAATTTCTTTATTATAGTTAAATTGTTTTTAACTACTCTATATTTATTTATAATATAAAATATTATGCGTACTCTTTTATTTTTGACCCTAATCGAAATTTAATTTGTCCAATAAATTTGTATCATTTAATTAACTTTATACTTAAAGTTGTTTCAACTTAACATAATTTCTTTATAGTTAAATAGATTTTAATTTGATTTTTTAAATTAGAGTAAAAAACAATTAAATAATAGTTTAATGGACATATTTGAAATTCAACTAATTTAATAATAAAACATTACAAAAGAAGTGCATATATATCAATACTAAAAAACAAATCATACAATAAACATCACAAAATAATCAAAAAATAATAATTAAATTCAAATCACAAGCATACATTTTATTTGTCACAAAAATAAATAAATAATAAATATCAACATACATAATTTATTGCAACATTTTGATCAATTTAACAAATTTTAAAATACATGAAATACAAATTTTATTTTCCAAGATCTTATTCCAACATAAAATACAAAATTACAAGTTTTTAATCAAATCATCACATTTTTTAATTTAACATGCATATATTTACAAAAAAATTTCCAAATTTTCATTTTAACATAAAATACAAAAAACCCTATTTTTTCACCGAAAATACAAATTATATATCACATAAATTACAAAATTTCACAAAAAATTATTATAAATCACTTAAATAACAAAAAATATAAATAAATCAACTATAAAAAACAGAATATATAAAATAAATAAAAATCATACCTAAATCCCAAATTAAGAAGGAGATGGGAGTGGCGAGGAGGCAAATGCCCGATCAAATGGTGCAGCGAGGCCAATCGGCGGGGTGGCCAAGGCGGAGGAACAGGGAAAGGAGAGAATAGGTTCATAGTGAGGGAGATGGTCACAATGAGGCAGAGGATCACGGCGGGGGATAGGACATGATCAAAAGGAGAGGAGAGGAGAGGAGAGTTCGATGAAAACCAGAGAGGAAGAGAAAGGGTCTTGGTCTGGATCTTATTTTTCGGATTAGCGACGGGGTAATCCCGTCGCTATATTCACACGTGGCCCCCTCGTTTCCTGCCACGTGGTGTTCTCTTCGACACGTAGCTGAGAAAATTTGGTCCTGGGCGAGAGTTTTCTTGCCCAGAAAATAGCGACGGGGGGCCGTCGCTACCACTGTCGATATTTTCGTCAATGGGTTAACGACGGTCCCCGTCACTGACCCGTCGCTATTGGCATCCATTTTTTGTAGTGATTCTTAAATGGCCACTTGTTTGAACATGTTTTCATCTCACATCCAGAGGGTTTTGTCTCCTCGGACTTCCCTACTCATGTATGTAACCTTCACAAGGCTCTATATGGTATTCGTCAGGCTCCGAGGGCTTGGTTTGATCTGCTAAAAAGCACTCTCAAATCTTGGGCGTTCACTAACTCACAGGCTGACTACTCCCTATTCATTCACAAACAGGGCACCACTCTCACTTATGTGTTGATCTATGTTGACGACATACTCATCACTGGCAATTCGAGCTCTATGATCACTTTCTTCGCTGATGCCCTCAACTCTCACTTCGCCTTAATAGACTTAGGCGACTTACATTACTTCTTAGGGATTGAGGTTCGTCGTGATCCCACTGGTTTCTACCTATCGCAGCAGCACTATATTCAAGACCTCATTGCTCGTGCTCGTGCTGGATTCTCAACCTTGAAGTATGTCTCCACGCCTATTCTCACTACTAAAGTTCAACAAGTAAAGACAAGCCCACTCTTCTCTGATCCATCTCTTTACCGCAATTTAGTGGGAGGATTACAATACCTCACTCATACCCGCCTTGACGTATCGTTCGCAGTCAATCGACTGAGCCAATTCCAGCAGTCCCCTTGTCAAGCTCACTGGCAAGCTCTCAAACGAGTCCTCCGTTATCTTGCTGGCTCAAGTGATCTAGGCCTGCAGATCAAACCAAGTACTCATCTTGCACTTGTAGGTTTCTCTGATGCGGACTGGGCCTCTTCTCTCGAAGATCGTAAGTTTATTGGCAGATACTGTATTTTCTTTGGCTCGTCCCTCATCTTTTGGATGTTAAAGAAACAGAGTGTTGTCTCCCGCTCCAGTACCGAATCAGAGTACTGCTTTATTGCTCAAACAACAACTAAAATTATGTAGCTGGAATCAATATTGATTGAGATTTATTTCTCACCAAAAGCTCGCCCCATTCTTTGGTGTGATAACCAGAGTGCTAATGCCCTTGCTAGCAACCCTGTCTTCCATGCTAGAACTAAGCACATTGAGATCGACCTTCACTTCATTTGTGATAGGATTCTTTAGCACAAACTCGACCTTCGTTACGTGCCTTCAGATGATCAAGTTGTCGATTGCCTAACCAAAGGTCTCTCCACTTCAAAGCATCAATTCATGAGATCTAAACTTGAAGTAGTTTCACTATCGCCAAATTTGTGGGGGAATGTTAGGAATACACATTAAGTTACATATCATAACATACACATTAAGTTACATATCATAACGTTACAATATTATGTAGCGTAACGTATACCTTGCCCCATTGACACAATAGTTGGTTATACACTTTCTGTTACACGTCAGTATAGGTATGCCAAGATTGTAACACATACACTCCCAATCAACAGATTATAAGTAAAGCAATACTCTGCTCCATTAGGTTGGGCAAAAATCATTCCATCACTGTGACTTCTCTAAAATCTTCACAAAGGTTTAAAAATACTTTACATTGAAAGTGTAGGAGAAGGGGTTTTCTAAGATTTCTTTGACTTGGATCTCTCTTTTGGAAATTTCAGCGAAGCATGGGTTGGACAAAGCATTAGAAAGTTTTCCTGTAGAAGGCAACAATTATGAAATATTTTAACTTGGTAAAGCATGAAGAGTCTAGTAAAAAAATTTGGGTCTCGCTGAATAAAGATCGCATAGCTTAGGACCCAATCAGAAAATAAAAAATTTCGGTACTTCAAATGAATGGAACTGTTATTGAAACTGCAGGATTAGAGTCCATTAGTTGGCATTGATTTTAAGTAATTTGTCTCTGGCCTAACAACTCCTGGTATCCGGATTACTCCGATTACTTAGATTTATTTTAAATTGAGTATTCAAAACCAAGGCAAAGGGTTGGAGATAAATATGCCGCACACATGTGATGATATTTCATAAGAGATAACTTACAGTATCCCATCGACAACCTGGGATAGGCGCTGCACAAGGAGCATGAAAACATTTTCGACATGATTTGGCATAGCAACCCAGAGCTGCCCCCTTCAGCCACAACATGAACACTTCAACTTAGCACCTCTTGAGAGTTCGGCTTTCAAGTTGACAACATAGTCCCCAACATAGTATACTTGAGGTGCCCTATAAGTTTGTTTATCAAAACTATTTAAACTAAAATACAAAATCTGACAACCCCAACCCCCTACTCCCCACCCCAGCACCAAAGTGCACAGCTTGCCTGTAAGACAACAAAAGTGAAATATCAACAGGGTGCATACCAGTCAATGCAATTTCTGTGAACATGGAGAACATTGCGTTGGCCAACTGCATTACCTTCCACTGGCTTCCCGTGTAAAAAATGTAACATTGGTCAAGACACCTAAAAAAACCCATTTAAGGACCAAAGTTATAGAGAATAAACACATAAATATGCAAAAGAGCTAATTTTGTGTTAAAAGGTGATCTGCAACTGCCAAGACTTCACTGATGCGGTACGAGAAAAAGAAACTCTTGAAGAATCAGAAGAAAACATCGCCTCAGAAATCTTGGATGTATGACAAAATGCGCAGGTGACATCAGAATTTGAATTCGAAACTATCTGGGCGCCACATGGTTTTACAGGAAAAGAGGACCTGTTGAATTATGTCGGCTCACTACAAGGTAGTTTGGCTTGGGAAGGAAACCCCCGCGGATCGGAGGGACCAGATTGAAGATCTTCGAGCTTGGAAGCATTTTCTGCATCCAAGAACATAGAGTTATTGTGAATGTCATTGTTTAAAGTCCCCTCCACGGAAGCAGGAACCAGCTTTTGTTTCTTTGGCCCTTGGAGGTTGTCATCTTCCAATCCTTTTTGCCCACTTCCTTCGCTAACAACTAAGTAGCACTCTAGAAAATAGACATACAGTGTATTACAATATGCAATCAACTCATGGTGTTAGTGTTGAACTGCATGAGAACCAGAGAGAGAGTTCATCTCTCACTCTCTGTCTCGATGTTTCTTGATCTCTCTCATTTCACCTTATATAGTGTGTACACAATACAAGTCAAATGTCACTGACACTTGTACATACACAGAGACACACACAGTCTCACACACCACGTTACAATCATGCCCATTTGCTATTACATAAATGCCCTCAGATACAATATGAATTACATCAGTGATTTACTCTAATACAGTGAGGCTCAGATGAGCTTAATTGTGATGCCAAATGATGCAAATCACATTGTACATGAAGGTTCGTATGCAGATATAAAGAACACTCAATCAGTAAAGTAGAATTTGAGTAGTGAGGACCCCTAGCATTTTGAATTTGAAGAAAATAAGAATAACACATCAAAGCACCATAATTGGTTGACAAAATCATTGAAGATTGGAGGTTGAAAAAGTTTCAAATTCTATATTCCCAAGACATTAAACTTTTATGTTGTTTGTGTCATCCATTAACCATAACCTTCAAAGAAAACTAACAGTCACAAAAGATGAAAAGACGCACAACAGAGTACTACATTAAAATTCCTAAAAAAAAATATAAAGATTCTTATAAATTTATGGGTGGCTAATGTTATAGAAGACTACTGTAAATGATAAACTTGAACTGAATCTACATGTGGAGAACTTACGGGCAGGAGACTTGTCGTGAGATACTGGCAAACAATGACAATTGTATAACAGCTTTGTTTGGCATTGGATCAATATAAGTAAATAAGAGATCAAAGACGAAGTTTGCCATTTGGATGAGCTACAAATGAAAGCAGTTCCTTTTTTTGTTCGAAAACGAAAGCAGTTCTTAAATATCCTTAAATAAGACTTTCACAACTTTTTGACTTCTAATCTTATTCCTTCAATGTTTTTTTATTCCCTTCCTCCCTTACTGCAAGTTTAATGCCTGCCTTTCTAAACTCACATCTTACATCAAGAAAAAGTATTCTTTTTCTTTTGAAAATAGGGAAAGTATGTTTTTTAGTACAACCAAAATATAATGAGCTTTTTGAATTTTTTTTTTATCCAGAGTAAGAGCAGCAAAAGAAGAATCGATTGTAGCACAACACTAGATTGCAAACATTATGTCATAACATCACATTATCGCTGGAGTTCAACATATGATGCATCATAATGCCTATGCTGTCAAGGTGGCAGTAAATGCTAAGGTAACAAGGAACCAAAAAAAAAAAAGGGGCAAGCCTTAGAAAAAGAAAAGATTGAAAACTTTCTTAAAACTTACATTGTTAAATCTTAAGTTTTACAAAAATAGATGAGAGTAACAAATAAAAGATTTCAGAACCTTGTACAAAACCAATCGAAGTTGCGCAAGAATGATTGTAAGATACATAGTTTATATTTTTAAACGATGACATATTGAAGCATGTGGATCATACATCAGATGAAGCCTTCCTCTAAGTAATCTAGCTCCTCCACAAGAATCGAGTTCCCCAGCTTGGTTTTAAACTAGAACCACACCCATACTTCATTACATGCGATGCACCAAAGCCATTAATTACCTGTTACTAATACTACTATCTTTTCACACAAATAATGGTTCAGTAATTTTCGCACAAGGCAACCACAAAACTCAGCCTACTTCAACTAATTAAGTCTATGTTTCACTTACCACTTTCATGAGCTCAAACATGCAATTAGGGACATAGATACGTAAAAAAGGGAACATAGAACAGTTGCAATATATCAGATGCACTAATTTCCATTGCTTCATAATTCCATCCAGTCAATCTAGTTTGTTGTAACATTAAACTGTCACTAATACCATACTCAGTAGGTTGCAGAGTCGACAAAAAATAATACACGTATTCATAAAACACTATGTCTTGTCATCCTGAAAAAAGTAAGCTTACTAGTTCAAATTATGGATCAGTATAATCGTCTTCTGAATCTTTCATTTCATTTAATGATGGAGGGTTGCTAGTTGATGTTTGACTGCCCTGGTTCCCATCCATGTATCCAATTGGACATTAAATACTTTGTCAGCAATTCGCTTGAGGCCTTGTCGCCGCTGAAGGAGAAACTCGCCCAGCATACAAATCAAGATCATCGGCATTGCCCTTAGTTCCGGACGATCTAACAAAAGTGTTGCGCTCAATCAAATGAAATCCAGCCCTAACACGCTTATTTACATTGCCACGCCTATCGTCCCCGTTCCGGTTTCCCATTACTTCGTATTCATCAAAAGACCTCCCAAAATCTACAAACACCACAAGTAAAACTAATATAGTCCCCTAAATTGTCGTCCTAAAATTCACCAAAAGCAATGTTACCAAAAACAGAGAATACAGTCGGTAGCAGTACCATGCATTTCCGCTTGAGCGAGACACTGCGAAAAAGCCGAATCCAAGCCTCTGTAAATGCTCGCCAAGTTTTCCAAAACAGTCACTTACCTTAAGTCTGCAAAAGCCCCATCAGTACAAAACCCCAAATAAGAATAAATGGAACTGATTATAACCATTTTTTTTTTATTTATAGATGAGGGTATTCCGAGGCAGCCACCTCCGCTGACACCAGGCTGATGGTGGACCTGACTAATCCCTCGGGGGTTAAGAAGACCTACTACTAACCCAGAGGTTGAAGGAGAAATAATGCAGTTGCGCTGCAAATCCAACCCATCACATCTGCCTTAGTCAGAGTACTAGGCGCTCTTTCAAACCACTACACCACACCCCATATTGACAAACTTAGAAGCTCATATTATCAATCAAGAAATGAAGCTTTTTCTCTTCTGAATCAGAGAAGATGAGCTGTATATATAGTGTTCAGGATTACATCCCAATCATACACATGTATGGTCTCAATACAATGAGACATAAAAAACTTAACAAACTCTCGTGCTATCTCACTTGCTTCTCTCAAGTGTGTGTACATCACAGTCACACAAGTGTGTGTACATCACTTACAACACAGTCACAGAGTACTCTGTACTCTACTCAATGGTTGTGACTCTTATCCCCTCTCAAACATAGGGGAAGTGCAACGATACCAAGTTTGTCACAAAGGTAATAGAACCTAGAAGTAGACAAAGCTTTAGTAAAGCAATCAGCAACTTGATCAAGAGAAGGTACATGCTGAACTTGTAAAGCCCCTTTCATCACTTGATCTTGTATGAAATGGACGCATAAAAAAAGGGATTACGGGCTAGAGCAGTAGCACTCATATTGTCACACCACACCATTGGATATTGAGGGATAGGAAACTGAAGTTTAGATAAGAGAGATTTTAGCCAACTAATCTCAACTGCAACCTGAGCTAAGGCATGGTATTCAGACTCAGTGCTGGATCTAGCTACAACTTCATGCTTCTTCGATTGCCAAGATATGAGATTGCAACCAAAATAAACAGCATAACCTGCAATTGATTTCCTATCTTCAACTGATGAAGCCCAATCTGCATCAGAATAAGCATTAAGAAGTAATCTAGATCCAGGTGTAAAACATAAACCACAATGTAAATAGCCTTTCAAATATCTCAAAACACGTTTCAGTGCTTGCCAATGTGAAGTGGTAGGAGTTTGCTGGAATTGACTAAGTCTATTGATGATGAAGGCTATGTCAGGATGAGTGTTGACAACATATTGCAGGCCACCAAGAATGCTTCTGTACAAGGTTGGATCAGTAAATGGAAGATCAGATGGTTTGGATAAAACTTAACCCATCACTGCTGGAGTATCAACTGCCTTAGTAGACCTCATTCCTACCTTTTGAAGTAAAGTATTGATGTAGCTAGTTTGAGTTAAGTATAGTCCAGATGCATCTCGATGGACCTCAAATCAAAGAAATATACTAAGATCTCCAATATCTTTCAGAGCAAATGAATCGTTTAAACATGTAATGAACTGCTGAATCAGGTTTGAATTGGCACCAGTGATGATAATATCATCAACATAGACAAGAACATAAAGCATAGTACCTTGAAAGTTCAATGTGAGCAAAAAGTTGTCTGAGATGGAATTTTGAAATCCCTATTGAAGCAATTTATGTTTGAATTTGTCAAACCAGGCTCTTAGTGCTTGTCTCAAACCATACAAGGCTTTGTGAAGTTTACATACCATACCAGAATTAGAAGCATCAACAAATCCCTCTGGTTGATTAGTATAAACATTTTCATTCAATGTTCCATTAAGAAAGGCATTATTAGTATCAATTTGTCTAATCTTCCATCCAAATGTCACTGCAATTGACAGAATAACTCTAAGGTAGATGCTTTGAAAGATGAAAACAAGAGCAATTGCTGGTGAATTTCAAGATGATATCTTCCTTCTCAAATCTCTCCTCTTATAGAGCACTGGTCATGACCAGTTGGAGAAGTGGAACAGTCAAGCATTGATGCAATGGAGTAATGGAGCAGCCAAGCATTGATGCAATGGAGTAGTGGAGCAGTAATTCCTTAATGGAGAGCAGTTTCAACTGCACCCACTCAGCCACTCTACTAACTACCCATTTAATCTCGAAAATGGTAAAAATTAATGGTAAAAAGTTTTACCCATGGTTAGCTTGCACACATATAGACACACACGCACGTGCCTCGTGCCAAGTGCTAAGTGCGCCTATAAAAGCGCCTAAAATGCGCCATATGCGCCGCGCCGCGCGCGCGCGCGTGTGGCTCACTTTGCATAGCACTTGTATTTTATTTTACACACACTATGGTGCAAGAGTACATATATACTCTTTAAACTTGAAGTTCCTAACCAATGTGGGATTAAACATTTATTTTGAAAATGTTCAACAATCCCCCGCCATTTTCAAAATAATCAGATTATTCAATCCACGAAATCTCAAACATTATATGCATAACTAATGGTATCTTGCGATTTGAACCACTAACTTGTGAAAAGTTCATTACATCATATCAGAATTACATGGTAGATAAACTTTGAACCAATGATTCTATTCGATATGTAGCATAAACATATCACGCATATAACTTACACCAAAAAAAAGCCATAAATATCCCGACACATTCAACATTGGCCTTGTGTCCCGTATCTTCTTGTGAATGTCTTTGGAGTCAAGCCCTTGAACTCCTTGAAGCGCCAACACTTCACATCCACATAGGTAGTCTCCATTCTAGTACCCCGCAATTTAAGTACTTTTAGAAGACTATTAAGAGATCATCTCAACCTCCTCTCTTTACATGCAGTGTACCGAGCACTAACAACCTTGGGATGGTTATAAAAATTTAGTGCTCACAAATACTCTTATAATGAAATTGATCGCATTGAACTCAAGACTTAACGTAATGTTAGGCGTCGAGTTGAGTTTCCACTATTGGTGACCTGTAATTTATGGGCTTGAGACCCATCCCTCTTGATGTTTTATTCACCAAGTCTCTTGGCAATCCTTTAGTAAGGGGATCTGCCAAGTTTTGACTAGATTTCACATAGTCAATCGTGATAACTCCTCTTGTTATCAATTCTCGACACACAACTATGTCTCGACCAATATGTCCGGACTTACCGTTGTACATTTGGCTATAAGCCCTTGCCAATGTGGCCTCGACTATCACAAAGTGGATAGAGATTGGAGCTACGGTTTAGGCCACAATGGTATCTCGTGTAATAATTCACGTAGCCATTCAGCTTCTTTTGAAGCTGAGGCCAATGCAATAAACTCTGATTCCATGGTAGAACCAGCCATTAAAGTTTGCTTCTTTGAAGCCCACGAGATTGCACCTCCAAAGAAAGTGTGAAAATCCACCCACTTGTGGATGCATGATTTTGATCTTTCACAATCCAACTTGCATCCGAAAATCCTTCTAAGACCAAGGATATCCACTATAGCATAAACCATAGTTAATTGTTTTCTTCAGATATTTCAAAACTCTTCGAATTGCAAACCAATGCAACTCGCTTGGATTAATTGTAAATCTACTCACCTTGCCTACTGCCAAGGCAATATCCGGCCTAGTGCATGTCATTGCATACATTAAGCATCCAATTAATCTAGAATACTCCAGTTTCACAACTGGATTGCCTGTATTTTTCACTAGCTCAATACTTGAATCTAGTGGAGCAGAAACAGGGGCACAATTCGAGTGATTGAATCTATTGAGAATTTTCTCAATATAATGAGATTGAGTTAGAGTAATACTCCCCTCATCTCTTACAATCTGAATTCCGAGTATGACATCGACTTGCCCCATATCTTTCATTTCAAACGGCTTGAAAGAAACCTTTTGGTCAACCGAACTTGTTCCAAGTCGGTTCCAAAATCAGCATGTCATCTACGTAAAGACGTATAATGACACCATTGCCCTTTTCATCAAACTTGCTATATGCGCATTTATCGATTCATTTATTTTGAATCCAAAAGCAAGTACAACCTGGTCAAATTTTTGGTGCCATTGTTTTGGTGCTTGCTTTAAACCATACAATGATTTCCGCAATCGCACACTTTATTCTCATGACCGGGCATTATAAACCCTTCAGTTGTTCCATGTATATTTCCTCATCCAATTCTCCATTTAGGAACGCCGTTTTAACGTCCATTTGGTGGATGACCACTTGTTTATAGCCGCAATTGCAATAAGCAATCGATAGTAGCAATTCTAGCTACTTGGTGAATAGGTATCGAAATAGTCTATTCCATGCTTTTGGGTGAAACCCTTAGCAACCAGATCTCACTTTGTGTTTTTCAATGGATCCATCAACTCTTCTTTTCCTTTTGAAGAGAAATTTGCATTTAATGGGTTTACACCCGGAGGTAGATCAACTAGCTCCCAAGTGTTATTTCCCATTATTGAATCCATCTCATCATTTAACGCCTCTTTCCGTAAAAGTTTGCATCCCTTTCTTTCATTGCCTCCTCTCTGTTTGAGGATCGACCTTAGTATTAAAACAATACGCGAATTTGTCTAGTTATCAAGTTTCTCTGCTTCCTTCAACTAGGAATGTATAGAAATCGAACCAAATGACTTAATTTTCCGAGCTCGTTTGCTCCTTCCTTCGAAGTTCAGGAACTTCTACTAATTCTTTGTCATTTTCAATTTCTATGACTTCCTTCCCTTTTTGGTTTTCTTCAGGAATACTTTTGGTGACAGATTTAAATCTTGTCTCGTCAAAGATTGCATCCCTTGATTCAATTACGGTGTTTATCTTGAAATCGAATTATTAGGCTCAATTACCATGAACCTATATGCCTTACTGTGTTGTGCATATCCAATAAATATGCACTCCACTCCCCTTTCACCCAATTTTCTCTTTTTGGGTTCATGTACTTTTACTATTGCTCTACAGCCCCAAACTCTTAAATAATTAAGATTTGGTTTTCGCTTATTCCAAAGCTCATATGGGGTGACTTTATTCCTCTTTTGTGGAATTCTGTTCAAAATATGGCATGCAGTCAGCAATGCCTCTCCCCAAAAACCACTACTCAAACCAGTTTGATAGCATAGCATTAACCATTTCGGTTAAAACACGATTTTTACGCTCAGCCACACCATTTTGTTGTGGTGTGTAAGGGGAAGTAGTCTCATGGACTATTCCAATGGATTCAAAGTACTTTGGATCATAGTACTCTCCTCCCCTATCGGACCTTAAACATTTTATAAAGGTCTCACATTGCAATTCGCCGCCTTATAGGCCCGAAACTTAACCATTGCCTAATCTTTGGAATGCAACAAATAAACATAACAAAACTTGCTATAATCATCAATAAATGTTATAAAATATTTATTGCCTCCTATTGAGGGTGTACTATGTATGTCACGAGACATCGAATGTATCAAGTCCAAAGAACTTTGAATTTCTTTCAACATTAGGAAATGGATTTCTAGTTATTTTTGTTTTCATGCATGTATTGCAATTTCCTTCATATTTATCAAAATAAGGCGATAATTCCAGATTGACCATATCATATAATTTTCTCGAAATGAACATGTCCTAATCTATGATGCCATAAAAATGAAGGAGACTCCACAA
This sequence comes from Stephania cephalantha, assembly GCA_039657325.1. Classification (NCBI taxonomy): domain Eukaryota; kingdom Viridiplantae; phylum Streptophyta; class Magnoliopsida; order Ranunculales; family Menispermaceae; genus Stephania; species Stephania cephalantha. Next base: position 34,308,913 of record CM077570.1, on the reverse strand, counting down.
GATACGCAGAAACAACATTCTTATTAGATAAAGCGATTACATTGAGCTTAAACATGCCCTCATAAGCATACCCCTTCCCTACAAATACCCCTCCCTTGGAGAGTACAAACTTGTCAGCCTCAAAGACAAGCCTAAATCCAAACTTATTCAACAGACCACCCGACACAAGATTCTTCCTCACTTCTGGTGCATAATACACGTTAGTGAGTGTTACAACTTTGCCAGAAGTAAACTTCAGATCAACACTACCTATGCCTTTAACAGGGACAGTAGCATCATTTCCCATGTACAAGACAGTATTTTCATCTACTGCCTCCATGGTTTTGAAGAACCTCTTGTTCTTGCAGACATGTCGAGTAGCACCGGAATCTACCCACCAAGCCATATCATTTTCAACGACGTTGATTTCGGATATCATAGCAATGAGATCATCATTGTCGTTACACCGCACCTTTGCGCTGCCCAGAGGAAGCATGATTTTTCCTTGCTTCCTCTTCCAATGATAACATTCGGACTTGAGGTGGCCATCTTTCCCGAGAACCAACAAGTGACTTTCTCGCTTCTTTTGATTCTCGATTTTGGTTGTTCGGTTTTCCCAACCAAAGAGGCTTTTTTGAAGCCACCAGGCTTGTTAGGCCTGTTTCAGGAAGGGCTTTTTGAACTTAGTTTGCTTCCATCACATGCACCTTTGAAATCTCCCGAGCATTCTCGCTCTTTTTCATTTTCCATGCGACAATCCTCTTCTACACGAAGATGGTTAGCAAGTTCATCAAGAGATATGTCCTCTTTTTTATGCTTAAGAGTTCGTTTGAACTCCTTCCAGGATGGGGGCAGTTTATCAATAATAGAAGACACAACAATTGTTTCATCCATGACAAGATTGTGTTGAGAGAAATTATTTCTAATCCTCTCAACTTCACGAAATTGTTCCATGACAGACCTTTCATCAACCATTTTAAAATTAATAAACTTTGATATAAGGAATTTCTTACTTGTCGCATCCTCCTTATGGTACCTTGCCTCCAATTTCTCCCACAGCTCCTTGCCAGAGGGGACGTCATGGTAGAGTTCGAACAGTGAGTCCTTCATGGCGTTCAGAATATGACCTCTGCAGTGTGGTCATCTGTCTCCCATTTCGCCTCTTCCCGATCTCGCTCGACGCTTTCATCATCGGACTCCATAGGTTTCGGTGTATCTAGAACATATACCGATGAAGCGCCACCAAAGGCGGGAAATGCACTCGCTTCGCCACCTCGAAAAATCGCCTCCATCAAAGCGATCCAGCTTCACAATGTTAGCCGACAGTTCTTTGATTGAAGCCATTGCAACGACAGCAAAAAATTTCCTTTAGATTGTTAGAATAGAGGGACTTGCAATGACTTCAAAGCGTGTAACACTGCCACTTTCCTAAAGGAAATTTTGCTCTCTATACTGCAAGAGTCAGCAAATATCCTAAAGGATACGATGAAGTAAAACCCAACTTTCACTTGCAGTAGTGAAAGATGAAAACAAGAGCAATTGCTGGTGAATTTCGAGATGATATCTTCCTTCTCAAATCTCTCCTCTTATAGAGCACCGGTCATGACCGATTGGAGAAGTGGAACAGTCAAGCATTGATGCAATGGAGTAATGGAGCGACCAAGCATTGATGCAATGGAGTAGTGGAGCAAGAATTCCTTAATGGAGAGCGCTTTCAAGCCGCACCCACTCACCACTCTACTAACTACCCATTTAATCTCGAAAATGGTAAAAATTAATGGTAAAAAGTTGTTTTACCCATGGTTAGCTTGCACACATATAGACACACACGCACGTGCCTCGTGCCTCATGCTAAGTGCTAAGTGCGCCTATAAAAGCGCCTAAAATGCGCCATATGCGCGCTCACGCATGCATGCGCGCGCGCGTGTGGCTCACTTTGCATAGCACTTGTATTTTATTTTACACACACTATGGTGCAAGAGTACATATATACTCTTTAAACTTGAAGTTCCTAACCAATGTGGGATTAAACATTTATTTTGAAAATGTTCAACACCTTTAGCTACCAAACAAGCCTTATATCTATTAATAGTTCCATCACTATTTCTATTAATAGTGAAAATCCATTTGTTGCCTACAACATTATGATGAGGAGAAGAAGGAACCAACTGCCAAGTATTGTTTTCATTAAGGCCTGAAATTCCTTCTCCATGGCTTATTTCCAATGTTGAATCATCAAAGCTTGTTTGGCATCCTTAGGGATTGTATTAGGATCTATAGTTTGAGTAGCCACAAATGATTTCTTCATAACAATGCCATTTTTGGCCCTTGTAACCATAGGATGAACGTTACAAGGTCCAGTAGTAGATGGTGCTGGAAGTGTAGTTGGAACTGAACTTGAAGAAGAAGATGATGTAGAAGTAGTAACAGGACTTGGTAGAGATGGAGATCAACATTTTTGTTCATGTGTGTATGGACATGGATGCTGAAATGATATTACATGAGCATTTAGAAATGGTTTAAAAACCCTATATTCACCACCCCAGTCTTATTGTACTATCTTTATCCTGGTGGAGAACATAATTTCAACTTTCAATTTAAACAACTAAAACATTTTCAAAGCCTCTGATTTATTTTTTAAAGGATATATCCATGTGAATCTTGTACAATCATCCATAAACGAGATATAGTAATTGAAACCATCAGAAGAAGTAATGGATGACGGCCCCCATAAGTCTGTATGTATCAAATCAAGTACATGATTTCTCATCTTATTTGAAACTGAAAATGGAATAGCATAATGTTTTCCAAGTGGACAGATAGAACAAAACTCTACACCAGAACATGGAAGTTGTAGATTTCTCCTCATGATCTGTTGAAGAGTATGAAGAGTAGGATGACCAAGCCACAGATGCCACAAGGATATAGAAGATGTGTGAGATGCCAGGAATGCCTTTGCTGGTACAGGAGAAGGACTGAACTGATATAATCCATCTTTAAGAACCCCTTGCAGCAAAACCTCTTTAGTTATTGAATCCTTCACCAAACAATATTTGTTAGTGAATTCAATAACAATATTGTTATCCCGTGTCAATAGAGAAATACTTAATAGGTTCTTTTTGATATCAGGAACACACAATGTATTTGGAAAATGTAAAGGAGACTTAGCATTAGATAACACTGCAGAACCTACACATAAAATAGGTAAAGAGTGACCATTCCTCACAATCAAGGATGAAGTACCTGGGTAGGGAGAACAATTTGATAACTGTGAGGGATCAGTAGTAACATGTAAGGTTGCTCCACTGTCAGCATACCATGCATTATCCATTACAGATTCATTAGAAGAAAATACGCCATGATTCAGTGATCCTGCAAAATTCTGTGAAGATCCGAAAAAATTTGCAGTAGGGACTCCTTGAGATCCATTTCTCATTCCATTCTGATTAAATCCTCTTTGGTTATTATAACCCCCTTGAAACTGATTTCCTCTTCCATTACACTGTTGCGCACCTACATAGCTCAGGTCAGCTCGATAGTAACATACTGCTGCTGTGTGTCCCATTTTGTTGCAGATTTGGCATGTTGGGCAATTATTGTTTGGATATTTAAAACCACCTCTTCCTCTATTAGACTTACCACCTCTCCCTCTTTGAGAGTTATTTCTTCCATTAAAACCACCAGCACTATTGTGCTGTTTAAAATGACTCCAGGATTGATGTTGTCCATGTTTCACCTCAGTTGAGTTGATTAGAACTCTGAATACTCAGTGAGTTCATTCCATTTAGAGCTTGAATTTGTTCTAGCTTTGCTTCAAAGCTTAATAAGGTAAACTAAAGAGAAGGCCATATCAAATTTTCTTTGTTCTCAAGAACAGAAGTAATTAGCAAATACTCTCCATCTAAACCAGTCAAAATACAGGAAATCAACTCAGCAACTATTACAGGAGCCCCTGCTGAGGCTAAATTCTCAGAAAAGCCTTTCATCTTCTTCAAAAATTCATTCATTTTCATTGTTCCTTTCCTTGTAGTCCTAATAGCAGTATTTAAGAATTGAATTTGTGCCTTATTATCAGTATCACATTGTCACAAATTGCATTCCACAAATCATGTGCAGTTCTCCAAACATTGGACTCACTAGGCTCAGCAGTAACCATTGAACCAAAATCACGTTCTAAAGAGCATAACAACCATCCACATAGAACCCTATCACAATGAAACCAATCAAGATAATCAAAATTTGGTTCTCCATTTTCAAGAATCTTTGGAGGACAAGGTGTGGTACAAAATAGAATGCTATCTAAACCACATCCTTCAATCAGAGGTACAACAATCGATTTCCAGAATGAAAAATTTGTGACATTCAGCTTAATCGATATAAGTTGGTTTAGAGAGTTACCAAAAGGTGCTATCAATGGATTTAAAAATGAAGACGAGTTCTTTGTAAGAGGCGATGGACTTGCGAGAGGTGTCTGTGACTGTGATGAACCTCCAGAATCAGAACTAGCCATGGCGATTGATGTATCGTTGTGATCCACAATCTTCAACAATGGCGATGAGGCTTAAATACCATATTGACAAACTTAGAAGCTCAGATTATCAATCAAGAAATGAAGCTTCTTCTCTTCTGAATCAGAGAAGATGAGCTGTATATATAGTGTTCAGGATTACATCTCAATCATACACGTGTATGGTCTCAATACAATGAGACATAACAAACTTAACAAACTCTCGTGCTATCTCACTGCTTCTCTCAAGTGTGTGTACATCACTTACAACACAGTCACAGAGTACTCTGTACTCTACTCAATAGTTGTGACTCACACCCCACAAGGACGATTTAAACCAAATTTCGACACAAAAGCTTTACCTTGGTAATCAAAATAAGACTTGCAGAAGGGGCAATGCGACCCAACGTTCTCAGAGCTCGTAACGCAAGATCTAAACAAAACCAAATCAGACAAAACACCACGGAACGTATCATATCAAATACACAAAAGAAGATATTGTAAAAGGTACCCGCAAAATATGTGGTCGCATGGAAGCAGAAGTGGGCAATTCAGTAATTTTGAGCTGCAAAGTTAGCAACATAGCATCAATGATCCAAGTACAGAGATGTGAAAGACCTGGAAGTCAAACGAAGAGATCTGGAGATGGGTAAGTACCACAAAACGCATTTGAGCTCCAAACCCATTTTTCTCAGGTGGAGCAACCACGGATTGAATAGTCGTGGAAGATTTGCAGACTGCGCCATGAACAAAGAAATGAAATAAAAGAGGGGAAAAATAGAGTTGACAAGTACGATTCTTCGAAAAAATGACAAAAGTTAATGTTTTTAGTTTAAATCCGAAAAATAAGGTTGTGTTTTTTTTTTTTCTCCAGAATATGCAATAACGCCTTTTGTAAAGGCGTTATCAAAGTGGATGAGTTTTTTTCTGACGTGGAAGGTCCACGTAGGACAGCCCTTACACAGATAGCGTCTTTTCAAAAGGCGCTATCTATGTAAAGCCGTCCTACGTGGACGTGTTACACGGATAACGCCTTTTCAAAAGGCATTATCCGTGTAACACGGCCCACGTAGGATGACCACGTGGACATGGGCCGACCGAATAGCGCCTATGGGTTGTACGGGTTGTCCGCCTCGCAATACGTGCTAACGTTTACATGAGGTCTATGGTTTGTAGTGGATATGCATGAGTTGCCCCCTCGAGATACGTGCATGATGTTTGCATGGATTGCCCACCTCGGGATACGTGCATGACGTTTGCATGGATTGTCAACCAGGAGATACGTGCGTGACGTTGGCATTGGCTTTACCACCTCGAGACACGTGCGTGACGTTTGCATGAGTTGCATGAGGTTGCATGGGTCGCCCACCTCGACAGACGTGTCTGACATTTGCATGAAATCTCCACATCGGCATACATGGGTGACGTTTGCATGAGTTGTCCACTTCGATATGCGTGTGCGTCATCGCCACCTCACCGCCACCTCACAAACTGGCGTTATCTGTACATTTGCCCCGCCACCTCACCGCCACCTCACCACCGCCTTTTCAAAATGCGTTATTAGCTACTTTTGTTAATTCAAAGTACACCACCCTATTTTGTGAAATAAATTGTAAATGTGTTTTACTTTTGGAAAAACACCACGATTCTTCTCTAGTACTTATATATCTCTATCTCGATATGGTAACCTCTATCTCGGCTAATGGACTAGTGATTTGTGAAGTACAAGTGTGTTTGGAGGAATCTATTATGTTTAAATTGTCCCTAAATGGAGCTCGGGGATCTAAAAGGTGAGACGAAGTAAGTACGTGAGACCTAATCTCATCTGTTGGATCAGATAGCGGGAATTGTTTGGATCGGTGATGCGGATTAAATTGAAGTCCGCGCTGCGTGAGTTTAAATCTGAAATGGGACGCGGGTGTGTTTGGCGGTTCAGCCTTTCGTATCTCCCGCTTCAAACAATCCCTCTTCCCAATCTACCCTCGATAGAAATCACATATTTGTCCCCCACCACAATGGATTGAATTCCTCCTAGGGGTGGGCATCGGTTTCCCTAAAACCTCGCAAACCGCCCAAACCGTATGGTTTGGTTTGGTTTTTAAAACTCGCGGTTTGGGGGCGGTTTGAAAAACTTGAAAACCGCAAAATCGCGGTTTGGTGGTGGTTTTCAATTCTGAAAAACCGCGGTTCACCAAACCAAACCGAGGGTAATTTAGTAAATTTATTTAATTCACATTTTAAAACATTAACTAATATAAACAACTTAACCTTAACCAATATAAACAACAACTGTTTCATTTTTTCATCTATATCTCAAGATCCTAAACGTATTCGCCTCCACCAGTTGAGGCCATCCGTAGCTGCCTTCAACTAGTCGTCGTCACTGCCGCTTCCCACCAGTCGCCATCGTCATCTCCTACCAGTGATCTCTCACTGTCGCCTCCCACTACTGTTTTTTTTTTTTTTTTGGAAAACACGTAACAAGAAAAACCGCGAAACCAAACCAACCAAACCGCGCAAACCGCTGTTCGGTTTGGTTGCGGTTTTGGTGGTTCGCTGTTTGGTGGTGGTTTGCAAAATGATCAAACCGCAAACCCTCGGTTTGGTCGCGGTTTGGTGGTTTTCACCACCAAACCGCGGTTTGCCCACCCGTAATTCCTCCCTTAACTCTCATTAGTATCTTGCAACCATGAATAGTGGCAGATCTAAAGGGGGCAGAGGTTGGTCGCTACCCCTATCCTTGGGACCCCTTCTAGTACCCCATATGTATTCGTCCTTCTTGGCGTTTTCGCCTTTTTATGGTCAATACACGCTCTATATATAACAAACGTAGCATTGTCAAAAAAGATATATTTGAAGTGTCTTGAGTGGGTCTGTATTTTAATATGTACCAACTTGTGTATTGAGGACCCTAGTTAAGTAACAACTTGTAAAAATTATTTAAAAAAATATAAATCCAAATGGATAATATTAGTACTTGTTGGAAAGGTATCAGAGTCTAGTTTCACTAGAATTTAACGGAACTCAATTCCAAGTTACGGTTAAAAAGTTATGGTCAAAATACTCAATAAAGGGCAAATGTTGTGTTTATTTACAAAAATGTCATTTTCGAAAATTGAAAGATTAAAAAGCTCTCCAAACCCCATTTTTGCAAAGTTTGAAGCTTCTGCACCATTAAAGGAAGCAAGGGAGAAGAAGAATCATTGCAGAGTGTTTTCCAATCACCCCAACTACTTTCTTAAGGTATGATTCTTATTCTTAATTGATTTTCAAACTTAGCGATATATAGAGAGTTATGGTTTATCACTTCAATGTGAGTTATCATTCCTAAAAAATCAAAGTGAACTAAGTTAATTTTTTATTTAGGTTCAAATTAGGTTGTTTGCAATATATTTAGGAAAGATTGACACATATTCAAAGGTTTTACAAATTGATAGTGAACCACTAAATGAGTTGTTGAGAAATTAACAACTTGAGGTTGGGGGTTGAGGGTTGAATGGTGAACCCAAATTATTTGTGAGTAGAGAATTTCTCATTTTTTGCTATTTGAATCATTCTAAAAACTTTCGATATTACTTTGATTTGTGCTTTAGATTAAGTTAATTGATCATATACTTTGTTTGGTTCATTATTGAATACATGGGTTACTTAATATTGAATGATCCATTTAATTCATTTTATAGATATGAAGAGATTTTTTAAGCCAAAACCAAAAAGTTTGGGATCAAATACAAGTTCAATAACCAACACGACTAATCCGGCACAAAAGAAATGTCGTATTCAGTTTGACTCAAGTGATATAATTACCGATTTGGGTCTTCGAAAACCACTAGATGAGTATGATGTTGGAATTATAGATGAAGTAAGAAGGGGATAGATCTTGATGGGTCCATGCCGACCAATTGGTCATGAGTTTCCTAAAAAATTACAAGGAAAGGATTTTTGAAGTTTCAAAGAAACATGGTTTAAGAAGTTTGATTGGTTGGAATATGGCATTGAAAAGGATGTGGCATATTGTTTTATTGCTATTTTTTTAAGCAGCCAAGGGCTGATAAATTTTGGAATGATGTCTTCACAAAACAAGGCTTTAACAATTGGAATAAAAGCAATTGAAAATTTTGAGTTATATATTGGTGGAGTTAATGGTAGTCGCAATAATGCAAGAGAACATTATGAAGATTTCAATAATCAAAGGCAAAGTGTGTCACACAAATTTAGTCGTCACATTAAAGTTGTCGAAACTGCTTATAAAGCTCGAGTGCTTGCTAGTTTAGATGTTTCAAGACTTCTTCTTATGCAAGATTTTTCTTTTCCTGGACATGACGAGCCTACTAGCTCCAAAAATAAAGGAAACTTTTTGGAGGTATTTAATTGGTATCAAAGTAAAGTGAAGAGTGTCGAGGATGTGACTACTGAAAATGCTCCAGGGAATAATCAAATGACCTCTCTAAAGATTCAAAAAGAGTTGGTAAAATCTTGTGCAGAGGATATCACGAAGGTCGTCATAGATGAGATTGGAGATAACAATTTCTCTATCCTTGTTGATGAATCTCATGATAATTCGATAAAAGGAACAAATGGTCGTGGTTCTGAGATTTGTAAACAAATAAGGTGTGACAACCCGTTCTCAAATTACGGCATCGTCCGGCCTAATCTCGTCATTAAGCCCTACGTGGTGGAGGTTAGGGCTTAATGATAAGATTAAGTCAGACGCCGCCCTAATTTGAGAAGTGGTCATCTCAGTTGGTATCAAAGCCAACTTTTTCTCATAAACTTGAATAGAAAACAAAATTTAGTTATAGAAACCAAATGATCCTTGCCTAGAAATAATTAGTTAGAAAGTGAGTGAAAACAAAATGGGTGTTTTTTTAGATGTACATGTTATATTCTATATATATATATATATATATATATGATCAATTATCTACATAGTATCAGTTGATTCACGTTCGCAATCAACTTGCTAACACCGATGGCTGATTCACACGACATCGGGGATGCAGGTGCTAGTGGCAACCACACTACTATTCCATATGCAAAGGATTATTAGAGGCTATCAGATCGATTAACTGCTCAGGGACATCAGTTAGCTCATTTCATTGCCATGATGACTGCACGTTTTGCACCATCAGCAGAGGCACCAGCCCCCCCTACTTCCACATTACTAGCACCAGAGTTTCCTACTACAACATCAACAGTTCGAGTGGTACAGAAGATTCTGGTGGTCAAAGTACCGGTGGTAGAGACACTTGATACACCATCTCTCACTCCCATATTTTCTAGCTTGACAGTAGAGGTTCAGTTGGTGAAGTATTTCATCAGACTGAAGCCAGTGTATTTTGATGGTTAGCGAGACTTTGAGAAGATTGAGAAGTAGGTATTGTCTCAAGAGAAGCTAAATAGAGTCTTGAGGATTAAGGATAGATCTCGGGCTTAGATTTCGTCATATACATTGTAGAGAGACGCTGATGTTTGTTGGCATGCGATGGTAGCTTATGATGGTGATTTTGAGTCATGGGATGCATTCAAGATGAGATTTTATCAGCAGTACTTTCCACCTGCAGTAATGAAGAGGTTGAGGAAAGAGTTTATAAACTTAAGACAGGGAGCTGATGAGTTGGTAATGAGCTACATTGATAGATATGGCTACTTGACGCAGTTTGCTAGAGATTTACTAAGAGATGACTCTGAGAATGTATACCATCTCGGGGATGGACTAAGATCAGACATAAGGTTTTATGTGGTCAATTCAGGTGCCAGGACCATGGGTGAGATTTCTGAGCGTGCATTTTCTCACGAAACCTACTATTTGAGTAGAGTTGCTGATGGGACACCATGGGACTAACATTATCACCTGATCAGATTGTGGAGTTCGAGAGGAGGAGACAGATGGGCAAGGGATAAAGGAGATGGGAGAGAGGTTATCAAGGATCGGGGGCAACTACATCAGTTGTTCCCTATGTATCACACCCTACCCCACTGCGGAGTATAGTTAGTAGTCTTCTCTTGCCACCACGAGTTAGACCTGCATTGCCAGCTCCTACTACTTTACTAGCTCTTCCAGCACAACTAGCGTTATGTCAGCATCAACAGTAGGGTGATAGAGGCCAAGGCAGAGGTAGAGGTAAATGCCGAGATGGTTCCCGACAGGGACAGAGACAGGCACAAGCCTAGGATTAAGCACAAGGTCTGCGTATGTCGATTACTTGCTTTAGATGTGGTCAGGTTAGGCATATGATGAGAGATTGTCCACAGCTGGCAGCCGTATTCCCACAACAGAGTCGCAAGGGAGTACACATGCTAGCACAACCAGACGCAAACGCTACACGAGGACTTATTGAGGGCACGATTTCTATTCATGGTAGAGATTTATATGTTTTGTTTGATTCGGGTTCTACAATATCTTTCAATTCTGGTCGCATGATATGCATCCTAGGGTTGACACTAGTTAGGGCTAGTATACATATGATTTTGAGTACTGCAGCCGAAGACATGGTTTACTCTAATTGTCTTGTTAAGGGTTGTCCAGTAGAGATATGAGGGGTAGAGTTACCAACAAAATTCAGAGTGCTCGAGCTTTTAGATTTTGACGCGTAGTTAAGGATGTATTTGTTAGCAGCATATCATGCTTTTATCGATTGTTTCAGCAAGACAGTGATATTTAAGATCTCAGGGCATCCGATGTTCACATACAGTGGCAATACACCAAGAGCCGACGGCCTTAGAGGCCAGCTTGCGACTAGTGGTGAGATAAAGACTTTAATATCATTATATATAGTGACATAGAGTCAGGACCCAGACTTGAGGAGATTCAGTTGTGTGCGAGTTTCCAGACGTGTTTCCGCAGGACTTACCTGATTTACTACTGTTGAGAGAGATAAATTTCATTATTAAGTTGGTACCAGGCACTAGGCCGATCTCTATACCGTCATACCGTATGGCTCCAAAAGAGTTGGAGGAGTTGAGGAGTTACCTTCATGATTTGGGACAGAAGGGATTCATCACACCTTCTATGTTGCCATGGGGAGCACCCGTCCTATTTATGAAGAAGAAGGAAGGTACTTAGAGACTGTATATCGATTACAAATAGTTGAATCAGATTATAGTCAAGAATAAATATCCATTGCCGCGGATTGATGATTTGTTTGTTCAATTGAAAGGAGCCAGTTTTTCTCTAAGATAGACTTGCGATCAAGGTATCATAAGCTTAGGATCAGGGATGAGGATAGGTCCAAGATATCTATCAGCATGAGATATGGACACTATCAGTTCAGGGTCATGTCGTTTGGGTTGACCAACGTCCTTTCCATGTTTATGGATTTGATTCATCGGGTGATGAGACCATTTCTTGACCGCTTAGTGATAGTTTTCATCAATGATATATTGATATACTCGAGGACTTGAGAGGATCACGAACATCACCTAAGGGAGACGTTGCAGACTTTGAGGGAACATAGACTCTATACCAAGTCCAGAGCTCAAGTTTTTCGGTCATGTTATTATAGCAGCAGGTATTGTAGTGGATTTGACCAAGATTCAAGCTATTATGGATTGGCTGGCACCAACGTCAGTCACAGAGATCAGGAGTTTTCTATGGTTAGCAGGGTATTACCGCAGATTCGTGAAGGATTTTTTGAATATTGCTTCACCGATTACCAGATTAACCCAGAAAGGATGTTGCAATTGATGGTCTAAGGAATGGGAACAGGCATTTACTCAGCTAAAAAGATTGTTGACCACCGCAGTAGTATTGATATTGTCAGAGGCTGGACAGGGATTCCTGGTATATATAGATGTTTCTATATGGGTTTAGACTGTGTATTAATATAGGACAAAGGTACAGTGGCTTATAACTCTTGATAGCTAAAGATATGTGAGAATAACTGTCCCACTTATGACTAGAGTTGGCAACGGTGGCGTTTGCTCTGAAGATATGGAGACATCAACTGTATGGAGAGAGATTTACACTCTACACTGATCATAAGAGTCTAAAATATATTTTCACACATAAAGAGCTGAAAATGAGATAACGCAGATGGTTGGAGTTCTTGAAGGACTACGACTTTTCTTTGGAGTACACCTAGGAAAAGCTAACTTAGTTGCAGATGCGCTGAGTAGGATACCGACAAGAAATGAAGAGGTTGTTAGATGTCATATAATGCATGAATATGGATTACTCGAGGCTGCGACGATGATGAGTCAATCATATGTTCCTAAAGACATTTGTGTGATGATATGTGCACAGATGAGGCTACGGACAATGTTTACATAGATTGTGAAGGGGTTAGAGAGCCGAAATCTCGTACCCGAGATTTGGTGAGTTAGCCTAGAGTGATGATTGTGCCGACTGGACAAAGATGACGAATTAGTGTTTGAAATTTAGAGGTAGATTGTGGATACCATTAGTGGCAGAGCTGAGAGATGGGGTTTTTCAAGACTCATAACGTTCCCGGTTCACTGTTCATTCAGGTAGGACCAAGATGTACCATGACATGATGAGACACTTTTGGTGGCCTGAGATGAAGGCGAACATATCAGAGTTCATAAAAAATTATGGGATTTACAAGCAGGTGAAGGCTGAGCATCGTAGACCTGGAGGATTGTTAAAGCTGCTTCTCATTCCACGATGGAAGTGGGAAGACATAGCCATTGACATTGTCAGGGGATTGTTGAGGAAAGCCAAACGACACGATTATATCTAGGTAATTGTGGATAGATTGATGAAATATGCCCATTTTTAACAAGTTGCAACTCGTTACACATTTGACTAGTTGAGTGTATTGTTCAACACAGAGTCAAATCAGAGAAAGAGATTATCAGGCTACATGGGGTACCATTGACTGTCAAATCGACAGAGAAGTTATGTATACGTCCAGGATGTGGCGGAGTATGCAAGAGCAGTATGGTACGTGCCTACAGTTCAACACTGCCTTTTACCCTCAGACTGATACGTATATTGAGAGGTTGATTCGGGTTCTCAAGGATATGCTCAGGGCTTGTGTATTGAAGTTTGGCAGATCTTGGGAGGAGTACTTATCATCGTGTGAGTTTGCATATAACAACAGTTATCAGGCTAGCATTGAGATGACGTCATTTGAGGATTTATATGGTAGATCGTGTCGCTCACCATCATGTTAGGCTGAGCCAAAGGACCGGGAGTTAGTAGGGCTTGAAATTGTTGTTGATCACATGAAGAAAGTACGACAAATTGTTCAGAGGTTTAAAAAGGCATAACAGAGGCAGAAGAACTATGTAGACATGTATTGCAACAATCTCACGTACCCCGAAGGAGCCTTGATGTATTTGAAGATTTCTCCTTAGAAGGGTCTTCACATATTTGGTCTGAAAGGTAAGTTAGCACCGAGATTCATCGAGCCTTTCAAGATGAAAAGACGAGTTGAGAAGGTTGCGTATGAGCTTGAGTTACCTCCACATATAATAGGAATTCATCTAGTTTTCCATAATTTTATGCTTCAATTGGTAAAGTCAAAGGCAAGCGTGAGACTGACGGTGGACTTGAGTCAGATTGACCTGAGTGAGGATATTACTTATGAGGAGAAACCAATACAAATCCTTGACCGGAGGGTACAACAGTTAATAGACAAGTCTATCCTGAAAGTGTTAATCAAGTGGCAGTTCTATGGTGACTCAGAACTTACTTGGGAGCGAGAACACTATATGCGAGATAGGTTTCCATACCTTTTCAAGTCAGGTATAACTTTAACTTAGATTTTAATATTGAGGACGAAATTTCCATTAGTTATGAAGAATTGTCATGGACCAAAATTCCTAATCCTTGTTTTATTCCTTAATCATGATCATCGACCCGTGACGTATGACCCAAATCAAGATCCATGCATTGATGGCGGCAATGTGGCCGAGGTAAATGTTAGATTTGTTGTGATGTATGCCTAGTGTATTTGTATAGGTGTACACTACTAAGTTACTCCTACTTATATATATATATATGTCGAGACGTGAGTGGGGACACGTCTCAAGATATGTGCCAGTGTGGGATCGAGGTAGAAAGTAATGTGGTAAGTAGTTTAAATTTAATGTGGCTTAGTTAACTAATTTAATGTGGCTAAAGATTGATTTACATTAAATGAAACCTAAGTTAAATAAAACATTAGCCATTTGATGTTCCTCGAGATATGTGTGGACACATCACAAGACCAATTGAGTTGCAATAAGTGTTAGCAAGGGTGAGTTAGTGGAGAGTTAATGAGTTTGAAAATAAGATATGAGCCATTAGATCAGCCTTGAGATGCGTGTTTACATTAAGATCAATGGCAATAAATCAACTTTATCAACATATGTATATAAATGAATAGTTAACTCATGCAAATCATCTCGCTCATTAACTTAGAAATGAAGGAAAGCTGAAGGAAAAGAAAAATCAAAGAGAGATCTGTAGATGTGAATGAGATTTTGGTGGATTTGAAGGTGTAGATCAAGGTGGAAGTGTTCAATAACTAGGTAATTCTACTTACACCATTAGTTTTGTATAAATTGATGAATTTAATGATATAATTGGTGTAAGTTGTTGTTAATATTATGGTGGATGATTTGGATCTCTCGTGGAATAGAATAATATGAAGGCTATGGTGAAGGCCATTTGAAGGAGGAAACCCAAAAATTCAAAGTGCGTAATTTCTGGGATTTCTTGTGTTTAGTGCGCTAGGCGTGCTACCTAGCGCACTACACACATATGGGTAGCGCGCTAATGGAGTCACTAGTGCGCTAGACATATTACTCAGCGTGCGAGGTGCTATGACACTACAATTTCTGCATTTCATAATGTAAACTTAAACATTTTAAACAAGCTTAACATTCTAATTAAAAGATCTAAACACACTCTAAAACATGTGTAATGATATCAAGAACCTAGGGAAGAGTCTCGAGGGTCAGATACGAGTTTTGAGGTGTCGGGAGGTCGGATTAGCTAGGAAATTTGTGTGGATTGTAAGTAAACTGATTGAGATATTTATTTACATTTCATTCCTAATGTGCTACTCATTTACAGTCATTTGGACTGATTCATCTATTGTACTTTAGACTGCATGACTTTGGTGTTCTATCTCATTTCATGAGTTGCTATCATTGCATTGTTTGTTGTTTAAGTTGTTTCATTGATTTCAAATCATGTGCTATGTCATTCTTGATTGTTGAAGAGTTTAGTCAATTAAAATCATGGTTTTGTAATTTCATTTTCCTTTATGCATTAGTTATGCATTCACATTGTTGGATTCCTAAAATGTGTCTTTCCTTGAATTATGTAAGTAGTTCTTGTATCTAGGACCATTACATTATAGAGATGTGCACAGAAAATGGGTTCACTAGAGTCTAGGGCTATCCGGATCTCACAACTAGCTTGTGCAGCACACTCGGTATGGGACCCGGGGTTGTTGGCAAGTATATATCACATGTGAGGGGCACTTGTGAGTATTTATATATGTGAAGGGCATTTGTGAGGTTGTGAAGGCATCTATGAAATTGGTTACTCCTTATATAGTGGAAATAGGCCGACGTGATGTAACTCACGGTCGACCGGCCCTAAATCATTAACTACTTAGTTGTGTGTTAGTTTCATATTGTTTAATTGAAGTATCTTATTAGATGATTCTTTTTTAGCATAGTTACTACTGTTATGCTTTTAGATACTTGTTGTATACTTGAAAATGTGGATAAATGTCTCTTAGTGTTACTTTCTACTTTCCTGTACTCACCGTCTTTTTATGAAGGTAGGTGCAGATCCATCGAGTAGAAGACCAAGCAAGGAGAAGATTGGCGACTACCTTTGAGCCTCTATAGTGCTGCTATCACTGCTTTTGTAGGTTTTTTATTTTGTTATAGGACTATATATGTCTTTTCAATGTATTTGGGGTTGTATAAATGGGTTGAGAGATAGTATACTGACTAGACACATGTTGATGTATGGTTATCACCATTTTGTTACACACATATATATATATATATATATATATATATATATGTGATTCTCATTACTTGATTTTCCACATACTTAAGTTTTATATGAATGGCTTCCACTAATTTGTCAAAACTTCTGCTGAATAATCTGTAAATTAGGTTAAGTTATAAAAATTTTAATTAACTCTGAAATACTATTAAGTATTAGAATGTTGTAATGCTTATTAGAAAAGTAGCTAATGAAGTGAGATTATTCGAAAGGCTGACTAATATGTTGTTAAGCCTTACATGGTGGATGTTAGGGCTTAATGACTAGATTAGGCCGGGCGATGCCCTAATTTAAGAAGGGGTCGTCACACAAGGATGAGTTATTGAAAGGTTTCATGGTATAGAACACGTTAGTAATACTTTGACTTCTTCACTTAAAGCAAGTTTAGTTAATTTGTTTGCCCGTCAAGGTTTATCAATTTCTAGATTAAAAGGGCAAGGATATGATGGAACCTCAAATATGAAAGGAGAATTTAATGGGCTAAAGACACTTATTTTCAATGAAAATCCTTTTGCTTATTATATTAACTGCTTTGCTCACCAATTGCAATTAGATGTTTTTTATATTGCAAAAAACATTCCTATTATATGTGATTTATTTAAATATACTAGCATGATCGTGAAAGTTGTGGGTGCTTCTTAAAAAAGAAAAGATACATTGCTTCAAAAACACCATGAAAAGATTTGTAATGACCCAAAATTTATTAATAGTAAATTAGTTCCTAATCAAGGTTACCAACCCGTGACGTAACACGAGAGCAAGTACACGGTCCCAATACTCGAATGAGGACCGAGAAATGTATTATTTTTGAGTGATGGATGCCTAGTGTGATGTATGTGTATACACTATACCTGAGAATATTTATTTAGTGTTGTATTTTGAAAGTTTAGCTCGTGAGCGAAGACACGCCTCGAGATGTATGTCAGTATGGTATCGAGGTAGAAAGTAATGTGATAAGTCCTAATTTAGTTTAATATAATTAATATAACTAAAATAATGTGCCTATAGTTGAATTTATGTAAATGAAGCCTGAGTTAAGAAAATAAAATATTAAGCATTGATATGTCTCGCGGTGCGTGTTGTCACCATCACTATGTAACTTGGTGTCAATATGGGTGTTAACTTGATGAATTTAGAGGATTGTAGGACCAAGTTATAAGCATTAGATGTTCTTAGAGATGGGTGTTTCATACAAGATCAATAGCCACAAGTGAATCACACCACCATATAAATACTTTGTAGGGTTTTTATGCAAACAACCATCTCATATACATGAAATAGAGAGAGGGAGAGAGAGAAAGAGAGAGAGAGAGAGAGAGAGAGATCTGGTGTTCTGATCAAAGTTGTTGCTGTTAAAATTCAGAGAATTTGAGGATGGTTTATCAAATTAAAGAAGCTTTACAACTAGGTTAACCAATCTTCATCACCACTTTATTAAATTCAACAAAGAATTGTAAATTTTGGTTTAGTTATGGTCTTTCAGCAATTTCAGTGGGCAAATGGCTGTCTTTGAACTATAATTTTGTATATGGATTTCTTGTGAAATTTCACTAATTCTACTATAAAGAAGTTCTAGATTTGAATTTGTTTTCATTATGTTATGAATTCTCGAAGTTCATGAAGTTGAAAAACAAAACAGGAAATTATGCATGTTGTTATGAACCAGCCCCTATAATTTGGTCATAACTTTCTCATTTTAAATTGAAATGGATCCATTCTGGTGGGATTTGAAAGCTAACTCAAAGGGAAACAACTTTTTCCTACTGAAATATTTTGAAATTCAAATATTTTCATGTCTAAAAGTCCTCTGCAACTCGGATGATGAATCTAAAATTTTTGAGTTTTGCTAATGTCTTGCCGTTTTGAGCATAACTCCCTCATTTCTTATTAAATTGAGCTCATCTTTTAGTATGATGTTCTAGGATATGTTTTTAGGCTTCAATTAAAAAACTATGAGTTTTGAAGATATGGTTAAGGAGAAATGAAATTTACAAAGTTGCTGATCGGAATCTAAAACTGTTTTGAGTCATTGTGGTGAAACTTCCATATCTTTTTCAATTCTTATCGAAATTGCGCAAACCTTACAGTTCTAGAAAGCTAAGACAAAGCTCCAAAAATCTCTTTTTGTAATACAATACATAGTTTTAACGTTTTGGTAATTAAAATAAACTCATAAGCTGTTGCACCAAAACTTTCTTTATTTATTAAAGTAGATTTCAATATAAATTAAGTATTAAGAAGGTTGATTCTGAAACATTAGAATTTAAAACCACTTAACCAACCTAAAACAAGTAAAATTAAATTTGTTAGGATACCTCAGAAGCTTAGAGAGGACTTACGGGGTGTAGAATACGAGTTTGGAGTGGTCGAGAGCCGGTATAGGCTAGGAATTACATGCATTTGAGGTAAGTATACCAGTTGAGGCAATTCTCTTCATTTTATTTCCATTGTTGAGTTAATATTCAGTCATTTGGAATTTTTATTGCTGATCTTATATTCTTAATGTCATGCCTTTTGTATACTTTTATGTCTATGATTTCTTTTGCTAAAATTATCGTGTTATAAATTGTCGCATGACATTCCTTGTTTTGACTTCGTCTATGATTGGATTCCTTTAATGTTGTTGATCTCTTACCTATTGAATTGTCTTCTACATAGCATGTTATGATTTGTTTTACTCTGTTATTTGTGTATTGTACACACCTATGTCAATATGTTTGTTGGGTGACATTTGTTTGTATAATCTACAACATGAACTCTTCGATAGGCATGACTTGAGGAGCCCACCTTTACAGGTGCCCTTACTTTTTGAGTTGCACGATACCTGGGGTTAGAGTCTCTGAAGATGTCGGCATTCCAAACAGTTGACCTCATCTTTAAGTATGATGTTCTAAGATATGTTTTTAGGCTTCAGTAAAAAAAATCATTAGTTTTTAAGCTATGGTTTAGGAGAAATGAAATTTATAAAGTTGTTGATCGAAATCTAAAATTGTTTTGAGTCATTGTGGTGAAACTTCTATATCTCTTTCGATTATTATCAAAATAGCGCAAACCTTATAGTTCTGAAAAGCTAAGACATAGCTCTAAGAAATTCTCTTTGTATTATAATATATAATTTTAACGTTTTGGTAATTGAAATCAACTCATAAGCTGTTGCACCAAAACTGTCTTTATTTATTAAAGTAGATTTCAACATAAACGTTTTGGTAATTGAAATCAACTCATAAGCTGTAGTTAAGCTCTAAGCTATTAAACTTTCTTCTAAATTTCATGCTATGATTTGTTTTACTTTCTTATTCGTGTATGTACACACCTATGTTAATATGTTTGCTGTGTGACATTTGTTTGTACAATCTACAACATGAACTCTTTGATAGGCATAACTTGAAGGGCCTACCTTTGTAGGCACCTTTACTTTATGAGTTGCATAATACCTAGATTGGCATGATCATTTTGTGTATTATTCCTTGTAACTATTATATGCTTTCAATTATCGTTCTTTCTATTTCTTGAAAACATGGATGAATAGCCTTTAGGTTTTACTTTCTATTTTACTGTACTTACCGTTCTTTTTATGATGGTGGGTGCATATCTATTGAGTAGCAGACCAAGGAATGAGAAAATCGACAACTACTTTGGAGCCTTCGGCGAGTGGTTTTTTCTACTTTTGTAGGTGATCATTATGTGTATTTATTATTTACGTCTTTAAATAATTTTTGGGTTGTATATTGGGTTGAGAAACTACACTTCCCACTGATGCATGTATTTCTCTATTTAGTTTCATGTGATCGTCTATTTATCTAGTTTCCACAGTAGGTGTTTTTATAATATTTCCACAAAATTTTATTTAGTCTTCCGCTGATAATATTAAAATGATAAAAAGTTTTAATTAACTCTGAAAATCACAAATAATAAGAAATGAATAATACTTATCTTGAACACGTATAACGAGGTGAATGAAACAAAAGCCTGACTAATACATTGTTAATTCCTATGTGGCTGAGAATAGGGCTTAATGATTGGATTAGGTGGACGGTGCCCCGTTTGGAGAAATGGATCATCGCAAGATTATTGAGATGTGACTAACGTCACCAAATTATGCCAGAGTAAGCCCGATTCGACTAGATCAGAGGCCCCAGACTTGGTTTGACTAGGTGGTGTGGCTATGCTCGACATGGTGGACCATAAAACTTAATTATTCCTTTTATATTTGGGTGCATGTATTATTTAAATAATAAAATAAAATAATATAATACACGTGGCAAGACTCGAGATGTGTGATGACTATGTGGATAGCATGGTTAGGATCGACACGTAGCTAACTACTAGGCTAGGCAAGGGCAAATTTATTTTTTGGGTTTCCGTTGATTTTATATCGCAAAAATACATAACTCAACTAAAAGAAATGTATATAAAAGTTAATAACCCAACTTGGGTTGGTGGTAATGTAAAATGACAACAAAGTTGGTTCAAGACTTTTCCTCGAGTTACGTGTTATTTGGCAGTGGTTGAGGTTGAGATTGAGTCCAAATTGGTGCAAGTTCAGCTAAGTATGGCAAAACATTGGTCCATAAATGTTTAGCGTGTCATAGACAAAGTTAAGATTTTTGGGGTTTTGGTTTGACCGAAACTAGTATTATGAACATTTTATGGAGTTAGGCTATTTTGTCGAGAGTTTGACTTAATTTGGTGAAAAATCGGATGCAAAATAAGCACTAAAAGTTGAAACAGGTCTAAATAGGGATTCCAAGAATTAATAAATAAAAAATAAGCTGCAAACAAGCATGGTTTATATATAAATGTAAGAACAAAATCAAATGAAATCAAGTTTCATTTGAAATGTTCAACAAAACGTTTGTTACGTTTTGCATTCTTAACCTCTCCGCGAAAACTTTTGCTCGCGAAACTCCATACATTCGATTTTCACCCGGTTTCTTCTTGCAAAATAGTAGAACATTGCGAGACAGTCAGTTCGAGCCAAGTTTTCACAACAGAGACGAAGTATTCAACTCTAAATTTGGTATATTCTCAATTCAGGGTATTTTCCATAATTCAATTTGAATTCTCATGATTTTTCGATTTCTTTTACGGGGTTTTGATAGGAATTGGTAGGGATTGTTAAGAATTGATGTATTAGGTTGATTTGCAGCAATTTGCAATAAATTCCACTGATGTGGGGAAGTGTTTAGGTGAAGTGAATTGAAGCAATTCAGTTGATAACTATTTTTGAAGATGTTTTTTGTAGTTAAAACTGATTTACATTAGGATTCTGAACAAATTAAATCATTTCTTTTTGTCCAAATTGACTCCACGGACTGTGAAGATATTTTGAATGTGGTATTGAGCGATTTTCCTGGTGTTTGGTGTTGGTTTTTATGATATATTTGTGAAAATATTGATTTGGAAAAGTTTTGTTAGTTCTAAATTGTTAAAGTTTGTCTAATCAACAGTCTATATCAAAAAATTCATACTTCTCCATTTGTGATCTGATTTAAGTGTTCTTGGAGTCTATTGAAAGTATGAAGTGAGCTCTACAAGTTTTTTTTGGTTAATATGAAAATATCAAGGTTTTCAAGGTTAATAAGTTACCCAAGTTAGCTAGTTGAAAGCTAATTGAAGTTGTTATAAAATAATTGTGTTAGGAGTTGACGACGCGGAGCTCAATTCCACTCGGGGTACGTGGAGCTCGACTAGGGGTTATGGCATTCAACGTGGGATGCACTGTAAGTGAGAAATATGAGTTTATAAACTTTCGATACGCATCATATATATGTTGCACTGTTGCATTACATCCATGACTATCTATTGGCCAACATAGTCATTTGGACCTTTAGGAGCCGACTCGAACTTTTAGACAGGTTCGATGGCATTGCATTATTATGTGCACCTCTTACGACCTTGATCATCCTGGGTGGAGTTAGAGTATATCAGTAGTGCTCATGGCCTCATATCAAGTGAAAAGATATCCTCGAATCATAGGTAAGGGTTGCCACCATGCTGATGACATACATGCCAATTCATGCACTTTGAGATTCATGGGAATCATCCTGACCATCTAAGAAATATGATTGCAACATGTTTACTTTAATTCTTGTTATTTTCTTCAATTGTTTATTATGCGCTGCACTTTTATAAAACATATATGTTCACTTATTGGGGGTTTCGAAACCCAGATTCATTATTGAATTAGTTAGACTTGTAGTGGTTACGGAAAGGGCAAGGCACTGGAGTGGTCTACAATAGAGACGAGTTCCCTTATCTACATTGTAGGTAATATATTGGTTAAATTGGTTTTAGTTATGTATCCGTTAATCAGACTCGTATTTGATTTGTATTTGGGAGTTAGTTCCTCGACTCTGCTTTTATGAATTACTGTAGATTATAATTTATGCTTCCACTTTAGGTTCCATGATCGCTTTGCATGCTCACTTGCTTCACACATCACATACGCGACAACTACCATCTCAATACAATATAACGTTTTTCAAAAAACTAACTCACAAAATAATTTTTAACTAGAATAATAATAAGAGAAGGTTGGGTCGAAACATCTTTTGGGGTCGACAGTGTGACCGAACATCTCGAGAATGGTTCGGGCCAGTCGGACCACTGATTCATGGTACTGGTGCCGAAAAATTTGGTATCAAAGCCAGGTTAGAAAACAAATTAGGACTCAAAGGAAATTGAATAATTTGAATAACTTGATCCATGAGAACTTAGAAAAATGGGAGCATGAGTTGAGGATTAAGTTGGGAAGAAAATTTTGGGAATAATATTGTTGATTTCTATGTTGACGTATCATGATATTTTGTGTGTATTATATATACTATTTTTAAACACGTCGACTCTGAAGCTTGATCCTTAACCACTTTATATTGAAGTAAGTTTGTAGATCAAGTTGAGACTAGTGGCGACGCGTGGACTCTAGAGAAGCTGAGCAAACGAGAATGAGTATCATGTATGGTGATTGGATGAACCACTAACCTATAGGTAAGGTAGAATAAATTTGGATTGACGAAGAAATGTCGAGATGACTAAAATGACTGAAAATGACGTGAAACAGACTTCTTGGCCCTGATCATGCCATTGATTAGTTGTGCTGAATCGGTAGTTCAGAAGACTCCACTTCGATGCACCGATTCACCTTCTAATTTGAAAGGGGTAGTGGGACGCCTCTATCCATGAAAGTAAATATGAATGAATTTATAATGCAAAGAGTTATTACCTCACTAAGATATGTCTGAAACAATTTTAGAGGAATAGTGATCCTCTAAATCTTCAAGATGGGAATCTTGGAGAAAGTTATGGGACCCGATTAAACAAATAGGAGCGAGAATCTCCTAAACCTAGGGAAACGATATCAGAAATACGTCTTCGTGACTTGAAAGAAAATGGAAGTTAAGGAATCTAAAATCCTTAAACATAGTCCCTATAATTTAGCAAGAGGTCTCGTCGTACCATAACCCTAAGTAATGAGAAGTTTGGTGCATTTAAAGGAATAAAAACATCCTTACGTAAGACACCTATGAATTTAAGATACAGAGGTGTGCCATGGAGTTTTATTATTTTCTGATGGAGTATATGCTGTCAGGGCATGTGCCCTAGGTTAATCTATATACATTGTTTATCTTATAATTTTAGTTAATAAAATAGTGGTTTTCATCTGCTATTTTATTATAAGTAATTGCATGTTTACCTTAAAATAAGATTCATGGGTATTTGTTGAATATCCTAAATTCCCTAGTCGGTCATTATAATAGAAACTATAAAGAATTAAGGCTACTATGAATCTTGATTGATGGTCATGGGATGATCATGCATATAGGGATACGAATCGAGATCATGAATACTAATTAGGGAATAAGGTACTACACCGACCCGATATGAAAACACCACATAGATTGAGTAATAGGTGTTACTCACGATAGGTATATCATTTAGTCATTCAACTTGAGATTACCATAGACTTCGATATTATGAGCATGGTAATTTGACACAATCAAATGTTGTCTTTAACCGGACGATTATAAAGATTGTAATTGGTTACCATGTGATATTATGTGAAGGTGTGTAATCAAAATAGAATTTGTCCCTTCGGTATATAGAAATATATCAGTGGATCCCTCGATATGAGAGACTGATAATGGCGAAGTCCATGTAAATTGATATGATCAATATCACTGGAATGTTTTTAGTCTACTTAAAGATCGAGAGTAGTACGATTGAACATTAAGGGTGGCTTTCCATGCCTTATGTTTAATCAAAGGATATTGCACGACAAAAGGACATGATATATGTTATTCATTAGGTTGTATCGATTTTGATATTCATGCTACTTGGGAAGCCATAATGCCTCGCTAGAGACCGCTTATGACTTGTATACCAAAATGGTTTTGGTTCACTGCTAATGTCGCATGAACCTATTGGGTCGCACACAAAGAATAGCTTTGCGCAATTTCAATTGGTCAAGAGTAATGAAAGTTATATGATAAGATTCATGACATAAAAGCCCTTAAAATTTGTTGTATGATAACTTATTAATAATGGCGTTTTTGTAATTTGCTTAAACTGCCTAAATACAATAGTTGTATTATGAATAGGTTTTGTAAGTGAGCTTATCTACTCATATAAATAGAGGTTAAAATCCTAAAACGAAATAAGATTTCATTTTTGTAAATTTTGAGTATCTGGGTTTTGGGAGGGAAAGAAAAAACATTTTCAATCTCTCTATAGCACTCCAAATTGTGGTCAACATTCGTGTGTGGATATCCGACAGAAGACGCGTACTTGAACGCTTGTAAATCGAACAATCAGAGAAGGAAATTACGGATTAAAGTATTGTTTACTTTTGTAGTTCTTGTTTAATAGAACTTATTTTCTATCCTGTTGGGGTTTTTCAGAAATTATTTTTAATTTTCTTCTACGTATGAACCCTAAAATTGAACAGTTTTATCAGAGCTTTCAGCTCTATTTTATGAAATGTTTGCATGTTTTCTCTAATGTATATATGATATATGTGTGAAAACATAATCTTGATTAATGTATATATAATGTACATATATGTTTTGTGATAATTGTTATCAAGAATTGGTTTTAAAGCATATTGTTAATTCATGTATTTGATACATACGCGTGATTTGATTCTATGACAGAATTTATGTTTTGAATATTTCGATTAACATATGTTTTTAATATTGAATGATGCAAATTTTGCATGTTCATGGTAAAAGTCATGTTTAGGTTAATGCAATTCTGGTGTTTGATACATACTTCTTTTTTGTTCAATAATTATGTATGTCTCCATTATAGAAATCATGATTAGGATAATATGATTCTGGTGGTGAATGCAAGGTTAATATTTTGTTTCTTCATTCAATTGCTCATTTTGTATGGATAAGAATCAAAATTGGTATTTGATCAAATATCTCATTGTGGTTATCTGTTTGTATATTCCTATTAGATAGGAGATAAACTACTAATCGGATAAGAATTACAAATCTTATAAGATAGGTGAGATATATATAAAATAAATTCGTAATGGTTAAGGATTCAAAGTATCTTTAATTCTAATTGGATTATGATAAGATATGAAGTTAGAGGTAGGCCGAGTTAATTAAAAACATTTTAATTAACATTTTTGGAACTAAAATAAGGGGCAATTTTGGTCAATTGGATTGGCTAAAATAATTTTAGGCAATTTTCAGTTCTTGGAATTGAAATTCGTTGTCTAAAAAAATATGGGCATTAACCGGATAGCGAGACTGCCGCTAACTGTTCGTAGCGTAAGGAAGTTCGTATAGTAATCAATATTAGAAAACTTTTCTAACTTGTTTAGTGATTGTACATGCATTGTAAAATATGATATTTATCTCGTTTAAATTATGATCACTAAAACAAATAAAAATCCTTCTTTCAAATTTTAAGTCGAGTGTCATTCATTCTCAAACACTTATCAAGGCTTCGATCACATTAATATGCATCTACTTAGTATAGTGTATTGTGTAATCTTGGTGAGGCAAGTTGAGTAACTGTTACTCTAATGTTAGAAATGGTTAGACTTGATAAAGCTATCAAAATAGTTTTGGTCTTTAGGCAGAAGATGAGATAAAATATACTAAGATATAAGTTGTCATAATTTCATAAAAACAAATAAAAGTTATATACGATGTGATTGGTAATTGATACCTACCTAAATAACCTAATTCAAAGTGTCATACCTTAGTTGTCTTAGAATTAGGTGAAACATGGATTTTAGTCTCTTAAATTAATGTAGTGTTTTAAGATAGTTGTTAATTTAGCGGGAGTCAATTCCTTTATACTAAAATGAACTTTTACGTAATCTTTGTTCTAGATCTATGGTCTCTTCAAATCACACTAATCCCTTGTATCTAGAATCTATTCTTAAAAATGATAAGTTGTTTGGGACAAACTTTCTTGACTGGTTCAGTAACTTGAGAATTGTTTTTTAAGCATGAAAGCAAGTTATATGTCCTGGATTATCCTATTCCTTAGGAACCAGCTGTCAATGCTTTGAGAGCCGTGAAGATGCACATATCAAGCATGTCAATGAATCAATTGATTTTACATGCATTATGTTGGCAACAATGGTTCCTGAACTTCATAAGAACATGAAAATATAGAAACTTACGACATAGCTACGATGCTGAAGGAATGTTCCAACAGCAAGCTAGGAAATGTTTGAGATAGTGAAGAACCTTCATTCTTGCAAAATAGTTAAGGGTGTGTCAGTTAGTCCTCATGTTCTGAAAATGAAAGGCTATATTAACCATCTTGACAGACTTGGATTTCCCATACAGATTTGATCCTGAATTCATTGCCTAATAGTTATCCACAATTTGTCATGAACTATAACATGAATAATATGGAGAAGTCTATCTCAAAGTTGCATTTGATGCTTAAAACTGTTGAGCAGTGCTGAGTAGAATGACAAGAAACCCATTACTAATGTGTTTATGGCTTAAAAAGGAAAGGCTCTAAAGAAGAAGGGCAAAGGCAACGCTAAAGTTGCCAAGGCTGTTATGAGTGTCACAAAGCCTATGGAACAAGTCAAGCCTTAGGCTGCTTCTATTTCACAGTCCAAAAAAGAAAAAGAAAAAGAAAAAGAAGAAAATTGTCATTTCTGCCATTCACCTGAGCATTGGTTCATAAATTGCAAGTTCTACATTGAAGATATAAAAGAAAAAAGAAGAATAGTGCGACTACTACTTCAGGTATTTATGTTATTGAAGTTAACTTGTCTACTAGTGATTCTTGGTATTAGATACCGAATGTGGATCTCGCATTTGTACTAATGTGCAGGGTCTCACCAAAAGTAGAAAGCTACAAAATGAGAAGTCATCCTACAAGTTGCAAATGAAGCAAATGTTGTTGCATTGGCTGTAGGATTCTTTGAGTTAATTTTACCAAGTGGAGTTGTTTTAGTATTAAATAATTGTTATTATGTCTCTGCCTTGAGCAGAAACATCATTTGAGTTTCAGGTTTGGGTTTGGATGGTTTTATTTTATTATTGTTAATAATAAATACTTCATTTCTCGTAAAGACGTTTTCTATGCAAATTCTGATTTGTGTAATAGTCTTTATATTCTAAACAAGAAAAGGTTCATAGATACTCATATTCTTAATGTAAATACAAAGAGATTCAAGTCAAATGATTTGAATCAAACCTACCATTGACATTGTCGTCTTGGCCATATAAATGAGAAACGAATTTCTAAACTCCATAAAGATGGACTTTTAGATTCATTTGGTTTTATTATAAATGATTGCATATTTACCTCATAGTAAGATCTATGGGTATTTGTTGAAATATCCAAAATGTCCATAGTCGGTCATTATACTGAGCACTATAATGAATTAAGGCTAGTGTGAATCTTGATTGATGGTCATGTGATGATCATGCGTATAGAGATATGAATCGAGATCATGAGTACTCGTTATGGGAACAAGCAACTGAACTGACCCACTATGAGAACACCACATGGATTAAGTTATAGGTGTTACTAATGATATGTATATCATTAGTCCTTCGACTTGAGATTACCATAGACTTCAATATTAGGAGCATAAAAATTTGATACAATCAAACGTTGTCCTTAATCGGATGATTATAAAGATTATGATTGGTTACTATGTGAATAATATGTAAATGTGTGTAATCAAGATAAAATTTGTCCCTCTTGTATAGAGAGACATCAGTGGATCCATTGATATGTTAGAATGTTAAATGGCCAAGTTCAAGTGAATTGATATGATCAATATCATTTAGATGTTTTCAGTATACCTAAAGATCGAGACTAGTACGATTGAACATTAAGGGTGACTTTCCATACCTTATGTTTAATCAAAGGATATTGCACGACAAAATGACATGATATACTTTATTCATTAGGTTGTATCGATTTTGATATTCATGCTACTTGGGAAGCCATAATGTCTTGCTAGAGACCGCTTATGACTTGTATACCAAAATAGTTTTGGTTCACTACTAACGTCGCATGAACCTATTGGGTCGCACACAAAGAATAGCTTTGCGCAATTTCAATTGGTCCAGAGTAATGAATTTTATATGATAAAATTCATGACATAAAAGCCCTTAAAATTTGTTGTATGATAACTTATTAATAAGGGTGTATGTGTAATTTGCTTAAACTATCAACACCTATACACGAAGGTTGAAACCCTAAAACGAAATAAGATTTTTAATTTTTGTAAATTTCGAGTTCTCTGAATTTTAGGATATAAAGAATAATGTTTTATATCTCTCTAAGAGCTAGCACTCCAAATTGTGGTCACCGTTCGTGTGTGGATTTCTGGTAGAGGTCGCACACTTGAACGTCTTGGAAATCGAACAATTAGAGAAGGAAATCAAGGATTAAGGTATGGTGTACTTTTGTAGATCTAGTTTAATGCAACTTATTTTCGGTCATGTTAAGGTTTTTCAAAATAGTTTTGGATTTTTCGCTGCGTATGAACCCCAAAACCCAACAGTGCAAAATCAACTTGGTAAAACTATTAAAGCATTTCGATCAGATTGATATGGAGAATATTTAAGCCAAGAGTTTGATGATCATCTTAGAAATTGTGGGATTGTCTCACAATTAACTCCTTCAGTAACGCTGCAATAGAATGGTGTTTCTGAGAAGAGAAATCAGACTTTATTGGATTTGGTTTGATCTATGTGAGTCATGCATATCTTCTTATCTTCTTTTGTGGTTATGCCTTAGAAATTGCGACATTTACATTGAATCGTGTTCTTTCTAAAGTGGTTGATAAAACATTATATGAGATGTGGTTTTAGAAAAGAACAAGTATGTTTTTCCTTAAGATTTGGGGCTGTGAGGTTTTCGTACTATGACAAATCTCAGAATAGTTATCAACCAAATCTACTAAGTGTGTATTTGTTGGTTATCCTAAAGAAACTAAAGGATACTACTTTTATAATCCCATTGAGAACAAAATGTTTGTTGCTCGAATTGGTGTCTTTATGGAAAAATAGTTTATTTCAAAAGATAACAATGAGAATAAAGTAAGAATTGAAAATTTTCAAGAACCACAAATAAACACTCAACCATTCGTAGGAGATCAACAAAGTTTTGAAGTAGTTAAACCTCCACAAGTATCATGAGGCCTGCGTAGGTCTGATAGGGTAAGACATTAGTCTAAGAGATTTAGATTTCTTATTCCTGATGGTAGTGAGGTGTTGCTTATGGATCAAAATGAGCCTACTCCTTATCTAGAGGCTGTGTCTAGCCCTGATGCAAATAAATGGCTTAGTGCCATGAATTATGGGATGCAATCCATGTATGATAACCAAATTTGGAACCTAGTTGATTTACCTGAAGGTGGTAAGACCATTAGATGTAAATGGGTTTTCAAGAAGAAAACTGTCATGGATGGCAATATGCATACATATAAAGCACGGCTAGTAGCAAAAAGTTTCAAGCAGACTCAAGGTGTTGATTATGATGAGATTTTTTCTCATGTAGCCATGCTTGAATCCATTAGAACTATAATTGCCATAGCCACATATTATGACTATGAGATTTGGCAAATGGATGTCAAAAAAGCTTTTCTAAATGGAAAGTTACTTGAGGACGTGTATATGATACAACCTGAAGGGTTTATTCATTTTGAGAATTCTAGGAAGGTGTGCAAGCTTCTCGGAGTTGGAATCTTTGTTTTGATGAAGTAATTATGGAATTTGGTTGCATTAAAAATGAAGATAAGCCTTGTGTATACAAGAAGGTCAGTGGGAGCGTGGTTGTTTTTCTGATACTGTTTGTTGATGATATATTACTCATTGGAAATGACATCCTAACCTTGCAGAGTGTCAAGTCTTGGTTAGTGAAGTATTTCTCAATGAAGGACTTAGGAGATGCAACCTACATCCTTGAGATTAAGATCTATAGAGATAGATAAAAAAGGTGATCCTTCTAAGTCAGAGTGCATATATTGACAAGGTTTTGAATAGGTTCAGTATGCAAGACTCTAAAAGAGGATCGTTGCCAATGTCTCATAGTATAAGTCTCAGTAAGACTCAATGTCCGAAGACTAATGATGAGCGAAAGCGCATGAATATGACTCCATATGCATCAGCTATTGGATCTATTATGTATGCCATGTTATGCACCCAACCTGATGTATCATATGATTTGAGTGCAACAAGGAGATATCAGTCTAATCTAGGTGAAAGTCACTGGATAAAAGTAAAGAACATTCTAAAGTACTTGAGAATGACTAAAAAATTGTTCTTGGTCTATGGAAGTTTGAAAGATGAGCTTGATGTAAATGGTTACACAAATGCAAATTTTCAAACTGATATAGACGACTTCATATCACAGTCTAGATATGTGTTTACTTTGAACGGAGGCATAGTGAGCCGGAAAGTTTGAAGCAAGAAACTGTGGCAGATTCTACAACAGAAGTTGAGTATATTGCATCACGTGATGCAGCTAAGGAAGCAGTTTAAATCAAGAAGTTCATCTTTGAACTTGGTGTTCTTTCGAGTATAGCTAACCCCACTTGTTTGTATTGTGACAACAAGGGGGCGATAGCACATACCAAGGAACCAAGATCGCACCAATAATCCAAACATATATTTAGACGTTTTCATCTCCTTCGAGAAATCATTGAGAGAGGAGACGAGAAGATTTGCATAGTTCCTACATAAGAAAATGTTGCAGATCCTTTGACGAAGTTTCTTCCACAAGCTAAACATGATGCTTATGTTAGGTCATTAGGTATTAGATATATGAATGATTGGATTGCAAGTGGGAGATGTTGGGGCATGTGCCCTAGGTCGATCTATAAACATTGATTATCTTATAATTTCAATTAATAAAATAGAGGTTTTCATATGTTGTTTTATTATAAGTAATTGCATGTTTATCTTATAATAAGATCCATGAGTATTTATTGAAATATCCCAAATTTCCTTAGTCGATCATTATACTAGAAACTATAATGAATTAAGACTAGTGTGAATCTTGATTGATGGTCAAGTGATGATCATGCGTATAGAGATACGAATCAAGATCATAATTACTTGTTAGAGAACAAGATACTGGACCGACCCACTACGAGAACGCCACATAGATTAAGTCATAAGTAGGGGTGGGCATCGGTTTCCCTAAAACCTCCCAAACCACCCAAACCGTATGGTTTGGTCTGGTTTTTAAAACTCGCGGCTTGGGGGCGGTTTGAAAAACTTGAAAACCGTAAAATCCTGGTTTGGTGGTGGTTTTCAATTCTGAAAAATTGCGGTTCACCAAACCAAACCGAGGGTAATTTAGTAAATTTATTTAATTCACATTTTCAAACCTTAACCAATATAAACAACTTAACCTTAACCAATATAAACAACATGCGTTTCATTTTTTCATCTCCATCTCAAGATCCTAAACATATTCGCCTCCACCAATTGGCCATCCGTTGCGGCCTTCCACTAGTCGTCGTCACGACCGCTTCCCACCAGTCGTCATCGCCATCTCCTACCAGTGATCTCTCACTGCCGCCTCCCACCACTATTTTTTTTTTGGAAAACATGTAACAAGAAAAACCACGAAACCAAACCGACCAAACCGCGCAAACCACGGTTCGGTTTGGTTGCGGTTTTGGTGGTTCGCGGTTTGGTGGTGGTTTGCAAAATGACCAAACCTTAAACCCACGGTTTGGTCGCGGTTTGGTGGTTTTCACCACCAAACCGCGGCCCCTAGTCATAAGTGTTACTCATGATAGGTATGTCATTTAGTCCTTCGACTTGAGATTACCATTGACTTCAATATTAGGAGCAAGGTAATTTGACACAATTAAAATTTGTCTTTAACCAGATGATTATAAAGATTGTTATTGGCTACCATGTGAATAGTATGTGAAGGTTTGTAATCAAGATATAATTTGTCCCTCTTGTATAGAGAGAGATATCCGTGGATCCCTCGATATGATAGACCGATAATGGCCAAGTCCATATGAATTGATATGATCAATGTCACTTAGATGATTTCAGTCTACTTAAAAATCGAGACTAGTACGATGGAACATTAAGGGTGACTTTCCATGCCTTATGTTTAACCAAAGGATATCGCACGACAAAAGGATATGAGATATGTTATTCATTACGTTGTATCGATTTTGATATTCATGCTATTTGGGTAGTCATAATGCCTTGTTAGAGACTACTTATGACTTATGTATCAAAATGGTTTTGGACACTAACAATGTCGCATGAACCTATTGGGTCGCACACAAAGAATATATTTGCACACTCTCAGTTGGTCCAGAGTAATGAATTTTATATGATAAAATTTATGACATAAAAGCCTTTACGATTTGTTAAATGAGAACTTATTAATAGGGGTGTATGTGTAATTTGCTTAAACTGCTAGAACACAATAGTTGTATTACGAATAGGTTTTGTAAGTGAGCTTATCTAGACATATAAATAGAGGTGAAACCCTAAAATGAAATATTGTTTCATTTTTGTAAATCTCGAGTTGTCTGGATTTTAGGAGAGAACGAAAAAATATTTTCAATCTCTTTTGGGGTTAGCACTCCAAATTGTGGTCAACATTCTTACGTGGATTTTCGACAGAGGACGCGCTATGAAATTCGAGAATTTCATAAACTTAATTAGTTGACTAATTAATTATTTTCAAATTTTAATTGGAAATTAAGTATACGACCTACGCATTATGGACCAGAGATCAAAAGTTTAAATATTATTTTTGCGTGTTGCATGCCTAGTGGATGCAATATACGTTATTTTGTCGCAAAGTCGTTGTTTATTGAGGTGTGTCTTCAGTTTGTCATAATCGGGGTTGTAAGTTTATCTGAAGGGCACAAGTGACATAAAAATTATTGGTTTTTTGAAAACTCGTAAATCAAGCATCAAGTATCAAGTGGAGATTTTGCCTTGATTTACGTGAAAGTTGGGATTGGTAGCAGTGTAAGATGAGAATAAAGTTGGTGCAAGACCTTACCTCGAGCTTTATGTCGGTTGGCAGTGGTCGAGGTTGAGATTGGGTCCAAATTGGTGTAAGTTTGATTAAGTATGACAAGAAAATTGGTCCATAAGATTTTAGTATGTCGTGGACAAAGTTAATGTTTTTGGGTTTTTGGCGTAATCAAAACAATGTTATGGGCGTTAGTATGACAAGAAAATTGATTTGCCCAGTTTCTTTCCACAAAACTCTAGAGCATCACGAGACGGTTAGTTCAAGCCAAGTTTCTACGGTGAAAACAAATTATTCAGCCTGCAATTTGGTAAATTCTCAATTCATGGCTTTTTCCTCAATTCAATTTGAATTCTCACAATTTTTTGATTTCTTTCGCAGGCTTTTGATAGGAATTGGTAGGGATTGTTGAGAATTGATATATTGAGTTGATTTGGACCAATTGGGAATAAATTCCACTAGTTTGGGTTAGTGATTTGATGAATTGAACTAATGCGATTCAATTGATAACTATTTTGGAGATGTTTTTATACTCGATATTGATTTACATTGTCTTGATAATTGATTATTGGTTTTAATCCAGTTTGATTCCTCGGGCTTTGAAAATATTTTGATGTTGTTATCGAGTGGTTTCATGGTGTTTGTTGTCGAATTTTGATGATTTAATTGCGAAAATAATGTTTGGGAGACGTTTTTCGATTCAAAATAAATAAAGGTTGCCTAGTTGATAGGCCATATTAAAAAATTCATAACTTCTTCATCAGTGATCCAATTTAAGTGCTCTTGAGTCTATGAAAAGTATGACATGAGTACTATAAGTTCCTTTCAGGTCATCATGACAAATATTGAGGTTTTGAAGGTTAAAAAGTTACCCCAAGTTGGCTAGTTGAATGCCAGTTGAAACAATTATATAATTTAATATTTTTGGAAATTGTTCTCAAGTGTATTTTCGCCGAAGCTTTCCTTGGGTTGTGTAATTTGGTTTCACTTGAAGCTTGACCCAAAATATAATAGGGTATGCATGGAAGCTATTGGAACCATTTTCAAGGTGATCAGACACTTCGAGAATCCCAAAAATTAAGCTTAAAGTTGGTTGGTTGTAAGTAAACCTACATTGATCTTTACTGTTGATTGAATATCTTTGTACCTGCAATTGTATCATAGTCTGTATTGCATTTTATCATTCTTGGTCATGCATAAATAGAGAGAGTGCGGAGGATAACACTTTTGATTCTTGTTTGCTTGAAACTTTGTTTCGTGTTCCTGCCTATGCTCTCTTGAGACTAGCTAGTTTAACACCGACCGATTAGCTATTTTGTGGAAGTCGACATCTGATTATAGTTAGGAGATAGCTACAAAGTGGATTGCATGTCATGTTGACGCATATATGTTATTGTTTATTTGGAAATGTAATTAGTTGTCTCCATGTAGTAGGCTAACAATTGCAGGAGTACAAATCAATGTAGGAATTTACTTACCTAACATCTTTGAGTTACTTTTTATGGTGTTATACTCTATATGATGATAAGGGAAGAATAGACAAGAGTCAAAGATTGTGGTGATTATTTTCAAAATTTAAAGTAAATTATTTTTTTAAATTATTTATATATATTATTTTGAGATTCTTGGGGTGAGTGTAGGACGTGAAGTTTCGTTGAATGAGAGTCTCCTAAGTTAGTTTAAAATACGTTGAGAAGTTTTTGTTTCAATTCTGGTCTATTGGGGATTGTTAAGTTGTAATTAAGCTTTCGGAGACTTTAAGTCAAGTTATAATTCGAATTTGTTATATGCGGGAAGTTGTGAGTCTTTCTAGGTCTCTTCCCAATTCGATTGTCTATTAGGTGGAAGTTTTCTTGCTGGCCACTTTTAGGGGAGGAGCTGTCGAAATTTTTATTAAATACGGATATGATTTCTTAAATCTCTCCAATTGAACAAATCATGAATTGAGATTCATTGAGAGATTCATTGAGGGTGTAAATTTAATTTTGAAGCTTTATTAAAGAATTGAAATGCAAAGTATTTTAAGGTCAAAGTCTCAAAATAGATTAAGCTGACTAGATTATTAAAGGATTAAGATTATCTAGGCCAGCCAGTCGTCCTTATGACGAAGGGGCTGACACGCGCACTTGAACGTCTTGGAAATTGAACAATCAGATAAGAAAATCACAGACTAAGGTATGGTTTACTTTTGTACTTCTTGTTTAATGGAACTTATTTTCAATCTGTTGAGGTTTTTCAAATATTGTTTTGAATTTTTCGCAGCATATGAATCCCAAAACCTAACATATACGCAGACTAGTTTGAAAGTAGTGGATATGTGAATTTATTCCAATATGGAATAGAAACCTATGTTAAAGCTAGTTGATTTAACTCTGGACGAGTTGATTTGGCTTAGAAAGTCTGTAATTGGTTGGTATTATTCATTTCACAAGATGACTACAATACGTAGTAGTCTTCGAGTCATATGAACAAGTCTATAATTGGACGAGTTGATTATGGATCATAATAGCATTGGTTGGTGGTTGTTCACCAAAACATTGGCTGGGTGCTCAACGACGATAGAGTTTTAATCATTATATCATGCGGCTGTCACCGCGAAAAGTGTAATTAATGAATTTAAGACTAAATATTGTTATGGAAGTGAATAAGTAGATATAACTATTTAAATGGCCAAATTATAAAATTAAGGCTTGTAAGAAGAGGAAACTAGTTAAACCCTCTTTACAAAAATTGGCACTGGAAGGGGAAAAGAAATTCGTTGACTTGAAAAGTATATTATGTTTCGTATTGTTCGCTCCATGGGTTGAGTGCGATAAGTGACATACTTGTGATTTTATTTTCCACTCCTAATACCTACGGATGGAGTTGGGTATGCCGAGGTATGACGAAACTATGAATTCCACGTAATAGGGAGATGTGTACCTTGCATAGTGATGAGAGACGTCGTCAGATCGGTGGGTTACTGTTTTTGTCCAAACTTATTTCAATTGGTCTCGGTGATCAACGTTACATTAATTAACGCTTGGACACTGTTAGTCGAGGAAGCCTTATTGATGGTTGAGGGCAAGGAACATAACAATCTCTGTGTAGCATCCCCTATCCTAATTAGGCCTATACTCGGCCTAAAACCCTAATTAAGCCCTGGTAACCCGGCCTAACTTAACTAGAGTCAGCAGCCTATACTTACGTATCTGATAAACTCAACATGTATATTAATATCGAATTAAGAATTAAAAATATACGCAGCAAAAAGTTAATACTTTTCGATAATCAAACGATATACATAAATATGGAGTTTATCAAATCCCAAAACTCATTTATAAAACCTCTCGACCCTGTTCATTTACAATAAAGTAATTCAAATAGTGTATTCATATACATGAAAGCTCATTACATTACAGAGAAGATAGTAAAACTCTTTAATCTTCTCTTTTTCCTTCGCTGAAGCGTTAGGTTGATAAAAATGTTAAATTTGGGTTGGGCAATCCAACTTGCTCAGTAAGGATTCACAAAGCCATCAACATTCCATATAATAATCAAGAATAATATGCAATAGCAATATGTACCAAAGATAACTAACAAGATTATGAAAAGCATATAATCCAATAAATAATGGATACAAGTCAAACTGTCAATGGCTATTACAATGTGATTCCTATTTCATTTGAAAATCTAGGGCCGATTACCATTAATACGATTGCTAGACCAACACATTGGCCTATATGTTGTCTAGCCAATCCATTAATGTTCCATTGTTCTATCCTAAACCCTCTAGTGAGTATGTAATCCATGCAACCTGTTTAGCTAAGTAGGATTTAACATATACGCCGAGAATCAAACCCATATCTTATACAACCTACTCTCAATTCCAGGATTTACTCTCACTGATCACATTAGACATCGTTTTTCGTTTATTAAGCACATCATAGTGTACGTAGCTTCCATTTAATCCATAAACTGCTTGAACTACATATACTATAATATTCATGCAACATTGATAAATAAGCGAATTCGTACTTACTTCAGTTTAGGTTTTGTTTCCAAATTTCCTAAATTTTTTGGACCTTTCCCAATGTTCCAAAACCTATCACGAATCATTTGTGGTTAATATAGGTCTAATACCCTAAGTCAGTCCCTTATTCAATTAATGATTCTCTCTTGATCATTCCCTAAAAATCAAAACCTCAGCTATTTGATATCTCTTTCTCTCCCTTGAATTGATTAAATGAACCAGTGGGGATAAGTTTGAACATTTTTATTTATATATGGATTTTCTCGAGATACGCATCATGCTATCTCGAGGCTGATCAAACGATACTGTCTATTGTGACACACATCTTAACACAATCAACATTTACGCTCATCTCAAAGCCATCCAACGATTCATATAAATCAAATCAAACTTATATTTTTAATTATATATATTTATATATCAATTACATATATAAATATATATCTCGTGTACTTTCTCACCAATAAATTCATCATACATGCTTACAAGTATTCTCGGGTGTCCACATTCATTTCACGACCCCATCGTCGCACTTGGTGTACTGGTAATTTATTATTTAATTTTTTTATTTTTCAATTATAGGCTTGTATATAAACTCTCATTTTTATACTACAGCCTATAAATTCACCAAACATCCCATACAAACACAAATCATCACCCAAACCAACGCACACGCTAATCGAGGTATGTCGGACTAAGGCACGAGCCTAACTCGGGTTAATTTGGATTCGGGTTAACACTAATCACTGCTTAAAGTAACGGGTCGTTACAGTGTGATC
Source organism: Stephania cephalantha (assembly GCA_039657325.1). NCBI lineage: Eukaryota > Viridiplantae > Streptophyta > Magnoliopsida > Ranunculales > Menispermaceae > Stephania > Stephania cephalantha. The sequence continues at coordinate 34,270,184 of CM077570.1, read as the reverse complement.
GATGTATTCAAATGGGACAGACGTTGACTTAGAAATGATGCTACTTGGAGAGCAACACTGATAATTCTCCCGCGAAACGCTAATCACGAACTAGTAGGCAACATTAAAGTCCTATTATTGTTTTAGTACATAGATAGACAATGGATAAACCAGTCTATTAACATCAATAGACTTAAAAAAGAGTTGATGTGTCGAGCAGTAAGTTGCGGTCTAAAGTTCCGATTATTTGAGTTTTTTACCTTGGTAAGGGACATTATAAGTTTGACTAGATAGGAAAATTGTATTGTAATTTCATTAGATTGTTATGATTGTCAAGAAGGTTGTCAGTACGCACTTTCAAGGTAAACTGTGAAAATTCTTGACATGAGGGATTTTATTATTCACACACTTGTTTCACTCTAGTGAATATTTTTCAAAAAAATGTTTGAATTAATGTCTCAACATGAAGACTGATATTGCCAGAAACTTTAGGAGGTGTGAGATTGGCTAACAAGTAAAGCGGAGTATCGACGACTTGGTGGTTTGCTCTAGCCATTACCCATTCCTAAGTGGAAGTGGGAGCATATCGCGATAGATATGGTTACAGGATTTCCTAACAATCTGAGAGTACAGGATCTGTATGGGTGATCATTGATAGACTGATGAAGTCAACTCACTTCTTACCCATTCGACTATCTGACTCGTTTCCGATCTTGAACAGGCTATATGAGCGGGAGATTGTCAGGTTGCATGGAGCATGAGTGACTATTGTGTCAGATAAGGGTCCTCGATATACGTTAAGCTTGTGGTAGAGTATGCGGGATCACTTGGGCACTCTTATTCATCTCAACATCACTTTTCACCCACAGACTGATAGACTGTCTGAGTGGTTTATCCATGTACAGGAGGATATGATGCGAGCTTGTGTACTTAATTTCAAGGGTCATTGTGAGGAATATCTTCATCTGTGTGGGTTTTCTTATAATAAAAGTTATCAATCGAGCATTGGTATGTCACTATTCGAGGCACTATATGGCAGACCGTATAGGACATCGTCTTATTGGGTAGAAATGGTTGATATTATGGCAATGAGCTGGAGATTTTGTTGGATCACATAGAGAAGGTGCAGTTGATTCATCAAAGACTCTTGTTGCACAAGATCGGTAAAAGAAGTATGCCGACCTGAAACGTTGAGTAGTTGAGTTCAAGAAAGGTGAACATACGTATATGAGAGTGTCACCTATGAAGGAATACAAGAGATTTGGTTTCAAGGGTGAGCTTGCGCCATAATACACAAGTCCATTCCGAGTTATTGAAAAACTTGGAAAATTCGCGTACCATTTAACATTGATGCCACAGATATCAGGAGTCCATAACGTATTTCATGTATCGATGTTGACAAGATGTTAGGGCACGACTCACGATATAGTGGATTGGGATCATTTAGATATTAGACTTGACATGACGTACGAGGAGTGACAAATACAGATCATGGACTGGAGGATTCAGAGGCTCAGACATAAGGAGACACTCCTCGTGAAAGTCCGATGACAATTTCATGACGACCATGAGTTCACATGGGAGCGCAAGGCTTACATACATGAGTAATTTCTACAATTGTTCTCAGGTATAAATTAAATTTCATGGATGAGATCTCTTAAGTAGGGAAGATTGTGACGACATTAGACCGGAATCAACCCGATTCGATCTGATCAGAGGCCCTGGATCTGGTTCGATCGGGTGGCGCGGCTGTGCATGATATAAGTGGTGAGACCCTAAATGTGCGATGACTACGTGGGTAGCATGGTTAGGACCGGCATATGGCTAAATAATAGGCTATGTGAAGGCAGATTTATTTTTCGGGTTTCCGTTGATTTTATATTGCAAAAATACATAACTCGAATAATATATATATATATATATGTATATATAAGCTAATAATCGAACTTGGATTAGTGGTAATGTAAAATGAGAACAAAGTTAGTACAAGACTTTGCCTCGAGTCGTGTGTTAGTTAGTAGTGGTTGAGATTGAGATTGTCCAAACTAGTGCATATTTGGCTAAATATGGCAAGAAAATTGGTCCATAAATGTTTGGGATGTCATCGAAAAAGTTATGATTTTTAGAGTTTTGGTTTTACTGAAACTAGTATTATAGATGTTTTATGGAGTTAGACTATTTTGTCAAGAGTTTGGTTTAACTTAGTGAAAAATCAGATGCAAAACGAGCACCGTGTGAGAATTAGTGTTTTCAACTTATGGTTTTTATTTTATTGTTGTGGCTTTTATTGCATATGAGTGTTGAAGTTGTCAACCTTTGGTTTACGAATATGTAGCTACTATGCATGTCTCGTTCGATGCCCATTAAGTTGTTAATTGTGGACTCGGTTAAGAGTGATGATGATCGTCATCGCAAGTGTACGGACGAGAAAATTGGTTAACTTAGCTAAGAAAATTTAAAAGTTAGGATACCTTGAATTTTGGTTGTTAAATGTGACTTAACTTAAAAACAAGTAAATAATGCAAAAGATGAAATCAATGTAATGAAACTCGAAGGAATCGACTTCTCCATTAGTTGTGAACAAACACCAATGTATTGGACATGTCAGTCTTTGAGCTTGATTGAATAGACAAAATTCTCTAATTATAATTTGTATCCCATCACTGTGGTGACACAAAACAGAATAAGGCACTTGATTATTCCACGCATCCATTTGCAAATCCCTTGAACATATCACCGCATTAAGGATCAATTTCTAAAGTCTCCGCTTATTTGAACATATTCGTCAATGCAGTCTTAAGTGGAGGTCGTGAATTATAGGTTCGGTTGATTGACCTAAAGAACCGTTGGCACCTCTTAAATTCCTAAATTTCTAAGTTGAAAACCCCTAGGTCAAAGTAAACTTTCAAATCTTAGAAATTACACCAATTTGGTCAAGCAAATAGGTGGCAGCTCCAAATTTGGAGATAAACTGGGCACCACCACGTCGTTGGAATTATCGTAGGCTTATCGATTATAGCTCGTGACCTAAACCCTTATCCTTAACGTTTTCAGCTAACTTAGTCATTTTCAAGTATTACAATTTAAACATTTGAATCAACATAAGTTAGATAATTTGACAACTTTAATAACTAAGTTGGTTTGATTAATATAAATCTTAATTATAATCGTTAATGAAAGTTAATAGACAAGTTTTCATTAATATAAAAACCTACAGGGTGGAAACTCGACAAATTGATACCACGTATATCAAAAAATGCGACAAAAGAATAAGAAAGTTCATATACATGTATCGTGTCCACAAGTCTCCCAAAAACCCATAAAACAGTACTATAGATAAATACAAACATATGATATCTGTTGATGGGGCTCTCCTAGATCAGAGAAAGTCGCATAGCACTTCCTTGCCTTGACTCATTGTAGGATCTAAAATTTGTCATAAAAGCAACAAACTTCGTTTAGTAAATCCCAGAAAAAACTAAATAGTTTCTAAGAATATTAAAAAGTACGGGTACAAGTCATGCAGCTGAAATAAATAACTAGAAAGTAAATCGCATAAAAATAAGTCACATGAAAGCTAAATAGGACACGAGTGTGGTGCAAAAAAACCTTGTTGACTCAAGGAATGGCTATGAAGACCCAAACTCCGAGGCAAACTAGGTATTGCCACGTCACCGGACGTGTCACCAAGCATGCCACATTACCACACACTTGTCCTTAACAGCCTGCGACCTAAACCATCATTTCTATCTTATTCTCATTATCTTAGTATTTATCATGTATTTATGAATAGTCTCAATTAGTTAGCTAACTTAAGTTGTTCACAACTTATTAAATCATTATAAGTTGAGTATCTAAGCGGAAGTCTTTAAAGCATGCAAGTATTTTAAAAATCAAAAGTTTGCATTAATAAACAACCCTATAGTATGGAAACCCGGCATGAGATACCATGTATATCAAAAAGCGATAAAAATACAAAAAATGGTCCCATACATGTATCGGGTACACAAGTCCTCCTAAAATCTCATAAAAGCAATAAATAATATATACAAACACCTACGCAAAAAGCTAACATGGCTTTCCTAGCTTAGAGGTAGTTGCCTAAGACCCCCTTGCCTCGACTCATCATAGGATATGCAATTTGTCACTAAAAGCAAAGTCAAATTCTAGTGAATAAACCCTAAAAAAAGTTATCTACTATTCATGAAATTCAATAAAAACAGCTACAAGTCATGCAATTTAAATGAGGAACAAAAAATAAGGTAATCGCATGAATATAAGTCATAGAGAAGACAAGACTGGATAGGAGTGTAGCGTGACAAAAACCCTGGCCTATATCCGGGAATCGACTCAGCTAAACCGAGAGGGAACTCATAACGATCATCTCGCCAAACGTCTCATGATCGAATGAGAGGAAACCCATGACCGGTAGAAACCCTGTCAAAACATCTCTAGAGAGGAACCCATGACGAAGACTTAAGTCCATGTTAAACATCTCTCAACCTTGCGGGTCTCGCAAGAAATAGTCACTGCGTAGCCCCAACTTGGCCAATTACGCGAACAGCGCAGGTTAAATAGCCCCAGGGTGTGAGTCGTGCCATGCCTGACCTATCAACAAACACACATACACATGTGGGAGTGGATAAGCAATAAGTAGGTAGCAACGAATATCACGATAGAATAACTGAAACTCAAGTGCTATAAATAAATTCTAACTAATTTTCTCGTGGATTTCCTTACCTTAAGAAATCATAAATAACCCTCTAAAATGTCTCGCTCAAGCCTCGAGATGTGCACCCGACACCTGCTTATAGTCTCTTAAGTCCCTGATGTCCAATTATACCACTCTAATTATTTTAACGTCACATTGAGTGAGTTTATAATGCGAGACCAAAAACTTAACATCTTATTTCCAAGTTTAGTTTTAGCACACTTTTCGAGTTGTACCGGGGTGCCAAACCCCCGAAAAAGTCTCGAAACTCATTTTTCTACATTTTTTCTAATTTTCCCTATTTTCTCTGATTTTTTGGAATTTTTCATAATTTTTTCTATTTTTATATATTTTTTCTATAATTTATTTTATTTAATGTTAATTAAATTTTAAATTATTAAATGGGTTGGGTCTGAACCGGGCCCGATTCAGCACAACCACTTGGACCAGGGTCGGCTCGACCTGATCCAGAATCGGCTTTGCCCGTCCGTGCTTAGATCGAGTAGACCCACCCCTCGACTTGCATGAAGGTAGCCAGACCCAGCCTGCTTGGCTACCCCCCTTCCCCCTTCATTTCGTATTTGGAGAGGAATCTCTCTAGAGACGATTTGATTTTTCTTCCTTTTCTTTTCTTTTCCATTACTTTTTCACTTCAACAACAATACAACTAAAACAACAACAACCATTAAACAACAACACTAACACCACCACCTTTAACCCATTTTCATGAAAATTTATAAAAAAAATAAAACAAGAAAAACCTTACCTATGTTGAAATCCTTGATGATTTGCTCTAACTAACTTGAAAGCTTGCAAGCCCTTCTCAAATTTCCCTTACTTTTTTCAACTCTTCAACCCCTCTTCTTGCTCCTAACTCTCCAAACTACACACCTTTTTTTATTAAAGAAAGAAAGAGAAGAGAAAACGTGAGGGAGAGAAGAAGTATGAGTGGAGTGTTTGTGAGATGAGAGGTTGTCCTTATTTTAAAGAAATTAGGAGGTGAGGTGTCAAGCCACCATGAAGACAAAGAAAGGTGGGTGTGTGTATGTGTTCTCTAAACCATTGACTACCCCATATACCAGTATACATGCACCCCGCGCGATGTCTTATACACTCGTCAATACACAAGCATAATATGATCAATGGAGTCCTAACACTAGTGCAACGCAAATTATCGAATAATAATACAACAAATTAACACGTTCACATAAAATGACTACTTATACCTTAGTTGGTGTGCCCTAGACTCGTCGATGGTGTCCACGTAGGTCCTAAAAGAATTTCGTCCCGAAATTCAAACTTAAGTAAAAAAATTACCTTGAAACAACTGGGGTATCGCTCGCATGGTATACTGCCGCTCCTAAGTAAGACCTTTGTTCTTATGATACTTTCACCGAACGAGTACTAGTTGTATTTCCTTCCTCCTAAGAGTATGTACCATGTGATCCAGTATCTCAATAGGGTGTTCCTCGTAAGTTATTTGGTCGAACCTCGATCCTAGTCATATCAACCATCGGTCTCAATCCTGATCTGGCTAGCCATAACATCAAAATATAAAAAAACATTATGAACCCTTGCCAACCGGCTCGACAATCTCAACTAATAAGCGACCTTCTTAACTCGTTTCTCAATCTGAAATGGCCCAATAAATCTTGGTGCTAGTTTCCCTTTAATCCCAAATCTTTGATGACCTTTTTAACAGGGAAACTTTCAAATAGACCCAATAATCTACCTCGTAGCTCAACCCATCTGTGTTGGGTAGCCTGCAACCATTGAAGAATCAATCTATCCTTCTCTGTATGGTCCACAACAATCTTAGGCCCCACAGTTGTTGTATCCTCGGGTTCTACCCAACAAGCCAGTGATCTACATGATCATCGTACAATGCCTCAAATGGTGGCATCCCAATACTGACCTTATAAGTTTTGTTGTAGAAAAACTTACAGAGTGGCAAGTACTCCTCCTAATACCCATCAAATTGTAACAGACAGGCCTTAAGCATATGCTCGAGTATATGTTTCAATCTCTCTTACTATCCATCTGTCTGAGGGAGGAATGCAGTACTAAACTGTATCCTAGTACCAAATTGCTCCGTCATAGCATGCCATAACGATGATATAAGATGATTGTATCAGTCTGAAACTATCGAAATTGGTACTTCGTGCAGCACTACAATTTCTCTATCGAATAATGTGCTGAACTATGTGAAGGTATATTTCATAGAAACTAGTAAAAATGGGTTGATTTCATCATGTCCACGATCACCAATATCACATCGTGTTTTCGAGAAGTCTACGATAATCCATAAACAAAATCTATTGTAATGTATTTCCATTTCAATTAAGGGATGGGTAGCAGCTGCAATAACCCTCCATGCCTTTTGAGCTCAGCTTTAACATGCTGGCACACCTCACAACCCCTAACTTTGGCACCGACGTCTGCATACATCCCTGGCCACTAAAATAGCCACCGCATATCAAGAAACATCTTGGTCCAACCGGGATTAGCTGTATACCGAGACCTGTGAGCCTTTTGGAGTATCCCATCGCGTATCTCTGCCAATGCCGAAATTATAGCCTCCCTCTATGCCTCAAACACTGATCCATAGACTCACTCCAATCTGGATGACCAGGATTGTGTGCCATCTCACTGAACCTCGAGTACATGTCATCAGTCATCTGACACTCTAACACTCACTGAATAAAAATAGATGGTACCCCAATCTGTCTACATATATGTAAATCTGCTGTAGCATGAATCTCTATCAAACTCAATGTTATCGCCACCTCAAGTAAACCATACTCATGGATTATATGGCAGACAACTGTCTCAGAATCTGGTCCTCTCCTACTCAATGCATCTACAACGACATTTGCTTTCCTAGGATGATGTTTAATGGAGAAGTCATAGTCATTCAATAGCTCTAGCCAACGTCCTATCTCATGTTCAAATCTTTTTGAGTGAATAAATACTTTAAACTCTTATTATCTGTAAAAAATGTGAACCTCTCACCATAGAGGTAATGTCTCCATACCTTCAATGCAAACACGACTGTTGTAAGCTCGTGCATTGGATAATTCCTCTTGTTAAAGTTTTGGAAACCATAGGAACAATGAGATTAACGAAATAGTGATGAACTGATAAGCACACATAAAAAATAGAGAATTGATACCGCAGTAAGACATGAATGTCTTCCTCTGCTTAGGCTCAACCTAAACAATCAATTAATCAAATTGATAATGTGTACAAACACTATAATGATCTCTCGTTCTTACAAAACTTAAGTAATGAACGATGAACCACATAATGGCGATCTCAAGTATTTATAGACTCAGTTTATCTATTCTATTTAGGAATTCAGTCTTAAATACAATACAACTTAGAAAATAGGGTTCCAAGTGGGGCAGGGCAGGGTGGGGATCGTAATTACCGCCCTCGTCCTCGAGGGGTGTAGGGCGGGGATTTATTCCCGCAAATTCTCTGCGCGGTGAACTTTGCCGCCCAACTTCACGGGGATCCTCGCAAGGCGGGGAATCCCCGCGGTGCCCCATCAATTTTGTAAAAAATATATATTTTGATCTTCATTCCCTAGTCATTTTTTGTACTTAAGTACTACTTTCTCAATTTTTTATAGAAACTATTTTTCTCAAATTGAAGGATTAATGTGGATTTGTTTTGTTGATTGAGTTACAAGTTATCATACTTAATTAAATATATAAGATTTTCAAATCTAGTATGGCAAAAATATTTCAATGAAGTTCTAAATATAATTTTATATATCTTTATGATATAACATATATATTATAGAATTAAGTTAATGGTAAAAATAAATTTTATCGTTGGAGATCTTGAGTTTCATTCCATATATTACATATAAGTAAAAAAGTTATATATTTTTTTAGTAAAAACATAAAAATTTGAGAATTCTATGCAAGGGATGCGGGGCAGGGAATCCTCGTGAAGCGAGAATAATTATCGTCCACGCCTTGCTCCCTGCCCCGCCCTGCAGGGAGCAAAAAACGGAGATTCCTTGCCCCATCGGGGCAGGGCACCGCGGGGAACGGGGATTCCCACCCCATTTGCAACCTTATCGAAAAACCTTCTCGGACTCCAATTGTAAATCCTATTGGAATCATCCAATATTCAACAACTAAGTCATATATTCCTTCAAGAATCTCGACTCGTCGTCTCCATAAAGTTCTTCACTCCTTTATGCACCTTTATCTCAAATTTTGTATTTGTTATCCATCTCGAAGTTCTCTATTTGCAGTGTCGAACTTCTTCACTATTGTTGACTAACACTGACAATTCAGATCTATCTTTACCTTCAACCATGACTTTGATATTGTAATCCTCACAGAAATTTGCATTGTAGTCTTTTTTTGAGTTATGACTACTCTCGAACCATCTTGCTTAGTCAGGTTTCCCATCTTAATTGCAGCATGTACCTAACTTAACTTTTGTTTTGATAATATACTGCTAATAAGGGTAGAACGACCCAAACACAGTAAACTAGAGTATAATAATCTCCCCTTTTGGTGTATATTGATAAAAAAAAGTTACTTAACAAGATAACCATATTTTTGAGTAACTTCCTAAAATGTATTATTACCGATGTATTAATGTAACAGCACATAAAAGTTGTATCCTCAAAAGATTATAGTCACAGCCAATAAGTATAATCATGAAATGCAATTAACAAGTTCATGTACTTACAATACCAAAAAATGACTTAACATTTTCTCTTACTCACTCCCCTTTTTGACTAAACAACATCAAAGAGATCACAGTTGTGTTCTAACCAGCCATCTCAATTGGCAAAGTTTGGCATCAACAATGTCTAGCTCTTTTTGCATTGATTGCATTTGTGCAGCTACATCTTCCTTATAAAAGTGAGGTAGGAGATGCCACCTAAGAAGTAGTCGAATAGTAGTGGGTGTGGTCTCATCACCACCGGAGAACTTGGAGCTTGCAACAATTCATCCTGAGTTGGAGTATAGTCATCTTCAGCAACCTTTGTTTGTGTTGTAGCAGCAGCAGTTAGAGTAGAAGATGCAGGTTCAATAGTAACATCAACCGTAGTTTGTGGCTTGGTTGAAGTTGTAGGAATGGCTTAAATGACTTCAATATCCTCTTGCTCAAGGTGAGTAGGAGGATGGACTGACATACTTGGCTCAGATTGAAAAGCTTCATTCATTGAAGCCTCAATAATATGTCTCGTGGTTACAGTAACCAAAGGTAGTAGATTACCCTTAAGGTCAATAACAGTCATGTCCTCAACAGTAGGAATCTCCGATGTTGCTAGAGAATCTACATGTGAATTAACATTCTTACTAGGAATGACATATGGTGTTTCAACATCTTCACTATAAGTTCCATAATTCATCATAAGGGACTCAAGTGTAGCCGTCCATTAGTAACAATAGGAGTAATAACACTCAAATCAAATTGTAACTCAATAAAGGTACCTTGATTAACTCTAGTCTCGTGAAACTCAGCAGGCGAAGTGACTTCCTCTGGTCTATTAAGAAGTAAAGCTGATGAACTAGTATCAGGTCACAGTTCAGTCTGTCCTACAGTAGCAGGAAGAAAATCTTCCCTTCTTGCAATTGCCTCTCCTGAATATTGCACTTCAATAAGACTTGTGTCACATTTCTTTGAATTGCAGCAATCTTTCGTTTCAAGATCCTTTTTTACTTTTGGATAGGCTTCGTGACATGAGTCTGAACACGAGCATCTGCAGTTGGCTTGACAATAGTAGAAGTTGGAGGAGCTGACGACTTCTTGTGTAGACACGAGAAGTCGATGTCAAAAATCCGATTGTTAGACTTCATCTGGTGAGTCAGTCTAACCTCTTTCACAACCTTTTTCAACTTTTCATTTTGCTAATAAATGAGAGTATATTCCAAACAGTGAAGTTAGGAAGCATGGCAGATACAACTTGTTATGTTTCTTCCCCGAGCGAACCATGGAGTCATAGATCTCCTTGCCGACATTGAACTTCTTCCTCAGAGCCAAAACATAAAGAAGTAGTAACCTCTCCTTGAATACATGTGTCTGGTGAGAAGTGACCACCACGCTAATCGTCAAGACCTTCCACAACATGTAAGCCTTGCAAGTCAACTTAGTGGCAGGAAGCCCAAAGGCATTATCAGAGGGCCATGTTGTAAGAACCCTTCCAATAAGCATAGAGGCTGAATTATCAAGCTTCAGTGTCGAACTTAGCTTGTCAGAAGTAGTATTCGATCCAAAATTTCATAGTAGGCAGTTGATTAAAGCTGGACTAAATGGAATGTTGAACAAAGACCGTGTTCTCAATGGCTTCCCCAGATTTTTCATGAATGTTACGGTAGAACTCTTTGACAATGGAGTCGTTGTAGAAGCCACCATGAGTCACCAAGCCATAAATGCCAGTCTACACAGGCCCGTGTCATGAAAATGAGAGACGTAGATTAGTTGAGTAAACCAGTATTTTCTATTCAACCTTTCTTTGTATTTCTTCGTGCACTTCATTGATCGAAAATGACCAAAGGTAGTTTGAGCCAGAACAACAAAGTACTGGGAGATGAAAGCGATTTGTGTTTGATCAGAGGCCTTGCTGATAGCTCGCTTTCATTTAGAATCCTCTCCAATTAATTAGAGGAAATTTCCTCTTCAACATCAATCTTCTTCCTTCCTTTGGTAGCAGTTTTAGCTTTCTTGGAAGAGCCATATTGTGGAGCAAAAATGTCTTTGACGGACAACTCCTGATTTATCCGTTATGCTCTATGTAGCGATATGAGGATCAATTAGAGTACCGATGTAGATTTTGTTCGAAAGGGGATGATAGTAGATGCCCTTCGTCTCTATTGTTAGAAGATCAGCCGTAGCAGTACAATCACCATGAGAGGTTGAAGAAGATGATTGAGACATTCTTGCAATAACTCGAAGCAAGAAAAGTAATGAAAATAACAAAGAGATAAGGAATTAATAGCTAGAGAGAAGTATAAATTGGAAATACTGATTCATGTGCATAAGATTATCACATTAAATCTAGCAAAGATAATCCTAATTTAGAATCAATATTCCCTTAAATCCCCCAAAATGTAATATATTGTGTTTAATGGAACTGTAATTACTCCCCCTCACCAAGTGTAACAACTAGTTTTTTACAACCAACTTATTTGGAGCTATACGTGTTGAAGTGAAAATCTAACTAGCAGTTTCTTGGTCAAACACGAAAACAGCTCTCAATAAAACATCAAACACATAGGTGTCTGCATTTACGAACATAACTACTAGGTTACAGTTGGAACCCATACTAGTGATAGAAAATGCCAATCTCATGGCGCAGTCGCACAAAATTTTATGTGTCAAGAGCCTTTGTAAAGATATCAGCTAGCTGTCATTCAGTTTGAACATGTTGAATACTAATCAAATCATTTTCCACTAGATCCCGGATATAGTGATGACAAATATCAATGTGCTCCATCCTAGAGTGTTGAACTGGATTCTTTAAAATATGAATGGCACTTTTATTATCACAGTAAACTGTCATTTGAGATAATGCAATACCATAATCTATAAGCATTTGTTGCATCCATATTAACTACGTACAACAACAGCAGCAGCAATGTACTTGGCTTCAACAGTAGATAGCGAAATGCAGTTATGTTTCTTGCTAGTCCAAGCAACAAGATTAGAACCTATGTAGTAGCATCCACCAGTCATATTCTTTCGATCATCGATATTTTCAGCCTAATCAGCATCACTATACCCGATTAAGTCACTGACACTGCCCTAAGTAAATAGAATACCAAAGTCAGTTGTTCCGAACACAAATGGTAGAATCATTTTTGTAGCAACCGGATGAGATTCTTTTAGACATAACTGATATCGAGCATAAATACCAACACCGAAAGCTATATCTGGTCTGCTTGCAGTAAGATATAAAAGGCTCCCAATCTTGCCTCTGTATAATGTAGGATTTACATCAACATCCTTGTCATCTTTATATATCTTCTCATTTGAGCTCATAAGGGTTCGAATGGACTTAGCAGTGTCCAAACCAAAATGGTTAAAAAAAGATTAAGCAAAATTTATCTGAGATATGAATATACTATCATTAGACTGTGAAATTTGTTGACCCGAGAAGTAAGATCTCTGACCATGGTCATCTCAAATTCTTTCTTCATCAAATCAACAAATTCTAAAGCGAGTTTTGTAGAGGTAGCTTCGAATACGATATCATCGACGTAGATATATGCTACCAAAAACTATTTATTCTATTTTTTAAGAAACAAAGTACTATCATTAAACCCTTTGTATAACCCTTCTGCAGCAAATAACTAGTCAATCGTTCATACTAAGCTCGCAGTGCTTATTTTAGACCATAAAGTTCTTTTTTCAAATAATAGACATCATTATGTTTATCATGAACCTCAAATCCTTTAGGTTGTGCAACATAAACCTCTTCTACAAATACCCATTTAGGAAAGCACTTTTGACATCTATTTTTTGTAACTTGAAACCTCTGTTTACAAGTAATGGCATGCATTAGATGAATAGATTCCAATCGTGCAGCTGGAACAAATGTCTCATCAAAATCAATACCTTCAACCTATCTGTATCATTGTTCAGCTAATCTGGCTTTGTTTCGAACAATAATACCATTCTCATATGTCTTATTACATAATATCTACAAAGTACCAATGATGTTAACACTAGTAGGTCGTGGAACAAGCTCCCACACATCCTGTCTGACAAACTCGTTGAGCTCCTTTTGCATAGCATTCACCCAATATTCATCCATAAAAGCCTCCTTGAAATTTTTTAGCACGATTTGAGATGTAAAACAATCAAAGCGTGCCATGTTCCTATCGTTAACTGGAGAAATCTTTCTAGCTTGCACTGGATCATTCACTAAGACTATAATTTGGTCAATTGGATGAACTTTCAGCATTCTTGACTGTGGAGTAACAGATGTAGAAATAGAACAAGGTTCTGTAGTAGATGAGTTTAGATCATCATCATCAATATCATCTTCATCATCCGATGGAGTAGTGGTAGATGAATCAGATAATTTTGCAGTAGGCTGAGTAGTAGGTGTTGAGCTCATAAGTGTTGATAGCTCAGCTTCATCATCCTTTTAGAGGACAACTGTTCTGTTCTTGCACAATCATCAACCATTACCTTGATAGATTCCATCACAGACATAGTTCACTTATTATAGAATTTATAAGCTTTACTATGTTGTGAATACCCCAGAAAAATCCCAACATCATATTTCGAATCAGATTTTCCCAAATGATCTCTATCATTCAAATTGAAGCAGGAATTGCTAAAAACATGAAGCTATTTGAGAGAAGGATTTTTGCCTTTCCAAATTTTATAAGGAGTCTTTGTAGTCAGTGGCCTGAAATAAGCTTTGTTTATAATGTAGGTAGCAGTGTTTACTATTTCCACCGAAGATTCTTAGGCAGATTCTTTTCGCTAGCATGACTCTAGTCATCTCCTGAATTGTGCAATTTTTTCTTTCAACAATACCATTCTATTGTGGTGTCTTAGGAGTATAAAATTCATGCTTAATTCCAAATTTAGCACAATAATCAACGAATTGTCGATTCTCAAACTCCCGTCCATGATCACTACGTAGTCGATCTATGGATACATCCTTATTCCTTTTCTCATTCAGAAGTCGAACAAATAACTTCTTAAATTCATCAAACGTCTCCGTTTTATCATTCAGTAAATGAATCTATATAAACCTTGAGTAGTCATCAACAATGAAAAAAACATACTTCTTTCTCCCAAGACTTTCAATTTGCAATGGGCCAAACAAGTCCATACGCAATAATTCCAACACACGTTATGTCAGTATGTCGTTGAGGCCATCGTGTGATGAAGTGGGTTTACCCCTTTGACATGGTTTACAAATGGAATCAGACTTAAAGGTTATACTAGGAATACCTCGTACAACATCATGAGAGATTAACTTCTAAAGTTGCTTAAAATTCAGATGACCTAGTCTTATGTGCCAAAGCTCTATATTTGATAGAGAAATAGAGTTGCACATAATTTGCAGCTTATAAGGCGATACAGAATGTTGAAGTAGCATATAACAGTTGTTTGATGACCAGATTCCATACAGGATACATTGTCTTTCATCATTGATTATCTGACAATAATCTTTAATGAAGTTGACAAACAATTCTTGATCACACTATTGACTTATTGTGATCAGATTAGATTTCAACCCATCAACATGCAAAACTCCTTTGAGATTAGGCAGTCCCACAACATTAAGAGTTCCTTTGCCAACAACCATGCCTTTCTTTCCATTACTAAATGTAACAACACATTCCTTAAAAGATTTATAGTTCTTAAGAAAGCTTTTGTTACTTGTCCTATGTCTAGAATAGCCACTATCCAAATACCATAACTTAGTAGTAGTAGCTGAGAGTCGTAGATGCGTTGTAATAGCCATATGAGATTTAGCTCTTTAAACCTTAATAGATGTTTTCTTCTTTTGAAATGTACTCAGATCTTTAAACATCTTATAGCATCGTGGTCGAATATGACCAATAGTTCCACAATAATGGCATGTAGAAGGTGGTTTGTTGTCAGCAACAACAATCACCTATTTCTTTGCACTCGTAGCAACCTTATGTGGTCGAATATAACCCTCACTAATCGTAGCACCTTTAAATAAGACTATAGGAGCAGTTGTCAATCCATCAGTATAGCCAAGTCCATGTTTAACTCGCAAAGATAGACAAGTTTGCAGCATTTTGTTCAATTTATGTGAACCAGAATAAAATTTTGCAGTAATAGCCTCATAGTCAAAAATAGCTTTCTTAAGTATAGCAATGTCATTGTCATGTTCTTTCAACATTGCATGAAAAATCCTGTGTTCTCTTTTAAGAGCCTTAAAATCCAATTTTACATAGAATAACTTCATCTTTAAATCAAGATTTTGATTATAGAGAGATGTCCATTTAGTGAATAGTATATCATAGGAAGCCTGAAGATCCTTTCCAGAATCCTCATTATTGACATCAACTAATATTTCCTTGCTCTTTTCTTTACTCTTTTCCATATCAGATCTTATGGAATCAAGTTCAGAAACATCAATAGAAGATGAAGCAGTAACCATAACTGACTCTGTCAATACAGCAGCGGGTGCAATAATAGATTCGTTTGACTCTTTGTCATTATCTTAAGAGTCATCATCACTCCAAAAAGCATTCAAGGACTTCTTCTTCTTGTATGTAGGACATTCAATTTGAATATGTCCAACTCCTCCACACTTATTACACTTGATGCCTTTCAATTTATTTTTGCCATTCGTCTTCTTATCTTCAGTAGAAGGCATGTTATTGTCATTACCCTTATTATAGTCTGGTCTAACAAAATCTCTCTTATAATTTTTTAAAAGTTTTGAGAACTTCTTTGCCATCATAGAAAACTCATCTCCCATAAAACCTTCAACAACAGATGTCTCAACAAGATAAGCATTCTTTGAAAAACTAAACATATTCATCTCATATGTTCGCAGAGGCCCCATTAGTTCATCAAGAGACATCTTAGTTATGTCACGACATTATTCATTTGCAGTAATTTTGGAGTCAAACCGTGAAAGGAGAGCACAAAGAGCTCATCGAACTAACTGCTCGTCAATATACTTTTCTCCAAGTTGAAAGGTTTTTTTAGCAATGTCTCACAGACGACCATTGAAAGAGGCAGTATTTTCATCATGTTTCATCTCAAGACAATCCAACATAGAACTCAATTGTTGTAAATTGGAGATTTTGATAGAATTCGTACCTTCAAAGATTGTCTTCAAAACATCCCGTGCTTGTTTTGCAATAGTGCAATTTACTATTAGTTTGAAGCGTTCTGCATCAACACCACTAAAGATAGCATTGATTGCCATATGATTGGCAACTTTCTCCTTCTTCTCGGCGTTTGTCCATAGAGATGCAGGTTTTGGAACGTCATTCCCTTCCTTTTTTGGTTGCATTAGAGCAGTGTATTCTCTTTGGAGCAATTCTCTAGCAATTTTATTAATGGCAGAGATAAAGTGAACCTCTGAACCTTCCAATAGGCATAGTTGGTTCCTTCCAATAATAGAGGTCGAGATATTGATCCACTTTCTCGTCCTTCACCAGTTCGTTGTCTAAGTAACTCATCAATCGATCCTATGGCAATAAAACTCTCCAGAATCTCACTCTTCTATATTTGTAGAATTAACAAAGTGACAAAGCTCTGATACCACTGTTAAAGTTTTCGAAACCAGAGGAACTAATGAGATTAACGAAATAGTGATGAACTAATAAGCACACATCAAAACTAAATAGAATTGATATCACAGTAAGACTTGAATGTCTTCCTTTGCATAGGCTTAACTTAAACAATCAATTAATCAAATTGATAATGCGTACAACCACTATAATGATCTCTGGTTCTCACAAAACTCAAGTAATGAACGATGATCCACACAATGGTGATCTCAAGTATTTATAGACACAATCTATCTACTTTATGTAGGAATTCAGTCCTAAATATAATACAACTCAAAAACCTTATCGGTCTCCAACTGTAAATCCTATTGGAATCATCCAATGTTCAAGAAATAAGTCTTATATTCTTTCAAGAACCTCGACTCGTCATCTCCATAAAGTTATTCAGTCCTTTATGCACCTTCTCTTAAATCTTGTATTTGTAATCCATCTCAAAGTTCTCTGCTTGCAATGTCGAATTTCCTCACTATTGTAGACTAATACTGACAGCTACCCTATTTCAGTATCCAACTCATATTCAATTCCTGCTTCGACTTTAAATATGTCTTCGTCTTTGACCTTGACTATGATACTATAATCCTCACCGAAATCTTTATTGTAGTCTTTCTATGAGTTGTGTCTACTCTCAAACCATCTTGCTTAGTCAGGTTTCCCATCTTGATTACAGCATATTCCTAGCTTAACTTTTGTTTTGACAATATACTGCCAACAAGGATAGACCAACCCAAACACAACAAACTAGGGTCTAACACTTCTCATGGGTCCTCAACTCTCAAAAAAGGTAGGCAATCACACTGTCTCCCTGCATCAGTATGCAATTCAAACTTGTGCCACAAGCATCCGTACTAACAGCCAATCCTTGCTTAGCTCCGACAATATTGGTAATAGTGCAGTAGTCCGCATCATCTTCAACTGTGCAAAGAAGTCCTCGCACTCCTTTCACTTATCAAAAGGTAAGTCCTTCTTAGTCGATGTGGTCATCAGCTCGATGATCTTCGAGAAGTCCTTCACAAATTGCTGGTAGTATCTTGCTAAGACTCATGATATCCATGACTGTCTATGTTGTCAGCCAATTGATGACTACATGAATCATACTTTGGGTTCACTAATTTACCTCTGTCAATGATCAGGTGTCCTAATAACTTGACCTATGACAGCCAAAACTTGCACTTACTGAACTTAGCCCACAATCTTTGCTCTCTCAATGTCATCACTATCTGCCTAAAATGTTGCCTGTGATCCTCACAAGTCTTGCTATAGATCGATATGTCATCAATAAAGACTATGAAGAATATGCCCAAGTACTGCTTTAGTACTCTGTGCATAAAGTCCATGAACATGGCTGGCACATTCGCCACTCCAAACAACATCACTATAAACTCAAATAACCCATATCTGGAGTTGAATGGAGTCTTAGATATGTCCACCTCTCGAATCTAGAGCTAATGATAACCCGATCTCAAGTCAATCTTAGAGAAGAAACGGACTCCGACCAACCTGTCAAACAAATTGTTGATCCCGAGCAAAGGGTAATGATTATATATTGTCACCTGGTTCAACATCTAATATTCAGTCCACATCCTCAAGCTACCATCCTTCTTCTTAATGAACAGGATCGGTGCTCCCCATGGCTACGTGCTCGAGTATATAAACCCCTTCTTTTCTAAGTCCTCAAGTCGAGCCTTCAACTCATCCTGCCCCTTTCGTGTCATCTGGTACAGTCTGCTGGCTATCGACTGTGCGCCCAACACTATCTCAACAACGAACTCAATCTCTTTGTATAAGAGCAATCTTGGTAAATCCTTTAGAAAAACTTCAGGAAGCTCACTAATAACTAGGACATCCTCTAGTCTAACCTCTGGTGTCTCGACTAACTCTACTATCCCTGCAAACACCTCTATCTCCTAGGATATAGCTAATCTACCCTATGATGGCCCGGCTCCCCAAACATGGTATCGCCCGACCTAATCCCTCATTAAGCCCTAATTAACATCACATAAGACTCAACAATGTATTAGTCAGTCTTTTACCTCATTCACCTCATTATTCGCACACACACAACTCAGTTAATATTATTTTCAACATTATCAGAGTTGATTAAAATATCATTATCAATACCTTAATAATCAGCGGAAGACTTAATAAAATTAGTGGAAGCATTTAATAAAACTCCTACTGTGGAAACCAGGTAAACCAATGATCATATAAAACCAATTAAAGCAATTCATGAAATAGTAGGGAAGTCTAGTCTCTATACTCAATATACAACCCAAAATTAAACGAAAAGACAAGTAATATCTACACAAAATGATACAAAACTAGCAGAAAATCTCCTCTGACGGCTCAACACTAATCCTTGATCTTCTCCTTCCCTGGTCAGCTACTTGAAGTATCTGCACCTACCATCATAAAAAGGACAGTGAGTACAGGAAAGTACAAAGTAACATTGAGAGACATTTGTTCACATTTCCAAATGTACTATAAGTATCTAAAAGCATAAGAATAGCAATGAAAAGTGAAATAAGAGTCATGCTATAAGATACTCCAATTAAACAAATGAAACTGACACTCAACTAAATAGTAATGATTTAGGACCGGTCGACCGAGAGTCCTATCCCAATGCCTTTCCCACTATGTAAGTATGGAGTTGTGATATACATCTTTATAATCATCCCAAGTGCCAGTCACCTGCGATATATACTTGCCAACAACCCCGGGTCTCATACCCTATGATGTCACCTAGGTTGTACTTGCCAACAACCCCAGGTCTCATAGCGCGTAATGTCACCCAAGTTATAGTGGAGAGATCCCGATCACCCTGGAAATCTAGTGACCCCTGTTTTTCGCAACACCTTTATTATATTATGGTCCTAGATACAAGAACTACTTTCATATTTCAAAGGATAATATTTTTTGAGAATCCAACAAAACATTTGCATATATAATATATAATGGAAATAGATTTACAACACTAAGTAACATCTACCTACTAGCATGCTATTTAATTTGACCACATGTTTTAACAATAAGAAATGACATAGCACATGATTTGGAGTCAATGAAACCATTTAACCAACAATCTATACCATGAAAGCGAACTCGTGAAATGATAAAAGAAAACAAGTCGGGGTATATAGAGTACAATAGGCAAATCAGTCCAATGACTAGAATTGAATGACAAAACAGGAATGAAATGTAAATAAATATCTCAATCAGTTTATTTACAATACACGCAAATTTCCTAGCTATTTTTACCTCCTAGCACCTCAAAACTCGTACCTGAACCTCCAAGACTCTTCCCTAGATTCTTGATACCATTTAATATGTTTTATAATGTGTTTAGACCTTTACTTAGGATATTGGACCTATTTAAAGTGTTTAAATTAATTTTAGAAATTTCAGATTTTGTACTGTCAAAGCACCTAGCGCGCTGGATAGGATGACTAACATGCTAATGACCTTATTAGGGCGCTACTCAACTTTACTAGTGTAATACTCGAAGGTAGCGCGCTAGCTAGCACGTCTAGCGCGCTATGTGCGTGAAATCCCATAATTCTGCATTTAGAATTCTAGGTTTTCTCCATACTTGGCTCACCCTAACTTCTTGGGTACTCCCATACACACCTCCAGAGACCCAAGTCATCCATTCACAACATAAAAATAGCCTCATATCATCTAACTCTTGAATTTTTCATCAAATTAAACTAAGTTAATGGTATAAGTGAAGTTACCTAGTTTGATGAACACCTAGCTTGATCTCTAACTCCCAAACACGAAATTCATCAAAACCTTGCTAATCTCTTTCTTCCCCAGCAATTCTTTCTTCTCTAGCAAGTTTTCCAAATGAAATGGTTGAGTTGCATGTGTTGATCTCCTAATTTATATATATAAAGGATAAGTGTGTTTAATAGCCATTGATCTTAACATGCATACGTATCCCGAGACTAATCCAATGGCATACATATTGACACATTTCCCACTAACTCTCCTCTATCTCTCTCTAAGTAACACCAATATCAAATTTAATTGGTCTCTAGATGTGTCAATCCATATCTCGAGAATCATCACATGGCTATTATTTTAATTTGCTAACTTAGGTACATTTAATATAAAACTAATTATAGCCACTTTAAAATCAATATTTAAGCTACACTAAGCTTAAATGAACTTACCACATCACTCTCTACCCCGGTCCCAAGTCGGCACGCATCTCGAGGCACGTCCCCGCTCACGGCTCGACATCTCTATACAAGTAGAAGTAACTTAATACGTCTACCCATATACATCACACTAAGCATCCACCACTCAAAAATATTATACTACTTAGTCCTCATATTGAGTATTTGGATTGTGTACCCGCTCTCGGCCACGTCTCGGGTCACCAACCCAGATTAGGGACTAATTTACTATTAGTGAATTTTGGGATGTTATGTAGCCCAAGTGGTTGGTAGTACACTCGCATCAATGGTGAAATTGAACTCTGGTATGTCGAGGATCTAAAAGTCACTATCTTACGGAAATAGTCTACATTGGCACGATATGCCGCTAGCCAATATATTCCCAAAAGTGCGTCGAACTCTAAGAAATCTAGAACATGTATGTCAATAGGGAGCTATTGTCCGCAGATCTCTATCTTGCAACCTCACAAATCATGTTAGGGCAAACCTTCTCCCCAGCTACCGTGCTGAGAATAAGGTGTGTGCTAACTCTAGTCGGTGTTAACCCTAACTCTCTAACCATATGTCTATAAATAAATGATATGGTGGAAATAAAATCAATAATTGTTTGCACAAAATGACCACAAATCAAAATCATACCCTCGACGAGCTGTCTAGTTGCCTCAATGTTTAGTTGTGCTACTGCGTGTGCTCGCTCCCTAGTCTGAACTGGCAGTGCTACAATAAGTGCTACTAAAGCTCTCGGAGAATCCTTCTTAATGTGTCCAGGCTATTTGCATTTGAAACAAGTAACATGCTTGTCCTGACCTTGACCATACAGGTCCCTGCCTCCCTAGTCTTGAGTCGGTCTATGTCCCGAATGATGTGTATAATAACCACCTAACGTTTAAGCTTGATGTGCCAATACAATAGCTTGGGAACTGACTGCTTGGTGGTCATCATGTCTAGCCCTGTGTCATCATCTATCTCTGTGATCTATAATCCTCTTTCCCTTCTTGTTAGACCTGATGCCGCACTCGAATGACCCTGATGCCAGCTATGGTTAAGGCATTGCGATGTGGTAAAAAAGGTATATCTCATGACGTAAGGCCCTATCATAAATCTCCTGCAGTGTACGAGCTCTATGATACTACTACACCCGTTATTTCATCTCTGAGTCCAACTTCAAATTAGTGAACCTGATCAGGATCCGTAAAAAACAAGTCCTTAGCAAGCTGTAACAAGGAGTGGTACCTCTTCATATATTGAACAATTATGTGGGCACCATGCCTAAAAGATAAAACTCCTATCTCACGTGCAACTGTATCTCCCTCAGTATTACTAACCATAAAAAATATGTCTGAAACTAGCCCAAGTAGCCGGCTCTCCGTGGGTCTCGATATGGGCGGTCCACCAAACACTGGCCTCTCCTCGAAGCATATATCTATATATCCTGGCCCGGATGCTGTCGTGAATCCTCATAAGCTTATGGACCTTCTCATGTGCGAGAACCCATCTCGCGGCTACCTCTGGGTCTTCACCTCTAGTAAAATATCCCAGTTGAAATCTTAAAAACCGCTTTGTCAACTTAGCCTCAACTAACAAAAAGGTCTTTAATGTGATCTCATGTAGGGTTTGTATCAGTGTCACCGCGGACATAGATGTTGGTATGGTAATCTTAGTACGGGTTTCTAAAATTGCACCCAGCATGATAGTCTCAGCCATAACTATAGTCACTAGTGTGCCCTAGACAATCGAAGTAGCTGCCATCTCAGTGTCGCTCGGTGTAACGACAGTAGTAAGCATCGCGATAGCCGCTGTTTGGGCATGGAGTAAAGCCATCATTTGCTCAAACTGTCAGTCATTTGCCACGATCTGGTTGAGTACACTCTAATTGGTCGCAACTAATGTGGTACCATTTATCTATCTACTATCCTCTGTAGGTGGAGTCAGTTGTCCATCCATGTCATATCTGCAATAGTGAAGATGTGTTCGTATCAGCCTCGTATACGTGTATATACTATTACAAGTAAAAATATATAGCGTACAAGCCCTAATACTACCCGCCTCACTTTTGCTTCCCAACTAAGATTTTAAGTCAGGA
Organism: Stephania cephalantha; assembly: GCA_039657325.1. Lineage (NCBI taxonomy): Eukaryota > Viridiplantae > Streptophyta > Magnoliopsida > Ranunculales > Menispermaceae > Stephania > Stephania cephalantha. Next base: position 34,246,952 of record CM077570.1, on the reverse strand, counting down.
ACTTAGGGTTTCCACAACTAAGTTTGTTATGTTAAGTTTTATTCGTTCTCTTAAGCTTTACCATTAGGTTTGCTTGAACCTAGTCTCTGATACCAATTATGACAGCCCTAAACTCCAAGGCAAACTAGGTACCTCCACGTCATCGAACATGACACTAATCATGCAACATCACTGCACACTTGTCATTGACGGCCTGCGATTTAAACCTTCATTTCTATCTTATTCGCGTTAACTTAGTATTTATCATGTATTTATGAATAGTTTCAATTAGTTACATAAGTTAAGTTTTTCACGACTTATTAAATCATTATAAGTTGAGTATCCTAGTGGAAATCTTAAAAGCATGTAAATATTTCAAAAATCAAAAGTATGCATTAATAAACAACCCTATAGTGTGGAAACTCGGCATGAGATACCATGTATATTAAAAAATGACAAAAATACAAAAGATGGTCATATACATGTATCGGGTACACAAGTCCTCCCAAAATCTCATAAAAGTAGTAAATAATATATACAAACACCAACACAAAAAACTAACAAGGCTCTCATAGCTCAGAGGTAGTCGCCCAAGACCCCATTGCCTCGGCTCATCGTAGGATCTGCAATTTTTCACCAAAATCAATGACAAATTCCAATGAGTAAATCCCATAGAAAGTTAGCTAGTATTCATGAAATTTAATAAAAATGACTATAATTCATGCAATTTAAATCAAGAACAGAAAATAAGAGATACTTGTAGTACTCATGTCCTACTTTCTTGATTTAGTTTCACTTAAAGCTTGGCTCATAATATGATTGGGTATGCAGGAAAGCTATTGGAACCATGTTTAAGGTGATCCGATGATCATGGAACCCTGAAAATTAAGCCCATAATATGAATTAGTTTTGGGAAGTTTGGAATTGTTTATGGTTTAGTTGGATGTTAATTTATTTCACATAGTAGTTTATATATTATTTTGGGAATTGTAAAGTCGTAATAAAGGTATCAAAGACCTTAAGTCATTTAAATGGTTTATATTGATAAATATTATGAACTATTGGGAGTTGTGAGTCCTTCTAGGCTTCTCCCCATTCTGATGTCTATTACGTGGATTTTTTGGCAGACCACTTTTATAGGAAGTGTTGTCAAAACATTTAGAAAATACGGAGGATAATCCGTATAATTTCTTAATTTGCTCCAATCAAATAAATCATGAATTGAGTTTCATTGAGGATGTAAATTTAGTTTTGGAGCACTATTGAGGATTGAATTAAAAATTATTTTAAGGTTAAGTTAATTAAATGGATTAACTATCTAATTAGGGGGGAAATTAGGCTAAGTCAGGACTTAGTGAGACAGGCCCTAACAAAATTGGTATCAGAGCCTAGGTTTGGCTCAATTGAGGATAACTTTGGTTGAGAACCAAATAGTGATTGAGCGCTATTAGTTCGGAAGCGACTGTGAGCTGGGATGTTTTGGATTTTATGTTATTTTTTGTTGTATATTATGTATTATCGCCAAATATGCGATAGGAAGTTTTTTCCCCCTATCTGTTCAATATTTAACTCACGAGATATGACGAGTGAGATTAGGAACATACTATTAAAGAGAGAATAGACTTACGAAATGAAACTGAGCATAAATGGAGGTGAAATGGACTCGTGGAGTCTAAATTCACATAGGTGTGGTAAGTAGTTCGGTACTAATATAACTGATGAAAGATATCAGTTACGAAACCAATAGAAAATTGGTTGAGAAAGAAATCTAAGTGATTCAAGAACGTAAGTATTGAACATTGATTTCTTTGAAATTTAAAATACCGAACTATTACAATTCATAAAACGCTTAGGAAAGTGCAAAAATAGAATTAAATTAAATTTCAAATGATAAAGAATCGTTTGGAAAACATGAAAAATAAAGTTGAGACTTGTGGGAAGCACAAGATATGTAATATCTTGAGTTTTAGAATGAGCTTAGTATCGATTAAACTAGTAACTCGATAAGACCTATTTTACGAAATACTAATGTAATTCATACAAATAGAAAGTTACTTCCGAAATAGTCTCAATAACAAGAAAAAATGGAGACAACAATTTCAAAAAAAAAAAAAATTAAGTAGATAAATTAAATTTGACTGTAAAATCACAATGGGGTTGTGAAATGATCAGTTAAGTTATCTTATTCGATTTCTACAAAAATAAAATAAAATACCTTGAGCAAAGTATTGTCTCCTTTCCAAAACAAAAATCAAATTTAAAAGTGGAATAGAACCACGAGTTAAATAAATCAATGAGTTAATTGTTTTCTATTGTTTATTACTCAAGTTGCTTAATTATAAGCGACATTGAAGTATAATGGTTCTATGCATTAACCAAGGTATTGATAGAATGAATGAAAATAAATGAGTTAAAAGTAATCTTTGTTACCACCAGATTAAGTGTTGTTAAGAAACAAAAATCAATGAAAGTTCTATTGGGGCATATGCCCTAAGTTAATCAACAAATATTATTTATCTTATAATTTTAGTTAATAAAATTGAGGTTTTCATTTGTTGTTTTATTATAAGTGATTGCATGTTTACTTTATATTAAGATCCATAGGTATTTGTTGAAATATCATAAATATTAGTCGATCATTATACTGGGAACTATAATGAATTAAGGCAAGTGTGAATCTAGATTGATGGTCATGTGATGATCATGCGTACAGGGATACAAATTGAGACCATGAGTACTTGTTATTGGAACAAGGTACTGGACCGATGCTCCAATGCATATGTTCCATGTAAGCGCGACATATGGCGCCATACTCCAATGCAACACTATTATGGTGTTGCATTGGAGATGCTCCAAGGTGCCCCTGGAACTTAGTTTTTTCATTTAAATTTGGTCCATATTTATTTCACACAACCATAAGGTCGTGGTTGCGGTTACATGGATAGATTCTCTCAATTTCTCAGATCTACATAAAACTAATAAGTACCAAGTATCTGGCCGATCTCTTTTTATCTTCTTTTCTTTTGCCCAATAACTCATCACTTGATAATGATATCCAAATTAGTAACTTTGTGGATGTCAAAACCAATTAATAATTTATCTTCAAATAAACACAATTAATAATGTTATTGATTCTTCTACTACTTACGCTTATTAATGTAACACCAAAATGTATGGAAATAAAAATTATCGTTCAAATTAAAAAGAATTTTAGACAAAATATTAAGTCTATCATAGCACTTCTTTTTTAACCTCAACCGACTTTTGGTAAATGTTGTTTCTACTATCTCACCATAAATGCTTTCGCCAATCTGTCATAACACTTAAAAGTTCTATAAAAAAAATAAAAAAGAACTTTTAAGTCATAGTTTTTTTTTGTCAAAGTGATTTGTATCGAGGTGTTCCTTGTCCATTTGGATAAACATCTATTACAAAAAGACCTTACAACAGTGAAGCACATAACAAATTTTGAAAATGAGCACGCTAAGGTGCAATCCCAAACCCAACCCTAAGGTAGGGACAACCACACTAACAACGTGGACAACAACCCCGACAACAGGGACAACAAGTCGCACATAGGCGGAAATACATAGTAAATACATAACAAAAACACTAAAATAACTCGAAGAGAAGAATATATAGAGATTGGATGGAATAAGCCATATCAATAAGGTCACTGTTATTTCAGTGAAAACTGTTGTAATGACCCTAAATTTCTAACTCGTGCCACGTTTCACTGCAGAACTCTGACGGGGACTTATGATGAAGTGGCATACTTGGTAAATCCTCGGGAGACGACATTGAGGTATTTATATTTTCGTGATGCATGTATTATTTATTTATACCCAAGATATACCAATTTAGGGTTATAGGTCTTCATATACTATTTGGGGTTGTATATTGGGTTGAGCGTTAGTTCCCCGACTTGACTTAGACTATTTACTATTTCAATGCATTTTGAGGACTTTATATATGTGATGTCATTTCCTGGTTTTCCACACTGAAGATTTTATAAATGGCTTCCGCATAAGTTACTAATTGCTTCCGCATAATCAATAAGACTTCCGTTAAATAATTAATTTAATAAAAAGTTTTAATTAACTCTAAATTTTATAAACTGGTAGAACTAGTTTATTACTTATCCTGAATACGAGAAAAAAAAGACGTTTATGTTATAAAGGCTGACTAATACGTAGTTGAGTCCTGCGTGGATATGATTAGGGCTTAATTACAGGATTAGGCCGGGCGGTGCCCTATATTAGGAAAGGGGCTGTCAAAGTTGGTATCAAAGACTAGGTATTAGAACCTTAGGGATAAATAAGAAAAACACGAACTCGTATGAAACACAAACCTTAAAAGTGGAAACCAGATGATCCTTGCTTATGAACTATTTTGTTGGGAATTGAGTGAAGGTGAGATGGAGATTTCTTATATGTACTTGTTAGTTTCTATATGTATATGTATGTGTTATGCCACGTAGTAGCTGATTCGCGTTCGCTATCCACTTGAAGACACCGATGGGGGATTCGCGCGAGGCTGCAGACACCGGAGCTAGCGGCAGTCAGCCTCATTCCGTATCAGTTGACAATTTTTAGAGGATGTCTGTCCAGACGACCACTCAGGAGCGACAAATTGTCGATTTCATCGCTTACATGTCGACGCAGATGATTGCACTGGTTTCGACTGCCCCCGTCACCACAGCTACTACTACAGCACCCACGACCACGAGACTCAACACTACGAGAGTTCGGCTTGCATCTAGTAGAGAGATGGAGACTCTAGGTAACGTTGTACGCAGTAGCGAAGAGTCAAGGACCCATACTAAAGGAGATACCAGTTGTTCAAGACTTCCCAGATGTTTTCCCAGAGGATTTACTTGGATTACCGCCACCACGAGAGCTAGACTTCATCATCGACCTAGTACCGGGTACCAGGCTGATCGTGATACCGTCGTACCATATGGCTCCGAGGAAGTTAGAGGAGTTAAGGACTCAGCTTAAGGATTTGGGGGAGAAGGGGTTCATGACACCTTCGATGTCACCTTGGGGAGCGCTAGTTCTGTTTGTGAAGAAGAAGGATGTCAGTTTGAGACTATGCATCGACTACAGGTAGTTGAACAGAGTGACAGTCAGAATCAAGTACCCACTTCCGTGGATATGCGATTTATTTGATCTGCTGGAAGGAATACAGTTTTTCTCCAAGATAGACCTGAGATCGATGTATCATCAGCTTAGGATCAGGGATGAGGATAGGTCCAAGACAACATTCAGCAACATATACAGACACTACCAGTTTAGGGTCATGCCATTGGGGTTGACCAACGCCCCCGCCGTATTCATGGATTTGATGCACTGGGTAATAGTCTTCATCGACGACATCTTGATATACTCGAGGACATGTGAGGATCACGAGCAGCACCTCAGAGAAACGTTGCAGACATTGAGGTAACACCGACTTTTCGTTAAGTTCAGCAAGTGTGAATTTTGACTTGCAGAGGTCAAGTTCTAGGGGCACATTGTTGGAGCAGCAAAGATTGTAGTAGATCCGGCCAAGATTCAGATAATCATGGATTGGCCGGCACCGATATCAGTACCGGAGATCAGGAGCTTTCTGGGTTTAGCAGGATACTACCGTAGATTTGTGAAGGATTTCTCGAATATCGCTTCACCGATGACGAGGATGACACAGAAGGATGTTTCTTATGAGTGGACTGAGAAGTGCGAGGCTGCATTTACTCAGTTGAATAGGTCATTAACTACCGCGCTAGTGTTAGTACTGCCAGAGGCTGGACAGGGATTTCTTGTGTACACAAATGCTTCTCATACAGGTCTAGGTTGTGTGTTGATCCAGGGCAGCGGTGTCGTGGCATACGCGTCGAGACAGTTAAAGATACATGAGAAGAACTACCCCACGCACGATCTAGAGTTGGCAGCGGTTGTATTTGTGCTGAAGACTTGGAAACACCTTCTGTATGGAGAGAGATTCACACTCTTCACTGATCACAAGAGTCTGAAATATCTTTTCACACAGAAAGAGCTGAACATGAGACAACGCAGATGGTTGGAGTTCTTGAAGGACTACTACTTTTCCTTAGAGTATCACCCAAGAAAAGTGAACGTAGTAGCAGATGCGCTGAGTAGGAGACCAAGTAGAGATGCTGAGGTGGTCAGATGTCACGTGATGCATGAGTATGGATTACTCGAGGTAGCGGCGACAGCATGTCAGACAGAGGTTCCTACCGATACTCAGGTGATGATTTGTGCATAGATGAGACTACAGACTATATCTACACAGCGAGTGTCAGAGGGTCAGAGGACCGACCGATTATACTCGAGATTCAGCGAGTTAGCACAGAGTGCAAAGTGTACAGATTGGGCAGAGACGACAGATCAGTGTCTGAGATACCGGGGCAGGTTGTGGATATCAGAGGTACCGGAGCTGAAATATGAGATCCTTTAGGAGTCGCACCATTCCGGATTTACCGTACATCCAGGCAGGACTACGATGTACCACGACATGATGAGACATTTGTGGTGGCCTGGGATGAAGGCAGACGTGTCTAGATTCATCAGGAACTGTGGTATCTTTCAGCAAGTGAAGTCTGAGCATCGCAGACCCGAGGGTTACTACAGCCATTTCTCATTCCTCGATGGAAGTGGGAAGACATCTCTATGGATTTTGTCAGATGATTGACGAGGATCGCGAGGAGACATGATTCAATATGGGTTATAGTTGATAGACTAATGAAGTCTGCTCATTTCATGCCGGTGGCATCGCATTACACGTTCGATCAGCTGAGCGTACTGTTCGAGGAAGAGATTATCAAGCTGCACGGGGTACCATTAACGATCACGTCAGTTCGAGATGCTACGTATACATCCAGGATGTGGCGAAATATGCAAGAGCAGTACGGTATGCGCCTACAGTTCAGTACGACTTTCCACCTTTAGACCGACGGGCAGACTGAAAGATTGATTCAAGTCCTCGAGGACATGTTGCGGGCATGCGTGTTGAAGTTTGGCGGATCTTGGGCGGAGTACCTACCATTGTGTGAGTTCGCTTACAACAACAGTTATTAGGCTAGCATTGAGATGTCGCCATTTGAGGCTTTGTGTGGCAGACCATGTCGCTCGCCATCGTGTTGGGCTGAGCCAGAGGACCGGGAGATAGTGGGGCCTGAAATTGTTGTTGACCACACGGAAAAGGTCAAACTGATCCGTCAGAGACTCAGATGAGCACAGGAGAGACAAAAGAGATATGCAGATAAGTATCGCGGTGATCTCGCGTATTCCGAAAGAGCCTTTGTCTATTGAAAGGTTTCCCCTCGGAAGGGTCTTCAGAGATTTGGGGTGAAAGGAAAGCTTGCACCGAGGTACATCGGGCCTTTCATGATTAAGAAACGGGTCGAAAAAGTGACATACGAGCTTGAATTGACTCCACATATGTCAGGGGTCCATCCAGTGTTTCACATTTCGATGCTTCGACTAGCCGAGTCGAAGACAAGCGTGCGACCGACAGTTGACTTGAGTCAGATCGACCTGAGCGAGGACATCTCTTACGAGGAGCATCCCATTCAGATCTTAGATTGGAAGGTACAGCATTTGAGGAGCAAGTCCATCCCGAAGGTACTCATCAAGTGGCAGTTCCACGATGACACGGAACTCACTTGGGAGCGGGAGGACTACATGCGAGATAGATTCACGTACCTGTTCGAGTCAGGTAGAACTGTAACTTAAACTTAATTTCGAGGATGAAATATTCATTTTGTTGGGAATATTTGTCACGGCCCAAATCTCTAACCCCCGTTTTAATTTCTTAATCAGGATCACTGACCCTTGACGTGGGACCTACACTGTGATACGTGCATCGACTGAGGCACGTGGCTGAGGTATATTGTATTTTTGTATTGATGTATGCCTAATGTTATGTATTTTGTAGACTTACTAAGCCGGTTTGTACAGTTGTAGGCGTCGAGACGAGAGTAGGGACACGCCTCGAGTAGCGTGCGAGCCGGGGAACCGTGTAGTTAGCATTTTGGTAAGTCTTATTTAATGCTAATATGAAATAAGGAATTACTTATAAGCCTATGGTTGTGTTTGTTAATGTAAATCAAATTAAAGGCCTATAGTTGAGTAAATTAAATGGAAAGCATAGGATTGGTCTAAAGATACACATTGACACATTTAGGAACTAGGTGAGTAATGAAATAGTGTCACTTGAGGTTGAGATAGTGGGAGTTAGTGGGATATATGGCAAGAGGTGGACCATTAAATGTTCCTCAAGATACATAAATCCATAGAGATCAAGGGCTAAGAAGGAACATCACCTTAATATATAATATTAGTGATCAAACAACATGCAAACCAAATCACTCATTCATTTTTGCTGGAGAAGAAGAAGGAATTGCTGGAGAGGAGTGAATCATCAAGGTGTTGAAGGAATCCATGGGAGTTGGTGAGAAATTCTCAAGCTAGGGTGCTACATCAACTAAGTACACATCCTTTTAGTTGAAATTTGAACAAGTTCTGATTTTAGGCTAATTTTATATGGTAGATGATTGAGTGTTTGCAATTGATTTATATATTTAGAATCCTCATTTCAAGATGATAATCAAGTTATATTGAAGTTCTTAATTTGGTTTTGAAATCATAAATATATGAATTTTTGAAGTTGCAACACCAAAACTAGAATTTTGCATGTTGTATTAGGAATCAACCTGAGTAATTTGGTCAAACTCTGCCCATTTTAGATCCAAATTGATCCAAACCAGTGGCATTTGAAAGCTTATTTAAACGGGAATAACTTTTCTTAACTGAAGGTATTTTGACTCAAATGTTTTTATGTCCAAACATGCTCTACTAATAGGTACTAGAATTAAAAAGGAAGGTTTTGAAACTAAACTTGTTAAGGGCATAACTACCTAACTACTTATACAAATGAGCTGATATTTTAGTATGTTGTATTTGGGTATATTTTCTGCATTGTGACCAATAATCACATTTTTAAGAACTATATATTGGGAGAAATAGATTTTCTAATTCCGCTGGTCGGATTAAATCTCAATTAGACCTATGTTTGGTAAAATCATGATATCTCTTTCATTTTAAATTAACATTTTGTAAACTAAACCTTTCCGGAAAGCTAAGAAAGAGACAAACAATAATTGTACTGATGGAGGATTTGGATATTTCGACCATTTCATGCCTAAAAATGCGTTAAGATGTAGGACTGAAATTGAAACTTAATTTAGTCTTTACGGGCTTATTTAGGAAGATTGATTTAAAGTCTATTGAACCAATTTGAATACACAATATACACCACTAAATTGAGCTTAAACCCACTATATTTGAACTAATGAGACACCAAACTCAGGAACCTAGGAAAAGGGTACGGGTAAGCGAATGCAAGATTTGGAGTATCGGTAGACCAGTAAAGCTAGGACTTTACTTTGTTGTGGTGAGTATACCCAATGGAAACTTTACTTGGCATTTCATTTCTATTAATTTTTGTTCTTGCATAGTCCTTTTGACTATTTTTCCTTTGTATTATTATATCATGTGTTCTTTGCGTCTATGCTCACTTGTATTCCTTATTTGTTTAGGTGCGTAGATGTGCCTATGCCTTGACAATCCATACTTGGTATTTCTTGAAATTTAAAAAGTAGTTTTTGCATTTAGGTCCCGTACTCGATCGAGGTGTGCGCGACTCACAGGGTTAGAGTCCATGGGGATGTCGGCACATGTTACTTGACAGTGTATGACACTAGGGGTTAGAGTCCCTGAGGTGGTCTACACACCGGGGTTAGAGTCCCTGGTAACACTTGGGTTAGAGTTCCTTGTGCTATATGATTATTGAGTCGGAGTGACATGTTTCGCTGCCGACCGGACCTAAATCACCACTACTTAGCCTAATGTCAGTATCTCTTGTTTAACTATTGTATTTACTCGCATATGGTTTATTTTCTAGTTTTCCCATTTATATGCTTTTAAATACCTTTTGAATATTTGGAAATGCAAATTAAACTTGTCATCGGGGATTACTGTTTTATTCTTGTACTCACCGTCCTTTTTATGACGGTGGGTGTTGAGGCGTCTACCAGTAGGCCGGGCAAGGAGAATATCAACTATTATTCCTGAGCCTGCAGCGCATCACTGCATCGATTGTAGGTCTTCTTTTGGTATTTTGATTGTATATGTTATATGTCTTTCAGATACTATTTGGGGTTGTATATTGGGTTGAGCGTTAGTTCCCCGACTTGACTTAGACTATTTTACTGTTTCAATGCATTTTGAGGACTTTATATATGTGATGTCATTTCCTGGTTTTCCACACCGAGGATTTTATAAATGGCTTCCGCATAAGTTACTAATTGCTTCCACATAATCAATAAGACTTCCGTTAAATAATTAATTTAATAAAAAGTTTTAATTAACTCTAAATTTTATAAACTGGTAGAACTAGTGTATTACTTATCCTGAATACGAGAAAAAAAGACGTTTATGTTGTAAAGGCTGACTAATACGTAGTTGAGTCCTGCGAGGATATGATTAGGGCTTAATTACGGGATTAGGTCGGGTAATGCCCTAGATTAGGAGATGGGTCGTCAGAGTTGGTATCAGAGACTAGGTATTAGAACCTTAGGGATAAATAAGAAAAACACGAACTCATATAAAACACAAACCTTAGAAGTGGAAACCAGATGATCCTTGCCTATGAACTATTTTGTTTGGAATTGAGTGAAGGTGAGATGGAGATTTCTATATGTACGTGTTAGTTTCTATACGTATATGTATGCGTTATGCCATGTAGTAGCTGATTCGCGTTCGCTATCCACTTAAAGACACCGATGGGGGATTCGCGTTTTAATTAACTCTAAGTTTTATAAACTGGTAGAACTAGTGTATTACTTATCCTGAATACGAGAAAAATAGGTGTTTATGTTATAAAAGCTGACTAATATGTAGTTGAGTCCTGCGTGGATATGATTAGGGCTTAATTACAGGATTAGGCCGGGCGGTGCCTTAGATTAGGAGAGGGGTCGTCACAGTAAGGCACTGGAGTAGTTGCGCATGACCAAAAGTTTAAGTAACTATGTTTCATAATCACGATTCATTCACAGTGTAGAAGATCGATGTGACGCGTCCACTTATTTTTGAATAATCGGATGAGGTGACAGTCAATATAAAAAAGTCTATGAAGTTTTGTTGGAGTCAATTGGAAGCTTAAGTATAGGTAAATAAATGGTCAATATTTTCTCACATTAGTATGAAAATGAGAATTTCAAGTTAATGAGTCACGATTAAATTAGAATGTCAAACTATAAGTTTAATGAAACTTAATATATTCTCACAAAGATCTTACGAGAAATCAAGCTCCAAATATTAAAAGTTTTGAACTAAATTAATATAAAACTAATATCAGTGAATATGTTGTACATTTGGATCAATTGTAGTGCATACACCACCTGATTAGTCAATGGTGTAGTTTAAAGCACTAGTTATTTTAAATTAGAATTTTTGTAAGATACATGAATGATGGTGAAGATACAAATGAAATGAAATAAGACGCACGACTTACAACTCAGTTAGTCAATATTATCCATGCTGGTTTGAAAATATTGAATAGATGACAGTATATTTGACTTAATATGTTTGAAGAATTGAATATTCTTCTACAGTAAATTGAGTACAGTTAACGATATGCATTGAGTAAAGATGAAAAAAAGATAACATATTTATAAACTTATATGTGATACAAGCTAAAAGTTATACTATGAGAGTATAATTATTAAATATGTTGATATCTCTGTATTAAAGCTTATATCTACTCAAGTTAAATATAATTGTCTTTATTCAGGTAATTAGAGAAATTTAGTGAATAAAAATAATTAAGATATGAGATTATAGGATATCTCACTAATTGAATGGAATGAGGTTCTTGGTGAACTCATGAATAAAGAATGGTTTGACAAAATCAGAAAAGTCGTTGATTTTTCTAACCAGTTAAAAGAAAAGTTAAGTGAATTGACTGACGAGTTGGAATTGATAATTGCTTTCTAGTACATAATATAAATAATATTGTGAGTAGACATTTAGAGAATGAGTGAGAGTTGCACAATGTGTTAGGTTTCATTTTCTAATCGGATTGTAATTTGAGATCTTTTGTCATGGGATGACAAATGGAATTCGAGATCTATAGTCATGGGATGACTTGTGTAATTCTATGTTTTTATTAAGAAATGTTGAAATGATGATGGATCAGATAGACATGCAACTCTACTTAGTATCTAATATTGTGCTCAAATATTATTTGCATCATTGTGTAATTATAGACTAATGATAGTCTAAGAATTAGTTGATCAATAATTCTAATAAGGGATTATTAGTGATGAGAAAGTAAGTTGGTATGCGTACATTAGAGTTTGAGTGGATATGGAAAAAAATTTCAATATTTTGTGAAATCGTTATTAGTGAAGAGTGAAAATGGTGTTATGAAAACCAAGATAGGTTAGATCTTACTAAGTATTGATTCTTGAATAGGATTCAAGGTATGAGATGAGAAATGAAATAAGGATATCGGATATTCTACAAAGCTGATTGTTAACTCGTTAGAAATTCACAAATTGCCAGGATTGACAAAGTAACGGAAATAACTTTTCATTAAACTAAGGAATTGGAAATTAAAATTTAAAGTGCTTAAGATCTCTATCACCGAGTTATTGTATACGACAAAAATGATTGAGTCCACTTAACGGTTCACCTTGGAAATAGTTTTACACGTTAGGATTAAAAGAGTTATATATGAAGGATTAATTCTCATATCTATTTTAGTTCAGTAACCTATAAGTTTAAATTTCGAGGACGAAATTTTTGATTAATTGAAGAGATTGTGATATCCAAGAACTTCGTAAACTTGATTAGGATGCTAATCAAGTATTTTCGAATTTAACTTAGGATTTAAGTATCCGAGGTGGGACCAACATATTATAGACCGGATATCATAAATCTAAATATTATGTTTGTGTGTCGCATCACTAGTGGGTGTATATACTCTATTCGACATGAAATAGGGTCAATTTGAAATCTATACGTGGTGTTTGTAAGTTCCGGAGCGCGTTGGGGAATTTTCTCCAATTTTAGTGAAATTGGGGTATTTTCGAAATTTAATTTGGACCTAAAAATAAGAGATAATCATGAAATTAAATAAAATAATTAATAAATTGGTGGACGCCTAGTGAAACGCGTGGGATATATAATAGTGTGCACGCTCGATGATGGTCGTTGGTGCGCGTGGAGAATTTATAGCTGCAAAAATGCATAGGTGCATATATATATATATATATATAAATATATATAAATGAGTCCAATAGTTTAATTTAAATAAAAGTATACATTGGATTTATCTCGAGATACGTGTAATGTGAGCATCGAAGAAGAGAATGGTTGAACGTTAGTTGTTGGAGAGGTGTATCCACGCCTCGAGATGCGTACCATTCCATCTCAAGGAGAATCAAGTGGTGTTATGTAATTACAAAACCATTTGATCTACCCAGATATATGTTTCTCGGGGATATCAATATAATTGATCTCATCTAAGTCGGTTAAGTGGTGATGATCGTGTTAATAGCTACAAAATCAGCATCGAGATACACAGCACATATCTCGAGGAATATCAAATTATATAAAGAAAGTAGAACTATTAGATTTTGTCTCAAGATTCATGCGATGAGAATCTCGAAGAAACCTAGTATATATCTCCAACAACACAACACTGCCTCCTTTGTATCTCGAAATAGAGAGAATTAATTGAGAATGAAAGAGAGAGTTCGAAAGTCAAGAGGGAGAGAGAGAGAGAGAGTGAGGCAGAGGCAGAGGCGGGGTGAAGGGAGAGATCCATGGTGAGGTTTTACTGTTGTTGCTAGGTTATTGTTGTGGGTTGTGTTGGGTTTTTGGGGTTCATACGAAGCAAAAAATTCAAAACAAATTTTGAAAAATCCCAACAAGATCGAAAATAAGTTTCATTAAACTAGATCTACAAAGGTAAACCATACCTTAATCTGTGATTTTTTCCTTTTCTGATTGTTCGATTTCCAAGACGTTCAAGTGCGCGTCCTCTATTAGAAATCCACACACGAACGATGACCACAATTTGGAGTTCTGGCACCAAGAGAGATTGAAAACTTTTTTCTTTCTCTCCCAAAATCCAAAGAACTCGAAAATAGTAAAAAACGAAAATCTTATTTCATTTTGGGGTTTCAACCTCAATTTATATGTGTAGATAAGCTCGCTTAAGAAAACTATTCGTAATACAACTATTATATTTAGTCAATTCAAGCAAATTACATAAACGCCCCTATTAATAATTTATCATATAAAAAATCATAAGGGCTTTTATGTCATGAATTTTATCATATAAGATTCATTACTATGTACCAATTAAAATTGCGCAAATCCATTTTTTTGTGCGACCCAATAGGTTCATGGGACATTGGCAGTGAACTAAAATCAATTTGTTATACAAGTCATAAGCGATCTCTAGCAAGACATTATGACTACCCGATTAGCTTAAATATCAAATCGATACAACCAAATGAATAACATACATCATATCCATTTGTCGTGCGATATCATTTGATTAAATATAAGGTATGGAAAGTCACCCTTAATGTTCAATCGTACCAGTCTCTATCTTTAGGTAGACTAAAAATATCCAAGTGACATTGATCCTATCAATTCACTTAGACTTGGCCATTTAACAGTCTAACATATTGAGGGATTCACTCTCTCTATACGAGAGGGATGAATTATATATTGATTACACATCTTCACATATTATTCACATGGTAACCAATCACAATTTTTATAATCGTCCGGTTGAAGACAACGTTTGATTGTGTCAAATTATCATGCTCCTAATATTGAAGTCTATGGTAATCTGAAGTCGAAAGACTAAATGATATACTTATGATGAGTAACACCTATAACTTAATCCATGTGGTGTTCTCATAACGGGTCGGTCCAATACCGTGTTCCCTAACAATTACTCATGATATCGATTCATATCCCTATACGCATGATCATCGTATCACCATCAATCAAGATTCACACTAGTCTTAACTCATTATAGTTCCCAGTATAATGACTGACTAGGGACAATTAAAATATTTCAATAAATACCCATGAATCTTATTATAAGGTAAACATGCAATCACTTATAATAAAATAGCAAACGAAAACCACTATTTTATTAACTAAAATTATAAGATAAACAATGTTTATAGATTGACCTAGGGCACATGCTCTAACATGATGTTGATGATGTTGTTGGCTATTGTATTATTTTTTATTGTTGTTACCGTTACGTTATTGATGTTGGTTTTATTGTTGTTAACAACGATTGAGAGGTTTCCCCTGCGAGATCCAACCTGGGGTTAGGGTTGGGAGCCCAACCCCAATCAAAAAAAAAAAAAAAAGTGGTTGTTGTTGAAATGCATAGGAGATGAGGAAGAGGAAGGGGTTTGATTCCCCAGACCAGACCAAACCGAGTCTGATTCAGGGGGTCAAACCACCCTTGCTTAAAATAAAAAGGAAAAATGATAGAAATTGGAAAGAATTTTAGAAAATAAGAAAAAAATCAGAAAAAATCATATTTGGACAAATAAATAAAAATTATGAATTTTTATGAAAAATAAGGATTTTGGAATTTTCTCGAGGATTTATATTTCCTCATAATACGTGCTACGATACCAAAAAATGTCTGAAAATTTGGAAAAGAAATTTAAAAGCCTAGTCAAGGTTAATTTTCGATTACGACCTACAATTTGCAGTAAAAATGGGGATCCGGACATACGAGGGGTTGATTGGGTGTGATACTGAGTTTTTAGGACTTAAAGATATCAAAATAACTCAGAAATTGGTCAAAAACTTAAGAACTTCAAATGGGGAATTTATCTGGATTTCTCAATGGTTTTAGGTAACATCAAGGATCTCGAAACCATTCAGAACGAAGCTCAGAGAATAGGTTCAAAGTATGTGAAAGCCGGGGAAACGTTGTATGAAGCTTCGTAACCATCTTTGAGTTGGTTTGGTGGTAAGTAAACCCTACAGTGATCTTTATTATTAATTGAATATCTTTGAACTTGTAACTATATCATAGTATGCATTGCATTTTATCATTCTTGGTCATGCATTCATAAAGATAGTGAGGAGATAAGCTTGTTTCGAAGTATGGTTTGTTTGAAACTTGGTTTCAATCTTGCTTTTACGCCGTCTAGTGAGACTAGCGGAGTCTAACACCGATAAGTTATCTTTGCATTTCATGATCTCTTAATAATGTCTATGTGCTATTTTTGGAAGTAGACATCTGATTATAGTTAGGAGATAGAAATATAGTGGATTGCATGTCATGTTGACGCATATATCTTATTGATTATTTGGAAATGCAATTAAATGTCTCAATGTATCAGAACAACAATTTTAGAAGTACAGATCAATGTAGGGATTTACTTTCCCGACATCTTTAAGTTGTTTTTTATGGTGTCAGATTCTATATGAAGACAAGGGACGAACGGACAAGACTCGAAGATTGAGGTGATTGTTTTTAAATTTAAAGTAAATTCTTGTTTTAAATTGTTTATACATATAGTTTTGGATTTTTGGGGGTGAGTGTAGTTCTGAAGTTTCATTGAAGGATTGAGAGAAACTCATAATCTAGTTAAAATAAGCTGAGAAGGTCTTTTATTTCAATTTTGGTCTATTGGGGATTGTTAAGTTGTAATTAAGTTTTTGGAGACTTCAAGTTAGTTTATAAATTTGATTTTGATATATATTATGAACTGCGGGAAGTTGTGAGTCCTTTTAGTCCTCTTCCCAATTTTGTTGTCTATTAAGTGAATTTTCCGGCATGCCACTTTTAGGGGAGGTGCCGCTGAAATTTTTATAAATTACGGATATTATTTCTTAATTTGCTCCAATTAAACCAATCATGAATTGAATTTCATTGAGGATATAAATTTAGTTTTGGAGCCTTATAAATGATTGAAATAATTATTATTTTGAAGTCAATGTTGAAAGAATGAATTAAGATGATTAGGTTATCAGAGGATTAAGATAATCTAGGCCGGTCTGTCGTTTTAATGATGAGGAGGCTGACAATCAGAGCTTGAGATTTTACACCTAGCTCTTAACTAACCCATAACAAGAATAAGACACAAATCAAAAAATATAGTTAGGACACTGTTAGAACTTATTGTGGAACCCTATGATCCTGACTTAGAGTCTTAGTTGGGAAGTGAGGAGAGTTAGGGAAGTTAAAAATCTGAATTATATGTGGTATTTGATGTAATGTATTATATTATTACCGATAGCTATAAACTGATCAAGAATTCGCCTTCTTAGCAGATTATGATAGCCGATCAGCCTAAGGTCAATAGTATATGTGGTAGCACGGATGTATATGGGAGTTCGTCTACTGTGCAAGCCACTCAAGCGGCTTCCATCGTGCTGACAACACCAGTTAATGTGGAGATTGTACCGGTACAGACTAAGACAATAATGCTTACACTTCCTACTCAAGCAGAGATAGTGCCACTCACACCCACATAGACTAGTACTAGGGTGATGACCGAGGCAAGATAGTCGCGTCAGTTCTAGAAATATAGACCGACTGAGTTCTATGGCGGCATGAATCTCTAAGCAATAGGGAAATTCATGAAGATCCACGAGAATATTCACAGTATCTTGACTACCCCGAGCAGGTGAAAGTGATGATTTTTTTGAGTTGTTTTTACTTATGATGCTAACACCTGGTGGCGTAATATTGTAGCTACCAGGTGAGCGCTAAGAGATCGGGCTAAGTTCATTTTCCATGAGACTTCAACTACATTATCGATTACCAGAGGTAAAATGGCCATGAGTATAGACGTTGAGACTTTTGCCAGCATCATAAGTATGGCAGGGATAGTTTAGACTAGGATTGAGGCGGTACCAGTTTTATGTGAGTTTTCATACGTTTTTCCCGATGATCTATCTGGATTACCCCCGATGAGAGAGATCAACTTCATTATAGACTTGGTTATGAGGACCAAACCAATATTGATTTCACCGTACATGATGGCACCGAGAGAGCTCGTAGAGTTGAGGACCCAACTTGATGAGTTGTTATGATTGGGATTCGTTCACCTAAGTATGTCGCCATAGGGCGTCCCAGTATTGTTTGTCAAGAAAAATGATGTCAGCTTTTGACTATGCATAGACTATAGACAGCTGAACAGAGTCACCATGAGGAACAAGTATCGACTTCCTCGCATAGACGATTTGTTTGATTAGTTGAGAGGACCACATTGGTTTTCCAAGATTGACTTGAGATATGGCAGCCATCAACTCAGGATTAGAGATAAGGATAGAGAGAGAAGACTGATTTCCGTACGAGATTTGGGCACTTCCAATTCACTGTCATGCCCTTTAGGCTGACGAATGCCTCAGCAATGTTGATGGATCTGATGTACCAAGTATTGAGAGAGTATTTGGATAGACTTGTGATAGTATTCATCAACGACGTTCTCATCTATTCTAGGACTCGTGTGGATCACGACAAGCACCTCAAGACAATATCGTAGATTCTGAGGGAACATCAACTGTATGCCAAATTCAGTAAGTGCAAGTTTTGGCTTACAGAGGTCGCATTTTTAGGGCATATTTTCGAAGCTAGCAGTGTGTTAGTGGACCCCGCTAAGGTTAGAGCAATAATTGATTGGCCTACACCGACATAAGTGACAAACATTCACAGCTTTTTTAGACTGGCAAGATATTACCGGCTTTTCGTGTAAGATCTCTAGGATTGTCACGCCGATGACACAGTTGACAAAGAAGGAAGTCAGTTTTCAGAGGAATGACAGCTATAAGAAGGCATTCAAGACTTTGAAGGAACGATTGACTACGACATTGGTTTTAGTGCTACCAGAGATGGGGGAGGGCTTCGATGTGAACACCGATGCTTCCAAGGTCTTTTTGGGCTGTGTTTTAATGCTGGACAGCAGAGTGATAGCCTACACATCCTGACAGCTCAAGATTCATGAGAAGAACTACCTGACATATGACGTAGAGCTAGCAGTTGTAGTGTTTGCACTAAAGATCTGGCGTCATTACTTGTACGGTTAGAGTTTCACTCTTCTACATGGATCACAAGAGTCTGAAATACCTCTTCACCTAGAAGGAACTAAATATGAGACAGGGAAGGATTATGATTTTTCATTGGAGTACCATCGAGGGAAGGCCAATGTAGTGGCAAATGCTTTGAGTATGAGGGGATCGGACGCAAAGATTATGAGATGTCATATGACAAATGAGTATGCGTTACTCGAGGTGACCGACACACTTTGTTCAGCAGATATTCCAGCAATTATTAAGGCTGTGATTTGTGGTTAGATGAGGACTCGGACAGTGTCAGTTAAGAGTGTACTTCAGGGGCAGCAGGCTGACGAGTTCTATCAGAGGTTCAATGAAACGGCTCAGAGTCCGGATCACCAGAGTGAAGTTAGTCGACAGACACATGCCTAATATTTAGAGGAACTTTGTGGATTCCATCAGTGGCATAGATTCGATTGGACATACTTTAGAAGGCTCACCGCTCACGTTTTACGGTTCATCCAGGGTTGGACCAAGTGTATGCGGACATGCGACATCTCTTTTGGTGGCCCGGGATGAAGACTGACATTTTTATTACGTTAGAGCGTGCGAGATATGCCAATGAGTTAAGGCTGAGCATTAGAAGCATAATAGACTACTACAACCACTTCTCATTCCTCGGTGGAAAGGGAGCATATTGCAATGGACTTCGTTGGTGGATTACCTCGGTCTCCGCGCGGATACGTTAGTATATGGGTGATTGTGGACAGGTTGACTAACTTCGTGCACTTCATACCGATCTCTACTACACATTAGTAGATGGGCTAGCCAGTTTGTATGATCGGGAGATAGTCCGACTTCATAGGGTTTCGTTATCGATTGTGTCAAACAGAAGGCCATAGTTTACGTCATAAATCTGGAAGGGTATGCAGGCATAGTTCGACAAGCGGTTGGACATGAGCACCACATACCATCCACAGAAAGATGGACAATCAGAGTGACTGATCTAGGTACTTGAGGACATGTTGAGGATGTGTGTACTAGAGTACGATGGTTCTTGGGATGAGTATCTTCATTTGTATGAGTTTGCTTACCATTTGAGGCACTCTACGGTAGGCCGTGTAGATTTCCATCATGATGGGCAGAGCTTGAAGATATGGCAGTGATTAGACTAGAAATTATTATAGATCATACAAAGAAGATATAGAGGATCAGACTACGTCTAAAGGGTGCGCAGGAAATACATGAGAAGTATTACGACAAGTACTACGGTGAGTTAGAAGACAAAAAGGGAGCCTACATCTACTTGAAGGAATCAACTCTGAAGTCATAAGAGATTTGGAATCAAAGGAAATCTCGCGCCGAGATTCATTGGTCCATTCAAGATTAAGAAGAGAATAGGCAAAGTTGTGTATAAGTTCGAGTTGTCACCTCAGTTAGTTGGGATCCACCTAGTGTCCTACTTTTCAATGCTTTGATTGGATAGGTCAAGAGGGGGCAGACGAATGATGTTGGATTTGAGTCAGATAAACTTGAGAGGGGACATCACCTACGAAGAGCAGCCCATTCAGATATTGGACTATAAGGTGAAGAGATTAAGGAATAATGATATCCCGTCAGTCCTCGTCAAGTGGCAGTATCACCAGGACGAGGAGCTAACTTGGGAACTGGAGTCCTATATACGTGAGCACTTCCCAAACCTATTCTAGATTCCAGTAATTTTAGTTAATTATTTCAATTTTAATGACGGAATTCTAATTAGTTGGGAAGGCTGTAACGACCCTAAATTCCTAACTTGGTGCAAGACTTTGACGGGGACTTATGGTGATGTGGCGTACTTGGTCAACCCTCGGGAGTCAACACTGAGGTCTTTTTATAATCCGTTATGCGCGTATTACTTATCCTTACCTACGATATACAAATTCAAACCAATTTATATGATATATAGGCGTTGAGACGCGAAGGCGGACACGCCTCGAGATGTGTGTCGATGTGGGACTGAGATAGATAGTGATATATGGTGAGTCATTAGTCTAATTTTATACACATATTAATGTAGCCAATGCATTTATTTATATAAGCCTATATCATTTATAAAATGAATAAAAAATAAAAAGCCTAAAGTTGTGAAATAAATCGTACACATATAGATGTGCCTCGAGATTTGTGCCACAACCAATCTCAATAGGATCATGTGTGAGAATATTGTGTTAGCTAGGATTATTAGTGAAAAATTATGACTTAATGAAGACAATTGGATGCAACTAGAGATATGTAAAACACATCAAAAGGAACTAAAAACTATAAAAGAAACACTTAGTGTCTCTTTCTTCATTTGCATGTTTTGAAACAAAAGAAATTCAGAGTTGATTGTTGGCTGGGATTACTCAATTAAGGCTATAAAGTGAAGGAGATTCATCAATCAAGTGATAAGCAAGAGCTAGGAATCCACATCAACTTTAGGTAATGTTTTGAACTCATCAATGCATTCAAAATTCATGGGATTTGAGCATGAATCAAAAGGCTTTGTGCATAGTCCATTTTAAAGTGTAATTTATGTTGTTTATAATCAAGTTTAAGCATTGATTTGGATCTTAATTCCTAAATTTTCAAATTTGAGAATTTTGGTCAAAGTTGGGGTTTTAAGCATGAAATTGATTATGCTAAATTCAGGATTATATATATATATATATATGTATATATATGTTTTCAAAATTAAACCTCATATTCAAATTCCTCACGAGATTCTAATAAGCTTGCTATAAAGAAGTTCAAAAATTGAGTTTGTTTTGATAAAGTTATGAAATTACAAAGATCATGATGTTCTTGATTTTGTATGTCAAAATGCATGTTTAATTTCAATGGTATGATGTATATTATTGATTAAATTATTCATCCATGTCATTTTTGAAGTGGTTGTACCCCCATTGTGGGAGTTTTGGATGATGGAGATGGCCTAGGTGGGATTTGGAAGTCAAAAACCCCAAATCCCAACCTACTGAAGTGCAGTTTGCAGTGCAGTTAGCCCGCTATCTATGCCAGAGAGCGCACAACTGTTATGCAGACGGGACAACTCGACATGTTTTTGTAAAACGACCATAACTTTATTGTTTTAAGTCGAATTTTGACGCTTCACATACCGTTGAAAAGATAAGACAGAGATACACTACCTAGAATCATTAGTTTTTCAAAATTAAGTCATATAATTTGTCAAAAATGGGTTCAAATTAAGAGTTCATCCGTAGGGATAGCTCTTTTGTAATTTTTTGAGCTAATTTTTTGGTTTTCGACTTTTCGAAGCTTTTCTCTCATCCGATATAGCACATTTTTTTCAGATCAAGGGTTCTTTATATTATTTTATTGCCCGCCGATTTTCGTATTGTTCCGAGTTGATTAGTACCATTTTCGAGATGTTTTAGTTTGAAAATTCTATTATGTCAAACAAGTCTATATATGGACTGAATTTCGAAAACTTGATTTCAAACCATCAAATTGAGTTATAAATTAGTTTGTATCACTGGATTATGTTCAATTACACTGGAATTGAGACTCGGGTCCTTCCGATGTTCTTTTTCGGTTGTTTAGGCATCGATTTTGGGTCATTTTAGACGAATCAAGTTAATAACAAGTTGCTACCAATGAATATGTGATTGAAATGAAAAACACTAAACCAAGAACATGTTAAATGAACTATAACACACCAAAACCAACTAAAATGGATGTCAAGGACTTAACGAGCTAGAGTCAGACATTAGGGGGTTAGTTCGAGGATGAGTTGGAGCCGCGAGGGAGCGTATTAGCGTGGATCCAAGGTAAGTAAAACCAGCTAGAAAATGCACAGTAATTCATTGAGCTTTATATGTTATTGTTATTGTACTTCTATCCCTCATTGGAATTCTTACTCCGATATGAGTTTTCGAGGGCCAAGTGAGGCAAGAAGGTGTTTCTAATGGAGTGGTTGCGGGTTAGCTACCGGACCCATGACCTCGATTCAGTAGATTGATTGGTCGAGATGAGATGTGTTTTAAGGGGGCACCATTGATATTCCTCATTCGCGAAGGTCTAAGTACAGCAGGCGTTACCGCGTCCCAAGGCCCGAGTCTGCTTGGCATTGCAGTGACTCTATGACCCCGACCCTATGGCACCCGTACTCAGTTTTCTTTGACTACTTGGGTGCCTATCTAGTTGCTTCTTTTGATACTCATTTCTAGTTGTACTTATATTATTCAGTCTTATTATCATGCATTCCTTATAGCTTTCTTTCTATCCGCATGAAGTTTAAACTACTTTATTTATTTTGAAATACTGTTTAGATCCTACTGGCTTTTACTTACTAGACTCGTCATTTTTATATTTGAACGAGTTCAAATCCATAGTGGAGCAAGGGGAAGACACCGATACTAGACGATCTACTCTAAAGACATCGGAACGACCTTCCCTTACTCATTTTTGTAAGTTTTTGACTTTTTGTATCAGTTATATACGTCATTTTATCACACTTGGGATACTTATTTGGGGTTGAGATATGTTTACAACTTGTATATCTCTTTTGTATACACTCTACCCTTGTCACTTGATATACAAGCTTGTTTATATTCAAGGCTCCACATATAGGTTTTTTGACTCTTTATTTTCTTACACGTCGCGTTATTTAAGTTATTAATTGCTTCCGCTAACTTGTAAAACTTAAAAAATAACTCAACTTAAATTTATGAATTCATTTATATTGATGGATAGGAAAGCTGACTAGGCCTGCGTTGACCTTGCGAGGCCGACTCGGGGATTCACGTAGGCTTAAGTCGGGCGGGGCCCAGTTTGTGGGGAACTGGAGCCTTCATAACTGCCACCTCTGACCGCTCCCGCCACAAGCGAATCACAACTCACATTCTTCTTCTCAAAGACCAAGCCCTAGGTAAAAATGGCCGTCAGCTGCGACCTCGCCAGAAACACACAACAGTCGCAACATCTAGCCAGAATATTGCACGAAAAAGCGGAGTAAGAAAAAAAACAACAAATGCACACTGGAAGAGGAGGGTGGATGGAAAACAAGGGGATACCATAGTGGTGGTGGGGATGGTTCACAGGGATAACGGTGGAGGAGGAGTGCTAAAGGGGAAGGGGCGATGGGGACTAGAAAAGAGGAGACGTGAGAGGGGAGGTCGCTACAGAAAAGGAAAAAAAATAGCAAAAGGGGGAGAGATCGACAACCAGTCGGCTTGCCGGAGCAGGCCGAGGGTCATCGGTCCCCAAAAATGGATTCCTCTTCTTACGGCGTTGTTGCTAGGGTTTTGCTAGAGAAAATTTAAAGTCACAGTTGGAGCTAGTTATTGTTTGTGATAAGAAATAACCTAATTTAATGAGAACATATAAGCCTCCCATTTTATTTTATTTTATTTTCATAAACAGGTAAACCTTCCTTACAAAATTAAAAGATAAAGTTTTTTTTTTAAAATAAAAAGATTATGTTTTAGATTTAATGATTTTCTAACTCACTTTGAGCTCTGCCAAATGGACACTGAATGGATAAGAGCCATGTGATGCATCTCAAGATGTGTATTGTGCACCGCTAGAGATGTATCATGGGACCATCGGTTGGAAGTGCATTTGGCAGTGGCCAAAGTTGATTAACTTTAGCAGGATTTTTTTCCACATCTATCCCTTAGTGACAAAAGATGTATATTTTTGACACCCACCTCAAAAGATTTGCACTAATTCAACCGACACTTTTGACCATGTAAGAAATCATGACAATCATAATAACTGAATGCAAGTTTTAAAAATATGCCTTCAAAAGAACGTTTTGCCTTTAAGCGATGACTTACTTGAACTAAAAACACTTTTGAAAAAGTGCATTCAATTCATTCACATGATGTTAACTAGTTAATAAATATAAATCTTTTGAGATAAGTGTCATAAATATAGATCTTTTGCCGCCAAAGCATGCGCGTATAATCCATTTTAGCAAGGTCCATAATTTTTCTTTTTTCTTTTTTTTAATGAGGGAAAGATGGTGTGTCACCAGCCACAGGCCCACAAGGGGTCTCATCTAATGTGATTGGGCAGGCTTGTTGGGATTACCACAGCCACTCCAATCCAAATGAAAACCCAAATGGCAAAAGCTGAAAACGAGCAGCCAATTGTAATGTAGCGTTGTCCAACAGCGGTAGCAGGAGATACCATCCTCCCCACAACACGAAGGATTAAAACCAAGCTTCGCTTGTACTCCACTTATTTTTATTAATTAATCAATCAAAAGCTGAATTAAGCTCACGTAACATCATTGAAAGCGACCTATGATTAGACAGGTGACCCCACTCAAAGTGGTTGGGCGATATTCCTCGGAAAATGTATTCTCTGTTGTGTTGTGGGTGTGCGACTTCGCTGTACCGACGGATGTCCTTGTCGCACTGTTTTGTTTTTGTTTTGCTATGCATATTTTAAAGGAAAATGTTACAAACACTTTTAATTATATTTTAAGTGATATACCTATGATATAAGGGATGAGTCTTACGTCAAGACGTAACGTAATATGTGTAGCCCACATTCATACAAATCGTCACGCGCGTTTCGAGATAGACATTATACGTATTATGAATAAAAAATTATTAAAAATTATTTTAAACATACTCATTTTTACATATAGAGGTGTCACGTGTTATTAGGTGTCATTTTAGCATTTCCATCTCTTAAACATATAAAAAAAAGAAGAAAGAAAATCTGAGTTTACCATCTCAAACTCGTCGTTGGTCGACACGTTTCATGTAATTCCTGTGAGAATCAACTCGTGAGCATCACTAATGCGACTAACTTTACTAAACTCTGATGATGAGTCATAACGTACAGTTGCAGAGTTGTTGAAATGAAGACTAGTGTACTACTGGTGGTGGTGATGATGGTTTGATTGGGATTGGTTTTGGTTGTGATTATTCTCGTTTTGTTCTGAATTCATTTCCTTTGTAGGTATTCCATTGTGAAATGGAGCCCGCAATGGTGAAATCTCTTGAGAGAGCGGTCTCCCAAAAAGCTCTGCAAATGGGCAGTTCATTTCCGTGCAGAATTTGTGTGGTGGGTTTTCTGATTGGGGCTTGTTTGGCTTGTTTGTTCATGGCGTCTCTCACTTCTTTTCGAGCCATGGAGGTCGCCGGCCTTATATTTCCAATTCGAATGGCCACATTTTCGTCCCCAACATCAACTTCAAGAGATTGTGAGTCAAGAATTCTTTCATGTGTTTTTTGGGTTTTAATGAATTCTTTAATGCAAATCCAAATCAGACTTGTTGTGAAGATTTTTTTGTTCTTGCTGCAATTTTTTTTTTTGGGATAATTTTAGTACGAATTTGGATTAAAAGAATGTTTCCATGTGAACAAATATATTTAGGTGCTAGTTTGATTAGTAATAATGGGCAAATGCTTTCGTTGAACAAATGTAGATATGGGTAAAATTCTGGATGGTAGTTATGTGGCGCAACAGGACGAGGGGAGGGTGTATTCTAAGGAGAATGAGGAGGGTAGAAGAGATGGAGTGTTGCAGTTGTACTCAGTTTGGGGCGCGTTGCTGGATGAATCAGTTGATGATAATGAGGGTGTTCAGCTCTTGAATAGGATAGGATTGATCAGCAGGGCAAGCGTTCCGCCAAAGGCTCCTCATATAAAGAATTGTAAAGCAAGTGATGAAGTAAACAAACGCCTGGACACGCTGGGGGAGAATGGGACGTTTCCTCCATGGAGAACTTGGAAGGGATTATTAGGTCTAGAATTCCTCCGTCGAAAATCCTCTGCTGATGAACAATGGCAGCATGTCAATAGTCAAGCTGAAACTGAAGCTTCTTATCCTACCTGGGTAGGTCTTTTATTAATGATCAAGCATGGAAAAATTTGTGCCAGCCATGTTTAGCATTTCCTATATGTATTTTATAATATGCTGTTGCTTTTCTACCAATGCTTCATGCAATTTTCTATTTTATTTGTCTCATCATCTACTGTTTATCTTCCACTGCAGCATTGCTTTTTGAATACGTGTATTTATATATTATCGTCTGCAATATATCTCTATGTTTTGTTATGTTATCTATCTCTCCCCACATGCATAACCAACATGCGTATCCAATGCCAGAATATCCCTAAAATCTTCTCTTTTCATTTGCAAAATTCATGTACTATGTGTATTTGTTCTAGTACATATACATCCTTATCAATTTCATGTTATAGAGTTTTGCCTAGTGATGTATTTTTGCCTATATAAGTTATGTCGTTTGCATTATCAAGCTCAAGTTCGAAACCACTTCGGTTTATTTGCTGTACTTCTAATGTTATTACATCTTCAATATTTGCTTATGTAAATTTTGGATTCTTATATGTTCATTGTAGTTCTCTTTCGTTTGATTGCTGCTTCATGTTTGGGGCAAGTATTATATGATTCTCATGTGCAACGAGCTGAATAAGTTTAGTTGAGATTGACGCCATAGCTTTTTTTTTTTTTTTTTTTTTTTTTTTTTTTTTTTTTTGGAAAATAGACGAAAGCTTTATAACACAAGTTGTTGGATTAGACATCAATTTTCCAATCAACAGTTGTTTTACATGGCAAATTGCAAAATTCATCATCTGCATAGTGAAGCGTGAATCATTTGCTTTGTCCCCGTACGATAGAGGATCTTATTTCCGGGCCCTATCGTGGAACATGTTTCTTATGGTGGGAAACATATTATTTCCATATTTGTAGTCTTGCTGCTTTTCTTCATGTGCCTTTATGTAATTGAAAATCTAATCCATTGGATCCTAATCATATATTGACTAGGCAAAATTTATGATGTGAGTATTCTACCAGATCTATGAGTTGTCCTGCAGATTGGGAATCAACCCATTTCCTTTTTCTTTAATACAATAAATAAGCTGCCAAAGTATCTCTAGTGAGATGGATGGGCCATCACTTGCCAAAGGCAAGGTTGTTGGGGAACGTTGTGGGTTCGACTCATGTTGGAGTCAAGTTGTTGTTTTGTTATCCAAAGAAAAAACTAAAATTCTTTATTTTTCTATTGACTGCTGTGATTATTTGCAGATTGTGGGTTCGGACGACGATAATTTTCCTTTAACACGGAAAGTGCAAAAGGATATATGGGTCCACCAGCATCCTTCTAACTGTAATGCTGCTCACGTACGATTTTTAATTGTTGATTGGGAAATAATTCATGGGTTTGGCATTGGAGCCCAGATTGCTGGAATGTGTGGGCTTCTTGCTATTGCAATGAAGGAACAACGAGTCCTTGTAACAAACTATTATAACCGTGCTGACCATGCTGGATGTAAAGGTATGACCTTTAATCGTGCCACTGCTGTATTATAAATTGGTTCTTACTAATCAACTTTCACTTCAACATTTGTTTTTGAATGGAATCCATTGGAAAGTTTTGATAATTAACGACAAATACTCTGACGAGTTTTAAAGATATTATGCTTCCTTCCCTCCTTTTTTTCCTCTGTAGGTGCATCACGCTCTCGCTGGTCTTGCTACTTCTTTCCTGAGACATCTGTTGAATGTCGCAACCGTGCATTTGAGCTAATGACAAGAAAAAAAGCTTGGGAAAACGGGATTGTAACAGGAAAGGATAACTATACCACGAAGGAAATATGGGCTGGTCACGTACCTAGGTAACAACATTTTCTCCTGATGTGCACTCGCTCGACACTATTTTGCTTTTCATAATGCTAATATTCCATTGCAGGATATGGGGTAATCCTTGGGTCCACTTGCAGCCAACTACAGAGATCAATGGGAGTTTGATCACACATCACCGCAAAATGGATAGAAGGTGGTGGTTAGCACAGGTACATCTATAACATGAATTTTTTTGACCTTCCGTCCTAATGTGACAGTATTATATCTAATTCATGTTTTCTTCCATCTGTGTAAGATGAAGTGCATGTTGCAGTCAATAACAACCTAAAAAATTATTCAACATTTGAATCTTTTCAGCTTTGTGGAATATCCCAAAGCATCAATAACTTAAGAGACCTAAATTATTCATATTTTTTGTAAAATGAACATCATAGTTTTGATGTATTGCAAGTTGCAGCGAGTGAATCTTACAATAAATTACAAGCCACTCGGGCCCCTTAAGTAGTGATCTCGAGTTCGAGCTCGGAGTACCAGATAGTGGGTGGTTCACGTCATCAATTGTACTAAATCGAGCGCAATGGAAGAGTTGATCCATGTAGTTGACCCCATCTAATTTTGGAATTGAGGCTATGCTGTCCCCATGCTCATTTTGTCTGTTTTCATTATTTAGCATTCTTACCATTGTTTTTGTTCTCCTTTAATAAGAAACAATGCTATGAGCCTATGTGTGGCCCATTCGATCCCCTTGTCTTAGTATATGAGGGCCCTCTTGAAACTTTTTGTTCCAAACAGACCATCCAACCTCAGCCTTAAAAAGGCAAGGACAGTCACCTTGGTGGTTTTATTGTAGTACCGCCATCGCTTTAAATTATGAAACTTCAGTTTTAGAAAACTAGGAAGTTTTAGTTGTACGTACATGTAATCGATGAGTGAACGGTAATTGATGCTAATGTTGGTTTTGAAGACCAAGAAAAGATAAGAAGAACAATTGAAAAATTATGCAAGGAGAGAAATCAACAATGGAGACCAAAAATCTTTGTTTTGGTTCACCTCAAAAATTCAGCACACATAAAACAGTAGACCAAAACTGAATTTGATTCTCTTAATTTTCACAAAAACAGTGGTACATCATATATAGTTAAAAACACAAGCGAATTGCAGAAAGTCCTAAATAACTCTACTTCTAATTCTAATCTACACACCAAAAAATTAGCAACTTCCTATAGTAAAGGACAACTAAAAAACTCTTGCGCACATAAATAGTAATTCCTAAAATCTAGGATTAGAAATAGGAATGTGCACTAAATAACACTAAATAACAAAAATAGAAACTATTGGGTATACTAAAGCACTAATTTTAACACTCATCCTTGCTTTAGGATCCACAAACTTCACTATCATTAAGGAGCTTGAACTTGTCGATTTGAATTATGATAGCTGTCTTCCTTGTCCTACCGAAAAGAGGGGGTCGCCTCTAAACTTTATTGATAAACCAGAGAGAATTACAACTCAGAGAGAGATGGAATCCTAACCCAAGAGGAAGAGTACTACTCTCCTCACCCGAAACCCCTAATTACAGTATGAACAAAAAGATATCCTACCTGACAACAGTACCCTACTTATACCCTTTCTAGACTCTTCTCTGAGCAAGCATGACTCACACCCTACACTCCTTTGCACACAACTCTCGCATTACCTACTGCTCTGCCCAAGTCATTACTGCTGGAAATACCCGGGACCACCACTGACCCATTTGGGTTAAGAATTGTTCCAGTACTCCTCACTATCTTATGCTTATACACTGTCTTAATAGGGGGACGACCTTTGATGCTATCAATACTCTCGCCGTGGACAACCACCTTGTCCTCAAAGTGGAATGCGGGAAAAGACTTGCGCATATGACAAACTAATTCCAAAGGAGCCTCTGCTGCAGGAAGATTAACCCATTTAATCAAGACTTCCGGGCAGGCCGAAAGGGAGCGATAGGCTAACACAGCTTCAAGCTCAACAGGATCAACCAATGAGTCAAGTGAAAAAGGGGGAAGAGTAGGGAAAACTGGAGAAGACCCAATGGGGGCTTTGAGCTGCGAAACATGAAACACGGGGTGGATGGTGGATGAGGGTGGAAGTTCCAGCTTCATATTGGTACGATGAGCCACGGTCATTTGACGGTAAGGCCGAAGTTTGAGGTAGACCTTATCGCCCACTGAAAAATTGACATCACATCGGCCTTGATCGGCTTGCCGTTTCATCCTGTTCTGAACAAGAAGGAGCTGATCATGCAATTCCTTCAAGGCATGATCTCGAGCCGAGAGAATAGAGTTAAGATCAGACTGAACCGCTGGAGAAGAGATCCCGTAATGCAGTAGAGGAGGGGGTCTCGCCCATAGACCACTTTGAATGGTGAACACTTGAGAGAGGAGTGGTATGAAGTATTATACCAAAATTTAGCCCAATGAAGCCATTCAGACCATAACTTAGGCCGTTGATTGATAAAACAGCGAAGGAACGTCTCTAAACACCGATTGCCCACCTCGGTTTGGTCGTCACTTTGTGGGTGGTAGGCGGAGCTTCGGTTCAGCTGTGTGTGGTGTAAACGAAATAGTTCGGTCCAAAAGTGACTAAGAAAAATATTATCTCTATCGGATACCATGGTTTTTGGAAACCCATGCAAACGTACCACGCCCTTCAAAAAAACATCCGCCACTGTTTTCGCTGAGTATGGGTGTATTAAGGGAAGAAAATGTGCATACTTGCTGAGACGATCTACCACCACCAAAATAGAATTGAAGCCATGAGAAATGGGTAGACCCTCGATGAAGTCTAAGGGGATGTCCTCCCACATGGCTGGCTGAATAGGAAGGGGTTGGAGAAGACCACCGGGAGCCAATGTCTCATATTTATTCCTCTGGCAAATGTCACATGAAGCGACTAATTCCTTAATATCCCTGCGCATGCCGCGCCAATAGAGCTCAGCTGAGATGTGACTATCTGTTTTGATGAATCCCCCATGTCCCCCAATTGGGCTTGAATGGAATTCTAAAAGAACTTTAGATTTGAGAATAGATGACGCCGATAGGACTAGTTTGTTGTGAAAAAGGAGCCTGCCATGAGCCATGGTCCATCCTGGTTTGGAGGTCTCATCTAACTGCAAAGAGGCCATGATGGCAGCAAGGAATGGGTCAGCTTGGACCTCTGCAGCTAGTAGGTCCTCATCCGAGACAGTGAGAATCGATAGGGAATTAATTTCAGCAGCCACTGGGTAGCGGGATAAAGCATCAACCACTACATTTGAAGACCTTGACTTGTATTTGTTATCAAAATGAAACCACAACAGTTTGATTAGCCATTGTTGGTACTCGGGTGCCACCATTCGTTGCTCTAATAGAAATTTTAGGCTGCGTTGGTCTGTCCGTACCAAAAACCGGCGCCCCAAGAGATAATGTCTCCGCTTTTGCACAGCTAGCACAATCGCCATGAGTCGCGCTCATACGCCGACTTGGCTCGGGCTTGAGGAGATAAAGCTTGACTAAAAAAGCTATTGGTCTATCATTTTGCGATAACACTGCACCGAGCCCCACTCCCGAAGCTCGAAGCTTGGCAAGACTAATAGAGGCACCTCCTTCATTGCAAGCTTGAGCTGATTGAAGGCAAATGTCGACTCCTCATTCCAACTGAAAGCTTCTCTTCGGAGGAGCTAGGTGAGGGGTGCGGCTATCTTGCCATAATTATGCACAAATCGATGATAATAACTTGTCAAGCCCAAGAACCCTCGAAGTTCCGTAGGAGTGGCCGGGAGTGGCTAGTGATCCATGGCCTTAACCTTCTCAGGATCAGCAAGAACGCCCTCACTGGAGATAATGTGACCCAAATAATCCAAAGTAGACCTTGCAAAACAACACTTTTTTAAGTTAAGAAAAAGTGAATTGAATTGAAGGATAGAGAGGACCTGATGTAGATGGGTACAATGATCGGCCATAGCCTTGTTGTAGACGAGGATATCGTCGAAGAACACGAGTACAAAACGGCGGATGAGACCCTTGAAGATTGTGTTCATAAGAGACTGGAAAGTGGTCGGGGTGTTCGATAACCCGAATGGCATGACTAAGAATTCAAAATGACCATCGTGGGTCCTAAAAGCTGTCTTGTGAACGTCAGCTGGTTTGACCCGGATTTGATGGTAACCGGAGCGGAGGTTGAGCTTAGAGAAGACACACATCCTATGAAGCTCATCCAGTAGCTCATCTATGTTGGGGATAGGGAAACGATCCGGGACCGTCGCCTTATTCAATGCCCTATAATCGACACAGAAACGCCAACTGCCGTCTTTCTTCTTCACCAGTAGAACGAGACTGGAAAATGGGCTATTACTTGGCTAGATTATACCGACTGCCAACATCTCCCCAACCATCCTCTCTATTTCCAACTTCCGAATGTGTGGGTAGCAGTAGGGACGAACACGAACCGGTTCGGTACCTTCCTTAAGGATGATTGCATGGTCACAATCTCGTGAAGGAGGTAAGGCCGAAGGAGGATCAAATAGAGACTGGAAAGAGGCCAATAGTCCCTTGATGCATGGTTCGATAACTTCTGTTGGAGGGTCTGTATTGGCAACCTCTCCACTGAGACACTCGACCAGGAAACATCCCAACATTGAATCGAGGGAGCGTTGAATTGACTTGCAAGACACCAGGGCACGCTGCAACGTTGGATCACCCTGGATGGAGACCCGCCTCCCTTGATGAGTGAAATGCATAGTAAGGTTGGGCCAATCATTTGTAGTGACACTCAGAGATATCAACCATTGCATCCCCAAGATGAGGTTAGAACTGGGAAGAGGGATGGGGAAAAAATCTGTTGTGACTGTGAGACCTTGGAACTGCAATTTCACGCCCTTGCACACCCCTGAACCGACGACCCTTGAGCCACCTCCCACCAATACACCATAATTCGATGTAGCCGAAACATGTAATTTAAGTATACTTACTAGAGCAGGGGGAGATGAAGTTGTGTGAAGCACCACTATCGATCAATATCACTACCTAAGTCCCGTCAATCGACCCTTTAATCTTGAGGGTGTGGGGCGAGGGAACTCCATCAAACGAGTGGGCAGACAGCTCCACCGATTGAAGGTTCCCCTGGATCTTCAGATGGAGAACCCGGTGACTCTTCTTCATCATCAACGAGCAACACCTGCAACTCTTTCCTATGGCAACGGTGCCTAGTATACCACTTGGCATCGCATCTATAACACAACCCATGTTTTCGACGGGCCTCGGTGAGGCGCTTGAATTTGGGTGGCAAGACTTTTGGGGTAGCCGACTTGGAGGAAGCTGGGCTTGAGGCATTTGAAGTCGAGGGGCTAGATTTTGAGGAACTAGATGAATGAATTGGGCTTTTAGATGGACTCGGCCCAGAGTCACGAGCCGGATTAGTTACAGTATGGGTCACCCCACTTGTGGACCTGGGCTCTGACTTGGAGGATGAAGAATGGGCTGTCTGGATCTTGGGCCCTCCCGATAGCCCGAGCCCAATAGCATCTCTGGCACGATGCTTCCACTCAACTTGAGTCGCTCTCTCGACGACCGCTTGCAGCGTATGCGGTGGCTCCACCATCACCACCACCTTTACACGATCTATCAAGCCGTTTATGAACATGGCAATGGCTTGCATCTCAGTAACCTTTTCAAGTTGCAAAATCAACAACTCAAACCTTTCACGTTCAGAGAAAAAAATTGATGGTACAGGCATAAGGGGTCTGCCTCCATGAATCGCCGGATCAGTTAGGTCTTCAACTCCGACCAACTTTCAAAGATCTTCGTCTTCTCCGCCATTTGTAACCAGATCTGAGCAGGACCAGTGAGGCAGATGCGCGCCGCCTTCAACCTCGAGATCTCCGACATCTCGTGGAGTGCAAAATAATGCTCAGCATGGTTGAGCCACACGATAAGATCCTCGTCGTTGCACGTCGGCATTTTGATCTTTCGAACTTCAGGGCCCATCCTATATGCAACTCAATCCAGATCTGGTCTTCCATCCTTACGAGTTGCAACCCCATGGATTCGATCTGGTGGATCTACATGGATCTGGTGTGTCTGTGCACTGGCGTCTCCGATTTGGCTAGATCCAGATGCTTGAGTGTGACGCTAGACATGCAAGGATCTGATCTGGTGCATCAACTCTTGAACCTCAATTCTCAAGTTGCCAAATGAGCTCTCTAATTCTGAAGTCTTCTGCAGTTGCCCCGGAATCATCTTCATCTGCTCTTCCATTGCTCTGATACCGCTGATAGCTGTCTTCCAACTCAGAGAGAGATGGAATTATGATAGCTGTCTTCCCTGTCCTACCAAAAAGAGGGGGTTGCCTCCAAACTTTATTGATAAACCAGAGAGAATTACAACTCAGAGAGAGATGGAATCCTAACGCAAGAGGAAGAGTACTACTCTCCTCACCCGAAACCCCTAATTACAGTATGAACAAAAAGATATCCTACCTGACAACAGTACCCTACTTATACCATTTCTATACTCTTCTCTGAGCAAGCATGACTCACACCATACACTCCTTTACACACAACTCCCGCATTACCTCACGCATTAGCTGCTGCTCTGCCTAAGTCATTACTACTGGAAATACCCGGGACCACCACTGACCCACTTGGGTTAAGAACTGTCCCAGTGCTCCTCACTATCTCACGCTTATACACTGTCTTAATAGGGGGACGACCTTTGATGCTATCAAATTATATCAGGAGGATGACGCAACCAATTTGAATATAACATCGTACCTTCCACATTTATTTGTGGAGAATGTACCAATGAATCTTGAACTTTAGGATAGCCGCCAATTCTTATATCTCCTCCTTTAATTGAACCACCAATTTTTTTTTTAGAAGGAACATCAAATGTGTTAATTTTTTCAACTCCATTAACACATGTTGTAAGAACACCGGGTACAAAAGAACCAGTAACATCATGAACTTGAGAATTTCCTTGGTTGAGATTAAGCTTCTTTGTTTTCAGTGGAGTATCAACAAAGTACCTCACATTCTGAAACATCTTCGGTTGGAGCTTAAATAATAATGACCTTCTTTCATGAATGATGACCTTCTTTGAGGTTTTGCAACATCTTTCTTCTTCGTATTCAAAATTTTTGGAAGGTAACAATTATCAAGTTTTTTGTGCCCGAATTCTGCGGTATTGACTTCATTGTTGTCGGTCTTCCGCTCCCTTCCATTGGATCGAATGAGAAGCTTTTACCTCTCATTTTAACCCTCATAATCTCACGACCAATAACATCAAAAATAGAATAATGCAAATCTTCAAATGATACTTTATATCTTTTTCAATCAATTGACCCACACTAAGTAAATTTTGATCAATATCGGGTATGTAAAGAACATTAGAAATTAATTTTGTACCCGAACTTCTTGTGATTGCAACGATGCCTTTTCCTTTTGCTAGGATGTAACCACTGTTTCCAATTCTAACTTTCTTGATTTCAACTGGCTTCATATCTCTGAATAAGGTTTTGTCACGACGCATGTGGTTTGTGCAACCACTATCAATTAACCAACTTTTGTTAGAATCTTCAATTAAATCACAACTTGCAACAAAAATTCGATCTTCATCATATAGATCAACAACTTTGGCCTCAACTTCATTATTTTGAGACTCACTTTTGCAAATCATAGCTTCATGTCCAAACTTATCACACTTAGTGCACTTTGCATCCAGTCTTTGCTAACACTTGTATGGTGGATGACCTTTTTTCCCACAGTGGTGACATGGTGGATAGTTTCTCCGAGAGTTTCTACCCCTATTTTCTCCACTTGTTGTTGGATTTTTTTTGTAAGGTTTCTTGTCATCTTCATGCATAGCTTGTATAGCACCTTCAACAACAAGATCTCCCCTCATAAACCTTCGCTGGTCTTGTGCTTGCGTGGCATTCAACAACTCCGCCAACGTGATCTTGGAAAGTTCTTTCGTGTTCTCCAAAGTGGTGATAGATGCTTCATATTTTTTTGGCACTGTGACGAGAATCTTTTCTACAATTCCCGAATCGGGAAAATCCATGCCAAGTAGTCGCACCTTGTTGACAACAACTAGTAATCTATTTGAGTACTCTTTGATAGTCTCATATTCTTTCATCTTTTCCAATTGGAATTCTCTAATTAGATTGGGAACTTGCATGCCTCTAATCTTTTCGTCTCCTTCATACTCTTTCTTCAAATAATCCCAAATCTCTTTCGCGGATTTGAGAGACATAATTCTTGTGAATAGGGTCGTTGAGACGACAACAAACAAGTAAGCTTTTGCCTTAGACTTTTTGGTTTTTTTTTCTTTGTGACTTTTGATTTGAGTCATTGTAAGATTGTGTGGCAACGGAGGGATTTCATAATCTTCTTCTACCGCTTCCCCTAAATCCAAAGCTTCCAAGTAAGTCTCCATCTTCACCACCCAAAGTCGGTAGTTTTCTCCATTAAAGATTAGAGGAGCAATCTTGTCGAAACTTTTTCCAGAATCCATTCCACAAATCCCTTAAGATGTAAGCTCTGATACCAATTGTTGGTTTTGAAGACCAAGAAAAAATAAGAACAATTGAAAAATTATGCAAAGAGAGAAATCAACAATGGAGACCAAAAATCTTTGTTTTGGTTCACCTCAAAAATTCAGCACACACAAAACAGTAGACAAAAGATGAATTTCACAAAAACAGTGGTACATCATATACAGTTAAAAACAAAAGTGAATTATAGAAAGTTCTAAATAAATCTAATTCTAATTCTAATCTACACACCAAAAAATTAGCAACTTCCTATAGTATGGGACAACTAAAAAACTTTTGTGCACATAAATAGAAACTCCTAAAAATCTATGACTAAAAATAGGAACGTGCACTAAATAAAAGTAAATAACGAAAATAGAAACTATTGAGTATACTAAAGCACTAATTTTAACAGTAATCCAGCCAAGGTTCGAAACTTCGACTTCGCCTATGACTTCGCTCACTTAAAATTCGGAATTAATTCGAGGAAGTAAACTTCGACGATGGAAGTTTGACAAAAATTCGCTGGTGTACGGAAGTTTACGGAATTTCACTTTAAAGTTAGAAAACTCAAGTTTCTTTGTAGAGATGCTAGGAATATACTTAATCATACAATAATAATGCATAAAACTCATGTTAGCGGAGGATATTCCAAATTTTAAGTATATTTTTAGCATAGGCGAAGTTTTCGAAGTTTCAGTTGAAGTTTGTTCAACTTCCACGAAACATAACAATTTTACTTCATGTTTTATGAACTTCCATCGATGTTTTCGAAGTTCGGTCGAAGTTAGCCGAAGTTGAGTCGAAGTTTTGCAATTTTTCAACTGCCCTTGAACTTCGCTTCGCTCACCTCAACATTGACAAACTACGTCCGAACTTCGGCGAAGTTTGTCGATTTTTTAAACAATGAATCCAGCTAACTGTATGGTTTAATGTTTGTTACTCATCATATATCAACTCCCTAGACTACCCTGAATCTTATTTTCTCTGAACGTGCAGATAATTTAGTGGCTTAACCCTCTAATTTTTAATTCAAGTCCCACCATTCAGTTTGTTCTTTGGACACATGCTCTAGATATCCCAGTGTTCTTAGTTTAGTTCTAGTTCTTCAACTTCTTGAGTAGAGCCTCTTCATCTGTCTAAATCTTGTCTTACTTTTCAGTATTTTTTATTCACTATTTAATAAGGGAATATCTTTGAATCCATTTTCTTTTATCTCAAGAATTTTTACATTCACAAATCACGATAATCTTTATTTGAATCAAATAATTGTTTCGTAATCTTTGATTCAACAGCTCTTATATTTGATAAGTGTTTGCCATTGTTGTAGCTCTCTTAGGATTGTCCAATTAATCGCCTAAGTCTTGATTGTTCCTCGTACCATTTTGTTTGCAACTAGAATAGTTCAACGATTTACGATTCATGTTATGGTATTACATCTTATGGTTCTTTTTGTGCTGCATTCGACATTATTGATATCTTTGGTTGTTATTCAGGCAACTCGATATCTAATGAGATTCCAAAGTAAGTATACGTGTGAGCTTCTAAATAGTGCTCGACATAAAGCATTTGGATTGCAAGCTGCCGAAATGGTGCTTAAAACTTTTAAAGGAGAATGGTCAAAGGTATGCCCATTAGTCAATATTCTCCTTACTTATTTACAAATGGGTGGATACTTCAGCTGAAAACTGGTGTTTGAATTGTAAAGATAGTGTTTCTCTGCATAAACCCGATTTAATTTGCCGAACTCATGTAATGTGCTAATTATCTCTTTTATGATCTATACATGTTTATTGAAATCGAACATAGTTTTGTTGCATAAACCCTGTGCAATCACATCACGAATGGAATGCATTTTTTTTTTTGATAACCCTGGGTGTCCGTGCCTTTTTTCCCGACTAATCCCTAGGGACCTTGGAAACCGACCTGTTAGAAACTCCAGTGGCCCGAACGCAACTTGGCATAAGCAGGGAATCGAACCCGGGACCGTGCGCCTACCACACAATCCCGAGTGCGCCCTTACCGCTAGGCCAACCCGTCTAGGTTGAATGGAATGCATTCTAACATCAATGTGGTCGGTTCTCTTATGATACATCTGTTTCCTTTTCAAATGAATGATACTATAAGTATCACAAAACACAGTAGATTTCTCCTGTTATAATCCCATAACAGAAACCAAACCTCTCAACCA
The DNA here is from genome assembly GCA_039657325.1 of Stephania cephalantha. Classification (NCBI taxonomy): domain Eukaryota; kingdom Viridiplantae; phylum Streptophyta; class Magnoliopsida; order Ranunculales; family Menispermaceae; genus Stephania; species Stephania cephalantha. Next base: position 34,207,499 of record CM077570.1, on the reverse strand, counting down.
AATAGTTTCTTTGATTGCTTCAGTTACTGCCATGTACTCTTCCTTGGTAGTGGACAAGGCAACTGTAAAATTCAATATATGTCACATTCCAACTAATTGTATTTCTACAAAGAATAAATGCATAACCTTTCAGTCATCTCCTCTTATCAAGGTCCCTCCGGATCAACATAACCCACAACACTAGATGTGTCTTTGGTATCAACTCCACTTTAAAGGCTTCAACTAAGCCAACATCTATACTACCTCTCAGATATAGAAAAAATCAACTTTATTGCAGCCCATCGAGCCTTCTAGGGTTCTCCACGTACTTGCTAACCGCACCTTGTCCATGGAACTACAGTGCCTCCAAGCACTTCGACCGTGGAACTATAGTATGCGCCACATTGTGGTGAGTGAAGTAATCGAAGAGAAAATGTCCAGCACATGATTCAACATGTGATCCTTCAGTAGCTTTCACACTTTGACATTGTGTTTGAGTTATCCCACTATGCCTGTGCAATTTATTACTTCGTGCTTGCTTAGCTTGATATAAAATCCTTAAACGCTAATGATTTTTTAGGTTTTTTGTTTTAGTTTCAATAATCAATTTTAAAATAGCCTATGTTTGAAAAACAAATTTTTTTTTTTCAATCAATAGGTTTGTAGGAGTTTGTGTTATCAATTTAAAAGACACAAAAATAAAAGAAGAAACAACTTGACTGTCGAAGTCTATTTTTGTATTAATGCAATGCTCAATATATAGAGCTTATGTTTAACAAACATAAAAAACTAAAGCCTAAAAATCAGCACATAATATTAACTATAAATTTCAAATTTAAAATCCCTAAAGACATGGTCAAATTATTTAAATGACTAACATATCTAATCTAGCTAACCACTAAAGGCACATTTTTCAATACTCCTCTTTGCCTTTAGTGATTGCAAAAGTCAACCACCATCTTTAAACCGACTTTTATTTGAGTTGTTGCAGGTTGCAACAAATAGGTGCTCATCCTCCTCCTGGGGTTCGACAACTTGAGCACCATTTGTTTGTTGAAAATTACTCTTGAAAATCCTCTGATAATGCCCCAACTTGTTACATTTATGACACTTGATGTTCGGTATTCTCCAACACTTAAAAGGAGGATGGCCTTTCTTTCCACAATATTTACATGAAGGAAAATTGACATTTTCTTTATCGTTTTTCAGCAGCAACTTCTGGTGTGCCATAATTCTTCTTTTTTTTTTCCTTGGTTAAATTGTTTAGCTGGCAAAGCTCCTTCTATAGAACCTTCATTTCTAATCAATCTTCTTTGTTCCTGAGCCTGCAAAGCATGTAGCAATCTGCCAAGCTAATTTTTGACAAGTTTTTAACATTCTCCAAGGAAGAAATACTTGCTTCAAATCTTTCCGAAATCGTAACAAGAATTTTTTGAATCAATCTGAATAAGGAAAACTCAGAACTAGTCAATCTTACCTTGTTCACTATGCTTAAAAGCCTATCAAAACTCTTTAATTGAATCTGACTTCTTTTCAACATTTCAAATTCTCTAACTAAATCGATTACTTGCATTGCTTAGATATTCTCATCTCCCTCATATTCAGTTTTGAGAAACTTCCATACTTCAAATGCTGATTTGAAGAGCATGATTTTGGTGAAGATTGCTGGCAAGACAGCAACAAACAAGGAAGCTCTTGCCTTTGACTTTCTTCCTTTCTTCTCCTTATGGAGTTTAATTTGTCCTACAGTTGGATTGTTGGGCAGTGGAAGAACTTTGTAGTCTTCCTCAACAGCTTCCCAACAATGCTTTCAATGCGGCGAGGCGGTTTAGCCCCGCCTAGTTGAGGTGGAGCCTAGGCGGGCGAAAGAATATTTAGTTAGACCTCTCTAAGAAATAATTTAATTTATTTAGAGACCCCTCAATAGTAACGGTCATACTTTCTCACCTACACATTCTCACCTCCATATTTTCAACTCCACACTTTTCCACACATTTTGAAATAAAAAATGTTTTTTAAAAAATAAATAATATTTTCAAGAAAATGAATAAATATATTTTCAATAATTTTTTTTAATAATTATTTTCAAGCCTACCGCCAGCTTTATTAAGGACTAGGCAGTGGAAACCCTCAAAGGCCTAAGGTGCGCCACCTTGAAAACATTGCTTCCCAAAGGTCATGTCCCTCCAAGTAACCCCCCATTCTAGCTACCCTAACTAGGTAATTCTCTCCATCAAACACCGGTGGAGCAAGTGTTGCAAATGGCATTGTTTCTGAATCCATTTCTATAATGAATTGACGTTTTCTTTTCAAGTGGCGGATCACTCACATGTCCCTTAAGAAAAGAAAGCTCCGATACCAGTGTTAGCAATTTAAAAGACACAAAAATAAAAGAAGAAACAACTTGAATGTTGAAGTCTATTTTGTACTAATGCAATGCTCAATATATAGAGCTTATGTTTAACGAACATAAAAAACTAAAGCCTAAAAATCAGCACATAATACTAACAATAAATTTTAAAATTTAATCACTAAAGACATGGTCAAATTATTTAAATGACTAACAAATCTAATCTAGCTAACCACTAAAGGAACATTTGTCAACAGTTTGGTTGGAAATTTGGAATCTAATGATATCAACACGAAGGGACCCATCATAGCAATCACGCTTGAAAGGCTGGACGAAACGTGATGTTGGTGAAATCAGTTACTGATTTGAAGAGTTACAAGTAAAAGACAGTTTTCAAAGAAAGAAAACACTGAATCCGAATGTGAGATTGTTGGCGTTGGAAATTAGACAAAACTCTTGGATGCGAACACTCATAGAGAGAGTTTATGGTATCTCCAAGTTTAAAATAAAGAGAACAGTTGAGAGTTCATCTTGCACCGTAAGACTCCTCAAAGTGAACGAGACAATCATTCCAATAACTGAGATGCAGCAATCTCTGAAAGTGTTTGCAGTAGCCAATATTTGAAAATGGAGAGTGAGGAGCTGATTGTTTTTACTTTTCAGTTCAAGGTTATTCTCAAGGAGTTACTAGAAAAAACATTATGGTTGAGATAAGAGTTAAATGTCTAAGTTAGATTTTTTGTGCATGAATCATTTTTAAGAAGAGCTGTTAGGAGTTGGATACATGGTTCATGTGCGTGAAAACAATTTGAGTTAGTTAGTTAATAGGTATAGGTACGTTCATGTTATGCATCTAGGAGAATGCGATCCATGTATATAGTGGCTCATATATGCATTCGGTAGGTAGAAAGTTTGTGGTATCTCCAACTATATATACTTATAGTGTTCTCTCAAGCGCTTTCCCTCCTTGTATCTTCCTAATTACATTTTGTGTTGTAAGCTCTTTGCTTTCCCAACAGTTGGGCCCACCATGAGGTCATTTATACTTGAATGATTGGTGGTGGTGGTTAAGGAACGTCTAAAATCACAAAACCAAATGGTAGCATTTTTGTTTGATGAGTAACCATGCATATCAAAATCAACTTGAGAAAGTAGGTACTTCAAGCCAAGCTTGACCTAGCTCTCTATTGGGCGTTTGAACTAGGTGCCTAGAATTTGTCACCTAAAAATCTATGCCATTCGAGTTTTATAACTTATTAATCTAGGGATTTGGTGAGTTTGTTTTCACTATTGGATAAAAGACCACTATTAATATTTAATACACCATCCATTATTTGGCCAGTGTTAGTAAATGATCTAGATTTGAATTTAATATTAATATTCTGTGCATTAGGGACATGGGCAAATTTTTCAATATACAAGCAAAATGCTTAAAAATCACACAAACTGATTCCGAACTAGTGCATTTTAGTGAACATATTATATGATGCAATCCAACGCAAGAGAAAAGTCAGAGGCTTTTCATTTGGGATTTAGAAGACCTTTTTGGCCAAGACAATCCAAATCAAATTTGGGCTAAAGTGCACACATGGGCTGAACCAATTTGGCCTAGTTCTATCATTTAGGGGTTTTTTTATGTGTTTAGATGTATGTGCAACAAGTTGGACTAATTTTGAGTTATCTTATGTGTTTGGTCAAGTCCTACAAGTCAAAGTGTCCTTGTATGTTTCTAGGTCTACCTATTGTGGTGTACTCCCTAGATTTACATTTTCTAAGTTTATAAATGGGAGTCTTTTTGTTATTGTTTATCAAAGTTTGTTACTATCTATATAAAGTCACCAATGTAAGACGTTTGAATCATGGAACTATGAAATGAGAGTGTATCTCTAGTTTGAGAGCTCCTTCTCTCCGAAGTTCTTTATTGAACTTTTTGAACTTATCAAGGAACTGATCAATCCTTGTGGCATTCTTGCACTTCGGGTTCTTGTTCATGGTGAGCAAGAGTTTGAGTGAGATCATCCAATCTTGAATGAAATTTGTGAGTTTACTGCAGAATTAGTTTCTTTTCTTAGGTTCTTCATTGAAATGTCTCCAAACTTATCAAGGAATTGACAAGTCCTTCTTAGCACTTAGGGTCTTTGTTCTTCTCGTTCAAGGGTTCTATTGGGATCTAAATAATCTGTATATCGGCCTTCCTGGGGTGATACCTTCATTGTTGTGGGTTCAAGGATCAATACTATATTGGGTCCGCATCAATATAAAACCATAACCATGTTTATAAACTTCCTTAACATAGCAGCTTCATTCACGAGTGCATAGCATGTTGCCTAGTGTTGTGTTTTATGTATGTCTTAATTCAAATGTATATAATGTCATGAGTATATAATGTGTCCTATGTGGATCCCTTCGATTTTGATATTTACATATTCCATCCAAAGTTACCTGATATTTGAGCAAAGCTTGCTTTTCAAACTGGAATATAGAATCTTTAAAAAAAAAGGTTTTGAAGAAAAGCCAGAAACTTCAAGAATCAAGCAGACTTCAAGTCTTTGATATCAAATTAAACAACAAAATGATCAAATGTATTATGATGCTGCAATGGGCTCAAATAAACTAAGAAATTGTAAATGCTATTGAAAGAATTTCTTGATTCATATGCTTGACTCTTGGTCTTTGAATGTCATGTGGATCTTCAAGCAAGACTATTAATATAGGATTTTAAATATGTCCTGCAATGATTCTACCCCAACATAAAGGACTCGAACCTAGTTTAGAAGATGTTTATCAAAAGTACATAAATTTTCAAATTTTTTCTTCTATCTCTCTTGATTACAACTGATTGTACCCTTTTCATAAGAAAATATCTGTAGACTCTATACAAAGACTAATTAGAATTTTTATACATCAGGTACCTTTTATTCACTATTACTGCCGACAAATTAAAATCCTAATTCATCTAGAACTCTTAAACAATATAAAAATTAAAATACTATTAATGTAGGACTCTAGATTTTTACTGCAGTCCACTTTAGTTGCTTCGCATACACATGCAGATACATAATTATTTATAGAAAGCCATGTTGCTCCTCCCTCATTTTACAATTAAGAGTTTCATTCAACAGCAAGTTTCAGATGAATCTAAATACGACATAGAACAAATCGTATGGTCAAACCATAAACCATGGATCCAGAGGCCAATTTTAAGCATGCATGTAAGGATGGGAGACAAGGCTTGCGAAATGAAGGTCGTTGAATTTGAAAAGTACATGCATCTTGCTGACCGCATCAGAAAACGATTTCCAAACCTTAACAGCATTTGGATTTCGACAGAAATGCAGGTTCATAGTTCTCTATAGCATTTTTATTTTTTTTTTCGATTTCTCTATACAATTCTGCATTGAAATATTGACCTTGAATTAAATTCCCGCCCAGGAAGTCATTGATAAATTGAAATCATATCCTAGTTGGAACTTCTATTATACAAACGTCACACGCCAAGTAGGGAACATGAGCATGGCAGCATATGAGGCAAGTCTAGGAAGAGAAACCGGCACAAACAATCCCCTTGTCAATTTCTTGATGGCATCAGAGGCGGACTTCTTCATTGGCGCACTGGGTTCAACGTGGTGCTATCTCATTGACGGCATGAGGAACACTGGTGGCAAAGTAATGGCTGGATATCTGAGTGTTAACAAGGACAGATTCTGGTGAGATTTTGTCCATCGCTTTTTGAATTGTAAATGTATGGTGTAAAAAAAGATAACCTTCGTCTTTGGTGTTTATTGTATATTGTTCCATAGGAATATTTCTGGCTTTTCTCGAAATTTTATGAAATTACATGTGCAATGCCAAAAATTGACATGACAAAAATAACGAAAAAAAGAAGTTATGGTTCTGTTATCATTAATTTCCTTCAAATTGTCTATGACTGGAATAATGACCCCCTTGCTTTCCTGAATTCATTTTGAGTGTGCATTAGCAAATAAGTCGATTTTTCATACCGAAAAATGGGTAAGGGAGTTTTCAAACTCATTTTTCATTTTCGAAAAGTGGGGGAGGGAGGCCCCTAGCTCATTTTCCATTTTTGGAAAATGGAGGAGGGTTGCATTAGGTTGACAGCCAGCGTAAAACTTTTGTCACTTTTCATGAAATGACTCAAACATATATAAACGTTGAGGCGTTCCCACCTAGCGACGTGCTGCATCTCAGCTCGGGTGTAGTGAGAAATTAGTAAGGGCGTGTTTCACATCGCTGCCTGGGTGTGAAGAAAAATGACTAAGGGTTCCCACAAATAGGACGTGTATGGGTAAAGAAGTTAGTCTCTTTACATCGTCGTCCGGATGTGAAAAAAAATGAACTAGGGTTCTCACACAGAAGACGTGTGTGGGTAAAAAAGCTAGTTCAAAACAAACACGAAAACAAAAACAAAATCATAGATACGGAAACTAGATCTTTTAGACAAAATAGAAATTAAAAAGGAAAACAAACACAAAGGGGAGAAAAAATTCGTTTAGGAACATGGAACATATGAACACTTAGAAGGAAGTCAATAAAACTAGTATATACTATGATTAGAAGGAAAATTGATATTGCTTGCCTCCAAGAGACAAAATAGGTAGGAGAAAAGAGTAGAGAAATATGAAGCACATGGTTTAAATTGTGGTACACTGGTATAGATAAAAAATGCAATGGAGTATAAATTGTGGTGGATAATGATTATAAGGATAAGGTCGTAGAGGTTAAGAGAATGAGAGATAGATTGATTCTAGTTAAATTAATTATTGGTGACGAAAAAATTAACATACTTAGCGCTTATGCACCATAAGTAGGATTAAGCGAGAGCATCAAACGCAAGTTTTGTGACGATATGGATGGATTTATGCAAAGTATACCATTAGATGAAATGTTTTTATTGGAGGAGATTTAAATGGGCATGTCAGGGCAAGTAACGATGAGTTTGAGAGAGTTCTTGGTGGTTTTGGTTACGGTAATAGAAAGGAAGAAGGGGAATCAATCTTAAAATTTACTTCAGCATACGATCTTGTATTAGCAAATAATAATTTTAGGAAAAGGGAGTCGCATATAATTACTTTTAGTAGTGGTAATAACAAGAGTCAAATAGATTTTCTTTTAAAAGAAAAATGGATAGAATAATATGTAGAGACTGCAAAATAATACTTGGTGAAGCGCTTACTACCCAACATCAGTTAGTAGTACTTGATATTAAGCTAAAACAACGACATAATATATATAAAAGAGTTAGCGACCCTAAAATAAAGTGGTGGAACCTAAAAAATAGTAAACAAGTAGAGTTTAGAGAAAAACTACTAAAGGAAAATGTTTGGAATCTTCACCTAGATGCTAATACAATGTGGCTAGAAATGAGTAGTTGCATAAGGAGAGTGAGATCAAACGTATTAGGTATATCTAAAGGCTTGAGACCACCAAAGAAGGAAACATGGTGGTGAAACGAGGATGTCCAACGAGCAATTAAGACTAAAAGAGAGATGTATATGAAAATACCTAAGTGTCAAGATGAAGATGCGTACAATCAATATAGAGAAGCTAGAAAACAAGCTAAAAAAGTAGTTAGTCAAGCTAAAAAAAATTTCGTGGAAGATCTATATACAAGGTTAGGTAATAAAAATGACGAATATATATATATAGGCTAGCCAAATTAAGAGATAAAAAGAAACATGACCTAAGTCATGTAAGATGTATTAAGGACGAAAATCATAATGTTTTAACTCGCGAGGATGATATTAAGGAGAAATGGAGAAATTACTTCAATAGTTATTTAATGATGGTCAAGTTGATACTATAATAGACGAAAACCCACACCAAGAAAGAAATGTAAACTATACACGTAATATTAGAATCCTAGAAGTTAAAGAGACATTGAAAATAATGAAAATATGGAAAGCATGAGGCCCATATGAAATACCCATGGATGTTTGGAAATGCTTAGGAGAAATTAGATTGACTTGGTTAACAAAACTTTTTAATAAAATTCTAAAATCAAAACGGATGCCAATGGATTAGATAAGAAGCACGCTTGTGCCAATCTTCAAAAACAAAGGAGACATTCAAAGTTGCTCAAACTACGGGTGATTAAACTTATGATTCACACTATGAAACTTTAGGAGGGGATAATTGACAATAGACTAAGGAGAGAAACAACAATATCAGAGAACCAATTTGGCTTCATGCCTGGGAGGTCGACTATGCATAAGATTTTCCTTTTAAGACGATTGTTAGAAAAATATAGAGAAAAGAAAAAAAAGATCTTCATATGGTATTCGTAGATTTAGAAAAAGCATATAATAGGGTCCCTAGATATGTTCTTTGGTGGGTTCTAGAAAGAAAAGGAGTGCATGCTAGATACATATGCACTATTAAGGATATGTATGATGAAGTAGTAATGAGTATAGAGACATTTGGAGCTATAAAAGAATTTCTCATTACGATAGAACTATATCAAGGATCAACTTTAAGCCCATATTTATTTACTTTAGTTATGGATGAACTAACTATGCATATTCAAGATGATATACCATAGTATATGCTATTTGCAGATGATATTATCTTAATGGATTAAACAAAAAACGGAGTGAATAGGAAATTAGAACTGTGGAGAAATTTATTAGAATCTAAAGGCTTTAAGTTGAATAGGACGAAACCGAATACATGCACTGTGAGTTTAGAAACACTAGACATCGAGATGATGAAGTGGTAAAATTAGGGGAAATAGAAGTTTCTGAGGTGAACCACTTTAGATACCTAGGATTAATCATACAAAATGATGGTAATATTGAGAATGATGTTACACATAGAATTCAAGCTGGATGGAAGAAATGACGGAGTGCAACATGGGTGATTTGTGATTAAAATGTTCCTACTAAGTTAAAAAGAAAATTTTATAGGACCGCAATTATGTCAGCTATACTCTATGAAAGTGAATGTTGGGCGGTAAAGCAACAACAATTACATAAAATGAACGTAGCAGAAACGATGATGCTTAGGTGGATATATGGTAAAACTTGTAAATATAGAATAAGAAATATAGAAATACAAAGACAAGTAGGAGTAACATCAATTGATACAAAGATTAGGGAAGGGCGGTTGCAGTGGTTTGGGCACCTGCAAAGACGGCCTACAAATGCCTCTACTAGAAAACTTGACTCAATAGAAACTGTAGAAATTTGACGAGGTAGGGGTAGACTAAAGTTAACATGAGATGTATTAATTAGGAGGGATTTGAATGATTTGGAAAGCTCACCATCAATTGCACTTAATCGAACACAATGAAAAAGTTTGATCCATGTAGCCGACCCCAATTAATTTAGGATTGATGCTATGTTGTTGTTGTTGTTGTTGTTGTTGTTGTTGTTGTTGTTGTTGTTGTATTAGCAAATAAGTCGATGACAGGCATACTAGTTGTTTATCTTTGCAGCTAATCCACCCTAACAAGCGCTTTCCTTTTAGTACAAAAATTGATTCATTTCAGACCGAACGACAAAAGTTTTATGTTGGTTGTCAATCTATTGCAATCCTCCCTTATATTTCAGATATGGATAATGGGTTTGAGACCTCCTTCCCTATTTTTTGGGTATGAATAATGGGTTTAAGAGCCCTCCTTCATCCGGAATTGGAACCGGTTACGCAATGCATATAATGTTCTACATTGGTGGAGTTTTAGCACAAAAACATATAGAGGTTAAAAAAAGCTGATAAAAATGTAGAGCATCCGAGAAATTGAGCACATGAAGAAGTCCCTAGTCCCCAATTATATTTGTGCCATTGAAGAAGCGAACTATCCAAAAAGGGGAACACGAAATCTGCGCCAGCATTACCAATTTACCACACAAGAGAAGCTACAATCAAAGGATGGGAGGAAAACATTAATTTGATCGAGGCTTTCGCAACTTCATCACTAACGCAGAAAATGCCTATTTTTAATTTCTAGAAAGACTATGCTACAGATCGACAACGCTGATGCAAGAATTTCGTTGGGGTAATGTAATGAATGAGTGGTTCACTTCTGTTCTTGAGGCAAATTTTCAAGGCCACAACCCACAAAGCAAAAACAACTCACATTTGATTCTCCAAGGCATTTCCTGAAAATTTGTAGTATAGAGACAGCTTCGAAATGATGAACAACAAATGCCGATATTAGCTTTTTCCATGCTAACTGATAAGTGCATTATTATTCTGCCGTTATCTCAGTGATGTTTACGGAATAGTGATGTAATTACAGAATAAGTAATCGATCGACTGTATCAGTGAAAACGAATTACAGACCAGCAATCAAAGTATCTAAGCTATTATCAAATGAAGTTTCACCATCATTTAACTAGTTTCATTTTTCCAAGCAGAAACTTACTTACAATAGCAGAAATATGATCATGTATTTCTACTGCAGCAACCTTTCTAGGCAACTGGGATCAACTTTCACTCACCGTGTAGAATCTTTTAACACTGGAATTAACTGTTCTGGTTTGGAAGGATCTTTATTCCTCTTGCTAGGCAGGATCTTTGATCACTGTCAACAAATTAAAATGCCGTGACGAAAGTGAGTGGAAAGGAAGAGTTGGGGCTCTGGCTGCTTCTTTCCAACCAACAATGCGTCTATTCACAAACTACTACATTACAGTACAAATGCAAGAATCCGAATCCTCCTCGTCGCTGTCACTTGAGTCACTAGAATCAGAAAACAATTAAACAGTTCATATAACATGTAATGTGAACCACATAGCAGTTAATATCCCATCCAAGCATTCATCACAAGTGACAATGCCCAACAACTGGGTATGAACTAATTTTATTTGGGAGTCAGAGACTTTTGTCATTAAGCTTTTAGTTCCATTAACGCTTCGGCTGCTATTCAAATTCCTTTCTTTTTAATTGGAACTCTGGATAAAATTGTGTTTGTACACAGTACATGCACTACTGTTTATATCGAAATGGTTAATTCTGTATTTGTTCCATAAATAGTTCGATGAACTATGAGAGGCAAGATCTTCCTTCAAAACTATAATTTACGTACATCTTTCTCGTAAACTCAGTGCTTTCAATAGACGATATCTAGATATCTATCACGAAGCAATACTCTCAGGGAAAGATATTCTAAATGTGTCAGGAAACAATGTTCCGTGCTCTCAAAAAAATGATATTATAGATTTATCGGCAATGCTGCCCACTTTGCCATTCCAACCTTACATCCAATCAGAAATGTAGCATAAAGAAAAAAACTGTAGTGTCTAGTATCGATTCACTTTCAAGACATAAGCAAACAATTAAAATCATGAACTAAATAAATGATTTGATTAGACAACTGGGATTCTGTGGGTATCAAAAATCAGAAAAATTGCAGATATGATTATTCAAAAGAAAATTTTAAGGGCATGTAATAACTGCAACTCCAAGGAAAAGTTTTACAGGACACTGCTTAATCTCTTCAATCTCACAATGACCAACAACTGCAGACTGTGATGGAAAATAAGCTTGCCCAAAGTAGATCCAAAGTAGAACTTTTCTTCAAGCATTCTTGTGCAAGAACAGAAAATGTGCACATCACTAAAAGGGCAGATACACTGAGAGGGATGAATTCCATTTAGATAAAAAAGAACTTAAATGTCACGAACTCCTATTACTCACTAAACCCGGCATTTCGTGACACTCCTTTTATATATGAAGATCAACTTTATAAAAAATTTAAAATGAAACTAAAAATTTATTATAACGACTTTATTCGAACGATAATGACACTCGACTAAATCTGTAGCTCTAATCTCGCAATAAAAGCTTTGCTCAAGTGATTAGAAGTTAGGTGCTCTAAGAGGCTAACATGAAAAAGAAGAATCTGCATAATGAAACAAGCTCTTACTGTTCACAAATCCTAAAACCATACCACTATTTTTTCCATATATACAATCCTGATCAAGACTGCCAATTGTTACCAAAACAACACAACAATGGATTAAGACTTGGAAAATAAGCAATACACAATTGCTAAAACTATAGTAGATGATACTTTTAAGCTTAGCTGCTTAGGCATAGCCATTATAGCTACAGTTTAATTTAACTATGTCAACAACTAATATGTAGAATATGTAGAAGTTAAGACGATGTTTTAAAGGAAAAGACAAAAAATCATTTCAATTTAGTTATCATCATATATTAAAGAAGGGGAATATGAGCTTATAGTAGCATATATCAAATGTTCTCCACTCAAAACAAGCTCTGATTTTATTAGCCACTATATGAGAAGCTTTTTTAGATAACGAGATACTCCCTCTGGTCAATAATATAAGTCGTTTTACGCAAAACACACATATTAAGGAAAACATTAATTATGGGTTCAAATTACATTCTTGTTGGTGCTTTAATTACATGATTAACTACACCAATCTTGATTTTAACCAATGAAAAGAGAACAAGTGTTTCATTGCAATTAAATGTTTAGGGGTATACTTCAAAAAAAAATGATTAGGTGTAAAATAAGTAAAGAGGTGCAAAAGTTCTCTTGAATTCCGAAAACAACTTGTATTTTTTGACACATAACTTTTGTAGAATGACTTGTAAAAATGACTAGAGGGAGTATTATATTCCAGGGGTCCAACCACACCCAACACGAGTAATGTTGAATCACTCAAGATTACTTTTCATGTAAAGTAATTGGAACAAAATATAATTTTATTGAATCTTCATAAGAAGAAACCAACACAAGAAACTCCGCAAAATATAACAAGAATTGAGCATTTATGGTTGTGAAAGCGGAATCAGCACCTCAGGGGTCCATCATATGCCATTATTGAAGAACAAAACAACAAGAGAATTCTGGACATCACCTCTTAAAAGCTAACATTATTACAATTTTTTATTTTTTCATTAATGTTTAAACTTTTGAGACTTGCTTCAGTCAGTAAGTGTAGATACTTCTATTATTTAGGACCTATATTGAAGTTAATCAAATGCTTGACTAAAACTTTTGAAAATAAAACCATGACGAAATTTTATGCTTCCATTGAAGATGCTAGGATCAAGATCTTCTTTGATCAGTGAGGTCTCTTCATGAATTAGATTGAGAATGTAAGATTCTCTTCTTTGCTAAAATAATAATGTAAAGACATCATGCCCTTATTCACTTGCTAAGCATGTATGTACTTACAAATCAACAAAAAATATTTCCCCCTACTATTTGGACGTTTAGTGTATGTGTATACCTAAAAAAAGAGAACACCAAAAAAAAGAAAAGATTAATATTTTCACACAAAAAATAGTATTAGTAAATGACGGGAGTGGAAGCATTAACTAATGTATCTAAGTTTTTTTTTTTTTTGATGATAATGTACCTAATCAAGGATCGGCTTCAAGTCCATATCTATTTACTTTAGTTTTGGATGAACTAACTATGCATATTCAAGAGGATATACCATGGTATATGTTATTTGCAGATGATATGTCTTAGTGGATGAAACAAAAAATAGAGTGAATAAGAAATTAGAACTCTGGAGGAATACATTAGAATCTAAAGGCTTTTAAGTTGAGTAGGACGAAGACTGAATACATGCACTGCGAGTTTAGAAATACTAGACATCGAGATGATGGAGTGGTAAAATTAGGGGAAGTAGAAGTTCATAAGGTGAACCACTTTAGATACTTAGGATCAATCATACAAAATGATGGTAATATTGAGAATGATGTCACACATAGAATTCAAGCTGGATGGAAGAAATGACGGAGTGCAACAACAGTGATTTGTGATCGACATGTTCCTATTAAGTTAAAAGGAGAATTTTATAGAACCACAATTACGCCAGCTATGCTCTATGGAAGTGAATGTTGGGCGGTAAAGCAACAACAATTACATAAAATGAACGTAGCAGAAATGAGGATGCTAAGGTGGATGTGTAGCAAAACTCGAAAAGATAGAATAAGAAATATAGAAATACAAAGACAAGTAGAAGTAGCACCAATTGATACAAAGATTAGGGAAGGGCGGTTGCGGTGGTTTGGGCGCCTGCAAAGACGGCCTACAAATGCTCCCACTAGAAAACTTGACTCAATAGAAACTGTAGAAATTCAACGAGGTAGGGGTAGACCAAAGTTAACATGGGATGCATTAATTAAGAGGGATTTGAATGGTCTGGAAAGCTCACCATCAATCGCACTTAATCGAGCATAATGGAAAAGTTAGATCCATGTAGCCGACCCTAATTAATTTGGGACTGAGGCTATGTTGTTGTTGTTGTTGATAATAATGTACCTAAGTATTGATAATGCATAATTAATTCTTTCACACAATCTCCTGTAAAGTCTTACAATTTTGGCATAATAGAATCGTTTAGTTTCAGTTCCACAATTTGTGACGTGAAATATAACTTAGGTTTTAATTCCATGCGCACATGATCAATGTAACATATATGACAGAATTTCAAATAGTCACTAGCTTCCACATTCTTAATCCTAGCCTATAAAGAACATTAGAGAAAAAACACGGTCTTTTTTGCTTGTACTAGACGAAACAAATAAAAAGCCAATCATTAATGGGTTTGCGTAGGATTGCAGGATTCAACTAGATGAATCTTAGTTCTAAGCTTAATTGAGGGAAGACGTAGGCCATGTTTGATTAAGCCCTTGGCCTTTTAGCCCACCAAACATTAATTAACTATTCATCCCATTTTGAGCCAATCCAACCTTGATCTTTGGTCGCCTCTCATCTAATTTATATAGCCTTAGCCTATTAACCATTTTTACCAAGTCAACAAACTAACCGTAGCGAAAGTGTGAAAGAGCTATTTTGAGTTAAGTATGAGAAAACCCTAAGTTTGGGGGTATTCATTGAGTGAAAAATATCACACCATCTTCAATGAAAAAAAAAATGAATTGAACTTTGAAATGAAAAAAATTCAATAAAACAAAGTAAAAAAGAAGTGGTGGTTGGAAAAAAGGGGAGGACAATTATTGAATGAAAATTATGTTGAAAAACTCTTCGTTAAATAGCCCTCATAGCTTATGGTGAGGTTAGCTTAAGTTTATCTGATGTTTTGAAATCCTTGATATCCTTTCCTTGACAGCTTAGCCTAGCCCCATTACAACCTTAAAGAGAGACCTATTGACCCTAATTATGTTTGGACTACATTAGTGTAGAGTGGTTGTGTAAGTTCGCATATAGAATTCTTTGCATTTCATACCTTATATAAGAGATTATACATTTTCGGCTTGACTGTATGTAACGACTCGCATCCTTAACCTGGTGATTAGCACTAACCCGAATGGGTTAGTTAGACTCGTGGTTAAGCCCGGCTTGTCTAGATTAGCGTGTGCATGCGTGCGTTTGTGTGTTGTTTGGTGTGCCAAATCAAAGTAAAACCAAAAGTTATAAAGTTGAATCAATAAAAATGCACAACCTTTACATATGCCTCGAGATATGTGTGAGTGTGATGATGGGTGTCAATCTAACATGGTGTCACTTTAAGTGACTTAAACACATGATCTACATTGGGATACGTGCAAGGAGATAATCAAATGGTCTAGGTTATAAGGATGAGGTGGATTGCATGTGAAGAAGGAGGTGGGCACTACCTTAAAATGGATAAGTGTGGTGGTTTAAACACTACGAGATCAACATCGAGATTATGGGGTGCGTATCTCGAGGAAGGTCAAGACTTAAATACTTAGAAAGTAAGGGTTTTTGGTCACTATTTTGATCAAATGAAAGTGTGAGGAATCGAAGCTTGAGTAGAGGTCGAAAGAGGGAGGAAGGAGTGAAGGGAGACCAAGAGAACTTGATCAACTCTACTTGTTCAGCTGATTTTGATCATTGAAGGTTGTTGGTGAGTCTTTCCCTTTTCTTCTTCAATTATTCATTCTAAACTTGGGATTTAGATGGGTTAATTATGGTTAGTTAGGGAGTGGTTTCTGAACTACTTGGTGAGCTCATTAAATTCATTAGAATCCATTTTAAATGGACAAACATGGAGTGAACTGCTGTCATGAATTGTCATGACAAGTTCCTCATGTTTGATTCCAAAGGTGATGAATTCATTCGGTTCTAGTGAGATTTATACATGTAAAGTCATGACCATTGAGTTCTGAGTAGTTGAGAGGTTCAAATGGGTTCATTAGAATAAGTGAAGATAACAAGTCTTGATGCTGTCCATGATTTCTGTCACACTTTAAGTGTGTTCAGGGCTTCAGGCCAAGAAATGAGACTAAAACTTGATCAAATTCAAGAGCATTTGAAGGGACAATAATAGCTGACCAATTTGGCGAGGATATGGGTTCATTAGAACCCACTTTAGTTGAGAAATCAAGTAGAAAAGCTGTCATATTCAGCTGACATGAATTCCATGTTGTGGTGTTTAAGTTTTTATGATCAAATGAGAGAAATTCACGGCCTAATCTCTTAATTTAATGCTCCTATATAGTTGGATGGTTTATACAAGTGTTACATATACCCCATGTTGATGTATTTTGGACATTTTGGTTAAGTTTGGAGAGGATTTGAGGGATGCGACAGCAGTTCTGCATCACACCAGGGAGCACGCTGCCCTGTGCCTCATTTCAGCAACTTCGCCAAAACTTCTTGGGTTTTAGCCGCGACTTTGGGTCTGGTTTAGGGCTTCCTAAACACTAAAAAAATGAACTACCAATTGAGACTTAATTATTGGTTTTAGGTCTCTGAACTCCGGGAAAAGATTCGAGAGGTCTGGGACTTATAAAAAGTCGAGAAAATTAGCAAACGCGATGGAGGCAAGTGGGAATTCACTTAGTTTATCTTTTATGCGATCTCTATTAGTTATATTTGGTTTCATATAGCTTATGGATTGGGTTTGGGGGCTCTGTACTGGAATCTAGGCTTTCATAAACACACTAAAGTGAATCTGCAAAAGAGGTCTGTGACGAAGCACCCACGGAGTGTTCGGTTGTGAATGCATGATCCAGCATAAACCCGCCTTCGATTCACAGAGTGTTCAGTTGTGGATGTATACAACAACATAGCCTCAGTCCCGAATTAATTGGGGTCGGCTACATGGATCAAACTCTTCCATTGTGCTCGATTTAGTGCAATTGATGGTGAGCTTTCCAAACCAACACACCCTCGCTCATTTCTCACTACACTCGAGCTCCGATACAGCGCGTCGCTAGGTGATCCATTTAGTGAAGAGTGACAAAAGTTTTACGCTGGCTGTCAACCTATCGCAACCCTCTTCCATTTTCAAAGAATAGAAAATGGGGCTTGGGCCCTCCCCTCCCCCATTTTTCGGGTATGAAAAATGAGTTTGGGACCCCCCTTACCCATTTTCCGGTATGGAAAATGGATATCAGAGCCCTCTTTTATCCGGACTTGGGATCAGCTATGTAGCGCACATAGTGTTCTACATAGGTGGAGTTCAGTTGTGAATGTATGATCCAATATAAATCCGCCTTCACGGCTTAGGCCATGGGTTCACAGAATGATTGAGATTTCACTAGGCTGTTAGTGAGTTACCTTACACCGGAATACATTATCGGGACCACACAATGGCCATCGTGTGGGTCAGGTTTTGGTATTCTTGTGGTAAGTTAGTTTTCGATCCTTGTTTTCTAAATTCTTTCCAAGTGATTGTCAGTACAGTAGCTAATTCAACTTCTTATATGCATGTCGTTCTATTTATTAACTATGTGTTTTCCATTATGCCATGTGGTAGATATTACTGCTCATTTAGTTATTGGAGATGAGGTAACAGTGGATAATATATGGTCTTAGTGGAATTCCATTTACTGAGCCCGTTGAATGCTCACTCCCTTTTTCAATAATTTTAGGTACCTCGGCCGACATTCCAGGGTGTGAAAAGAGAAGGATTGGGATTAGTCCTTTCTCTACAGTTTGTAAGACTTTTCCTGTAATATATATTTGCATTGAACTACTATTTTGTATAAACAAGGTTGGGAATTATATTGTAATGGTAGTCTAACCGACATTGTTGTATATCTAGTTAGGGCTGGCAAAAGTTGCCCGGTCCCGTTTGTCCGGTTTTGTCCGGACCCATTTTAAACGGGTTCGGGCAATATTTTTGTAAAAAACATACGGGACTGGACAATTTTTTGTGTCCGTTTAAAAATACGGGACCGGGTCCAGGCAAAAATTTCAAAAAAACGGGTACCCGTTTGTGATTAATTTGAAGGGCATATAAGTAATTTCACAATGTATTTAAAGTTTTTAACTTTTATGAGTTTTATCTCATCTGCCTAAAGCCCTAAACCAGTAAACCTCGAGTCCCTGTCCCTCCCCGATCTCTCACTCAACAAACCCTAACGCCTCACTGAGCTCACTCCGCCTCTCACCGCCTCTCACCGTCTCTCACCGTCTCGACTCTCGACTCTCACCGCCTCACTCCGCCTCACGGCCGTCTCATCGCGCCTCGCGTTTCACGGCCACGCACCGCGGCTCACGGCCACGCACGACGCGCCTCGGTCCGCCTCCGTCCGCCTCTCACTCTCTCGCCTCACGCCTTCACGGTCGCGTTCTGCCTCTCACTCCCGAGTCTCACTCTCTCTCGCCTCCGTCCGCCTCTCACTCTCTCTGCATCTCACTCTCTCTCGCCTCACGCTTCACACGGTCGTCTCTCGCCTCTCACTCCCGAGTCTCACTCTCTCGCCTCCGTCCGCCTCTCACTCTCTCTCGCTCACGCACGGCTCCGCTCCGCTCTCACTCTCCCGGCTCGCCTCTTACTCCCGAGTCCCGACTCTCACGGTCTCTCCTCTCGTACCGGTGGAAACAAGACGAAGACACCTGGTCCTGGACCTCCTCGTGCACGGTCTGCATTGAGATTTGAGAGCTCTTCCTCGGTCCTGGGATTAGAATTGGTTGACTTGGTAAGTGTTGAATGTCTCGAATGGAAAACTGTTTCACCCAGATTGTTAACAAGTAACTAGTAACCGACATTGTGTTCATTCGTTTCGAGAGACGTGACCCCAATTCCCACCGACTCTCACGACTCACGGTCTCTCGGTCTCTCCTCTCTAGTACCGGGCTTTGCCTCTCACTCCCGAGTCCCGACTCTCACGGTCTCTCCTCTCTGGTACCACATACCTTCACCTTCCCTTTAAGCAAATAACATGCATCATGTGATGTTTATATTGGAAATTAAAAAATTGTGATGTTATGTATTTATTTTTTGGTAATTGGTGACTTGTAGTTGTAGACTTGTAGTTGTAGTTGAGGGGTTTTTTTTTTAAAATAATTGGCAAATAAAATATTTAATCATATTTAAAAATAAAAATCGGACAAAACGGGAGCCGTATGTTTTACAAACATACGGGACTGGACAAAAAAACAATGCCCGTTTTAAAAACGGGACCGGGTCCGGACACCAAATTTAATCATTATAGAAATGGGTGTCCGGTCCCGTTTATGTCCGTTCCCGTATTTTTGCCAACCCTATATCTAGTAACGAACTCTAATAGTATTTGATTCCCGTCGTCTTTTATTTATGTCTTATTTTGATTTTCGAGATATACTGGTTGTATTTATTAGGTACCGAAGGTAGGCTTATGGCAGGGGTTGAGTCCAACTGATTTACCAGGACTTAATGTTTCAGGCCGAACGACGCCTTAATTAGGACAAGAACATATATTCTGAGGTAACTCGTGATTAATTGACGACTTTAGTTTTAGCGAACCCTGGTATCTGGCGAATAATCCTCAAGAAAAATGGTCGAAAGTCTTGACAATTAGTAATCGATTTAGCTTAGTGTTCGAATGTCGATTTGACAAATCAAAAGATTGGACGAAACCACTTAGTTAGAATTGGGTATTAAAGAAGCTGATAATGGTAGTACTACACTTATCTTAAACTTCTTTGCTCGGGACATACAAAGTACTGAGTTTTGGGGTATTTGATAAGTTCGTAATCATACTTCGCACACTCTATTTTCATAATGGGATCATCGCTTAATACGTTGATGTCTTACCCTCTTTCTCGTTCTCTTCATATGCCTTGCCTATTCTTCTCATACAAAAGCAAAAGAGAAAAAAAGGAGAGTAACCCAAATTCACACAACCAAGTGTTAAGATATTCCTAAATACTACCAACTACAACAAACAAAGGTGAAGGAGAAGCTAAATGAGAAATCCCTTCTTGCCCATTTGTCAAGGTTTTGACCATTCGATTAGCATTTAATTTGCGTCCTCTAAGTATGTTATTGGATATTCCTAGATTTACTGAATCAATAATGAGTTGTTTCTATCCTCATTTAATTACATTCCATGTTTATCATAATAGTAAGATAGGCATGATATAGAGAAATCCTTTCTTTATTTATAATATTTCCTTGTAAGTTTATTTCCTTATTTATGTGCATCTTGTGATGTGTATATAAACACATCTAAATGAATAAAAAGAAGATGCTTATTCAAAACTTTCATGGTATTAAAGCAAGTTTTATTAGCTCCGCGATGTCCTTCCAAACTAGGGAGACGCAAAGCAATCTATAATTATATCATATAGTATAGAGGTTTTTCTATACTATATTCATATTTTACTATAGAGTTTTTCCCATACTATATTCATATTTTAGTATGTTTCCCCATACTACATTCATGTCTCATGTAATCAAAGTATGGATGTCACTTTCCTGTACTTCATACAGAATAGAGAATTCTTTGCGGCATGACGAGAAGACAGCCGAGGAGTTGCTTATTAGGCAAGCCGATTGGAAGGATTCAAAAGAACCTTCAAACGCAAGTAAGCCTAGATCGAGAGTGTCGAGGATCCTGATTGAAAGGGTGTTTACTTGTCAAGTTGGCATTACAATGAAATCTTCATGCGCCAACTTGAGTGGGAGTTTGGATATTCCTTAATTTAAGGAATAATCGTGATTGATTTAAGAAATCAATAATAAGTTGTTTCTATCCTTATTTAATTTCTTTCCATGTTTATTGATAAGTCCATAATTATACTATGTTTTATAACATATTTGAGACTTATTTATGCTATTAGGACTATATTATACTGGGTTTTCTCTTATTTTTGTGTTTTCAAAGTTTCAAAAGAAAAAACGATGAAAAAGAAGGAAAAGTGAAGAAATGAGACAGATTTGACTAAGGAGGAAATCAACTCAGCGATTCCAGTAGCATCGTGAAGAATGTGAAGACAACGCTATAAAAAAACGCCAACTCAGACCTGCATCGCATCGTGAGATTTGTGAAGGTGACGTTGTTAACAATGCTGACTACCGAGAGCATGTAAATTAGAGATCCAACGATTTTGTCATCGACTCCTGTTGAAGGCCACAACGTTGAGGACGACGCAAACACAAAATACGCTAAGTCAAGAACCAACTATTTCTACAGCGTCATCAGTACAGAGTGGACAACTTTGGCCATAACGCTGAAGGCCGTTATGAGTTTCTTAGATAAGGATGACGAATTGGTGTTTGATTAGGATAAGGATTAGCCTAAACTTAAGTAAAGGCATAGGATTCGTTGAGATAGACATTTTATCTCATACTTTTCTCTCTTTTCTAGTTTTATTAGTAGTTTTAATGGAATTTTTAATGACAATTAGTGGCTAAGTTTTAATACTAGACAAAAGATTGCTACTATTGTTGTGCGTTTTTTACGAGATCTTGATTTTAATTCATATTCTTTCCATTATTCGGTATTCTTGATTTCATTGTCTAAATTGGATGTTTTCTTGAATTATAGCCCATGAAACTTGACTTTGCATGCATAGTGGCCAATGTATATTGTGATTGATAGCTTTTACAACTAGTTAGGAATTTTACATTCGTAATTGTGTAAAAGACCAACATTAGTAGTAACTAAGATTATAAGAGGTACGCTCCCTTTAAAAAATCTTAGATGTATTTACGATCTAGGTCAAGTAACGCGGCTTTCATAGTTATTACTCAGTAGTAGGTGTTTTCATGGATTTCTATGCTGTTAGACTATTAAATCCCTAGAGCATTCGAATGATTATAGATATTAACTATAACGTGGTTGAGACGCGTGATCCTTCCACTAATAGGAGGAAAACTAGGTTTTAGAGAGCATTCTCATAACTATAGCCTACTTATCGAATATGTTAGAACTTATCTTTAGAAGATCGACGATTAATTTACTTTTCAACCGAATTAGTAAATTCCTTGGTCTAGGTTTTCTTTGCATTGATTTCCAAATTTGTTTTGCCTTTGTTTCTTTCTTGTCTTCTAAATAGTTTAGTTAGTCTTTCATATAAAACCCCATTTTTTGACCTGAAAAAGTTACTCAATCTCTGTGGGATCGACCCTTTGCCATTATCTACAAAATAGTTGGCTTAGGAATTTATTATTGGTGCATTCGGCACGCATCGTTTATCATAATAGTTAGATAGGCAAGATATAAACAAATCCTTTTTTTATTTATAATATATCCTTGTAAGTTTATTCAAGGTTTAAAAAAATCGACAAACTTCGCCGAAGTTCGGGCGAAGTTTGTTGATTTTGAAGTGAACGAAGCGAAGTTCAAAGGCAGTTGAAAAATTGCAAAAAATCGATCAATTTCGGCTAACTTCGACCGAACTTCGAAAATATCAATGGAAGTTAATAAAACATGAAGTAAAATTATTATGTTTCGTGGAAGTTGAGCAAACTTCGACTAAAACTTCGCCTATGCTAGAAATATATTGAAAATTCAGAATATCCTTTGGTGACATGAGTTTTATGCATTGTTGTATGATTAAGTATATTTCTAGCATCTCTACGAAGAAACTTGAGTTTTCTAGCATTTAAAGTAAAATTCCGTAAACTTCTGTGCACCGGCGAATTTTTGTTAAACTTCCATCATCGAAGTTAACTTTCTCGAATTAATGCCAAATTTTAAGTGAGCGAAGTCCTAGACGAAGTCGAAGTTTCGAACCTTGAGTTTATTTCCTTCTTTATATGCATCTTGTGATGTGTATATAAACACATCTAAATGAATAAATGAAGATGCTTTGATCTATATTCAAAATTCCCATATGTTAGTGCCGCAACAAGAAGTTAATGCATCATAAACATTGTATGAAATAGTCCCAACACCAGGGATGAGCTGCTTCACCATTAACCCCATCAATAGACTAGAACAAATTACCCTCAATCTCTATCCTTGAGCGGCACTATAATCTCATCCAAAAATATTGTCTTACAAAAGGCTTTGACTTCGGCAACGAGAGAAGAAGCTCCACACTTTCCAGCAAAGCAAAGAATAAACTTAAACCTATCACTTATGTTAACTTCAACTTATGTAGCCTAACAAGACAATCAAGAAGCACCAAACATTAACATTTAGATGGATCCAACCAACAGAGGACACAGTCCATTTTGACACGTCAACTTCCGTAGTAAGCCCTCTAGATAGGTAATAGATATTAATAATGGAGGAGACCTAAATAAAGGAGCTATTCATTAACTTGCTAGGATCATCTATCTTTGAAAGATTCTTTCCATGATATACCAATATTAGAAACACACGTCAAATTATTACTCTTGAGAAATCTAGACAAAAGAATTAGCTCCTCTTCCCCTTCTAAAGCATCAATAAATCTAGGAGTTCCATATCCCCAACCTATCTTTCCTCTCTATGCATGGAACACTTCCCTACCACTCTTCTAGATAAGATTGGAGAAAGGAATTAAAATAAGTGGTTAAAAGTAACTTTTTTCCATAAACCCACCCCACAATTGTCATCCTCCACTATCTTTATATTGTCGAGGAAAACTACTAAATGGACCTTTCAACCAAAGGAGGGAAGGATAGACCCTTTCCATAGGAGAATGTTGTATCCAGGAATGTATCCTTTCAACAAAAGGAGCAAGTATAGAACTCATTACCCTTGAACCCAGGACAAAAGCATCACCAAATTGGAACATCACGACTAGTAGTCTATCCACTGTCATTAGCCTTGATTGACTATTAATGCATTCAAATTACCGCTTGAAAATAATCCGAACTGGGAGCAATATAAAATAAATAGGATTTGATGCTGAAGTGGCAAAACAGTATAGATTAACTATGCCTTAATGTCTAGAAATATACGATGAACTAGAAGACCAAGGAATTGATCCTAGAAATCATTGCATCACATCAAAAGATAGAAACTGTCAGGGAATCAGTCCTAAAAATCCACAGCATAACACTTTAGGTTGCATTTCAAGGAAAAAGCCGAAAAAGAATAATGATAAAAATAAAGCTTGCTTTATTCCTATAAAAAGAAAGTCACAAGCTTAATTACAAACTTTACATCACAAAATATTCCTACATTCTACACGCATATATGCATATAAAGCCATAAAATTCAACAAGCCTCAACATATCAAGTTCACTTGCTAATTTGGCTCAATGTTCCCGAAATTGAAGGAAACATAAACTTCAAAACTTTATGAGCCTTTAGGAAAAAAGGTGGAACCAGAAAATCATTGGTTTTTGCAAAGAAATAACCCAAAAAAATTTTGACATTAGTGCAGAAGTTTGTGTTGTGGGATTTGGACCAATTTTCACGTCAGTTTTAAACATGAATTATATCACACATAATTTAATTAAACGGAAGAACATTGGATGTCATATATTTGAAATAGACATTTTCCACACATTAAGTGAAGTCCTTTGGATTGTGCATTTAAATGTGTGCACACAACATCCCTATGTCCCTTAAGGACTACAACAACTTTTGTAGCAAATGTATACAATTAGCATTCAAGAGTAAGTCAAACCCTATCGCTTTACTAATTAAAAAAACTTTTGCAGTTCAAAATACAATAAATACCATTAATCAAATTTTACGCCAAGACATACTTATTATTTTAACTTGATACTGAAAAAAAACTATAAAATTCAACTAAAGTGCGTATCATGTGCGGAAGTATGAAACTCTTAAGTCATTAGAACAAATAAAGCAGCTTAAAACATGTTAAAGGACACCATGGCAACACAGGCACCTTGCCCAAACATAATTTTAAGTCCAGGAAATCAGAACCTGCCAAACTTTTAGAGAATAGATGGTTCACGTAGTATGTCAACTTAACAAATGCAGTTCAAAAATCAGGTTCATGTGAAAACGCATGCAAGAGCTATCACAAGAAAAAGCATAAAAGTTATTGACTAAATTAACAAATTAGTAAATTTTAAAACACATCAACTAAGTTAATTTCTGCTGATGTGTGAAAATTCAGTCGATTAATCATAAGTCTGGACGTTACGATTATGACTTTGTAATGATTATTTGAAATCAGAAAGAGATTATCAAAAAGAATCCAGTTTTTATTTCAAGCAGCGCCAGGTGAATTGTGTATTTTCTTGATTTGAAGGATCTGTAAAGTTGCAATTTTTGTACGATCTTCTTGTTGTGAACAAAACTAGTGACAAAGGTCCTAGTAACGACAAAGTTAATTCATTAAGTGAACTCTCCCTATAAGAATAGAATAAAGAGTTTCTTTTTATATTAAAACATAAAAACACAAATTGAGCCTAAATATAGCAAATATATTTTGCTCTATAGAAAATATCTTTGCAAATGAATTAAGTTAGCTTTGAATTGCCTATAAAACTTCGCATTATAGTAACAAGTTGCAAGATTTCTTATTAAGTATTGTTTGACCCAACTTCAAAGGAACTCAATCCTGTTCCTTTTTCCTTCTTTTTAATTTTCAAAAAAAAAGCACATAAAGTGCTCATATATACACATGAGTGTTTAATTTGCACTGTCTTGAAATACACCTTCTCAAGAAAAAAAAAAAAGAAAAAAAGAATAAACTAACATTGATTGTGTTTTACCCATACAACAATAAAGCCTCAATCCCAACTCAGTTGAGGTCGGCTACATGGATCAAACACTTCCACTAGTAACGATTTAATGCAACTCATGATGTGCCTTCACAATCTTTTAAATTCTTTCGAAAATTAATGTGTCCCAAGTTATCCCCCATACCATCGAATTCATTTAACTTATTTGTTGAGTTTTCTAACTAGGGCATCAGCAAAGTGTCTTTGGATGTGTCAAAACCGCTGCAACAACCATTCCCTAATTCATCCATCTATTGGCGATACGCCAATACCACTTTTCTTGTATCCTTGTATTTCTTATTATATATTTGCGAGTTTTACCACACATCTGCTGAAGCATCCTCATTTCCACAACACTCATTTTATGAATGTGTTGTTTCTTTACCGCCAAACGATCACTCCCATAAAGCATAGTAGGCCTAATTGTCGTCTTATAGAATTTTACTTATAGATAAACATGGATCTTTCGGTCATATATCAAGTCATATTTAGCTTGAATTGTATGCAACGTCATCCCCAATATGACCAATTTTTGTATGATTGATCCTAGATATATAAAATGGTTCATTCTTTTAAATATGTCGAGCTAGTCCATCCATAACTAAATCCAATAGTTATGAACTAATGGCGGATCCTTGGTGTAGTCCTATAACAATGGTAAATTCTTTTGTAATTCCTTCAACTGTTTTTATCCTTTTTACCACTGCTTTGTAAATTGAGAATGAGGTCACACATAGAATTCAAACTGGATGGAAGAAATGGCGGAGTGCAACAGGAGTGATTTGTGATCGAAATGTTCCTACTAAGTTAAAAGAAAAATTTTATAGGAACGCAATTAGGCCAGCTATGCTCTATGGAAGTGAATGTTAGGCGGTAAAGCAACAACAATTACATAAAATGAACGTAGCAGAAATGAGGATGTTTAGGTGGATGTGTGGTAAAACTCGTAAAGATAGAATAAGAAATATAGAGATTCAAAGACAAGTAGGAGTAGCACCAATTGATACAAAGATTAGAGAAAGGCGGTTGCGGTGGTTTGGTCACCTGCAAAGACGGCCTACAAATGCTCCCACTAGAAAACTTTACTCAATAGAAACTGTAGAAATTCGACGAGGTAAGGGTAAACCAAAATTAACATGGGATGTATTAATTAAGAGGGATTTGAATGGTCCGGGAAGCTCACCATCAATTGCACTTAATCGAGCACAATGAAAAAGTTTGATCCACGTAGCCGACCCCAATTAAGTTGGGACTGAGGCTTGTTGTTGTTGTTATACCACAACTTTGTAAATGTCTATAGTAGTGTCTTTAATATTTGCTTTACTAATAAGAGGGCCTAACAAGAAGCAAAAAAGTTTCTCTATTTTTCGGGTTACTTCAATTTTTTTTCATAACTTTCAAGGAACCATTTTCATTTGATCAGTGATTTTGCGAATATAGTTAAATTCTATGATGCAAATCCAAAGACGATCAAACATCCTCAATTATATAATTTCAACATCCTTGCATCGTGATTCATTTTTTTAGGTCCATGAGATTGGCTTAGTTCTTTCATTTCTAAAACCAAAAACAGAATTACAAATATTAGAAGCAGGCCATCCTTAACTGTTGTTAACTAATAAAGGATACTATATTTGCTCAATGCAAACCAACAACAAATGATCAAATATAGTACTTAGTAGCAAAAGATAATGCATAGAAATAAATCCCTCCCATTAAATGTTTATTACTACGACCCTAAAGGGTGTGGTGTAGTGGTAAAGAAAATAACACTTTAACTCTGACTAAGGCAAAGGTCGTGGGTTTGATTCTTGGCAGCAACACTATATTTCCTTGGTTTCTCCTTGGTTATGGGATTGGGGCGCCCGACTAACTCCAATGGGATTAGTCGAAACAAGGTAAGGAGGGGCTGCAAATGGTTCAGACACCCATGCTCATAAAAAAAAGTATATTACTAAAAACAAAGAACATTAGAACAAGTAAGGTTCGAAACTTCGACTTCGCCTATGACTTTGCTCATTTAAAATTTGGAATTAATTCGGGGAAATGTAATTCAATGTGGGAAATTTTGGTAAAACTTCGACATTATAGAGAAGTCTAAATAATTTCATTAAAGTGTTAGAGAACATCCAAGTTTCATAAAAAGACATTAAAAAGTTTGTTTCCTATAATATTTCATATTTTTTCTCATTCTATACTTGATCTTAAGTTTTCAAAACTTCAATTTTGACGGTATTACTTAATTTTTTACATTATTTTTTTCTTCACTAGACAATATATTAGAATCCTTTTCTAATAAATGAAGTAAAATGTGGTTTTGCTATCTCATAACATGTTGTCATTCTTTAAATTATATTCTAACAAAAGCTGGCCCTAACTGCATTTCCCTTTTCTTACAAGTGAACATTAAAACTTTAAATTTTACCATTTTTTCTAACTTCGATGGAAGTTTTGTAAAATATCGTTTACACCTAATAATTAATTCGGTGCTTCAAAAAATCTAATTAATTTGGAGAAGTTCTTTGGAGAATTTTCAAACCATGAGAACAAGAATGGGATGAAGTAGCAAATGAAAATTTTCATACTAGAATTGCAATGACATCATTATTAATACTATTATGCCAACTATATTGTAGCATTTAAAACAAAGTAGATGCCAAAAAAAGAATTAGAAAAAAAAAAATGAATAAAATAATTAAAAGTGTTCACGTAGATTGAAATCACGCGTTACCTTGGTTGGAATTCCAAAACTTCAACGAGCTTGTCGCCATTTTTGTCATTCCACTGCACTTTCCGTCGCGACCTCTTCGGCTTCTCCGACATTCCGCATCTTCTAGGCGATAACAAAGAGCTACACTCCTCTTCCGCTCCATTCAAACAAGGATTAAATTTATCTAACTCTAATTCCCCCGATGGATCAACTTCGCAGTCGCCACGAGCTTTACCATCAGTTTCCATCAATACCAACAGATTCGTCTAAAATTGAAATTCAATGGATCCATAAGATCAAGAAAAAAGCCATTTCGAAGAATTTTTACAGAGATCCAAACCCTAACACCCAAATTACTGATCGATCAACTGGCTTTTCCACACGTTCTTAATTCTTCAAATGCGAAGAATTCACAATTAAAGTAAATTCCGCCGACGAAGACGAAGATCGAAATCACTGAAAACACGAGCTAAGCCTCGATCGCATTAATTGATAACGAATCTAGAAAATGAGCTTTGAGAAATAGAGATAAGATTGGACACGAAACAAGAGGAGAAATGCTACGAGAAATAGATCGGAGCAAGCAGTATTGCAAACCAAAATTTTCCTATAGAATTTTAGGATTTCCGGAATTGCACTTGCTTACAAATATGCCATGCCATTCACCTTTCAGTATGGCAGAACTGTAAGGTTGACTTTAATTTTTATTTTATTTTTTTCCCTTAGTTTTTTTGTAGTAAACTTTTTATTTTTATTTTTTTTAACAAAGAAGAAAATTCGAGAGCAAGGGACAATTGGAAATTCTTTATTATACTTTAACTGGTAAGCAATGCACGTCAACATAATTTAGAACCATTATTTTTGCTTCTAGAGTGAATGAGATACTTAGAGTAATGAACAATATAAATATAGTGAATTTGAAGCTTAGTTATGTGAATAGTCAGGGGAGTTGAAGTCAATAAACTAAATGAAAGTTCTAAAATCGAAGCTCGTATTAAAGTCGATCAACACACTTGGCTTGTTTAAAAAGTGAGTTTTTTCTTTTTTTTCATAACAAATTAGTAATTGGAAAAAGGATAGCATATGTTTTTTTTTTAAAAAAATTATCTTTATTTAATAAATCGATAAATTATATTACATAAAACAACTTTGAATCAAATGAGAAATATAATTCAAATAAATACACATTTGGGAGCGGCTAATTGAACTTCATTTATTGCTCAGAGGACCCGTTTAAGTTTTGAGTGCCGCTAAGGGCACCCCACCTTTTCATGAAGGCACCCAGTTAATGTGGGCACAAACCAATTTACCTGGGGCACCCAAAAATTAGACCCGAAATACCCAAAATACCCCTCGTGCAAAAAACTCTCGCACCCCACCACCCCCACCACCACCTTTACCGAAATCTTGTGGAAGAATCCATTTCTTTTGAACCGACCTGTGAGAGGAATCCCCGAAATCGTGTTTCCCGTGTCTCCCCTTGTGTTTCTCCTTCGTTGTACGAGTTTTTTGCAGTTCGTAGGGTCGGGGTGTGAGCCGATTTCGTCTCCAAGTTAGGGCTCGGTTGAAGATCGTCGAACACACATATTTTGCGCGAAATCGATCGTTTGAAGGTACGTTTTTAGTATACTTAAGTTACATTTGGTAGAGTAGTTGTAATGTGTGTGTGGCGGTTTGTTGAATGGTTAAAAAAATGGGAATTCGCGGTTCTCGCCACACAAAGCCGAGAGGCAGTGCTAATCTGTCTCGGTCAAGCATGGCCGAGACGAAGCTAAATTTTTGGGAACTCGAAGTCTCGCCACAAAGGCCGAAGAGTTCAAAGTGTCTCGATTACGCATGGCCGAGAATACTTCAGTTATCTCGGCCGAGACATGACGAGAGCTAGAATTAGTGCTAGGTAATGTGGTGTCGGTGGTGTACAACCGAGAATTTGCTCCTACTCTCGGTTGTACACTGGCAAGAGGGTTACACTAGGCTCGGTCGTGATAGGACGAGAGCAAGGCGAATTGAAATGGTCAATCCATCTCGGTGGTATACAACCGAGACCTTTCTATTGGACTCGGTTGTACACTGTCGATATATTGGAGGCCTTGTCGGTCATGGGTGACCAAAAATATGGGTTGTTTCACGAACCTGCTTGACCGAGACATCAGAAATGGATGAATTTGAACATTTTTTTTTTGTAATTTTTTTTTGGGTTCTGTTCCATGCGCTTATATGTTGTACTGGTTTCAGGTATGGCTCGTCCGAAGGTACCGGTGACTAGGGAGGAGGTTGGTATTGAGGTGTCGAGGCCTAACCGAGGGCGAGGTGGCCGGAGACCCCCGACAGCATCGTATCGGAAAGAGAAAGAGAAGGAGAATGAGGATTTTAAGGGAAAGGCCATTCAGGGCCGACACGTCTGTTCCAGCGAACATTTCCAACTAACTATACAACTAACTTTCCAACTAACTTTACACGAATTAAAATGTTCTCACGCCGGTATGAACCAAAACGTAATTAAGTATATATCAATATAACATTCAAAGTCACTATACAAGAATCAAAATGTACAACAATACCCCAAAGCTGGTACGATATTTAACTCATTGTATATGCATACAACATTCGAAGTAACTTTCAAAATTGCTAAATGTACAGCCATCAAGATTTTTAGGAACAATTTTAACACTATGGTGTACCTAAATCTACAACAATTTTAACACTATGGCGCGATGTCTCGAAATACGAATCCATCTCGCCAACCTTTCGCGCAATCCTCAACATACCGGTCCCACGAAGGATATAAGGATGGCAACGGTGCATTCACACGCAACTTCACCTGTCAAAGTGAACAGTATAACATAAAGATATTGTCACAACCCCGCTCAGGGGGAAAACATAACAATTCAATAAAATTCATAGCACTTACCCTAACCCAATGGATATTCCTGTCATTTATGATGGCAATGACAAGTCTATTGTGCAACGACGACGGTGGAGCACTACGTAGAGGTAGAAATGTGGAGGCACTCCCATGCGAGAGGTTGACAAGAATGACATTGAATGCAGTGGATACTAACAATCCCATGTCTGGAAGTGTCAACCATTCTTTGAAAGATGCACCAACTTGATTCTCTGTGTAACATTATAATCAACCAAAATGTACAGCACAATCACAAAAAAACCCAAAAAAACAGGTTCTCGGTTGTACAGGTCCGATACTTTCTTCCGCGTATCGCTCACGTACGACCGAGAGTTACAAAATACTCTCGGTCGTACCATACCGTGACCTAAGTACACCTCTCGGTCCTCTATGACCGAGATATCACCATACATCTCGGTCCTGTGAGGCCGATACAATCGCGCACATCGACAGAAACTTCGGATAACCGCAAAAAAAATACAATAAATTTGCAAAATTACCTCAAGTTCGACCTCCTCTTGCACCGTAGCAGTACAATCCTCCATTATATAGTGGAAACAAGTTCGGATTTGAGGAAATTACCAAACCTACGTTGACAAACAAATCATCATTTTCACAGTTTTTCACAACTAAACAGTTCTAATAAACCATCATATGGTTGTCAAACATTGTTACCTCGCTGTCGGATGATGTCAATCCGCAAGAATCGATAAACGCTCGACAAACGCAATGTGGCTTTGTGGTTCAACCTTGTGGTGGGGTGCCCTTTTTCTTTGTCAAAATAATTTGTGGGGTTTGAATCATTATATATACATGGGCAAAAGGGTCTTTTCCAGTTTTGCTGGAATTTTTACAAATAATTGGGTGCCTTCATTAAAAGGTGGGGTGCCCTTAGCGGCCCTCTAAGTTTTTTAGAACGGTTCCAATTCTGCTCTTAGAGGAAATGACAATGTTACCATTCATATAAAAGGGTTATTTCTTCACCAAACCCCACCCTCTCTTCTCCTTCACCACTGTGACGTTGTAAATACCCAAAACTGATGCTCACACTCTCGACAGTAACGGAGCAAAAATGCGTGATTCCACACGCAATCAGCTCGGTAAGTCCGTTCTCTCCTTGTTTATGCTCTTTTGTGGGTGATTTCGATTTTTGTAGGCATCATTTGACTGAATGTTGTTGTTTATTGTTTTTGGTTGTTAGGGCTTTCGAGTTATTGTTGATTTCGACATTGTTAGTTAGAAAATATCGAAGGATTCATCAAAACGAAGCCATCTCGACAATAAAGAGGTATTTTTTTTTTTTTTATTAGGTTTTCTCATCGAGGAAGAACCTCCATTTTAGGTTGTTGTCCTCGTGCCCTGTAGATGTCTTGGCCCATCAACTCTGAAAGATATAGGTACGTTTCAGTTAACGTCAACCGAAAAGTCACATATGGTTACAGCACATGTAAGTCGTAACCCATAGTCACCTTTCGGCTATATCAAGCGACACTCATGCTTAAAGTGTCAGACATGTTCCTTTAACACTCTCCATTTTGCTTCTAGTTCTTTTTTTTTTTTTTTAAAGTCATCGGTTCTTGAGTAATTTTTGTTCCTTTTGGTTCTTGCAGTTTGCTACGCGTGACACAACAGGTATATATGTCGAGTCCTTCCCGGACTTAATGAGGAACTTTAAACTGGATGTGTCGATTAAGAGGATAGAGGATGTAGTAGTTTGGGCTCAGGAGACTACCATGCATTATGGTTTTGTAGTGATTATTTTAAAGTCTGATTCAGGTGGCCTTGGTTAGGGTAGGTGAGCTAAGTTGTTAATAGGTTGTGAGAGGTATGAGGCATTTGGAGTGAAAGTTGCAAAGGCAAAGAAAATATTTAAAGGAATATAAGATAAGGCCAGTGAGGACAAGAAAAAGTTGACTGGATCTAAAAAGTGTGGATGTCAGTTTAAGATCAATGTGAAGCACAAGTTTGATGGGTTGTGGAACGTCAGAGTTGTGTGTGGGGTATACAACCATGGCTTCACTAATTCTTTGATTTGGCACTCTTATGCATGGATGCTTACTGCACATGAGAAATACATTGTACGAGACTTAAGCAAGACTAATGCCCGACCTCGGGATATTTTAAGTAACATTTAGCATAAGAACAAGGACAATATGACTGTGATGAAGACAATTTATAATGAAAGGGCTAAGTTGAGAAATATTGATGTTGCCGAGAAGAGCAAGATGCAACTTCTACTACACTAGTTGGAAGAGCACAAATACATTGGGCACTATGCTTTTTTGGCCAGGCACATATAGCATGAGGGACCTATTCTTTGCCCACCTCAATTCTACGCAACTCCTTCATTGTTTTCCTTATGTATTGATAATGGATTGCACTTACAAGACAAATCAGTTTAAGTACCGACTCCTTGAGATTGTTAGGGCCACCTCGACATACATGACCTTCTTAGTGGCACATGCCTTTTTAGCTAAGGAAACTAGGTTTTGACTATGATGAATGCTTAGACAATTGAAGTCATTATTGATGGGTGGCGACTCCCGAGTGTTGTTTTGTTGGATATGGACTTGGGTTTGGTTGCGGTAGTAAAGGATGAACTCCTTACCGCTACCCTATTACTTTGATCATGACACGTGAACAAGAATATTGTTGCAAATACCAGGAATCTATTTTATGAGGATGATGAATATAATAGTTGGTATAGGATATGAATTAACTTGGTGTAGTCTCAAACTGATGAGGATGAGGAATATAATAGTTGGTATGGGATATGGGATTAGGTTGGGCGGTGCCCTATATTAGGGAAGAGGTCGTTACAGTTGGTATCAGATCCAATGTTTTCGATAAGTAAAACACAAATCCTAGATTTGGAAACCAGATGATCCTTGCCTAGAAACTATTAGTTAGGAAGTGAAATAAGTGAGCTGAGGGGTATTTAATTATATGTTACATTCTATATATACATAAAATATGAGTTACACCACGTAGTAGCTGACTCGCGTTCGCTATCTACATGTAGACATAGATGACAGACACACGCGATGGTGGAGACACTAGAGATAACAACAATTAGCCTTCTACTACCTCAACGGATGACTATCGAGCCTGTCTGACCGTGTAGCTGCTAAGGGGCAGCAACTAGCTGATTTCATCGCCTCCAAGAGGAAGCACATGACGGCTATTAAACCAGTCTTTCCCGCCACTCATACTACTATGATTACACCCAAGACCGTCAGGACTGAGATTGCACCAGGCACTACTACTTCAGGGCCTCGAGCACCTGCACCACCAATGCCACAGCCACATATAACCCCACAACACCACATCCACCGGAGTTATCGATAGTGACTGTACATGATACATCTACAGCTAGGGACACGCCCACTTCTACACCTACATCTTTTGAGACTGCAGGACTATCAAGGGACGCCAAGCTAGTGAAGGAGTTCACCAGGTTTAGGCTAGTATTCTTTACTTGAGAGCGATACCATGAGAAGATTGAGCGATTGATTCTCTCACAAGAGACGTTACATCTACTGTTGGGTATTGAGGATAGATTGCAGCCCATTCTCTTTTACTACACCATATAGAAAGGTGTAGATGTCTAGTGGAGGACCATAGTGGCAATCAAAGGCAGTTTTACCTTGTGGGATGATTTCAAGAAAGAGTTTTTCAAGCAATACTTTCCAGTGTCAATGGTGAAGAGAATGAAGAAGAAGTTTATGGTGTTGAGATAGGCCGAGGGCGAGACAGTGGCGATTTGTATGGACATATATGGCTACCTCAAACAGTTTACCGAGGACTTGGTTACGAGTGATGCTAATGACGCCTTCTATTTCAATGATAGTTTGAGATTGGACATTGCAAGATCTGTTATGAGCACTGGAGCCAGATCTCTTCAGGAGATGTGTGAGCAGGCCCTTTCCCATGAGACATATGAGTTGGGTAGAGATGAGGATGGACGTGCTGAGTTACAAGAGAGAGGAGGTGATTATGAGCAGAGAGGTTAGAAGTGTAAGAGATAGAGGAGAGGAGATAGGCGATTTCAGAGGGGCGAAGCACATGGCATGTATGTATGTCTAGTGGCACATGCATCCCCACTAGCCTCCACACATGAAACTTATGGAAAACCTCCCTTACCCCTCCGCGAGGCAGGCATTACCAGCACCACAAAAACCCTGACAACAACAGTAAGAACCAGGTAGAGGCCGAAGTAGAGGCTGAGATTTTAGATAAGGGCAAATGTAGGCAAAGGGACAGGTCCAGCATGATCAGGGACAAAGACATCAGTTTAGTCAGCGTAGACCCCTCACATGTTGGAGATGCAGTCAGGTGGGGCATATGTCTAGAGAGTGCATACAGCTAGCGAGAACTTATCCACAACAGGGCAAAGAGGGAGCCCATATGGTAGCACAGCCAGATCTCAGAGCGATACGAGATCTCATTGAGGGTATGGTTTCCATTTCCAGTAGAGATGCTTATGTACTGTTTGATGCTGGTTCTAATGTTTCATTCATTGATGGTCGCATGGTAGACATCCTAGGGTTGACACCTATTAGGCTTAGTGTACATTTGATTTTGAGTTCTACAGCTGGAGATATGGTTTACCCTAATAGTTTTGTCGATGGATGTGTGGTCGAGATAGATGGGGTAGAGTTACCTGTTGACTTCAAAGTCCTCGAGTTTTTAGAGTTCGACATGATTTTAGGGATGGATTGGTAATTAACATACCACACACATATCGATTGTTTCAGTAAGACAGTGACACTTGAGATCCTAGGGCATCCGATATTCACCTATAGAGGTAGTTTAGCGAGGATAATAGACATGAGAGGTTGACCTGCGATTAAATAGGAGATGAAGGCATTGATTGTAATATAAACAATAGCAGAGAGTTGGGGACCTATGCTTGAGGATATACCGATTATTAGAGAGTTTCCAAATGTGTTTTCGGAAGATTTACTTAGTATACCGCCCCCGAGAGAGGTTAATTTTATTATTGAGTTGGTACCGGGCACTAGACCTATTTCCATACTACCGTACCGCATGGCCCCGCGAGAGTTAGAGGAGCTGAAGAACCAGCTTCAGAACTTGGGATATAAGGGATTCTTCATATACTCTATGTCACCATTGGGAGCACTCGTCCTTTTTGTGAATAAGAAAGATGGTACTTTGAGACTGTGTATTAACTACAAAGTTGAATAAAGTCACAGTCATGAACAAGTATCCACTACCGAGGATCGACGATTTATTTGATCAGCTAAGAGGAGCATAATTTTTCTCTAAAATAGACCTGCGATCAGGGTATCATCAGCTTAGGATCAGGGATGAGGATAGGTCCAAGATAGCTTTTAACACAAGATATGGACACTTTCAATTTACGGTCATGCCATTTAGGCTGACCAATGCCCCTGCAGTGTTTATGGATTTGATGCATCCGGTGTTTACACCTTTTCTTGACCATTTTGTGATAGTCTTCATCGATGATATAATGATATATTCGAGGACCAGAGAGGATCACGAGCAAAACCTTAGGGAGACGTTGCAGACCTTAAGGGAGCAAAGACTTTATGCCAAGTTCATCAAATGTTAATTTTGCCTTTTAGAGGTCAAATTTATGGGTCATGTTGTTGGAACAGTAGGGATAGCAGTAGATCCAACAAAGATTCAGGCAATTATGGATTGGTCAGTACCGACGTTAGTGAAAAAGATCAGGAGTTTTCTTGGTTTGGTAGGGTATTATCGTCGATTTGTGAAGGATTTCTAGAAAATCGCTTCACCGATTGCTAGGTTGACCCAGAAGGATGTGAGATTTGATTGGTCTGAGGAATGCGAGGAGGCATTTGCTCTTGAAGAGATTGTTGACTACTATGCCAGATTAGTATTACCAGATGATAGACAGGGATTCTTGGTGTACACAGATCCTTCTCATATGGGTCTGGGTTGCGTGTTGATACATGGTAATAGTATGGTAGCTTACGCCCCCAGGAAGTTGAAAGTACATGAGAAGAACTACCCCATACATAATTTGGAGTTGGCAGTAGTAGTGTTTGCACTGAAAGTGTGGATACATTATTTGTATGGAGAGAAATTCACACTCTTTATTGATCACAAGAGTCCGAAATATCTCTTCACACATAAGGACTTGAATAAGAGACAATGTAGATGGTTAGAGTTTATGAAGGATTACAAATTATTTGTGGAGTATCACCCAGTAAAAGCCAACGTAGTTGCAGATGCGCTGAATATGATAAAGGTTAGAGATGCTAAGGTTTTCATATGCCACACGATGCATGAATATGGGTTACTTAAGGCAGCAACGACGACATGTCAATCAGAGGTTCCTACAGGTACTCGGATTGAAATTTGCGCACGGATAAGAGTATAGATCGTGTCTACAAAGAGAGTGTCAAAAAAGTCAGAGGACTGACAAGTTATACTCGAGGTTTAGTGAGTTGGCGCAGAATATGGATTGTGTTGACTAGACAGAGACGTTTGATTAGTGTGTGAAAATAGATACATTCTATGGATACCTTCAGTGCCAGAGTTGAAAGATGAGATTATTCAAGAGTCACACCGTTCCTGATTCACTGTTCATCCAGGCAAGAGCAAAATGTACCATGACATGAAGATACATTTTTGGTGGCCTGTGATGAAGGTCGATGTGTCCGAGTTCATCAAAAACTATGGAATCTATCAGCAAGTTAAAGTTGAGCATCGTAGACATGAAGGGTTAGTACAGTCTCTTCCCATTCGATGATGGAAGTAAGAGGACATCTCTATAGATTTTGTGAGGGGATTGCCGAAGACCTCTAGGAAACATGATTATATATGAGTGATCGTTGACAGACTAACGAAGTCTGCTCATTTTCTACTAGTTGCCGCGTATTACACATTTGATCAGCTGAGAATACTGTTCGAGAGAGAAATTATTAGGTTGCAAGGAGTACCATTCAGTATCACGTCTAACTGAGATGCTATGTATACGTCTAGGATGTGGCGGAGTGTGCAAGAGCAATATGGTATGCGCCTACAGCTCAACATAACTTTTCATCCTTAGACTGATGGGAACACTGGGAGATTGATTAGTGTAGCTTCTATAGTTGTAATAATGTGGCTATGGTTTATTTTAGATTAAATGTGCCTATGTTAGCAATTTAAAACAATAGCCATGTGTTATTCATCGAGACAGGTATTAGCACATCTAGAAACAAATTGCGTTACATATTGTGTTAATTAGGATAAGTTAGTGGAGGTAAGTGGGAAATGTGTCTAAGTGTGTGCCATTGATAGGTTTTGAGATATGTGTGTGCAATAGGATTAATGGCTATTATTCAACCATATCCATTTCAATATATAGCTAGAGATCAACACATGCAAATCAAACATTTCATTTACAAACTTAGAAAACTTCTGGAAAAGAAGAGATCAACAAGGATTTGTGAAGAAATCAATTGGTTTATGTGGTTCATCAACTAGGTAATTTACTTACACTAGTTTATTTAACTCAATTTGATCAATTCATGCATTTGATGATATGTGTGGATGTTTTTATGTTGTTGTTGATGTTTTAGGGCTCTGGATGCATGGGGGTCCCCAAGACATAGGTGAAGCCTATGTGTGGAGTAAACTTAGAATCCTAATTGCAGAATTTTGGGTTTTCATGTACATAGCGCGCTAGGTAGATCAGCTAGCACGCTAACTTTGGATAGCATGCTTGAGATAGTTTGCTAGCACGCTAATGAGGCTACTAGCTTACTAATCAAATCACTTAGCGTGCTAATTGCCATGACAACATAAAAATCTACAATTTTCTAGATTTGCCTAAACACTATAAACAAGCCTATTACCCTAAGTAAAGGTCTAAACACATTTAAAAACATGTTATATGATATTAGGAACCTAGGAAAAGGTTACGGAGGTTCGAAAATGAGATTTTGGGTGTCGGGGGGCCAGTAAAGCTATGGCTTTATATATGCATGTGATCGTCGTTTCCTGGTTTCCACAAATTTAGGATTTGTTACATTGCTGTTAAGACTTCCGCTAAGTTTTATAACTCTTTCAATAAGTTTTTAATTACTCTGAAATCTATTAATATGTTGACATGTGGATTACTTATCCACACAAGTATTAAGGAGATCTGGATAGAAAGGCTGACTATGACATAGTTAAGTCATATGTGGTTAGGATTTGAGCTTAATTATGCGATTAGGCCGGGCGGTGCCTTAGATTAGGGAAGTGGCAGTCACACTTTAAGCATGGCTATAAAAGAAAAAGTCTCATCATAATCAACACCTTGAGTCTGTCTGAAGCCTTTTGCTACTAGCCATGCTTTATAAATATGCACATTGCCATCCATATCAGTTTTCTTCTTGCCATTTACATCCAACGGTCTTACCACCTTCAGATAAATCAACCAGGTTCCAAACTTGGTTATCATACGTGGATTGCATATCAAAATTCATGGCACTAAGCCATTTATCTGCCTCAGGGCTAAACACAGCCTCCAAATAAGTAGTATGCTCATTTTGATCCATAAGAAACACCTTACTACTATCAGTAATAAGCAATCCAAACCTCTCAGGCTGATGTCTTACCATATCGGACCTACGCGGGCCTTGTGATACATGTGGAGGTTCAACTAGTTCAAGATTTCATTGATAACACACTGGTGGTTGAGTGTTTATTTGTGGTTATTAAACTTATTCAAAACTTACTTTATTCCCATTGTTGTCTTTTGAAATAAACTCCTTTTCCATAAAGACATCATTCCGAGCAACAAACACTTTGTTCTCAGTGGGATTATAATAGTAGTACCTTCTAGTTTCCTTAGGATAACCAATAAATACACACTGGTAGATTTGGGTGATAATGTTTTTTGAGATTTGTCACAGTACGAAAACCTCATGCCCCAAATCTTAAGAAAATACAAACTTGGTCTTTTTCCAGACCACATCTAATATAGTGTTTTATCAACCGCTTTAGAAAGCACACGATTTAGTGTAAACGCAACAATTTCTAAGGCGTAACCCAAAAGGAAATATGAAGATTTGCATGACTCATCATAGATCGAACCATATTCAATAAAGTTTGATTTCTCCTATCATAAACACCATTCCATTGTGGAGTTGCTGGAGGAATTAACTGTGAGACAATCCCACAGTTCTAAGATGATCATCAAATTCTTAGCTCAAATATTCACCACCTCGATCTAGTTGAAGTGCTTTAATAGTTTTACCAAGTTGATTTTGCATTTCCTTATGAAATGTTCGAAACATATAAAAAGATTCACCTTTATGTTTCATGAGATATACATAACCATGTATTCTGAAATCATCAATAAAAGTAATGAAGTACTGATAACCACCTCTAGCCATTGTGTTTATGGGACCACATACATCAATATGTATTAGATCCAATAAATCATTTGCCCTTTCACTATGTGCAGTAAAGGGAGTGTTTTTCATCTTGCCTAGTAAACAAGATACACATGTTTCACATGATTCAAAATCAAATGAATCTAAAATTCCATCTTTATGGAGTTTAGAGATGCGTTTCTCATTTATGTGGCCAAGACTACAATACCAAAGGTAGGTTTGACTCAAATCATTTTACTTGAATCTCTTTGTATTTACGTTAAGAATATGAGTATCTGTGGACCTTTTCGTATTTAGAATATAAAAAACATCACACAAATCAACATTCACATAGAAAACGTCTTTATGAGAAATTGAGCATTAATTATTCACAATAATGAAACTAAAACCATCCAAATCCAAACATGATACTAAAATGATATTTTTGCTCAAGGTAGGGACATAATAACAATTATTTAAAACTAAAACAGGTTCATAAGGCAATAGGAAAAAAAAATTATAGGAAAAAATTTATAATGATCTTTTGGGTAGACTTCTTCTTTTTCCATTATAATATAAATTTATAATTTGATTTAAAAAATAAAAAAATTGTTGGGTTTGTAATTTATAAAACTAATTAACCTAGAAAAGTAAATAAGGCAATAGGAAAAAATTTATCACGAATCAACAAAAAACTAAATGCTTAACCAAAGAGAAACATAGAGACTCCATTCAAAAGCTAATTTAGTCACCCAATAACTCAACCAACAAAAAAATAAAAAAAATCTAACAAAAAAAAACTCAACCAATATCGATATCTCATAGGATTCAAATTCTCAAATCCAAACATAATGAAGCTTAACATCTAAACCAATCGAAAAGACTTGTAATTGAGAATTATACCCAAAGAACTTGTAGAGTTTTGGTTCAAACTCCATGTCCTAATTTGATTACGAATTAGTGTTTTAGTTAGTGTTTAATTAATGAGTTTGTATTTTAATAGGACTAATTTGATTATTTTCAAACAAGAATGGTAGTATTTGTGTTTGAGTGGGATTGTGAGTTAGAATTTGTGATGAATTAGGAGTCGTGAGGACCTAATATGTTAGAATTATGTGTGCTTCGAGCGTGCACCGGTGGTGGTGCATCACGTTAGGTGTAACAACCCTAAATATTTTATTTTCTATTAATGACATGTATATTTCTTATCTATATATGTGTTGCACAAATAGTTGTCTTTCATTGTCGATTTTACGAGTGAGGGTTTTGTCAAGACCCAAC
Source organism: Stephania cephalantha (assembly GCA_039657325.1). Taxonomy (NCBI): domain Eukaryota; kingdom Viridiplantae; phylum Streptophyta; class Magnoliopsida; order Ranunculales; family Menispermaceae; genus Stephania; species Stephania cephalantha. The sequence goes on along the minus strand of CM077570.1, from coordinate 34,165,129 downwards.
TCACTAAGTCCTGAATTAGCCTAATAACTCTAATTAGGAACCCAATCCATTCAATTAACTTTGACCTCAAAATACCTTTGTGTTTAAATCCTTAATGTGCTTTAAAAGAAAATTTAAATCATCAACTGACCTCAAGTCTTAATTTATTTCACTTGGAGCAAATTCTAAAATCATACGGAATGTCTTCCATATTTTATAAAAATTTCGGCAATACTTCCCTTAAAGGTGGCCTGCCGAAAAATCCACCTTATGGACAATAGAATGGGGGGAGGTCTAGAAGGACTCATAATTCCTCACAATTCACAATATATATTAGTCTTAATCTATAATTTTATTTCAAACCTCAAATCCTTATTACAGTTTTCACAATTTCCAAAACTAATGAAAACTACAACCTAACCTCAATTTACATATAAATGAACCACAAACAACATCAAGGCTTACTCAAAACCAATTTGGAAAGCTCTCATAACCTTTCAAAGGTGTTTCACACCATACACTTACCCCAATGCCAAAAAACAATATATAAGAATGCTTTACAACAAGAAGAATTAACTTTAAACTTTAAAGTATTCACCAAAAATCTTCAAGTCTTGTTTGTTCTTCCTTATCTTCACAAAGAACCTGACATCATAAAAAATAACTCAAAGATGTCAAGTAAGTAAACTCCTAGACTACTCTATACTCCTGCAAATGTTATTCTGAATACATGGAGACATGTTGTTGTATTCCCAAATAACAACAAATTTATATAACAACGTGAAATCCTTTTATTAATATTCAAGGTTTACAAACATGTTGCCCGACCTAAGAATGAATGTTAAGTAGTAATAAAAGTCCAATGCATGCTACCGTTACTCATATCTAGTCTTTTTCACCAAGACGGGATACCTAGTCTCATCTAGATTTACTCGGACCTAGTCTCTTTAACCTAGGCAAGATACCTCATCGAGAGCGAACATGACAATGTGACCCGTATGTCATGTAAGCATGATGAGTCTTTATTTATGCATTTTTATATATGGAGTTTATCATGGAAATGCAATATAAAACTTTTTTTTATGGTCTTAAACACTTACTTTTTTGAGTTTTATAGGTCATTTGAAGGAATACGAGTGTTTCAGACAATTTCGGGGGCAAAGTCAAGCTTAAATTCGAAAAGTCAGCTAGAGAAGTGCAGGAAAATACACACAAGGCACCAGAAATACACACACGACGCCATATTTTGTACTGGGGCATAACCCACGATGCCAGATTTGAATTTTAACAACTTGCTTCATCGACTAATTCTTTTCATCCCATGCTGTCCCTAAAGCCGTCCCTTAATAACCACGACGTCAATGATGGCTCTAAACTCGCATAATAAAAGTTTTGAGTATTTTTAGAAGGTTCTTATTCCTGAGAGTTGCTATTCTTGTACCCAAGCACACCTATATAAAGGAGACGTCTCAATGGATGAAAATAAATTGCATTCAGATTGATTTAAGAGTAAAGCAAGGTATATTATCCATGTCCTGCTATGTTATTTAATACCTAGGTTGGGGATGAAGCTCTCTAGCTAGCAGTAGGTTTATTTTCATGTCTTGTTGAGGTTTTCTTTAATAATAGTTTTTGTTTATGTTCTTTATCTTTATCTTATGGGTTTTAGTGATGTTTCAATGGTAGTTTAGAGTTTGTAAGTTCATTGCAAATCTCTAAGCTAAATCCATTGACCTGCTATCAATTAGGTTGAGTTCGTGATACCAACCAAGTTGAGAAGCGGCAATCACTTATAATAAGAAACTTGACACACTTATTGTTCTAGGTGAATAGCATCGAGAACTAGATTAAATCTTAAGAGCGCTTGCCCAAGGTTACCTAAGGGTAGATGTTTCCACATAGCGGTTAATGCTACTCATGTGCTAAATCTTGAGAGCGGTTGCCCAAGGTTGTACGGTGGAGTAGGATAAGTATTTAGAGAACAGTTGCCATATCTATTGAGAATAGGGGGATTAAGGTATTGATGACCCCAATACCCATAGCTTATATAGGGAAATGACACTTATCGAGCATGCACAATAATCTCCTGTATTTTACTATTAACTTGTAGTAGTGGTAAATGAGATATCGTCTCCACATGGATTTTTGAAATCTCCAAGAAAAGTAATTTGTTTTTTGTTTTAATCAATTTAGTTAATCTAATTAAATGAGAATTAAAATATTAAATAACTAAAAACTATAAATAATAACTTAATTAATCAAACTAACTAAACTAATTCAAACAACTCAAATGCAAACTTAAAATAAACAATATTGAAATTGTATTCAATATAAATAAACAAACATCTAAACAAACCCCCACTAAATAATATAATATATATTTGGATTACTTTCAAACATTAGAACATAATATCAATTCATACTATAGTTATAATTATTTTATATGGAATATGAGAATCATTAAACCCGACTTCATAATAAGTTGATAACCTTTAGCCAGCCACGAATTTTCCTTAATTCAATAGAAATGCCACATTTTTATCATTGTAAATCTACCCATTAGATAATACACAACATCATAGAAACAAGATAGCATTAAGTTCAGTAAAAATCATGCTTAATCTAAGCCAATATTACTGAAGTCGCATAATAAACAACTTAGAACACAATTACCTAGAATATCCACTCAGGAAATGCCCTATAGATTAATATTAGTTACTACTTCTATAATTGTTGTCATTACCTAAAGACATAAATTCAGAATCATAATATCACATAACACATACTAATCTCCTCTAGCTGTAATACGCAAAAAAAACTTGTTAACTATGTGATTGGTGTGTATGAATAGATTTAAAGCATTAAGCACATGTTTCATTAATTATAACTATCTAGCAATCCAAAATATACTACATTGTCTAGGGTTTGTTTAGATTGATAGACTACTCACTCATGCTGAAAATAAACAATGCATAAATATAATTAAAAGATACAATGAATAAATAAACACCTTAATGTAAATCAAAGCTCAAAGTATCTTCAAACATATACAATAAATCTAATGTAGAGTAAAATAAAAGCAAAAAGAAAGAATTAGGAGAGTTATTTCGAAGCTCTCTAGTCTTTTTTTTATAGTCTCCCTACGTATACATATCTTAGATAAACTCAGATTTTTCATACTAATCTAAAAAAACCCGTAGCAGAACAATTACATAAAATGAACGTAGCAGAAATGAGGATGCTTAGGTGGTTGTGTGGTAAAACTCGTAAATATAGAATAAGAAATATAGAAATTCAAAGACAAGTAGGAGTAGCACAAATTGATACAATGATAAGGGAAGGGCGGTTGAGTGGTTTGGTTACCCGCAAATACGACCTACAAATGCCCCAACTAGAAAACTTGACTCAATAGAAACTGTAGAAATTCGACGAGGTAGGGGCAGACCAAAGTTAACATGGGATGCATTAATTAGGAGGGATTTGAATGGTTTGAAAAGCTCACCATCAATTGCACTTAATCGAGCACAATGGAAAAGTTTGATCCATATAGCCGACCCCAGTTAATTTGGGACCGAGGCTATGTTGTTGTTGTTATTGTTGTTGTAATCTAAAAAAACCCGTAAACGACTTCAACGATTTCTCAGCGATTCCTAACTTATACACAAGTCGTTGAGTAAATAACTGAGTTTAGCTTTCAGTGCTCCACCGATTCAGCTAGCGATTTATTGTTCATTCTTCAACTCGCTGTGGATTCGCTGACTTTTTTCTACTACTGATTCTGATGGAGATTCCTAGTGTTATTTCAAATCGCTGGCTAATCGGTGGTGTATTTTTCTAGTTGACTGTTTTTGTTTTTTTCTCTTTTCTTCCATTTCTTCATTTTCCTATTTAAAACCTTAAATCACAAAAACAAGGGAATACCTAGTGTAATATCATCATTTATGCCTAAAATCAGCTAAATTACACTATAAAATGTGTCTAATTATTGACTTGTCAAATACCCCCAAACTCAGCACTTTGCTGTCTCGACCAAATGAATACTCTAAATCATATTCTCTTTTCATTCTTATATGCTAATTTCAATCTTAATTCATTTTAACTTCAAATAAATTTTAAATAGAAGTGATTTTCAAATGAAAATATATATTACCCACAAGTAAATAAAATGATGATAGAATAGAATGATTTAGTCAAATCAAAACATCCCTTAATGATAACTCAACCTCCTCATGTAACACTTTTTAGAATTTTAAATTCATTGCCAAGGCTAGTGCACAACATAGGTTTTCTCAATTTTCTCTGACAAGCATCAAGCTTATAATAACCAATATAAAATCTCAAAACACAAAAACTACTAGATTAATTTCAATTTTAGAAAATATTTTATAATGGTACTACAATCAAAATCAATAGGGATTTTGCCAAGATACCAATGAATATGTCTTTTAAAATATATTAGATTAAGAAATACTTCATTAACTCAGCTTCAAGTACTCGAGTCAAATCTTTTCTTTTAAAGAGTTTAAGAACATCCATCTTTTTTGTCTCTCATTCTTTTTTTCTACTCCATTCTAATTATTATTATTTAATTTATTTAACATATTTCTTTTACTTTTTACTTTAACTTTTGAGTCCCTGCTCCATTTCCTTTGGACATTCTCACCTTTTTCCCACTATAGATTCCCTACTCCATTTCTTTTGGAATCTATAGGACTCTCTCCCTATATTTTTTTTATGAAATCTTGTTAACACTTCTCACTGTTCACTAAAATTGAAGAAAGTATTCTTTCCAACTTATAGAAATTCATCGGTTTCTAACCTTTTTCTTTTTTCAATTGTGGCATAATAGTTTATATATATATACTGTAAAAATTCTTAATCAATGGCTTTTGTATTATAAGATTCTTAGATATCTATCTTGTTCATCTTGCACTATTGTTTCGATTTACTACCCATTATCATGACTAACACAAGGCATTCAATTAAGTATACACATCAACTAGTAAAAGTTAATAAAAAAAGGTATACAATTTATTCATTCTACCATAAAACCCCTTAGGTAGTAAAATATTACTTCAATTTAAGATCTATTATATATTCATTTTCATTCTTTCCCTAACTAAAAATAAAAAAAGAAATTCATACTTGATTTTGGAAGAAATTTGAAAAATCTCATCAACTCACTTGAATATCAGATTAAAAGTAATTCTAAATTTTTCTTCTACCTTTTTTTCCTTTTATTTCCATCAATGTCATATTTCACCTAAAATACCCCCAAACTTATTGTAAACATTGTTCTCAAGGTTTAAAACTAAAGTCCGGTTTACAACATAACAAACATACCATGTGAAGCACATAAGAATTGTTAAAATCATAAATTTGGACAATCAAGAATTAATTAAATTTAAAAGTATAATAAGACATAGTGCATAAAAAACTAATGAATAAACATCACCATTATATAACAAGTGAATTAGTTATCATAACCAAACACTAAATAGAATGTACCACATAGTATATTGCCATAAACATAAAGTATCATCAATAAACACAAAGTGTATAACCACTACCGACATTACTTAGAGAAATTCTCACAGAATCATGCAGAGACAACAACAACAACAACAACATAGCCTCAGAATCATGCAGAGACAAAGAAATTAAAGTGGAATAAGGGAATCAATGTAAGCATCCTGAAGTCACGTCGTCATCATCCTTCGCTGGATCAATCCTATGGGACTGGTAGCTTTAAGCGGGGTTATAGAGGTGGTATTCATGATCTGGCAATGTCGGAACATCAATATTACTGCTAAGTGGTAATCTCATCTATGTAGATGGTACATGAACCTATGCGCCTCCTTGATGTCTATTTCGTCTGGACATCATACGCTATATTCTGTGGATGCTCCTTGCTAATGCTCTATGATTTTCAAACACCAGGTCTTGACTATGGAGAGTGGTCATTTGATTGTGCAAAATAGTGCCCATAAAGCCAACTCTGATTCATCCATGTATAATCCGTCATAATCCCTAGCGGGCTACTCCATGTTTGGATCATTTCTAGATTCCGACATCTCTTCCGAGATTCTCCTCGCGTCGTCTTTGATTTTCCTTTTCTGCTTGATTTGTCTTCTAGTTACCTCTACCCTTTCTCTCTCATCCTCTGTGTCATTATAACCATTCACTCTTCCATATATCTCTTTAACCTTATCAGTGATGGTTTTCTCCAGTAAAACATCCATGTCGAGGCCTACCATGTTTACTTGGTCTATCCTACAAAAGGCCATAATCATCAAAGGGAAAGGAAGAACATCATTCTTTTTGGTGGGTGATGGCTCCCTAATTGATTCATAAATGATTTTTTCCAACATCTAAGTATCCCATCCCCATAACAATGTGGTAAAGTAGGGCTGCCTTATAGCTTACTTCCTCATAATACTACGGGCTCAGCTGTAGGCTGACATTGATGAAATAACTCAAAGCTTTAGTGGCTTTCCTAAAAGATTTTGTGGTTATGTGCTTAGGATACTCCTCCATATAAAAAATAAATCCATCTCCATGGATTGCCTCTAAACCTCCCCTTATTATCTCGGTGGGGAAATGATACTTAATTCCATATTCGAGTTTAGGGTACTCGTCGTTTTGTTTTTGGTGAAACTCTAGTAATACAAAATACCGGTTTATTCTTGCTGTGGAATAGACCACTGTCCTTCCTTGAACTCGAGTTTCGATCTTACTTTCACTTCCATGTCCAAATCACGTGTCGTGTGTGCCAAATATAACGCGCAATCGAGTTACAAACCATAAGAGCACAGTAGTGGTAAATACAGGGTCGAATCCACAGGACTTGAGTTTTACTCTAAGTTAACTAAAAATGGGGGGTTTTAGAAAGTTTGAAGAAACACATAATTAAACTAGCAAAAATGAAAAATTCACAAAAGATGATATCAATGAGAGAAAATACCTAAGTCTACGGTTCCACAAGCAAGAATCAAGATTCAATGGCATATCATGGTACTTTCCCAAAAAATTATTAATTCAAATTCTCCTAGATTAGCTATAGAAAATTGACATACGCCATAAATTCCTAATCCCCCTAATCTCGATAATCAGGACGTACACCACTAACTATTTCTCTAATTAATGCATAACCCTAGACATACGCCAATCAGGTTTAACACACTAACCGCAATAATAAGGATCTATAGGAATACAAATCCTAAATAACCGAATCGCGTCCACTTCTGGTTTAACCTAGATTCAATTGTTGCACACTCAAGAACCGAAAGGTTTTTACGACAAACGGGTGAGTGTTCGTCACTTTATTGGTCCAAAAGTACAATTACTGATACAATCAGTCTAAACAACTATAGATTGTCCACCTAAAAGCATGCAATGGCTATATACATACGCTAGATCTAAACCATATTCCTTAAAATCAACAACAATAAAATAGGAGAAATTAAATTAAATAAAATAAAAATCATAGATCTCACAAGTTATATCATGAATCAAGAATCCCACTTGTTTCCCCTCCGTATTAGGCGAAAATTGGTTTAGCCGGACATGGTCTTCACAATCACTAAGGAAGAAAAGATGTGTGGCGGCTCCCAAACCATGAAAGTCGACTCCTCTAATGAATACCCTTGTTCCTAATATGAAAAACAACTAAAAATTGCTCTCTAGAGGTGAGAGAAACTAATTTTGGGGGTTGGTCTCGTAACACGTGCGCCGAGGAGCATCTATGGCTGCTTTTTGGCTAAAAAATGGGTTTTGGACACTTGGCAACGTGTGATAGGCCCAGTTCCTGTTGAGGCGCCGACATGGCACATCGGATTTGCTAATTGATCAAGAAATGTGGAGGACTCTGGGGCACGAATGACGCGACACGTGTCAGGCATGAAAAGGTTGGTTAAGTTCCACCCAAATCAGCGAATAATGTGGGATAATGTGCATGATGACATCCCGAGGAAAATAAAGAGGCAACCGCTTAGATGAATCAATAAGTGTTGGGACGCTGACATGTGGATGTATTTGTTGCGAAAATCTGCTGGTGACATGCTTTGGACGGGTAGGCCTCTACCATGCCACCGGCAATGGTAAGGGAAATCGCACACATGATGCGTGTTTGAGAGAGAGTGTAACACGGATCATCTTGGAATCCAACGTAGAACTAAGCTTGACTTAAATGTGTCACTCCTTGCATCATTTGGTCCGCTCTCTCCTATTCCACCCACCGCGCATCACGTAACTCGAGGCAAAATCATTTGGCATCTGATCACTGCATTAAATTACTCCATTTTGAGTATTTTTCGCCTCGGATTCAACCGCGCACTCCGTTTCACCTAAAAACGACCAATAACTATAATTAAATATATATTTTAGAGACTTTGCACATTAAACACACTAAAATAATTTAATAAAAGTCTATAAATACCAACTTATCAAATACCCCCAAACTTAAGACTTTGCACGTCCCGAGCAAAGGTGTAAATGACAACATAAACTAAACTAATCCTATACCTGATTCAAAATTCATGGAGTCCCTTTGATTTACATAGCTGCCAAGTTAATCACGCAACTCAAAATTTTTTGGAGTTATGATATGTCAAGACCCGCAACCCAAACACAATTAAGATCACACTTTAAAGACGTAGATTCAGTCAAGACAAAGGCCATAAACTACTCATGAGTTTTCTTGGTCCATATATTCAAGCACGCAAGTTTAAAATCTCACTTAATCTAGTGAAAGCACTCGAGCTAAATCTTTTATTTGAGGAGTTTTCATAACTTTTGCCTTTATTCATTTTATATTATCTTTTTTTTTCCACATTTTTTCAAGTAATACGGTCCCTGCTACATTTCTAGTGGACTGCTTTTCTCGCTTTTTCCACGACAAGATTCCCTGCTCCATTTCCTATGGAAACCTATGGGACTCTGTACACTTAGAAAACTCCTGTTAGCCCTTCTTACTTCCACTATGATCAAGCAAATTCCCCAATGTGGGTCAAAATACTACCACTTGCATAAGTTTGACCGTCTACTCCCTTTTGTTATCTAGCACAAAGCTTAACCATCAACTAAGTCCCTAATCATGAAATCATAAAAATGCTGAACTATGAACTCGATTGAGTGTTTCTCCTAATTTTCCCTAAGTTTCAAGTCAAAAAGGCAACCATAATGTACTCATCCCCAACCAAAGGCATGAAACAAAGTCTCGGGTGACTCTAAATGCAACTTATGACACTATGTAAGGCCTAAATGCAAGAACAAACATAGATAGACACATGTCTACTACTAATAATAAAAAACTATACTAAATGCATGCATGAAAATGTATCATATCCAAGTGAAATGGAGGATAAAATTATCGATGATAAGGAAAGAGAAATGGAAAGATACGAGAATGAGAATAACACCACCATTACCATCCGATAATCGCATAATTTTAAAAAATTTAACGATCATACCTGTGATGTTTAGCAAGAAAATCCATTCAACACAATCCACAATCCTTAAAATACCCCCAAACTTATTCCGAACCTTGTCCCCAAGGCTCAAAATAAGTCAAGAGGTCCACACGTAGAAAACAAACAAGAGGGGTGAAAGAACATGATAGATATAGGAAGAAGGAAATGATATGAGTTCATGCATAAGAATAAAAAAATATTAAAATGAATAAATAAAATAATACTTATCAAAATTTGGGCTGCCTCCCAATAACGCTTTTGTTTAAAGTTGTTGGTTCAACTTGGTTTGAGTCAATCAATCAGGTAATGGCTTCAGCTTAAGTGTGGGAGCTTTAACCAAGGAAGGAGAAAGTTTGGAGTCAGCAGTAAGCAAATCCAAATAACATACATTTGGGGGTAGGGGTAGGAATGAATTCAACACTAAAACAACATCCTCGACATCAGTATCGAGAACACTCTGGTGGACATGAGTAGTGTAGAAATGATTCTCTAACACTACTTTCACCTCATCATCACTACTCGTGAGCAAAGCCTGCTCAATGAATGGATCCATACAGTCCATGGTACATACCATAGAAGACATGTCACTGGGGTATCACATCGCATCATAGATGTTAAATTTGATGACTTCATGGTCAAACTCCATGGTAAAAGATCCATCATCAACATCTATCGTCTGTCTTCGCCGTCTTAAAGAATGGGTCCAAGTAGCACTGACGAAACATTGGGGAATGGTTCCTCCTTCGTATCTACAATGTAGAAGTCAACAAGAAACATAAACTCATTCACTTGAACTAGAACGTCCTCGAGAACACCAAAGGGTCCGAGTAATTGAATGGTTTGTCAACTAAATGACAATACTAGCCTCCTCAATGGGCTTGCATTCAATGTCTCATAAATAGACAATGGCATGACATTAATGGAAGCGCCAAGGTCACACATAGCCCTCTGAATGCTTACATCACCTATAGCACGAGACACTTAGAACATCCTAGGATCATTGCACTTAAGAGGCAACTTCTTCTATAGGATAATCGTGACGGTTTTTCCCATTTGGACTTTTTCGTTGCCTTTTAGTTTCCCATTGTTAGTGCATAAATCCTTAAGAAACTTTACATACCTAGAGACTTGCTTCAGAGCGTTAAGGAGTGGAATATTGATTTCCACTCGTCGAAAGATCTCGAGAATTTCTTTCACATCCTCCTTTTTCTTATCTAGATGAGTCATTTTGGAAAAAGAGGTTTGACCTTTAACGTGGGCGGTGCTTCTTTTTAGTAGTTACCATCTGTTTAGGGACACACGAAGTCATTACTAACTCGTGCTCTTCCTCATTTGCCTGGTTTTTGGCATCAGATGAGCCATTATTCCTTTTGGGTCCTCCCTTTTGAGTAGTCACCATCTGTTTAGGGATAAACGAAGTTACTACTAACTCGTGCTTTTCCTCATTTGCCTGGTCTTTGGCATCAGATGCCATTGTTCCTTTTGGGTCCCTCTAGCTCTTTGCCGCTTCTGAGTGTAATTGGGTTAGCACTCGCTTTAGGATTTGGGTAAGGTTGCGAAGGAAACTTTCCCTTATCCTCGAGACGTCCCAATTGTTGTATCATTTGGTCCATTTGAACCCGAAGGGTTCGGACCGTCGATTTGGTTTCACTAAAAGATTTCTCAGTGGTAGCCTTAGATTGGGCAATCTCACTCATAAATTGGCTCTGTTGAGCCACAAGAGCTTTGCCATATCCTCAAGTGAAGAGGAATTATTGGAGGGTGAAGGCAACGGTTGACCTCTCGGGACGAAGTAGTTCTGATTTTGAGGCCCGTAACTGAAGTTCGGGTTGTTCTTCGCCGTTGCATGATTATATTTATTCCTAAATGGGACTCTTGGTGGTCCCTAGAACTGATTACCCATGGCATTGGCCTGTTGATTGTCATCAAAGAGAGTAGGACATTCAGTAGTTGCATGATTAGTGGCGGTACAAATGCCACAAGCTTTGACTTGCACTTTGCCAGAGGAGAGGAGACGCTCCATCATGGAAGTCAGTTGGTCAATTTTTTGGTCAGTAGAACTCGAGACACTCCCTATAGACAGACTTCGATAAGCAGTAGCATTAAGATCACCATAAAGGCGTGACTGCTGTGCGATGTCCTCATACAGTTGCTTCATTTGGGCCAGAGCTTTATCTCAAATGTGACCCCCACACGCATTAAAAATCATGCGTTGTTCTATGGGAGACATGCCAACATAGAAGAAACGAGCTATAGCCTTCTCATATTGGCCATGCTGCGAGCAACTAACAATAAATCGCTTATAGCGATCCCAATATGCACCAAATGATTCATCGACTTCATTTTAATACTACATATATCCTTAATGAGCTGAACAACTCTATCATAAGGGAAGTATTCATTTAAAAAACGCAGTTATCATCTCATTCCAAGAGTTAATGCAGCCAGGCGAAAGGTAGAAAATCCATTCCTTTGCTTTGTCCTTAGGGCAAAATGGAAAAGATCTAAGCTTAACTGTGTCCTTATCCGCATTGGAGGGTTTCATTGACTTGTAGTTAGTCTGAAATTCCTTCAGGAAAGTAACAGGGTCTTCATTCTAGACACCATGAAAGGATGGTAAGAGATGAATAAATCCAGACCTCAACTAAAAATCTTTGGTATTATTCGAATAGTTGATGTAGAGGGTTTCTTGCGCCAAAAGAGCCTGAAGCTCTTGATTGGCGTGCACTATTAGTGATTTGGCAATTTTTAGCCAGGTTCAAAGGATTTTAGCCTTTTTGTTACCTAAGTTAGGTCTCTCTAATCCACCTATGAAATGTTCTTTCCGGTTCAGGATCGAAAGGTAACAGTAAACCAACATATTTTTACCGAGTGAGATGTGGTAGCATAAAACTAAGAAAAAAAAAGAAAACTAAACTAAGAGTAAGGACTAAGTCCCCGCCAGCGGCTGCAAAATTTGATCACGTGTCGTGCGTGCCAAATATTACTCGTAATAGAGTTACCAACCACGAGGGTGTAGAAGTGGTAAATATAGGGTCGAATCCACAAAACTTGAGTTTTACTCTAAGTTGACTAAAAATGGGAGTGTTTTAGAAAGTTTGAAGAAACACTTAATCAAACTAGCAAAAATGAAAAATTCACAAAAGATGATATCAATGAGAGAAAATATCTAAGTCTATGGTTCCACAAGCAAGAATAATGATTCAATGGCATATCATGGTCCTCAATCTTCCCCAAAAAATTATTAATTCAAATTCTCCTAAATTAGCTATAGAAAATCGACATCCGCCATAAATTCTTAATCCCCCTAATCTCGGTAGTCAGGACATCTGCCACTAACTATTTCCCTAATTAATGCATAACCCTAGACACCCGCCAATCAGGTATAACACACTAACTGCAATAATAAGGATATGTGGGAATACTAATCCTAAATAACTGAATCGCGCCCGCTTCTAAGATTCAATTGTTGCACACTCAAGAACCAAAAGGTATTTACAGCAAACGGGTGAGTCTTCGTCACTTTATTGGTCAAAAAGTACAATTACAGATACAATCAGGCCAAATAACTATAGATTGTCCACCTAAAAGCATGCAATTACTATATACATACCCTATATTTAAACTATATTCCTTAAAACCAACAATAATGAAATATGAGAAATTATATTAAATTAAATAAAAATCATAGATCTCAAAAGTTATGCCATGAATCAAGAATCCCACTTGTTTCCTCTCCGACCTAGGCAAAGTTTGGTTTAGTCGGACATGGTCTTCACAATCACCAAGGAAGAAAAGATGTGTGGTGGCTCCAAAACCATGAAAGTCGACTCCTCTAATGAATACCCTAGTTCATAATATGAAAAACCACTAAAAATTGCTCTCTGGAGGTAAAAGAAACTAATTTTGGGGTTCTCTCGTAGCACGTACGTCGAGGAGCATTTATGGCTGATTTTTGGCTTAAAAATAAGTTCTGGACACTTGGCAGCGTGTGATAGGCCCGTTTAACTTGAACACGCTACGTGGCGGCATCTAGTTGGTCAAGAAACGTGGATGAGACTCTGTGCACAAATTGCTGGTTGACACGCAGAGGCATGATAGGAGGTTGGTTGTTTCGTTCCACTCGAGCGAATAAATGCGATAATGTGCTGCACGCATCCCGAGGAAAATCAATAGGCAACTATAGGTGAGAAGCTGCTGGTGAGCTGGACGCTAACGACATGTCGACGTATCTACTACTAACGCGTGGCTGTGCTTTGGCGAGTTGGGTGAATCAACGACTGTCACATGGCAGTGAACCAGAAATCGCACACATTGTGCGAATGTGTGGGAGAGAGTGTAATGCGAATCTCGAGTCAATCCAACAACAGTTCAACTTAAGTGACTTAACTGTGTCACTCCCTGCGTCACTTGGTCTGCTATCTCCTATTCTACCCACCGCGCAACACGTAACTCGAGGCAAATCATTTGGAGTCTGATCACTGCATGTAAGTACTCCATTTTGAGTATTTTTTCACCCCGGATTCAACTGCGCACTTTGTTTCACCTGAAAATAATAAATAAATATAATTAAATATATAATTTAGAGACTTTCCACATTAAACACACTAAAATAAACTAATAAAAGTCTATAAATACCAACTTATCAGCCATTCCAGAAAGAGATTGCTTGGCCATGCACTTGAAAAGTAATTGCCTTGTCGAGACTATCCATAACAGCTTGCCAAATGGCTAAGAAAGGTTGTCTTAATATCAATGGAGGATTTTCGTTGATAAACTGTGGCATAACCAAAAAGTATGTGGGAATAATATAATTGTCAATTTGAATAGGTACATTAGTAACCACACCTATCAGTTTTACTGAATATCCATTTAGTAGAGCAACTTTTTTGGAAGCAAGTACATCCAATTCAAGTTGAGTGTGAAGGAAAAAATGAATTGGCATGTAGTTTTCTCTAGAGCCCTATCATAAATATCCTGGATCATCGAGCTTGATAATAGTTGGATTCTTCTTTTTCTTTTTCTTTTTTTTAGTAGATTTAGGTTCCCTCATGTTATTATTCTCAACATTGTTTGATTGCTTAACCCTTCATTCTTGGGTTATTGTCTGTTGATTAGAAGTATCTTCACCTTGCTTGTTCATGGTCTTAGCATTTCCATCATCCATTGTTACTGCATTAATAGCATATATTTCAGCTTCAAAATGACTTACTTCTAAAGATTCTTTATCCTTAGTTTGTTTATTATCGAATTCATCAGAGTTTCTATATATATCTTCAACATTAAAATGAAAAGTGACAATTTTATTTTCAAACTCTATAGACATTGTTCCTTCAAAGATATCTAGCCTCGTTTTAGTTGTTTTAATGAACGGTCTTCCTAAAAGTATAGATTGGGGTTTAGACGATATTGAGTCTCCCATTTCCATGTCATATAAGTCACTAGAAAATATTAAGTCGTTTACTTTGACTAAGGCATCTTCTAGCAAACAATAGGGTTTAATAACGGTGTTGTCAGCTAAAGTAAGGTTAATACGTGTATTGGTCAATGAACCTATTTTCATTGACTCATATATCTTGAGTGACATAACATTTATTGACGCTCAAAGATCACACATAGCAAAATATATTAAAGAAGTTCCTATTATGATAGGAATTCCAAACACCCGTAGGTTAGAACATTTCTCAAAAATTTTCTTTTTAATTAAAACAAAAACTTTTTGTCATAAGTTTTCCTTATATTCTTCTAAAAACATGTATTTTGGTTCAAATAATTCTTTCAAAATTTCATAATGATTAGAAATTTGCATAATTGATTCCATCAATGGTTTATTGATTTTTATTTTCCTAAATGACTTAAGGATGTTTTCATTGATTTCTTTCTCCCTAGCATTAGTTAATCGTTGTGGAACGGTATAATATGAACACATATCTTCATTCAAATTATCAGAAATCTTATCGTGTTTATCCTTATCAATTAATCCTGACTTTTGTAAAGGTTTTTCCTATGCTTCGACACAGGCTAAATACTATGGGTACAACCTTCTAGGAAAATGTGTGTATTTCAATTGTTTAGCCATCCATTCGCTATTAGGAATGACATTAGCCACCATTTCTTCTTCTTCTTTTTCTTCTTCTTCTTATTTTTCTTCTTCTCCTTCTTCTTATTCTTCTTATTCTTCTTCTTATTCTTCTTATTATTATTCTTCTTCTTCTTTAATAGTCTTGTAAACCTTCTTTTTATTAATTTGTTTAGGTGTCTTACCAATTATAGTTGTGTCCTTTTTTATTACTGAATATAGCATTAACTTATGCTTGATTAGCAAGAGCAACATTGGTTTGAGTATGTGCTTTAGCTTGACTACTCTGTTGAGTACTTAACCTATTTATTTGTAAATTTATTTGACTTAACTAGTTTTTCAATTCATTAATGTTAGTGTCAGTCTTAATTTGGTTTTGAGAAATCTGTTTAAAGTTTTGTTGACTTTGATTCATAAATTTATGTAGTGTTTGCTTTAAATTTGGATTTATAGATTGAGTATTTTGTTTGCGGTTGTTGATTAGGTGCTTGTTTTATATGAGCTCTTGGCCTATAAGTGTTATAATTTTGATTTTGAGGACTATAAGTAAGATTTGGATTTGGACTTCTAGGATAATAAGCATTATTAATATATTTATTTCTGGGTGGTCCAGAAAATTGATTCATCATTGCATTAACCTTTTCAGTATTTTCTTCTTGTAGAGTAGGATACGCATCCGTAGGATGTGTAACCTCATTATATAATCCATAAGCATTAACTTGATTAGATTTATAATTAGCTAATAGTTTAACCATCTTAGATAATTTATCAATTTAATCATCGGTTGCATTATTTTTCTTACCATCCACTTCATATAGTTTCTTTCTCGAGGATTCAACCTTTTAACCATATTGCTTAGATTGTTTTGTCATTTTATTAATTGGTTCTTTCGTTAGAGTATGTGTTTTTTTCAAAAAAAGATCCACCACATTATATGTATAGTAGTCTTTTTTCAAAATGATTGAGTTCTTCATAAAAATATTCTAATAAAGCTTTTTGAGTATATCCATGTTATAGACAAGAAGAAATTAGTCTTGAAAATCTATCCCAAATTTTATTAGAGTTTTCATCATCTTTCATCTTAGCAACTGTGATTTGCTTTCCATAGGAACTAATTTTTCTAGCAGGCATATATTAATCTAGGAAAGCTTCCAACATTTGAGTCCATATAGGTATCGAATCTTGTGGAAGATAGAACAGCCAATCATGTGCTTGATCTTTCAATGCGAAAGGAAAAACTTTAAGTTTGACTTGTTCTAAAGTTCATTCTTTCCATTCATTCCATTAACTTTAAGTTGATAATCCCTTATGAATTTTTGTGGGTCTTCATTGTCGTTACTGTAGAAGGTAGGTAAGGCACTAATATATCCAGATCTAAGCTATAATTCAGGAAATCCATCGGTGTATGCTATACACATAGGCTTATGTGCTGTAACATTTTGATTTGTTTGTCTAAAAGTGAGTTCTCTATTATCATTATTATTGATAACTCTATCATCATCATTATTATTAATGACATTGTCATTAATATCATTATTATTGCCTTCCATCCTATTAGTTAAATTTTCCCTAAGTTGTTGTTGTCTTAAACTCCGATTAAAAGTTCTATCTATTTAAGGATCAAACAGATGTAAAGATCTCGTTGAATTAAAATGATGAAGTGTGTAAACCATACAACGTCTAGAATTCTTTAAAATTATCTAAAAATCCATAGCAATGACGTAAAAATTGACACGTGTCAAGCGTGCACAATAATTTATCGTATTTCATTATTAACTTATAGTAGTGGTAAATGGGATATCGTCTCACATGGATTTTCAAAAAGTTCAAAGAAAAGTAATTTTTTTCTTATTTTTATCAATTTAGTTAATTTAATTAAACGAGAATTAATGTATTAAATAATTGAAAACTATAAATACTAACTTAATTAATCAAACTAACTAAACTAATTTAAACAACTCAAATGCAAATTGAAAATAAACAATATTTAAATCCAATTCAATAAAAATAAATAAATATCTAAACAAACCCCAACTAAACAATATAATATATATTTGGATTACTTTCAAACACTAGAACATAATATCAATTCATACTATTGTTATAGTTATTTCATATGGAATCTTAGAATCATTAAACCCTACTTCATAATAGGTTGATAGCTTTTAGCTAGCCACTGATTTTCCTTAATTCAATGAAAATGCCACATTTTTATAATTGTAAATCTACCCATTGGATAAAACACAATGCCATAGAAATACGATAGCATTAAGTTCAATGAAAATCATGCCTAATCTAAGCCAATATTAACGAAGCCGCATAATAAATAAATTAAAACACAATTACCTAGAACATCCACTCGGGAAATGCCCTATAGATTAATCTTAGTTACTAATTCTATAATTGTTGTCAATAACTATAAACATAGATTCAGAATCATAATATCACATTAACACATTTGTAACTATGCACGCAATACTAATATCCTTTAGTTGTAATACGCAAAAAAACTTGTTAATTTCGTAATTGATGTATATGAATAGACTTAAAGTATTAAGCAAATGATTCATTAATTATAACTATCTAGCAATCCAAAATATACTACATTGTCTAGGGTTTATTTAGATTGATAGATTACTCACTCATGCTGGAAATAAATAATGCATAAATATACTTAAAAGACATAATGAATAAATAAATACCTTAATATAGACAATAAAACTAATGTAGAGCAAAAGGAAGGCAAAAAGAAAGAATTAGAAAAGTTATTTCGAAGCTCTCTGGCCATTTTTATAGTCTCCCTACTTATACATATTTTTGATAAACTAAAATTCTTCATATTAATATAAAAAAACCCATACTCGACATCTACGATTTCTTAACGATTCCTAATTTATACACAAATCGTTGAGTAAATCAATGAGTTTAGCTCTCAGGGCTCCACCGATTTAGGTGGCGATTTATAGTTCATTTTCCAATTTGCTGTGGATTCGGCGGCCTTCTTCTATTACTGATTCTGATAGTGAATCCTTATTTCAAATCAATGGCTAATCGCTAGTGTATTTTTTCGGTTAACTATCTTACTTTTCTTTCTCTTTTCTTCCATTTCTTCATTTTCCTATTTAAAACCTGAAATCATAAAAACAAGAGAATACCTAGTATAAGATCATCGTTTATGACTAAAATCAACATAAATTACACTATAAAATGTGTCTAACTATTGACTTGTCTAGAAACTATTTTAAAACCCATCTTTCAAAACTGATGATGCAAGACATGGAAACAACATATGGCTAGATTGTGGATTCCTAGACTTAGATATGCTTTACTATTTCAGAGTTTCAATTATTTACTTTCTTTTTTATTATACCTTTAAGATAAACTCTTTCAAAAACCACTCAGATTTACTTTTCCATTTGTTCAACTCAGTTTGACCAAATCCCGTAGATTCGACCCCTTGCTTACCTCTACTACATTCTAGTAAGATTGGTAATCTTGTATAGGTTATATTTGACACACGCGACATGTGATCAAATTTTAGTGTCATTGCCAGGGATTCGGTTCCAAATTGAGTTACTTTTTTTTTTCTTTTGTTTTTGTTGTATCTATTTTTGTATCCAGACCCTTGTCTCAGCATATATTTTGCAGGCTACTCAACAATGGCATTTTACTCCTTAAATTTTAGTGTCATTTTGCAGACCCTTGTCTCAGCATCTATTTTGTTCTAATTAGCCTTCTATTGAGCAACAGGGTAATGTGGAAGCTTATGGAGTTTATGCGATTATCTCTAATCCCAGTAATGCTTGTCATTACTACTCGAAATATGAAATCTATCCCGAGTGGAGCTATGCATCTTCAACCTAACTTCTACGAGTTCATGCCAAGTTCATAGATTCCTTGACAATAAGAGCATTCTCTTGAAGAAATTTTGAAAGATCTAGTCTCAGTCATTGAATAGTACCATCATGACAATCTATGCTATAAAAAAAAGACGGATCAACATCGGCGAGAGACAAAGTCAAATTTTCAAAATATGGGAACTCTAATTAGTCAAATCAATGCTAGCCTCAAGAATTTGATTAATGAAGACGAGTTCCCTGTGCCTGTACATTATGATCAAGAATAGAATTCGAGTGGTATTACATTAAGAGGTGTTGAGAAAGATGAGTGTCTCAATGAATCAGAGTATGAATTTGAAGCTCCTCTAGTCAAAATGGGCATTATAATGGCAAAAGTTCATGAAGAAAAAGTCGAGATAAAAATTGAAGTCATTTTGGAAAGACCAGAGGAACTAGAAGAAGAGAACAAGGGAGTCCAACCCCTAGTGTTGGTAAAACCACCAGTCTCGCTACAAATATTGGTTAAGTTTGAAATAAGGATGGTGGAGAAAAGGGCATTTGGAGATCTTATGCGCCGCTGACACTTTTGTGTTAGATGGTCACGACGGAGTAGAACCTTTTGTAATGGTCATAGATGAGTCCAAAGCCATAAAGAAAGGTATGTATGTCTCATTACCCAAGACTGCTGGGATGTCATTTGTTCGCGACTTCTCTAAACTAGTGGGTGTCACGTGATCTGTCATGCCAAGTCGAGCCATCGACTTTAAACACCGATACTTGTGACAACCCTTCTCTAATCTAGGGCACCACCCGACCTAATCCTGTCATTAAGCTCTAATCTCAACCAGGTAGGACTTAACAATGTATTAGTCAGCCTTTAATCCTATTCTCCTGAATATACGTATCCATGATAAACCACAGACAACTCCTGTTATTATAAAATCTTTAGAGTAAATTAAATCTTTTAAACAATTATTAAAATAGTGGAAGTCTTAGTGATTTAGCGAAAGCAATTAAACACAAATCCTAAGTGTGAAAAACTAGGAAATCACGATCACATGTATACAAATCAAAATGGCAATAACCAATGTAATAAACATGTGTCAAGTCGGGGAACTAACGCTCAACCCATACATATATACAACCTAAATGTATCTGAAAGACATAATGTACGTAATATAGTAAAACATCGAAAACCTACAAAATCAGGACTAGATGCACACCACAAGCTCAGAGGTAGTCGCCAACTCCTTGCCGGGCTTACTAGTTGTCGGATCTGTACCTACCGTCATTAAAAAGGATGGTGAGTACAGTAAAGTAGAAAGTAACATATGAAGATTCTCACCCACATTTCCAAATATACAAAAGGTATTTAAAAGCATAAAGATAGCGAAGAATTGCTAAAATTGAAATATGCTAGTAAATATCAAAGCTGACAATTGGCTAAATAGTGATGATCTAGGTTCGGTCGGCTATGAGCTACATCATTTCAGCCTGTAAGGCTACTTAAAAAGGACGTGCGTATTATCTCACAGTTTGGTATTCATCTGCAGATAACCCCAGGGCTCTAACCTCGTGTGCCATGCCATAATAGTGGCGAGTGCCGACATCCCAGGGACTCTAATCATGTGTGCCGCTTATCTCAATATAGTGCAATGGACCTTAGACACTAGGACTACTTTACATTCACAAGGAAGCATCATTAAGAACTATAGAGTAAAGTTATTGCTTACAAAGCACTATAAGTAAGAGTACAAGTCCATATCCAATTTAACAATACAACTATCCTAATAGCATGCTATCCAACTCTTAAATCAATTCATAAACAGCCAACAAGTACGATGGACAAGAATATAGTCAATGAATCAAGTCAAAGAACAATATAATGACCAAACCAACTCACTAAACGAGTAGAATCAATCAAAATTCATGATATCAGACCACAAGGCACATACTAGTCAAAATAGACCAAAGAACAATGATATATTGAAAATGAGAAGTAGAAAAGAACCTCAATAGACTTACTTACATAGTATGCAAAGTTCCTAGGCTAATCCGGCCTCCCGACATCCCATAGCGCATACTTGAACTCTTGAAACTCTCTTCTAAGTTCCTGAAGTTAATTAGGGTGCTTTCTAGAACTATAAGGTTTGCACAATTTTGATAAGAATTGAAGGAGATATGAAAATGTTACCATAATGGCTTAAAACAGTTTTAGTTTTTGACCAAAAACTTTGAAAAATTCATTTCTTCTAAATCATAGCTTGAAAACTCATGAATTGTTTTACTAAGGCCTATAAACATATCCTAGAACATCATACTAAAAGATGAACTCAATCCAATAAGAAATGAGGAAGTTATGCTGAAAACAATAGGACATTAATAAAATTGTGAACTCAGAAATTGCAATTGCAGAGGGCTTTTAGATATAAAAACATTCAAATTTCAAAATCTTTCAGTAGGCGAAAGTTGTTCCCCTTGAGTTAGTTTTCAAATGCCACCAAAATGAGTCTATTTAAATTTAAAACGAGGAAGTTATGACTAAAATACAGAGACTGGTTCATAACAACAACATGCATAATTTCCAATTTTACTTTACAACTTCAAAAATTAATAACTCTTTGATTTCAAAAACAGATGAAGAACTTCTTAACAGCTAGATTATTAGCTTGAAATTAAAAATCCATATATATAAACCAATTTCAAAGACTAAAACATCTACCCTATGAAAATGACCAAAAAACAGAACTGATTTCAAACTTCAAACATAAAACTAAAGATTTTGACAAAACTTTGCAAAGTAGTTATGTAAATTGATTTACCTAGTTGTAAGCTTCCTTAACCTTGATCACCTCCCTCCAATTCATCAGAATTTCTTCTTAAGTTGCTGGTTTTCCTCTCCAAACCTCTATCTCCCTCTTTGATTAAAATGAAGATGATTTGCATGGATTCCCTACTAAGTCCTTACATATAATGGTAAGATGAATTCATAACCATTGATCTTGATTTACCCAGTTATCTATAGGAAAATCTAATGGCTTATACCTATCCCACTACCCTCTAATTTACCCACGAACTCATCTTTCCTAACACATACTTTAACTAAATTTGTCTTGTGATGATGTCCACACGTATCTTGAGGTACGTCAATGCCTATTATTTTATTTTTCTAAACTTGCCATATTTATGTAAATTGAAATATAGGCACATTGAATTAGCTATTTTAAGTCACATTAACTTAAATTAAGACTTACCGCATCACTCTCTACCCTAGTCCCACGCCGACACGTATATCAAGGTGCTTCCCTGCTCAAGTCTTGACATTATATACAACTAGAAGTGACTTAATAAGTCTACATAAATACATTACATTAGGAATACACCATACAAAATTAAAATATACCTCGGTCACATGCCTTAGTAAGTGCACGTATCTCGATACAGGTATTACATCATGGGTTGGTGATCCTGATTAAGGAATAAACTAGGATTAGAAATTTGGGCCATGACAACGCTACTAGGAGGCAGCCCATATTTATTTCCCTTTTAGTATTTTTCATTTTTCTTATTGTTTCTTATCAGTTTAATAATCTTATCTCTCAATTTTGACTCATAGCTATGGTGTTTAAATCATTTTTGAAGGGTATGAAAATCACTCGGTCACCCCGGTCAGGGAAATCCTCATCATGAATTTTCCAATTTTAAGTCTATTAGTGACGTCATGGCCCACGCCGTGCATTCAAATGCACGGCACCAAGCCAAACAAGATGGTGTAGTAGGGATGTTTGAACAAATATGGAATAAATTTATGATGTTGCCCATGGTGCCATGAGAATACATGTACGGTAGTAGCCACGAAGTAAGGGCAGAACCATTTTACACGACGATCATTCATAGCACCGTGTTCACTTCATGGGAATACAGGCAAGACGCCAACTTTGAGACTATATATGGAGGGATTATTTTCACTAGACCAAACTGTAACTTTTGAAATTTTCCACTCCCACTAAGGCTAAATTTGATTGTAAACTCATTCCAAATCTATTTTAAACTAAAATCCTAGCTTAATCCAAATGATTTAGAGATTAGAGAGTGATTTGGGCAACTAGAGCTTGACAAGGAATCATAGTGTCGATGGGGAATTATGGTTCACCGAGGAGCAAAAAGAGCGACCATTGACACCTACTTACAATAGAGATTCTGGATCAGGCAACGTGAATGACGATGCCTAAAGCTAGTTAGAGAGAGATTTTCAAATTATGTTTTAATTATTTAACTTTTGGTTTTATTTATGCTTTATCTATGGTATGTTTTTAGTTTATTTTTTATAATATCTAATCATGTATGACTCTTATATTAGTTTTTTCTACAGTATACCCATTTTTTTCTTCCACCTTTTCTTTTATATTTTGGTATGCCCAGGCTTATTTTTGAACCTTGAGGACAAGGTTCATAATAAGTTTGGGTATACTTAGGTAAGTGAACCGTTGGACATAATTTTTAGTTGAAGACTCACAGGTATGATCTTGAAATTTTTTCAAAATTTTGCTACTTCAATGGATTTATGGTGGTATGTTTTCCTTTTATTTTCATTTCTTACCTTCCACCTCAACCATTCCATTTAGAAATTAATACAATTAGCATGCATGCATTAGTAATTTAGTAGTTTAGATTTTAGTAGAGTCAGACCCACGATTGAGACTTTGCTTTCGATTAAGGATGAATAGGAACTTGGTCAAATTACTTACCTTCGGACTCAGAAGAAGTAGAAGAGCTTCTTCCATCTTCTTGACATCATAAATAGAGACTTGGAGTAGGAATGAATCATATCTTGAGACCAAACTAGGTAGGTGGTTAAATCATTTATTTTTTTGAAAATTCAAATCTCTAGTATTCTTACAACTAGGACAAAACCAATTGGAGCAAAATTATTAATGATTCGACACTTTTAATGGGAAGAAGTAGGCATGTTTGTTTTAACTTCATAAAGGCTTTGATGAAACTTGTATTGGGAAACTACCTTAATCATAATAAAGTAAGAAACGCTAACATGAGTTTTCAAAAATAAAAAAATAGTGAGTCCCACAGGTTCTAAAGGAAAATGGAGCAGGGAACTTAATGGTTGGAAATATAATTAAAAATCACTATCCGTAGGAAATGGAGCAGGGACCGTAAAAAATAATAATAAGACGGAGAATAAGTAAGGTGATATGTGTACAAAAAGAAAGGCGGAAGTCATTATGAAAACTCCTTCAAAAAAGATTTAGCTCGAATGCTTAAAAGCTAGATTAAGGGAGTTTCTTCGATGTTTTGTTTTATAATACCATATATTTCAAATCTAGCCATATGAACTCGTTTAAGTGTAGAAGTTTATAAGCGGCGATTAAAAGTCAATTTGAAGAATCCACTCGAATTAATAAAATTTAGAGATCACTTGAACCTACTAACTTGATGGAACGTCCCAAAACTTATGGGTGGTTAATGGACATGGTTTTAAACTAATTTGAGTTTTGAAAAGTTATTGTCTATAAAGGTAACCAAGTTTGAGTATTCAAACCAGCCTTCCAAAATTCTGAGTCTATTGTTAATTAAATTGATAAAAGTTAAGTCGAAAAAACTCCATTAATTTGTGAAATAGGTATAAAGTCTTAATAGTAGGATCACTCAATATTGAAATTTGTTTTTAATCATTGTAGTCAAGTATCCCTTTGCCCCGAACGTGTAAAGTTAAAGTTTGGGGGTATTTGATGAGTCTTTATTTATGCACTTTTATATATGGAGTTTATTATGGAAATGGGATTTAAACCTTTCTTTTGTGGTCTTAAACACTTACTTTTGAGTTGTATAGGTCATTTGAAGGAATATGAGTGTTTCAGACAATTTCGGAGGCAAAATCGAGCTTAAATCAAAAAGTTAGTTGGAGAAGCGCAGGAAAATACACACAAGCGCCAGAAATACACACGTGACGCCAAATTTTGTACTAACAACGTCACCCACGACACCAGATCTAAATTTTACCAACTTGCTCCACCGACATGCTATTTTCATCCCATGTTGTCCCTAAAGCCGTCCCTTAATAACGAAGACGCTAGACTCGTAGAAGAGAAGTTTTAAAACTTTTTAAAAGGTTCTTATTCTTGGAAGTTGCTATTCTTGTACCCTAAGCACACCTATATAAAAGATGCACCTTAATGGACGTAAACATATTGTATTCAGAGTGATTTAGAAGTAGGGTAAGGTAGAGTAGCCATGTCCGGCTAGGTTCTTTAATACCTAGGTCGGGGATGAAGTTCTTTAGCTAATAGTAGGTTTGTATTCATGTCTAGTTGAGGTTTTCTTTAATAATAGTGTTTTGTTTCAGTTCTCTATCTTTATGTTATGGTTTTTAATGATGTTTCAATGGTAGTTTAGAGTTTGTAAGTTCATTGCAAATCTTTAGGCTTAAATCCATTAACCTGCTATCAATTAAGTTGAGTCTGTGATACCAATCGGGTTGAGAAGTGGCAATCACCTTGAACAAGAAACCTAACACAATTGTTGTTCTAGGTGAATAACATCGAGAAATAGTTTAAATCTTAAGAGCATTTTCCTAAGGTTATCTAGGGGTAGGTGTTTCCCTATACCTGTTAATACTGTCCACGTGCTAAATCTTGAGAACGGTTGCCCAAGGTTGTACGGTGGAGTAAGAAAAGTATTTAAAGAATGGTTGCCCTATTTATCGAGAATAGGGGGACTAAGGTATTGGTGACCCCTATACCCATAGCCTATATAGGGAAACTATTTTAAAACCCATCTTTTAAAATTGACGATGCAAGACATGGAAACAACATAGGGCTAGATTGTGGATTCCTAGACTTAGGTATGCTTTACTATTTGTTAATTTTAATTATCTTGTTTAGTAGACCTTTAGGATAAAACTTTTCAAAACCCCTTGGATTTACTTTTCAGTTTATTGAACTCAGTTTGACTGAATCCTATGGATTCGACCCCGTGCTTGCGTCTACTACATTCCAATAGGATTGGTAGCCTATTACGGCTTATATTTTACATGTGCGACACGTGATCAATGCGTGACCAAGAATGATACAAAATGCAATGCAGACTAAACACAAATGCAAGTACAAAAATAAATTCCATAAATAGTAAAGATCATTGTATGGTTTACTTATAATCAAACCAACTCAAAGTTGGTTGCAAAGCCTCACGTAACGTTCCCAGACTTTTACGTACTTTCATATGACCTATTAAATCACAAAGTTCAAATTTAAGAGTAACAACTTTATTTTAATACTTCAAAATCATTTTCAACTTACAGTGGGATTAAAAACCCATTTTCAAGTCATAATGGCGTGCAAGTTCCTTAATAATTCTAACTGCTCCTTTTAGAACTCATTTCCATGTTTATGAACTCTCAATAAGTCCTAAAACATTTATTAGATTCCAAATAGAGTCTTAAGCACCTATTTAGCTTTGGAATCACTTATCACTCACTTATGTATTATTAATTGGAGTTTTGAACTAAATTAACAATTCATATGCTTTGCCTATCTCAAACATCAATTAAAAACCTTCAATAAGTCCTATTTGGAATCATTTCAACAAAATACGAGGCCTTTCATTTAATTGGATCACAAACCACGTACACTTCATGAATTAACATAGAATCCAATTAAACAATATAATTCATTTACTTACATAAACATATAATGTATTTCATCAACAATCCTCTCATTTTCCTATTCTCAATCAAGACAACAACATAAACTAATAGTTGCAACAACAATCACACAATGTTAACACATATATCAATATCTCCATTGCATTCACATCATTAACAATCTCCTTAATTCTCTTTTTAAATCAACAAACAACCATATCAACACAAACAACAACATTAACAACACCATTAACAAATCCATCAATCCAACTCATTTCAAATGAAACTCTAACTCATCAATTCCCTTTCCTTCCAATTGACACCAAATTAACAACACAGTAGTAACAACAACTTTGTACATCATCATTTAACTTGACAAACCAAGCCTAACCCTTAATTAATTCATGACAATAATAACAACAAATATGCGCACCATTACCTACCTCCCTCCCTTGATGCCCTGCCTAACCATCATCACTCAAACCTTAATTTTCCTTCCCAATCGATATCAACAACAATTTAATAACAACCAATAATAGCTTTGATGTTTCCCCATTGTCATCCCCATCATTTGATCATATAATCACCTTCACCATCTCCCATCACCATAATAACCTTACAAAATTAGTCTTAGTTCCCCCTCCCCCCTCGTCATCAACCTCAAATCAACCCAAACACAACAGCACCATCGTTATCCCATCTCCTATAAATACAACCATGAACATCGTCATCTACTTCTTCCTTATTCAATCGAGCTCAACAACCTACAAAACCCATTAATTACTCAATTAAAACTTGAAATTACAATATAACTCACCTCAATCAATGGTTGGCTACACTGTGTTCACTATTTTCATGGCACTAAATTCAGTCTAAGAGTATGCGTGAGAGAGAGAGAGCTTAGAGGGAGATGACGGAGAAACATGAGTTTGAGAGAACAGAGATGTGAGAGAACGACGTGAGTTTGAGAGACGACATAGATGTGAGAGAACAACGAGAAGGAATAGAGCAGAGAGAGAGAGAGACGTGAGTTGAGGTAGAGACAAAAATGAGAGTAGCGATGAGTAGATGAAAGGGTGAGGGGCGAGAGGGATTTTGATCGAACCCAATTTGATTTCATATTGAAATCAAATTGTTTAAGGTGACAAATGACAAAGTTGCCCCTTACTTCTTATCAATTACCTAACTCACCAGTTGCACTTTTTGGTAGTCTGCCACTTTTTTCTCTTATTTTATATTTATCTCTTTATTTTAATCCAAAAAACCCCAAATAATACTCCAATTTGGCCAAAAATTGATGAAAATACCAACGCGCTCCTGTACACGCGGAAACATGTACAACTCAAATTGACTCTATTTCACGTCAAGTAGAGTATATTACACCAACTAGGCATGCGACACAAAAAAATAATATTTTAACTAATGGTCTTTAGTCCGTAACACGTGGGTCCTACCTCAGATATCCAAATTGTAATTAAAAATAAAAAAATACTTAATTAGTTTGCTAATCAAGTTTATGAAATTCTCGAATTTCACAGTTTTCCTCGAGACATAATATAGACGTTGGGTAGGTGGCGATGTCGAAATTTGGTAATTGGTCACTTAAGTGAATTTGGTCTAAATACTTTATCTCATAAGGTGCCTAGTTTAGGTTAATTGATATAGTGTAAGTTAATTAAATAGGTATGAGAATTATAATATTCACCTAAGTTTTTAATGTTAATTGATTTCCTACATGATTCACCTAGTGATTATTAATGGATTGCGAATTGCTCAGCCTTCAAGTTCAAGAATCAAATTCGAAGAAAAAAACAAGAAAAAGATAAATAAGGATAAATTGGAGAGTCATGAACAAGGGTTTTCAATAATCTCGATCTAATGATCGCCACAAGCAACAAATTGCTTGATAAGAACATGAATGCCACAAATCTCAATGGATTTGATAAGTTCTCACATACAATGATGCAAACTCTCTCATAGAGATCTCAAAACTCAACTCTCCTTCCTTTATTCATTAGTAAAATGACCTTTATATAGGCTACATCAAGACTCAAAAATAGAAACTAAATAAACAATAAGCTTTTTGAATCTAATAATGTTCCAATTCCTAAATAGAAAAAAAATAACTTAAAAAAAGCTTCTAATTACCTAGAGATATCTTAAAATAGAAATAAAAATACTACAAAAAGTTCCTAATATCTTCCTAAATTTATTTAGGAACAAACAAAATGCAAAACCTGTTAAAAATATCAAACTGCATTAAAAATTAAGAATTTCCTTCTTTATGAATGCACATCAGATCATATCACCTAGAGACCGTCTATGTTGGAGAATCCTAGCATGATTAGTAGGTTTCAGTGAAATGTTTAGGATTAGAATTATGTAAGTTAATATTTCTTCTCCTTCCTTTCAATCTTTTTTTTGAAAATATTTTTGAAATTTAGTCTCTGGAGTAGTTTCTAATAGAATGAGGATGATCGAGTTGTGATTTGATTTATGCTATTTATATTATATTATTTATTTATTTAGTTACATACTCGACTTAAATTTTTGAATTTAAGATGAGTTCTACCTGTGACTCGATCGAGAAATATGATAAATATGATAAAAATGAAAAAAATTCCAAGCCTAGCGATTTCCCAACGATCCAAATTTAAGGGCAAATTGTTGGCCAAATCGTTAACAGTTTGCATAAGATTTATGTTATTAAGTTTCAGCGATTTGTCTGCGATTTGCCTTTATACTAGAAATTACTATATAAATCGTTGGCCATATGTTTAGCGAATTGTCAGCGATTTGCCAAAACCCCAAATTGCTACGTAAATCAGTGGTTCATTGAGACATCTTTTCACACTCCCATTTAATCAGTGATTTGCCAGCGATTCACTAAAACCTTTAATCATTGAGCACGATTTCAGGTTTTTATTAAAAAAACCCTAAATCCTAAAACACAATAATTCACACTTTTACCCAAATTGTTGCAACCCTTCGATAATAAACCAAAATCTTGACTAGATTCACCTTCCAAAAGCTTGATTTTACCTTATTTAAGTGATTCCCACCTCAATCTTGACCCATCCATATGAAAGAGAGCTAGATCGAGAGAATAGAGCTTGCTTAGGGTTCAAGGTTAAGAATTTCAACAAGGAGCTTGGAGAAGGAGCTTTTAAAGCTTTTGTAGAATCTTTTTACTTAGGAGATTCACTCTTAATAAGGTAATCACTCAATGTCCTATTTGATTTCTCAATTTTTGATTTATGAACTAGGGTTTTTATTGGAATTTTCGAGTTGTTGAAAATTCTAGGATTTCGAAGTGTCTTTTCTATTGAATTTGATTTGGATCTTTATGATTTAATTATTTCATCTATTGAAAAGAATGTTAGTTGATTCAAATGATTCTTGTTTTATTGTCTCAAACTTATTGGGAAATCTTGGTTTTGCACTATCAGTTTAAAATTTTAGCATGAGAATGATTTGGTAATTAGTTATAAAATGAATTTAGGGGTTTTACAAATATTTTAATTTGAAAAAGTTGGATAGCATTATTGTTTAACTCATTTTGAGCTCGATTTGAAGTCTTTCGAATTCTTATTGATCTAAGCTTCATTAGAATTCTACCAAATTATTTCCCACCATTGGTTTTCCATGAATTACAGGTTTTGAATTTATTTCGGGCTTGTGATATTATTGTTTAGGTTATAATGGTTGCAATGGAAGAGGGAGAAGTTCAAGGGAAGAGAATGAGAATAGTGTAGTGGTAGAGCAACCCAAAATAAAATCCAAAGTCCCGCCTATGCCTATTAGACAAATAGGATTTTCTATCAACACTCTTAGGGATAGAAGTGAAAAAGAACCTATCCTACCTACCCAAAATGTGAAAAATGATGAGGTATAGGGTAGTGAGAGTAGTGTGGAAACAATTGGTGAAATCTACTTTGATTCGAACAATTTAATTAATGATAAGTCTTTGAAGAGATTCACCGATGATCTTCAAAACAAACTCAGGAAAATAATTTCGAAAAAGAGATTCAATGTTAAGAATGAAGCTAAGTATGGACCTAGGATAATTATTATAATCAGGGAAAAGAATTAGGGATTGTTGACTAAGGATTACAATTATCTAGATGACAATAAAATCTCCCCAGAGATGGGTTGTAAGATTGTGGCTAGAAAGTTTTATTCCAAAGAGTATGAAATTGAGAATACAAATGTATCCGTAGTCCGAGGGAGACAAGTGGATTATTCAATCGAAAGAATAAACTAGTATTATGGGTTATCAAATGTACATAGAAGAGAAAATAATGATTATCCTCAACTACAATATGTGAATAGAAATAGTTTCCCCCACGAGGAAATAAGATATGGATTGTAAGCAGTCATGGGGGGAAGGATTTATTAAAGATTCTGAAGGATACCTCAAGCACGTTACTTATTAGAATTTTAGGAAAACTACCAAAGCATGGTGTTATATAGTGGAAATGTGATGACCTATCACTTATTAAATCGGGTTTGATTAACTTGGATCAGGTGTAAGACTTAGCCACAATCCAACTAGGTGGTGCGACCATTCTCGATGGACTATCGATTAAGAATTGGTTATATGTGTGCGCGTGCATTATATAATAAATAAAATAATATATGGTAATACACATGGTGAGACCTCCAGATGTGTGTTAGTGACACGGGTAGTGTGGTTAGGACCGACATATAGATAAATACTGATCTAGGCGAGGTCGGATTTATTTTTTGGGTTTTCATTGATTTCGTATCGCCAAAAAACATAACTCACTTAATTGAATTTGATAAATGCTAATAAATATAACTTGAGTCAAACATATACCTTTGATCCTCATTTAGATAGGCAACACGTATCTCGAGGCATGATGTGTGGCATAAGAGTGGATTGCAATGCAAATGGTGTTATGAATCTTAGCCATTGGATTATCTTCAAGATGCGCGTCATGCATTGTTGAGTGGTTAATGAAGAGGCATGAAGTAAGTAGGTATAGCCATGTTCTTGTTGATGACACATACAAACTTAAGGATATGTACTATTAAACTTAAGTAATTTGGATTAAGTTAAGCTGATGCACCACTAATCAAGCCACTAATCCATCAATGTTGTATCAACTTAACACCTATTGGATGCTCCTCGGGATACATGTTGTAGTAAGACCCAAGGGTAGAGGTTGAATGAGATTGGTGGTAATGTAAAATGAGAACGAAGTTGGTACAAGACTTCTTCTTGAGTTGCGTGTTAGTTGGCGGTGGTTGAGGTTGAGATTAGGTCCAAATTAGTGAAAGTTTGGCTAAGTATGGTAACTGAATTAGTTCGGATGGTTTTGGTATGTCATGGACAAAGTTAAGGTTTTTAGGGTTTTGGCATGTCCTAAACCAGTATTATAGACATTTTATAGAGTTAGACTGTTTTGTCGAGAAGTTTGCTCAATTTGGTGAAAATCAGATCTAAAACGAGCACTGAAAATTAAAGCATGTCAAAATAGGGATTTCAAAAATTAATATATAAAAAGACATTAAGCTACTGACAAGCAACTGAGGGTTTATATATAAATATAAGAAAAAATCAAATGAAATCAAGTTTCAATTGAGATGTTCAACATAACGTTTGTTAGGTTTTGGTTTCTAAACCTCTCTGCAAAATTTTTTTGCTCGTGGAGCTCCATACGTCGAATATTTGACCGGTTTCTTTTTGCAAAATAGTAGAGCGTTGCGAGACGGTCAGCTCGAGTTAAGTTTCCACAATGAAAATGAGGTACTTTTTCCCGCAATTTGATAAATTATCAATTTAAGGCATTTTCCTCAATTAAATTTGACTTCTCGAGACTTTTTGATTTTTTTCATGGGGTTTTGATAGGAATTTGTAGGGATTGGTGCGAATTGATGTTTTGGGTTGATGTAAGCCAATTTGAAATAAATCCCACCTATGTGGGTTAGGGTTTTGATGAAGTGAATTGATGCAATTCATTTGATAACTATTTTGAAGATGTTTTGTAGTTAAAATTGATTTACATTAGGATTCTGGACAAATTGAATTATTGGTTTTTGTCCAAATTGACTCCACGACCTGTGAAAATATTTTGAATGTGGTATTGAGCGATTTCTTGGTGTTTGGTGTTAAGTTTTGATGATATAATTATGAAAATATTGATTTGAAGAAGTTTGTTAGTTCTAAATTGTTAAAGTTTGCCTAATAAATAAGTTATATTGGAAAATTCATAACTTCTTTTTTTGTAATCTGATTAAGTGTTCTTAGAGTCTATAGAAAGTATGAAGTAAGCTCTACAAGTTCTTTTTCAGTCAATATGAAAAATATTAAAGTTTTCAAGGTTAAAAAGTTACCCAAACTTATCTAGTTGAAAGCTAATTGAAGTTGTAAAATAGTTGTGTTAGGAGTTAACGACACGGAGTTCGATTCTACTCGGGGTACGCAGAGCTTGACTAGGGGTCGAGGCATTCGAAGTGGGACGCAGTGTAAGTTAACAATAGAAATATATAAACTTTCAGTATGCATCATATATCTGTTGCACTATTGCATTGCATTTATGAATGTCCATTGGCCATGCATATAGTCATTCGGACCTTTACGGGCCGATGACGACTTTTAAACGGGTCCAATGGAGTCTGATTTGGGCTGATGGGCCTTATCCACTGCCTTGAATTTCTTGGGAGGAGTTAGAGTACATCAGTGTGGTTTGGGACCACTAATTCATGTGATGGGACATCCCCTTACCTCTGAATGTCGGGACCAACATGATGGTAGTATTCAGGTTAGGTCATGCATTTGGAGATTCACGTGAATCACCTTGTTCATATAACATATATGTTTGTTATATGTTTACTTTATTTCTTGTTACTATACCTCCTTCAATTAATTATTGTGCACTGCAATTTTATAAAACCAATTTGTTCACTTACTGGGGTTTCAGAACCTAGACTCGTTGTTGAATCAGTTAGACTTGCAGTGGTTATGGAAAGGGTAAGGCACTAGAGTGGTCGACGATGGAGACGAGCCCCTTTATCCATTGAGACGACCCAAACCCTAGTGGGCATGGACTGCCCAGCCTAAACCATCGCCGAACCCCTCGAGATAACCAAGTGAGTCGGGCGATGATCTAGTAAGCCTTAACCTGCATAAATTAAACTAAGACATTCTACAAAAGACAACTACGGCTAATAAGTGCGGAAATAAAAACCTTTTAAATTTTAACAATTGCGAAACTAATAATAAAAGCCTTACTAACAACTTGACACATAAACTAAACAAATTCTATGGGTTTTAACATCTATCCAAATGAGACCCCTTGTTTCTTAAATAAAACATCTAAAAAATAAGATTGATAAATAGTACTCAAACCAACGCACATGAAAGAGATCTCATATGCTACGACCTTGCTCTTTCCTTTGTCCTGAGCAACAACTGAGATACTTGGAGGGGGTAATAGTGGGGTGAGCAATATTTCAACAGGCTCAGTACAACAGAATTCAGCTCTACCATCAATCATCCAAGTAATACATATTATATTCAGAACTAGATTTCAACATTTCAGGTCATGATACCCATTATCATTTTTCGAGCATTAAATAATAACATAGCCAAGCATAATAATATATAGCAAGATAAAAGAAACATCAATGCCTAACTTGATATTTCAGACAAGGATAAACGATGATAGTGAATGCCTTAGAGTCAAGATAAGTGGCAACTTATATGTCCAATAGGGTAATAGGCATTATCTTATCATTCTCCCAATGCTGCGGGTTAGACAACATGAGGTTTACAAGTCTAATCACCTATTGTCCTATTCGAGCAATATGATTTATCTTATCCTTCCCCAACACCGTGGATCAAACATCATGGAGTTTGCAAGTCTAAGCCAAAAGCTCAAGATATTTGAACTGTTATGCGCCTCAAGATATCATGGAATTCACTTATGATATCTGAACTACTACAGGCCTCAAGATGTCATGGAATTCCTTTATGACATCTGAACTACTACATGCCGCGAAATATCATAAAATAGTGGAGGGAGGTCACCGGTGGCCACCAGCCCTCCTCTTTGAGGTAGCAATTCAACCATTTAATGTTATATCAGTTCCACATGCATTCAAAAGATAAAGTAACAAAAAGGGAAATGATAAGAAACATCTCAATGAAAAGATATCAAGGAAAATTCCAATAAATTCATAAACAATTAGTAAAGTAAAATCCTAGCATATTTACTAGCATGGCATGATCGATAATAGAGTAAACCCCACTTACCTCGAAGCACTGCTATATTCTCAAACCCTAATTTGGAAGTTCCTATCCAGTTCTCCTCATGTATACATTAGTATAGGTTCATGTATGTGTTATTAACATGTTTAGTTTGAGCTAAGTTTACTTAATTTGTATTAATACCTTTAAAGAAATATAAAACTCCTTTCGAATCAATGTCACGCCTTCGTCGCAGCAACACCGAATTTTGAAAAATAGCAAAAACCAAATTTTATTTTAGAAACCTCTAGCATCGTCCCAGCGCTGTGGGTTTATCCACAAGGAGCTGATGCAAAATCGCTGGCTTCAAATTAGCTGTTTGAAATTTATCCCAGTGATTTGCCAGCGCCGTACATAACATGCCATGCCGTTATAGAATCGCTAACTCGACTTCTTCGAATGCCCAGTAAGCATCTGCGTGGCTGCCTTGCCCTACCGCGCTATAAAGCGAGGCAGGCGGCGCGCGACACGGGCACGAATTCAGAATTTCAGATTCGAATCCGACCTTCGAATTTCACAACAACTCATGCCAACCCCTAAGGGTCTAGATCTAATCAAAATAGTAAAGAACACCTCGTTTGAAACCATAAGATCATTCCAATTAAATTAAAGAATGGATCCAAACCGCAAATCCACCATTAACATATAGATTTTTGCAACTTAAATTGAATGAACCAAAGAAGATGTGATGGAGATGACCTAAATCACGAATCAAAACATAAGGGTTCATCGACCATCTTAAAACATCAAGATAAACCATGATTTCATTCCAAAATCAAATGCGCGAATCGAATAGAGAAATTAGAGAAAATTAGATAAGTTTATTTACCTAGCTTTGTGAGATCTTGATAAGGGTTCCTTCTCCTCCACCAAATCTACCAAGTAAGTGTTTAAGGTTTCCTTCTCAATTTCTCTACATAGTGTTTTCAAACCAAAAGTAGCTTTAAGCCCTAATTTTGTTTAAATACATAGTTAATGAAATTAGGGTTATGTTGACCAATCACAACCTCATCTTGATGGGTTTAAGCACTAGGATGATCCTAGAGTCCACCTTAAATCCATCATTCTTTATATTTTACATAAATACCCTTATGTGTGTTTGATTTCCAATTTGCCCTTTTTTCTTGTTAAATTTATTTATCAACTCTTTTAGTATTACTTGCATTTACTTAGGCTTATATTCCCACTTAAGTCAACCAAATTATATGTAGCACACACATTATTCACGCCATTACACCTATGTCGTATATACTTACCCAAATATCCCCATCACTAGAGTTAAATCACAATTTTAAAAATTCGGGGCATACATCCACACTTTAGGTAATATATTGGTTGAATTAGTTTTAGTTATGTATCTGTTAATCATACTTGTATTTGATTTGTACTTGGGAGTTAGTTCCTCGACTATTCTTATATGGATTAATGTATATTATAATTGATGCTTCCACTTTAGGTTCCTTGATCGCTTTGCATGCTTACTCGCATCACATACTGCGTGCGCGACAAACAACTAGGCCTGTCAATACAATATAATAGTTTTCAAAAAATTAAGTTGGCAAATGGTTATTTTAAACTGGAATAATATTAAGGGAAGACAAGTTCAAAACGTCTTTTGGGGTCGACGGTGTGAACGAACACCTCAGGAGACGATTCAGGCCGATTAGACCACTGGTTCGCGATATGGGTGCCGACAACTTTGTGATCAGAGCCTAGTTATGGAAAAGCCTAGGACTCAAAGAAACTTGAGGAAATTGAAATAAATTGAATAAATTTATCCAAAAGAACTTAGAAAAGTGCAAGTATGAGTCGAGGATTAAGTTGGGAAGCAAACCATCAATTGAAATTAGTTGATTCTTATGTTGATGTATTATGATATGTTCATGTGTTTTACTTACATAATATCATTAAATATGTTGACCTAGACGTTTGATTCTTAACAACTTCAAATTGGAGTGAGACTATGGATCGAGTAAAGACTGGTAGCGGTGTGTTAACCTAGGAGAAATTGAGCAATCGAGAATGAGTACCATGTATGGTGTAAGAGTTTGTTACTCTAATAAGGTCTGTTGGAATGGAGAAATTATAAGACTCAAGTGATTCGAGTAAAAAAGGATAGGTTTAGTTATTTTGGCGATCACTGGTTATTGTAAAATAAAATTCTAAATATCTAAGGATTAATAATTTAAATTGTGACCTCAACAGTTACTGGTTATGAATAATGTTATTAGAGATACCTGAAAAACTTATCCTGTAGTCAGAAACGCATGACGCTAGTCTCGAGGATTTCTAGGAATATTGGAACATGATTGGGTAGATAGCAGAGAAAGATAACAATGCCATTACTGATGGCGATAAACATTCCTCAATGAAAATGATGCAAGCTAGAAGCATGACAAGTCAATAATTAGACATGTTTTATAATATAATTTATAATGATTTTGGATGAAAATGATGATATTACATTGGTATTCACTTGTTTTTGTGATTTCAGGATTCAATTAGGAAAAATGAAAAAATGGAAGCAAAAGAGAAGAAGAGCCAAACAGTCAATTGAAGAAAAGTTCCAGCGATTTATCAGCTATATGATATTACATAAGACTCGTAATTAGGCCAGCTATGCTCTATGGAAGTGAATGTTGGGAGGTAAAGCAACAACAATTACATAAAATGAACGTAGCCGAAATGAGGATGCTTAGGTGGATGTGTGGTAAAAATCATAAAGATAGGATAAGAAATATAAAAATTCAAAGACAAGTAGGAGTAGCACCAATTGATACAAAGATTAGGGAAGGGCGGTTGAGATGGTTCGGTCACCTGCAAAGACGGTCTACAAATGCCCCAACTAGAAAACTTGAATCAATAGAAACTGTCGAAATTCGACGAGGTAGGGGCATACCAAAGTTAACATGGGATGCATTAATTAGGAGGGATATGAATGGTTTGCAAAGCTCACCATCAATTGCAGTTAATTGAGCACAATGGAAAAGTTTGATCCATGTAGCCGACCCCAATTAATTTGGGATTGAGGCTATGTTGTTGTTGTATGAGATTACATAAGAATCGCTGCTAAAATTGGAAGCATAGAAGAACTAGCGATTAGCCAGTGAATTGGGATTTACAAAGGAATCACCAGATGAATCGGTGGAGCACAAAGAGACATTTCTAGTGATTAACTTAATGATTTGTGAACAACATATCGCAGACAAATTGCTGAGAACGGTGATGAATTTTTTAGATTATTATGAAGAACTTGAGTTTATCTATGATTCGTATAGCTTAGGAAATTATAAATAGGACCTTAGGGCTTCAAAATTAGAATAACCTTTTTTCTCTTAACAAGTTTGTGAGAGCCATTAGTTAGTTTTTGTTAAGTTTACGTTTGAAGAAACATCGGAGATTAGTTTATTTCTATAAAAAGTATTTATTTAATTATGTCTTTCAATTATATTATTTCGTTGTTTATTTCCAGTATGAGTGAGTAATTTACTAATTTAAACAAACCCTAGACAAGTATATACTTTGGATTGCATGTTAATTATAATTATGGAATGCACTGCTTAATGCTTTAATAAATCATATACATCCATCACAGTTTTAACAAGTTGTGTTTGCGTATCAAAACTAATGATTATTGTATTGCATGCATAGTTGCAAACATGTATTGTGATATTTTGATTTTGATTCTACTATAATTATTGACAACAATCATATAGAGGTAATAACTAGGATTAATCTATAGGGCAGATTTTTCGAGTGTATGTTCTAGGTGATTGAGTTCTAAGTTAGTGATTGATTGGCATATTCGGATTAATATTTGGTTTAGATTAGACATTATTTTCATTGAGTGTTAATACTATTGTATTTTTATTTTATTGCATTTTATCCAATAGGTAGAGTTACAATGATAAGGATATGGCTATTTTCCATTGAATATAGGAAAATTGATGGCTTACTAAAGGCTATCAACCTATTATGAATTAGGATTTAATGATTCCAAGATTCCATGTGATATTGTTATAACTAGGTTATGGGGTAATGTCGTGTTCTAGTGTTTGAATGCAATCCAAGTATATGACATTGTTTAGTGGGGGTTTGTTTAGATATTTATATTATATTGAACTTGAATTTCGTTTAACTAAGTATGCATTGAATTGTTTGAATTAGTTTAGTTAGTTTGGTTATTTAAGTTAGTAGTCATAGTCTTTAGTTATTTAATATTTCAATTCCCGTTTAATTAGTTTAAAAAAATTAAGAAAAACAAAATAAAAACGCTTTCCTTAGAAGTTTGCAAAATACCTTTGGAGACAATATCCCACTTACCACTACCATAATTAATAGAAAAATATGAGAAACTATTGTGCATGCTCGACACGTGTCGATTTTTGGCACCGTTGCCAAGGATTTTTAAATAATTTCGTAGGATTTTAAATGTTGTATGGTCTACACACTTCGTTGTTCTAATTCTACAAGATCTTTACATTTGTTTGATCCTGAAATATATAGAACTTTTAATCTAGATTTAAGACAGCAACAACTTAGGAAAAATTTAGCTAATAGGATGGAGGATAAGAACAATAATAATAATGAAAATGTCATTAATAATAATAAGCTAGTAGAGTTATCAATTATAATAATAGCAATAATAGAGAACTTACTTTTAGACAAGAAAATCAAAATGTTACAGCATATGAGCCTATGTGCATAGCATAACCCGATGGATTTTTTGAGTTTGAACTTAGATTCGGATTTATTAGTGCCTTACCTAACCTTTAATGGTAAAGACAATGAATACCGTCATAAATTCATAAGGGAGTATCAACATAAGGTTGATGGGATGAAACCGAAAGAAGGTACCCTAGAACAAGTCAACCTTAAATCTTTTCCTTTTGCATTGAAAGATCAATCACAAGATTGATTGTTTTATCTCCCCAAAGATTCAATAACTACATGAACTTAAATGTTAGAAGCTTTCCTAGTTGAATATAAGCTTGCTAGAAAAACTAGTTCCTCTAGAAAGCAAATTACAGTTGCAAAGATGAAAGATGATGAAAAATTTCATGAATTTTGGGATAGATTCCAAAGATTAATTTCTTCTTGTCCATAACATGGATATACTAAAAGAGCTTTATTAGAATATTTTTTTGAAGGACTCAATCACTTTGAACAAAGGTTATTAGACACAGTATGTTGTAGTTCTTTATTTGAAACAATGCCTACTTTAGCATAGGAAGCAATCAATAAAATAGTGAAAAAATCCAAGCAATGTGATGATAAAATTGATGAATTATCTAATATGGTTAAGTTGTTAGTTAAAGATAGATCTAATCAAGTTAAAGCTCGCGAATTCTGTAA
The DNA here is from genome assembly GCA_039657325.1 of Stephania cephalantha. NCBI lineage: Eukaryota > Viridiplantae > Streptophyta > Magnoliopsida > Ranunculales > Menispermaceae > Stephania > Stephania cephalantha. Next base: position 34,124,475 of record CM077570.1, on the reverse strand, counting down.
TGAGGTTACACATCCAACGGATGCGTGTCATACTCTACATGAAGAGAATATTGAAGAGGTTAATGGAATGATGAACCAATTTTTTGGTCTTCTAAGAAATCAATATAAAAACAATAGTTATTATCCAAGAAAACAACACCAAAATCTTAGTTATGGTCCTAAAAATCAAAACTATAATACTTATAAACAAAGAGCTCAGATGCAATCTACACCTAATCAGCAAACTCAATAAAATGCTCAATCTAAGAATTCAAATTTAGAGCAAATCTTGCATAATTTTATGAAGCAAAGTCATCAAAACTTAACATAGATTTCTCAAAATCAGATTAAAACTAATACTATTATTAATGAATTGAAAAATCAGTTAAGTCAAATGAATTTACAAATAAATAGGTTAAGTACTTAGTAGAGTAATCAAGCTAAAGCACCAACTAAAGCTGCTGCTGCTCCTACTAACTTAACATATTTCAAAGCTCTATTCAGTGATGAAAAAGACACACCTATTAGTGGAAAGATACTTAAACAAGGTAATAAAAAGAAAACAAAAAAAAACTATTGAAGAAGAAGAAGAAATGATAGCTAATGTCATTCCTACTAGAGAATGGATGGCTGAAAATTGAAATATACTCATTTTTCTAAAAGGCTACACCCATGGTATTTAGCTAGAGTTGAAGCATAAGAAAAATCTGTACAAAATTATGAAATAATTGATAAGGATTAAAATGATAAGATTTTTGATAATTTGAATGAAGATATATATATTAATATTCTATCATTCAACAACGATTAGCTAATGTTAGGGAGGCAGAAAACAATGAGAAAATTCTTGAAGCATTTTAGAAAATAAAAATTAATAAACCATTGATGGAATCAATTATGCAATTTTCTAATTATGATGAAGTTTTGAAAGAATTCTCAGAATCTAAGGACAAATTTTTAGAAGAATATAAAGAAAACTTTTGACAAAAGCTGTCTGCTTTAATTAAAAAGAAGATACCTAAGAAATGTTTCGATAGAGGAATATCTGAAATACCTATTACATTAGGAACTTCTTTTATAAATTTCTCTATGTGTGATCTTGGAGCATCAATGAATGTTATGTCACTTAAACTATATGAATCATTGAAAATAGGTTCGTTAACTAATATACCTATTAATCTTACTTTGGATGATAACACAGAAGTTAAACCTTATGATTTACTAGAAGATGTCTTAATAAAAGTAAATGACTGAGTATTTCCAGCTGACTTCTATGTCATGGAAATGGGAGACTCAATATCATCTAAATCTCCGCCTATAATTTTAGAAAGACAATTTTTTAAAATAGCTAAAACAAAAGTTAGATTTCTTTGAAGGACCAATGTCTATGGAATTTGAAAACAAGATTATCACTTTCATTTCAATTATGAAGATGTCTATGATAATTTTGATGAATCTAATAATGAACAAACTAATGATAATGAATCTTTAAAAGTACATCATCATAATTTAAAAGCTGAAGTATATGTTATTAATGTAGTAACAATAGAAGACAAAAATGTTATGAAAAAGGATGAGCGAGTTGAAGATACTTCAAATGAAACGATAATAACTCAAGAATGGAGGGTTAAGCAACCAAAAAATGTTGAGAATGATCTTAAAATAGAGAAGTTTAAAGTTACGAAGAATAAGAAGAATCTAGTAATTGTCAAGCTCTATGATCTAGGAGATGTATACATAAATATAAAAGTTAAATGGGCTTAGTATTTTAAAGCTATTTGTGATACGAGTTCTAGAGCAAACTACATGCCAATTAACTTCTTTCTTCATACTCAACTGGAGTTAGATTTACTTGCTTCTGAAAAAGTTCATCTACCAAAAGGTTATTCAATGAAACCATAGGAGTGGTTACTAATGTACTAGTTCAAATTGACAAGTACATTATTTCCATATAATTTTTGGTTATGCCACACTTCATTAATGAAAATCTTCCATTAATCTTAGGACAAAATTTATTAGCAACTTTGCAAGCTGTTATGGATACTCTGAACAAGACAATCACTTTTAGTGTGCATGGCCAAGCAATCGCTTTCTAGAATGGCACTAGAGTGGACAATCCTACATTTAAGTTTATAGAACTAGTTTAGAATTATGTGGTTGAGTCGAGCCAATGATAATAACCAAATGCGCTATGTGGGAGGTAGCCCATACTCTATCTTTACTTTCAATTTTAGTATTAGGATTATTTAGTATTATCTCTCAACTTTTGACTTTTATAATGGGGATATTTTAGAAATTTAATTCCAAAATAATTTCATATAAGGGGGGTTGATCAAGCCAATGTCTTTCCATATTATATTGTCTTTATGCATTAGTTTTTACATTAGTCAGCTATTTATAGTAATGAAATTATTGTTTAGTATAAATCATAGTAAAATTCTGATAATTTTGAATAATTCAACCTTTTTATTAGAAATATATGTGATTAATATATGGGAAAATAAATTAAATAGAAAAAAATAGTTATAATAGGCGAGCGATTTCCCAACGATTCCAGTTCGTACTAGAATTCTCTGAGAAAATCGGCCTCAATTTGCAGAATTTTTAGTGTAATTTCAAGTATGCGATTATCAGTGATTTGCATTTATAACCAGAATTTACTAAATTAGTCAATGAGCCACTGAGGCTCATTTTTCAGTGATTTAGGAAGCGGTTTCCCAGCTAATCCATTTAAACCCTGATTCGCTGAGAATGAATATGCATTTTCTAAAAACGTAAACCCAAAATCGCGACATTTACTCACTTCACACTCACAAATAATTACAACTATTTGACCCAATGACCAATTTCTTGATCAAATTCAACTTCCAAAGCTAGATTTTAGTGTGTTTTAATGATTTTCACCTCAATCTTCACACATTCAACCCAAAATTTGGTGAGTTTTGAGAGTATAGAGCCAACTAGTGATTGAGCAAGGGGAGTTTGAAGTTGGAGCTTGGAGGAGTGTTCTAGAGGAGTTCTGGAGTTTCGATCTTGAAAGATTCACTTTTAAGAAGGTATCAATGAGAACCCTAGTCTTTTATTGATTATATTTTCAGTTTTTCAAGAACTTTTGAATTTTTATTTTGGTTAGAGCCTGAATTTTAAATTTTTTTGCTCAAAATTAGTTTTAATGTCGAATGTTTTCAATTATAATACTAGTATGAGAGTGGTGTGATAATTTGTTTATTGATATCAATTTTTGATATTTTCTTAGTATATGGCGAATGGATTGAGTTTTATACGCAAAAAAAATTGAGACTAAGTTTTACGAGGTACATTTGTTTTGTTGGAAACGCGACTTAATTTTTAAACCTTGAGGACAAGGTCTTAAATACATTTGGGAGTATTTTAGGTAAAGTATGACGATGATAACAAATAGGTTAGTGTAGTGGAGGAGCCGTGGAGACTGAAGGGATGGCGCTAGAGACAGGATAGACAACGCCAAGGCCACCGAAGAGAGGAAATGCATACAAAAGTGGCGACGCAGTAGTGGCGCCATGACAATACACACATAATGCCAGGGGATAAGTGATAGCGTCGAGACAGAAAAAATAGAAAGTTAGAGTTCTATTTCGTGTTAAATTGTAAAGTACGGTTTCTAATTGTTGGGAAACATTATTAGGGAGTATAAATAGATAGAAAAACGTGGTAAACCTGTAGCATACAAGAGATTAGCCACCATTAGCAATAGTTAGCATAGGTTTTATTTATTCTTAAATATTAAGACAATTATGGAGACAAGAAATTGAAGACTCACAAGAAGTGATTTGGGTATTGTGTTTATTGATTTAATTGAAGTATTTCTTTTATATATCAGATTGCAATGAATACCACTATGTGCATGTTCGTTTCAATGAAGTGTGAGTAGTCTATTAATCTAAAGGATCAATGGATCCTATGGTATGAATGCTATTCTATGAACATGAGTAGAATAGAAATATAAAAAGTGCAATGGTTAGAATTTCTATTGATTCTGAACATAATGCTACGAACATCTTGATCACGTGTTTGTTGATATTTGGTTTTAGAAGTTATCATGGCTATTGAAGCTCTTAAGCCGGATATGGATGATACAACCGTAAAATATACAACATTGAGCGATAGTTGTTGATTAGGGAGACACGGATAGTAAACTTAATTGGTTATGAATATAAGATTTGGAACATTAAAGCAATGTGGAGCTTATGTTATTCACATTGATAGGTGAAGTTCTAGTTTGCAGATTAGAATCTTTTCCATCACCATAGTGGGTTAAGCAGATTTGAAGAAAATCTATCTATTCTAATTAGGTATTGCAGTCACATAATGAAGATGATAAAGTGAGTTGAAAATCATAGTATTACATTACCTAGGTGAAGTTGTGATCTAAGGTAGTCATAATATAAGAGTTAAAGTAATTTGCATTGATTCGTTAGTATAAATTAGTTTAGTTTAGTCATAAAACCAACTAAAAGAATTTCCTTAACAAATTGAGTAATTTTAGTTAAGTACGTAGTGAGTGCATACACCTTTCCTTGATGACGATATCCATAGTCAACTTAAGTTGGTTACACTATTACTACAAGCGATCTGTTATACTTGCGACACATGAATCAAGTTTTTGGTACCGTTACCGGGGATAGGTAGCCACTTAAACATACTTACTTTGAAAAGTTGCTAAGTTTTATTTTAAATACTTTATTTTGAAGTTCATAAAAATAAAAAGAAAAAAAATAAAAGGCTTAAGTTTCAAGTTTGACTTTTTACAATTGATCATTTGTGTTTTATTTTTCAAGGAGAACTAGTGCATGCGTAGCAAATGAGAGAAGGACTTAGTACCTTACGACCATGAGATTAATAGAACTAACAAAGGAAAGAAAAATAAAGGAATCAAGATGGCTGAGGATCAAGCAAGAAACCAACAACAGGTTCAAAGGAATAAACAACCCGAAGTTGATTTGGTAGTGCAACATAGAGTGCGAGGATTGAGATGCCTTCGTGACTAGTTTAAACAAGAAGTTCAAGAAACTTACAACGGAGTAATGAGGTTTCTAGCTAACACCACGGAGTTCAAACCGAGATCATCTCTGATCAACATGGTGCAAAATAGTTTGTTTAATGTGTTAGCCAATGAAAATCCAATTGCACATGTAGAAAATTTCTTGGAGAAATGTGACACCGCGCACATTACTAGAGTTACAAAAAGGTGATCAAGATGGGGATTTTCTATTCTCATTAGATAGAAAAGCTAAATCCTAGTTCTGAAGACTGAATACAGGGAGTATGACCTCATGGGCAGAAATCAATGAAAGATTTCTTGACAAGTTCTTTCTACTAGTGAAGGTAAGTGAAAGGAATCTAGAAATCAATCAAGTTAAACAAGAAGATGCCGATTATCTTATAGAGGTTTAGGAAAGACTCAAGGAGATGTTGAGGAGATGTCCAGGACATGGATATGTGAAATGGGCACAACTCAAAATTATGTACTATAGGATGAACCACAACATGAGAACACTAGTAGATGTTATAGCAGATGGTTCTCTACTAATTAAGGATGAGGATAAAGCATTGGATCTCCTTGATCTTATGTCTCCAAACTCTACAGCCGGTACTCGTTCCACAATAAGAAAACCAATGGGTGTATATGAGATTGATTCACAAGCTGCGATTATGGCACAACTATCCAACCCGAGCAATCAAATGGCAAAGCTTCAAATGGGATAACAAGGTCCGCAAGTGAAGGTGATACAAAAACCCATTAATCATCAAGGCAATGTGGTTAACCAAATGGACATGTAGTAAGGAACGAAATATGAAGAAGTAAACTTCATGAACAACCGAGGCAATGGAAACAACTTCCGGCTTAGAGGAATGACTCCTCAAAGGTTTTATCAACGATCCAACAATAATAACCCAAACTTCTAGTATGGAAATCCTGATAATGCACTAAAGTTGCCTCCAGGCTTTGATCAATAAATCCAATAAGGGAGGCAAGGGCAGAGTGAGGAGATGACTTCAATGAAGTCAATTTAGAAATTATTGCACGCCATGGACATGAGCAATAGTGAACGTCATGAGAAGCAAGAGAAAGAGATGGAAGGAGTGAAGCAAGCCATAAATAGGATGGATGATGAAAGATCACAATCCATTAAGAACTTAGAGAGACAGATTGGTCAATTAGCCATTTCCTTGAACTCAAGGAAGGAAGGATAGTTTCCAAGTAACTCGATCACCAATCCCAAGGAGAACGTTAGTAATATCCACCTGATGAGCACTACGAAAACAAATGAGCCAAGACAAGAATAAGTGATGTACAAGCAAGAAAAAGTAAATAGCATCAAGGTAGTTCCATGGAAGCCAGAACCGATAATCAAGTTCATCCCAAAACTTTATCCAATCAAAAGGAGAGATCCTCGAGAAATATGCATACCAATAAGCATCGATGGACACCGGTGTGACATCCGAGAATTTGAAAAACTTGATTAGGTGACTAATTAAGTATTTTCAGGATTTATTTGGAGTTTAAGTATCCGAGGTGGGATCACGCATTATGGACTAGAGATCATAAGATATATTTTATTTTATTTTTTGTGTTGTGTGCTTAGTGTGTGTATTATATGGTATTTTGTTGTGAAGTCACGGTGTGTTGAGGTGTATCCTCAATTTTTCGTACTTGGGGTTGCAAGTGCGTGTCTGAAGGGCGCGAGTAAAAATAAATTATTAGTTGCTCAAAAATAAATTAATCAAGTGGTATTGTAATGTGAGAACGAAGTTGGTACAAGACTTTGCCTCAAGTTTCGTATCAGTTGGTGGTAGTCGCGATTGAGATTGGGTCTAAATCAATGCACGCTTGGCTTAGTATGGCAAAAAAATTGGTTTGTTAGATTTTAGTATGTCGCAGACAAAGTTAAGATTTCAAGAATTTTAGTGTGACCAAAACTAGTGTTACAATCATTTTATGAAGATGGACTGTTTTGTCGAGAGTTTGGTTTAATTTGGTGAGAAATCAGATTGAAAACAAGCACCGAAAGTTAAAGCACGTCAAAATAAGGATTTTTTGAAGTAATTAATAAAAATAAATTAAGCTGCTGACAAGCAGGTGAATGTTCATATATATATTATATATATATATAGATATAAGAAAATCACATGAAACGATTAGTTTCGTTTCAACAAAGAATCAAAATGCTTCATCCCTAACCTTCTCAATTAAATCTTTTGCTTTACAAACTCCCGATGTCCAATTTTTGTCAATTTCTTTTTGCAAAATCGTAGAACATCATAAGACGATCAGTTAGAGATAAGTTTCTACGGTGGAAATGAGGTATTTGGCTCAAAATTTGGTAAATACTTAATTCAGGGCATTTTCCACAATTCAATTTGAATTCTCGCAATTTTTAGATTTGTTTTGGAAGGTATTAATAGAAATTGGTAGGAATTGTTGAAAATTGATGTATTGGGTTGATGTGCACTGATTTGGAATAAATCTCACTGACATGGGTTAGGGTTTTGATGAATTGAACTAATGCAATTAGGTTGATAACTATTTTGAAGATGTTTTTATAGTTGATATTGATTTACATTGGGTTTTTGGATGGGTCGATTATTGGTTTTAATCAAACTTTACTCCATGAGCTATGGAAATATTTTGATATTGGTATTGAGTGGTTTCGTGGTGCTTTTTGCCGAGTTTTGAGGATTTAATTGCAAAAATATTGATGGAGAAGTTTTTCAATTAAAAATAACTAAAGTTTGCCTAGTTGACATGCCATATTGGAAAATTCATACCTTCTTCGTCAGTGATCCAATTTGAGTGTTCTTGGAGTCTATGGAATGTAAGACATGAGTACTATAAATTCCTTTTAGGTCATAATGATAAATATTGAGGTTTTCAAGGTTAAAAAGTTACCCCAAGTTGGCTAGTAGAAAGCCAGTTGAAACAGTTACATAAATTAATATTTTTGGAAACTATTCTCAAACCTACTTTGGCTGTAGTTTTCATTGGGTTTCATGATTTGTTTTCACTTGAAGCTTGACCAAAACTATAATTGGTTATGCATGGAAGCTATTGGAACCATTTTAAAGGTGATCTGACACTTTGGAAGCCCCAAAAATTAAGCCCAAAGTTGGTTGGTTGTAAGTAAACCCTACAGTGAACTTTACTATTTATGGAATTTATCTTTGTACTTGTAATTGTATCATAGTCTACATTGCATTTTATAATTCTTGGTCATTCATACCTAGAGTGAGTGAGGGGGATAAGCTTGTTTCGGAGTCTGGTTTGATTGAAACTAGGTTTTAGTCCTACCTCTACGCCGTCTAGTGAGACAAGCGGAATCTAACGTTGACAAGTTATCTCTACATTTTATGATCTCTTAATACTCTTTGTGTACTATTTTTGGAAGTCGACATCTGATTATAGTTAGGAGACATCGACAGACTAAATTGCATGTCATGTTGACGCATATATCTTATAGTTATTTGGAAATGCAATTGTATGTCTCCATGTATCAGACTAACAATTGCAGGAGTATAAATCAATGTAGGAATTTACTTACCTGACATCTTCGAGTTATTTTTAATGGTGTCATATTCTATATGAAGACAAGTGAAGAATGGGCAAGACTCAAAGATTGTAGTAATTATTTTCGAAAGTTAAAATAGATTCTTATTGTAAATTATTTTATATATTATTTTAGGATTCTTGGGGTGAGTGTAGGACAAGTTTCATTTACTGATTGTGAGAGTCTCCTAAGTTTGTTTAAAATAAGTTGAGAGATTTATGTTTCGATTTTGGTCTATTTGGATTATAAAGTTGTAATTAAGCTATCAAAGACTCTAAGTTAGGTTATAAATATGAATTTGTTACTTATTGTGAACTACAGGGAGTTGTGAGTCATTCTAGGCTAATCCTCAATTCTGATGTCTATTAGGTGGAAGTTTTCGGGTAGGCTACTTTTAGGTGAGGTGCTGCCAAAGTTTTTACAAAATATGAATATGATTTCCTAAATTGCTCATATAAAATAAGTTAAGAACTAAATAAGTTGAGGGTCTAAATTGCAATTTAGAGAATTATTAAAGATTGTAATAGAATTTATTTAGAGGTTAAAGTCAAGAGAACTGATTAGGCTGACTAGATTATCAAGGGATTTAGGTAATATATGACGATCAGTCTCTTAATGACGTGGGGGTTGACAAACTTATTTTCAGAGCCTAGGGTTGGCTCAATTGAGGATAAATCTTAGTTGGAAACAAAAAGTGGGATTGAGCCTGATTAGTTGAGAATGACTATGAACTGGGGGTATTTGGATTATTGTGTTATATTTGTAATGTGTATTTATGTATTATCGCTAGATATGGAATAGAAATTCTCCTTGTCCGCTTGATAGTTAACTCGTAGATAAGATGAGTCAGACTAAAAATGGATAATTAAAAGAGAGAATAGACTTATGAAACGAAGCTGAACGAGATTGGATGAGAAATGGACTTATGAAGTCTCAATTCACAAAGGTGTTGTACATATTTTGGTACTAATATAAATGATTAAAGTTATCAGTTATGAAACAAATATGAAATTAGTTGAACAAGAAGTCCAAATGATTCAGGTACGTAAGTACTGAACATGAATTCCTTTAAAATTGAAAGTACCGAACTATTACAATTATAAAATGCTCAGGAAAATGTTAAAAAAGTCTCAACAAAGAAAATAGTGACATATGGTTTTGAAAGTAGAAATTGATTAGACAAATTGAACTTGACTGAAAAATCTCAATGGGATTGTAATAGAACTAGTTAAGTTGTTTAAGTCGGTATGAAAATAAAATACTATGAAGCAAAGTATTCTCTTATTTTTGAAATAAAACAAAAAGTAAAATTGAAATAGAAACATGATTTAAAACAATCAAATGACTTCTAAAAAGAAGTATTAAAACTTTTGATTGTTTATTACAAGTTATTTATTAATATGTGATGTTGAGTATATTGGTTTTATGAGTTGAATAAAGAAATGATAAAATAAAGATTAGTGAAACTTCTAACATGAAAATAAAATGTGTAGTGAGAAGATTAACGTGTAAGAAGTTAATGTATTGAGGAAGTGGTCTAATAATAGCTTGGATTAGCTATTAAACAACACAAATGATTGTGTTTTGAGATTCAAAGTACCCAATAATCATTTCTAACAACATTTAGTTATGATGCCTATCACTACAACTTAAAATATAAGTAAGGAAGATATAGACGTACTGATTGAGAATCAGTAAGTGATTTGTATAAGATAATAATTTGAGCTCCTATATTGCAAGAACTTCTATTTATAGGACTTAAAAGGATTGAAACAACATCTTTTAAGAGTTTGATTAGTCGATAAGTTGATCAATAGTTTGAAAATTCTAATTCTTCTATCTTTTCAGTTGAATAATAATAGGAAGGTGAATACATCAAAAGTAATTTGATGAATAGTTAGATCCTTAAATATCTTACATAGTCTATTGAAAAGTACTGAATTTCTTTTTGAGAAAAAAGAAAAGTAAGGAAATTTGAGACTAATAGAAATAAATTAAAGCAATCATAAATAGTAGAAGTGTTTGAGTCACAAAATTTCTCTATTTCAAATAAAGGTTAGCCAAGGAAAACTTCAATTGATTGAATGATCATAAGAAGGCGTACTATCCTTATATAAGTTTTTGAAAAGAAAAAGGATATAAATTGCCTTTCTAAGTCAAGATTAAGGAGTATGCTAATGACATCATAATCTTTGATTTACAATTGGATTATCTCGATTTAGACTCGGACTAAACGAGCGAGAAGGCGTCCGGCTAATGATGCTAAACGCTGCTGGAAGACAGCCCAATGGGTTTTTAAAATTTTAAATTATAAATTTTAGTTAGTTAGTTAGTTAGTCTAATAAGTACAATTAATACATTTTAGTTTCTAACTCTTAAAAACTTGTGTCGAATGTGCAAGTAAGACCATTTGCCAGGTGATGATTTGTCGGAATGGAAATGTCTCACCAAACTCATAAAAGAGTGTAAAAAATGAAGGAGTTCAAGCGACAAAGGTGAGGTACACGAGCAAATCATAGGTAATTCTTTATGAAATTTTTATATTTAAATGGATTTAACGCAATCACGACAGCTTATGTTAGTGATACACAAAGTCATAGAAGCGCTAAATAGGAATTAACGAAAAAATACATGCTAAACACGTGGACAGACAGCTTGATGCCGTGGGTATGAGTCACAATGCCGTGGATATGAGTCACGATGCCAACAGGGCACTTGGAGGAACACATGCAGATAGCTTGACACCATCATGGCGCGCCGTTAGGACGCCAGAGTCATGATGGAGGTTTTAAAACCCATCTTCACCACTAAGTATATATCCCTCTAGAGCCCAAGTTTAATCATTTCTAAGTGAGATAAAAGAGTTCTAAGTGATAGAGAGTGAAAGACAAGAGTGAATTGTGGATTTGCACAAGGTGGAAAACTAGGGCTTGAATTTGGGACTTTGATTTAAGGAGCATTAAGGTTCTAACTTGTTAGTGTAGTGTGAGGGCTTTGATTGATAAAGACTTAAAGGAGTGTTATATGCCGAAAAACAGTTTGGCATTGAGGTGAAATTTACAATTTCATTCGTTATGCTTAGGAATATTGAAATTTTTTGATGAGATTGCATGAATAGTGGATTTGAGGTTATTGGATAAGGATTTTCAAGATTGCATGAATATTGAGCTTCAATGAGGCTCTTGAAGAACTAGTTTATGTTTTTACATTATTTGACATATAAATGATCCGTGTGGCATAAATTTTGATTATTAGGTGATTGCAAGACCCGAATTGCTAGTTGCATTTTGTTGTGTAATTGTTTGAATTTAGAAAATGCTGAGAACAAGGAGGCAAGTTAGTCAATTGAGCACTAATGAAGAGGAGCCTAGTCCATTTAAGTCCAAATACTTCATTAGTAGAAATGCCAATGATAGATATGAGAATATTTAGCATAGGGAGTTCATTTGTGAGAGAGGTATAAATTTGCCTGCCAAATATGACAAACGAGTGAACAATTTCATTAAGAGACAAAATTGGGAGCATTTCACTCAAGATTATAGAAAGAATGAAATTAAAGGAGTGAGTGACATAGTATACGAATTTTATGCCAATACGAAGTTCACAAGGAAAAATGAGTCAGTGAAGGTGAGACGGGTGTTTGTCCCCTTTAATGAGCATGCAATCAATAACATTTATGGATTGGAGCATTTGGATTTGGTGGGAGCTGAACCAAGTTTCTAAGATGATCTATATGAGAAACCCTATAACCTATACCCTTTTAGAGCCATAGAGAGAGCATTGGTTATCCAAGGACAACCTAGGTGGGTAATGGGAGTTGAGAATGTACCGAAGCACATCAAGAAAGGGAGTGTTAGGAAAGTCTATCGAATGTCACAACATTTCCTTATTGATTCTATATACCCCACCACTCAACAAGGAGAGATCAACAAGCCAAAAACGACTTGTTTATATGTGATTACGAAGAATGGGGAGATTGATGTCGAGAAGATCATCTACACCAATTTGACAGAGTCCATTATGTCAGACCGAGACAACAAATTGTTGTCTCTTATATTGATCACTTAGTTATGCTTGAAGGCCCGAATACGACTGGTTAGAGATGAATAATTTTATATTGAGGCCCAAGCAACCATGGATTAAGATTTTATGCTCACACTAAAATAACCGTCTGGTTATCAAGACTCTGAGGATGAGAGAGAAAGAACCGAGGGAGCTGGACTTGAGGCCGAGTTGTTGGCCAAACAACAAGAGGATAACGTAGCAACAGAATTAGCCTAGGAGTTGGAAGATGAAGAATATGGAGAAGAGGAGGAGCAACATCAGGGATTCACTGATGGCTATGAGTTTGTAGACCCATTGATTGGAGAGCAGGATTTGGATGGTCCTAAGATTTTTCCACCACCTCCTCCTCTAGCATAGCCACCAGTACCACCACAAGAAGACTTTTCTCCATGGTAGTAGAGGCTGTAGATTGTCGAGATGAGGCAAAAGTACTAAGAGGACAGGGCGCAATATCGTGAAACCCTGAGGAAATATGAGAAAGACAAACGGAATAGACAACAAAAGTTCATGTCGTTTGCCGATCATCAAAGGGACATAGCTAGGTATGAGAGGAGCAGATGGATGAGACCTAATAGGTCTTTTAGTTTTCCAACAACACCAAATTATTTATTCGGATGTAGTGTAGGGCAAGAGGGTGGAGCATCCATTGACATCATCCTACGCTGGAGCCGATGAGGCAGATGATGTTGATGACAACGTGCAGTCCTGATGTCATTATCTTAGGATTTCTTTAGACTTGGGGAGTTGAGATATACAATGATACCATTTTATTTCAAACTTTGAGATATTTTGTTAACTATTTAGTTGTTTAACTTCTAAGTTTATTTTAGTTTATGTTTTTATATCTTGTATTATTATCCATGTTTATGTGTTTACATTCTACGCTACACTATGAGAAGTGGTAAGAAAGTCGAAATAAGGATAAACACTGCAGGTATTATCGTTTCATTTTATTTTTGAAGGAGTTAAAGAGGAAACATGGTAACGTATTATTTGTTTCATTTACGTAGTATTTGAAAGTTTAGTTAGTATGGATTAGGTTATATATAGCAATATATAATGAATAAGTAGTTTATTTGCATGTTCATGCCTTTAATTGAGGTTGAGTAAAATACAAGTGTCTCGTTGATATGAAACTGAAGATAGTGTTTTTTTATAAATTTGTGAAGAAAATAATGAAATGTAGCAACAATAGTATGATTTCATGATTAGGAACCTAGAGTTAAGGAAGATCATGAATTGGGAATAAAAGCAAGAAATTACTAGAACACTTCCTGTAGAAAAAGTTAGATCTTTAAGAAATTCTATAATAAGTATGAATCTTACTTGATAATATAAAGTAAATAAAGACATAGTGCAAAGAGGGGAAGAAATAGGCAATTTAAATAAAAAGTTGGAGTTAACTTACTTCATTAAGTGAAAGTGAGAAGTGTCGACAAAAGTCTTAGAATAGAAATAATAGAGAGTCTCGCAAGTTCTATAGGAAATGGAGTAGAGAACTTGATGGTTGGAAAAAATGAGGAAAAATGGAGTCCATATGAAAATGAGTAGGGATCGCAAAATAAGAAATAAAAAGGAGAAGAAGAAAAGAAATGAGAGAAAAATAAATAAAAGAAGGTGGAAGTTAAAATAAAACTTTTCAAATAAAGACTTAGCTTGAGTGCGAGTAGCTTTATTAAGTTAAGTTTTTGTTTCCAACTTTTTTAAGTCCCATAGACACTTAAAGTGCTAAAGTGTACCAAAATTAGTTTGATCTATGCTTATTTGTAAGTTCCTGAGCTTAATGACAAATCATGAGATCTTACACTTGCTACTTGAGTGTCGAGGTGAAACAAGCTTGTGAGTAGTGATGGTTTTAGTTGTGATCTACTTTGGTGTTTCGAAAGCGAGTTGTATGTGTTGTTTAAGCTACATATTTTGAAAAATACAAGTTTTTGCAAAGAGAAACTCTTGAGTTGATTATTAATTTGAGACTTAGTGAATTAAAGGGTACTCCATAAATAATGTAAAATGAATGAGAACTACAGTAATAAGAGTAGTTAGGAGACTTAGTAAAATACACTTTTTCTCGGGACGTGCAAAATCTTAAGTTTGGAGGTATTTGATAAGTGATTATTTAGACGACTTATATATAGGGTTAGTTTAGAATTATATTTAGTATAAATATCCCTAAACGAGCTCTAATTGATGATGTTTATGCATTTTCAGATAAACAAGGCATAAATGAAGGAAACGAGCAAAAACAAGAAGAAACAGAGCTAAAACACACTAAAGTGTGGTTGGCACCATGGCTTATTAGTGTGGTGCATTGAGGGCACTAGGCACAGTGTGGAAGACATAAGCACTGTGTGAGAGAGAAGGCAAGTGAAGAAAAAGATATAGATAGGTTAGTGCAGTGGCATTGCCATGGAGACTAAAGGGACGCACCGGAGACATGATGGACGACGCCTAGGCCAATAAAGAGAGTACATGCACACAAAAGTGGTGGCGTAGTGATGGCGCCATGGCAATACACACACGATGCCGAAGGATAAGTGACAGTGATGAGATAGAAAAATATAGAAAGTTACAGTTCTATTTCACGTAAATTGTAAAGTAAGGTTTCGAGTTGTTGGGAAACGTGATTAGGGAGTATAAATAGATCGAAAAACATGGTAAACATATAGCATACAAGAGATTCACTACCATTAGCAATAGATAGTATAAGTTTTACTTATTCTTGAGTATTAAGACGATTGTGGAGAGAAGACATTGAAGACTCATGTGTGGTGATTTAGTTATTGTGTTTATTGATTTAATTGAAGTATTTCTTTTATATCTCTGATTGCAATGAATAGCACTATATGCATGTTTGTTTCAATGAAGTGTGAGAAGTCTATTGCTCGTAGGGATCAATGGACCTTATGGTATGAAGGCTATGTGATGAACATGAGTAGAATAGAATTATAAAAGTGCAATGGTTAGAATTTGTATTGATTCTGAGCGTAATGCTACGTACATATTGATCACGTGTTTGTTGATATTAGGTTATAGAAGTTATCATGGCTATATAAGCTTTTAAGCTAGATATGTATGGTATAACCATACAACATTGATCGATTGTTGTTGATTGGGGAGGCACATATAGTAAACTTAATTGGTTATAAATCTAAAGATGTGGAACATTAAAGCAACGTGGAGCTTATGTTATTCACACTTATAGGTGGAGTTCTAGTTTACACATTAGAATCTTTTATGCTACTACAGTGGGTTAAAGTGGATATGAAGGAAATCTGTCTATTCTAATTAGGCATTGCATAGACATAATCAAGATGGTAAAGTGAGTTAAAAAGCATATTATTTCGTTACCTAGGTGAAGTCATGAACTAAGATAGTCTTAATATAAGAATTAAAGTAGTTTGCATTGATTTGTTAGTATAGATTATTTTAGCTTAGTCATAAAACTAACTAAAAGGATTTCCTTAGCAATAGAGTAATTTTATTTAAGTACGTTGTGAGTGCATACACCTTTCCTTGAGGATGATATCCGTAGTCAACGTAAGTTGGTTACACTATTACAATAACCAAATTGTTATACTTGCAGCTCATGAATCAATATCAAAGAAAGCAAGGAAAGAAAAGAAAGGTAGAAGATAAGTTCATAATTGATCCAAAGTTCAAAAATCTTGATTCAATATTCAAGTGAGTTGATGAAATTTCTCAAATATCTTCTGAATTCAAGCAAGTATTAATTTTATTTTACTTTATTTTAGTTAGGAATATAATATAATGAAATGAATATATAATAGATTTTTGATTGGAAGTGATATTCTTATTACCCAAGTGAATTCTATGATAGTAGGAATCAATTTTTATATATTTTTTTCTTAACTTTACTAGTTGATGAATGCACTGGATGAGTTTAGAGGATTCACAAACTTATGTTAGTCATAAGAATGGGTAGAAGATCAAAATAATAGTGCAAGATGAACAAGACAAATTTTTAAGAATCTTGTGATATAAAGGTTATTGATTAAATATTTCTATAGTATATATAGAAAATTATTATGCTTCAATTAAAAGAAGAAATGGGTTAGAAATGGATGAATTTTTATATGTTAGAAAAATACTTTCTTCAACTTTAGTGGACAGTAAGAAGTGATAACAAGAGTTACAAATATATAGAAAGTCCTATAGATTTCATAGGAAATGGAGTAGGGAATCTATAGTGGGAAAAATGTGAGAATGTCCACAGGAAATGGAGTAGGGACTCAAAAGTCAAATGAAAAAATAAATGAATAAAAGAAAATAGTAAAGAAAAAATAATTAAGATAAAGTAAAAAAAATGAGAGATATAAAAAGGTGGACGTTCTTAAACTTTTCAAACTAGGGTTGAGTGAAGTATTTCTTTGTCTAACACGTTTTAAATGATATATTCATTGGTATCTTGGCAAAATTTCAATTGATTTTGATTGTGGTGATATTATGAAATATTTTCTAAATTTAAGATTAATCTAGTGTTTTTGTGTTTTGACATTCTATACTAATCATTGTAAGCTTGATGCTTGTCAATGGAGATTGAGATCACCTATATTTTGTATTGGCCTTGGTATTGATTGAACTTTAAGTTCTAAGGGGTATTGCATTGGGTGGAGTTATCATTAAGGGATGGTTCGTTTTTTTTCTAAATCATTCTATTTTATCATAACTTCTATTTACTCGAGGGGTAATATGTTTCTATTTGAAGATCATTTCTATTTAAAAACTTATAGTATTTAAAGTTCATATGGATTAGATTGAAATCATGGTATAAGGAATGAAAAGAGAATATGATAAAGAATATTCCTTTGTTTGGGACAATAAAGTGTTAAGTTTGGCGGTATTTGACATGTCAATAATTAGACATGCTTTCTAATGTAATTTAGGATGATTTTAGTTGAAAATGATGATATTACACTGGGTATTCTCTTCATTTGTGATTTCAGGACTTAATTAGGAAGAATGAAGAAATGAAAGAAAAAGAAGAAGAAGAGCAAAACAATTAACTGACAAAATCAGTGGAGCATAGAGAGATATTTCCAGTGATTTGTAAACAACATAGGATTCACTGACAAATCGCTAAGGTCGTTGATGAATTTTTTAGATTATTACGAAGAATTTGAGTTTATCTATGATTTTTTATAGCTTAGAAAACTATAAATAAGACCTTAGGGCTTTGAAATTAGAGAAGCCTTATTTTCTTTTAACAAGTTTGTGAGAGTCGTAAGTTAGTTTTATTGAGTTTATGTTTGAAGCAACATTGGAGATTATTTTATTTCTATAAGAGTTATTTATTTAATTATGTCTTTCAACTATATTATTGCTTTGTTTATTTCCAGTATGAGTGAGTACTTTATTATTCTAAACAAGCCCTAGACATGTATATACTTTGGATTGCATGTTAGTTACAATTATGGAATACAATGCTTAATGCTTTAAACTAATCATATACATCAATCACGGTTTGAACAAGTTGTTTTTGCATATTACAACTAATGATTCTTGTATTGCATGCATAGTTGCAAATATATATTGTGATATTTTGGTTTTGATTCTATTATAATTATTGACAATAATTATATAATAGTAGTAACTATGATTAATCTATATGGCGAATTTCCCGAGTGGATGTTCTAGGTGATTGTTTCCAAAGTTAGTTATTGATTTATATATTATGATTAATATTTGATTTATATTAGGCATAATTTTCTTTGAGTTCTAATGTTATCGTATTTCTATTTTATAGCGTTTTATCCAATAGGTAGATTTACAATGATAAGAATATGACTATTTTCTAATGAATATAGGAAAAGCAATGGCTTGCTAAAGGCTATCAATCTATTATGAATTAAGATTTAATGATTCCAAGATTTCATGTGATATAATTATAACTAGGTTATGAGGTAATGTTATGTTCTAATACTTGAATACAATCCAAGTATATTACATTGTTTTGTTGGGGTTTGTTTAGTTATTTGTTTTGATATTTATATTATATTGAATTTGAATTTTGTTTGATTAAGTTTGCATTGAATTATTTGAATTAGTTTAGTTAGTTCGGTTGATTAAGTTAGTAGTCATAGCCTTTAATTATTTATTATTTCAATTCCCATTTAATAATATTAACAAAATTAAGAAAAACAAAATAAAAACAATTTCCTTATAATTCTTCAAAATCCCTGTGAATATGATATCCCACTTGCCACTACTACAAATAATAGGAAAATACAGGAAACTATTATGCATGCTCAACACGTGTCAAAGCAAAGACTTGACGCTTCAAAGCACAAGAGATAAGATAAACGCTTACATGAAGCTTAATTAAGTCCATCGATCTCTAGAGATATTTACGGATTTGAATCCATGGAAGGGAAGTTCGACAAGAGATGTCGAGGACTTAGAGTATGGAACGATAAAACCACATTAATACATATTCTACTACAATAGTATTTAAACAGTCAAGTGATAGACTGGAACATAAAAGTAGTAAACGTAGAAAAAAGTTTTCGATAGAAGTCACATTCACTTATGTATGTGACCTTCTAGAAACAGTAGTATATGTGACAACGATAAAATCAATCAACATTTAAATGTAAAAAGATTGACTAATACCTGACTTTTATAAGTCATAGGTATGTATTTCAAACTAGTGTTTTGCGATTGTATATATAACAAGTCAATAAATTAGACATATTGTATAGTTCATTTTAGGATGATTTTGGATGTAAAAAACTATATTACACAGGGTTATCTTGTTTTTGTTATTTCTGGTAATAAATGGAATATATGAAGAAATTAAGTAAAAAAGGAAAATTATGAAGGAATTAATCAAGTGGAAAAAGTATGCAAAGAATCATCACCAAGGAACAAAAGAAGAACTGGAGTACAAGCCCATAAATTTTCCAACGATTCCTAGGGATACATAATCGCTGCACAGATCAATGGAACAAGGATGAAAATAGGGAGTCCAGTTTTACATATGTACTATGCAATTCCACTTACACTTGAATTGTTGGAGGAGATTTCGTGGATTTTAGATAACAACGAGTAGTTTGAGTTAGTTTGTGATGTTTACTACCTAAAACACTATAAATACAACCTTAGAGTTACGAAATTAGTTGCCCATTGAGTACGTAGATCAAAATAACATTACTCCCAGTGCCATTTTTATTTTCATATATTATTGCTTTATTGTTCATTGCTTTTGGAAAAGACTTAAAGTATTTAATTCAGAGGTATTTATCTGTCTTTTATGTTGGGGCATGTGCCCTAGGTCAATCCATTAACTGTCTTTATGAATACTTTTAGTTAATAAAATAGAGGATTTCATTTGCTGTTTATTATAATTAATTTGCATGTTTACATTATAATAAGATCCATGGGTATTTACAGAAATATCCTAAATGTCCCTAGTCGATCATTATACTGGGAACTATGATGAATTAAGACTAGTGTGAGTCTTGATTGATGATCATATGATGATTATACGTATAGGGATACGAATCAAGATCACGAGTACTTGTTAGGGAACAAAGTACTGGACCGACTAACTATGAGAACATCACATGGATTAAGTCATAGTTGTTTCTCATGATAGGTATATTTTTCAGTCCTCTGACTTGAGATTACCAGAGACTTCAACATTAGGAACACAGTGATTCGACACAATCAAACGTTGTCTTTAACTTAGGACGATTATAAAGGTTGTGATTGGTTACTGTGTGAGCAATGTGATGAAGTTGTGTAATAAAGATAGAATTTGTCCCTCTCATATAAAGAGAGATATCCCGTGGATCCCTCGATGTGTTAGACTGTTAAAAGGCATAGTCTAAGTGAATTGATATTGATCAATGTCACTTGGATGTTTTCAGTCTACCTAGAGATCGAGACTAGTACGATTGAACATGTTGGATGACAATTCCATGCCTTATGTTTGATCAAAAGGATATCGTGTGACAAAATGATGTTATATACATTATCGATTAGGTTGTATCGATTTGATATTCGTACAACTTGGGTAGTCATAATGTCTTGCTAGAGGCCGCTTATGACTTGTATACCAAAATGAGTTTTGGTACACTGCCAACGTTGTATGAGCCTATTGGGTCGCACACAAAGAATGGTTTTGCGAGATTTTAAGATGGTTCAGAAGAACGAATTTTATATGATAAAATTCGTGACAAAAACGTCCTTGTGGTGTATTACACTTATACTTCTTTAAGTAGGGGTATATGTGTAATTTACTTAACCGTCTATATACAAGGGTTGTATAAATAGACGCTTTAAGTTAGAACACATAAAAAAAGATTAAGGGCCGAAACTCTATTTTCGTTTAGAAACGAATTAGGGTTTTCTGGTACGCTCTGGATCGTTTTGGAGAGAAACAAGAAGGTTTGGTATTCTCTTGAAGCTAGCAATTTGAATCTCGATCGCCGTTCGTGTGTGGACTGCTGGTAGAGGGCGTTCGTCGTTGGCAGCGCCTTAGAGATCGCTCAACCTTCAGAAAGGTATATTGCGACCGAGGTATGATTAAGTTTTCATGGTTTAAACATTTTTAATGGAATTAGATTCGGATCCTGTTGGGGTTTTTGTCAAAATTGTTTTGTAATTTCCGCTGCGTATGAACCTCAAAACCCAACATTTTATTTATATTATTGCAATGTTATTTGTGATTATGAGTGAGTAGTTAGTTGATCTAAACAAAGTACCAATATGAACTAGATATGTTTTGCAATATAGTTATGATAAGATGAATATGTGCTTAATGCTTTAAATCAATCATATTCTTTGATTCACGGATTAATAGATTATTATCTATTGATTTTAATCATGATCTTTATATTGCATGCATAGTCTAAAATGTGTATTGTGATATTTGGATTCATCATCTAATTTAAAGTAGTAACTAGGATTGTTTGAAAGACAAACATCGTTTAGATGTCTTTGAAGTGGCTTTTCAAAGATGTTGGATTTAATAGTACAAAGTTTTCATAAAGTGTAATGCGATTTTATTGCGTGAAGTTAATGTATTTGTTTATTCAAAGGGGTTAGGACAATAAAACTAGAACGTGGCTTTTCCACCGTATAAGGAGAACAAATGGCTAGCTAAAGGATGTTTACTTACTTATGATTAGAGTTAATGATCTAAGAAACCTTATAAGGTAATCTCATAACTATATTGATTGAATTTACAAATTTGGAATGCAAAACAGGTTTATCGAAACTGAGAGTCTGGAGAAGGTCTTGTCATATTTCATAGTTCTAGATGTTTGTTTAGATATTTATTTATATTGAATTTAATTGATTTTATTTAATTCATATTCAAATTAAAATTGTGTTAGTTAAGTTAGTATAATTAGTTTAGTTAATTATTAGTGAGTTTAATAACTATTTTTTATTAATTAATTAAATTAGATTTAAAAATAATAAAAAACATTAAAATTCCTTTTTCCTAGAGAAGTTTAATAAATCCATGTAGAGACGATTCCCACTTACCACTACAACAAAATATTGAAAGTATAATATAAACATGAAATATATTGTACACGCCGACACGTGTTAATTCTTGGCGCCATTACGGGGGATTTGAATATAATTTCTTAGGAGTTTTAGACGTTGTATGGTCTATCCACTTCGATATTCTAATTTTACAGGATCCTTATATCTGTTTGGTCCGGAGGTAGATATGACATTTAATCGTAATTTAAGACAACAAAAACGTAGAGAACACTAAACTACAATAATGAAATCCAATAATAACTTTAATTATTATAATAATAATAGTAATAATAATAATAATAATAATAATGATGATGATAATAGAGAACTTACTTTTAGGCAAGCTAATCCAAATGTCACTGCTTATGAACCAATGTGTATTGCTTTTCCTGAGGGATTTCTCAAATTTGAACTTAGATCTAGATTCATTAGTGCTCTACCTAACTTTTACGATAAGGACAATGAAGACCCACAAAAGTTTATAAAGGAATATCAACACAAAGTCAATGGGATGAAATTTAAAGACTACACGTTAGAACAAGTCAAACTTAAGTTTTTCCTTTTGTATTGAAAGATCAAGCATAATATTGGTTGTTTTATCTCCCTCAAGATTTGATAACAACATAGGCTTAAATGTGAGAAGCTTTCCTAGATCAATATAAGCCTGTAAGAAAAATCTGTACTTATTGAAAACAAACGACAATCGTGAAAATGAAATATGATTAAAATTAATAAATTTTAAGATAGATTTCAAAGATTAATTTCATCTTGTCCACAACATGGAAACACTCAAAGAGCTTTATAAGAGTACTTCTATAAATGACTAAATCATTTTGAACAAACACTATTAGATACCGTATGTGGTGAATCATTATTCGATGTTACACCAACTCTAGCTGAATAAGCTATTAAGTAGATGACCAAACAATCTAAAAAATATTGTGAAAAGACCAATATAACAAGAAAAAAAGTTTATGAATTAAATAATAGAACAAATAATAAATTTGATGAAAAATAGAAGAATTATCTAACATGGTTAAATAACTATTAAAAGATAGATTAAATCAAGTTAAACCTTGTGGATATTGTAATGAAGTTACACATCCTACGGATGCATATCCTACTTTACAAGAAGATAACAATGAAGAAGTCAACGCGGTTATGAACAAATATTCTGGTCCTCCTAGGAAATCAATATAACAACAACAATTATGTAACATCCATGAATTTATTAATAGTAAATTAGTCCCTAATCAGGGTTACTAACTTGTGACGCGGCCCGAGAGTGGGTACACAGTTCGAATACTCAGTATGAGGACTAAGTAGTATAGTATTTTTGAGTGATGGATGCCTAGTGTGATATATATGCGTAGACTATTAAGTCACTCCTATTAGTATATAGAAGTTGCGACATGAGTGAGACCCGCCTCGAGATGTGTGTCGGTGAGATCGAGGTAGTGAATGATGTGGTATGTTTAATTTAAGTGTATTGTAGCTTATCTAATTGAATTAAGGTGGCTAATGTTTGTTTTATATTAATGAAGCCTAAAGTGAGAAATATAAAAACATTAGTCATTGATGTACCTCAAAATATGTGCAAACTCATTACAAGACCAATTAAGTTATGAAACAGTGTTATCAAGGATGAGAAAGTGGAGTGTTAGTGGATTTTAAGTCATGATATGAGCCATTAGATTAGTCTCAAGATATGTGTGTACATTAAGATCAATGGCTATAAATCAATCTCATGATGAGATGAACATGCAAATACTTTGATTTTAAGCAAGAGAAAGAGAAAAAGCTCTTGAGTTGTGATCAAGGTTTTGTTGAGGGGAATTTCAATGAATCAAAAGGTGGTGATCAAGCTAAGAGACTCAAACCATTAGGTAAGCCAATTACACAACTAGTTAACAAAGTATTGGTAAAATTAGAGGTGTGAGTTCAATTCTAGTTTTTGTGTGATGAGGGTAAATGAAGTTATTTTCTAAATTGGTTTATATATTTGGATTCGTTACAAAAAACTATTAAATTTGCTATAAAGAAGTTTGAAATTTGGAGTTAAATTTGTCAAGTTATAATCAATCAAAGTGTTAAGTATGTTCTTGAGTTTTAATAAAAACAATGCATACATAAATTTATGGTTGATGAATATATATGTATAAAGTGTATGCTGATCTTGTTGCTATGGATGATGTATTGGGTTTCTGGTGGAGGGTAACAAAGATCTAAAGTTTTTGGTGATGGCCATTTGAAGGAGGAAAACCGAAAAACTCGAAGTGCAAATTTTTTTAGATTACTACGTTTAGCGTGCTAGGCATGCTTGCTAGCGCGCTATGAGCGTGTAACACGCTAAGGAGTATGGATATATTGCTAAGGAGTTACTAGCGCGGGAAATGAACTACCCAACGTACTAGGTGCTATGGACAACACACTGATTGAAATTTCTTAATTTAATCTTGAACACCTTAAACGAGTTTAATACCATACTAGAAGGATTGAACATACTCTTAAACATATCTGATGATATCAGGAACCTAGGGAAAAGTATTGAGGGTTTGGGTACTTGTTTGAAGCTGTCGGGAGGTCGGATTAGCCTAGGAACTTTGTATGGTTTGTAACTAAACCGATTGAGATATTTATTTCCATTTCTTTCCATTACGCATCTTTTTTAAAGGCATTTGGACTGATGTGCTATTGTATTCTTGATGCCATGACTTTATTGTCCTCTCTCATTTCATGAGTTTGTTATCATAGCATTGGTTGATGTTTAAATGATATTCATTGACTGTTAATTAGGTGCTATGTCATTCTTAGTTGTTCAGAGTGTTAATAGAAAAACATGCTATTAGGTGAATAATTTGTGGTATTGTAAATCCATTCCTTTGTACATAAGTTATGCAATCATTTTGTTGGATTCCTAAATCGTGTCATTTCTTGAAATGTGAAAGTATTTCTTGTATCTAGGACCATTATATGATAGAGATGGGCGGCACACAAGGGTTGTCGGCATCTCAACAGTAGCTTGTGTGGTAGACAAGGTATGAGACTCGGGCAGTCGGCAAGTAGTTCTATATATATGTGAAACAAGCATTATGAGTATATCTATGCCCTAAATAGTGGATGGAGTTGATGTGATGTAATTTCATAGTCAAGCGGCCCTATATCATTACTGCTTAGTCGAGTATTTAGTTATATGATGTTTAATTGAAGTATCTTATAACATGATTCTGGTTCAGCTTTCTTTGCTATTGTTATGCTTTAAGATACTTTTTGTATATTTGGATAAATGTCTCTCAGTATTACTTCTACATTACCGTACTTACCGTCCACTTTATGATGGTGGGTTCAGATACTTCGAGCAGCAGATCAAGGAAAAAGAAGATCGAAGATTAGCTTTGAGCTGGCGGAGGGTAGTTTCTGCTACTTTTGTAAGTGATCATTTGTGTAATTATTATCTATGTCATTTTGTATAACATTAGGTTGTATATTAGGATGAGTGACTAGACTTCCATATTGTTTCATGTATTATTTTGGTTGGTTTATATGATCATTTTTTTACTTGGTTTCCATAGTAGATGTTTATAAATGCTTAAGCTAATTTTATTAAGTCTTTCGCTGATAATTTAGATAGTGTTAGAAACTTCTTGATGAACTCTATAAATCATAATTAAATCTAAATGAATAAAGTCTATGTTAAAAGTGTGTAACGAGATGAATGAGATGTATAAGTTGACTATACATTATTAAGTCCTATATAGCGTGGGTTATGGCTTAATGATGGGATTAGGCTGGGCGGTACCCTATTTGAGGAACTAGGCCATCACAGTTGGTATCAGAGGCAACTTTAAAAATAATCTAACTTATAAACTTGAATAAAAAAAAAATCTTAAATGTTGAAACCAGACGGTCCTTGCCTAGAAACTATTAGTCGGGAATTGAGTGAGTGTGAGATGGGGACTGCGATGTGTATATGTTATTTTTTGTACATATATATGCAATATTTATGTAGAAGCTGATGTCGTGATTGCTATCAACAAGCAGACAACGATGGAAGATCAGCACGAGGGTGGAAATGGTAGTGACAGTGGTAGCCACTATACTGTATCGGTTGAGGAGTTTTAGAGGCTATCCGATAAGAGTTACGGAACAAGGTCAGAAGTTGGACAACTTCATGTCAGATATGACGTTGCATATGTTTAAACTTGCATAGTCACTTACCGCTGCTACTACTTTGATTGCAGTACTACCGATACTTAAGACACACATTATTACTACTGATGATATGTAGCGTTGGACTGACACACTTACTGCTAAGGGACATTAGTTTACCAAGCTACTCAGGATTCTACGAGCACATTTGGTTTCACCAGTTGTTTCCACCGAGCCTACTACGACCATGTTGTCAGCACCTAAGATTTCTATTGTATCGGCTACTACCACCACTGCACTGCAAGTACCTGAGCTACCTATAGCGCCGATAATACTTATTCCATCGGAGATGTTTTTTGTGGTAGTACCAGCATAAATTCTGGTTGATGCTACACCCACATTGCCCGGGAACAATAAGAAGAGGAAAATAGGCAATCGATTTTAGAAAATGTCTAAAGGATTTAGTTCATTTGGATTAGAGATACCAATCACCACGACAACACCGTGCGTACACGTTTTTCCACTGGCACTTATGAGGGTGAGTAGATTTCCATTGATATTTTCAGTTTTTATGGTTCCACCTACCTTTGTTTTTGACTTTGCCAACCGACCACCTCCGATAGTGCAACCACTGCAAGAGTTTCAGCATGCTCAGGGTAGTAGATACCAGTATGCATCAGGGTAGGAGCAGAGACTCACTCCGAGATTGACTAAGCTGATAGAGCAGTTGAAACATATGACGTGTTGTAGATGTGGTCAGGAGGGACACATCATGAGTTGCAACCCACAGTCAGTTAGTATGTTTTCCATGCCATCTCAAGCGAGACTTGTGCTATCTCCTCCCAGATTCAGCAGACATTGGGCGACTCTGGCCGAGATGCACTAAGACAGCGATGAACTCATACCACATTTATCGAGCAAAGGAGACCATCAAAATTTTATAGATGTCATTAGGTCGGACACATGGCTCGTTAGTGTCCACAACTCGCATATTTTCTTCTATTATAGATAGAGACTAGAGTTTGAGATAGTGTAATTAGTCCACAGATACAGAGATTGACGCACAGTCAGGCAAGCTCAACAGCAGCAAAGAACTAAGAGTTGACTGACGAGTGACTCCATTTTAAAAATGAGACTGCATTATGAGATTAAGCTTGTGATTAAGTTTAGTTTCGAGGATGAAATTTCTATTTGTTGGGAAGAATGTAACAGGCCATAATTTACCAATAGTAAAATTAGTCCCTAATTAAGGTTGCTGACCAGTGACGTGGCTCGAGAGCAGGTACACTGTCTGAATACTCAGTGTGAGGACTAATTCGTATAATATTTTTGAGTGATGGATGCCTAGTGTGATGTATATGTGTATACTACTATGTCACTCATACTTGTATATATTTGTCGAGACACGTATTGATGTGAGATCGGGGTAGTGAGTTATGTGGTAAGTTTAATTTAAGTGGAATGTAGCTTATTTAGTTCAATTGAGGTGGCTAAAGTTTGACTTTTATTAATGAAGCCTAAAATTAGAAATATAAAAACATAAGTCATTGATGTACCTTGAAATACGTGCGAACTCATCATAAGACAAATTAAGTTATGAAACTCTGTTATCAAGGACGAGAAAGTGGACAGTTAGTGGATTTTAAGTCATGATATGAGCCATTAGATTAGTTTCAATATACGTGTACATTAAGATCAATGGCTATAAATCAATCTCATGATGAGATGAAAATGCAAATACTTTGATCTTAAGCAAGAGAAGGAGAGAAAGCTTTGGAGCTCTGATCAAGATTTTGTTGAGGGAAATTTTAGTGAATCAAAAGGTGGTGATCAAGTTAAGGGACTCACACCATTAGGTAAGCCAATCTACACAACTAGTTAACAAAGTTTTGTTAAAATTTGAGGTGTGAGTTTAGTTCTATTTTTTGTGTGATTTCAGAGGGTAAATGATGTTATTTTCAAAATTGATTTACATATTTGGATTCATTGCATAAAACCATTTAATTTGCTTTAAAGAAGTTTGAAATTCAGCGTTAAATTGGCCAAGTTATGATCAATCAAATTGTTAGGTGTTTTTTTTTTAAGTTTTAATTAAAAAATGCATACATAAATTTATGGTTGATGAATATATATGAATTTTATGCTGAAGTTTTTGCTATGGATGATCTATTAGGTCTCTGGTGGAGGGTAACATAGATCCAACGTTTTTAGTGATGGCCATTTGAAGGAGGAAAACCCGGAAACTCGAAGTACATAATTTATGGAATTTCTTGCATTTAACGCGCTAGATAAAATACCCAGCGCGATAGGTGCTCTAGCAACACACTGATTGAAATTTCTTAATTTAAACTTAAACACCTTAAACAAGTTGAACACCTTAATAGAAGAATCGAACGTACTTTTAAACATATCTAATGATACTGGAACATAGGGAAAAATCTTGAGGATTTGGGTACATGTTTGAAGGTGTCGGGAGGCCGAATTAGCCTATGAATTTAGCATGGTTTGTGTGGCGGCCCCATGCCTGGAGGCCACTGGATGTGTTGCTACGCGTGTCCCGAAGCCCTGCAGATATCATTGCCACGTTAGCATAGATTTTTAATACTTTCATGTCATATTGAGCATCAATGCTACTTTGGAAAATTCAGAGTAAAATACACTGTATATCAGGGGACAACATACTATGAAAAGTAAATATATACATGTACATTGTCTATCAAGTCTCCCATGGCCCAAAAGTAAAACAAAATATCAAAGTGAATATGTACTAGTAAGTCCTGGACTGTAAGCAATCAGAGATAGTCGCCTAAGATCTCCTTGCCCTTACAGGTATTAGGATTTGCACTTAGTCATTACAACAAAATATATGACTAGTCCAGTGAGTAAGATCCTAAAAAAACCACTGAGCATTCAATGGTAAGGAAGCCAAGAATAATGTTAAATAAACATGCAAAAATAAACAGGCAGCTGTAAGATAAATGCATGCATAACTAACACCAGTGAAATCAAATAGTTGTGCCACACGTACCTGACTAGACCATATTTCGTCAATCCAGATGATCCCACCGGCCCATACCACACTGGCTCACATCCAAACTACTAGCGCAGGATTGGTCCATATCACAACCTACTGAACACATGCATTGATGAGGTCAGCAGATCGGGTAGCCATTCACCGAGGGAACGAGTGACACGTGCTATGGTCTAGTGTACTAGAGCCCGTACAACACAACATCCGAATAAACCCTGACGATGAACAAAACTACCGACCATCAAACCATATCAAAGCATTGATAGAACATGGATAATGAACAACAAAGAATACAAGATAGCACAATTGAAACAATTAAATACTTAAGATGTGTTTCCTAAGGGATTTACGCACCTGAATGCACAATTGAAACAATTAAAACTACCTCATTCACCTTGTACCCGACACCAAACTATGTAATCATAAGTACTTGATGTCAATTCAAGTTGTGTTAGGTGTGTTTGAGTCACCAAGTTAGAGTCTAGAACTCTAAGCTAATTTCAGCCCCAAAACTAACAATCGAATTATCCATATTCACAACCCATGACTTCCGACCTATTTTTGATATAGATGATGAGTTTATTTTTGAAAAATAATGTTTCTAGGTGGTTTTTTTCTCTCTTAGCTTTCCAACGATAGGTAGAACGTCAAAATCCGACTTAAAATAAGGGAGATATGGTTGTTTTAATAAGGTCACTAAAATTTGGGCTGCCCACGGGAGGGAGTTTGCTCCCTTAAATGGGGGAATGCACTCCAAGCTCGAGCAGAACTGCAGAAATGCGAGTCTGCATCCCCAAACCACCACGAATCATCCCCAAATGGTATCAAATCATACAAGAACCTCAAAACTTAATTAATAATCATGAACCATCATGAATATAACCTATCTGAGTTGATTTAAATCAAGAATTTGCATAGATTTACATAATTAACATGCATTCATCATGAAACTTCAAGAATATAAAAATATTAAAAAAAATCAATTTTGAAGCCATAATTCATGGGTAAACTAGACCTCATATTCACAAATCCTTAGTTAGACGATAATATCAGTCTCAAAACACTATAATTATCATACTAAATCAGTGAAAACAGTGGGTTTTAGCAAAATTCAAATTTTCATTACTAAACTCGAATTTTGAAAACAATGTTGAAGAATTGTAGAAGATGAAGTTATTTTACCTAAATTTGACCTTCAATTTGATTTTCAAATACTTAAATCTCTCTAAAATCTAATACTCCAGCTTCAATTTGCATGCATTTTGTGGTCGTTTGTGTTGGAAATGTTGATACAAACCACTAAGTGTTGGTTTATATAATGACCTTAGATCAAATGCAAAAACATATCTCGAGGACGATCTATGGTCTCTATTTACACTGTTAGGCACAACTTGTTGACTCCAATAAGACACTTAACAACCTAGATTAACCTAAACTAAGATCATCCTAAGGCTAATTTAAGATTACTATATTTCTCTACCAAACTATAGGACAACTCTTATTTTATTCATTAATCCACTAACTTAGGTACCACATCATAATCATTTAACATATTACTAAATTAACCCAAGCAGTGGTCCAACTTACCCCCAACTACTCAGCACCCACATCGACACGCTTTCTGAAGCAAATGTCCGTCCCACAATTCATACGATATGTCAATCTTACTCACACATGCGATGTAATAATAATTAAAATAATAATTAACATTACAAATGAGCAACCAACAGAGAAAAATAACTATTCATGCCCAATCAAGCATGTCCTAGCCTATCCAAGGTGTCCACGGAGCCTTGAGCTAGTGTTTGGGTCATAAAATAAAATCATTAATGTTGGGCCATTACAATTTGTAAGTAAACTGATTGAAATATTTATTTCCATTTCTTTCCATTATGCTTCTTGTTTACATTCATTTGGATTGATGTGCTATTGTACAGTAGATGCCATAACTTTGTTGCCCTATCTCATTTCATGAGTTTGTTATCATGGCATTGGTTGATGTTTAAATGATATTCATTGACTCTTAATTAGGTTCTATGTCATTCTTGGTCGTTCAGAGTGTCAATAGAAAAACAAGCTATTAGTGAATAATTTGTGGTGTTGTGAATCCATTCCTTTGTGCATTAGTTATGCAATCATTTTGTTACATTACTAAATTGTGTGATTTCTTGAAATGTGAAAGTAGTTCTCGTACCTATGACCATTATTTGATAGAGATGGGTGGCACATGGGGTCCCTGTTTTCCAAGGTTGTCGGCATCTAAGCACTAGCTTGTGCGGCACACGGGGTATGAGACTCGAGGTTATCGACAAGTAATTCTATATATATGTGAAATAGGCATTATGAGTATATCTATTCCCTAAATAGTGGAACAAATTTGATGTGATGTAATTTCATAGTAAACCAGCCCTAGATCATTACTTCTTAGCCGAGTGTCAGTTACACGATGTTTAACTAAAGTATCTTATAGCATGATTCTTGTTCAGCTTTCTTTGCTATTGTTATGCTTTCAGATACTTGTTGTATATTTAGAAATGTAGATAAATGTTTCTCAGTATTACTTTCTACATTACTGTACTCATCTTCCTTTTTATGATGGTGGGTGCAGATACTTCGAGTAGCAGATCAGGGAAGGAGAAGATCAAATATTAGTTTTGAGCTGACGAAGGATAGTTTCTGCTACATTTGTAGGTGATCATTTTGTGTAATTACTACCTATGTCATTTTGTCTAACTTATGGTTGTATATTGGGATGAGTGACTAGACTTCCCTACTGTTTCATGTATTAATTTGGTTGGTTTATATGATCATGTGTTTACCTGGTTTCCATAATAGGTATTTTATAAATGCTTCTGCTAATTTTATTAAGACTTCCCTTGATAATTAAGATAATGTTAATAACTTATTAATGAACTTCATAAATCATAATTAAATCTAAATGAATAAAGTCCATGTTAAATGTGTGTAACGAGGTGAATGAGATGTATCGACTGACTAATATGTTGTTAAGTCCTATATAGTATGGGTCAGGACTTAATGACAAGATTAGGCTGAGCGGTACCCAATTTAGGGAACTGGGCCATTACAAATCATTACAATGGAAAATCAAATTCAAACCTTATTTACGATCCACAAAATCAAAATTATACCAGTTTTAGATAAGGATCACCTACATAACCAATGCGAATGCAATAACCACAACAAACTATTCAACCTATGCAACCAAACTTAGAATAAGCATAACATAATTTTATGACCCAAAGTCATCAAAACTTTATGCAAATTGCTCAAAATCAAATTATAATCAATACATCTATTAACGAGCTGAAAAATTAATTAAGTCAAATGACTCTTCAAATTATAAAATTAAGTAATCAAACTAAAGTATCTACTCAACCTACAAACACTTTTAATCAAGCATAATTTAATGTTTTATTTTATCAAAACAAAAAATAAACACCCGAGCAAAAAAAGACACCAAAAAAGGTAAAAAGAAAATGAAAGAACTTAATAAAATAGAACAAGAAGAAGAAATATGAAAAATGTCATTCCTACTATGGAATGGATGGCCGAACAACTAAAATATACCCATTTTCTCGAAAGGCTATACTCATGGTATTTAGCCAAAGTGGAAGGCTACGAAAAATCTTTACAAAATTCCGAATTAATTAACCAAGACAAAGTAAATGATATAAGTCAAATTAATATATGCATTCTAATTCTACCGTTCCATACCGATTAGCAAATGCTAAAGATGAAAAACCTAAAGAATACATATTTAAATAATTTAAGAAATTAGAAATTAATTAAAATTTAGAACAAAAGACACCATACTTAAATAGAATGCCTATTGTAACAAAAAATAGAATCCTGAGAAATGTTCCGACTAAGGAATGTTTGTCATACCATCACCATAGGAAATTCTTCTATTGAATTTGCTATGTGTGATCTCAGAGCATCAATTAATATTATGTCACTTAAACTTTATGAATCATTGAAAATAAGATAATTAATTAATCTTACTTTAGCAAATAATACCATCATTAAATCGTATGGATTACTAGAAGACATCTTCGTACAAGTACATGGTTTAGTACTTCCTGCTAACTTTTATGTAACGCCCCAAATTCTCTATTTCGATAATTAGTCCCTTAATCAAAGTTAATTTGGTAGATATGCATGATATGTGTGAAATGGTGTGAATATTGTGTGTACGATATACTAAATAGTTGACTTAGGTGGGAATATAAGCCTAAGTAAATGGAAATAAGCCTTAAGGACTTTTAAAATAAATATAACAATGATAAAGGGCAAATTGATAATTAAACACACATATGGGTATTTATGTAAAATACAAGGACAGATGAATTTAAGGTGGACTCTAGGATCATCCTAGTACTTAAACCCCTCGAGATGAGATGTAAGGTTATGATTGGTCAACATAACCCTAATTTCATTAACTAAGTATTTAAACCAAAATTAGGGCTTAAAGCCACTTTTGTTTTGAAAACACTATGTAGAGAAATTGAGGAGGAACCACTAGAAAAATAGTAGGTGGATTTGGTGGAGGAGAGGGAACATTCATCTAGATCTAACAAAGTAAGGTAAAATACTTGCCTCATCTTCCTTAATCTCATATATTCGATTCACATATTCAATTTGGGGTTGAAATCATGATTTGTTTTGGAGTTTTAAGATGGAAGATGAACCCCTATGCTTTGATTTATGATTTTGGTCATCTCCATCACATCTTCTTTAGTTTATTCACTTGGAGATGCAAAATCTATGCGTTAATGGTTGATTTGTGCTTTGGATGAATTCTTTGATTGAATATGTATGATCTTTTAGTTTCAAACGAGGTGTTCCTTGATGTTCTGATCAGATTTGGACCCTTGGTGGTCGGTATGAGTTGTTGGAGAATTTGGGAAATCAATTTCGTATATGAAATTTTAGGTTCGTGCCTAACGCTATGCCAGCACCTCGCTCACAGGCGGTACGATGCTAGCGACAACGCTACTGGGAATTATGGGATTTGGACTAGCGATCCGCATCACTTTGGTTTATAAAATACGACGCTGGCAGGTCGTTGAACCTACATTTTGGTTTTCGATTCGAAGCTAGCAATTTTGCCCCAACGCCTTATAGGTGTCCATGGCGGTGGGACGACGCTGGAAACTTTTACAGATTTAAAATCGAAGGTTTAGTTTTTAAAAATTAAATAAATTTTATCGAGATATAATACCGGGACAAGGGTCGGGGCAGTGGTAACTAACCTTGAAAACCTTTGTTGCCTTGCCGAATGCGTGGCATGGATTCGAAAAAGGGGTTTTTTTTGTTTTCAAGATATTAATATGAATTGAGTAAACTTACCTCAAATAAAACATATGAATAATACAAACATGAACCTATACCAATGTAGACATGACGAGAACTGGTTAAGAACTTCCAAGTTAAGATTGGATTGGATAACAACGCTTCAAGGTAAGTAGGGTTTGCTTTATCTTCAATCATGCCATGCTCTTATTTATGCTAGGATCTACGGTAGTGAATTGTTGATCTCTTTCTTGGAATCAAATTGAATATATTTTGTTGTTTTGCTTTATCTTATCCTTTGAGCTCTCTATTTATGAATGCCCGTGGAATTGATATCCTTGGAATGAATATTCGTAAATGGCACCTTGAACTAGAGAACCGACAAACACCAGTAATCTCCTTTCACTATTATATGATACCTTTGAAAGCTAATATTGGCAGGCAGGATCATAGTGATGCTTAGACACAAATCTATTGAAGCAACATCATATTTTGATATCTTTAAAGCAGGATGGTTGTCACATCATACACTTTATATCTTATCTCCTATTTGTTGACTCTATGACATTCATGTTATCATTTTTATCTTGTTGACTACCTCTTTTGGACTTCATTTTGTTGTATCTTGCATTATATAGTATGCTTATTATATTATCCTTTCATGCCCAGAATGATAGTAGGATTGGTCAATAACCTTGTTCATTCTATTAATTATGCATTAGGTATTAATTGGATGATTGAGGGTAAAGCATGCTTCTGCTTTCCTGAGCTCGTTGAAATATTTGTCACCCCACTATATTTTTCCTTCCAAGTGCCTCATCTGTTGCTCAGGATAGAGGAATGAGAAAAGTCATATCATAGAAGCTTTTTTCTCTTTTGAAGGTTGCTTATTTATATTTATTTGGTTTTAAGAATTTATGTAATAAACAGGGGATTTATCATGGGTAGAATTTGTGAAACCCATAGCCTAGTTGTTTAATCATGTAAGACTTTCTATTTTATTTTCACACCTAATAGACCCAGAGGAATTTTATTCCGTACTTTTTATATGCCTTAGTAGTCTATTTGTACAGTGTCTTGTGATATTTTTGCAGGTTAAGGCTTACTAGACAATCGCCTACTTGTTGGGTCATCTCGAGGGGTTTGGCGATGGTTTAGGCCGGGTGGCCATAGTAGTAGGAATTGGGTTGTCAAATTTTATGTCATGGAAATGGGAGATTCAACATCACCCAATCCTTTGCCTATACTATTAGATAAACTCTTTCTTAAGATAATTAGAACTAAGTTAGATATTTCTAAATGAATAATGTCTATGGAATTCAAAGATAAAATTGTCAAATTCAAAATTAATCATGATCATAACTATGATACCTATGAAGAATATGATGAATTAGTGATAATAAAAATATCTGATAATTAATTTCTAGACTTAAACTATTATGATAACTTTAACACTAAGATTTATGCAATTAATGCCATAACAATGAAAACTAATAAAGGGATTTCGAAGAAAGAATCTATTGAAGACACTTCAAAAGAAAATAAAATAACTAAAAAATGGAGAGCTAAGCAACTGGAGAATGGTAAAACCATTAATAAGATGGAAGTTTCTAGATCCAAATAAAATAAGAAAAAGAAAAAGCTAGATTTGAGTCCTATAAAGCTTAATGATCTTGGAGATATACATTTGTACATTAAAACTAAATGGGCTTGGTACTACAGAGCCCACTCATGCCCATACATTTCTTTCTAATTACTCAATTGGAGTTGAATTCACCTACTTATGAACGATTATTTTTACTAGATGAGACTTCAATTCAATTAATAGGAGTGGTCACAGATGTGCCAGTTCAACTGCACAACAACACTGTACCCATGAACTTCTTAGAAATGCGACACTTTATCAATGAAGTTCTTCCTTTAATTTTAGGATGATTTTTCTAGCCACTACAAATGCTATTATGGATATTCTGAACAAAAAAATCACTCTTACAATTAACGGTCGAGCACTCAATTTCTAGAATGGCACTAGAGTGGATAATCCTAAACTCAAGTTTAAAGATCCGAACTAATTCTGGAAGGGTTAAGTTGCTCCAACGATGGTAAACAAAAGCGCTATGTGGGAGGCAACCCATATTCTATGTTTTATTCTATGTTTATTTGATTTTATTAGGAATTTAGTTTAGTATAGTTTAATTTAGTATGTTTTTATTCCCTTACTTTTTGACTCTTGTGTTGGAAATATTTTCTGAATTTAAACTCCGAAGTAATTTCAATTAAGGGGAGTGATCGAGTTGTCTTTGCTTATATGGCCTTTATGCAAGTTATACTATTTACTTGCTTATTTGTATATATGTTTGTTTATTTATTTATTTAATTAATAAGAGTGTTTTGTTAGTTTTATGTCCCACTCAAACTTATGAAATTTTAATAAATTGTACCTTAATATAAGTTTTCATGTATGATGTATAAGTTTATTATGAGATAAATTACAAAAATAGGAAATTAGGCCTAGCGATTCCCCAACAATTTGAAATAACACTGGGAATCACAGCAAAATCGAAAGCAAAACACATGAAAATTAGTGCAAATTTAGAGTCTGACGAATCCCCAACGATTCGCTTTACACAAGAATCGCTGGTAAAATTGGTACACTACATTTTTCAGCAACTTACTTAATACCGATTCACATAGCGATTCCATTTACGCAAGAATGGTTGGGCACAATTTTTGGTTTTTAAAACCAAAAACCCAAAATTGCCACATTCACCAACTCATTCACACAATAAATTGTTGCACCATTTCATAAAAATCTCAATTTCATGCTTAAAATCAACCATTCTAAGCTCAATCCTTTAGTATTTAAGTGATTCTTACCTTAATCTAGTTCCCATTCAAACCAAAATTTTCAATTTTTAGAGTTTTGAGCCTAAACTAGTATTTAAGAAAATTTCTACCTAGAACTTGGAGAGACGTTCTAAAGGAGTTCAACAGCTTGAATCTTGAGGGATTTACTCTTAAGAAGGTAATTGCATCAACCCTAGCTCTTTACTTTTACAAATTTTTGATTCGAGGGATTTTCACAAATTTCTCAATGTTTTTTGAAATTGACTTGCTAAAATTAACTCAATTATCTTGCACAAATGGTTTTATTGATTTCAATAGACTAGGAATTGTGATTAAATTGATTGTTAATCTACAAATTCAACAATTTCAAGATTTTTACTATATTTACACATATTTGCAAATGGTTTATAAATTAAGTTTAAAATGAGTTTGGGGGTTTGGTCATAGTTTTTTTTTTTTACTTTAAGTTGCTATGTTTTTGAAAGACCTACAATTTATCTTCTAATTGTTTTACAATATTTAGAAAACTGATTTACATGTTTATATTTTAGTTAATACTTCGATGCTAATTTATTTCAAATTTACGATGAATCTCAAACAAGCTTTCCAAATAGATTTCTCCTTATAAAATAAAGTCTTGAATTTTACCGAGTAATTTCTGACAAGGTTGTTTCTATCATTTATAGGTTTATTTAGTATTTGGACTTGTGATTTTTGAAATCTGAGACAATGGCCAGAGCTAAAGGTAGAAGCGCTCGAGAGAAGAATGGAATGGCACAACTAGTAAAGAAACCCAAGGAAAAATCCAATGCTCCACCCACACCAATTAAGCCAATGGGGATTTCAATGAATAACCCCCAAATTAGAGTACCAAGGGAACCTTCTCCACCTTTAAGTTTTACCTATGAGTCGGAGGGAGAGGAAGAGATTGAGGAGAAACTGACTATTTCTTTCCATGCTCACAACCTAATGAATGCCAAAGCTATTGATATAATGAATAATGACATTAGCAAGAACATAAAAATTATACTGTAGAGGGGTTTCAATGTGAAAAATGAAGTTAAGTATGGGCCTAGGACCTTGAACATAATAAGGGAAATGAACTGGGGATTGTTAACTAAGGACTATTACGTTGATAACGATACTAGTCCTCGGTTAAAATGGGTTGTGAAATTTTAGTGTGAGAGTTATACGGAAACAGGTACAGAAGTGAAAATAAAATAGTAGCCATAGTTCGAGGAAAACCAACGGACTACTCACCTAAAATAATAAACCGGTATTATGGTTTATCGAAATTTCATTTGAGATAAAATAACGAGAACTCAAATCTTGTATAGTCATGAATTTCCCCACGAGACCATTAGGAATGTTTAAAAGCTAATCCAGGGGATAGTTTCCTTTTTGACAAAATCGGGGTACCTAAAACACATCCAAGCCAAATACTTTAGGAAAACCACCAAAGCTTTGAGTTTTTTCTCGAACACGAACCTACGAACTAGTTTGCAGCACTATGATATAATAAACTATAGGGTAGCTCTTTTATACCATATAGTCAAAGGGATCAGCTACATTGATGTTGGCAGAATAATCTATGAATTGATTACGAATGCCATGACCATTAAGAAAAACAAAGGATTACTTTTTCCCTTGATTATTACTAAATTTTACAGGTAAGATCAAGTTCTGATGAGAGGAGAAGAGTTAATGAGCAAACAAACCAGATCCTAAAGCCACATGAAGAGGACTTCACTGGCATGTATACGGACGAAACATAAATGACCTTGATGATGGGCAATCATATGAGAACTCTGAGACATCAGGAGTTCATGTTCCATAACCAACGCGAGATTGCAAGAAACATTTATGGATCAGAGCGACGCATGACCAAAATGATGCAAGGCGTGGGAGCTAACATTCACATTTCATCAACCCAACTGAGAATGCCCAACCAGGGAGTCCTTACAAAAGATAACCTGGTAGTGGGAGAGGACTACACCTTCTATGATCCTGCAATGAGCATTCGATCTCAATAGCCTGATCATAAGAATGATGGTGATGATGCGACATGTGAATGGTGGCTCTAATATCTTTAATCTTCTCTATGTAATCTTTTTCTAACTGTTATGAGAGAGGTCTATGTTTGTAATCTTATGATTTGAATGATGTGGTATATGTGCTATTTTGATACAATTGCTTTGGTGTGTTAACATTTGATACAATTGTTTGGTTTGATGTGCTGAATGTTTTCTCATACAATGCTTGGAAATGGTTAAATTTATTAAAGATTTTCTTTACTTATGCAATTCATTCTTATGTTAGTTATTATTTATTTATTTATCTTTCATGCTTCAAAAGGTATTTTTATTTTTGTTAGAAACTTGACTTAATTTTAAACTTTAAGGATAAGATTTGGAATGAGTTTGGGGGTATTAGGTACAGTGAAATATGAAGAAGCAAAATATGGAAGAAACGAGAGGTAGAATATAGTTGAACATTATAGATTTTTCAAAAAATTCCACAATACAAGTAATATTTTTCCATTTCATTTTCTTTTATTTAGTTAGAAATAAGGAATATGAATATAATTTGAATTTAAATTGAAGTGATATATTTTTATTACCCATGAAACGTAAATTTTATGATGGAAAAGAATTGTTATACCCTATTTGACTTCACTTAGATTGTGTATACACTAAATGATACACTAGATGAGCTTAGAGGGGATTGATTGCTTTGCATTATAATGGGTATAAGATCGAAATGATAGTGCAAGATAAATAAGACAGATTTCTAAGACTTTTTTTATACAAAAGTTTTTCTTATCAAGTATTATATATATTATGAAAGAGTTTATGCCACAATTGATGAGGAACATATGAAATAGCCAATAAACTTTACTAAGTTGCAAAGAATGCTTCCTTGACTATAGTGATAGTGACAAGAGCTAACAAGAGTTTTTACAGAAAAGATAGAGAGACCCACATATTCTAAAGGAAATCAAGTAGGGAATCTCGTAATGGGGAAATGAGAGGAAGAACTCCTATAAAAAGAATAACTGATTCCAAATGAAATTGAGTAGGGAACCGTAGAAATACAAAAAATATAAAGAAGAAAATGAATATGTATACTTGAAGAAGAAAGAAATCGAGATATAAGAAAATGAAGGTAGTTTATGAAAAACTCTTCAAATAAAACATTAGCTCGAGTGCTTATAGCTAAGTCAACTCCACCTATGTTGAACATTATGTGCGCTACATAGCCGGTCCTAAGTCTGAATAAAGGATGAGGACTCTGACGCTAATTCTTCATATCGAAAATGGATAAGGGAGGTCCCAAACTCATTTTTCATACATGAAAAGTGAGGGAGGGAGACCCCAAGTCCATTTTCCATTCTTGAAAAATGGAGGAGGGTTGCGATAGGGTGACAGATAGCGTAAAACTTTTGTCACTTTTCATGAAATGGATCAAACTAACTAGGCATATTCAAGAGGATATACTATGATGTATGCTATTTGCAGATGATATTGTATTAGTGGATGAAACAAAGATGGATTGAATAGGAAATTAGAACTCTAGAGGAATACATTAGAATCTAAAGGCTTTTAAGTTGAGTAAGAGGAAGACCGAATACATGCATTGTGAGTTTAGAAACACTAGACATCGAGATGATGGAGAGGTAAAATTAGGGGAAGTAGAAGTTCCTAAGGCGAATCGCTTTAAATACTTTGAACCAGTCATACAAAATGATGGTAATATTGAGAATGATGTCATACATAGATTTCAAGCTGAATGGAAGAAATGACGGTGTGAAACAGGAGTGATTTGTGATCAAAATGTTCCTACTAAGTTAAAAGGAAAATTTTATAGGATCACAATTTGGCCAACTATGCTCTATGGAAGTACATGTTTGGCGGTAAAACAACAATAATTACATAAAATGAACGTAGCGGAAATGAGGATGCTTAGGTGGATGTGTGGATGTGTGGTAAAACTCGTAAAGATAGAATAAGAAATATAGAAATTCAAAGGCAAGTAGGTGTAGCACCAATTGATACAAAGATTAGAGTAGGGCGATTGTAGGTGTTTGGTCACCTGCAAAGATGGCGTACAAATGCCCCCAATAGAAAACTTGACTCAATAGAAATTGTAGAAATTCGACGAGGTGGGGGTAGACCAAAATTAACATGGGATGCATTAATTAGGAGGGATTTGAATGGTCAGGAAAGCTCACCATCAATTGCATTTAATCGAGCACAATGGAAAAGTTTGATCCATGTAGCCGACCCCAATTAAGTTGGGACTAAGGCTATGTTGTTGTTGTTGTTGTTGTTGTTATTGTCTATAGCTAAGTTAAGTGAAATATATATTTTTATTCCAACAATTGAACATGAAATGATGATT
Source organism: Stephania cephalantha (assembly GCA_039657325.1). Classification (NCBI taxonomy): domain Eukaryota; kingdom Viridiplantae; phylum Streptophyta; class Magnoliopsida; order Ranunculales; family Menispermaceae; genus Stephania; species Stephania cephalantha. The sequence goes on along the minus strand of CM077570.1, from coordinate 34,082,589 downwards.
ATTAGTGAATAAAAGCTCCTATCGACTTTGATTTTGGTGATATTTTAAGTATTATTTGAAAAAAAGATTGATTTAGTGATTTTTGTGTCTTGAGATTTACTATAAATACAACATTAAGGTTATGAAATTAGTTGCCCTTGAGTATGTAGATCAAAATTCCATTGCTCTAGGAGCCATTGTTTATTTTCATATTTTATTGCTTTATTATTCATTACTTTTGGAGAAGACTTGAAGAGTTAAAGTATTTAATTCAGAGGTATTTATCTATGTCTTGTATTTATATTATTGCAATATTATTTATGATTATGAGTGAGTAATTAGTTTACCTAAACAAAGTCCAAACATGAACTTGATTCACTTTGCAATATAGTTTTGATGAGATGAATATGTGCTTGATGCTTTAAACTAATCGTATTCTTTGATAAACATATTTAATAGGTTATTATTTATTGATTTTAATGATGATCTTTGTATTGCATGCATAGTCTAGAATATGTATTGTGATATTTGGATTCATTATCTAATTTGAAGTAGTAACTAGCATTGTTTGAAAGGCAAACACCATTTATATGTCTTAGATGAATTTGAGTTGCAAATCTGATGTTTAAGTGGCTTTCTGAAGATGTTAGATTTAGTAGTTTGAAGTTTTCATAAAGTGTAATGTGGTTTTATTACGTGAAGTTAATGTCTTTGTGTATTCAAAGGGGTTAGCTCAATAAATTTACAACGTGACTTTTTCACCAGTACAAGGAGAAAAAATGACTGGCTAAAGGTTGTTTGCTTACTTATGATTAGTGTTTAGTGATCTAACATATTTTCTAAAGTAGTCTTAAAATTATATTGATTGAAGTTACATGTTTGGAATGCAAAACGGGTTTATGTTTCATAGTTCTGGATGTTTGTTTAGATATTTATTTATATTGAATTTAATTGAATTTATTTGATTGATATTGAAATTAAACTTTTGTTATTTAAGTTAGTATAATTAGTATAATTAATTATTAATTATTTTAATTACTATTTTTAATTAGTTAATTAAATTAAACTAAAAAATAATAAAAACCATTAAAAGTCTTTTTTCTAGAGAAGTTTGATAAATCCTTGTGGAGACGATTCCCACTTACCAATACTAGAAAATATTGAAAGTATAATATTGATGAGAAATTTATTGTACATGCCTGACACATGTCATTATACACTTCGATATGCATTAGAAACATTAAATTTGATGTGGATAAAAGTGATTGGGAATAATTGAACATTGGGGTTGTATGAGAAATACGTTTCTTAATATCAAAATGTATGATGAAATACGCAATTATAGTTGATTGCGAAAGTTCATAAGAGAGAATGAGCTACGAGACAAAGCCGAATGACTTAAAAAATTTGATAAATTGAAAATTTAATTCGTACATGTATGTAGTGGAGCTAAAAAAAATTCAAACTAGTTATAGCCACCACCATTTTAGAAAAGTCTCGAACAAGTATAGCCTTGACCAGAGAGACTTGGAGGGTTATAAAACCTTATGAGAATATAGGTTGGGTAACGTGATCATATCAGTTACAAATGAGGATGTCATAATGAGAAATGAATCGAGTAAGTAGAACAAGATACAAAGGTAACTCGAATTCTCGTTAGAAAAAGAATGTGTAACTTATGTTAAGCATGCTTGGGTTTTGTATCTATGTTCTTATACTCGATTCACATGATATTAATGAAGGTAAGATAGGGTTGAATTTTGTACAAATTAATGTGCATGCTTTATGCAAGCATTACGGTTTGAAAACTTGAAGGTAACCCAAGAAAATCTTATCAATTTACTTTGTTATGGAAAGTGAGGAAAAGTTGATTCACAGACTTACAATGTTTGTGATGTGGGCGCTAAGGTAAACATGGTTACTTGAAATCTACTAAGAAAGTTCAAACATTATTTAGTTTCCAAGGCATCACAAAAACATTTGTAAGGGTGAATGAAAAACTTAGCGAGATGCTAAAGGTTGAGTACATAGAGATGAGTGCGTGGCAATTCCCAATGGAATTTTTGATGGGTTTCAAATGACTTAAATTAGAAATGTTTACGTAAGGAAATTTTATATTGGTGTGAGTCTAATAGTTGGGAATTTTGCATGAATAGTAACCCTAAGAAGGGTAATACTGGTTAGAATACCAATATGAAGAGAGAATTACTTGACGAGTGTTGGTTAATGAATCGAGTATGAAATTGGGGTTGGTATAAGACCGATGGAAGAAGTAATAAGCCGAAGTTCATAATATGTCGTACAACTATATTTGTATGATAACTGGCATACCTAGTTGGTTTTGTTGCCATTACGAACTTGAGATATTGTATAAGAGAAATGAGAGAAAATGATAGAGTAAAATTCATAATAAGATGTACAATGTTTAGTTCTAGGGTACAGTGATATTAGATTTGCCGCTATAACGAACTTGAATAATGTGTAAAATAATGAGAAGTGAAACGTGTAATGACATATAGTCAGGAACACGCCTTCTCTGGAGAGTGTGGGTAGCGTAGAATTGGTCGGTTTCGAGAATTAACAATTAAAAAATGTGACCTCACATCGAGGCACTGTTGAAAAATCGCCAGCATCCCAACTTGAAAGAGTTAGTAATTGATGCTTACTGGATTCAGGAATGGCGATTGGATGAACCACTAAACTATATGTAAGGTAGCATAACTTTGGAAAGACGAAGAAGTGTCGAGATGACTAAAACAACCAAAGATAAGGTGAAAAAAACTTCTTGGCCCTGATCAATCCATGGAGTAGTTGCATTGGATCGGTAGTTCAAGAGAATCCACCTCCATGCACGGATTTACCCTCTGATATGAAAGGGGTGGTGAGACAACTCCACCCATGAAGGTGAAAAGGAATGAATTTACAGCGCAGAAAGTTATTACATCGCCAAGGTAAGTGGGAAGGATCTGAAACAATTTCAGAGGAATAGTGGTCCTCGAAATCTTTAAGATGGGAGACTTGGAGAAAGTTATGGGACCCAATTGAACAAATAGGAAGGAGAATCTCTTAAACCAAGGGAAAAGTTACCTGAACAAATAGGAACGCGAATCTCCTCGAACACGTTACATCCACTTGATCATAAGAAAGATAGGGCATTTAATTGTTATTTAAGACAACAACAACATAGAGAACACCAAACTACCACAATAGAAGCCAATAATAACTTTAATATTTTTAATAATAGTAATGATAATAAATAACTTACCTTTACGCAGGCTAATCAAAATGTCATTGCTTATGAACCAATGTGTAAAGCCCTTCTTGAGGGACTTCTCGAATTTAAACTTAGATCAAGATTCATTAGTGCTCTACCTAACTTTTACTTTAAGGACAATGAAGACCCACAACAATCTATAAGGGAATACCAACATAAAGTCAATGGGATGAAACCTAAAGACTGCACGTTAGAACAAGTCATACTTAAAGCTTTTCTTTTTGTATTGAAAGATCAAGCACAAGATTGATTATTTTGTCATTCTTAAGATTCGATAACCACATGAGCTTAAATGTTAGAACCTTCCCTATATTAATATATGCCTGCAAGAAAAATAAGTACTTATAGAAGAAAAATCATAGTCCTAAAAAATGAAAGATGATGAAAATTTTAATGAATTTTTGGATAGATTTCATTGATTAATTTCATCATGTCTACAACATGGATACACCTAAAGAGGTTTATTAGAATACTTCTATGAGGGACCAAATTATTTTGAACAAAGACTATTAGATACCCTATGTGGTGGATCATTATTAGATGTTACACCAATTCTAGCAAAGTAAGCTAATAATAAGATGGCCAAACAATCTAAACAAATATGGTGAAAAGATAATGCATCAAGAAAGAAAGTTTATGAAGTTAATGATACAACAAGTAATAAATTTGACGAGAAATTTGATGAATTATATAACATGGTTAAGTTACTACTAAAAAATAGATAAAATCAAGTGTAACCATGTCGATTTTGTAATGAAGTTATTGTGACGGCCCGACTACCCAAACCGGGTACCGCCTGGCCTAATCCGTCATTAGGCCCTAATTAACACCACAAAGGAGTCAACAATGCATTAGTCAGCCTTCGTACCTCATTCACCTCGTTACATATGCACAACTAAGTTATTATTCTTTTTAACATTATCAGAGATAATTAAAAGATCTTTATCGTTACCTTAATTATCAGAGGAAGATTTAATAAAATTACGGAAGCATTTAAAACCACATACTGTGGAAACCAAGTAAACCAATGATCATACAAAACCAACTAAAGTAATACATGAAATAGTAAGGTAGTATAGTCCCTCAACCCAATATACGACCAAAAGTTATACAAAAAGAAATAAGTAAAATATATACAAATTGATCACTTAAAAAAGTAGCAGAAACTCTCCTCTGACGGCTAAACGCTAATGTTTGATCTTATCCTTCTTTGGTTTGCTACTCGAAGTACTTGCACCTACCATCATAAAAAGGACGGTGAGTACAATATTTTAGAAAGCAATACAGAGAGACATTTGTTCACATTTCCAAAATTTACAACAAGTATCTGAAACCGTAATAGTAGGAATTAAAGCTGAAAGGAAACCATGCTATAAGATACTCCTATTAAAGAATAAGAAATTGACACTTGGCTAAGTAGTACTGATCTAGCCCACTCGGCCGCGAGTCCTATCCCAATGCCTTTTCCACTATGTAAGGATAGAGTTGAGCTCTACATCTCTGTGAAGGTTTGAGCTGTGCTCTTCGCCTTTATAATTATCCCAAGTGCTAGTCACTTGCGATGTATACTTGCCAACAACCCTGGGTCTCATAACCCATGATGTCACCCAAATTGTACTTGCCAACAACCTCGGGTCAAATACCATGATGGAACCCATGTTACTGTAGAAAGATCCTAACATCCTCGCATAGTCTAGTTACCTCGTGTGTTGCGGCCTATCTCTGTAATTTAATGGTCCTAGGTACAAGAACTCTTTTCATATTTCAAGAGATGACGTGGTTTGAGAATCAAACAAAGCAATTGCATATCTAATGCACTATGGAAATAGATTATACAATACCATAAATCACTACCTAATAGCCTGCTATTTCATTTGACTACAGGTATCAACAATCAAAGATGACATAACACATGATTTGGAGTCAATGAAATCATTAAACAAACAATCTATACCATGAAAGCAAACTTATGAAATGAGAAAAGAAACGAATCATAGTATATTGAGTATAATAGGCCAATCATTCTAAAAGATTGGAAATAAACAAATAAACATGAATGAAATGTAAATAATTATCTTAATCAATTTTCTTACTAACACACAAATTTCCTTGCTAAGTCGGCCTCCCTACACCTCGAAACTCGTACCAGAACCTCCGAGACTCTTCCCTAGGTACCTGATATCATTTAACATGTTTTTGAATGTGTTTAGACCTTTAGTTAAGGTGTTGGACTTGTTTAGAGTGTTTAAGTTGATTTTCAAAATTTCAGTTTTTAGGTTGTCATAACACTTAGCGTGCTGGGTGACTGGATTAGCGTGCTAATGATCTCATTAGCGTGCTACCAAGTTTCTCTGGGGTGCTAGCTGACTACCTAGCGAGCTATGTGCAGGAAAATCCAGAATTCTTCACTTAGAATTTTAAGTTCTCTCTAAACATAGGTTTCACAACACTTTGGGAACTCTTTTCCAAACCTCCAGAGACCCAAGTGATGCATTAACATCATTACAACAACCACAACTCAATTACATCATGAATTCATCAAATTAAGCTAAGCTCATGCTGTAAGTGAATTACCTAGTTGTTGTATAACTAGTATGATAATTCTTTCATCAAATCATCAAAATATACCTCATTCACTTGCTGATCTTCATCTCCTTCAGCAAGTCTTCTTCTCCAGCAAGTTCAGAAAATGAAATGGTTTAGTTTGCATGTGTTGAACAATTAAATCTTATATATTAAGATAAGGTGGATTCCTAGCCATTGGTCTTTGATAAGTCGGTATTTATATATTATTAATAATTTATTTTAATATATTTAATTGTGTAAAGTCTCTAAAATATATATTTAATTATATTTATTGGTCATTTTTAGGTGAAATGGAGTGCGCGGTTGAAGTCGTGGTGGAAATATACTTGAAATGGAGTATTTACTTATAATGATCGGATGCCCGAACAAATTGCCTTGAGTTACGCGTTGCGTGGTGGGTAGAATAGATGACAACATATTTTAACCAATTAGAAGCTGCCACGTCAGCGCATATCTTCTCTTAACCAATCGCATGTTGCCACGTTAGCGGTTCTCCATAACAGCAGCAACCAACATCACTTCCAGCAGCTGCCAAGTGTCGGCCTCTCACCCTCTCCGAAAACGTCGCTCATTGGTTCTCGACCAATCCCGTGCCGCCACATCAACGTTCATGCCACATCACAAACCAACAACTTTCCATGTGTTTGAGCCTCTATCAGTTCTTCCTCAGGATGCGCGATAACACAGTCTCCCAGAATTTCGGCCGAGTCGCGCAATTCATCACCGCTTCCTTGCCCGCGACGTGTGTGCTTCTCACCCAACCACCACGTCACAAGCTCTGGTCTCAACCAATCAAACGACGCCACGTTAGCGCGCGGCAACACTCTCGACCAATGCGGTGCGGACATGTGGCTAGAACCTATTTTCAAGCCAAAAACAGCCCTACGATGCTCCATGGCGCACGAGTCACCTCCCCAACACCCAAAATTAGTTTCTCTTACCCCTCGGGACTAATTTTTAGTAGTTTTATATATTAGGAACCTAGGGTATTATTTTTTAGAACACCGACTATTATAGTTTTAGCATCAACTTCTCTCCACGATGGCCTAGGTCGGCGGGGAAACAAGTCGGGATTATGGATTCAAGGCATATTATGTGAGATCTTTTATTTTATTATTTAATTTAGTTTAAATTCTCCTATTTCATTGTTGTTGATTTTAAGGAATATGGTTTAGATCTAAGGTATGTATGTGGCCAGTGCATGCTTTTAGGTAGACAACCTATATTTATTTGGACCATTAGTATCCGTGTAATTGTGCTTTTGGACCAATAAAGTGACAAACACTCACCCGTTTGCCGTCAAACCCTTTCGGTTCTTGAGTGTGCAATAATTGAATATAGGTTAAATCGGAAGCGGATGCGATCCGGTTATTTTAGGATTAGTGTTCCCACATACCTATATTACTGCGGTTAGTGTGTTAAACTTGATTGGCGGATGTCTAGGGTTATGCATTGATTAGGGAAGTAGTTAGTGGCGGACGTCCTGACTATCGAGATTAGGGGAACCAGGAATTTCTTGCGGATGTCGATTTTCTTTAGCTAATCTAGGAGAATTTAAATTAATAACGTTTTGGGAAAGATTGAAGACCATGATTGCTATTGAATCTTGATCCTGATTTATGGAACTGTAGACCTAGGTGTTACTTAGGTGTCTATTAATTGTTTTTAAAGTTATTTTTATTATTTTATTTATTTAGTTTAGTTAGATTACTTAGTTAAATTAATATTTATTTTAAAACCCTCGATTTTCCTTTTTGTTGTTTTTAACCTAAGAAAGACTATCAATCTCTGTGGGATCGACCTTTGCCACTATTCTACAAAATAGTTGGTTTAGGAAACATTATTTTATTGACGCATTCGGCACGTCAATTTTAGGCGCCGTTGCCGGGGATTGGTTTTCTTTCTTTGGTGTTTTTTTATTTATAATAATAATAGTTATTATTATTATTTATTTTAATAAATTGGAGCACCCTGAGAGTTTTGTTAATTAGGCTTGACTTTCGATTACATTTTTTTAACATAACGTGAGCATTTTTTTTGAATTAACGTGTTTATAGAATTTTAGGTGTTTTGAGACATGGTTGGGACATGTCGAACTTAAGTTGCCGCATTAGGGGCGAGTTTTTGAGTAGACCCAAAACCCCAGACTTCATTTCATCATCTTGTTGATTTCACCCTTAGTTGACAGACTTCATGCCCGCAAGATTTGATTGGAATATTTTCAGTTAACTCCTATTTTTACTAGTTCTTGCTCTTGTTATGATTGTTCATTTATAGTTTCCTTAGTCACCTACACAAGAGAGATTTTCCCCGCTCACTGGTTTTTAGAGACTTTTTGTCCTCCATGCATTTGTATCATCTTCTTATCCATGTTCTTCTTCACCACTATCTTTTTCTTTTTGTTATATGGATGCCTTGACTTGTTTTGAACCTTGAGGACAAGGTTCAAAATAAGTTTGGGGGTATTTTAGGGATTATGGTTGGACTTTGGATGGATTCTTTGTGAAAGACCGCAGGTGAGATCATTTATTTTTTATATATATGTGGTTATATGCGATTGATGGATGGTAATGATGGCGTTTTATATCATTTCTTCCATTTCTTTCATTTCTTGTCCTTTCATATTTCGCTCTCATTTCATTAGGATATGATACACTTTAATGCATGTATTTAGTATAGTTTTTTTTATTGTTGTATATAGAGTCACCCGAGACTTTGTTCATGCCTTTAGTTATGGATGAATATAGTACAATTGCCTTTTTGACTTGAAACTTAGAGAAAATTAGGAGAAACACTCAATCGAGTCCGTACCCTGCATTTTTATGATTTCATGATTAGGGACTTAATTGATGGTTGGACTTTGTGCTAGATAACGAAAATGAGTAGACGGTCAAATTATGCAAGTGGTATTATTTTAACCTATATTAGGGTAATTTGCTTGATTATAGTGAAAGTGAGAAGTACTAACAGGAGTTTTCTTAGAATAGAGTGTCCTACAAGTTTCCATAGGAAATGGAGCAGGGAAACTCGTGGTGGGAAAAAATGTGGACAAGGTTCGAAATAAGTTTGGGGGTATTTTAGGGATTGTGGTTGGACTTTGGATGGATTCTTTTCGAAAGACCGCATGTGAGATCGTTTATTTTTTATATATATGTGGTTATATGCGATTGATGGATGGTAATGGTGTTGTTTTATATCTTTCTTCTATTTCTTTCATTTCTTGTCCTTTCATATTTCGCTCTCATTTCATTTGGATATGATACACTTTCATACATATATTTAGTATAGTTTTTTTTATTATTGTATATAGAGTCACCTGAAATTTTGTTCATGCCTTTGGTTGTAGATGAGTACAGTATAATTGCTTTTTTGACTTGAAACTTAGGGAAAATTAGGAGAAACACTCAATCGAGTCCGTACCCTGCATTTTTATGGTTTCATGATTAGGGACTTAGTTGATGGTTGGACTTTATGCTAGATAACGAAAATGAATAGACGGTCAAATTATGCAAGTGATATTATTTTAACCCATATTAGAATAATTTACTTGATTATAGTTAAAGTAAGAAGTACTAACACGAGTTTTCTTAGTATAGAGTGTCCTACAAGTTTCCATAGGAAAGGGAGCAGGGAAACTTATGGTGGAAAAAAATGAGAAAATCGGTCCATAGGAAATGGAGCAGGGACCGTATTAATTGAAAAAAAAATTTGGAGAAAAAATATAAAATAAATAAAGGTGAAAGTTGTGAAACTCCTCAAATAAAAGATTTAGTTCGAGTGCTTTTATTAGATTAAGTGAAATTTTAACTTGTGTTCTTGAATGTATAGACCAAGAAAACTTGGTAGTAGTTGATGGCTTTTGTTTTGACCGAGTCTTTGTCTTGAAAGTGGGTTCTTAATTGTGTTTAGGTTGCGAGTCTTGACATATCATAACTCTGATATTTCTTGAGTTGCTTGTTAACTTGGTGGCTATGTAAATCAGAGGAACTCCATGAATTTAAGTCGGGAATAGGATTAGTTGAGTCATTGCATTATTATAGTAGGAGTCTAGTTTAGTTTGTGTTGTCATCTACAACTTTGCTTGGGACGTGCAAAGTCCTAAGTTTGCGGGTATTTGATAAGTCGTTATTTATATATTATTAATATTTTATTTTAATATATTTAATTGTGTAAAGTCTCTAAAATATATATTTAATTATATTTATTGGTCATTTTTAGGTGAAACGGAGTGCGCGGTTGAATTTGTGGTGGAAAAATACTCGAAATGGAGTATTTACTTGTAGTGATCAGATGCCGGACAATTTGCCTCAAGTTACGCTTTGCGCGGTGGGTAGAATAGAAGACATCATAGTTCAACCAATTAGAAGATGCCACATCAGCGCATATCTTCTCTCGACCAATCGCACGCTGTCACGTCAGCGGTTCTCCATCACAGCAGCAACATACATCACTTCTAGCAGCTGCCAAGTGTCGGCCTCTCACCCTCTCCATGCACGTCACTCATTAGTTCTCGACCAATCCCGTGCCGCCACATTAGCGTTTACGCCACGTAACAAACCAACAACATTCCATGCATTTTAGCCTCCATCGGTTCTTCCGCAGGATGCGCGATAACACAGTCTCTCATAATTTCAGCCGAGTTGCGCGATTCACCACTGCTTCCTTGCCCGCCATGTGTCTGCTTCTCACCCAAGCACCACGTCACAAGCTTCGGTCTCAACCAATCAGACTATGCCATGTTAGCGCGCGGCAACGCTCTCGACTTATACGGTGCGGACACGTGGATGGAACCTATTTTCAAGCCAAAAACAGCCCTACGATGCTCCTCGATGCACGAGTCACCTCCCCAACACCCAAAATTAGTTTCTATCACCTCCCGGGACCAATTTTTAGTATTTTTATATATTAGGAACCTAGGGTATTATTTTTGAGAACACCGACTATTATAGTTTTAGCATCGACTTCTCTCGACGATGGCCTAGGTCGGCCGGGAAACAAGTCGGGATTATGGATTCATGGCATATTATGTGAAATCTTTTATTTTATTATTTAATTTGTTTAAATTCACCTATTTCATTGTTGTTGATTTTAAGTAATATGATTTAGATCTAGGGTATGTATGTGGCCAGTGCATGCTTTTAGGTGGACAACCTATAGTTATTTGCACCATTAGTATCAGTGTAATTGTGCTTTTGGACTAATAAAGTGACAAACACTCACCCGTTTGCCGTCAAACCCTTTCGGTTCTTGAGTGTGCAACAATTGAATCTAGGTTAAATCGGAAGCGGATGCGATCTGGTTATTTTACGATTAGTGTTCCCACAGACTTATATTACTTTGGTTAGTGTGTTAAACTTGATTGGCGGATGTCTAGGGTTATGCGTTGATTGGGGAAGTAGTTAGTGGCGGACGTCCTGACTATCGAGATTCGGGGAATGAGGAATTTCGGCGAGTCAATTTTCTTTAGCTAATCTATGAGAATTTAAATTAATAACTTTTTGGGAAATATTGAAGACCAATATTGCTATTGAATTTTGATCCTGATTTGTGGAACTATAGACCTAGGTGTTACTTAGGTTTCTATTAATTGTTTTAAATTTATTTTTATTATTTTATTTATTCAATTTAGTTAGATTAGTTAGTTAAATTAATATTTATTTTAAAACCCCCAATTTTCCTTTCTTGGTGTTTCTAACCAAAGAAACACTACCAATCTTTGTGGGATCGACCCTTTGCCACTATTCTACAAAATAATTGGTTTAGGAAACTTTATTTTATAGACTCGTTCGGCGCGTGTCAATCTTTATTTACACATGTATCTCAAGGTTTATCTAATGGTCTACACCTTAACATATTTCCCACTACCTCTCCACTATCTCTCTCTAAGTAAAACCAATATCAAACTTAATTAATCTCTAGATGTGTGCATACGTATCTCGAGAATAATCACATAGCTATTGTTTTAATTTGCTTAACATAGGTACATTTAATATACAACTAACTATAGCCACATTAAAATTACTATTTTAAGCTACACTAAGCATAAATAAACTTACCACATCACTCTCTACCCCGGTCCCACACCGGCACACATCTCGAGGCGTTTCCCCGCTCACTTCTCAACATCTTTATATAAGTAGGAGTGACTCAATAAGTCTACACAAATATATCACACTAGGCATCCATCACATAAAAATTTACACATTTCTCGATCCTCACACCAATTATTCGAACCGTGTACCCACTCTCGTCCACGTCTCGGGTCGATAGTCTTGATTAGGGACTAATTTACTATTAGTAAATCTTGGGTCGTTACAGTCTTCCCAACTAATAAAAATTTCATCCTCGAAATTAAACTTAATCATAAGCTTAATCTTACAACTCAATCTCATTTTTAAAATAGAGTAACTTATCATTTGACTCTTAGTTTTTCACTTTTTAAAATATATTTTTTTACTTCACTCTCTTAATAATTACCCTAGCAAAGATTTCAAATGGTACTAGCCCCAAAGTCCGTGTTTTCTCATTTACTTCAGGTGCATCCCCCGTCTGTATATCTTGCGTTTAATTATTACTGTGGGTGAGTCTATGCTCAGTTACCACACGCACACTATAACAATATACGACACTTTGGTCATAGTACTCAAGTGAAGTCTTACTAAGCATAGTCTTCCTTATGAAAGTTCTTAATGTGCTTATTAGGGAACACTAATTTCGTTATCTTATTAACTCATGCGATATGGGTTGGTTCAAGCCATTCTCGTTAGTTTAGTGATCAATTTTAATTCCTAATCACTAGTACTACTACTGTTACCTAAGTCAAATAGTGCATGCACACTCACCAGGGTCGTGTGCCATATTTAGGTCCAGCTTTGTCTCCACGTGCACTGCACGTCCAGCCTGTGGCTGCCTAGTAGGCTGCTGATGGTTGTGAAGCTACAGATATTGTCTAAGCATGTGTTCGGTTTGTCCACATTCCTAGCACATTGGCTGTCTTCTTGGTACTGTCAAGATAGCCTGAGTGCACGTTAATCTCTGTCTCTATGGACCAATGCCATTATCTCAAACCATACTCACTATCTCTAGCTGAAGAAAATTTACGGATTGTGGACAGTAGCAAGCTATGTGTTCAATTAGGTGATATGTATAACATGTTAGTAGTCTCCTCCATTCTCTAAATGCGGTCAGTCTTTACCTCGATGCATACTGGTCCCTACTACCCCGAGCTTGCTGAAACTGTTGCAGTGGTTGTACTATCAGAGAAGGTCGACTGGTAAAATCAGGAACAAAAGTTGGTGTAACCATAAAAACTAAAGACATGGATGGAAATATTCTCGCCATCGCAGGAGCCAATGGAGAAATGTGTATGCACAGTACTGTCGTGGTGACTGGTATCTTCAATTTTCATAAACTAGATCCTTCATACATCCTCTTCATTCTCCGGCCTCTTTTCCTCTTCCTACAGTTCTTGGTCAATGATGGTGTAACATCAACCAGAATCTCTACTGGTACTATCAAGGATAACATCATCGATGAAATGGGTATTGTTGGCGCTATAGGTATCTCTAGTGCTCGCCGTATGGTGGTAATAGTAGTCGATACAACTGGATTCTCAGGTGCTAGAATGAATGTTGTATTAGGCTCGACATGACTAACTAGTGCAACCAAATGTGCTCGTAGAATCCTAAAAAGCTCGGTCAACTGCTGTCCTTGGGTAGTGATTATGTCAGTCCAACGCTACATATCATTAGTCGTAATAGTGTGTGCCTCAAGTGTTGGTAGTATTGTAGTCGAAGTAGTAGCGGTAGAAACTGTCTGTGTAAGTGCGGACATACGCATCATCATATCTTACATGAAATCAGCTAATTGCTGACCTTGTGCTGCAACTCTATCGGATAGCCTCTAGAAATCCTCAATCGAAACCATATGATTGCTACTGATGTCACTACCACCTCCACCCTCGCGTTGATCTGCCATCGTAGTTTGCATCTTGATAGCGATCGCGACATCAACTACTACGTAAATATTGCATATATATACATACAAAACATAAAATACACACATAGCAATCCCCAACTCACATTCGCTCTCTTCCCAACTAATAATTTCTAGGAAAGGACTATCTGGTTTCCACATCTAAGATTTGTGTTTTATTCAAGTTACATTATGTGCTAATTAATAATTTTGGTTCCAATACCAACTATGATGTTGGTATTGCATTATAGAATAACTATGCTCCACTACCTAAGCTCTACAAACATAGGCTCTGATACCACTTATGACGTTGGTATCATAACATAGTATTAACTAATATTTTATCACATATGCTCTTCGAAGCTAGGATCTGATACCATCTGTGATGTTGGTATCGCGATTTCTTTGTCCACAAGGTTCGCTAAGACTAGCTCTGATATCAACTGTGACGGCCCGACTCCCCGAATCCGGTAGCGCTTGGCCTAATCCATCATTAAGCCCTAATAAACGCCACATATGACTCAACAATGTATTAGTTAGCCTTTCTTCCTCATTCACCTTGATGCACACGCACCACTTAGTTAATATTCTTTTCAACATTATCAGAGATACTTAAGAGATCGTTATCATTACCTTAATTGTCAGCTGAAGATTTAATAAAATTACCAGAAGCATTTATAAAATCACCTACTGTGGAAACCAGGTAAACTGATGATCATATAAAAACAACTAAAGTAATACATGAAACAGTAGGGAAGTCTAGTCTCTCAACTGAATATACAAACCAAAGTTATACAAAAAGACATAAGTAATATTTACAGAAAATGATCACCAACAAAAGTAGCAGAAATTATCCTCTAACAGCTTAACACTAATCTTTGATCTTCTCTTTCCTTAGTCTACTACTCGAAGTATCTGCACCCATCGTCATAAAAAGGACGATAAGTACAGTAATGTAAAAATAACACTGAGAGACATTTGTTCACATTTTCAAAATATACAACAAGTATCTGAAAGCATAATAGTAGGAATTAAAGCTGAAATGAAATCATGCTATATAATACTCTAGTTAAACAATATGAAATTGACATTCGGCTAAGTAGTACTTATTTAGGGCTGATCGAAAGGGAGTCCTATCCCAATGCCTTTTACACTATGTAAGGATGAAGCTGAGCTCTAAATCTGTATTAAGGTCTGAGCTGTGCTCTTCGCCTTTATTATTATCCCAAGTGCCAGTCACCTGTGATGTATACTTGCTGACAACCCCAGGTCTAATAACCCGTGATGTCGCCCAAGTTGTACTTTCTAACAACCCTAGGTCCCATACCTCGTGATGTCACACTAGTTTTAATGAAAAGATCCCAACATCCCCAGATAGTCTAGTAATCCCCGTGTGTCACAGACTATCTCTATAATGTAATAGTCCTAGATAAAGAACTACTTTCATATTTCAAGAGAATGATACGATTTGAGAATCCAATAAAGCAATTGCATATATAATGCATAATGGAAATAGATTATACAATACCATAAATAACTACCTAATAGCATGCTATTTCATTTGAAAACATGTATCAACAATCAAAGAAGACATAGCACATGATCTAGAGTCAACGAAACCATTCAACCAACAATATATACCATGAAAGCAAAATCAAAAAATGAGAAAAGAAACAAGTTATGGTATATGAAGTACAATAGGCCAATCTATCCAAAAGACTAGAAATGAAAAAATAAAGAGAAATGAGATGTAAATTAATATCTCAATCAATTTATTTACAAACGCGCCAATTTCCTAGCTACTCCGACTTCCCAATATCTCAAAACTCATACTGGAACCTCCGAGACTTTTCCCTAGATTCCTGATATCATTCAACATATTTTTGAATGTGTTTATACCTTTAATTAGGTTATTGGACTTGTTTAGAGTGTTTTAGTTAATTTTAGAAATTTCAGTTTTTAGGCCGTCATAGCACTTAACGCGCTCGATGACTGGATTAGCGTGCTAATGATCTCATTAGCGCGCTACCAAGTTTCTCTAGTGCGCTATACAAAGTTAGCGCGCTTGTTGACCTACCTAGCGCTCTATGTGCAGAAAAACGTAGAATTCTGCACTTATAATTCTGAGTTCTCTCCACACATAGGCTTCACCTACACTTTAAAAACTCTCTTCCACACTTCCAGATACCCAAAAGACTCATTAACATAATTATAATAGCCACAACTCAATTACATCATGAATCAATCAAATTAAGCTAATCTAATGGTGTAAGTGAATTACCTAGTTGTTGTACACCTATTTTGATAAATCCTTCATCAAATCATCAAAATCTCCCTAATTTACTTGTTGATCTTCATCTCCTTCAACAAGTCTTCTTCCCCAGCAAGTTAAGAAAATGAAATGGTTTAGGTTGCATGTGTTGAACAATTCAATCGTATATATTAATATAAGGTGGATTCGTAGCCATTGATCTTTATGTACACATGTATCTCGTGGATTGGCTAATAGTCCACACCTTAACACATTTCCCAATAACTCCCCACTATCTCTAAGTAACACCAATACCAAACTTAATTAATCTCTACATGTGTCAATACGTACCTCGAGAATCATCACATGACTATTGTTTTAATTTGCTTAACTTAGGTACATTTAATATATAACTAACCATATCCATATTAAAATTACTATTTTAAGCTACACTAAGCTTAAATAAACTTAAGACATCACTTTCTAACCCCGGTCCCATGTTGACACGCATCTCGAGGTGCTTCTCATCTCACGTCTCAACATATCTATACAACTAGGAGTGACTTAATAAGTCTACACAAATACATCACCAAATATCCATCACATAAAAACTAACACATTTCTCTTTACTCACACCGAGTATTCGAACCGTGTACGTGCTCTCGACCACGTCTCAGGTCGATAGCCTTGATTAGGGACTAATTTACTATTATTAAACTTTGGGCCGTTACAGTTACATATCCTACGGATGTGTGTCTAACTTTAAAAGAAGATAACAATGAAGCAGTCAACGCGGTTATGAACCAATATTGTGGTCCTCCTAAAAATCAATATAACAACAACAATTATTACACTGGATAACCAAATTCAAACCTTAGCTATGGTCCATAAGACCAAAATTATACTACTAATAGGCCGAAAGCACCTACATAACCTACATAAAATCAACAACCTCAACAAACTATTCAACCTACGCAACCGAATTCAGAACAAATATTACGTAATTTTATGACCCTAAGTCATTAAAACTTTAAGTGAATTTATCAAAATCAAATTAAAACCGATACGTCTATTAACGAGCTGAAAAATCAATTAAATCAAATGACTTTACAAATGAACAAGTTAAGTAATCAAACTAAAATATCTACTCAAACTACAAACACTACTAACTAAGCACTAGTTAATTCTTTATTTTATGATATTGAAAAAAAGAAACATACATGCAAGAAAAGACACCAAAAAGAGGGAAAAAGAAAATAAAAATACGTAAGACAATAAAATAATTAGAAGAAGAAATTATGGCAAATGTCATTCCCATTAAAGAATAGATGGCCGAACAATTAAAATACATACATTTTCCTAAAAGACTATACTCATTGTATTGAGCTAAAGTGGAAGCCCACGAAAAATCTTTACAAAATTCTAAATTAGTTAACCAAGACAAAGTAAACGAAATTTACGAACCAAATGAAGATATGCATTCTAATTCTACCGTTCCACAACAATTAGCATATGCTAGGGAGGAAAAACCTAAACAAGACATGTCCGAATTATTTAAAAAGTTAGATGTCAGACCCCACCTATTTAGGGTATCTAACCCGCCTAGATTACCTTAATCCACGGATAACCTAGCAGCCTTAACCTCACCTTCAATAAATAATTAAAATTCTATCAGTGTAATTATTAAACATGATTCTCAATCAACCACAAAGGGTTTTAAAACGAATCTTGTACCTCAAAGTTCAATAAAGATTAATTATATAATCCTCAAAAAGTCGTAAAATTTTTTCGCCAGCATCTCCTCTATTTCTAAGCCTACACCGAAAATCCAGACTTTCATAAATCTTCGACAAACCTACTCAGCTTGGTGAATTTGCCGAATGACTCACAATCCACCACATAAAATTATATATTGCATTAATAATGATTATTTATTCATTCTTACCTATCTCAGCTTTTCAAAATCCTTAAATCATAATTACCTTAGCTCCACAACATTCAAATTCATCCTAATACCATTATAACAATTCCAATTCATCTTAAAACCATTTCAACAGTTTCAAAAAAGATCCTAACCTCACATGAACCCAAAAGCCCATTTATATAATGTTTTATATTCAAAATAATACATACTTAAATAGAAAGGAATTGAGAAAGTCATCAATAGTCAGAAAGCTTTTCCTTTCCCTTGTCACCGCTAGAACCCGTAATTACCCAATTATAAAAATTCGATAATGTCAGATAAGCAAATCCTACACTATCCAGTACACCTGTAGTAACCAAATACTTAATAATATAAGGAATGTAAACGAACAATATAATCTAAGGAATTTAAACACAACCACGAATCCTTCCCATTTTTGTTATCCGACCACAATCATATAACTTCTCCGAAAGTGGTAAGTAAACAATAATAAGGAATCATGCATGGGGAGGATAACCAAACGAGTCTCGTTCATCTAGACTATGGGAGTATGATCTGATTCAATGCGATTTCATGATAACCACGTGATTCAAACAATTAGTGACTCTAGCTCCTCAAGCATAATATAGTTCTACCCAGTACAGAGTTAGGTAGACACTACCAGTTCTTACCCTGTAATACACAATCAGGTAACTTAATATACCCTGTGCATACAGTCAGGCAGACACTAAATAATTCTACCCTGTAATATAGTCAGCTAAACCCCTATAAGGAGACTCGTAACGCCTTATCCTCCCAAACCGTGTATACATGTACAACAAAAATGTAATTTCAAGGGTTAATGCAATTTATACGAAATTATAATCATACAATGTAAAGGTTACCATGAGATTTACTTAACCTTATAAACAACCAACTTCAAGCTTAATTTTTGAGGCTTCTGGAGCGTCGGATCACCTTGAAAATGGTTCCAATAGCTTCCCTGTATACCCAATTATATTATGGGTCAAGCTTCGAGTGAAAAGATATCACGAAACTTAATGGAAACCGCTATCAAAGTACTCTTGAGAACAATTTCCAAAAATTTTAATTTATATAACTATTTAACCTAGCTTTAGACTTGGCAACTTAGGGTGACTTTTTAATCTTAAAAACCTCAATATTTGTCATGATGACCTTAAAGGAACTTGTAGTACTCATTTCCTACTTTCCATAGACTCCAAGAACACCCAAATTGGATCATCGAGGAAGAAGTTATGAAATTTACCATATGGTCGGTTAACTAGGAAAAAATTATTTGTCAGGGATGCTCTATAGTGTTGCGGAAAGAAACAGGGCGAAAATCGGACATAGGGAGCTCCGTGAGTAAAGGAATAGGCGGGAGGGTCTAGGGAACGTTCAAACCTAACGTTGTGTATAAATGAAAAAAAATATCGTTTGATTTTTTATTGATTTTAGTTTATATATATATATATATATATATATATAGAAAACCCTCAGTTGCTTGTCAGTAGGTTAATTTCTTTTTATTTATTAATTCCTGAAATCCCTATTTTGACATGTTTTGATTTTTCGTGCCCGTTTTTGATCCCCTTTTTCACCAAATCGAGCCTAATTCTTGACAAAATAGTCCATCTTCATGAAACGTCCATAACACTAGTTTTGCTCACTCCAAACCCCCAAATATCTTAACTTTTTCCATAACACTAAAATCTTTGGGACCAATCCTCTTACCATAGTTTACCAAACGTGCACCAATTTGGACCCAATCCTAACCTTGACTACGATCAATCGACACAAAAATCGAAACAAGATGTTGCGCAACTTCATCTCATTTCACACTACTTATAATACCGACTTACACGCATATCAAGGTAAAATCCCCACGTCGGCTCTTTAAGCCCATTTAAACTTCAAATTCAAACTTTAACTTAATTTCAATTATTTTTCGTAAAAACTCGAAACAATAGTTCGAGTCCATATTTTAACTCTACCAGGACCCATTTCGACATGTATTTCGAAATAAAACCCCGTAAAATCTTCAATTTATTTGATTAACTTGAATTTATCAAAATAACATAATATATAATACACAACACTAGGCAATCATCACATAATAATAAAATTAATTATAAATCTCAATTTTTACCGGTGTTTAACTCCCAACTCGCGGCCAAAATCATAATTAGAATCCCCTAATCCTTGTTTAGCCGTAATTACAGATTTAGAAATTTCGTGATTTAACAATTTTCCCAACTGATAAGAATTTCATCCTTGAAATTACATTTGAACTAATTTAACCGGACTCAAAGACGTTTGGAAAATGCTCTCTCATACACCTCTTGTCCCATGTTAATTCCTCATACAACACGTCACCCTGCAAATCAAACAAATTCCATTCAACTATATGATGCGAATCAGATTCCTTCCGCCTGAGCGTAAACACGTGAAATATGTCATCAACTCCGGCTAACTAAGGTGGTACTATCAATCAATACACAACCTTCAAAACCCATTTCACAATCTCAAACGGCCTAATAAATCAAGAAGAGAGCTTTCCTTTCAGTCCAAACTTATAATGGCCTTTTGAAGGGGGAGACCTCAAATGCGCTCAATCGCCTTCACTATATATCACAAACCAGTGATAGAGATCATAATCTTTTTTGTATCTTTCTTGAACCATTTTCAATCTTAAACGAATCTGCTGCACAACCTCAGTGTGATCTCCAATCATCTGCGACCCCAACTCCACCAAATCCTCAGGATCAAACTAACTGGCAGGAGATCGACAAGGTACCCCATACCATGCCCTAAACGGAGTCATTTCAATATATGAATAATAACAATTATTATACAAGAATTCTCACAAAGGTATGTATTCTTCCCATGAACCTCTAAATACCAGTACATAAGCCTTGAGCTTGCCCTCTAACACATAAATCAACCTTTCAGTCTGACCATCCACCCGAGGATAAAATACAATACTGAAATATAACTAAGTGTCGAACAATTCTTTTATGCCCTGCCACAACCCTGATGTTTACCGAGCATCAGGATAAGAAATTATCATTGGCGACACTCCAAACAAGCGGGCCACTTCTCGCCTACACAACAAGCTCAGCTGTGTAAAGGAATCCGAAATGTACATAAAAAGAATATGAGCAGACTTCATCACTCCATCAACAATAATCCAGATCACATCATGTTTTCCCCAAGAAGTAGGCAAATGAATAACAAATTTCATCACAATATGTTCCCATTTTCATTACAATATGGGAAGTAGTTGCAACGTATCTCCAGGTTTCTGCCTATTGGCCTTAACCTGTTGATAAATTTCACATTTCCTCACATAATCACCCACGTCACCTTTCATCCCTGGCTACTAATACAATCGCCTCATATCATAACACATTGTGGTTTTGCAAGGATGAATGGCATATCTCGAACCGTTGAGATTTTCTCAATATCTCGTCCCAAATCTCAGCCATTGATGGAATCCACAGTTTGCCTCTAAACCTCAAACTTTAATCAATAGACTCGACCGAATATGAATTATTATTATCATTAGCAAACCCCTTAAACTTTCCATAATCCACATCACTTTGATAACACTCTATCACTTCCTAAATAGATACGAGTTTTATTCTAAACTGAGTACAAATTGATTCATCATTATCCACAAGAATCTCCGACAAAATCATAGTTATGACTTTTTAGAGCAACTCCTACTTGTAGTCAATCAACTAGTTGCACGTAATGTTTCAACACTCCTCATGATTAGTACGTAAGCAACTACGTTAGCTTTACCCAAATGGTTTTCATGACTAAAATTAAAGTCTTTCAAACGTTCAATCATCACCGTTGTCTGATATTCAATTCTGTTTAAGAGAACAAATAATTCCAACTTTTTTGATTAAAAAATAGCGTAAAACTTCCCCTATATAAATAGTGTCTCCACACCTTCAATGAAAACATAATTGCCGCTATTTTCAAATTTGGAATAGATAATTTCTCACATGAATCTTTAATTGCCGAGAAGCATAAGCAATTACATTGTCATTCTGCATTAACACACAACCTAAACAAATCTTCGATGCATCAATATAAATTGTAAGTTTTTTCCCCAGTTTAGGTATTACTAGAACTGGTTTGAAGTCAACTGTTTATTCAATTCCCAAAATACAGTATCGCATTCTGTTAACCATACTAACACATCATTTTTTTGAAATAATTTTAGTAATTGGCGTAGCTATTTTAGAGAAATCTCTTATAAATCTACAATAATAGCTAGCCAACTCAGAAAACTATGTATCTCCGTCACTCTGGTAGGTTCCGGCCAACCAATGATAATCTTAATTTTGGCTGGACCCACAAAAACTTCTTTCGTACTAACTACATGACCCAAAAACTTCACTTCAGATAACTAAAACTAGCATTTGCTAAACTTTGAGTGCAGCTTATGATTTCTCAAATTTTAGAGATTAACTATAAGATATTGGTCATGATCCTCACGAGTCTTAGAGTATATCTAGATATCATTAATGAACACTATCAAAAGTGACCCAAACACAACCTCAACACTCTCTACATCAAATCCACAAACATCACCAGGGCATTAGTCAACCTAAACGATATAATAACAAACTCAAAGTAACCATATTTGGTATTAAACGTAGTCTTCTGCATAACATCTTCTTGAACTTTCAACTGGTAGTAATCAAAATGAAAACAAATCTTTGAAAAGAGTTTCGCTCTATTCAGTTGATCAAATAAATCATTAATTCGAGGCAATGGATATTTATTTTGAACCGTTACTTTGTTTCACTGTCTATAGTCAATGCAGAGTTTCAAATTACCATTATTCATCTTCACAAAAGAAACTAGTGCACCCTATAGTGACATATTTCGGTTAATAAACCCTTTATCCAACAACTCCTTTAACTGTTTCTGCAACTCTTGCAATTTTTCAGAGCTATCCTATAGGGCGGAATAGTTATTGGTTTAGTTGCAATAATCAAATCAATGACATAATCAATCTCTCTAAAAAATGGAATTCAAGGTAAATCATCAAGAAACACGTCCAAGAATTCACAACCATAAGAATTCCTCTAGTTTTATTTCAAATCTTGCATTTGTATTATAATTTCAGCAAGAGTTTCCAATTTCTTTCCTAGTAACTAGCCAATCCATTATCAACAACACATCAAACTCCATTAATTGTAACATACGAAGATCAATAGCAATCTCATGTCCGGAGATCTCAATAACATATTTCTCAAAAATTAAGTGAGGATCCACCCTATCCCCAGTTCCTGTGTCGAGTACAAGATGAATAGGGACTCACATCGTAGTTAACCCTAACTCAATCACCACTTGACCACAAACTAAAATTGAACCTTCAATAAGATTACGATTTACATCTGAATCTCATTCAATCATCACCTGAACACTTTCTTGGATATGTTTTTGAGATTGTGACACACAAGACGATCTTCTTAAAAGTCATTAACATGAAATCTTGTAATGTCCTGTCACTCCATACCAAAACATGTAACTGCACTCGAATTTCGAGGACAATCTCAACTGATGTGACCTACTTTTCACACCTAAAACATGTAAGTACATGTTAACTACCTACAAAATATTCCTAATAAGTTGTCAATCGCTGATTCGAGACTTGTCCCCTGAGATTCTTAGCCCTTACCTTCATTTCTTTATAACTAAGGTATATCTCTATGAGGTGAAGGCGGAAAACTATGTGATCGAGTTTATCTTGAGCCCATTGATGTCAATTCAAATGATTTACTAATTGTATTCAAAAATGAATTATGACGTACATATGATGAGACGACAAGTATCGTTGGTGAGAATGGTTGTTCTCCACTCTTCTCTTTCTATCGATACTTTGATTCAAACTTGAACGTAAACTTTTTCTAACCCTCGAAACCTAAGCCATGTCCTGACTCCACGACGCCCTGATATTATCGTGATTTGCATTGAAAAAGTTGTATAGTCATATAAGCTCATGTTCTATTTCCAACCTCTCGTAGAGTGTTCGGTTTAGCCGTCATAATGATACCAAACCCTTCCTACTTTTCCTCTCATAACATTCCACTATCCCCGAATAAATCAGTCTGAACCGAAACCTGCAACAACCTGTACAACTCTTGGACGAACTACAATGGTAGCCTGCTCTTTCTGAATGGCTGAAATGACAATAGGAACTTCCAGGACAACACGAACCACAAGTGCATGAGTTGCCACATGTGTTTGTAAGATATTTATCAACTCTACCATCTGCCACGCTATGTTTTGAAACATATTCGAATCCACACATGGTAGATCCTTATTACCTTCGCTAGATCCCTACCCAGCTCTTGTCGTACTATAAATGGACAACATAACTATATCCATCAATATCATGATAATATAAAACATAAATAACACATGTCATAAAGAATTTGAACTTTTTTAAATCCCCATTCCATCGCGTTACTTCGTAACTAATCACTCACTAAACCTCAGTCAATAAGATTGTTTTAGAATCCTAGGCTCTGATATCAACATTGTTAGACCACCTAATTAGGGCATCTGACCGGCCTAGATTACCTTAATCCACTGATAACCTGGCAGCCTTAACCTCACCTTCAATATGATTCTCAATTAACCACAAAGGGTTCTAAAATATGATTCTATAAGAGTAATTATAAAATATGATTCTTAATCAACCACAAAGGGTTCTAAAATAAATCTTATACCTTAAAGTTTAGTAAAGACTAATTATATAATCCTAAAAAATTCGTATAAATTTTTCGCTAGCATCTCCTCTATTTCAAAGCCTACACCGAAAATCCCGACCTTCATAAATCTTCGACAAACCTGCTGAACTTGGTGGATTTGCTGAAGGACTCACAACCCACCCCATAACAATATATATCGCATTAATCATGATTATTTATTCATTTTAACCTATCTCCGATTTTCAAAATCCTTAAATCATAATTACCTTAGCTCTGCTGCTTTCCAATGCATCCTAAAACCATTATAACAACTATAATACATCTCAAAACCATTTCAACAGTTTCAAAAGAGATCCTAACCTCACACAGACCCGAAAACCCATTTATACAATATTTTATATTCAAAATAATACATACATAAATAAAAAGGAACTGAGCAAGTCACCAATAGCCGAAAAGCCTTTCCTTTCCCTTATCACCGCTATAACCTGTCATTACCCAATTATAAAAATTTGGTAATGTCAAATAAGTAAATCCTACACTATCCAGTACACCTATAGTAGCCAAATGCATTATAATCGAAGTAATTTAAACGAATAATATAATCTAAGGAATTTAAACACAACCACGCATCCATCCCATTTTTGTTATCCGACCACAATCAGAAAATGTTCTCCGAAAGTGGTAAGTAAACAATAAAAAGGAACCAAGCGAGGGGAGGATAACCAAATGAGTCCCGTTCCTCTAGACTATGGGAGTATGATCTGGTTCAACGTGATCTCATGATAACCACGTGATGTAAAGTATCATTGACTCCAGCCCCACAAGTATAATATAGTTCTACCCTGTACATAGTGAGGTAGACACTACCAGTTCTTACCCTGTAATACACAGTCAGGCAGTTGAATATACCCTTTGCATATAGTCAGGCATGCACTAAATAGTTCTACCCTGTAATACTGTCAGGTAGACCCTTATAAGGAGACTCGTAATGCCTTATCCTCCCAAACCGTGTATGCATGTACAACAAAAAATGCAATTTCAAGGATTGATGCAATTTATACAAAATTATAATCATACAATGTAAAGGTTACCATGGGATTTACTTAACCTTACAAACAACCAACTTGAAGCTTAATTTTTGAGGATTCTCGAAACGTCAGATCACCTTGAAAATGGTTCCAATAGCTTCCTTGCATACCCAGTTATATTATAGGTTAAGCTTTAAGTGAAACGATATCACAAAACCTAATGAAAACAAAGATCAAATTACGGTTGAGAACAATTTCCAAAAATATTAATTTATATAACTATTTTAATTAGCTTCCAACTAGCCAACTTATGGTAACATTTTAACCTTGAAAACCTCAATATTTGTCATGATGACCTTCAAGGAACTTGTAGTATTCATGTCCTACTTTTCATAGACTCCAAGAACACCCAAATCAGATCAACGATAGAGAAGTTATGAATTTTCCCATATGGCCTGTTAACTAGGCAAACTTTATTTGTTTTGAACTAAAAAAATGTCTCCAAATCAATATTTTTTGCAATTAAATCCATAAAACTTAATAATAAATGCAACGAAACAACTCGATACCAACACCAAAATATTTCCACAGCCCGTGGAGTCAAATTGGATCACCATCGATAATCAACTCATCTGGAAACCTAATTTAAATCAATATCAATAATTAAAACATCTCCAAAATAGTTATCAACTGAATTGCATTAGTTTACCTCATCAAAACCCTAACCCACGTCGGTGGAATTTATCCCAAATTAATGTAAATCAATCTAATACACCAATTAAGAACAATTCATACTAATTTCTATCGAAACCCCGCGAAAGAAGTCAAAAAATCACGATAATTCAAATTGAATTTTGGAAAAATGCTCGGCATTAAGAATTTACCGAATTGCGAGCCGAATACCTCATTTCCACCATGAAAATTTAACTCAAATTGACCGCATCGCGATGCTCTGCTATTTTGCGAAAAGAAACTGAGTAAAAATTGGACGCAGGGAGCTCCGTGAGCAAAGGAATCGGCGGGAGGGTTTAGGGAATGTTCAAACTAAACGTTTTGTGTAAATGAAAAAAAAATATCATTTGATTTTTGATTGATTTTAGTTTAAATATGTATAGATATATATAAAACCCTCAGCTGCTTGTTAGCAGCTTAAATTCTTTTTATTTATTATCCCTATTTTGACATGTATTTACTTTTGGTGCCCGTTTTCGATCCCCTTTTTCACTAAATCGAGCCAAACTCTCGAAAAAATGGTCCATCTTCATGAAACGTCCATAACACTAGTTTTAGTCACACCAAAACCCCAAAAATCTTAATTTTGTTTATGACATACTAAAAATCTTTGGGACCAATCCTCTTGGCATACTTAACCAAACGTGCACCAATTTAGACCTAATCTCAACCTCGATTATCATCAATCGACACAAAACTCCAAACAAGATCCCGCACAACTTCGTCTCATTCCACACTATCTCCAATACCGACTTACATGCATATCGAGGTAAAATCCCCATGGCTCTTTAAGCCTTTTTGAGCTTCAAATTCAAACTTTAAATCAATTTCAATTATTTTTCGTAAAAACTCGAAACACTAGATCGAGTTGATATTTTTACTCTATCGGCACCAATTTGGACACGTATCTAGAGATAAAACCCTGTAAAATCTCAAATTTATTTGATTAACTTGAATTTCACAAAATAACATAATATATAATACACGACACTAGGCAAACATCGCACAATAATAAAATTAATTATAAATCTCAATTTTCACCAGTGTTTAACTCCTAACTCGCAGCCAAAACCATAATTAGGATCCCATAATCCTTGTTTAGCCGTACTTATCGATTTAGAAATTTTGGTATTTGACATTAGAAGCTAATGAAAATTTAGGACAAAAGACATTATCCTTAAAGAGAATGCCTAAGAAATGTTCTGACCTAAGAATGATTGTCATACCCATTATAATAGGAAATTCGTCTTTTGACTTTGCTATATGTGATCTCGGAGTATCAATTAATGTTGTCAATAAACTTTATGAATCATTAAAAATAGGATCGTTAACTAATACACCAATTAATCTTACTTTTGCAAAAAATACCATTATTAAGCCGCATGGATTATTAGAAAACATCTTAGTTCAAATAAGAGATTTATTATTTCCTGCTAAATTTTATGTCATGGAAATGGGAGACCCAACATCACCCAATCCTTTGCCTATACTACTTGGTAGACCTTTTCTTAAGACAACTAGGACTAAGTTAGATATTATTGACGGAACAGTGTGGATGAAATTTGAAGACAAAATTATTAAAATCAAAATTAATAATGAACATATCTATGACACTTATGAAGAATATGATGAATTACCTGATAATGACATTAATAATAATGCCTTTTAAGATTCAAATTATTATGATAACTTTAATGCTTTAACTTATGCAATTAATACATTAAGAATGACTCTGATAAAGGGATTCCAAAGAAAGAATCAGTTGGAGACACTTCAAAATAGAAGAAAGTAACTCAAGAATGGAGAGTTAAGCAATCGGAGAATAGTAAAAGCATTAAAAAACTAGAAGATTCTAGATCTAAGTACAATAAGAAATAGAAAAAGCTGGACTTAAGTCCTGTAAAGCTTAATGATTCTGGAGGTATACATTTGCACATTAAAGTTAAACTAGCTTGGTACTTCAAAGCTCATTGTGAGACTAACTTTAACGTAAATCTTACGCCCATACATTTCTTTCTACATACTCAATTGGAGTCGAATTCATTTGCTTCTGAATGATTCTCTCTACCGGATGGAACTTTAATTCAACCAATAGGAGAGGTCAAAGATGTGCCAGTTCAAGTCAACAACAACCCCATTGTTGCATCCCCTATCCCGATTAGGGCGATACTCGACCAGAAACTCTAATTAAGCCTCTGTAACCTAGCCAGACTTAACTAGAGCTAGCAGTCTCTCCATTTGTACCTAATGAACTCAACCTGTTTATCGATATCGAATAAATAATTCAAAATATACGATGCAGAAAATTAGAACTTTTTCGATAATTAATCGATATACATAAACACAAAGTTTATCAAAACGCAAAACTCGATTATAAACCTCCCAAACCCGTTCATATACAACAAAACAACTCAATCAACATATATATACATGAAGGCTCATTACATCGTTGAGAAGATGATAAAACTCATAAATCTTCTCTTTTCCCTACAGTGAAGTGCTAGGTTGCAAACCTAAAATATCAAATTTGGGGTGAGTGCTCCAACTTGCTTAGTAAGGATTCACAAAGACATCAACATTCCATATAATAATCAAGAACATTATGCAATAACAATATGCATCAATATTAACTAACGGGATTTTTGAAAGCATATAAATCAATAAATAACAAATGTAAGTCAAACTGTTAAAGAGTATTACATTGTTATTCCCATTTTATTTGTAAAATTAGGGTCGATTACCCTTAGACGCCATTAATGTGATTGCTAGATCAACACATTGTCTGATGTGCTATCTAGCAAATCCATTAATGTCCAATGTATCTATCCTAAACCCTCTAATGAATATGTAACCCACAAAACCTATTAAACTGAGTAGGATTAACATATAAACCAGAAGATCAACCTTTGCATCATATATAACTTGGTTTCAATTCTAGGAGTTACCCTAAGGGATCACATTAGACAACATTTTCCATTTAGTAAAAACATCGCAGTGTACATAATCCCCCATTCCAATCCATAAACTATATGAACTATAAAAAATAAAATGTCTTGGTAATATTGATAAATAAATAAATTTATACTTACCTTGGTTTAGGTTTTCGTTGAGAAATTACCTAACTTTCCTAGTCACTAACGCTTTCTTGGTGACCAAACAACTATCACAAACCATTTGTGATCAATATAGGTCTAATACCCAATGTTTAGAATCCCTAAGTAAGTCTCTAAGACCTCAAGGAGTTCTTACCAAACTACAACATTATTGTTATTTTCTAAGTTAGGAGTTCGCTCCCTCAATCGGTTGGGGGCGCTCCACCAACTGGGTTCATCCTAATTGATGAAGGGAGCACGCTCCTTTGCTAGGTGGAACATGCTCCATCCTTTACTATCTCAACAATAAATAGGGCAGCAACCACTGTTCCATCCACAACATCTAAACAATAGTTATCACTCCCCAAATATACCAGGGACGACCTCCAGTGAGATATAAATCCATTTCAATCATCAATAACAAAAATTCATATAGAAATCATCACTAACTATTAAATTGAACTTCAAATTCAAAAGTTAAACTTACAAATTGATCATCTCTGATCTAGCTACTATCTGATCTCCTTGAATCAACCAAAAAACTCCTCTGATTGATTCGTCAAACCAAAGCTTTAACTGCTTGCCTCTCACTCACTCTATCAATCAATCAGTGAATATAAACTTGATTGTATTAGTTTAAATATATAAATTTTCCTCGAGAAACGCATCGCGTTATCTTTAGGCAGATCATGTGAGTGATGTATTAGCATGACACATCCTAAAGTGACACACATGTTGACACCATCAATACTTACGCTCATCTTGAGGCGATTTAACACTCCATTTGATTAAAACCAAACTCATAATTTTAATATATATTTATATATCAAATATATATTTTAATATATATACTTCTTGTATTTTCTCGCCAATAAATTCACCGGACATGCATACAAGTATTCTCGGGTGTGCACATTCATTTCACGACCCCCTCGTCGCATTTGATGTACCGACTATTTATTATTTAATTACGTATTTTCCTATTATAAGCTTGTATACAAATTCTCTTTTATACTACAACCTATAAAATTCATTAAGCTTTCTAAACAAACATAAATATACGCACACATTAATCAAGGTATGTCGGACTTAACCATGATCTTAACTCGGGTTAATTAGGAATTGGATTAACACTAATCACCAGCTTAAGGTAACGGGTTGGTATAGTCTCCATAATTTAAAGTAATTTTGTCCTCAAAATCAAAGTAAACGTAAAATTACCTGCAGTTTCGAAGAGAAATGGAAATTGTTAGTTCATATAAGACTCCCACTCCCATGTTAAGTCTTCATCTTCGTGAAATAGCCATTTCACCTTAACCAAAGGAATGTCTTTGGTCTCAACCTCTGAATCTCATGATCAAGTATTTGAATCGGCTGCTCATCGTAAGATAAGTCTTCTCAAAGATCAAATTCATTCCAATCTATCCTTGGAGTGAACTGAGTCTCCATTTTGCACAGCATAGACATGTGGAAGACATCATGAACTCTAGCTAACTAAGGAGGCAACTCTAAC
This sequence comes from Stephania cephalantha, assembly GCA_039657325.1. Taxonomy (NCBI): domain Eukaryota; kingdom Viridiplantae; phylum Streptophyta; class Magnoliopsida; order Ranunculales; family Menispermaceae; genus Stephania; species Stephania cephalantha. The sequence goes on along the minus strand of CM077570.1, from coordinate 34,051,493 downwards.
TAGTAAGTAATAGGACCAATCTTTTCTTGCACTCTAAATGACCTAATGTAACTTGGAGCCAGCTTACCTTGCAATCCAAACCCATACAATCCTTTCATAGGCGAGACTTTCAACATAACGTAATCGACCTTTGAAAACTCCAAAATCTTATGATGTTTGTCGGTGTATCTCTTATGTCTTAGCTGTGCTATAGTCAAATGCTAGCGAATCTGCTAAATTCTGTCTGTGTAATCCTAAATCAACTCTGGCCCCAACAAAATTGTATCTCCAACCTCTGCCAACACGCAGGTGAACGACAAGGTCGACCATACAGTGCTTCAAAAGGAGCCATTCCAATGCTAGCTTGATATTTATTATAATATGAGCACTCACATAGAGGAATGTATTTCTCCCAGTTATCTCCAAACTCCAAAACACAAGCTTGAAGCATATCCTCTAGCACCAACATCAACCGCTTAGTCTATTTTTCAGTCTACGGATGGTATGTCGTACTAAGGTTAAGAACAGTTCTTAACTGTCACTGCAATTCACTCCAATGTTTGGACTTGAACATCAGATCTCTATCCAAAGTAATCGACACTAGAACTCCATGAAATCTCAACACCTCACATACGTACACCTTACATAATCGGTCAAGAGGATCTAATATGAAAACTTGCAAGAAATGCACATATTTCATCGACCTGTTAACTAGAACCCATACTGTATCGTGCTTACGCTAACTCAGAGGTAAATCGTAAACAAAATCCATAAATATATGTTTTTATTTCCACTCAAATATAGACACTAAATTTCATAACCCTCCATGTTTCCTATGCTCAGCCTTAACTTGTTGATAATTCTCACATCTCTTTACAAACTTAGCAATATAAGTTTTCGTCCTAGGCCACCAATAAACATTCCTCATATCATGATAAATTTTAGTGTTACCAGAATGAATATAATATAATGATTTATGAGATTCCCGTATCAACTCCTGCCTCACCTGATCCTGAGTTGGAATCCATAATATATCATTGAATCGTAATATACCATCATCACAAATTGACCAGTTAGGATAATCTAAACTAGCTGCTAAACTATGACGCGCAACATAATCCGGATTAGCTTTTTGACAATCAATCACTAGTTGAATCATTTCAGGTTCAACCTAAATCTAAGCATAGAAAAATAAATTAGTAGCTCTGGAACTAGCTCTCTAAGTTGATAATGTGCCATGTGGACTTTCATGAATAGTCATCATTGATGCTTCCTCGATAAGTCTAAATTGAGAAGCTCTGACAGTAGCTACATTCTCTCTGCCTGTTCTTTTCCTACTCAAGGCATAAACAACTACGTTCGCTTTGCCTGGATGATACTTCAGAGTGAAATCGTAATCCTTGAGAAACTCAAGACATCTACGCTGCCTCATATTTAATTAACTCTGAGTAAACAAGTATTCAGACTCTTATGATATGAAAATATTGTAAATGTCTCACCGTACAAGTAGTGCCTCCAAAACTTCAAGGCAAAAACAACTACAGCTAGCTCAAGATTTTGAACTGGATAATTTCTTTCATGAATCTTGAGTTGCCTTGAAGCATAAGCTACAACCTTATCTTCTTACATCATCATACAACCTAAGCTTGAATGATAAATATTTGTATAAATATCTAATTCCTTCCTCAATTCAGGTAATGTAAGAACAAGTGTTGTAGTCAAACTATCCTTAAAATCTTTGAAGGCAGCTTTGCATTCAAAAAGCCAAATAAAGTCAATGTCTTTATGTGTTAGCTAAGTCATTGGCAAAGCAATATGAGAGAAACTATCAACGAAACGTTTGTAATAATCCGCTAACCCTACAAAACTCCAAAAATCTAACATTATGGTAGGAGTTGGCCAATCCTTAATCGCCTCAACCTTTGCTAGATCAACAGATATACCCTCAACATTAACCACATGTCCAAGAAAGTTGACCTCTGAAGACCAGAATTCGCATTTACTAAACTTGGCATACAGTCAATTATCCTTCAGAGTCTACAACGTAAATTTAAGGTGGTGCAAATGGTCTTCCAGTTTCTTTAAATAGATTAAAATATCATCGATAAACATGATGAAAAATTGGTCAAAGTAGGTTTTATACACCCTATGCATCAAGTCCATGAACACAACATGAGCATTAGTAAGCCAAAATGACATCAATGTAAACTCGAAGTGCCCGTAATGAGTACTAAAGGTTGTCTTAAAGATATCCTCATCCCTGATCCTTAATTGATGATAAGCAGACCTCAAAGCAATCTTCAAGAAATATTAAGCACCCTTCAACATATCTAACAAATAATTGATCCTAGGCAATATGTATTTGTTCCTGATAGTCACCCCGATTAAGCTATCTATAATTAATGCACAACCGTAGGTTTTTTTCCTTTTTTTTCACAAAAGAACTAGTGCTCCTCAAAGTGACACACTAGGATGAATAAACCCTTTCTATAACAACTCCTCAAGATGAGTTGATAGATAACGTAATTCCTTCAGTGCCATACGTTATGGAGGAATAGATATAGGATTGGTACTAGGAATAAGATCAATGATGAAGTCAATAACACATGGTGGTGGATGTCCAGGCAAGTCAGATGGATAGAATTCAGAAAATTCAGAAACTACGAGTACCTTACCAACCTTAAGTTCCTGACTAGGCTCTCTAAGTGTAACAACTCTCGCCATAACCTCTAAGTCTCGAGGAGTAGCTTCCCTTCCTCAAGTTTCAGATCGTGAAGGATTATAGCCTTAATAGACTATAATTTTAGAAAAGTTAAAGATCTGAAAGATTACTTTCTTATGAAAATAATCAATACAGGCATGGTAAGCCGATAACCAATCCATCCTTAGTAGTGCATCATACTCAAAGAACTGCATTACACTAAGATCAATTGAGAGTTCATTCTCCCAAATGTTGACTACATATCCCTCATAGATCATATTAGGATAAACTTTCTCACTCAATGCTGTGCTCAAAATCAACAACGTACTGGCTCTAACTGGTTTCAATATCAATTCACCAACTATTACACTAGCAATAAAAGAAACTGTAGAACTAGCATCAATCAAAACATGCATATCTCGACCACAAATGTTTAATATTCCTTCTACAAGCCTTCTATTAGCCTCTGGATTTGCATCAACCACTGCATGAGTTTTCCCTCATGCTTGTTGTGTTGTACTAACTACTGATGTGGTTGGTGGTGTAGAACACTCTATCTCAATATGCCCTATTTGCCCACACAGATAACATATCCTAGAAGCCCTTAAAAAAACTAATGGCTTGATGAATCTGTCTAGATCCACTCAGTTTTTATGATGGATGTGCTCTGATCTTGCCCTTACCTTTCGACTGAGGTAGTAACAAAGGTAGTTTGGCTACTAAAGCTTGAGAAACTAGTATAATCGGTGCACTAACAAATGTAATCCCTGTAGACTATGCCTTTGTAGCTACTCTAACCACACTCCTTTGCCTCTTCTATGGACGAAAAGAAGCAAATTCCTAGATTCTTTGACTCCCAGGGAACTATGGTACTGGTGGTTGTGTAACTACTCTTCTGGAGGGTCTGGCTAATTTGGCTTCTTCCACATTCATTGCACTCTCAAATATAATGCATAGCTAGTGCGAGTATGAGAGGAAACCACAACTTGAATCTCGTAATTCAGCCCACCAAGAAAGAAATCGATTTTGTTCTCCTCTAACTCTACCATCTCTGCAGTGAATTCACTCAACTATGTGAACCTCTACTCATATTCCCGAACAAACATAGCTCCCTATTTTAGCTGAATGAACTCAATATTCTTCTTGTTCTTAAATATTTCAAGATATATTGCCTGTAAAATATGGTCCTAAACTGTAGCCAAGTGGTGATAGTCTTCCCCTCTCTCTTGGGAATTCTACCATTTTCATGTAGAATCAATCAATAAAAATGTGACCTGTTTAATCTTAAACCGGTCCTCAACATCCACTGCAACAAATTGTTGCTCTATTTCCAATATCAGGTTTCAGCTACCCCTTTCTCCATTGTGCCACTAAATCTTATAATGTCATATTTCATAAAATCCTTGTGGAAAATGTAGCCTTCTCAGAATCCACTGGCACTAAGACAACTGTCTCAGACACCTAAATATGTTCTAAAAATGGTTGAGCTGGAGCTTCTACTATCTCAGTTCTTCCCTCAACTCCGCTAACCTTGCAGGCTGTGTCTCAAGTCATTGTACTGGTGGTCCCATCTGAGCCATCAACATATCCATAAGTTTCGCTTGAGACTCCATAAGTTCCCTCATTTACTGCTCCGTTTTAGATTTCCATTGCTCTTCAATCTCCTTGTTACCCTAATATCTAGGCCTCTACGAACCCTCTCCCTGATCAGCCATTAGAATTTGAAGTCAAAGGAGAGAGAAGATCATTAGGGGAACATTTAAAGAAGACAAAGAAATCATATTTTTATAATAAATAACAATAAGTGCAACAAATAAAGTATAATTATATTTTCATTTTCATTTTCCCTCTAAAACTTGATGAAAATCATTTATCATATCCTAAGCTTATTCCTAACTCAAACAACTCTCAAATTTGATAAACTTAGGTTCCAATACGAATGAATATGCTATAACTTATTTTGAAAATCATTCAAAAGTGAAAATGAGATTAGAGCCTAATCTATGATACCAAACTGTATTAGAATTAACACTTAATTCAAAAGTGATAAACCATAGGCTCTGACACCAAGCTGTTGCATCTCCTATCCCGATTAGGGCAATACTCGGCCTGAAACCCTAATTAAGCCTCGGTAACCTGGCCAAACTTACTAGAGCCAGCAGCCTCTCCGTTTGTACCTGATAAACTCAAACTATATATTGATATCGAATAAAAAATTCAAATTATATGAAACAGGAAATTAAAACATTTTTGATAATTAAACGATATAAATAAACATAGAGTTTATCAAAACCCAAAACTCGATTAAAAACTTTCTAACCCTGTTTATATACAACATAATAACCTAAATAATATATATATATATACAGGAAGCTCATTACATCGTAGAGAATATAATAAAACTCATAAATCTTATCTTTTCCCTTCGTTGAAGCGTTAGGCTGCGAACCTAAAATATCAAATTTGGGGTAAGCACTCCAACTTTCTCAGTAAGTAAGGATTCACAAAGCCATCAACATTTCATATAATAATCAAGAAAATTATGCAATAACAATATGCATCAATATTAACTAACGGGACTTTGAAAAACATATAATTCAACAAATAACAGATGCAAGTCAAACTATCAATGACTATTACACTGCTATTCACATTTTATTTCTAAAATTAGGGTCGATTACCCACTGACGCCATTTATGTGATTGCTAGACCAACACATTGCATGATGTGTTGTCTGGCCAGTCCATTAATGTTCAATAGTTCTATCCTAAGCCCTCTAATGAATATGTAACCTACGTAACCTACTAAACTGGGTAGGAGTCATATATAGGCTAGGAGATTAACCCATATCCTATATAATGTGGTTTCGATTACTAGACTTACTCTCGTGGATTACATTAGATAACATTTTCCCTTTACTAATAACATCATAGTGTACAAAGTCCCCCATTCCAGTCCATAAACTAAATGAACTATATATACTAACATATCCAGGCAATATTGATAAATAAGCAAATCCGTACTTACCTTGGTTTAAGTCTATGTTAAGTCACTTTTTGGGTCACTCACGCTTTCCCAGTGATCCAACACCTATCACAAGCCGTTTGAGATCAATATAAGTCTAAAACCCTATGTTTAGAACTCCTAATTCATTCCCTAAGAGCTCAAGAAATTCTAATCAAATTACAACCGAGTTGTTGTTTTCTAAGGTGGGAGCACGCTTCCTTAATTTGTGGGAGTACGCTCCACCAATTAAGTTCGTCCCAATTGATGAGGGGAGCGCGCTCCTCTGCTAGGTGGATCTCCTCCACCCTGTATTGCCTTGACAGTAAGTAAGGCAACAACCACTGTTCCATCCATAATCATCCAAAGAGTAGTTATCACTCCCCAAATACATGAGGGAGGACCTCTAGTGAAATATAAATCCATTTTAAGCATCAATAAAAATAATTCATAAAGAAATCACCACAAACTATTGAATTGAACTTCAAATTCAAAACATAATCTTACCGACTGATGATGTTTGATCTAGCTACTGTTTCATCTCCTTGAATCAACCCAAACACTCCCCTGATTGATTCTTCAAATCAAAGCCTCAACTGCTTATTTTTTACTTACTCTCTCAATCAATCAGTGAAGATAAACTTGAATGTTTTAGTTTCAATATATTGATTTTCCTCGATATACACATCACACTATCTCGAGGCTGATCAAGTGAGTGATGTGTTAACATGACACCTCGTAAAATGACACACATGTTGACACCATCAACACTTACGCTCATCTCTAGGCGATCTAATGCACCATATGATTCAAACCAAACTTATAATTTTAATATATATTTATATATCAAATATATAGATATATACTTACTTCATGTATTTTCTCACCAATAAATTCACTGGACATGCCTACGAGTATTCTCATGTGTGCGCATTCATTTCCCGACACCCTCGTCACACTTAGTGTATCAACTATTTATTATTTAATTATGTATTTTCCGATTGTAGGCTTGTATATTAAGTCTCTTTTATGCTAAAAACTATAAAATTTATTAAGCATTACAAACAAACACGAACTATCACACAAACAAACACACTCACTAAGCAAGGTACGCCAGACTTAACCACGAGCCTAACTTGGGTCGATTAGGATTTAGATTAACACTAATCACCAGCCTAAGGTAACGGGTTGTTACAACTGTACCTACATAATTTTTGGTTATGCCACACTTTATTAATGAAGATATTCCTGTAAATTCATGATGGCCTTTCTTAACCACTACACATGCTGGTATGGATATTCTGAACAAAATAATAACTCTAATGATTAATGGCACTAGAGTGGATAATCCTAAATTCAAGTTTAGAGATCCAAACTAATTCTAAAAACATTAAGTCGAGCCAACGATAGTAAACAAAAGCGCTCTATGGGAGGTAGCCCATTTTCTATGTTTATGTAATTTTATTGAGAATTTAATTTAGTTTAATTAATTATTTTTTATTCTCACATTTTGACTCTTGTATTGGAAATATTTTTGGAATTTAAACTCCGAGGTAATATGAATTAAGGGGGAGTGATCGAGTTGTTTTTGCTTATATGGCCTTTGTGCAAGTTGTATTATTTTCCTGCTCATTTATATATTTGCTTATTTATCTAATTAATAAAATTATTTAGTTAGTTACATTTCCCACTCAAACTTTTGAAATTTTAGTTAATTCTACCATAGCATGACTTTTAATGAATGATATATAAGTTAATTATGAAACAAATTGCAAAAACAATGAATTAGGCATAGTGATTTCTCAGCGATTTGGAATAACACTGGGAATCCCTAGCAAAATCAATAGCATAAACCAATCAATTTAGTGCGAATTTAGAGTCTAATAAATCCCCAACGATTTGCCTTACGAGGGAATCATTGCTCAGATCAATGGGTCACTGAATGTCACATACCATTAATTCACCTAGCGATTTCCCAGCGATTCCACTTACATAAGAATCGCTGGGCACAATTTTAAGTTGTTAAAAACATAACCTCAAATCATGACAACACATACCATTCCCACTAACAAACCGTTGCACCACTTCAAAACAATCCAAATTTCTTGCCTTGATTAACCAACCTAAGCTCAATACCATAATATTTAAGTGATTCTCGCCTCAACCTAATCTCATTCAAACCAAAATTTTTGATTTTGGGAGTATTGAGCCAAACTTGAATTTTTGAAAATTTTGACTTAGAGCATGGAGGGATGGTCTAGAGGTGTGCAAGAGCTTAAACTTGAGAGATACACTCTCAAGAAGGTAATTACATCAACACTAGCTCTTTACTTTAACATATTTTCGTTTCGAAGGATTTTCGCAAATTTTTCAATGTATTTCGAAATTGATTTATTGGAATTTATTCAATTATCTTGAAAAAATAGTTTTATTGATTCCAATAGACTAGGAATTGCAATTATATTGATTCTTGATTTACAAATGTAATAATTTCAAAATTTTTGCTATATTTACATGTATTTGCAAATGGTTTGAAAAATCGAGTTTAAATGGGTTTAGGGGTTTGGTTAAAGGTTTTGTTTCAATTTAATTTGCTTTGTTTTTGTAAGACCTAAGATTTATCATGCAATTGACTTACAATATTTAGAAAATAGATTGTTAAGTTTAAATTTGAATTAACACTTTGATGCCGATTTTATTTTAAAAGTAACAATGAATTTAAATATAGCTTCACAAATGGATTTATCCTTTTAAAATAAAGTCTAGAATTTTGTTGAATTATTTTTTACAAACTTTGTTTTATGATTTAAAGGTTAATTTAGTTTTTAAACTTGTAAGTTTTGAAATTTGAGATAATGGCCGAAGGAGGTAGAGGTAAAAGCACAAGAGAGGAGAAGGGAAAGACACCATTAGTGGACAAGTCTAAACAAAAATCCAAAGTATCACCCACACAAATTAGGCCAATAGGGATTTCAAATAATAACCCCCGAACTAGAGAACCAAGAGAACCTTCCCCACCTTTAAGTGTTACTGATGAGTCGAGCCGAGAAGAGGAGATTGAGGAGACATATAGAATCCACTTCTTAACCCAACACCTAATCAATGCCAAAGCTCTTGCTAGGATGAATAACGACATTAGTAAGAAGAGAAAAATCATACTGGAGATGGGTTTCAAAGTGAAAAAATGAAGCTAAGTATGGGCCAAGGATCTTTAACATAATTAGGGAGAGGAACTGGGGTTTGTTAACTAGGGACTACTATGCTGATAGTGACGTGGGATCCTCGGCAGAAATGGGTTGTGAAATTATAGTGAGAGAGTTTTACACAAATAAGCACGAAGATGTAAATAAAATAGTAGCCATAATTCGAGGAAGACTAGTGGATTTCCCAACCTAGCCGCAAATAGGATTTGTGCCTAGCCTCAACTAGGTCTTCCCTTTGACTTAAATCCGACTAAGTCTCACAACAAAGTTTATCAATGCAAATAAAGATTTGCTTTACAAAGCAAAGTGGTAATAGGTTCAACTCTTACAAGCCTTCTTAGAGATGAAACACTCCAATGCATGCAAGAGTGAACCGGACCAAGATATATATTTGAAAACTTTAATGAATGCTCAAATCTTAGTCAGGAAACCGAAAAAATGATATCGATTAAGCACGCTTGATTACAAATCAAATGAACAAGTGGTTTTGTCCAAAAATAAAGATTAAGCGCAACAACTTGTTCAAATAAGTCCTATGTTTTGTAAAACAAGTTTGAGTACAAGAAACCCTAGGCTTGTATGTATGAGAACGCACCAAATGATTTCCAACCAATACATTACTCAAGAACTATAGATTAAGCACAAATAGAGTAGGAAATAAAGAAATCTTACAACCCAAGAGTGTAATCCGAAAATGGGTTTGGAGTGTGAGTTGTAAGCTTGAGAAACTTCTTTGATGTCTCCGAAATCACCGAGACAACGACTTAAGATTATCCAAGTGAATGCAATTGAAAAATCAAGCACAATGTTAGTAGAAACTTGGATTTTAAGAGTATGAGAAGTAGTAGTTGTGTTCTTAGCGTTCTAGTTATTTCGATTTGGTTCTCTACTGTTTTAGAGGGGCTTAAGACTGTTAGCTCATCAAGGGTTGAGATTTTCCCCAAAAAGTCAAATTAAAAGTGGAGATGCAGTTTGCAAGAATCTTTGTCAGATGATAGATAGCGCGCTATGCTTTTGTGTAGCGCGTTATGTGCATGTTTGGCGCACTATCCAGAGAGTGTAGCGCGCTATGGGTTGCAGGGGCTTGAAAATAATTTCATTTCCATTTAGCTTAATCTACTGCCCAACCTACATGCGACTCTTCTCAACCTTTGAAAACACTTCATACAAGTTTAACAAGGTTTATTACATGTGTTTGGAAAACCCGGATTATTTCACAAACTGCAGAAATTGAATTTCATGGTTTCATGAAACATATACGGGCTTTTCTATAAATATTTTTTATGAATACTTAAAAACCATCCAAATGACTTTCGGTGCACTTAAAAACATACTGAAAGGTTTATACACCTTAAATACAAATTGTAAAATGAGTTTACATGATTTAAAACATTTTGAAACTTACAGATTCGTAAATCATAGATTTCATGACTTTAAGTGCTTGAAAATTCAAAATTCATGATATGCATGATTCTAATGCATTTGGCTTATAAGAATGGAATTTATATACCTTACATGAGTTTTATAATTGATGAGTTTGACGTTTCGGTCCTTGTGTCCTTGTATGAGCCGAGTCTTTAGCTTGTCCAACTTCATTTCACTTGCTTGACTTGAACTTTGAGCAAAGCTTCAACTTTCACTTTACTTGACTGGAACTTTGAGCAAAGCTTCAACTTTCACTTTGTTTGTTGCTCATTCCTATCATACTTTAATGTTCTAAAACACTTAAGGAAAATGTTAGAATACTTTCATTTTGTTTGTTGCCATCAAAATTTTAGTTGGGGTATAAGTGACAAACACTTGGTCTAACATTCACTGGCATGTATGCAAATGAAAACGGAAATGACCATGATGGGGTCAGTCTTGCGTAATCAGATGCGAACTCTTTGACATCAAGAATTTATGTTCCAGAACCAACACGAGATCGCAAGGAGCATCTATGGGTCCGAGCGACTTATGACCAGGAGGATGCAAGGCGAGGGAGCTTACATTAATATTCCATCAACTCAATTGAGAATGTCCAACCGGGAGTCTTTTCAGAATATAACCCAGTGGCGGGAGTGTATTACGACATATACGAACATTCAAAGAGCTTCCATTCTTAACAACCAGATCATGAGGATGGCGGTGATGATGTGACGTACGGACGATGGTTCTAATATTTTATTCTTCTCTGTGTAATCTTATTTTAGTGTTATTGTGAGAGGTTTTTTGTTTGTAATCCTATGATATACTTGGAAGGATATGGTTTGTGCTATTATGATAATATTGCTTTGGTGTGTTCAAATTATATACAATGGTTTGATGTGCTGAATATTTATTCTATATTAGTTGGATGTCTAAATTTAACATGTTTTCAATAACTTATGCAATTCATTCTTAAGTTATTTATTTTATTCATTATTGCTTGACGAGGTATTTTTATTTTTGTTGGAAACTTGACTTAAATCTTAAACCTTGAGGATAAGGTTAGGAATGAGTTTGGGGGTATTAGGTGAAGTGAAGTATGAAGAAGTGAAGTACGAAAGAAACGAGAGGCAAAATTTAGTTGAACATGTTTTTTTTAAAAAATTTTCCATAACACAGGTACTATTTATACATTTCATTTTACTTTATTTAGTTAGGAATATGAATTGAATATAATTTGGATTTAAATGGAAATGATATATTATTATTACATACTAAAATAAAAAAATTATGATAGAAAAGAATTGTTATATCATATTTGACTTAACCTAGATTGTGTATACACTAAAGGAGTTTAGAGGGGATTGGTTACTTTGTGTTAGACATTATAATGGGTAGAAGATTGAAACAATAATGCAAGATAAACAAGAAAAATTTCTAAGAATCTTGTTCTACAAAGATTATTGATCAAGTATTATATATACACATGTATTGTAAAGAACTTATGCCACAATTGGGAAGAAAAATAGGAAATAGCCAATATCTTTTATTTAGTTGGAAAGAATGCTTCATTGACTATAGTGAAAGTGAGAAGAGCTAAGAAAAGTTTTTAAAAGAAAAAATAGAGAGACCCACAGATTTTAAAGAAAATGGAGCAAGGAATTTAGTGGTGGAAAATATGAGAGGAATAATTCTTATATAAAAATAATAATGAATTCTAAAGGAAATGAAGCAAGAAACCGTAGGAATACAATATAAAGAAGAAAATGAATATACATAATTGAAGAAGAAAGAAAAAGAGACATAAAAAATGAATTTTATAAAAAAAAAACTCTTAAAATAAAAGATTTTGCTCGAGTGCTTAAAGCTAATTTAATCGAAATATATCTTTTTATTATAACAAATGAATATGAAATGATGACTATTGGTGAATAAAAGTTCCTATCGACTTTGATTGTACTGATATTTTAAGTATTATTTGAAAATGATATTGATTTAGTGGTTTTTGTATCTTAAGATTATATATTAGTTATCGTAAGCTTGATGATGTTCAGTGGAGATTGAGAAAACCTATGTAGTATCTTGACCTTGGTGATTGGTTTAAATTTGAATTCTGAGGTGTATTACACAATTAGGAGGTTGAATTGTTAAATAAAGGAGTTATTCTTTAATTTTTCTATTATATCATGATTCTTTTTCTATGAGGGTAGTATGTTTCTATTTAAAGATCAATTATATTAAGAATAAGCTTATGTAATTATTAAATCAAAACAAGGGAAGAAAAGAAAATATGATTGAGAATATTCCATTGCTTGGGACAACAAAGTGTTGAGTTTGAGGTTATTTGATAAGTCAATAATTAGACATATTTAATAGTATATTTTAGGATGATTTTAGATATGAAGGACTATATTAAATGGGGTTTTCTCTTATTTTTGTTATTTAAGGTACTAAATGGAATATGTGAAGAAATGGAGTAAAAAGGAAATATTATAAAGGAATTAATCAAGTGGAAGGAGTATGCAAAGAATCATCAACAAGGAATCAAGGAAGAACTAGATTCCAATACCACTGATTTCCAGTGATTCCTATCTACTTAGAATTGCCACTCTGATCACTGAAAATAAAAACTTCAATTCCACGGGTTTACCTAGCAATTCCACTTAAACCATAATCGCTAAGGAATCATTGGAACATATTTCGAGGTTTTTAGATAACAACGGTTAGTTTGAGTTAGTTTGATATGTTTACTACCAAAAATATTATAAGTACGACCCTATAGCTACAAAATTAATTGCCCTTGACTACTTAGATCAATATTTCATTGCTTTTTAGAAGCCATTGTTTATTTTCATATTTTATTGCTTTATTGTTCATTTCTTTTGGAGAATACTCGAATATTTTAAGTATTTGTTCCTGAGGTATTTATCTATGTCTTTTACTTATATTATTGCAATGTTATTTATGATTATGTGTGAGTAGTTACTTGATCCAAACAAAGTCCGAACATGAACTAGATCTGTTTTACAATATAGTTATGATAAGACGAATATGTACTTAATGCTTTAAACCAATCGTATTCTTTGATTCACTGATTTAATAGGTTATTATCTACTGATTCTAATCATGAACTTTGTGTTGCATGCATATTCTAGAATATGTATTAGGATATTTGGATTCATTTTCATGTTTAAAGTAGTAACTAGGATGGTTTGGAAGGTGTTACTATTTAGATGTCCTACGTGAATTTGAGATCTAAATTAGATGTTGAAGTGGCTTTTCAAAGATGTTAGATTTAGTAGTTCGAAGTTTTTATAAGTGTAATGCGATTTTATCGGGTGATGTTAATGTGTTTGTACTCAAAGGGGTTAGCTCAATAAAATTAGAATGTGGCTTTTCCACTGGTATAAGGAGAACTATTTACTTATGATTAGAGTTTAATGATTAATCATGCTTTATAAACTATGCTCATAACTATATTGATTGAAGTAATATGTTTGGAATGGAAAACGGATTGATGTTTCATAGTTTTGGATATTTGTTTAGATATTTAGATATTAATTTATTATTGAATTGAATAGAATTTATTTGATTGATGTTTAATTTTAGAATTCCGTTAGTTAAATTAGTATAAGTAGTTTAGCTAATTATTATAATGTAGATTGAATTAGTGAGTTTAATTACTGCTTTTATTAAATTAAAGTGAAAAAAATAGTAAAAACAATTAAAAGTCATTTTTCCTAGAGAAGTTTAATAATCGTAGTCGAGACGATTCCCACTAACCACTACTACAAAATATTACTAGTATAACAAAGGAAGAAAATTTACTGTACACATTCGACACGTGTTAGTAATATCACTTTATCCTAGCAAGAGCCTTTGCATTTATTAAGTTTTGTACCGAAAAAGAAGTTCTTGGAGTCTCCTTAAATTCTTCCTCTCTCTCTGACTTATCACTAAAATCTAATGGTGGAGAAAGTTCTCTTGGTGTTCTTACTCTAGGATTATTTATTGAAATCCCTTTAAGCTTAATAAGTGTGGGTGGAACTTTGGATTTTGTTTTGGAATTTTTGACTAATGCTCCTTTTCCCCTCTCCTCTCATGAACGTCTATCGTTACCACTTCCAGCCATTTTTGAAATCAAAAGTCACAAGTCCGAATAAAAATTTAAACATGTGGATCATAAAAGATAACGTTTGTCGAAAATAATTAAGTATAATTCAAAACTCTTTTTAAAAGGAGAAATTCATTTGGAAAGATAGCTTAAAAATCAATCAAAAATTAAAAAAAATTGACATGAAAGTTTTTACTTAATTTTAAACTTAAAATCGATTTTTTGAATAATATAAAATTATCGTGTGATAAATTCTAGTCTTTTCGAAAATAAACTAAACCCCTTAACTCATTTGAAACTCAATTTCTAACCAATTGCATATAAGAATATTTTTAATTAATATAAATTCTAAAATTTCAAAAATATTCAATTTGTAAACAAATAATAATTGTTATTGCAATGACTAATTTACTGGAATCAATGAAATCATTAATTATGTTAATAGAATGAATTCTACTAAAATAATTTCGAAAATAATTAAAATTTCGTTGAATTCCTATAAACCAAAAATTCATCAAAATAAAGAACTAGGGTTATCTTGATTACCTTTTTGAGAGAGAGTCTCTCAAGATTCAAGCTCTTCAACTCCACTAAATTGGTTTTCCAAGCTCTATTCGAAATCCCTTAAACCATAGTTCCGTTCTACTCTTCCAAATCCGAACTTTTTTGGGTTGATTGAAACTAGAATAAGGTGGAAATCACTTAAATACACTAAAAATTGAGTTTAGGAAAGCTAAATCTAGGCAAGAATTTTATTGTTTAGATGAAAGGGTGCAACGGCTTGTATGTTTTGAGGTGGGTTTGTGTTTGGCGATTTGGGGTTTTATTTTAAGAACCCCAAGTCGTGCCAAACGATTCAGGCCTTAAGTGGAATCGTTGCGTAAATCAAAAGGAATGAGGCTCAATGCCTTATTGATTTGGCCAACGGTTTACGTTGTAAGGCTGAATTACAGCAGATTCACCAAACTTAAATTTTCACTAAAATTTTTGGTTACTATCACCGATTTTGTCCAGGATTCCTAGTGTTATTCCAAATCACTGAGGTCTCCAGAGGCTTATATTACTGTTTTTAAAATTTATTTCATAATGATCATATATAACATTCATAAAAACTTATATAAAGTTGAAATTGAGTAGAAATTCAAAACTTCGATTATGATATTGGTAGGCCCCGTCAAATGCACCAATAATAGTCTCAAATTCACGGACTAACTTAAATTTGTAGTGAGGCAAGTATAAGGTCGAACCCCCAGAGATTAGGATGTTCATTTTTAGATTAGAAAAATGGAGGTTTCTTGAACACATAACTTAACAATACTAGAAATTAAATTCAAAGACAATTAACTCAAATACTTAGAAAAACGGAAATCAATATCGACATAATTCTAGAACAAAATCTGAATTGAAATTCAAAGGATCAGATTCGTTCGTCAGTTTTAAGATGTTGTTTTGGTACTAGTATCCATAGATATGCTTATTACTCTCGCCACCTCGTTCTCCTCATGTCAATGGAAGGAACGTGCGATACAAACATATACTAGTTAGACCACAATACCTCTCCAGATATACTGTAGGTTTTCAACAAACTAGCAACATTAAGCTTTTTGAGAACACCTACCATGAGTAGTTACTAGTATGAACTGCTACCATCTCATATCTCAACGATACAAAGGCACATCGATTGCTAATGAGATAAGCCCCGTATTTGCCACCTAATGTGATCCCCATTACCGAGCGGCAGTAAGATCACTGATAGTAGCTTTTATCCAAACTGAAGTGCACTTGCAATTACACCAAGAAAAAGGAAAAAAATTATAAATTTTATAGACAATGCAATTAAGAATACGAAAACTAGAATTAAACAATATTAGAACTAAAAGCACAAAACCTCCTGAATCTTTAAATCATAAATCCTAAACCTCAAAAAATTATAATTTATATAACTATTTCAAAAGCTTCAACTAGCCAACTTGGGGTAACTTTTTAACCTTGAAAACCTCAATATTTGTCATGATGACCGTAAAGGAACTTGTACTTATCATGTCCTACTTTCCATAGACTCCAAGAACACCAATATCTGATCACTGATGGAGGAGTTATAAATCTTCCCATATGGCCTATCAATTAAGGCAAACTTTATTTATTTTGAACTAAAAAACACTTCTCCAAATCAATATTTTCGCAATTAAATCCTTAAAAATCGACAACAAACGCCACGAAACTTCTCCACAACCCGTGGAGTCAAATAGGATTAAAACCAATAATCAATTCTTTCATAAACCCAATGTAAATCAGTATCGACCATAAAAACATCTCCAAAACAATTATCAACTAAATCGCATTAGTTCAATTCATCAAAACCTTAACCCACATTGGTGAAATTTATCCCAAATTGACGCAAATTAACCCAATAATTAACAACAATCTCTACTAATTTATCTAAAAACCCTGGAAAGAAATCGAAAAATCGTGAGAATTCAAATCGAATTGTGGAAAATGCCCTTCATTGAGAATTTATCAAATTGCACGCTGAATACGTCGTTCGACCGTGGAGAATTTAGCTCGAACTGATCGTCTCGCTATGCTCTACAATGTTGTGGAAAGAAATCGAGTGAAAATCGGATGTAGGGAGATCGCAGAGCAAAATTTTGAATTGAGAGGGTCAGGGACAAATATAAAACAAACGTTATGTTTGTTTTGAAATGAAATGTCGTTTCATTTTTTTCTATATATAAAAACCTTCGGCATCTTGTAAGCAGCTTAATTTCTTTTTATTTATTAATTCTCAAAATCCTTATTTGATGTGCTTTAACTTGCGACGTTCATTTTCAATCCGACTTTTCACCAAATTGAACCAAACTTTCGACAAAACAGTCCATCTTTGTGAAACGTACATAACACTGGTTTTAGTCACACCAAAACCCCGAAAATCTAAACTTTGTCTACAACATACTAAGATTTCCAGACCAATCCTCTTGACATACTTAACCAAACTTGCACAAATTTGGATCTAATCTCAACCTCGACTACCGTCAATCGACACAAAACTCAAAACAAGAACTTGCACAAACTTCGTCTCATTTCACACTACTTCTGATCTCGACTTACACGCAAACCGAGGCAAAATCCCAACATCCGCTCTTGAAGTACACTTAAACTTCAAATTCAAATTTTTAAACTTAATTTTATTATTTTTTTTCAAAATTTGAAACGATAGTTCGAGTCGATATTTTAACTCTACCGGGACCTATTTCGACACGTATATTGAGATATAACCCTGTAAAATCTCAAATTTACGCATTTAACTTAAATTTTGCAAAATAAGATTATATTATACACAACACTAGGCAAACATCACACAAAAGTAAAATTACATGTAAATCTCATGTCATTGGTCCTCAACTCTAGACTCGAGGCTTAAACCATAATTAGGATTCATTAATCTCATGGCAAAATTTTGAAACCCATTGATTTTGATGAATTGCAGTTTCATTGCAGAATTTTGCCTGCAAAATTCTGACCTGCATAATTGAAAGAGATGTAATAGTTTGATTTGATTTGATATTTTGAAACCTAAAAAGGTAATATCGGATTGATCAGGAAATTTATCAGCAAAATGTATTACCCTATTAACAGGAGTAATAGTTTGATTTGATATTTTGAAACCTAAAAAGGTAATATCGGATTGAAAGAGATGTAATTTCTTTTGAGATAACACAAGGCCATTTTTTATAATGAGTGTTTGAAATGTAGTTAAATGTTTCCAATGTTGATCAATAGATTTAGAAAATACCAAAATATCATATATGTAAACAAGGATGAAAATCATGATAAGGATTGAATATGTCATTCATAATTTTCTGAAATTCAGAAGGAGAATTCTTTAAACCAAAAGGCATAACATTCCATTGATATTGACCAAATGGAGTGTTGAATGCAGTTTTGTATCGATCATAAGGATGAACTTGAATTTGCCAAAATCCAGATTTGAGATCAAATTTAGAGAAGATTACTGCAGAAGTAGTAGCTTTAATGAGATCAATTTTATTTGGTAGAGGATAACGAATAGTTTTCAAAACTTTGTTCAGAGGTTTATAGTTAATAACAAGACGAGGCGCACCGCGCTCAAGTTCAGGAGCATTTTCAACATAAAATGCAGTACAGCTCCATGGAGATTGGGATGAAGAAATTAATTTTTTCTTTAGTAGATCTTTTATTTCATTTTGACATAATTCTCTTAGACGAGAATTCATTTGAGAAGGATTTGCTTTAGTAGGAATTTTAGATTCATTAAATTCAGTAATATAAGGGAGAGAAACAATATGATGTTTTCGATCCCAAAAAGCAGAATGAATATCTGAACAACATTTTTGTTGTAAATTAGATTGAAAAGTTTGCAACTTTGATTGAAATGAAGGTGATTGTAAAACTTGATCAGTTTTAAGAATAAGAATTTCATTTTTGAGAAAGTTAATATGATTTTGTTTGAAATCAATTTGATTTACAATTTGATTTAAATATTTTTCTTTAGGAGGTTCAAGAAAAGAGAAGAAAATATCTTTTTCATTAAATTTTGTAGAAATGCCTTTAGAAGAAACAGAGAAAGGTTGAATAAGTTGAAGAAATGGAGTTCCTAATAACATATCATGCTATAATCCTTTAATGATAATAAATGAAGTGGGAATACATATAGATTGATGACATATATGTGCAATAGAAATTTTATACTTGATTTTTGTTTGTTTGCCATTGGCAACAAAAATATGATTATCAGTTGATTCACAGTATCGTAGAGGAACTAGTCCTTCACGGATACAATTTAGATCAGCACCTGAATCAATTAATGCATTGCATTTATAAGAAAAATTCTTTATAGCAAATGTAATTGTTGTAAACCATCTTTGATGAGGATAACGAGTAATTGTTTCAATAAAAACATTATTCGGATCAAAGTCAAAGACTGATTCAGTACCAAATGATTCAAGAGTAGATACTCTATTGGTTAGTAATTTTATTTCAGATTTTAACTGATTAATTTCAGTTTGAAGAGATTGAATAGTTGCGTTATGAGGTTTTTTACTAACAACTTTCATGAGACTTGCAAAAGTATATTTATTAGGATCTAGATCAAATTGTTGTTTAAATTTTTGTTGCTTTTTTATCAAGCTTTGATGTTTCTGTAATATCTTCAGTAATTGTCTCAGAAGATGGCAAAGTAGAAATTAATTCAGTGAAATATTTATATTTTAAAGACGGATCAGTTATTTGTTCACCAATAGAAAGGATAAGCTCTTCATGAGCAGTTAAAACATTTATTTCAGTTTCAAATGAGGTTGTATTAAGCATATTATTTGTACAATGACAAATATCAGAATTAAAAGATGAATCTGACTCAGAATGATTAATATTTTGAACTTTTCTTTTATAATTCTTTAGATGACATTTATTGGCATAATGACCAGGTTTGCCACAAGTAAAACAAACATTATTCTTTTTAGAAGATGAAGTTTTTGGATAAGATTTAGAAAATTTATGTGATTTTCTCTTTGAGCGAGTTTTAGGACGAGAATAAACTTGATTTGATGATTTTTGTTTAACATGGTGAGATCTAGCGTTTGCTAGAGGTGTGATATCTAATGTATGACCAAAGTCATAACAAAAGTTACCAAGATCACGTTTTAGAGTATTCTTTTCTTTCTGTAATTGACGCTTAATACGCATATCATTACAGATAGAAATGGCACATGTTTGAACATATTGAGTGACATCACCATATGATAATGCATTCCAGTTCATAGAACCATTATTTTGATCTTTGATATATTCTTTAACTTTAGCAGCAAAGAATGGAGGTAAACCGGCAATAAATCTTTCTTTCCAAAAATTTCTATCATGTTGCTCAGTTAAAAGATAAAGTTTAGAGAAGAAGGTATATTTATACCATCTATAATCATTTAATGTTCGACATCTTAAGTTTTGTAGCTGATCACTAACCTTTTCGTTAAGTGAATCAAGCTGACCAACAAAATGCCAAATGATATTAGCTATTAAAGCATCAACACCATTAGGTGTAGGTTTTCCCATTGAATCTAAAATGGGTTCATTATGTGCATCTTTTAGGACAGATCCAACAATCTCGTTACGAGTTTCAGTAGTAAGAACATATTGCCACCAACCATATAATTGTCCGGTGAAGCCGTAGGCAATAGCTATAGCAATTTGATGTTCAGGATGTTTATAAATAGAACATGCTTTTGCATAAACTTGCATTTTCAAAACAACATCTAATATTTGATATTCAGATAGACCATCGATATTCCAATCATAAATGGTTGATCCATCATATTTTTGAGCACGCGGTATTTTCTTTTCGAGAATAAGATCCGCAGGTGATGGTCTTGAATAAAATTGTTTCTGCTTTGGATAACGATTTTTATAGGATGAATGTTTCTGTTCAATTCGATGAATAGAAATATGATCAGTCGATGAGGCAATAGATGAATCTGAGTCCGAGTTAGATAAAGAGGAATTAGATTCGTCAAAATCTGAATCAAAATT
The DNA here is from genome assembly GCA_039657325.1 of Stephania cephalantha. NCBI lineage: Eukaryota > Viridiplantae > Streptophyta > Magnoliopsida > Ranunculales > Menispermaceae > Stephania > Stephania cephalantha. Next base: position 34,030,528 of record CM077570.1, on the reverse strand, counting down.
ATTTATTTGCTCAAGATTAGCAATAACTGGACCTTTATCCTTTGATTTAGGAAATGATGCTGGATTTGAAGGAGTAGATGAACTGGGTGATTTTGAAATATTTAGCTGAGCTAATTGATTTGTTAATTTATCTAAAAATTCTTCAGAAAACTTTGATTGTTTTGTAAATGATGTTAATGGTGTAGTAGTTGAAGATGTAGGAAAAAAAGATTTTTTAATAACTGGAGCTATTGGTGTAATAGTAGAAGCAGGTTGCTTTTGTGATTTAGCAACGATTGCAGTTGTTAGAGTAGATAAATATAGATTTGTAAAATTATTTTGTTCAATAACATGTGAGTTATCTTTGGTAGTTGCAACACCCTGATCGAGAATTGTAGATTTAAAAGGAGAAGCTTTAATATTTTCTTTAATTTTTATAGGAGCTAAAGGCGGATGAGGTTGAGTGAATTTTTCACCATTGGTACCTTCCCAAATGGCATTTATTTGAATGGAAAGGTTAGGGCTAAATTGAGTTAACCAATCGAAGAAAGGTATATTGACTTGATTAGTTTTGACATAGTCAAAATATTTTTCACGAAAAATCGCTTGTTTTTTAAATGATATTTTTTTACAAAATATAGGTTTGAAAGGATGAGCTAAAAACTCTTGTTTTAAAAAATCATAATCCATGTGAAATTCAGGAGGTGTATCTTCTTCAATGAGAGAAACAATATTAATATGATAATCAGCAAAATCATTGATACTAACATTATCATCATTATTTGTGGAGTTAGCATAAACTGGATAAGCAATACCTACTGCTTGAGGAGGAGGAATTGATGGAGTTTCATCAGAAGTGTTTGATGGAGTAGGATCAGCATAACGCTTTGATTTAGAAGAGAAAGAAGTAGAAGTAGATGTTGATGTAGATGCTCTAGGAGCAAATATAATATCAACATTACCATCATCATGTGATATGATTTGGTTAATTGTTTGAGACACTTGTCTCTTTTGACATTCTTCTTTATTTGTATCTTTTATAGTCCATTGATGTGGAATAGAAATATCCTTCCATTTGATTAATTGAGTACGATCAACTGTATTATTTTTGACATTTGTTAGGAAAAGGGTAGATGTTCCAGTATGCAAATTTGTATATGCAACATCAGGAACAATGGATTGCATTAATTTGTAAAATATACGATATACCACTGCAACATTAGAAATGATGCCTTTCATTTTAAAACCTTTAGTATGAATGCCTAAAACAGCAGCTTCATGTGATAATTCATCATGAATACTAAATGAAAAATTAGGAAAACAATTGAAGTATATAGGTCCTTCTGAAAGACTACTTTCAATCATTCCTAAAACTGAATCAATAAATTCTTGATGACGTTTATCACGTACAGAGACTAATACAGAAGTATCAAGTCCTAGTGATACTAGTGGCTTGATAGCAACTTGAATTAATCCAATATGCATGAATTTATGCGTTTCTCTATATTTCTGCATTTTTTCAGGAGAGATGAGATAAATCTCTTGACCTTCATCATTGATGGATATTGTATCTTCTTCTAATCTGACTATAAAGTCTTGATTTTTAGAAAAAGATCCTTTGTTATAAACAGAAGTTGGTTCAACCTTAGGAAGATTCCAATTTCTGAGAGATTGATCTATACTTGAATAAGAAATTTCAGAAATATTTTTTAGATCTAGTTTTGAAATCTTTTTATTAATCATTTTAGATGGATTTCCAGAAGATTCAGAAGATGTTCCGATTTCAAGTTTTATCGAGGGTGATTTAAATGATAAGGCTCGAGTTAATTTTTTACGAAGATTACTCATAGTTTTACAAATAGGTTTTCAAACTTGGTCAACGATTCACTGCTCGACTTACGCTCCTTTCTGCGAGACTTACAACGCGACTAGGAAAGCGATAGAAAACCGGCGATATAAAACAACGAACAATAAAGAAAAACTTAATCTCGAACGTTATCAACCAAATCAACAATAATAAAATTAAAAGAGGAAATCTAATGAAAACAGATGGCAAATCAATAAAAAGTATAAATAAAATGATAGAGAACACTTACAGTGAGATTCGGAGCACTTATGGCTCTGATACCAATTGAGCGTCCAGCTATATAATTATAACAGACGGGATAACTCTTAAAACGATGGAGAAGATTATGAAATATAGAAATTAACTTATTATCACTAGTCAGAAAAGGGAGATAATAATAAGGAACATCAGCTAGATAATAAAACGACTCTATGATTATAATAGAGGAGAATAGAGTTACATGAAGAACACAATACAACATAAGAACATAACACAAGAACAAACACTTAGAAACTTGCTTACACAAAGAAGGCTCTAAACTCTGATGCCTTGAACTGAAAACTAAACTTAGTATTTATAGACGCATTGCCGATGGAAAGGCAATCCTACAAACCAACCTTTCGCAAAAGGAAAAGTCAAATGACTCTTCACAAAAAAAAAAGCAAAAAAGACAAAAATAAAAGACACACGATAGTAGCACTTTATGAATAGTGCTTGACTCTTCGGAAAAGTAAAAGATAATGTACAGTACTTGACCCTTAGATAAAGTAAAAGCTACACTGTAGCTGCTTTAACAAAAGCATGAAAGAGAAATGATTCTCATTGTCGAGAGGCTAGCAATTAAAGCTAATAGCAATAATGCTAGGAAGCATGAGCTTGAAAAATGAATGGCATGGGCCGAGAAGGCTGACAAGTCCAGGGAGCATGAGCTTGAACAAGTCATATGGCATGGGCACGATATCGATGATAATATAAACAATAGTAGCAAATTGGATGAGAACGAAGAAAATCCCATAGTGATGAGTGAACATACTCAGGAAAATTTATGATGGTTGGATAATGGATGTAGATTCTGATGATGGGTTTATCCAATAAATGCCATAAAGCAGTAAGGAGATGAATATCTTCCGTTGTCCATAAAAAACTTACGTTACAAGGAAAAATATTCAAAGAACATCTAGAAAATGATGGCGAAGGCCATATGATTTCAACTCCATTGGAGAATAGTTGTTGATAAATAATATCAACCAAAGGTTGTTGAACACCAGGGGCTAAGATAGCCTGAGCAAGGTCTTGATTGCTAGTCATAATTCTGAATCAGAAAGATTATAAATGTTATCTTCAGATACAGAATGTGTAGATGAAGAACACTTTGACTCAACTTGCTGAAGACGATTATTCATTTGATTTTGGGTGTCTTCCATTTTCTTAAGTTGATCAAGAATAACTTGGGCAATGTCTGGATTAATGGATGTTGATGCCACATTTGTTTTAGGTTTAGAAACTATTTCTTTGAAACTAGATGAAAGAGATGGAAACTCATTGAGTTTAATAGGAGTGGTCGGAGATTGAGACAAAAGAGCACAATTAAATTTATCCCACCATTTGCAATAAATGTCTTGAGATAAATAAGTGTGAGTGAAACTATTTTTGATTGTTTGATGAGAAGCATAATTCCATTTCAGAATCCATGGGATAGAATGCTTATGAAGGAAATTCAAAAGAGGTTCCTTTTGATTTTCAAAATGCTTCAACACTGTTGGAGGGAAAATGTCAGAAGATGGACCAAATTTATTCCACCAGTCACTCAAAAACCATTTAGGTAGGTTCAATTTCATTGATTTTTTAAATGTAATATACCAAGAATGATTTTCAGATGGATCCATAAAAAATATGATATTACGCCAAGCATCCATATAGTCTTTATAATTTATAGTGACTGCAGGTTTATCTTTAGCGATAGTCATAGATTGATACATGAAAGGACTATTCATTATAGAATTGTTCAAAGAACACCATTCCATTGGAGATAAAACCTTTTGAATTCTCATTTTTGAGTAAGAAATCACTTCGAAATTTGGTCTTGTGAAATGTTCAAATTGAACAGATTGTGTATAGATGAGTATAGTCTCATAAGATTTAATATTGGTATGAGGTCTGGATGGGAAGTAATGAATATCGGGGGGCATAATGCAATTAACTTGAGTATCAAGTGATTTATCAAGAAGATGATCTTCTATGATAAGAAGAAGATATTTATTGGTTGGAATGTATTCTGAATGAGTTGTAGGTTCAGATAAAGGTTTGAAGCGATTCATCGCAGGTGATTTGCCTTTGGACATGATCTGTAAACAATTTATAGAAGAAGGTGAAGTGAGAAATTCTCTTGATAAGAAATCAGGGATAGAGTTATCAGTACCTTTAATATATTCAATATCAAAATCAAATATACTTAATATTGCTTGCCAATGAGCAAAAATCTGTTTTGAAACCAAATTTTTAACATCTTTTAAAAGAATTTCTTTTGCAGATTTGCAATCAACACGAATTAAAAACTTCTGATTTAAAATATCAGATTGAAATTTTTGAACACAAAACACTATAGCTAAAACTTCTTTTTTAATAGTTGCATAATTGCGCTGAGCCTGATTCCAAAGTTTGGAAGTAAAACAAACAAGTTGCTCATTCTCTCCGGGGGGTTTTTAAAGGAGGATACCACCATATCCTAGATCAGATGCATCAGTTTGAATGATCTTAAAATAAGTGGAATTAGCCAAATGAAGGCATGTATGTTTTGAGGTGGGTTTGTGTTTGGCGATTTGGGGTTTTATTTTAAGAACCCCAAGTCGTGCCAAACGATTCAGGCCTTAAGTGGAATCGTTGCGTAAATCAAAAGGAATGAGGCTCAATGCCTTATTGATTTGGCCAACGGTTTACGTTGTAAGGCTGAATTACAGCAGATTCACCAAACTTAAATTTTCACTAAAATTTTTGGTTACTATCACCGATTTTGTCCGGGATTCCTAGTGTTATTCCAAATCACTGAGGTCTCCATAGGCTTATATTACTGTTTTTAAAATTTATTTCATAATGATCATATATAACATTCATAAAAACTTATATAAAGTTGAAATTGACTAGAAATTCAAAACTTTGATTATGATATTGGTAGGCACCGTCGAATGCACCAATAATAGTCTCAAATTCACGGACTAACTTAAATTTGTAGTGAGGCAAGTATAAGGTCGAACCCCCAGAGATTAGGATGTTCATTTTTAGATTAGAAAAATGGAGGTTTCTTAAACACATAACTTAACAATATACTAGAAATTAAATTCAAAGACAATTAACTCAAATACTTAGAAAAACGGAAATCAATATCGACATAATTCTAGAACAAAATCTGAATTGAAATTCAAAGGATCAGATTCGTTCGTCAGTTTTAAGAGGTTGTTTTGGTACTAGTATCCATAGATATGCTTATTACTCTCGCCACCTCGTTCTCCTCATGTCAATGGAAGGAACGTGCGATACAAACATATACTAGTTAGACCACAATACCTCTCCAGATATACTGTAGGTTTTCAACAAACTAGCAACATTAAGCTTTGTGAGAACACCTACCATGAGTAGTTACTAGTATGAACTGCTACCATCTCATATCTCAACGATACAAAGGCACATCAATTGCTAACAGATAAGCCATGTATTTGCCACCTAATGTGATCCCCATTACCGAGCGGTAGTAAGATCACTGATAGTAGCTTTTATCCAAACTGAAGTGCACTTGCAATTACACCAAGAAAAAGGAAAAAAAATATAAATTTTATAGACAATGCAATTAAGAATACGAAAACTAAAATTAAACAATATTAGAACTAAAAGCACAAAACCTCCTGAATCTTTAAATCATAAATCCTAAACCTCAAAAAATTATAATTTATATAACTATTTCAAAAGCTTCAACTAGCCAACTTGGGGTAACTTTTTAACCTTGAAAACCTCAATATTTGTCATGATGACCGTAAAGGAACTTGTACTTATCATGTCCTACTTTCCATAGACTCCAAGAACACCAATATCTGATCACTGATGGAGGAGTTATAAATCTTCCCATATGGCCTATCAATTAAGGCAAACTTTATTTATTTTGAACTAAAAAACACTTCTCCAAATCAATATTTTCGCAATTAAATCCTTAAAAATCAACAACAAACGCCACGAAACTTCTCCACAACCCGTGGAGTCAAATAGGATTAAAACCAATAATCAATTCTTTCATAAACCCAATGTAAATCAGTATCGACCATAAAAACATCTCCAAAACAATTATCAACTAAATCGCATTAGTTCAATTCATCAAAACCTTAACCCACATTGGTGAAATTTATCCCAAATTGACGCAAATTAACCCAATAATTAACAACAATCTCTACTAATTTATCTAAAAACCCTGGAAAGAAATCGAAAAATCGTGAGAATTCAAATCGAATTGTGGAAAATGCCCTTCATTGAGAATTTATCAAATTGCACGCTGAATACGTCGTTCGACCGTGGAGAATTTAGCTCGAACTGATCGTCTCGCTATGCTCTACAATGTTGTGGAAAGAAATCGAGTGAAAATCGGATGTAGGGAGATCGCAGAGCAAAATTTTGAATTGAGAGGGTCAGGGACAAACATAAAACAAACGTTATGTTTGTTTTGAAATGAAATGTCGTTTCATTTTTTTCTATATATAAAAACCTTCGGCATCTTGTAAGCAGCTTAATTTCTTTTTATTTATTAATTCTCAAAATCCTTATTTGATGTGCTTTAACTTGCGACGTTCATTTTCAATCCGACTTTTCACCAAATTGAACCAAACTTTCGACAAAACAGTCCATCTTTGTGAAACGTACATAACACTGGTTTTAGTCACACCAAAACCTCGAAAATCTAAACTTTGTCTACAACATACTAAGATTTCCAGACCAATCCTCTTGACATACTTAACCAAACTTGCACAAATTTGGATCCAATCTCAACCTCGACTACCGTCAATCGACACAAAACTCCAAACAAGAACTTGCACAAACTTCGTCTCATTTCACACTACTTCTGATCTCGACTTACACGCAAACCGAGGCAAAATCCCAACATCCGCTCTTGAAGTAGACTTAAACTTCAAATTCAAATTTTTAAACTTAATTTTTCTTATTTTTTTTCAAAATTTGAAACGATAGTTCGAGTCGATATTTTAACTCTACCGGGACCTATTTCGACACGTATATTGAGATATAACCCTGTAAAATCTCAAATTTACGCATATAACTTAAATTTTGCAAAATAAGATTATATTATACACAACACTAGGCAAACATCACACAAAAGTAAAATTACATGTAAATCTCATGTCATTGGTCCTCAACTCTAGACTCGATGCTTAAACCATAATTATGATTCATTAATCTCATGGAAAAATTTTGAAACCCATTGATTTTGATGAATTGCAGTTTCACTGCATAATTTTGCCTGCAAAATTCTGACCTGCATAATTGCAAAATTCTGACCTACAGAATTGCAAAATTCTGGCCAGCAGAATTGAAGAATTTTGATATTTTGAATTGCATTTTCACTGTAGAATTTTTGCCAGCAAAATTCGGGCCTGCAGAATTGCAAAACTCTAGACAACAGAATTGAAGAATTTTGATATTTTGAATTGCAGTTTCACTTCAGAATTTTGCCTGCAAAATTCTGGCCTGCAGAATTGTAAGACTTTGGCCTGCAGAATTGCAAAATTCTGCAATTCTAATTGCAATTTCACTGCAAAACACATAACCTAACTTAGACCCATTAACTAAGTTTAACACCTTAAGTCGACCTAAACTCACACTATACAATCTAAATACACTCTAAGACATACTTAATCATACCAGGAACTAAAGGAAGGTTCTCGGGAGTCCGGGTGCACGAATTTGAGTGTCGGGAGGTCGGATTTGGCAAGGGGATTTGCGTGATGTGAGTATACCTAATGATAACTTTACTTGGCATTTCGTTTCTATTAATTGTTGTCCTTGCATAGTCCTTTTGACTATTTTGCCTTTGTATTCTTATATCATGTGTTCTTTGTGTCTATGCTCACTTGATGAGTCTAGTTTGCATGATATCCATTCATTTGATTTGATTCATTGATTATATCCCATGCTATGTCTATTCTTGTTGTTTTAAATGTGAATTGAATGATAAATACCATGCTATTAGGCTAGTGAATATCTTATAAATGTTTTAGAGGACTTGTATTCCTTATTTGTTTAGGTGTGTAGATGTGCCTATGCCTTGACATTCCATATTTGGTATTTCTTGAATTTTTAAAAGTAGTTTTCACATTTAGGTCCCGTACTCGATCGAAGTGTGCGCGACTCACGGGGTTAGAGTCCCTGGGGATGTCGGCACATGTTACTTGATGCAATATGATACTCGGGGTTAGAGTCCCTGAGGTGGTCTACACACTAGTGTTAGAGTCCCTGGTAACACTTGGGTTAGAGTCCCTTGTGCTATATGATTATTGAGTCGGAGTGACATGTTTCACTGCCGACCGGACCTAAATCACTACTACTTAGCCTAGTGTCAGTATCACTTGTTTAACTCTGGCATTTACTCGCATATAGTTTATTTTTCAATTTTCCCATTTATATGCTTTTAATTACCATTTGAATATTTGGAAATGCAAATTAAACTTGTCATCGGGGATTACTGTTTTATTCTTGTACTCACCGTCCTTATTATGACGGTGGGTGCAGAGCCGTCTACTAGCCGGACGGGCAAGGAAAAGATCAGCGATTATCCCTGAGCCCGCGGTACGTCGCTGCATCGATTGTAGGTATTCTTTTGGTATTTTGATTGTATATGTTGTATATGTCTTTCATATACTATTTGGGGTTGTATATTGGGTTGAGCGTTAGTTTCCCCGACTTGACTTAGACTATTTTACTGTTTCACTACATTTTGAGGACTTTATATATGTGATGTCATTTCCTGATTTTCCACACTTAGGATTTTATAAATGGCTTCCGCATAAGTTACTAATTGCTTCTGCATAATCAATAAGACTGCTGCTAATTAATTAATTTAATAAAAAGTTTTAATTAATTCTAAATTTTATAAAATGGTAGGACTAGTGTATTACTTATCCTGAACATGAGAAAATAGACGTCTAGGTTGTAAAGGATGAGTAATACGTAGTTAAGTCCTACGTGGATATGATTAGGGCTTAATTAAGGTATTAGGCCGAGCGGTGCCCAAGTATAGGAGAGGGGCCGTCACAGTTGGTATCAGAGCCTAGGTATTAGAACCTTAGGGATAAATAAGAAAAACATGAACTCGTATAAAACACAAACCTTAGAAGTGGAAACCAGATGATCCTTGCCTAGGAACTATTTTGTTGAGAATTGAGTGAAGGTGAGCCGGGGTGTTTTTCGTTATATACATGTTAATTGCTATATGTATAGGAATACAAGATACGTCTCGTAGTAGCTGATTCGCGTACAATTGTCTACATGCAGACACCGATGGCGGATTCGCGCGATGCCGGAGACACTGGAGCTAGCGGCAGTCAACCTTCCACCGTATCAGTTGATGATTTTCAGAGGTTGTCTGACCGAATGACAGCACAAGAGAGACAGATCGCCGTGTTCATCGCCTACATGTTGGCACAGATGACTACACTAGTTTCGACCGCCCCCGTCACTACAGCTACTACTACAGCACCCCTGACCACAGAGACTCCTACTGCACCAGCCACTACTACTACCGCAGAGGCACGAGCACCAGTAACACCGCGTCCACTAGCACTACAGGTCGTCACAATACCGACAATAGAAGCAGTAGTAGACAAGCCCACACCCGCTGTATCTGAGATCACTGGCTTGTTGAGGGACGCCAAGCTAGTGAAGGAATTCATTAGACTCAGGCCGGCGTATTTTTCGGGAGAGACGGACCACAACAAGATTGAGAAGTGGATCCTATCGAAGGAGAAGCTGCATCTACTACTGGGTATTAAGGACAAAATCCAACCAGTTCTTTCATATTATACCCTGGATAAGGGTGCTGATGTTTGGTGGCGCACTACAGTGGCGAGCCGAGGCAGTTTCACATCATGGGCAAACTTCAAAGTGGAGTTCTACAAGCATTATTTTCCGGCTTCATTGTTGCAGAGGTTGAAGAAGAAGTTTATGAGCTTGAGACAGGCCGAGGGGGAGACAATGATGATGTACCGCGACCGATATGGTTATATGAGGCGGTTCGCGGGAGACTTGGTGAAGGATGACGCAGATGACGCCTTCTACTTTGGAGATGGACTAAGGCCAAATATAGCTAGACACGTCGTTGGCACCGGGGACCGCACTCTAAAGGAGATCTATGAGAGAGCACTAGCCCAGGAGACTTATGAGTTGGGCAGAGAGGAGGAGAGAGCAACAAAGGGTTACGATTAGGGTTCAGACTACGACAGGAGGAGGAGGGGTAAGGGACAGATGAGAGGGGATAGGGGTCCACATAGGGGTGGGGCACTTGTTGCCCTTATTTTAGCAGTGCCCTACGCACCTCACCCTGCACCCACACAGACATATGACAGAGCTCCCTTACAACCTTCCACAAGACAGGCATTGCCAGTTCCATCGGCACCGCGACAACAGCAGCTGTAGGGTGGCCGAGACAAAGGTAGAGGCAGGGATGGACCACGACAGGGTCAGCGACAATTACAGGGACAGGCGCAACAGGTAGGGCAGCGTCGTCAGATCACTTGCTGGAGATATGGTCAGGTGGGACACATGTCTATGGAGTGCACACAGTCGGTAACACATCCCCCACAGCAGGGTAGAGAGAGAGTTCTCATAGTCGCGCAACTAGATGCTGCAACGACACAGACCCTCATCGAGGGTACGGTTTCCATTTATGGTAGAGACTTATATGCATTGTTTGACTCGGGATCCATTGTTTCTTTTATTGCTGGTCGCATGTTAGGCATATTAGGATTGACACCTGTTAGGCTTAGCATACACTTTATTTTGAGCACCGCAGTCGAGGATAGGGTTTACCCTAATAGTCTAGTTCCGGGATGTCCGGTATAGATAGGCGGGGTAGGGTTACTGCCAGATTTTAGAGTCATCGAGATGTTAGATTTCGACGCGCTGCTAGGGATGGATTGGTTGTCAGCCTACCACGCACACATCGATTGCTTCGGTAAGTCTATAATATTTGAGATTCTGGGACGTCCGATGTTCGTTCACCGAGGTAGTACATCAAGACTCAACACCACGAGAGGTCGACTTGCATCCAGTGGAGAGTTGGAGACTCTGGTAGCGTTGTATGCTGTAGCAGAGAGTCAGGGACCTAGACTAGAGGAGATACTAGTTGTTCGGGACTTCCCAGATGTTTTCCCAGAGGATTTACTTGGATTACCGCCACCACGAGAGGTAGACTTCATCATCGACCTAGTACCGGGTACCAGACCGATCGCGATACCGCCATACCGCATGGCTCCGAGGGAGTTAGAGGAGTTGAGGACTCAGCTTAAGGATTTAGGGGAGAAAGGATTCATCACACCTTCGATGTCACTGTGGGAAGCGCCAGTTCTGTTTGTGAAGAAGAAGGATGGTAGTCTGAGACTATGCATCGACTACAGGCAGTTGAACAAAGTGACAGTCAGAAACAAGTACCTACTTCCGCGAATAGACGATTTTTTTGATCAACTGAGATGAGCACAATTTTTCTCCAAGATAGACCTGAGATCGGGGTATCTTCAGCTTAGGATCAGGGATGAGGATAGGTCCAAGACAGCATTCATCACCAGATACGAACACTACCAGTTCACGGTTATGGTATTCGAGCTGACCAACGCCCCCGCCGTATTCATGGATTTGATGCACCAAGTAGTTAGACCATATCTCGACCGCTTCGTGATAGTCTTCATCGACGACATCTTGATATACTCGAGGAGACGTGAGGATCACGAGCAACACCTCAGAGAGACGTTGCAGACATTGAGGGAACACCGAATTTTCGCTAAGCTCAGCAAGTGTAAATTATGACTTCCAGAGGTCAAGTTCTTGGGGCACTTTGTTGGAGCATCAGGGATTGCAATAGATCCGGCCATGATTCAGACGATCACGGATTGGCCGGCACCGATATCACTACCAGAGATCAGGAGCTTTCTGGGGTTAGCAGGATATTACCGTAGATTTGTGAAGGATTTCTCGAAGATCACTTCACCTATGACGAGGCTGACACATAAAGATGTTGCTTATGAGTGGACTGAGAAGTGTGAGGCTGCATTTACTTAGTTGAAGAGGTCATTAACTACCGCGCCAGTGTTAGTACTGCCAGAGGTTGGACAAGGATTTCTAGTGTACACAGATGCTTCTCATACGGGTCTTGGTTGTGTGTTGATGCAGGGCAGTGGTGTCATGGCATACGCATCGAGACAGTTAAAGATACATGAGAAGAACTACCCCACGCACGATCTAGAGTTGGTAGCGGTTGTATTTGCGCTGAAGACTTGGAGACACTTTTTGTATGGAGAGAGATTCACACTCTTCACTGATCACAAGAGGCTAAAATATCTCTTCACACAGAAAGAGTTGAACATGAGACAACGCAGATGGTTGAAGTTCTTGAAGGACTACAACTTTTCCTTAGAGTATCACCCATGAAAAGCTAACGTAGTCGCAGATGCGCTAAGTAGGAGACCGAGTAGAGATGCTGAGGTGGTCAGATGTCACATGATGCATGAGTATGGATTACTCGAGGCAGCGACGGCGGCATGTCAGACAGAGGTTCCTACCGATATTTGGGTGATGATTTGCGCACAGATGAGACTACAGACTGTGTCTACACAGCGAGTGTCAGAGGATCAGAGGACTGATCGATTATACTCGAGATTCAGCGACTTAGCGCAGAGTGCAGAGTGTACAGATTGGGCAGAGACGTCATATCAGTGTTTGAGATACCGGGGCAGGTTGTGGATACCAGAGGTACCGGAGCTGAGAGATGAGATCCTTCAGGAGTCGCACCGTTCCAGATTTACCGTTCATCCAGGCAGGACGAAGATGTACCACGACATGAGGAGACATTTTTGGTGGCCTGGGATGAAGGCAGACGTGTCTAGATTCATCAGGAACTGTGGTATCTGTCAGCAAGTGAAGTCCGAACATCGCAGACTCGGGAGATTACAACAGCCACTTCCCATTCCTCAATGGAAGTGGGAAGACATCTTTATGAATTTTATCAAAGGATTGCCGAGGACCGCGAGGAGACATGATTCAATCTGGGTTATAGTTGACAGACTTACGAAGTCTGCTCATTTCCTGCTAGTGGCATCGCATTACACGTTCGATCAACTAAGCGTACTGTTCGAGAGAGAGATTATCAGGCTGCACGGGGTACCATTGACGTTCACGTCAGATCGGGATGCTACGTATACGTCTAGGATGTGGCGGAGTATGCAAGAACAGTACGGTACACACCTACAGTTCAATACGGCTTTCCACCCTCAGACCGACGGGTAGACTGAGAGATTGATTCAGGTCCTCGAGGACATGTTGCGGGCTTGCGTGTTGGAGTTTGGCGGATCTTGGGCGGAGTACCTACCGTTGTGTGAGTTTGCTTACAAAAATAGTTATCAGGCTAGCATTGAGATGGCGCCATTTGAGGCTTTGTATGGTAAACCGTGTCGCTCGCCATCGTGTTGGGCTGAGCTAGAGGACCGGGAGATAGTGGGGCCTGAAATTATTGTTGACTACACGAAAAAGATAAAACTGATCCGTCAGATACTAAGAGGAGCACATGAGAGACAGAAGATATATGCAGATAAGTATCGCGGTGATCTCGCGTATTCTGAGGGAGCCTTTGTCTATTTAAAGGTTTCCCATCGGAAGGGTCTTCAGAGATTTAGGGTGAAAGCCAAGCTTGCACCGAGGTACATCGGTCCTTTCATGATTAAGAAACGGGTCGAAAAAGTGGCATACGAGCTTGAATTACCTCCACATATGTCAGTAGTCTACCTGAGCGAGGACATCTCTTACGAGGAGCAGCCCATTCAGATCCTAGATCGGAAGGTACATCAGTTGAGGAGCAAGTCCATCCCGAAGGTACTCGTCAAGTGGCAGTTTCACGATGACACGGAACTCACTTGGGAACAGGAGGACTACATGCCATATAGATTCTCGTACCTGTTCGAGTCAGGTAGAACCGTAACTTAAACTTAATTTCGAGGACGAAATTTTCATTTTGTTGGGAATATTTGTCACGGCTTAAATCTCTAACCCCCATTTTAATTCCTTAATCAGGATCACCGGCCCTTGACGTGGGACCTGCACTGTGATACGTGCACCGACCGAGGCACGTGGCCGAGATATATTGTATTTTTGTATTGATGTATACCTAGTGTTATGTATTGTGTAGACTTACTAAGTCGGTTGGTACAGTTGTGGCGTCGAGAAGAGAGGGGGACGCGCCTCGAGTTGCGTACGAGTCGGGGAACCGGTTAGTTCGCATTTTGGTAAGTCTTATTTAATATTAATATGAATTTAGGAATTTTTTTTAAGCCTATGGTTGTATTTATTAATGTAAATCAAATTAAAGTCCTATAGTTTTGGTTTAAAAATCTACAACACTTAGACTTACCTCGGGATACACGTTAACACACACTCCCATGATATGTGTGTCAATAAGTTGTGTTAGTGAGATGGAATTAGTGGGTTAGTAGGAGTGAATGAGAGCCACAAGATGTCATGGTGATGGGTGGTACACATTAGATGAAAACTCAAGCATATATAAACCCACCTTAGTGCATTCTTCTCATTTTTGGATGTTGGAAACAAAGGAAATAAAATACAGAGTTGCTGGAAATCTAGTAATTGCTGGAAAGTTAAGAGTTTGAAGGGGTGTTTTCATCATCAAGAGTTGGAGAATCAAACACCCAACAATAACTACAACCTAGGTAATGTGTTCTTCAATTTCATACATCAAAATTAGGGGTTTTAGGATTTTAAATCATGGGGTTTTCAATTATAAACTATTTCTAAGTCTAGTTTCACTGATTTTAAGCATTTAACACATTCAAATCAAATCTCAAGTCTCTTTTTCGGATTTTACAAGTTTTTGCTCAAAAAATAAGGTTTTCAAGGAATGAAACTGATTTTGTGATAATCAGCCATGTTAAGGTGTTTGTTTGCAAAATCTAAACCCATTTTCGAAATCCTTGTTGAAAAACACTATGGATAGGACTAGTGCCTTCGAATTTCAGTTTCAAAATTAAAGTTATGAATTTTCCCAAGTTTGTATGTTTTTGAACAAATGCATGACATGCATGTTGAAACCCATTGATTTTGATGAATTGCAGTTTCACTGCAGAATTGGAAAATTCTGGCCAGCAGAATTGAAGAATTTTGATATTTTTGATTGCAGTTTCACTGCAGAATTTTGCCAGCAAAATTTTGGCCTGCAGAATTGCAAAACTCTGGACAGCAGAATTAAAGAATTTTGATATTTTGAATTGCAGTTTCACTTGGCCTGCAGAATTGTAAAATTTTGGCCTGCAGAATTGCAAAATTCTGCAATTCTAATTGCAATTTCACTGCAAAACACATAACCTAACTTAGACCCGTTAACTAAGTCTAACACCTTAAGTCGACCTAAACTCACACTATACAATCTAAATACCCTCTAACACATACTTAATCATACCAGGAACTTAAGGAAGGTTCACGGGAGTCCGGGTGCATGAATTTGAGTGTCGGGAGGTCAGATTTGGCTAGGGGATTTGCGTGATGTGAGTATACCTAATGACAAATTTACTTGGCATTTCATTTCTATTAATTGTTGTCCTTGCATAGTCATTTTGACTATTTTGCCTTTGTATTCTTATATCATGTGTTCTTTGTGACTATGCCCACTTGATGAGTCTAGTTTGCATGATATCCATTCATTTGATTTGATTCACTGATTCTATCACATGCTATGTCTATTCTTGTTGTTTTAAATGTGAATCGAATGATAAATAGCATGCTATTAGGCTGTTGAATATCTTATAAATGTTTAAGAGGACTTGTATTCCTTATTTGTTTAGGTGTGTAGATGTGCCTATGCCTTGACAATCCATACTTGGTATTTCTTGAAATTTTAAAAGTAGTTTTCGCATTTAGGTCCCGTACTCGATCGAAGTGTGCGCGACTCACGGGGTTAGAGTCCCTGGGGATGTCGGCACATGTTACTTGATGCAATATGATACTTGGGGTTAGAGTCCCTGAGGTGGTCTACACACTAGTGTTAGAGTCCCTGGTAACACTTGGGTTAGAGTCCCTTGTGCTATATGATTATTGAGTCGGAGTGACATGTTTCACTGCCGACCGGACCTAAATCACTACTACTTAGCCTAGTGTCAGTATCACTTGTTTAACTCTGGTATTTACTCGCATATGGTTTATTTTTCAGTTTTCCCATTTTTATGCTTTTAAATACCATTTGAATAATTGGAAATGCAAATAAACTTGTCATCGGGGATTACTGTTTTATTCTTGTACTCACCGTCCTTTTTATGACGGTGGGTGCAGAGTCGTCTACCAGCAGACCGAGCTAGGAGAAGATCAGTGATTATCCCTGAGCCCGCGGCGCGTCACTGCATCGATTGTAGGTCTTCTTTGGTATTTTGATTGTATATGTTTTATATGTCTTTCAGATACTATTTGGGGTTGTATATTGGGTTGAGCGTTAGTTTCCCCGACTTGACTTAGACTATTTTATTGTTTCACTGCATTTGAGGACTTTATATATGTGATGTCATTTCCTGGTTTTCCACACTTAGGATTTTATAAATGGCTTCCGCATAAGTTTACTAATTACTTCTGCATAATCAATAAGACTTCCGCTAATTAATTAATTTAATAAAAAATTTTAATTAACTCTAAATTTTATAAACTGGTAGGACTAGTGTATTACTTATCCTGAACACGAGAAAAGAGACGTCGAGGTTGTAAAGTCTGACTAATACGTAGTTAAGTCCTGCGTGGATATGATTAAGGCTTAATTAAGGGATTAGGCCAGGCGATGCCCTAGATTAGTAGAGGGGCCGTCACAGAAACACAAGTTTTTCTAGTTCATATTTTTATTATTAAAATGATGGTTAGAACTATAAAGAATTCTCTAATTTTGAAACTATTAGGGAAAGTAGTGAGTTGACCAAAAGCCACTATTGAGAAAAAATTTGAAAATAGTTGAAAAGGTATAATACAGATAAAAGTAGTTTACGTACTACAATGATGGTGCAACAATTGAGAGAAAAAACACATGAAAGAAAATGAGTATTGATAAGTTCAAGTTATTTACACAAAGAGCTAACAAGATTAAAATACAATTCTAAACGTTTAAATAGTTAAGCCTGAAAAGGATTGATAATTCTGGTTGATATGTTTATTTTCTGTGTAGAGTATAATGCCACACCATGAGGTTAATGGTGATAATGCTAAAAGTAAGGGTGTGCAGCGATTTTTACGAAACCGTCCAAACTGCCCAAATCGTCCAAACTGCCTGGTCTGGTATGATTTTGCAAACTAATTGTTTAGGGGTAGTTTAAAAAAACATGAAAACCACGAATTCGTGGTTTGATGGTTGTTTTCATTTATGGAAAACTACAATTCATTAAATCGCAAATGCATCCCCAACTTAAAAGTGATATATTGTTATTATTAGAGTTGAAAATGAATTCTTGTTTTGTATAATAGAAGACTTTACTCGAAACAAAAGATAAAATTTATTATAGATCTTATAGATTTGTTATGTCTTCTTTTATCAAAACTATTATTAAATAAAAGTTAATTAAAAATGGAAAATTTAAGAACACAAGGATATTTTTTTATATTAGAGTTATTAGGATATCTATTATTTATTTCAACCAATCAAATAGGAAAAAGTTTTTGTTAGGTACGAGTTTGTTTCTTTAAGATTTGAGAAATAGGTAGATTTCTATAAAACCTAAATTAATAATGAAAAGAATCAACTAACGTATCAAAATGTAAGAGTTTTTTTTCCAAGTTTGCACATTTGAATGATGTTTTGAGTACACAATATGAAAATGAGTTAGAAATTGCAGGATGTGCTTTGTTGGATATTATGGTTTGTGTTTAGGATTAGACATCATGAGCCAGTATGTGGCTTTAATGATAGGCGATGTGCATCACAAAATTGGAAAGGCAGGAAATTCTACTATTGTATGTATTGCTCTAATAAGATATTTTAGGTCACTACATGTCCTAATTATCGTTAAAGGGTGACTAGTCACGAATCCTTCAATCTTAAAAAGGATATGATAGTGATTAACTTGGATAATAGTGCTAAAGTTTAGTAGATTAAGGATGAGTTTTCAAATATTTCATAAAGCAAAAAAGAAAACTTGTCCTAAAATTATATTTTATCAAGATTGAAAAGAACTATGATATAATTCCTTCACCAGATCAGTCACGGCCCAAATTCCTAATCCGAGTTTAATCTCTTAATTAGGATTAGTGACCGCTAACGTGGGACCCGCATCAAGATACGTGTCATGACCGAGGTAATGTGGCCGAGGTATAAATTAAATTTCTTGCGGTGTATACCTAGTGTATAGTATATGTGTAGACTAGTAAGTCACTCCTACTTGTGTATAGGTGTCGAGATGTAAGTGGAGATGCACCTCGAGATGCCTGCTGGTGTGGGACCAGGGTAGAGACTGATATGGTAAGTTCATTGTAAGCTTAGTGTAGCTTATATAGTTGATACAATATGGCTATGGTTGAATTTATATTATATGAACCTTAGTAAGCAATTTAAAATAATAGCCATCTGATGATTCTCGAGATATGTATTGGCACATCTAGAAATCAATTGAGTTTGCAATTGGTGTTAACTATAATGAGATAGTGGAGAGTAAGTAGGAAATGTGTCAATGTGTATGACTTAGAATTATCCTTGAGATACGTGTGTTCAATAAGATCAATGGCTATTAATTAATCTTATCCTTTACATATATAAATCTAAAGATCAACCCATGCAAATCAAACCATTCTCATTTCTAATGAAAGCTTAGAGAAGAAACCTTGCTGGTGAAAATTGAGGAAGAAGAAATCAGCAGGCTTATGAAGGAAAAATCAGTGGTATTCGTGCACGAGTTGATCAAGCTAGGACTACATCAACTAGGTAATTTATTTACACCATAAAATTAGATTAAATTGATGAATTTATGAATTAAATGATATGTATGGCTATTTTTATGTTGTTGTTGGTGTTTTGGGGCTCTTGCGGTGTGAATGGGAGTTCCCAAAGTGTTTGTGAAGCCTATTTGTCGAGTGAACTCATAATTCTAAGTGCATAATTCTAGGTTTTCATGCACATAGTGCGCTAGGTAGGTCAGCTAGCATGCTAACTTGGTATAGCGTGCTAGAAAAACTTGGTAGGGTTCTAATGAGGTTACTAGCGTATTAATCAAGTCACCCAGTGCTAGGTGCTATGACAGCATAAAAATCTACAATTTCTTAAAATTACTTAAACACTATAAACAAGTCTAATACCCTAACTAAAGGTGTAAACACACTCAAAAACATGTTATATGATATCAGAAACGTAGAGAAGTGTCTCGGGGGTTCAGATACGAGTTTTGAGTTGTCGAGAGGCTTGATTAGCTTAGGAAATTGCATGGATTGTAAGTAAATTGATTGAGATATTTATTTACATTTCATTCCTATTTATTTGTTCATTTCCAGTCCTTTGGGTTGATTTGCCTACTGTACTCCATATACTATGACTTGTTTCCTTTCTCATTTCATAAGTTGGTTTTCATGGTATAAATTGTTTGTTAAATAATTTCATTGACTCCAAATCATGTGCAATGTCATCTTTGATTGGTGATTCTTGTTGTCAAATGAAAGAGCATGCTATTAGGTAGTGATTTATGGTATTGTATATTCCATTTCTAATGTGCATTAGATATGCAATTGCCTTGTTGGATTCTCAAATCATGTTATCTCTTGAATTGTGAAAGTAGTTCTTGTATGTAGGACCATAACATAATAGAGATAGGCCGCGCAACACGGGGTCACTAGATTTCCCTGGATGTCAGGATTTTTCCACTATAACTTGGGTGACATCACGGGGTTTGGGACCCAGGGTTGTTGGCAAGTACAACTTGGGGACATAATGGGTTATGAGAACAAGGGTTGTTGGAAAGTATACATCGCAGGTGACTAACACTTGGGATGATTATAAAGGCAAAAAGCACTGCTCAGACTTTCACAGAGATGCAGAGCTTAGCTCCATCATTATATAGTTGGAAAGGCTGACTTGATGAAGATCACGACTCGACCGGCCCTAGATCATTTCTACTTAGTCAAGTCTCAGTTTCATTTTGTTTACCTAAAATATCTCTTTGCATGACTTCTTTTAAGCATACTTGCTATTGTTATGCTTTTAGATAATTGTTGCATATTTGGGAATGTGAACAAATGTCTCCCAGTGTTACTTTCTACTTTCATGTACTCACCGTCCTTTTTACGACGATGGGTGCAGATCCATCGAGTAACAGACCAGGCAAAGAGAAGATCGGCGACTACCTCTGAGCCAGTGGAGTGCTGCTACACTGGATTTTATAGGTTTTAGTTTTGTTGTATGACTTTCATATGTCTTTCTTGAACTTTTGGGGTTGTATATATTATGGGACAAGAGATTGCACCCTGACCAGACACATGATGATATATTATTGTTGTTTCATTATGTATATGCATGTGATTTTTATTTCTTAGTTTTCCACAGTTCTAGGTATCATGTTAAAAGCTTCCTTTCAATTGTTAAGACTTCCATTGAATAAAGTATTAATTGTAAAATTTTAATTAGCTCTGATTTATGAATTGACATAAGATAAGAAAGGGCTTGTTTTGAAAAATTATTTAGTAGATAATAAGGATTTTGGAAAGGCTAGCTAATTCCTCGTTCTGTCCTACATGGTGAGATTAGGGCTTAATTATGGGATTAGGCCAGACAGTGCCCAAATTCGAGAAGAGGTCATTACAGGTGGTATCATACCATAAGTTTATAAAGCTTGGGAGAGCCTAAGTTTATAAAGCTTGAGAGAACCTAAGTTTATGGAGCTTAGGTAGTGGAATGTAGTTTTTCTACAATGTGATACCAAAGTTATAGTTCATAATAGAGGCCAACCTATATAATAAGTAAGAAATAATTTTTTTTCAATAAAACATAAATTTTAGTTGTAGAAACGAAATGATCGTTGCATAGAAACCATTAGTTGGGAAGTGAGTGAAAGTGAGATACGGATATCTTATATGTACATGTTAGTTTTTATATGTATATATATATATATATGTGTGTGTTATCTACGTAGTAGCTGATTCCGTTCACTATCAACTTGCAAACTCCGATGGCTGATTCACGCGATAGTGGGGATGCAGGTGCTAGTGGTAGCCAACATCCTATTTCATCTGCTAATGATTTTTAAAGGCTATATAACCGAGTAGCTGCTCTGGAACAATAGTTAGTGGATTTCATTTCCATGATGACATCGCATTTTTCTCCACAAGCACATACTACTACTAAAACAGGTGCTTCGATAGTACGAACTATATCGATAGTGATAGCACCAGCCATAAAGATAATTTACACATCAACTTTTATAGCTACATCTTCTAGCTCGACAACAGAGGTTCATTTAGTGAAGCATTACATAAGACTGAAGCCAGTGTACATTGATGGTCAGATAGAATTTGAGAAGATCAATAAGAAGGATGTGTCTCATGAGAAGCTGCATAGAGTCTTGAGGATCAAGGATAGAGTTCGAGCTAAAATTTCGTCGTACACTTTGCAGAGATACGTCGATGTTTGGTGGTATGCAACAATAGCTTCTGATGGAGACTTTGAGTCTTGAGATGCATTCAAGAAGTTCTATCAACAGTATTTTCAACCAACAATGATTAAGAGGTTAAGGAAGGAGTTCATAAACCTGAGACAGGGAGCTGATGAGTCGGTGACGCTACAGAGACATATATTGTTATCTAAAAAAGTTTGTTGGAGATCTAATAAGAGATGATTTGGAGGATGTATATCACTTCGAAGATGGACTGAGGCCAGATATTGAGTTTTATGTTGTAAGTTCAGGTGCCAATACATTGGGTGAGATTTATGAACGTGCACTTTCTCACGAGACCTATTACTTGAGCAGAGTTGCCAATGGGACACTGCCGGGACCACTATTGACACCTGACCAGGTTGTAAAGTTTGAGAGTAGGAAATAGAGGAGCAAGGGACTAAGGAGATGGTAGTTAGGTTGTCAATGGTCAAGCACAGTCACTTCAGTTATGCCTTATGTTTCATCTCCCATACTATTACAGACTATTATTAGTAGACCTCCCTTGCCACCACTAGTTAGACCTGTGTTACTAGCTCTTACTACTTTGCCAGCTCTTCCAATACAATTAGCTCCACGTCAGTAGCAACAGGGTGCTAGAGGTCAAGGCAGAGGTACAGGTAGAGGTCGAGATGGTTCCAGATCGGGATAGAGACAAGTACAAGCCCAGGATCAGGTTTAGGGTCAGCGTAGGCATATTACTTGCTATTATGTGGACAGGTTGGGCACGTGATTCGCGATTGTCCACAGCCAGCAACCGTGGTTCCACTGTAAAGTCTAAAGGATGTACACATGGTAGCACAGCCTGATGCCAATACTACATGGGGACTTTTTGAGGTTACAGTTTCTATTTGTGGTGGAGATTTATATGTTTTTTTATTCGGTATGTACGGTATCTTTTATTTCTATTCGCATGATAAGCATCTTAGGTTTGACACCAGTTAGAGATAGCGTGCATTTAAGTTTGAGTTCTGAGCTGAAGATAAGGTTTACCCTAATATTATTTTTTTAGGGATGTCTAGTAGAGATAGGCGGGGTAGAGTTACCTGCAGACTTCAAGGTTCTCAAGCTCTTAAACTTCGATACATTGTTAGGGATTGATTAGCTAGCAGCGTATCACGCTCATATCGACTAAGACAGTGAAATTCAGATCCCAGGGCATCTGATGTTCACATGTATTATTAGTACATCGAGAGCATAGGGCACTAGAGGTCGACTTGGGACCAGTGGAGTGATGTAGAATCTAGAATCGTTATACATAGTAGCAGAGAATCAGGGACCTAGACTTGAGGAGGATTTAGTTGTATGCGAGTTTCGAGATGTGTTTCCTGAGGACTCACCTAGTTTACTACAACCGAGAGAGATAGAATCCATCATTGAGTTGGTACGAAGAACTCAACCTATTTTTATACCACCATACTATTTGGTTTCGAGTGAGTTAGATGAGTTAAGGATTCAGCTATAAGATTTGGGACAGAAAGGATTCATCACACATTTTATGTAACCATAGGGACCATCAGTCTTGTTTATGAAGAAGAAGGATGGTACTTTGAGGATGTGTATTGATTACAGACGGTTGAACAAGGTCACAGTTAGAAACAAGTATCCATTACCAAGAATTGTTGATCAGCTGAGAGAGGTAGATTTTTTCTCCAAGATAGAAATGGGATCGGGGTATCATCAGCTTAGGATCAGGGATGAGGATAAGTCTAATACTACATTTAGCATGAGATATGGACAGTAACAGTTTATAGTCATGCCGTTTGGTTTGACTAACGCTCCTGCCATGTTTATGGATTTGATGCACCAAGTAATGAGAGGATTACGAGCAGCACCTCAGGGAGATGTTGCAGACTTTGAGGTAGCATAGAATCTATACCAAGTTCAGCAAGTGTGAATTTTGATTGTTAGAAGTCAAGTTTTTAGGGCATGTTGTTGGAGCAGCAGGTATTACTGTAGATCTGGCTTAGGTTCAGGCTATTATGGATTGGCCGACAGTGACGTTAATCATGGAGATCAGGATTTTTCTTGGGTTACCAGGATATTATTATAGGTTCGTGAAGGATTTCTCGAATATCGCTTCACTGATTACTAGATTGACCCAGAAGGATGTTAGATTTGTTTGGTCTGAGGAATGCGAGGGGCATTTGCTCAACTGAAGAGATTGTTAACTACTAGAAGAAAGATCAAATAAAACGTAGAGAAGACTATAAACTCCTTATCTTCTTCATCCCTAAGTCGAAGCGCATGTCAATAACCATAAAAACATTAATAGGGGAATGAGTGCGCCAACTTGCTAAAAAAGTGATGCTCATAAATTGATCAACTATAATTTAATATTAATGTTTCGATGAATAGAAATAAGAATTCAAAATATATTTGTTCAAGGAAAAATGATATAAATGATTCGTAACAGGTGCAAGTTCAGCAACAATATGCAACCGTATCTGTGATCTATAACTTGAATTTTAAAACAAAGTCGTACATGTCATCACTTTAGAATGCAAACCACATAATCTATGGCCGACATTTGATTCCACTAGTCTATTCAAGCTTGACTGAGTTACAAAATCTAAATGAATAGTGAACGATTAAGGTAACCTCCAGTCATTAACTTTCAAAGGGCGAAATTCATTTCCATGCTAATCTTTTCCATCTATTAAGAAAAGAGCAAAATCCATTTCTATACTAAACTTTCCTCTTTAATTTTGGTATGCCTTAATGACCATTTCCAAAAAATTTCATACTTAAGACATTTAGATCACAATATGTTGCACCATTCCCTTTCCATAAAACTAAATGAAGTAGATATACTAGTTTACGATACATAATGGATAAGAATACTAGTCTCACTTACCTGTACTGAGCTTTCCTAACTATACCGACTTACACAACTCCCAAAATCCATGGATCTTTTCCTTGTTGATCAAAAACCTAAAATGGCTTGTTCATCATCAATTTGAGTATAATACTCAATGATTAGAACCCTATAAATTCGTCCCATTTGAATCCAGAACCAATTTACTAATTATTAGGTCAATACAACCATTATAGGTTTTTCGGGGTAAAAACCGTGGTATACACTCCCGAAAGAATCCTAAATTTTTTACTTTTCATAAAAATCTACAATTTCTATTTATTTCGTCTACAAATTTAATTATTTTAATTTATTTCCTATTTTCAGGAATTTATATGAATTTCCAACATTTTCCCTTTATACCAACACCAATTCCCTGCCATTTCCCTCCTTGGAACGCCGAGCTACCAAGTCATTATCTTACATTAACAACCAACACCATAACAACTCAATAGCATCAACGACAACAACTCCTCCAGACAACAACAACTCACCTTGATCGTCTCCATCGCCTCTCCACAATTTCGAGATCTCTCTTTGTCGCTTCACGGGTTTCGAATTCTCTCACTACGGTTCAATCTTCACTGGTGTGTACTAATGATAAATTTTTCTTTGGGTTTAGGAGATAAATATAAGATTCCTTCGAGATTCGCAACGCATAAGTCTTGAGGCAGATTTGATGGTTAAAATTTGTTCATTAATGTTTTGACCTTTCTCAAAATACGTCTTGCATATCTCAAGGTCGATCTTTGTGACTATTAACAAACTCATTAATTCCTGACCGACTTATATGAGAACAAATATATCTTTTCGCGAGATTTACACCATGAATCTTGAGGACGATCCAAAGAATGGAAGCCAAAGTAACATTATGTAAAGTCACACGAAATTTGACACATGCCTACACATGCACATTTATTACTCTAGATATGTGATTCATGCTTCTCGAGGCATTCCTTGAAAATTATTAATGATCCACCCCATTCACTTCCTCGATGCTCACGCTATGCGTATCTTGAGGCAAATCAAATGTATAATTTTTAATTTTACTTAAAACTTAGGATAACAATGTATTTTGCACCTATAAACTCACCATGCGCGTAAACAACCACCCTCGGGCGTGCACATTATTGTATACTCAAGCGTGTACGCTTCCCCATGACTCATGTGCGTCATCTTTGACCCATACGCAGTACTAGGCTTTCTATAACTTATCAATTATAGGTAATTTATCCAATTAATTCCAATAAATACTAATACATGTCATACAAATGCCAAAACATCATGCAAATCCACTCACATGTTATTCGGGACAAGCTGGCTTAACTACGACTCTAACTCGATTTAGTTAGAATTCATATGAACACTAATCAACTACTTAAAATATCAGGTCGTTACACCTAACATCCAAAAATGAAACAATAATATAATATATACGAAACACCTACAAGTCTGCTAGAGGGGGATCTCTTGATTAGAGGTAGTTGCCAAACTTAGCCTTCCCTCTGCTCGTTGTAGGATCTGCACTCGTCATCCATGCAAAACAATTGATGACAATGAGTTCAATAAGTAAAGCCCAAGAAAAAACATAATTTACATTCAATAATAAGAGATAAATAAAGCGGCTACAAATCATGCTAGGCAAGAGCAATACAAATAAAAGGGACTGAATAGCATGAGGAGAGATTGCTGCGATGCAAGTATGTCGTAACGAGAATGGTGTATATCTGCCGAATACTGGGAAAACCATGATAAGACCAAGGAGAACCTACTGACGAGGACTTTATTGGTCGAGATTGTTTTGCATGGATGACGAGTTGTCATCTGCACCAAGGCCGAGAGAAGGCTAAGCTTGGCAACTACCTTTGCACTCGTCATCCATGCATAATAATCGATACGTCTTACGGCTAAGCTTGGTGATTACCTCTGCACTCGTCACCATGCATAACAATTGATACATGTTGCGTATCTCGAAGACTCATCTGCACCAAGGCCGATGAGGACTCTGTTTGTCGGGATTTTAAAAACTTTTGGTTAATTACCTCTAAAGAAAGGAATTTGTGTCGAAGCCAAGCCATCATAATCAAACACCCTCAAATCATCGACTCATAGAGAAAAATCTCATGCGTAGTCTAAGATATGAACAATATCATTGCCAAACGCAGACTACCATCTATAAGAGCGTTGAAAAATGTCTAATCATCCAATCGACTATACACCAACACACGCGGGAGTAGAATAGTCAAACAAGTACCAATTGATATTTAAAAACATTATAATTGAATTTAAATCAATTAGAATACCTAGTGTTTTCTGGTGGAGATTACATACAAAAATACGATAAAACCCGATCCTATCCGCTCACTCGTACCCCAGAATACATGTCCGTCGTTACCATTAGCTTCCCTAGGCCTTTAGAATCCTACATACCAATTTTAAATAATTTATGGTCACATTAATTGATTTTATAAAGTGAGAACAAAAATTATAATTTTAATCTAAATTTTAGTTGCAACACTTTTTTCAAGTTACATCAAGCTGCCAACTGCCATAAAAAGTCTCGAAAGCCAATTTTATGCTTTTTTCTGAATTTCTCATATTTTCTATGGTTTTTTAAAGTTTTTTTGAAACTTTTTTTTTATTCTTCTATAATCCCTTTATAATTTTTTTATTTATTTGAATTTAATTTTAAATTTAATTAGTGTTTAAATATTTAATGGGATTGGGCCCACCTAACCGAGCCTGGTTCGACCCAACTGGACTTGACCTAGGCCGGCCCGGCCCAGTCTCATACGCACTCATGAAGCGTGCATACCAGCTACACTCCCTCAAATCGATTTGGGGGTTTGTCTCAGGCCCAAATCTTTTTTTTCTCTTTTTTCTTCTCTCCTATTCTCAAACAACTACAAAAACAACATCAACAACACCAACAAAAATTCATTAAATCATCACCATCATTAATTCTTCATTATCAAGACATGCATTGCTAAAAACACCAAATATTCGTTTTGCTCTAAAAACCCTTATTCCTTGCTTGTATGTAATAAGAAATTGACAAATTAAAATGGAAGGGAGGAGGAATTTGGTTACCTAAAGTTTGGATCCACTAAAATTAGCAATAATTCTCCTATAGAATCCTCAAATCCCAACTTTCAATCCCACTTTTTGTGCTAAATTTTTGTTGTTGGATTTTGCATGAATGGACAAAAGAATGGCTAAGTCTCCTTTATATACCAATTCATTTCATCTAGTCGTCACATACATCTCGAGACCCATCAAGAGCCCCCATTAAATCTAGCCAAACTTGTGTCTCTAATGTGTCAATTAAATAAGTCAATTTAGGGTTTTTTTCTGAAATTTTATACCACTTAGGCACATATTTGTTACTTAGCCAAATTTACCTACCATAGGCCCATTAGTTGGTCTCATTAGTCAGGCCTAATGTTTATTTGAAGTACACATACCATAATCATGCTAGGTACTTGTCTAACCGGCTACCCGATGTCGTCATGCATCACAAGGCACAACGAGTCCATTTGTATCATCACATATCCCAATTTAGGGTGATACCAGGCTTGAAACCTTAATTAAGCCCCAATACACCAGTCGAATTCGATTAACGTAACAATACAGCCGTCTTTCATACCTGATAATCACAATATATTATATCTTATATCATATAAATAATTTAAAACGTCGCAAAATTAAATTTTTTTTGATAAAACATATGATGTAGGAAAACTGGCATAACCTCGCTTGTAAAACCATATCCCAACCCTGTTTATTAAAAAAATTAATTAAGTACAATATATAAATATTAGGGAAACCAATCCACCGTATAGAATACTATAAACTCCAAATCTACTCCGTTCTTGAGTTGAAGCGCACGTTGACAACCTGAAATGTTAATTGGGGAATGAGAAATCCAAGTTGCTCATTAAGTGATGCTCTTAAACCAATCAACTATCATCTAATATCAATAAGTCAATGAATAGTCGTATGAATCCGAAAGATATCTATTCAGGTATTGAAATTGATAGAACAACACATAACAAAATGCGAGTCATTTGGTTTCATAGCTTATGTTTATATAAAGATGTAGTTGATCAATATGGGGTTGGTCGATTACCCATTCTAATAGAGTCCATTAGTCAATGTCACGGCATTAACAAGACTACTAGCATCTCATGTTATCCTAGTTCTGATCCTAAACAACCAAACGTTGATTTTATACACTAGTGATCCATCTCAACTTGGCGCATAGTGTGCTTTTCGCCAATCCCGTGGCCTATCGCGACACTAGCACGATAGTATGCAACTAAATTACCAATCATTAAGGTAATGAGTTGGAACCCAACTAAAGACAGTTCAGTCCATGTAGTGCTAGTGCGTAAAACAAGTCAAGAACCATATCAATGTACATACACACCTCCCATATCCCACCCCATAAACTAATTGAACTAAATATAACTAATTATGATGCATAATTGCTAAGAATACAAGTCCCACTTACCTGCGCCGAGCTTTCCTAACTTCATACAAACTTACATCACTCCCGGACTCCTCAACCATTTCCCCGTCAATCAAAAAAAACCTAAAATAAGTTTATCATCATCAATTTAATTCTAATATTCATTGGTTAACACTCCAAAAATGGTCCCACTTGAATTCGAAACCAATTTGTCAATTTTTAGGTGTACCTGACCATTTCTTGTTTTTCGAGGTAAAAACCCCGGAATAAACTCCTAAATGTATCTCAAATTCTTCATTTTTCATTGAAATTCAACAATTTTTATTTATTTGGTCAAAATATATTTTTTAGGATTTTTCTTTATTTCCTAGTTGTACATAAACTCACCATCTCTATTAAGAGTATTAATCATAATACAGGCGCAAGTAAATTTCATTTCCCCTTGCCATTCATAGATCTGATGTTTAAGCATCTGGTAAGGAAATCCCACTACTATTATTTAGATGGGTATTTAGGGTTTCATTAGATTCTGGTCCTACTAGAAGATCAGAAGAATACCACCTTCACCTGTCCTTTTGGAACATTATCTTACAAACCCATGTCATTTGGTCTATGCAAGGCACTCGCAACATTCTAGCGGTGAATGGTAAGCATTTTCTTTGATTTTGTCGAGAGCTTCATTAAATTCTTCATGGATGATTTAAGCATTTATGGAGATTCTTTTGACCCTTGTCTTGACAATTTGAACAAAGTGTTGTCTCGATGCATTGAAAAGAACTTCGTTATAAATTACGAGAAATGTCATTTTATGGTAGACCAATGAATCATTTTAGGTCATATTGTTTCATCTAGATGTCTGGAAGTTGATCTAGCAAAAGCGAATTTCATTCGTACCATGTCCTATCCCTCCACTATGAGAGTGATAGGTGTATTTCTAGGACATGCAGGCTTCTATAGGTAGTTTATCAAATATT
The DNA here is from genome assembly GCA_039657325.1 of Stephania cephalantha. Taxonomy (NCBI): domain Eukaryota; kingdom Viridiplantae; phylum Streptophyta; class Magnoliopsida; order Ranunculales; family Menispermaceae; genus Stephania; species Stephania cephalantha. The sequence continues at coordinate 34,000,482 of CM077570.1, read as the reverse complement.
TTCCTAATATAGCCCAACCTATGTGTCGATTACTTCAGAAAGATGTTCCATTTTTCTTTGATGATGAATGTAAAAATTATATGACAACATTAAGGACTGCACTCATCTCAACCCCAATCTTTAAAGCGCCTAATTGGTCACTTCCTTTTGAGATTATGTTTGACGCGAGTAATTATACTGTGGGATCCTTGTTAGGACAAAAAGTAGGAAATGAATCTTATGTGATTTATTATGCATCTAGACCTTTAGATGATGCTTAAATGAGTTACACCACAATTGAGAATGAACTCCTTGCACTTGTCTTTGCACTCGAAAAGTTCAAGCATTATCTTATGGGTACCAAAGTCATTGTCTATTCAGACCATGCAACTTTGTGTTACCTTATTTCTAAAAAAGAGTCTATGCCTAGATAAATAAGATTAATAATCTTACCTCAAGAGTTCGATCTTACAATCAAAGACATGAAAGGTGCCAAGAATCTATGCTTGTATTAAGTCTGTTATAGTCAACATTAACTCACCATCTGTTTTAGACACGGGAAGTAGTAACTCTCTTTAGGCATTGGTTTGAACGGTTACTCCAGTCTTTTTAGATACGACTTACACTGGACTAACCCACTTGCTATATGGAATGGGATAAATCATCCCTACATCAAGAAGTTTCAAAATCTCCTTCTTGACTACTTCCATCATAAGCGGGTTTAATCGCCTTTGAGCTTGCCTCGAGGGTTTGCAGTCATCCTCCAGATGTATTCTATGTGTGCATATGGAAGGGTACAATCCCTTGATATCAACTAGTGTCAACCCTATCGCTTCCTTGTAGTCTCGTAGGATGCGTACTAGTCTTTCCTCTTCCAGTTTTAAGAGTTTTCTTGAAATGATTATTGGAAGTGATTCATTCTCCTCTAAGCAGGCATACTTTAAGTAATCAGGAAGCTTTTCCAAATCAAGCTTTGGGGGTTTGTCAAGCGAGGGTTCACGCTTCGGACTAGAGTAGAATAAATCCATAAGGACAAGAAGTTCAGACCAGAGTTCATAAGGCTCTAACTCCTTAACGGCATCTTTGAAATCTTTGTCAAGTGAATAGATGTGCTCTAAATCATCAGAAGTCACTCCTTGACAGACGAGTGAGCTCAATGTATCTCCGGTAGGAGAGCAAAATTCTTTAAGAATCAACTAACGCATTTGTTAACTGGTTAAATAGGAAAAGTTTTTGCTAGGTACGAGTTCATTTCTTTAGGATTTGAGAAATAGGTTGATTTCTCAAAAACCTAAATTGATAATGAAAAGAATCAACTAACGTATCAAAATGTGAATGTTTTTTTCTAAGTATGTACATTTGAATGATGTTTCGAGTAAACAATATGAAAATGAGTGAGAGGTTGCAGGATGTGCCTTGTTGGATACTATTGTTTATGTTTGGGATTAGACATCGTGAGCCCGTATGTGGCTTTAGTAATTGCCAGTATGCTTCACAAATTTGGAGAGGCACGAAATTCTACTCTAGTATCTATTTTTCTAATTAGATTTTTAGGTCACTAAATGTCCTAATTATAGTTAACAAAGCAAAAAAGAAAACTTTTCGTAAAATTCTATTTTTTCAAGATTGACAAGAACTATGATATAATTCCTTGACTAGATCATTGAGTATAAGATTAAAGACAAGGTATATCTCATAACCTATTCATGTATTATTCTTGACAATTTTGGAAGAAAGAGGAATTTATCTCGAAAGATTTAGCTTGCTAGAATTATTTTCTCTATTTCTTTGAATCAAACAATTTTTTTCCGAACTTAAATTTTAATAACGAGATATTTTCATTTGTAGGGAAGATTTGGAAAACCTAGATTTTTTAAATTTGTATTAAACTCTTATTACTAGATATTAATTATATGTTAGACTACGAATAAAAGTTTAACGACCAGTGAAATATAAATTTTCAAAGCAATTTCATGTTCAGTGTTATTTTGCTTAGTGTTTGTTATATATAATATTTTATGTGTGAAATTAAATTTAAATGGTTTGATTTATGATTGTATCACTTTTTGAGACTATCACAAAGGTTAGGCTTGAACTTCATACAATTCAGAGTTGATTTTCACGGGTTATAGGCAACCAAAAATCAAGGTGTCCTCAACTTTTATGCAACGACTACTGTAGGATCAAATAGAAATATATGGTTTTGAAAGGTCAACACAAAGTATTTTCTCAATTTTCTTTTGAGTCGTTGTTCAAAGTAGTGGAATACTCATGTAAAGCTTGAATTGGAACTTTGGTTTAACTCGCGTACTGGGTAGTGTAACAAGATCAATATTTGATTTTAATTCAAGTTAAGGGCTTAAAATTGGCTTACCAGGTGTTTATTAGTTTAATATGGGGTATAGGGAGTTAATTGGACTAAATTTAATGGGTTAGATTGTAGACTATGGATAGGGGAGGGTACACATATATCATAGGAGAAACTCTATTGCCATGATTAGGGTTTATAGGCATGAGAACTAGAAAGATGATCCTCACTCTGTCTCAATGAGATCGAGATATTTTACATCACAACTATTGGATGCATGATCACCTTGTGCCTTGACAAGACTATCCTAGCCTAGGTCATCCACCTAGGACACACATACATACAAGTGATTGCCACTCATACCATCTCGTACATAATTACATATATAAGATAAGTGATTATTTATACTTATATAGGGTTAGTTTAGTAGTATATTTAGTATCAATATCACTAAATAAGCTCTAATTCATGGTATTATTGGATTTTCAGGGAATTAATGTGTAAAGGAAGGAATTGAGAAAAAACAAGAAGAAACGAAGCAAAAACCCTCGAAAACATGGTTGGTGCCATGGCTACACATGTTCGCACTATGGGAACACAAAGAACAGCGTGGGAAGGAAAAGCACTACTTGCGAAAGATTAGAAAGTGAAGAAAACCAAGTCTATAGATCAGGCGCAATGGCAGCGATGTGGTAGAAAGGGGATGGCGACAAGATGGTAGTGACATCGCCGAGGCACTAGGGAGTCAAGAGAAACACATGCAGTGGCAACGAAGTGGCGATACTGTGGCTTCAAACAAATGATGGCAGGTCATTAATGACAGCACCAAACACGCATAAAATAGAAAGTTAAAGTTTATTTCGAGTTAAATTGTAAAGTAGGGTTTTTATTGTTATTAGAGAGTATAAATAGGTATTACGACGTGGTAAACTCACCACATACCAACTATTAGCCACCATTATAGTAATTTAGCATAAAGTTTACTTTGAGTTTGAGTATGAAGGAGTTTGTGTGAAGAAAACATTGAAGACTTAAGGTTTGCAATTGAAGTTTAGTTTCATTGATTTATTCAAAGTAATATTTATATTCATCTCTGATTTTCAAAGATTTCCATTAAGAATTGTGATATGTGTGTTTCAATAAAATGTGAGTAGTTTATTTATCTTAGGGATCAATGGATCCTAAGGTATGAATGTTATGCTTTAAATATGATTAAAAAGTGAATATAAATGTGCAATGGTGAGAGTTTGTATTAATTCTGAACATAATGCTTTGGACATCTTCATCACATGTTTAATGAACTCAGACTTTAGAAGTTATCATGGCTATTGAAGCTTTTAATCCGGACATGAACGGTACAACCATAAAATATACAACATCAAGTGATAGTTGTTGATTAGGGAGGCACGGATAGTAAACTTGACTGGTTATGAATCCAAAGATTAGGGAATTAAAGCAATGTGAGGCTTATGTAATTTACACCGATAGGTGGAATTCTAGTTTGCACATTATAATTCTTTTCTTTCACGACAGTGGGTTGAAATGTATTTAAAGGAAATATGTCTATTCTAATTAGACATTGCACACAACACATTAAAATGTAAAAGTGATTACAAAGCATAGTATTAAATTATTTAGGTGAAGTTGTGAACTAAGATATCCTTAATATAAAAGTTCAAGTAAAGTTTAAATTTATTTGTTAGAGTAGCTTAGTTTAGTATAAAACTAATTAAAAAGTGATTCCTTAGTAATAGTTCAAAGCTAAATAGGTAAACCACTAGTGAAAAACCTTTCCCTAAGTGTGTATCAATGATCAACGTAAGTTGATTGCACTATTACTACAAGGGAGCTGTTATACTTGCAGCACGCACATCAAGTTTTGGTGCCGTTGTCGGGGATAGGTAGCCATTAGTTTTACTTAGTTAATTTGGATATTTGCCAAGTTCATTTTCAAGTACTTTAATTTTCAGTTCATAAAAAAATAAAAAAATGGTTAAGTTTCAAGTTTGACTTTTTACACTTGATGTTTTTGTGTTTTATTTTCAAGAATAATTAGTGCATGCGTAGTAAGGGAGAGAAGGACCTAGTGCCTTACGATCCAGAGATTGAAAGAACGAAGAAAGGAAAAAAAAGAGTCAAGATGGCTGATGAGCAAGCTAGAAACTAATAATAGGGCTGCGATAATAACCAACCCTCGGGTGATCTGGTAGTGTGGGATTGTGTGCAACGACATAGAAGCCTTCGTGATTAATTCAAGCTAGAATTTCAGGACACTTATTACTAAGTGATGAGGCTTCCAGCCAACACCATCGAGCTTGAACTGAGACCGTCTCTGACAAACATGATGTGAAATAATCTATTCAACGAGCTATCCAATGAAGATCCGGTAGCGCATGTTGAGACTTTCTTGGATTAGTGCCACAATGTCCATGTCATCAGAGTTACAAAGGAAGTGAACAGGATGCAACTTTTCCCATTCTCATTGGGTGGAAGAGCCAAATCTTAGTTCCAAGGGCTGCATGCAGGAAGGTAGAAATCAATGAAATATTTCTTGATAAGTTTTTTCCCTCATAGAAGGTCAGCGAAAGGAAAATTTAGATTAATCAGTTCCTGCAATAAGACACCGAGTCTCTTGGTGAGGCTTGGCAAAGATTCAAAGAGATGCTGAGGAGATGTCAAAGGCACGGATATGTGAAATGCGCATAACTCCAAATTTTCTATTATGAATTGAACCAGAATATGAGAATGATAGTAGATGCAGCATCAGGTGGCTCTCTACTTACAAAGGATGAGGATGGAGCATTGGATCTCCTTGATCCCATGTCTCAAATTTCTACTGCAGGTACTCGTTTTACAAAATTGATTCGAAATCTGCAATTATGGCACAACTATTAAATCTGAGCGGTCAAATGGCGAAACTTCAGATAGGGCACCAAAGTCTACAGTAGCACAACAAAGTATTAATCACCAAGGCATGGTGGTTAACGAAATGGACATACAACAGGGAATGGAATCTGAGGACATTAACTTCATGAACAACTTAGGCTATGAGAATAACTTAAAGCCGAGAGGAATGTCTCCTCAAAGACTTTATCAAGGATACAACAACAATAACAAATCGAACTTCCTGTATGGAAATCCTGATAATACACTGAATTTACCTCAAGGGTTCGTGCAACGAGTCCAACATTGGAAGTTGGGCAGAGCATAGAGATGACTTCTTTAAAGTCAATTGAGAAGTATTTGCAAGCCTTGGAAGTGAACTAATGCCATGAGAAAGAAATGGAAGGAGTGAAGCAAGCCTTGAAGAGGATGGATAATGAGCAATCACAATCCTTCAAGAACTTAGAAAGACAAATTGATCAACTTCCTATAGCCATGAACTCAAGGAAATAAGAACAATTCCTTAGCAACACTGTAATCAACTCCAAGGAGAACGTGAGTGTTATTCACATTATTTTCACTTCAGCAACAAATGAGGGAAGAGAAGACCAAGTGAGCATAAGCTGGAGAAGGTCAATACAATGAAAATCAAGAAGCCAAAAAATTTAGAAGAAGTGCAAAATGTTAAGGTTTAGAAAAAGACGCCATGGTACGTAGACTATGGTAACTACTTGGCATGTGGAATGTTTCCTCCAGATTTAACTAATGCAACAAAAAAGAAATTCCTAAATGATGTGAAGGCATACTTTCGGGATGAGCCATATCTATTTAAGAGATGTTATGATGGATTAATTCGGCGATATGTAGTAGAAGAGGAATTTGCAGGCATTCTGGGAGGATGTCATTCATCACCATATGGAGGACACTTTGGATAAAAAAAAAATAGCACCTAAAGTGTTACAATGCGAATTCTACAGGCCTAACCTATTTAAGGATTCATATATTTTTGTGAAAACTTGCGATGAATGCCGACGAACAAAAATTATTTCTAGAAGGAAAGAGTTTCTACAAATCACCTTTCAAGAAGATGAGCTCTTTGATGTTTGGGGAATAGATTTTACGAGACCATTCCCTACTTTAAATGGGAAACAATATATATTGTTAGCAGTGGATTATGTATCCAAATGGGTAGAAGTCATGGCAATCACAACCAGTGACGCAAAAGTTGCCATAAGGTTTATAAAGAAAAATGTCTTCTATCGATTCAACATGTTAAAGAAATATGGATTTAAGCACAATACCTCACTTGCTTATCATCCTCAAACAAAAGGGCAAGCTGAAGACTGTAATAGATAAATGAAAGATATCATGGAAAAAACTATAAACACTAATGGAAAGGACTTGGCCTTCAACCTTGAAGAAGCATTGTGGGCATAAAGGACAGCCTTTAAAACAACTATTGGCACGTCTTCGTATTGGTTGGTCTATGGAAAGCATGTCACTTACCGGTAGAGATAGAGCATAAAGCATACTTGGTAATTAAAAAGCACAACATGGATGCTCAAGCTGTAGGGAAGACTAGAATATTTCAACTGATGGAACTAGACGAGTTAAAATTAGACACATACGAAAATGCTAAGCTATACGAAAAGAAATCGAGACAACGTCACGACAAAATAATTGAATATCGATCCCTTGAGCCAGGACAACTAGTATTGTTATTCAATTCAATAATGAAGTTCTTTCCGGGCCAAATTGAGATCAAAGTGGTCAGGACCATTGAAGGTAGTTGCTATTTGGCCTTATCTTGCGGTAGAGTTAATAACCAACAACGTTAAGACATTTAAAGTAAACGCTCAAAGAGTTAAATACTTTTACGGAACGAAAGTGAGGCAAGATGTGCTTGATGCTTTCAAGAAACAAAGAGTCAATGGCTTGAAGAAAAAAAGAAGGGGCAGAAACAATGGAAGGCAAAGCAAATGACCATAAACTCACCATGCACGCCAACGACCACTATCGGGCATTCACATTATTGTACATCCCAAGCGTGTCACCCTCGACCCTGCGAGTCACTATGCGCCTATAAATTTCTAATTATATTCAATATAAATATATATAGACATATGTCTATGAATATTTGTACATACACTATATATATACGCCTATATTTTCGCATTTATCATTTCTTCATGTGTGCCAACGAGTACACTCAAGCGTGCACGCTTCCCCAAGACTCGTGTGTGTCACCCTTGACTTACACACGCTATTAGGCATTCTATAATTCATCAAGATTATTGTCCAATTTATCCAATTAATTCTAATAAATATTAATACACGCCATACAAATGCCTAAACATCACGCATATCTATGCACATGTTATTCGAGACAAGTTGGCTTAACCACGAGTCTAACTCGGTTTAATTAGAATTTAGATTTACACACATCATCTGCTTAAGGTAACAGGTCATTACACCCAACATCACAAAATGAAACAGTAATATAATGTATACAAAACAACTACAATTCTGTTGGATATGGCTCTCTAGAATCAAATGTAGTTTCCAAGCTTAACCTGTGACGGCCCCTTATTGTAAACAGGGCACCGTCCAGCCTCATCTCGTAATCAAGCCTTAATCCAACCACATAAGACTTAATTACATATTAGTCAGTCTTTCATCCCTGTATTCTTCACTACACATGTTCAGATATTATTAGATTTCATAGTTAATTAAAACTTTTTGTTATTTTAATGTTATTACAAATTTTAAAGATTATGTGGAAACTTTTATTATTTAAAAATCCTAGGTGTGGAAAACCAGGAAAAATACAACATCTCATGCATGTATATATCATAAATGTGACAACACAATATGATATATGAGTCTCAAAAATGGGGAACTATGCACTCAACCCACTATACAACCCTAAAATGTACGGTAAAGATATAAACAGTAATAATACAGCAAAAGTCGAGTCATACAAAAATGAGATAGGAGAATTGCAGAAATGCTCAGAGAAAGTCGTCGATCTTCTCCTTCCACGGTTTGCTATTGGTCGACGGACCTACACCCACTGTCACAAATTAGACGGTGAGTATATTGATACTTAAGTAATAACTGGAGAGTTCTATGCCACATTTCAAAAATATAAGAATGATATTTAAAAGCATAAAGTAGCGAAAAGAATAGTTGAATCAAGTAATGCAAGTAAATACCACAGTTAAAAATATATAGACTGACACATGCTAAGTCGAGATGATCTACGTCCGGTCGGCGGTGAGAACTATCACCTAACCTTTCCCACTACTATATGAAGATGCACTCAACATATTCCATACAAATAGCGCAGTTGCGCTATACGCGAATACATCATCTATCTAATTCTTGCCGACCACCCCAAGTCCCATATCTCGTGTGCCGCGCAAGTGTAGTGGTGAGTGCCGGAACCTCGGTAGACCCATGTCCCCGTGAACCGCGCATCTCTCGTGCAATGGACACTAAATAATCCCTACTTTAGTTTTCAAAGATTAATAGTTCCAATTCTCTAGGATTTCTAAACTAGTTAGGCTACAAAGCCCAAAGAAATAGAATACAAGTCTAATCAAATCCAACTTAGCCTAATAGCATGCTTTTCATCAACTATCTATCAAGAATAGCATCAAGAGTAGAAATTGGAATCAATGAAACATTTTGCAAGGCATCATGTCAACAATACTCAAACATGAATAGAAACAATAACAACATGATGTGAGATTACGAGTAACAATGTCTACAAATAGACCATAAAATGAAATGAGTCAATGAAATGAAATATAGAATTCTCACAGCTCTACTTACAACTCACAACGCTTATCCTAGCCTATCCGGCCTCCCGACACTCCAAAATGTGTCCCCGAACTCTTGAGACCTCCCGTTAATTCCCTGAAGTTGTTTGATAAGTTTTAGAGTGAGTTTGGACGGCTACTTAAAGTTTTAAACCCTTTTATAGTGTTTAAACCATTTTTGAAAATTGTAGATTTTGGTACTGTCTAGGAAATTTGAGCGCTAATTCGGATATTAGCGAGCTAATTCCTAACTTTAGCGCGCTACCTTAAATCTCTAGCGCGCTAATTAATATTAGCGTTGCGTGCGGCAGAACCCAGAATTTTGAGTTTCGAATTGTGGGTTTTTGCTACACGTAGACCTTATTAATGCATACAAACTACAAGAGGTCCCTAACATCAAATCCAACACAAAAAAGCAACAACAACATCAAATTCCATGAATTCATCAACTTAATGGAATGGAGAAGTTTCCTAACTTGAAAAACTTCTTCTTCTTCACCAAAGCTTCAATGAATCTCTTCTCCTCCACCAAGTTACTCTAGATATCTCTTTTATTTTTCTCCTCTTTCTTGCCAACGATTGTTATGAAGATAAGAAATGAGAAATTGTTGACTTATAAGGTTCATTTGACTATATAGATATGTTTAAACATTAGCCCTTGATCATGTTTGCACACGTATCTCGAGGCTCAACTAATGGACCACCTTGATACACTTATCCTTCAAGTCATGATTGAATGACTCCAATAGTTGACTCACTTGACCTCTTGATTTGGCAATACGTGTCTCGATGCACATCATGTTATTATTGTTTTTCTTTTACTACTTTAGGCACTATATAGTTACAACTAATTTGACCACATTAAAGCCACTTATAAATTCATATTAGTTCACATTAAATTTACCACATAAGCCGCTACCTAGGTCCAACGTCGACACGTAACTCGAGGTACATCCCCGCTCATCTCGATACCTATATACCCATATAAATTGACTTAATAGTTTACATATATACAATACACTAGGCATACATCACAATAAATGTATAATATACCTCAGCCCTTACCTCGGTCAATGGACATATCATGGTGTGGGTCCTACAGTATGGGTCGTTGATCCTGTTTAAGGAATTAAACACAGTTAGAGATTTTGGGCTGTTACATAGCCTTCCCTCGACTCGTCATAGGATTTGCACTCATCATCCATGCAAAAAAATTGATGACAATTAATTTAATAAGTAAAGCCAAAGAAGAAACGCAATTCGCATTCAATAATAAGAGATAAATATAGCGGCTACAAATCATGCAAGACTAGAGCAAAATAAATAAAAGAGATTGAATAGCATGAGGATAAGTCGTTCTAAAACAAGTATGTTAGATGCGAGTCTGGTGTATATTTGTCGAATACAGGGAAAAACATAATAAAACCGAGGAGAATCTGGCAATGAGGTGACTCCCACCATCGCACCAAGGTTTATGAGGACTCCGTTAGTTATGAATTTTATCACTCCCGCCGAATTACCTCTAAGGAGGGGAATTTGTATCGGAGGCAAGACATCGCAATCATGCACTCTCAAATCATCGACTCACAGAAAAAAATCTCACGTAAAGTCTAAAAGATGACCAACATTGTTGGTAAACTCGGGCTACCGTCGACGAGAGTGCCGAAAATGGTCATACTGTTCCCTCGACTATACATTGACACACGCAGGAGTGGAATAGTCAAACAAGCACCAACTGGTATTTAAACAACATTATAATTGAATTTAAGGATATAAAAATATCAAGTGTTTTTCTGGTGGAGATTACTGACCAAAATACAATAAAAACCCGATCCTATCCAATTGTTCGTACCGTGGAATACCTGTCCTTCGGTACCCGAAGCTTCCCTAAGCCTTGAGAATCCTACATACCAATGTTAAATAATTTATGGTCACATTAATTGATTTTATAATGTGAGAACGAAAATTAGAATTTTAATCTAATTTTTAGTTGTGACACTTTTTTCAGGTTACATCGTGGTGCCAACTAACAAAAAAAAGTCACAAAACCCAATTTTATGTCTTTTTCCAATTTCTCATATATTCTATGATTTTTTTTATTTTTTTCTAAAATTTTATTTATTTTTATAAAATCCTTTTACAATTTTTTTTTTTATTTTGTATTTAATTTTTAATATAATTAGTTCTAAAATATTTAATGGGGGCTAGGCCCACCTGAATGCACAATAAATTTTCGTATTTTACTATTAATTTGTAGTAGCGCTAAATGGGATATCGTCTGCAAAGGGATTTTTCAAATCTTTTATGAATTTAATCTATCATAAAGTTTTATCAGATTTAATTTGTTTTAATTTAATTATTTTAATTAAACGGAAAAATAAACACTAAACAATATAAAAATTAAACTAAATGATTAATTAAAATAACTAAACATTAAACAACTTAAACTAAATAAACAACTTAATATACTCAAAATAATATATAAATAATTGATAAAGCAACTTAAATAAAATATCTAACAAACATCTAAACAAACCACCACTAAACATCATAATACACTCCGATTGCTTTCAAACACCGTAACATAACATAGATTTATAATATAGCAATAATTATTTTATATGGAATATTAGAATCATTAAATCCTAATTCATAATAAGTTGATAGTCTTTAGCCTGCCACCAATTATCGTAAAATTAATGGAAATGCCACATTCATAACATTGTAAGTCGACCCCATTGGATAAAACGGAACATCGTAGAAATATGATAGCATTAAGTTCAATGAAGATAATGTCTAATCAAAGCCAATATTACCGAAGCCGCATAATAAACAACTTAGAACAAAATTACCTAAGACATCCACTCGAAAAATGCCTTATTGATTCATCCTAGTTACTACTATAATTGTTGTCAATAACTATAGACATAAAATTGAATACTCTATATTAAGGAACATATTGGCCACTATGCACTCAAAATAAAGAATTACAAGTTGTAATACGCAAGAACAACTTTTTTTATCCGTGATTGATGTGTATGGATCGATCTAAAGCATTAAGTACATGATTCCATAATTATAACTACATAACAATCCAAAGTATATTACATGTTTAGGGTTTGTTTAAATTAATAGACTACTCACACATGCTGGAATTAAACAATACTAATATGTAATTTAAAAACATAATTAAGTAAATAAAATCTTTAAATTAATGCTCCAATGTTGCTTCACATACAGAACTTAATAAAAGAGAAAAAAAAGTAAAGAATAGTTAAAGAGTAATTGGAGAGAGTTATTTTGTAGCTCTCTTGTCCTATATGTAGTTCCCCTAGGAATACCTCTCCTATATAAATACAAATTCTTCATATTAATCTTAAAAATGGTCACCGACCTCAGCAATTTGTCAGTGATTCCTCAAGTATACACAAATCGAAGTGCAAATCACTGAGTTTAACTCTTAGTGTTCCACCGATTAAGGTTTATGTTTATGTTTGGGATTAGACATCGTAAGCCTGTATGTGGCTTTAGTAATTGTCAGTATGCTTCATTAATTTGGAGAGGCACAAAATTCTACTCTAGTATCTATTGTTCTAATTAGATTTTTAGGTCACTAAATGTCCTAATTATAGTTAACAAAGCAAAAAAGAAAACTTTTCGTAAAATTCTATTTTTTCAAGATTGACAAGAACTATGACATAATTCCTTCACTAGATCATTGAGAATAAGATTAAAGACAAGGTATATCTCATAACCTATTCGTGTATTATTCTTGACAGTTTTGGAAGAAAGAGGAATTTATCTCGGAAGATTTAGCTTGCTAGAATTATTTTCTCTATTTCTTTGAATCAAGCAATTTTTTTTCGAACTTAAATTTTAATAACGAGATATTTTCATTTGTAGGGAAGATTTTGAAAACCTAGATTTTTTAAATTTGTATTAAACTCTTATTACTAGATATTAATTATATGTTAGACTACGAATAAAAGTTTAACGACCAGTGAAATATAATTTTTCAAAGCAATTTCATGTTCAGTGTTATTTTGCTTAGTGTTTGTTATGTATAATATTTTATGTGTGAAATTAAATTTAAATGGTTTGATTTATGATTGTATCACTTTTTGAGACTATCACAAAGGTTAGGCTTGAATTTCATACAATTCAGAGTTGATTTTCACGGGTTATAGGCAACCAAAAATCAAGGTGTCCACAACTTTTATGCAACGACTAATGTAGGATCAAATAGAAATATCTAGTTTTGAAAGGTCAACACAAAGTGTTTTCTCAATTTTCCTTTGAGTCGTTGTTCAAAGTAGTGGAATACTCATGTAAAGTTTGAATTGGAACTTTGGTTTAACTCGCATACTGGGTAGTGTAACAAGATCAATATTTGATTTTAATTCAAGTTAAGGGCTTAAAATTGGCTTACCAGGTGTTTATTAGTTTAATATGGGGCATAGGGAGTTAATTCGACTAAATTTAATGGGTTAGATTGTAGACTGTGGATAGGGGAGGGTACACATATATCAGAAGAGACTCTACTGCCATGATTACGGTTTATAGGCATGAGAACTAAAAAGATGATCCTCACTCTGTCTCAATGAGATCGAGATATTTTACATCACAACTATTGGATGCATGATCGCCTTGTGCCTTGACAAGACTATCCTAGCCTAGGTCATCCACCTAGGACACACATACATACAAGTGATTGCCACTCATACCATCTCGTACATAATTACATATATAAGATAAGTGATTATTTATACTTATATAATGTTAATTTACTAGTATATTTAGTATCAATGTCACTAAATAAGCTTTAATTCATGGTACTATTGGATTTTCAGGGAATTAATGTGTAAATGAAGGAATTGAGAAAAAACAAGAAGAAACGAAGCAAAAACCCTCGAAAACATGGTTGGTGCCATGGCTACACATGTTAGCACTGTGGGAACACAAAGAACAGCGTGGGAAGGAAAAACATACTTGCGAGAGATTAGAAAGTGAAGAAAACCAAGTCTATAGATCAGGCGCAATGGCAGCGATGTGGTAGAAAGGGGATGGCGATAAGATGGTAGTGACATCGCCGAGGCACTAGGGAGTCAAGAGAAACACATGCAGTGGCAACGAAGTGGCGATACTGTGGCTTCAAAGAAATGATGGCAGGTCATTAATGACAGCACCAAACACGCATAAAATAGAAAGTTAGAGTTTATTTCGAGTTAAATTGTAAAGTAGGGTTTTTATTGTTATTAGAGAGTATAAATAGGTATTACGACGTGGTAAAATCACCACATACCAACTATTAGCCACCATTATAGTAATTTAGCATAAAGTTTACTTTGAGTTTTAGTATGAAGGAGTTTGAGTGAAGAAAACATTGAAGACTTAAGGTTTGCAATTGAAGTTTAGTTTCATTGATTTATTCAAAGTAATATTTATATTCATCTATGATTTTCAATGATTTCCATTATGAATTGTGATATATGTGTTTCAATAAAATGTGAGTAGTTTATTTATCTTAGGGATCAATGGATCCTAAGGTATGAATGTTATGCTTTAAATATGATTAAAAAGTGAATATAAATGTGCAATGGTGAGAATTTGTATTAATTCTGAGCATAATGCTTTGGACATCTTCATCACGTGTTTAATGAACTCAGACTTTAGAAGTTATCATGGATATTGAAGCTTTTAATCCGGACATGAACGGTAGAACCATAAAATACACAACATCAAGTGATAGTTGTTGATTAGGGAGGCACGGATAGTAAACTTGACTGGTTATGAATCCAAAGATTAGGGAATTAAAGCAATGTGGGGCTTATGTAATTTACACCGATAGGTGGACTTCTAGTTTGCACATTATAATTCTTTTCTTTCACGACAGTGGGTTGAAATGGATTTAAAGGAAATATGTCTATTCTAATTAGACATTGCACACAACACATTAAAATGTAAAAGTGATTACAAAGCATAGTATTAAATTATTTAGGTGAAGTTGTGAACTAAGATATCCTTAATATAAGAGTTCAAGTAAAGTTTAAATTTATTTGTTAGAGTAGCTTAGTTTAGTATAAAACTAATTAAAAAGTGATTCCTTAGTAATAGTTCAAAGCTAAATAGGTAAACCACTAGTGAAAAACCTTTCCCTAAGTGTGTATCAATGATCAACGTAAGTTGATTGCACTATTACTACAAGGGAGCTATTATACTTGCAGCACGCACATCAAGTTTTGGTGCCGTTGTCGGGGATAGGTAGCCATTAGTTTTACTTAGTTAATTTGGATATTTGCCAAGTTCATTTTCAAGTACTTTAATTTTCAGTTCATAAAAAAATAAAAAAATGGTTAAGTTTAAAGTTTGACTTTCTACACTTGATGTTTTTGTGTTTTATTTTCAAGAATAATTAGTGCATGCGTAGTAAGGGAGAGAAGAACCTTGTGCCTTACGATCCAGAGATTGAAAGAACAAAGAAAGGAAAAAAAAAGGCAAGATGGCTGAGGAGCAAGCTAGAAACTAATAATAGGGCTGCGATAATAACCAACCCTCGGGTGATCTGGTAGTGTGGGATTGTGTGCATTGACATAGAAGCCTTCGTGATTAATTCAAGCTAGAATTTCAGGACACTTATTGCTAAGTGATGAGGCTTCCAGCCAACACCATCGAGCTTGAACTGAGACCGTCTCTGACAAACATGATGTGAAATAAGCTATTCAACGAGCTATCCAACGAAGATCCAGTAGCGCATGTTGAGACTTTCTTAGACTAGTGCGACACTGTCCATGTCATCGGAGTTACAAAGGAAGTGAACATGATGCAACTTTTCCCATTCTCATTGGGTGGAAGAGCGAAATCTAAGTTCCAAGGGCTGCATGCAGGAAGGTAGAAATCAATGAAATATTTCTTGATAAGTTTTTTCCCTCAGAGAAGGTCAGCGAAAGGAAAATTTAGATTAATCAGTTCCTGCAATAAGACACCGAGTCTCTTAGTGAGGCTTGGCAAAGATTCAAAGAGATGCTGAGGAGATGTCCAAGGCACGGATATGTGAAATGCGCATAACTCCAAATTCTCTATTATGAATTGAACCAGAATATGAGAATGATAGTAGATGCTGCATCAGGTGGCTCTCTACTTACAAAAGATGAGGATGGAGCATTGGATCTCCTTGATCTCATGTCTCAAATTTCTACCGCAGGTACTCGTTCTACAAAATTAATTCGCAATCTGCAATTATGACACAACTATTAAATCTGAGAGGTCAAATGGCGAAACTTCAGATAGGGCACCAAAGTCCACAAGTAGCACGACAAAGTATTAATCACCAAGGCATGGTTGTTAACGAAATGGACATACAACAGGGAATGGAATATGAGGACATTAACTTCATGAACAACTAAGGCTATTAGAATAACTTAAAGCCGAGAGGAATGTCTCCTCAAAGACTTTATCGAGGATACAACAACAACAACAAATCGAACTTCCTGTATGGAAATCCTGATAATACACCGAATTTACCTCAAGGGTTCATGCAACGAGTCCAACATTGGAAGTTGGGTAGAGCATAGAGATGACTTCTTTAAAGTCAATTGAGAAGTATTTGCAAGCCATGGAAGTGAACTAACGCCATGAGAAAGAAATGGAAGGAGTGAAGCAAGCCTTGAAGAGGATGGATAATAAGCAATCATAATCCTTCAAGAACTTAGAAAAACAAATTGATCAACTTCCTATAGCCTTAAACTCAAGGAAATAAGAACAATTCCTTAGCAACACTGTAACCAACTCCAAGGAGAATGTGAGTGTTATTCACATTATTTGCACTTCAACAACAAATGAGGGAAGAGAAGACCAAGTGAGCATAAGCTGGAGAAGGTCAATACAATGAAAATCAAGAAGCCAGAGAATTCAGAAGAAGTGCAAAATGTTAAGGTTTAGAAAAAGTCGCCATGGTACGTAGACTATGTTAACTACTTGGCATGTGGAATGTTTCCTCCAGATTTAACTAATGCAGCAAGAAAGAAATTCCTAAATGATGTGAAGACATACTTTTGGGATGAGCCATATCTATTTAAGAGATGTCATGATGGATTAATTCGGAGATATGTAGTAGAAGAGGAATTTGCAGGCATTCTGGGAGGATGTCATTCATCACCATATGGAGGACACTTTGGCCCACAAAAAATAGCACCAAAAGTGTTACAATGCGAATTCTACAGGTCAAACCTATTTAAGGATTCATATATTTTTGTGAAAACTTGCGATAAATGCGGACGAACAAGAAATATTTCTAGAAGGAAATAGTTTCTACAAATCACCTTTCAAGAAGATGAGCTCTTTGATGTTTGGGGAATAGATTTTACGAGACCATTCCCTACTTTAAATGGGAAATAATATATACTGTTAGCAGTGGATTATGTATCCAAATGGGTAGAAGTCATGGCAATCACAACCAGTGACGGAAAAGTTGCCATAAAGTTTATAAAGAAAAATGTCTTCTATCGATTCAACATGTTAAAGAAATATGGATTTAGGCACAATACCTCACTTGCTTATCATCCTAAAACAAAAGGGCAAGCTGAAGAATGTAATAGATAAATGAAAGAGATCATGGAAAAAACTATAAACACTAATGGAAAGGACTTGGCCTTCAACCTTGAAGAAGCATTAGCCTTTAAAACAACTATTGGCACGTCTTCGTATTGGTTGGTCTATGGAAAGCACGTCACTTACCGGTAGAGATAGAACATAAAGCATACTTGGTAATTAAAAAGCACAACATGGATGCTCAAGCTGTAGGGAAGATTAGAATATTTCAACTGATGGAACTAGACAAGTTTAAATTAGACGCATACGAAAATGTTAAGCTATACGAAAAGAAATCGAGACAACGTCACGACAAAAGAATTGAATATCGATCCCTTGAGCCAGGACAACTAGTATTGTTATTCAATTCAATAATGAAGTTCTTTCCGGGCCAAATTGAGATCAAAGTGGTCAGGACCATTGAAGGTAGTTGCTATTTGGCCTTATACTGCGGTAGAGTTAATTACCAACAACGTTAAGACATTTAAAGTAAACGCTCAAAGAGTTAAGTACTTTTATGGAACGAAAGTGAGGCAAGATGTGCTTGATGCTTTCAAGAAACAAAGAGTCAATGGCTTGAAGAAAAAAAGAAGGGGCAGAAACAATGGAAGCCAAAGCAAATGACCGTAAACTCACCATGCGCGCCAACGACCACTATCGGGCATTCACATTATTGTACATCCCAAGCGTGTCACCCTCGACCCTGCGAGTCACTATGCGCCCATAAATTTCTAATTATTTTCAATATAAATATATATAGACATATGTCTATGTATATTTGTACATAAACTATATATATACGCCTATATTTTCGCATTTATCATTTCTTCATGCGTGCCAACGAGTACACTCAGGCGTGCACACTTCCCCAAGACTCGTGTGTGTCACCCTTGACTTACACACGCTATTAGGCATTCTATAATTCATCAAAATTATTGGCCAATTTATCCAATTAATTCTAATAAATATTAATACAAGCCATACAAATGCCTAAACATCACGCATATCTATGCACATGTTATTCGAGACAAAAGTCAAAACTTAACCACGAGTCTAACTCGGTTTAATTAGAATTTAGATTTACACTAATCATCTGCTTAAGGTAACAGGTCATTACAGCCAACATCACAAAATGAAACAGTAAAATAATATATACAAAACAACTACAATTCTGTTGGATAGGGCTCTCTAGAATCAAAGGTAGTTTCCAAGCTTAACCTGTGACGGCCCCTTATTGTAAACAGGGCACCGTCCAGCCTCATCTCGTAATCAAGCCTTAATCCAACCACATAAGACTTAATTACATATTAGTCAGTCTTTCGTCCATGTATTCTTCACTACACATGTTCAGATATTATTAGATTTCATAGTTAATTAAAACTTTTTGTTATTTTAATGTTATTACATATTTTCAAGATTATGTGGAAACTTTTATTATTTAAAAATCTAGGTGTGGAAAACCAGGAAAAACACAGCATCACATGCATGTATATATCATAAATGTAACAACACAATATGATATATGAGTCTAAAAAATGGGGAACTATGCACTCAACCCACTATACAACCCTAAAAGTTACGGTAAAGATATAAACAATAATAATACAGCAAAAGTCGAGTCATACAAAAATGAGATAGGAGAATTGCATAAATGCTCAGAGAAAGTCGTCGATCTTCTCCTTCCCCGGTCTGCTATTGCTCGACGAACCTACACCCACCGTCACAAATTAGACGGTGAGTATATTGATACTTAAGTAATAATTGGAGAGTTCTATGCCACATTTCCAAAATATAAGAATGATATTTGAAAGCATAAAGTAGCGAAAAGAATAGTTGAATCAAGTAATGCAAGTAAATACCACAGTTAAAAATGTATAGACTGACACAGGCTAAGTCGAGATGATCTACGTCCGGTCGGCGGTGAGACTTATCACCTAACCTTTCCCACTACTATATGAAGATGCACTCAACATATTTCATATAAATAGCGCAGTTGCGCTATACGCGAATACATCATCTATCTAATTCTTGCCGACCACCCCAAGTCCCATATCTCGTGTGCCGCGCAACTGTAGTGGTGAGTGCCGGAACCTCAGTAGACCCATGTCCCCGTGAACCGCGCATCTCTCATGCAATGGACACTAAATAATCCGTACTTTAGTTTTCAAAGATTAATAGTTCCAATTCTCTAGGATTTCTAAACTAGTTAGGCTACAAAACCCTAAGAAATAGAATACAAGTCTAATCAAATCCAACTTAGCCTAATTGCACGCTTTTCATCAACTATCTATGAAGAATAGCATCAAGAGTAGAAATTGGAATCAATGAAACATTTTGCAAGGCATCATGTCAACAATACTCAAACATGAATAGAAACAATAACAACATGATGTGAGATTACGAGTAGCAATGTCTACAAATAGACCATAAAATGAAATGAGTCAATGAAATGAAATATATAATTCTCACAGCTCTACTTACAACTCACACGCTTATCCTAGCCTATCCGGCCTCCCGACACTCCAAAATGTGTCCCCGAACTCTTGAGACCTCCTGGAATTGTTTGATAAGTTTTAGAGTGAGTTTGGACGGCTACTTAAAGTTTTAAACCCTTTTATAGTGTTTAAACCATTTTTGAAAATTGCTGATTTTGGTACTGTCTAGGAAATTTGAGAGCTAATTCTGATATTAGCGAGCTAATTCCTAACTTTAGCGCATACCTTAAATCTCTAGCACGCTAATTAATATTAGCGTTGTGTGCAGCAGAACCCAGAATTTTGTGTTTCGAATTGTGGGTTTTTGCTACACATAGACCTTATTAACGCCTTAGGGACCCTCATACAAACTACA
This sequence comes from Stephania cephalantha, assembly GCA_039657325.1. Classification (NCBI taxonomy): domain Eukaryota; kingdom Viridiplantae; phylum Streptophyta; class Magnoliopsida; order Ranunculales; family Menispermaceae; genus Stephania; species Stephania cephalantha. Next base: position 33,980,052 of record CM077570.1, on the reverse strand, counting down.
AGAGGTCCCTAACATCAAATCCAACACAAAACAGCAACAACAACATCAAATTCCATGAATTCATCAACTTAATGGAATGGAGAAGTTTCCTAACTTGAAGAACTTATTCTTCTTCACCAAAGCTTCAATGAATCTCTTCTCCTCTACCAAGTTACTCTAGAAATCTCTCTTCTTTCTCTCATCTTTCTTGCCAACGATTGTTATGAAGATATGAAATGAGAAATTGTTGACTTATAAGGTTCATTTATCTATATAGATATGTTTAAACATTAGCCCTTGGTCATGTTTGCACACGTATCTCGAGGCTCAACTAATGGACCACCTTGATACACTTGTCCTTCAAGTCATGATTGAATGACTCCAATAGTTGACTCACTTGACCTCTTGATTTGGTAATACGTGTCTCGATGCACATCATGTTATTATTGTTTTTCTTTTACTACTTTAGGCACTATATAGTTACAACTAATTTGACCACATTAAAGCCACTTATAAATTCATATTAGTTCACATTAAATTTACCACATAAGCCGCTACCTAGGTCCAACGTTGACACGTAACTCGAGGTACGTCCAAGCTCATCTAGATACCTATATACCCATATAAATTGACTTAATAGTTTACATATATACAATACACTAGGCATACATCACAACAAATGTAAAATATACCTCAGCCCTTGCCTCGGTCAATGGACATATCATGGTGTGGGTCCCACAGTGTGGGTCGTTGATCCTGTTTAAGGAATTAAACACAGTTAGAGATTTTGGGCTGTTACATAGCCTTCCCTCGACTCGTCATAGGATTTGCACTCATCATCCATGCAAAACAATTGATGACAATCAGTTTAATAAGTAAAGCCAAAGAAGAAACGCAATTCGCATTCAATAATAGGAGATAAATATAGCGGCTACAATCATGCAAGGTTAGAGCAAAATAAATAAAAGGGATTGAATACCATGAGGAGAAGTCGTTCTGATACAAGTATGTTAGATGCGAGTGTGGTGTATATTTGTTGAATACAGGGAAAAACATAATAAAACCGAGGAGAATCTGGCAATGAGGTGACTCCCACCATCGCACCAAGGTTTATGAGGACTCCGTTAGTTATGAATTTTATCACTCCCGCCGAATTACCTCTAAGGAGGGGAATTTGTATCGGAGGCAAGACATCGCAATCACGCACTCTCAAATCATCGACTCACAGAAAAAAATCTCACGTAAAGTCTAAAAGATGACCAACATTGTTGGTAAACCCGGGCTACCGTCTACGAGAGTGCCGAAAAGGGTCATACTGTTCCCTCGACTATACATTGACACACGCAGGAGTGGAATAGTCAAACAAGCACCAACTGGTATTTAAACAACATTATAATTGAATTTAAGGATATAAAAATACCAAGTGTTTTTCTGGTGGAGATTACTGACCAAAATACATTAAAAACACGATCCTATCCAATTGTTCATACCCTAGAATACCTGTCCTTCGGTACCCGAAGCTTCCCAAAGCCTTGAGAATCCTACATACCAATTTTAAATAATTTATGGTCACATTAATTGATTTTATAATGTGAGCACGAAAATTAGAATTTTAATCTAATTTTTAGTTGTGACACTTTTTTCAGGTTACATCGCGGTGCCAACTGACCAAAAAAAGTCACAAAACCCAATTTTATGTCTTTTTCCAATTTCTCATATATTCTATGATTTTTTTATTTTTTTCTAAAATTTTATTTATTTTTATATAATCCTTTTACAATTAATTTATTTATTTTGTATTTAATTTTTAAAATAATTAGTTTTTAAATATTTAATGGGGGCTAGGCCCACCTAAATGCACAATAAATTTTCGTATTTTACTATTAATTTGTAGTAGTGCTAAATGGGATATCGTCTGCAAAGGGATTTCTCAAATCTTTTATGAATTTAATCTATCATAAAGTTTTATCAGATTTAATTTGTTTTAATTTAATTATTTTAATTAAACGGAAAAATAAACACTAAACAATATAAAAATTAAACTAAATGATTAATTAAAATAACTAAACATTAAACAACTTAAACTAAATAAACAACTTAATATACTCAAAATAATAAATAAATAATTGATAAAGAAACTTAAATAAAATATCTAACAAACATCTAAACAAACCACCACTAAACATCATAATACACTCCGATTGTTTTCAAACACCGTAACATAACATCAATTTATAATATAGTAATAATTATTTTATATGGAATATTAGAATCATTAAATCCTAATTCATAATAAGTTGATAGTCTTTAACCTGCCACCAATTATCGTAAAATTAATGGAAATGCCACATTCATAACATTGTAAGTCGACCCCATTGAATAAAACGCAACATCGTAGAAATATGATAGCATTAAGTTCAATGAAGATAATGTCTAATCAAAGCCAATATTACTGAAGCCGCATAATAAACAACTTAGAACAAAATTACCTAAGACATCCATTCGAGAAATGCCTTATTGATTCATCCTAGTTACTACTATAATTGATGTCAATAACTATAGACATAAAATTGAATACTCTATATTAAGGAACATATTGGCCACTATGCACTCAAAATAAAGAATTACTAGTTGTAATACGCAAGAACAACTTTTTTTATCCGTGATTGATGTGTATGGATCGATCTAAAGCATTAAGTACATGATTCCATAATTATAACTACATAACAATCCAAAGTATATTACATGTTTAGGGTTTGTTTAAATTAATAGACTACTCACACATGCTAGAATTAAACAATACTAATATGTAATTTAAAGACATAATTAAGTAAATAAAACCTTTAAATTAATGCTCCAATGTTGCTTCACATACAGAACTTAATAAAAGAGAAAAAAAAAAGTAAAGAATAGTTAAAGAGTAATTGGAGAGAGTTATTTTGTAGCTCTCTTGTCCTATATATAGTTCCCCTAGGAATACCTCTCCTATATAAATACAAATTCTTCATATTAATCTTAAAAAATGGTCACCGGCCTCAGCAATTTGTCAGTGATTCCTCAAGTATACACAAATCGATGTGCAAATCACTGAGTTTAACTCTTAGTGTTCCACCGATTAAGGTGGTGATTTATAGTTCATTATGCAATTCGCTGTGGATTCGTTGCCCTTCTTCTGCTGCTGATTTATATGGCAATTCCTAGTATTATTCCAAATCATTGTGGATACGCTGGCGTATTTTATAGTTGACTGTTTTGCTTTTCTTTCTCCTTATTTTCCATTTCCTCATTTTCTTATTTAAAATCACAAATAAAAAAATAAGAGAATACCTAGTGTAATAACATCATTTATACCAAAAATCAACATAAATTACACTTTAAAATGTGTCTAATTATTGACTTGTCACTGAACTTGGCCCGGTTCGACCCAACAGGAACCACATAAATGTATATACAAAACTCCCATATCCCAATCCATAAACTAAGTGAACTAAATATAACTAGTTATGATGCATATTTGATAAGAATATGAGTCCCACTTGCCTGTGCCGAGCTTTCTTAACTTTATACAAACTTAAATTACTCCTAGAGTCCTCACCCTTTTCCTCGTCAATAAAAAAAACTTAAAATAAGTTGATCATAATTAATTTAAGTCTAATACTCATTGGTTAATACTGCAAAACAGGTCCCACTTAAATCCAGAAACAATTTGTTACTTTTTAGGTCAAACCGACCATTTCACCTTCTTCGAGGTAAAAACCTCAGTATAAAGTCCAACATGAATCTCGAAATCTTCATTTCTCATAGAAATTCATCAATTTCTATTTATTTTGTCAAAATAAATTTTCAAAGATTTTTCTTTATTTTTTGGATTTTTTATGAATTTCCAGCATTTTTCCCTTTTTTATTTGAAAATGGTTTGGACTAGAACTTAGCTGAACTGGGTTCGGCTCAACCGAGCTGAACCCGCCCAGCTTAGGGACCTAACCCTTTCTTTCTCATCGCCTCTCCTGTATCAAAATTGAAACATCTATTTTTTTTTAAATCACTCGGGTTTGGTTTAGCCCCAACCCTAAGGCACTCTAGGGATGGGAGATGGCTCCCATGGCATCTCCTTCCTCAGAAAAACAACAACCGCCAACAACATCAACAATTACCAATACAATAGCAACGAGGGCAACACCAATCAACAACAACGACAATAACAAAACTCACCTCCACCATCGTTGATCTCTCTCCCTCAATCGATTTCAATTTCATTGTCTCACTGTTGAAAACGAGTTGGGATTAGGCGATTTGGTTATTTTGAGAAAAAATTAAGTTTTCCTCAAGATTTGTAATCATATTTATCTGATAAACTTTCCAAACCCATCAATCATCCACTATTGAACGCCTTGACTCAAGCATAACACGTATCTCGAGGTGAATCTAATGTTTAATTTAATTTGATTTAAACTTTATAATTCATTTTGACATATTTATATATAAACTATATATAAATAGGCAAAACACATCATTTAGTTCTTGAACTTTAGAACTCTTATGTTTTTGGTCTCTGAACTTTTATTGTTGCACAATTGGTCCCTGAACTTTAAGAAGAGTTAACATTTGGTCCTTAAATGTCAAATCGTATTTACGTGGCAACCAAAAATGACACTTACCGATTCATTTGCCACGTGGACGATTTTTGTGTGAACCGATGGTTCAAATGTGAACCAAACTAAACCTAAAAAACTAAAACCATTTGTGATGGTAGACCTGTACAACCTTGCCCTTTATGCCATTGAAGATTTCAAGTACGACCTAGATTTTTTTGTCCTTGCAAACGGGGACCAATCGGGCGTTATACTTGGTGCGGAGGTCGGAGGAGAGAGGAGCGCTCATTATGACTCGACGCTTGCTTGATTGAGCCGTAAAGTGGGTTTTCCAGCTCATCCTTCGCGAGCTCGAAACCCTAGGGTTATACTTCATCTTTGATCCTCTAAGTGGGTATTTATATGGATGTGTTTTAGGGTTTTAGTTGAGATCAAGAGATTGTCTTGTTAGATATATATTGGGGTTTCTGTAAATGTGTACTTGATTTTGTTGGGCTTTTTTGGGTGACTTGAGGTTAGAATAACCCAATGAGGTTATCAAGTCATTATCTCTGTAAAATTTCTTTATCATTTGATTCAATCTTCAGTGCCCTCTTTAATTGAATGGTTTAATAGCTTTGCTTTTATTTTCTTTAAATCTGAAACTTGGATATTGAAGTATTTTCTTTTTAATAATAACTTCAAATGTCACAAGAATAACCTTGCTATGTATAATATTATATAACTGTGCAAGACTTGATCATTTACAAGGAAGTTAAAATGAGGTCATTCTTACAATGGCTTCTCCATTATTGAATGCATACACAAAACATTTTCTTGCAATGGAAAATCAATTGCAAGTTTTCTTTTAAAGGCAGATAAGTTACAAGGTGGTGGTCAAGATGAAGCTTTCAATGAATGGGACAAGAAATGTGAACAGAGGGATGAATGGATCACAAGAAAGAGAAAGAGAGTACAAACAAAAATTGGCCACGTGGCAAATGAACCAGCCACATGGCAAATAAATTGGCCGCCTGTCATTTTTATTTGCCACGTAAACAAAATTTGACATGTAGGGATCAAATGTTCAATATTCTTAAAGTTCAGGGACCAAATATGTAATAATAAAAGTTTAGAGACCAAAAGCATAAAAGCTCCAAAGTTCAAGGACCAAAAGATTTGTTTTATCATATAAATATATAGACAATCATGCATTTCACGCCTATAAATTGCTTGTGCGCGCCAACAACCATCCTCGTGTGTACACACTATTGAACGACCCATACGTGTCACCCTTGACCTTGCGTATCACTAAGCACCCACCAATTTATTTATTTATTTATTTATTTTAAATATATATATATATATAATGCCAATCCTCCCTACCTCTCTATTAATCCAAAATTTAACATTATTCCAACATTGCCTTTAAATGCTATTATCTTATTGGATGAAAACATATTTTAAAAAATACAATTAGGGGTATTTGTGTCAATTTGATTCAACTAAGCATACGTATCTTTAATTTAAAATAAAAATCGTTCCCACTTTTGGTTTAAACGAAAATTGTTAAGAGAGAGAGAGAGAGTCGTGGTTTAAAAAGCGAAAAAGTATGCACTTTTTAGGCGGTTTCTATAGATGTATCCATTAACCATTTTCTCAAACAAGATCGCAAGATCGTGCGATCTCTCAGCATTTACTTGATATCCTTCCCTCATTCCCTCATTCCCTCATTCATTACTCTCCCATCTCTCTTGACTTTTCACCGACGACTTATTTGATTCTTTCATTTTGTGCTTATATATTTGCGCGATCTATATATTCGTAGTAGAAGTGAAGCATGGATGTGAAATTGGAAGACTACAAGATAAAACTTTGTAAACTATTATTTTTTAGTTTTTGGGTTATGTTGAGACTAGAAAAGAATTTTTTTTTCAATACTGTAAAATTTTAGATTTGCAGGTTCTTCAAAGGTTATAGTCATGGAAGATGATCGATGTTTATGAAAAAAAATTTGGGTTACGTAATTGAGACTTAAAAAGGATTTTTTCCTATACTTTGTGTAATTCTTGATTTTGTAGGTTCTTCAAACTTTATATTCGGGAAGATGAAGTTCATAAAGCGAGTTCAAAGTCGGACATATTCAAAATCGAAAGAAATGATCGATTACTTTCTACTACTACCGAGCCGTCTAATATTTTCAGCTTGTGCGCATGCATTGATGCCACAAGCGCCCTCAATTGATGACGAAGTAGTGCGCCCAACTCTAAGTCCTTTTATCTCTGCCTCTATCATGATTTGGGAGTTTCTACCATTCTCCTTTGAAGAGGTTCTAGATGGTATGGACTGTTTTGTAGTTTAGTGGACTGGGACGTGATGATTTGGTTTTTTATTTTGGTTCTTCTTTTTTGGTTTAGGCTTTCATTCTGCTTGTGATGGACTATAATGGTGTCTCGGTCTGCTGGGACTTAGTCCCGTGGTGTAGGTCGGCCTACAGGGGATCAGTCCGTGTTTGAGTGGGAAGGTGTCACAGGGCTTTCTCTTTGCTATATGGGCGGGTGATTACATTGTTGATTTAAGTTGTGTGGACGGGGGCTTCTTCAGGGGTTGTTTCGATACGCAGCAAGCGGCTAACATGGGTGTGCAGGAGTATAGGACTTGGAAGAACCTTGATTTTATAATTTTTATTTGATCTCACCACAAGTGTAGTCGATGGGTTCTCTGTTTTGGTATGGGGTAAATGTATTATATCATATTCCTCATTCTTTTTGTAACTATCACTTTTGTAATTACAATTTTTGTGTATATCTATATCTTCTATACTATATATAATGTCAATCCTCCTTCTCATCATATTAAGCCTAAAATTTATTTATTTTCAAAATTGTCTTCTATTAGTTGGAATAATTAGCAAGAAAATAAAATTAAGGGTATTTACGTAAATCTCGATTTAACTAATTTTTTCTCTTTTCTAATTGGTTGGGACTTGGAAGTTTCAAAGTGAAAACTAAGGGTGTGTTTGATAGCTAAAAAAATTCTTCAATGAGAAAAACTTTTTTTTTAGCAAATCTTCTTAAGAAAATTTTATAAAGAAAATTTTCTCATAGTTGTTTGATTGCACGAGAAAGAATTTTCTTTTATGGTTCAATCCGTATGCGCATCTAAATCATCGTCGATGTCGGGCGGCTCGACGATGATGTTGGTGACGAAGCCGGAGACGAAGAGAGAAAGAAAAAATATATATCCGCGAAAGAGTAGCAGAGGCCAAGTTTGTTTGGGTGGAAGAAATGATTAGTTCGTGAGAGAGATGGAGAGATTTTCGATTTTCCACGCTGAAAGATGAGAAAATAAATGAGGAAAATAGGGGAATGTGGTTTTTTTTCTCGGTGCAGTTACAAAGCTATCAAACAATCGAAAAAACGGTTACACAAAAAAAGTAGACAATTTTCTATGATTTTTCTCATTTTCTTTTCTATCAAACACACCCTAAAAAAGATAAAATAACATGTGTGTGAGAGAGAGAAATAAACTTTTTATTTAGTTACCTTATTTGTTTGAGATTTCAAAATTGTACAAATTACTCTTAAATTATCTCCATCTAACTTTTGATTGTTCCCTCTTTATCATCCACGTGCATTGCACGTGCCATACACTAGTTTATATATATACAAATATATAAATATATATAGGCCTATATTCATACACTTATAATCTCGCCGTGCGTGCCACCGAGTATACTCAGGCGAGCACACTACCCTACGACTCAATTGCGTCACCCTTGACCCACATACAATATTAGGCACCCCATAATTTTCCAATTATAGGCTAATTAATTTGATTAATTCCAATACGTACTAATACACATCAAAGAAATGCCAAACATCACGCAATTCCATGCATACGCTATTCAAGACAAGTCGACCTTAACCACGAGCCAAACTTGCGTTAATTAGGCTTCAGATTAATGATAATCACTTGCATAAGATAACGGGTCAATACATTCTCCCCAATCTAAGACAATTTCATCCTCGAAATTAAAGGAAACATAGATGTTACTTGTAGTTTCGAAGAAAAATGAAAATTGCTCTTCCATTTATAACTCCCATCCCTAGGCTATCTCTTCTTTTTCTTGTCATAACTTTTTATTGTAATACGAACCTATAAAGCCCATTTCATAGATGAGACTTTTCAAAAGTACAATGAAATAGTCTTTTGAACTCTCCAACAATCTATGATGTTTAACTCCTCAATATTTTTATTTTCATTAAGTTGTAGTTATATATCACCTAGTCTGCGAAACTTTCTCTCTGTGTACTTCTTTCAATGCCTTTTTTTCATACTACTTGTATCTCCAATCCTTATCACGTACCCTCATGGAATGAAAAAATTGAGCATACAATACTTTAAATAATATTATTTTCGTAATCCATCATATTAACATCATCATTAAAGAACTCACACAGAGACGTCTATTCTTTCAGCAATTTAATATGATAAGACACAAGCTCAAATCATATTCTTTGAAACCGAGATCAGCAACTCAATCTTTTCGTCCACATGAAGAACAAATACCGAGATTGAGAATGGTCTTCAACTAATGTCAATAATTTATTCCACCACTAGAAGCAAGTCTTAAATATCTATCCAGGGAAATTCAAACACTGACCCATCTCACATTTCCCCATACAGATATCTTGCTCAATCCATCTAATGAATAATACATATTTTCAATGACAAGAATTTGCAGACTTGGTCAATCTATTAACTATAACTTCCATTCTTTTGTGCTGGCACTAAAATCTGATTAATTTTATTACATAATCTACAATTATGTCTTACTTTTACCATCAGGTATAGACAAAGATTTACTTAACCCTTCAAGTTCTTATTATCATGTCTCAACCTACTTAATAACTCTTACATCTCTTTATGCATTCAATAAAATAAATCATCGCCTCAGACAATCCATAATCTCATCGTATCCCCTAAAATGACATGGCATTGCCTAAAGAAACAGTATAAAAAGATCTATGAGATCATCGAAGTAATTCTTTCCTAAATACTTTCATGAACTATGATTTCAATTCAAGATATAATGCGTCTAGCACAATTTCATTAGATAGTCTAATTTGGATATTAAACTTTAATAGCCAAATCCTGGCATATCAAGTGGGTCTAATTAGGAGTCTTAATCACCATATCACCCAGTAAATCAAATATTTAGTTCAGCACCTGTCTGAACTTTAAAGAACAGACCTGTAATTATTAATTCCAACAACTCAGTTGATGACGTGTCGGCATAACTTCCTTTCATCATCATTAATACACATCTCTCTCAAGAGATAATATTGTGGAGTTCCTATTATAATTACACTTCGTGTCCTTCTCTCTATTCAAAATATTGATAATATCAACTACTTTGTTTGGGTGATTTCTCGAAGTGAATTTACTATATTCAAGAATTTAAGTTACTTATTTCACCTCTAATTTCACCTCTAATTTTATTCACTCTAATAAATATACTCTACAACTCTCAGAGCGTGAAGATCTCCAAAATACATTGTAGCAACTCTTTTGGTTTTCATACTTCTCATTTGTTTTCTAGTATTTCCAATAAGATTCTCTAACCTTAGAGATAACTAAAAGACTCTCCAAAAACCTTTTCTAATGGGTATATCTGTATTTCAAACCCTAGGATGAATGAATGAATATGTTCAATCTATCCAGTTTAATGGTTTCATATCTAAACTAGGCTCCACACCCATATATTATAATACCTAAGTCACAACTACAGAACTTATACATGCAATCCATTCCATTCCTTATTTGAAATATCTTATCAATTTATGCTCTACAAAGGATGCCTTAAATTTTTAGGTACTATTACCAAAACAATTATTTAACAATCGTTCTTCTCAAACTTCTTTAACTATATATAAGTATAAACTACAATCTTTTGCCTCGTTGGGTCAACATACAACTACCTAGATGAAAGCACTAGGTCAGGGATGAAGCTCTTTAGCTAGTAGTAGGTTTGTTTTCATGTCTTGTTAAGGTTTTCCTTAATAATAGTGTTTTGTTTCAGTTCTCTAATGTTATTGTTTTTCATGATGTTGTAATGGTAGTTTAAATTTTGTATATTCATTGCAAATCTCTAAGCATAAACCATTTACATGCTATTAATTGAGTTGATTCCGTGATACGAACCGAGTTGAGAAGTGGCAATCTTAAAGCAAGAGACTTGACACACCTATTATTCTAAGTGAGTAACATCGATAACTAGGTTAATTATGAAGTTTTAGGGCATTAACACTACCATACTTTTCTCTTTTAACTGCTTCAAAAATAAAATTTTACGATCATACCTGCAGTGTTTACCCTTATTTCATCTTTTCTTACCACGTCCTATAATGTAGTGTTGATTACCTCAAAATTAAACCAAACCTTGTCCTCAGGGTTTAAAAATAACCTTGAAATATGAAAACACTAACAACAATACAAAATAATAACACAAGATATCATAGTGCATAAAATCTAAATAAGTAATAAAATGACTAAATATCCCAAATGTAAAGTTAATTAGTATAAATGTATCTCTCATCTCCTTAAGGTCTAAAGAAATCATACGACAGTAACTCTAGGACTTCACATCATTTTCATCATTACCTCTAGCAAAGGATGTTGTCAAATGATGCTCCACCCTCCTGCTCTACACCACATATGGATCGAACATGTAGTTCGATGCTGTTGAAAACTAATAGACCTATCAGTAGGTCTCATTTGTCTGCTTCTCTCATATCTAGCTATGTCTCTCTTATGACTTGCCAATAAAATGAAGTTTCGATGTCTATTCAGTAAGCCTAGCATTCTCTTCAGCCTATCTTACTCATATCTCAACAAGGCGTCATGATATTGAGCCCTATCCTCGCTATACTGTCTCTTAATCTCAGCAATTGACAACCTTTGTTGCCAAGGAGGTTATGGAAAAATCTCAGGACCATCCAAGTCTTACTCTCCTATAATTGACTCTACTAACTCTTAGCCCTTAGTAAATCCCTGCTGGTGATCCTCCTCCTCTCCATATCCTTGGTTTGGCAATTCTTTGGCTCATTCCTTTGCTACTGCTGCTATTGCGCAATCATCTGGCTCATTTGCCAACAAGTCAGACTAAAGTCTCTTCCCCTCGGCTCTTTCCTGCTCATCCTCAGAGTCTTGGTAACTAGTTAGTGATTTCAATGTAAGCAAAAAATCCTCCTATATGGTTTCTTGCACCTCAATATCAAATTCTTCATCTTGAATCATTCGCACTCCGGCCTTCAAACACATTTGGGTGATCAAAATTGGAAAGAACAATTTTTTTGTCCCTCTTAGACATGATTGAATCCCTTAAACTTTTGTAGATGATCACCCCTGCGTTGATATCCCCGTACTTTGTATTCTCATACAAATGAGCCGCTTATGCAATGTTGATATCGACTTATTGAGTGGTCTACTAAAATGAAGCAACTAGAAAGTGTTGCTATATTCTATAAACTTTCCTAACACGCCCCTTCTTTATGTGATTTGGTACATTCTTAGCTCCCATTACCCATCCTTATTGTCCTCAGACAACCAATGCACTTTTATGGCTTTAAAGGGTATAGGTTATAGGGTCTCTCATATAAATCATTCGAGAAACATTGTGGGACTGCCACCATACTCATATGCTCTAACCCATAGATGCTACTAATGTAACGCACATTAAAAGGGAAAACTACCCCTCTCACTTTCACTGGGTCACCCATCTTAGTAACTTTGCATTGGTGCTCATAAATAATTTCACTCACTCCTTGAACCTTGTTCTCTCTATAATTTTGAGTGAATTGTTCCTAACATTGTTGCCTAATGAAATTGTTTACTCTCTTATCATACTTAGCCGACACATTAATTCCTCTCTTGTAAATGAATTATCTATGATCTATGACCTCATATCTCTCCTTAGCCTCTTTGCTAATGTAATACTTAGACTTAAAAGTTTTAGGTTCATCCTTTGTCGGATCTCTTGACGATGATGCTTTATAATAACTTGCTCTCACTTTACCTATTTGACTTGTTTGCCTTCTTGTTCTTGGCAGTTTCAACAATTCATACAACAAAACAACTCCCAACACATCTTCAAATGACATAAAATCAAAATTTTCATTCACAATGGTCATTCACATGCCAAATAATGCAAAAGACATATACTAGTTTACCATAAGCTACATTTGTCTCAATCTTCACACAACTTAAATTTGTTTCCAACAACCTCATATCCACATTTCTTGCAATTTAATCAATAATTTTAAAAAATTCAAAGCAAAACTAATGAAATTGTAAATTTACCTCAATATCGGACTACTTTTCGGTGTAGAATACTCCTCCGAGCCTCTAACAATCTAAGCCCTCTCACGTTTTTCACAAACTAAAACCCTAGTGCTCACTTGAATCTCTTCTTCAAATCAATGCCCTAGTTCTCCTCTTTATGCAAATCCATAATGTACTCTTTCTTTTCACTCTAAATCACTATGGACTCTTTTTTCTCATTTAGAATTGATCAAACTAAGGTTTTAAAAGGATGTAGGCTTGGTAGGTGGTGTATGAACTAGGTTTCAAGTGTGCAAAATGCAGGTGAAAGTGGCTTAAAGCCCCTAATTAGCATATTTTTCGTTAAATCCCTATTGGCGCTATTCCAGCTTTATGTATTACTACACAAGGCGTCATGACAGGGTAAAATACCATGTATACATAAAAATTCCATAAAACCTTACTCGTGATTTGCCCATATACCTGACCTTTACCACTTTAACTCTTTCACTCTTTTATGCTCTTTACTAAGTTAATCGAGATTTTTCCATTCCGATGAATTGTCACTCAGCAAATGTTCTTGTATTCACATTCAGCCAAAAACTTTCAAAAGTTAGAAACTACTAAAACGTTTGAATTGTACTAACTAAACTACCTAAATAACTAACTGTAGTTTAAAAAACTTGAAACAAAAAACCCGTTAGCTGCCTTCCAGTAGCGCTTCGTTTAACGTCCCTAGCACGACTTATGCATTACGACTCTTGAATGATCACCATGATCACCAAGGTTACTTCGATGTGTATCCTCACAAAATTTGTCATATCCTTTAATCCGTTTTCCGGCATGCTACCCTATCATTCGTAATCTTTATATAATTTGGCACACCATGCAATGCTTCGACAAAAGGGAACTAATTTTCTCATATGTCGTTGCATAAGTCCCCATTTTCTCACCATTACATTGCTCTTGCAATTCTTGGTAAAACAGTGATGGTGATACAACAAGATTGATTGTCCCATTCACAAACTCTATATTTTGTGATCTTAAGTTTTCCTTTCCTTTGTTACTCATTATTTTTTTAACTTTCTCTAGATCAACTCCACTATCATGTTGCTAAATATCCTCAATATGATTTTCCTCTCTAACATGGTCAAGTAAATCACATGGCCCTGAAGCATGAATAATGTCGTAATCCTTTAATTAGGCTTCTCTACCTCTTCATATACTTCTTGACATATTTCTTCACTCAATAACAACTCCTAGATTTTTTTGTCTTTAGACTCAACCACAAACTTTTGTTTTGAATTTATAAATTTTGCAATTTCTTCTAAATTTTTTTCATATCCAAGAATGCTTGATCCTCTTCTAACTCCGTCATGTTAAATGATTGCGTAGAGATCTCTAATCTTTCCTCATGTTTCTTGAGATCATGTTTGCTCTACTCAATCATTTCTCTTTTCATTTTCTCTAAAGATATAAGACATGATTGTTCATCCATTTGTTGCTCTTTTCGTGATTGCCAGTTGTGGTGAGAACTCCATGATGGTTAATAGACATTTTGAATGAAGGGTTATAGAAGCTTTGATAATTTTTCCATGATTCCTTTCCTTGTATGTTGTTGCGAAGCCCTTAACTTCCCATAAATCTTGTAAATCCATACGGGTTATAATATGGTCGATGATATCACGTCCATTCCAAACCACTCGGGATTGGTTGATCTTTGTATGTGGTATTATATCAAATGCTTCACTTTGATAAACAAACATGGATAATTTATCATGGATTTAACTATTTCATTCCTTAACTTGATAGTTATACATTCTTTACATACCTAAAACACCAAAGATAAAAGAAAATAGATCAAGTACAATAAGGTCAATCAAATTAAACTAAAAATAAAAATTATAGAAAATTAAAATTCGTAACCACTAAATAAACTAAACTAATTGATTGTGCGGGCTACCTATCCCCGACAACAGTGCCAAAAACTTGATCATGGCAACAAGTATAACGACTTAATTGTAGTAATAGTGTGATCAACTTACGTTGATTACGGATATAGTCCTCAGGGAAATGTGTATTACACTTAGTATACTTAGTCATAATTACTCGATTTCTAAGGAAATATCTTTTTATTGAGTTTTAAACTAAACAATTCTCTTCTATCGAAATAATGTAAATTCTTTTAAACTATTATATTGAGAAGATCTTAGTTCACAACTTTACTTAGGTAATGAATAACTATGGTTTTCAACTCACTTCCTTCATCTTCATTATATTTGTGCAATGCCTAATTAAAATATACAAATTTTCATCGAATCCACTTTAACCCAATGTCGTGACGATAAAGGTTCTAATGTGCAAAATAGAACACCACCTATCGATGTGAATAACGTAAGCTCAACATTGCTTTATGTTCCAAATCTTTAGATTCATAACCAATTAAGTTTACTATTTGTGTCTCCCTAATCAATAACTATCTATCGATGTTATGTATTTTACAGTTGTGTCGTCCGTACCCGGCTTAAAAGCTTTAATGGCCATGATAAATTCTAAGACCAAATATTAACAAACACGTGATCAAGATGTTCGTAGAATTACGCATAGAATTAATACATAATTTAACCATTACACTTCTTAACTTCATTATTCATCTAAACTACTTTAGCGTAGCATTCATGCCATAAGATCCATTGATCCCTAATATTGAGTAACTACTCCCACATTATTGAAATAAACATTCACATAATGGTATTCATTGAAATAAGAAATTAAACAAATACCTTCAATTAAGTCAAAGAAAACAATATTAAATAACCATACGTGAATCTTCAATGTCTTCTCTTCCACAATTCTTCCTAATAATCAAGAACAAAGTAAAACTATGCTAATATATGATAATTAGTTACAATTTATAATAGTGTATATATTTACCACATTCTAATACCTATTCATACTCCTAAGACACTTTAGAAAATAATAAGAAACCCTAATAGACAATTCTACATGAAATACAACTGTAAATTTCTATTTTCTTTAGGTCTCGGTGCGTAAGTGATCCGACACTATTTGTAAAAATCCATGATGTCATGACAACCTAGGACACTTTGTGTGCCATTCTCCTCTTTTAGTAGACTCGCCACTCTGTGTTGACCCCCCAGCACCGTCCCCTTTGGCATATGATGCCGCCAATGCGACAACTGCGCTATCTACTTTTTCTTCTCTTCTTAGTCCTCCACGCCTTGTCCATGCTATCAAGCCTTATTCCCACGCCGTCAAGCCTATTTGCCACGGCGTCATGTGTGGTTTTGATCATTTTAGCCTTTTTTCTTTATGAAATTACTCCATTGTCTCCTTTATACCTCGTATACCTGAAAATGCATAAATATAATTAATTTGAGTTCATTCCGGGATGCTTATACTATATATAATACTAAACTAGTCCTATATATAAGTCTATATAATCACTTATTACATGTTCGGCTAGGTTATTTAATACCTCGATCGAGGATGAAACTGTCTAGCCACTTCTCAACCCGATTGATATCATAGACTCAACCTACTAGACTAGTAGGTTTGTTTTCTTGTCTTGTTGAGGTTTTTTAATATCTATTTTTTGTTTTCGTTCTCTATCTCTATATTATTGTTTTCATGATGTCTCAATGATTGTTTATAGTTTGTATATTCATTGCGAATCTCTAGGCTTAAACCCATTAACATGCAATCAATCAGGTTGAGTCTATGATACCAATCGAGTTGAGAAGTGGCAATTTCTTATAGTAAGAGACCTAAAACGCCTATTTTTTGAAGTTAGTAACATCGAAAACTAGGTTAAATCTTGAGAGCGACTGCCCAAAATTATCTAGGGGTCGGTGTTCCCACAAAGTGCTAAGGGCTGCTTACATGCTAAATCTTGAGAGTGTTTCCCGAAGTTGTATGGTGGTGTAAGGGAAATATTTAGTGAGCGATTGCCTTATCTATTGAGAATAGGGGAACTAGGGTGTTGCCGACCCCAACACCTATAGCTGATCTAGGGAAACTATTTTAAAACCCATATTTCTCAATCGATGATACAAAAGTGGAAACAACATAGGGCTAGATTATGAATACCTAGAATCAGATATGTTTTTATTCTTTGATTTACATCTTATTTATTTTCTTGTTTAGTAGACCTTTAGGAAAAAAAACTCTTTAAAAACCTAGATTTACTTTTACATTCAATAGACTCAGTTTGATTGAATCCTATGTTTTCGACCCCATGCTTGCCTCTACTACATTCCAGTAAGATTGATAACCATGTACAAGTTATATTTTACATGCACGACACGTGATCACTATCTAATAAATATCAATAATTACAACAAATAGCATACACTGATCTTTTCATTTCCATTCCCCCCTAAAACCACGATAAAAAAAACATTTATCAAGTCAAAAGTTCTTTCATAACTTGAGACAATTCTCCAAGTTAGTGAACTTAATTTCTGATGCCAAACTATATTAGTGTTAGTCCTTGATTTTAAACCAATTCAAATGTAATGAGGCTAGGCCCTGATTTGAGCCTTTGTACCAAACTGTAGCATCCCCTATCCCGATTAAGATCCATGAAACCCTAATTAAGATCTGGTACACTAGCTAAACTTAATTAGTTTAACAACAGCATGTTGTCAACACCTCATAAACACAACATGTATATCAGATATCAAAATTAAATAAAATGAAATGCAATGAAAACTTAAAACCTATTCGATACTATACACAATATACAAAATCAGAGTTTACCGAAATTAAGCCTTGGTTACAAAACATATCCTAACCCAGTAATATTAAAACATTGTAATTCAAGCAGTATATATTACTAAAAAAGAGTTCAATACATTGTAGATGATCTTTAAACTCATAGATCTTCATTTTTCTTTTGTCTTCAACACTTGGCTGAGTACCAAAAATGTTAAGAGTAGTAAACGCTCCAACTCGCTTAGTAAGTCCTGCTTGTAAACATATCAATTACAGTTTAATAGCATATGAATCAATGAATAACAATACGAATCAAGTCAATATCTACTAAGGCATTGAAAATGGTATAAATAATAAATAAAGCAATGCAAGTAAAAAGGTAAACTGCAATTGTACTCATGACATGAAATTTAATTTTCATTTTATAATTGTACTTTCACGTAACCAACAAATGCCAACTACTGAATCCAAAATTTGGTTGATGTGTGATTTTGTTGATGGATTCAAATGTAAATGAACTATCAAATCTAATTGGATAGTAAGCGATTAAGGTAACTGATTCCTGGCCTATCTTTTTTTAGCATTTCCTGATAGGTCGTATTAACCACTTCTGAGAAATTTTGAATAAAAAATAGTCAAATCACTATACATTGCCCCATTTCCAAGTTTATAAAACTATATGAACAAAATATACTATTTTACAAAGCATAATTGATAAAATATGAGTCCTATTTCCTTTTATGAATTTCCTTTTGTTTCGGTATGGACTTACTAGCTCTGAAGTTACTTGAACCTCTATTTGCATTCGAGAACCTAAAACATACAACATGGTATCAATTTAAGTCCAATATACAATGTTTAGAACCTATTAATCAGTCCCCTAAACCCTAGTGAAGATTCATGAGAAAGTTTAACGTTTTTGTTGTTTTCTGGGATGGGGCATTGTCCTTGATTTGGTGGACTACGCTCATGTCGAGGTTCATCTATGGTCTAAAAAATTCATTTTGTAATACTATAAGTTTTTAATATTTGTAATTCAATTTTTTTGAAGAGATATTAATGATTCAATTAATCCTATTTAGTTCGTGTTAACACGTCACGCAAACACCAAACAACATGTAAACTCACATACATGCTATCGAGGTACATCGAGCTCAACCATGAGCTTAACTCAAGTTAATTAGGATCCAAGTTAAGGCTAATTACCTACTTAAGGTGATCAGTTGTCACATATGTTTGTGTTCAGAAAGGACGTATGTGCACATAATGGGCTTTTATGCCTACAAAGGACGTCTTTGCCCATAAGAGACATATATGCCTAAAAGGGACGTTTGTGACCACAACGACTGCAAAAATAATGTTATTACAACTATGCAATAGACAAGGTATATAACACACCCAAACTAATACCACATGATTCCCATAATCTAGAGAACTAGTATCAGGTATCAGACATGCTTTGGAGGCAAGTGATAGCCGGAATAGGTTAAGAGTTGCATGGATTGTTGTAAGTAAACTGGTAGAGCATTCTTTTCTAATTAATGTTCAATTTATCATTATGTTTAGAGTCATTTGGACTTAAATGGTCAAGATATTGTTGTTGATTATATCCTATTCAATTTATCTCTCATTCTCATTATGATTTTAATATTCAATTGGAATTATTAGTCTCATTGAAATCGTTATATTGTTGTACATTTTCGAAATCATTAAACGAGTTGACTTGTGTGATGTTTGCGATCCGAAAGGAGACGTAGTCCTGGTTGGGAAAACCTACCTGGCACATTTAATGGACACATTAGGATATATGTTCCTAACATTACTAACTATAGATAGGGTTGTGTTCCCGTTGCCCAACATTAAGGACCTCTATCCAGCTAGGGGCTCGCCAAAAGGTTATGTTTCTTGTGAATATATCAGAGAACGCTTATGGATATATGTAAATGTCTTTCCTGTGGCCCAAAGGACCCCGTTAGTTTAGGTTGCGCTCCCTATATATAGATATATCGGCCGAAAGACTCTTATCACAGAGTCTAGGTCCTTACAAGTGCCCAAACTTAGTATCTTTCTCGTTGCACTTAGTTTCTTTTCTAAATTAATTTACTGTACTTAGTTTTTTTTGTAACTTCATGTATATGCCTCCTTTACAGACTGCTTGTCTTACTTAAATGTTTTTTGGAACCATTCTTGCTACCTCCGAATCGTAATTGAATGGTTTCTAAATTTACTCACTCGAGTTGTCATTTCTGGTGACAATTATAGAGCCTACTAGTAGCATATAGAGGAATGAGAAAATTGCGACTATCTCTAATCGCCAAGCCAAGAATGATTTTGCTACTCTTGTAGGTTTTTGTCTACCTATATACTAATGTCTTATATATATGTGGATTTTCGAATGGGTTGAGAGATTTTTTCCCAACTTGTGAGGCATGTATGACCGTGATTGCCCTATTTTGTTTTACATGTGATCTATTTCCTTGGTTTTCACATGTAGGTCTTTATATTTGCTTTCGCATTTTAATTAAGTCTTCCACTAACTTATCAAAAAAAATCATTTACTCTTAAAATACTAATAACATGTTAATGCGTAAAACTTATCATGAACATGTGTAACAAGACGAATAACACAAAAAGGTTGATTAATGTCATTAAGTTCTACATGGCTGAGATTAGGGCTTAATGATGGTATTAGGTCGGGCAATGCCCTAATTTGATGTAGGGGCCATTACACAAATATTAAAAGTGCACTCTATATTTATTGGATGGGAAGGATAAACAATTCCTTTTACATTTTAGGGTTCATACGCAGCGAAAAATTCAAAATAATTTTTGAAAAACCCCTACATGATCGAAAATAGGTTCCCTTAAACTAGATCTACATAAGTAAATCATACTTTAATTTGTGATTTCATTCTCTAATTGTTTGATCTCTAAGACTTTCAAGTGTGCGTCTTCTATTAGAAATCCACACACGATTAGTGAACACAATATGGAGTGCTAGCCCCATGAGAGATTGAAAACCATTTTTTCTCCCCCAAAATTTAGAGAACTCAAAAATAGCAAAAAAGAAAATCTTATTTTGTTTTAGGGTTTCAACCTCTATTTATATGTGTAGATAAGCCCTCACTTAAAATCCTATTTATAATACAACTATTTTATTATAAAGTTTAAGCAAATTACACATACACCCCTATTAATAAGTTATTATATAACAAATCGTAAGGGCTTTTATATCATTAATTTTATCATATAAAATTCATTACTCTAGACTAATTGAAATTGTGCGTAGCCATTCTTTGTATGCGACCCGATAGGTTCATGCGATGTTGGCAGCGACCCGATAGGTTCCGTTTTGGTACACGAGTCATAAGAGGTATCTAGCAAGGCATTCTGACTACCAAAGTCGCATGAATATCAAAATTGATACAACCTAAGGAATAACATATATCATATCCTATTATCGTGCAATATCCTTTGATTAAACATAAGGCATTGAAAGTCACCTTTAATGTTCAATCGTACAAGTCTCGATCTTTAGGTAAACTGAAAACATCTAAGTGACATTCATCATATCAATTCACATGGACTTGGCCATTATCAGTCTATCATATCGAGGGATCCATTGATATCTCTCTCTATACAATAGTGACAAATTTTATCTTGATTATACACCTTCACACATTATTCACATGGTAACCAATCACAATCTTTATAATCGTTTGTTTAAAGACAACGTTTGATTATGTCAAATTACCATGCTCTTAATATTAATGTCTATGGTAATCTCAAGTTGAATGAATAAATGATATACTTATCATGAGTAACACCTATGACTTAATCCATGTGGTGTTCTCATAGCGAATCGGTCCAGTACCTTTTTCCCTAACAAGTACTCATGATCTCGATTCGTATCCCTATACGCATGATCGTCACAAGACCATCAATCAAGATTCACACTAGTCTTAATTCATTATAGTTCCCAATACAATGATCGATTAAGGACATTTAAGATATTTCAACCAATACCCATGGATCTTAATATAAGGTAAAGATGCAATCACTTATAGTAAAACAATAAATGAAAACCTCAATTTTATTAACTAAAATTATAAGATAAAAAATGTTCATAAATTAACCTGGGGCACATGCCCTAACATCACCCACTTGCACAAGGGCCAATCATTTATTTATCGAATACCTAATGACCTAGCATGACCATCATGTTTCGCTTGTGGAAGAGCCTTCGTCAAATGATCTGTAACATTGTCTTCTGTATTAACTCTGCAAATCTTAATGTCTCCCCTCTCAATGATTTATCCAATGAAATGAAAACGTCTAAGTATATGTTTGGATCAGTGGCGTGATCTTGGTTCCTTAGCCGGTGTTATTGTCCCGTTACTGTCACAATACAAGCAAACGGGGTTAGCTATCCTCGGAACCACACCAAGTTTAGAGATGAACTTTTGGATCCAAACAACCTCCTTAGTTGTATCAGACGCTGCAATATACTCAGCTTATGTTGTAGAATTTGACACAGTTTCTTGCTTCGAACTTTTCCAGCTCACTTCGCCTCTTTTCAAAGTAAACACATATCTAGACTGCGAACTTAAGTCATCTATATCGATTTGAAAACTTGCATTTGTGTAACCATTTATAACAAGCTCATCTTCCAAACTTCAATAGACAAAGAACACTTCTTTATTACTTTTCAAGTACTTAAGAATCTTCTTTACTACTATTTAGTGACTCTCATCGGGATCAGATTGATATCTGCTTCTTGCGCTCAAAGCATATGATACATCAAATCGGGTGCATAACATGGCATACATGATAGATCCAATAGCCGATGCATATGGAATCGAATGCATGCGCTCTCGCTCATCATTAGTGTTCAGACATTAAGTCTTGCTGAGACTCATACCATGAGACATTAGCAACGACCCTCTTTTAGATTCTTGCATACTGAATCTATTCGAATCCTTGTCTATATAAGCACTCTGACTTAGACCAATCAACCTTTTAGATCTATCCCTATAGAACTTAATTCCAAGGAAGTAGGCTGCATCTCCTTAGTCCTTCATTGAGAAAAACTTCCCTAACTAAGACTTGACACTCTGCAAGGTTGAGATGTCATTTTCAATGAGTAATGTATCATCAACATACAGTATCAGAAAAACAACTACGCTCCCACTGACCTTCTTATATACACAAGGCTTATCTTCATTTATTAATGAAACCAAATTTTTTAATTGCTTCATCAAAATGAAGATTCCAACTCCGAGAAGCTTGCTTTAATCCACGAATAGATCTTTGAACCTTGCACACCTTCCTAGAATTCTCAGTATGAACAAGCCCTTCAAGCTGTATCATGTACACATCCTAAAGTAACTTTTCATTTAGAAAAGTTGTTTTGACACATTTGCCATATCTCATAGTCATAATATGTGGGTATGGCAATTAGAATTCTAATGGACTTAATCATGGTTATAGGAGATAAAGTTTCATCATAATCAACACCTTGAGTCTATCTAAAATCTTTTGCTACTAGCCCTGCTTTATAAGTATTCACATTGCCATCCATGTCAGTTTTCTTCTTGAAAACCTGTTTACATCCAATGGTCTTACCATATTCAGGTAAATCAACCAAGTTCAATACTTGGTTATCATACATGGATTGCATCACATAATTCATGGCACTAATCTATTTATATCCATCAAGGCTAGACACAGCCACTTGATAAGTAGTATGCTCATTTTGATCCATGAACAACACTTCACTACTATCAGTAATAAGAGATCCAAATCTCTCAGGCTGATGTCTTACCCTATCACACCTACGCAGGCCTTGTGATACCTGTGGAGGTTCAACTAGTTCAAGACTTTGTTGATCTCCCACTGGCGGTTAAGTGTTTATTTGTAGTTTTTGAACTTCTTTAAGGCTTACTTCATTCCCATTGTGGTCTTTTGAAATAAACTTTTTTTCCATCAAGACACCATTCTAAGCAACAAACACTTTGTTCTCAGTGGGATTATAATAGTAGTATCATCTAGTTTCCTTAGGATAACCAACAAATACACACTTACTAGATTTGACTAATAATTTTTCTGAGATTTTTCATCATACAAAGACATTACAGCTCCAAATCTTAATGAAATACAAACTTAGTCTTTTCACAAACCACATCTCATATGGTGTTTTATCAACCGCTTTAGAAGGAACCCGATTCAGTGTAAACCCAGTAGTTTCTAAGCGTAGCCCCAAAAGGAAATAGGAAGATCTGCTTGACTAATCATATATCAAACTATATCTAACAAATTCTTATTTCTAATTTTAGAAACATCATTCCATTGTGGAGTTACCTGAGGAGTTAACTGTGAGACAATCACACAGTTTTAAAGATGATCATCAAACTCTTGGGTTAAATATTCACCACCACAATCTGATCGAAACACTTTAATAGTTTCACCAAGTTGATTTCACACTTTATTCTTAAATGTTCTAAACATCTCAAAAGATAAAACTTAATTTTTCATGAGATACACGCAACTATATTTGTTTAAATCATTGGTGAAAGTAATAAAGTACTGATAACCACCTCTAACCATTGTGTTTATAAGACCGCATACATCACTATGTATTAAACCCAATAAATCACTTGTCCTTTCACTATGTCCAGTAAAGGGACCCTTAGTCATCTTGCCTAGTAAACAAGATACACGTGTTTCATATGATTCAAAATCTAATGAATCTAAAAGTTTATTTTTATGGAGTTTAGAAATGTGTTTCTCATTTATGTAGCCGAGACGACAATGCCAAAAGTAGTTTTGATTCAAATCATTTTAATTGAAACTTTTTTTATTTACGTTAAAAATAGGAGTAAATGTGGACTTTTTCATATTTACAATATAAAAACCATCACACAAATTAGTATTAGCATAGAAAACGTCTTTATGAGAAATTGAGCATTTATTATTCCAATAATGAAATTAAAACCATCCAAATCCAAACATGAAACTGAAATGATGTTTCTGCTTAAGGCAGGGACACAATAACAATTATTTAAAACTAAAATAAGTCCTCTAGGTAAAATTTACTCATAACATCTTACTGCCAACGTAGCAACCTTTGCCCCGTTTTCAGCTCCTAGGATGATTTTTTTTTTCTTTAGCTTCCTACTTTTGGTGAGACCCTTAACATTAATATAAATGTGAGATCTACATCCAATATCCAATACCCAGGAATCACTAGTAGAGAAGTTAACTTCAATAACATAAATATCTGAAGCAATAGTCGCACTACTCTTTTTTTTTCTTTAGATCTTCAAGATACAGCTCGCAATTTCTAAACCAATGCCCAAGTGCATGGCATAATTGCAATTTCCTTCTTTTTCCTTTTCCTTCGGGAACTTTGAAATTGAAGCAACATTAAGCGTGACTTGTTCCACAGGCTTTGTGACAGTTACAACAGCCTTGGTAACTTTAGCCTTGCCTTTGCTATTTTTCTTTAATGCCTTTCCTTTCTGAACCATTAACACATTTGCAATGTGTTTCTTGACATTCTGCTCAGCCGTTTTAACAATCAAATGCAACTCTGAGATAGACTTCTCCATGTTATTCATCTTATCATTCATCACAAATTATGAATAACTATCAGGCAATGAATTGAGGATCAAATTCGTAGCCAACTCTTGGCTTATGGAAAGTCCAAGTATGTCAAAATGGTTAATGCAGCTCTTCATTTTCAAAACATGAGGACTAACTAACGCACCTTCATTCATTTTGCAAGAATGTTAGTTTTTGACTGTCTCGAACCTTTTTGCCTAGCCTGCTATTGGAACATTTCATTCAACATCATAGCCATGTCGTAAGCTTCCATGTGTTCCATGTCTTTCTGAAGTTTCAGAATCATGGTTGCCAACATAATGCATGCAACATCAGTTGAGTCATTGACAAGCTTAGCATGTGCATCCTTCTTGTCTCTTAAAGCATTGGCTAGTGGTTCCTCAAGAGTAAGATCATTCAGGACATACAACTTGTGTTCATGCTTAAGAACAATTCTCAAGTTTCTAGACAAGTCAATAAAGTTCGTCCAGACAACTAATCCTTCTAAATGATGGATCGCAATGACAATGGATTAGTGTGATTTGAAGAGGCCATAGATCTACAATAAAGATTATGCAAAAGTTTATTTTAGTATAAAGGAATAGACTCCCACTAAATTAACAACCCTCCCAAAAACATTATGTTTATTTAAGAGATTAAAATCTATGTTTCACCTAATTCTAAGAAAGCTATGGCATGACACTTTGAATTAGGTTATTCAGGTAGATACCTTTTACCAATTATATCAAATGTAACTTTTAGTTGTTTTTTATGAGATTATGTTAGCATGTTTTATCTCATATTGTGCCTCAAGCCCAAAACCGTTTTAATAGCTTTATCAAGTCTAACCATTTCAAATAATATAGTAACTATTATTCAACTTGCCTCATCAAGATAACATAATACACTCTGCGGAGGTAGACCCATATTGATGTGATCGAAGCCTTGACAAGTCTTTGGGAATGGATGGCACTTGAATTAAAATTGAGAAAAGGGATTTTTTATTTGTTTTAGTGATTGTAATTTAAACAAGAAAAATATCATATATTACAATGCAAGAACAATTACTAAACAAGTTAGGAAATTTCACTAATATTGACTATTATATGAATTTACTTGCGGTACGAACATTTATCAGTAGTTTCGCTGGCCAATTAGCGCCACCATTTTTTTAGACAACAAATTTCAGTTTTGAAAATTGAAGAGTGCCTAAAATTTCTCATTATTTTAGTTGATCCAATTGACCAAAACTGCCCATTATTTTTATTATGAAAAATATTAAGTAAAACATATTTTATTTACTCGGGCCCACTTCTAACTTAAAATCTTATCTTAATCCAATTTGGATTTAAGATAATTTGAATCCTTATCTTTTGTTATATATCTCACCTATTTTATACGATTTGAGATTCGTATCCAATTAGTAGTTTATCTCCTATTTAATAGGAATATAATAACATATGACCATAATGAGATATATGATAAAAAACTAATTTCGATTATTATCCATACAAAACGAGCAATCGAATCAAGAAACTAAATATTAATCATGCATTAAAGACTAGAATCATATTAAATTAATCATATTAACCTAATCATGATTTCTATCATGAAGATATACATAATTATTGAACAAAAACGAACTGTGTTTTACATCAGAATCACATTAACCTAAACATGACTTCTACCATATGAGAATACAAAATTCGCACAGTTTAACATTAAAACTTATGTTAATCGAAATGTTCTAAACGAGAATTCTTTCATTGAATTAAATCATGCGTATGTATCAATATACATAAATTAACAACATGCTTTAAAACTAATTCTTGATAACAAGTATCACATAACCTATATGTACATCATATATATACATTAATCAAGATCATGTTTTTCACACATATAACATATATATATTAGAGAAAATATGCTAACATTTAATAGAACCAAGCCTATGCTTCTGATACAAATGTTGGGTTTTGGGGCTTATATGCAACGAAAAATTCTAAACAATTTTTGAAAAACCACAACAGGATCGTAAATAGGTTCCATTAATTCCATAATGAGAGAAAGGCTTGAAGATGAAATAACCCAACAAAGGATTGCGTTAATTTTATAATTTTTAGGTTTCTAGAACATGTCTAGAGTGGAATGTGGGACAAGTTGATCTAAAGTTTTAGCTAACTTCTCCATAACTAAGATT
This sequence comes from Stephania cephalantha, assembly GCA_039657325.1. Classification (NCBI taxonomy): domain Eukaryota; kingdom Viridiplantae; phylum Streptophyta; class Magnoliopsida; order Ranunculales; family Menispermaceae; genus Stephania; species Stephania cephalantha. The sequence continues at coordinate 33,952,635 of CM077570.1, read as the reverse complement.
GATGCCTACTCAAGCCTTTTGGCCACGAATCGTGAAGGGCATGATTTGAGTGTAGGAAGATTCTTTAATCGTAGAGAGATTTCTTTGTAGTATATCGTACTTTTAAGGGTAAAATACAAATTGGCTTCTGAGGTTTACCATAATATGTTCTTTAGTGCCTAAGATGTAAAAAATATGCACTTTGGTCCATCCGACCATTTTTTTTTTCTTAACCATGTATGACTTGGTGTGAAAAGAATAATCTACCACTACAAAATAGACAAACAAACAAACAAAGAATGGAGACCCAATAATTTCAAATCAAGACTTTTTTTCTATAAAAAAATTTTTAAAATATTTTTTAAGTTTTTTTTCTTTTGCATGTATTTATATATATTCTTATTAACTAGCATTTGATTTTGGTGTTGATCTACTAATTTTATAAGTTTCAATAATATTTTTTTGTCTTTATTTTTACAAATTATAAAAAGGTGTAAATTCAAAACACAAGGCCAGAATTTAACTAATAGCTTATTTTGGGTATACATAAATTTATATATCATTTTGCATATTTTTTCATTTTACGAAAATAATAAACAAATAAATAAGCATACTTGCATATTTTTTGTTTTGGGTATACTTACATAAACATAATTATAAACTTTTTTATTTTTGGGTATACAAAAATGTAGATTATCAATTTTTTATTACCATAAATAATAAACTCAGATTTCTTTATTATTTAGTTATTGCAAAATATGATTTTATTAATTTGAAATATATGTATAATTCTTAAACAAATAAATAAATATACTTATGCATACATAGTTAATGGATTAAAGTGGATAATTTTTTAAACATGGTGTTATTTAGCAAAGAGGGAGTATTTCAAAACTTAAAGGATATTGTTTGTAAAAAAATATGCCACATCATCAATAAGTATATATTATAGTAATAATTATTTTTTTTGCAATTTACCCTACTTTTAATTGTGTAATTATAAACTACTAAAAAGTTAATTAATTTATGTAGGCATTGGTTATGCTCTAAAAGATACGTTAACTTGATATTTATTTAATGACATTATGATTTTTGATTTGTGATTTTTGCCTCATTATAAATTTGGATTAACGTAACGTGTACGAGGAAGTGCAGAGCACGATAAAAAACTAGTATATTTTGTGACTTCCCGAGCTTGGGTCACTCGACTCAACCTTCGTTGAACTACTAGAGATAACCCATCGAGTCGCATGATGTCCTGTCAGCCTTAATTATGCAAGGTCGCAAGGAGCACCAATATCCAATATAAGGAGGACTCTAGCAATTAAAAAAAAGACAAATGGGACAGTTATGTTTAATTGTATTGTGTGTTAGGTATAATACATAATTGTATTGTGTGATGTGTAAAGTGTATTCTGTTAGTATTGCGCCACATTTTAGGCTATTAAGGTGTATATATTCAAATTGTATGCTTGCTAAACCGATCACAATTGTTAGTTGGTCATGTATAAGTAGTAGTTCTAATGTATGAGAAAACAGGAAAATAATTGACTTTTTATATCTATTCCTCTATTATTCTACTCTGTGCTCAATCTCTTCCCTCTTATTTCTCATTTACCTTTTCTATGCTTACTCTTCTTCTCTCTATTCTTTTCTCCACTATTGAAGAAGAAGAGTAAGCATAGAAAAGACAAATAAGAGAGAGGAGGGAAGAGATTGAAGAGATTGAGCACAAAGGTGAAGAACAAAGGAAGAGATATAAGAAGTCAATTATTTTACTATTTCTCATACATTACAACTACTACTTATACATGACCAAGTAAAGGTTGTGGACGATTAAGCAATCATACCACTACAAACAAATGGCTAAAATAGGAAAGTAGAAAACCCTTCCTATTTGCTTACTTTATTCTCGCTAATTAGATTAGCAAGAGATTTTGCAAGGGAAACAATCGTAGCTAATTTGCTCCTTGCTAATTCGGATTTGCGAGGGGTGTCAAACCCCATAGTAAAATGGCAAGGGATTAGCGAGGCATAACCTATCGCTATTTGGCTCGTCAGAATGCTCAATCTGACAGCCAAATAGTGAAAGATTGACGTCGTCGCCAATTTTCGAGGGAAAGTCGTTGCTAAATTCGTTGCAAATTTGCAAGGGACTGGTCTCCCACACTGATTTGCGAGGTATTCTCGCTGCTATTTCTGTTGCAAACCTGGTAGGGTTACGTCATTTCCTAACAAAAGCGAGGGATTACCCTCGCTAAACCCATAGGTAATTGCAAAAAAAAAATGATTTTTTAAAAAAATCAGTACAACAATTTTAAAAAGCCTGCGAGAAGCCCAAAAAACATTTTTCAAACTAAGATGTTCTATATAAACTTAAGAAAAACCTAAACAAAGTATTAAAATAGCAAAACAAAACACAATACAACAAAAATCACCATAAACATGACTACAAGTCATCAAGTTCATTTGAATGGGATGACTCATTCTCGTCGCCCAAATCATGTGTGGACGCCAAAGGTGGTGCTGAAAGTGGTGCCACTAATGCCAGTTTTGGTACTGGAGGTGGTCGCAAAGATGATTTGTGTGGCATCAGTGTCGATGTCGGGTTGCTATCGGATGTGATGTCAATGGTCTGGAGGAACTATTGCTTACAAAAGAGATATTAAGTTACTCAATCAATGTTTCCTCCATTCGCAAGTACTGAGCTCGCATCTCCTACATCTGCTCCCAATCGAAGTCTCTCTCCTGCATGACCTTCAACAATTATACCTCAACCTAGTAGTAGTCTAACGTAAGCTAGTCGATTGTCTCCTCGTGAGCTGACATAAGTCAAGAAGAACTCACCTCAGTATTGCGACGTCGCCTCTGTGTTGATCTGATTCCATAAGTCCGCCCCATTTTGGTAACGATGCACGACTGAATAGTAGAGTTCTGTATCGTCGATCGTTGTGTCCTGAGCTAATATAACACTTGTACATTTGACCAAATAATGTAAGATGGTTTTCATAATAATAAGAACCTAACACTTCAAACTAGGTTCTAATTAGATACATGAACAAAAAACCCTCAATTACCATTTCAAAACATACAAACTTATGGCATGAAAACCTCAAATACCATTCCAACACATATAAGCTAATATAATACTTATACATTGGACCAAATAATGTAAGATGGTTTTCATAATAATAAGAAGTTAACAATTCAAATTAGGTTTTATTTAGATATATGAACAAAAAAAAAACCTCAATATATTAGTTTTCCAACACATACAAGGTTATTGCATGAAAAAAAAAAAACATGGCCAAATTCCTCAAAAAAAGAAAGAAAAATAAACATGGAAAAGAATAACAAAGTCCAATTCGAAATGGCCTACAATGCAAATTCTCCATCAAACAATACATAATATGTTGTGTCTTTTATACTTATAAGTGTGACTTAAAAGAGCAATAGACAAAACGATTAAATTCTACCATTCATAAAAAAAAGGGTTAAATTCTACCAATAAGAACAAATTATCAAGTTTATCAATGAGAACAAACAATCAAAATTACAAATGAAGCTTCTAACAAAGAAAGAAAAGAAAATACTTAAAACAAAAATTTTAAGGATTGAAGTTTGAAAATAGATTGGGTTCATTCAAGTGGATGAAAGAAGATGAACTTTGGCTTTGGATGTTAAAATAGATAGATGGTAGCTTGATAAAATGCCATAGCATCCATCTTCTTCATGATCCTCGAAACGACTATTAAAGTCCAATTTCACTTCTCCAGTTTATGTTTTATAGAAGCAATAATTTTCGTTAACATAAAGGCATACATTTTTAACTTTTAAATGCTAAAACATCATATAGATATATATATATGAGTTTTTATTATTCATTCTCATACATTTTGGATGCAAAACAAATATTAAATCAATAGTATTCTATGTACTACATAATCTAATTTATCCTTCCTCTATTGTAGTATTGAGGTTAATAGTGAGTTGAAGATCAATAAACTCGAATTGATCTGCACAAAAAGCAAAAGGTACCAACAAAGTATGATATTCCCAAGTCAATATATTGATTACTTGAAAAAATTGATTTGATAAAGTAATTTCTAAGTAATTCAATTTGCCAAAGGTACCAACTAAGTTTCATTAATAAAAAGCTCCACAATTTAATAATGTTTGCAAAGTCCTTTTATAAAAAAAACCACGCAATTTCATAATGTTTTATTTCCTATAAGAGAATTACGATAGAATTGCAATCAATGTTTACTCGACAACGCACAATCCATAAGAAGATGCACACCTACTAATTTTAATTGATTGGAAAGAGCACAATCTAAAATAATAACAAAAAATAAAGATTAAGAGCAACAACATCAAAAAGAAAAAAATAAGAAAAGAGGACGGTATTCATGATTATAGTGCAAAATTAGCAAAAGTAATTCAATTGGCATGCTTCTCAAATTGAACTACTATATATGCTTACAGCCACCAGCTCCGCTCTCTGATCCGTAAAAGTGTGTCCGTCATTATCTCAGGTGTGGATATGTTGAAATAATTTTGAAATAGTATGGGTCAACCCAAAATCTTAGCATACAAATGTGGGGAACAAGTTAATATTAGTTTACTGATATATATACTATTATACTAGTTACCGTAAAAGTAAGATTGGTATAAATTCATTTCATAACCTACTAGTCTTTCAGCATGCTACCTAATGGATATCGAACCACATGTATGCATTGATATCCTTGTACATGGTACTCCCTTCTCAGATTTTAAGTTTTTAGTGCATTGCTCCGACCTGGCCTTGAACTCTTGAGTGGAACGCATCTTCTCGAAGTTTTCAAATACCTCCAACATCGTGTAGCCAGGACAAGATTTTTGTTTGCAAAGCCTATTTGCAAATTCATAGTATTTGGCAGCTATCTTTCTATTGTATGCCTCTCTAACTGCGGCTTCTTTCGTTGGATCCTAGTAAAATCGAAGCTGCAACATTAAAAATTACAAGTAAACTATTAGTGTAGTTTTAACTACTTTCACCCAAAAATTACTTTGGCTTCAATGTGCTCATACCCTCCGACGATTCTAGTACTCTTCTTTTTGATTAGAGGAACAAGTTCCCATATGTACCGCTCCTTAACCAGATTGTTTTAAGGATAAAAGTACACACCCGCAAGCAATGATTCGAATGGTGTAATAAGAACGCGTGTTTCACAAAGTTGAAACATAAGATATTCATTAAAATAGCAAACATATGAAAATAGGAGTCTAGGTCATGTATTTACTTCATATCTTTGACTTTTATGTATTACTTCCCATCGGTACTAGAATTGCCCATTGACACGCCTGCAACGTCCGTCGAACGAGGAAGACCATGCGACGATGATGACGAAGATCGATCGACGTGTGCAACAATACTGAGGGGTGGAATGGAATTGTGGTCTGATAAGCTCAGCGAAAAAGGGGTACGTTGGGTGGAATGGCAAGGTAAATGAGAGGCATGCTGGGCAGAATGACGAGACATGGAAGTCGAGTGGGCCGAGTTCCAGATTATGGGGTGGTCAAAAATAAGTCGGGTCAGCCTCAAAACCTCGTTTGCAGCTGGTGCAATGATCATATTATTCAACGTTGCTAAACAAGCAACATATAACTATAAAAAGGCAGGATCATCAATAAAAGAAAGGTCTGATGGTATAGTAGGCTCTAGTGGTGGTGGTAGTGGTACTTGAGGTGGGAGTGTCCGCTCAATCTCATGGGCGGGGCAGGGCTAGAGGAAGGGCTAGAAGGGCATCTCCATACTGCCCTACCTCGTCTACTTTCTGAACCCCATGGTCGTCGATCAGCTCTACCACGGTCATCTCTGCCTCAATTTGAACCATATCAATGACCACTCAACATGACTTTAATTGAAACAAGACAAGTATTAAGAGCAAGTATATTAGTCATTTATAAAAGAAATAGTAATAGATAAGTCGTAGAGCTAAAAAAATTTAAATACTTTGCCTATTTGGAACATAATTTCACTCTAAATGGCTTGATTCATTATATTCGCTCTCACTATTGGAGGATAGAAACCACTCCTCATCTTTTTCTTCATCTCGTTTATGTTAGACATTTGTGCATTACTAGGATTTGCCATAGTTATTGGAGTACTATCAAGTTCGATAATAAGACTTACATGATCTGGCAGTTCATTTTGGAAAGCGTTTGGTGTAGGCTCTTGATCGACATTATGAACGAAGTTATGTTCATCAGTGAATCTTGGTTGAAGCTTGCTAACAACTAACAATTCATTTCGCATAGCTCTAACACTTGGGTAAGAAAGGTAGTAAACTTAGATAGCCTGCATTACTAATATGAACAACTCATACTTATTTAATCAGCAGGAATGATGAACATAATCGACATTCGCAGAGTGATGAACCCTTGTGTCGACACCGGGTGTTCGGTCAAACCATTCACACTTCAACAACACTGTATGCAGTGATCCTACGTACTTGACCTTTATCCCTTCACGTAGTTAACTGTAGAAGTCTTTATCACATTCATCGTAATTGGTGCCCTAAACGCATACTTCTCTGCATTGTGTGGCCTTGTTTATCAAATATGTAACCCTATGAAACTTATAGTTGTTGATAAGGTATGCGTGATATACAATGCATATTCGAAGATGTAGATGCATGTCATCTCGAATATTGACTCGCGCCTACATATAATATTTTATTGTAAACTACATATTCAATAAAGTTCCAAGTAAAATGATTTGAGTTTACAAGCATGCTGTCCTACACCTTCTGATGACTCCAATCGCACACTCCCTTCCTAGAGTAACTTAAAGTGATGATCTAGATGTCCTTCTCAAGGTCCATTTTTATTCCATGCAACTATAGGCTTATTTATTCCACTAATGTTACATTACCCTAAGCCTTTTTAAAACCATATGGTAAGTATTTTATTTATCAAATTCAACCAACTCATGGTCCCAATAACCTTCGGCTACTTGATACCTGGTGCCCCGAGTCTCGACACGCATTTCGACACGCGCCTTAGCCTATTGCTCGAATTTAATTTAATTAGCCTATGGTTAAATTACACATTTCAATTTGATTTCATATTCATATTTCATGAACTTGTCGAGTTTCTCTAGTGTGCCGCTACATAACCTCTCGATACCTGCGTTGACATGCACTTCGAGGCAACTACCCGTCACATAACCTCGCACGATATCGTTATTCAACATGCAAACATGCAATGTATTTACCAAATAATTTAATAAATTGTGTTGCAAATAAGCAACCCAACATAATCAACTAATGTACCTAGGCCGACTTGTGTCATAGTCTACCCGCGGTGTCCACGTGGATCTGAGTTGGCGTCCATGTTTGCAATTATGATATAAATAATGATGTTAATAAAATGGGCCATTACAAGTGGTGTCTAGAATCATGAAGTTTTTGCTTAGTAGAAGTCCTAGGTGTTTTTGAAACATGATTTTGGTAGTTGTGCACACTACTGACCTCTCAGGGTAGGTGTTCTCATAAAGCTTAAGGTACCTAGGTTGTTGAAATCAGTGGAGCACTAAGGGTTTCAAAATCTAGTTAGTATATGGTTGTGTCCCATGTTTCTTTCATTGACATGAAGGGAATGTGGGGACAGGCATATGATTCAGTCACTATAGCGTACATGTGAGACTTAAAGAAAAAGAACCTTTGAATCAATGACTAAATCATACTCGCATCAGTTTGTGTCTCCTTGATCTGGAACTCAAATTAAGTTGTTAGTTTAGAAGTATTTATTGTTTACTTGTTCTTTCTTATATTTCTTAGTTGGTAATTAGTTATTTGTACTGATTAGTATAATTAGTTTTCTTTTACAACCTTTTTCTCCATAACCTAAAATTATCCCTAGTTTTAGTTGGTTGGACCTCGTACTTGCCTCTAATGTAAATCTATAGTAGTCGGTAATTGAGACTATTATGGGCGTGTTTGACAGTGCATCACTAACTCATCAAGGGATACTTTGAGCTGTTGTGAAAGATAGAAAAGCAACAAATATGTGATTTAGACCGACATCCACACTTCGAAAGTCCTAGATGACCTCGAATAGTTATACATCAGTCAAGATAATATAAAATGGTGGAGGGAGCTCACTGGTAGCCACCTGCCCTCTACTTTGAGCTGCCATTCATAATCACCTAGCATTATATTAGTTCCACATGCATTCAAAATCATAAAAGGGTTCAAGAGTAAGCAAAGTCAACAAAGAATGTTTTAGTAAATTCCAACAAGTATTGCAATTTGCTATATGAGTCCTAGATGACCTCGAATAGTTATAAATCAATCAAGATAATATAAAATGGTGGAAGGAGCTCACCAGTTGCCACCGGCCCTTTACTTTGAGGTACCATTCATAATCATCCACCGTTATATTAGTTCCGCATGCATTCAAAATCTTTAAAAGGTTCAAGAGTATATAACAACAAAGTCAACAAAGAATGTTTTTATAAATTCCAATAAATATTGCAATTCACTAAATGAGTTCTAACATGGCTAACATGAAGGCATGATTGAAGATAAAGCAAACCCCATTACCTCAAAGCGCTGCTATCCTATCCATGTTCCTTTACTCCAAGAAGTTTGATATGTTCTTCACGAGTGTCTACATCGATGTACATATTATCATTAACTAGTTCACTTGTGATAAGTCATTCAATTGTAAATTCTAGACTTGAAAACATTATTAAATCCTTTTTGAATCAATGTCATGCTTTAGGGGCCAAATGTGTTTTTAGGTCACTTGTTACTACCTTGGTCCTTATCTCGACGTTTGAAATCTAGAGAAAACCATGAAGTGCGTGCAAGAAACCAATTGATAAAATTACTTTTTTCGACTTAGTAGAGACTAACGCCATTGAGACGCAATTTTTTGTATGTACACAGTGTCATAGTGCGCCACATTCACGATGCTTGTGCGTTTGACGCTCTAGCGATGGCATGCATTTACACGCACGACATTAGACGACATCAAATGTCATAGAGTGCCTAAAAGTTCTGGTTTCCTTCCTCCCAGCTATTTGACCAATTATCACCCCATTTAGGGCTTTAAATACATAAAAAATCACCCAATCTCAAGTATTCCATCAACCAAAATCATCAACAACAATGATAAATGAAAGTTGCATGAGATTAAATTTATTAACTCTAGTTTTTGTGCAAGCCAATGTGAAATCCAAAATTGACATTCCAATTGTGATTAATGTCAAAACTATTGTGAAGTATGGATGACCATGCATGTTGTGTAGTCATGTAACATGTATTTCTCACTAATGGGACCCTCACTTGTCTTTGTATTGTCATGTTACTTGTAACAATTCCAAAGTACACCAACTCTTCCATGAATTGTCAAATTACTTGTAATGTATTGTATAACATGTGGTGTTTGTGTTACTTGTACACATTGTATAAGTACATTTATCATCATCACCAAAGGGCCTACATAAAGGGGCCAACCTCATTGTAAAAACACACTAAGTTCAATGAAGAACTCCTCATTCTAACTTTCTCATTTCTTCTCTTCTCCTTTGTAGTAGTAGTCTGTAGTAGAAATTCTTAGTGTTCTATTTTCCTCTATCAAGTTTCAACTAAATTCACAACACGTTATTAACTCAAGCTTGCTCTAGCACAAAGGAGATCTTGATGTTCAAGAAGGCTTGCTAAGGAAACAAAGCTAGGAAGATATAACTTTTGTTAATTGAAATAAGTTCAATTTATTTTCTGTGTTATCATGGTTGCTTTATTTTTATTACATGCATCACTTATATATGCATACTTTATTCATACACTGCATTATAATATCACTAACTGCGAAAGTATGCTCTGTAGTTAGGTCTTGTACGATCTTCTACATCAGAAATCAAAAGTCAACATTTTACATAACTAGTTTTCTCGCTATACTACAAACGATTATTTATGCTCTATTCTTGATTTTTATATTGCAAATAGTGCTATGAGTTTGGGTTGATTAGGTAAGCCTTTTTTCTGGTAAATCCAAACATTGAAAGGGAGACGGCTTATCCCGTTTGAGAAGGCATGGCTTTAAGTAGACTTTATCTCGCCACCCAACCTGGAGGTTGTCCCACCAACTCATGCAATTTGTACATTTTACGTATTAATAATCAAGTTGTAAACATATATTTAATTATATATTATTTATTTTATATAAAAGAGAAACACTATTTACTCAATTACTTTACATATTTTCATACTATGGCAATCTTTCAAAAACTTGAATTTGTTGCCCTCGATATCGCTGGCAATAATTATTTGCCATGAAAACTGGATGTTGAGATACATTTCCAAACTAAAGACTTAGGATAAACTATTATAGAAGGAAATGCAATATCAATGCAACACCGTAAGAAAGCACTGATATTCCTTCGCCATCGTCTCTATGAAGGTTTAAGAAGTTAATATCTCACTATAAAAGATCCTTTCACTCTATGATTAAGCTTGAAGGAGCGATATAATCATCAAAAGACGATAATTTTCAAAAGCTCAAAATGATTGGCTGAATCTTAGACAACAAGATTTTAAAACAACCAGTGAGTATAACTCTACCATGTTTAATATTACCTTTTGTTTGAGGCTACGGGGAGAAAATATATACGATGAGGCAATGATGGAAAAAACATTAATTACTTTTTATGCCTCGAATATGTTGTTGCAACAGCAATATTAAGGGAGTCAATTTAGAAAGTACTCGGAATTAATTTCTTGTCTTACAGTCGCTTAACAAAATAATGAGCTTTTGTTGAAGAATTACAACTCCCATCCAACTGGTTCCTCTTCAATTCAATAAGCAAATGTTGCATCTTATAATGACCACAAAAATAGTTAAGGAAAGAAATACCATGGACGTCGAAAGAGGAAATGATTGACTGGCAAAGATTGTGGCAAGTCGTATCATAAATTCCATAGTGATAAGTTCCAAAACAAATGGAACCGAAATAACGCCACTCAGAATAAAGGGAAAAATACTACTGAAAATGGGCATGCACGTAATCCTGACCAGCCCTGTCACAGATGTGGTCTAAAAAGCCATTAGGCCTATGTATACCACACACCTAAGTATTTTATTGATCTTTATCAAGCCACCTTGAAGGATAAAGGAAAAACAGTTGAGATGAATTTCATTATCGAAGATGGCTTATCGGGAATTAATTATATAGATGTCCCAAATTTTCATGATTATCCAAACACTAGTCTTGATGCTTTAATGATCATATGTAATGTTTTTCAATAATTCTATATACTAGTTTTTGTTACACTTTCTAGTTTTTATGTACTAATTTTAGTTTCAATGTGCTAGTTTCTTATTATAAATGAAATATGACTTTTCCTCTAATTTGCCAAACATTATTTGTGTAGATGGATCGTCAAGTCATGTGTTCAAATTATGAACCAAATAAGAGCGATATTTGTCTTGCTGATTGTGCTACGACGCACACAATCCTTAAAAGGAGAGAATGTTTCTCTAACTTGAACTTAGCTGATGCTAATGTTGAAATAATATTTGGCATCTCTAATTTGATTAATGGCTCTAGAAAAGCAAACATTATGTTGCCCGGGGATACAACAATTCATATTGACATTGCCTTATACTCTGAAAAATTAAAAAAGAATTTACGTAGATTTAATGATATTCACCAAAATGGATATCACATTGAAACCATGAATGAAAATGATAGGGAATTTCTCTATGTCACATTGGTTTCAAATAGGAAAAAAGAAGCGCAAGAAAAATTCTCAACTTTATCCTTTGGATTATATTTTACTCAGATAATGCATGTCGAAACAAATTTCATCATAAATAAGAAAAATAATGTTCCAAAGACATTCATTTTATGGCATGACCGACTTGGTCATCAAGGATAATCAATGATGCAAAGAATAATTGATAATTTGCATGGACATCCTTTAAGGAGTCAAAAAATACATTCAGCTGGTGATTATAATTGTGTTGATTGTTCTCAAGGTAAATTAATAGTTAAACCATCCCCAAGTAAAATTGTTGTGGAATCCTCAGTTTTCTTGGAACGCATTCAGGGAGACTTATGTGGGTCTATTCATCCTCACTGTGGACCATTTATATATGTCATGATTTTGATAGATGCGTCAACTAAGTGGTCACATGTTTGTTTACTTTTGACCCATAATGTTGCATTTGCTAGACATTTAGCCCAAATTATTAAGTTAAGAGCACAATTCTCTGACAACCCAATCAAGACCATTCGTCTTGATAATGCTGAAGAATTTAAATCTCAAGGATTTATGTATCATTGCATGTTTACAGAAATTACCAATGAACATTTTGTTCCACATGTGCATACTCAAACTGGTTTAGCAGAATATCTAATCAAACACATTCAATTAATTGCAAAAGCCTTAATCATGCAAACTAAGTTATCAACTTCAGTTTGGGGACATGTAGTCCTTCATGCAGCATCTATAATTTCTTATAGGCCTACTGCATGCCATGAACATTCCCCTGTGCAACTCATTTTAGGTCAACAACCAAATATCTCACACTTGAAAATTTTTTGTTGTGCAGTTTAAGTTCTATACCACCTCTCAATAGAACTAAATTGGGTCTACAATGAAAACTTGTGGTTTTTGTTGGATAAAACTCATCATCCATTATAAGATACCTTGAGCCCCTAACATGAAATTTATTTACTGCACGCTTTACTAATTGTCACTTTGATGAAGCAATTTTCCCACCATTAGGAGGATATAAGAAGTCAATTCAAAACTAATGGGGCAAAATCACTTAGAATGCATCAACTTTATCACATTATGATATACGCACAAATCAGTGTGAACTTGAAGTTCAAAAGATCATTCATTTGCAACAAATTACAAATCAATTACTTGATGCATTTACTAGCATAAAATGAGTGACAAAATGATATATTCTAGCTATAAATGCTCCTGCAAGAATTGATGTCTTTGTGCAAACAACATGCACATGAACCAACGAAACCCTTAAAGCATGGAAGACTAGTCGTTTCAAAGGATATAGTTCCTTAAAAAAGGAAAATGGATGTAAAAGTAAACGCAAATAAAAAATACTCCTGAGAAAGCATAAGAATTATTTGGTAAGGATATGAAGATAATGCGATCTCAATAAATTATTTGAACTCCGACAAAATTTGAGATCAAAATAATATTTTTCCAGATGATATATTTTCTTTCAACGTGTCCTTTGAAATATGTGAAAATGATGATAATCTAGAACCACGATCAGTGGATGAATGTCGAAAAAGACTCAATTGGCAAAAATGGCAAGAGGCTATCCAAGTAGAGCTAGACTCGTTAAAGAAATGAGAGGTTTTTGGATCGATCATTAAAACGCCAGATGGCGTAAAGCCTATTGGATATAAATTGGTATTTGTACAAAAGAGAAATGAAAAAAATGAGATTACAATGGACAAAACAAAACTTGTAGCTCATGGTTCTCATAAAGACGTGGCATTAATTATGAGTCAACATACTTTCCTGTTATAGATGCAATCACATTTCAATTTTTGATAAGCCTTGCAGTTTTAGAATTGCTTGATAAGCATCTAATGGATGACGTTAGAACAAATCTCTACGGATACCTGGATAGTGAGATATAAATGAGAATCCCTAAAGGTTTTGAAATATTTGAAGAAATAAAATCAAAATCTCATAACATGAATTCTATGAAATTACAAAGGCTTTTGTAAGGATTGAAACTATCCGGACGAAAGTGGTTCAAATGCCTTCGTGATTATTTACTTAATGAAAGATATGTAAATAATTTACTTTGTCCATGCCCCTTCATTAAAAGATTTTCAATAGGATTTTTGATTATTGTTTATATGTTGATGATTTAAATATAATGGGAAACTACAACGACATCGTTAGACCATCTGAATACTTGAAAAAGTAATTTGAGATGAAAGAACTTTGAAAAATAAGACTTTCTCTTGATTTGCAAATTGAACATTTTTCAAGCGGAGTACTTGTCCATCAATCAAATTATATTGAAAAAATATTAAAAAAGATTTTATGTGGGCAAGGCACATCCATTGAGCTCTACAATGGTTGTCGGATCACTTTAAGTTGATAAGGATCCATATCGACCTCATGAAAGTCATGAAGAGCTACTTGGTCCGAAGGTACCATATTTAAGTGCAATTGGGGCACTTATGTATCTTGCAAACTGTATAAGAACTGACGTTACTTTTGCTGTCAACCTACTTGCAAGGTATAACTCTTCACCAACACAAAGACATTGGAATAATGTTAAATATGTTTTTCAATATCTTTGAGGAATAAGTGACATGGGTTTGTTTTACTCGAGAAAAGTAAAATTGAATCTTCAAAGTTAAGTTGTTGCTGGATATTTGTCTGACCCCCTCAAGGCTCATTCTCAAACGGGGTATATATTCACCTGTGGTAATATTGTTGTATCATGGAAGTCAGTAAAACAAACTATGGTTGCCACTTCCTCCAATCATTATGAAGTACTTGCAATTCATAAAGTAGGTCGTGAATATGTATGGTTGAGAAACATGATTGTATATATTCAAGAATTATGTGGATTGCCTTTAATAAAATATTCTCCAACCATATTATATGAAGAAAATGCAGCATGTATCGCACATTTAAGTGAAATCATATAATGGGACAGAACAAAACATATTTCACCAAAATTCATCTATGCACATGAGCTTCGGAAGAATGGTGAAACCGATGCAAGCAAATCCGGTCGAGTGATAATCTTGCTGATTTATTCACAAAAGTCTTACCAACTACAACATTTAAGAGGCTTACATATGGTATTGGCTTGCATAAATTTAAGGATAATGAAAGCAAAGAAACGGAACTAGTTTCACCCATTTTCACATGAGGGGGAGTTATTAATTATTGTATTGCACTTTTTTTCCTTTAGCTATGCTTTTGTCTCACTGGATTTTCCTAGCAAGGTTTTTAATAAGGCAATCCTAACAATATTATGCTCATCTTAAGATTTATGAGAACAATGTACTCTTTTCTTTTACTATATTTTTTCACGCAAGGTTTTTCCTAGTAGAAGTTTTAGCGAGGCACATTTTCTAAGCAAGTGTCATCCAAGGGGGAGTGTTGTGCAGTATGAATTACCATGAATGTTATGTAGTCATGTAACTTATATTCCTCACTAATTGTACCCTCACTTGTCTATGTATTTTAATATTACTTGTAACTATTTCCAATGTACACTAACTCTTCCATGTATTTTCAAATTTCTTGTAATGTGTTGTATGACATGTATCGTATGCGTTACTTGTACACATTGTCTTAGTAAATTTATCATCATCACCAAAAGGCCTATATAAATTGTGCCAACCTCATTGTAAAAATACACCAAGTTCAATGAAGAACCTCTCATTCCAACTCTCTCATTTCTTTTCTTCTCCTTTGTAGTAGTATTTTGTAGTATTAGAAGTTCTTAGTCTTCTATTTTCCTTCACTAGTTTCTAGCAAGTTTCAACTCAATTCACAACAAAAACCATGAATTACTTGCACAAAGCAGCGACCAGAAAGAGTGGTGTGATCCCAAACTAATTCTGAAATTAAAGAGGCCTCACATCATCTCCACACCATCAATTCAAACTTCATTTTCAAATTCATGTTCATTCATTCAAGAGTTGAGAATATAGAAGAAAAGATAATAGCTTTACTTATCCTTGAATTTTATGTCGCTAGGGTTGATCCATCCCTCTTGGGTCCTTGAATCCCAAAGCATCAACACCACATTACACTGTTTTCACTAGCTAGACTTCTCTACTCTCCTCTCACTTGTTATTTGTTTCAAAGCCAAAATGGTGGCTACAACTTGTAAGGTGCATTTGTAGTTAGGTTAGGAGATAAGGGTTTTGAGTGACCAAATCAAGACACCACATCTCATCTAACTGTCAGGGATCATTTCATTAAGTCTTGAATTATCCTAATTACCTTAATTAGGTTCCTAATTCATTCGTTATGTTAAAACCCTTAAAATGTGAATTGGATTCTCAATTCAGATTCAATAATTTATTTTCTAATTGGAGCAAATAGGGAAATCAAATGATTTGATTTCTAGAATCTTATAGAAATTTTGACTGAGTCTCCCGTAAAAGTGGGCTGTTGGCACCATAAACACCTGTTAAAAGCAACTTTGACAAATTCCTATAAGGACTCATATATCCCTAATAGTTCATATTATATTACCAAAATAAGTTTTAAATCCTAGATCAAAGTTGTTCCCATGAGCTCATGTTTACACTCCCAAAACACACTATAATGGCTCCATAAACCTTTTTTACAACAAAATAAATCTTAAAACACTTCAAAATTTTCTCAACTGTCTCACAACAATCTTATGACTATTTTAAAGCAAACCACAACATACTCTTAACTCGAGAACCCTAAATAAATTATATTAATAATATACAACAAGAAATAAATGATTTAAAAACATTCACCTAAGTTTTTCAGGCTTATTCGTCCTTTCTAGTTTTCATTGATATTACGACATCACTAAAAAAGAACTCGAGGATGTTAGGTAAGTAAAATCCTTCATTGACCTATACTCCTGCATATGTTAGTTTGAATACATGGAGGCAAGTAATTGCATTTCCAAATAATCAACAAATATAATACCTCTAGTCACAAATGTAGATTGTTTAGGGTAAAAGTACAAGAATTAAGAAGTCATTTAATTGTAATGTAATATTACTATGTTACCTATATTTTTATTATTTCCTTTTTGAGTGGCTTCTATTCAACTTCTCTTATTTCATCTTCATTAATGAGGTAAAAATAGGTAAAATATAATTGGGAATAAGAGAATGACTTACATTTTGGAACTAAGAAAGTAAGCTAGAAAGACCTACATTTGTGACCGAAAAGAGTATATAACAACTAGAATCCCACCTTTCTAGTTCGTAGTTCA
This sequence comes from Stephania cephalantha, assembly GCA_039657325.1. Taxonomy (NCBI): domain Eukaryota; kingdom Viridiplantae; phylum Streptophyta; class Magnoliopsida; order Ranunculales; family Menispermaceae; genus Stephania; species Stephania cephalantha. Next base: position 33,935,655 of record CM077570.1, on the reverse strand, counting down.
CAAATAAACTAGGTAATCTAAAAGTGAACGTAAAAGTGTACTATGAGTTCGAATGCATTAAAGAATCATTGGTTGCTTTAGTCTTTTAAGTTATGCTTCTTTCCAAGATTCATTGGTGTTATTTACTACCCAATAATGAATCATTGATGTTTTTATGATAATGAGTGTTTAAGTTTTATTATCTAGATCAAGGGAGGCTTGATACGTCAGTTTTTCAATTTGTGAGATTCTTTATTTAATGCTATATTTGTTTTGCTCTGAATCTTTTAATTCTGATTTAATTGTTTGTAAGAACCTTAATACGCATTAGGGTCTAGTGTTTTTGCTCTTTCGTTATGTAAGTGCACATGCACTCTAATAAATCAATAGTTAGATTTATATTTAGGCAGTATTTTAATAGGATAAATGGTTTAATTATTTTAAAATAAGTATTAAATTGTTGTACTTGTTCTTTCTCAGGTCCAAAGTGAAAAAAGAGATAAAGGAATAAATCTAGGAAAAATGTGATGAACAACTCAAAAGAGGAGTTGACATATTGGACAGAAGGTGTGTTGCCGTGTGAAAAAACTAGAATACATGGAGAGAACATAAACAACGTGGGAGAATAGCAGCTGACGCTTTAATGACGCTGTGAGAATCAACGTACTGCGCCAAACGTGATGAACGTATGGTGTCAAGTCTTAACAAAAGAAACAAATAGAAATTGTGAAGTTGTCTGGCATCGTGACCCACAATGTACAACGTGGGACAATGTGAGACTCGGGGCCATATAAGAAATTGGAAATTTTTTAACTTCTAATTTGATTGGGATTGTAATTTAGGGTTGTAATAAGTATTGTAGGTTGTTTTTACTTTAAAAAATAAGAGAATAATGTATAATAGAGAAATTATTGTGTTTTTTAGTAATTAAGAGAGTTTTGAGAGAGGACAATATAGTGAAGACTCCATGTTTACAATTCATAGTTCTTCCTTCGATTCAATCGAACTTAATCTTTGATTTAACTACTGAATACAATGAATTCAATGAATTGCATATTTTTGTCTCACATGGAGTAGTTTATTTTTTCTTAGCGATCAATGGATCCTATGGTATTATAACTATGCAAGTTTGGTAGAATTTTCATGGTAAAGTTGTGCATGTTTGAAAATTATTATTTGTTTATGAACTTGATGCTATAAACCATCTTGATCACATGATTATTATTTAGTGGAATTAGAATTAACCATGACCATGGAGCTTTTAATCGGGATATAAAAACACAATCGTAGGAGACATAAAACATTAAATGATGTTTATTAACTAGGGAGGCACAAAAAGTAAACTTGAATGTTTATGAATTTAATGATTTGGAGTTTAATGCTTTGTTAAAATGAGACTATTTACACCTATATGTGGAATTCTAGTAGATCATTAGAATCTTTATCACCACGATAGTAGTATAAAATGAATAGGAATGAAATTCGTCAATTCTATACAAGTACACATATATGATAGAAGGAAGTATGTGTCATGAAAGCATAGTTTATTATTTCCCAGATGGAGTGGTGAACTAAGAGTTTCTCTCAAATATAAGTTTAACCTAATTTACATTGCTTTGATAGATAGATTTTAATTTAATTTAGATAATCATAAAAAAAAAAATAGTTTTCTTAACATACTATTAAACTTATCGAATTAAGAGTGTCACATATACCTTTCCCTGAGGACAATATTCATAATCAATCATTATTAACCATACTATTACTACAATATAGTTGTTATACTTACAGTCACGATCAAGTTTTTAGCGCCTTTGTGGGGATCGATTAGCCACTATTAGTTTAGTTTATCAAGTTTGTTAAGAATTTTGATTTTAGTAAATTTTTAGTATTTATTTAGTTAAATTGTAGTTCAACTTTCTACATTTGGTTTTTTGTGTTTTCTATCTCAGGTTTTTGCTAGTGCAGCAGTCGTGGAGATGAAGACTTAGTACATTACGACCCTGAAATTGAAGAGATTACAAGAGCAACATGAAATGAAAGAAGAAAGAGGAGGTTAAAATGGCAGAGAATTATCTGAGAAACCAAATTCAAGGCCAAGGAAACAATCAACCCTAAGGTGATCTAGTAGTGTAGAACAAGGGTCACAAGTAAAGATTCGTTCGAGATTACTTTAAACTAGAAGTACAGGAGACATACGACGAAGTGAGGAGGCTTCCAGCCAAAAAATCCAAAATTTGAGTTGAGGCTGTCTCTGATAAACATGGTGCAAAACAACATATTTCATGAATTGCCTATCAAAGATCTAATTGCATACATAGAGAACGTTGTGGAGAAATGTGATACGATTCACATTACTAGAGTTACAAAAGAGATCATCTGGATGAGACTTTTCCTATTCACTTTAGCTAAGAAAACCCAATCCTAGTTTCAAGGATTGAATCCTGGAAGCATGAATTCATGGGTGGACATCAATGAAAGATTATTAGATAAATTCTATCCCAATGAAAGTGAGCAAAGAAAAATTGGAGATCAATCAATTTAAGGAAGATGAAACTGAGTCTCTTGGTGAGGCTTGGGAGAGGTTAAAAGAGATGTTGGGAAGGTGTACAACATACAGTTATGCAAAATAGGCAAAATTACAGATATTCTATTATAATATGAATACAAACATAAGGTCATTAGCAGATGTCACATACGGTGGTACTTTACTAACAAGAATTGAAGATGAATCATTAGATCTTTGAGATCTTATGTCTTAAAATTCTATAACAGGACATCATTCTGCAGTTAAAAAATCAGCAGGAGTTTTTAAGCTTGATACATACATAGCAATTACGGCACAATTATCAAAATTGAATAAAAAAATGGTCAAATTACAAGTGGGGAAATCTAATTAGCAAATGTAATAAATTTAGTAGCTTATTAATCACTTAGCAATGGTGGTTAATCCATTGCATGTGCCACACCACAGAGTTGAGTTCGAGGAGATCAATTACATGAACAATCAAAATTGCGGAAACAATTTAAGACAAAGTGAAATGGCTCCTTACGGATACTATCTAGGGTATATCACCAAACCTTTCATATGTAAACCTGGATGATGCATTGAAACTACTTTGGCGCTTTGATCACCTAGTTCATCAGGGTAAATTGGCGAAGAGTAAGAAGATGACTTCACTTAAGTCAATTGACACTCTTTCAAGCTATGTATTTCAATAACAGAACACATAATGAGTGGCTAAAAAAGAGATGGAAAGTCTAGAAAAAACTATAAAACGAATGGATGATGAAAATAACATGTCCATGAATAACATGGAGAAACAAATTGGTCAACTAGCAATAGCTTTGAATTCAAGGAAAGAACGATAGTTTCCAATTGACATGGTGATCAATCTAAGGGTGAATGTCAGTTCAGTCAGGTAATGAGCAACATGATAGTCAGTGGCCCAACGCAAGATTAGGTGGTGCATATGCCAAAAAAAGTCAACTTTTCGGCTATCGAGAACATTGGAAAAAACAAGGAAAAAGAAAAGTAGGTGCATAAAGTAGAGATTCAAAAGGAAGCACCATGGTTTGCAGATTATGTCAACTTTTTTGCATTTAATGTTTTTTCACCATATTTAAACTACGCATGAAAAAAGGAATATATGAGTGATGTGAAATCATATTTATGGGATGAGCCTTATTTATTTCAAAGACGCTAGAATGGTTTAATTCATTGTTGTGTATCAAATGAAGAGTTTGCTAGTATTTTGGAATGATATAATTCATCACCATATCAAGGTCATTTTGGAGCTCAGTAGACATCAACAATGGCATTGCACTGTGGTTACTATCGGCCAATTCTTTATAGGGATACATACAACTTTGTGAAGACATGTAATGAACGCCTGAGAACAAAAAAAATTTCCCGATCAAAGGAATTCCCAAAGACTACTTGTAAGGAAATAAAACTTTTTGATATATAAGTTATAGATTTCATGGGCCTGCTTCCTAGTTCAAATGGGAAACAATATATATTGCTAGCAGTGTATTATGTCTCTTAATGGATTGAAGTAATAATAAATACAACTAATGATGCGAATGTGGTAATCGTTTTTACCAAAAAGTATATTTTTTGTCCATTTTAGATGTTAAAGGCATTAATGAATGATGAAGGCTTGCATTTTTGATACAAATCTTTGGACACTGATAAGTCTCTAATTGTGCTATATTTTAGTGTGTATTTACTATAATTTCAAAGGTTAAATCCTCAATTTATAGCACAAATCTTTGTTTTAGTATTTCCAGAGTCAAAATGAGCTATTAAAGTAATATGAGTGATTTCCCATCAAAATACAATCAAAAAGCTGAAGATAGGCCCAGAGCCTTAACGATGCCTTAGGTTGCACATAAATAGCTAGGGAATCAGTAGACAAAAAATGAGCGTATTGCAAGAAACTCATTGGAAATGTTGAGGATCAAGTCTTGTGAAAATTATGGAGAAAGCCAAAAAATTCCGAGAAAAAGGCCACCACTTTGACAACGCCTTACAAATATATCTTTTTAAATCTTTAGTACGACGTTGGACTAAAAGTCATGATTTTTCAGAAACAAAATGGATTTGCTGAGGATTAAGGGTGTTTAGCATCCTAGAGAAAAATCAAAGTGATTTAAAGTGCGGAAGGTTAGCGCCTTGAGAGCGCCTTGGAGTGACCTAAAATCTTTGGAACGAAATCACATGGAAAATAGCCAGCTCCTTCCAAACGCCTTTGGAATGAACGTACTGTGCTGGCACGATGCTAAAACTACAGTCACGACACCACCACCCACCTTGGGTGGCGGAGTGGCGCAAGTACTACATGGGGGTTTCTTCAATGGAAGGAGGTCGCGTATTCATGTCCTGGCATCAACAATGAAACCATTTCTTGGCAATTTTTCCCGGTCAATGGGTTTCGTGGAACCAACTTGACCCCTTGGGATTAGTCATACCCAAAGGGTGCAGACACCCATGGTTATCAATAAAAACTACAGTCGAGATAGAACAGAACAAAAAATAAAGCACCGTAGTGCCTCCACAGCGATCCCCAATGCCTTGGAAATTTGTACATACGATGCTATGGTCGATTATGAGATTTGAAGAGATTTTGCAGTTTTGAAAGATTTTCGCATGTCCTGTTATTGATTCAACAAATTACATAATAAATTCTATTCTTATGAATCGAATTTAAGAATTTTAGGAATTCTCTATTTTCTAGAGAGCAAAAACATTATAAAAAGCCATCCCCTTCTCTTTAGAGCGATAACCTCTTTATTTCCCAATTCCATTTTCTCCTTTATGCCTCTCCATTCTATCCATTTTTCTTTACCATTTTTCTATTATTTTTATAATTTTTTCGTATTTTGTTATTGAGATTCATATAGTATTAGTAGGCTAAATTGTAGTTTGGATCAATGAGACCTATAAGTGATTTATGAGATTCAATTCTGAAATTCCATATTTTTCATTAAAGTCTTATATTTTCGATTGTGTTATTATTATGAGAATCTTTGTTACGTCTTATATTCTTAGAATTTCTACTTATTTGATGCATAGATGCATGTGCGCACTAGTTAGGTAAGAATTCATAGACAGTGATCCTACCACGACTCGGTAAGGGGATTACATTAGGTGGCCAGTGGGGCCTTGTGTAGTCAACCAATGTGCCCCTGTGCAATTTGGATATGATATGCCCAGTGGAAACCACTCATGATAGGCGTTCTCATAAAGTGCTAATGCTTCTTGTTTGTTGAAAACCTATGACATATCCGATGGTTTTACATGTCTAGTTAGTATGTGTTTGTGTCGCACGTCCCTTCCACTAGCATGAGAAGAATGAGGTGGTGTGAGTCACTATAAGCCTATCTATAAGATTTGATGAAAAATAACCTTTTCGAATCGACGACTAAATCATACTTACGGCGGTCTATGTATCTCCTTGACATGGAATTATTATCTAATTTACTAGTTTAGTAGTATTGATGTTTATTTATTCACGCATTGACATTCGTGTCATTAATTAGTTATTAGTTTTGATTAGTTTTCTTTTTAAAACCCCCTTGATAACCTAGAGTTAACCCAGTCTTTGTGGGTTATACCTATACTTTCCTCACTACATATCAAAGTATTCGATAAATCGGGACTATTATTGGTGTTATACGGCGCGACATCAATTTTTGGCGTCGTTTGTCGGAACTAGTGCCGATTAACTTTATATTACTATTTAAAAAAACTAAAAAAATTGTACCTTTGTATTGCAGTGTTTTGTAGGTTCACTTCATGGCCAACTATTCCTACCTTCACGATCATGATCCATATCAAGACTCACACTATTACAGTCTGAATGGGGTAGGTATGACATGTTATGAACACGACTTTTCTAATCGGCATTCATTTGCAACAAGTTAGTGCTTATGAATATTATGGGGATTACTCTCATTTTGCTAAATCTTGCCAAGAACTTGTAGATTTTGTGCGGCGGTTGAGCCAATTTGGTGGCAATGCGGATATGATTCTTATGGATGTACCGTACTTGATGCAGAGAAAAAGAGAATGAGGTTGTCTTCATAAACCCTTCCAAGCACAGAACTTGAGAGTCCCAAGCCTTCTGAACCTCTTTAGGGTCCACAACCTGACTGTTATGACTCCATGTTAAGAAAATTGACTCCTCAATGGAAAGAACTATCTTTAAGGGAAAATATAAGGATCATTTTTTAGGAGCAGCATATATATATGATTGAGGATGAGCTTAACAAATAGATTGAAAGAGAAACTCGACGAGTAGAGCATGAACGCAAGGAATCTATGATACTAAATGCACAAAATAAAGGATTATTTCCATTCGAAGAACTGGATATTGAAGAGGAAGAGATGCCTAAGCAACAAATTTTTGGTCTAGAGGAAACCTCGAGTCTTGTTTCTTATTTTGAGATGGATAAGCTAACATCAGATGATGATTTGCTTAGTGAAGAAGAAGTGGAATCAGTTAAAGAACTTGAGTTAAACTTCATGGACATTTCCCATGATTGCATAGCTTCTGATGATAAGAAGGCTAAGAAAAAAGTTGAAGTGACTTTTAAAAAGTCTAATGAGTCGCAAAAAAAGATTAAGGAAGACCAACTTCTAGTATTGGTGAAACCGCCTCCTGTGCCAAACATACGTGTTGAATTCTATACAGAGGTAGAAGAAAAGCAACACTTATAAATTTTCTACACTGTCGACACCTTTGTGCTTGATGTTTTAGATGAGATAAAATATTTTTTGTAAGAATTCAAGACGAGCTCCAAAGTCTGAATGAGGGCGTGCCAACTTCATTGCCCAAAGTCAAGGTGAAGCCATTCATTCGAGACTACGCCTAAGTAGCTAGTGTCACGTGATAATCCACGCCAACTCTAACCAAAGACTTGAAATAAAGCCGCTTGTTAGGAGGCAACCGACTATATTTTATTTATTCATGTATTTTATTTCTGTTTAGTTTAATTCTTTATTATTTAGATTCTAAGAAAATCCTTGATTTTGTGGACTCTTTAAGTATATAAAAATAATATAGAAATGGAGAAAAGAGAACACCTTATGTTTGGTGTCAGGTTTGATTTTGAATATCATTTTTGTTAGCATGATAGAGCATTATTAGGAATTGACTACTATTTCAAATTTATGTGTTATGGGACTTGGTTGGGAATAGAAAACCAGCTTAAGTCATTGCATTAATGTCATGTCTTTAAGTAGAACCGAAAAACGTAGACTCCACTCCACCAACCGGTTGATTTTACCCTTAGTTGGAAGACTTCGGGCTCACAAGTTTTAGTTGGAATCATTTTAGTAAACTCCTTGTTTGATAGCTCTTGCTCTTATTATGTTATTGGTTTAACGTTTTCCTTAAGTCACTCGAATTGAAGAGAGATTGTATATTATGTTAATGCATCATTGATATATTATGATATTTTTGTGTTGTAACATTGACACACGTCACTTCTCATCACTCATTTTGCATACTGTTAGCTTCTTATGTATATATGTTTCACTCCATTCATTTCATTTTCTTATCTTCCATTTTGATTTCGCTTGTTCTTTTAGATTGTGTTTGGTAGTCCGGCTTTCTTCTACCTTGAGGACAAGGTTCAAAATAAGTTTGGGGGTACGCGGATATGTCGTTGGATGGAATGCATGGATGAACTGAAAGGATTCTTCAGTAAATTTTTGTGATTTTTCAATTTTTTTAAATTTCTAGTAAAATACAGGTAATGCAGTTTCATTTATTTCATGGATTGATGGTTTGGTAGGTTGTTACACATTTTTAGACATGTGAATTCTTTTGTTTTGAGCCTAAATGAATGCAAAATCCTGCTTAGAATAATGATTCACAATTTGAGAACTCAATGTGGATTGATGAATGCCATAAAATAGACAAGACCTTAGGTAGAGCATAGGTGAATCATCATGTTCTTATGATTGGTCTACTAACTAAGGCTACACCAAAGAGAGCTACTATTGAGTCAACACTATATGCTTGATATGAAAGCGGGTAGAAGGTCGCAATAGGAAAATAGTCAACTTAATCTCTACAGATTCTAGAATAGGTTTGCATCCATTTAAAAATGTATATAACTTAAGAATAAGCTTGGGGGAAGACGTAGGGAGGTTGTTTAGCTCTAAGCCTTAGCTCACCTATAATTTATCCTTAGTTAACACAGTTGAGCCAACCTAACCTAATTCCTTCATCACCTATCATGAAACTCATATCCCAAAAGCCTTATAATCTTATTACCTATATTGGAAAGCTAACTTAATCATAGCAAACTGAGAAGTGATAACATGAGTTTTTAAATAAAAATAGTGTCCCTCAACTTCCACAGGAAAAGTAGCAGGAAATCTAGTGTTGGGAAAAAGAGAAAAAAATAGAAATCCACTAGAAATGGAGCAGGGACCATACTAAAAAAATTAGAGAATATATATAAGTGACATGAATAAATGCGGAAGTCTATAAAAACTCCTCAAATAAAAAGATTTAGCTCGAGTGCTTATAGCTAGATTAAGTAAGTTTTTTCCAATGCTTTGAATTCTTTAATATCCATTTCCTTATTACCCAAGCCCAACCATAATAACCCAAAAAAATGTCTAATTGACCACAATTGATGTTTTGAATGTGTCAGTGGAATGGTTGCATAAGCTTATATTTTTGGAATCTTAGTATTCAATGCCCTATTTAGAGATTGTATGTTTTCAGCTTGTTAAAAGTTATGAGGTAACTCATGATTAATAGATGGCTTAAGTCTTGACGAAGCGTAGTGTTTAGTGGAGTATTCCTCAGGATAATGTTAAAATATCTTGACTCAAAGTAACATGCTTTGCTAGAGTATTCTAGTTTCCATTTGGCAAGTTTGTTGAAAAAAATTGGATGAAACCATTTAGTTAGAGTTCGACATTAATTAAGTTGATGCTTCTTTGTATTCAAGTTGATTATCTTATACTCAATTGCTCGGGATGAGCAATTGTCTTAGTTTGGGGGTATTTGATAAGTCTCCAATTGTGCTACATTTTATTGTGCATTTACTGTGATTTCAAAGATTAAATCCTCAATTTGTAGCAACAATCCTTTGTTTTTGTATTTCCAAGGTCAAAAAAGGCTATTGAAGTATAATGAGTGATTTCCCATCCAAATCCAATAAAAAGCTGAAGATAGGCCTAGAGCCTTAACATTGACTTAGGTTGCACACAAATAGCCAAGGAATCCTTAGACAAAAAGTTAGTGTATTGCAAGAAACTCATTGGAAATGTTGAGGATCAAGTCTTGTGAAGATCCAGAAAAAGGTGAGGTTCAAATTTTGAGAAAAATGCCACAGCCATGACAACGGCTTACAAACACATCTTTCTAAATCAGTAGCAAGGCGCTGAACCAAAACTCATGATTTTTCTGAAACGACTATGGATTTAGTGAGGATTAAGGGTGTTTCGCATCCTAGAAAAGAATTAAAGTGATCTGAAGTGTGGAAGGCTAGCGCCTTGCGAGCACTTTTTGAGCACCTTGAAGTGACCTAAAATCCCTCGAACGAAAATGCTTAAAAATGAGGTAATGCCATCACAAATACTTAGGCATGAATGTTCCGCACTGGAATGACACTAAAACTAGAGTTTGGACTGAATAAAATAAAAAACAAAGCATAGTAGCACGTCCACATAGATCCCCAGCGCCTTGAAAATTCTTACATACGACACTGAGGTTGGTTATGACATTTGAAGATAAGATTTTGTAGTTTTGGAAGATTTTGCACGTGCTATTATTGATCTAATAAATTACATAACAAACTCGATTCTTATGAATCAGATTTCAGGATTTTAGGGAATCTTTCTTTTCTAGAGAGCAAAAACACTATAAAAAAACTTTCTCTCATCTCTAGAACGGTAACCTCTCCATTCCCTATTCCATTTTCTCATATTTGCCTTTCCATTCTCTCAATCATTTTTTCACCATTTTTCTTTTATTTTTGTAACTTTATTTGTATTTTGTAATGGAGATTTATATGGTATTATTAGTAGGCTAAGTTATAGTCTAGATCATGGAGACCTGTAAGTGATTTATGAGATTCTATTCTTAAATTCCATGTTTTTCATTAAAGTCTTGTATTTTCAATTGCATTATGAGATTCTTTGTTACGGTTTAGATTCTTAGGATTTCTACTTATTTGATGTGTAAATGCATGTGCACACTAGTTAGGTTCGAATTCATTGCCAATGATCCTACCGCTGCTCTGTAAGAGGGATCACGTTAGGTGGCCAGTAGGGCTTTATGTTTTGCCATCCGGTATGCCTCTGTGCAATTGGGATATGAAACGGGTAGCAGTGTATTGTAATTTCAACGTAATAGGTGGACAAGTTGACGTTACTACTCATGATATGTGTTCTCATAGAGTGACATGTGTCGAGCATATGTAATAATTTCCCATATTCTACTATTATTTGTAGTAATGGTTAGTTGGATATCATCTCCACATGAATTTTGCAAAATTCTAAGGAAAGTATTTTTCCTTGTTTTTCTTAATTTAGTTAATCTAATTAAACGGTAATCAAAATACTAAATAACTAAAAACAAGAACTACTAACTTAATTATCTAAACTAACTAAACTAATTCAAACAATTCAATGAAAACTTAATTAAACGAAATTCAAATTCGATATAATATAAATATGAAAACAAACATCTAAACAATCCCCACTAAACAATGTTATATACATGGATTACATTCAAAAACTAGACATAACATTACCTCATAACCTAGTTATAATTATATCACATAGAATCTTGGAATAATTAAATTCTAATTCATTATGGGTTGATAGCCTTTAGCAAAACATCGATGTTCTTATATTCAATGAAAAATAGCCATATCCTCATCATTGTAAATTTACCTATTGAATAAAATGCAATAAAATAGAAATACAATAGCATTAAAAATCAATGCAAATCATGCCTAATCTATACCAAATATTAACTAGAATATGTCAATCAATATTTAACTTAGAACACAATCACCTAGAATATCCACTCGGGTATTTTTTGCCCTATAAATTAATTCTAGTTGCAACTTCTATAATTGTTTTCAATACTCATAGACATAAATTTAGAAAATCATATATCGCAATACATATTTGCAACTATGCATGTAATACAAGAATCATTAGTTATAATATGCAAAAACAACTTACTAAAACAATGATTGTTATAACTATATAGAAATCCATGATATCTTAATTATAACTATATAGAAACCCATAGTATATACATGTGTATGGTTTGTTTAGATTAATAAAGTACTCACTCATGCTAGAAATAGATAACAAAATAATATAATCAAAAGACATAATTAAATAAATACCTCTTATTGAAATAAACAAAGCTCCAATGTAGCTTCAAACATAAACTCAATAAAAACTAACTTACGACATTCACAATATTGTTAAGAGAAAAAAGGCTTGGAGAGAGTGCTAATTTCAAAGTTCTTAGGTCCTATTTATATTTTCCTGAGCTATACAAATCTTAGGTAACCTCAGATTTTTCGTGAAAATCTAAAAAACTCATCACCGACCTCAGCGACTTTTCGGTGAATCTTATTTTATTCACAAATCGCTGAGTAAATCACTAAAATATCTCTTTGTGCTTCACCGATTCAACTGGCAATTTCTTTGTAACTCCAAATTCGCTGGCTCTTCTCTGTTGCCGATTATATTAAAAATTTATAATAATGAATTTAAGATGGGAAAATACCTAGGTCTACGTTTCCACAAATCCAAATTAAAGTTCAATAGTATATCATGGTCTTCGATCTTTCCAAAAGATTATTAATTCAATTCCTCCTAGATTAGCTATAGGAAGTTGACATCTGTTAAAAATCCTTAATTCTCCTAGTCTAAATAGATAAGATGTCCGCCACCAACTACTTCCCTAATCAACACATAACCCTAGACATCCGCCAATCTGGTTTAATGCATTAACTACATAAAGTTCCGTAGGAATACTAATCTTAAATAACCGAATCACATTCGCTTCCAACTTAACCTAGATTTACTTGGTGCACACTCTAAAACCGAAAGGTATTGACTGCAAACTGGTGAGTGATTGTCGCTTATATCGGTCCAATCAAAAATTACGGATGCGATTGTCCCAATAAAATATAGATCTTCCACCTAAAAGCATGCAGTGGCCACATACATACCCTAACTTTGCACCATAATCATGAAATCAACAATAAATAAAATATAAGCAATTAAAATAAATTAAACTATAAATAATAGGTCTCACATAAACATGTTATAAAGAATAAATCTAGAATTGTTTCGCCTCCAACGTATGCCAATATTACTTAGTCGAACATCATCTTGACGAACTCCATTAAATAATTAAAAGAAAATAGAGATTGATTGAGACTCAACAAAACCATTAAGTCTATATAAAAAAAAACCTTCAATTTTGGTATATGGAAGAGAGAAAAAGTTAACTTCGTAGTTTTATTTATGACTCTTGCACCAAGGAAGATCTGACGGATGTTGTTCTATGTTTGCTGGAGTCATGGACATATGGCAGGCATTGATTGGATGATGGCTGCTGATTTGATGACATGGCAAGCACTAATTGGTTGTGAATGCTAGTGGAGACGTGGCTAAGTATGGCAAGGTGACACGTGGTAGCTGTGTTTTGATAAAAGAAACGTTTTAAGCTCGTGCGAAGATATGGGAGACATTGAGGTACGTATGTCGAAGTAAAATCAATGACTGCTGTGTTAAGGATAAATCGTGTCAAGAATCACTGAATATGTGGTAGCGCTTGTTGATGGGCATCTTGAGGAAGATCAAGCTCTTAAAGTGAAGAGGAAACGTATAGGAGAGAGGACAAAAATCTGGGAGTTGGCGTAGCATGGATCTCGAGGCATGATGAAAACCTTGTTTGCTCATCTTTCTGATCTAGCGCGTGAATCTTGAGGCTTATTCGAAGGGTACTAATGGCGTTATGTCTGAACCGTGTCCCTATTGTGCGTTACTTGGCTGCTGCTATCTCTTAATCATTTCGGAGTGTGTGTCTCGAGGCTAATCAGATGGTTGTTGTTCACACTGCAAGAATGACTTATACTTAGTCATTTTTGAATCTTTCCACAACTAATCCACCATAAAACAACTTTTAAACTACCATAGCATTGACATGGACCAATCTGGGTCCCACCTAGCTGCCTTAAAGTGCGTGCGAGCTTGCTTTTCAATGCCAATGTGACGCCCACGTCCACAAATTTTGGAACAAATTCATATAAAGGATAATTAAATAATTAAATATGATTTTGTGTGTTAATATGCTTATTTATGTGTATTATTTATTAATAATAGAATAATTACTTATGGAACAACTAAGGGTAAATTGGTCAAAATTCAAGTTAGATGGACATAATTAGGGACGTGGATGAACGTAGTTAAGGCCGTTGGATGGTCCTAGGACTAATAGGCATCAAATAAGATCAAGGGTTAGGAGATGGTCAATTAAACTCTAGTTTAGAGACACATAAATATAAATTACAACCTAGTTATAATCCTTTTCAACATACACACAACAAGGATAATAGGGTTATAGTGCTTAGAATGAATTGCTAAAACATGGTAAATCTCACTGCCTAAATTGTTAATCTTGAATGGAAATCATTGATAGTGGGTTTGTAATCTCAAATTTGGTTTGCCCTATGTTTTCAAAGTGAATTTAAAAGGTTTTCACACTTCAACTTGTGCTTTTCTTGGTTCCAATGATTATATGTATGGATTTGGAGTTCAAATTGATTTTTCCATTCAAATTGGTGATGAGCATAAGTTTTTTGTGGGATGTTGATTTGAATCCGAGGTTGTTCTATTTTAAAATCATGTTTTTGACGTTTGAATCGTATTTTTAGATTTGAAAAGCTTTCATGAAAAAAATGTGAATTCTTGGCGTGTTTTTTAATAAAATTTGTTTGAAAAAGTTTTGATTGAGATGGATTGATAAAACCCTTGATTTTGGACTATTTTTGGTGTATTTGAAGTCCCCAACGTTAGCGCCATCCCTAAGAAGAAAAACCGTAAAATTCCCGGATTCCCCAACATTAGCGCCATCCTGGTGCCATCACAGTATAGTCTCCCTTATTTTCACCGGTTAGTAAAACTTGCGTAACATCATCATTTTAACTTTGTTTTTGTTGTTCCAAATAGTGTTGGAAAGCTTGTGGAAAGATTAACAACATGGAGTTGATAAGTCATTTAAAATAAGACTTTTACTAACTCAAAAATATGTTGGAAGTCACGAGTATAGTTGGACGTAGTAACTTACCTAGCGTGTATGTAATATAGATATTTAAGGAACGCCCCCAATGACTTCTCGAGGTTAAGGATTTGGTTAGGAAAGCAGCGCTAGAGGTAAGTGAGCTTTGTTGTATCTTCAATCATGTCATGCTATTAGGTATGCTAAAATTCATGATAGCGAGTGGTCGATATCTTGTTGGGATCAAGTCGAATATATCTTGTCTTTGCATTTCATCTTGTCCTTTGAGCTCTCTATTTATGAATGCTTGTGGAACTGATGTTCTTGGATTGAATAATTGAAATTGTACCTCAGGCTGGAGAGCTGGCGGCCACCGGTCATCTCCCTGTATTATGTTTGATTACCTATATGTGAAGTCAGGTCTTAATAGACACTATTGAAGCCAGTTGGTTGTTTAGACACAAATCTATTAAAGCTGGATCATTTATGATACTGTTGAAGCCAGTTGGTTGTCACAGCACATACTTTGTATTTTTTCCACTTCAATGGCTCCATGGCATTCATGTTTTCATTATTATTTTGTTGACTATTTTATTCGGGCTTTGTTTCATTATGTCTTGCATTATGTAGTATGCTTATCCATACTAGTTATTACGCATTAGGTATTACTTTGATAATTGAGGATAAAGCAGGCTTCTTATTTACTCAGCCCATTGAAATATTGCTCACCCCACTATTTCTCTCCCTCCAAGTACCTTAGTTGATGTTCAAGACAAAGGAAAGGGCATGGTTGTAGCGTATAGCTCTTTTCTTGTTTGCGGGGTCATTTTATATGCATCTTGTTGATTTTGTAATATTTTGTAATAAACAGGGGATTTTAACATGGGTATACTTTGTGAAACCTATAGTTGGTAAACTTTTGTAAGACTTTCTACTTTATTTTCGCACCTAATAGACTAGAAGACTTTTATTCCATTCTATTTTAACAGGGGATTTTAAGGCTTACTAGATCATCGCCCGGCTCGCTGGGTTATCTCAAGGGGTTTAGCCATGGTTTTGGCCGGGTTGCCCTAGTTATAGAAATTGGGGTCGTCACAGCCAAACACCAAGAACACTTCAAAAGACCCCAAATTATATCATTTTCATCAAATTACTTTCATCAAATTGTCTCTAAACCGCTGAAAGTATCAAGAAAAGAGAATTAGTTAATAATACAAATCATTGAGATATAAAAAATACATAAAATAAACACCTAAACATAATAATATTACCGACTTATCTAACACCCCTAAACGTAGGACTTTCCATATCCCGTGCGAAGGTATAATTGATGAAACTAAAGTAAAATAGACTTCTAACATAGTTATGAACCTAACTAAACAATTCCTTTACCTAATTCCAAATTCATGGAGTTACTATTATTTACATAGTTGCCAAGTCAATAGTTCACTCATGAATTTTTAGAGTTTTGATATGTCAAGAACCATAATAAAAACACAATTAAGATCACACATTTAAGGGCTAGAATCGGTAAAGGCAATGACTATCAACTACTTATGAGTTTTCTTGGTTTATACGCTCAAGCACGCAAGTTAAAAATCCCTATAAAAATAACGCATCAACTCTTTGAAGGTACCATAGACGAGAAATGTAACCACATTCTCTATTATTGTAGACTTAGCACCAATGAGAATCAATATGACTTTAAGTAGTTTGTAACATGGCTAGGGTAGGGTACCAATGAAATGATATAAAGATAATGCGAAACATTGGAAAACTGAAACTTAGACTTTCAAAAGATTTTGAGAGAACCTGAATGTGGCTTATATTGCACTTTACTTCATATTTTTAATATGTGCAGTCTTCACCTTTTTTCAACCACCCGGCTCCTTCCTTCATTTCTTGTAGATATCGTTTTAGGTGGGACAGTCTAATTATGACTTGATTTTTTCATCATTATTAATTTCTCCTTATTATGTGTATCTAAACCATATTTTTCTCTCTAATCTTTTCTTCTTCTCTTCATGTCTTTTTTTCCATATTTCAAGTCTAAGACTAGCTTCCAACTAGGTAAAGGATTAAATTAGGCTATGGCTATGGGTTATTAGGTATGAAAGAATCAAAGGTCGTACTGGCTCAAAATGGGTTAACTAGGGAAATTACTTTTAGGTAAGCTTAAGGCTTATGGTTTATATTAAAAAATCGCCTAAATCATTCCCCCAAAAGTGGTTTAATTATAGGAATTCAGCCTCGAGTGGGTTACACCCTCGTTCAAGCACCCAAAAAATCTGACTTTTTTCCACTTACAGAGTTCTGACCGTCTACCATCTTTGCTATATAGCACAAGGCCTATCCCTCATACTAAGTCCCTAATATGAAATTATTAAAATAACAAGCTACGGGGCATAGTGAGTGTTTCTCTGAATTTTCCCTAAGTTTCAAGTCATAAAGGCAGTCATAATTTACTCATCTACAACCAAAGGCATTAAATAAAGTTTCTGGTGACTCTAAAAAATAATAATAATAAAAATTATACTAAATTAAAGCATGAAAATGTATCATATTCTAGTGAAATGGAAGATAGAAGTATGAATGGAAAGAAAAAGAAATGGAAAGATAGGAAAATGAGAGAACACCACCATTACCATCTTACCGCTTAATTGACAAAATTAACTATCATACCGACAGTCTTTACCAAAAAGATCCATCCAACACAATCCACAATCCTTAAAACACCCCTAAACTTATTTCGAACCTTGTCCTTAAGGTCAAAACAAATCAAAAGGTTCACACATAAAAACAAACAAGATGGTGAAATAACATGATAGATATAAAATTAAGGAAATGATTTGAGTTTATGGATAGTAATAAGATTACTAAAACAAAGAAAGAAAGGATGAAGATGAGTTCATATATAGTGATTAGAGTAAAAACGATGAATCAATGAATTGACTTAAAAAATTTCAACCAAATTTTGGGAGCCAAAGTTTTTCAACTAAGGGTAAGAAAATAGTAAAAATAATATCTAGTGTTTCAGGTTTTACTTAAAGACCTGCCACTAATACAATGACTTAAGTTAGTTTTTGATTTTCAACAAAGTTTCAAAACACATAAATCTTAGCAAGTAATCAGTGTCCTTAAAAAAATAATAACTCAATTCATGTTAATTAGAATTTAATTGAAAGTCAAACCTAACTCCAACATATGGTACTCTCTTCTTCCTTCATCTCAAGGCTCTGAAGGATGATATGCATATTTCATAGAACTTACCCTAACCCAATGGATATTCCTGTCATTTATCATGGCAATGACAAGTCTGTTGTGCAATGACGACGGTGGAGTACTACGTAGAGGTAGGAATGTGGAGGCACTCCCATGCGAGAGGTTGACGAGAATGACATTGAATGCGGTGGATACTAACAATCCCATGTCTGGAAGTGTCAACCATTCTTTGAAAGATGCCCCTCTTGCTTCTCTCGGGCAATGCACCGCATTCTTGACAGTCTCGAAACTCGAGCCAAGCACTTCCCGCCAAAGGTCTTCATACCCGATAATCTCATCGTACATCCTTCTACGCACAATCCTCCATCCGTCTACATCGCCAAGTCGAAGCCCAGAGGCTATACACCGATATCCACAATTTCCATCGGAAACCACATCGATAATGCCCTCAACATGTGGCAACCAATCCGGTTCTAAGCAATGACCATAAGCCATGTTAGATCCACTTTGCGTGCGTCGACTGGCACGACGCATTTGTGGAACAACCTTGCCTTTCTTCTTCCTAGAAGTGGAGGCCCCTTTTGTGGAGTGGGAGGACTCAAATCCGCTCTACACCCGTCTCGTCGAAGAATCGTCATCATCGTGTTTTCTCTTCGACTGTGGGGTGCCTCCGATTGGAGACCCCGGTGTCCTCCCACCCGCATCCTCAACTTCCTGCTCGCACTCCACAAAATACGAAGGTGGACTAATCTCCCTGAGCTGCTCACTTTCAGTCCTCCCCCCGCATCTTCAACTTCCTCCTCCCCCTTATCCAATCTTCCTGCGGTGTCGTGATTGTGCCTCCCACAAATCACGGTGACATACCATAAGGAGTCAACATTTCCTTGACGTTAATTTGGAAAGGGCATCCACATTTCTTCGTACCGCATATGACTCCTCGCCTTTTCATCATTCCTTGATTTCTTTAAAATTTTTGCCGCTTTCCCTTCCCCTACTCTCTCGAGCCAGTCCCCTATATGTCCCACTCCTCTCACAGCAATTTTCACCCATCCCCTCGCGCTTAATGCCCCGCATCCGATCGCTTCGTTACTAACACAAACTTGTTCTCACCACCAATCATTTGAAGCCATGAAATAGCCGCTTCTCGAGAGGGGAATGGCTTAGAAGGTGTAAAAGTGTCCTTGTAGTCTAGAAAATTACTAGATAACGGCATTACTCCGCAATACAAACAAGTGTAACATTCTAATAAACCAAAATGTACAAGACAATCACGTAAAAACCCAAAAAATAGGTTCTCGGTTGTACAGTCCGAAACTTTCTTTAGAGTCTCGCTCATGTAGATCGAGAGTTACTCAAGACTTCTCGGTCGTACCGGTCACGACCAACGTGAAACCTCTCGGTCCTCTATGACCGAGACATTACTATACATCTCGGTCCTGCGAGGCCGAAACAATCGCGCACCCAGACAGAAACTTCGGATAACCGCATAAAAAACACAAAAAATTTGCAAAATTACCTCAATGACGACCTCCTCTGGCACCGAAGCATTACAATCCTCCATTATATAGTGGAAACAAGTTCGGATTTGAAGAAATTACCAAACCCTACGTTGACAAACAAATCATCATTTTCACGGTTATACACAACTAAACAGTTCTAAAAAACCCGAATATGGTTGTCAAACATTGTTACCTCGCTGTCGGACGATCTCAATCTGCAAGAATCGATCAGCTCTTCGCCAAACGGAATGTAGCTGTGGCTTTGTGGTTCAAGCTTGCTGGTGGGGTGCCCTAACTCCTTGTCAAAATGGTTTGTGGGGTTTGAACCATTATATATATACAGGGGCAAAATGGTCTTTTCCATTTTTGCTGGAATTTTTACAAATAAGTTGGGTGCCTTCATGAAATGGTGGGGTGCCCTTAGCGGCCCTCATTAAGATTAATGGTTGCTGCGTTGAGGATAACTTGTCTAAAGAATCATTGAATATGTAAGAGCTTCTGCTGATGGGCATTTCTAGAAATATCAAGGTCTAGGAGTGAAAAAAATTGCATGAAGAGATGGTGAAAATCTAGGAGTTGGTGCAGCACGGATTTCGAGGCTTAATGAAGACCTTGTTTGCATATCTCTTCCGATCTAGCGAGCAACTCTCAAGGCTTAATCGAAGGCTACTGACGGCGCTATGTCAAAACCATGTCCCTCTTGTGCGTCACTTAGCTGTTGCTCTCTCGTGATCGTTTAACAATGTGTATCTCGAGGCTAATAAGAAGGTTGTTGTTCACACTGCACTATTGACTTGTACTTCTTCGTTTTTGAAGCTTTCCTCAACTAATGCACCACTAAACTTCTTCTAAACCACCATAGCATGGACACTAACCAATGTGGGTCCTGCCAAGCTATCTCGAAGTATGTGGAAGCTCGTTTTTTCATGTAAAACACTAAGAACACTTTAAAAGACCCCTAATTATATTATTTTCATCAAATTATCTCGCAACTACCGAAAATATAAATAAAAGAGAATTACTTAATAATATGAAGCATTGGATCTAAAAAACACATAAAATAAAAACCTAAACATATTAATATTTCGGACTTATCGAGTAGCGATTCTTATGTAATTTCATATCGCTGATAAATCGTTGGACTTTTTCTTTAGTTGACTGTTTTGACTTTCTTTCTTTTTTCTCTCATTTTCTTATTTTTTCCAAATTAAATCCTAAAGTCACAAAACAAGTGAATAGCTTGTGTAATATCATCATTTATATATGAAATCAGCTTAAATTACACTCTAAAACATGTCTAATTATTGACTTCTCAAATACCCCTTAACTTAGCACTTTGTTGTCTCAAGCAAATGAATACTCTTAATCATATTCTCTTTTTATTCTTTATATCATGATTTCAATCTAATTTATCTTAAATTTAAATAATAGAAGTGTTCAAATAGAAGTTATCTTCAAATAAAAACATATTAGCCCTAAAGTAAATGGAAGTTATGATAGATTAGAATGATTTTAGAGAATGAAATACCCCTTAGAACTTAATGTTTGATCAATTATCAAGGCCAATTCATAATATAGGTTTTTCTGGATCTCCATTGACAAGCATCAAGCGTAGTATAGAATCTTAAAATACAAAAACATAAGATTAATCTCAATTTTAGAATATACTTTAGAAATAGTACCACAATCAAAATCAATAGGAATTTTGCCAACATACGAATGAATATATGGTTTAAAACGCATTAGATTAAGAAATATTTTACTCAACCTTAGCTTCAAGCACTCGAGCTAAATCTTTTCCTTGAAGAGTTGAAGAACATCCATTTTTCTCATCTCTCATTTTTTTACCTCATCACAATTATTTTTTTATTATTATTTTCTTTTACTTTTGACTTTTAAGTCCTTGCTCCATTTCCAATGCACACTCTCACATTTTTCCCAATATAAATCCCCTACTCCATTTCCTATGGAATCTATAGGACTCTCTATATATTTGTAACTCTTGTTATCACTCCTC
Organism: Stephania cephalantha; assembly: GCA_039657325.1. Classification (NCBI taxonomy): domain Eukaryota; kingdom Viridiplantae; phylum Streptophyta; class Magnoliopsida; order Ranunculales; family Menispermaceae; genus Stephania; species Stephania cephalantha. The sequence continues at coordinate 33,914,152 of CM077570.1, read as the reverse complement.
GTATTCCACTAAAGTTGAAGAAAGTATTCTTTCTAACTTATAAAATTTCATCAGTATCTAACCCATTTCTTCTTTTAATTGTGGCATAATAACTTTCTATATATATATATACCATAAAAATACTTAATCGGTATCAACCCATTGTCATTACTGACACAAGGTAGTCAAGTGCATACATTAACTAGTAAAGTTAGTAAAAAAAGGGCATAAAAATTGATTCATTCCATCACATAATTCACTTGCGTAGTAATAATATTACTTCCATTCAAAAATCTATTATATATATACATTTTTATTCCATTATATTATATTCCTAAGTAAAAATGAAAAAAAAATGAAATTCATGCTTACTTAAATTCAGAAGAAATTTTGAAAAAATTGCATCAACTCACTTGAATATCGGATCAAAAGTTTGAAATTGGATTAATTCAAAACTTATCTTCGACCTTTTTTTTCTTTCCTTGTTATCTTTGCTATCATTGTCATACTCTACCTAAAATACCCCCAAATTCATTCCAACAAAATAAATGTACCTCATGAAATATAAATGAATGAATATAATCATAAATTGGATGATCAATATATAAAGTCAGTATAGAAATTCTTATCAAACAGATTGCATAAAAATAAATATGAATAAACCATCACCAATTAATCAAATGTAGCATCACCATCAAATGTATCAACAAAGCAACATATCAAATGAAATCACATCACCAATCATAGTATCATTACAAGAGTTACACGCAAGACCTCACAAAATATCACTTAATTACAAAGGAGGTAAAGTAGTATAAAAAAATCAATGTCATCGCCCTGAAGTTGCATCATCATCATCATCATCCACTAGATCAATCCTCTTGGACTGGTAACTCGCAGTGTGATCATAGAAGTTTTAGTCTTGACCTTACGCTAGTTGAGCATCAAAATTACCATAAATTCGTAGCCTAATTTGTGTAGATGGTACATGAACATATGTGCCTTCTCATTGTGTATGTATTCTTGACATTGTCCTTTCCATCCTGTGAGTGCTCCTTATTAAGACCCTCTAGTTCTCAAACCCTGATTTCTTTATTCCTTAGAGTTCTCACTTAGTTAGGCAGAATTGAACCCATAAAGGCCAACTCTGACTCCTCTATGTAAAGTCCATCGATATCCATAGCAGGTTGCTCCCCATTCGGATCGTTTCTTTCGACATTTCTTCTAAAAATCTCCTCGCGTCATCTATAATCTTTCTTGTATGCCTTGTTTCTCTACTTGCTATCTCATCTTTCTCCCTGTTGAGTTCAGAGTCTTCATGTTCATTAATTTTTTCATAGCTCACTATTACTGCTTCGGTGATAGTCTTCTCTGTTAAAACATACATCTCAAGTCCCACCATACTTACTAGATTTGCTCTGCAAAGAGTCGTGGACATCAAAGAAAATTATAATCTATAATTATTCTTTGTTGTGATGGCATTCCTTATCGATTCATAGATAATCTTTTCAACATCTAAATATCACCATCCCCTTACAATGTGGTAAAGCAAAGCACCATATTAGTTTACGATCTCGTAGTATTGCAGACTTGGCTATAACCTAGAGTTGATGAAATAAAACTACGCTTTCATAATTTTCCTAAAAACTTTGATATCGATGTGGTTTAGGTACCCTTCCGAGTCTAAAATGAATCCATCATAATGGATTACCTCTAATCCTACAAATATTTCTTCAGTCGGGTAATGGTACTTAATCGAGTATTCAGGCTTTAGGTATTCATTGTTCTTTTTTTAGTGAACTAACAGTAAACCAAAATACCAATTTATTTTTGCAGCTGAATAATCCACTATCTTTCCTCTAACTCGTGACTTTGTTTTGCTGTCACTTCCAAAAGCATTCGCGTAAAACTCTCTCACTAAAATGTCGCATCCCTTCTTACCATGAACATCCTCAAGGTCTTAATGGTTAATGTCCTTTGTAAATAATCCTTAGTTTCTCGTATCAATGATATCTAAGATCCTAAGCCTATATTTCAACTCAATTTTCACATTGAATCCCTTCTCTAAGATGAACTTCCATCCTCTCTTTATATCTTTCTTAAACTTGTCAAAGTCCTTCTTATATTGATAAAATATTTCTTCCTAAGTATATACTTCCTCACTACCTTCAGTATCTATTTTTTTACTCCCTCTTCCTCATCCTCATATTCTTCTTCAGAGTCATAGCTAAACGATAAAGATGGAGTAGGCTCTCTTTGTTGTCAATCCTAGGTGTATTGAAAGAAATTTATGTGGGTCTAATTTGGGAAAACTAGGATTTATCCTTAGGAATCTCTACTAATTTCCCTTTTCCTTTCTCCTCCATCAAACTTCTACCCCTTCCACTTATGGCCATTTCAATAGATACAAGTAAAAGAATAAACTTGTAAAACCATTTTAATCCAAATTGTCGAAAAAGTGTTCGATAAAATTCAATTTGTCTATCTAATAAGGAGAAATTCAATGAAATTGGTCGATTATAAATTGGGAGTTTGAAATTCATATTAAATTCATTGATAAAACATCATTGATAAAAAAATCATTCGTAAGTAATTCAAGTCATGCGATGGATAAACACAAACCCCAAACTCATTTGAAACTTAGTCTCGAATTAGTTTGCATATAAAACTCAAACCATTCGCCATATTCTAAAAATAGTTTGCAAATTCGATATCAATAAACAAATGATCACACCACTTCCATACTAGTATTGTAATTGAAAACATTCGACATAAGAACCAATTTTTAGCATAAATTTCAAAATTTAGGCTTTAACCTAAATTAAAATAACAAAATTCATGATAAATCAAAAATATAATCAATAAAAGACCAGGGTTCTCATTAATTACCTTCTTGAAAGTGAGTTTTTCAAAATTTGAACTCTAAAACTCCTCTAGAATACTCATTCAAGCTCTAACTCCGAATTCTCCTTGCCCAAGCCTTAGTTGACTTTACACTCTCAAAACTCACCAAATTTTTAGTTGAATATGTGAAAATTGAGGTGGGAATCCCTTAAATACATTAGAATCTAACTTAGGAAGGTTGAATCTAGTCAAAGATTTGGTCTTTGGGTTGAAAAGTTGAAATTGTTTGTGAGTGTGAATTGAGTAAATGTGGTGATTTTAGGTTTTAGTTTTAAAAATGCGTAATTGTTATCAGCAAATCATGTTTTAAATGGATTCATTGGTAAATTACTGCCTAAATTGTTGAAAATGAGCCTTAGTGGCTTACAAATTAGTTCAACGAATCCTAGTTATAAGTGCAAATCGCTGACAAATCACTGACCTGAAATTACACAAAAACTCTATAAACTGCGGCGTATTTTCTTTACGAATTCTAGTACAAACTGGAATCGCTGGGAAAATACTAGCCTATTTCAACTATTTTTTCAATTTAATTGATTTTTTCATATATCTAACACATATATGTCCAATGAAAAGGTATAATTATTCAAAATTATCAGAATTTTACTATGATTTGTACCAATTATATACTTTATTACTATAAATAACTGACTAAATTAAAACTAATGAATAAAAATAATATAATAAGGAAAAACTCTGGCTCAATCAACCCCCTTATACGAAATTATATCGTAATTAAATTCCAAGAATATCCCCATTATAAAAGTCATAAGTTGAGAGAAAATAAAAACAACTAACTAATCCTAATATGAAAATAGAAATTAAAGATAGAGTATGGGCTGCCTCCCATAGAGCGATTTTGTTTACAGTCTTTAGCTCGACTGAACCAAGCAGATCTAAATATGTTCTATAAACTTAAATGTAAGATTTTCAACTTTAGTGCCATTCCAGAAAATGATTGCTCGACCATGCACCCTAAAAGTGATTGTCTTATTCAGAGTATCGATGACAGCTTACGATGTGGCTAAGAATGGTCGTCCTAAGATTAATAGAGGATCTTCATTAATGAAGTGTGGCATAGCCTAAATGTTTGTGGGAATAATGTAATTGTCAATTTAAACTGGTACATTAGTAACCACTCATATTGGTTTCACTGAATAAATGTTTAGTAGAAGAACATTTTCTTAAGTAAGTACATCTAACTCCAGTTGAGTTTGAGGAAAGAAGCGAATTTGCTTGTAGTTTGCGCTCAAAACTGTATCATAAATAGCTTTATAATACCAAGACCATTTAACTTTAATGTTTACGTATATATCTCATGGATCATCGAGCTTAACAGTTGTTAGATTCTTCTTCTTCTTCCTCTTATTCTTCGAAACTTTAAACTTCTCCATTTTAAGATCATTCTCAACATTATTCGATTGCATAATCCTCCATTCTTAAGTTATTATCTTTTCATTTCAAGTATCTCCAACTCATTTATTCTTTGTCACAACATTTTCGTCTTCCATTGTTACTGCATTAATAAAATATACTTCAGCCTTTAAATTATAATAATTTAATTGTAAAGACTCAGTATCATTAGTTTGTTCATTATTAGATTCATTAGAATTATCATAAACATCTTCATCATTAAAACGAAAAGTGACAATTTTGTTTTCAAATTCTATAGACATTGTTCCTTCAAATATATCTAACATTATTTTAGTTGTTTTGAGAAATGGTCTTCCTAAAAGTATATGTAGAGATTTAAATGATACTGAGACTCCTATTTCCATGACCTAGAAGTCAGCTAGAAATACAAAGTCATTTATTTTTACCAAAACATCTTCTAGTAAACCATAAGGTTTAATAACTGTGTTATCAATTAAATTAAGAATAATAGGAGTATTAGTGAGTGAACCTATTTTCAATGACACATATAGTTTAAGTGACATAATATTAATTGATGCTCTAAGATCACACATAGCAAAACCTATAAAAGAAGTTCCTAATGTAATAGGGATTCCAAACATTCCTGGATCGAAGCATTTCATATGTATTTACTTTTTAATTAAAACATACACTTTCTTTTTTAAGTTTTCCTCAGATTCTTCAAAAAACTTGTTATAATATTCAGAGAATTCTTTCAAAATTTATCTTAATTAGAAAATTGCATAATTTATTCCATTAATGGTTTATTAATTTCTATTTTCCTAAATGCTTCACTAATTTCTTCATTATTTTCTTCCTCCCCAGCATCAACTAATCGTTATGGAATTGTAGGATATGAATACATATCTTCATTTAAATTATCAGAAATCTTTTCATTTTCATCCTTATCAATTATTTCAAACTTTTGTAAAGATTTCTCATATGCATAAACTCTGGCTAAATACCATTGGTATAGCCTTTTATGAAAAGGTGTATATTTCAATTGTTCAGCCATCCATCCTCAAGTACGAATAACAATAGCCATTATTTTTTCTTCTCGTTCTTCAATATTTTTGTGTATTTTCTTTTTATTACCTTGTTTAAGTATCTTTCCACTTATAGTTATGTTTTTTCATCATTGAATAAAGCATTGACTTGTGCTTGATTAGTAGGACCAATAGCGGCTTGAGTAGGTGCTTTAACTTAATTACTTTGTTTAGTACTTAACCAATTTATTTGTGATTTCATTTGACTTAACTGATTTTTTTAGTTTATTAATAGTATTGTCCGTCTTAATCTGATTTCGAGAAATTTTTGTAAAGTTTTGATGACTTTGATTACTAAAATAATGCAAGATTTGCTCTAAATTTGGCTTCGTAGATTGAGTATTTTGTTGAGGTTGCTAATTAGGTGCAGATTACATTTGAGCTGTTGGTTAGTATGTATTATAATTCTTATTTTAAGGACCATAACTAAGATTCGGGTGTTGTCTTCTAGGATAATAAGTATTGTTATTACATTGATTTTAAAGAGGAACAAAAAATTGGTTCATCATTACATTTACCTCTTTAGTATTCTCTTTATGTAGAGTAAGACACACATCTTTAGGATGTAACCTCATTATAAAATCTACAAGCTTTAACTTGATTAGATCTATCTTTAATTAATAGCTTAATCATATTAGATAATTTATCAATTTTATCATCAAACGTGCTATTTCTACTATTATCAACTTCATAAAGTTTCTTTCTTGCGGATTCAATCTTTTCACCATATTGCTTACATTGTTTAGTCATTTTATTAATTTCTTTTTTAGCTAAAGTAGGTGTTCTTTCAAATAAAGATCCACTACATACTGTGCCTAATAACCTTTATTCAAAGTGATTGAGTCCTTCATAAAAATATTCTAATAAAGCTCTTTGAGCATATCCATGTTGAGGACATGAAAAGATTAATCTTTGGAATCCATCCCTTAATTCATTAAAATTTTCATTATCTTGGAACTTTTCAACTGTGTTTTGCTTTCTATAGGAACTAATTTTTCTAGAAAGCATATATTCATTTAGAAAAGCTTCTAAGATTTGGGTCCATGTAGTTATTCTTGCGGGAGATAGAATAACCAACCTTGTGTTTGATCTTTCAATGCAAAAGGAAAAGCTTTAAGTTTGACTCATTCTAATGGTACCTTCTTTCAATTTCATCCCGTTAACTTTATGTTGACACTCCATTATGAATTTATGTAGGTCTTTATTGTCTTTACCGTAAAGGTTAGGTAAGGCACTAATAAATCCAAAGCTAAGTTCCAATTCAGGAAGTCCATCGAGGTATGCTTAGCACATAGGATTATTTGTTGTAACATTTTGATTTGCTTGTGTAAAAGGAAGTTCTCTATTATTGTTATGATTATTAATATTGATGATTATATTAACATTATTATTATCATTATTATTATTAATGACACTGTCATTATCATTAATGTTGTTATCCTCCATCCTATTAGCTAAATTTTACCTAAGTTGTTGTTGTCTGAAATTTCGATTAAAAGTTTTATTTATTTCAGGATCTAACGAATGTAAAGATCATTTAGAAATAAAATGAAGAAGTGTGTAGACCATTCAACATCTAAAATTCTAAGAAATTATTTGAAAATCCTTGGCAACGTCGCCAAAAATTGACACATGTAGAACGTGTTCAATAGTTTCCCGTATTTTTCTATTATTTTTAATAGTGATAAATATGATATTGTCTCCATAAGGATTTTGCAAACTTCTAAGGAAAATATATTTTTCTTGTTTTTCTTAATTTAGTTAATCTAATTAAACGGGAATTATAATATTAAATCACTAAAAACTATGACTACTAACTCGATTAACCAAACTAACAAAACATCTAAACAAACCCCCACTAAATAATGTAATATACTTGGATTGCATTTAAACTCAAGAATATAAAATTACCTCATAACCTAGTTATAATTATATCACATGGAATCTTGGAATAAAACACAATAAAATAGAAATACGATAGCATTAACACTTAATGAAAATCATGCCTAATCTAAACCAAATATTAATAAGAATATGACAATCAATAATTAACTTCGAACACAATCATCTAGAACGTCCACTTAGGTAATTTTTCCCCTATAGATTAATTCTAGTTACTACTTCTATAATTATTTTCAACAATCATATACATAGATTCATATAATCATATATCACAATACATATTTGTAACTATGCATGCAATACAAGAATCATTAGTTGTAATACGCAAAAACAACTTATTAAAATCATGATTGTTGTGTATGAATAGATTTAAAGCACTAAGTACATCATTCCTTAATTATAACTATATAGCAAGCCAAAGTATATACATGTCTAGGGTTTGCTTAGAATAATAAACTACTAACTCATACTGGAAAATAAATGACATAATAATATAATCGAAAGAAATAATTAAATAAATAGCTATTATTGAAATAAAAAAGTTTTAATGTAGCTTCAAACATAAACTTAATAAACATTAACGTACGACTCTTACAATTTTATTTGGAGAAAATACGGCTTGGAGAGAGTGCTAATTTCAAAGCTCTATGATCCTATTTAATGTTTTCTAAACTATACAAATCATAGATAAACTTAAATTCTTTGTAATAATTTGAAAAACCCATCACTTACCTCAATGATTTTTCAGCGAATCTTTTTTTGATTCACAAATCATAGTGTAAATCACTAAAAATATCTCTTTGTGCTCCACTGATTCAATTGGCGATTCCTTTGTAAATCCAAATTCGCTGACTATTTGCTAGCTCTTATTTAGTACCGATTTTGGTAACGATTTCTATGTAATTTCAAATTGCTAATAAATTGATGGACCTTTTTTTAAGTTGACTGTTTTAACTTTCTTCCTCTTTTTATCCCATTTCTTCATTTTTCCTAATTAAATCCTGAAACCACAAAAGTAAGAGAATACTTTGTGTAATATCATAATTTATATCTAAAATCAACCAAAATTGCGCTACAATACATGTCTTATTATTAACTTGTCATAAAGTGCTAATGATGCTAGTCTGTTGAAAACCTACAACATATCTGGCGGTTTTTGGGGTCTAATAGTTTGTGCTTGTGTCGCACGTTCCCTCCACAAGCATGAGGAGAACGAGAAGGCATAAGTCACTATAAGCCTATCTATAACACTTGATGAAATATAACCTTTTCGAATCGATGACTGAATCATACTTACAGTGGTCTATGTATCTCCTTGATTAGGAAATATTATTTAATTTGCTAGTTTAGTAATATTTATGTTTATTTATTCTCGCATTTACTTTCCTAGTTATTAATTAGTTATTAGTTTAGATTAGTTTTCTTTTTTAAAACCCCCTGTTAACCAAGAGTTAACCCGTGTCTCTGTGAGTTCGACCATGTACTTCCCTCACTACATATCCAAGTAGTCGGTAAATCGAGACTATTATTAGTGTTGTACGACATGACATCAAGCACCTTACTAAAGAAGGATGGAGTTAAACATAAGACATCAGTTGCGTATCATCGTCAAAAGAATGAACATGTATAAATTAGTAATAGAGAGGTAGAGCTGATCATGGAGAATATTATCAACACACAAAGAAAATACTAGGCATGTCAACTAGAAGAAGCATTATGGGCGTATAGAACGACACTTAAGACACCTATAGGCAATTTACCTTATCAGTTAGGGTGTGGCAAAAAATGTCACTTACTGATGGAATTGTAGCATATGGCATACTGGGCAATAAAAAAACTTGATATAGATCTTAAAGTTGAGGGAAAAGCATGATTATTTCAAATGATGGAGTTAGATGAATTTCGGCTTGATGCTTATGAGAATGTGAAGCTCTATAAGGAGAAGTTGAGATATTGGCCAATATGAAGATTGAGTATTTGAGCCAAGAAAACTACTGTTGCTATGTAATTCAAAATTGAGATTAATCCCGAGAAAGTTGAAATCAAGATAGTTTGGACCATTCAAGGTTATTGCAATATGGCCTTATGTTGTGGTTGAATTAATGAATGATAATGGTAAGACTTTTAAAGTAAATGCTTAAAGAGTCTGGTTGTACTATGATACCGAAGTTACACATGGATAGCTAGACATGTTCATAGCAGCAAAAGTCCTCAGCTTGAAAAATAAAAAGAATAACAAGGGAAAGAAACAATGTGGAGTCCAAAACATTGATTAAGGAATCCCAACTAAAAGTTCAAGGAGAACATTATCATAGTAGTCCAGAAGAAAAATCAGCTCACACCAAAATTCCAACCAATAAAGAGGGATAGCCAAGGATTCATTTACATACCAATCAACATTGACGTAGCTCGATTCAAAGATGTCTTATGCGATACGAGACTTTTAGTCACTGTGACGCCAGTAAAATTCATGGTGGCTGCAGATTTGATGATTAACAACATAATAAACACATAACTTTAAATTATTAATGGTTCATTTTGAACAACGGCATGGCGTATCTAGACTGTGTATGTTAAAGTGGGGAGATTGACATTTGGTATGAATTTTGAGGTTTTGCCTCATCTTTGGGATAATGATGTGTCTATACTACTTTGACAACCATGTTTGAACACTGATAATGCAATCGTGAATGCAACAAAGATAATGATCACCATGAGCATTAATGATAAGGATGATAGCAAGAAGATTGTGATTGTGGAAGCTCTTGAAGTCCATCCAAATAAGAGAGACATTACTATCTCTAATTTGGCAATGAAGATACTCAATTTAGACTTAGACAAATGAGAAAAAAATGTGTCAAGCTAAAGACGTTAAATGCTGGGGTTTTTTAAATTTAGTTTAAATTCAATTTTTATGTTTTAGTGTTAGTTAGAAAGAAATCCCTTCAATTAGATGTTTTTATTCTAATTTAAGATTTTTTATGCAGGAACTTGATCCAATTCATGAGGTGAAGATTCATTGGAATGGAATACATCAACACATTCATACTAATGAATAGGAATAAGAAGATTCAGACAGGTATCGAATAGGTCAATCAGTGGTAAGATGCTTAATTTTTCCAAAAAAATTAGTTTCGTAATCAGTATTGTTGTTTTGACACTGTCAATACAAATTGGGGATCACACACAACATAAGTTTTCGAAACTTTTTTGTATATCCCTGAACCATTATCATATCGATTCCATTAAATTGATGTACCAATAGAGAAAAACTATACCTTATCAAGAACAACTCCATATCTGCCTTGTTTGGTGTTGATCGATTCCTTCAGGACATTGCTGCAGACGAATGTCCTCTATTAGAAATTTACGCCCGAACGGACGATCGCGATCCAGAGTGCTAGCACAAAAAGCTTTACGGCAAAAATTCTCACAAAAACTTTCTAGGAAAATCTCTACCACATTTGTGTACAATAGGTCAAGTTGTGAAAGAACTCCGTCTCCTAGTCATACTCTAAATAGAGTCTTAGATAAAGTTCAACTCTAAGAAGGATAAAGTCATAGATAATCTACAATTACTAATCTAACAAGATTTGTAATTTATTTAGAACTCAAATAAGAACTAAAGCCATACTATAATTCCAATTAGAATCCTATTCAAATTTGGATTAACTTAGAGACAATTTCTAGTCACACTAAAAATGTAGGAGATTTTGTTTTTGTCAAAGTGATTTCTTATTGAGGTGTTCTTAGTCCAATCGGACAAGCATCTATTACAAATAGATTTTATAATAATGAAGCAAGGAGTAAATTTTAAAAACACGGACACTAAAGTGCAACCCCAACCCTAGCAACCACCCTAATAATGAGGATAACAAACCCACCAATGGGAACAACAAATCGTACTTAGGCGGACAAACATAGCTCACTCCTAAACATATACCACTAATTACAAAATAACTACAAATCTTGCGGACAACAAACAATAAAAACAGAGAGGAATCCACACCACGAAGTGTTTGTTAACGTCGTGACAAGCCAGATCCAAGAGATGGCAACGCTGAAAGGAGCCTAAGATATTCACGACCATAGATGTGATGATTAGAGATGCTCACAAGCCACCGGACCTCCACTGGAGACATCGCTGAACGAGCATCATCGTCACTCCCAAAAAATCCTCACTTCCTCGTCAGATCTGGTTCATCGCAATCTTTCTTCTAAAAAGAAAAAGGTGAACAAAGAGGAGGAGGAAGTTGGGAAGAAGTGGGAGAATGGAGGTTGCAATGATGGGGAAGAAAGGAAAGCAAGAAAGGATAGATAAGGAAACAAAAGGGGGAGACCCAACAAATAGGCCACATACACTATCTTCGATCATCAGAGTAGGTCGAGCCATTGTCAGCAGCCCCAGAGGCACTGGATCTCACGGTCGACTTTCAAAATCGTGAAGTAGTGCTATTCTCTCGAAGAAGATGAGAGAGACCACATCGCTATTGTTGTTGTTTTTATGTTAAATGTAGGAGATTTTGAATCCCAGTAAAACTAGGGCAATTAATGAGAATCTTCAAAATGAGTTTTATCAAATAAAATTCATCAACCTAGACAATATTAAATCGCTCAATTCCATTCTTTGTGTGTGACCCAATAGGTTCATACAACATTTTTAGTGAACTAAAATATTTTTTTTTAGCATACAAATTATAAGTAGCCTCTAGCAAGACATTATGACAACTTAAGTTGCACGAAGATCAATAAACTGATACAACCTAATAGACAGTGTATATCATATCCCTTTGTCATGCGATATATTTGGATTGAGTATAAGACAAGGAATGTCACCTTTATAGGTCAATCTACTAGTCTGGATCTCAGAGTAGGCTGAAATTGTCAAGTGACATTGATCCAATCAATTCATTAGATGTAGCTATTTATTAGTATAACATATCGAGGGGCCCAATAGATATCTCTCTCTAGAAAAGAAGGAACAATCCCATCTTGATCACATAACTTCCACATATTAGTCAAATAATGACCAATCACAAGCTTAATAATCATCTAGTTAAAAACAACGTTTGATTGTGTCAAATCATTGTTCTCCTAATGTAGGAGTCTTTGGTGATCTCAAGTCAAAAGACTAAATGATATAACTCTCATAAGAATCATTTATGACATTGACCATGTAGTGTTCTCATAGCAGGTCGGTCCAACATATGTTGCCAACATATAGACATTATCTTGATCCGTATTCTTATACGCATAATCATCACATGAATATCAATCAAGACTTATATTAGTCTAAATTTATTATTTCTCCCGTAATAATAACTGACTAGGGACATTTAAAATAATACAAAAATTATCCATTGAGACTATTATAAAAAAACATGCATATACTTATAATAATGAAACAACGTTTACAGAATTGGCATAAGGCACACACTCCAACATCTCTCACTTGTGCTAGGTCCAATCCTATACGTATATAATATTGCGTGACGTTAATGCATTCTTAGTGGAAGAAGTTTATTTATGTATCTGCGATATTGCATATTGTTGAATCTTCATGTTCTTTCTCTAATAAGAAAAAATGTTCAATTGATTGTTTAGATCTATAGTATGAATTAGGCTCTATAATCTAGATTTGGAATCGCACCTTATACAATCATGAACCCTATGATCTAAACATTTTCTTTAGCTGCATCAAATGCCGTTAAAAACTCATTTTATGTTGTCGAACTTCATAGAGTGAGTTTAAAACATTTTCAACTCACTGCATGTTCCTACGAAGTTAACACATATCTATAGTGCGATCGTTAATCATTTATATTAGCTTAAAGGTTTGCATTTTTTAACCATTTATAAGACTCATATCTTTCAAACCTTTACAAATCTAATAACATTTATTAAGTTCTTCCAAAGTACTCAAGAATGTTGTCAAAAATATCCAGTGACCTTCACTCAAATCTATGATATATATGTATGTTTTGCCCAAAGCATATGCATATCGAGTTGAATGCAAAATATAACATATGTGATGATTCTCTTTGCTAATCCGAATCGAATCATATTCTCATAATAATGCTTTTCATTTTTTCGAAGACTTTGAGTCTTACAGAGACTTATGTTATAATACATAAGTACGATTTCTTGTAAGAATCTCGCACACTGAATCCTTTTCAGTTATTTGTCTATATAAGCACACTAATTTCGACCAATTAGCATCGTAGATCTGTCTTTTTAAATTTATATCACAAGGATGTATTCCTAATAGTCTAAGAATTTCATTGAAAATTTTTTCCTTAAACAAGACTTAACATTCTGCAAGGTAACGATATCATTTCAAATGAAAATTATATTATCAACATACAGATTCAGAAAGATAATTGCGCTCTCACTAACTTTTGTGTATGCACAAGAGTTATCTTCGATTCAATGAATTTAATTCATTAATTATTTCATTAAAATAAAGATCCCAAATTTGATAAGCTTTCTATAATCAACAAATGGATCGTCTAAGCTTGCATACATTTCTAAAAATTCTCAAGATAATCAAAACCCTTAAGTTGTGTCATACACATCTTTAAAAAGTTTAAAGAAATGCTATTTTGACACCCGTTTGTCATATCTTATACTTAAATCATGAAGTAATGACAATCAGAATTCTAGAACTTGAGCTTAGCTACCAATAAAAAACTTATCATAATCAACACCTTGATTTATATTGAGATTTTTTGATATGTAGCGCTTTTAAGTATGCACTTTTTTGTTTTTCATGTCATTTTTAAATCATTTACATCCAATGGTCATACCACTTTCAAGTAAATAAATCAAGTTCCAAACTTGAATAACATACATGAATTAAAATTCAGAGTTCATTAACACCTAGTCTCTTCATCCAATCTAGATGAGACATATCTCTTGATAAGTAGTGATTCATTCTTATCCAGTATCAAAAATACATCACAACTATCAATAATAAGATATTCCAGATTAATTTGGCCAATTTCTTTTTATTCTACATTTTCAAGAGATTTATGTTAATGTGTATACTCAACTAGTTTAAAACTTTGCTGAGCATCCTATAGTGGTTCAATTCTCATTTGTGGCTCTTGAACATTTCAAGAATTATTTTATTCCCAATAGTGTCTTTGAAATAAACTCATTATTTAAAAATAAATCATTTTGAGCAACAAACAATTTGTTCTCAATTATATAAAATAATATCATAATGTTCGACCACAATTAGATGCAAATGACTTAGGGATCAAACTTTATGTGACTTAGCATCTTACGCAAGTCTCGCTGCCTCAAGTTTCAAGAAACAAATACTAGGTTTTTTTTCCATATCGTATATAGAGTTTTATCAACCACCTTACGGAAAATAAGGTTTAGTGCGAAGTGCAATGTTTCTAAAGTATAGACTCTATCGGACATCATAGGAATGTCTGTGTGATACATCATTAATCGAATTATATCCTATATAATTTGATTTCTCCCCTTAAAACATCATTTCTTAAATGACGTTACTAGTTGAGTTAATTGCAAGAAAATCCCATAATTTCAAAGATGGTCATTTAAACTCTTGAATCAAATATTATCCATCTTGATCTCATCAAAGTATGTTAATAGTTTGCCAAGTGATTTTTTTATACTCATTTTGAAATGTTTGCAACAATTATAAATTATGTCTTCCTGATATGATTTGTAATTCATTATAAAATGAACAATTTCATTCTACGAATAACAAATTTGTCCTTTAGAGCTTTTATTTAGAACTAGGCAAGAAGTCAGGTTAACAACTAAGATTTTTGTGTTCCACACAAACACCTTTAATAGCTTTTACCTTCCCTTTATTTTTCTTTATTAACTTCTTTTATGTTACAAACCATCAAATAAAAGTCAAAGGCCCCTCTTTTTTTGATATTTTGTCGTACATTTTTAAACATCTTATTCAAGTGTGAATAGATTTCTCCATATCATTTATATTATATAGTTAAAAAATACATTGATGAATTATATGTCAAATCTAGTGCCAACTTTAGGCACATGAAGATTCAAGCCTTTTGAAATAATTAATATACTCATTTCATGTTTCAAACATAAAAAACATATTAATAGGTTCTCAACCATTTTACAAGAATCTATGAATTTTGAAATCTTCTACCCTTTTTGTGTGACTTACTGTAGGAATATTTCCTTCAGTGTCACTATCTTGTCATTAGCTTCCACGGTCTATAATCTTTTCTAAAGTTCGATTTTATATTTTCTGACATGAAATATAATTCTTCTATTAATATATAGTAGTTTAAAAGGAACCATTAATTTAAGACATATGTCCTTGTTTTCATGGTTGATAACATTTATAAATTTTCAAATCAAAATATGGAAATTAGTCTTAAAAATTATTTTATCCTTCTCAAGGGTTGATCACAGTTTCTCTGGATTAATGTTACCAGAAGTTTAATATCTACACCTAGAAGATTATGCAGAATAATTTATTAGTGAGTAATTATACTCTCACTAAATAAATAACCATCGTTAATATTAATTTAGTGGTATAAGATCCATATTTCACTTAATTTTGAGACAACTAAGGCCTGGTACTCAAAATCAAGTTATTTAGGAAGGTAACCTTTATCGATTGGATCACATGCAACTCTTAGGGTCTTTAAGAGACCTACACATCATATATCACCACATGTTATGTCTCATCTATGCCTAAAGCCCAAAACTGTTTTGATAGTTTTCGTAATTCAAACTAATTTAAAACAACCATGTAACCGTTACCCGACTAGCCTCCCTAAGACAACATAATACAACATGCAGAGGCAAACCCATATTGATGTGATCGAGGTCTTGACAAGTGTTATAATTGGGTGGCATTGACTTAGATTCTCTTTTAAGAGGGATTTTAATAAGTGTTATGATCCTTTTTGTATTTTTATGATAATTACTTATAGCGCTATTTAATCATGGAATATTCTATATACCCAATATGCATAGAAGAAAGATCATATAATAAAATTTGAAACAATTTCATGTAAATGAGCATCATAAAAACAAATAAGGAAATTAATAAACTATACTTTAATAGAAAAAATTTATATGCATTAGAAATAGGTACGCAACGGTCCCACAGGACGGTAAGTGGGTTGTAGGTCAAACTTAAATAATTTTATTATCAAATAATAAAATATTTACTTCAAAAATTTAAGTTCCCTTAATCCAATTGATATAAGTAGCATGGCATATAACATTAATTGAAATGTACTTTATGAAACTCTTTCAATTAAATAATCCAACTAATAGTCAATGATTATTTTATTTTCCTTATTTAATCAAATATTAACTTATACTTCCCAAAACTAGTGCCCATGCCATAAGTTAATCACATTAACTTATGAACGTGCTAGTGCACATAATTTTGTACACGTTTTGTCCAGAGGCCATTTGAATTTAATTTTTTTATTATTTGTCCAAAATGTCATACTAGCGATGAATCTAACGTAATCAAATCATATTTGATCAGATTGCACCACTAAGATTTCAGCGGTGTGACGGGGCATCTCGTTGGGTGAACAAAACGAGCTAAAGCCGTTGGATATAAATGACCTTGCCTTACTATTGGAAGACTCCAATTTTATGGGAACAATAGTACAATACTTTCGTTAAATTTATGTCTAGATAGTTCTAGTTTAACTGCAATTCCTTAATTACATAGAAATCCACATATTACGTATACTAATCATTACCAAATTGTGATTAGGTGAGATAGTGCAAATTAGAAACATCCTTGCATGTGCTAGTAAGATCAACCTTTTAATTTGAACGATAATCACGTAAAACCTTGCATTGACCCGAATCAAAATCAATTATAGCAATTAATAAAGGTAATGAAGAGATACACGACCTTACTTAAAATGTCATTCATTAATAGCAATTCGAAGCAAGTATAACTATTATATTCAATAAACTCAATTGGGTCAAAAATCTCAAATATGCATGGTGATCATTGTAAACACGAAGATTTAACCTTGCATCTTCAAGAACGACCATATAATTCTTTGCGCACACAGCGCAATAACATGGACATCATACATATCTCAAATATTTAATGATCAAATACTTTCTTCAACAAATATATCACATATATAAGAAGAAATTAATGCATGGTGTTTAATGGAATAAAACCTGCTCTGATACCACTGTTAGGTTTCAGAGATCAAGCGTAGTGGAAGTTTTTTAAAATTTTTTGAATATCCATGAACCATAATCATATCGATTCCATTAAATTGATGTACTAATAGAGAAAAGCTATACCTTATCAAGAACAACTCCATGTCTGCCTTGTTCGGCGTTGATCCTTCCTTCAAGACGCTGCCAGAGATGAACATCCTCTATCACAAATCCACGCACGAACCGACGGTCATGATCCAGAGTGTTAGCCCCAAAAATACTAGGGCAAAAATTCTCACAAAAACTCTCTAAGAAAATCTCTACCACAATTGTGATCGTAATGACTTTTTTATAGTACAATAGGTTGAGTTGTAAAAGAACTTCATCTCCTAGTCACATTTCAAATAAAGTCTTAGATAAAGTCCAACACTAAAAAAGATAAAGTCATAGATAATCTACAATTACTAATCCAACAAGAGTCATAATTTATCTAAAACTTAAATAAGAATTAAATTCATACTATAATTCCAATTAGATTTTTATTCAAAATAGGATTACTAAGAGACTAAACTTCTTTTCATACTAGAAATGTAGGAGATTTCTTAATCCTAGTCTAACTAGAACACTTAATAAAAATATTCAAAATGAATTTATCAAATTAAATTCATCAACCAAGACAATATTAAATCGTGCAAATCTGTAATTTGCGTGCGATCTAATAGGTTCATACAACGTTAGTAGTGAACCAAAATCCTTTACGACACACAAATCATAAGTGGGCTCTAGCAAGACATTGTGACTACCCAAGTTGAATGAAGATCAATAAATTGATACAACTTAATAGACAGTGTATATCATATCCTTTTTTCACGCGGTATGTTTTGATTGAACATAAGACATGAAACGTCACCCTTATAGTTCAATCTGCTTGTCTCGATGTATGAGTAGACTGAAGTTGTCAAGTGACATTGATCCAATCAATTCACTAGATATATCCATTTATCAGTCTAACATATCGAGGAGCCTAATATATATCTATCTTTAAGAGAGAGAGAGAGAAAAATCCCATCTTGATCACAAAACTTCCACATATTGGTCAAATAATGACCAATCACAATTTTTATAATCATCCAGTTAAAAACGATGTTTGATTATATTAAATCATTATGCTCCTAATGTTGTAGTCTCTGGTGATTTCAAGTTAAAGGACTAAATGGTAAAACTCTAATTAGAATCCCTTATGACATTGACCATGTAGTGTTCTTATAGCGAGTCGATCCAACATTTGGTCCCAACAGATACCCATGATCTTGATCTGTATCCATATACGCATAATCATCACATGAATATCTATCAAGACTCATACTAGTCTTAATTTATTATTGTTCCCACAATAATAACTGACTTGGGACATTTAGGTTAATACAAAATTATCCATGGATACTATTATAAAAGAAACATGCATATACTTATAATAGTTAAACAACGTTTACAAAATTGGCCTAAGGCACACCCCTAACACCGATATCATGTGACGACATTCGATTACATAGAAAAATCATGTCAAATTTAAAAAAATTTAAAATCTATAATTACAGTTATTCAAGGATTAACAACTCCTAATTATGGTTTAGGGTGCTTGCCAAGAGTTAAGGAGCGATGAAATGGGATTTACATGTAATTTTATTATCGTGTGATGTTCACCTAGTGTTGTGTACTATAATATTAAGTTTTTTTGTGAAATTTAAAGTAAACTGAGTAAAATTGAAAATTACAGGGTTTTATCCCGAGATACGCGTCAAAATGAGTCTCGGTGTAATTAAAATGTTGACCTAGATCTTGGTCTCGAATTTCTTGAAAAATAAGTGTGTTTAAGTTTGAAAATCTAAAATATTAATTTTATTGGACTTAATGAGCTGACGTGGGCCGCACACATCGATTTTCTTGTGGGACGTGTTGTCCGAGAGTTTTAGAGCTCGTTGGTATTTTCTCCAATTTTTTTAGAAATTAAGGTATTTTTGCAATTTAATTTAGACTCAAAATAAGGAGATAAATATAAAATGAATAGAAAAAAGGCCAATTGACCAAAAATGGGATTGAGGTTATATGGTTGAGGATAGAATTGAAAGGGTAAATGGGTCATTTAACACCATTTTCTTTAATATGAAATCAACAAATAGAGAGGGGATTCTTCATCGTCTCCATCATCTCCTTCATCATCCATCATTTGCCTTCAATGCTCTTTCACTCTCTCGTGTCTCTCAGGTTTAGTTCCTGTCACTCTCTCTCTCTCGTCACTATTTCTCTCAATTAAGAGATTGAAATCGAGAAGGAGGGTGACTATTGTGTCATTCAAGGTGAGTTAATGGTTTTAAACTTAATTTTTGATTTGTGGATGATGCGTGATCAAATAAGGACTGTAGGAACTGGTTTGTGATTTCAAATTGGGAAAGGAGTTGGATTCATTATTGATTAGTTTTGTGAAAGAAGAGGTGAGGCAAGAAATTTAATTAAAGAAAGAAGAAAAAAACATCACAAATGGTAAGGCTTGGAATAACTGCACAACAGTTCATTCGAGGAAAACGATGGGGGGAGCCTTGTGCTCCCTTGCCCAAACCCAAACATGGAGTTAACACCCCAGTGGAAAAAAAGAGAGAACAAAATAGAGAAGCTCTACATCTATGTCTCGTCTCAATGGGGAAGAAGGGGACGCTCCCTAGACTTAGCCGAACCGGTCCCGATTCAGGAATCAAACCCATTCCCATTTTAATAAAAAAATGTGTTTTTAAATGGGAAATTAAAATAGAAAATCTTAGGAAATTAAAAAAGATTTAGAAAAATGCAATTTTTGGTCAAACAAAAAAATTGAGGATTTTTATGAAAAATGAGAAATTTGATGGTTTCTTAAGACTTTATACCATAGTTTTACCTTGTAAAGCGTGCTACGACACCCTAAAATGCTCAAAATTTGGAAATATGTTTTAAAGCCTAGTAAAGCTTAATTGTGTGTATAAAACCTTAATTTGGAGTCAAAATTAGGATTCAAACATCATAGGATTTATTTTGGAATGGGTAATGGGTTTTCGGGACATGGCGGTACCAATTAAAGTGAATTAAGTTGGGAAAACTTTTCAAATTATAGTAGAGACTTACTGGACTTATAAATGAATTGTAGTACCGCTACTGGAAACCCGTGTGGACAAGCTTACTTGTTAGAGCAAAAGAAATTCACGGCGTTACGTTTGTACAGTAAGTAAATCCTAAAGTAACCTTTAAGTTTTTTGATTATAAATTTCATATAAATTGCATTGATCATTGTTATTACATCATTTATCGTACATGCATACAAGGGGGAGGATAAGGTCGATTCGAGTCCCCTTATAGTGTTTACTATATCGAGTTATAGGGGAGAACATAATATAATACTTGAGGGGCTGGAGTCACTAATTCTTTGTATCACGTGGTTATCATAAGTTCATGTCAAACCAGATCATACTCCTATAGTGTAGAGGAACGATACTCATTTGGTTATCCTTTCATGACATCCGTCCTTATTATTGTTTACTTACCACTTTTGCAGGATATCAACTGATTGTGGTCGGATAACATAAACGAGATGGATTTAAGAATGTATTTAAGTTCCTTAGAATATATTGTTGTCATTTAATCTTTTGTATTATTATGCATTCGCTTATTACATGTGTACTAGATATTGTGGGATTTACTTATATGAAATCAGTTTACTTTATAGTTGGCGATACGGGTTCTAGAAGTGACAAAGCAAAAGAAAAGATTTTAGACTTTCTATAATTTGTTCAATTTCCTTTTCTTTATGTATGTACTATTTTTTTATAATATATTATAAAAATGGATTCTTTGGGTTCATGTGTGGTTAGGGTCTCTTTTAAAAACTTTGTAATTGTAATATTTGTGTTTTGTATTATTATTATATCGATGGCTATAATTATGTTGAATTTATTGGTAAGAAAATACAGGAATAATATATATATTTGATATATAAATATGTATATAAAAATATAAATTTAAGTTTTAATTATATGGATCGTTCGATCGCCTAGAGATGAGCATAAGTGTTGATGGTGTCGAACTGCGTCACTTTAGGGAATGTCATTTTAACACAACAATCACTTGATCAACCTTAAGATAGTGTGATGCATATCTCAAGGAAAAACCATATATATAAATCCAAAACCTCAAGTTTATCCTCACAGTTCAATCGATCAATCGAGAGAAAATAAAAGAGAGACTGAAGCTGAGGGTTTGATTTGAAGGGTTGATTAGGAAAGGATTCTTTACTGAATTGAAGTGATCAAAACACTATTGGATTAGAAAACATCATTGTTGGTAGATGTAGTTTTAAGTTTGAAGTCCAATTCAATAATGGATGACGATTTCTCTGTGAATTGTTGTTGATGTTGATTATGAATGGGCTTATACCTAACTAAAGGTCCTCCCTAATGTATTTTGGGAGTGTTTATTGTTGTTGTGCTGATTTGTGGATGGCATAGTGGTCGATGCTCTATTTACTGTCAAGACAATACTGGGTGGAGCGCGTTCCCTTTAATTAGTTAGGAGGAACTTAGCTGATGGAGTGCAATCAACCAATAAAGGGAGCACGCTCCCACCCAGAAAACAACTATGCTGTAAATTACTTAGAATTTCCTGAGGTTATATGCTCTAATTTATAGGTTTTAACATATGGAATTAGACTATATTGATCATAAATGGTTTATGATAGGATTTAGATCATCGGGAAATCGTGAGTGACCCAGAAAGTTAAGAAGTTTGGGAAAAGAAAAACCTAAACTAAGATGAGTATGGATTCATTTATTAGTCAATATTTCCTAGATATGTTAGTATATGTACTTCATATAGTTTATGGACTAAATGAGGGGCTATGTATACTGTGATGTTTTTAATAAATGGAAAAATGGTGTTTAATGTGTTTCACGAGTGTAAGTTCCTGGAACTGAGAATAGGTTATATAGGATGCGAGGTTTATCTCCCACTATATAGTCACTAGAGGGTTTAAAATACAACCATTAGACATTAATGGATTGGCTAGACAACATATCGGCCAATGTGTTAGTCTAGCAAACGCATTAATGGTGTAAGTAGCTAATTAACCCTAATTTTACAATAAAATGGGAATCACTGTGTAATTGTCTTTAACAATTTGACCTACATCTGTTATTTATTGAATTATATGTTTTTCATAATATCTATGGTGCATATTGTTACTGCATATTGTTCTTGATTATTATATGAAATTTTTATGACTTTACGAATCCTTTCTTATTGAGCAAGTTGGAGCACTCACCCTAATTAACATTTCAGGAAAGCTAACGAGCGCTATAACTGTGAGATAGAGAAGATTTATGAGTCTTGATTTTCTCTCCAATGAAACGAATCTTTCATTATCTTATTTAATTATATTCAATTACAATTTTGTAACATCACAAAGATGGGAGGTTTTTGTAACCGAGATTTATTCCGATTGGATTTTGTTTTGTATGTCGTATTTAATATTGAGTAAAGTTTTATTTGCTATTACATATAATATTTGTTTAACATTGATATTTGATATACGATTGTGTTTATCTGGAGATAAAAGGAGAGGTTGCTGGCTATAGTTAAGTTTGGTTGGTATAAGAAAATGATTTTGACACAAGTTGTATGCATATTTCCATGTAGATGGAGCCAAGTTACTATTTGCTCTATCGTCGCTACGCCCCACTGTAAGTAATGCTTCTTTTTATTTCTACTTCTATATATTCGATATAAGAAAATGATTTTGACACAAGTTTTTCAGTTTTAAGTTTTTATTGAAATCATATCGTTTCTCTTTTCTTTTTAATTTTTCTTGTTTGATCTTCAATGGGTTTTCAAACGTTAACTTTCCTAGTCACGTTGTAAGTCAACAAGGAGTAAGTTTAGCCGTAAGTCGTTGACCAAGTTCTTTGAAAACAATTTGCTTCAAACATGGGAAAATTAATCAAGAAAATGAAACGTGTTCTTTCATTAAACAACCCTCCCGTAAAATTTGAGTCACCCTCATCTTCTAATATAAAACCAAGTCCTAAATCCTTAGGTAAAACACCCTCGAAGTTCGATTTAAGAAATATAAGTGAAATTTCTTACAATAATATTAAACAATCTCTTCAAAATTGGGATATGCCTACTATAAATCCAAAAGATATGTCTTTTTCCAAAAATCAAGATTTTATTATCAAACTTGAAGAAGATACAAAATCAATTGATGATGATGGCCAAGAAATTCTGCTCATTTCACTTGATAAAATTAGTCGTTATAAGGAAAAATATAAGTACTTGCATATTGGTCTAATTCAAGTTGCAATCAAGCCTATGACTACCTTAGGACTCAATACATTTGTTTTAGCTTCTGTACGTGATAAACGTCATTTAGATTTCAACGACTCGTTATTAGGAATAATTGAAGGCTGTTTGGCTGAAGGTCCAATTTTCTTCAACTGTTTTCATAATTTTACTTTTAGTTTACATGATCAATTTGCTCATGAAGCAGCAACATTAAGTATTCATACTCAAGGTTTCAAATTAAAAGGAATTTGTTCCAATGTTGTAGTAGCTTTTCGAATTTATTATAAATTAATGCATACAATAATTCCAGCTGTTGCATATACTAATCTTCAAAAAGGAACTTCTATTTTATTTCTTACAAATATACAACATAAGTTAATCACTCGAAAACAATTAAATTGGAAAGATATAGATGTTCCTAAAACATGGATTATACATGATAAAAATGACGAAGAACGGCGAAAATCGACCACATCTGATCAGGTGCATAATATTATCACCCATGTGATGGTCTAGTAGAAATAAATTCCGTTTCCCGTAAATCTTGTTCTTCTATCCCTTCTACTAGTTCCTCTCAAATTAAATCTCACATAGTTCCTCCTAGCACTTCAATATCTCAAACACCACACATACCAACTCGTGTTGCCTATCATGTTGAAACATCTGATGATACTATAAGTATCAATGATTTTGCTGATTATCAAATTCATATGATAACTATTATTGAAGAAGAAGATGCTTTTACAATTGATTATTTAACTTTAAAAGATCAATTTCTCAAACATCCTTTAATTCCAATATTTTGTAAAATATGTTCTAAAAATCAGCAAGCTCATATACGAGAGCGCTATTTTTCATATATAAAACTACATAAAAACAATATTCAGTTTTTTGAGTTTTTAGCTCATTCATGTCCTAAAATAATCAAGAAAATTAATACCATTTGGGAAGGCTCTAATGGCGAAAAATATATTCAATCTCATCCTCCATTAGCTCATATTAAAATCAAAGAGCATATTAAAGCTATTCCTTTCAAAACTAATTTTATTGATGATTTACCTCTAATAAAAAAGGATCTAAATCATATCATTGAACAAAATAATTATACAAATATTTATTTGTCTAATTTAGATAAAGCTTCTTCTAAACAAATAGGATCTTTAAGTGGTTCATCGCATATTATAAAGTCTTCCACTTCTAGTACTATGCCATATGAACCTATTTTAACAAACTCTTTTCTTCCTATCTCTACACAAACTCCTTCACCTTTTTCACCAAAATTTCCCTATTCATCTGAATTATTACAACGTATCTCTGTTCAATTAGATGCTATAGAATCATCAACAAAATCTAAAAAGGATAAAATACATATAATGGCAACACTAGATACTGCAATACCATCATCCCAACCTTCTAGTCCAAATTTATTAGATGATGAGTCAGCTAAAGAAATTAATTATGAGTCAGATACAGAGACAACTCTAGATATTCACCGAATAACTAAATCCCGATTTCCAAAACCTTCAAGGTATCCAAAACGAAAACAATTTTATTCTCGACCTTCTCCTCCTGCTGATCTAATTCTTGAAGAAGGCCCTGACAGACGTTATAAATTTGATGGAAATGCCATATACGAATGGAATATTGATGGATTATCTGAGTTTAGACAAATGGAAGTTTTACACCACATGCAAATTTATTCAAAAGCCTGTGCTTTAGTAGATCACGCCGAAGGACCTATAGCTAGTGCCATCGCTAGTGCATTTACTGGACATCTATATTGTTGGTGGCAATATGCATTACAACCACAACAACAATTAGATATTACCAATTCAGTTAAAAAAGATGAAAATAATCAACTACTTTTAGATGATCACTGAAGACAGCAGCATAATGGTTTTGATTGTTTACTCACAAATATTATTTGGCATTTTCTAGGCAATTTAGGATCTATTGATGAAAAAATAAGAGATCAATTACAGAGTTTACGATATGAAACTCTTAATGATTTCTGTTGGTATAAAGATACTTTTTTATCCAAAGTATATTCTCTTACGTCTACAGATTCTCCATTTTGGAAAGAAAGGTTTATAGCAGGTTTACCTCTTTATTTCGCTGAAAAAAGTGAAACTCTTTATTCGTAATAAAAATAATGGAGTACTCAATTATCAAACTCATACTTTTGGAGATTTAATACAACTTGTTCAGCAAACTGGGTTAGCAATATGTAATGACATGCGATTAAAACGACAACTTTCAAAGGAAAAGAAAGATAAATCTTTAGGTAATTTCTGCTATGATTTAGGGCATGACTTAGATATAACCAAACCAGAATCCTCCTCTAGACATAGGAAACCACATAAATATTCTCATAAAAAGATTTCTTCATATGAACCTTTCCGCTCTAGATCTAAACCCTTCTCATCTAGATCTAAGAAACGTTCATCAAAATCCTATAACTCTAGATCACGAAATCTAAATACTTGTTATAATTAAGGTAAAACTGGTCATTATGCCAATAAATGTCATCTTAAAACTCATAATAAAAATATTCATAATCTCAATGAAGACTCCTCCTTACCATTCGACCATTGCATTGCATTGACAATCTTCCAAATACAACTACCTCCTCTTCTGATACAGAAATCAATGTGCTAACTGCACATGAAGAACTTATACTAGAAATAGGCGAGCAAATCGCTTATCCGACTTTAAAATATAAATATTTTATTAAAATACTAGCCTCCCAACATCATATTCCTTCTATTGATCATGATAATATTACAGATAAACAAGACAAACAACGAGTTAAATTTAAAAAACAAATTGAACTAGATCCATCGCGTTATTCTATGGCATCCTTACTAGCCGAAGTAAATAAACGTAATCCTATGTTTAATAGGACTACTATTCATTCATTACAAAATGATATTACTCAATTAAAACATGAAATACAGACATTAAAAAAATGCTTAACAAAACTTGAAAATGAAAATTCAGAAATGTTTTCTATTTATGATAATAATGTGTTTATTGAAACTCTTACACATTACGTTCATCAACGATGGTTTACACCTATTACATTAGTTATAAAAGATTTTAAATATCAATGCTTAGCTCTCATTGATTAAAGAGCTGATTTAAATTGTATCCGTGAAGGTCTAATTACTCTTAGATATTGTGAAAATACAAATAGTCGCATTTCAACCGCAGAAGGCAATAAATCTTCTATTAAATATAAGATTCCTCTTGCTCATATTTGTCATCAATCAATTTGCATACCTACTTCTTTTATTGTAGTAAAAGGACTTCAACATGATATTTTATTATGTACCACGTTTCTTCAACATATACAGCCATTTACTGTTTCTACAAAAGGCATATCAACAACTATAAAAGAAAAACAACTTTTCTTTCCTTTTACTCAACTGCCTAAATCAAAATATTTAAATCAAATAATTAATCAAATTGAACATAAACAGACACATATTGATTTCTTACGATTTGAAATAAATTTTTTTAAAACTGATCAAGTTCTTAACACTCCTTTCTTTAAAAATAAACTAGTTCTTTTTCAAGAAAAATTTCAGAAACAATGTTGTTCTGAAATCCCATCTGCTTTTTGGGATAGGAAAAAAAATCAAGTTACATTACCTTATATTGATGATTTCAATGAAAGTCAAATCCCAACAAAAGCGAATCCTTCTCAAATGAATACTCGATTATTAAATTTTTGTGATCTTGAAATCAAAGATCTTCTATCCTAAAAATTAATTTCTCCTTCCAAATCTCCTTTGAGTTGTACTGCATTTTATGTAGAGAATGCTCCTGAGTTAGAACGTGGTGCACCAAGATTAGTCATAAATTATAAATCATTAAATAAAGTTTTGAAAACAATCCGATATCCTTTACCCAATAAAAACGATTTAATGAAAAGAATAACTACATCTCTAGTTTTTTCTAAATTTGATCTTAAATCTTGATTTTGGCAAATACAAATTGCTCCTGCTGACGGATACAAAACAACTTTTATTACACCCTTTGGTCAATATCAATGGAATGTAATGCCTTTTGGCTTAAAAAATGCTTCTTCCGAATTTCAAAAAGTAATGAATGATATTTTCAACCCTTATCATGATTACATTCTTGTTTATATTGATGATATTCTTGTTTTCTCTAAATCTGTTGATCAGCAGTTGAAACATTTAGCAACTTTTCAACATATTATAATATCTAATGGTTTAGTATTATCACAAAAGAAAATCAAACTTTTTCAAACATCAATACAATTTTTGGGTTTTAAAATCTCAAATCAAACGATTACTCTAGTCAATCGTGTTATTGACTTTGCAGATAAATTTCCTGATAAACTTACTGATAAAAATTAATTACAACGATTTCTTGGATGCTTAAATTATCTTACTGATTTTTATAAACAAGCATCAATTGATCGCAAACCTCTTCAAGAACTTCTCAAAAAAGATATGAAGTTTGTATGGACTTTAGATCATATTAAAGCAGTCCAGACCATAAAAACAAAAGTTAAATCCCTTCCTTGTTTACACTTAGCTAATACAAAATATCCTAAAATCATACAAACCGATGCCTCTGATTTAGGATATGGTGGAATTCTATTACAACGTCCTCCATCTGGGAATGAACAATTAGTATGTTATAATTCAAAACTATGGAATAAAACGCAACAAAATTATGCTACTGTCAAAAAGGAAGTTTTAGCAATTGTTTTAAGTGTTCAAAAATTTCAATCTGATGTATTAAATCAAAAGTTTTTCATTCGTGTTGATTGTAAATCTACAAAAGAAATACTTTTGAAAGATGTTAAAAATCTTGTTTCAAAACAAAAATTTGCTCATTGGTAAGCTATTTTGAGTATTTTTGACTTTGATATCGAATATATAAAAGGAGAACAAAATTTTTTTC
Organism: Stephania cephalantha; assembly: GCA_039657325.1. Taxonomy (NCBI): domain Eukaryota; kingdom Viridiplantae; phylum Streptophyta; class Magnoliopsida; order Ranunculales; family Menispermaceae; genus Stephania; species Stephania cephalantha. The sequence continues at coordinate 33,885,434 of CM077570.1, read as the reverse complement.
CTGATTTTCTATCTTGAGAATTCCTTATCACTCCTCAAATTCATTTGATAAAGGTCATGGCAGATAAAGGGAAATCCATAATGCCTCAATCAACTTATACCAATAAATTCTCTCCTTTATTCAATACCTACAATCATGTTTCTGATAATAATAAATCTGTATATAAGTTTAGTAATCGACATTTAGTCACAATTATAGACTATGATTTATTATATCATTCTTTCGATACACAGGTCAAATTAATAATGCCAACCTCTTATCATTTTATTCCTTATCGTCCCAATGTTTCGATAAAATTCTATGAAGCTTTATTAACCCAAACACAATCTGTTATTATAGAACATTTCAAGAAACCAAATTCTGATGAAGTTTCTTACTCAAAATTCAAAATTCAAAAAGTACTTTCTAGCACAGAATGGACCAATCAAAATGTTGGTCTACAATGCCCTTATACTTATCACTTAATGACATTACTTCCTACACATCAACCTATGCAAGTCAGTTATAAAGATTATATTGAAGCATGGCGTGTAATTCTCTTCTACAAAGATCCAGCATCAGCACACTCATGGTATATCACGTTTAAAAAATCACTTCTTATAAATCTACCACTTTGGTTTATTTCTGAATGGTGGATAAAATTCAGCCCTCCTGCCAGCATTTTTCCACCCAAAGTTCAAACTAAATATGAAAAGGAAAAGCTCTCCTTATTCCAATTCATTCATAAACATTCAATCCCATGGATTCTAAAATGGAATTATGGCACCCATAAAGTCACTACAGTCAATAATTGTCCTCTAACCTACATTTATCAAGAAATTCATATCAAATGGTGGGATAAATTTGATATTGATTCCATTCAAGAAAATTCCATAACTCCCTTGGTTACACCTCTCAAGCCTATCCCAATAACGCCAACCGAATTACTTTCATCTTTTCCTTCATTACCTAAGACATATAAAGCAGCCAATATTCCTGCAAGTATACCTACACCTGCAACATCGCCTGCCAAACCAGCCACTTCTTCTTCTTCTCTTACCCTGATTTAGCTACCACTCTTATCCAACATCTTCAACAAATGGAACAAAAAATGGAAATCCGATTTAAGCAATTTGAAGATCGATATTCTGCTACAACCAGAGCTAATTTCGATGATGATGCTACCTCTGCAGCACCTGACTTCATTGATCTTTGAAAATGACAACTTTTTATGAAGCACTAATGACTCCAGCGATTCATCCTCCAGTAATCAAGCGTCTCGCCTATGAAATATATCCATTTGGCCTCCAGCGAAATGCAGCCTTATCCAATAATCAAATTATTATCTTTGCCGAACAAGCGTTTCATTGGACTGATGCTGAAGAAAATCTTCTGTTCAGGTTATGTCGTTTACTTTGCACCCCTAAACTACATGTCCATATTAATTATCAAGTCCTTCATCGTTATCCACCATATGTGCATTCTGGATTATGGTTGACTCTCATGAAATTACCAATTCGTTATTTTTGTAATTTCCATCATTATTAAAAAAAAAATCTCAAGATCTTGTCAGGCCCAAGCCACTTGTCCTGTTCAAGCCCATGGTTCCAAGCATCCTTTTGCCTGCCTCATAAATTTTCCTAATCCAGGCCCATGCCGTTTATCATTTCTTGCCCATGCCTCCAGGATTTTCATGCCATCAGGCCCATGCCATTCATCTTATCAAGCCCATGCATCCAAGCCCATAATGTTTGCCTCCATTTCCCTCAATCATTCACTCCTAACTGAGTGATGTCTCGTCAAAGATAAAGTAAAGGCAAAAGAATAGTTTGTCGGGTTAAAGTAAATGATCCATCATGCCTAGGGCTAGTTGACCAATACTTTTTATCCTGTCGACTACTTTGTGTCTCAAAATTAGGATTCAAACATCATAGGATTTATTTTGGAATGGGTCAGGGGTTTTCGGGACATGGTGGTACCAATTAAAATGAATTAAGTTGGGAAAACTTTTTGAATTATAGTAGTGACTTACTGGACTTATAAATGAATTGTAGGACCACTATTGGAAAGCCGTGTGGACTAGCTTACTAGTCAGAGCACAAGAAATTAATGGCGTTACGTTTGTACAGTAAGTAAATCCTAAAGTAACCTTTAAATTTTTTGATTATAAATTTCATATAATATGCAATGATCCTTGTTATCACATCATTTATCGTACATGCATACAAGGGGGGAGGACAAGGTCGATTCGAGTCCCCTTATAGTGTTTACTATATTGGGTTATAGGGGAGAACATAATATAATACTCGAGGGGTTGGAGTTACTAAATCTTTGTATCACGTGGAGTTCATGTCAAACCAGATCATACTCCTATAGTGTAGAGGAAATATAGTCATTTGGTTATCCTTGCATGACATGCGTCCTTATTATTGTTTACTTACCACTTTTGCAGGATATCAATTGATTATGGTCGGATAACATAAACGAGATGGATTCAAGAATGTATTTAAGTTCCTTAGAATATATTGTTGTCATTTAATCTTTTGTATTATTATGCATTCGTTTATTACATGTGTACTAGATAGTGTGGGATTTATTTATATGAAATCAGTTACTTTATAGTTGGCGATTACGGGTTCTAGAAGTGACAAAGGAAAAGAAAAGCTTTTAGACTTTCTATAATTTATTCAATTTCCTTTTCTTTATATATGTGCTATTTTTTATAATATATTATATAAATGGATTTTTTGGGTTCATGTGTGGTTAGGGTCTCTTTTAAAAATTTTGTAATTGTAATATTTGTGTTTTGTATTATCATTATATCGATGGCTATAATTATGTTGAACCATTTTTATTGTAATTCTTATTATAAAACACTATGAGAGGACTGGAAAAGCAATGTCAGGGATCTGGCGAGGGCAATAGGGATCCACAATGTATGGATTCAAATGTGTTTCAAAACTAGGCTGGGTAGATGTCAAATTCGCTAAATATTTTATGAGAACAGGTGGAAGCTTCTCAGTGTAACGACCCATTACCTTAAGCTTGTGATTACTGTTAATCCAAATCCTAATTATCTTGAGTTGAGCTCGTGGTTAAGTCAGGCATATCTCAATTAGTGCGTGCGTGGATTTGTGTGATGATTTGTGTATCTTTGGTATGTTTGGTGAATTTATAAGTTTTAGTATAAAAAGAGAATTTATATACATGCCTATAATCATAAAATAAGTAAGTAAATAATAAATAGTTGGTACACCAAGTGCGATGTGGGGACGTGAAATGAATGTGCACACCCAAGAACACTCATTGGCATGTCCGGTGAATTCATTGGTAAAAAAATACAGGAATAATATATATATATATATATTTGATATATAAAAATGTATATAAAAAATATAAATTTTGGTTTTAATTATATGGATCGTTCGATCGCCTAGAGATGAGCATAAGTGTTGATGGTGTCGAATTGCGTCACTATAGGGAATGTCATTTTAACACATCAATCACTTGATCAACTTTAAGATAGTGTGATGCGTATCTCAAGGAAAACCATATATATAAATCCAAAACCTCAAGTTTATCCTCACAGTTCAATCGATCAATCGAGAGAAAATAAAAGAGAGACTGCAGCTGAGGGTTTGATTTAAAGGGTTGATTAGGAAAGGATTCTTTACTGAATTGAAGTGATTAAAACACAATTGGATTAGAAAACATCACTGTTGGTAAGTGTAGTTTTAAGTTTGAAGTCCAATTCGATAATGGATGACGATTTCTCTGTGAATTGTTGTTGATGTTGATTATGAATAGGCTTATACCTAACTAAAGGTCATCCCTGATGTATTTTGGATAGCTGATGGAGTGCAATCCACCAATAAAGGGAGCACGCTCCCACCAAGAAAACAACTATAATGTAAATTACTTAGAATTATGCTAAGTTTTTATGCTCTAATTTATAGGTTTAAACATATGGAATTAGACTATATTGATCACATATGGTTTATGATATGATTTAGATCATCGGGAAAGCGTGAGTGACCCAGAAAGTTAAGAAGTTTGGGAAATGAAAAATCTAAACTGAGATGAGTATGGATTCATTTATTAGTCAATATTTCCTAGATATGTTAGAATATGTAGTTCATATAGTTTATGGACTAAATGGGGGGCTATGTATACTGTGATGTTTTTAATAAATGGAAAAATGGTGTTTAATGTGTTTCACGAGAGTAAGTTCCTAGAACTAAGAATAGGTTATATAGGATGCGAAGTTTATCTCCCACTATATATTCCTTAAATGGTATAAGATACAACCATTAGACATTAATGGATTGGCTAGACAACATATCGGCCAACGTGTTAGTCTAGCAAACGCATTAATGGTGTCAATAGGTAATTAACCCTAATTTTACAAAAAAATGAGAATCACTGTGTAATTGTCTTTAACAATTTGACCTACATCTGTTACTTATTGAATTATATGTTGTTCATAATCTCGTTAGCTATCTATGGTGCTTATTGTTACTGCATATTGTTCTTGATTATTATATGGAATTTTTATGACTTTATGAATCCTTTCTTATTGAGCAAGTTGGAGCACTCACCCCAATTAACATATCAGGAAAGCTAACGAGCGCTATAACTGTGAGATAGAGAAGATTTATGAGTCTTGATCTTCTCTCCAATGAAACGAATCTTCCATTATCTTATTTAATTATATTCAATTACAATTTTGTAACATCACAAAAGATGGGAGGTTTTTGTACCAATTGGATTTGGCTTTGTATGTCGTATTTAATATTGAGAAAAGTTTTATTTGCTATTGAATATAATATTTTTTTCACATTGATATTCGATATACAATTGTGTTTATCAGGAGAAAGAAGGAGAGGTTGCTGGCTATAGTTAAGTTTGGTTGGGTTAACAGGGCTTAATTAGGGTTTGAGGCCGAGTAATACCCTAATCGGGTTAGGGGATGCTACAGGTTGGTATTAGAGCCTAAGTTTAAGGGCTTTGTTATGTTTAATAACTCTGATATAGTTTGGTATAAAAGATTGGTCAGAGACTACTTCAAAGATTAAGATAAGCGCTAATACAGTATGGTATTCGAGATTACTTCAAAGAATAACCTTATTACATGGAAACAAGTGATAACTTAGAATTAGTTGGGTATCGAAGTTTTAAGGTTATTGACACCGTTATACCTTGATACCATAACATAAGTTTACTAACTCTGAGAATCCTCTTTAGTTACGAAGGAACTTAGGGCATCTTAAACTTGTCTCCAATTAACAGCTGTCAATGGTCTTTGTTCTGGTTGATATTATTAGATAAGTAATAGTCAGTGAAGAAGTATATATTGGATCAAGACCTTAAGACATGTGTTAGGAGAATGGAAATTAGGAAGCAATGGAATATTGAATGAATTTGAGGGAAATTCAATGATGGTGTATCACTTTAAGAAAAGATTTAATACTAGTATTAAGACTAATTGAGAAATAGAGGAAGTTATTTAGTAAATAAATTAGTGGTTAGCGATAGAAGCCTAATTAAGGTTAGAAAACCACTAATGTATGTATACTCATAAGTTGTTATGAATTTAAAACTGGTAAAACTGGATGACAGGTTAATCTTGAACACAACAGTGAGTTGGTAAGATATCCTAGTTTGATGTTTTAGACTAGTATAGTCTAAATTGAGAAGAATGAGTGATCAATGAATATTTATTACTCAGGATTGACAACTCATTCAGACAATTAGGTAAAATTAGTTGTTCTCAAGAGTTAGTTAAGATCTGGTTGTCACAGTGGTATGATCAGAGTTAAGGATATGTATTTAAAGATGATTTCAGGCGATTGCTATATCTTTTTAAGTGGATGGGGAAAACCATTAGAACTTACTAGAACTCATACTATGTTCATGAACGAAGGGTGTCGAGTTTTAAAACCTATTTTAATTAAGTTGTTATTGTGTTATCAATAATAACATGGAATCTTTAAAAACTTAGAAAATGCTAGAGCATTACCGGGTTCATGCCATATTTTGCAAGTGCCAGTACTAAGTTTGAAAGGTAAATTACTTACATGAGTGTTTAATACTAACTGCAAATCAAAGGATTTGACTGAGGTTGAGAAAATTTGATATTCTCATACATTCAACGCAAAGGTGAGAGAGAAAGTAATTTTGAAATAATTGAATATTACAACAAATTAATCTAAGGATCTCTAGTATCATTGTGTTATTTATTAAGTTATCTCAAATATGTGGATCGGTGTAAGCTAAAAACAAATACAAGGATGACTTGGAAGGAAGTTCAAGTATAGTTTGACAACAATGTTTGTTTGATTGTATATGAATTATGGGAAAAATTAGAGGTTCGTCTTAAGACTTCCTATTTATGTAAGAATGTGTGTTGACATAATAAAGCAAAATTGCAGCTTATACTTCTATCTATATAGTTCAAGATTTGTGAGAAGAACTATAGAAGATTGATAATCTCGAAATAATTACTTTGGTAATTGTTCGAAATATCAAAAGGCATCACTTGTAAATAAGAGGAAAGGTTTGTTGAGACTCTTTTAATTATTCTTAAAGATTATTGAAAATCTTAGAGGAATCATTAAAAGATAACCTAAAATTATAAAAACCAATGGATAGATGTAAGTAGTGAGTTTCAAACTGTGGAAGTTTGAAAAGTAGGATTGTCAGAGTGATAGAAATGGATTGTAAGATAGATATCTTGAATGTCACGCTGAAACATCACATATTAAAGGTGATTGTGTTGACAATGCCTTGAAAAGGAAAAATGATATGGGCTATAATTATGAGAAAAGCTACTAGGTAATATCTTTTGAATAAGTTGTCTGGATTGGTAACTACAAGTATGTTCTTTAAAGCTCAGATTGGAGCTGAGCTAATAATGACTGATTGAGTGATGCATTATTGGAGAAATTGATTGAGATTATCTAGTAGGTCAAGAGTTGACTACTAGTTAATGATATTGGTATGGATAATCTCAAATCAGAACATTAGGTATGTAAAGAAAAGTTCTAGGAACTCAAATTTAAAAGTGAAGCAAGAATGTTATAAGAATCTCATAGATTTCTTTAAAATATTTATTCAAGCGAAATCCAAAATCATTGTGAAAAGAATGAATTGTTGGTAACCTATAATGAAAATTGATGGTGTCCATTTTATAAACAAATATGAGATATAATAGAAAGTGGAAGCTGAGTGATATTAAACTATATGGTTATTTTATTCTTGCCTTATATGAATAAAATTTCATGCTCGAAGATTTATGATGGATTAACTTAAGTTGTAATGACAACTGAAAATTATGGATGTTACAATTGTAGGACTGATAGAGTCTATAGACTTATTACCAGTATTAGGGTTTAATTCTTATGGAAAAGTAAGCGAGATATATGCATAAAAAGAGTTGAGAGTTTTGGAGAACCAAGATTATTATTTTCGTGAGGAACCGAAAGTTTGCTTCCCAATAGGGAAGAAATGTATAATAGTTGGGAGGGACCGTTTTCAATCTTAACACAATATATCTACAGCTAATATTAGATCCAAAGAATGTAATTTCTGAGCTTGTAACTTGGAAGATATTAGTTACCAAAAGAAATATTTTACTGTGTGAGTTCTTTAGTATTGATATTGTCAAGCTATAAACGTTAAGGTGTTTTCATTAAGAATTTCTATGCTTTACTTCGTCATCAATTTGTGTAGGACAAGAAGTAATGATACAAGTTAATTTGAGCCTAAGTAATTTTAAAATACGCAGAAAGTTGTTATCAAACGTTGGTATGCAATTACAACTTAAATAAATGGAAATATATATGAGGAAGTGTAGATGGCTTGAGTACCTCAAGAACTACGACTTCACATTAGAGTATCACCCAAGCAACGAAAATAGGTTTGTAAATGCCTTGAGTAGGAGAAGAATAGGCAAAGGGAATGTAGCTACTGCCGGAATTTCTCCACTTAGATTTCGTAAGGAAGCATTTATATTGATGATTCATGAAAGTTTAGCTGACACATCATTAAATGAGAGAGCTAATTCCAAAGCTACTAATATGTTCTTTTAAGCTCATATTTGGAATGAATCAGAGATGATTTAGGGGTGATTAGTTGTCAGAAAACTAATCAAGATTATATAGTGCATCATAGATTACCAGCTAGTGTAGATCATTCTGATTAGGTAGTTTTTGTTGATGGTGCATTACAATTCAGGGATAAATTATGGGTTCCAGCTCAAGATTAGTTGAGACAAAAGTTGCTAAGAGAATTTCACAGATCTCTTTAATTTATTCAACTAAATAACAATAATATAAATTGCGAAATGAGGCGTGTTTTTTGTTGGCATGGGATGAAGACTAATATTTCTGAGTATGTAAAGATATTTGAGACATGTTAGCATGTTAAGGCTGAGCGTAGGAAACCTGGATGGTTATTACAATCTCTGCTTATTCCTCAGTGGAAATGGGAACATATATCGATGGATTTTATTTTTTGTCTACCTCTGAGTCAACGTGAGCACGATGCAGTATGAGTTGTAGTTGACATGTTAACAAAGTCTACGCATTTCTTACCAATTTCCATATGAGATCCTCTTGACCAATTATGTGAGGAGTACGTACATGAGGTGTTGAGATTCATGATGTTCTAGTGTATATTACTTCGGTTAGAGATCCGAGATTCATGTCCAGAATTTTGAGTGAGTTGTAGAGACAGTTGGTAATTATTCTTAACCTTAGTACGGTATACCATCTAAAGACTGATGAGCAGACTGAGTAGTGGATTTTATTGCTATAGGATATGTTTCGAGCTTATGGATTAAAATTTTAGTGGTAACTGAAAGAAATACAATCCTTTGTGTGAGTTCTTTTGTAATAATAGCTTTCATGCTAGTATTAGAATGCTCCTTTTAAAGCTCTGTATAACCACCCTTGTCCTTCACTTGAGTGTTTGTGCAGAGGCTGGGTAACATTTTTGTTGGAGCCAGAGTTGATTCAAAATGAGAAAGAGAGAACTTTGTAGATTCAATAGCATTTGACTACGACACAACTAAGATAGAAGAGATATGTCGATAAACATCATTGGTTTTTGTGGAGTCTTCAAAGAACAATTTGATTTTGTTGAAAGTTTCACCTTTGAAAGGATTGTGTGGGTTTAGATTGTAAGGTAAGGTAGCTTCCAGGTAAATTGGGCCGTTAAGAGTATAAGAAAGGATTGGTCCCGTTGCTTACATGTTAGAGTTGCCTCTTTAGATAGCCGGAGTTTATAATGTCTTCCACGTGTTTATGTTTCGCAAAATGGAGACTCACTTCATTCCAAGGATTGTTTGGAATGAATTTGATCTCAGGGAAGACTTATCTTACGATGAGCAGCCAATTAAAATCCTTGATCGTAAAATGCAAAAGTTGAGAACCAAAGAGATTCCTTTGGATAAGGTGATATGTCAATTTCACGGAGATATGGAACTAACCTGGGAGTAGGAGTCCTATATATAAGAGCAATTCCTATTTATCTTCGAAACTATGGTTAATTTTATGTATATTTTAATTTCGAGGATAAAATTGCTTTAAATTGAGGAGACTGTAGTGACCTGTTAACTTAAGCTAGTGATTAGTGTTAACCCTGATCCTAATTAACATGAGTTAGGCTCGTGGTTAAGTCTGGCGTTCCTCGATTAGTGTGTATGTAGGTTTGTTTGATGATTTATATATGTTTGATATGTTTGGTGTATTTATAGGTTGTAGTATAAAAAAGAATTTATATACAAGCCTATAATTAGAAAATAAGTAATTAAATAATAAATAGACGATACACCAAGTGCGACGTAGGGGTCATGGAATGAATGTGTACACTCGAGATTACTTTTAGGCATGTCCGGTAAATTTATAGGCAAAAAATACATGATGCATATATATATGTGATATATATTTATATATATTTGATATATAAATGTATATATTGAAACTATAAAGTTTGGTTAGAATTATATGGATCGTTGGATCGCCTCAAGATGAGTGTAATTGTTGATGGTATCAAAATGAGTGTCACTTTCATTTTAACATATCATTCACTAAATCAGCCTCGAAATTGTGTGATGCGTAACTCAAGAAAAATCCATATATAAATCCAAAACCTTAAGTTTATACTCATAGTTCCATCGATCAATCGAGAGAAAGTGATAGAGATAGAGTAGTTGAGGGTTTGATTTGAGGGGTCGATAAGGAAAGGATTTTCCACTGAATCGAAGTTATCAAAACACTGTTGGATCATAAATCATCACTGTTGGTAAGTGTAGTTTCAGGTTTGAAGTTCAATTTGATAGTGGATGATGATTTCTTTGTGAATTATTGTTGTTGATCATTATAAATGGGCTTATACCTTATTAAAGGTCCTCCCTAATGTATTTTGGAAGTGTTTATTGTTGTTGTGTTGATTTATTGATGGAACAGTGGTTGCCGCCCTGTTTATTTTCAAGACAATACTGGGTGGAGCGTGCCCTTCATCAATTGGGATGAACTCAGTTGATTGAGCGCGCTCCCACCCCAAAAAACAACAACTCTATTGTAAATTACTTAGGATTTCCTAATGTCTTAGAGACTGATTTAGGGGTTCTAAACATATGGAATTAGAACAATAATGATCCCAATGGTTTGTAGTAGGATTTGGATCATCGGGAAAGCATAAGTGACTTAAAACTTAGGAAGTTTGGGGAACGAAAAACCTAAACCGAGGTAAGTATGAATTTGATTATTTATCAATATTGCCAGGATATATTAGTATATGTAGTTCAAATAGTTTATGGACTGAATGGGGGGCTATGTACACTGTGATGTTTTTAATAAATGGAAAATAGTGTTTAATGTGATTTTCAAGGGTAAGTTCCTCGAACTGAGAATAGGTTATATAGGATGTGGGGTTGATCTCCCTTTCTGTATGTTACTTACTCCATAGTTAGATAGGGTGCGTGGATTATATATTCACTTGAGGGTTTAAGATAGAACGTTTGGACATTAATGGATTAGCTAGACATCACATCGACCGATTTTTTGGTCTAGCAATCGTATTAATGGTGTCAGTGGGTAATCGACCATAGTTTTACAAATAAAATGTACATCACATTGTAATAGTCAATGAAAGTTTGACTTGCATCTCTTACTTATTGGATTATATGTTGTTCATAATCTTGTTAGCTATCTATGGTGCATATTTTATTGCATATTATTATTGATTATTATAAGAAATGTTGTTGACTTTGTGAATCCCTCCTTATTAAGCAAGTTGGAGCACTCACACCAATTACCATTTTAGGAAAATGGACGAGCGCTACGAATGTGGGATAGAGAAAATTAAGGAGTCTTGATCTTCTTTTTGATGTAATATATCTTCCCTTGTCTTATATATTTGTATTGAATTACAGTTTTGTAATATCATAAGGAACGTGAGGTTTTGTATAACCTAGATTTATTCTGGTTGGATTTTGTTTTGTGTATTGTATTTCATATCAAGAAAAGTTTAAATTTTCCGCTGCATTTAATACTTGTTTTACATCAATATTCATTAGACAATTGTATTTATTAAGAGATAGAAGGAGAGGCTATCGACTCTAGTTAAGTCTGGCTAGGTTACCGGGGCTTAATTAGGGTTTCAGTTTGAGTATTGCCCTAATCAGGTTAGGGGATGCTACACTCAAGCACCTGTTAGTCTTATCCTTCGAGATGTTCCTACTACAGCTCTAGCTGCAAAGGAGGAGCAAGCTACCTTGCAATTCGTCCTGGAGTCGAATCGATTTTTATAGTTCCGATTCAGGCCGATGTTGCCATTGGTAATGGAATGTCACTTGACAAAAGGCAGAGGACAGAGTTTAGGAAGTACGACTCTATGTACTTTTATGTGAATTAGACTTTTAAGTCTGAAGAGACATATGGTTCTCCATCATGAGAAACTCCATAATATGTTAGAAACTTATGAATACTTAAGGGCTTCGATATCATCATACTATCTCAAAGCTAATGCTAAGATTTGGTGGAGATCTATGCATGATGGCATTCGATATTTGATACTTAGGCTGGTTTTCTCGAGGAGTTAGGTGAGCAGTATTTTGATGAAAGCATGTTTCTGCAGAAAAAGCTAAAGTTTTATCATATAGTTTAAAGAGACATTTCACTGGCTCAGTATAATGCTCAGTTTAATTATCAGTTGAGATTTGCTGAAGGGTCATGAATGGCAAAAGAAAAAGATGGACAAGTATATGTATCAGTTACAGGAAGAGCTTGACGCAACCATATTGACGGCTAAACTGAACACTCTATGAGAGGTTTTAGATAGAGCCAAAGCCTATGTGACTATGTAAACATTTTAACAAGAATCAAGATGATGTCAGGGCATTTTAGAGTCCGGATTCAGCTTAGGTTCCATACGTAAGAAAAGATTTCCATCCAAGTTTGGTTTTAAATTTTAAAAGAAAATGAGTACTCAAGGACTACCATTCAAACCTACGACACTTGTTCTCCCATTATACGTACATTGTAATTCTTTTTTGACAACAAGGAATAGAACCTATGAATTTGACACAAATAGGCATAGGATAGAATCGATCAAAGCTTTCTTAGCCTTTAGGTCGTAGTGGTGTACCTTAGTCATAGAGGAGTGGAAGGAAGGGTCGAGGATCTCAAACACAAGAGTGCGAATCAGAGATCTACACCAAGTTAGGCATCTTCTGTAGGCATTTAACCTTTGATTACTCATTTTTATTGTGGGCAGCAATGTGATAACCCTTCGCCTCTAGGTGGATAGGTGGTTGTTGCTCCTCGTCTTTTGGGCCCCGTTGAACTGCCATGTTTTTTAGTAGTAGGGTCCCACGCTCCGCCGGTGTTTTTTGCCACGCTCGCATCCTCTGTGTTCATGTTAATCGCCATATTCTCTATTATTTGCCAGTTATATAAGATATTCATTAAGTTACAAGTATGCCTTGTGTTTTTTACTAAGTTGCAAGTAGATACCCAATAATTTACAACGGAAGTCTTAAAGTAATAATAGACATGGAGTTTTATAAAATTTTGAGTCATATATAGCATAAGTTATACTGTAGAAAATTTGAAATAGACTATACTGCATATAAGGTGACAAAAGTAAATATATACAAGTATAGGTCCACAAACCCAAAAATAGAAAATAAAATTTGAAAATAAACCTACGAGTAGTGTGTCGAATAGTGGGCAAGCTCAAATATAGTGGCCAAGAATCATTTTACCCTTACTCATAGAAGATTCTGCACTCAGTCATGGCAGAAAAATAGATGACGAGTCTATTGAGTGAAATCCCAAGGAAATGCATTGAGCATTTAGATGCTAAAGTAAAGAAAATCTAATAAATATTGTTAAAAAAGCATGTGGAAAGTAAACAAGAAAATGTAAATGGACCTGATGGGGCATGTGCCCTAGGTCAATCCATTAACTGTCTTTATGAATACTTTTAGTTAATAAAATAAAAGATTTCATTTGTTGTTTATTATAATTAATTTGCATGTTTACATTATAATAAGATCCATGGGTATTTACATAAATATCCTAAATGTCCCTAGTCGATCATTATACTGGGAACTATAATGAATTAAGACTAGTGTGAGTCTTGATTGATGATCATATGATGATTATACGTATAGGGATACGAATCAAGATCACGAGTACTTGTTAGGGAACAAAGTACTGGACCGACCCGCTTTGAGAACATCACATGGATTAAGTCATAGTTGTTTCTCATGATAGGTATATTTTTTAGTCCTTTGACTTGAGATTGCCAGAGACTTCAACATTAGGAACACAGTAATTTGACACAATCAAACGTTGTTTTTAACCGGACGATTATAAAGGTTGTGATTGGTTATTGTGTGAGCAATGTGATGAAGTTGTGTAATCGAGATAGAATTTGTCCCTCTCATATAAAGAGAGATATCTAGTGGATCCCTCGATGTGTTAGACTGTTAAAAGGCCTAGTCTAAGTTTATTGATATTGATCAATGTCACTTCGATGTTTTTTGTCTAACTAGAGATCGAGACTAGTACGATTGAACATGTTGGATGACAATTCCATGCCTTATGTTTGATCAAAAGGATATCGTGTGACAAAATGATGTTATACACACTATTGATTGATTAGTTGTATCGATTTGATATTCGTACAACTTGGGTAGTCATAATGTCTTGCTAGAGACTGCTTATGACTTGTATACCAAAATGTGTTTTGGTACACTGCCAACGTTGTATGAGCCTATTGGGTCGCACACTAAGAATGGTTTTGCGAGATTTTAAGATGGTTCAGAAAAATGAATTTTATATGATAAAATTCATGACGGAAACGTCCTTGTGGTGTATTACACTTATACTTCTTTAAGCAAGGGTATATGTGTAATTTACTTAACCGTCTATATACAAGGGTTATATAAATAGACGCTTTAAGTTAGAACATAGGTACGAAAGAAAAAAAAGGCCGAAACTCTATTTTCATTTTAGAAAGGACTTAGGGTTTTTGGTATGCTCTGGATCGTTTTGGAGAGAAACAAAAAGGTTTGGTATTCTCTCGAAGCTAGCACTTCAAATCTCGGCCGCCGTTCGTGTGTGGACTGCTGATAGAGGGCGTTCGTCGTTGGCAGCGCCTTAGAGATCGATAAACCTTCTGAAAGGTATATTGCGATTGAGGTATGATTAAGTTTTTCATGGTTTAAACATTTTTAATGGAATTAGATTCGGATCCTGTTGGGGTTTTTGTCAAAACTGTTTTGTAATCTCCGCTCCGTATGAACCCCAAAACCCAACAGTGGTATCAGAGCCTTCGAGTTTGATTCCATTAAACTCATTGCATGTTTTCTTATGATATATACATGATATATGATTGAAAGCATGTTAATAGTTGATGTATATGTGATATACATAAGTTTTCTGTGAGATTTATTATCATGTTTTGTGTATATGATACATATTTTCGTGATTTAATTGAAATTAGTTTCGTACATGCTAGTAACCATGTTAGGTTAATTTGAATAATTTTAATGAATTGAGTTTCGTGGTCTATGATCCATGACACCATTAGGTTCGATTGGGATAGTAGTTCATGATTCAATTACATGTTTGTGATTATTTGGATGAAGACTGAAATTGCAAATAATTAATTTTCGAAATTATTTATTTATAAATAATTAATTTTCGAAATTATTTATTTATAAATAATTAATTTTCGAAATTATTTATTTATGTTGTTATATCTATTTTGTTATGAAGTTTCTATTTGATAAAGATAGATAACAAATTAGAATATGAGATAAATATCAAGAATCTTGTTATTGGTGATATACTAGGATTCAAATATCTTAAATCCAAAACAAATAATTAATTTTCGAAATTATTTATTTATCTTGTTATATCTATTTTGTTATGAAGTTTCTATTTGATAAAGATAGATAACAAATTAGATTAGGAGATATAAGCAAAATCGGTTTCGTTATCCCTATTGGATAGGAGGTAAATATGAAGAAGTTTGTTATTGGTGATATGCTAGGATTCAAATATCTAAAGTCCTAATTGGATTAGGATAAGATGATTAGTTAGATGTGGGCCCGGGTTAATTAAAAATATTTTAATTAACTTAATTTTGGATAAATTAAGGGGTAAATTTAGTATAGTAAAATCAGCGAAAAATATTATTTTCTATAGCGAATTTCAATTTTCGGAATTGAGATTCGTCTTCTAAAAAAAAAAAAAAAAGGGGCGCGCTTGATCATTGAACCACCGCCATTGACCGCCAGCGAATGCGAGACCGTCGTCTAACTAATCCTAGCGCACATAAATTCTTTTATTAGTGAACAAAGATAAAAAATCTCCAAATTGTTTAGTGATTTAAGAAATCAATAAAATATATGATATTTCATTGTTTACATAAAATCACTAAAACCGAATAAAATCCCTCTATTAAATTTTAAGTCTCACGCCATCCATTTTAAACACTTGTCAAGGCCTCGATCACACTAATACAGTTTCAGCCATAGCTGGGTGTATTGTGTTATCTTGGTGAGACAAGTTGGGTAAGAGTTACCTAAATGTTTAAAATGGTCCGACTTAATAAAGCCATCAAAATAGTTTTGAGCTTTAGGCAAATGATGAGATAAAAACATGCTAAGACATAAGATGTCCCATATCTCATAAAAGGATCTAAAAATTACATAAGATGTAATTGGTAATTGTTACCTACCTAAATAATCTAGTTCTGTGTTTCATGCCATAGCTGTCATAGAATTAGGTGAAATATGGATTTTAGTCCCCTAAATAAACAAAGTGTTTTAGGAGGGTTGTTAATTTAGTGGGAGTCTATTCCTCTATGCTAAAATAAACTTTGCATAATCTTTATTGTAGATCAATGGCCTCTTCAAGTAACAATAATCCCCTGTCATCGCGATCCATCCTTGAGAAGGATAAGCTATCTCGGGACTAACTTTCTTGACTAGTTCGAAACTTGAGAATAGTTCTCAAGCATGAACGCAAGTTGTATGTCCTAGATGCTCCAATCCCTGAGGACCCACCACCAATGCTACGAAAGTCATGTGAAGGATGCGCATAATAAGCATATCAACGATTCTACTGATGTTGCATGTATTATGCCGGCAACTATGGTTCCCGAACTTCGAAGGACATGGAACTAATGGAAGCCTACGACATGGCTATAACGCTCGAAGGAAATGTTCCAACAAAGAAGCTAGGCAAGAAAGGTTGGAGACAGTCAAAAACCTACATTCTTGCAAGATGACTGAGGGTGCGTCAGTTAGTCCTCATGTTCTGAAGATGAAGGGCTATGTTGACCAGCTTGATAGACTCGAATTTCCCATATGCCAAGAGTTGGCTACGGATTTGATCCTAAATTCATTACCGAAAAGTTACTCACAATTTGTGATGAACTACAATATGAATAATATGGAGAAATCAATTTCGAGTTGCATTTGATGCTCAAAATCGCTGAACAAAATATCAAGAAACCTCTAGTAATGTGTTGATGGTCCAAAAGGGAAAGGGAATGAAGAAGAAAGGCAAAGGCAAGGCTAAAGTTGTCAAGGTCAACTGCTGCACTGTCGCAAAGCCTCGTGGAACAAGTCAAGCCCCACTGTTCTCCTCGCTTTCAAAACACCCAAAAGAAAAAGAAGGAAATTGTCATTTCGTCATGCACTGGACATTGGTTCGAAATTGCAAACTCTATCTCAAAGATCTAAGGAAGAAAAAGGGTAGTGCGACTACCACTACAGTATTTATGTTATTGAAATTAATTTATCTACTAGTGATTCCTGGGTATTAGATACCTGGATGTGGATCTCACATTTGTATAAATGTGCAGGGACTCACCAAAAGTAGAAAGTTGAAGAAAGGAGAAGTCATCCTCCGCGTAGGGAATGGAGCAAGAGTTGCACGCCTGATCGTTGGATCATATGACTTAGTTTTATCTAGTGGACTTATTTTAACTTTAAATAATTGTTATTTTGTGCTCACTTTGAGCGTAAACATCATTTCTGTTTCATGTTTGGATATGGATGGTTTTGATTTTATTATTGCAAATAATAGATGTTCCATTTCTCGTAAAGGCATATTTTATGCAAATGCTGATTTGTATGATGGTCTTTATATTCTAAGCATGAAAAATTCCACTGATACTCCAGTCTTTAACATAAATACAAAGAGATTCAAGTCAAATGATTTGAATCAAACCTATATTTGGCATTGTCGTCTCGGGCACATAAATGAGAAACGCATAACGCAGCTCCATAAAGATGGACTTCTAGATTCATTTGATTTATAAACATATGAAACGTGCGTATCTTGTTTACTGGGCAAGATGACTAAAAGTCCCTTTACTAGACACAGTGAAAGGGCAAGTGATTTATTGGGTCTAATACATACTGATGTATGCGGTCCTATAAACACAATGGCTAGAGGAGGTTATCGAGATTTCATTACATTTACGATGATTTCAGCAGATATGGTTATGTATATCTTATGAAACATAAAGTCAATCATTTGAGATGTTTCGAACGTTTCAAAATGAAGTGCGAATCAACTTGGTAAAACTATCAAAACACTACGATCGAGATCGAGGTGGTGAGTATTTAAGCCAAGAATTTGATGATCATCTTAGAAATTGTGGGATTGTCTCTCAATTGACTCCACCAAAGAACTCCACAATGGAATGGAGTTTCGAAAGGAGAAATTGAACCTTATTAGATATGGTTCGATCTATGATGAGTCATGCAGATCTTCCATTATCCTTTTGGGGTTATGCATTACAAACTCAGCACTTTCACTCTAAATCGAGTTCCTTCTAAAGCGGTTGATAAAACACCATATGAGATATGGTACGGGAAGAGACCTAGTTTGTCTTTTCTTAAGATTTGGGGTTGTGAGGCTTACGTAAAGCGACAAGTCTCAGAAAAACTAGCACCTAAATCTGATAAGTGTTTATTTGTGGGGTATCCTAAGGAAACAAAAGGATATTACTTTTATAATCTCGCTGAGAATAAAGTGTTTGTTGCTCGGTATGGTGCCTTTATGGAAAAACAATTTATTTCAAAAGACACTAGTGGGAGAGAAATAAATCTTGAAGAAGTTCAAGAATCACAGATAAACACTCGAACCGCTTACCGAAAGTTCAACAACGTTCAACCAGCTTGAACCTCCGCAAGTGATACAAGGCCCACGTAAATCTAGTAGGGTAAGACATGAGCCGAGAGATTCGGATTTCTCAATACCGATAGTCGTGATGTGTTGCTTATGGATCAAAATGAGCCCACCACTTATCAGGAGGCTATGTCTGGACCAGACTCAGATAAATGGCTAAGTGCCATGAATTCCGAGATGCAATCCATGTATGATAACCAAGTTTGGAACTTGGTTGATTTACCTGAAGGATGTAAGACCATTGGATGTAAATGGGTTTTCAAGAAGAAAACTGACATGGATGGCAATGTGCATACTTTTAAAGCAAGACTTGTAGCAAAAGGTTTCAGGTAGACTCAAGGTGTTGATTATGATGAAACTTTTTCGCCAGTAGTCATGCTTCAATCCATAAGAATTTTAATTGTCATTGCTTGCATATTATGACTATGAAATATGGCAAATGGATGTAAAAACAACATTTCTTAAGGGAAAACTGCTTGAGGACGTGCATATGACACAACCCAAGGTTTTGTACATCCCGAGAATTCTAAGAAGGTATGCAAGCTTCAAAGATCCATTTATGGATTAAAGCAAGCTTCTGGAGTTGGAATCTTCGTTTTGATGAAGCAATCAAGGATTTTGGTTTCATTAAGAATGAAGATGAGCCTTGTGTATACAAGAAGGTCGGTGGGAGTGTAGTTATTTTTCTAAATCGTATGTCGATGATATATTACTCATTGGAAATGACATCCCAACATTGCGAGATGTCAAGTCTTGGTTAGGGAAGTGTTTCTCAATGAAAGACTTAGGAGATGCACCTATATCCTAGGGATAAGGATCTATAGGGATAGATCTAAGAGGCTAATCGGTCTAAGTCGAGTGCTTACATAGACAAGGTGCTTGAATAGGTTAAGTTTGCAAAACTCTAAAAGAGGATTGTTGCCAATGTCTCATGGCATAAGTCTCAAAGAAGAATCAATGTCCTAGGACAAATGATGAGCGAGACCGTATGAATAAGATTCCATATGCATCGGCTATTGGATCTATCATGTATGCCATGCTATGCACTCGACTCGATGTATCATATGCTTTGAGCACTACAAGCGATATCGCCGATCCTGGTGAGAGTCACTGGATAGCAAGAAAGAACATCCTTAAGTACTTAAGAAGGACTAAGGAAGTGTTCTTGGTTTATGGAGGTTTTGAAAATGATCTAGTTGTAAATGGTTACACAGATGCAAGTTTTCAAACCGATATAGATGATTTTAGATCGCATCTGGATATGTGTTTACTTTGAATGGGGGTGCAGAAGTTGGAAAAGTTCGAAGCAAGAGATCGTGGCGATTCTACAACAAAGTTCGAGTATATTGCGTCATTATCTGATGCAAAGAAAGGAGGCAGCTTTGGATCAAAAAGTTAATTTCGAACTAGGTGTGGTTCCAAGTATTGCTAACCCTGTTTGTTTGTATTGTGACAATAACGGGGCAATAGCACAGCCAGGAACCTAGATCACACCATAGATCCAAACATATACTCGGCGTTTTCATCTCATCGAGAGAAATTATTGAGAGGGAGACGTAAAGATTTGCAGAGTACCTATCAAGACAACGTTGCGGATCCATTGACAAAAGCTCTTCCACAAGCAAAACATGATGGTCATGTTAGATCATTAGGCATTAGATGCATGTATGATTGGCCCTAGTGCAAGTGGGAGATGATGGGGCATGTGCCCTAGGTCAATCCATTAACTGTCTTTATGAATACTTTTAGTTAATAAAATAGAGGATTTCATTTGTCTTGTTTATTATAATTAATTTGCATGTTTACATTATAATAAGATCCATGGGTATTTACATAAATATCCTAAATGTCCCTAGTCGATCATTATACTTGGGAACTATAAGGAATTAAGACTAGTGTGAGTCTTGATTGATGATCATATGATGATTATACGTATAGGGATACGAATCAAGATCACGAGTACTTGTTAGGGAACAAAGTACTCGATCACCCGCTATGAGAACATCACATGGATTAAGTCATAGTTGTTTCTCATGATAGGTATATTTTTCAGTCCTTTGACTTGAGATTGCCGAGACTTCAACATTAGGAACACAAGAATTTGACACAATCAAACGTTGTCTTTAATCGGACGATTATAAAGGTTGTGATTGGTTATCGTGTGAGCAATGTGATGAAGTTGTGTAATCGAGATAGAATTTGTCCCTCTCATATAAAGAGAGATATCTAGTGGATCCTCGATGTGTTAGATCGTTAAAAGGCATAGTCTAAGTGAATTGATATTGATCAATGTCACTTGGATGTTTTCACTACCTAGAGATCGAGACTAGTACGATTGAACATGTTGGATGACAATTCCATGCCTTATGTTTGATCAAAAGGATATCGTGTGACAAAAGGATGTTATACACACTATTGATTAGGTTGTATCGATTTGATATTCGTACACTTGGGTAGTCATAATGTCTTGCTAGAGATCGCTTATGACTTGTATACCAAAATGTGTTTTGGTACACTGGCCAACGTTGTATGAGCCTATTGGGTCGCACACTAAGAATGGTTTTGCGAGATTTTAAGATGGTTCAAAAAATGAATTTTATATGATAAAATTCATGACGGAAACGTCCTTGTGGTGTATTACACTTATACTTCTTTAAGTAAGGGTATATGTGTAATTTACTTAACCGTCTATATACAAGGGTTGTATAAATAGACGCTTTAAGTTAGAACATAGGTACGAAAGAAAAAAAAAGGCCGAAACTCTATTTTCGTTTTAGAAACGACTTAGGGTTTTTGGTATGCTCTGGATCGTTTTGGAGAGAAACAAAAAGGTTTGGTATTCTCTCGAAGCTAGCACTTCAAATCTCGGCCGCCGTTCGTGTGTGGACTGCTGATAGAGGGCGTTCGTCGTTGGCAGCGCCTTAGAGATCGATCAACCTTCTGAAAGGTATATTGCGATTGAGGTATGATTAAGTTTTTCATGGTTTAAACGTTTTTAATGGAATTAGATTCGGATCCTGTTGGGGTTTTTATCAAAACTGTTTTGTAATCTCCGCTGCGTATGAACCCCAAAACCCAACAGGACCATCGCATGCGCAAGTAACAACAGAGCGCAAATGTTTGTGCCCATTTCGGTTAGACAAGATCATACTTCGGATTCCTTGCCTAGGATCACTTTAGTGGGTAGACCTACTATTCTTTCATTTGGTCCTCTCGATGGACGGCGTAGACCCACGAAGGGGTGACATGTGTACCAACAATGTAGCTAAGGTCATCATCCACCGAGGACTCCTGATACACATGTTATGGTTTAACATGCCATAAACACATAACGAAATACCCAGCGGTAGTAAACTCAACCATCCGTTCATAACAATAACCAAGGCATAGATAACTGAAGTGAATAAGGAATTGAACATGAATATACTGAACAAGATAGAGTAAAATAGTAATGGAATCCATTAAATACTCAAGTGACGTTCAATTAAGCTGTATGCACCTCAAACAAGCTTTTCGATCCCCAAAAACACCCTAATCTAACCCCGTTAGGCCCTTGACTATTGTATTATAGTCCCCAATTCCCCTGAGGCCAATCGCTAGTGTTTTAAGGTGTATTAAGTTGGTTAGAATCGATTCCCAATAACCAAAGTTTTAAAATATCAAGTTTTGGTGTTCTTAGGGTTTCAAGCGCTGAGGACCCTTACCAGGCCCCAACCAATGCCATGGAGCCATCATGGCATTGTGCATGAATACCCTAGCGCCATGTGTTAAGATGCACGACACCAGAACCGCGTCAAGCTAGGGCAGAGCTTCTGTGAAATGAAAATTTTAAGATTTTTGATGGGGTTTTTGACTCTAGAAGATGGCAAATATCATGTAGAATGATATTTGGTTGAACCCCTATCCAATTACAAAAATTTTACGATAATTCATGAAATTTTTCCTAATTTTCCAAAAACTACTCAATTTTGAGCTCATTGTCAAAATTAGAGGTAATGAAGAGGAGGATGAAGATTACCTTGCTAAGGTATTCAATTATGAGTCTCATAGCCCAAATTCCTCAAATTACAACCTTCAACTACTTTAAATTGTTATGATTTTGCATGAGAAATCTTTAGTGGAGTTGTAGAGATTCCCACTCATTTGCTATTTATATGTTACATTATAATCAATTATGTAAACATATCTCGAGGTCAATCTAATGGTCCTCTTTTATGTTGTCCAACAGTTTTATGACTCCATTCGGACACTAGACCACTTACTTAATCAATTGGGTCTCTGGTTACTTGGTTATTCTTTTTCCTCGCCCCTCGACACGTTTCTTGAGGCATGCTATTGCTTATCTTTTTTATTTACTTGACTTTGCCTAAGTTTATATTTCCCATTATTTTGACTAATTAGTCGAGTTTTTGTGAGTTAGTTGTGTTTTTCTTATGTACCCGCATGCAATGCCAAAACTAAATAAAATAATTATTAACATCTCAATTATACAACAAACAGACAAAAATAACGATTTATGCCCAGTCAAGCGTGTCCTAACCTATCCAAGGCATTCACATGGGCCTGAGCTGGCTTCCAAGTTTGAAAATATAGTAAATAACGACATTAATGCTTATTAGGTTGTTACAAGCAACGTTACTATAGTCGATAATGTCCACACTGTCTGAGTTCGATTACTTGTTATAAATCTTGGAAGGATGGAGATATTCAGAATGATTATCCACAACTTTTAAGGTCATCATCTAATATGTCCTAGTATCAGTAGCATACCACGAAGCGTGTACATGTGATAGCAGAACAAGATTATGAGGAGAAACCATAATATTATTGAAAGTATTTGTTAGTAGTAGTTAATAAGTCAATAATAAAATAGTGTTTTATAGCATATCTTAGTGTGATTTGAGAAATGAACTAGGATTCAAGAAAATTGAAAAAAATTAAAGAGTTTAGTTAATTGAAGAAAATAGCAAGCGATTCAAGAAACACATAAGGATTCGCTACATAAATTGGCATTAGAGAAGTCTAGCAATTCGTAAGCGATTCGAGAAATGAACTAGGATTTGCTGCACAAATCGATTAACTACAAAGACCTATTTCCACCGATTTTTCCAAAAAATGATCTAAGAATGAGGATTCGGTCAGGATTCACTGATGTCGACCATGAGAAATTTAGATTACAACAACGAATCTAACTTCGATTGGGTTATGTACTACTGAGAATACTATGTATATATGACTCTAGGGCATCAAAATTAATAAGCCCTACATTGTCCTTCATTACTTTGATTAGTTTTAGACTATTTTCAATTTAGTTTAGTTTTATTATTCTCTCTTGTGAAGATTCATTGGAGATTCAAGTATTTAGTAAGTTGTGTTTTTCTAATTGTGTTTTATTTATTTTATTGCGATGTTTATTTTTAATATGTGTGAGTAGGTTATTAATCTAAACAAAGTCCGAACATGAACTTAAACCGTTTTATAATGTAGTCTTAAGAAAGAAAAGTTTATTCTTAATGCTTTAAACATAATCTTATACGTCAATTCATGGGTTTTATAGAATTATTTTTTTGTATTACAATCGAGAAAGTTTGTGTCGAATGCATAGTGGCCAATGTGCATTTTAATATTTAGGTTCTAAATCTAATATAAAGTAGTAACTAGGATTAATTTAAAAGGTCTTTTCTCATTTAAATGTCTTAAGTGAATTGTATTCTAAGTTTGATATTGTTATGGCTAATTCCAATAATATTGGCTTAGTAGTAAGAAGTTTTCATAGAGTGTAACGTTGTTTTGTTTCTATTAGTTATTTTTGAGCTTTCGAAAAACTAATGGTGATAAAATTAGAATATAACCTTTTATTGATAAAAGGAAAAGTGATGGCTTGATAACGACTATTAATCTTGCTTATGATTTAGGTTTAATGATTTAAGAATACTTCCTAAAATGATGAAGGCCATTAATCTTGCTTATGATTATGATAAACATGAATTAATATGTTAGGATTGAAAATGCTTTATGTTTCATTGTTCTGGATATTCATTAAGATGTTTATTTCATATTGATTTGATTTGAATTGAATTTAGAGTATGTAGTTGTAGTGAATTTAAATTGTGTTAGTTTAAATTAGTTTAATTAGTTTAATTGATTGCCATACTTTGATTAGATAATTTTAATTCCTATTTTAATTAAATTAATTAAATTAAAGTAAAATAATAAAAAAAACATGAAAAACCTTTTTTTAGGAAGTTTGCGAAATCTCTTTGGAGATGATCGCACTTACCACTACTACAAATAATACGAATATATATTAAACTTATTGTACATGCTCGTCGTATGTCAATTTTTGGCATCGTAGCCGGATGTTTTAAAAATAATTTTTTAGGAATCTTTCTCGTTGTATATGGTAGAAGGCGAACAAGAACTTTCTTTTAGGCAAGCCATTAAAAATGTCATAGCTTACGAACCTATGTGTATTGCCTTTCCTGTAGATTTTCAAATTTTGAATTAAAATCCAAATTTATAAATTTTATACCTCATTTTCACTGTGAATATTATGAAGATCTTCAATAATTTATAAGGAAATAAGCACATAAAACAAGAGTGATGAAACCCAAGGACATAGAGTTAGAATATGTTAAGCTAATAACTTTCCCTTCTTCCTCAAGAGCTCAAGCTCAAGATTGGCTACTATATCTTACTCGAAATTCCATAACCACGTGGTCCAAAATATTACAAGCTTGTTTAGATCAATACGTTCCAACACGCATGATTAGTTTAGATAGAAAACCAATTAGTAGTGCAAAAATAGAAATTAATAAACTTTCGGCGAGTTTTCGGATAGATAACAAATATTGATTTCATTATGCCCATAACATGGGTATACCGAAAGAGCTTTATTAGAATGTTTATATGAAGGATTAAACCATTTAGAAAAAAGATTCCTATACATGGTATGTGGAGGATCTGTATTCAACATAACACCAACATTAGCAAAAGACGTTATTAATAAAATGGCTAAACAATAAAAGCAACATGGTGAAAAAATAAATTCATAAAAAGAAAGAGTCGCGCTATATGCACCCTGACTTATAATAAGTTCACCTAATATTTTCGAATTAAAAACTGGTTTCATAAGGAAATGTCATATTTGCCATTCTAACCCAACCAATTCCCTCACATAATCAAGGTACCAATTGCATTCACATTCCCGTGCACCCCACCTTCAAACTCCCTATTTTTCTACCAATTGAAGTAAATCCACCATATGCTGGACATCGCTTTCGTCGATCAAAGAGTGTGCACCAACCTTGTAAGTCTATTATTCCACGTTTTTATATGGGTTAATCATATAAGTTATGTATTTTTTGAGGTGACAATAGTGTTGGTTTTGTATTGTAGGGTTTATTAGATTCGACGAGTTTAAAGCATTTTTAAGGTATGATGGCTAAAGAAAAAGAGTGGAAGGCAAACGTTGTTTTCATGGTGTTTGTATTTTTTTTGTCATTTCAGAAAGTGAAACATGGAGGCGACTTTATCGGTCAAACATGACAAATATGTGTTGTAGTGGCTCAGTTGATCGAACTCATGTTTGATACTTTGGTACATGTATCGGACAATGGGTTATGAGACTTGACGAATGTTGTGGGACACAAGGTACCAATATTACATGTTGATTGTCGATCTTGTAGTACCAAGACATTTTTTTAAGTATTTTTTTTATTTTTATTATTAATACTTATGATACACGTTATGGGTAACTCTAGGGGTGCTCGTGGTGCGGTGCTCATATAAATGAGGTGCCTGAGCAATAATCGTGCTCGAGATGGGGTGTTCATATCAACTTGTTTTATGTGTGTTCGTGGTAGGGTGCTCATGTTTAAAAGAAATGGCATTTTAGGTAACTTTCGGGGTGCCCTCAAAAAATTCATGGGTGCACATAGCGCGGTTTACAAGAAATCTTGTGAAATCTATAAAAGAAGAATTCAGAGATCAAACGATAAATTTGATGAGTTTAAAAGCATTGTAAAGCTTTATTAAAAGATAGATCAATTAAAGTTTAATCTTGTGCTTTTTGGAATGAAACTAATCATCTAGATGATGAATGTCATTTTACGTAAGAAAATAAAAATTGAATAAGCTAATGATATAATGACTTATTATAATGGGTATATTGAACCTTATTATATCTCTAGTGACTATACCAAATCTATATGACCAAATATAGGCAATAGTATAGACAAACATGGTTATTAAAGGTATAACTTATCCACATTGATTGGAAGAACCATTGCATTAGAAAATCGAAATAAAGAAAAATATCAAAGAATTTAAGCTTTACGAGATGATATAATTGAATTAAAAAAATCAATTAAGTCAAATGGCGATGCAAATGAAACCTTTGGTCAATCAAGGAAGATTCTCATCTCAAGCTTACCTTTATTCTTATGCAAAAACTATAACTTTGAGAAATGCTAAACAAATGGTGGAGCCAAAAATGCAAGAACAATTAAATTCCCAAAGAGCAATAGAGGTTGAATTGAAAAAGGAAATTGAAATCAAAGATAGTCAACTTTCAAAAGAAGATGATTGTGAACTTGATAAAAATAAAACAAATATCCAAAGGCAAATATTCCCACATCATTTGGAAAATAATAAGAATGTTAAGAAATTGCAAGAAGAAAAAAAAATCAGGCACTTTAAGGAAAGGTAAAGTTAATATACATTTATTTGAAGTCATCCAAAATGTACCGAAATATCAGAAATTTATAAGAGATTTATGCAATGATAAGATTAAAGCCAAACAAAAAATAAGTCTAGAAGATTATTTTTCGGCACTAATCCAAAAGAAATGACAACGTAAATGTTCTAATCCTGGAATGTTATTCGTTCCATGTACTATAGAAAACATAGGAATTTCTAAAGCATTGTGTGATCCCGGTGCATCAATTAACATTATGCCTTTCAATCTATTTGAAAATGAAAATCGTACCTTTAGAAGAAACTGGTGTAGTAGTATAGCAATCAAAAAAATCTATTGTTCAACTCTTAGAAGTATTAGAGGATGTATTGGTCAGGGTAAATGATTTAGTTTTCCCAGCTTATTTGTATGTCTTAAACATGTCTCTCATAAAACATATATTATTCTAAAATGCCTATTCCTAAAAATGGCAATAGCAAAACTAGACGTTTCTAATGGAACTCTAACAATGGAAGTAGATGATGAAATGGTGAACTTTAACAGCTATGTCGCTATGAAGTACCCTTTTTGATGGTTCTTCCATGTGCACCATAGATATGTTAGATCCCTTAGTAGACAAATCTTTAAGAAAAAATAAAGCACAGAAGCTTGAAGTAGTGATAAATGATTTAAATGAGGATGATGATAACGATGAAGAAACATGAGCGATAATTAATACTTTACAATCATAAAATAATCTTCCTGGACTCCCTTACTATATGGATCTACATATACCTCATTCAAAACTTTTACCCTTTATGGTCAAAGCACCATAATTATATTTAAATACTTTACCTGAACATTTAAAATATCCTTATTTTTGGAATAACAATGTTTTGCAAGTCATAATATCTAATAAGTTCTCAAATCTAGATGAAGATAATTAATTCATGTTCTCTAGGAAATCAAGAAAGCAATAGGACAGACAATAGCAGATAATAAAGGAACAAGTATAGTTACATGTAGACCTGTTCAACGGGCGGGTCTAGGATAGCGCGGGCCGAGCCTAGGCAAGATTTTTTTAACGCGTGGTCTAATCACGCCCAGGCCCGACTTTTAATTGAGCGAGCCTATGCCCGCCCAGGCCCGGTATGGGCTGGGCTTGGGCGGGCCTAATTGGGTTTATATTATTTTTAAAAATTAAATATATTTATTAAGTTTCAAGAGTTATCCAAAATAAGCCGGTGATGAAGTGGTTAAAATGTATTCAAATGAGAGTGGGGTGCAGTTTCAAACCTCACAAACTCACATCTAGCATTACTTTTTATATAATTTATTAAATTTCATACTAGGTATTTATAAAAAAAATACCTTTCTTATTCAAAGCGGTCAGAGTTGAGCTGGGTCTGGACTAAAAACATAAACCCAGGCCCTTCCATTAAATAGGCGGGCTTCGGCGGGCCTAACGGGCCCCCAGCCCAAGGAACAAATCTAGTTACATCTATGTATATGATTAATCTTGAAACAGATACAAAGCCTTCCAAACAAGCTCAACATAGACTATATCAACCAATGATGAAAGTAGTAAAGAATGAAATACTAAAATTATTAGATGTAGGAATGATATTTCCAATAGCAGATACTAATTGGATTAGTCCAGTGCGAGTAGTTCATAAAAGACATGGATTACAATAATAACAAATCAACATGGAGAGTTAGTACCGATAAGAATCCAAAATGGTTGGAGGGTGTATATATTATATGAGACTAAATTCTTCAACTAAAACAGAGCATTATCGAATCCCATTATAGATCAAATGATGTAAAAACTAGCTGGAGGAACTCGTTATTGTTACTCAGATGGATACTCAGGATTTAATCAAATTCATGTAGCTCAAGAAGATTAGAAAAAAACTACCTTTACTTGTCCCATTAATACATTTGCTTACTGACGTATGTATTTTTTATTATGTAACACACCTTCTACATTCCAAAGATGTATGGTTAGCATTTTCTCTTATTACGTAGAGCTATTTATAGAAATTTTCATGTATGATTTTACTGTATATGGTAATTTTTGTTAATGAATACGTAATCAATTCAATTAAAGTACTTGAAAGATGCATAGAAAAGAATTTCGAATTAAATTATAAGAAACACCATTATATGGTCAATCAAGGACTTATATTAGGACATATAGTGTCATTCAAAGGAATAAATGTGGATCCTATTAAAATACAAGTTATGAATACATTAGTTTATCTTACTACTGTTAGGGAAGTGAGATCTTTTCATGGTCATACGAGATTTTCGAGACATTTTATGAAAGATTTTTCCAAAATAACACAACCCTTATTTACACTTTTGCGAAAATATGTCCCTTTTGAATTAACAACTGAATGCAAGATGGCTTTTAATAGATTAATAGAATCCTTAACTACCACATTTGTGAAAAATCACCAGATTGGTCAAAACTTTTCAAAATAATGTGTGATGCAAGTAATTATGCAGTAGGAGTTGTTTTATGTTAAAAAGTAGGAAATGGTTTTCACGTTATATATTAGGCTTTTAGAACTTTGAATCTTGCCCAACTAAATTTTAGCAATACAGAAAAAGAACTTTTAGCAGTTGTGTTTGCCTTACAAACGTTTGAACCATTTTTATTAGGAACAAAAGTAATAGTTTATTCTGATCATGGATCATTAAGATATTTGATGGCGAAAAGAGATTCTAAACCAAGGTGAGTTAGTTGGATTTTATCGTTACAAGAAATCACTATAAAAGATAAAAAGGCGTTTAAAACTTAGTAGCAGAGCATTTAAGTAGACTAGAAAATGGAGAACCCATAATACCATTAAGAGAAGAACTACCAAATGAATATTTATACAACATAGTTGCCAATAGTCCATAGTACGCTGATATAGTTAATTATCTTACTACTTATAGGTTATCACCCTATTTGATAAGAGCCCTAAAGAATAAGAGTAAAAATGATTTTAAGAATTATTAATGGGATGAACCTTATTTATGAAAATTATTTTTTGACCAAACCATTCGAAGATGTGTTCCATAATAAGAGATACAACCATTATGGCTCATTACAATACTTAAGCTTGTGGAGGACATTTCAGTCAATGAAGTACTACCTTTAAGATATTAGATTCATGATTCTTTTGGAAAATTTATTCCATAATTGTTATGTTTATACAAAAAAATGTCAAGATTATCATAAAATGGAAATTTAGGACCTACGAATCAAATGCCTTTATTTGCTATAATTTTTTGTGAAGTATTTAATATAATAGATCATATGGGACCTTTTCCACCATCTAATGGGGATAGTTCTATTCTACTAGCTGTAGATTATGTGTCCAAGTGGGTAGAAGCTTCAGCTACTAAAACTAATGATTATAAAATAGTAGTCAATTTCCTTAAATTAAGGATTTTTACTATTTTTGGAGCTCCTAAAGCACTAACTAGTGATAGAGGTTCAAATTTTTGCAATGGAATAGTTGCTACACTACTTAACAAAACTACGTCACCCATAGAACATCTACTACATATCATCCTTAAACTAGCGGACAAGCAGAAACTTCAAATAGAGAAATCAAATCAATATTGGAAAAGGCGGTATGAAGACACGTAAAGATTGGAGTTTTCTTTTAGAAGATGCACTATGGGCATATAGAATTGTATTTAAGTCACTTATAGGTATGACACCTTATAAGTCAATTTTTGGGAAAGTATGGCATTCGC
Source organism: Stephania cephalantha (assembly GCA_039657325.1). Lineage (NCBI taxonomy): Eukaryota > Viridiplantae > Streptophyta > Magnoliopsida > Ranunculales > Menispermaceae > Stephania > Stephania cephalantha. The sequence continues at coordinate 33,854,297 of CM077570.1, read as the reverse complement.
AAGTAGAATTAGAACGTAAAGCATATTTGGCAATTAAGACTTACAATATAAATTATGATGATGTAGGACAACAACGAAAGTTAAATATTCATTTATTAGAAGAAATACTAAATGATGCTTATGAGAGTGCTTCTATTTATGACGATAAAACTAAAGCATTTTATGACAATAATTTAAATGTTAAAGCCTTTAAAATAGGACAAAAAATGTTACTCTTTTGTTCAAGTCTAAAATGATTTCCTGAAAAACTTCATTCACGATGGATGGAAACTTTTGTAATTACAAATGAATACCAGTGTCTTTGAAAAAGAAAGTATGGAAATATGAAGAATATCTAAAGTTAATGGTCACATATTAAAACCTTACTATGAAAATCTTGTTCAACAAGACGTGGAGATTGTTACTTTAGATCCAGTCAACAAGCCATTAAAAATTTGAACATAATGACATAGCACATTGTGAATATAAACTCTATTTAAATATTTCAAGTTTGGATGGTTAAGAAACCAAGATTTAAGAAGAATAAAAAAGCACAGAAGGAACAACAAACTTTTGGAGATCCATACATGTGTGATGAGGATGAACAAGATTATGAAGAATATGATGAAATTAGTAATCTTGGACAACTCTTAAAAGATGATACGAGACATATCTTCCTCAAAATAAAAATCAATGTAACTTCTTTTATTGGAGCTCAACTTGATATAGGTCCTGATATGAATATCTTGCTTGAAAATTGGTTTCTTATAAAGAATTTGCAAATTCATAGCAAGCCTCCTATCAAGGTATATAGACCGAATGGTGCCTTTACAGTCCCATTGGGTCTATCAATGAATGTGTTAGTGAAAGTGGGACGATTTACTTTTGATACAAATTTCTTTGTCATGCCATCAACTGACCATGAAGATATCATATTATTGGGAAGTCATTTTCTCTCACTTGCTGAAACTATTATTGATGTATATGACCTCTTAGTTACACTTAAAAAGGGTGATGATGAAATATTAATCAATATTGGATTGAACTATGGGATGAATATGAAGGAAAATATTTCTATGATGATTATGAAAATGAGAATTATCATTATGAAAATAATTATGATGGGCGTTTCTTTAATGCTAAGGAAGATGAAGTTATTGATGAAAGATAAAAGGGAAAGGGATTTTGATTACTAAATGAGTGAGGTTAAAGATTTTATTATAAAAATGATGAGATGAGCTACAAAATGAGTTTGACAGTGTCTTTTTCAAATACTTGAGGATTGTTTTGATGGATTTACTTTCATAGTATTTTTTTCTAATTTTTAAAATATTTTCTTGAATTTTTTTGAAAAGTCCTTTTTACGAACTTGTTTTAAATTTCGTGATAAAATATGATTCTCAATGAAAGATTTATTTTGAAATCATTTTCATATCAAATATATGATTTTGATTTACCAATTAATCATAGTTGACTGATTCTCCATAGACAAAGAGGTAAAGGATGAGGTAGGAGTAGTAGGAGTAGTAAACAAGATAAAAGTAATGAAATTTTGATAGAGATACATAAGAAGAAGTAAGCTGGTAAACAAATGTTTATCCAAGAACCAATACCTGAAGTTCTAAGTTAAGAACACCATCTCCACCTAACGCTAATGACGAAATATATTTTGAAAATATAAATTCGTGCACATTAGTACCTAATGATCCTTTACGATTTGTTAGTCTTAAAGTGTAGAATAGATACATTAAAGATGTGAAGAAAGCTATAATACCTTAAATGAGATTGAAAATCCAAAATGTGTGTAAGTATAAGGCTAGGATTATGAGCATCATCAGAGAAAGGAATTAGGAGAAACTTCTTAGAGATTATGAAGAGAAAAAAAAGTGATGATGTTTTGAATTGGTAAGACAAGTTTATGTGAATGGATATGTCAGTGATGATCCAAATGAAGTAGTAATTTAAGGGAAAAAGATTGATATTTCACTTGCATGATTGAATAGATAGTATAGACCTTTTGTAAAAGAGATAAAGGAAATAATCCAATTATAGAAACATCATTTATTTTAATAAGGAATCAAATCCATTTGGGAGGAGTCAAGAAGCCTTAGAAGTAATTTCGAGACACGGATTTGCTCTTGATGTGGAAGGCCATCCTATGTTTAATGCAACCACTAATTTTAGGAAAATTGCCAAATGTTGGAGTTATACTTTAGATGCTTGTTTATATCCTACTTCACAACACTTTAAGGTAAAGAACCCTAGGGTTGCTTTATTTTATCAAAATTTTCTACAAAGGGATACATTGATTTTGGGAAAACAATTCATGATTCTATTAGACAAGCATTGATGACCATGAAACATGATAGTCTACCATTCCCAATATTGAATACTAAGCTCTGTATGAAGCCAATGGTGGGTTTCAATAAAGTTTCATTCGATGTATTACCTTAGAAGACAATTATTGATGTTGCAGTAAAAAAATATGGGAGCAGTAAACGATTATATTGATTCGAAAAATGAAAGAGAACTCAAGGAATTAAGAAGATAAAAAGTTGAGTAAAGAAGGAGTAGACATGAAGTTCAAAAAAAAATATTATAAGATGCAAAAAGAGCGATAAGCATGATGGCTTAAGTTAATGTTCTAAGCATGAAAGACAGTTCTACATTTCCATTGAGGGCTAAAAGGAAGGGATTTCTTTTATCCCTATTTTCAGCTTTTATGCTTATTGAGAAGCAAATTTCGAGAAATCAGGGGATACTAGAAGAAAATGAAAGAATTTTGGCACATCAAAATTCTACTACTAAAAGAAAATTTTTTGAGCATTTGCAAGATCTAAGGAGGAGAATTGATATTTCATTATTGCAGTTGCACTTTCCATCAGGAGTTTATCACCTATTGATAACTACATTTCACAAGTCAATAGAGAGATGGATGAAGAAGGAGCTGACGATGCTAATAATTAATTTTCATTTATACGTCATAATTTGTAGTATTTCTAATGTTTGCTTGATAAAGAGAATGTGAATCTTGTTTTGGTTATTAATGAGAAATGTAAAATATATTCCATTACAATTATGATATTATTTATGAATTCTTTGTTTGTCTATTTTATATATTTTGACACTAAATTATTTTATATAGTTCATGTATGCTTCACATGTGATATATGTTTTGATGAAAACTTGACTTAAGTTAAAACCTTGAGGACAAGGTTTGGATTAAGTTAAGGGTATTTAGGTGAAGCGAAGTATAAAATGCAATGTATGCAAAAATCGAGAGGTAGAATTTATTCAAGGTCGGCATAAATTTTTCAAAATTTTTGATGAAGATATAGGTAAAATTTCTTCTTTTTACTTTATTTAGTTAGGAAATAATATGAATTGAAAATAATTTGGATTTAAATAGAAGTGATATTTTACTACCCATGGAAATAGAAGTCTTATGGTAGATAACGTACCTAGTCTGTATAGCTAGAAGAGTTTAGAGGGATTGATTGCTTTGTGTTAGACATGAAAATGGGTAGAAGATCAAAACAAAAGTGCAAGATAAAAAAGACATATTTCTAAGAATCTTGTTATAAAAAAATTATTGGTCAAATATTATAGGTATATAATGAAAAGAACTTATGCCATAATTAATAGAAGAAATAGAAAATTAGCCAATGAGACTTTACATAGTTGGAAATAATATTTTCTTAACTATACTGAAAGTGAGAAGTTCTAATAGGAGTTTTTAAATGATAAAACATAAAGACCCACATGTCCGAAAGGAAATAAAGCAGGGAATCTAGCGGTAGGAAAAATGTATGGAAGAATTATAATAAAAATAATGACAGTACCAAAAGAAATGGAGTAGGGAAGTGTAGGAATTAAAAAAATATAAAAAATTGAAAAATGTTTATAAGAAAACTCTTAAATAAAAGATTTAGCAAAAGAGCTTATAGCGAAGTTGAGTGAAGTATCTCTTTTTCAAACATTCTAACAAATAAACATGATAATAATATTTATTGTTGCCTTAAAAAATTACTATCGAATTTGATTGTTGATGAATTGTTAAATATTATTTGAAATTGAGATCGATTAAGTAATTGTTTTATCTAGAGATTATATATTAGTCATCATAAGCGTTATGCTTGTCAATGGAGATTGGGAAAGCCTATATAGTGGCATGGCCTTACTATTAATTGAACATTATGTTTAGAGATGTATTGCATAAAGAAGGTTGAGTTATCATTTAAGGAGTTGTTTTTTAAATCTTTTTATTCTACCATAATTCTTATTCACATAAGGGTAATATGTTTTCATTTAATGATCACTTATGTTTAAGAATAAGAGTAAATAATGATGAAATCAGAATAAGTAATGAAAATAGAATATAATTGAAAGTATTCCTTTGCTCAGGACAACAAAGTGCTGAGTTTGAAGGTTTTCGATAAGTCAATAATTATACAATATTTTATAGTATATTTTAGAGTGATTTTAGATTCAAAAGGCTATATTACAATGAGTTTTGTCTTGTGTTTGTGATTTCAGGTTAAATGAACATATGGAAAAAAGGAAAAAAGTTAAGAACTTAGTCAATTACAAAAAATGGCCAGCGATTCCATAATGTATCAAGAAATACACCTGAATTCGCTACATAAATTGGCCGTAAAGAAGTCTAACGATTCGTCAGCGATTCAGGAAATTATTTAGGATTTTCTACACAAATCAGTGAACTACAAGACCTATTTCAACTAATTTGCTCTGCAATTTAGTTTAGAATGAGGATTAGGTCTGGATACACTAATGTCGGCCACGAGAATTTTATATTACAATAAGGAATTAGAGTTCGATTGAGATATGTACTAGTGAGAATACCATATATATGACTATAGGGCTTCAAAATTAATAAGCCCATTTACTTTCCTTCATTACTTTGATTAGTTTTAGACTATTTTCAATTTACTTTCATTTTATTGTTCTCAGTTTTGTAGATTCTTTGGAGATTCAAGTATTCAACAAGAGGTATTTTCATTAATGTTTTTTATTTATTTAATTGAAATGTTTGTTTTGAATATGTGTGAGTAGTTTATTAATCCAAACTAAGTGTATTGCATATACTTAAGGATTTCTTCAATTTGAACTAAGATCTCGATTCATTAGTGCCTTGCCTAACTTCTATGGTAAAGATAATGAAGACCCACAAAAATTTATAACGGGAATACCAACATATTGTCAATGTGATAAAATCTAAAGACTGTACATTAGAACAAGTCAGACTTAAACTTTTCCTTTTGCATTAAATGATGAAGCAAAACGTTGGTTGTTTTATCTTCCTCAAAATTCAATAACTATATGTGCTCAAATGTTAGAAGCTTTCCTAGACAAATATATTCCTGCAAGAAAGATTAGTTCCTATAGAATACAAATCACTGTTATAAAGATGAAAAATGATGAAAAATTTAATGAATTTTGGGATAGATTTCAAAGATTAATTTCTTCTTGCCCACAATATGGATATACGCAAAGAGCTTTATTAGAATACTTCTATGAAGTACTCAATCATTTTGAACAAAGATTACTAGACATCGTATGTGATGGATCATTATTCGATGTAACACCAACTTTAGCAAAAGAAACTATTAATAAAATGGCTAAACAATTTAAGCAATATGGTGAAAATACAGAGACTTCAAGAAAGAAACTTTACAAAGTTAATAATAAAAAGAAATAATACATTTGACGAAAAACTTGAATTATCTAGCATGGTCATTTTACTATGAAAAGATAAATCAAACAAAGTGAAACCATGTGGATTTTGTAATAACTTTACACATCATACGGATGCGTGTCCTACTTTACATGAAGATAATACTGAAGAATTCACATAATTATGAACTGATTTTTTGGTCCCCCAAGGAACCAATAAAAGAACAATAGTTACTACATTATGAAACCAAATTCAAATCTTAGCTATGGTCCACAAAATCTAAATTATGCCATTAACCAAAAAAATACAATTTGCACCAACTCAACAACCTCAACAAATAGTTCAACCTATGCAACCAAATTTAGAGCAAATCTTACATAATTTTATGACTCAAGGTCATCAAAAATTTACATAGAATTTTCAAAATCAAGTTAAAACAGATACATATATTAATGAGTTGAAAAATTGATTAAGTTGGATGAACCTACAAATTAATAGGTTAACCAATCATACTAAAGGATCTACTCAAACTACCAAATCCTACAAATCAAGCATAAGTTAATGTTTTATTTTTTGATAATGAAAAAATGACACATACCAGAAAAAGATACATATGAGAGGTTAAAAAAAAAGTTGAAAAAATAATAGAAGAAGAAGAAGAAATAATGGTCTTTGTCATTCCTACTAGATAATGGGTGGTGGAACAATTAAAATATACATTTTTTCTTAAAAGATTGTACCCATGATATTTAGCCATTGTTGAAGCTTTTGAAAAGTCATTACAAACTTCTGAAATGAATAATAAATAACAAGATGATAGGATTCCGAATAAATAGAATGAATATATGTACTCTATTTCTCTCATTCGATAACGATTAGCAAATGCTAGGAAATAAGAAACTAATGAAGACATTTTTGAAGCAGTTAGGAAAATATAAATTAATGAACTTTTGATGGAATTGATTATACAATTATCAAATTATGATGAACTTCTAAAAGATTTTTTGAAGCTAAATACAAAAATTTAGAAGAATTAAAAGAATCTTTTAGGCAAAAGGTGTCATCTTAAATTAAAAAGAAAAAACCTAAGAAATGCTCCGATCCAAGAATTTTTAGAATACCTATAACAATAGTACTTCTTCTATTAAATTTGATATTTATAATATTGAAGCATCAATTAATGTAATGTCACTTTAATTATATAAATTATTAAGAATAGGACCATTGAGTAATACACTTATTAATCTTACTTTAGCTAATAATACAATCATTAAACCAGATGGATTATTAGAAATTTTTTTATAAAAGTGCATAACTTTATATTTCTAGTTGACTTTTATGTCATGGAAATGAAAGATTCAATATCACCTAATTCTATATATTTATTATTAGGTAGACAATGTCTTAAAACAATTCAAACAAAGTAAGATACTTTTGAAGGGACAATGTCAATGAAATTTGAAGACAATTTGTTGCGTCCAAAACAAACAATTAACATAGTTATGATGATTATGATGAATTACTTGATAATAAAAGTAATGATAATGCCTCTCTAGAATAAAATTACTATGACGATCTAAACGCTGAAGTATATGCAATTAATGCAATAACAATAGAACTAAAAGTGACATTTCAATGAAAGAACAAGTTGAAAACCTTTCATATGTAGTGGAAGTAACTCAGGAATTAAGAGTTAAGCAAGCGGAGAATGGGAAGAGTATTAACAAGCCGAAAGATTTTAAAGTTAAGAAGAATAAGAAAAAGAAAAAGCTAGGTTTAATTCATGTGAAGCTTAATGATCCCTGAAGTATACATTTGCATATAAAAATTAAATAGGCTTGATATTTGAGAGCAGAGTGTTATACGAGTTCTAATGCAAATTTTATGACGATAGATTTCTTTTTAAATACGCAATTGGAGTAAGATGAGCTTGCATTTGAATGAGTTTCTTTTCCAGATTGTACTTCAAACCAATAGGGGTGATTACGAATGTACAAGTTAAAGTAGAGAAGTGTATTTTACACACGTATTTTATTTGTTATGCCACACTTTATTAATAAAAGTCCTCTTTTAAGATTAAGACAACCTTTCTTAGCCATTTCTTAAGCTTTTATGGATATTCTAAATAAAAAAATCACTTTAACGATGAATGGTCAAGCAATTACCTTTCTAGAATAGCACTAGAATGGACATTCCTATATTCAAGTTTAAATTGGAATGGTTCAGACGAGCCAACGACAATAAACAAAAGTGTTATACGTAAGGCAGACCATATCTATCTTTATTTAATGCTTTAGTTTTAGTATGGATTAAGCATTAGTACAATATGTTTTTATTCTCTCACTTTTTGACTCTTGCATTGGAAATATTTTCGAAATTTAAACCTCGAAGTACTTTCAAATGAGGGGATGATCGAGTTGTTATGTTTATTTGGCCTTTATGTAAATTTACTCTATATGTTTATTTATTTAATTAATAAAATAAAATTAATAGTTAGTTACATATCCTATTCAAAATTTTAAATTCTAGTAAATTCTACCTTTATATTGATTATTATGCATGATGTATAAAATAAGTGTGAATTAAATTTAGAAAACTAGTAAATTAAGTCTAGCAAATCCTTAGCTATTTGGTTTAACACTGTAAATTATTGAGAAAATCGATGACTGTAAACGAAAATTTCAAATGAAAATTCGAGTCCGTCGAATCAGCAGTGAATCGACCTTAATAGCCGAATTACTAGAAAAACCGGTGAGGCACAAAGCCTAGAACCAACCAATTCATGTAGAGAATCACAAGCAATTCTACTTAAACCTTGATTCGCTGGCCCGAATTCGAGTTTTAAAAAAAAAACCACAATTTGCCACATTAAAAATCATTTCATACACATCAACAATTGCACCCATTGTATTCTAACACTAAATTTTTGCCTAGATTCAACCTTCCTAAGCAAGATTTTAGTGTATTTAAGTGATTCATACCTTAATTTAGTTTCTTTTGACCCGAAATAGTGTGAATTTGAGGGAGAAAAACCAAAATAGGGCTTAAGGGATTTTCGAGTTAAAGCTCGGAGACCAATTTAGAGGAGTTCAAGAGCTTGTATCTTGAGGAATTCGCTATCAAGAAGGTATTCACGGTAAAACCCTAGCTTTTTATGATGAATATTTTTCGGTTTTGATGAATCTATTGAAATTTTATTTGATTACAAAATTGTTTATTTAAATTACTCTTGCTACAATTGATAAATGATTTCATTGATTTCATTGAATAAAAATAATGATTACGATAATTGTTGGTGTACAAATCAAGATTTTTAAAATTTTGGTATTTTAATTTATTCAATGATCCTTATATGCAATTGGTTGAAATTGGATTTCAAATGAGTTTGGGGGTGTGTTTCCTTTTAATACTTGAATTTATATCGTAATTGTTTTATATCATGAAATTTTTGAAAAAATGATTTTATATTTATATTGGGTAAAACAACTTCGATGCCAATTTTATGTACGTTTTAAATTGATTTTCAAACTAAATTTTGAAATAAATTTCTTCTTTAAGTAAAATTGTAAATTCTATCAAAAATTTTTCTATAATTGGTTTTGAATGAATTACAGGTTTAAGTTTAATTTGGACTTTTGATCACTTTAGGTGAAAAGAAAGGAAGTGATAGTAGAGAAACCCACAAAAAAATTCAAACTCCCATCCACACCTATTAGTTCAAAGGGAATTTAAATAAACAACCTCAGAGTGAAAACACGAAGAGAGCCAATTACACCAATAGATTTTAGTGATGATTCAGAAGGAGAGGAAGTTGAGGAGAGTTCACAAATTCCTTTAATGTGGATAATTTCATCAATGCTTAGGCTCTAGCTACAATGAAGAGCGTCATTAAGAAAAATAGAAAAATAACCTTGGAGAGGGGCTTCAATGTGAAAAATGAATTGAAGTACGTGCCTATGATTTTAAACATAACAAAAGAGAGGAACTGAAGATTGTTGACTAGGGATTAAAATATTGATGATATAGATATCCCTAGAGAGATGAGTTGTGATATTTTAGTCAAAGAATTCTATGCACATAGGTATGAGAGTGACAAAAAAACTCTAACTCATGCCACGTATTATTTTGTGGACCTTGACTTGACTTAGACTTCAAGGTATATTATTTTCATTGGTGATTGTATTAACTAAATAAATATAAAATGCATAATTTAATTAATTTAAGTTATTGAATTTCACGGGTAAGGTTTGATGTTGGTATGCTGCACTAAGTAGCTAAGTTAGTACTTTAATTGTAGTGATTAAGGACTAAGAAATGTATAATTTGTGCCAATCAAGCTGAGTAATGAACCCAAGAAAGGTAGAGTTCATCCAAGTTTAGCTAGGGTAAGCATTCCTAATATTTCTCATTCTTTTAATTGGGTTTTCTCATTAATGAATGGATGAATTGGTTTAAAGGGTGGCTTTAATCTATGGTTTATAGCCTAGGAAGGTATTCTAATAACAGAGTTTTAATTCGAATTAAGTTCCTAAATAGTTTTACTAGTTAGGGATTTAATTGATTTTCATGTTTATGAAGCTATTGTAATTCAATTTGATATAAATTAATAAATAATCATCTAATTTGATATTAAATGTACATTGTGTCCTTATTGGTCGTCTCTAGGTGATGGAGACAACCTACGTCGGATTTGGGGTCAAAAACCCCATTCCCGAGCTGCAGAAACCCAGTTATCAGCGTTGTTAGCGCACTAATGATATTGTAGGAAGGACAGTTTGACAGGTTTTCGTCAAACGATCGTATATCACTCGTTTTAAATTTCATTTTGACGTTCGACATACCGCTAGAAAGCTTAGAGAGAGAATAAAAATCTAAGGTCATTAGATTTTGAAAAGAAAATCATTTGCTCTTTCATAAATGGGCTGAAATTCATGGTTTATTTGTGGCGATAACGCTTTTGTAATTTTTTGAGATGGTTTTTTTTCCTACATTTTCAAAGCTTTGATGACTTTGGATTTTGTTGAAAATTTCCAAACATAATGTTTGTACTAATAATGTTGTCCAATAATTTTCGAGTCAGTCCACAGTCTCTAACAAGGTTTTTAGTACCTATGAATTCAAATAAACCACCAATGTGCTGATTTTTTGACTTAAGGTGTTCTGTGCATCAAATAATGTTGAAATAAAATCAAAATTTCTAGAACATGTTATTAGATCATAGTAAAGATTTCTACGGAGTCTTATCAATTTTGGGCATGTCTAACTTAACATTCAAGTCATTCTTTGAATAAGAGTTCAATATTTACAAGTAAGGACTTGGAATTTCACTTAAAGTTGCAAATTGAGTTTTCAAACTTTTAAATGAGATCTTATCACCCTAAAACCTTAGTTTCAAGTATTTGAATTTAATGGAACAAACCTCTAGAATTTTAGAAAACTTTATTTGTTTTTAAGTCATTTTTCAAGTTGAAGGAAAACCAACTTTCGAATATTTATTTGAAAGTCTTTAAGGATTGTTTTACAAACTAGTGTTGTAAACTCATTTGAAATGATTTCTAATGATCTTAATTAGTTCAATAACACCCTAAAGCAGTAGATAAAGTATTTTGAACAATATTAAGCATGTCTGGATACTTTTTTGTTGGGCTAAGTGCCCAATGAGGGCTTAGAATGAATAAAAGGAACCATTAGACACCAAATTAACTTGGGATGATTTGTAGGAACCTAAACGAGATTTTTTAGCACCAATATGTCAATTTACATTGCTCACACAATGAAACCCTTAGTAGCCTAATATCAAGAGCTAAAGGAGTGTTAAGTTATAAATAGTCAAGTTAGATTACAATTGAACTATATGAGAAACAATAAAGGTAAAGGAAACTTAATGACTCTAACACGTATATAACCTATCAAATGAGACACCAGGTACCTAGCTAGCTATAGTCGTGTGTCAGAGGTTGATTAGGAAACGTGTTGGAACTCTGAGCGCGTAATTTTTTCGCGAGTTTGAGGTAAGTAAACCAGTAAGGATCTCCTTAGTAATTCATTTTCGTTTCTTCATTATTTAAGTTATTAATTGTATTTTCTATGGACTCTCACTCTTATTTTGAGTGTTCGAGGGCCAAATATGTCAGGAAGTGTCTAAGGGATGTGGTTGCTGACTGCAACTGAGACGACAACCTTGATTCACTAGATTTTATCGGAATGAGATGTGTTTTATTTAGGTCACTGTTGATAACCCTCATTCGTGATGGTCTAGGTTCAGCATGCATTGTCGCGTCCTAAGACCCGAGTCTACATGGCATTGTCGTAACTCTATGGCCCTAACATTGTAGCACCCGCACTCCGTGGTCTAGATTACTTGGGCGCTTTTCTTGTTAGTTTCCCTTACGCTCATTTCTTGCAGTTTACATTCTTCCAGTCTTATTATCATGAACTTAATATTTCTTTCCGCTTATTTACATCTAGCATTATTCTTAGACTGTTTTATATTACACATGCATTACTGTTGATTTCCTTTGGGCTTTAATCACTATAATTGTCTCTTTTTGTGAGAACTATAGATATGTAGGCAAGCAAGGGCAAGGCACAGGTGAATGGTGACTTTCTTTTAGACATCAGAGCGGCCATCCCTTTTGCGATTTTGTAGGTTTCATTTTGTATTGTATTTACTTATATGCTTAATATTTTGTACACTTGGGATACATTATTGGTACCAAGAGGTAGTTATGACTTGTATATTACTTTGTTTAATTTTCAAACTTGATCAATAGATATACTGGTTTATATATATATATATATATGCAAGTTTCGCACGTATGTTGTCTGACTCCTTATTTTCTTCATTGAGTTATTTAATGTGTTAAATTGCTTCTGATAAATCTTTAAATCTTGCAAGAAATTAATAACTCAACTTACATTATGAATTTACTTGGGGAGGTTGAATCGAGTATCCACGTAGACTTAGGCAGGGTGGCCCGGTTTGTGAGGTACTGGGGCCATCACAACATAGTTTAAAACGAATTTGGGGGTATTTAGGTGAAGTGGGGTAAAAAGAAGCGAAGTATGGAAAATGCGAGAGGTAGAATCTATTGATTCAATATTCTGAGTTGACTAAAACTTATCAATTTTTTATGATACAGGTAATATTTCTTCATTTAATTTTCTTAATTTGGGAATGAATATAATTTGAATTTAAATAGAAGTGATATTTTTATTACCCTTAAAAATAGAAAAGTTTATGATAGAAAAGAATTATTATACCCTATTTGACTTAACTTATGTTATGTATAACTAGATGAATTTAAAGGGGTTGATTGCTTCGTGTTAGATATTATAATAGGTGTTGGGTTTTGTGGTTCATACATAGCAAAAAATTCAAAATTTTTTTGAAAAATCCCCAACAAGATCGAAAATAAGTTCCATTAAACTTGATCTGCAAAAGTAAACCATATCTTAATCCATGATTTCCTTATCTGACTATTCGATCTTTGATACATTCAAGCCCACGTCCTCTATCAAAAATCCACGCACGAACGGTGACCACAATTTGGAGTGCCAACCACAAGAGAGATAGAAATTGTTGTTCTTTCTCTTCAAAAATCCAAAGAACTCGAAAATAGCAAAAAATGAAATCTTAATACGTTTTAGGGTATCAACCTTTCATATATGTATAGATAAGCCCTAACTTAAAATCTTATTCATAATACAACTATTGTTTTTAGGCAGTTTAAGAAAATTACACATGCACCCCTATTAAAAGTTAGTATATAACAAATCTTAAGGGCTTTTTTGTCATTAATTTTATCATATAAAATTCATTACTCTAGACCAAGTGGAATTGCGGAAAGCCATTCTTTATATGGCACCAAATAGGTTCATGCGACGTTGGAAGTAAACCAAGACCATTTTGGTATTAAATTCATTAGCAGTCTCTAGTAAGTAATTATGACTACCCAAGTTGCATGAATGTCAAATTTGATATAACCTAATGAATCACATATATCATATATCATTTTGGTATAAAATTCATTAGCAGTCTTTAGCAAGTCATTATTCACCCTTAATGTTCAATCGTATTAGTCTCAATCTTTAGGTAGACTAAAAACATCTAAGTGACATTGATCATATCAATTCACTAGGACTTAGCCAATTAACAGTCTAACATATCGAGGGATCTACTAATATCTCCTTAAATAAGAGAGGGACAAATTTTATCTTGAATACACACCTGTACATATTATTCACATAGTAACTAATAACAATCTTTATAATCGTCCATTAAAGACAACGTTTAATTTTGTCAAATTACCATGCTCCTAAATTTTGAAGTCTATGGTAATCTCAAGATACGTGTCGAAATGAGACCTTGGATGATTAAACTATTGACCTAAACTTTGGCCTCGAATTTCGTAAAAAATAATTCTATTTATGTTTAGAAATTCAAAATATAAATTTAATTGGACTTAATGAGCCGACGTAGGCCCCACACCTTGATTTGCTTTTAAGACTTGTTAGTATTTTCTCCAATTTTTAGAGAAATTGAGGTATTTTTTAAGGTTTAATTTGGACTAAACATAAGGAGATAAATATGAAATAAATAGAAAAGGGCAAATAACCAAATAGGGTATTAAGCTTATATAGTGTAGGATAAAGTTTTAATGGTAAATAGGTCATTTGGCACCCTTCTTTTTAAAACAAAATATCGCTCGTCTCTTTCATCATCCCTCTTTCATCTTAACTGCTTTCACACTCTCTCTTGTCTTTCTGGTTTAGGTCATATCACTATCTCTCGTAATTGTTTCTTTCAACTAAGAGTGTGAAATTGAGAAGGTGGGTGACAGTTGTGTCATTCAAGGTGAGTTAATGGTCTAAAATTAATTTTTTTTACTTTTGGGCGGTATGTGATCAAACCGTGGTTGTGGTGACTTCTTTGTGATTACGAATTGGAAAGGATTTGGATTCATTATTGATTGGTTGTGTGAGACAAGTGGTGAGGTGAGAGATTGACTTTAAGAAAGAAGGAAAAAAATGTCACAGAGGGTGAGGCTTGGATGAACTGCACAATAGTTCGTCCGAGGAAAACATTGGCAGGAGCCTTGAGCTCCCTTGCCCAAACCCAAACATCAGGTTTGGCAACCCTGTGGAAGAAAAAATAATTCGGAATAAAACTAAGAAGTTTTCCATCTCTTTTCCTTCTCAATTGAGAAGAACGGGATGATCCCAACACCAGGCCAAATCGAGCCCGGTTCAGGGATGAAACCCCTTCCCATTTTAATAAAAATGTTTTTTAGAATGGAAAATAAAACAGAAAATCCTTAAAAAATAAGAAAAATCCCGAAACATGGAATTGTTTGCAAATAAATAGAAATTGTGGATCTCTATGAATAATAAGAGATTTGGGATTTTCTCGAGATTCTATATCGGTTGTTCCTCGTAAAGCATGATACGACACCCGAAAATGGTTAAGTTTGTAAAATTGTTTTAAAGCCCAGTAAACTTTAATTTCCAATATCGAGCCATAATTTGAAGTCAACATAGGAATTCATACATTAGAGGATTTATTTTGGAGAGAGTCCATGGTTTTCGGGATATGGCGATACAAATTAAAGTATATTAAATTGGGAAAAAAATTATAAAATTATTATGGTGACTTACTAAGCCTATAAATGAATGATATTATTGGAACCCCGTATGGACTAGCATACTGACCGGAGCAAAAGGAATTCACAGTGTTATGTTTGTATAGTAAGTAAATCCCACAATAACCTTTACATTTTATGATTATAAATTTTCTATAAATTTCATTGATCCTTGTTATAGCCATATTTATTGTACATGCATACACGAAAAATGGGGAGGAGGATAAGGTCGATTTAAGTCTCCTTATAATGTTTAATATACCAGGTCATAGGGGAGAACAATATATTATGTTTGAGAAGCTTGAGTAAATGATTATTTGCATCATGTGGTTATCATAAGATCACGTCGAACCAGATCATACTCCTATAGTCTCAAGTTAAGAGACTCGTTATGTTATCGTCTCTTGACATGAGCCCTTATTACTGTTTACTAACCACTTTTGAAGGATATAAATTTTTTGTGGTAGGATAACAAAAAGGGGATGGATTGACGATTGTATTTAAGTTCCTTCGAATATATTTTTTCATTTAATATTTTATGTTATTATGAGTTCAATTATTATAGGTGTGTTGAGTAGTATGGGATTTACTCATTAAAAATCATTTTACTTTATGGTTGGCGATTACAGGTTTGAGCGACGAAAAAGGAAAGGGAAAGCTTTCATACATTATGTGATTTGTTCAGCATTTCTTCATGTATTTATTGTTTTTGAAATAATATATTACATAAATGGGTTTTCGGCTTTGTGTGTGGTTAGGTTCTCTTTTAAATTTTTATGACCATTTTGGATGAATTGGGATAATTATGGAATCTAAATTTGCGTTGATTTTAGGATGGAAAAGGATTTTTATATTTTAAAATAGTTTATAATAAATATATATTTTATTGATGCAATATATTGTTAATGGGTGGATTGTGAGTCCTTCTTCATTTCCACCAATCTGAGCAGGTCTTGTTTCAAGATTTTTTAAAGGTCGCGTTTTCCAGTGTAAGCTTAGAAACATAGGAGGTGATGCCGAAAATCATTAAGGAATTTTGTGGTTAATTTAAGAAATTTAAATGAACTTTGAGTTTCAAATTAACACTTAAGATTCTATAAGGTTTATAAAGTTTATATTGGATGATTACGAGGCCATGATTTTGTTTGTTTATTTATTGAGTGGTTAAGGCTAACTAGATTATCAGGGGACAAAAGAATCTAGGCCGGTCAGATGCATTAAATTAGGTGGGATTTAACACATCAACCACGGGACAGGGTTTTTAAAACCCATTTGAATAAAAATGTCAACACAAACCACCAATTCCAAACTAACTAAAACCCTAAACCCAAGCTAAAGCAAAACTAAAACCCTAAAAATCATCACTCTAAGTGAAATTTGAGTGTAAATTTGTGTGCAAAGTCAATAGTGAAGTACATTGTGGGTTTTTCATCCATTTTTTGGATAATTAAGGTGCAAGTTGAGTGAGGAGAACAATCCTAGTTTAGGCAAATTTGTCTCAAAGAGAGAGGATTTTGATTGATTGGAGCAAGAATAGGAGTTCTACACCAGATTTTAGTTTGGCATTAAGGTAAAATTTAAAATTCATTTCAATTATGATATTTTGATAAAATTTAAAGAATTTAAAAATTTTGTGTAATTTTGAGGATTGTTATGATTTTTGGATTATGAACGATTGAAATGCAATAATTTAAGCCATGTTATTAATTTTCAAATCTAAATGGCGTGTGTTGACATGTAAATGAAAATTTTGAGATATATCGGTAAATTGATGACAAATTTAATTTCGATTGTTTGGAGGTTATTTTGAGAAGAGAGAATCAAGAGGACAAGACAATAAAGCAGGAAGGTTGTGGCATGTAAAGCAAAAGATAATGAGGCATCCACATCCTAACCCTAACCTGAAGCCCTTAAACCTTTTAAGTTGAAATACTACATTAGTCGAGAGGCTAAGAATAGGTACACGAAGATAGAGAATCATCAATTTATTTGTGAAAGTGGAATCAATTTATCGAAAAATGTAACGACCTGTTACCTCAAGGTCGTTATTAGTGTAAACCTAAATCTTAATTAACCCAAGTTAGGGTCGTAGTTAAGTCTGGCGTACCTCAATTAGCATGTTCATGGTTTGTATGATGTTTGGTGTTTGTATGACATGTTTAAAAAAATTTATATGTGTTTTGATTAATTGAAAATTAATATAAGCCTATAGTAGGGAAATAAATAATTAAATAAAAAATATACGTACATTTAATGCAATGAGGGGGTTGTGGAATGAATGTGCACGCTCGAGAGTACTCGTGGGCGTGCTTAGTAAATTTATTGGCGATACAATACATAAGGATATATATATATATATATATATATATGGAAATTCAATGATGGAGACCAAATATATACCCATGCCATGGGAATCCCTCAAAATGTGTAGTGCATTAAATGTTTTGTGCATTTATGACTCAAAGAATAATATGTTGGATTAAAATTCAATGGTTTTAAATAGAGTACCAATGACATGGGTATTTGTATGGTTCCTTGGGTACTAGTACCCTATATATAACTATAGTTTGAATTAATTATTATCGACCATTAGATCGCCTTGAGATGAGCGTAAGTGGAGGATGAGTTAAGATTTATGTCACTTTATAGTAGTATCAATTTTAGACAATCTTCAGTAGATGAGCCTTAACAAAATGTGATGCGTATCTCGAGGACAATCTATATATATAAATAAAAAGCAACTCAAACATATCTTACTATTGCATTCTATTGTGAAAAGTAAGTAAGGGTTTGATCAATAGCTTGGTTTGATCAAAGAAGCAAAGAAAAAATCATCACAACATGACTAAATCATTTCCATAGTTAGATTGAGTGTGGGTGATTCTTTGATAAAGTTCTTTCCTTTTTAGTTTTGGGGTTTTAGTTGAATTGATAATGAATTTTCGTTCATTATGGTTTTTTATGATTGGAAATGGCTTAAGACCTCATTTGAGGCCTTCCATAATGTTGTGGGAGGTTTAGGATGTTGTTGTAACAAGTTGATGATTGAACAGTGGCAGCTGCATTATTCTCTGTTGAGACAATCGATGATTGAACGCGCTCCCTATAACGGGGAAGCGTGCTCCCTTTGAAATGTTGATGAACCCAACTTATGGAGCGTGCACCCAACCCAAGAAACATCAATATTGTTGAATTGTACATATTAGATTATGAGGGTTTAGGGACTAGTTTAGGCATTCTAAATGTGGGATATTAGACATATAATGACCTTAAATGTCTTTTGATAGGTTCTCAAACACCAAGAAAGGTCAAGTGACTCAAAAGTTTCGAATTAGGAAATGAAACATAATCCTGGTAAGTGCGACTCGTACTCTTATCAATTATACTTCATAATTTAGTAAATTTAGTTTATATTTTATTATGGATTGGGAATGGTGAAATGTATTGTGATTTGACTATTTTTATTTGAAAAATACCTAAAAAGGTCGATAAGGTTGACCCAAACTAAGGATTGAAATGTTTAGCATGGAAATGAATTATGCCCTTTTGTCCTAATGATTGGAAAAAGTTAGCCTGGAAATGGGTTCTGCACTTTTATCCTAATTTAGCTTGATTTTTACCTCAGTTGCATTTGTAGAATCCCCGATAATTGTCGGGCGTGTACAATAAATTTTCCTCTATATTATACTTTTAATATTTTTAGTAGTGATAAGTGAGAACCGTCTCCACAGGGATTTATCAAACTTCTTTAGGAAAAATGACTTTTAAAGGTTTTTATTATTTTTTACTCTACTTTAATTAATTAAAAACATTAATTAAATCAACTAATAAGTAACTATAATATAATGATAATTAACTAACTATATTAACCTAAGTAATAAAATTCATACTTAATATCAATCAAATCAATTCAATTCAATAATAAATAAAAATCTAAACAAACATATAGAATAATGAAAGATTAACTCGTTTTGCATTCCAAAAATGTAACTTCTACCATATAGTTATGATCACACTTTGTAAAGCACCCTAGACCATTAAACTCTTATCATAAGTAAGCAAATAGCCTTTAGTGAGCCATTTGTTTTCCTTATACCGGTGGAAAAGTCACATTCTAATTTTATTGAGCTAACTCCTTTGTTTACACAAAAATATTAACTTCCCCAAATAAAATTGCATTATTTTTTATGAAAACTTCATACTACTAAATCTAACATCTTCAGAAAGCCACTTTAACAACATATTTAGATCTCAAGTTCTTCTAGGACATCTAAACGGTGTTTGCCTTTCAAACAATCCTAGTTAGAACTTCAAATCGATTCCCAAATATCACAATACACATTCTAGTCTATGCATGCAATATAAAGATTATGATTAAAATCAATAGATAATGACGATTAAATCAGTGAATCAGTAATAAAATTAAGTTTAAAGCATTTAAAACATAATCTTCTCATCATAACTACATAGCAAAACAGATCTAGTTCACATTCATACTTTATTTTGATTAAATAACTACTAACTCAAAATCATAAATAACATTGCAATAATAAAAATAAAAGACATTGATAAATACCTTTAAATTAAATTCTTTAAATCTTCAAGTTTTCTCCAAAAGCAAAGAACAAATAAGCAATAAAATAAAAAATAAACAATGGAAATAAATAATGGCTCATCGAGCAATATAATTTTTATTTAAGTACTCAACATTAACTAATTTTGAAACCCTGAGGTTATATTTATAGTATTCTAGGTAGTAAACATCTCAAACCAACTCAAACAACTTGTGATTATCTAAATTCACTAAATCTACTCTAGCGATTCTTAGATTTATGTGTATGTGGAATCTATGGGAAAATCTATAAAACTGAGCTCTCTATTTTTATCTTATGTCCACTGATCTATGTAGCGATTATGTGTCCCTCGGAATCGCTGAGAATCGCTAGTATAAAAATTTAGTTCTTCCTTGCTTCTTTAATGTTGATTCTTCACATACTTTTTCCAATTGCTTAATTCCCTCATAATCTTCTTTTTTTTCCCGTTCATTTCTTAATATTCTCCATTTATTACCTGAAATAATAAACATAAGAGAAAACCTTGTGTAATATGGCTTTTTACATCTAAAATTATCCAAAAATGAACTATAAAACATGTCTAATTGTTGACTTGTCAAATACCCCAAACTTAAGACTTTGGTGTCTTGAGCAAAGGAATATTCTCAATCGTATTCTCTTTTTTTGCCTCGTTTTGATTTCATAATTGTATACTCTTATTTTCAAACAGAAATGATTTTTAATATAATTACATATTATCCTCTTAAAAATAAGAATCATGATAGAATAGAAAGAATTAAAGAACAACCTATTTATTTGATAATTCAACATCTAGTTGTGCATTACACCTCAGAATTCAAATTTAAACCAACCAATAGGTCAAAGCAATAAATAGGTTTTCTCAATCTCCATTGACTAGCATCAAGCTTACGATAACTAATATAGAATATCAAGATACAAAAATCACCAAATCAATCTCAATTTAAAATAATATTTAAAATATTACCACAATCAAAGTTGATAGGAACTTTTATTCACAAATAATCATCATTTCGTATTCATTTGTTAAAATAAAAAAGATATACTTTACTTATCTTAGCTATAAGTACTCGAGCTAAATCTTTTATTTGAAGAGTTTTCATAAACTTCCTTCATTTTTATATCTCTATTTCTTTCTTCTTCATTTATATATTCATTTTCTTCTTTATATTGTATTCATATGGTTCCCTACTCCATTTCCTTTGAAGTCCATTATTCTTTTTATAGGAATTATTCCTCTCGTTTTTCTCACTATTAGATTCCTTGCTCCATTTCCTTTGAAATCTGTAGGTTTCTCTATTTGAAGAGTTTTCAATAAACTATTTGTGCAAGGCAATTGAATAAATTTGAACAAAAGGATTTTGAAAATCATTCAAAAATTTGCGAAAATCCCTCGAATAAATTTTTTTTAAAAGAAAAGAGCTATGGTTGATGTGATTACCTTCTTGAGAGTGAATCCTTCATGATTTAAGCTTTTGAACTCCTTTAGATCTTCCCTCCATCTCTTGGTCTAAATTTCCTAAGATCCCAGTTTGGCTCAAAACCCTTAAAATCAAGATTTTTGATTTGAATGAAACTAGGTTAAAATGAAAATCACTTAAATACTATGGAATTGAGCTTATAATGCTTGAATCTATGCAAGAGATTGGGATTTTTATGAAAAGGTACAATGGTTTGTTAGTGTGAATGGTTTAGTGTGTGTAGCGATTTGGGTTTTCTTTTTAAAAATCAAAAATCGTGCCCAACAAATCTTATGTAAGTGGAAACAATGAGAAACGATATGTGAATCGATATTAAGTAAGATGCTGTAAAATGTAATGACCTACCAATTTTTCCAGCGATTCATGTGTAAGGCATATCAATGGGACTCGCCAAACTCCAGATTTATTCTAAATATCTTGTGTTGAGTTACCGATTTTGCTACCGATTCCTAGTGTTATTGTAAATCTTTAGGGAATTGTTAGGCTTAAATTTTATTGTTTTCGCAATTTATATCATACTTAACTTATTCATCATTCATTAAAAATCATATTAAGAGAATTGACTAAAAATCCGAAAGTTTGCTTTAGATATGTAACTAACTAAGTACTCTTATTAATAAAATAAATAAACAAACACATAAATAAGCAAGTAAATAATCCCACCTGCTTAAAGAACATATAAGCAAAAACCACTTGATCACGGCCCCTTAATTGAAATTACCTAGGAGTTTAAATTTCGAAAATATTTCCAAAACAAGAGTAAAAAAGTGAGAGGATAAAAACATACTAACTTAACTAAAATAAATTCCTAATAAAATTAAATAAACATAAAATAAACATAGAATATGGGTTGGCTCCCATATGTTGATTTTGTTTATTATCGTTGGCTCGACTTAACCCTTCTAGAATTAATTTAGATCTTTTAACTTGAATTAAGATTATTCACTGTAGTGCCATTCCAGAAAGTGAGTGCTCGCCTATTAATCATTAGAGTAATTGTTTTCTTCAAAGTATATATAATAGCTTTTGTAGTAGCTAAGAAAGATCGTCCTAAAATTAAAAGTGGATCTTCATTGATAAAGTATGGCATTACAAAGAAGTCAATGGTTCGTTGTTTTTGTCTACTTTGTAAGAACCTGTTACCTTAAGCTGGTGATTAGTGTTAATCCAAATCCTAATTAACTCTAGTTAGGATCGTAGTTAAGTTTGGCGTACCTCGAATAACGTATATGTGGATTTGTGTGATGATTGATGTTTGTTTGTAATGATAATTGAATTTTATAAGTTATGGGATTAATAGGAGATTAATACAAACCTATAATTGGAAAAAATATGTAAATAAATAATAAGTTGCCAGTACATTAAGTGCGATGAGGGGGTTATGAAATGAATGTGCACGCCCGAAAATACTGGTAGGCATGTCTGGTGAATTTATTGGCAAGAAAAATACATGAGATATACATACATATTTTTATATATTGGATATATAAATATATATATTAAACTTATAAAGTTTGGTTTAAATTATATGGATCGTTTGATCAAACCTTGAGATAAGCGTAAGTGCTTGATGTGTCAAAATTTATGTCACTTTAAGGAGTGTCACTGTAACACATAGTCACTAGATCACTCTCGAGATAGCGCGATGCGTATCACGAAGAAAATCCATATATATATTAAACCTTCATCGTTATCTTAATAGATCATTTGAGAAACCAAGAGAGAGAATGTTTGGACGTTTGATTCTTATAGAATGAAGTGATTCAAGGAGCTGAATTAGACGAGATTGAGGAGCTTGAAAAACTCAGAATCTAGAGATAATCACTTTGGTAAGTTTTGTTTTTGAGTTTGTTGAAGTTCAATCGTTAACAGGTGATGAAATCTTTGTGAATTATGTTGTTTAATGATTGAAAATGGTTTTTTACCTCACTGGAGGTCTTCCTAGATGATTTAGGAGTATATTTAAGGATACTTTGGTGATTTGGTAGGGAAATAGTAGTTGTTGCCCTGTGTTCTGTTCATACAGTATACGCTGGAGCGCACTCCACCTAGCAGAGGGGTGCTCTCCTTTTATCAACTAGGATGAACACAGTTAGTGGAGCGCGCCCCACCCACTTAGGGAATGCACTCCTACCCCTGAAAATAGCAATTATGTTGTATTTTACATATAATTTCTTAATGTCTTGACTTAAGGATTCTAAACATAGGATGATTGACCTATATTGATCACAAATGATTGGTGATAGGTTGAGGAACATTGGGAAAGCGTGAGGTAATCGAAAAGTTATGAAATTTGGTAATTGAGACTTAACCTGAGGTAAGTATGGATTCACTTATTTATCAATGTTGCCTCGCTATTTTAGTATATGTAGTTCATGGAGTTTATGGATTGAATGAGGGGCTATGTGCACTGTGATGTTTTTAAAATAAGCAGAAAATGGTGTCTAATGTGATCCACAAGAATAACTTTTGAGGACTGAGACCAGGTTTTATAGGATGTCGGGCTGATATCCCGGTCTATATGTAACTCCTATTGAGTTAGATAGGTTGTGTGGGCCTATTCACTAAATGGTTTTGGATGGAACCATTGGGCATTAATAGATTGGCTAGACATCACATATGCGCGATGTGTTGGTCTAGCAATCGCATTAATTGCGTCAGTGGGTAATTGACGCTAGTTTTATAAATAAGATGGGGATCACAGTACAATAGTCCATGAAAGTTTGCTATGCATTCATTATTGATTGAATTGTATGCTTTCCATATTCTTGTTGGTTAACATTGGTGCATATTGTTATTGCTTAATGCTCTTGATTATTATATGAGATGTTGATGGCTATGTGAATCCCTACTAACTGAGCAAGTTGGAGCGCTCACCCCAAATAACTTTTCAGGAATGCCGACGAGCTCTACGACTACAGGATAGAGGAAATATAAGAGTCTTGATCTTCTTTTTCATGTAATGGGTTTTACTTTATCTTATATACTTGTATTGAATTACATTTTTGCAATATCATAAGGGAAGGGAGGTTTTATATAATCGAGGTTTCTTCTGTTTTGATTTGGTACTTTATATCATATTTTAATTATCAAAAAGTTTTAAATTTCTACTGCGTTTATTATTTGTTTTATATCGATATTCGATATACAGTTGTGTTTATTAGGTAAATGAGGAAGGCAGCTGGCTCTAATTAAGTTTAGTTAGGTAATATTGGCTTAATTAGGGTTTCATGTCGACTATCGCTCTAATCAGGTTAGGGGATGCTACATACTTTAACTTGCACATCCATGACCACTTATATTAGTTGAATTGAAGTTCCATCAAGTAAAGAAAATCGTTCAGAAATAAGTGAATTCAACTCCAATTGAGTATGTAGAAAGAAATAATGGGCATAAGATTTGCATTTGAGTTAGTATCACACTGAGCTTTAAATTATAAAGCCCATTTGACTTTAATGTGCAAATGCATGCCTCCAGGATCATTAAGCTTAGTAGGACTCAAGTCCGACTTTTTCTTTTTATTATTGTGTTTGGATCTTGAAACCTCCAGCTTGCTAATTCTTTTACCATTATCCGGTTGCTTAACTCTCTAATCTTGAGTTATTTTATTTTGTTTTGAAATGTCTTCAATTGATTCTTTCTTTGAAATCCCTTTATCAGTTTCCATTGTTATTGCATTAATTACATAAATTGGAGCGTTAAAGTTATCATAATAGTTTAAGTCTAAAAATTCATTATCATCCATTTCATTATCAAATAATTCATCATATTCTTCATAAGTGTCATAGTTATGTTCACTATTAATTTTGAATTTGACAATCTTATCTTCAAACTCATATACATTATTCCTTAAAAAATACCGAACTTAGTTGTAGCTATCTTTGGAAAACATCTACCTAATAGTATATGCAATGGATTAGGTGAGGTTGAATCTTTCTCTTCCATAATATAAAAATTAGCTGGAAATACTAAATCACGTACTTTTACTAAGATGTCTTCTAATAATCCATTTGGCTTAGTAAAGGTATTGTTTGCTAACGTAAGAATAATAGGTGTATTAGTTAACAATTCTATTTTCAATTATTCATAAAGTTTAAGTGACATAACATTAATTGATGCACCGAAATCATGTTGGGGTATGTGCCCTAGGCCAATTCTATGAACGTTGTTTAACTATTATAAGTAGATGCATGTTTCTTTTATAATAGTATATATGGATAATTATTGTATTATTCTAAATGTCTCTAGTCAATTTTTATTGTGGGAACAATAATAAATTAAGACTAGTATGATTCTTGATTGATAGTCATGTGATGATTATGCGTATATGGATACGGATCAAGATCATGGGTATGTGTTGGGAACATATGCTAGATCGACCCGCTATGAGAACACTACATGGGCAATGTCAAAAGTTATTCTCATGAGAGTTATATCAATTATTCCTTCGACTTGAGATCACTAGAGACTCAAATATTAGGAGCAAATTGATTTAACACAATAAAACGTTGTCTCTAAAAGGATGATTACAAAGATTGCGATTGGTCATTTGTCGACTAATGTATGGATGTCGTGTGATCAAGATGGAATTTGCCCCTCTCTTTTATAGAGAGATATCTATTGGGCCCCTCGATATCTTAGACTGATAAATGGCCATGTCTAGTGAATTGATTAGATCTTGTTACTTTACAATTTTAGTCTACTCGGAGATCGAGACTAGTAGATTGAACTATAAAGGTAACATTCCATGTCTTATGTTCAATAAAAAAAATATCGTGTGATAAAAGGATATGATATACACAGTCTATTAGGTTGTATCGATTTATTGATCTTCATGCTACTTGGGTAGTCATAATGCCTAGCTAGAGACCGCTTATGACTTTTATACTAAAATTATTTTGGTACACTTCCAACATTGTATAAACCTATTAGGTCGCACACAAAGAACGGATTTGCGCGATTTAATATTATCTAGGTTGATGAAATTTATTTGATAAAATTCATCTTAAAAATTCCCATTAATTGTCCTAGTTTAACTAGTATTCAAAAATCTCCTACATTTCTAGTGTGACTAGAAATTTTATGTCTTAGTAAATCTTATTTTGAATAGGACTCTAATTAGAATTAAAGTATGGCTTTAATTCTTATTTGAGTTTTAGATAAATTACAACTCCTGTTGGATTAGTAATTATAGATTATCTATTACTCTACCCTTTTTAGAGTTCGACTTTATCTAAGACTCTATTTGGAGTGTGACTAAGAGATAGAGTTCTTTCACAACTCGACCTAGTGTACTATAAATAAAACATTAGGGTCGCAGTTGTGGTAGAGATTTCTCGAGAGAAATTTTCTTAGAGAATGTTTGTGAGAATTTTTGCCATAGGATTTTCAGTGCTAGCACTCCGGATCGTGATCATCCATTCGTGTGTGAATTTCTAATAGAGGATGCTCCTCTCTGGCAACGTCTCAAAGGAATCGATCAACACGAAACAAGGTAGACACGGAGTTATTCATGTTAAGGTATTATTTTTTTTATTGGCACATCAATTTAATGGAATCAATAGGATCTTAGTTCGAGGATGATCAAAAAAGGTTTCGAAAACTTTTGCTGCGCATGATCCCCGAAACCCAATAGTGGTATCAGAGCAATTGGTTTAATTCTATTAAACTGGAAAAGATGTAGTAGGACTCATTGATGACGGTGTGTTTTTGGTCTGCTATTGTTGTTTAGATTATGCTATTCACCATATTAGCTTTGGTGTAGATAGTTTAAAAAAAAACTTTATCAAAACAAAATATGGGATTTTATTTGATAAGGGATTGGATCTTTTGACTTGTTTAAGACCTTAACCACTCCAACTAGCAAGCCAAGCTTATATTATTTGTAATAGGATTACAATATAAATGCTCATTTTGTTTGTAATAAGACAAAATACAAAAATACAAGGAGATTTAATAAAAGCTGAGATTCAATCCCTCATCCTCTAACTCGTTGAAGTGCCTTAACCATCCTAGTAAGAAAATAAACTTGTAATAAGATTACAAATCAAAATTAAAGTACAAATCGGATTGTCATATTATTACAAAATAAAATAAAAGGAATTTTGATGAGAGTAGGATTTGATCCTATTACATCAGACCTCCTATTGAAGAGCTTAACCACTTCAACTAGCAAGCCAAGCTTATATTATTTGTAATAAGATTACAAAATAAAGGCTTATATTATTTGTAAATGGATTACAAAATAAAAGGAGAATTTTTAAGAACAGGGATTCGATCCCTATACCTCATACACGTTGGAGTGCCTTAGCCATCTAGGCTATCAATTCCAAGTTTTGATAGGATTACATATTTATTTATATTAATTGAGTTATATATATATTAATTGAAAGAAGTTTTAATTGATTAATTACCACTTAATTGGATGGGGTTATTGTTCATCAACTGAATTAAATTAATTAAATTTGAAGGTGTTTTAATTGAATTAATATCAATTAAATTAGTGGGACTATTATTAATATTAATTAGAATATTTAAATAAAAGGGGTTTTAATTAAATAGAGTCTGATAAAAATTATATGGAGATATATTTAATTAATGAGATTAATGAAAATATAATCTTTGAGGCACTTGGAAAATTCTTAAAGTATTTATTTCGCTTGATTTGTTTTATGATGCCTTGTTGATATATGAAGATGTTTATTCTTGTTTTATTTTAAATATCTTTATTCTATGCATATTGGGTATATATGATATTCCATAATTAAATAGATGCTAGAATTAGTCATTATAAAAACACTACATGGACCATAAAACTTGATAAAAATCCTTCGATTAGAAATTTAAGTTAATGCCACCAAATTTAAAAAACTTGTCTAGGCCTTGATCACATTAATATGGGTCTGCCTCTGCGGGATGTATTGTGTTATCTTGGTGTGGTATGTTGGGTAACTGTTACTTGAATGATTTAAATTGGTTTGACTTAATGAAGCTATCAAAACGATTTTAGGCGTTAGGAAAAGATGAGATATAACATGTTGTGACATACGATGTCTTGGTATCAAGAAAGAACCTAAGAGTTGCATGTGATGCAATTGGTAAAGGTTACCTACCTAAATAACTTGATTTTGAGTGTCATGCCTTAGCTTTCTCAAAATTAAGAGAAATATGGGTCTTAGACCACTAAATTAATATTTAAGAAGGTTATTGACTTAATGGGAGTTTAATTACTCACTGATAAATTATTCTGCATAATCTTCTTGGTGTATATATTATACTCCTAGTAAAACTAATCCAGAGTAACTACGATTAATCCATGAGAAGGATAAAATAATATCTAAGACTAATTTCCCGATTTTGATTTGAAAACAGATAATTGTTATCAACCATAGAAACAAGGATGTATGTCTTACGATTGATGGTTTCTTTTAAACTACCATCTAATTATTACAAGGATTATATGTAATGTTAGCAAATATAAAATCAGACTATATGAATGATTCAGGACCATAGAAAATAATGACAAGACAGTGACAATGAAGGAAATGTTCCAACAGTGAGTCCCACGGGAAGGGTATAAAATTACAAAATTCCTATGTTCTTATAAAATGGTTAAGAACCTATTAATATGTTTTTATGTTTGAAACATGAAAGGATTATATTAATTATCTCAAAAGGCTTGAATTTTTTTATGCCAAAAGTCGGCAGTAGATTTGATCTATAATTTATCAAAATAGTTTTGAACTACATAATATGAAAGACATGGAGAACACTGTTTACAGTTGGATATGATGTTTAAAATTGTAAGACAAAATAATAAAAAAGGCCTTAGATACGTATTTGATGGTTCGTAATATAAAAATAAAGAAAGATAAAGGGAAGGCAAAAGCTCCAAAAGATGTTGGTGTCGAACATAGAAACCTTAGTTGTGAGCTAAACTTTGCCAAGTTCTAAAGAAAGCCTTAAAGAACGGATTTTCTTTTTCATATAATGAAATTGTTCATTTTATAATAAATTACAAATCTTATCTGGAATACATAATTTGGAATTTTTACGAAGAATTCAAAATGAGTATAAGAAAAAAAATCACTAGGCAAACTATTAACATAATTTGATGATATCAAGATGGATAATATTTGAGCCAAGAGTTTAAATTACTATCACGGGAAAATCCAAAATCTCTAGGATTCAGAAACTATGACTAATTAACTTCTAGTATAATTGTTAAAGATTGTGCATTGGTAAGAGGAAGAAGTAGGCTTATTTACTATGATAAAAAATGGGCTTGATGATTCTATATTGAAATCTAACTTAACTTTAGCAAAAGTAAGAAGTGCTAATAGGTGATTTGTAATATATATAATCCAATAAGTTCCTCAAGAAATGAAGCAGGGAACTTGATGGTTGAAAAAATAATAAAAAATCAGTATCTACAGGAAATTGAGCAGGGACCGTACAATAAAATACCATATAGATAGAGAAAGTGAGGATCTCTAGATGAATAAAAAGCGAAAGTTCATAAATAAAACTCCTATTAAGAAATAAAGATTTAGCTCAAGTGTTTGTAGCTAGGTTTTGTAAATTTTCCCAACGCCATTAATCTAACAATAGCCTACCTTTAAATAAGCCCTATGGACTCTTAAAGGTGTGAAAATCTGCAAATAAGTAAAAATTAGTGATAAAGTCCATTTAAAGTAATCAATTTAATAAAGAGATCAATTTAGATCTACTACTTTGATGTAGATACCTTGAAAACCTATAAGTAGCAGGTTATGGTTTTTCTTAAATGCTTTAAGTTTGGAAAAAGTGTCGTCTTGAAGGGTGACCATGTTTGACCCGCCTTCCAAGTCTCTTCTTAAATAGATTGACCAAGTTTTGATTGTAAAGACTCCATTATTTTGCAAAGTAGGTATAAAGTCTTTAGGAAAACATCACCTTATTTTGTCATAATGTGTTTAGTCATTGTAGTCAGATACTTTACTCGAGAGGTGTAAAGTCCCGAGTTTGGGGGTATTTGATAAGTCATTATTTATGCACTCTTTCATAGGTGTTTTGCTATGTAAATCAAGTCTAATGTCGTGTTTTATTGCACTATATGTTAACTTTAGAGATTTATAGGGTATTCGAGTGTTTGTGCAGGAATTAGACAAATCCGAGAAAGAAGTCAAAGTTATGTCAAAAACCAGCAGGGTTGACACCCTCAGAATTAACTGACGGTATAACGACCTGTTACTTTAAGCTGGTAATTAGTGTTAACTGAAATCCTAATTAACCCGAGTTAGGCTCGTAGTTAAGTTTGACGTACCTCGATTAGCGTGTGCATAGGTTTGTGTAATGATTTGTGTTTGTAGGTATGTTTGATAAATTTTATAGGTTTTGGGATTAATAGAAAATTAATTACAAGCCTATAATTAAAAAATATATAATTAAATAATAAGTTGTCGTACACCAAGTGTGACGAGGGGGTCGTGAAATAAACGTGCATATCCAAGAATACTCGTAGGCGTCCGGTTAATTTATTAGCGAGAAAATACATAAAGTATATATATTTATATATAATTGATATATAAATATATATATATATATATATATATATATAAATAAAACGTTAAATTTGATTTGAATTATATGGATCGTTGGATCTCCTCGAGATGTGCATAAGTGGTAGTGGTGTTAAGATTCGTGTCACTTTAACACATCATTCACTTGATCTGCCTCGAGAAAGCACGATGCATATCTCGAGGAAAATGGATATATATGAATCAAAAATTTTAAAATTATCCTCACTGTTTAATTTGATCAAGGGAGAGATAAGCATCTGAAGGTTAGACACTTGATGGATCGATCTGGAGAGAGAGTCTTAGTGGATTTGAAGGGACTAGAAGAGATCAAACCGATGTAATATAAAGATTCATCACTTTAGTAAGTTTAGTTTTGTGTTCAAGTTGAGTCCTTAATGTTGGTTATGATTTCTCTATAAATTATTGTTGTTGATCACTAGAAATGGGTTTGTACCTCACTAGAGGTCCTCCTTAATGCGTTGGGGAAGTGTGTGATGTTGTTGTTGTGATTCGATAATGGAATAGTGGATGCTGCCATGTTCATTGTCGAAAAAGTACAAGGTGGAGCGTGCTCTCTCTAACAGACGAGCGTGTTCCTTTCATAAAAAGTAATGAACCCAGTTAGTAGAGCATGTTAGGTTTTTGAGGTTCATACGCAATAGAAAATTGAAAACAATTTTAAAAAACCCCAAAAGGATTGAATATATGTTCCATTAAAACTTGATCTACAAAAGTAAACCATACCATAATCCATGATTTCCTTCTCTAATTGATCGATTTCTAAGACGTTCAAGTATGTATCTTCTATTAGAAATCCACTCACGAGCGGTTACCACAATTTAGAGTGCTAGCCTCAAGAGAGATTGAAAAATGTTTTTTCTTTCTCTCCAAAAATCCAGAGAACTCAAAAATAGTAAAAATGAAAATCTTATTCATTTTTAGGGTTTCAACCTCTATTTATATATGTAGAAAAGCTCACTTAAAAAATATATTCGTAATACAACTATTGTATTTAGGCAATTCAAGCAAGTTACACAAACACCAATATTAATAAGTTATCATATAACAAATTGTAAGGGCTTTTATGTCATGAATTTTATCATACGAAATTCATTACTCTGGACCAATTGAAATTGCGTAAAGCAATTGTTTGTATACAACCCAATAGATTCATGCGATGCTGGCTGTGAACTAAAACCATTTTGGTACACAAGTCATAAGCGGTCTCTAGCAAGGCATTATGACTACCCAAGTAGCATGAATATCAAAATCCATACAACATAATGAATAATATATATCATATCCTTTTGTCGTGCGATATTCTTTGATTAAACATGAGGTATGAAAAGTCACCCTTAATGTCAATCGTACTAGTCTCGATCTGTAAGCAAACTGGAAACATCCAAGTGACATTGATCATATCAATTCACAAGGACTTGGACATTATTAGTCTATTATATCGAGGGATCCACTAATATCTTTTTCTATGCAAGAGGAAAAAATTATATCTTGATTACACACCTTTACATATTACTCACCTTGTAACAAATCTCAATCTTTATAATCATCTGGTTAAAGACAATGTTTGAGTATGAGAAATTACTATGCTCCTAATATTGAAGTCTATGGTAATCTCAAGTCGAAGGACAAAATGGTATACCTATCATGAGTAACACCTATGAATTAATCCATGTGGTGTTCTTATAGCAGGTCGGTCCAGTACCTTATTTTCTAACAAGTACTCGTGATCTCGATCGTATCCCTATACACATGATCATCACATAACCATTAAACAAGATTCACACTAGTCTTAATTCATTAGTTCCCAGTATAATGACGGACTTGGTACATTTAAGATATTTCAACAAATACCCATGAATCTTATTATAAAATAAACATGCAATCACTTATAATAAAACAAAAAATGAAAACCTTTATTTTATTAACTAAAATTATAAGATAAACAATGTGTATAGAATTACCTATTGCAGATTCCCCAACATCTCCCAGTTGCACTAAGGCCAATCATTCATGTAACTAATACCTAATGACCTAAAATGAGCATCGTGTATCGCTTATTGAAGAGGCTTCGTCGAAGGATCTATAACGTTGTTTTTGTAGGTACTCTGCAAATCTTCACGACTCCCCTCTTAATGATTTCTCGAATGAGATGAAAACAACTAAGTATATGTTTGGATCAATGATGTGATCTTGGTTCCTTGGCATGTGCTATTGCCTCGTTGTTGTCACAATACAAGCAAATGGGCTTAACTATACAAGGAGCCACACCAAGTTTAGAGATGAACATTTTGATCCAAACTGTCTCTTTAGCTGCATTAGATGCTGCAATATACTCAGCTTTTATTGTAGAATCTTCTACAGTTTCTTGCTTCAAAAATTTCTAGATTAATGCGCCTTCATTCAATGTAAACACATATCCAATCCGCGATCAGAAGTCATCTATATCAATTTGAAAACTTGCATCTATGTAGCAATTTACAATTAGCTCGTCTTCCAAACTTTCATAGACCAATAACACTTCTTTAGTCCTTCTTGAGTACTTAGGAATGTTTTTTACTGCTATCCAGAGACTCTCAACGAGATCAGACTGAAATATGCTTATTGCGCTCAAAGCATATGATACATCAGGTCAAGTGCATAAAATGGCATACATAATAGATATAATAGCTAATGCATATGGCATCGTATTCATACTTTCTCGCTCATCATTAGTCTTCGAACATTGAGTCTTTCTGAGACTTAGACCATGACACATTGGCAACGACCCTCTTCTAGAGTCTTGCATACTGAACCTATTCAGTACCTTGTCAATATAAGCACTTTGACTTAGACTGATTAACCATTTAGATATACCCTATAGATCATAATCCCAAAGATGTATGCTGCATTTCCTAAGTCCATCATTGAGAAACACTTCCCTAACAAAGACTTGACACTCTGCAAGGTTAGGATGTCATTTCCAATAAGTAATATATCATCAATAAATAGTACTAGGAAAACAACCACACTACCACTAACCTTCTTGTATACATAAGGCTCATCTTCATTTTTAATGAAACCAAATTCCTTAATTGCTTCATCAAAATAAAGATTCCAACTCTTAGAAGATCGCTTTAATCCATAAATAGATCTTTGAAGATTACACACCTTCATATAATTCTCAGGATGAACAAACCCTTTAGGTTGTATCATATACACGTCCTCAAGTAACATTCCATTTAGAAAAGTTGCTTTGACATCCATTTGCCATATTTCATAGTCATAATATGTGGCTATGTAAATTAGAATTCTAATGGATTTAAGCATAGCTACAAGAGAAAAAGTCTCATCATAATCAATACCTTGAGTCTATCTAAAATCTTTTGCTACTAGCTGTGCTTTATAATCATGCACATTAGCATCCATGTCAGTTTTCTTCTTGAAACCAATTTACATCTGACAGTCTTACCACCTTCAAGTAAATCAACCAGGTTCTAAACTTAGTTACCATACACGAATTGCATTTCAGAATTCATGGCACTAAGCGATTTATATGTCTCAGAACTAGACACAGCCTCCTGAAAAGTAGTAGGCTCATTTTGATCCACAGGCAACACCTCACTACTATTAGTAAGAAGAAATCCAAATCTCTCAGGCTCATCTTTTACCCTATCAGACCTTCGTGGGCCTTGTGATAGCTGTAGAGGATCAACTAGTTCAAGACTTTGTTGATCTCCTACTGGCGGTTGAGTGTTTTTTGTGGTTCTTGAACATCTTCAAGACTTATTTTATTCCCATTGTTGTCTTTTGAAATTAACTCTTTTTCCATAAAGACACCATTCCAAGGAACAAACATTTTTTTCTCAATAGGATTATAAAAGTAGTATACTCTAGTTTCTTTAGGATAACCAACAAATATACTCTTGGTATATTTGGATGATAATTTTTTTGAGTTTTTTCATCGTACAAAAACCTCACTACCCCAAATCTTAAGGAAAGACATACTTGGTCTTTTCCCAAACCACATCTCATATGGTGTTTTATCAAGTGCTTTAGAAGGAACACGATTCAGTGTAAATGCAATAGTTTCCAAGGCATAACCCCAAAAGGAAATAGGAAGATCCACATGGCTCATCATAGATCAAACCATACCCAATAAAATTTGGTTTCTCCTTTCAGAAACACCATTCCATTGTAGAGTTGCAAGAGGAGCTAACTGTGAGACAATCCTACAGTTTATAAGATGATCATCAAACTCTTGGCTCAAATATTCAACACCTCAATCTGATCGAAGTGCTTTAATAGTTTTACCAAGTTGATTTTGCACTTCATTCTGAAATGTTTGAAACATCTTTAAAGATTCACATTTATGTTACATAAGATACAGGTAACCATATCTGCTGACATCATCAGTGAAAGTAATTTAGTACTAATAACCACCTCTAGCCATTGTGTTTATAGGACCGTATACATTAGTATATATTAGACCCAATAAATCACTTGCCCTTTCACTGTGTCTAGTAAAGGGACTCTTTATCATCTTGCCTATTAAACAAGATACACATGTTTCGTATGATTCAAAATCAAATTAATCTAAAAGTCCTTTTTTATGGAGTTTAGAAATGTATTTTCAATTTTGTGGCCAAGACGACAATGCCAAAGGTTGGTTTGATTCAAATGATTTGACTTGAATCTATTTCTATTTACGTTAAGAATAGGAGTATATGTGGACCTTTTCATGTTTAGAATATAAAGACCATCACACAAATCAACACTTGCATAAAAACATCTTTACGAGAAATGGAGCATTTATTATTCACTATAATGAAATTAAAACCATCTAAATCCAAACATGAAACTGAAATGATGTTTCTGCTCATGGTAGGGATATAATAACAATTATTTAAAACTAAAATAAGTCTACTAGGTAAAATTAACTCATAGCATCCTACAACCAACGCATCAACCTTTGTTCCATTTCAAACTCGTAGAATGACTTCTCATTTATTTAGCTTTTTACTTTTGGTGAGACCATACAAATTAATACAAATGTGAGATCCACATCCGGTATCTGATACCCAGGAATCACTT
Source organism: Stephania cephalantha (assembly GCA_039657325.1). Taxonomy (NCBI): domain Eukaryota; kingdom Viridiplantae; phylum Streptophyta; class Magnoliopsida; order Ranunculales; family Menispermaceae; genus Stephania; species Stephania cephalantha. Next base: position 33,818,258 of record CM077570.1, on the reverse strand, counting down.
ATAGACAAGTTTTCTTCAATCACTTAACTACCTGAAGCGGTAGTCGCACTACTCTTCTTATTCTTTAGACCTTCAAGACAAAGCTTGCAATTTCTGAACCAATACCCAGGTGCATGCCAAATATACCGATTTCCTTCTTTTTCCTTTTCTTTTTAGGACTGTGAAGTTGAAGCAACCTCAGGCTTGACTTGTTTCACAGGCTTTATGACAGTCATAACAGCCTTGGTAAGTTTAACCTTGCATTTGGCCTTCTTTTTCATAGCCTTTTTTTCTGAACCATCAACACATTAGCAATGGGCTTCTTGACATTTTCCTTAGCAGTTTTAAACATCAAATGCAACTCTGAGATAGACTTCTCCATACTATTCATTTTTAGAACATGAGGGCTAACTGGCGCACCATTATCAAAAATTGTGAATAACTATCAAGCAATGAATTCAGGATCAAGTCCGTAGCCAACTTTATGGGAAATCCAAGTCTATCAAGATGGTTAATATAGCCTTTCATTTTTAGAACATGAGGGCTAAGTAACGCACCCTTAGCTATTCTTCCTTAATGAAGGTTCTTGACTGTCTCGAACCTTTCTTATCTAGCTTCCTACTGAAACTTTTCCTTCAGCATCGTAACTTGTTATAGCTTCAATGCGTTTCATGTCCTTCTGAAGTTCAGAAATCATGATTGTCTACATTATGCATGCAACATCATTTGACTTGTTGACATGCTAAGTATTTGTATCCTTCACACCTCTTAAAGTATTTGCTGGTGGTTCCTCAGGAATAGAATCATCCAGGACATACAACTTGCATTCATGCTTAAGAACGATTCTAAAGTTTTTGAACTAGTCAAGAAAGTTTTTCATAGATAGCTCATCCTTCTCAAGGATAGATGCAGTGACAAAAGATTAGTGTGATTTAAAAAGGCCATAGATCTACAAAAAATATTATGCAAAAGTTCTTTTTAGTATAGAGGAATAGACTCCCACTAAATTAACAACCCTTCTAAAAATGCTATGTTAATTTAAGGGACTAAAAGCCATGTTTCACCTAATTCCAAGACAGCTAAGGAATGACACTTTGAATTAGGTTATTTTGGTAGGTACATTTTACCAATTACGTTATATGTAACTTTTCGTTATTTTTATGAGATTATGACATCTTATGTCTTAGCATGTCTTATCTCATCTAGTGCCTAAAGCCCAAAATTGTTTTGATAGCTTTATTAAGTCTAACCATTTCAAATAATAGAGTAACCATTACTCAATTTGGCTCACTAATATAACACAGTACACTCTGTGGAGGCCAGCCCATATTGATGTCATCAAATCCTTGACAAGTGTTTGCGAATAGATGGCATTTGAGTTAAAATTTGGAAGAGGGATTTTTTATTTGTTTTAGTGATCATAATTTAAATAAGATAAATATTATACATTAGAATGCATGTATAATCACTAAACAAGTTAGAAAATTATACTAATATTGACTATTATGCAAATTTCCTTGCACTACAAACAATTAACAGCAGTCTCGTTGGCCGGTCAGCGGGCGGTTACCATAAAACCTATATGTACATCATATATACATTAATCAAGATTATGTTTTCCCGCATATATCATATATACATCAGAGAAAACATGCGAACGTTTAATAGAACCGAGCCTAAGGCTCTGATACTACTGTCGGCCTTTTGGGGTTCATAAGCATTGAAAAATTCAAAACAATTTTTTAAAACCCCAACGGGATCGAATATATGTTTCATTAAAACTTGATCTATAAAAGTAAACCATACCCTAATCTGTGATTTCTTTCTCTGATTGATCAATTTCCTAGACGTTCAAGTATGCGTCCCCTATCAAAATCCACACATGAACGATGACCACAATTTGGGGTGCAAGCCCCAAGAGAGATTGAAACATTTTTTTCTATCCCAAAATCCAGAGAATTCGAAAATAGTAAAAATGAAAATCTTATTCATTTTTACATTTTCAACCTCTCTTTATATGTGTAGATAATCTCAATTATAAAACTTATTCATAATATAACTATTGTATTTATGCAGTTTAAGCAAATTACACATACGCCCTTATTAATAAGTTAATATATAACAAATCATAAGGGCTTTTATGTCATGAATTTTATCATATAAAATTCATCACTATCGACTAATTGAAATTAAGAAAAGCCATTTTTTTGGCGACCCAATAGGTTCCTGTGACGGTAGTAAATTAAAATCATTTTCATACACAAGTTATAAGTAGTCTTTTGCAAGGCATTACAACTATCCAAGTATCATGAATATCAAAATCAATAAAACTTAATGAACAACATATATCATATCCTTTTGTCATGTGATATCCTTTGATTAAACATAAGGCATGAAAAGTCACCCTTAATGTTCAATCGTACTAGTCTCGATCTTTATGTAGACTGAGAAAATCCAAGTGACATTGATCATAACATTTCACATGGAATGGGCCATTATCAATCTATCATATCAAGCGATACATTGATATCTCTCTATACGAAAGGGACAAATTCTATCTTAATTACACACCTTAAGATATTATTCATATGGTAACCAATTACAATCTTTATAATTGTCCAATTAAAGATAGTGTTTGATTGTGTCAAATTACTATGCTCCTAATATTGAAGTCTATGGTAATCTCAATTCGAATGACTAAATGATATACATATCACGAGTAACACCTATGACTTAATCCATGTGGTGTTCTCATAGTGGGTCGGTCTAGTACCTTGTTCTTTAACATGTACTCATGATCTCGATTTGTATCCATATATGCATGATCATCACATAACCATCAATAAAGATTTATATTAGTCTTAATTCATTATAGTTCTCAGTATAGTGGCCGACTAGGGGCGTTTAGGTTATTTCAACAAATACCCATGTATCTTATTATAAGGTAAACATGCAATCATTTATAATGAAACAACAAAAGAAAACCTTTATTTTCTTAAATAAAATTATAAGATAAACAATTTTGTAGATTAACAAAAGCCACATTCCCCAATAGAGCACGCTCTACTAAGTTGGGGAGCGCTCTCCCACTTGAGAAAACAACAAATGTGTAATATTTTGATTAGAATTTCCTGAGGTCTTAATAACTGACTTAAGGGTTCTAAAAATAGGGAATTAAGCTTGTATTAACTACAAATGGTTTGTGATAGGTTTTGGAACATCAGGAAAGCCTAAATGACCCGAAAAGTTAGGAAAACTTGGAAACAAAACCTAAACCATGGTAAGTATGGATTCGCTTATTTATCAATGTTGCTTGGATATGTTAGTATATATAGTTCATATAGTTTATGGACTGAATGGAGGACTATGTATACGGTGATGTGTTTTTTAAATGGAAAACGAAGTTTAATTTGATTAGCGAGAGTAAATCCTAAAATTGAAAATAGGTTATATAGGATATAGGTTTGATTCCCGACCTATATGGTAAATCCTACATAGCTAAACAGGTTGCGTGGATTATATATTCACTAGGGGGTTTAGGATAGAACCATTGAACATTAATAGATTGGCTAGATAGCACATCGATCAAAATGTTGGTCTAGAAATAGCATTAATGGTGTCAGTGGGTAATCGCCCTAGATTTACAAATGAAGTGGGAATCACAGTTCAATAGTCATTGACAGTTTGACTTACATCTATTATTTATTAGATTATATGTTTTTCATTATCCTATTAGTTATCCTTAAAACATATTGTTACTAAATATTACTCTTGATTATTTTATGGAATGTTGATGACTTTGTGAATCCTTACTTCCTAAGCAAGTTGGAGCGCTCATCCAAAATTCAACATTTCAGGTTCTCAGTTTAGTGTTTCAAAGAAGGGAAAAGAGAATATTTAGGAATCTTACTATCTTCTATATGAATGTAATGAGCATGTATATATACATTATTTGAGATACTTTGTTATAAATGAACAGGGTTGGGAGATTTTATAATCAAGTTTTTGGTTTTGATAAACTTTGTATTTTTGTATATTGTTTTAATTATCGAAAAAGTTTTAATTTCTCGTTGTGTATATCTTGAATTCTTAATTGGATATCAATATATAAGTTGAGTTTATTAGGTATAGAAGAAAAGGATGATGACTCTAGTTAAGTCTAGCTGGGTTACAAGAGCTTAATTAGGGTTTCAAGTCGAGTATCACCCAAATCAGGATTGGAGATGTTACAGACGACGTCATGGAGAAGCTACGGCACCAAGTAGGGCGTCAAGGCAGAACAAAGCATGGCGTCAAATTAACATAGACAGTGTCAACTATATAACATATGGTGCCAGTGACGGTGCTAGAGTTGGCGCCAGGACTAGAATTAGAAGTTTCAAACTGACTTGAAAATCAAGACTTTCTATAAAATGACATGCTGCCATTTAGCATCGTTCCCACATAACGGTGGCATCATTGATGGCGCCAAATCGCATAATAGATGTTTTGTTATTTTTAAAAGGTTCTCATTTCCTAAGGTTTTCTTTCTTGTACCCATGCTCACTTATATAAAGGATGGACCTCGATGGATGAAAACACGCAATTCAGAATGATTTGGGAGTAGAGCAATGTAGAGTAGCCATGTTCGGCTAGGTTCTTTAGACCTAGGTCAGGAATGAAGCTTTCTAACCAGTAGTAGGCTTGTTGTCATATCTTGTTGAGGTTTTTTTTAATAATAGTGTTTTGTTTCAATTCTCTTTCTTTACGTTGTGGTTTTTTACTATGTTTCAGTGGTAGTTTAGAGTATGCATTATTCATTGTATATCTCTAGGCATAAGCCCATTGACCTGTTATCAATCAGGTTGAGTCTGTGATATCAACCAAGTTGAGAAGTGGCAATAACATAGAACAAAAAACTGACACACTTGTTGTTCTAGGTGAATAACATCGACAACTAGGTTAAATCTTAAGAGCGGTTGCCCAAGGTTATCTAAGGGTACGTGTTCCCATAGAGCTACAAATGTTGCTCATAAATAACAACCCCAAAAGTATATATAAGACATATAAGTCATACAACAAAATCTAAACCTACAATGTCAGAAATAACAATACTCCAGAAGCTTAGATGTAGTCGTCAATCTTCTCTTTGCCCGATTTGCTACTTGATGGATCTGCACCCGCTGTCATAAAAATGACGATGAATACAGTAAATTAGAAAGTCACATTGAGAGATATTTATCCACATTGTCAAACACAATAGAAAATACACCTAACAATATACATATACTCGCTTCACATAAACAATATTGAAACACAAACACATTGCCAAACATTACAGCTAAATAATATGACATTAATAGAACTATTAAGCATAGAATAATTTCATTAAATTGTGTCTCTAACCCCTTAGCCTAGATATTACCCTCTTAGCCACAAAGACCTTAGGTAGCCGCTTTTTCAGAAGTGCACGTAGGTACTATCCTTATTAGTTGCGATGCACGGCTTATCGACCTCATGTAATAGGTCAGCATACAGTACTTCGGTATTGCCCTAATTAGTCACTTATTAATCATTTCATCAACCTCATATACTAGGTATATGACAGTAACTAATCAATATAACGACATCCCTGAGTCTCATACCCCGTGTGCCACGTACACCCAAAAACGATTCATGAAACATAAACACATGTTATAATTTAACCGCAGTTATATAATGAGATAATACACATAACTCAGGGTACAAAAAATCCAACAAGCAAAGAGGTTCAGTCAAGCAATAATAAAAGATGAAATGGAGAGAAATATCTCCATCAGTTTACTTACAATCAATGCAAAGTCCCTAGGCTAACCTAGCTTCCGACTCCTTGTATCTCACCGATACCTCTCGAGACTCCTCCCAAGTTTCTTGAGGTTAATTATGGTGTTTTAGGACTTATACAAACTACCAAAATTTGAGTAAATCAATTAAAAAACCCCCAAACTCATAGCTTTTGCTAAAAAAATCCTTCAAGATCAACTACAACTTCAAAACCCTATAACTTTGTCAATTCAAATCGAAATCATGATATTCTTTATAGCAAATTTATTGGTTTTTCGCGAGAAATCCAAATCTCCTAATCAAATTTTAAAACGATTTCATTTACCCTGTGAAACTCAAGAAAAACCAAAAATGAAATAAAACTCTAAGTTTTTTAACAAATTTCTACAAATTGATAGTGTACATTATCTTACCTAGTTGTAGATCACTTCAATCTTGATTATTCCCTTACAAATTAACCAAAGTCTTTCATAATCTTTGATCTCCTTCTTCAGATCTTCTTCTCTCTTTATTTGACCAAATGAAATGGGTTTTGCATGTTGATCTCATTCAATCTTATATATGTAGATAAGATTAAACCATAGCCATTGATCTTAATGTATATATTTATCTCAAGGCTAATCTTATGGCTCATATCTAGATTTGAAATCCACTAACTCACTCTTGATAACACCAATTCATAAGTTAATTGGTCTTGTGATGTGTCCACGCGTATCTCGAGGAATATCAATGACTCATATTTTATTTAACTAACATAGGTTTCATTAATGTAAATCGAACTATAGCCACATCTAATTAGCTATTTAAGCCATAATGACTTAATCAAAACTTGCCCCATCACTCTCTACCCTGATCCCACATCGGCACGTATCTCGAGGTGCATCCCTATTCATGTCTTGACCACTATATACAAGTAGGAAAGACTTAATAAGTCTACACATATACATTACACTAGAATGTAGCACATCAAATCTATCATTTTTTTGGGTCCTCATGCCGAGTATGAAGACTGTGTACCCACTCTTGGACACATGACAAGTCAGTAACCCTGATTAGTGGCTAATTTATTATTAATAAATTATAGGTTGTTACAAGTATGTTTTACTATTTTTGAGTTTCAATTATTTACTTTCTTGTTTAGTATATGTTTAGGACAAAACTCAATATAACTAAATAATTTGGATTCGACCCTGTATTTACCATTACTACACCCAAGTGGGATTGGTAACCTTTTACGGATCATATTTAAGACGCGCGACACGTGATCAGGGGGTATTTAATAAGTCAATAATTAGACATCATTTTATAGTATATTTTACCATAATTTTGGGTGTAAAATGCTATATTACACTGAGTTTTCTCTTGTTTTTGGGATTTTAGGTTATAATTAGAATATGTAAAGAAATGGATGAAAAAAGAAAGAAAATGAAGGATTTAACCAAATGGAAGAAATGCACAATGAATTATTAGCTAATCAACAAAGAACCTACAATCAGTACTGGTAATTTAGCAGCGATTCTCAGTTTATACATAAATCAATAGACAAATCATTGAAGTCTCGAGACACATTTCCATCGATTTGGCTTGCGGATTACGTTAAAAGTGGAATCGGTCGGGAATCATTGGAGTCGATTTTGAGAATATTAGATAACTATGAAATGTTTGAGATACTTTGAGATATGTACTACTTAGAATACTGTATATATATGAACCTAGTGTTTTGAAATCAATTGCCTTTTGAGTACCCTAAATCAATATTTCAATGCTTTTTTAGCCATATTTACAATGTTTTATTAAGTTTGTATTTATTGTTCATTGTTTTTATAGATGATTTGAAGATTTAAAGTATTTAATGAAATGTATTTATTTATGTCTTTTATTTACTTTATTGTGATGTTTATTATGAGTAAGATTGTGTAGTTAATTAATCTAAACAAAGTCTGAACATGAACTTCATCCGTTTTATGATGTAGTTATAATGAAATGATTTAGTACTTAATGCTTTAAACTAATTGATAAGTGATTATTTAGACTTATACATAGGTTTAACTTAGTAGTATAATTAGTATAAATATCCTTAAATGAGCTCTACTTGATGGTAGTTATGTATTTTCAAGTATGCAAGGTATAAAGGAGACAAATGGGTGATTTCACGAAAAACGAAGCTAAAATACATGAAATAGAGTTTGAAGCTATAGCAAGGATGTGCGGCACTGTGGGAAGGAAGGTGCATAGTTTGGGAGATGAAAGCACGACGTGGGAGATCAAAGCAAAGATAAAAAAAATGGGCAGGATGGTCGGAGCTGTGGCGGCGCAGTGGAGCAAGGGGGACAGTGCATGGGATAGGAACGCAGGGTACCGAGCCTACTGAATAAGGAAAAAATGCACAAAGTGGCTGAAGCTATCACGGTGTTGTGGCTTTATAAACACAGTGTTAGACCACTTACAGACAGCCGAGACTAAAAAATAGAAAGTTAGAGTTCTATTTTATGTTAAATTTTCTTGTAGGGTTTCTAATTGTTTTAAAATGTTTCTAAAGAGTATAAATAGGTATTAGAACGTGGTAAACATACCAATTACCATCTATTAACAACTAATATCATATAGTATCATAGGTTTACATTATTCTTGAGTATTAAGAAGATTTGTGGAAACGAAGACATTAAAGACTCACATGTGGTGATTTGGGTATTATTTTTATTGATTTATTTGAAAATATTTTGTTATATCTCCAATTTCAATGAATACAATTATGTGCATGTTTATTGAAAATGAAGTGTGAATAGTTCATTAATCTTAGGGATCAATGGATCATATGGTATGAATGTTATGCTATAAACATGAATAGATTAAAAAGTTAAAAAGCGCAATGGTTAGAATTTGTATTGATTCTGAGCGTAATGCTACAAACAACTTGATCACGAGTTTGTTGATATGAGGTTTTAGAAGTTATCATGGTCATTGAAGCTTTTAAGCGGGATATGGATGGTACAACTGTAAAATACATAACATCGAGAGATAGTTATTGATTTATGAGGCACGGATAACAAACTTAATTCATTATGAATCTAAAGATTTGGAACTTTAAAACAATTTGGAGCTTACGTTATTCACACTGATAGGTAGGGTTCTAGTTTGCACATTAGAATATTTTTCATCATGAAAGTGGGTTGAAGTGTATTTGAAGGAAATCGGTCTATTCTAATTAGGCATTGCACACACATAATAAAGATGAATAAAGTGAGTTGAAAAGCATAGTATTTCATTACCCAGGTGAAGTTATGAACTAAAATATTCTTAATATAAGAGTTTAAAAGAAATTTTCATTTATTTGTTAGATTAGAATAGTTTAGTTATAAAAACAAATTAAAAAGGATTTCATTAGCAATCTAGTAATTTTGACTAGGTAACACTGGGTGCATAAACCTTTCCCTGATGACGATATCCGTAATCAACATAAGTTGTTCACACTATTACTACATTCGAGCCATTATACTTACGGCCACGATCACCAATCGTATTCTTCGATTCACAGATTTTATAGATTACAATTTGTCGATTATAATCATGAAGCATTATATTGCATGTATAGTCTAGAATGTGTATTATGATATTTGGATTCTATATCGAGCTTAAAGTAATAAATAGGATTGTTTAAAGAGGTCACTTACCATTTGGATGTCTAAGGTGGATTGAGATCTAAGTTTAGTATTGAAGTGGCTTTCCGAAAGTATTAGGATTAGTAGTTCGAAGTTTGCATGGAACAAAATACAATTATATTGCCTAAAATTAATTTCTTTGACCGTTCAAAGGATTAATTCAATAAAATTATAGTGTGGCTCTTTTATTGATATAAGGATAACTGATGGTTTGCTAAGGAAAATCTACTTAACTATGATTTTAGTTTAATGATCTAGAATACCTAATAAAGAGATTAAAGTACTCTTATGAATATGATTTATGTAATATCTTTGGATACAAAAAGATTAATGTTTCATTGTTCTAAATGTTTGTTTAGATGTTTATTTTATATTTTTTCTATTAAATTAAATTGATTTGAATTAAGTGAATTTGAATTGTGTTTATTAAGTTAGTTTAATTAGTTTAATTATTAATTATAGTTTTATTAAGTGATTTTTAATTCCCATTTTAATTAAATTAAAGTAAAAAGTAATAAAAATATTGAAAACTATTTTCCTAAAGAAGTATGCTAAATCCTTACGGAGACGATGTTGGGTTTTTGGGTTCATACGGAGCGGAAAATTCAAAACAATTTTGAAAAACCTATTGGATTAAAAATAGGTTCCATTAAACTAGATCTAAAAAGTAAACCATACCTTAATCCGTGGTTTTCTTTTGTGATTGTTTGATCTCCATGGCGTTCAAATGTGCGTCCTCTATTGAAAATCCACACACGAATGGTGACCACAATGTGGAGTGCAAGCCCCAAGAGAGATTGAAAACGTTTTTCTTTCTCTCCAAAAATTCAAAGAACTCAAAATTTATAAAAACAAAAATCTTATTTCATTTTAGGATTTCACCCTTTATTTATATGTGTAGATAAGCCCTCACTTAGAATCTTATTCATAATACAACTATTGTATTTAGGAAGTTTAAGCAAATTACACATACACTACTATTAATAAGTTATCATATAACAAATCGTAAGGGCTTTTATGTCATGAGTTTTATCATATAAATTCATTACACCAGACCAATTAAAATTATGCAAAGTCATTCTTTGTGTGCAACCAAATAGGTTCATGCGACATTGGCAATGAACCAAAACAATTTTGGTACACAAGTCATAAGCGATCTCTAGCAAGGCATTATAACTACCTAAGTAGCATGAATATCAAAATCGATACAAACTAATGAATAACATATATCATATCTTTTTGTCATGCGATATCCTTTGACTAAACATAAGGCATGAAAAGTCACCTTTAATGTCCAATCGTACTAGTCTCGATCTTTTGGTAAACTGAAAACATCCAAGTGACATTGATCATATCAATTCACATGGACTAGGCCAATATCAGTTTATCATATCGAGGGATCCACTGATGTCTTTCTCTATATAAAAGTGACAAATTCTGTCTTAATTACACACCTTCACATATTATTCACATGGTAACCTATCACAATCTTTATAATCATCCGGTTAAAGACAACGTTTGATTGTGTCAAATTACCATGCTCATAATATTGAAGTCTATGGTAATCTCAAGTCGAATGACTAAATGATATACATATCATGAGTAACACCTATGACTTAATCCATGTGGTGTTCTCATAGCGGGTCAGTCCAGTACCTTGTTCCCTAACAATTACTCATGATCTCGATTTGTATCCCTATACGCATGATCATCACAGGACCATCAATAAAGATTCACACTAGTCTTAATTCATTATAATTCTCAGTATAATTATCGACTATGGACATTTAGTGTCTTTCAACAAATAATCATAGATCGTACTATAAAGTAAACATGCAATCACTTATAATAAAACTACAAATGAAAAACTCAATTTTATTAACTAAAATTATAAGATAAACAATATTTTTCGATTGACCTATGGCAAATGCCCCAACATCTCCTACTTGCAATAGGGCCAGTCATTCATGTATCCAATACCTAATGACCTAACATGACCATAATGTTTCGTTTGTGGAAGAACCTTCGTCAAAGGATCTACGACATTGTCTTATGTAGGAACTCTACAAATCTTTATGTCTCCCCTCTCAATGATTTCTCGAATGAGATGAAAATGTGTAAGTATATGTTTGGATCGATGTTGTTACCTTGGTTCCTTGACTTGTGCTATCGCCCTGTTGTTGTCACAATACAAGCAAACGAGGTTATCTATACTAGGAACCACACCAAGTTCATAGATGAGCTTTTTATCCAAACTGCCTCCTTAGCTACCTCAGACGCTGTAATATACTCAACTTCTGTCATAGAATCTGCTACAGTTTCTTGCTTCGAACTTTTCTAGCTCACTGCACCTCCATTCAAAGTAAACACATATCCAGACTGTGATCAGAAGTCATCTATATCAGTTTGAAAACTTGCATTTGTGTAACCATTTACAACAAGCTTGTCTTCCAAACTTTCATAGACCAAGAAACCTTATTTAGTCCTTCTCAAGTACTTAAGAATGTTCTTTACTGCTATCCAGTGACGCTCACCAGGATCTGACTGTTATCTGCTTGTTGCGCTTAAAGCATATGACACATCAGTTCGGGTGCATAACATGGCATACATGATAGATCCAATAGCTGATGCATATGGAATCGTATTCATGCGCTCTCGCTCAACATTAGTCTTTGGACTTTGAGTCTTGCAGAGACTTATATCATGAGACATTAGCAACAACCACTTTTAGAGTCTTGCATACTGAACCTTTTAAGTACCTTATCAATGTAAACACTCTGACTTAGACTGATCTGCCTTTTAGATATATCCCTATAAATCTTAATCCCAAGGATGTAGGATGCATCTATTAAGTTCTTCATTGATAAATACTTCCCTAACCAAGACTTGACACTCTGCAAGGCTGGGATGTCATTTCCAATAAGTAATATATCATCAACATACAGTTCTAGGAAAACAACCACTCTCCCAATGGTCTTCTTGTAAATACATGTCTCGTCTTCATTTTTAATGAAACCAAATTCCTTAATTGTTTCATCAAAATGAAGATTCCAACTCCGAGAAGCTTGCTTCAATCCATAAATAGGTCTTTGAAGCTTGCACATCTTCCTAGAATTCTCAGGATGAACAAACCCTTCGGGTCGTATCATATACATGTCCTAAAGTAACTTTTCATTTAGGAAAGTTGTTTTGATATCCATTTGCCATATCTTATAGTCATAATATGTGGCTATGGAAATTAGAATTCTAATGGATTTAAGCATGGCTACAAGAGAAAAAATCTTATCATAATCAACACCTTGAGTATGTCTGACACCTTTTTGCAATTAGTCGTGCTTATAAGTATGCACATTGCCATCCATGTCAGTTTTCTTCTGGAAAAACCATTTACATCCAATGGTCTTACCACCTTCAGGTAAATCAATCAGGTTCAAGACTTTGTTATCACACATGGATTTCATCTCGAAATTCATGGCACTAAGCCATTTATCTGTCTCAGGACTAGACAGAGCCTCCTGGTAATTTTATTTTGATCCATAAGCAACACCTTACTACTATCAATAATAAGAAATCTAAGTCTCTCAAGCTGATGTCTTTCCCTATCAGACCTACGTGGGCCTTGTGATACCCGTGGAGGTTCAACTAATTCAAGACTTTGTTGATCTCCTACTGGTGGTCGAGTGTTTATTTATGGTTCTTCAACTTCTTCAAGACTTGCTTTATTCACATCGTTGTCTTTTGATATAAACTTTTTTACATAAAGACAACATTCCTAGCACGAACACTTTGTTCTCAATAGGATTATAAAAGTAGTATCATCTAGATTCTTTAGGATAACCAACAAATACACACTTGGTAGATTTGGTTGATAATTTTTTTGAGATTTGTCATCATACGATACCTCACAGCCCCAAATCTTTAGGAAAGACAAACTTGGTCTTTTCCTAAATCATATCTCATGTGGTTTTTTACCAACTGCTTTAGAAGGAACACCATTCGGTGTAAACGCAGCAGTTTCCAAGGCATAACCCCAAAGGAAATAAGAAGATTTGCATGCCTCATCATAGATTGAACCATATCCAATAAAGTTCGATTTCTCCACTTAGAAACACCATTCCATTATGGAGTTGTAGGGGAGTTAACTGTGAGACAATCCCAAAGTTTTAAAGATGATCATCAAACTCTTAGCTCAAATTTTTACCACCTCAATCTAATTGAAGTGCTTTAATAGTTTTACCAAGTCGATTTTGCACTTCATTCTGAAATGTTTGAAACTTCTCAAAAGATTCAACTTTATGTTTCATGAGATACACGTAATCATATCTGTTGAAATCATCAGTGAATGTAATGAAGTGCCGATAACCACCTCTAGCCATCGTGTTTATAGGATTGCATACATCAGTATGTATTAAACTTAATAAATTACTTGCCCTTTCACTGTATTCAGTAAAGGGACTCTTTGTCATTTTGCTTAATAAACAACATACACATGTTTCATATGATTAAAAAATAAATGAATTTAAAAGTCCATTTTTATGGAGTTTAGAAATGTGTTTTTAATTTTGTGGCCAAGAAGACAATGCTAAAGGTTGGTTTGATTCAAATGATTTGACTTGAATCTATTTGTATTTACGTTAAGAATAGGAGTATATATGGACCTTTTCATGTTTAGAATATAAAGACTATCACATAAATCAACATTCACATAGAAAACATCTTTAAGTGAAATTGACCACTTATTATTCGCAATAATGAAATTAAAACCATCAAAATCCAAACATGAAACGGAAATGTTGTTTCTACTCAAGGCAGGGACATATTAACAATTATTTCAAACTAAAAACAAGTTCACTAGGTAAAATTAGATCACAACATCATGCAGCCAACGCTACGACCTTTGCTCCATTTCCAACTCGTAGCATTACTTCTCATTTCTTTAGCTTTCTACTTTTGGTTAGACCCTGCAAATTAATACAAATGTGAGATCCATATCCGGTATCCAATATCTAGGAATTACTAGTATATAATTCAACTTAAATAACATAAATACTTGAAGCAGTAGTCGCACTACTTTTATTTTTCTTTAGATCTTCAAGATAGAGCTTGCAATTTCTAAACCAATGCCAGGTGCATGGCAGAAATGACAATTTCCTTATTTTTCCTTTTCCTTCTAGGATTGTGAAGTAGAAGCAGCATGAGGCTTAACTTGTTCCATAGGCTTTATGACAGTCACAGCAGCCTTGGCAACTTTAGCTTTGCCTTTGCCCTTTTTTCTTTAGAGCCTTTCCTTTTTTAACCATCAACACATTAGTAATGGGTCTCTTGACATTCTACTCAATAGTTTTAAGCATCAAATGCAACTCTGAGATAGACTTCTCCATGTGATTCATGTTATAGTTCATCACAAATTGTGAATAACTTTTAGGTAATGAATTCAGGTTCAAATTCGTAGCTAACTCTTGGCTTATGGGAAATCCAAGTCTGCAAGAATCAAGGTTCTTGACTTTCTCAAACCTTTCTTGCCTAGCTTTTTGTTGGAATGTTTCCTTCAGCATCGTAGCCATGTCGTAAGCTTCCATGTGTTCCGTGTCCTTCTGAAGTTCAGGAACCATAGTTGTCAACATAATGCATGCAACATCAGTTGAGTCGTTGACATGCTTAGTATGTGCATCCTTCACGGCTTTTAAAGGATTGGCTGGTGGTTCCTCAGGAATAGGATTATCCAGGACATACAACTTGCGTTCATGTTTAAGAACAGTTCTCAAGTTTCTGAACTAGTCAAGAAAATTTTTCCCGGATAATGTATCCTTCTCAAGGATAAATTGCAGTGATAAAGGATTAGTGTGATTTGAAGAGGCCATAAATCTATAACAAAGATTATGTAAAATTTCATTCTAGTATAGAGGAACAGACTCCCACTACATTAACAACCCTCCAAAAACGTTATGTTAATTTAAGGGACTAAAATCTGTGTTTCACCTAATTCTAAGATAACTAAGGCATGGCACTTTGAATTAGGTTATTTAGGGTACCATTTACCAGTTACATCATATGTAACTTTTATTATTTATGAGATTATGACATCTTATGTCTTAGCATGTTTTATTTCATCTAGTGCTTAAAGCCCAAAATTGTTTTCATAGCTTTATTAAGTCTAACAATTTCATACAATAGAGTAATTGTTACTTAACTTGCCTCACCAAGATAACACAATACACTCTGTAGAGGCAGACCCATATTGATGTGATCGAAGCTTTGACAAGTATTTGAGAAAAGATGGCACTTAACTTAAAATTTGAAAAAGGGATTTTTATTTGCTTTAGTGATCAGGATTTAAACGAGATAAATATCATATATTGCAATGTATGTACAATCACTAAACAATTTAGGAAATTATAGTAATATTGACTATTATATGAATTTCCTTACGCTATGAATAGTTAGAGGTGGGTCCCACTAGCTAGTCAGCGGATAAGGGTACAGGGGCAGCGCCCCGATTTTTTTAGACAACAAATTTCAATTCCAAAAATTAAAAATCGCCTAAAATCTTTCAATATTATAGTCAATCCAATTGACAAAAACTGCTCCTTATTTTAATAACAAAAATATTAATTAAAATGTTTTAATTAACTCAGGCCCACCTTTAACTTAATATAAATCCTAATCTAATTAGAATTTAAGATATTTTGAATCCTTATCCAAATAGAATTAAAGATACTTTGAGTCCTTATCCAATTAGAATTTTTCATATATCTCACTTATCTTATATGATTTGTAATTCTTATTCGATTACAAGTTTATCTCCTATATAATAGAAATATGCTAAGGATAACCACAATGAGATATATGATCAAAATCAATTTAGAAATATTAATCATGCATTCAATACCAGAATCATATTTAATTGATCATATTAACCTAATCAAGATTTTTATCATGGAGACATACATAATTATTGAACAAAAATGAAATATGTATTCAACACTATAATTACATTAAATTAATCATATTAACTTAATCATGATTTCTTCCATGAACATAAAAAAATTCGCATCGTTCAATATTTAAACATATGTTAAACAAAAATATTCTAAACATGAATTCTATCATTAAATCAAATCATGTGTATGTATCAAATACTTGAATTGACAACATGCTTTAAAACCAATTCATGATAACAATTATCACAGAACCTATGTGCACATCATATATACATTAATCAAGATCATGTTTTCACATATATATCATATATACATCAGAAAAAACATGCAAATGTTTAATAGAATCGAGCCTAGGGCTCTGATACCATTGTTGGGTTTTAAGGTTCATACGTGGAAAAAAAATTCAAATTAATTTTGAAAAACCCCAACAGGATCGAAAATAGGTGCCATTACACTAGATCTAAAAAATAAACCATACCTTAATCTTTGGTTTTCTTATATGATTGTTTGATCTCTAAGACGTTCAAGCGAGGCTCCTCCATTGGAAATTCACACACGAATGGTGATCACAATTTAGAGTGCAAGCCCCAACAGAGCTTGAAACGTTTTTCTGTCTCTCCCAAAATCAAGAGAATTCGAAATTTGCAAAAACGAAAATCTTTTTTCGTTTTAGGGCTTCATCCTTTATTTATATGTGTTGATAAGCCCTTACTTAAAATCATATTCGTAATACAACAATTGTATTTAAGTAGTTTAAAAAAATTACACATACGCTTCTATTAATAAGTTATCATATAAAAAATCGTAAGGCTTTTATATCATGAATTTTATCATATAAAATTCATTATTCTAGACCAATTGAAATTGCGCAAAGCTATTTTTTATGTGCGACCCAATGGTTCATGCGACATTGGTAATGAACCTAAATCATTTTGGTACACAAGTCATAAGCTATCTCTATCATGGCATTATGACTACCCAAGTAGCATGAATATCAGAAACGATACAACCTAATGAATAACATATATCATATCATTTTGTCGTACGATATCCTTTGACTAAACATAAGTCATGGAAAGTCACCCTTAATGTTCAATCGTACTAGTCTATAAATTTAGGTAAACTGAAAACATCCAAGTGACATTAATCATATTAATTCACATGGAATTAGCTATTATCAGTCTATCATATTGAGCGATCAGCTGATATCTCTCTATATGAGAGTGACAAATTCTATCTTAATTACACACCTTCACATATTATTCATATGGTAGCCAATCACAATCTTTATAATCGTCCAATTTAAGACAACATTTGATTGTGTCAAATTACCATGCTCCTAATATTGAAGTCTATGGTAATTTCAAGTCGAATGACTAAATGATATACCTATCATGAGTTACACTTATGACTTAATCTATGTGGTGTTCTCATAGAGGGTCGGTCTAGTACTTTATTCCCCAACAAGTATTCATGATCTTGATTCGTGTCCTTATACTATGATCCTCACATGACCATCAATCGACAATCACACTAGTCTTAATTCACTATAGTTTCCAGTTTAATGATCGACTAGGGACACTTAAGATATTTCAACACATACCCGTGGATCTTACAATTAGGTAAACATGCAATCACTTCTAATAAAATAGCAAATGAAACCTCAATTTTATTAACTAAAATTATAAGATAAACAATGTTTGTAGATTGACCTAGGGCATATGCCCTAATAGATGATCCCACTTATTACTACAACAAATACTAAGGATATAAGGGAGACTTATTGTACACGGTCGACACTTGTCAATTTTCGACGTCGTTACCAGGAATTCTTAATTTCTTAGAAGTTTGTGACATTGTATGGTCAACCCACTTCATCATTCTAATTCCACAAGATCTTTGCATCCGTTTGATCTAGAGGTAGATAGGACTTTCAATTGTGATTTCAGACAACAACAACATAGGGAATATCAAGCTACCACAATGGAAGCCAATAATAGCCTTAATAACATTAACTATAATAATCACAATAGAGAACTTACTTCTAGGCTAGCCAACCAAAATATCACTGCTTATCACCAATGTGTATTGCCTATCCTGAGGGATTTCCTAAATTTGAAGTAAGATCTTGATTCATTAGTGCTCTATCTAACTTCTATGGTAAAGATAATGAAGACCCCCATAAATTTATAAGGTAATATCAACAAAAAGTCAATAGGATGAAACCTAAAGATGGCATGTTAGATCAAGTCAAACTTAAGGCTTTTCCTTTTGCATTGAAAGACCAGGCACAAGATTAGTTGTTATATCTTTCTCAACATTCAATAACCACATGGGCTCAAATCTTAGAAGCTTTTCTAGGTCAATATATGCTTGCAAGAAAAATTAGTTCCTCCAGAAGACAAATCATAGTCGTAAAAATGATAGATGATGAGAATTTTAATGAGTTTTGGGATAGATTTTAAAAATTAATTTTATCTTGTCCATAACATGGATATACCCAAAGAGCTTTATTAGAGTTCTTTTATGAAGGAATTACTCATTTTGAATAAAGACGATTTCATCCCGTATGTGGTGGATCATTATGGCTACACATGGTGGCGTTGTGGAGTACTAAAACATAGTGTGGGAAGAAAAGGCACGGCGTGGAAGAGTAAAGAAAGTGGAAAAAATGAGTCTGGAGGTTCAGCGCTGTGGACATTGAAGGGATGGTGTCGAGACAAGAGGGACAATGCCAATCAGACGGAAAAGAAGAATTTAACACGCAAAGGCACCACATTGGCAGCATCTTGGCTTAATACACACAGTGTTTGTGTATAAGTGACATCGGCAGACACGAGAAAAATAGAAAGTTTGAGTTTTATTTTGAGTTAAATTGTAAAGTATGGTTTCTAATTATTATTATATAAATAGATATTATAACATGGTAAACTAGCCACATATCAACTATTACCGACCATTATAGTAATTTAGCATAGGTTTTACTTTGGTTTTGAGTATTACGGAGTTTTGTGTGGAGAAAATATTGAAGACTCCACTTTCGGAATACAAGTTTGGTTTCATTGGTTTTATTGAAGGTAATATATTTATATTCGTCTCTGATTTGCAATGATTTTAATTATGAATTATGATGTGTGTATTTTAATGAAGTCTGAGTAATCTATTTATCTTAAGGATCAATGGATCCTATGTTATGAATGTTATGATCTGATCATGATTAGAAAGTGATTTTAAAAAGGGCAATGGTTAGAATTTGTATTGATTCTTAGTGTAATGCATTAGACATATTGGCCACATGTTTATTGATTTTAGGTTTTAGAAGTTATCATGGTCATTGAAGCTTTTAATTCAGACATGAACGGTATAACCGTAAAATACACAACATCTAGCGATAGTTTTTTAGTAGGGAGGTACGGATAGTAAACTTAGTTGGTTATGAATCCAAAGATTTAGGACATAAAGTAATGTGGAGCTTACATTATTCACACTGATAGGTGGAGTTCTAGTTTGTACATTATAATCTTTTCCGTCATGATAGTGGGTTAAATTGAATTTGAAGGAAATCGATCTATTCTAATTAGGCATTGCACACAATATATTGAGAAGAAAAAGTGGTTGAAAAGCATAGTATTAAATTACCTAGGTAAAGTTATGAACTAAGATATCTTTAATATAAGAAGTAAAGTAAAGTTTACATTGTTTTATTAGATATATTAGTTTAGAATAAAACAATTTAAAAAAGGGATTTCCTCAACAATAATTAAAATCTAAATAGGTCATTAACTAGTGTAAAAACCTTTCCCTGAGGATGATATTTGTGATCAACGTAAGTTGATTGCAATATTACTTCAAGCGAGCTGTTATACTTGCGGTGTATGTCATGTTTTTGGCTTTGTTGCTAGGGATAAGTAGCCACTTAATATTACTTAGTTACTTTCAAGTTCATAAAAAAAAAATTTAGGCTTAGGTTTCAAGTTTGACATTCTGCATTTGATCTTTTTGTGTTTTCTTTTCATGGATAACTAGTGCATGCGTAGCAAGGGAGAGAATGACCTAGTTCCTTACGATCCTCAGATTGACAGAATGAACAACGAAAAGAAAAAGAGTGGAATCAAGATGGTGGAGGTGCAAGCGAGAAACTAACAGCAGGATCGCGGGAATACCAACCCATAAGTGATCTAGTAGTGCAGGATAGAGTGCAATGATAGAGAATCCTTCGTGACTACTTCAAGCCAAAAGTTCAAGAGACTTACAATGGAGTGATGAGGCTTCCAACCAACACCACCAAGTTCGAACCGAGACTGTCTCTAATAAATATGGTGCAAAATAGTCCCTTCGACACGCTATCCAATGGAGATCTAGTCGCACATGTTGAGAATTTATTGGAGAATTACGACACCGTGCACATTACCAGAGTTACAAAGGAGGTGATGAGATACAACTTTTTTCATTCTCATTGGGTGGAAAAGCCAAATCTTAGTCCTAAAGGCTGAATGTAGGGAGTATGACCTCATAGGCGGAAATCAATGAAAGATTTCTAGAAAGGTTATTTCCCAGTGAAGATCGGCGAATAGAGATTTGAGATTAATCAGTTTAAGCGGGAAGACACAAAGTCTCTTGGAAAGGCTTGAGAAAGATTCAAAAAGATGCTGGGGAGATGTCTGGGACATGGATACCGGAAATGGACACAACTCCAGATTTTCTACTATGAGATGAATCACAGCACGAGAATGCTAGTAGATGTCGTAGCAGGTGGCTCTCTACTTACCAAGGATGAGGATGGAGCATTGGATCTCCTTAATCTTATGACTCAAAATTCTATAGCCGGTACTCGTTTCACGGTAAGGAAACTGGCAGGCGTCTACAAGATTGACTCGTAAGCTGCAATTATGGCACAACTATCAAATCTGAGCAGTCAAATGGCAAAGCTTCAAATGGGATATCAAGTTCCACAAATATCTCATCAACCAATTAAACACTAAGGCATGGTGGTTAAGCAAATGGAGATACAGCAGGGAATGGAGTATGAAGACATCAACTTCATGAACAACCAAAGCTTCAGGAACAACTTCAAGCCAAGTGGAATGGCTCCTCAATCGTTTTATCAAGGATACAACAACCTGAACTTCTCTTATGAAAATCCTGATAATGCGCTAAAGTTACCTCAAAGCTTCAATCAACAAGTTCAACAGGGAAAACTGGGGCAAAGTGAAGAGATGACTTTACTGAAGTTAATTGAGTAGTATTTGCAAGACATGGACATGAGCAATAGAGAGCGCCATGAGAAATATGAGAAAGAGATGGAAGGAGTGAAACAAGCTATGAAGAAGATGATGATGAGAGATCACAATCCATCAAGAATTTAGAGAAACAAATAGGTCAGCTTACGAGTGCTTGGAATTTACAAAATGAAGAACAGTTTTTGAGTAAAAATATGATTAATCACATGGCAAATGCACATGCAGTCCAATTAAGGAGTGGCAGAACAACCAATAATCCAATACGGCCAAGAGATATAATAAATGACATAAGGAAGAAAATCGATGAGCATTAATTAGGAGATTTAGAACACTTGGATAGTGACATCAATACCCAAAAAGAAGTAGCACCAACAGAAGAATCAGAATTGACTTAAAGGAAAATATGGGAGATAGGCAGAAAAAAGATGTGGTACAAAGGAGAGTTACATTTCCATATAATCTACCACTAATAAATCCACCCTTACCATATTCTCAATGTTTCATGAAACATAAAGATCAAGAATATTTCAAGAAAGTTGTAGAAATGTTTAAGAAGTTGCATATAAACATCCCATTCGCATATGCATTGGAACAGATGCCGAATTGCGCAAATTCTTGAAGGACATAATGGCAAAAAAAGTACGGCTAAAAGATTACGAAACAATGAATTTGACTAAAGAGTGTAGTGCAATCTTATAAAGGAAGTTACTACCGAAGTTGAAGGATCTATGAAGCTTTTCCATTCCATGCACAATGGGAGTACACTTATTCGATAAGGTCCTATGTGATTTTGGAGCAAGCATAAATTTGATGCCCTTAACAGTTTTCAAGAAATTAGGATTTAGAGAAGTAAAGTCAACCAATATGACTTTGCAGTTGGCAGATCGATCAGTGACATATCCTAAAGGAGTGATTGAATATATGTTCGTGAAAGTGGATAAATTCATTTTTTCCATGGATTTCATAGTATTGGATAAGGAAAAGTATTCGATGGTACCATTAAGTTTAGGGACACCTTTTCCAGTTACTGCACGAGCATTAATAAACGTTCAAGAGGGAGAGTTAAGGTTACGATTAAATGCGAGGAAGTCGTATTCAATATCTACAAAACCTTGAAATTTCTGAGTGAGGGAGAACAATGCAAAAGCATCTAAATCTTATATGTAGTTTCAAATTGTGTACTAAGATAACCTGGGAGTATACGCGAGATGATCTGCCTGAGCAATGTATAGTCTAAAGCATTACAACAAGTTCTGTAGTAAAGGGTGAACTTTAGGAGGCAGTAAATGCCTTAGCTCCAATAGGACACCCTATGTTTCATAAAGGTTTCGAGAAATTAGAAACAGAGGTGGAAAGTGTGGTTATTGAACCAATAATGGAATTAAAGCCTTTACCAGAACATCTAAGATACTCGTATTTGGGAGAAAATTCAACATATCATTTGATCATTTCAACAGAGTAGATGAAGTTGGAAGAAGAAAAATTACTTAAAGTTTTGAGAGAGCATAAATCAGCCTTGGGATGGACAATCAAGGACTTAAGGAATTAGCCCAACGATATGCATGCAAAAGATCTTAATGGAAGAAAATTCTAAATAATCAATTGAAGCTCAGAGACGATTGAATCCAGTAATTAAAGAAGTAGTAAAAAAAGAGATCTTGAAATGGTTGAATGTCGGAATCATCTACGCCATTTTCGGCAGCTCATGGGTTGCACCAATACATGTGGTACCAAAGAAAAGAGGAATGACCATTATTCAAACTGAAAATACGGAAACCTTATCCCTAAGAATATTAACTAGCTAGAGAGTTTGCATTGATTATAGAAAGTTAAATAAAGCTACAAAAAATGATCATTTCCTTTTATCATTCATTGATCAAATATTGGACAGACTAGCAGGGTATGAATACTATTATTTTTGAAATGGGTATTCAGGATACAATCAAATTGCTATTGCACTAGAAGATCAAGAGAAAACTACATTTACTTTCATGTATGGAACATTTGCATTTAGACGGATGTCATTTGGATTATGCAATGTGCCAACAGCATTTCAAAGATATATAATGGCTATTTCTCTAATATGGTTGAAGATATTATGGAGGTATTTATGGATGACTTCTCCATATTAGGGGCTTTTTTATCTATGCTTGCAAAATTTTGCTTTGGTATTGAAAAGATGTTAAGACATGAACTTGGTACTTATTTACGAAAAGTGTCATTTCATGGTTAAAGAAGGAATTATTTTGGGACATAGAGTATCTCCTCAAGGATTGGAGGTTAATAGAGCGAAAATAGTGCCAATTGAGAAACTTCCTATACCAAGAAACATTAAAGACATAAGGAGTTTTTTAGCGCATGTAGGTTTCTACATAAGGTTTATTAAGGATTTTTCAAAAATCCTTAAACCATTATGTACATTGTTGGAAAAAGATGTTCCATTTATAATGAGCCTGGCATGAATACAAGCATTTGAGACCTTACAAGTAGCTTTGATTTTGGCACAAATAGTGGTAGTTCCATATTAGGATTCTAAGTTTGAAATAATGTGTGACGCAAGTGATTACAAAATAGGAGCAGTGTTAGGCCAACGGAGATATGGAATGTTTAAAGCTAATACTATATAAGTAGAACATAGGATCAAGCACAACAAAATTATACTACCATTGAAATGAGCTATTGGCAATGGTGTTTGCGTGTGACAAGTTTAGAGCTTCCAAAGTGGGATTTAAAGTCACTGCATATACTAATCATGGAGCAATCCACTACCTTTTTGCAAAGAATGATGCTAAAGAAAGGTTGATTAGTTTGGTGTTATTATTACAAGAGTTTGACTTGGAAATCAAAGATAAGAAAGGAAGTGAAAATTTGGTTGTTGACCATCTATCTATGTTACCTAAATGTTATACATGGAAGCCGGTAACCGTAATATTCGTGGATGAGCAATTATTTCCAATCTTTGATCTGTAGATGGAGCTTCTTGATTTAGACTCGAAATAAATGAGCTAAAAAGGCATCGGGCTAATGACGTTAAACTAAACACTACTTAGAGGCAACCTAAGGTTTTTTGTGTCAAGTTAGTTAGTTATGTAGTTTAGTTAATTACAATTAAAGTGTTATAATTCTAACTTTCAAAAATTTTGTGTAAAATGTGAAGGAAAGATCATTTGTCGGGTGATAATTCATCGGAATGGATAAGCCTTATGAATTATGCCAATAAACATTGTAATGACCCAAAATCCTAAATTAGTAATTTACTTGAATTCCGAACCTTTAGTGATCCTAAATCGCAATAAGGAGTCGTGGACTTGCGGCGTGATGGAAGAGTAAATAAAATAATCTTATTTGTGTTTGGTGTGTTACTGTGTATTATATATTTTATTGAGAATAGATCAACTGAATTATATCAAGTTAGGGCGACGATGAGACCTTAAACTATTAATTTATTTGAAAATTGGCTAAATAAAGGTCTAGACAAGGTTGTGTAGACTAAATGTGTAGATTTTGGGGTCACAAAGTGACTGAGACGAAGGACCTTTAGAACTACTTCTAAGTGATTTGTAACGGCCTGAATATAATTTGTCGTTATTTATGACATGTTTGCAGACGTGGCGGGCAACTTAGATGCTCGTGGGAGTTGCAGTTAGGCTTGTGCGCGTCTGGAGCTAGGTAAATAGTAATTTTTTTGTGTTAATTTGTTTAGTTGCGATGTTTATATTGAACTAGTGTACATGGCATCGTAATGTGTGTTATTATAGTACATTTGATGTACGAGACCGAGTGATACGTATTCGCCTCGATATGTGTGTTGACGCTGGTACAGGGTAGTTGAACCGACTTAGTATTAGGCCGAGGGAAATAATACACACAAAATGAATAAAAATTGGGTAAATAATCCATATGGAATGTATATTTGGTGGTGAGGCACAAGGTAGTACGCGTATGTCGCTGTTCGGGACGAGAAATCGGACGTCAAAACACCCGAAAATAGACTTTTTGAGCTCAACACAAGAACAAGTATGCCAAAGGTGTCACAATTGGAGTCATGAGGGGTTAGAATAGGAGCACATGAGGTCTATTTAATGTCCTAGAGATGAGGTAGTGAGTGGAGATGTAAATCCAAAGATATAAGTCCTATTTTGACTTCAAACCACCACATTTTCTCTCTCCTCTCCATTTCATCCAAAATTTGTAGTGAAGAAGCAAGGGTTTGGACTCACACAACTTGGTGATTTGTGGAGTTTGGAGTGGGAAAACATCAAATCCAAGGTGAGAGACACAAACATCACACCTTCCTCTATCTTTTGATCATAAATTTGAAGATGTTGGTGATGTTTTGGTTCATGTTGAGTAGTTGTTGAGTTATGTTGCTAGTGTTTTGAAGTGTTGTTGTTGGTGTTATGGCTGTTGTTGGGCTGTTGGGGAAAAAGAAAACCCATAAAATTCAGCAGTTTTCCTATCCAGAAGGCGATTAGCGCGCTAGACCAGAAAATTAGCACGCTAATGTTCGTTTGGGCTAAGAACGTATAACTGTCTGGGCACTTAGCGAGCTAATAAACCCCTGTTTTGACATACTTTGTGTGAAATGACTTAAAACACCAACAAATGCCTAAATATCATTTATATATGGAACAAGGTCATTACGGGCTGTAATTTGGGATATCCGGGACTAGGCGGAGCCGGACCGGGGGTTAGGTGTGTAGTATCCCAACTGAAATAACTTAAGCAGTATTTCTTTTTGTTTTTGAATTCATTTCCTGTCTTTCAATACTCTATTCCTGGTATGTGTATAATGGACGGACGTTGAGGCTCTCCCTCCGTGTCATTTCTGTGTGTACCTCCACTAGGCCATTGCACGTGTGCCATCTCGGTGAATAGGGCTACCGACGGGCACGTGTGGGTTCATCGTAGTTCCACGCCGACTACCTAGCAGATCCAGATACTGGCCTTGCTTGAGTGCTACTCGCCGGCAGTAATCTATGGAAGAGTCTGAAGTATGGCACTAGTCTGACCCTAGGGGCTAGGAACACACACTTTAAGCTTCTACTATTATATTTGCATGCGATGAGCACAATTGCCTGTATTTTATTTCTGCATGTGTATTTAATAGTTTTGTTTCAATTCCAGTACTTACTTTTCGTATTGCTCACTTAATTTCCTTGGGAATACTAACTCTGGACTCGTCATCTGTATTTTTGAAATGGGTATTTAGAGTTAATTTCATGACTCCCATTGTGATTTATTTGGGTTGAAAATGATCTAAACAGATTACTTGAGTCCAGTAATAATTTAACTAGTAAATTATTGTCATTTGAGGTTAATTATGATTAAATGGTGGATAATTTGGCATGTGAGACACAGCTGGCGCTGGTAGGCCAGGTTGTGGGCCCGCATCGGCCACCGTGGCAGTCCATTTGGAAAATGGGTCGTTATATTTTGGTATCAGAGCGAGGTTAGTGAACCTCGAGGACTTGGAAGTTAACTCTGATACAATTATCTTTGTGGTCCCGCTTGAGGATAAACCTGATGAATAAATTGTAGATGTGGAAACCCAAAGGAATTGCTTAGAGTCCTAGTTGGGAAGAGATGAGAGCTGGGTAGAAATCAGGGATATACGTGTTATATTTTGAGTGTATTATATATACGATACACGTATAATGGTATTGAGGCTGATTGGGTGCACGTTCTTCGATGCAGATACCAATGGATAGACAACCATCAAATACCCAGCCTGAGGTCGGAGATACCACTGATCCGATGAGACTGACCTTGACTTTGGAGTCGTTGGCACGGATGATGGACGATAGGTTCGCGATGCTTATGGATATGTTAAGATCTCGGGAGGTTACTGTTCCTCCTACTACCGTTATGGCTGAACCGACGACTACGCAGGCAGTCGTATTGCTTACTTCAGTTGAAGTGCAGGTGCAGGCGGCGTATCAGAGACAGAGAGGGCTACACCAGCTGCAGGACTAGTGGAGGCTGCAGTGGTGCTTACACCTGCGACGACCGAGCCAGCAGTGCATCGATCTCTGGGGGTCAGATGCGAAGAAGATGAGGGACTTCCTCAAGTTCTCTCCAGGGTATTTTTATGGGGCAGGAGATCTTGAGGTAGCCAGGAGGTGGCTATTATCCCATGAGCGGCTACACGACTTGCTGCGAGTTGAGGAAAGCGATCGGCCGAGGTTGTCAAGTTTTTGTTTGAGAGCCGATGCAGCGATCCGGTGGACTACTTACACAGCTACTCATCCAGCTGTGACTACGTAGGCAGAGTTCCGGATTGTGTTCATGGATGAGTACATACATTTGGAGGTTAGGGTCCACTTGAGGGAGGAGTTTATGTCCTTAGTGCAGGGTGATATGTCGGTCACCGTTTACATGGAGAGGTTCAGATATCTATTGTCATATTCCATGGACATAGCTGGTACTGACCAACTACATATCTACTATTTTGTCCGGGGATTGGATGAGAGGATAACGAGCACAGTGGTATCCAATGGAGCTCGTACACTGACTGAGGTCTAAGACAAGTGCCTTGCACACGAGACCTACATGGTTCAGAGAGCCAGTCGATGAGCGATTCAGGCTGCGGTGCAGGGTCAGCAGAGTCAGCCAGCATCAGGATCTCGGTCTGATCAGAGGCCGAAGAGATAGAGGGATCAGGACCGGCAGAGACAAAGCTAGAGACTAGCCGAGAAGATTGACAGTCTGGTTAGGGTAGCGATAGAGAGCGACGTCATGATCGTCAGATGGCATATTATACGTCTTCTACACCCGTTGAGCAGCTTAGGCAGTAGAGGTAGGACAGAGGTCCGAGAGGCCCGAGTCGAGGCCAGAGCCAGACGTCGAGTCAGTGGAGTTCTGGCAGATCAAAGACTCGCACATGCTACCGTTGCGGTCAGGTGGGGCATATTTTGGTAGATTGTACCAAACCAGCACCAGTACCACCACAGACAGAGCAGGGCAGAGATAGGGCTCAATTAGCAGCATTTGGGGTCGCGCAGCCGAACAGGGAGGCGACCAGATAGCTAGTTGAGGGTACGTTATATGTTTGTGGTTTTCCTATGGATGTTATGATGGATTCTGGTTGTACCTTGTCTTTTATTTCTAGACGCATGGTAGGAAAGTTAGGATTACATGGATAGACGTTAGATACAGATCTTGTTCTCAGCACGACAGCTGGGGATAAGATTTACCCTAATCGAATTTGCTGGAGTTGTGTTGTGGAAATTGAAGGATATCACCTACCGGCTGATTTGAGTGTGTTGGAGTACTTGGAGTTCTACGCGATGTTTGGAATGGATTGGTTATCATCCTATCACGCAAAGATCGACTGTTTCACCAAGACTGTGATGTTTGACATCGAGGGACTTCCAAGGTTCATATTTTTCGGAGTTGTGGCTGCATTACTGATCACTCACGACAGATTAGCTACGTCACAAGAGATGGAGACGTACGCAGCTATGGTAGAGCCGGAATGTAAGACGGTGCTTAAGATAGAGGATGTCCCTATTATCTATGAATTTCGAGACGTGTTTCTGGATGATTTGACAGGTTTGCCACCATTGAGAGCTGTGGAGTTCATCATTGAGCTGATCCCGGGGACTCTACGAATTTAGGGTAGACTGTATAGGATGTCAGCGTCGGAACACAAGGAGTTGAGGACCCGGTTAGAGGACTTACTGCATAAGGGTTTCATTCACCCTAGCATGTCGCCTTGGGGAGCTCCAGTTCTATTGGTGAAGAAGAAAGACGGCTCGATGCGTATATGTGTAGACTATCGAAAGCTGAATCAGGTGACGATTCGGTATCGTTACCCACTTCCGAGGATTTAAGACCTGTTTAATCAGTTGGTTGGAGCCAAGTTCTTCTCGAAGATCGATTTACGATCGGGATATCATCAATTGAGGATTCGAGGAGAAAACTGTGTTTAGTACGCGTTACGGCCTGTTCGAGTTCACAGTCATGCCGTTTGGGCTGACTAACGCACCAGCGATCTTCATGGATTTGATGCACAAGGTGCTGAGGCCATTCCTGGATCGATTCGTCATTGTGTTTATTGATGACATCCTGATATACAGCAAGACTCGTGTGGAGCACGAGAGGCATCTCAGATATGTATTTTCAACGTTGAGAGAGCACAGACTGTATGCCAAGTTTAGCAAATGTGCATTTTTGCTGAGTGAGCTGAAGTTTTTAGGTCATGTCATCAGTGGTCAGGGCATATCTGTTGATGTTGACAAGATTCAGGCGATTATTGATTGGAAGACACCCGAGTTTGTATCTGACATCTGGAGTTTTCTGGGTTTGGCAGGATACTACAGACGTTTTGTACAAACTTCTTGATGATTGCAGCGCCGTTGACAAGGTTAACCAAGAAGGATGTGAGATTTGACTGGTCACAGGAATGTGGGGATGCTTTCTGGAAGCTGAAGAGGAAGTTGAGTTCGACGTAAATTTTGGCCTTACCTGTAGCAGGTAAAGGTTTTTTGGTTTATACTGATGCATCAGGCACTGGGTTGGGTGGCTTGTTGATGCAGGATGGACACCCAGTGGCCTATTTATCTCGACGGTTGAGATCCCATGAGGTAAACTATCAAGTGAACGACTTAGAGCTTGCAGCGGTTGTGTTTGCACTGAAGGCCTAAAGGCATTACCTGTATGGTGAGAGGTTCGTGTTGTTCACAGACCACCAGATTTTGCAATATTTGTTCACTCAGAGGGAGCTAAACATGCGACAATGGCGATGGCTCGAGTTACTGAAGGACTATGAGTTCGCTATTGAGTATCATCCGGGTAAGGTGAATGTCGTAGCGGATGTGCTAAGCAGGAGCGGCATTGAGAGCCAAACGGTACTGCGACATGTGATACATGAGCGCGGGTTGCTTGAGGCAGCGTCGGTGGTGTGTTTGATAGAGGCTATTGATGATCTATAGATTTGATGTCAGATGCGAGTTCCTACAGTGTCTATAGAGCGGGTTGCTGAGTTGCAAAGAGTTGATGACCGATATGTGTAGATCAGTGGCCTGGCTCAGGATCCGGGGTGCACAGAGTGGTTGGTGCTTGAGACACATGGGTCGATTATGGATATCAGGGGTATCGTAGCTCAGGGACAACATTCTCGAGGACGCACACCGATGGCTATATACAGTTCATCCTGGTCGGACCAAGATGTATCACGATCTGCGGAGATTGTTCTGGTGGCCAGGGATGAAGACTGACGTGGGTAGATACGTCCGGAGTTGTCATATATGCCAGTAGGTGAAAGCTGCGCACAGGAGACTGACTGGGTTACTACAGTCGCTGCCCATTCCTTAGTGGAAGTGGGAACACGTAACTATGGACTTTGTCAGTGGCTTACCTCAGACGACGAGGATACACGTAACTATGAGATATTTCGTTACACAGCTGATCACTATCTTCGAGAAAGAGATTGTTAAATTTCACGGTGTACCGGTCTCCATTATTTTTGACAGAGATCCGAGGTTTACATCGAAACTTTGGGAGAGTATGCAGGAACAGTTTGGCACTCGGTTACAACTCAGCATTGCGTACCATCCTCAGATTGACGGACAGTCAGAGCGATTGATTCAGGTTCTCGAGGATATGCTCAAGGCGTGTATACTACAGTTTGGTGGATCGTGGGAGGAATACTTACATTTGTATGAGTTTGCCTACAACAACAGCTATCAGACGAGTATCGGGATGCCACCATTTGAGGCACTTTACGGTAGGCCCTACAGATCACCAACATGTTGGGCGGTACCAGAATATACAACGGCTACAGGACCTGAGGTTGTTGTTGACCATACTGAGAAGGTAAGACAGATCAGGCAGAGACTTCAGGCAGCGTAGGATAGGCAGAAGAAATATGCAGACAAATACCTTGAGGGTCTGAGCTATGAGGTTGGGGACTTGGTGTATCTGAAATTTTAGCCCTGGAAAGGTCATCAGAGGTTTGGCATTAAGGTGAAACTAGCACCAAGTTTCATTGGGCCGTTCAGAGTTGCGGAACGCATCGCCAGAGTGGCTTACCGTCTGCAGTTACCACCATAGTTGGCGGGGGTACACCTAGTGTTTCATATTTCCATGTTAAGGCTGGCTAAGTTAGGACCAAGGCCTATGGTTGATATATGTTAGATTGAGGTGCGACCTGATGTGTCATACGAGGAGCAGCTTGTGGAAATCATAGATAGGAGGACTCAGATTTTGCGAAATAAGGAGATCCCGAAGGTTTTAGTCATATGGTAGCATCACGGGACCGAGGGACTCACCTGGGAGCTCGAGTTTACTATGCGAGGATGGTATCCCCACTTATTTACCAGCAAGAATTTTTTTCAGTTTAATTTAAATTTCGGGACGAAATTTCACCTAGTTGGGAAGAGCTATAACGGCCTGAATATATAATTTGTTGTTATTTATGACGTGTTTACAGATGTGGCGGATAGCTCAGACGCTCGTGGGACCCGTAGTTAGGCTTGTGCGCGCCTGAAGCTGGGTAAATAGTAATTTTTGTGTGCTGAATTGTTTAGTTGCGATGTTTATATTGAACTAGTGTACATGGCATCGTAATGTGGTGTTATTATAGTACATTTGATGTGCGAGACCGTGTGGTACGCATTCGCTTCGATATGCATGTGGACGCGGGTATCGGGTAGTTGAACCGACTTAATATTATGCTGGGGGAAATAGTACACACAAAATGAATAAAAATTGGGTAAATAATCCATATGAAATGTATATTTGGTGGTGAGGCACATGGTAGTATGCGTATGTCGCGTTTCGGGACGAGAAACTAGACGTCGGAACACCCGAAAATGGACTTTTTTAGCTAAACACAAGAGCGAGTGTGCCAAAGGTGTCACAATTGGAGTTATGAGGGGTTAGAATAGAAGCACATGAGATCTATTTGATGTCCTAGAGATGAGGTAATGATTGGAGATGTAAATCCCACTATATAAGTCTTATTTTGACTTCAAACCACCACCTTTTCTTTCTCCTCTCCATTTCATCCGAAATTTGTAGTGAAGAAGCAATGGTTTGGACTCACATTACTTGGTAATTTGTAGAGTTTGGAGTGGGTAAACATCAAATCCAAGGAAAGAAACACAAACATCACACCTTCCTCTATCTTTTGATCATAATTTTGAAGAATTGGTGATGTTTTGGTTCATGTTGAGTTGTTGTTGAGATGTGTTTCTAGTGTTTTGAAGCATTGTTGTTGGTGTTATGGTTGTTGTTGGGTTGTTGGCGAAAAGGAAAACCCAGAAAATTCAGCATTTTTGCTGTCTAGAACGCGATTAGCGCTAATCGCTGGATCTAGCGCGTAATGACAATTAGCGCGCTAGACCAGAAAATAAGTGTGCTAATGTTCGTCTGGGCTAAGAACGTATAACTGTCTTGGCACTTAGCGCGTTAATGCCCAGACCTAGCGCGCTAATAAACCCTTGTTTTGACATACTTTGTGTGAAATGACTTAAAACACCAACAAATGCCTAAATATCATTTATATATGGAACTAGGTCATTATAGGTTGTAATTTGGGATATCCGGGACTAGACAGAGCCGAACTGGGGGGTTAGTGACGGTACACGGAGTGCGGTGTGAGGTGTGTAGTATCCCAACTGAAATTACTTAAGTTGTATTTCTTTTTGTTTTAGAATTCATTTCCTGTCTTTCGATACTCTATTCCTGGTATATGTATAATGGACGGACGTTGAGGCTCTCCCTCCGTACGCCAACCACCTAGCGGATCTAGATACTGGTCTTGCTTTAGTGCTACTTGCCGGCAGTAGTCTGTGGAAGAGTCTAAAGTATGGCGCTAGTCTGATCCTAGGGGTTAGGAACAGACACTTTGAGCTTTTACTATTATATTTGCATGCAATGAGCACATTTACCTGTATTTTATTTTCGCATGTTTATTTAATAGTTTTGTTTTAGTTCCAGTACTTACTTTCCGTATTGCTCACTTAATTTCCTTGGGAATACTCATTCTGGACTCGTCATCTGTCTTTTTGTGATAGCTTTAGTGCAGATCCTAGTACGAGCCGGGGCAAGGGCAAGCAGCCGGAATACAGAGACGTTTATCCAGGCTTGTACGTTTGTATATACTTATTTTGTTTTATTTTGGGATTTGGGATTTTTGTGAGACCCTAAGACTCTGTAATGTTGATATTTTGATACAATAAGATACATATAATATATAAGTTTTCCACACTATGTATCATTGTTAACTTCATGACTCCCGCTGTGATTTATTTCAGTTGAAAATGATCTAAACAGATGACTTGAGTCTAGTAACAATTTAACCAGTAAATTATTGTCATTTGAGGTTAATTATGATTAAATGGTAGATGAGTTGGCATGTGGGACACAACTGGTGCTGGTAGGTCAGGTTGTAGGCCCGCATTCATTTCAAAAATAGGCCGTTACATGAGTTGTGTTTACCCTTGATCTTAAGCGTTGCTTCAATTGAGGTAGAATGGGGAGATGAGATTGTATCCCACGTAAAAAAAAAAAAAAGGGATTTAAACCCTATTTCATCTTCAACGCACACACTACGCAAGAAAGAGTGAGAGGCAGCCATGGAGGGAGCCACACGGCCAGCAGGCGCAGGCGATGGCGGTAGACGACTCCAGCAAGGCGGCTAGGGCGGATGGACCGCGAGACCCGAAGGACTCGATGCCGACGAGGTCACAGCCAGCAGGCGTGGTCGACGGCAGCGGACGACTCCGGCGAGAGTAGACACGGCGGCGCTGTGGTCGGCGCGGCTCCAGCATGCGAACGGCTCTGGCGCGAGGCTTGGAGGGATAGTGCGGATAGCAGGCTGCGCGGACAGACCAGCAGGACGGTGAGCCGGCGAGGGGCAGCGGCTCCGGTGAGACTACAAAGCAGACGGCCAGCAGCGACAGCGGCACGGAACAACAGACCACGGCAGTGGCACGGACGACCAACCGGCAGCGAGCCTTGAATAGATCATTGGCAGCGGCGGGTGAACGGCGTGGCACCACGACGAGGCGGCGGTTGCTCCCGATGAGGTGCTAGACGTTATTTCAAAGAAAAATTGGAGTTGAAGCCCTCCATTGAAGGCATGGTGAGACCCTAACTCCCTCAATTAATTCATTAAAACATGGACTTGTCGATAAGAGCTAGTCTATTCATCAAATTTGTTTGATGATCCTTAGTCTAACTTTAAAAAGTGGTTTTTATTGGTCGATTCAAATATAATGAGTTTTATGGACAAGTTGACCTAGTTGTTATGGTTTGTTGCATTCCAAGAAAATGTTTTTATATCTTATCGACGATTTGGGCTTGTATTCGAAAGCGATCATGCCTCGCAAAAGGTATTCGTGGATAATGTGCTCTTTTGTTTGATGAAATTGTAAAAAGAGACCTTAACTTGTTTTTTTAATGAAGTGCATGGAAAAGTATGATTTTAAGTCTCGTGGATTCTTTATCGAGATTTGTTTCTCTGATTTGATTTAATCGAGTAATCATTGGTATGACTTTCGAGTCTCGAAAGGATTGTACCTAGTTTGCATTGGTTTGGGTAAAATCCTTTTGAAAACGCTTCTAGGAGAGCTTGCTCACTTTTTCCTAAGTCTTGAAATATGTTTAACCCTACTTTATTAAATGTATTTGGGAATCATCATTTTGGATGAGACTTGAACCTAAGTTGGGACGTGGAAGAGACTTTGATTTATTTCTTGAAAAACAAACTTATTTTGATTAAGTTATGAATTTTTGACAAAATGCTATGATTTGGGAATTTTAAATGGAACTTGACTCTTATAAGGTGATTTGAATCTTTTTGGTTGTGATTACTTGATCGCGTTCGATTTATATTGAAAAACTAATTTTATAGGATTTTCCTTGCTTTGCTTCATGGCATACTTGTTTTACTCAAATCGTCATTTTTATTTGAAATAATGGTTTTAAAGTCAACAATGACTTAACTAACATAACTAGGAATAAGGATGAGTCCTTAAATTATCTAAGTTAGTCTAAACAATATGTGTTATGCTTATACGCTTATAGATATGCGACGAGGACTTAGCTAGGCAATTCGGCGTGTGAAACGGCTTTAGTAAACGCTGCAAGCAAGGTAAGTGGGGTTTGCTCTACTATCAATCATGTCATGCTAGTAGATATGTTAGGATTTTATTTTTGTAATTGGTTTATGAATTACTTGGAATCTGCGTGATATCTTTCATTGATATATTGCTTATCATGTCATTTTTTGTTATGATAGATGCTTGTGGAACTGATGTACGTCGAATTAATATACTTGGTACCGTGGTTGGAGGGTCGGAGGCATTCGGTCCCTCCTCCGATATGACTCTATGGAGTTTTGCTAGACTTGTGAACCCCATGATGTTTGATCCGCAGTGTTGGGGAAGGATTAGCTATGCAATGTCAATAGGTCTTTAGACTTGCGAACCTCGTGTTGTCTAAACCGCCCCATTGGGGAAAGGATAAGCTAAGACCTATTGCATGATAGGACTATTGGCATTTAGACTTGTGAACCTCTTGTTGCCTAAACCACAATATTGGGGGAAGGATAAGCTATTGCCCATTGTCCAGTTGGATATATCAGTTGCCACTTCTTCTGATTCTAAAGGCATTCGGTATCATCGTTATCCTTGTTGAAGTATCGGTTGAGCATTGTTGTTCTTTATCTCACTATATTATTATGCTTGATTATGTATGTCTTTAATGCTCGGAAAATGATAATGGATCTTATGATCTGAACAATTGAAATCTAGTTTGATTTTATTACTAGGTATTACATGGATGATTGATGGTAGAGCAGGCTTCTGCTTTATGGAGCCCGTTGATATGTTTTGCTCACCTCACTACTTTTCCCCCCTGGTACCTCAGCTGCTGCTCAGGACAAAGGAAAGGGCAAGGCCTTAGCATAGAAGCTCTTTTCTTATTTGCACGGTTTATAATAATTATCTATTTGCTTTTAGACATTTTGTAATAAACAGGGGTTTTATTCGGGTAGATGTTTGAACCCATAGTACCTGATTCAGTTTATGTTTAATTTGATATGTAAGACTTTTACATTTAGTTCTGCATTTTATTAGACAATAAAGGCTTTGTTATATTCTGCACCTATTAGCCTGGTTTAATCTATTTTGTAGAATGTCATGGTTTACTTCCGCAAGTTAAGGCTGACTAGATCGTCGCCTGACATTGCTGGATTATCTCGAGAGGTTAGGCAATGATTTAGACCGGGCGTTACAGGCCCATCGGGGTTTGGGTTGTCTCAGTCATGCAACATCAAGGAGCAACATTTGGGATATTTTGTTATATTTAGTTCGTTATTTGAATTTGCATGTTTATTTATGCTTATATATTGTTTTATTGTTATATGTTTGTGTTTTAGTGTTTTCTTGTCTTAGGCTTACTTTTAAATCTTGAGGACAAGGTTTGATTTGAGTTTGGGGGCATCAACACTACACTACACTATGGGAAGTGGTAAGATAAGCTGCGAAATAAGGATAAACAATGCAGTTATGATCGTTTGAATTTTAATTTGAAGCAGTTAAGGAGGAAAGCATGGTAGTGTATAAACTTTTTCATTTTTCTTACTATTTGAATGTCTAAGTAGTATAGATTAGGTTATCTATAGTAATATGTAATGAATAAGTAGTTCATTTCCATGTCCATGCCTTTAATTGAGGATGAGTAGATTACAAGTATTTTGTTGATATGAAACTCAAGAGAGTGTTTTAAATTTTGAAGAATAAACAATGAAATGTAGGAAACAATAGTGTGATTTCATGATTAGAAACCTAGAGTTAGGGAAGACATTGAACTTGAAACAAAAGCAAGAATTTAGAACATTTCTTGTGAAAAAAGTTGGATCTCTAAGGATTCTATGATAAGTGTGAATTTTACTTGCAAATACAAACAAAGAACGACTTAGTGCAAAGAGACGAAGAAATAGACATTGTACATTAAAAGTTGGACTTAACTAACTTAATTCAGTGAAAGTGAGAAGTGATATAAAGAATTTTAGAAATATAAAAAATGAGAGAATCCCACAAGTTCTACAGGAAATGAAACATAGTACTTGATGGATGAGAAAGTGAGAAAAATTGAGTCCACAAGAAAAGGAGCAAGGACGGTAAAATAAAAAAATAAAAGGAGAAAAAGAAATGAAATGAGAGACAAATAAAGAAAAGAAGGCGAAAGTATAATAAAACTCTTCAAATGAAAGACTTAGCTCGAGTATGAGTAACTAGTTGAGTTATGTTTTTTTTTTTTCCAACTATATGCAGTTATAGACTTTTGAAGTGCTAAATTCTACCAAAGATAAGTTTGATCTATATTTGTGAAATCTTGAGCTTAATGAGAAATTATGAGATTGCATACTTGCTACTTGAGTGTTAGATGAAACAAACTTGTGAATGGTGATCGTTTTTCTTTCGTTGTGATCTACTTTGGTGTTTCGAAAATGAAGTTATACGTGTTGTTAAAGCTATATATCTTACAAACATAAGTTTTTGCAAAGTAAAACTCTTGAGTAGATTATTAACTTGAAACTTGGTGAATTAAATGATATTATATGAACAATGTAAATTTAATAAGAACTAGTTATCATGAGACTTAGTAAAACACATTTTTGCTCGGGACGCGCAAAATCCCAATTTTGGAAGTATTTGATATGTAATTATTTACACATATATAGGTTTAATTTAATAGTATATTTAGTATAAATGAGCTCTAATTAATGGTGTTATTGCATTTTCAAGTAAATAAGGTGTAAATGAATGAAATGAGCAAAAACGAAAAGAAACGGAGCAAGAATCCACAAAAGCATAGTTGGCGCCATGGTTGCATATGGTGGCACTTGGAATAGTAAGACATAGTGATGGAAGGAAAGGCACGACGTTGGAAAGCAAAGAAAGTGGAGAAAAATGAGTCTAGAGGTTCGGTGCAGTGGCGGCGCTGTGGACATTGAAGGGACGACATCGAGACTAGAAGGACAGTGACAGGTGGAGAGAAGAGAAGAACTTCATACATAGAGGCGGTGCAGTGGCGGCGCCGTGGCTTAATACACACGGTGTCGGGCCATAATTTACAGCGTCAGACACAAGGAAAATATAAACTTGGAGTTTTATTTTGATTTAAATTGTAAAGTATGGTTTCTAATTGTTATTTGGAAGTATAAATATGTATTAGGACTTAGTAAACTAACCAGATATTAACTATTAACCACCACTAGAGTAATTTAGCATAAGTTTTACTTTGGTTTTGAATATCAAGGAGTTTTGTGTGGAGAAAACTTTAAGGACTCCATTTTTGCAATTCAAGTTTGGTTTCATTGATTTCATTGAAGGTAACATATTTATATTCATATCTGATTTGCAATGATTTCAATTATGAATTTTGATATGTGTGTTTCAATGAAGTGTGAGTAGTCTATTTATCTTAGGGATCAATGGATCATATGGTATTATTGTTATGCTATGATCATGATTAGAAAGTGATTATAAAAGAATGCGAGGGTTAGAATTTGTATTGATTATGAGCGTAATGTTTTAGACATATTGGCCACATGTTTATTGATTTTAGGTTTTAAAAGTTATCATGGCTATTGAACCTTTTAATTCGGACATGAACAGTACAACCATAAAAAACACGACATCGAGATATAGTTGTTGAATAGTAAAGGTAGTTGGTTATGAATCTAAAGATTTGAGACATTAAAGCAATGTGGAGCTTACGTTATTCACACCGATAGGTAGAGTTCTAGTTTACACATTAGAATATTTTCCATTGCTACCGTGGGTTAAAGTGGATTTGAAGGAAATATATCTATTCTAATAAGGCAAAACACACAACATAATGAGATGAAAAAGTGGTTGAAAAACATAGTTTTAAATTACCTAGGTGAAGTTTGAAGTAAGATATCCTTAATATAATGTAAAGTAAAGTTTACATTGTTTTGTTAGATAGATTAGTTTAGTGTAAAACCATTTAAAAAAAGGATTTCCTTAGCAATAATTCAAAGTTAAAAAAGGATTTTCTTAGCAATAATTCAAAGTTAAATAGGTAATTAATTAGTGTAAAAACTTTTCCCCGAGGACGATATAAGTGATCAACGTTAGTTAATTGCACTATTACTCCAAGCGATCCGTTATACTTGCGGCGCGTGTCGCCTACTCAAACTACTAATCAAGCACAAGTAAACAGTTTATTTTGCGATAATGAAAGCGAAACAGATACGTTGGAATGATACCTAAGAAGGGTAAAAAGAAAAAGAAAATATAGAACATGATAGAAGAAGAAGAATAAGAATAAGAAGAAGAAGAAAAAGAAGAAAAAAAAAAGAAGAAGAAGAAGAAGAAGAAGAAGAAGAAAGAAAAAGAAAAAAGAAAAAGAAAAAGAAGAAGAAGAGATGATGACTAATGTCATTCCCATTAGAGAATGGATGGCTGAGTAATTAAAATGTATACTTTTTCTTGAAAGACTATACTCATGGTATGTAGCAAGAGTTGAAGCTTACGAAAAATCATTAAGAATTTCTAAATAAGTTAACCAAGATAAATTAGATGATAATATTTATTAATTGAATGAAGATATGCATTCTATTTGTCTCGCTCCACGACGATTTGCAGATGCTAGGAAGGAAGAAATTAAAGAAGACATTTCTGAATCATTTAAGAAAATAGAAAGTAATAAACCTTTGATGAAATCAATTGCACAATTGTCAATTAATGATGAACTTTCTTTAGAATTCACTAAGTCTAATGACAAGTTTTTAGAAGAATCTAAAGAAAACTTATGGCCAAAGGTGTCATCCCTAATAAAAATAAAATGTATGGGAAATGTTCTGACCTAGAAATGTTTGTTATATTTATCACACTAAGAACTTCTTCTATTGAATTTTCTATGTGTAATCTCGAAGCATCAATTAATGTAATGTCACTTAAACTTTACGAATAATTGAAAATATGATAGTTGATTAATAAGCCTCTTAATTTTACTTTAGCAGACAACACAACTATTAAACCATATAAATTATTAGAATACACTTCAGTATAAGTAGACGATTTAGTATTTCCAGCTAACTTCTATGTCATGGAAATGGGAGATTCAATATCACCCAATCCTCTACCAATACTATTAGGTAGACATTTTCTTAAAACAACTAAAACTAAGTTAGATATTTCTAAAGAAATATTGTATATGGAATTTGAAGAAAAACTTATTAGGTTCAAAAATAATAACGAACACAAATATGATGAATTTACTTGATAATGAAATTAATAATAATGAATTTCTAGAGTTAAACTATTATGATAATCTAAACATTGAAATTTATGCAAATAAGTTGTAACAATGAAAACTAAAAAAGAAGTTTCGAAAAAAGAACAAGTTGAAGACACTTCAAATGAAAATAAAGTAACTTAAGAATAGACAGTTAAGCAATCAGAGAATGGGAAGAGTATTAACAAGCAGGAAGATTCTAAATCCAAGAAAAAAAAGAAAAAGAAAAAAGCGAATTTAAATCCTGTAAAGCTTAATGGTCCTAGTGGTATATATTTGCACATAAAAATCAAATGAGTTTGGTACTACAGAGCTAAATGTGATACGAGTTCTAATGCGAATCTCATGCTTTTACATTTCTTTTTGCACACTCAATTGGAGTTGGATGCATTTGCTTCTGAATGAGTTTCTCTACCATATGATGTTTCAATTCAACCAATAGGGATGATCACGAATGTGCCACTTCAAGTGGACAAATAGATTGTACCCACAGACTTTTTGTTCATTCTACACTTCATTAATGAAGATCCTCCTTTAATTTTAGGACGACCTTTCTTAGCTACTTCTCAAGATGTTATTGATATTCTAAACAAAACAATCACTTTGACGATTAATTGTCGAACAATCACTTTCTTGAATGGCATTAGAGTGGATAATCCTAAATTCAAGTTTATCCAGCTTAATTCTAGAATGGTTCAGTCTAGCCAACGACATTAAACAAAAGCGTTCTATAGGAGGCAACCCATATTATATGTTTATTTTAGTTTTGATTTTAGTAAGTGTTTAGTATTAGTATAGCATATTTTGTTCTCTCACTTTTTGACTCTTGTATTGGAAATATCTTCGAAACTTAAACTCCGAGGTCATCTCAAATAAGGGGGAGTGATCGAGTTGTTTTTTGTTTCTATGGCCTTTATTCAAGGTTTGCTTATATATTTATTTCTTTAATTAATAAAATTTTAGTTAGTTACATATCCTAATCAAACTTTTGCATTTCCAGTAAATTCTACCTTTATATTAGTTCTTAAGAATGGTATATATGTCAATTTTGAAATAAATTGGAAACACAGTAAATTAAGCCTAGCAATTTCTCAGCGATTTGGAATAACACTAGGAATCATTAGTAGAATCGATCATAGTAACCAAAAATTTAAGTGAAAACTTGTTTGGCAAATAGGTGGCGATTCCCTTAAGACATAAATCGTTCTCCAGATTGGTAAGACACCAAGCCTCATTCCTACTGATTTGAGCAGCGATTCCCCAGCGATTCCACTTAAAACCTGAATCATTGGGCACGATTTAGAGTTTTTAAAATAAAATCTATTGGCAAACATAAACCCACCTCAAACATACATACTG
The DNA here is from genome assembly GCA_039657325.1 of Stephania cephalantha. Taxonomy (NCBI): domain Eukaryota; kingdom Viridiplantae; phylum Streptophyta; class Magnoliopsida; order Ranunculales; family Menispermaceae; genus Stephania; species Stephania cephalantha. The sequence goes on along the minus strand of CM077570.1, from coordinate 33,775,994 downwards.
TTGCACCCTTTCAACCTAAATAATCGAGTTTTTGACTAGATTGAGCCTTCCTAATTAAGCTCAATCTTAGTACATTTAAGTGATTCCCACCTCATTCTAGTTTCGCTCAACCCAAAAAGGTTCGAGTTTGGGAGAGTAGAGACAAACTAGAGTTTTAGGGATTTTAAATAGGAGCTTGAAAAATCAATCTAGATGAGTTCAAGAGCTTGTATCTTGAGGGATTCACTCTCAAGATGGTAATCACGATAACTCTGCTTTTTTTTTTTTCTGATGAATCTTTGGTTTGATGGATTTTTCTAAAATTTTCAATTGATTTCGAAATTGTTTTATTGGAATTTATTCTATTACCATGAATAAATGATTTCATTGATTTTAATAGAATAAGCATTGCTATTATGATGATTGTTAGTTTATAAATCCAATATTTTAGAAATCTTGGTATTCTTATCAATTACAAAGATATGTGTTTTCAATTGGTATGAGATTTTTTTCAAGTGAGTTTGGGGTTTTTTTTTTGTTTTAGAAAAGACTAGAATTTATTACACAATTGTTTTATATGATTTGGGAAACCAATTTTAAGTTTATAATTGAGTTAAAACTTCGATGCCAAATTTATTTTAAACTTCTAATTAGTTTTCAAGCTAACTTTCCAAATTAATTTCTCCTTTTAAATATGGTTTTGAATTATACCAAATTATTTTCGACAAACGTTATTTTTTATGATCCACATGTTTAATTTGTTATTCGGACTTGTGACTTTTGATTTTTAAATGGTCGAAAGTGGAAAAGGTAGACGTTTAAGATAGGAGAAGTGAAATGGAGTATTAATAGAAAAACCCAAAATAAAAATCAAAGTTCCACCTACACCTAATAGGCCTACGGGGATTTCAATAAACAATCCTAGAGTTAGAACACCAAGAGAACCTTCTCCACCTTTAGATTTTAGTGATGAATCAGAGGGAGAAAAAGAAGTTGAGGAAACTCTGTGAATCTCTTTTTCATCAATAATTTAATAAAGCAGAATCTCTTGCAAGGATGAAGAGCAACATTACCTAGAATAGGAAAATAATTTCAGAGATGGGCTGTAATGTGAAAAATGAAATTAAGTACAAGCCTAGGTTTCTAAATATAATAAGGGAGAGGAATTGGGGATTGTTGACAAGGGATTACAATATCGATAATGACATGGAGATCTCTATAAATATGGGTTGTGAGATTTTAGTCCAAGAATTTTATGCAAACGGGTATGGGAGTGATAATAAAATGGTAGTCATGGTATGAGGAAAACTAGTGAAATATTCACCTAAAAGAATAAATTGGTACTACAGTTTACCGAAATTTCATAGGAGAGAAAATAATGAATACCTAAAACCAGAATATGGATTCAGATATTGATTTCCCCATGAAACCACAAGGGATGGATTAGAAGCAATTCCGAAAGGCGGATTCATTTTGGATAAGGATGGTTATCCAAAGCACATTCAAACTAAAATTTTTAGGAAAACCACAAAAGCATGAACTATTTCATCAATGAGAGCTTGTTGCCGAGTTTGTAGTACTATGAGGTTGTGAACTACAAGGCAACGTTGTTGTACCACATCGTTCAAGGGATAGGTTACATTGATATTGGCAAGATCATCTACGATTCAATTAGGAATTCCATGACCACAAACAAGACTGAAGGGTTACCTTTTCCCTTGATGATCACAGAATTCTTCAAACAAGATCAATCTCCTATGATATGTCTTGGGTTGATGTTCACCCCGACAAGACCATCACCGATGAATACTTAGAAGGCACCAAACAAGTGCTAAGCTGTATAGATTCAGATGAGGAGCGATAAAGAAATGAAATAGTTAGAAAAAAGACTATAGCAAGAAGAAGAATACATGTCGAAAATTGCCAAGTCTTGGAAAAGATACAATTTGCTGCATATAATAAGAGGATGAACCAAAGCTCAAAGCCACCTATTGAAGATTTCGGTGGCATGCACGCTGAAAAGACAGAGTTGACCATGATGGGATCGATCTTGCAGAAACAAATGCTAACTTTGAGAAATCAATAGTTCATGTTTCAGAACCAGCGTAAAATCACGAGGAACATGCATATGTTCGAAAAAGACGTATGGCCAGGAGAATGCAACACAAAGGAGCTGAAATTCCAATACCATTTACCCTACTCCGATTTCTGAAAGAGGGAGTTTTTCATAAAGTACTTCGGTGGCAAGAGTTAACTACAAGCACTATGACCCAACAACGAGCTACCAATCTCAACAACATGAGCAAGGGGATGGTTGTGATAATGCAACTTCTGGACGGCAGTTCTGATCTACTTTCTTCTCTATTTTGTCTATTTTGAGTGAAACTATCTGAGGTCTTCGTTTTGTAATGTGATACAATAATCAATGCGATGTGAAGTGATGATGTGCTGCTATTGTTGTGGTTTATGGTTTATACATTTTATGATGTGATTATGCTACATTATTAATGATGCTTGAGAACTTTTTAATTTATCATGTTTTCCTTGATTATGGAATTTATTCTTATGATAATTTGTTCTTTATTTATTTATTTATTATTTTATATAATTCATTTATGCTTCACGAAGTATTTTATTTTGTTTGAAGTCTGACTTAATTTTTAAACCTTGAGGACAAGGTTTGGAATGAATTTGGGGGTATTTAGGTGAAGTGAAGTATAAAGAAGCGAAATATGGAAGACTCGAGAGGTAAAATCTATTTATTCAATGTTTAAAGTTGACTCAAATTCTCCAAATTTCTGAATATAAAAGTAATATTTCTTCATTTTACTTTATTTACTTAGGAAAATATGAATTGAATATAATTTAGATTTAAATAGAAGAATACCCATGAAAATAGAAAGGTTATGATAGAAATGAGTTATCATACCCTATTTTACTTTACCTACATTGTGTATGCACTAGAGGAGTTTAGAGAGGATCGATTGCTTTGTGTTACACATTATAATGGGTAGAAGATCGAAACAAAATTGCAAGATAAACAAGACAGATTTCTAAGAATCTTGTTATATAAAGATTGTTGGTCAAGTATTTTGTATTTATATAATATATAATGAAAAGAACTTATGCCACAATTAATGGAAGAAATGAGAATTAGCTAATAATAGTTTACTTAGTTAGAAACAATGCTTCATTGACTATAGTGAAAGTGAAAAGAGTTAACAAAAATTTTTAAATGATAAAAAATATAAAGAGACCGACATATTCCAAAGAAAATGGGGCAGTGAATCTAGTGGTGGGAAAAATGTGAGGAAGAATTCTTATAAACGAATTTTAAAGGAAATGGAGCAGGGAACTGTATGATAAAAATGAAAAGGTTTATATATCTATATATATAAGAAAGAAGAAAAGAAGAGAGATATAGAAAAAATAAAAGGATGTTTATGAAAAAACTCTTCAAGTAAAAGATTTAGCTCAAGTTCTTGTAGCTAAATTCGGTAAAGCATTTTCTTTTCCCAACATTCCAACAAATGAAAATCAATATGATAATTGTTGGTGATTAAAAACTCCTATCGACTTTGATTGTGGTGGCATTTTAAATATTGTTTGAAAATGAGATTGATTTAGTGCTTTTTGTATCTTGAGATTTTGTATTAGTCATCGTAAGCTTGATGGTTGTAAGTGGAGATTGAGAAAACCTATATACTTATTTGGCTTTGGTAATTGATTTAACTTTGAATTCTGATGTTTATTGCATAACTAGAAGGTTGAGTTGTCAAATAAGGGATTGTTTTTTAAATCTTTCTATTCTATTATAATTTTTTATTTTTATGAAGGTAATATGTTTCTATTTAATGACCACTTCTATTTAAAAATAAGAGTAAGTAATTATGAAATCTGAACGAGGGATGAAAAGAGAGTATGATTAAGAGTATTCCTTTGCTCGGGACAACGAACTGCTGAGTTTGGGGGTATTTAATAAGTTAATAATTAGACACTGTTTTATAGTATATTTTAAGGTAATTTTAGATGTAAAAGGCTATATTACACTGAGTTTTCTCTTGTTTTTGTGATTTCATGTTATAATCAAAATATGTGAAGAAATGGATGAAAAAAGGAAGAAAATGAAAGATTTAACTAAGTGGAAGAAATGCATAATGAATCACCAACAAATCAAGAAAGAACCTAAAATCACTGCTGGCAATTGACATTGATTCACAGTTTACACATAAATCGCCAAACAAATCGGTGTAGTCAGGAGACACAGTTCCACCGATTTGGCCAACGATTTACATTTTAAGTGGAATCGATCAGGAATCGCTATAGTTGATTTCAAGAATATTAAATAAGTACAGGAGTTCGTGTTATTTTTGGATATGTATTACCTAGAATACTATATATATATGAACAAAGGCCTTCAAAATCAATTGTCCATGAGTACCTTAGATCAATATTTCATTGCTTTTGGAGCCATATTTACTAATTTTTATTTAGTTTATATTTATTATTCATTGCTTTTGAAGACGATTTAAAGATACAAAGTATTTAATTAGAGGTATATTATTACGTCTTTTATTTACTTTATTGTGATGGTTATTATGAATATGAGTGAGTACTTTATTAATCTAAGCAAAGTCCAAATATGAACTTGATTCGTTTAATGATGTAGTCATAATAATAAGATTTTGTACTTAATGCTTTAAATCAATCGTATTCTTTGATTTACTGATTTAATAAATTATTATTTGTGGATTATAATCATGAAGCTTATATCGCATTCGTAGTCTAGAATGCGTATTATGATATTTGAATTTTACATCTAGTTTAAGTAGTAACTATGATTGTTTAAAGATGTCTTTTACCATTTAGATTTCCTAGTTGGATTGAGATCTAAGTTTAATATTGAAGTGGTTTTCTGAGGGTATTAGGCTCAGTAGTTCGAAGTGTTTGAACGTAACGGAGTTTTATTGCCTAAAATTAATTTCTTTGAGCTTTCGAAGGATTAATTCAATAAAATTAGAATGTGGCTTTTCCATTGATATAAGGAGAACTGATGGTTCCTAAGGACTATCTACTTACTTATAATTTGAGTTTAATGATCTGGAATACTTTATAAAAAAATTAGAGTATGTTTATGACTATGATTTATGTAATATGTTTGGATACAAAATCGATTAATGTTTCATTATTCTGGATGTTTGTTTAGATGTTTATTTTATATAATTTTTTATTGAATTGAATTGCTTTGGTTTAGTGAATCTTAATTTCGTTAATTAAGTTAGTTTAATTAGTTTAATTATTTAGTATAGTTTTATTAAGTGATTTTTAATTCCCATTTTAGTTTAGTTAAATAAATTAAGGGAAAAAATAATAAAAATTTTTGTAAACCTTTTTCATAAAGAAGTTTGCTAAATCCCCGTAGAGATGATCTCGGCTATCACTACTACAGATAATTAGGATATACAAAAAATTTATTGTACACACTTGACACGTGTCATTAATATAGCCTTTTACATTTTAAATCACCTTGAAATATTATATAAAACATAGTCTAATTATTGACTTATCATGAACCCTGTTGGTAGAGCACGCCCTACCAAAGTAGGGAGTGTGCTCCCACCTAAGAAAACAACAATACTACTAAATTTTTCATAGTAAATTTTAAGGGTTTAGGGACTGGTTTAGGGGTTCTGAATATGGGGTATTAGGCATATAATGACCTCAATTGGTTTCTGATAGGTTCTCAAACACTAGGAAAGGTCAAGTAACCCGAAAGTTAGAAATTTGGAAATAAAACCTAATCGAGATAAGTGGGACTCGTATTCTTATCAATTATGCTTCGTGATTTAGTATATTTAGTTCATATAGTATTATAAACTACGAATAGAGCAATATACTTTGATTTTTTCTATTTTATATGTGAAAAATCTCGAAAATGGTCTATAAGGCGGATTGAGACTAAGGATTGAAATTGTTAGCTCAGAAATGGATTCTGCCCTTTTATCCTTAGTTAGTTGGAGTCTTACATTTGTCATCATTATCCAGTTAGAGTTCGTAGCTCAATCAAGCTTGAATAAACTAGCATAATCCCTCGTCGACCAACATGTGGATTCTATGGTCGTATTCTCGAATGACGTGAGAGTACAACTCTTAATTAAACTCAAAATTCAAATCACGAGTACGCTTGCATGATACCTATTTGACTTGTATTCAATTATTTATTGTATATCAATTTCTATGCCTGAATAGATATGTTTTGGATTCATATTGCTATTTATTGATTCGTTATTATTAGTTGGAAATCGATATGTTTACAAGCATCACTTACTGAGCAAGTTCAAGTGCTCATACCCCTTAATATTTCAGGTCTGTAAGTCGTCGTTTCGGCGAAAGGGAAAGAGAAGGCTTAGGAGTTTTATTGTCTTTTCTAGGATGTAATGAACCTTCCTTTTATATTTATTTATATATAAATATATATTGTTTGAAAAACATTGTTGCAATATAACAGGGTTGCGAGATTTTAAAATCTTGTTTTGGTTTTGATAAACTCTTAATTTATGTAAATCATTTATATTATCGAAAAAGTTTATAATTTTCTATCGCATATATTTTGATTTATATTTTGATATCTATATTCAGGTTATGTTTATCAGGTATAAAGGATATGTTGCTGTCTCTAGTTAAGTTTGGTTGGTGTACCGGGGCTTAATTAAGGTTTGAAGCCGGATATTGCCCTAATCGAGATAGGAGATGCTACAACTAAGTATGATATAAGAGTTAACAAATTTATTAGGTCAAATGGGTTGAAATATTTTACAAAAGACTATAGGGCTAGGAAAATAAAAGGATGAGGTGAGGTTGCGAGAGAATTATATTCCAACGAGAGATTCACCGAGGAAGGGAAATCAATTTAGGTTCGAGGAATGCTAGTGTCGATCGACTAGAAGACTCTAAATGATTTTTTACAACTTGTCATACTTAAATGTGAATTATGAAGAAAAACAATCATATCCTAGGACTAGATATGATCACCCTTACCTAGCCTACCCAACAAAAGAGATAGAAAGATCCTTAGTGTTGGATGGATGTCGAGGATGGAAATTAGGAGCATGAAATATACATTTGCATATTCTTAAGGATGGTGTTAGAAAATTATACAGAATATGGCAATTCTTTATGACTGCGTCCTTTTACCTGACCACGTAGTAAGGAGAGATAAACAAGCTGAAAGTAGCTTGATTATATGAAATTACAACGGGAGGTAAAAACAATATGGGGGAGATAATACATGAGGAGTTGAGAGACGCTATTATGATAGGTAGAGGTAATTTTTTGATATTCCCTCTATTGATTATGAGACTATGCATTAGAATAGGACTTCGGGTTATTGATAATGATATTGATCAAATTGCCTAAGATACACTGGATATGGAGTTTACGAAAACCCTAAGGACATCAAAATGGCATATTGACTCGAAAAATTGGCAAGAAAGAAAGGAATAAGAAGTTGAGGCAGAGAGAGAGAGACTGGAAAAGGAAGCCGAAAATATCTAGAGAGCAGCAAAAAAATTAGTAGTAGAGCTGACAGTTAAAGGCCTTGTTGATGAAGGAGATGATCAGGAGGAGGAAGCTCGAGAGCTAATCAACAAGGATTTTTCGAGGGCTACGAGTTTGGAGGGCATGATTTAACCAACCCTGAAATTTTCCTACCACACAACACCACCATAGCCACCAGTTCTACCATTAGAGGACCTAAACCCGAGACAATAGAGAGTATGGACAGCTGAGATGGGGATGCAGTATATAGAGGATAGAGCATAATACAAGGCAACAATGGAAAGATATAAGCAAGATAAAAAGAGAATGATCCAATACCGATGGAATGGACAAAGGAGTTTTATGCTAGTGGCAGCCCATCAAATGGATATGGATGATATCAGTGTAGCGTAAACCTAAGACCTACTGAAAGGTTTATCAAGTTTTAAGAGGCACCGTCCTACTACTTTAATCCAGATGTAGTACAACAAAGGAATATGGAACATCCTTTGACGCCATCATTTACTGGAGCTTGATATGATGATGTTGATGCTCAGTCCCGAAGTCGAGTCTTAGGATTTTTTTTTACCCTCGAAAGATGTGAGAAAACAAATTTTACATTGTGGGATATATTTTCATACATTAGTGTTTTAGACCAATTTTATGGTATTTTTTATTATTATTTCAGTTATTATGATATTATTCTCAAGGATTTACATATATCATTGTTTTATCACTATTTGTTTGTTTTTTAGTATTTTTGAAATTTCAATCTTATTTTTAAACATTGAGGACAAGGTTTGGTTTATGTTTGGGGGCATCATGGCTTATGGGATTGCAGTACGTATAGAGGTACAATGAAGGTATGATTGTTAAAAATTTTGTTTTGAAGCATTAAAGAGGATAGCATGGTAGTGTATTTCAAATCATTTATCATTTTCTTTCAATTTCTTATCTTTTCATTCATATTTCACTTTGATGCGATGATAAATTTGCTTGCATATATATTGGATATAAAAGTAGTCTATATAGTAGTAGTAGAATTAAGAGAAAATTTATATATATGGGTATATATAGTACCAAATTACAAAGTGATGCCTTTAATTGTAGATGAAAAAAATGGTTGTCTTGTTAACTTGAAACTTAAGGAATATTGGAAGAAAAATTAAAAGAAGACTTGTAGTTTTATACTTTTATAATTTCATGATTAGAAACTTAAAGTTACAAAAGTAAGAAGAAAACTGAAACACTACTTTTGGAAAAAGTTAAATCTTTAGAACTTTATGACAAGTGTGTATCTTACCTAAGTATCATTTGGCAAGACTCAATATTGAAAAGGGGAATATATATAGATAAGACATAAGCCTTATATCCTACATTTAGGGCTTAGAGAGATGTCCAATTAAGTTTGTGAAATTCTCGAATTTTACAATTACCTAAAGTTATTCCCTAGTTAGACAATTTGAAGCTAATAAGCATGGAATTTCTTTGATACCTATAATTAAACCTAAAACCAATAAGCTAAGCTTAACCTAGTTGGAAAAAGGCTTAACTATAGTGAAAGTGATGAGTGCTAAAATGAGTTAAAAATATCAAAATAAAAGGAAAGAAGAGAAAAAAGAATCCCATATAAAGCGGTATCCAGGAACTAGAGAAGGGAACCGTGTGGTTAAAAAAGAAGTTAATAAAACTCCTCAAACGAAAGATTCAGCTCGAGTGCTTGTAGCTAAGTCAAGTGGATTTTCTTTTCCTACATTTGAATCCTTTGAACATATCTTGTTTATTGGTACTATACATAGACCCAAAAGAACCTCACAAACAAATTTATATGGGCTTTTGAAATAGTAAGTCTACGATAATGAAAAGTATGGTGTATACTTGTTTATGAATTCTTTAGCTTAATGATAAATCATGAGATTTTAAACTTGTTGCTTGAGTGTCGAGGTTAAGTAAACTTGTGAGTAGTTGAAGGTCTTAGTAATGAACTACCTTGAGTTTGTAATTGAGTTATAATTTTTGATTGGGCTACTTGTCTATAAATATCATAATTTTTGAAATTTCTTTCATGGATTGATGACTTTATAACCAACGAAATTGAAAGGTATTCCATGAAATTTGTAAATTGTGGGTATATGTATTTAGGCATAATAGTATAAAGAAATTAGTATGGTAGTTAGTTTATAACTTATTAATTGCGATTTTGCTTAGGAAATGCAAAGTCTAATGTTTGAGGGTATTTGATAAGTCATTAGTTTGAATTAAATTTAGGCGGTATTTTAGTAGGATAAATAGTCTAATTATACCAAAAAGAGTAATAAATTGTGGTATTTGTTCTTTCTTAGGTCTAAAGTGACAAAAAGAGATAAAGGAAGAAATCTAAAAAAAAAAGTAAAGAAAAAGATCAAAAGAGCATTTGACGTTGTGGACAGAACGTGTGGCGTCGTGTGAAGAAACTGCACTGCATGGAGAGAATGTAGACAATGTGGGGGAACAACAGGTGATGATATGATGGCATTGTGAGAATCAACGTACGTCGTCAAACATGATGAACATACGACATCAAGTCTGAACAAATGAAAGAAATAGAAAGTATGAAGTTTTCTGGCCCGATGACTTGTAATGTACAATGTGGAACAGTGTGAGATTCGGGGACATAATAAAAATTAGGAAGTTTTGGACTTCTAATTCGATTAAGGTAGTATTTAGGGTTGCAATAAGTTCTTACGATGTTTTTAGGTTAAAAATAGGGAGAAAACGTGCAATAGTGTAATTATTATGTTTTTGAGTAATCAGGAAAGTTTTAAGAGATAAGAATACGTTGAAAATTTCAAGTTTACAATTCATAGTTGTTTTTTGATTCAATAGAAGGTAATCTTTTATTTTCTTACTGAATATAATAAATTCAATGAATTGTATGTTTTTAATGTCTTACATGGAGTAGTTTACTTTACCTTAGGGATCAATGGGTCCTATTGTATGATAACTATGCAAGTTTGGTAGAATTGTATGTTGGATTTTGGGGTTCATACACAGCGAAAAATTCAAAACAATTTTTGAATACCCCAATAGGATCGATAATAAGTTCCATGAAACTAGATCTACAAAAGTAAATCATATCTTAATATGTGATTTCCTTCTCTGATTGTTCGATTTCCAAGACGTTCAAACACGCGTCCTCTATCACAAATTCACACACGAACAGTTACCACAATTTGGAGTGCTATCCCCAAGAGAGATTGAAAACATTTTCTTTCTTTCCTAAAATCTAAAGAACTCGAAAATAGCAAAATGAAGTCTTGTTTCGTTTTAGGGTTTCAACCTTCTAAAATCTAAGTGTAGATAAGCTCACTTAAAAACCTATTCATAATACAACTATTGTATTTAGGTAGTTTTAATCAAATTACATATACGTCCCTATTAATAAGTTATCATATAACGAATCTTAAAGGCTTTCATGCCATGACTTTTATCATATACAATTCATTACTCTAGACCAATTGAAATTGTGTAAAGCCATTCTTTGTGTGCGACCCAATAGGTTCATGCAACATTAACCAAAATCATTTTGGTACGTAAGTCATAAGCGGACTCTAAAAAGGCATTATGACTACCCAAGTAACATGAATATCAAAATCAATACAACCTAATGAATAACATATATCATATCCTTTTATCTGCGATATCCTTTGATTAAACATAAGGCATGGAAAGTCACCCTTAATGTTCAATTGTACTAGTCTCGATCTTTAGGTTGATTGAAAACATCTAATTGCCATTGATCATATCAATTCACATGTACTTGTCTATTATCAGTCTATCATATCGAGGGATCCACTGATATCTCTCTCTATACAAGAGTGACAAGTTCTATCTTGATTACACACCTTCACATATTATTCACATGGCAATCACAATCTTTATAATCGTCCGATTAAAGAAAACGTTTGATTGTGTCAAATTACCATGCTCATAATATTGAAGTTTATGGTAATCTCAAGTCGAAGGACTAAATGATATACCTATCATGAGTAACACCTATGACTTAATCAATGTGGTGTTCTCATAGCCGGTCGATCAAGTACCTTGTTCCCTAACAAATACTCATGATCTCGCATTCGTATCCTTATATGCATGTTCATCACATGACCATCAATCAAGATTCACACTAGTCTTAATTCATTATAGTTTCCAATATAATGACTGATTGTGATATTTAGGATATTTCAATAAATACTCATGGATCTTATTATAAGGTAAACATACAATCACTTATAATAAAATTGTAAACGAAAATATCTACTTTATTAACTAAAATTATAAGATAAATAATGTTTGTAGATTTACCTAGGGCACATGCCCAAACATTGTAATGGTGAAGTTGTGCATGTTTTAGAATTTGTGTTTGATTCTGACCTTAATGCTACAAACATCTTGATTACATGTTTATTGATAAGGGGAGTACAAGTAACATGACCGTAGATCTTTTAATCCGGATGAGACGTAACACGTCGATATATGGTTATTAATAAGGGAGGCACGCGTTCTAAACTTTATTGTTTATGAATATAAGGATTAAGAGTTTAATGCTTTGTGAAACTTACGCTATTCACACTAATAGGTGGAATTCTAGTAGATCATTAAGATATTTATCACCATGATAATGGAATAAAGTGAATTGAAAGGAAATTCGTCTATTTTAAACAAGTACAGTTATATGATATAATGAAGTTGGTTTTATGAAAGCATAGTTTACCATTGCCTAAATGAAGTTGTGAACTAAGCGTTTCTCTCAAATAAAAGTTCAACCTAATTTACATTGCTTTGATAGATAGATTTTAATTTAGTTTAGACAATCATAAAAAAGGTTTTCTTAACACCTTAGTAAAAGATAAGAAATAGTGTCACATATACCTTTCCCTGAGGACAATATTCATAATCAACATTTATTGATCACACTATTACTACAATCGAGCCGTTATACTTGCGGCCAAATCCCAGAGATACAAGTCCTTGAACACTCGACAAAATATCGATGGATAGCATATATATATACATGTTTTAGTGTTCTACAAGTCACTAAACCCGACAAAAGCATACAATATATATAAAGCAATTTAACAAGTATGTAGAGCAACTTTCCAGGCTTAGAGGTAGTCACCATGAATATTTTTCCTTACTCGTAGCAAGATCTACAACTTTCCCCAAAAAGACAAGTTCAAGTGAGTGAATTCAAATAAATCCACATAGTATCCAAGGAAATTCGCTAAAAGTAAATAGTTTCTACATGTGTTGCAATTTAAAGAAAACAAAATAGCATTTAAGTAAAGCATGATAATAAGTAGGGGTGGGCAAACCGCGGTTTGGTGGTTAAAATCGGTGGTGAAAACCCTCAAACCGCCACTAAATCAGGGTTTACGGTTTGATAGTTTTGCAAACCATGACCATACCGCGAACCATTAAAACCGTGACCAGACCAATGACACTTTGCACAGTTTGGTTGGTCTGGTTTTGTGATTTTTCTGCAACACATTTTCAACAAAAAGATTCTCATACATTACATAAAAGTCCATACATGTCCATCTAGAAAAAACGCAACAAAACACATGTTCGTACATAACCATCTATCAAAATGCCATTCAGTTTGCACGGTTTAGCGGAACGAATTGACAAATTTGTTTGGGTAAGGGTTAAGATGTTGAGGGGTGTAAAATTATGAAAATTTCTAAAATGCCCTTCAATTTAGTGATACACGGTTTTCTTGAAATGAAAACCACCATTATATCTCGGAATTGGAATTTTCAAGTTTTTTAAACCACCCCCATACCGGGAGTTTAAGAAACCATACCAGACTTAGAGGTTTGGACTATTTGGGAAATTTTCCAGAAACCCATACCCACCCCTAATAATAAGACACATCGATAGAGATAAAGTAAGGTACTAAAAATAAACCACGGTTACCGAGATTCCATTAACGCATGTCCACGTTGACCCATCACCAGCTGCAATTATTGGGATCCATCAACGCAGGCCCGCGTTTAGCCATCACCTTAAATCCCTCCTGATGTTCGGGTTATGCGCCACAGGCCACAAACACGTCCGACCCAATCGAACAGCTCGATTTTTCAATTGTTGAGTGTGCGCTATGCACATGCTTGAGTCTAAGTCGACCATACACAATACTCACCTGAATATTAAGTAAAACATAACGAGAAATCAACACAAAGAAATTTTTAATTTAAAACAAACATGAATTTCATGTAACGTTCTCGTGGGTTTACTTGCCTAACTACGCACAAAAAACACGGGTCCAAATCGTCCTTACACTCCTCAATTATGTATTCATAAGTCCCTAGTGTCAATTAGATAAGTTCTTGGTGTGTTAGATACCCCTTCCATTGCTTAGATGCCCTTTATGGGCACATACACAGTTCATCTTCTTTTCTAATAGCCCAACATGAACGAAAATGACCACAACTTCAACACCCAATCAAGTGATATTTCAATAATTAAGCATTGTTTTATGGTATATTTTAATGTTATTTTGAGTGAAAAAGTCTATATTAAATTGGGTTTTATCTTGTTTTGTGATTTCAGGTTTAAATAAAGAATAATAAATAAATGAAGGAAAATGGAGAAGAAAAGAGAAGAATTTTATTAATAACAGAAAAGTACTAGCGATGTATAAGTGTGGTAGATTTACACACAAATCGGTAGTTAAATCAATAGCTTAAAGAGTAAGCGATGTGTCAATGAAGTACAAAATGCAAATAAATCGTCACCAGAATCGATGAACAATTCATTATATTGGTTTAGTAGGGGTTTGAATTGGACTAAATTCAAGAAGTGTAGTAATTATTGTATAATTGATGGAAATCAATTAAAAATAGAAGTAAAGACCTAAAATAAGGTGGAATTGGATTTATATGTAGCATGGAAATGCGGGAAACTCGGGGAATACACGAGTGATGACTCATTTAACCAACATTGAGTTTGTTTATTTGTAACTAAACCCTATAGTGTCCTCTACTTTTTATAGAATTTATCTTTGTACTTGCTTTTGTATTCAGTTTGCATTGCATTTCACATTATTCTTGGTCGTGCATACATGGCATACGGGTCTCATTGTCATTTGAGGTATCTCGCATAGGTGAAATATACTAGGTGCGATTAAATCTAGTTGTGGCAAGGTATCTTGTCAAGGTGAAATAGACTAGATGCGAGTTAATATGTAAGCAAGCAATGTTGATTTTAGGTAGCGTGTATTAGACTTTTATTGTTGTTTTAGGTTCATATTTAGGTCGGCCAACTTGTTTGTGAAAATTCAACAACAATAAAAGGGTTTCACATTGTTATGTAAATTTATTATTTATTTGGAAATGCAATTACATGTCTCCATGCATCAGACTAACATTTGCAGGAGTAAATGTCAATGTAGGATTTTACTTACCTGACATCTTCAAGTTGTTTTTGATGATGTCAGGTTCTCCATGAAGACATGAAAGAACAAACAAGACTCAAAGAACTTTGGTGAATGTTTTCTTGTTTTATTATTTGGTTGTAAATAATTTTATATATGTTTCGGGGTTCTTGGAGTGAGTGTAGAGCGTGAAACACTCTTTGATAGGTTATGAGAGCTTCATGAACTAGATTACATAAATTGCAGTTGCTTATGGTTTAAATGGGATGTAATTTGGTTTATGGGATAGTTTTAATTCAGTAATGTAAAGTGTAATTAAGGTTTTGAAGACTCTAAGTTAGTTTATGAATTCAATTTTATATGTATTGTGAACCACGGGGAGTTGCGAGTCCTTCTAGGCCTTTCCCCAATTCTGATGTCTATTAGGTGAGTTTTTCAGTAATCCACTTTTAGGGGAAGTGTTGCTAAATGTTTTATAAAATATGAAAGATATTTCGTATGATTTCCTAATTTGCCCCAATTATGTAATTCAAGAACTAAGGTTTCTTGAGAATTTAAATTTAGTTTTGGAGCACTATAACAATGAAATCAAAAGTATTTCAAGGTCAAAATTAATTGTATGGTTTAGGTGCCTAATTAGGGGAATTAGACTAAGTTAGGACATAGTGAGACGAGTCTAGACAGAAAAGTAAGTAAGAAACCAACAACTGGGCCGCGGGAATAACCAACGCGCAGGTGATTTGGCAGTGCATGATAGAGCTCGAGGACAGAGATGCCTTTATGACTACTTGAAGCCAGAAGTTCAAGAGATTTACAACAGAATGATGAGGCTTCTAGCCAACACCACCGAGTTAGAACTAAGACAGTCTCTGATAAACATGGTGCAAAATAGCTTGTTCAATGGGTTATCTAATGAAAATCTAGTTGCACATGTAGAGAAGTTCTTGGAGAAGTGTGACACTGTGCAAATCACCAGAGTTACAAAGGAGGTGATCAGGATGAGACTTTTTTCGTTCTCATTGGGGTGAAAAGCCAAATCCTAGTTCCAATGGCTGAATGCAGGGAGTATGACCTCATGAGCGGAAATCAATGAAAGGTTTCTAGATAAGTTCTTTCCCCCATTGAAGGTAAGGGAAAAGAAACTTGAGATCAATTAGTTAAAGTATGAAGAAATCGAGTCTTTTGGCAAGGTTTGGGAAAGATTCAAAGAGATGCCTAGGAGATGTCCAGGGAACGGATATGTGAAATGGGCACAACTCTAAGTTTTCTACTATGGGAAGAACTACAGTACGAGAACACTAGTACATGCCGCAGCAGGTGGCTCTCTACTATCCAAGGATGAGGATGGAGCATTGGATCTCCTTGGTCTTATGTCTCAAAATTCTACAGACGGTACTCGTTCCACAGTAACGAAACCAGCAGTGGTATATGAGATAAAACTCGCAAGCTGCACTTTTGGCACAATTATCAAGTCTGAGCAGTCAAATGGTGAAACTTCATATGGAACACCAAGGTCCATAACGTAACCAATATTTATTGATGTTGTTATTTCGTTTAATCTCAGACTCGGGTGCCAACTCAGGCCCATGTGGACGCCTCAGATAGGCTAGGACACGCGTGACTGCGTATAAGTCGTTATTTTGTTTATTGGTTGCATAATTATGATGTTAATTATTATGTATTTCTTAACTCATCGCATGTGTGCATTTATATTGTCATACAATATGAGATTGAGTGACGGGTAAATGCCTCGTAAAGTGTGTTGATGCGGGTACTGGGTAGGTGCAGTAGGGCTACACTAAGTCTTATAATGCTACCTTAAATAAAATGACTAGAACAAAGGTGGATATGGCATAAAATGGATAATCAAACTTTAGGTTAAGTCATAATAATCAGGTACATCAATGATTGATGCATATCGGGATGCGTGCCAAGACGCGGGGCACTAAGTGGAGAGTAATTTGTTACTAAGGGAAGTGATATTACACCAATTTAAGACCCTAAATAGCCTACATATGTATAAAAGTGCGTATGTTAATTTAATTGAATCAATTGATTACAAATGTCTATAGTTGGATGAAAAAAATTGATGTCATAGATTTACCTTAAGATTCGCACTAAAATGGATTCGTAGGAGGCTTGAGTTGGACATTGGCAATAAGATAGAAGTTAGTGGAGTAGGAGTTAACAAGGACCAGTAGATTGACCTCGAGATACGTGAACACGATTGATTCTAAATTAACCTATATGTAGCTAAGTTAGTGGGAAATCTCTTCATGGAACAATAACAAAGTTTTTTTTTTAGCTGGAGTGTTGATAAATTTAGCAAAAACTAGGAGGAATGGAGGCCATCTACTAAAGGAATCAAGCTAAGATGATCAAATCCAAGAGTTCATCTAGGTAAAAAAACCTATTCTTTACTTGCATAAATTTATAAAAAATGTGTACATGAAAGCTCAAGTTTTGGGGGTTTTGTGCAAAAATAAATTTGAAAGATTAAGCTACTATTTTTCTTGTTTAAATTAGTGTTTTAAACTGATTTTGATGATCAATAATTGTTTCAAACTAGTTTTGGCAAGAAACTAGGGTTTCTTGAGTTCTTAATGCACACACGTTAGTTCTTAGCAAATTTATTAACATAACCTCAGTAAATTGACCATAAATCTCTCATATGAACTCCAAATTGGGCAAATCATATGCCGTTGAAAAGCTTATTCAGAGACGAATGAATTTAATCTCTATGATATTTTTTAAATTCAAACTCTTTCTAGCTCAAAAATATTCTGGAATCAGGTAGTTGAAATGCTATTATAGGATTTTTATAAATTTTTGAGAAGGCATTACTCTCTCAATTCTTATCGGATTGAGCTCATCATTTAGCTGCCTTGTGACCAAAGATTAAAATTATTGGAGATATTAATTGGGATAAATGATTTTTACAAGATTGAGCTGATTTAGTAGAAGTTTGATATCTCTTTCGTTTTAAATTGTAATTTTGCAAACCAGACCTTTTTGGAAAGCTTAGACATAGAGCAAAAACTTTCTATTAAGTGTCTTCAATGATCTGAAATTTATAATGGTCTAATTTGTGCTGAAACATGTGATCCCAAATTTAAAGTTATAACTTATATTGTCTTTAAGGGCATGTTTTGGAAAATAAGACTTTAAACTCAATTTAAACACCTTAATTCACTTTAAAACACAGGAAATAGATCCCAGGGGACTCGGGGGCTATGATACTATAGTCAAGAGCGTAGCGGAGTTAGATCGGGGTTTTCGAGTGCAATTTGAGGTGCATAAATCCCTTAAGAAACACATCTTGAGTTTTTATTTGTTTCAATTGTGCTATCTTGTATTCTTTGTTGTTCATTATCCATGTTCTATCATTACTTTGATTTGGTATAACGATCGGTAGTTTTGTTTGTTGTTGGAGTTTATTCGAATATTGTATAGTACGGGCTTTAGTATGCTAGACCATAGCACATGTCACTTGGGCCCTCGGTGAATGGCAACCCAAACTACTGACCTCGTCAATGCATGTGTTCGGTGGGTTGTGATACAGACTAATCCTCCTCTAGTAGTCCGGGTGTAAGCTAGTGTGGTATGAGCCGTTGATATAATCTGGATTGACGAAGTATGGTTTAGTTTGCTACGCGTGACACAATTATTTAGTTTATATTGGTATTAGTTATGCATGCAATTATCTTACAGTTGTCTGTTTATTTTTGCATGTTTATTTAACATTATTCTTGGATTCTCTATTATTAAATGCTTGGTGGTTTTTGTTTGGGATCTTACTCGTTGTACTCATCATCTATTTTGTTGTGATGACTAAGTGCAGATCCTAGTACTAGTAAGGGCAAATAGATCCTAGGCTATTATCTCTGATTGCCTATAGTCCAAGACTTACTAATAGTGTTCATTTTGATATTTTGTTTTACTTTTGGGGTTATAAGAGACTTGATAGACACTGCACATGTATATATTTTCTTTTCACAGTATGTTGTCACCTGATATGCAGTGTACTATATTCTGGGTTTTCCATAGTACGACTGATGCTCTATATGAATTGAAAGTTATTAATAGTTACGGTTATGTTATGTAAAGACTTTCGCTGTAAAAAACTGATTACTACTGGCAGTACTTTAAATGACAAATGAAAGGCTAACGAAATAATGGAAAAATTGATTGATATAATTAGTGATTAACAAATTAGCACAGCTATCGAGAAGTGTTGACGTTGAGATGACGTCGGCAGGGCTGTAGGACCTATGTGGCAGCTAATCCGACAACCTCGGGGTGCAGGGCTGCCACACATAAGTAGCACAACAACCAAATAATCACCACGATATGGTGGTTAACCAAATGGACATATAGCAGGGAATGAAGTATAAGGTCATCAACTTCATGAACAACCAATGCTACAGGAACAACTTCAAACCGAAAGGAATGGCTCATTAACGGTTTTATCAAGCATACAACAACAACAACCTAAACTTGCTCTTACGGAAATCCTTATAATTCACTGAAGTTACCTCAAGGCTTCGATCAATAAGTCTAACGGGGGAATTTGGGGCAGATCGGAGAGATGACTTCATTGAAGTCGATTTAGAAGTACTAGCAAGCCATGGACATGAGCAATAAGGAGCGACATGAGAAGCATGAGAAAGAGATGTAAGGAGTGAAACAAGCCATGAAGAAGATGGATGATGAGCGATCACAATCCATCAAGAAATTAGAAATACATATTGGTTAGCTTGTTATAGCCTTGAACTCGAGGAAAGAAAGACAGTTTCCTTGCAACACCATCACCAATCCTAAGGAGAACGTGAGTGCTATTCACATGATGAGCATTACGGCAACAAAGGAGCCAAGACAAAAGCAAGTGTTGTACAAGCTAGACAAATTTAAAACTTTGGCTATGAGGAAGCATGAAGAGATGCATGAGCACAACACGGAACTGAGGCAAGATGAACTTGATGGTTTCAAGCAATAACGAATCAATGCCTTGAAGCAAAAAGAAGTGGAAGCAACAATGGAAGGCTAAGAAAAAAATAAAGACTTTTTGAAGAAGCCCCACAAGGCAATGTCATTAAGGAGGTTCCGAAGAAGCCGGAACAAAAGTTTAAGTTCATCGCGAAACCTCAACCTATCAAAAGGAGAGATCCTAAATAAATATGCATACCGATAAATATCGACGGGCACTGGTTTAGAAATGTCTTATATGATACTGGAGCCTTAGTAAATATCCTACTGTTAATGGACATGTTGCAAGTCATACTGGAGCCTTAGTAAATATCCTACCGTTAATGGACATGTTGCACGTCGATTTGAAGATCAATTGTCTCAATACCACTAATTTGCAAGTAGTAAATGGAAACTTGACACCAACTATAGGGAGAGTCTTTAATGTGTATGTGAAAGTGGGTAGATTCACATTCATCGCGGATTTTGAGGTTATGAATCACAACATGAATGATGATGTGTCTATGATACTTCGACGGCCATTCTTGAACACCGCCATGGCAAATTAGTAGATAAGAGATATGAAGATCACAATGAGTATCGATGAGGGCAATGATTATGAGAATGTTGTCTTTGTCGATGGTGAAGAAGTACATCTGAATGGGAATGACGTCATAATCTTTGATCTGCAGATGGAGTTTGTCGATTTTGACATGGACTAAACGAGAGAAAAGGTGCCAAGCTAATGACTTTAAAGTAAGCGCTACTGGGAGGTAGCCTAGGGGTTTTAAATTTAAAGCGTTTAAATTTCAGTTGGTAGTTAGTTATTTAGTTTAATAAGTACAATTAACACGTTTTAGTTCCAATTTTCAAAACTTTGTGTCGAATGTGGAAAGACCATTTGTAGTGTGATGATTCATCGAAACGAAAATGTCTCGCTAACTCATTAAAGAGCGTAAAAGAGTAAAGGAGTTCAAAACGGTGAAGGTAAGGTGCATTGTCAAATCAAAGGTAAAATTTATTAATTTTATATTTACATGGACTTCATGTAGTCATGACATCTTGTGTGAGTGATACATGATGTTAAAGGAATGCCAAGGAGGAATTAACAAAAAATATATGCGAAAAACTTTACCAGAACGCTCGATGTCTTTGCTATGAGCCACGATGCCATAGGTATTAGTGATTATGCCAATAAGGCAGAAGGGCAAGAAGAAGAACACACCACAGTGCCCTCAACGTTGTGGTGGCGGTGTCACGACACCTGTATCGATAGGGATTTTTAAACATCCTTATTCACCACTTTCTTTACACTTGCACCAAAACCCCACCACAACCACTAAGTATACATCCCTCTAGAGCCAAATTTTGATCATTTCTAAAAGCGATAAAAGAGTTCTTACTGATCGAGACTGAAAGGAGTAAGTACATTATGGATTTGCACAAGGTGGGAAGCTAGGACTTGAATTTGAGGATTTGATTTCAAAGAGAGGTATGGTTCTATTTTGTTAGAAAAGTAAGAGGGTTTGGATTGATAGAGACTTTGAGGAGTGTTGGACACTGAAAATTAATTCAACATTGAGGTAAAGGATAAAATTTCATTAGTTATGCCTTGAATTTAGAGAATTTTGATAAAACTGTATGAATTATGGATTGAGGTTGTTGGATAGTATTTCCAAGATTGTGTGATTATTGAGCATTAATGTTACCCATGGAGACTTAATGTATGTTTTTGCACAATTTGGCATATGAATAATCCGTGTGATATAACTTTAGATTTTAGGTGATTTGAAGACTCGAATTGCTAGTTGCATTGTTGTTTTGTTGTGCGAAATTTGAAAAATGTTGAGAATAAGGAAGCAAGTTAGCCAAGCTAGAGCAAATGAATTTGAGGCATCTACCTTAAGAAATCCCATAAATGAGCCTAGGTCATTTAAATCCAAATTTTTCATCAGTAGAGAGGCCAATGATAGATACGAGGATATCCAAAATAGGGAGTTCATTTGTGAGAGAAGAATAAAATTGTCAGCCAAGTATGATAAATGAGTGAATTAACTTCACTAGACAACAAAATATGGAACAACTCACTCAAGACTATAGAGATAATGAAGTTAAAGAAGTCAGTGAGATTGTGTATGAATTTTATGTTAATGCGAAATTCACTATGAAGGATAACCTAGTGAAGGTGAGAGGGATTTTTTTCCCTTTAATAGACGTGAAATTAATGGCATCTATGGATTGAAGCACTTAAGTTTGTATGGAGTTGAACCGAGTTTCCTAGATAAGATGTATGAAAGTCCCTATAACTTATACATTTTTAGAGGCATAGAAAGAGCATTGGTTGTCTAAGGACAATAAAGATGGATAATGGGAGCTGAGAATGTGCCAAAGCACATTAAGAAGGGGAGTGTTAGGAAAGTTGACCAAATGTGGCAATATTTCCTTGTTGCTTCATTATACCCCACCTCTCGGCAGGGTGAGATCAACAAGCCAAAAGTGGCTTATCTTTAAGAGATTATAAAGAACAGGGAGATCAACATCGGCGAGGTCATATACAACAATTTGAGGGAGTCTATCATGTTAGAAAAAGACAAAAAATCGTTGTTTCCTATCTAGATCACTCAGATGTGCTTGAAGGCCGGAGTGCGATTGAGAATGAAGAAGAATTCGATATTGAGGCCCAAGGAACCATGGATGAAACTTTCATGTTTCTACTGAAATCATCACCTGGCTATTAAGACTCCAAAGAGAGAGAAAGGGAGAGAGAGAGAGAGAAAGAGGAAACGAAGGAGCTAAATTTGAGGCCAAGTTGTTGGCCAAACGTTGAGAGGATCAGGCAAAAACAGCGGAGTTAGCCTAGAAATTGCAAAATGAAGTATATGGAGAAGAGGAGGAGCAACAACAGTAGGGGTTCGATGAGGGATACGAGTTTGTAAATCGACATATTGGAGAGCAGGACTTGTATGGTCCTGAGGTCTTTCCACTACCTCCTCCACCACAGGCATTAGTACCACCACTAGAGGATTTGACTCCATAGCAGTAGAGGCTGTGGATTTGTGAGATGAGGAGACAGTTTAGAGAGGACATGAATTAGTACCAGGAAGCCTTCTAAGATATGAGAAGGATAGGCAGAGGAGAGAGCAAAATCGACAGAACGGGCAGAGTAATTTCATGTTGTTTTTCAATCATCAAAGGGACGTAGCTAGGTATAAGAGGAATAGATGAATGAGACCTACTGATAGGTCATTTGGTTTTCCAGCATAATTGGACTATGTGTTTGATTCAGATTTTGTGCAGAGCAAAAGGTGGAGTGTCCTTTGACATCATCCTATACTGGAGCTGATGATGCAAATGATGACGATGACGCGCAATCATGATGTCAGTGTCTTAGGAGTCCTTTAGACTTGGGGAGACAAGAGTTACATTGATATCATTTCATTTTTACATTTGGAGTATTTTGTTAATTACTTAATTGGTTAAATTATATGTTTAGTTTAGTTTATGCTTATATATACTTGTATTATTCTATATGTTTTTATGTATTAGTGTTTACATGTTTCAGTCTTATATTTAAACCTTGAGGAAAAGGTTTAGGTTAAGTTTGGGGGCATCAATACTACACTACACTATGGGAAGTGATAAGGTAGACTGAGAAATAAGGATAAACACTATAGGTATGATCGTTTAAATTTTATTTTGAACCAGTTAAGGAAGAAAGCATAGCAGTATCTAAATTTTTTATTTTATTTACTATTTGAATATTATGCTATGAACATGAGTAGAAATTGAATATAGAAAGTGCAATGGTTGAAATTTGTATTGATTATGAACGTAATGCTTTAGAAATCTTGATCACATATTTATTGATCTTAGGTTTTAGAAGTTATTATGGCAATTGAAGCTTTTAATACGGACATGAATAGTACAACCGTAAAATACACAACATCGAGTGATAGTTGTTGATTAGGGAGACACGGATAATAAACTTAATTGTTATGAATCTAAAGATTTTGGACATTAAAGCAATATGGATCTTACGTTATTCACTATAATAGGTGGAGCTCTAGTTTGCACGTTACAATTTTTTCCATCACGACACTAGGTTGAAGTAGATTTGAAGGAAATTTGTTTATTCTAATTAGGCATTGCACACAACATATTAAGATGTAAATGTGACAGCTCGGCTCTCCAAATTGGGTACCGCCCGGCCTAATCCCGTTATTAAAACCCAACCCAAGCCACATAGGACTTAACAACATATTAATAAGCCTTTTCGTTTCATACATCTCGTTACACACGTACAACATTGGAATTATTCCTTAGTTGTTAATTATAACTTTTTGAGTTAATTAAGAAGTCGTTATCATTACCTTAATTTTCATCAGAATAATTAATAAAATTAGCGAAAGCATTTATAAAAACACCTACTGTGAAAACTAGGTAAACAAACGAACATATCAACCAACTAAAGTAATAATTGAAAAAGTAGGGAAGTCTAGTCTCTCCACCCAATTACAACCTAAAGTTATACAAAATGATGGAAGTAATAGATACACAAAATGATCACCTATAAAATTAGCAGGAACTATCCTCCGACGGCCAAAAGTAATCGTCAACCTTTTCCTTTCATGGTATGCTACTCGAAGTATCTGCATCCACCGTCATAAAAAGCACAGTAAGTACAGTAATGTAAAAAGTAACACTTAGAGGCATTTAACCACATTTTCAAATATACAACAAGGATCTGAAAGCATAATAGTAGTAAAGAAAGTCGAAACAAGAATCTTGTTATAAGATACTTAAGTTAAACATCATGTTACTAACACTCGGCTAAGCGGTAATGATCTAGGGCTAGTTGAAAATAAAACTACATCACATCAACTCTATTCCGTTATTTAGGGCGTAGATATACTTATAATGCCTATTTCAAATATATATAGAATTACTTACTGACAACCCCGAGTTCCATACCCTGTGTACCGCACAAGCTAGTGGTGTTATGCCGACAACTCCAAAAATGAGTGACCCGTGAGCCGCCCATCTTTATCGTATAATGGTCCTAGATACAAAAACTACTTTCACATTTCAAGAAATGACACGATTTAGAAATCGTACTATGCGATTGCATAACTAATGCACAAAAGAAATGAATTCACAACACCATAGATCTCGTACCTAATAGCATGCTATTCTACTTGATTTAAACACTTAACAACCAAGAATGACATAGCACGTGATTGAGAGTAACTGAATACCACATAAACATTGTTAGGTTTCGAGGATCAAGCACAGCGGAAGTTTTCAAAACTTTTTTCGAATATCCCCAAACCGAGATCATATCGATTCTATTAAACTAATGTAACAATAAATAAAAATCATACCTTAACAAGAACAACTCCATGTCTTCCTTGTTTGGTGTTGATTGATTACTTTAAGACGCTGCCAAATACGAACGGCCTCTATCAGAAATCCACACATGAACAGATGATCATGATCTGGATTGCTAGCCCCAAAAATTCTAGGGCAAAAGTTCTTACAAAAAGTTTCTAGAAAATCTCTATACTACAACTATGACCTTAATATCTTATTTATAGTACAATAGGTCGAGTTGTAAAAGAACTCCATATCCTAGTCACACTCCAAATAGAGTCTTAGATAAAGTCCAACTCTAAAAAGGATAGAGTCATTTATAATCTACAATTACTAATCTAACAATAGTTGTAATTTATCTAAAACTCAAATAAGAATTAAAGTCATACTACAATTAGAGTCATATTCAAAATAGGGTTTACTAAGAGACATAATTTCTAGTCACACTAGAAATGTATGAGAGTTTTGAATCCTAGTCAAACTAGGACACTTAATGAGAATCTTCAAAATGAATTTTACCAAATAAGATTCATCAACCCAGACAATATTAAATTGCACAAATCCGTTCTTTGTATGCGACCCAATAAGTTCATACAACGTTGGCAGTGAATCAAAATCCTTTTTGGCATGCAAATCAAAAGCGACCTCTAGCAAGACATTATGACTACCCAAGTTGCACGAAGGTCAACAAATCGATACGACCTAATAGACAGTGTATATCATATCCCTTTGCTTTGCGATATCATTTGATTGAGCATAAGACATGGAATGTCACCCTTAAAGTTCAATATACCAGTCTAGTTCTCCGAGTAGATTGAAATTGTCAAGTGACATTGATCCAATCAATTCACTAGATATGGCAATTTACCAGCCTCATACATTAAGGGGCCAAATAGATATTTCTCTGAAATAAAGAGACAAATCTAATTTTGATCAAACAACTTCCACGCATTAGTTAAACAATGACCAATCACAATCTTTATAATCATCCGGTTAAAGACAACGTTTGATTGTGTCAAATCATTTTGCTCCTAATGTTGGATTCATTGGTGATCTCAAGTCAAATGAATAAATGATATAACTCTCATGAGAATCACTAATGACATTGACCATGTAGTGTTCTCATAGCGGGTCAGTCCAACATCTGTTACCAACAGGTACCCATGATCTTGATCCGTATCGATAGACGCATAAACATCACAAGGATATCAATCAAGACCCATACTAGTCTTAATTTATTATTGTTCCATATTAATAACTAACTAGAGACGTTTAGAATAATATAGTAATCATCAACGGATACTATTATAAAAGAAAACATGCATCTACTTATAATAGTTAAATAACATTTACAGAATTGGCCTAGGGTACATACCTTAACATCTCCCGCTTTCACTAGGTCAAATTCTACACGTATGCAATACTGCATGACCTTAATGCGTTTTTAGTGGAAAAAGTTTATTTATGTATCTGATACACTGCTTAATTTTGATGTTCTATAAATCTTTACGTTCTTTCTCTAATAAGACAAAAATGCTCAAGTGATTGTTTAGATCTATAGTGTGATTTAGGTTCCATAACCTTAATTTGTCCATTGGTTTTAGCCAACGTTTTCTCCAACACTTGGAATCACACCTTATTGAATCATGAACCTTATGATCTAAACATTTTCTTTGGCTGCATCAATTGTTGCTACAAAACTCGGTTTGTGTTGTAGAACTTGTTAGAGTGAGTTTAGAACTTTTCGAACTCATTGCATCTTCGTACGAAGTTAACACGTATCTATATTGCAAAAATTTATCATTTATATTAGCTTGAAAGTTTGCATTGTGTATCCATTTACAAAATTCTTATATCTCAAACATCTGAAAATCCAACAACATTTCTCAAGTTCTTCCGAAGTACTCTAAAATGTTACCATTAAATATCCAATGACCTTCACTGGAATCTATGAGATATAAGTATGTTTTGCCCAAAGCATATGACATATAAAGTTGAATGCAAAGTATAACATATGTGATGATTCTCTAGGACGGCTCCAGACCCCACAAACTGGGCCTCGTCCGGCCTAAACCTACATGAACCTCCAGTTAACTCTCACAAAGTCAACGCAGGCTTAGTCAGCCTCTTATGCAAGTTATTTAATCATTAGTTGTTTAATAAGTTTATTATTTAGTTTAACAAGTCTTAATATTTATGCAGAGGAATTTAAAAACATTTAAAAAAACTTAAAAAGTAAACACTAGTCGGAAATGCCTAGCTGTGGAAATCCTGCAAAAGTAGATCTCATATAAAAATCTGGTGACAAATAGTGTGAAGAAGTGCCATATACATGTATCAAACGTCTCGCAACACCAAATGAAACCTTAAGGTAACCAAAAACATAAGTATATATCATATGTGCAGTTTAAAATATCAAAATAAACCAACTGTAGTAACAGAGATGAACTAACTCTAAGGGAAGCTCAAAGAAAGTCACCGATCACAGGCTCCATGTCGCTGCTACTAGAAGGACTTGCAATTGTCACCAAAAGCGGATACAATCCCAGTGAGTAAATCCAGAAGAAGTTCAACAATAATTCAAAGTAAACAATAAAAAGTCTATAAATCATGTTGTAAGGAAAATAAAGTGCTGAGAAAGAAATCAATAAAATGCATGATAGAAAGACTACAGTGGTCAACGGTAGGGACCAAGTGACCCGAAAGCAAAGGATAGGAAGTAAGTGGTTCTGAAACTCTACACTTGGGCTCAAAGCCACTTAAAACGTGTAAGTATCTAACACTGGTGCGGCGGGTCAAAGCCGTATGGACTACACCTAATCCATTCAGCACTATTAACTCGCTTGAGACGCAGCCCGAGAAAACATTCCAAATGGGGCCACATACCAAATTGGATGCTCAACAACAATGGAACTTGAATACCTTGGAGGAGCCACGACACATGATGGATGCTCACTCTATCAGACCCCACCTAATTAGGGCATCTGACCAGCCTAGATTACCTTAATCTCCTGATAACCTAGCAACCTTAACATCTCCTTCTATAAATAATTAAAAATCTATCAGAGTAATTATCAAATATGATTCTTTATCAACCATGAAAGATTTTAAAGTGAGTCTTAAACCACGAAGTTCAGTAAAAATTTATTATATAATCCTAAAAAATTTGAAAGAAATTTTGCCAGCATCTCCTCTATTTCTAATCTTACACCAAAAATCTAGGCCTTCATAAATCTTCAATAAACCTACTCAGCTTGGTGGAAATGCTGAAGGACTCACAATCCACCCCATAACAAAATATATTGCATTAATAATGATTACTTATTCATTCTAACCTATCTCAGACTTTCAACATTATTAAAACATTAATACCTTAATTTCTCGGCATTCCAATCCAACCTAAAATCATTAAAACAATTTCAATCCTTCTCAAAACCATTTCAATAATTTTGAAAGATATCTTAACTTCACACGAACCGAAAAACCCATTTATACATTATTTTATATTCAAAAGTAATACAAACATAGTGAGAAAGAAACTGAGCAAGTTACTAATAATCAAAAAGCTTTTCCTTTCCTTTGTCGCCGCTAAAACCTGTCATTATCCAATTATAAAAATTTGATAATGTCAGATAAGTAAATCCCACACTATCTAGTGCACCTGTAGTAATCAAATGCATAATAATCCAAGGAATTTAAACGAATAATATAATCCAAGGAATTTAAATACAACTATGAATCGATCCCGTTTTTATTATCCAACCACAATCAGACGACCGGTATCCGAAAGTGATAAGTAAATAGTAATAAGAACTCATGCGCGAGTAGAGTAACCAAACGAGTCTCGTTCCTTTATACTACGGGAGTATGATCTGATTCAACATGATTTCATGATAACCACATGATGCAAAGTATCAGTGACTCCAGCCCCTCAAGCATAATATAGTGTTCAATAACCCAGATATAGACACTATAAGGAGACTCGTAATGCCTTACCCTCCCAAACCGTTTATGCATGTACAACAAAAAGGCAATTCAAGGATTAATGCAATTTATACGAAATATAATCATACAATGTAAAGGTTACCATGGGATTTACTTAACCTTACAAATAACCAACTTCAAGCTTAATTATAGTGTTGACGCATTTGAGCCTATTTGACATAATTTAGATTTTCAATTCCCAAAATAATTTAAAATAGAGAAATTATAGTGTTGACGTGTTTTTTGAGGAGAATCTTAATGTAAAAATACACAAAAAACCTCAAAAACCCATTTTCTACAATTTTTCTCACTTTTCTTATTTTTTTCTAATCTTCCCTATTTTTTCTTGAATTTTTCTGAATTTTTTGTTGTTTTTATAAATTTTTTTATTAATTAATGTATAAAAATAAATATTTTTTAGAATGGGTGGTTTTCGGCCCCTGAACCGGGTTTGGGCTGAATCGGACCCGGTTTAGCCCCTGTGGGCGCGCTCACGCTCGGCTCGGCCCAACGGGTAGGGATCACACGCACTCCCTCCCCTAAATTCGGTTCTCAACATAAATACATCTTTTTTTTTTCTTTTCTTTCTTCTTTTCTTCTTCAAAATGACTAACAACAACTCTCCCTTTTTTTCTTTTAAATCAACCCGATAAAAATCAATTTGGCTAAAATTAAACTATCAACAATGAATTAATCAAATAAACCATGTATTATACGCATAAGCATCAAAATAAAAAATAAATTAAGTGTTAACTTACTTGACTTGATCAAGATGATCTCCACATAGCAAATAACATTTTTTCTTCTTCACCACCACCTACACCACCTCTAACAAAAAAAACCCTCACCTTTCATCTCTCTCTTTTTATACTATCATTATGTGGGTGAACCACCACCACACAATTTTTTATTTAATATTTATTAAATTTGCCATTATAAAAAGTTGACACCTCATAAATCTAATTTATTTTTTAAAAATTCTAATATGTGAAATGACTAAAATGCACCTTATGAATTAACTTAGGCATTTCAGTTAAATAAGTTTCATTAGACCAACTTCAATAATATCGTTGACCTGCCCAAATACCCGTGTATGCACATCTCGATGACTATGCTCACTCGTTAATTTAACAACAACGTCAATAAAGTTGTGCGTGCAGACCAAGATAAACATACTATTCAAGGCATCATATACAAATAAAATTATTGAATTATTATCTCGGTGTCGACGTTCGAGTTCTAACCGAGTCGCCACATAAGATTAGCAGCTACGTCACGTTCCTATTAGGCAATTGACTAGGATTAGATTTATAAGGGTCGTTACAATATTCCCAACTAATAAGAATGTCGTCCTCGAAATTGAAATATCCAAAGCAAAATTACTTATCGAAATCAAAAGAGAAATGGGAAACTCTCGCGCATATATGACTCTTGCTCCAACCTTAATTCCTCGTCTCTTTAGTGCTGCAACTTGACGAGACCCAACAGGATGTCCTTATTCCTCAAACTCTGCACCTTCCGGACTAAAATCTGCATAGGCTGCTCCTCATAAGCAATATCTTTAGCTTGGTCAATCTGAGTCAAGTCCACTATCGGTCTATCTCCTTCTCTTGACCTGTCCAATCTCATTATCAAAAATTAAACACTGAATGAACGCCTGCTAACAGTGGTGGTAAGTTAATCTTATATGCAACATTGCCAACTCTCTCTATGATTCGGAAAGAACCTATAAACCTCTATGCGAGCTTTCCTTTGGTTCTGAACCTTTTGTGACCCTTTAGTGTGAAACTTTTATATAGAGAAAGTATCCCACTTTGCACTCTGACAATCGAATTTTCTCTGAGTGACCTACCATAATCTCTGGCCCAACTAACGCTATATCCTCAGGCTCTGCCCAACATGCTGGTGATCTATACAACCTACCATAGAGTACCATAAACTATGCCATCCTAATGTTAGACGTGTAACTATTATTGTAGGAAAATTCATATAAATGTAGATAGTCCTCTTATGACCCATCATACTCCAACACACAAGCTCTAAGCATGTCCTTTAACACCTGAATCGGTCTCTTTGATTGTCCATCAGTTTGCGGGTGGAACGCCGTACTATGTTGTAACCTCATGTCAAACTATGATTGCATGCTTCTCCATAACATGGATGTAAACTGCGATCCTCTATCTAACACAATAGATAATGGCACTTCGTGAAGTCTCGCAATCTCTCTCATAAAGGACGCTCAGCTGCTCGAACATGTGTTTAGTAGAAATCGACAAGAAGTGTGCAGATTTGGTCAATCTGTCCACAATCACCCATATATTATCATGTTTGCGCGGAGATTGAGGTAAACCACTGACTACATCCATAGGAATATGCTCCGGCTTCCACTTTGGAATAGGAAGTGGTTGTAACAGTCCTCCAAGCTTCTTATGTTCAACCTTAACCTGCTAGCAAATCCCATAACTCATGAAGTAATCCCCTACATCCGCCTTCTTCCTCGGCCACGAAAATAGACGTTTCATATCATGATACATCTTGGTCATGCCGGAATGAAAGATAAAACATGAACGATGAGCCTCTTGAAGTATCTCTGTACTTAACTCAGCAACTTATAGAATCCATAGTCATCCCCTATATCTCAAGCATGAGTCCGTTGACTGACTCCACTCCGGATGATCAGAACTCTCTACCAACTCATGGAATTTGTGGCATTGTTCATCAGCATGCCGACCCTCTAAAACGCACTTAATAAAGACAAGTTGAGTCGTCATCTCTCCGCAAATGTATGCCTCTATAATAGTCGGAATATTAACTGAACCCATCATATATGCCGCATTAAGGAATGCAAACTCATGTGTCATCAGACAAATAACAACCTCTACGTCTAATCTCTTACGGCTCAATGCGTCTACCACTACATTCTTCTTCCCCGAATGATACTCTAAGGAGAAGTCATAATCTTTAAGTAACTCTAGCCACCTGTGTTGTCTCAAATTTAGGTCCTTCTGTGTAAAGAGATACATTAAACTTTTATCATCAGTGAATAAAGTAGATTTTTGCAATACAGGTAGTGCTGCCAAATCATCAAACAAATACAACTCCTGCAAACTCTAAGTCATGTACCAGGTAGTTCTTTTCATGAATCTTCAACTTTCGAGATGCGTAAGCAAACACACTATCTCCCTGCATCATAACACACCCTGATCCGAAATGTGGCGTATCAGTATTCACAACCATGCCCTTTCCTGCCTCTAGATGTACTAACACTAGAGCTATCGTTAATCTCTCCTTCAATGTCATGAAAGCCCGATAACATTTCTCGTCCCACTCAAACTCGACATCCTTCTGGGTCAACCTCATCATCAGACTCGCGATCTTAGAGAAATCATGCACAAATCTTCAATAATACCCTGCTAGACTTAAAAAGCTTTGAATATCTGTAACTGACTATGGGGTATGCCAATCCATCTTTGCTTGGACCTTCGAAGGATCCACTGATACTCCACTACTCCAACTACATGTCCTAAAAATCTGACCTCTGACAACTGGAACTCAAACTTGCTAAACTTAGAATAAAGTCGGTGTTCTCTCAGTATATGTAAGACTGCCTGATATGAATCCCGTAATCTTCACGAGTCCTGGAGTAGATTAAAATATCATCTATGAATACAATCACGAAATAGTTCAAATATTGTTTCAACACGCGGTGCATCAAGTCCATAAACATCGCCAGTGCGTTTCTCAGCCCAGATGGCATGACTGCAAACTTGTAATGATCATAAAGTGTACTAAAGAAAATCTTCTTTTTGTCCTCATCCTTGATCCTGAGTTGATGCTGACCTAAAGTCAATCTTGGAAAACCATACCGCTCCTCTCAACTGATAAAATAAGTCATCTATTCGGGGGATTGGATACTTGTTCTTGATCGTAACACGATTCAACTGCATGTAATCAATGCAAAATCTCAAACTTCCATTTGTCTGCTTTACAAATAGTACTAGAGCACCCCAATGAGACATGCTAGGATGAATAAACCCTAAATCAGTCAACTCCTAAAAATGGGTCCTCAACTCCTTTAACTCCTTTGGTACTATTATGTATGGAGGAATTAAAATTGACTTCGTCCCAGGGACTAGGTTGATAATAAATTCGACCTTTCGTGATGGTGGTAATCAGGGTAAATACTCACGGAACATATTTAGGAACTCGCATACTACAAACACATCTTCAATAGTCGCCACCAATTTCTCTACAATACTTAGAATACTGACGAATGTCTCCATCTCTTGGCTCATAGCCACTCTACCTCTGATACTCTGAAGTTGCGTCGAATCACCAGGAAAATTGAACTCTAACTGCTCATGAATCCGAAATGTGACTTTGTTACTGAAGCAATACAACAATGCGTGATATGTTGCCAGTTAGTCCTTCCCCAATAACGTGTCAAACTTTAAAATCTCTAGTACTCTGAGGTCTATAGGCATCTCGTGTCCCTTTATCTCGATGGTACAACTCTCACAGACTATATTAAGGTAATTCTTATCCCCGACAGCCATACTGAGGATCAAGTGGGTGCAAGCCTAGTGGGTCTCAATCCTAACTCATCTACCATCTGTCCAGAAATAAAAGACACGATCGAACCTGAATGAATCATAGTATGAATTATGTGATGACAAATGAAATCAAAGCCTCTATAAGTTGTCGCGTCATTTGTGGGTCCGCCTGAGCCACTAAGTGTGCTCTCTCTCATTATCGCTCCTACTGCGAGCTCTACCGCACGACAATGAGTTGTGGACAATTAATCTTAATATGCCCTTCCTATTTGCACTCAAAACATAGTCTCCATCCCTGCTGCCCAAACTGTATGCTCTACCAATGGTCTGACCTCTTGCCTGACTAGCCATTACCTCTGCCTCTAGTCCTGCCGTCGATAGCCTTGAATTGTTCCCCTAATTTAGAAGCCTGCGGTGCTTGAGGAGATCTGCTTGGGTAACTCAGCTTCGGAGGAGGCACGGCTGCATAAACTGGATGCGGCGCAACAGAACCTACACTCTACTATCTCTCGAACATCTAACGGTTCCTCTTCGTAGTCAAGGTTAGCCTCTTTAGTCCAATTGCATTTGTAAGCCTTGTCAAGGTTACTCGGCTCGGTCGTAACAACTATGCTCCCAATAGCAGGAAACAACCCTTCACAGAACAAATGAACCTGGTCCTTATCACTGTCGGCAACTCCATCAGCAAATGGCAACATCTGCTGGAATCTCCCCATATACTGGATCACAGACTATGCCAGTCTTTGTCGAATATGCATGAATTTCGACCTCTTGGTCATCTTCACTGAGGACGGAAAAAAAAAATTGGTTGAACAATCTCTTCAAATCCTTCCATGTTTGTGGCTCTCCTTGGGTGCCTGCTAGGTTGGTATACCAAGTGTCCGCATCCCTTGAGAAGGTTGCCAAACCATGCATCCTTCTATCCTCTAGCCACAATAGTCTTCGGATCTTCTCGTGACTCCTGATGAATTTCTCTACCTCTAACAAAATAGAATCTCCACTAAACTTCCTCGGTTTGTACCTCTCGTACTCCCTAGCCAGTCTGGCCTCAAGCACAAATCAAAGCCTGTATCTCTCTCACTTAGTGTCGCAACTGTTAGCGTTGCTATATCAGGTAGTACGGGTACTATAACAGTAACTAGTGTTATATGCACCGTAGATTGTGACGGAGTCGCATGAAGTATAGGCACATTCACGTTTGGTGTGGAAGCCACGGTGAGTGTCGATGGTGATGCCAACTGTCGCCTAAGAAAATTCAAAACCTCTTCCAGACGTCTATCCTGTAAAGCAACCCTCTGGGTCAAGGCCTAAAAGTCTGTTGGGTCAAAAAGCATTGAACCGTAGCTTCACTCTGATCACCGGTATCCCGCTAATCAACCATCGCGATCTGGTAAGGTGGATAGCGAGCTTTGATCAATTTTTTAAAATACCGTTAATAGTATATAATACATATCAATCAATTAACATGTATAAACCAAACTTAGTTTTCCCCAACTTTCCTCACTTCCCAACTAATACTCGAAGTCATAATCATAGGCTTTCCACTCTAAGTTCAGTTGTGTCTTAACTTTAAATTCGTATTTTAGTCGAGTTGTAGGTTACATAGATTTAAGGTAAAAACTTACTATCTCATACCAACTATGACGGCCCCAGACCCCAGAAACTGGGTCCCGCCCGATCTAAACCTACGTAGACCCCCAGTCAACTCCCGTAGAGTCAACTTAGCCTTAGTCAGCCTTTTATCCAAGTTATTTAATCATTAGTTGTATAATAATTTTATTATTTAGTTTAATAAGTCTTAATATTTATGCATCGTAATTTAAAAACATTTAAAGCAACTTAAATAGTAAACACTAGTCGGGACATGCCTAGGAATGGAAATCCTGCAAATGTTGATCTCATGTATACATATGGTGACAAACAGTATTCAAAAGTGTCACATACATGTATTAAACGTCTCGCAACCCAAAATAAAGCCCCAAGGTAACCAAAAACATAAGTATATATCATATGTGCAGTTTAAAATATCAAAAGAAACCAACTGTAGTAACAAAGATGAACTAACTATAAGGGAAGCTGAAAGGAAGTCACCAATCACAGGCTCCTTGCCCCTGCTACTAGAAGGACTTGCAATTGTCACCAAAAGCGGAGACAATCCTTGTGAGTAAATCCAGAAGAAGTTCAACAATAATTCGAAGTAAACAATAAAAAAGTCTATAAATCATGTTGTAAGGAAAATAAAGTGCTAAGAAAGAAATCAATAAAATGCATGATAGACAGACTACGGTGGTCAACGGTAAGGACCAAGTGACCCTGAAGCAAAGGATAGGAAGTAAGTGGTCCTTACACTCTACACGTGGGCTCAAAGCCATTTAAAACGTGTAAGTATCTAACACTGGTGCGGTGGGTCAAAGCCGTATGGACTGCACCTAATCCATTCAGCACTATTAACTCACTTGAGGCGCAGCCCAAGAAAACATTCCAAATGGAGCCACATACCAAATTGGATGCTCAACCACAATGGAACTTGAATACCTGGGAAGCGCCACGACACATGATGGATGCTCACTCTATCAGACCCCACCTAATTAGGGCATCTGACCGGCCTAGATTACCTTAATCTCCTGATAACCTAGCAACCTTAACCTCTCATTCTATAAATAATTAAAAATCTATAAGAGTAATTATCAAATATGATTCATTATCAACCACGAAAGATTTTAAAGTGAGTCTTAAACCACAAATTTCAGTAAAAATTAATTATATAATCCTAAAGAATTTGTAAGAAATTTTGCCAACATCTCCTCTATTTCTAATCTTACACCAAAAATCTCGGCCTTCATAAATCTTCAATAAACCTACTCAGTTTGGTGGAAATGCTGAAGGACTCACAATCCACACCATTACAAAATATATTGCATAAATAATGATTATATAATCATTCTAACCTATCTCAGACTTTCAACATTATTAAATCATTAATACCTTAATTTCTCGGCATTCCAATCCATCCTAAAATCATTAAAACAATTTCAATCCTTCTCAAAACCATTTCAACAATTTCAAAAGATATCTTAACCTCACACTAACCCCCCATTTATACATTATTTTATATTCAAAAGTAATACAAACATAGAGAGAAAGAAACAGAGCAAGTCACCAATAATAAAAAATCTTTTCCTTTCCTTTGTTGCCGCTAAAACCTGTCATTATCCAATTATAAAAATTTGATAATGTCATATAAGTAAATCCCGCACTATCAAGTACACCTGTAGTAATTAAATGCATAATAATCCAAGGAATTTAAACAAATAATATAATCCAATGAATTTAAATACAACTGTGAATCAATGCTGTTTTTATTATCCAACCACAATCAGACAACCGGTATCCGAAAGTGGTAAGTAAATAGTAATAAGAACTCGTGCGCGGGTAGAGTAACCAAACGAGTCTCGTTCCTTTAAACTACAGGAGTATGATTTGATTCAACATGATTTCATGATAACCACATGATGCAAAGTATCAGTGACTCCAGCCCCTCAAGCGTAATATAGTGTTCAATAACCCAGATATAGACACAATAAGGAGACTCGTAATGTCTTACCCTCCCAAACCGTGTATGCATGTACAACAAAAAGGCAATTCAAGGCTTAATGCAATTTATACGAAATATAATCATACAATGTAAAGGTTACCATGGGATTTACTTAACCTTACAAACAACCAACTTTAAGCTTAATTATAGTGTTAAAGCGTTTGAGCCTATTTGGCATAATTTAGATTTTCAATTCCCAAAATAATTTAAAATATAGAAATTATAGTGTTGACGTGTTTTTTTTGGAGAATCTTGATGTAAAAATACACAATTAACCTCAAAATCCCAATTTTCTACAATTTTTCTCACGTTTCTTTTTTTTTTCTAATATTCCCTATTTTTTCTTAAATTTTTCTGAATTTTTTGTTTTTTTTTTAAAAAAATTTATTAATAAATTTATAAAAATAAATATTTTTTAAAAATGGGTGGTTTTGGGCCCCTGAACCGGGTCTGGGCTGAATCGGACCCGGTTTAGCCCCTGTTGGGCGCGCTCAAGCTCGACTCGGCCCAACAGGTAGGGATCACACGCACTCCCTCCCCTAAATTCGGTTCTCAATAGAAATTCATCTTTTTTTTTTCTTTTCTTTCTTCTTTTCTTCTTCAAATTGACAAACAAAAACTCTCCCCTTTTTTGTCTTTTAAATCAGCCCAATAAAAATCAATTTCACTAAAATTAAACTATCAACAATGAATTAATCAAATAAACCATGTATTATACTCATAAGCATCAAAATAAAAATAAATTAAGTGTTAACTTACTTGACTTGATCAAGATGATCTCCACATAGCAAATAATTTTTTTCTTCTTCACCACCCCCACCTCTTCACCACCTCTAACAAATAAAACCCTCACCTTTCATCTCTCTCTTTTAAACTATCATTAGGTGGGTGAATCACCACCACACAATTTTTTATTGAATATTTATTAAATTTGCCATTATAAAAAGTTGACACCTCATAAATCTAATTTATTTTTTAAAAATTCTAATTTGTGAAATGACTAAAATGCACCTTATGAAATAACTTAGGCATTTCAATTAAATAAGTTTCATTAGACCAACTTAAATAATATCGTTGACCTACCCAAATACCTGTGTACGCACATCTCGATGACTATGCTCACTCGTTAATTTAACAACAATGTCAATAAAGTTGTGCGTGTACACCTAGATAAACATAAACTATTCAAGGCATCATACACAAATAAAATTATTGAATTATTATCTCGGTGTCGACGTCCGAGTTCTAACCGAGTCGCCACGTAAGATTAGCCGCTACGTCACGTTCCTATTAGGCAATCGACTAGGATTAGATTTATTATGGTCGTTACAGTCTTCCCAACTAATAAGAATGTCGTCCTCGAAATTGAAATATCTAAAGAAAAATTACTTACCGAAATCAAAAGAGAAATGGGAAACTCTCGCGCATATAAGACTCTTGCACCCACATTAATTCCTTATCTCTTTAGTGCTGCAACTTGACGAGACCTAACAGGATGTCCTTATTCCTCAAATTCAGCACCTTGTGGTCTAAAATCTGCACAGGCTGCTCCTCATAAGTAATATCTTTGACTTGGTCAATCTGAGTCAAGTCTATTATCAGTCTATCTCCTTCTCTTGACCTGACCAATCTCATTATAAAAAAAAAAAAATGAACGCCTGCTAACTGTGGTGTAAGTCAATCTTATTGCAACCTTACCAACTCTCTATGTGATTCTGAAAGGACCTATAAACCTCTATGCGAGCTTTCCTTTGGTTCTGAACCTTTTGTGACCCTTCAGTGGTGAAACTTTTATATAGAGAAAGTATCCCACTTTGTACTCTAACCCATCTCAGTACTTGTCAGCATATTTCTTCTATCTCTCTTGAGCTCCTCGAAGACGCTGAAGTATCAATCGAATTTTCTCTGAGTGACCTACCATAATCTCTGGCCCACCTAACGCTATATCCTCAAGCTCTACCCAACATGCTGGTGATCTACACAACCTACCGTAGAGTGCCATAAATGGTGCCATCCTAATGCTAGACGTATAACTATTATTGTAGGAAAATTCACATAAATGTAGATACTCCTCACCCATCATACTCCAATACACAAGCTTTGAGCATGTCCTTTAACACCTGAATCAGTCTTTTTGACTGTTCATCAGTTTGCGGGTGGAACGCCGTACTATGTTGTAACCGCATGTCAAACTATGATTGCATGCTTCTCCATAACATGGATGTAAACTGCGATCCTCTATCTAACACAATAGATAATGGCACTTTGTGAAGTCTCGCAATCTCTCTCATAAAGGACGTTCAGCTACTCGAACTTGTGTTTAGTAGAAATCGGCAAGAATTGTGCAGATTTGGTCAGTTTGTCCACAATCACCCATATATTATCATGCTTGTGCGGAGATTGAGGTAAACCACTGACTAGATCCATGGCAATATGCTCCCACTTCCACTTAGGAATGGGAAGTGGCTGTAACAGTCCTCCAGGCTTCTAATGCTCAACCTTAACCTACTAGCAAATCCCATAACTCATGAAGTAATTCCCTACATCTGCATTCTTCCTCGACCAGTAAAATAGACGTTTCATATCCTGATACATCTTGGTCATTCCCGAATGAAAGATAAAATTTGACCGATAAGCCTCTTGAAGTATCTCTGTACGTAACTCAACCACTGAAAGAATCTATAGTCATCCCCTATATCTCAAGCATGAGTCCATTGATTGACCCCACTCTGGATGATCAGAACTCTCTACCAACTCATAGAATCTGTGGCATTGTTCATCAGCATGCCGACCCTCTAAAACCCTCTTAATAGAGACAAGTTGAGTCCTCATCTATCCACAAATGTATGCCTCTGTAATAGTCGGAATATTAACTGAACCCATCATATAAGCCGCATCTAGGAATGCAAACTCATGTGTCATCTGACAAATAACAACCCCTGCGTCTAATCTCTTACGGCTCAATGCATCTGCCACTACATTCTTCTTCCTCGAATGATACTCTAAGGAGAAGTCATTATCCTTAAGTAACTCTAGCCACCTGCGTTTTCTCATATTTAGGTCCTTCTATGTAAAGAGATACTTTAAAATTTTATGATCAGTGAATAAAAATCATCAAAGCAAATACCACTGCTGCCAACTCTAAGTCATGTACCAGGTAGTTCTTTTCATGAATCTTCAACTGTCGAGATGCGTAAGCAAACACACTATCTCCCTACATCATAACACACCCTGATCAGACATGTGGCGTATCAGTATTCACAACCATGCCCTTTCCTGCCTCTTGCAGTACTAACACTAGAGCTATCGTTAATCTCTCCTTCAATGTCATGAAAGCCCGATTACATTTCTCGTCCCACTCAAACTCGACATCCTTCTGGGTCAACCTCGTCATCGGAGTCGCGATCTTAGAGAAATCATGCACAAATCTTCAATCCCTGCTAGACCTAAAAAGTTTTGAATATCAGTCACTGACTATGGGGTATGTCAATCCATCACTGCTTGGACCTTCGAAGGATCCATTGATACTCCACTAACTCCAACTATATGTCCTAAAAATCTAACCTCTAACAACTAGAACTCAAACTTGCTAAACTTAGAATAAAGTCGGTGTTCTCTCAGTATTTGTAAGACTGTCCTGATATGAATCCCGTAATCTTCACGAGTCCTGGAGTAGATTAAAATATCATCTATGAATACAATCACGAAATAGTCCAAATACTGTTTCAACACGCGGTGCATCAAGTCCATAAACATCGTCGGTTCGTTTCTCAGCCCAGATGGCATGATTGCAAACTCGTAATGATCATAAATTGTACTAAAGACAGTCTTCTCTTTGTCCTCATCCTTGATCATGAGTTGGTGGTACCCTGACCTAAAGTCAATCTTGGAAAACCATACCGCGCCTCTCAACTGATAAAATAAGTCATCTATTCGGGGGATTGGATACTTGTTCTTGATCGTAACACGACTCAACTGCATATAATCAATGCAAAATCTCAAACTTCCATTTGTCTGCTTTACAAATAGTATTGGAGCACCCCAAGAAGACATGCTAGGATGAATAAAACCTAAATCATTCAATTCCTAAAATTGGGTCCTCAGCTCCTTTAACTCATTTGGTGATATTCTGTATGGAGGTATTAAAATTGGCTTCGTCCCAGGGACTAGGTTGATAATAAATTCGACCTCTCGTGATGGTGGTAATCTGGGTAAATACTCACGGAACACATTTGGTAACTCGCATACTACGGACACATCTTCAATAGTCGCCACCAATTTCTCTACTATACTTAGAATACTAACGAATGTATCCATCTCCTGGCTCATAGCCACTCTACCTCTGGTACTCTGAAGTTGCGTCGAATCACCACGAAAATTGAACTCTAACTGATCATGAATCCGAAATGTGACTATCTTACTGAAGCAATACAATAGTGCGTGATATGCTGCCAGTTAGTCCATACCTAATAACGTGTCAAACTCTAAAATATCAAGTACTCTGAGGTCTATAGGCATCTCGTGTCCCTTTATGTCGATGGTACAACTCTCACAGACTATATTAGGGTAAATCTTATCCCCAGCAGTAATCCTGAGGATCAAGTGGGTGCAAGCCTAAAGGGTCTCAATCCTAACTCATCTACCATCCGTCCAGAAATAAAAGACATGATCAAACCTGAATGAATCAAAATATGAATTATGTGATGACAAATGAAATCAAAGCCTCTATAAGTTGTCGCGTCGTTTGTGGGTCCGCCTGAGCCACTAAGTGTGCTCTCTCTCATTGTTGCTCCTGCTGCGAGTTCTACCGCACGGTAATGAGTTGTGGACAATTAATCTTAATATGCCCCTCCTATATGCACTCAAAACATAGTCTCGATCCCTGCTGCCCAAACTGTCTGCTCTACCAATGGTCTAACCTCTGGCTCTACTGTCTTTACCTCTGGTATGCTGTAGTATGGGTACTACAGCAGTAACTAGTGTTATATCAACCGTAAATTGTGAAGGAGTCGCATGAAGTATAGGCACATTCGCGTTTGGTGTGGAAGTCACTATGGGTGTCGATGGTGACAGTAACTGTTGCTTAAAAAAAGTCAAAATCTCCTCCAGACGTCTATCCTGTGAAGCAACCCTCTAAAAGTCTAATGGGTCAAAAAGCATGGAACTGTAGCTCCACTCTGATCACCGGTATCTCGCTAATCAACCATCGCGATCTAGCAAGGCGAATAGCGAGCTTTGATCAATTTTTTAAACTACCATTAATAGTATATAATACATATCAATCAATTAACATGTATAATCCAAACTTAGTTTTCCCCAACTTTCCTCACTTCCTAACTAACACTCGAATTCATAATCATAGGATTTCCACTCTAAGTTCAGTTGTGTCTTAACTTAAAATTCGTATTTTAGTCGAGTTGTAGGTTACATAGATTTAAGGTAAAAACCAACTATTTCATACCAACTGTAACGGCCCCAGACCCCACAAACTAGGTCTCGCCCGATGTAAACCTATGTAGACCCCCAGTCAACTCCCGCAGAGTCAACTCAGGCTTAGTCACCCTTTTATCCAAGTTATTTAATCATTAGTTGTATATTAAGTTTATTATTTAGTTTAATAAGTCTTAATATTTATGCATCGTAATTTAAAAACATTTAAAGCAACTTAAATAGTAAACACTAGTCGGGACATGCCTAGGAATGGAAATCCTACAAATGTTGATCTCATGTATACATATGGTGACAAACAGTATGAAAAAAGTGTCATATACATGTATTAAACGTCTCGTAACCCAAAATGAAGCCCCAAGGTAACAAAAAACATAAGTATGTATCATATGTGCAGTCCAAAGTATCAAAATAAACCTACTTTAGTAATAAAGAGGAGCTAACTCTGAGGGAAGCTCAGAGGAAGTCACCGATCACCGGCTCTTTGCCCATGCTACTAGAGGGACCTGCACTTATCACCAAAATCGGAGATAATCCAAGTGAGTAAATCTAGAAGAAGTTCAACACAAATTAAAAGTAAACAATAAACAAGCTATAAAATCATGTTGTAAAGAAAATAAAGTGATGAGAAAGAAATCAATAAAATGCATGATAAACATACTACATTGGTCAACGGTAAGAACCAAGTGACCTGGAAGGAAGGATGGGGAGTAAGTGGTCCTGACACTCTACACGTGGGCTTAAAGCCACTTAAAATATGTAAGTATATAACACTGGTGCGGTGGGTCAAAGTTATATCGACCGCACCTAATCCGTTCGGCATTGTTGGCTCGCTTGCGCCGTAACCCGAGAAAACATTCCAAAGGAAGCAATAAACCAAGCCGGATTCTCAACCACAATGGAACTCGAATACTTTGGAGGAGCCACGACACATGGCATATGCTCACTCAAAGGATTCAGTCCCGTCGAGGAGCCATAAGAGCTAATCGACTACTCAACCCGCGAGTGGACATAACTAGACCAGACCACTTAGACCCTAGGTCACTCGTTAGGGAAGTAGAGTCCAATAATAGCAATAATTCCATCAAATGTAGCAAGGAAATGGAAATAATTAATATTAAATTTCTTACTGATTTAGTTAACTCAATATGCAAAATACCAAGTAAAATTTTGGCTTTCACACGCTTCGAAATACGTATTTGATACTCGACACTACTCTCTTAGGCTCATGGCATCAATTTAAAATTAATTAAGTGTGTTTGAGCCTATTTGACATAATTTAGAATTTCAATTCCCAAAATAATTCAAATTAAAGAAATTATAATGTCGATTTGTTTTTCGAAGAGAATCTCATTGTAAAAACCCCTGAAAAACGTCGAAAATCCACTTTTCTATAATTTTTCTCATGTTTCTTTTTTTTCTAATTTTCCCTATTTTTTCTTGAATTTTTATGAATTTTTTGTTATTTTAATGATTCTCTTATTAATTAATATATACATTTTTTTTTATAAAATGGGGGTTTTGGGCCCCTAAACAAGGTCCAGGCTAAATTGGACTCGGTTCAACCCCTATTGGGCAGGCTCAGGCTCGGCCCGGCCCAACATGTAGCGATCGCATACACGAGCGTGCGATCCCTCCCTCCCCCCAATTCAGTTCTCAACCGAAATACATCTTCTTCTTTTTCTTTTTTCTTTTCTTTCTTCTTTTCTTCTTTAAATTGACTAACAACAACTCTTGCTTTTTTGTCATTTAAATCAATCCAATAAAAATCAATTTCACTAAAATTAAACTATCAACAATGAATTAATTAAATACACCATGTATTATACTCATAAGCATCAAAATTAAAATAAATTAAGTGTTAACTTACTTGACTTGATCGAGATGATCTCCACATAGCAAATAACGTTTTTTTCTTCTTC
Organism: Stephania cephalantha; assembly: GCA_039657325.1. NCBI lineage: Eukaryota > Viridiplantae > Streptophyta > Magnoliopsida > Ranunculales > Menispermaceae > Stephania > Stephania cephalantha. The sequence goes on along the minus strand of CM077570.1, from coordinate 33,731,225 downwards.
TTCAGCACCACCTCTAACAAATAAAACCCTCACCCTTCATCCCTCTATCTTTTTATACTATCATTAGGTGGGTGAACCACCAACACACAATTTCCTTTATTTAATATTTATTAAAATTTTCATTATCTCTCCATAAACCACAAGAAGTTGACACCTCATAATTCTAATTTAGTTTTTAGAAAATTTTAATTTGTGAAATGATTAAAATGCCCCTTATGACTTAACTTAGGCATTTCAATTGAATAAGTTCCCTTAGACCAACTTTAATCAATATCGTTGACCTATCTAAATACCCGTGTACATGCACATCTCGAGGACTACGCTCACTCGTTAATTCGACAACAACCTCGATAAAGTTGCGCGTGCACACCTAGATAAACATAAACTATTCAAGGCATCACACACAAATAAAATTATTGAATTATTACCTCGGTGTCGACGTTCGAGTTCTTATCGAGTCGCCACGTAGGATTAGCCGCTATATCACGTTCCTATTAGGCAATTGACTAGGATTAGATTTGTTAGGTTCATTACATTCTCATAGCTAATGCTTATGGAATCATATTCACATTGTCCCGCTCATCATTTGTCCTAAGACTTTGTGTCTTACAGAGACTTATGTTATAAGACATAAGTACGAATTCTTTTTAGAATTTTGCATACTGAAACCTTTCCAATTATTTATCTATATAAGCACTCTAATTTAGAGCAATTAGCCTCTTAGGTCTATCTCTATAGATATATATTACAAGTGTATAAGCCTAATTGTCTAAAAATATAATTGAGAAACTTTCCTCAACCAAGGATTGACATTCTGCAAGGTTAGGACATTGTTTCTAATGAATAATATATCATCAACATACAGATTCAGAAAGATAATTGCGGTCCCACTAACCTAGTTCTATACATAAGGTTTATCTTCAATTCAATGAGTATAATTCATTTATTATTTCATCAAACAAAGACCACAACTATGATAATCTTAGTATAATCCATAACTGGATCCTTTAAGCTTGCATACATTTCTTAAATTCTCAAGATAATCAAAAACCCCTAAGTTGTGTCATACACATCTTTAAGGAGCATAGAGTAATGCTATTTTGACACCCGTTTGTCATATCTTTTAGTCAAACTATGAAGTAATGAAAATTAGAGTTCTAGAGCTTGATATTGGTTACTAGTAAAAAATCTTATCATAATCAACATCTTGATTTAGATTGAGATTTTTCGATAAGCCGTGCTTTTAAATATGCACCTTTTTTTCATGTCACTTTAAATCTTTTACATCCAATGGTCATACCACCTTTAAGTAAATAAATCAAGTTCCAAACTTGAATAACATACATGAATTAAAATTGAAAGTTCATTAACATTTAGTCTCTTCATCCAATTTAGACTAGACATGTCTCTTGATAAGTATTGATTCATTCCGATCTAGTATCAAAAAATATATCACAAGTATCAATAATAAGAAATTTCATATTTCTCTGGCCAATGTCTTATTATTCTTGATTTTCAAGAGATATAAGTTACTTGTGTATACTCAACTAGTTCAAGACTTTGTTGAGCATCCTAAAGTGGTTTAATTCTCATTTGTGGCTCTTGTACATTTCAAGATTTACTTTATTCCCATTAGTGTCTTTGAAGTAAATTCTTTACTTAGAAAAACATCATTTTGAGCAATAAACAAAGTTATCAATTGTATAAAATAGTATCATAATGTTCAACCACAATTAGAGACAAATGACTTAAGCATCAAACTTTATATGACTTAGCATCTTATGCAAGTCTCACCGCCTCAAATCTCAAGAAAAAATAAACTAGGTCTTTTTATTCATTGTTTTATATGGAGTTTTATCAACCATTTTAAAGAAAATAAGGTTTAGTGCGAAGTGCAATGGTTTCTAAAGTATAGCCTTAATAGAACAACATAGGAAGATCTGTGTGACAAATTATAAATCGAATTATATCCTACATAGTTTGATTTCTCATGTTAAAACATCATTTCTCAAATGACACTCCTAGTGGAGTTAATTGCAAGATAACCCCATAATTTCAAAGATGGTCATTTAAGATCTTGGCCCAAATATTATCCACCTTGATCTCATCAAAGCATGTTAATAGTTTTCCAAGTGTTTTTTTTATACTAATTTTGAAATGTTCCTAATAATTCAAAATTATGTATTCCTAATATGATTTATAATTTATTATAAAATGAACAATTTCATTCTAGGAATAACAAAATTTGTCCTTTAGGGCTTTGATTTATAACTTGGCAAAGTCTAGCTCACAACTAAGGTTTATGTGTCCGACACAAACACCTTTTTGGTAGCTTTTACCTTTCCTTTATGTTTCTTTATTAAGTTCCTTTATGTTACGAACCATCGAATATATGTCTAAAGCCCATTTTTTTATATTATGTCTTAAAGTTTTAAACATCATATGCAAGAATAAACAAATTTCTCCACCTCATTCATATTATATAGTTCAAAACTATTTTGATGAATTATAGATCAAATCTATAGCCAACTTATGACAAATGAAGATTCAAGCCTTTTGAGATAATTAATATAGTCCTTTCATGTTCCAAACATAAAGATATATTAATAGGTTTTCAACCATTTTACAAGACTTTAATAATTTTGGTAATCTTATAGCTTTTTCCATTGTGACTTACTATTGGAACATTTCCTTAAGTGTCATCACTGTTATGTTATTAGATTCCATGGTCCCGAATCTTTCCTATAATCTAGTTTTATATTTGCTAACCTGACATATAGTTCTTGTACTAATAAATAGTAGTTTAAAAGGAACCATTAATCTAAGACATACATCCTTATTTTTATAGTTGATAAGATTTATCAATTTTCAAATCAAAACAGGAAATTAGTCTTAGAAATTATTTTATCTTTCTCAAGGATTGAACACAGTTACTCTGGATTAGTGTTACTAGGAGTTTAATATCTACACCTAGAAAATTATGGAGAATAATTTATTACCGAGTAATTAAACTCCCACTAAATCAATAATCATCGTAAACATTAATTTAGTGGTCTAAGATCCATATTTAACTTAATTTTGAGATAGCCAGGGCATGACACTCTAAATCAAGTTATTTAGGTAGGCAACATTTACCAATTGCATCACATGCAACTCTTAGGTTCTTTATGAGACATAGAGATCCTATGTCACAACATTTTATGTCTCATTTATGCCTAAAACCCAAAACCGTTTTGATAGCTTTATTAAGTCAAACCAATTTAAAACATACAGGTAACCATTACCCGGCATGCCTCACTAAGATAACATAATACACCCTGCGGAGGCAGACCAAGGCCTTGACAAGTGTTTAAAAATTGAGTGGCATTGACTTAAAATTTTAAAGAGGGATTTAAATAGAGTTTTATGCTCATTTATGTATTTTACGATTATTAATTCTTGCATCTATTTTATTATGAAATATCATATATACCAAAATGCAGAGAATAAAGATCATAAATTAAATTTGTAAACAATTTTACATTCAAGTAAAGCACCATAAAAGAAATTAGAAAATTAAATCCTATTCGACAATAGAAAATTCCCATGCACCATAATTTAAAATAATAATGGTTCGGCTAACCAATTAGCGTACACGGTCAATGGGGCATCTTTTTATTTTAAGGAAGCAATTATAATTTCAAAATAAAAATTCACCTTAAAATAATACTTTTGGGATTGACCAATTTAACCCCATTTAATATTAATATATATTAACTAAGTAAAACATTTGAATTTAAGAACCCAAAGCTTTGACATTTTAAATAGTCACAGATTTCTAATTACGTTGTTATAATGACACGTTTTCTTTGTGATTTCCAAAACCACTTGTCTACGTGTCCAACTAGATCAATGAGATTGACCAACTTACAATTTGATAATATGTGAAGTGGATAAGGTGATAACCACGTAAATCAGTAAAGTGGATAAAGTGATTGCATGTGCCCTAGGACTCATGCACGTATCAAATAGAGGGGTCCACTAATATTTCAAAGTGATTGCCAAGTGACTCATACACATATCAAAGTCATAATTTGAATACAAAATGTACCAACAGACATGGGTGATAACCACGAGTTATATTGAATTAATACATATACTGTCACATATATAGTTAGATTAAGACATATATATCAACTTAGATCCATGGAGGCTGATATAGAGACCTGGATAGAGGTGGTACAAATAGGGAAGCGAGGAAACAATGGAGGCCACAGTTAGAAATACGATCGACCAGAGAGGATATCAAAAAACTGGTAGTTCTCAGCTGAACGGAAGGACATCGCAATGGAGAAAATTAGAGGAACATTGATCTGTATTGCTGAGCACACTCCATCCGAGTGCTACAATGTGGAAATGGACACTAGCTTTATTCCTTGGAGCGTTGAGGCTATCAAGGGCTTGATAGCTCGACCAAACAGAGAAGAACGAAACCTGAAAAGGGAACGAGGATGCAAAATGATGGTGCAGGGTTACTCTAACCAGAGGGGCCGAGCGCTGAAGATCTCAAAGATGTACGGGAGTGAATGACAGATGGTCTTTTTCCTGGAAGGGAAGGATGGGAAAGCATGGAGCCGATTACGGGAGGGTATACTGTCAACCAAACCAAACTATCACAAAAAACCAACACTTTCCCATAATGAGAGGGGGGAAACTTCCAAACGAGTGGAGGAAAGCAGGTATGGGGAGGTGATCAGTAGGGTCCTAAATCATATTTCAAAATCAAGGGAAACCAGAATGAGGAAAGAGGTAGCCACTAATGAGAATCACAGGAGGCCCGGTGACGACGAGGACTTGAGGACCGAACTACACATATAACGGAGGGATACCACTAATAATGATCTGCAACAAACCCTGGAGTGTGAATGATCCTTGTTCATATTTTGGTAGACTTGGCGGACCGCGTGGGCCAGCATATTAGAAGCTCTCTCTGCGAGTATCAAACGAATGGCCTCGCTCAGACGAGTGAGCATGGACAAAGCAATCCTAGTATGTGAGTCGATGGAGGAGAGGGATGGAATTCTAACCAAGGGAAGAGAAGCATGCAAAAATCTTGTGTATAGAATTCACAAGTTGAATCCACATTTTCACTGGCAGGACATACAATGGGGAGGAGAAGATTGTTGGATCAACATTTAAGGGCTACCTTTGAACATGTGGAACATCTTTGCATTCCAAATGATCGGGGCTAAGTTTGGAAGATTACTAGAATAATCCCAAGTCCACAACAGATCATTCAGACCTCAGATAGGCTACCATTAGGGTGAGGGGAGACTCAACAAAATTCTACCCGACATAAGTAACAGTTCAATGTTGGGGAAGGGAGGATCACATACACATTAGGAGTACTGAGCAACCGATGGCCATGCCATCACCGATGCACGACCCTGGAGAGGCAGATGTGGAGCATAGAGGGATCGAAACCTCCGTACAGCACCCTGACTTGACCCGAGAAGTCCCATTTGACAAACTTGCGGAGACGATGCATTGTTGCATTGGAATAGAAACTGGAGGCGTTAGGGAGGTGGCTAGCCAAACAGGCAGCCTAACAAATGGGGCCACTTTCAAGCTGCTACATGTTGTATCATTAAATGCGGATCAAGAGGCATGCGGCACGGAGACAGACAAGAACCAATCAACCTCTCATATTGATCTAATTGTGGACAAGGAAGTAGCAAAATAGGATAACTTAATCATCCAAGAAGAGGATACGGAAGCGCGCATTGGTACGAAGACTATGGGAATATCCTTGGAAATCCGGCCTGGTTTGAATTTAGGTAAAGGGAAGATGGTGACGATCGACGGCTCACCCCCACAGACACACATCGAATTTGGGGAACCGTCTGATCCTGCTTTTTTAAATGCATTTATCGAAGTTTCCAGCAAGTTTGACAGGACGGTCCGCACAGAGGATGGGCCTAATAAGGAGATGAATGAGGAGAGGCCCAACAGCTCCCTGAAAGAAGCAAGCCCAGGTCCAGACACATAAAACTTGGTTCTGAAAATCGACCCTGAGTTTATAGCTGTAGAGTTATGTAAATATCTCATGTAGTCATTTTATATATTACGTAGTTGTTTATGTAATCCGCATATGTGTATTGAATCATGTAATCTGGTATAGTGTATCACAGGTTTATGTTAGCTTACATTAGGCAGTTACAACAGAGGTGTGTTATGTACACCTTCTTGATTAGTATATAAGCAATGTACAATGTAATCTTCGTTGTATGTGTAATAAAAGAGATTGTGAAGTTCTTCTCTGTTTTCATTGATTCAATTTGTTTCAATGTGTCTTGTTACATTGATCAACTGATCATTCGATCATTGATCCACCGTTAGTGTTTGAATTTGTTCATGGTATCAGAGCAGGTTCTATTGCTCTTGATCTGTGTTGTTTTTAGTTGAATTGATTGTCTGATCATGGCATCCATTCATGGTTCTTCAAGTTCTTCAATTCGAAATGGAGCAGAAGAGCTCGATGCGAGCGATCTTGGAGGTGAAAGTCCTTATTTCCTTCAAGGATCTGATCATCCTGGTATGGTACTTGTCTCCAATACTCTTACTTGGTTCAAATTACTTGTCTTGGAGTCGAGCTATGATGATTGCTTTAGGTGCAAAAACGAAAATTGGTTTCATTGATGGAAGATATGCAAAGCGATTCCACTGATCCTAACTTGGATCGATGGATCAAAGTGGATTATATGGTAACTTCTTGGATCTTGAATTCTATTTCAAAAGATATTGTTGAAGCATTCCTTTATACAACTTCTTCTTTTGATTTGTGGAATGAATTGAAAGAAAGGTTTGGAGAATGTAATGGACCTCTCTTATATCAATTAAAAAGAGATATTGCTTCTATAAGTCAAGGAGATCTCGTCGGTTTCACAAGATTATACAAAACTTAAGAAGCTTTGGGATGAACTGAACTGTTTAGTTCCTTTACCTGTGTGTGAGTGTGGAGCTTCAGCAACATTAGCTGTTCTGGAGTCTAATGATAGGCTGATGCAATTTCTGATGGGATTACATGATATGTATGATCATATTCGTAATCAGATATTGGTGATGGATCCATTGCCAAATATAAACAAAGCTTACTCTATGATTCTTAGAGTTGAAAAGCAAAAGGAGGTACATGTTGGCTATTCCCCTGTGATAGATACAGTCATGATGATGAAAACTAACAAGGTGAATTCAGGTTCATCTGGTTCGATCAATGGTCATAGGTTTGCTGGTAAAGGAAATCACAAGAAATTTGTCAATAAAGATGATTTGTTTTGTGATCATTGTAAGGCAAAAAGGCATACAAAAGAGACTGTTTCAAACTTCATGGGATTCCAGATTGGTATAAGAAAGAACTCGACAAAAAGCGAGATGACAAACAGGTTCAAAATCTTTTGTAAATTTGATGGAGTCACCTCTGGATATACATGATGCAGGATCTCTTCAGTTTGAAGATTTTCAAACTAACATTGCAGCAATGATACAGCAAGGAATTGAGAATTTCATGAAAGGAAAGTCTGGTTCAACTGAAGGAATTGCTGCTCATGTGAATTCAGCTATATCTGATTTTACAGGTAGCTCATATAAAAGGCTTTCTAATTCTCATTCTTCTTTTAATTCAGATGCTTGGATTGTGGATAGTGGAGCAACAAATCATATGTGTGTTAGCTATGATTTGCTTGCTAATGTCACTGTTTTAGCTAAACCTGTTATGGTTTGTTTGCCTGATGGACATACTAAAGAAGTTAATTACATTGGAGATGTGCAGCTGAGTTCAGACTTGGTTCTTTCTTCTTGTTTACATATAAACTCATTCAAGTATAATCTCTTGTCAGTTAGTAAATTACTCTCCTCTACTAAACTGACAGTTGAGTTTTATCCATCGTTTTGTGCCATACAGAACATTGAGAATTCTCAAGTTCTAGTTGTGGGAAGGATGATTGGAGGTCTCTACATACTGGATTCCAGTTCTTTCAATAAAGATGTCATTGCTTCATTTGTGTCTCCTACAGAATTGTCACTAGCTTCTTTGTAATAATGCTACTCGGTAGTTTTTCATGGCACTCGTTTGGGGCACCCTCATTAATGTAACAAAACACCTTGATTTGTTACTTAACAGTCCTTTAAATGAAAGATACAATGTACCTTGTGATGTTTGTCAAATGTCCAAACAGTGCAGAATGGTTTTTCCATTGAGTTCTATTCAGACTTCTTATCCTTTTCAGTTGTTGCATATGGATGTTTGGGGACCATATAAGCAGTCTTCTATCCAAGGAGCTCATTATTTCTTGACAATTGTGGATGATTTTAGTCGATTCACATGGACATTTTTGATGAAACATAAGTCCTTGACAGGCAACTTCATCAAACAGTTCATAGCATTCATTCAAAATCATTTCAAGGCTTCAGTTCAAACCATTAGGACTGATAATGGTACTGAGTTTTGTAATAAAGATTGTCATGCTTTATTCTCTGGTCTGGGAATTGTTCATCAAAGATCCACACCATATACACCTCAGCAAAATGGTGTAGTTGAAAGAAAACATCGACATTTGTTGCAAGTTACAAGAGCCTTGATTTTTCAATCTCATTTGTCCACAAAATTCTGGGGTGATGCTATTCTTACTGCCACTTACATCATTAACAGATTACCTTCTCAGTTGCTGAAATGGAAGTCTCCTTACCATCTTTTGTTTGGAAGGTTACCAAGTTATTCATCCTTGAAGACATTTGGATGTTTATGTTTTGCTACCAATGTTTCACCAAGCAAAACCAAGTTAGATTCACGAGCAATTAAGTGTATCTTTCTTGGTTATTCCCTGAGTCAAAAGGCCTATCGATTGTACAATATGGCCACCCATAGTTGTTTTGTTTCAAGAGATGTGATTTTCTTTGAAAATAAGTTTCCATTTCACAAAGATACTTCAAATTCAAAGTGTCCTGTGCCTATCTCTTGTGATGATAACTCTGATTATTTGAGAAATATTCCAGCTCCTGTTGCTATACCTTCTCAAAATGTTGTTCCTACATCTGCTACTGTGCCTTACTCTGAGGAATTACCTGTTGAAGCATCTCTTGATGTTCCTGACGTTGTTTCTTCTATGCCTATCAATGATACATTAATTCCTCATACTAATGATGGTTTACCTGCAGTTGTTCTCCTCTAATGCGCTTATTACTCGCAAAAGTCATCGTGTTGTTCACAAACCTCTTTGGATGAATGATTTTGTTTTGAACAATGTTCATACATGTGATTTTACTCCCGAGAAATTCCTCTGTCTGCTGGTACTCCTCCTACGTTTCCTTTTATTCATTCTCCCCACATTACTGCTGATTACAAGTGCTTCTTAGCTGCTGTCTCAAACATTAAGGAGCCTACTTGTTATAATCAAGCTCAACATGATCCTGTTTGGGTTGAAGCAATGAATAAGGAATTACAGGCTTTGGAAACCAATGGTACTTGGAGTCTTACTACCCTTCCACCTGGTAAAAAGGCCATTGGTTCTAAGTGGGTTTACAAGGTTAAGCTTCATCCTGATGGTTCCTTAGATAGGTGTAAGGCTCGTTTGGTTGCAAAGGGGTTTAACCAAATTGAAGGTGTTGATTACACTGATTCTTTCTCTCCTGTTGCCAAGAATGTCACTGTTAGGATTGTTTTATCCTTAGCAGCTGCTCGAGATTGGCCTTTACATCAGTTGGATGTTAACAATGCCTTCTTACATGGATATATTGATGAAGATGTTTACATGAAGCCTCCTGATGGTTACAGTTTGGCTTCATCTAATCAAGTCTGCAAACTTCAAAGATCCTTGTATGGTTTGAAGCAAGCTTCTCGACAATGGAATCATGAGTTTACTTCTAAACTTCAAATTTTTGGTTTCAATCGATCTTCATGATCCTGCTTGTTTACTTACACAAATGATGACCAATTTTTGGTGTTGCTTTGGTATATGTTGATGATGTTCTTATTACTGGTACTTCACTTGAGTTAATTACTCAAGTCAAGACATTCTTACACAATTTGTTCACCATCAAGGATCTTGGTCAAGCACGTTATTTCTTGGGTTTGGAATTGGTTCGATCTTCATCAGGCCTTTATGTTCATCAACGCAAATATGTTCTTGATTTGCTTACGATGCTTTGTCTTACTATGGCCAAACCAAATTGCTACTCCACTTCCTCGTGATCGCAAGTTCAATGATGCTTGACTCCCTTTGTTCATTGAAGTTGATAGATACGACGACTCATTAGTTCGTCTTCTTTACTTGGGTTTCACTCGTCCTGACATCACTTATGCCACACAGCAGTTAAGTCGAGTTTGTTCAAGCTCCTACAGAGCAACATTGGTCTGGTGCACTTCATGTTCTACGGTACCTTAAGGGTACTCCTTCACAGGGTTTGTTTTTCCCTGTTCAGATGAATCTTTCTGTTGTTGCTTACTGTGATTCTGATTGGGCTACTTGCCCTCTTTCTCGAAAGTCTCTTACTGGTTATTGTGTGTTCATGGGATCTTCTTTGATCTCTTGGAAAACTAAGAAACAGGCTACTGTATCCAAGTCTTCTGCTGAAGCTGAATATCGAAGTTTATCTTCCACAATTTGTGAATTGTTGTGGATTTCTTATATCCTCAAGGACTTAGGTGTTCCTACTGCTCTTCCAATCCCTCTTTGGTGTGACAATCAAGCTGCGATACATCTCTCTCGCCAACCCCGTTTTTCATGAACGCACTAAGCATTTGGAGATTGATTGTCACCTGTTAGGCATCGGTTCAAGTGTGGTTTTGTTCTTCCTCAATATGTTTCTACTCGATTACTTGGTGATTTATTTACTAAGTCATTACCAAGCACCTTTGTTCTCGATTTATTGTCCAAGATGGGTCTATGTGAGCGGCATAGACTTCCATCTTGAGGAGGGATGTAGAGTTATGTAAATATCTCATGTAGTCGTTTATATATTCTAGTAGTTGTTTATGTAATCGGCATATGTGTATTGAATCATGTAATCTGGTATAGTGTATCACAGGTTTATGTTAGCTTACATTAGGCAGTTACAACAGAGGTGTGTTATGTACACCTTCTTGATTAATATATAAGCAATGTACAATGTAATCTTCGTTGTATGTGTAATAAAAGAGATTGTGAAGTTCTTCTCTGTTATTCATTGATTCAATTTGTTTCAATGTGTACTGTTACATTGATCAACTGATCATTCTGATCATTGATCCACTGTTAGTGTTTGAATTTGTTCAATAGCTACTATGGTGGAGGCGGCAACCAGGTTCGAGGCCTAAGCCAATAAGAAAGGCCTCGAGCAGCAGAGCCTAGTTAATATCACATGTAAATCATTGGACCCAAATATTTGAGCTCAACTTTAAGATGTAATGCAGGAGTATGAGGCCCAGCGAAGACGACCACAATCCTCGTCCCCGATGGCGGAGGCTCGCCATAGTGGATAAGGAAGGACATGTTTGAAAAATAGGCTCAATCAGGGAACCATTATGGGCTAAAGGAATAGAGAAGACCTAATCGATCTCTCTAGAGGTCATGCAGTGATGAACGAGAAGGATGGGCCCTAAATACAATAGAAGGGGCACTAAATGACAAAAGGGATACAGATGTTTTGCTTTTGATTGAGTGGAGATCCATGCGTAGTAGCGCATTTGAGGGGGCTAACTCACTATGTGGCGACACCAGAGACATTGGGATTGACAAAGAAGAATGGAGAAATGAAATAATTCCTGACACGGGGGAAGAAATGGCAGCCCAGTAAATACAATCAACCGAGAGCCCAAATAGAGAAAGGAAGCTAGAGGCAATGCATTTACTATTCTCACTAGACATGGAGACATTACTAGGAAACGCACGCTGGAGACTCAACAAATGGAGGTACTTGATACACTAATCCCCAAGTCACATAATCAGCAAGGCCAAACTCCACCAATGCAGCATGCATCCACCACTTACAGTAATCGTGGATGTACAATTTATGGCAGAATGTGGTATTACACTCGGTAGGCGAATGAGAACTCAGAAAGAGAGAGAACTACAAAGGCTCTCCTCATAAGTGAATTATGGCACAACAGATAGGAGGGTTGTTCGAATGTGATCCATGAAGATTCTAACATGGAATATTAAAGGCTTAAGGGCAGTCGATAAATGACGCTTGATCAAGAAAGTGGTAGAGAAACACAAACCAGAGCTGCTTGTTCTTTAGGAAACAAAAAATGGAACAAATTGATAGGGATATAGTCTCCTCAGTTTGGGGCTGCAAATTCAAGGGATGGGCTTATCTATCGTCTCTGGGAAGCAGAGGAGAGGTGGTGATCATCTGGGACGTTCGCAAACTGAACATGGTGAATAGCCTAGTAGGATTATCCATAGTGTATGTACAAATATCAGAGGATAGGGAGTCAGATTGGTGGGTCACAAGGGTCTATGGACCAAGCAACATAAATGGCAGAGACGAATTCTGGGATGAGATAGGGTCTTATTTGGCATGTGAGCGCCTCGTCGATGTGTGGTAGGTGATTTCAACGTCCCTCGATTCCCGAATGAGAGAATAGGCAACGGGAGAATTACCACGAGCATACGGAAGTTTGATATGCTAATAAGAGATTTAAAATTAGTGGACCCTGTCTTAATGGGTGGTGCTTTTACATGGCCGAACTTTCGGGCATCCGTAGCGTGTGCTCGTATAGATCGAGTAATGTTTACTTCACAATGGGTAGAACTCTTTCAACATGAAAGACAATATTTGGGAGAACGCATAACCTCAGACCATTACCGGTTGATTCTGGACACTAGTATCACTAAATGGGGACCAACACCCATTAGGTTTGACAATGTGTGGCTTGAACATAGGGAATTTAAAGAAAGGTTTCAGGGGTGGTGGGAGAACAGCAGTACATATGGGGGGCGGGATACTCTTTTATGAGGAGATTGAAAATGGTTAGTAAGGAAATCGTCAAGTGGAATAAAGATGACTTTGGGCAACTAAAATCCAAGTGGAATGACTGCATCTAGGACATTGAACGACTAGACAAAGAGGAGGAAGGTCCGTCTTGGGACCTAACTAAATGGGGGAACGGAGGTTACTGAAATAGGATCTCTCCCATATTGTCTTGCTGAAAGGGAGACTAATACAACAAAAAATAAAGATAAAGTGGGCCAAAGAAGGGGACAATAATTCTAAATTCTTTCATCGCCTCTTGGGGGCTAGAAAAGGGAAAAATGTCATCTCAAGTCAAAGAACTAAATAATATAAATGTCATGAGAATCACTTATGACATTGACCATGTAGTGTTCTCAAAGCGAGTCAGTCCAAATACTCATGATCTTAATCCGTATCGGTATATGCATAATCATCACATGACTATCAATCAAGACTCATACTACTCTTAATTTATTATTATTCCCACAATAATAACTGACTAGGGACGTTTAAAATAATACAATAACTATACATGGATACTATTATAAAAGAAACATGCATCCATGTATAGTTGTTAAACAACGTCTACAGAATTTGCTTAGGGCACATACCCCAAAAAAAATCAACCAATGTCATGATAACAAAATCATGAAATAAGAGAGGATAACAAAATCATGGCATTTGGATTACAATAACACATAACTCCAAATGACTGTAAACAAGAAGCATAATGGAAATAAATGAAAATAAATATCTCAATCGGTTTACTTACAAACCATGCCAAGCTCCTATACTAATCCAATCTCTCGACAGCTTAAAACTTGTACTCAAACATTCGAGACTCTTCCATAGACTCCTGGTATCATTTGATATGTTTTAGAATGTGTTTAGACCATCACTTAAGGTGTTAAGCTTGTTTAAAGTGTTTAAGTTTAAGTAAGGAAATTACAGTAATTGTGTTGTCCATAGCACTTAGCGCGCTGGGTACTTTATGTAGCATGCTAGTGACTCCCTTAGCGCGCTAACTATACTCATTAGCGTACTACACATAGGTAGCGAGTTAGCTAGCATGCCTAATGCTCTACACACTGGAAATCTTAGAAATTTTGCACTTCGAATATTTGGGTTTCCTTCTCCAAATGGCCATCATTAAAAGCCCTGGATCTCTGTTACCCTCCACTAAAGACCCAATACATCATCCATAGCAACAACATCAGCATACACTTCATATATATTCATCAACAATAAATTATGTATGCATTTTTAATTAAAACTCAATAACACACTTAACACTTCAATTAATCATAACTTGACCAATTTAACTCCGAATTTCAACTTCTTTAAGGAAAATCTAATGGTTTTCACAAGGAATCCAAATATGTAAAGCAATTTTGAAAATAACTTCATTTACCCTCTAAGTCACAGAAAAATAGAAACTGAACCTCTAATTTTAAACAAAACTTTGCTAACTAATTGTGTAGATCTACTAACCAACTTGTACACCTAGCTTGATCATCTCCTTAAAAATTCTCCAAAATTTCTCCACCTCTACTGATTTCTCTTTGGTGTTCTTCCTCCAAAGCTTTTTCTTTACTCCTAATTTATGAAATCAAATGATTTGCATGTTTAACTCATACAATCTTATATATATACTAGTAAGTGAGCACGTGCTTCGCACGAGAGGCATACGTTCTTTTTGTTTTCAATAAAAGAAAAATCAAAAAATTAATAAAAATAAAATGATTTCTTCACCACAAAAAATTGTCCCTCACTTTAGCTCAACTTCACATCACATTGCTTGTGTTTTCTTTGATAATCAAACCTCAAATTGATTTATCACACCACCAATGAATTTGCCTCCAATATATATATATATATATCTATTTCACAAAATATCAAAATTTTACGTTCACATTAGATTTCATCAAGGCTGAATACTATAAATTTTAACAACATCTATTCTAATATACTTTACAAAAAAAAAGAAAAAAATAATTAACAATATTAGACAGTACAAATCACTTACCGGAAAGAGTCGTAATATTTTTGGATGTTGCCAACTGGTTGATGTGCTCTGACTTCGATCCCTTGTGTTGATCACACTATTTTTGTTCCTTGGATTTGTCCATGATCTCAACCATTTCATGCTCTGTCCTACTACATACCAATACATTATATCATGTTCTAAACAAAACAAATCAATCAGCAAAAATTTTCTAAGAAAATCAATCAGCCACAATCAATATCTGATAATCCATGCACCAAATTTCGATCAACACAAAAAAGAAGTTGAAAAAATTAAGGAAATTGTAATGCTTGTACATGAAGGAAAAAATAATTTACAAAGTTAAAGAAAAAGATATTGTAATGTTTGTTCACGAAAAAAATACAAAACAAAACTAAAAAAAAAGAAAAATACATACAGTAAGATAAATTTTATAAATTCAAACCATTACCTGCGTATTCTCCCATGATTTTACTATGAGAAATCCAAAGCATGATTTGTATGCTTGAATTTATGCCCACCTCCAACTCTTGAATCTAGTGGCATCATGGTGTCATCCATCACCCACAAACGCACCTAAAATCATATTCTTTCTTTGTTGTCGAACGTAGGAAATTAAGCTGATGCGGAAACTAGAAAATCATAAGTAGTTTTATTTTTTGGAAAGTAATCATGGGTAGTTGTTGATAAAGGATAAATTCAAAATTGTAATGAGAGCATGATTTATAAAAGACAAACTTCAAATTGAAAAAAGAAAGAGAGAGAGAGAGAGAACAGTTTTTGAAATTGCTTAAATTTAGGCAATTTTTATGCCCACCTCAAACTCTTGAATCTACTAGCATCATGGTGTCATCCATCGACCACAAACGCACCTAAGATCATTTTCTTTCTTTGTTGTCCAATATGGAAAATTAAGCCTATGCATAAGCCAGAAAATCATAGGTAGTTTAATTTTTTGAAAGTAATCATGGGTAGTTGCTGATAAAGGATAAATTGGAAATTGGAAAATGGAAAAAGAGCATGATTTATAAAAGAAAAATTTCAAATTGAAAAGAGAAAGAAAGAAAGAGAGAGAGAACGGTTTTTGAAACTGCTCAAATTTTGGCAATTTTTATGGAATCCTATTTCATGACGTCCTATAAAAGAGTGGAGAACAAAATTAAGAATTAAGTATATTCTGAAAATGTCCTTTTAAAAAAAATTACAATATTATCATAGGCATATTATTTAAGAAAACACTTTTGAAAAAGGGGATTTTTGGCAGTTAGGTGGCCAAAAATGGTTCACCATCAATTTAATTAATTGCCATGTTAATTAAGCTGGCGGTCTCTCTTTTTCTTTATATTTTAATTGAAGAAAACTACCAGGCCACTATCCCACGTTAATTAAGTTGGTTATCTTTCCTTACTTCTACTCATCAATTAACACGTGGCACTCACTGCACTCAATTGCATTTAGTTTCTTTCAAACATGAAAAAATAAAAAAAGACAGATGCTCCCTTTTTTTTGTAAGGACATTTTTGAAAGAAGTTTTTTTATTTTTGACTTAGAACGGTAAATTTGTAATAAAGGCTATATTGGCTTCACCACAATCCTAGAGGATATTTCCATTACATATAAGATATGGTAATATTGATTAATAGCGATTGATCTTAATGTACACACGTATCTTGAGATTAATTTAATGGTTCATATCTTGATTTCAACTCCATTAACTCTCCACTAATTCCATCTTTTTAACATCAATTTATATTCAATTGATCTCTTGATATGTCTACGCGTATCTTGAGGAATATCAATGATAATTATTTTAACTTGCTAGCTTTAGGCTTCATTAATGTAAATCAAACTATAGCCACATTAATTTAATTATTTATGTTATAATAACTTTAATTAATATCTACGACATCATTCTTTACCCAAGTCCCACGTTAGCACGCATCTCGAGGCGCATCCCCACTAACATCTATATATAAGTACGAGCGACTTAATAAATCTACACAAATACATCACAAAAGGCATCCATCACTCAAAAATACTATACTACTCAATCCTCACACTAAGTATTCGTACCATGTATACGCTCTCGGGCCACATCTTGGGTCGGTAACCCTGATTAGAGACCAATTTACTATTAGTAAATTCTGGGTCATTACAGCCTTCCCAACTAATAGAAATTTCATCCTCGAAATTAAACTTCATTTGATTACAAGATTAATCTCATAACTCAGTCTCCTTTCTAAAATGGAGTCACTTGTTAGTCGACTCTTAGTTCTTCACCGTTTAAACATATGAAAAAATTTATTTCCATTTTATTCTCACAATAATTACCCTAGCCAAATTTTAAATGATACTAGCCCCAAATTTTATGTTTCCCAATTACCGTAAGTGGATCCACTGACTGCTTACCCTGAGTCCAAATATCAGTCTATGCTCAGTTACCACATACACACTATCACAATATACGACACTCTGGTCATATTACTAAATATAAATTTCACTAGAAATAATTTTTCCTTATGAAAGCTTTTAAGTGTGCTTATCAGGCATCGCTACTTTACTTATCTCACTGGCTCATATGATATGGATTTATTCGAGTCATTCTCGTCAATCTAGAGCTCAATTTAACTCTTAAATTACAAGCGTTGCTACTGTTATTTAAATAGAATACTGCATGAATAACGTAATAATAAATATGTATCCTCACTAGGGTCGTGTGCCATCTCTAGGTCTGGCTCTATCTCCACGTGAGCTCCACGTCTGGCCTATGGCATGGCAGGCTTCTGATAGTCATGAGTCTACGGACATTTTCTAATCATTTGTCTGGTTTGTCTACATCTGTAGCACGCCGACTATCTTCTCAGTGCTGTCGAGATCGCCTGACTATGCATCGATCGTTTTCTCTATGGACTAATGCCACTATCTCTAACCCCACTTTCTATCTCTTGCTGAAGAAAACCTGCGATTTGCGGACATTATCGAACCATATGTCCAAAATAACAACATTTATAACATGTCGGTAATCTCCTCCAATTAGTAACTATGGTCGAAGTTTGTCCCTGTCTCGGTGCATTTTGACCACTATCGCTTGATGTTTGTTGAATCAGCGACGGTGATAGTACCAATCCGACCAGTGGTGGCACGAGGAATCTACTCACTGACTATAGACCGCAACTTATGATATGTCCCTTCTGGATACATCTGCAACATATCTTATGTCTCATCTGCTTTGTCAACTCAGTTGATCTCGGAGTGAGTCTTTGCTCATGCCTAAATGCATATTGGTCTCTACTGTCCTGAGCTTGTTAATATTCTTGCAGTGGGTGCACTATCTGAGGTGGTCGGCTGGTAAAGTCAGGAGCAAAGGTAGGTGGAACCATAACAACTAAAGATATGGATAGAAATCTAATCACCATCGTAGGTGCTAGTGGAGAAATGTATACGTAGGGTACTACCGTGGTGACAGGTATCTCAAATCCAAATGAACTGGATCCTTCAGAAGATTTTTGAAGTCCATTACCTCTCTTCTTCTTTCTATTTTTCTCGGTCAATGCGAGTGTAGCATTTACTGGAATCTCTACTAGTACTACCACGGAAAACATCTTCGATGGAATAGGTATTGTCGCTGCTATTGGTAGCTTAGGTGCTCCCAGTACAGTAGTAGTAGTAACTGATACAATCAGAATCTCAAGTACCGAAAGTATTGTCGTAGTAGGCTCAACAGGAATGACTTGCGAAACCAAATATGCTCGTACAATCCTAAGTAGCTCGGTCAATTGATGTCCCTGGGCAGTGACTGTGTCGGTCCAATTATGCATATCATCAATCCTAATAACATATGTCTTAAGTACCGGTAGTACTGCAGTCAAGGTAGTAGTGGTAGTAATGGGTTGTGGAAGTGCAGACATATATATCATCACATCTGACATGAAGTCGGCCAACTATTGACCCCTGTGCTGAACTCTATCGAATAGCCTCTGAAAATCCTCAACTGATATGTATGTTAGATACACAAAATGATCACCTATAAAAGTAGCTAGAACTATCCTTCAACAGCTCAAAACTAATAGCCAAACTTCTCCTTCCCTGGTCTCCTACTCAAAGTATTTACACTCACCGTCATAAAAAGGACGGTGAGTACAGTAATGTAGAAAGTAACACTGAGAGAGGTATATACACATTTCCAAATATACAACAAGTATCTGAAAGCATAATAGTAGTAAAAAAGCTGAAATAAGAATCATGCTATAAGATATTTAAGTTAAATATCATGTAACTGACACTCAATTAAACAGTAATGATATAGGGTCGATTGACTATGAAATTACATCACATCAACTCTGTACCACTATTTAGGGCGTAAATATACTCATAATGCCTATTTCACATATATATAGAATTACTTGCTGACAACCCCGAGTCTCATACTTCGTATGCCGCACAAGCTAGTGGTGAGACGCCGACAACCCCGAAATCTAGCAACCCTATGTGCCGCTCATCTCTATTATATAATGGTCATAGATACAAGAACTACTTTCACATTTCAACAAATGTCATGATTAGAAATCCAACTATGTGATTGCATAACTAATGCGCAAAGGAAGTGGATTCACAATACCATATATCTCCTACCTAATAGCATGATATTATACTTGATTTACACACTTAACAACCAAGAATGACATAGCACAAGATTAAGAGTCAATGAATACCACATAAACATCAACCAATGTCATGATAACAAACTTATGAAATGAGAGAGGACGACAAAGTCATGGCATCTAGAGTACAATAACACATAAGTCCAAATGACTGTAAATAAGAAGCATAATGGAAAGAAATAGAAATAAATATTTCAATCGGTTTACTTATAAACCATGCCAAGCTCCTATGCTAATCCGATATCTCGACACCTTAAACCTCGTACCTAAACCTCCGAAATTCTTCCATAGGCTCATGGTATCATTTGATATATTTTAGAATGTGTTTAGACCCTCACTAAGGGTGTTAAGCTTGTTTAAAGTGTTTGATTTAAAGTCAGAAAATTGCAGTCAGTGTGTTGTCCAGAGCACCTAGCGCGTTGGGTGATTTATCTAGCGCGCTAGTAACTCCCTTAGCGCACTAATTATACTCATTAGTGCGCTACACATAGGTAGCGCACCAGCTAGCACCCTCACCTGACCTAGGTCGGGTCGCCCAGCCCAGACCGTCTTCCAATCCCAATACCAGAACCTGGCCCGAGAGTGCGGCCTGGCACGCCTAAAACAACATGCATAATAATGCAACAAGTTTATATGGACCAAAAGTGCGAAATAAAGTAAACAAGATCCATCTGACTAACCATGAAACTATATGTGGGTCCTCAATTCATAAATTGTCTTGAAGTCATTCATTCACTAAGAAGAAATTCAAACTAGAGGAGCGTGAGGTTCTATCTACCCTGAAGATCTATTTTACTACAACCCAAATACAATAGTTTCAAAAACAAATAATATCATATAGCAATACAAGGCTCACATCAAAAGAGAAAGCTTCAAGTTATCGCCTCTCCATTGTCTCGATCTAGTGTTGATATGTATGGTCCTAAGATGTAAGTGAGGTGAGCTAAAAAGGACGACGGGGCTCAGTAATGCGGAAAACCAACTCAACCATCAAATATGCAAGTAATACTTAATAAGCATGCAAGGCTAGCATTAATTTAAATTTAATAAAGAAGCATTTAAAATGAGACATCGCATGGATTTATAAAGCATTCATAAATCAGGCCAACAAGATAGATAAAAGCATATTCAAGTCAAAACTCATTATCATGCATAAGGTTCACAAATAGAGCTACTATAGGAAATGGTAATAATATAAAATCGTGATCTCATTCAATGCATACTAGTTATTAGCAAGAATCTGGTGACTGATTCACCTACCCTCGAGGTGATGGCAACCACTAGACGACACACATGCCTTATGTGCCATCTCGTTAGTCTCATCAACCCAATAGTGGGTTCATCCAAAGGCGTCACTGATGCACATCCCTCTATCATAAAGTACAAGAGAAGGCAACTCTAACTCATGTCCTTAATTGATACACTTATGAATTCAATTATACAAGTAAAGCCTCGGTGGCAAACTCCACAAACATCCTGGGGCAATAAATAGTAAAGCCCTCGGTGGCACAACAAACATCCTGGGGCATTAGATATTACTTGCTAATAATGCCCTCGGTGGGAACTCCACAAACATCATGGGGCAATGAATATCATAAAAGGGGAAAACAAATGCACTCACATTCCATAGATACGTAGTTCTAAGCCAATAGCATGATGTAACTGATTTCCCCTGTCTCTAGTTAAAAGTGTATGTCCTAACATAACTAATATCATGCCATATTTGATAACTGAGCAAGCTCCCACTTACCTCGACTCACCATGAATCCTACTTTTGATCTTCACGTGCTCGGGGTCCAATGTGAACAGCTTTGTGAATCTAAACAATTTAAGAGACACTCACATCAACGACAAGTCATATTAATTCTAATTTATTTTTAGATTTATTTTGGGGTCCACTAGTGTGGGTCCCGCGAGTCTCCCATCATTCGATGCGAGGGTCGAGGGGTGGGACTCGATCGACCTCCCTCGCGGACGCAGTAGTGCGCCTCATTTTAAATAAAGATTTGTTTGTCTTTTTTTAATTATATATACATCTATATATTATTTTATTCCATATATCATATATATTATTTTTATTATATATATACTTTTTTTGTTTTTATTTTTTTGTTCCAAGGGAACTGCACTTAGTTTTGTGTCCAGAGGCCAAATTTCTTTTCATTATAGGGCAAAACATTTTGTCCAAGAGTGGAGAGGGTGATGGGGTGGTGCTAATAGTACCACCCCTAACTTAGGGAGATGGGGACGTCCTAGTGGCACCCCTAACTCTCACCGACGGCGGTGGCGGTGCTGTCTCCGCCTCTCTTTCCGATGTCACCGTCTCTCCCATGGGGCCGCGACAATGTCGCTCTTCCCTTTTGAAATTTTTCAACTTGCCACATCCGTCAGTTCGCCCCAATCCAATTAAACCTTTGAAACACAAACACACCATTTTTTTGGTGGTCGTGTTTCAAGACCGCCATGAATGGCTTCTAAAGCTTTGAATCATTGAAGAACAAAAGATAGGGAGAGAGAAAAGTGTGACTACCTTCAATAAGGGACTTTATCGACTTTGTAGCACAACACCCATTGCGAAATCACCAACAAGCTCTCCTATATCTTTCTCTTCAAATTTGAGGTTTTGAACAAAAAAGGGGGGCTAGGGTTTATAATTAACTTTATATAGTAGGACCAATTAGTGTAGGGTTTGCGAAATTACTAAATTGCCCCTAAGGTAGGTCTTTTGGGATTTGGGTCGTCACACCGCCCCTAGCTTGATCATCTCCTTAAAAATTCTTTAGTATTTCTACACCTTTAGTGATTTCTCTTTGGTCTTCTTCCTCCAGAGCCTTTTCTTCACTCCTAAGTTATGAGATTAATTGATTGGTATACTTATCCCATGCAATCTTTTATATATATAAGATTGATTAATAGCCATTGATTAATAGCCATTGATCTTAATGTACACACGTATCTCGATACAAATTTAATGGCTTATATCTTGATTTCAACTCCATTAACTCTCCACAAACTCTATCTTACTAACATTAATTTATACTCAATTGGTCTCCTTATGTGTCTACGCGTATCTCGAGGAATATCAATGACAATTGTTGTAACTTGCTAGCTTTAGGCTTCACTAATATAAATCAAACTATAGTCATATTAATCTAATTATTTAAGTTACACTAACTTTAATTAATATCTACCACATCACTCTCTACCCGGGTCACGTCGGCATGCATCTCGAGACGTGTCCCCGCTAACGTCTTCACAACTATATTCAAGTAGGAGTGACTCAATAAATCTACATAAATACATCACACTAGGCATCTATCACTCAAAAATATTATACTACTCAGTCCTCACACAGAATATTCATACCGTGTACCCGATTTCGGGCAATGTCTCGGGTCAGTAACCCTGATTAGAGACTAATTTACTATTAGTAATTTCTGGACCATTAAAGTAAAAGTGAGTGAAAAAGCATAATATTTCATTACCTAGGTGAAGTTGTGAACTAATATATTATTAATATAAGAGTTTAAGTAAAGTTTATATAAAATTGTTGAATAGAGTAGTTTAGTTAGTTATAAAAAAAATTAAAAAAAGGGATTTCCTTAGCAATAGTTCAAAATTAAATAGGTATATAACTAGTGCAAAAAAAAACTTTTGCGTGAAGACAATATCCGTTATCAACGTAAATGGATTACACTATTACTAGCCGTTATACTTGCGGCACATGTCAATAGCAATGAAATGTTTTGGGTGAGAAATTTAGGCACCAATATTAGCAACAAAATAACGATGGAACGGTTTAAAATGCTAATCTGTAAACTCTAAATTTACTCAGTGTCACTAATCCGTCATGATTTCGTTGCTATTTAGCAACGAAATCAATTATGTTGCTAAATTTCGTTGCAATTTTTACATGTTTTTGTAGTAAGATCTGCACATCGAATACCTCGCAACAATACAACACACTTGCTTTCTTTATTTGCCACCTAACCTTTTCCCATGTATTCATAGATTTTCCTTTAGATTCTTTATACATATCACGAAGTCAATACTAGCTATGTGCATATAAAGTAACACAAGTTACTTATGACGATGACATCTGTTGAAAATAAAGTGTCCCCGATCAGTGTCATCGATTATTTGTTATTGTGTGTCACAAGCCATTAAATTATGCTATGCTACTAACAATCCATTGAGATATTCCTTGTGTAGCTCCATATATGCAATCATCTTATTTAAGGCAATGTGCAAGATATATGCAATCATCAGATATGCAAGATATTCCATGAGAAGGCAAGATCATACAAACAAGGAAGGATATCTACATACAAGGAAACTCGAGAAGATATCAATCAAAAGAGTTTCCTAAATCTCTTTTGCACCGATTCATCGAATGAGAAGTCAAAGTTGTGCACAAGTCTTCTCTATAAATAGCTCAATATTCATCAGCCTTGTGTATTGATTCGAACTACTTTGTTTTTTGTGTGTTATTACTTTAAAAGCAAAAGTGAGGATAAGAGCACTATCTCACGAGTTGTATTCACATACACACTAGGCTAAGGGGACTTATCCTACACTCCAAGGGGATCTCGAATCATCTCGAACTCCAAGGGGATCTTGGAGATACTTTGGTAAGAGCCTTGAGATAGGGGGAGTGATTAGTACATTAGGACTTGGTGAGGGATCACCAACTTGAGAGAAAACAAGTGAAGAGTCATGTTGTATAAGTTGTAATCACTCTTTATTTCTTAGTGGATCTTACACTTGGGCGTAGCCCCACAGACGTAGGACGGGAAGTCCGAACTGCGTAAAAAATTTGTGCGCGTTATTTACTTTACTGCAATTTATTTTTCCTTGTTGTTATTATTTGTCAAGACAGAAAGCTCATATTTGTGCCCACAGTACTCATATATACAGAGCCTTTGTCTGTGACCACATAAACATTATGTGTAAACAGAGACATTACATTTTTCCAATTGGTATCAGAGCCTAACGCCTATTCCCTTTGTTGTGTCAAAGAAAGCAGGTCCTAATTTCAAGTAATGTCTTATCCTCATCAATCTGATCAACCCAAAGGCTCCTCTACAATGAAACCACCACACCTCCTTGGCACTAATTACACATACCTGAAGTCTTGGATTGAAGCATTCATTCTATCCATTGATGTCAAAGCGTGGAATGCCATCAAGAAGGGGTACTCTGTCCCTGAATAGGACGAAAAACCAAAGAATATGGATGATTGGACAAATGGCGAAGAGAGGCTCATGTTTGCAAATGCAAAGGCTTTGAATGCTAAATTTAGTGGTGTGAACCAAGAACATCTAAAGCTTATCTCTTCATGCAAAGTTCCACGAGATGCGTGGGAAATCCTTTAAAACATATTTGAAGGAAATGATGATGTACGTGACTCCAAGAAAGTGTTGTTGTCCTCACAATTTGAAGCACTGCGAATAGGAGATGATGAGACTATTGCCGAATATACTGCCAAGCTGAAAGACATTGCGAATCAAGCCGAACAACTCGGCAAAACCTATAAGAATAGAAAGCTTGTTGAGAAGGTCATTAGATCTCTTCCATCCAAGTTCGATGTCAAAGTTGCTGCAATCCAAGAGACCAAGAGTTCAAAGAACATACAGTTTGACGAGCTGATGGGTTTTCTTACTACATTTGATATGCATCTAAATCAAAGTCGAAAACATCAAGAAATTACTTTGAAAACTAGTGCCAAAGAAGATCAATCCGAAGCAAGTGAACTCACCTTGCTCACAAAGAAATACAACAAACTGTTCAAAAAGGTTCATAACAGTAAACCCAGTGGCTTCAAACAAAATGCAGTTAGTGAAGGGGAAAATAAGGGAGTCCAGTGTCGAGAATGCGACGGGTTTGGACACTATCAAGCTGAATGTCCAAACTTCATAAAGAAGAAAAAGAAATCCCTTAGCACAGCCTTGAGTGATTCAGAGTCATATGATGAAAGCAACAAAAGTAATTATGTTGCATTTACCTCCATCAGTATCTCAAAAGAACAACCAGCTAAATGGACTGCCTTCACTACCTATCCACCAGTTGTGTCCACAGACTCTGATAACAAGGTAATAATCCCAGATTATGAATCTAATTCAGATTCCACTAATTCTATTAATTTTACAGATCTAAAGGAAGCTTACAAGGAGATGTATGAACAGTGGTCAGAAGTTGTCAACAAGAACATATTGTTGTCCAAAGAAGTCATTCACCTAAAGCAAAAACTAGATAATGTGCTAAAGAAAAAAAAAAGGACTCAAAATCATAAAGGTCGTTACTACACCAACAAGACCTCCACATCATCTCAAGCACAGAAAGAAAACTGCCATACCCAAATAGAAAGAGAGAAATCCTCACATGGGTTCAAACCAACATGTCGCTATTGTGGAATGAAAGGATACATCCGGCCTCGATGCTTTCATATGCACAGGGAACTTGCTAGAAGACAGCACTCTATCACAAGAAAAAACTTTTCTTCAAAGAGAGCTTCCCATCGTGAGAAATGGGTACCAAAAGACAACACACAATGCAACGTTGCTCATGTCTCCCTAAAAGCTACATCTTCAGCAGACTGGTACTTCAACAATGGATGCTCCAAACACATAACGGGTAATATCTCATTTCTCTCTGACTATCAACCTTTTTCAGGAGGACATGTAATTTTCGGTGATGGAGTTTGTAGCAACGTAATCTGAAAAGGAACATTACATGTTACCGGGTTACCTTCCCTAACTGATGTACTTCCTGTTGAAGATTTGAAAACCAATCTCCTAAACATCAGCCAAATTTATGATCAGAACTTAAGAGTCAAATTCACAAAGGATGATTGCAAGGTTCTTAACCATAAAGGATAGTGCATTTTGAGAGCGCTGCGCTTATCTGATAACTGCTATCTCCTGCAATCATCTGTTCATAGTAAAAATAGTCCTGCCCAGAACATTTGTGGCCACAACGTACCTGATCAGACTGAAGTTTGGCACCAAAAACTTGGGCATGTGAACTACAAACAACTCAAGAAATTGTCAGACTCATGTGCAACTAGAGGACTTCCTCCAATCCCCTCTGTCCAAAACAGCGTATGCGGTCCATGCCAATATGGAAAACAGCGGCAAGAAGCTAACAAATCCGGAGATATATGTTCAACTACAAGAATACTGGAGCTCTTACACATTGACTTAGTTGGACCTACTCAGACAATCAGTCTTGGAGGATAGAAATACATTCTTGTATGCGTAGACAACTTCTCACATTTTACATGGTATTCTTTATTCGTTCAAAATCTGATGCCTTTGATGAATTTCGAGACCTATGCATTAAGCTTCAAAATGAGAAACATGCAACCAATTCTCAAATCACTCGCATCCGCAATGATCATGGTAAGGAATTTGAAAACTCTAACTTTGATGACTTTTGCAGGAGTTTAGGGATCCATCATGAATACTCGGCTCCCATCACTCCACAACAAAATGGAGTTGTGGAATGTAAGAATCGTAATATCCAAGAAATGGTTTGAGTCATGTTGAACTCAAAAGGACTGGCAAAGAATTTATGGGCTGAAGCTGTGCTCACAGCCTGCTATATCATCAACCGAACATACTTTCATCCTTACACAACACAGACACCGTATGAGGTTTGGAAAGGTAAAAAGCCAAGTTAGAGTTATTTTCATATTTTTGGCATCAAGTGTTTTGTTTTGAGAGACAGGGAACAGGTTGGAAAGTTCGATAAGAAGAGCGATGATGGCATCTTTCTAGGATACTCCACAATAAGTAGAGCCTTTCGGGTATACAACGTGCGTGCAAAACGGATCATGGAATCATTCAACGTTGTTGTAGATGATACTTTAAACAGCCCTGAAAAAGTCTCTGAAACAGTACATCCTCAGCCACACAATGATGAAGAAACTCTACAACCAGCATCTGTACCCACAAGTGATGAACCAGCTGTTGTTTCCACAGAAACTGACGCAGGTGAGTATGGTGACAACTCCAGTTCATATTTTACTACTGATCAATCCATATATTTTAAGGATGTACCTATCATAGAACCCTCATCCTCTATCCAAGCAAATTAAAGGGTTCAAAAAAACTATCCTATGTCATCCATAACTGGAGATATCTCTCAAGGGATCACCACACGAGACGTTCCAAAAAGAGACTACAAGAAACTTGCTGGATACACATGTTGTGCATCATTTCTTGAACTAAAAACCTGAAAGAAGCTCTGATAGATGAGTGTTGGGTGAATGCTATGCAAGAAGAACTCCTACAGTTCCAACGAAATGAAGTATGGAAACTAGTACCACGACCACCACTTGTCAACATAATTGGAACCAAGTGGGTATTCAGAAACAAAATGGATGAAAATGGAGTGATCACTCGAAACAAGGCACAACTAGTTGCACAAGGATATAGTCAAATTGAGGGAATTGATTTTGATGAAACCTTTGCTCCAGTTGCTCGCCTAGAGTCCATCCGACTTCTTTTAGCCTATGCATGTAACATGAATATCACTCTCCAATAAATAGATGTCAAAAGTGCCTTCCTCAATGGTGTCCTCACTAAAGAAGTGTATGTTGAGCAGCCAAAGGGCTTCATTGACCCTCATTATCAGGATCTTGTCTATCATCTCAACAAGGCTCTCTACGGATTGAAACAAGCCCCACGAGCTTCGTGTGAGAGACTCACCACCTATCTATTACGCAAGGGGTATCAGAGATGAGGAATTGACAAAATACTATTCATCAAGACCAAGTCTTCCGCTGTCCTCATTGCACGAATCTATGTAGATGACATAGTATTTGGATCGACCTCCTCCTCCCTAGTACAAGAATTCATCACAAACATGCAGACCGAATTTGAGATGAGTATGGTTGTTGAGTTGAAATCTTTTCTTGGCCTACAAATCTAAAAAAGTTCACAAGGAACTTTCATCTCCCAGAGTAAGTATGTTGAAAATATTGTAAAAAGGTTTGTTCTCAATAATGCATGATACACACGCACACCTATAGGCACAAATGAAAATCTCACTAAGGATGTTGTAGGCACATCTGTTGAACCCCACCTATGCCGCAGCATGATTGGTAGCTTACTCTACCTAATAACAAGTCGATCTATGCTTCAGAGTCATGGTTTGTGCACGCTATCAAGCATCTCCAAGAGAATACCATCATATTGCGGTAAAACGTATTATTCGCTATGTATCATGCACATTAACTTATGGTATATGGTACTCTAACGAATCTAATCTATGTTTAGCTGGCTTTGGTGATGCAGATTGGGCTGGAAACATTGATGATCGTAAAAATACATCGGGTGGTTATTTTTATGTTGGAACTAATTTTGTTTCTTGGTACAGCAAAAAACATAATTCAATCTCTCTCTCCACTGCAGAAGCTGAATACATTGCTATGGGACAATGCTACACTCAACTCATATGGATGCGTCACATGCTTGATGATTATGTTGTTCCGTAGGCACATCTCACTGTCTTCTGTGATAACAAGAGTGCTATTGATATTTCAAAAAACCTGGTACAACACTCTCGCACCAAACACATTGATCTCAGGTATCACTTTCTGCATTATTTGGTTGATCGAAAGGTTGTCACACTTGAGCACTTAGGTAATGAGAAACAACTAGCATATATTTTTACTAAGGAATTGGATGGATCAAGGTTTGAATTCCTTCGAGGAGAATTATGAATGTGTCGACCCCCGTCTTTCTCTAGTTAGTTTCTGAATTAAAAAAAAAGGTGGGGCCGGTCCATAGAATATTAAGTTTCCATAACTGCCTTAGTCTTTTACAACCGTTTCCACTTTCTTTTGGAGGGAAGTTTCCATAACTCCTACATTTCTAAATTCCCTGCTCACTTAATTAGGAGAGTAGTGGGTAGGTGCTCGGTTAATTATGATTGCGTTTGATTTATTTCTCTCTCTCTTGTCTTAACCATCTCTTCATCTTTTCCACCACCTTCTCATCGTCTCTCTCGCTGCCTCCGCAATCTCCATCGTGCTCTTTCATTCTTGCATAATGGCCTCTACTCGCCATTCAAGGGACATCAACACCACACAAACCTTTCTTCACACGTACTCTCATCGACCCAAAGGGGTTCCACCACCACCTCAAGTCTTCCATATTTCATCTTCTTCTCCGTCCGGTGCTGGTCCTACTATTGGTGAAGGGCCTAATCATAATGTGCTCACAGGTTCTACACCTATCTCCATAAGATCCCTCATGTCATCACACCATCGTCGTCGACGTCATCTGGTTCGCGTTGATGGCACGTCTGTCCAATCGCGACGTAGGTCTGCCCTTGTGGCCTCTGCCCCTGCTCACCCTGAGCACGAGAATGTGGTTTCCCTACCCATATACATTCGTGCCCCTACTGCCTTCTCTTCCCGTTTCTTCACTAGGGATGCAACAAAACTCTATGACACCCTGAAGGAATTTATATTTCACTCTAAGCAACGGCTGGATGAGAAGACCTATAAGCACTACAAGGTACATCATTTCTTGGAGGCTAGAGGTATTCTGAACCTCTTCACTTTCCCTCGAACCTACAACAAAAACCTTGTTCGCGAGTTCTATGCCAATCTATCCCCATCTGTGGCTGATCCATCCTCTCCTAATTTCTTTCGAGTTTACATTCGTGGCCGAGTGTGTCCATTCTCCCCTTTCACCATTGCCAAGTTGCTTGGCCGAGTGTTATCCATCAGGTTTTCGTGACAATCTTGACATAAATGATGTCACGTCCACGTTAACAGGTGATCGAGTCCAAGAAGGCTAATGGGGAGCACGTATTTCAACCTCTTATCTTATTGCCCTTTACTTCACTCTGTTCATTCATGACACTCATAACCTATTTCCTGTTCGGCATAATGCCACTGTCCTTCCGGAGGACTATCGCATTCTTTATGCTATCGGTCAGGGCATTGCTGTCAATTATTTGCACATGCTATTCAAGGTTATTTGCCTTCGTTCCCACAACAGGAAATATTGGAAGAAGTTGTCCTTCCTTTGTCTGATTACTGCCCTCCTTGCTGCAGAAGAGGTCTTCAATATTCCTCTTGACGTTATTGTTGAGGCTCTTGTCTGCACCATTCGTTCCATCATCCTCAAGGCCTATTCCCCTCATCTTGTTAATCTGCCTGTCTCCACTGCCTTGCTGGAACCAATTGAGTACCCTACAGAAGCTCTGATCTTTCCACTAGACCCTTCTCTCACCCCTCTCACCAGTCCTTCAGCGACTGTGGGCACATCTGATCACTCCTCTCATGTTCCTCTCCTTATGACGGATGACTAGTATGTTGAGCTCTCCTATCTCTATTTGGACTACCTAAAGCAAGCTGACAAGCTTCGTGACATCTTTGAGTCTGTAGGACGGCCAACTCTATCTGGCCCGTAACCCCTTTGTATTATGTGTTCACAAGGGGGAGTACTAGGATTTAGATGATATGATGGGGCAGGGCGTGTTAGGATTAAGGGGGAGTAACAGTTAGAAATAGTTATGTTAACTTTTTGATGATTCAGTTTATTTTTTTTCTTGAACCTCAGTTAACACTATTATCTCAAAATCTTATATATTTAGTTCTTATCATTCGTTTTTGATTGCATATCTAATCCATGTATTGAGTTGTGACACACATATAACAAAGGGGGATTGTTGAAAATAAATTGTCCCCGATCAATGTCATCGATTATTTGTAATTGTGTGTCACACGCCATGTGTCACGAGCCATTAAATTATGCGATGCTACTAACAATCCATTGAGATATTCCTTGTGTAGCTCCATATATGCAATCATCTTATTTAAGGCAATGTAAAAGATATATGCAATCATCAGATATGCAAGATATTCCATGGGAAGGTAAGATCATACAAACAAGGAATGATATCTACATACAAGGAAACTCGAGAAGATATCAATCAAAGGAGTTTCCTAAATCTCCTTTGCATCGATTCATTGAATGAGAAGTCAAAGTTGCGCGCAAGTCTTCTCTATAAATAGCTCAATACTCATCAGCCTTGTGTATTGATTCGAACTACTTTGTTTTTTGTGTGTTATTACTGTAAAAGCAAAAGTGAGGATAAGAGCACTATCTCACGAGTTGTATTCACACACACTAGGGTAAGGGGACTTAGCCTACACTCCGAGGGGATCTCGGATCATCTCGAACTCCAAGGGGATCTTGGAGATACATGTCTAAGAGCCTAGAGATTGGGGGAGTGATTATTATATTCGGACTTGGTGAGGGATCACCAACTTGAGAGAAAACAAGTGAGGAGTCTTGTTGTATAAGTTGTAATCATTTTTTATTTTTTAGTGGATCTTACACTTGGGCGTGGCCCCGCAGACGTAGGACGGGAGGTCCGAATTGCGTAAACAATTTGTGCGCGTTATTTACTTTACTGCAATTTATTTTTCCTTGCTGTTTTTATTTGTCAAGACAAAAAGCTCGTATCTGTGCCTACAACACTCATATATACAGAGCCTCTGTTTGTGACCACAGAAACATTCTGTGTAAACAAAGACATTACATTTTTCAACGCCATCGACACACGTTTCTCGAGAATGATCTAAGGTTAATAATTTTCTTTTAAATTAACTTAGAGACTTTATGGAATTAAATCAACTTATCACATCAAACAAACACCAAACACTGCTCCAACGCATGCCTACTCTAATAGAGACAAGCATCGGGTTTAATAACGAATCTAACCCGGTTAAAAAGTATTCAAATTAATTAAGACTAACTACCTAGTCAAGGATACCAATCGTCACAGATAAGACATAAAATATACTAAAAGTGATTGAGATGAACTCAAACTTTCCTTTTTTTTTTTCAACTATCCATAAAAGCAGATCAAGTATCCAACTCGAGTCGTGTAGTTTGGTTACTTCGAGTTGTAAGACGAAATAAAATGAGGGCCGCTAAGGGCACCCCACCATTTCATGAAGGCACCCTGTTGTTGAGGGCACTAAGCATTTTACCCAGGGCACCCAGAATTTAGACCCGAAATTCCCAAAATACCCCTCGTTCAAAACAGAGGCACCCCACCATCCCCACCACCTCCACCACCGAACTCCTTGAGCAACCACGAAATCGTTGAGGATTGGCCATTGCGAGGATTCCCGGAAATCGTTTGTGTTCGTTCGTCTCCGTGTTTCTCCTCCGTTGTAGGAGGTTTTTCCAGTTTGAAGGCTCGGGGTGTTGGGCAATTTCGTCTCCAAATTAGGGCTTGGTTGAAGTTCGTCGTACACACACCTTTGGCGCGAAATCGATCGTTAGAAGGTACGTTGATAGTCTAATTAAGTTACATTTGGTAGAGTAGTTGTAATGTTTGTGTGGCGGTGTATTGAATGGTTCCATTATTGGAAATTCGTGGTTCTCGGCCACACAGGCCAGAGAGTGTTTTTAATGTCTCGGCCAAGCATGGCCGAGACAGATGGTAAATATTTGGGAACTCGTCGTTCTCGGCCAGGCAGGCAGGAAGAGTTCACCGAGTCTCGGTTACGAATGGCCGAGATTAATTGTGTTATCTCGATCGAGACATCACGAGAGTTACATTTAGTGTTAGTTAATGTTGTGTCGGTGGTGTACAACCGAGAATGTACTCTACCTCTCGGTTGTACAATGCCGAGAGGGTTAGAGTCGACGCGGTCTGCACATCACGAGAGTAAGGCGAATTGAATAGGTTATGCCATGTCGGTGATGTACAACCGAGAACGTTGTATTGCTCTCGGTTGTACATTACCGAGACCGTTGATCCATTTTCGGTCAGGAGTGAACGAAAGTATGGCGTATTTCACGAACCTGCTTGACCGAGACAACAGGAATGGATGAATTTGAATTTTTTTTTTTAGTAATTTTTTTTTGGTTATGTTCCAGGTGCTTAAATGTTGTAGTGTTTTCAGGTATGGCTCGTTCGAAAGCACCGGTGACAAGGGAGGAGGTTGGTGTTGAGGTCTCGAGGGCTAACCGGGGTCGAGGCGGCCGGAGACCCCCGACAACATCTTACCGGAAAGAGAAAGAGAAGGAGAACGTAGATGTTAAGGGAAAGGCTAAGATAGATGGAAATCGTGCAAGGTTAGAATTGCACGATGAGGGTTCCAACATCGACACTCGGCGACCAAAAGATGTTGTTGTTGCCCGAGGGGAAGAGGAGGGTCATGCATCGGAGTCTAGTAGCAGTGACTCATCGGCGGCGGGGAACACGACGGAAACTGATCGTAATGTGGGCGGGAGTAGTAGTGGTGGAGCTGGCCATAATGAAGGAGAGCCAAAAGTG
This sequence comes from Stephania cephalantha, assembly GCA_039657325.1. NCBI lineage: Eukaryota > Viridiplantae > Streptophyta > Magnoliopsida > Ranunculales > Menispermaceae > Stephania > Stephania cephalantha. Next base: position 33,697,274 of record CM077570.1, on the reverse strand, counting down.
CCCTGTTGAAATTCGTGCTCCTTTCCCTAAGTGGTCCTATAGACGGTGCGTTGTTGAAGAGCTTTAAGGATCATGTCGCATTAGCGATTTGGAGCAATGAGGTAATTAAAATTTCATTGAACGGAGTTATTTAAAACTCAGGGTTTTCACACACATGACGAGATGTTTTTTTTTTGTTGCAGGAGCGTCCAGTACTTAAGTGTATCAATCACGGAGCTCAGATACAAGAATGGGATTTACAGTCGTGCCACCCAGACACGGAGGGACTTCAAAGGATTATTCAGCGTTCTGGGTTGAATACGCTGATAGACTGTTCATACCGCAAGGCCAACAAGGAGGTTATCTCTGCATTTGTGGAGCGGTGGCAGCCGGAGACGAACACATTTCACTTACCATTTGGTGAAATGTCTATCTCCTTAGAGGATGTGAGCTTCCTCCTGAAGATTCCTGTGACGGGCAAAGTCATGGCAGTTGAGAACTTTGCGAGGTACACGAAGGAATCTCGCTCGGACGCTATTAAGATGCTGTCGAAACTACTTGGGGTTAGCGTCGAAGAGGCTGACGAGGAGGTGAATATCAGCAAGGGGCTCACAGTGCGCAAATGTTGTATATTTTATCTTGTACCCTGTTTGCCGATAAGAGTGGGTCTCGGGTGTCTGTCGCGTTGTTGAAGCTTCTTGAAGACTTGGACCACGTGGGAAAGTACGCATGGGGTGCAGCTACGTTGGCCTACTTGTATCGACACTTGGGGTCTGCCACCAGAGTGCAAGTGTCTCAGATTGCTGGCTACCTCACATTGCTTGAAGTTTGTTATAAATTAGACTTACATTGTTTTTGGTATAATTATTACTAATATTTCCATTTGCGGACTAACTAACGTTGTATGTATTTGCAGGGATGGGTGTACGACCATTTCAAACTTGGTCTCGCCACACCCAATGCGATATACATGGACTACGTGCAACCTCGTGTCTGCAGATGGATTCAAAAGCACGAGACCGTGTTGAATGTTGACAAGCTCGGGTCCATTAGGAGAACGTTGGATAGGTTGCGCCCAAGTGAGGTGAGATGGTTATCCAAATCCTGTGGTGAATGATGCTTTTGTTTTTTTGGTTACTAACAATGGTTGTTGCATTTTGATTAGGTCACTTGGGACCCATATGTGAATTTAAGGGAAAATGGAGTTGTGCACGCGATGGCCTTTTACAGTGGGACGATTAAGTACATGGATGTGGTGGAGCCCTACCATCCGGAGAGGATTCTGAGACAGTTTGGCCACGTACAATCTATACCAGATCCTCCGTACCGACCTTTGGAAGCACATCGAGGCCCATCTGCGAACAAATACTCGGTCAAGTATGGGTTCCAGCAAGACAATTGGGAGCGATGGAAGAACCATTTGTTGGCTCCCGAAGTTCGTGGTGACAAGGCAGAGTTCGAGTTTTTGGCTACACCGGACTACCTACCTTGGTTCCTCAAAGTGTCTCATCCTGTGATCACCAATCCGAGCATTGAGGACTTTGACATGGTCACCACAACCATCGCAGACAACGAGCTACTGGAGGTAAGACAAAGTGTTATATGTATTATGCATGCCCACATGCCATTTGTTTTCATCCCGATATGTTTTACATTAACACTAACCCGATTATTTTCATCAGCGTAATAGGCGTGCGTTGGACGCGGCATTACGATTGATGGACCTCTCGCCGGAGTTGTGTACGCTTGAGTCTGCGAGGAAAATGGTGAGTGATATCGTCAATTTCCTTTCGGGAAGGAGTATAGGTCCCACCACCACCACTACTACCACTCCGGCCACCGCAACCGGCACATCCGCCCCTACCGAAGCCAGGCCTAGGCACTCCCAAGGATGGTAGCACTTCTACACACTCCACCCCGGCTAATGCTCCGCCCGCCACGGTCGATGCTCGCCCTCCGAAAAGAATGCTTGGCAAGGAGTACCAAAGGAAGAATTTGAAGAAACCAAAGCAATGATTGTTTTAGGGAACATGGATATTTTATTGTTTGAGGAACTAGGCCCACATTTATAAAAGTTTAGATTTTTTTCGGGAACTTGGATGTTTTATTGTTTCATGAATGTTTTATGACAGTTTTGATATTTTGATGAATGTTGGATGACAGTTTGGACTTATTCTTGAATGTTACTTGATGTTTTACATTTGTTATAGTTTGGACTTATTCATGAATGTTACTTGATGTTTTACATTTGTTATAGTTGATATTCAGGATGTTGGCTAGTATCTTGTTGTTTTTGGTTTAGTTAACATAGCTTTTTTTGGTACAGATGGTGTCTCGGTCATTCAGGTCCGACACCTCTTTGGAATTCTCGGTTTCAACAAACCGAAACAAACGCTGGATTCTCGATGTGGTCCGACCGAGAACGTCCATTGATCATATATTATCCAATGTGTCGGTCATTTATGGATGAAAATTATATGAGACTCTCGGTTAGTCACAACCGATATTATTCCAAAACGTTCGGGCCCTGGTCGACGAGCTATTCCTGTGCAGTTGTATGAACATGGCGACCAAATGCTCTCGGTGTGAAGGTAACGAGATCAGAAATTAACTCTCGGTTCCTCATGTCCGAGAATCCCTGCGTATGGTCGCGCACAGGTCGACGAGACGTTACGGGAACGCGTCGACAAACATTACTTTCGGCAATGCGTTGCCGATGAGTCACGTTAGTTCTCGGTTGACTACGGCCGAGACTATGTTGGGTGTCACGGACTTGGTGTGCCAAGACGATAATTTGCACATAAACTGATATCATTATATATCAATATAACATCCAAACAAAGTTTACAGTAAACAAAATGTACAACAACGTCGTAGCTAGGTACAAGTTTTGTACTACGGTGTACCTAAATCTACCACGGTTACGGTTCCTTCATCAACAGTTGCAAGGGGCGCGATATCTCGAATTACGAATCCATCTCGTCAACCTTTGGCGCACTCCTCAACATACTGGTCCCACGATGGATATAAGGATGGCAGCGGTGCATTCACACGCAACTTCACCTGTCAAAGTGAACAGTAGAACATATAAGATATTGTCACAAACCCGATTAGGGGGGAAACAAAACAATTCACAAAAAATCATAGAACTTACCCTAACCCAATAGATATTCCTGTCATTTATCATGGCTATGATAAGTCTGCTGTGCAACGACAACGGTGGAGCACTACGTAGAGGTAGAAATGTCGAGGCACTCCCATGCGAGAGGTTTACAAGAATGACATTGAATGCAGTTGATACTAACAATCCTATGTCTGGAAGTGTCAACCATTCTTTGAACGATGCACCAACTTGATTATCTGGACAATGCACAGCAATCTTGAGAGTCTCGTAACTCGTTCCAAGCACTTCCCGCCAAAGGTTTTCATACCCGATAATCTCATCATACATCCTTCTACGAACAATCCTCCAACCGTCTACATCGGCAAGTCCTAGCCCAGAGGCAACACACCGATATCCACAATTTCCATCGGCTAGCACATCGATAGTGCTCTCAACATATGCCAACCAATCCGGTTCTATGCAATGAGCATAAGCCATGTTAGATGCACTTTGCGTGCGTCGACTGGCACGGCGCATTTTAGGAACAACTTTGCTTTTCTTCTTCCTCGAACTAAAGGCCTCTTCTGTGGAAAGCACGTACTCAAATCCGCTCGGCAATCTAGTCATGGAAGAATCGTCATTATCGTGTTTTCTCTTCGATCATGCCTTACATCCGATTGAAGACCCCGGTGTCCTTCCCTTTGTCTTTATTTTCGCCGGTGGCACAACACCCGGTGTAGACGAAGGTCGAATAATCTCCCTGAGCTGCTGAATAACCCTGAGGCGATCGTCCTCATCAGTGCAAGCATGAAACTTTTGCAACACCCGTTCAATCTCATCGTGCACATTGTATCCAGACCGATCCACAGGATTCTCAAGTATCATACTCAACTTTCGCCAGTAAACATGAATGTGCTCGAGAGGGATGGGCGACCCAACAAATTTATGATGGTTTAGCTCGTGTGCACAAGGAATGCCATGTGTCGTACGTATCTCGCAACCACAACGAGTGAAGTCGTGACCAACATGCTCTCCACGTGTCAATTCAACTCTAATTAACTTAAGCGCCCGTTGAGAGACATAACCACGCAATCGTCGATATAACTCATCAATGTATTCAGGTTGGACCACATTCAAACTTAGCTCAAACGATTCCTTGATGTTGTTGTGTTGGATTCTAAGGATGCCATCAACCACATTCCGCAAAGTCTCAAAATTGGCTTGACTGTTGCCAAGGTGTAGCTTCAGAGTGGAATGCGCAGACTCAACCCTCTGCGTTGTTGTTTCCCCAAAGTGCGTAATTCGATTTGTCCATGCGGTTACAAATTTCTCCTTGTAGTTCTTTACCCATGTGTTGTCCAAGTAATCAGTAAGACCCTTGACATTCCCAAACTCACAACGCAACTCATTCATCCTAACTTCGAATAAGGCATCCGAGTTGGCATACATAACGCTCGTCCACCTATCCATGAAACGAGCAAAACCATCGTTATCCCCAAGCATCTTCTTAGTCTTGGCCAATACTACTTTGTTGATGTGCCAATAGCAAAGGAGGTGAGACGATAACGGAAAAACTTCTTCAATGGCACTAATAAGGGCTAAGTCCCTATCGGTAACAAACACGTCAGGTTTAGGCCACCCATCCAATACGGATCTCAAGTTCTCAAGTGCCCAAACATAATTCGCATGACTCTCTGATGATATGAATGCAAACCCAACGGAGAACGTTAAATGCGTAGAAGTGATGCCAACAATCTCCAACAAAGGCATTCGGTACCTATTTGTTTTGTACGTGCAATCCATCAAAATTACCGATGAGAAACACCTTAGCAACTTTATTGAATCGGGATGTGACCAAAATAAATCGGTGACAACATTCGTATCGGGATGCTTCTTATGCCACGACATCCACTCATTCTTCTCTAAGATGTGCAACATTTGTTGCATTTGAGTCCTCCTACCCGCATCCTCAATTCAGACTTTTTGTCTTGCATTATATATTGTCCGCATTGTCGATACGTTTCTAACATCTCTTTGCTTCAACGTATTTAGGATGTCTCTTGGCTTCACATTCCCCTTTGTCATCTACACCACAACCTCCTGCTCCCCCTTATCCAATCTTCCGGCAAATGAGTGGTCGTCCAAGTTGTTCGCGGGGTCGTGATTGTGACTCCCACAAATGACAGTGACATACCACAAGGAGTCAGCATTTTCCTTTATGTTGATAAGGAAAGAGCATCCACATTTCTTCGTACCAGTTTGAGTCCTCCCCTTTTACTCTTCTTCTTCATTCTTTGTTTTCGAAGAAATTTTTGCCGCTTTCCCCTTGCCAACTCTTTGAGACATTCCCCTATATGTTCCAGACCTCTCACACGCAAGTTTCACCCTTCCCCTGCGCTTAATGCCCCCGGCATCAGAGTGTTTCGTCACTAGCACAAACATGTTCTCCCGGCCTATCATTTGAAGCCATGAAATAGCCGCTTCTCTAGAGGGGAATGGCCTACAAGGTGTAAACGTATCCTTGTAGTCTGGAAATAAGGTAGAAACCGGCATTACCTGCAATACAAACAGTGTAACATTATAATCAACGAAAATGTACAGCACAATCACCATAAAATCCCAAAAACACAAGTTTTCGGTTGTACAGGTCCGACACTATAAACAGAGTTTCGTTCATGTACAACCGAGAACTCCTTCATAGTCTCGGTCGTCCCATACCGAGCCTGCCACTATGTATCGTTCACTCCATTACGTGAACTACGTAGACATCTCGGTCCTTGCTGACCGAGACGTTTCTCTACATCTCGGTCCTGCGTGGCCGAATCAATCGCGCACATCGACTAAAATTTTTATGAACCGCATAAAAAACACATTAAATTTCAAAAATTATCTCAAGTTCAACCTCCTCTTGCACGATAGCAGTACAATCTTCCATTTTATAGTGCAAACAACTTCGGATTGGTCGAATTTACCAAACCCTACGTTGACAAACAAATCATCAATTTCACGCTTTAATCAAATTTACGCCCCATCGAAGCATCGTACGGTTGTCAAACATTGTTACCTCGCTGTCGGATGATGTCAAGTCGCAAGAATCGATAAACGCTCGACAAACACAATTGTGGCTTTATGGTTCACTTCTTCCTCAAGGTAGTGGGGTGCCCCAGTTTTGAGTTGCAAATGATTTGTGGGGTTTGGGTGTGTATATATGAAGGAGCAAAATAGTCTTTTACATTTTAGATTGGGAAATGAGAAAAATAATAGGTGCCTTCATGAAATGGTGGGGTGCCCATAGCGGGCCTCAATAAAATTGGCTTGTTGGTGTTGATGTTCGTTGTCGGTGCAGGTTTTGTTTTCCCCCTCTTTTTTCGGGAGAAATGCTAAGTCTCTCTCCCGACACCCAGTGGGGCCTTCATAGTCAACACCACATCCGTTTAGTGTTGATAGTCACATCACTTTAGTTTTGATTGCATGTATCAAAAGTGGGTTAAAAACTCATTTTCTTTTTTTTTTTTATTGGTGCTCTCGCTGGTATATAAGCATACAAAGTAACATTGTAGTTGTAAGCAAAAACCCCGGCCCTTTTATGAGTTTAAAATAAAAAAATAAATAAAAATAAAAAAATAAAATAAAATAAAAAAGCAAGAAGCCTTTAGGTTAATTTCGGCGTGCATTTTAATCAAAGTCCTTGAAATTACAAAACCAAAAGTAACCAGATTCCCTTCAAGTAGATGAAAAATCATTATATATGGTCGTGCATTTCACTCTAAGTCTCTCTTTGTCGCATATATAAATCTAATCATAATATCTCACTTGTATATTACGTGCAATCATTAACCTGATAATTAATTGCAATATAAATAACGAAGAAGAAGCAACCCAAATAATTCTTCCTCTGTGTTGCAGAATGGCCTGCTTTCAGAGAGCATCGCCTACAGTCAAGGAGATCCTGCTCAACTTACTCAGGTACACGTACGGCAGATTCTGAATCTTGAGTTCGAATGTTTTAGTTCTCTAAGATACATTGAAAGCGTATTCGCACATCTCTTATGCATTTGAAAGGCGCATGGAAAGGGTATAGCTATAGCACTATATATGAATGTATTGGTTCTTTTACAAGAAAAAAATGTATTAGTTATTACTTTGGCACTCTTGATTAAAGGCAATGCATTTTTTGACATCACCCACACTACAAGAAAAAATGAATTCAGCAACAGACAACTCTGTTGCTAAATTTGTACGATTTTGTTGCTAATGAGTTTTGCGACAGATCTGCAACAAAAAGTGTATGTCACTACTTTCTTTGTCGCTGATGAAAATTAGCGACATATTAGTTGTTTGTTGCTAAACATCGACAAAATTGCAACAAACATATGTCGTTGACTGGAATCTAGTCAGCATAGACGAGTTTGTTGCTATTCTGTTGTTAAACAACGACAAACACCAATCCAGTCAGCACATACCCTTTTGTTGCATTTCTTTCACTGACCTGAATAAATAATTTATTTTTAAAATAGTAAAAAGTAAAAACAAACAACATCTTACAGTAACATTTGCAAGACAGTAATAGTAGCTACAAATGTTTTTTTTTTTTAAAAAAAAAAACGGTATAATATAAAAAATTTACATAAATAAAGTAGTAAATCTTTGTAGGCACTACCTAATACAATATGTACTAAAAAATGATATTATTACATTTAATAATTACTACTACAAAATAGGCCACCAAAAAATAAAGTCTCTCATGATATAATATGCATCATCTCACACGACTCTGATAGCATTCCTTCACTGCTACATATATAGCCACTAGACAAAATCTTTTCGGTAGCAGAGTGTATATCTCCTCCAAATCCTGAAAATTACAATAAAATTCAATATTATTCATATGATGGAACAACAATCTACCCCTTAGATATAGCAATATTTAGTACGTTAACGTGGAAAACATGTGATCTGCATTCGAAATTTCATTACGGATATGAACAAATAGGCTTTTATGTATGAAGTATGAACAGTTCATTTCAAATTGGATAAATCATGGTCATAATGAAATTATAAATTCAGCTCTATACAGTAAAAACTATGTTCTTCAACAATGATACTTCATGACCTTTCTCTCATTTGAGATTTCAAGAAATCATAAAGAGATATATAGATGGGTGGCATTTGCTACCAAATGGAATATTTGGTTAGAAAGGAATATAATAGTTTTTTAAGATAAAACACTTGATTGGTTCTCCGTTTGGGATCAATCGAAGCAACTCGTTTCATTTTGAATTGCTAACTCCAAATGGGGAAAGGATACATCCTTTTCCAATCTCGTAGGGGATTAAGATTTCTAATAGGTTGATAGGGCTCATATTTATACATGCATAAAAGTCATGGCACAAAAATTGGTTAATTGATAGTAGGATCAACTAAAGTTTCACTAAATTCCCAATCCTTACTTAATGCTCCTAAGTTCTAACTGTAACGACCCATTTTCCAAATGGACCGCCACGGGGCCAATGCAAGCCCACAACCTGGCCTACCAGCGCCAAGCTGTGTCCCACATGCCATCTCATCTACCATTTAATCCTTATTAACCTCAATTAACAACAATTTACTGTTTAAATTGGTATTGAACTCTAGTCATCTACCAAGATCATTTTAAAACCCAAGTAAATCACAGCGAAAGTCTTTAAAGATGACAAACAATATATAAACGTTAAGTCATGCAAATAACTCTGATACCTAAAGTGGAAAACCCATAATCCCAATGTACCTCAATGTATCAAAATATCAATAGTATAAAGTCCTAGTGTATCACTCATAATCCCAAATCCTTAAATAAAACAACATATGAGTATACAAACGTACAAGCCTGGCTATATGTCTCTGAATAAAAAATATTCTGGAAGTTTGCCTTTGCCTCGGCTCGTACTAGGATCTGCAATCAAGCCATCACAAAAAGACAGATGACGAGTCTAGAGTGAGTATTCCCAAGGAAAATTAGAGAGCAATATTGAAAGTAAATACTGGAATTTAAAGAAAACTATTAAATAAACATGCGGAAATAAAATATAGGCAAATGTGCTCATCGCATGTATATGTAATAGTGGAAGCTCAAAGTGTCTGTTCTTAGAGCCTAGGGTCAGATAGCGCCATACTTCGGCCTCCCAACAGACTACTGCCGGCGAGTAGCACTTAAGCAAGGCTAGTATCTAGATCCGCTAGGTGGTCAGCGTGGAATCTACGATGCACCCATACGTGCCCGTCACAACTCTCGGGTAGCCCTATTCACCGAGATGGCACACGTGCTATGGCTTAGTGGACGTACACACAGAAATGGCATGGAGGGAGAGCCTCAACGTCCGTCCATTATACCACACTATGAATAGAATAATGAAAGACAAAATATGAATTCGAAAGCAAAATAAAGTACTACTCAAGAAATTTTAGTTGGGATACTACACACCTCAAACCGCACTCCGCGTCCCGTTAAAAACCCCCGGTCCGACTTCGCCTAGTCACGGATATCCCAAAGTACCGCTCGAAATGACCTATTTCCATTTATAGTTGGTTTTTAGTCATTTAGATGTGTTTTAAGTCACTTAATAAAAATTATGTCAAAACAGCAAAATCTAGCGCGTTGGGTCTGGAAATTAGTGCGCTGGTTCCCAGACAGTTATATGTTTTTCATTAGGAAGAACATTAGCGCGCTATTTTCTAGCCTAGCGCGCTAACTATTCATCTAGCGCGCTAGATGCTGTTATTAGCGCGCTAATCGAGTTCTGGATAGCAAACTGCTGAAAATTCTGGGGTTTTCAAACAACCCCACCAAACCAACAACAACCATAACACCAAAAACAAAAATTCAAAACAATAGAAACCCATCATAACAACAACTTAAAATCAGCCAAAAACATCACCAGAACCTCTATAATTGAGATCAAAAGATAGAGAAAGTTGTGGTGTTTGTGGTTCTCACCTTGATTTTGATGTTCTCTAAGCTCCTTGAACACCACTTGGATCTCCAAAACCCTTGTTTCTTGTCTCCAAACTCGGATAAGAAGATGAGGAGAGAGAAAAGGTGGTGGAAATAAGTCAATTTGACTTATTTATAGTTGATTTGGCATCACCACTCACTTGTGCATCTCTAGGCCATCCAAAGCACCTCATTTACTTTTTTCTAACCCCTAATGACTCCAATTATGACTCTGATGGCACACTCACCCTTGTGTTTAACGTAAAAAGTGACATTTCAAGTGTTCCGATGCCTGGTTTCGCGTCTCGAACCGCGACATACGCGTACTACCATGTCCCTAACCACCAAATATACATTCCATATTAAATATTTAACCCATTTTATTCATTTTATGTGTCTATTATTTCCTCCGGTCTCGTTTTAAGTTGGTGAGACTACCCGGTACCCGCGTCGACACGCATATCAAGGCGAATACTTAACACACAGTCTCGCACATCAAATGTCATATAATTACACACATTGCGATGCCATGTAAACATCGTAATTTAAACAATTCAGCACACAAAAGTACTATTTACCTAGCTCCAAGCGCGCACAAGCCTAATTGCGGGTCCCACGAGCGTCTGAGCTATCAGCTACGTTTGTAACCACGTCATTAATAAAGGTGAATTAAATTCTGGCCGTTACAGTTCTTCCCAACTAGGTGAGACTTCGTCTCGAAATTTAAATTAAACTGAAAATACTTACCGATAAATAAATGGGGATACCGTTGTCGCATAGTAGACTCAAGCTCCTAGGTGAGTCCCTCGGTCCCGTGATGCTGCCATCGTACCAAAACCTTTGGGATCTACTTATGTCACAAAATCAGAGTCCTCCTATCCATGATTTCCACAAGTTGTTCCTCATTTGACAAGTCAGGTCGCACCTCAATCTGACGTATATCAACCATAGGCCTCGGTCCCGACTTAGCCAACCTCAACATGGAAATATGAAACACTGGGTATACCCCTGCCAACTGCGGTGACAACTCTAGACGGTATGCCACTCTACCGACGCATTCCTCAACTCTGAAAGGCCCAATGAACCTCAGTGCTAGTTTCCCCTTAATGCCAAACCTCTGATGACCTTTCCAGGGCGAGACTTTCAGATACACCAAGTCTCCAACCTCGTAGCTCAGACCCTCAAGTTATTTGTCCGCATATTTCTTCTGCCTATCTTGCGCTGCCTGAAGTCTCTGCCTGATCTGCCTTACCTTTTCAGTATGGTCCACAACAACCTCATGTCCTATCGCCGCTGTATCTTCTGGTGCCGCCCAACATGCTAGTGACCTGTAGGGCCTCCCATATAATGCCTCAAACGGTGGCATCTCGATACTCGCCTGATAGCTATTGTTGTAGGCAAACTCACACAAAGGTAAGTAATTCTCCCACGATCCACCAAACTATAGTATACGCGCCCTGAGCATATCCTTGAGAATCTGAATCAATCGCTCTGACTGTCCGTCATTCTGAGGATGGTACGCAGTACTAAACTATAAACGAGTGCCAAACTGCTCCTGCATATTCTCCCATAGTCTCGATGTAAACCTCGGATCTCTGTCAGAAACAATGGAGACCGGTACACCATGCAATCTAACATTATCTCTCTCGAAGATAGTACTCAGATGTGTAACAGAATATCTCATGGCGATCGGTATAAAATGTGTCGACTTCGTCAACCTGTTGATAATCACCCTAATCGCATCGTGTCTCCTCGTCGTCAAGGGTAGGCCACTGACGAAGTCCATGGACACATGTTCCCATTTCCACTAAGGAATGGGCAGCAGTTGTAGCAACCCTGTTGGTCTTCTATGCTCAGTCTTCACCTGCTGGCATATATGACAACTTCGGACATATCTACCCACGTCAGCCTTCACCCCTGGCCACCAAAATAGTATTCGTATATCTTGATACATCTTGGTCTAACCTGGATGAACTGTATATCGTGACCGGTGTGCGTCCTCGAGAATGCTGTCCATAACTCCGATATCCCTGGTATCCAAAATCGACCCCTATGTCTCAAGCACCCGTCTGACCACTCAGACCATTCAGTGCACCCCGGATATTGAGCCAGGCCACTGATCAGCAAATATCGGTCATCAGCTCCCAGCAACTCAGCAACCCGCTCTAGAGACACTGTAGGAACTCTCATCTGACAGTAAATCTGTTGCTCAGCAATAGCCTCTGTCAAACATAACACCGATGCTGCTTCAAGCAACCCGTGCTCATTTGTCATATGTCGTAGTATTGTTTGGCTCTCGATGTCGCTTATGCTCAGTGCATTAGCTACGACATTCGCCTTACCCGGTTGATATTCAATAGCGAAGTCATAGTCCTTCAGTAACTCGAGCCATCGTCACTGTTTCATGTTCAAATCTCTCTAAGTGAACACGTACCTCAAACTCTGGTGGTCTGTGAACAACACGAACCTCTCACCATACAGATAATGCCTCCAGGCCTTTAGTGCAAACATGACCGCTGCAAAGCTCCAAGTCGTGCACTAGATAGTTCATCTCGTGAGGTCTCAATCATCGAGATAAATAAGCCACTGGGTGTCCATCCTGCATCAACATGCCACCTAACCTAGTGCTTGATGCATTGGTATAAACTGAAAACCTTATACCTGCTACAGGTAATGCCAACACTGGCGCCAAAGTCAATTTCCTCTTTAGCTCCCAGAAAACATCCTCAAACTCCTGTGACCATTCAAATCTAATATCCTTCTTGGTCAGCCTCGTCAACGGTGCTGCAATCATTGAGAAGTCCTACACAAAGCGCCTGTAATATCATGCCAAACCCAGAAAACTCAGGATGTCAGATATAGACTTAGGTGTCTTCCAGTCAATAATCACCCGAATCTTATCACCATCAACAGATATGCCCTGACCACTTATGAAATGGCCCACGAACTTCACCTCATTCATCAAGAAAATGCACTTGCTGAACTTGGCATATAGTCGATGCTCTCTCAGTGTCGTCAACAAATCTCTGAGATGCCTCTCGTGCTCCACACGAGTCTTACTGTAAATCAGGATGTCATCAATAAACACAATGACGTATCGATTAAGGTATAGCCTCAGCACCCTGTGCATCAAATGCATGAAGATCGTCGGTGCGTTCATCAGCCCAAACGGCATGATTGTAAACTCAAAAAGGTCATAATATGTATTAAACGCGGTCTTCTCCACATCCTCTTCTCGAATCCTCAACTGATGGTATCCTGATCATAAGTCGATCTTCGAGAAGAACTTGGCCCCAGCAAACTGATCGAATAGGTCATCAATCCTCGGAAGTGGGTAACGATTCCGAATCGTCACCTGATTCAGCTTTCGGTAGTCCACACACATCCGCATCGAGTCGTCCTTCTTCTTCACAAAAAAACTGGAGCTCCTCAAAGTGACATGCTAAGGTGAATAAAACCTTTATGCAGTAAGTCCTCTAACTGGGTCCTCAACTCCTCGGGCTCCAATGATGACATCCTATATGGTCTGCTGTAGATTGGCTGAGTCCTCGGAATCAACTCAATGATAAACTCCACAGCTCTCGGTAGTGGCAAACCTAGCAAATTATTAGGGTATACGTCTGGAAACTTGCAGACAATACGGACATCCTCATCCTTAACCACCGTCTTACGCTCCGGCTCAACCATAGCCACATACGCCTCCATCTCTTGCGACGTCGTTAATCTGCCGCGAGTGATAGGTAATGCAGCCACGACATCGGTGAATGTAAACCTTGGAATCCCCTCGATGTCAAATGTTACAGTCTTGCTGAAACAATCAGTCTGTGCGTGATAAGACAATAACCAGTCCATACCGAACATTGCGTCAAACTCGAAGTACTCTAACACTCTCAAATCAGCCGGTAGTTTTTATCCCTCAATCTCCACAACACAATTTCGGAAAATCCGATTAGGGTAAATCTTATCCCCAGCTGTCGTGCTCAAAATAAGATGTGTATCTACAGTCTGTGCAGGTAACCCCAACTCTTCTACCATGCATCCAGAAATAAAAGACAATGTGCCACCAAAATCCATCATAACATGCATAGAAATACCACAGATAGATAACGCACCCTCAACTAGCTGTCTGGTCGCCTCCCTGTCCAGCTGCGCGCCCCAAATGCATCAGATTGAGCCCTATCTCTGGCCTGCTCCATTTGTGGTGGTAGTGGTGCTGGTCTGGTACAATTTGCCACAATATGTCCCATCTGACCGCATCGCTAACATGTACAAGTTTCTGATCTGCCGGAACTCCTCTGACTCGGCATTTGACTCTGACCTCTCGAAACTTTGTCCTGCCTCTGCTGCCTAAGCTGATCAACGGGAAAAAGACGTAAAATATGCCAACTGACGGTCATCAGTCGCTCTATATCATCACGACGATCTTTGTCACCTCTGCTACCCTGACCAGTCTACCAGTCTCCTTGGCGAGGTCTATAGCCCTGTCTCCGCCGATCTTGGTCTCTCCTCTGTCTCTTCGGTCTCTGCTCAAACCGAGAACCGGATGCTGGCTGACTCCACTGACCCTGCAGCGTAGCCTAAATCGCTCGTCGACTGGCCCTCTGAACCATATATGTCTCGTGTGCAAGACACCTATCGTAGACATCAGTTAGAGTACGAGCTCCACTAGATACCACTGTGTTTGCTATCCTCTCATCCAGACCCCGTAGAAAGTAGTATTTATGTAGCCGATCAATACCAGCTATGTCCATGGAGTACGATAGTAGATACTGGTACCTCTCCATATATATTGTGACCAACATATCACCCTGCACTAGGGACAAAAACTCATCCCTCAAGTCAACCCTGACCTCCATCGGTATATACTCATCCATAAACAACTTCCGGAACTCTACCTAACTAGTAATGGCAGGATGAGTCGCAGTGTAGGTAGTCCACCATAACGCAGCATCGGCTCTCAAGCAGAAACTCGATAACCTTGGCCGATCAATATCCTCGACCCGAAGCAAGTCGTGTAGCCGCCTTTGTGATAACAGCCACCTCCCGGCTACCTCTGGATCTCCAGCTCAATAAAATTATCCAGGTGAGAACTTAAGAAAGTCTTTCATCTTCTTAGCCTTAACTGTCATTTGGCTCCCAGAAATCGATGCCACTGCTGGCTGCTCGGTAGTAGTAGTAGGTGTAAGCACCATTGCAGCCTCCATAGGTACTACTGCTAGTGTAGCCCTTTCTGTCAATGTCTCAGATACTGCCGCCTACACCTGAGCCTTGGTCGTAGTAGGAGCTACGACTACCTGTGTAATCGTCATTGGTGCAGCCAAAACAGTGGTTGGAGCTGTCGTAGTCTCATGAGCATCCCGAGCTCTCATCATCTTTATCAACATCGCGAACCTATCATCCATAGTCCGTGCTAACGACTCCAGAGTCAAGGTCGATCTCATCGGATCACTAGTATCTCCGACCTCAGGCTGAGTGGTATCTGATTGCTGTCCGTCCATCGATATCTGCATCGAAGAACGTACATCCAATCAACCTTATTAAATATTTAACCCATTTTATTCATTTTATGTGTGTATTATTTCCCTCGGTCTCGTGTTAAGTTGGTTAGGCTACCCAGTACCCGCGTCGACACGCATATCGAGGCGAATACTAAACACACAGTCTCGCACGTCAAATGTCATATAATTACACACATTCTGATACCATTTACTATATTTCAATATAAACATCAATTTAAATAATTCAGCTCACGAAAGTACTATTTACCTAGCTCCAGGTACGCACAAGCCTAACTTCGGGTCCCACGAGCGTCTGAGCTATCAGCCACGTCTACAACCATGTCATTAATAATGGTGAATTAAATTCAGGTCGTTACACTAACAATAGAAAAAAGAGAATTTTCCTTTTATTCAAGGATATTAAATCTCTAAGATACATTCATAGTCCTATTCACATGTACAAGCACAAGCACAACCACAACCACTTAGGAGTTTCCCTTTCTCACAAGCGGTGTAATGTGGATGGCAAGATAAGATTTAGTGATTATCAACAATGCTTCTAGTTCTAGCTCCAAAGAAGAGGTTAGCAATACAAAATATGTCAAAATATTTCATTAATCACATATCAAACTTCCACAACTCCAAATATAAGTGTAAGAAAAATATGAGTTAATCCTTCAAACCTACTTAGGGCAGTATAACCCCTTAAAATTCTATACAATCACAGACTTGCTCACTCTTTTCTCATGTAGCAGTAGGACCATGTAAAATTAATATTTACTTGATAAATCACTAGCTAATAACTAACAAGTTACACTTACTTTATATTTTTTTGTTTAGCATTCTAAAAATTCAAATCCAAGTCCAAGTCCAATTAGCTCTCATCTAGTAAGGCTTTCAAACCAATGCAATCCACCAATGCAATCTTCAACTATGCAATCTCTGAATGAACAAAATGAGAAAAGAAAAATGTACCGAAACCAGTAGATAAACAGATGGAATTAAAAATTCAAAAGTGTGCCTCTTATCGCTCATCACTAACTTGTTTCAATGCTTGATATTTTCTCCAATTACTTCAGCATAGCAAATTAGACATGCCTGCCAACTTCCAATGACAAGTATGGTCAGTTGTCAAGCTAAATCAAATGTATATACTTACAAGTCAGCCAATTAAGAAAAGAAGAAAGAAATATCACCCATATAAATTGCAATGCAATACAAGGGCTTCAATTGTCTAGCCCCGAGATTATGTGGTCCCATCCCTACTAGAAGTAAGTGTACTTGATTTTTTAGCGGAGGACGCGACCACATAATCTCGAGGCTAGTCAATATTAAGGATGAAGGAAGAAGATGTCTTCTTGCTCTTAATAATTGAAATTCCAACAGCCTTTAAACACAACTTAAAAATTCAATTAACTATAACATATACTTCTTCGCAACCAAAAAATCAAATAAAATAATTAATTCATTAGGGACGGCCCTTGTTGATGCATTGTTTCATTTCACAATTTAATAATAATTATACAAATTACGCTAGTGATAATAACCTAGCTAAATTTGTTTGATAATTAAACAAGATAAGGCCTCGCAAAGTATATTAACAACAAATAGTAAGGCGTTTGGATGTTTGAACATAAGACAAGTTCAAGTATAAACCCATGTAGAAAAAGGAACAAATATAGTTGCTAATGACGAAGCCAACACTCCTGCACAATCTATTGAGATAGCAAACAAATAGTAAGGAGTTTGGATGTATGAACATTCATCTAGCTGAACTTCTATTCAAAAAACTCCATTTAATTAATTACCAAACAAAGCTTCATATTTAGACCCATAAGTACTTAGATTGAAATGGAAATAGTCATGTACGAATTTTTAAAAATCTTATTATATGAACTATAACTTCTTTAACTTGTAGATAACTTTATGTAGCATGCTAAAAACTTTAGTTGTCAACTTTATAGGTATCATTCCCTCCCCAAAACTGTAAAATCAATTGACACCATGGGGTCAGTTGTAAATATAAAAAGCAAATGTTCTTAATGAACTCTTATTTTAAAATGAATCAATGAAAGAACTCTTTATTTTAGATAAGGTCAATACCTAACCAAATAAGAAATCATTACAAGTAGGAAAACATGAAAATCTAATTGATAAACACAAAATGATTTCCACAAGAGACTTTTTACTTCTACATGAGCGTTCATAAATCCTTAGAAAACCATATTTGTAATCACTACAATTAAATAATTACAGGAATCAGACTCAGAGAGCCTCTCAATCTTCACTGATTTAGATTTGAAATTCATTTAGCTTTGTCTTCGCCATCAACAAGTCTCGTCATTCTCATAGTAAGGTCTAAACATTAGGTAAAACCCATTCACACAAAAAATTAGATCTTTGATCAATTATAAACCATAAAACCCCAATTTGAACTCTCTAAGAAAAAATCAATGAAAATGCGTCAAACATCTTCATGAAACCCTAAAATACCAAAATCTTCACTACTAGTCAATTGAAAACACTAAGCACTGAAATTGAATATGTGAACCATCAGTCAATACAAAAACCTTAATCTTGAAGATGGTGGTCTGAAGCCATGGCGAGATGTGAAGATGGACTGACCCGAATTCACGAAAGAGAGAGAGTGAAAAAGGCAATCTAAAGAAACACTAGGAAACAAACGAACAATGAGAATCAAAATCAAAATTAATATGATTGATACTTGCTCTGGTTCCTCCATTTTAGATCCAAACTTGAACTGATGTAGGGTTTCTGGACGGAGAGGAAGATTGAAAGAGCGAAGCAAAGATCTAGGAGAGGAAGGAAACCATAGGTAGGGTTTTGATCGAGAAGGGGAAGACGGCTTGTTCATCATCATCATCATCTACTTTGATTCCTCTGTTGCGATTTATTAAACGATTGAGAAGAGTGTGCGAGGTTTGGTCGTTGAGTCGGCCCACAAGGCTAGGGGTGGAATAGGGTTAAGGTTTTGGAGAGGGGAGGTCTTGATGTGGGTGAGAATATGTAGGATATGACGGTGGGGTAAGGGTTTGGGCAGAAGGGTGGAGCAACTGTGAGATGGGGAAGACGATGAAAATTTTTCTTTTTATTTAGTTTTCAGTCTGGTACAGATCAGCGACATACCTAAGTTATGTCGCTGATTTGTAACAAATATGTCATTAACTTATTTTTTGCCACAGATTAAATGCCACGTGTTCTTACGCAGATCTCGAGGTTTGTCGCTAATTTGTTGCAGATTTGAACGACAAATTATCGATAACTAATGAACGGGAATATATGGCGGGAGAAATTCAGCGACAGATCTGTGACAAGCAACAATCTGTCAAAAAAGTTTTGTCACAAATCTGTCATTATCAAATGCACATCTGTTGTTGATTTGTTGTTGTTTAGCAACAGATCTTGGTTGTCGCTATTTGTTGTTGCTATTTCATCATATTCTTGTAGTACCAACTCACATTACCCTCCCCAAGTCATATCAACCTTAGAAGCTGTTTGTGCGCTTCTCGAGATACACACCCGCATATTATGCTTTGAAAATTATATGTGCACGCATCTCGAGGTGTTCACAGACAGCTCTGAAGGCCGATGTGATTTAGGGGTGTGAGTTGAGTGATGTTAAAGTAGCACTTCCCGTTAATATTTTTGAATTTGAAAATTGGACTATTTAAGATTTATACGCACATATAAATTCACAGGTGAAAGTTTTATCCTACTTTATATTGTTAATATTTAATATAATAGGATATATATATATATATATATATATATATATATATATTATAATCATAGGTGTTGAGGTTACCTTTAATAATCTTACTAAGCCCTGATTCTATCAATCAATAGTGAGAATCCAGTGGTCCAAACAATTTTACCACATAGAAAAATCGAAACCGAGGTCGTGCACTTAACTCACAAACCCCACATTCATCCTTACCATTATAACAACCTGATCGGGTTTAATATAATATGATATTAAACATATATTGTTAACGATTAATATATAATATTGAACGTATGTGAACACACATAATATCAAACGAAATAAGAAGCACTATTTTCAAGACCGAGTTTTGGTATTTGTTATAAAATAAGGTAGGTAAACTTTTTTATTCATAAAATAAGGAAGGTTACTTTAAAATTACAAAACTAAGGTATATCTCTTTTTCAAAAGGCTCTATTGAGGATGACGTGGATGTATGGCGTGGTGGTTTGATGAGGTGGAAGAAACTTGTATAAATAACTCCTTTTGAAAAGGAGCTATTCATACTAAAGTGTACGAATTACTCATTCTCAAAATGAGTTATTAGTTCAACTAGCGTACCGTCACACACGCACGTATCGAGGTAGAGGACCCATGCAAACGACACGTGTGTATCGAGGCGGAGAACCCAAACAAACGACATGCACGTGTCTCGAGATGTACAACCCGCGTTATGCACGTATCTCGAGGTGGACAACCTGCGTCACACACGTATCTCAAGGTAGACAACCCATGTAAACGAAACGCATGTATCTTGACATGGACAACCCATGCAAACGTCACGCATGTATCTCGAGGTGGAGAACTCATGCAAACGCCACGCACGTATGTCGAGGTGGCCGACCCATGCAACCTCGTACAATTCATGCAAACGTTACGCAAGTATCTCAAGGTGTGCAACTCATGCAACCTCGTGCAATCCATACAAACGTCACGCACGTATCTCGAGGTGGACAACTCATACAACCTCGTCCAATCCATGCAAACCATGCAAAGGTACCACACGTATTTTGAGGTGGACAACCCATGTAACCTCGAGCATTCCAAGTAAATCATGCAAGCGTCATGCACCTGTCTCGAGGTGGACAACCCATGCAAACGTCACACATATCTCAAGATTGACAACTCATGGAAACACCATGCACGCATGTCAAAGTTGGCAACCCATGCAACCTCGTGAAAACCATTCAAATGTCACACACATATCTTGAGGTAGACAACTCATGCAACCTCGTGCAATCCATGCAAACCATGCAAGCGTCACACACGTATATCGAGGTGGATAACTCATGTAAACAACACGCACATATATCGAGGTCGACAACTCATGCAAACGTTACACATGTATCTCAAGGTGGAAAACTCACGCAAACGGCGTGCGCGCTTCGAGATACATACCACGCATGTTATGCATCGAAACCTATTTTGCGCACATTCATTTTTACGTGGGTCTCGCATGTCATTGCATAGGGCCGGGTGTCACTTGGGGTGACATTCTAATTATATTTTTCTATATTATGTATAAATATGTAAATATTTATGCATTATATAAAAATATAATATATATTATAAATATATAAATAAATATATATAATATATATTTTATATTATATAAATATAATATATATAATATTAAAAATGAATAACGTATTTTCCGAATGCGCTATTCATGTAAACCCAATTTCAGTCCACGTGGACTGATCCACATGATTCACATGGATAGCGCCTTTTGAGAAGGTGCTATTCATGTGGCCATGTGGCAAGAAAATATGTCTCCCATTAATAGCGCATTTTGAAAAAACGATATACATTAGTTAAGAAATAAAAAAAAAACCTACACTTATTTTACTCATTTAAACTGTTTTTTGCCGTACTTATGTAATTTTTTTCCCTAGTTTTTAACATGATAGAAATAAGTTGAGTCTCCTTAATACATAATAAATGTTAAACCTGGTTGTGATATATAATTCAAGTCCTTCATAGATCTTGATAGTTATGCGGGATCGGGATGACCTACGCTCTATGCATGAGTTCACTCATAGTCTTTAATAACCCACCTATAGATCTATTATGAGCGGTTGACCATGTTTACCAAAATTTTGTAAGAGAGTGATTGCTCCTAATGAGCTTACAATTATCGAGACAAAGATATCTTATAAGGGAATTGTTGGGATGCGTGATCGAAATATATAGTCCCACATTGTTATCTATGGCTTCTTGAAGAAGTTCATAAGAGTGGAGACTTTAGGCTTCACTTGGGCGTGCACTTTGCCTTGCGCCTCAGGATTTTTAGACTGCCATTGCCTCATGTGCGCCTTTCGCCTTCTATAACACAAAAGCACACAAAATATATATACACCTAAAATGTACCACTATTACAGACTTATCATAACATATATTAACATGCCCGAAATTGTGATCTAGTTTGGTTAACTATCAAATTTGCTTCAAAGAGGGGAATGAATTTTTGGGTTTTCCATCCTTGTCGACCTCTGATGAAATCAAGTTATAGGATCATTAGAGAGAACCCATCAACCTCTACCTTTGAGCTTTTATTAAGAATTGGTTACTTACCTTTTATCCTCAATAGTGTAAATACATAAGATACCAGTGGCTGTTACAATTGATTGCATACATAAGTTAAAAACAGAAACTACTAACTATTTACGAAGTCAAATTGACCACTAAAATTTCTCTACCTATTAACTGTTTACGTATTCTAATAAAAAACTGAAATTAAGACACCTAATAACTACTCTACTTAACTGTTTACGTATTCTAATAAAAAACTCAAATTAAGACACCTAATAACTAGAAGCTAAACTAGTCTTTTTTTTTTTTAAGAGAAAATTTATTAATCATTCATAGCTCAATACATGACCAGATATATAATCAAGTACATTGATTCGCTAATCCTATTTGTTAAAACAAACTGTGATTAATTTGGTAGTAAATGCGAAATCGAAACAATTCTACAATTAGGGACTGTTCTCTACAATGTTGAAACTCATGACAATATACAAAATTACTAGAACCAAAAAACGAATAATAAAACTTTCCAACAAGGAGAAGAAAACCTAAAACTTCCCAACAAGGAGAAGACAATCAAAGACTTCCAACTAGGGAAGAAAACTAATTCTAAAATAAAACTAAAGACAAGATCAATCTAGCGTCGTATAAATCTACGCAACACCGATGATGAAGATACACCCCAATAAAGATGGACCAATAATCTCCACAAATCTTATTAGATCTGTTGATTATTATATGCGCAAAATGCAAAAGGGATCTGATTAGAACCACTGCCAATCGAAGAGGAGGATCGGCTGTGGTTCAAAAATAAAAATTACAAAAGTGAATAAAAAAGAAGAATTTTAAAATTTTTGAAAAAAAAGAGAGGCCGCTGTTAAATGAAGCTAAACTAGTCTTTTATGTTATTATTTTTTAGTCCATGTTTTGCCTGCTCATAAGAATCCTTCCCACTACACTTATGTCCCTTTATTTCAGCAGTCGGCACTACTTTAATGATGTCATAATTGGAAAACTAGAAAGAGTCAGTTATTGCCATTATATATTCATTTAGCTATTTGTGTACTGTTTGTGTACGTTTTACGCGACCGTGCGTTCTTTACATTTTTTTTTTATTTTGTTATGTCAATTATGATGCATTTATATAACTATTAGTAGACAATTTTTTTAATAGTGCCAAGAGACCGAGAGAGATTGATCACCAATTTTATGAATTTGGATCTGTTGAATATCGTATCCAGGTATGTTTGTCATTTGCTAATAATTGATTTCATTTAGACTATGTTACCATTAGTAGTTTTATACGAACTAAGCAATTCAAAGTATTTAATTACTTAAGTCGCAATTAATATTCTATTGTTTATTTCTAAAATTGAACATTTTGACAGGTTTTCTCATCAGATCCGGATCATGTCTTATTGTCTATAACAACCTTGCTAAAATCACAAGGAGTGTCTCAAGCAGATAGTCTTCCATACCATGCATTGCATGGTTTATATTTTGACATGGTGGAGGTTGTCCAACCCCCAAAAGATGGCTATCAACTTACTTTAAAAATTGACATCACAAAAATGCCACAAAGAAAAGGTATCGTTTCATTTATTTTTCTATTTAAGTGACTTTAGTAACCACAAACTTGTAGGGTAAGCATGTCATGCATTTTATTATATGAAATTAATTTGTTAATGGCTTGACACAACTAGCGTAGCCCCACAATGTTGTTAGATGCCCCTAAAATTGTGTATAACACTTGATGTGTGGTGTACCTAACAATGAGGAGTTGTTTGGTGTGGATATGTAGTGTTGGCATAGCATCGTCATATTACTCAAGTCTAAAGAATTAAAAGAGGGCCGCTAAGGGCACCCCACCATTTAATGAAGGCACCCAAAGTTTTTGTAAAAATTTAAAAAAGTGGAAAAGACTATTTTGCCCTTGTATATATAGTGATTCAAACCTCACAAATCATTTTGACAAAGAAAAAAAGGCACCCCACCACAGGTTGAACCACAAATCCACACCACGTTTGTCGACTTTTTATCGATTCTTGCGGATTGACATCATCAAACGACGAGTAAACAATGTTTGACAACCATATGATAGTTTATTAGAACTGTTTAGTTGTGGAAAACAGTGAAAATGATGATTTGTTTGTCAACGTAGGGTTTGGTAATTTCTTCAAATCCGAAGTTGTTTCCACTATATAATGGAGGATTGTAATGCTTCGGTGCCAGATGAAGTCGTCCTTGAGGTAATTTTGCGAGATTTTTTGTGTTTTTTATGCGGTTGGGAGAAGTTTTTTTTTTGTGCGGGTGCGCGATTGTATCGGCCTCGCGGGGCCAAGAGATGTATGGTGATGTCTCGGTCTAAAGGACCGAGAGGTGTACTTAGGTCACGGTATGGTACGCCGGTGTACAACCGAGAGTATGAGCACATTCTCGATTGTACACCACCAGACACCACATTACCTACCACTAATTGTAGCTCTCGTCATGTCTCGGCGAGAGAACTAGAGTACTTTCGGCCATGCGTAACCGCGACACTTTGTGAACTCTTCGGGCCTTTGTGGCGAGACTTCGAGTTCCCAGCGCAAACACATCTCGGCCATGCGAGGCGAGAGCTGTTGCTACGATCTCGGCTGTGTGGCGAGAACCGCGAATTCTCATTTCTTTAACTATTCAACCGAACCACTAACTTGGAGACGAAATCGGCTCACACCACGACCTACGAACCTCAAAAAGCGTAAACCAAAGGAGAAACACAAGGCGAGACACGGAAAACACGATTTTGGAGATTCCTCTCCTTTGGTCGATTCAAACTAAATGGGTTCTTGCACAACAGATTCGGTGAAGGTGGTGGGGTGCTCGGGGTTCGGTGAAGGTGGTGGTGGGGGTGGTCGGGTGCTCGGGGTTCGGTGATGGTGGTGGCGGTGGTGGTGGCGGTAGTGGTGGTAGTGGTGGTGGGGTGTAAGGGTTTTTTGCACTAGGGGTATTTTTGGTATTTTGGGTTTAATTTTCGGGTGCCCCAGGTAAATCAATTTGTGCCCACATTAATCTGGGTGCCTTCATTAATAGGTGGGGTGCCCTTAGCGGCCCTCAATTAAAATTGGATTCTTTATCTACTTTTGGACGCTATTGCCATGTGAAGGACATGAAGTCATAATTATCCAAAAAAAAAAGGACATGAAGTCATGTGCTAACCTGAAATTAGGTTACTATTGGTTACTCTATAAAACTTTTTAGAAACAATATGAGGAAGGCTACGTTTAGAATTAAGCGCTAGTAGAAAGTTTCCATATAGTATGCCGTCTTTCAAATCATCTTAATTGTTTTGAAATCTTGATGTGAAATTTGAGTGATGCTTAGTATTTAGTTGGAAAACATGTAGTTTCCTCTTGAATCGTATGTTCTTTTCTGTGTTTTAAGTAGGGACACAAATGGATAAGGTAAGGGATGGAGACTTCATTCCCATACTCATACCCACGAAATAATTTATCACTCATACTCATACCCATGTGAGGATGAATTCTCATACACATCCCTATACCCATCAAATCCCCGTGGGTATGAGGAATTTTCATGAGTAAAATGTTTTACCCATTTCATTCTCCATTGAAAATCTCCGTGGAGATTTTCATGAAAATTTTTGCCGGGATGGAGAATCCCGATGGGGAATTTTTTTTCCCATTCTATTCCCCATTGAAGATCCCCACGGAGATTTTTTTAAAAAGAATTGTAACAAATAAGGTGTCAAATATACATACATAACAACACAATTGTTGAAATTCAAATAAAAATAAAAAATCAATATATCATGCAGTAAAAATTCTAACTACTAAGTGCTAACACTTATAATTAAGTTTCTACAAAAACATTGGCATATGCGAAACGAAAAGTTCAAATTCAAAATATTCATTAAAGTCACTAACTCTTTAAACCACCAAGTCATTGATGTAGATCGATTGTCGCGAGAATAATCACAAACACCAAAGAGAATTCTAACACAAGAACTTCTCTAAATAAAGAATAAAACTCCTTGTTTTATTAATGAAAGAAACTATTCAATATCAACAATCACCAATTTCACAATAGCTAGGTTATGCCTTTATATAGGCCTATGACCAACTAAGACTTGGACTCTAAATATGACTCATAATTAGACACCAACTATGACTAAACTTAGACACAAACTAGAACTCCAACTATGCAACTCCTAATCAAAATACAAACAAACTTACTAAATCAATGTCTAACTTGTAATCACAATATAACTTGTAATCACAATCTAACTATGACTTAAACTTATCTAATAATACAAGATAATTACTAAACTCTGTCTGTAATGATTTGATATCCCATTGACGAATATTCCATCCCACAAGACTGCGCAATAAATCACCTAGAGAGCGATTAACTACCTCTGTCTGACCTTTTCGTCTAAGGATGATAAGCACTAATAAAATCGAGTCTAGTGTTCACCAACTTCCATAAACTCCTCCAAAAATGACTAATAAATCTAGTGTCTCTATCTGAAACAATAGACGTAGGCAAACCATGCAATTTGTACACCTCTTGAAAAAATAATATAGCCACATTCAATGCATCACTCGTCTTTTTGCATGGAATAAAATGCACTATCTTCAAAAAATGGTCAACAATGACAAATATAGAATCACACCCTCGCTAAGTTCGAGGTAAGCCAAGGACAAAATCCATGCTAATATCTTACCAAGGTCTCGAAGGAATCGAAAAAGGTCGGTATAAGCCTGCATTAGTAACCTCGCCTTTTGAAGTTTGGCAAATCTTACAACGATAAAAAAACTGAGCAACTTCTTTCCACATAGAAAGCTAAAAATAAGAAAGACTCACCAAATCAAATGTACGGTTACGCCCCACATGACCCTCACAATTGAACTCTCGAATAATTTATAGGCGTAAACTAAAGTCTGGAATACACAATTGAGTACCCTTGAACAATTACCCATCCTAAAATATATACTTCATAGAATGATGTTCTCGAACATCTGCCAGAATTGAAGAAAAGAAAGCATATTCAGCATATAACTCATGAAAAGTATCAAAACCTGGTACCCGCACTTGTAATTGAATCAAAAGACGACTCAACGCATCTGCCATTTTGTTCATAGTACCCTCTGTATGTTTGATGACAAAAGAAAATTGTTGAATATATGTCGTCCATGAAGCATGTCTAACAGAAACTTTTCTTGGCCTCCCAAATGACGTAGGGCGTCATGATCAGTATAAAGCACAATCTATGCATGGAATAAATAATGTCTCAAATGTCGTACTGCTTGTACAATAGCATAGAAATCCACATCATATGTACTGAAATGAAGCTTCGAGTCGGATAACTTTTCATTGAAATAAGTAATAGGACGACCATGCTGACTCAGAACAACACCAATCCCCACATTTGAATCATCTGAATGCAACTCAAATGACAAAGAAAAATCCGGGAGAACAAAAATAGGAGCCGAAGTAAGCTTTTCTTTAATTAATTGAAAAACTTTGCTGGCTTCTTCAGACCAAGAGAATTTCCCACCATGCATGGAATCAGTGAGAGGAGCCATAATAGTGCTAAAGTGAGGAATAAAACGTATGTAAAAAGTAGCCAGACCATAAAAACTTCGGGCCTCTGTCAAAGTCGTTGGTTGAGGCCACTGCCTAATAACTTCAACTTTAGCATCTTCAACTTGCAAACCATTGGCAGAAACCACATACCCCAAAAAAAGAACTTTGTTAGAAAATAATGAACACTTCTTAAGAGAAGCATAAAACTTATCCCTTCAAAGTGTGGAAAGAACCTCACGGAGATGTTAAACATGCAAGTCATGGTTAGCACTAAAAATCAATATATCATCAAAGTAAACCACGACGAATTTACCAATAAAGGCCGCAATGTCTAGTTCATCATCCTCATGAAGGTACTGGGTGCATTAGAAATAACGAATGGCATTACTAACCACTCATAAAGGTCTTCTCGGGTCTTGAATGCAGTCTTCCACTCATCCCTCGATCTAATGCGAATTTGGTGATAGCTACTTTTCAGATCTAGCTTGCTGAAAATAATAGCACCAGCGAACTGATCAAGAAGATCATCTAATCGTGGAGTAGGAAATCGATAACAAACTAAAATTCTGTTGATCGCCCGACTATCGACACACACGAGCCAAGAACCATATTTCTTTATAATAAAGAAGGCTGGAACTGCACAAGGACTCAAACTCTCTTTCATACCTTCAATAGCAAATCCTCAGCCTGCCTCCACAATTCTTCAAGTTCCTTAGGACTCATCCTATAATGCGCCTTGTTAGGGAGAGCAGTTGCAGGGACTAAATCTATCTGATACTGAATATCCCGAAGTAGTGGTAAAGCATTAGGCAATTCATCGGGAAAGACATCAGCATTATCGCATAATAATGGTTAGGCTTCGCTTGGAACAACCGTTGCCCCTGCTATTGATTTGTTGACGAGTGCATATATAACATCAGTCTCTAACATCACTGCTTTAAACCTCGAGCGGGAGAGCATAACCGTGTTTCGAAGACTAGACTGTTAAGAACTAATCCCTTTGCTAGGAAGTAGTAAAATCTTTCAGCCTTCAAACTCAAAACTGTGTGTGTTACTTTTCGCATAATGTGCAACATACCAATCATACTGCCATGGGTGCCCCAACAAAAGGTTACAAGCGTCCATCAGTACCACATCACAAAGAACCTTGTCTTTGTAATTTTGACTTATAAAAAAATGAACTAGAACTCGGTATGTAACAGAAACTTCATTACCTTGTTGTAACCTTACTAACTTATATGGTTTAGGATGTTTCTCTTATGGCAAATCAAGTTTCTAGACCACCGTTTCTACAACAATATTCTTACAACTCCCTGAATCAATGACAAAAGTGCATATTTTTCCTCCAATAGTGCATATGGATTGAAAAATAGCATGGTGAAGCCAATCATCATCCTTTCGTGGGGGCCAAACAAGAATGGTGAACCACTAACATAGGACTGGTATCTCCCGAAAGTCACTCGACCTTTTCTGAACCATTACTCATATCAAAGTCAGGACCCTGATCAAGGTCTTCATCATCTTCAGCCTCATCTTCATCTTCATCATGTAATTCTTCAATGAATAGTCCCTTTTTTATGTTTTGGACAATCAATCTGTCTATGGCCTAATTCGCCACAGTTGTAACACTTTGGCCCACCAGCGGCTTTTGACGGTTGAGTTGTTGGCTTTTTTTATGCCGACGTGGAAGCATAATCCTTTTGAATTCCCCTACTTGAAGAGGGAAAAAATTTTCCCCCACATTTTCTGGATAAGCTTTTCTCATACTAAAGTGCTCGTTGATGTGCTTCAGAAACTGTCGCCGGGTAGAACATTCTTAGTACATTTTGATATTGTAGTCAAAGGCCACCAATGTACCGTGATACCAATGGTTCTTCAGACTCCATCACATCACTACGCGATATCAATTGATAGAACTCCGATGTGTAGTCCGTAACAGACCATGAACCTTGTCGTATCTATTGGAATCTCTATTGTAGTACTCGGACATAATTAAAGGGAAAGAAAGCTTTGCGCATCTTCCACTTCAATTTCTCCCAAGACATGATTTTACCTTTTTAAAGTTTTTGTCTTGTGCGTTTCAACTGATAGTACCATGGTGAAGCTCGACCACGAAAACGGGTGGCCACCAATGAGACTTGGTACTCCTAAAGAACCTTCTTGTACTCAAGCACCAACTTTACGACATTGAACCAATAAAGAAACTCTTTCATTGGGAGTTCTTCATGAAACTCTGGGATGTCAACTTTCAATCTAGTTTCCCACCTTCTACCATCTTTGGGACGCTCTTGGCGATCTCCAAACCTACGTTGTTGATTACAATATCGCGGACTGTGTGCAAAAGGTTTTTCTTCCTCATTTGACTCAATATCCTCGGTAGGCACTTTGTGCTCAAACAATTGTTGACGGCGTTGACGAGGTTGTTGTGGTTGCCTCTGCTATAGCAATTGTTGCACTTGATTCTGATGCAACTGTTGTAATTGAAGTGTTAAATTTTCAACTAAAGTCATTAGTTGATCCATCTTTCGATCGACATGTGTTGTATTATCTCTTGGAGGAACCTCATCTACATGATCTTCACATCGAGCTTGTCTTTTCGGCGGCATTGCGGAATACTATAGGACCTTGACGCTCTGATACCAACTGATGTAGATCTATGGCCGCGAGAATAATCACAAAAACCAAAAAGAATTCTAACAAAAGAACTTCTCTAAATAAAGAATAAAACTCCTTGTTTTATTAATGAAAGAAACTATTCAATATCAATAATCATCAATTTCACAAAAGCTAGGTTATGCCTTTATATAGGTATATGACCAACTAAGACTTGGACTCTAAATACGACTCATAATTAGACGCCAACTATAACTAAACTTAGACTCAAACTAGAACTCCAACTATGAAACTCCTAATCAAAATACAAAAAAACTTAGTAAATCAATGTCTAACTTGTAATCATAATATAACTTGTAATCAAAATCTAACTATGACTTCAACTTATCTAATAATACTGGATAATTACTAAATCCTAATCTAACACCAACTCTGATTTGCATCAGTCATCAACTTTTTTCAGTATTTTTAATTCTGAAATTCTAAAATATAAATATAGTTGTAAACAATTCAAAACAAAACATATAGTTACTAATTAACCAAATAAAATTAAAATTTTAAATATCATTAAGAGGTTTTTTGTTATATGTAAAAGTATTTCGGAGTGGAAACTATGTATTATTATGTAATATGTATATATATATCATACGGTATATATAAATAATAAATATCATATGGTGTATATATTGATATATGAGGATCCTCTTGGGTAGATGGGTATCCCCATGAGGATTGCTCTTAGGGATCCCTGTGGATATATTTTATTTCCCATACATGTATCCATACCCGTGTGGGTATGAGATTTTGTATCCAGCCCTACCCCCATCGGTATTTAAAATCCTCATACCCGTACTCATTATGGGAAATCCCCATCACCCGGGGGTATTCCTCTACCCATTTGCATCCCTAATTTTAAGATATCTTCAAATTGCAAAAATAAATTTGTTCCCACATTGTAGTCAATAAATTTGGTCTCGAAAGTTATGTAAATTTTGTTAGTAAACATTCAATAAACAGATAAATGGTTATGATCATTTGGCTTTTTAGGGAATTTTACTTGCAAAAACTTTTTGTTTCGTTAACTCGTTACCCAAATTACCATGTGATAAAGTTGAAAAATATGTTTAAAGGCATTTTGGTACATGTGGAGAAATTAGTTGATCTTTTGAACATTAATTGTCAATTTAGTTTCCATAATTTCTCATCAAATCCAAACCTTTGCAATTTGGATACAGATAGCAAAGTGTAGTTATTGAATTAGTAATTGTCCTAATATTTTGTTGCAAAAATTAATGAGCATATTTGAGAAGGAAATATGACTCATTGATAAATATCGCAATGGCCAAGAAACAAGCACCTATATGACAATAATAATAAAAGGATGGTGTAGGCTTAGACAAGAGGTTAAATTTTGGAGAAAAACAATTTTATTCATTCAACAATCAACTCATTTTTAACAGCGATGAAATACAACTAAAAAACATAGAAACTTGTTATTGATTCTCCTCCTTGCTATTTTTATTGAAGACCCCAATTTTTCCTCTCCATGCTTCGAATCTTGACTTCGATAGCCCCTTGGTTAGAATATCAGCTAGATGAACATCTGTACTGCAGTAAGCCAAGTGGACTTCATTGTTCTTCTGAACTTCTCTAATGAAATAATACATGAATTTTGAATGTCTTGTATTGCCATGAAGAAATGGATTATTCAAAATTGCTATGGCGGCTTGATCGTCAACAAAAAGTGATGTTGCATGCTTTAGACTCATTTGCAAATCTACCAAAATTTCTCTCAGCCATACGGTTTGATTAACTGCTGCAGCAGCTGCAACATAATCAGCTTCGGCAGGTGATTGTGCCACAAATTCTTGCTTCTTTGAGCTCCAACTAAAACACCTTGATCCAAGATTAAAGAATTGGTCGGATGTGCTCTTCATATCATCATAACCCAATCACTGTCAGAAAAAACATGTAGAAACATCTTTTTTTTTTCTTTTCGAACTTCAATCCATGATGTAGTATCCCCTTGATATACCTGATAACTCTCTTTCTAGCTTCGTAATGCAGCTCACTTGCACAATGCATGAATATAGATAAAAGACTAACATGAAACATGATATTTGGCCTTGTAGCTGTCAAATATATTAGACATCCTATAATGCTTCTGTATTTACATTCATCAATCTTCTCAACACCATCTTCTTTGCAGAGTTTCTTATTTTGAGAAAAGGAGTATTTACTGATTTGCAGTCCTCCATATTAAATTTCTTTAGCACTTCTCGAGCATATTTTTGCTGCCCAATAAAAATCTCATGCTGATTTTGCTAAAATTCCATACCTAAGAAGAATGTCATATCTCCTAGATAATTCATTTCAAAATCAACATCATTTGAGCGTTAAACTGCTCAATAATTCCTTCATTGCTCCATGTTACAAGTACGTCATCAACATAAAGTGAAACAACAATTAAATCATTATCAACAACTTTGACATACAAAGTTGATTCACTCATGATTTTGGTGAACCACAACTTCAACAAGTCTACATCAATTCTGCTATACCAAGCCCTTGAAGCTGGCTTTAGGCCATACAACGCTTTTTTTAGCAAGTAAACTTTCCCCGACTTTGCTGCAAATCTTCAAGTTGCTCTACAAAAATCTCTTCCTCAAGATAGCCATTTAAGAATGTCGACTTCGCGTCATGTTTATGAATTTGCCATTACTTTTGTGTTGCAAGTGCTAGGAGAAGTCTGATGGTATTTGTCCACACCCGTACCGTGAACCGGCAGTCTGACAGGCCTGAACCGTCTCTTGAGGTGTCTGGTCACACCATCGACCTCAAAAGATGTTCTAGACCCGCTCATCCATTTTTTTACCATTAATTTAAATTTAAGTGTGTGCGAAATTTCGTGAACATATAAATAAATATTGGAAAACAAACAGAAACCTAAGTGGGGAAAACACTTGTCATATCATCAGTACAGTAAATCCAAGTCGAGGAACATATTCAAAAGTATCCCATAAGCCATACGCAAACAAAATATAAGTTTAGTACATAAAAAAAACATATACACAAAAGAGATCACTCATATAGTGAAGATCAGGGCAGTCTCAAGCCGTCATCTCACTAGTGCGCCTTGCCTTCCCTAGACCACTAGACGATGGATCTAAGTTCCAAAAGGCCCCCAGTAAGTGAACGGTAGGGTTTTATAAAAGTTACAACATAATGTAATTCGACAAGAAATAATATAAGTAAGTTGCAGGAATTAAACATGATTCAATCTTTTTCTAGTATGAACAGCGCGGTTCCCATGAACCCCATATGCAAAGACGTAGCCTGAATCCCATCGGCCTGGCGGCATTCATCATCGATGATCGGGGGAGGTCCCGTCACGTGAATTTGTGAACCCGAGCGGCACCGGCTAGAGTGTGGAAACGTCCTCCAACTACCATACTGGCTAGAGGGTAGAAAACCGTCGTATAGTCATCACTCGAAGGTGCCCGACTTGTCGGAGAGAGAGACTCTTCGACGTCGAAGCTTTCCCAGCTAATTCTCGCAGACGGCTCCTATAGGTCCTCATGTCTATATGTATGGCTACAGATAATCATGATGCAATGCACACATAACTTATGCGATCATAATATGATGCGTGATAAAGTTTATAAATTCCCAGTGTTCATAAACCTTACATGTGGCGTGCCGAAACCCAATCGTGCATCTCGTACCTCATGGTGTGTGCCGATGTCCTC
Source organism: Stephania cephalantha (assembly GCA_039657325.1). NCBI lineage: Eukaryota > Viridiplantae > Streptophyta > Magnoliopsida > Ranunculales > Menispermaceae > Stephania > Stephania cephalantha. The sequence continues at coordinate 33,663,460 of CM077570.1, read as the reverse complement.
GCCAAGTTGTCGTCGAGCCCTAGCCACATATGTAGCTATTAGTGTGTAAATTGAGGTCCCAAAACCCATAGAACCCCGTGCACATGTCTCGAGAAAACCCCCTAAAGTTTCATTAAATTTTTAAGTTTACTATCTTGACGCCACGCGTTTAGGTCACCACTCGCCTCAAACCGCTCATCTGATACCCGACATTAGTTCTATCAGTTATTGGTATCATTTTGTATTAGTTGGGTGTGTTAGGATCTTATTTGAATACATGTGAGAAATTATAGTTTGAGCTAACTACTTTTATTGAGGGTGCTTCAAGCTATCTTTGAGTCTGCTCAATTATAACATTTAGTATACTCTAAATTATAACGTTCAACATGCTTTAAAATACTAACATTTGAACTTTGAGCAAACTCAAACTAAGTCAAAAAGTCTAATTCCAATTGAGCAAGCTTGAAAATCCAATATATATTTATAATTATTTAATTATTTATTAAATATTACACGAACACCAAAAATATTATTTTATTTCTTATGGTACACTATCGTTGAGCACGGCCGTGTCACCTAGTCAAATTGAGTTCGGGTCTCTGATCCGGTCAGATCGGGCTAAGTCCGGTATAATCGGTGACGGGATGTCATAATCATCCCAACTTAAGGGATTTCGTCCTCGAAATTTAAAATATATCTGAATCAAACAACTCGGGAAAGTGCTCTCGCATGTAGGTCTCGCACTCCCACGTGAACTCCTGGTCGCCGTGGAATTGCCACTTGACCTTCACAAGGGGAATTTCTTTGTGTCTCAAAGTTTGTAACTTGTGGTCAATAATCTCAATCAGCTGCTCCTTGTAAGTCGTGTCTAGTCTGACCACTAATGTGTCTTAGTCCACTATTTCTTGTGTCGTACCCTCACATCACCTCAACATAGAAACATAAAATACTGGGTGTACCCCTGACATTTGTGGCAACAGGGCTAACTTGTAAAAAACCTTCCCAAGTCTCTCAGTGGTCTCAAATGGTCTTGTATAACGCTGTGCGAGGTTCCCCTTGAATCCAAATCTCTGATGTCCCTTTATAGGAGACACATTCAGGTATGCAAAGTCTCCCTTCTCTGTGCTACTCGTAATCTCTAACGAATCAGCTAAATTTCTTTGTGTGATCATGTATAACCTCGGGTCCAACAGCTACTGTATCAGCAACCTCTGCCCACCATGACGGCGTCCTGCACGGCCTGCCGTATAAAGCCTCAAACGGCGCCATCCCGATGCTCGACTGATAACTATTATTATAAGAAAATTCAACCATGTGAAAATACTCCTTCCAGTGACCCCCGAACTCGAGTACACAAGCCCGTAGCATGTCTTCCAGAACCAGGATTAGCCTCTCTAACTGCCCGTCTGTCTATGGGTGATAAGTCGTATTGAGGTGAATCCGAGTGCCTATCTGATCATGCAAACCTTGCAATAACCCTCACGTATACCGAGGATCCTTATCTGACACTATGCTCATTGGTGCCTTATGTAACCTTACTATCTCCTGCTCATAAATTCGACTTAGGCTAGTGAATGAGTCGGAGAGTCGAATCAGTAGGAAGTGCATTGCCTTCATCAATCTGTCATTCATAACCTATACTGTATCGTGGCTCCTCGGGTTAGTTGATAATCTTGTCACCATATCCATCGCAATGTGCACCCAGTTCTACTAAGGAATGGGTAATGGCTGGAGAAGTTCTCCGGGTCTCCAATATTCAGCCTTAACTTGCTAACATACCTCGCATCTCCTGATATACCTGGCTATATTTGCCTTCATGCCCGACCACCAATATAATTGAAGTATGTCCTGGTACTTCTTGGTGATACCTTGGTGAATGCTAGAGCGCGATTGATGCGACTCCCGGAGAATGTCCTCTCTTAACTCTGGTACTGGTGGAATTTATACTCTACCCCGAAATCTCAAACTCTGATCTGCTGCCATTGTGTAATTTTTAAAACCTGGACTGTCGGCCAAACTGCAGTACCAGTCATAGCTCGAATCTACCTTCTGTCTGTTAACAATCACCTGGACGCATCGGCTGCAACCTCAACCATGCATAAATTCTCGTGTCTACCAGAATATCTACAACATACATCACAAGTGCGACCTCTAACAACCTAAACACTAATCGAATTTGCGGGGCTAACTGTTTTCAGCTCAAGGCATCTACAACAACGTTCACCTTTTCGGGGTGGTACTCGATCGTGAAGTCGTAGTTTTTCAACAACTCAAGCTACCTTCATTGTCTCATATTCAACTAAGTCTGAGTGAACAAATACTTGAGATTCTGGTAATCCGTAAACATTGTAAACTTCTCTTCATAGAGATAGTGTCGCCACAACTTCAGTGCAAAAACTACCGTCGTAAATCGAGGTTGTGGATGGGGTAGTTCTTCTCATGCACCTTCAGCTGACGAGAAACATAAGCCACCACCTTGCCCTCCTGCATCAACACTGCTCCCAGTCCCGTCCCCAAAGCATATGTGTAGACTGTTAACCCCTTGCCATCCTCGGGTAATAATAACACTAGCGTCGTAGTCGGTTTCTCCTTCAGCTCTGTGAAGGCATCCTCACACTGCTCGGTCCAATCTAACCTTATGTCCTCCCTGGTCAAAGCAGTCATGGGCGCGGCTATCTTAGAGAAATTCAGAACGAACCTCCTGTAGTAGCCCGCAAACCCGAGGAAACTCCGGACCTCTGTTAGTGTGGTAGGCGTAGGCCAGTCAACAATCGCTCTGACCTTCTCTGGATCTACTGAAATCCCATCTGCCCCAACTACATGCCCCAAGAATCTAACTCAGTCCATCCAAAACTCACACTTGCTAAACTTTGCATATAGTCTATGTTCACGCAAAGTTTGCAAGGTAATCCTCAAGTGATGCTCGTGATCCTTAACTGTGCGTGAGTAGATGAGTATGTCGCCAATTAACACTATCACAAACTTATCTAAGTAGTCTCTAAACACATGGTGCATCAAGTCCATAAACGTAGCCGGTGCCCGAACGACATCACTGTGAACTGAAAAGACCCGTATCTTGTGCGAAACACGGTCTTCTCAATGTCCTCAACCCTAACACGCAACTGATGGTAGCCTGATCTCAGGTCAAATCTTCGAGAAGTGTCGAGCACCACATAACTGATCAAACAAGTCATCAATCCGAGGTAGCAGGTACTTGTTTCAGATTGTGACCTTGTTCAGTTCCTTATTGTCAATGCAAAGCCTCAAAGATCCGTCCTTCTTCTTGACGAATAAAACTTATGCATCTTATGGCAAAATACTCGGCTGTATAAATCCGACGTCATATAACTCCTTAAGTTGCTTCTTCAGCTCAATTAACTTCTATCTCGCCATCCTATAGTGAGCCTTCGAAACTGGCTTCATTCCATCCTTCACTTCTATAATAAACTCGATCTCGCGACATGGAGGAAACCTGGGGAGATTGTCCGAAAACACGTCAGAAAAGTTTCGTATGACCGGGATGTCCTCAATCTTTTCTCAAATTCTAAATCTCCATAAAATCTTGCGTGATCCTCGATCTCTCTGTGTGTCGTGACTCGGCCTCTGGTACTACTCTTGGCTGTCGACGTGCCTCGATACTCAAACTTCATAAGTCTCAAAATACGGAAGGTCACTACCTGTTGGTGGCAATCCACGTGGGTGTGGTATGCTGCCAACTAGTCCATACCTAAGAACGTGTCAAACTAGAGGAACTCGAGTACCCAAAGGTTAATAGGTTAATTGTAACCCTCAACTGTCACAACACATCTCTCGCATATAAGGTTAGGATAAACTGTATCTCCCATGGCTGTACTAAGTATGAGATACCTAACCGCTCTCACTGCCGATAACCCTAATGTATTTACCATGCCTCCTGATATGAATGAGATCGTGGACCCTAAATCTATGAGTGTGTGCATGCTTAAAATAATGCCTATGATCAACTTTTTTATGGCTTGACTATTTGGTGTCGCCACGACAAGCACCTGCTCAAGCTGAACCGCTGGCTGCACTGAGTACACGCATGTTGGGCACTCATTACGGAAATGTTATGCCTGACCACAAATCTAACAAGTAATGTCTTATCTGCTTTGAGATTCTCGACCCCTGGACTGTGTTGGTGCCTAAGTCTGGGACTACGTTTGTCTCGACCCTCTGTCACGTCCCCTATCCGAATGCCTCGGCCCCTTATCAAACCTCGAAACTGGTGGTTTACTCTGCCTCGGTGCGAACAACTACTGACTTGAAACTGTCCGTGCCGAAGTGGTCAATCTTTACCTATCATCACGTGACCTCTTAAGGTATTCTCGTCTCTTTTCTCCCTAACCACCAGACCTCTTCCTCGAGGATCCCCCTAATCGGTGTGTTACCTTGATGTACCTATCTTGGAACTCTTCTATCAACTCTAAAGCAACAACTCGGTCTATGAGATCCTTAAACATAGTCACTCCCAATGCACTTACACCCTGGCTAATCTGACACCTCAAACACATAACAAATCATTGCAAGTAGTAATCTAGCGTCAAAAGATCTCCTACCATAGACGATAGATAGGAGTACCGATCGACGAACTCAGAAACGGGCATGTCTCCCTGCCTTAGTGCAAGAAGTTCCTCTCTCTTCCTACTACTCATCGCCGTAGTAAAAAAGTTCCCAAAGAACTGTCATCGAAAAGTCGCCCAATCCTCAACTGGGCCCTCTCTTACATATACAGCCTGCCACCACTCATCAGTAGCTCCCTCTAAGTGCATGGTCGATAACTCAATATGACAATCATCGTCTGCACAGATCGAACGGTGAAACTTCTCCTGATTGCGGATCCACTGCCCACTTTCTCCCCATCTCTATCTCCGTAAAACTTCAGAGTCTTACATTTGTCAAAGCTCTTTCGAATACAATTAAGCCTGACCGCCTTACTCTCAATCGCGGCTGGCTGTACTACTGGAGTATCCAGTGTTGCAGGTAGAAGAGGTATTACTATTACTACGGGCTCAACTGGACCCATCTATGTCATTGTCACTATTGGCACTACTGGAACCTATGCTGGTGTTTGCAGCGAAATCTCTGGTCGTGTCGCCAACTGGTCTACTAGACGTACTACTACTGCAGTCAATCCTCTCGTATCGAGCGAGTCGGCCTCTCTCTAATGCTCGAGAGTCTCAAAGCGTTGCCCGAAGGGCTCCAAGGATGCCTACTGATGCGCAATCATCTCATGCATCTCATGTATGATATCATCAGTGATAGCAGAAGGGGAAGAAGGCACTGTCTCTCGTGGAGCTGACGAATCTCGCCCACTCGAATCCATGATACAGAATGTATCATAACTGCACGTAGATAACGATCCGAGTGTCACACATTATATATTTTTGTTATATTTATATAATATAAGTTCAAAATTAACATAGTACGTCAATATAGTTAATCAACTACAACTCCCCAGTTCTTCCCAACTTAGTCCTCGACTCGTGTTTCCCACTGTTCTAAGTTCTCGTGCATCAAATTATTCGAGTTTTCTAGTTTTCCTTTGAGTCCTAGGCATTTTCAGTAACCTCGGCTCTAATACCAAAATTATCAGCACCCGTAGCGTGAACAAGAGGTCTGACCGACCCAAACCATCTCTTGAGGTGTCTGGTTACACCATCGACCTCAAAAGACGTTCCAGACTTGCTCATCCATTCTTTTTACCATTAATTTAAATTCAAGTGTGTACGGAATTTGATGAACAAATAAATAAATACTAGAAAGTAAACGGGAACCTAAGTAGAGAAAACACATGTCATATCACCAGTACTATAAATCTAAGTCTAGGAACATGTCTAAAGTATCTCATAAGCCATACGTAAACAAAATATAAGTTTGGTACATAAAAAGAAATATTTACACAAAAGAGATCACTCATATAGTGAATATCAGGGCAGTCTGAAGCCGTCGTCTCACTAGTGCGCCTAGCCCTTCCCTCGATCACTGGACGATGGATCTTGGTTCCAAAAGGCCCTAGTAAGTGAACAACGGGGTTTTATAAACGTTACAGTATAATGTAATTAGACAAGAAATAACATAAGTAAGTTGCAGGAATAAACATGAATCAATTCTTTTCCAATATGAATAGGCGGTTCCCATGAACCCCATATGCAAAGACCTACCCCGAATCCCGTCGGCTCGGTGGCGTTCAGCATCAACAATCAGGTGAGGTCTCGTCACGCGAATTCATGAACTCGAGTGACACCACCATATTCCAACCCCGTCGTAGGAAAGGCCAGAGGGCGAAAACCTCCTCTAACTGCCACACTAGCTGTAGAGTAGAAGATCGTCGTATAGTCATCCCTCGAAGGAGCCCGACTAGTCAAAGGGGGTGACTCTTCACCGTCGAAGTTGCCCCATCTAATTCTCGAAAACGACTCTTATAGGTCCTCATGTCTATATGCAAGGCCACATATAATCATGATGCGATGCACACCTAACTTAAGCTATCATAATATGATGCGTAACAAAGTTTATGAATTCCCAGTGTTCACAAACCTTGCGTGTGGCATGCCGAAGCCCGACCGTGCCTCTCGTACCTCATGGTGCGTGTCGATGTCCTCGCCAAGTCATCATCGAGCGCTAGCCATATATGTAGCTGTTAATGCATAAATCGAGGTCCCAAAACCCCTAGAACCCCAGGCACATGTCTCGAGAAAACCCCCTAAAGTTTCATTAAATTTTTAAATTTACTATCAAGATGTCGCGCGTTTAGGCCCCCACTTGCCTCAAATCGCTCGTCTAATACCCGACATTACTTCTATCGGTTATTGGTATCGTTTTGTATTAGTTGGGTGTGTTAGGATCTTATTTGAATACTTGTGAGAAATTATAGTTTTAGCTAACTACTTTTATTGAGGGTGCTTCAAGCTATTTTTGAGTTTGCTCAATTATAACATTTAGTATGCTCTAAATAATAACGTTCATCATACTTTAAAATACTAACATTTCAAATTTGAGCAAACTCAAAATAAGTCAAAACAGTCTAATTCCAATTGAGCAAGCTCGAAAATCCATAACACTTTTATTTCTATTGAGCAAGCTCAAACTCCTAACAATCATAGCATCATCGAGCACATTAGAAATTTATCCTCTTTAAGTCTGCTTAAAACTGTACATAATGAATATTATGCAACTCTAAAGCTTTCGATTCTTGAGTCTAAAAATAATCAAATCATCTCAAAATCGATCCATTAGCTTAAAAACAACTTCCTTGAGTTCCAACATCATCATGCAATCATTCATACTTTATTTCCATGCAATAAATACCCAATTATTATTAAGTAAAGTTATTATTCATCATCTTCTTCACATAACACAAATTATAAATCATGAAAATCTCCACTACATTCATATAAAGGGATTTTCACTAATCAAAGGTTGATCTACTCTTATGAACTCACATGTACCATCACTCATCAATCAAAATAACTTGGAAAATAATTTTTGTAGAGATTTGGTGAAGAAAATATACCAAGAGCTTTAATAAAGTTGTGCCCTTTTATTCTTTAAGCTCCACTAAGTTAGATCCGTACCCTCTAGCATCAACCTTTTTGGATCTTCAAAAATCCCAACACGAAATGCAAGATTTTCTACAACTTCTTTGATCTCCAAATTATTCTTCTCATTAGCTCTCTAATGGTGTTGGAGATTATTTTGCATGTTGAACAAGAATAATAAATTTTATATAGTCATTTGTCTTTAGATCTCACCTCACTCACAAATCTTTAGGTGAATCAAAGGCTCACATTAAAGCCATCACTTTCCACTAGTCAAAATCAAACTAACACTTGTCCCTTTTTGCATGACACATACCAAGCACCTTATTTTCCATTGGTCCACCTACACATGTCCTAAGGCATTTCCCATTTTGCCCATGACCTTTTGAATTAATTACATGCAAGTCTAATTCCACAAAATTAAAAGTTGCGATTGAATTTCATTATATTTACAATCAAACCATAGGCATATTAATCAAATTTAAAATACCACTTAGGCCAAATTAAATCAAGTTAATAGTGGATCATGATACTAGCCTAAGTTATGTATTTCCCGCCCAACGCGTATCTCGAGGTGAAACACACGCCTCGCCTTGCCTTTTGTCACATGTGTATTTATAATTATTTAATTATTTATTAATTATTACACGCACACCAAAAATATTATTTTATTTCTTATGGTACACTATCGTCGAGCACGGCTGTGTCACCCGGTCAAACCGAGTTACCCGGTCAAACCGAGTTCGAGCCTCTGACCCGGTCGGATCGGGCTGAGTCCGGTCTAGTTGGTTACGGGATGTCATAGTATCTAACCTTGCGATGGGGGCAAGTGTTTCTTTAAAATATATACCAAATACTCAAGTATAACATTTGACAACCAGCCTTGCCTAGTACTTATTCACCGAACCATCATGATTAAGTTTGGTTCGATAAACCCACTTCACTCCGATGGTTTTTTTTATTTTATGGCCCGTTTACTAGCTGCCATGTTTGATCATCTGTATCTCTTCTTCCATTGCATCAATCTATTATCCAACAGATTCAAGGACATCTATATTACAGCTTTGATAAACCTTTGCAAGTGACCTTGTATCCCGTACCGGAACATCATCAATTCTTTTATCTTCATACAAATCTCCTTTATCTTCATTGGCATTGACAATTGTTGCTTCTTCCTTGTCCTAATTCCATCTTGAAGCTTCATGAAACTCAACATTTCTGGATATTTTCACTTTTTCAGTCAAAGCCTAGAAAATTCTATAACTTTGGTGACATTGTTGTGACTTCCCCAACCCCTACAAACTGGGCCCTGCCCGGCCAAAACTTATATGGAACCTCGAGTCATCCCTCGCAAGGTCAATGCAAACTTAGTCAGCCTCCATTTCCATTTTTATTAATTATTCAGTGTTTTAAAGTTGAGTTATTACATTTTACAAGTTTTACAATTGAAGCAGTGGAACTAAACTTAAGCAATTTAAATAACTGAATAAATGACAAGTCAGGACAACCTATGATGTAGAAAGCCCTAAAAACTAGAAATATACATGTATCAAAGTGCATTCAGCCCATTTAACTAGTTTTACAATATATATATAATTAATACACCAAAAAGATCTACACGTAATAACAGTGGAAGCCGACTCTGAGGAAAGCTCAGAGAAAGTCACCAACTGGCTCCTTTCCCTTGCTAGACAACGCAGATGCAATTGTCACCACACAGGAGACAATTCTAGTGATTAAAGCCAGAGGAGTCTCAACAATAATTCTTGTTACCAAAAAAAGGTTAGCCGACAGATCATGCAGGTAATCACAAAGAAATGAAATAGAAATTGCATGATAAATAAGCTAATAAGGAATTCAAAGAGAATCGAGCAACAATATCACACAGATATGGGTATCCAAGTGGTCCAAGTCCATTCGGTTGTAACACATAGTACACAACCTAACTTCTAAGGCGGGTTGTAGACTTAATTAAGTCTCCAACAGTTTAGATTAGTTCCATCAACTGTAGTGAACACACAGTCATCTCTACCAACTTGACTCTCCAATGCTAAACTGCGGACTTAACATAATCTACAATCTGTGTAGTTATAGTGGTATATATGATCACACAACAAGTGTACTGCACCCATGACTACAATTCAGACCACTTAGACCAAAGTTCGCTTGATACTAGAGTAAATCATGAAGATAAACAATATGGACCACACAGGTATATCATAGACAAGGAATCAAAATCATAATGCATGCATTTTACAAATTCAAAGACATCACGAGCATCAAAAGAAGTTATTTCACAAAGAAATAAGACATTCAAGATAACATTCAATCAATAATACCATGAATCAGATTTTAAACTAGAAATTCACAAAGAAATTGAACCAATTAAAGGAGAAAAGAATTATTATTAAGGCTTTTGTTGGTTTACTTACCTCAAAAACCTATACGAAATATACGCACTCGCGACTTCTAACACGTGTCTCAATCAATCCCTAACGTTCCAGACCCTCGTACTACGATCCCTTACCATCTCTTGGGGGCCATTAAAGGGTTTTTAGAGTGTGTTTTGTATTAGTTACAAGCTAGCTCATGTCATTTAACCTAATCAGTAATAATTGAGCATGCTTAAGATTTGAGCATTTTAAAGGTTTGAGCTAACTAAAAGTTGAGTCTACAGAAAGTTTGAGTCTACTCAATGTTTGAGCTTACTCAATGTTTGAGCATACTTGAAACTTTAAGTATGCTCATAACTTTGAGCATTCTTTATGGGCAGAACCCTCTATATGGTAAAAACTCAAAAAAAATCTCATGGTTCATCTTAATGTCTCGACCATCTTGACCTTGGGACTTATACAATCCCTCCAAAATTAGTTTGCACCCCATTTAACATTATCATGCAATAAAATGGGCTAAAACATAAGCAAAAGACACAAAATCAACTTTCCCATGATGTTACTATTCATCTTCTCTCTCAAATAATCACTACCCAATAACAACAATAACTTAAAAAATGATTCCCCAAGAAAGAATTCGTACCCATTGAAGGTCGATCTACTCTTATGGGCCCTCTATACACCAAAATCCATGAAGAACAACAATCTTACAACATGCATTATCAAGATTTAGTGAAGAACATACATATGCCTTTAATGGAGTCGTCACTCTTGTTCTAACTCTCTTGAATCCCAAAAATTCCAACAATTTCAGACACAAAGTCACAAAATCTTTCACTTTTCTACTCTTTCTCCTCCTAGCACCACGTTCCCTCTCCTCTCTACATTCTTTTCTTCAACTGAGAGAGAAATAAAAAATTTGGGGTGTAAATAATTATCATACTTAGACTCACATGGGAGTGTTTCTACAAACATCTCATGGTCATTAGTGTTCCAACGAATCTTTTGTTATTATATGGCTAGGAATCAGTCTACACTTTGTGTTGTTTTGAACTGAGACAACACACCCATGACATCATTACTAACAACTACTTGTCCTTTTTGGTATGACACTTAGCATGCACTTGGTTTCCTATTGGTCCACCTACACGAGGCATGTCTAATTCCATTTTGTCCATAAAATTTTAGAATAATTACATGCATGTCTAATTCCACCAACTTAATAGTTGCGCTTGGATGTCACTATATTTACAATCAAACCATAGACAGACTTTATCACTTTATCAACTCTAACTTAGGCAAATCTAAATTAAATAATGTTAATTAACTTAGGGATTCTTTATTCAATAAATCTAAAGGCCTAAGTTGTTTTTAACCTAATTCCATCAATCTACCTAAGCGTTCATGTTCTCTTTCATCGCGGCCTACTCCATACCCGTGTCTGCACGTTTTCTTAGGAAAACCTCACTTTCAAAAGTCAGTAGCATAAATGAGTTTGTAACTACAAGTTGATGTATTGTATAAATAAATATTATATACATCACACGGAAGTAAAATATACCTTGGTGTCGACTCTCGAGGGTTGACCGAGTACGCCGTGTCATCATCCACAAATAAAATATTTCGGGTCGTTACAATTGTTATAACCGTCAAATACTCCATATTAAGCTTTCAGATCTAGCTTCCCTCTCTTGACATCAGGCACATGAGTGAAACATAGAAATCTAAATATTTTCAATTTAAGGATCGAAGGCTTAAAACCATACCACGCTTTAAAAGGTGCTTTCCCTTTTAAAATCTTATTTGGCAAACTATTTAATAAGTAAATACTTGTGTTTACAGCCTCTGCCCAAAATTTCTTTGGCATATCCTTCTTGAATAACAAACATTGAGCCATATCCATGATAGTTCTATTCTTTCTTTCACTTACGCCATTTTTTCTGAGGAGTGTATGCAGAAGTAAATTGATGTTCAATCCTTGCATCTTCACAAAACTTTAAAAAAAATTCTACAGTATATTCAGTACCATTATCGGATTGAATCACTTTGATTTCACAACCACTTTGATTTTCAATCCACAATTTAAATTTTCAAAAGACAGCATCAACCTTACTATTTTGTTTGAGAAAATATACCCAACACATTCTAGTAAAGACATCGATGAAAAATGATGAAATACTTGCCGCCATTTAAAAATGCGGTTCTCATGTCTCCACAAACATCGGTATCAATAAGTTGAAGCTTCTCGACTGCTCTCCATGCTTGTCCTACTGGAAACAACAATTTCGTTTGCTTCCCTAATTGGCATATTTCACACATAGCTACAACTCCTCCGGTGAATGACATTCCTTTCACTATCTCCTTCCTGTGCATGTAATCCAAAGTAGAATAATGAAAGTGCCCAGTCACTTGTGCCATAATTTAGTTTGGTTCTCAACACATGTATATGCATTGAACTCTGCTTCAGCTCAATCAAGACAAAAACTCTTGTCTTTCATTCTTATAGAAAATAATTTAGCATCACATAAGTAAGTAATAACACACATGTTATCCTTAAATGTAACAAAGAAACTTTTCTTAAGTAGTTGTCCTACACTCAACAAGTTTTGACTAATCTCAGGAACAAACATAACATTAGAGATTAATTTAATACCTGTTGGTCCTACAATTGCAACAGTCCCTTTACATTTAACTTTAATGAATTTTCCATTGCCAATCCGGACTTTAGACATTACCGACTCGTCTAAATGTTTGAAAAGTAATGCATCATATGTCATATGATTGGTGCATCCACAATTAACAAGCTAAACATTGTTGAAAGTTTGTCTTGCAAAACAAGTGGCTGCGAAACGTTACTCCTCTTCACGCTCCCAATCAACAATTTGAGCTTGTTGCTGCTTGCTCTTACAAACCTTCTCCATGTGACCCATTCGACTGTAAGAACTACATTTAACATCAGGCCTAAACCAATAATTATGTCTCTAAGTGAGAAGTTTTCTTACAGTATTGACATGGAGGAAAACTCCTTTTGGTACCACTACTTTGACCTTCCTCCCCATTTTCTTTTTCCAATGTTGTTTCTTGTTTTTATCCTTTGGTTGACATCGACCATTCTCACTTGCGGAAAATGCTTATTCGACAATTCTTTCATTTCCGTAAGCCCTTTTTTGCTCTTGAGCATGAAGTGCATGAAGAAGTTCTGCTAGAGAAATTGTCCCCAAATCTCTTGAGTCATCAAGAGAATAAAGTTTAGACTCAAACATGTCCGATAAGATCACAATTATTTTTTCAACAACTTGACTATATGGCAAATTCTTTCCTAACAATTTGATTTTGTTGACTTTTTTCTACACCATGTCGGTGGTCCTTTAATGGATCGGTCTCCTTCATTTATAGCATCTTGAATTCCCTCTTCAAATTCAGGATTTGCATTCGCTTTTTCCTGACATCGCCTTGATATTCTTCTTTCAAAAACATTTTTAAAATTTATTTGTAAAAATAGATTCCACAATATCAATATTAAAGATTTATTTAAAAATAAACTTTAGAACAACTCCTTATACATTGCTATTTATAATTTATCTCTTAATTACTTTATATTTTAAAAGATCTAACATTTCCTCAAAAAAAAAAATGAATAAACATAAATTTACAACACAAAAACTAGAATAGATGAATAAATTATTTGAATTAAATTAAAAGGGTTAAATTTTCAGAGTTGAAAAATGGTTAAATTTTAACGTTCAACTATATGATGATAAATTTAGTTTCTAAAATTATAAATGGATCACATAAAACAATAAAGGTACATTAGTAAAGTTTAGTATTGATTAGAGTGGAGAGGGATTTGGCTCCCCTCTCAAGTTTGGATTTATAGACGGAAAAATCAAGTTGGAAGGTGACCTATATTAGCACGATAGTGTCCGAGCGTGGATTACTCAGTACGATTGGAACCAAATGTCATGTAAAAAACTTAAAAGGAAAAGTATAATATTGGAGGAAATTAAGCTAACATTTTCAATTATTATTCTTTTCTATTTTGGTGCATTTCTCATCATACACGGTGCATTTATATGATTAAAAAAATAATTATTAGATAGTACAAAATAATTTTTTTAAAAATTGATAATTAAACTATTGAATTAAATCACATTAGAGTGTTCAAGTTATAACCCTTACATTTGGAGGCGCCTAAAGACTTTCATTCATTACTTTACTATTGTAGAAAGTAACAAATGAATAATTAAACTCTAAAACTAAAACCACATTAAAGTATGTTTTGTATTACTGCATTTTAAATTTTAATAGAAAAAATATGTCCTAAAACAATAGTAGAAAATATAATTAAGCATGTCTTTTTAATAAAATATATTGTAATTAATTGGTTGTTGAAACTGAAGCGAGAGAAAAAAATAATGATATAAAATAAATATTTAATGCAAAAAATAATAACCGTTACTTATTTGCATATTTGATTATAGGGTTCGAGGCTGCTCGACCCACCCGTGAACAAATAATAGAGTGTGGGTGACCTGTGTAGGTGAGATTTGATTCTATGACATTATTTGTTTAAAAAAATAATTGATTAAAGATTAATGCGATAGCATTATTTGTTTTTTAACTCAAAGTTCATTAAAGAAACATTGGAAATGTAAAATACATTAATGTAGAGGCTACCTACGTACTGTAGCAGGTGATTCACTGTTTACTATTGAAAATTGATTAAAGATTTTAACCAAAAATCTTTTTATTAAAGATGACAACCGTTGGATCAAATCCAAAGTTTGGAATCACCATGGTAGCAACTCATATATATATATATAATTGAGCAAAAATTGACACAAAACACAAAGTTTGGAATTATTTAGTCACAATTATTAGCTTGAGATTATTTTGATACAAAATTGAAAGTTTGAGATTATTGCGACTATGGCTCTGTTTGGTAACACTAGCTGATAATTTAAGTGAAAGTTAATAATCTAGCTGATAGCTGAAAAATTAGTAGTTGATAACTGAAAGCTGATAATCTAGCTGATTAAATAAAGTCGTTTGGAAAAGTTAGTTGATTGAGTAACTGATTAGTGTAAAATGACATAAAATTAAGCAACTTCTTATCTAAAATTAAATATATTACATAAGCAAATGTATTTTTTATATAATATATTATATAATATGTTCATATATAAGTACATTATTAATAAATGTAATATAAATGCATAACCATACAACTTATTGTTGTATTTTTTTTTAAATTATTGTTTAGATTATTTTCTTGACGTAATTTATTGTGTAGATTATAATTGAAACATATAACATGCACGTTGAAATTATTAAGACCAACGATTTGTTTCATATGTATAAATAATATATTGTTCAAAATTTGAAATTGTGTTTATGATAAATTTAATAAATTTGGTGGACACAATTTATATATTATAATGAGAAAAGTAATATTCAACTAGTGCCATCGGTTGTTTACATGGTCGCACTGTTTCATTGTTATACATTATTTTATTATTTTTTTCGAAAAAAGAGAACTTCGACTATTTGTATGTGGAAAGAAAAAAAGGGACAAAATTGAGAAGAAAAATCAAACTGAAGTATAAAAAATGAAATGTTGGTAGAGGTATCGTTTATAATTCTAGCTGATCATTTTAGCTTATTTTCAGAATAAGCTGCTAACCAAAAACATGAGTTATTGGTTAAGGTAGATTGTAATCTAGCTTATAAGCTAGCTGATAAGCTAAGTTGTATGTGCCGAACATAGCCTATTTGCCCTTAAAATAGATTGAAAATAATCTTAAGAATTACGATTTGATTCATTAACTGCATCTACTGATTTTATGATTTGATTCTGATTTGACAACTTTGGCCGAGGCTTATTCGAGCTTCTTTGCCTTTTAAGTACTTGGGTTCATGAGTGCGACAAAACTATTCCATGTGAGTTTTTGTCCAGTTTTTGATGATATAAAGGCCAAGTTAAGCAAATGAAAATATAAACAACTCTCATTTCTATCTAAAGTGATTTTTATCAAACTTGTATTGCAAGGGTGCTATGGTGTACCAATTTAAGTATCTATGATCAATCATACAAAATGATGGCAATATTGGGAATGATGTCACATTGTCACACATAAAATTCAAGTTGGATGGAAAAAATGGAGGAGTTAACATGTGTGATCTATGATAGAAAATATCAACCAAGTTAAAAGGAAAATTTTATAAAACCGCAATAGGCTTGCTATGCTCTATGGAAGTGAATGTTGAGCGATAAAGCAATAACAACTACATAAAATGATCATAGCAAAAATGAGGATGTTAAGGTGGATGTGTTGTAAAACTCCTAAAGATAGAATAAAAAATACTTAAGTTAAAGACAAGTACGAGTAACACCAATTGACATAGAGGTTAAGGAAAGGCGGTTGCGGTGGTTTGGTCACCTACAAAGACGGTTTTCAATTGCCCCATTAGAAAATTTGACTCAGTAGAAACTGAAGAAATTTGATGAGGTAGGGGTTGACCAAAATTAACTTGAGACACATTAATTAGGAGAGACTTAAATGGTTTGGAAAGGTTATAATCAATAGAACTAAATAGGGCATAATGAAAGACTTTGATCCATGTAGCTGACCCCAACTTGGGATTGAGGCTACGTCGTTGTTATATTGTAAGGTTGCTATTTCTATTAGTCTTGTATGTATGACCTCTCTCTGAGACTATCAAGATGTTGGAATCTGTATTAAGAATATTCATCATGTTGTTTGAGAGAAAAAATGCATTGAAGAGTGGGACTCGACATGTAAATATGGAAGAAAAAGGCCTTAGGAATCATAAAAGTGAGACGATATTGTGATTGTCTGATAGATATAAAACTATGACTTAGCATATTTGATAAATAATCATTGGTAAATGTGACAAGTATTATCACATTTGTTGTCGAAAGTAACTAACTACTAATTCAATAGTGATTAATAAGTCAATGAAACATATATAGAGAGTGGCTAACCACCCGGTCCGTCGTCATTGCAAAATAATGTTCCCTGTTAAATCAAATAGCTCAAACTTATAATTTGAGTTGGACTCAAATTATTGTCCTACATGAATTCATGCATACACTATGTGGGGGGTGCTTGTGAGAGCCAAGAGTTCTGTTGTAGAGTATGGGTCTGCGATCGGGTAAGCAACACTGTGAGATTAAATCTTATTGGGGTTTTGATCTGGGGTTTAGATAGATAAGGTTTTTCCTTTATGTACTAAACTATTGATAGTGAATTGCCATGTTTCTTGTCTACGGTTTTTTCCTGATTTTGAGATTTTCCACTTAAATTCTTGTGTTAATCTTTTGTCTACGGTTTGTTTATCTTTGGGTGTATTTATGTATCTAAGATCTTGGGTATTCCACGGTGATTCATCACAACAAATGGGTATCAAAATCAAGATTCAGATATAGGAGGTTACACTATTAAAATGAAGTTTCAAAAATGTCGAAGTACATAAGTGCGATGAGGTTTGATGTGGAGAAGTTTGATGGGAAGATAAAATTTGGCTTGTGACAAATTCAAGTTAAAGATTTGTTGATTCAATCTGGGCTACATCAAGCGTTGAAGGGTCGTGGGAAAGAAATTGGTGAGAATTGAGAAAAGTTGGATTTGAGGCCAGCGAACGTAATAAGAATCAATTTGTCAAAGAATGTTCTTTCAAACATGAGAAATATTTCTTCGGCAAAAGTTCTTTTGGAGAAATTGGAGACTATGTATATGACGAAAAACACGTCAAATTGATTCTACCTGAAGGAGCGGTACCATCATTTGAAGATGGATAGAGGTACAAGTATTATTGATCATCTTAATACTATAAATGAGATTGTCTCTGAATTTGAGGAATTGGGAGAGCAAGTCAGTGATGAGGATCAGACGGTCAAACTCATCTAGTCACATCGACATTCGTTTAAGCACATGAAGCCAAAACTGATGTATTGAAAGAAAACCATCAGTTTAGTATTGGTCACTTCCATATTAATATATAAGGAGAAATTGATGAAAAGTGAAGACAATGGTTCATCTAAAAACTCTGGTTTGGTAGATGCTAGAAATGGTTCTTAAACGTACAGGAAAGCAATTTGTTGGAGATGTGGTCAACTAGGTAATCTCAGGAGAGACTACGAGGTCAACAAAAGAGGATTCCGATGTTGAAGCTGATGACGTTAACAACTTGTTAGTTCTCAAAACTGATAGTAATTATCACATGTGTCAAGCAAAAAATATGATTGATGATCAAAAGGGAGAATGGATAATTGACAGCAAGGCCACATGACATGTGTGCATAATTAGGGAATGGATTGGTAATTATACAAGTTGAACATGTGGCAAAGTTATGTTGACGACTGATGGCTCTCTGCGACCGATATTGAGAGTCGGTGAATTTTAGTTGAATTCATTTGACGGACGCTTCATAAAGCTTTGGGATATCCGACAAGTGCCGAGCTATACTCAAAACCTAATTTCTTTTTTCAAACTAGATTCTAAGGGTTACATGTACTCCGGGCGAAGTAGAGTATTGAAAATATTCCAGAAGTTTTCGTTGGTCATGAAAGGCGTGAGGATGAATAACTTATTTGTTTTGTTGCAAAAACATGGAGCAAGGTCCGAGCCTCAAAGGTTGATCAAGAAGTGGGTTCCGATTGTTGGTAAGTCGAAATAAGTTGGATTGAACTTGGTTCATTCTCGGTGTTGAGTTTGGTGGCTCAAGAAGGCGGTGTGGCAAGAGCAAGGTGGTGGATTTTCACTAAGGTGAAGATTTATTGAATACGGTGACTCAAATTATGTTGGAATTAGAGTTTTTGTTGTTCAAGTACAACACCTAATGGGAGACAATCGCATGTTTGATTACCACATATAAATCGTGTACACATGGTCTTATCCTCGTTACATCTATATATAGATGTGTTCGGGTATTATGTGAAACATTGTGTTGTGTGCGATTAAAATACTGTTGCGAGAGGTGCTTGTGAGAGCCGAGACTTGTGCCATAGCATACAAGCTTATGAACAAGTACGCGATACTGTGAGATTAAATCTTGTTGGAGTTTCTATCTGGTTTAGATAGAGGAAGTTTTTCCTTTGTGTACTAATTTATTGACAATAAATTGCCTTGTTTCTTGCCCATGCTTTTTTACCTGATTTTGGAGTTTTCCACGTAAATTGTTGTGTTCATATTTTTTCTTTGTTTTGTTTATCTTTGGGTGTATTCTTGTATCTAAGATTTTGGGTATTTCGCGGTGATTAGACATAACATTCCCTTACTGTACTTTAGTCCATTCTCAATTATTGAATGTTTAGGTTGTCTAATAGAAGCAGATATAAACCAAATTTGTACCAAAAGTGTTGTAGGGTTGTCATTGGACATAGCTTTGTTGAGTGGTTAGCTCTGTGAGTAAAAAGAAATTCATTCTCCAAGCAAATACAATAAATTAGTTGATTGTTTCTTTAGAAAAGAATAAAAATAGAAAGTAGAAACTAGTAAAGTAAAATGGAGCCAACTTTATCAATATGTGATTCAAAACTTTTGCATTTCTTCTTTCCTATTTGATACCACCATATATCAAATGTGTTATAATATTTTTTCCATAAGATCCACTCGAACATATATACAATTTTTATGTGTTCCTTTTACACCAAATATTATAAAATTTGTGGGGTCTAACTCTTCCTTCAACATTAAATTACAAGTGGAAAGATTTCCATTTTTATGAACCACAATAACAACAACAACATAACATCAATCCCAAATTAGTAGGCCAGGGCAGCTAAATGTATGAAACTCTTTCATTGTGCTCAATTTAATGGCTTAGTACAATTGATGGCGCGCTTTACAAATCTTTTGAATTCCTCCTAATCAATGTGTCCTAAGTTAGCTTCGCTCTACCCCTACTTCGTTGAATTTTTTTAGTTTCTATTGAGTCGAGTTTTCTAGTGGAGGCATTTATAAGACGTCTTTGTATTTGTCCAAACTACCACAAACGCCTTTTCCATAATCTTTTGTGTCAATTGATGTTACTCCTTCTTTTCTTTGAGTCTTTGTATTTTTTATTCTATCTTTAAAAGGTTTACTACATATAAACATCATCATTTCTGCTATGTTCATTTTATGTACTTGTTGTTTCTTTTCCGCCCAACATTTACTTCCATAAATCATAACTGAACTAATTGCAGTCCTAATCAATATAGTGCCAACACTACACCACACAAGATATACCTTCTTTAGTAACTTAATTAAGTCTATGAAACTTCTCATCTATAAAAAAATTCTTTGCAAGGAAAAGACCAATTATCCATGTCTCAAACATTGCACATCTTGATTTTGCATTGTAAGGTGAGTATAAAACACATAATATATACAAGTGTAACTATGATAAATGTGTTTTGCACATACAATAAAAGTTGCAGTACTTTATTTGACGTTAGATTTTAGTTTTTAGGAACATTAGTCATACATATTATTATGACACAAGTAAAATTTAACTTGGTGGCCTTAAGACATGTTGAAAGAAAAGTACATTGTAAAAAGGGACATGGAGAAATTCAAAAATGATTTTCAATAGTAATTGATAGTATCATATTGTTGACTTTTAATTTGGAAATTCACGAGATCATAACTTATGGTTTTGTTCACCAGATTGTATTAATTAATCATCATTACTGCATAAAGTGTGTAGCTTTCCTTAAACATATAAGTGTCCTTTTCTTCTTCTTCTGATTCTAAACATGGCCTTATATTGGTTAATTATATAGGCCAAAGATGCAAAACATGTGTATGTAAAGCTCCTTTATTTCACAATAAGATAAAGTTCCTTTATTTGGCTAATGCATCTCTAATGTAATGGATATGACATCATTTGTCAAAGGCAAGGTTGGGGTTTAACTGGTGTTGGTGTCAAAGATATTGTAATTAAGTTGGTTTCTTATAAAAAGCTATTTTTTCATAAATAAGAAAAGAGTTACTTTGTTTGATGGATTTGTCCATGTTTTGGTCTCAACTTGTTATTGATGTTCCTTTTGCCATTTCAGATGATTGCATAAAAGTAGTTACAAAAATTTCCTCGGTACAAGCAGTTCTATTAAGCTCACAGTTGAAAGAGATGTTATGGCATCTATTTTCTCTTGATAATTTTCGAATTATGTTTAAGCCTATCAAACTTGTGTACCACCAAAGAGAACCTTTCTACATTATTAGGCAGGTATTTGACTTTTGTCCTTCTTTATGAATATATATATATTTGATTTATTTTATGGTATATCATTTGGTTATCTAAATGGATCAAATGGCTTCAAATCGTTGCAACTTTAAATTCTTAAGACTCAATAGGATGAAGTAATTAGATTGACTTGTTCTACAAAATCTTTTAACAAAATCTTAATATCAAAAAGTCATTTGTAGACCAAAAAAAACATTCGATAAGGTTCCTATAGATGTCCTACT
The DNA here is from genome assembly GCA_039657325.1 of Stephania cephalantha. Classification (NCBI taxonomy): domain Eukaryota; kingdom Viridiplantae; phylum Streptophyta; class Magnoliopsida; order Ranunculales; family Menispermaceae; genus Stephania; species Stephania cephalantha. The sequence continues at coordinate 33,642,052 of CM077570.1, read as the reverse complement.
ATGGGTGTTAACGAGAAAGGGGATGTATGCTCGGTATATAAAGACTATTAGATATGAACAAAAGGAGTTGTAAGAAGAATTGAAAAAAATTAGAGAATTCTCCAATATTATTGAGATGCATTGAGGATCCATTTTAAGTCCATCTCATTACTTTACTTAAGGATGAACAAATTAGGCATATTCAAGAGGATATACTATGGTGTATGTTATTTCAAGACAATATACATTTGATAAACGAAACAATAGATTGAGTGAATATGGCTTAGACTCAATACATGGATTGTAAATTCACGAATATATCTAGATAGTGAAATAGTAAATTTAAGATCAATCGGACAAAAAGATAGTTATATTGAGGGTAACGTTACCATTTTAGATATAGTATTTTTGGAATATATATACAAAAAGCTTCATATATGATGTATTTAGCATACTTTGGAAGTACAAGTAGTGTAAGCTATAGACTTGAGGGTGATTCCATGTTTGTATACCTTTTAAGTTCAAATCAAATTAAAGATTTCACATTTCTTGATAGGAATCTTAATTTAATTTCTTAAAATAGTCTTATTCATATGTGTTGGAAAGAATGAAATAATTGATTGATTGGAGATCTTTTTGTAAGTTTCCATGATTGCCACTATCCCTGTAACTCTATAAATATGGAGCTATTGTAATTAGAGAAGTATGACTAAAATCATTCCCTCTCCTTGGTCCTGTAGATGTAGGTTATAGAACAAAACGACGTAAGCCATTGTGTTCATCTTTTTATTTCTTTAATTTTCATTTTTATCAGGGTATCAGAAATTCAAGCTTTATAGTTAGTTTGTCATTTGTCCTTTATTTTCCAGCTTACATTTCCTTCATTGTTGTATGTTGTTTGACATGAACAACCTTCATTGCTGATTTTTTTTTAATTCAAGATTGCCTTATGCCATTATTGTTGTACACAAGGTTCGAAGCTTCGACTTCACTTTGTAATTTGCCTACTTAAAATTTGAGAAATAATTCAAGGAAGTTTTATTCGACAAGGGGAAGTTTTGCGAAAATTCCTTAGTGTATGGAAGTCCATGAAATTTCTTTATAAATGTCAAAAACTCAAATTACTCTATAAATGTGTTAAAAATACATTTCATTATACAATTATAATGCATAAAAGTCACAATACAATTGTTTAAAGTAGTTATTTTTTAATACAACATGCAATTTACAGTTAAGTATCATTATTTCGCAATATAACATTCAATTCGCCTAATACTTCCCTTTTGAAATATTAATTTTTAATTTTAGATTGATTTTTGGTACCATATGCAAATTTTCTTTGAAACTTCCTCGAAACTTCCATGTTGTCATAGAAGTTTTGCAGTTTTGCCACTATTTAGTATGACTTCCTCAAATTATGTCGAATTCTTAAGGAAAGTTAACATTTTTTTCATTCACATGAGTTTCGTTTCCTCTCTTTTGAAAATCAACATAATTCGAGGAAGTTCAGGAAGTTTGGGAAGTTTGTCAATTTTTCAAACCATGGTTGTTTGTTATCCACTATTTAGAGCAACCTTCATTATCGTATGTTATCCACCATTTAGTGCAACTTTCATTGTTGTATGTTATCCATCATTGCAGCCTACATTGTTGTAATCTATCTCTTCTTTGCAACCTTCATTGCAAAACACATTTTGGATTCCAAAATCAAATTTCTGGCCTTCATCACCAGAATCATCATTAACGAAGAGGGATATCCAAACTAGACAATTGCAATAAATCCTTCTGAAGACACGAACTCCAACGATTTTGAGAAAGAAGAGCTACGTGCCTTACTTGACTGTTTAGATAAATCCTTAGATATCAACTCATTAATCCATTTTCGTGAGTTTCCTATTTCCATTGGCTTCAAGGTCTCTAATATATCATGATCAAGTTCTTGGATTCTAGATTTTGGAGCAACCGATCACATAACTAACTCTCCTAATGCCTTTCAGTCCTATAACCCTTGTCAAAGTAATAGAAAAATAGAAACTGCATATGGCTCATTAACCATAGTTGCAGGCATAGGAGACTCACTTTACTCCAACATTTATACTTAAAGATGCCCTTCACATGCTGAAGCTCTCAACGAATCTTATCTTCATACAAAAAATTACCTAAGACTCACATTTAACCATGTTTTTTTACTTTACTTATTGCTAAGAAACGGAATGAGCTCTATTACCTTGAGTTACCAACACATCCTACACAAAATACATGCTCATTTCTTTTTGATCACAAACTTTCTAGTAAAAATTGTTTGTGGCTTCATCATTATCGACTCGAGCATCTTCTTAGCATTCTTAAGATCATGTTCCCTCTTTTGTTTGAGTTATCAAATGTTAGTGATTTTCATTGTGAAGTGTGTGAACTTGCAAAATACAAACGTGTGTCTTTTTCCTTAAGTAATAATAGAAGTTCGAATCCTTTTGACTTAATACATAATGATATTTATGAACCTACACTTACTCTAAACATTTTTTGTGCACGTTGGTTTGTATCTTTTATTGATGATTGCACTAGAGTCGCTTGGATTTTCTTGCTAAAAAACAAATCAGTTGTGAGTCTCATTCTCCTACAATTCCAAATGATGGTGCAGACTCAATTTGGCACTAAGATTAAGAAGTTTCGGTCTAATAATGTAAGGGATTATTTAAATCAAACACTTACATCATATTTTCAAAAAGAAAGAATTATTCATGATTCCTCTTGTGTTCACATTCCACAATGAAATGATGTGGCTAAAAGAAATAATGGTGTGACAACCCTTTCCTTAATTTGGTGCATCGCTCGACCTAATCACTCGTTAAGCCCTAAACTCAGCCATGAAGGACTTAACAACGTATTAGTCAGCCTTATGATCATATTCTCCTTGTTATTTATTTTCAAAATAAACATTACTCAATTTATCATTATTCGTAATTTCAACGTTAATTAAAACTTTTAAAACTTATCTATTATTTAGCAGAAGTCACAATTGTTTAGCGGAAACCTATAAAGTAAATCCCAAGTATATGGGAACAAGGAAACAATGATTACTTGTATATAGATGATAAAACGATAATAACAATGTAATAACATATGTCTAGCCGGGGAACTAATGTTCAACCTAAATATATACAACCCAAGAGTATGTAAAATATATAAAGTAAGTCATACAACAAAATATTAAAAACCTATAAAATCTGAAGTAGCAGCAAGCAAAACACTCAAAGGTAGTTGTTGATCTTATCTTTGCTCGGCCTGCTATTTGATGGATCTGCACCCACTATCATAAAAAAATTGTGAGTACAGTAATGTAGAAAGTAAAACTGAGAGACATGTATCCATATTTCCAAATATAATTGACATATATCTAAAATCATATAAATAGCGAAGAAATACTGAAACAAAAATATGCTAGATAAAACCACAGTTAAATAAAGTAAGATTGACACACGAGTGTTAACAATGGACAAGGTCTGGTAAGCCATGTGTCAAATACATCAGCCTAAATATAACCCTTTTTAGTCACCTAAAGCTTAAGTAGTAGCTTAATTAGCCGTGTACGTAGGTACTATCCTTATTGGTTGTGAAACACGACATATTGACCTCATGTAATTGGTCAACACACAACATTTCGATATGACCCTACTTGGTCGACATTTTCATCTCATCAACATCATATAGTAGGTCGATGTCACAAACTACTTAGAGTACCGACATCCTCGAGTCCCATTTCCCCATGTGCCACGCACATCCCAAATCAAGTCAAGAAACCTAGACGCGAGAACTACTTTGATACTAATAAGAAATGACTCGTGGTCAAATTTCAAGGACTGACATTTGCTTAGATGAGCAAAAGTAATAAGAGTACAAAATAACCAACTGAATCATTATTACATATACATTGATAGTATGCTATTTCCAAACTCAAATGTCACTTATAATAGCAAAGGAAACACATAGCACAAGAATTGAATCAACGAGTAAAGGAATGGTAAGACACCATGATAACATAACTCATCAAGTGAGTGAGACACACAAAAGTCATGGCATTGAGAATACAAACATATAATCATTCCAAATTATTGTAAGATAGAATACAACTTGGAATGAAATAGAGAGAAATAACTCAATCAGTTTACTTACAATTCATGTAAAGTCCTAATCTAGTCCGGCCTCCCGACATCCCGCAACTCGCTATTGACTTCCCGAAACTCTCCTATAAGTTTTTGAGGTTAATTAATGTGTTTTAAGATTTTTCCAAGCTATTAAAGTTGGGCTAAGTTGATTAGAAAAATCTCCAAATTTTAATTAGAAGTTTTATTATTTTTTTAGGGTTTGGCGTTATGGCGGTGCCGTGTGTACGAGGTCATGGCTCATCACGATGTCACCTTTATATTAGAATAGGGGGCACGTCGCTATGGTGGTGTCGCCTGTTTAGAGCATGGAGCCACAATGGCGCCGTGTTATCAATCCCTCTTTTCCAGCAAATCTTAAAGTTGTGCTTGGCACCATGTATGCAAAAGGCATGGCGCTGCCATGGCGTCAATGCTTGGGCTACACCTTGTTGTGTCTATCGTTGAATTCCAGTGCTTAAAACCATATGTACACTTCAATATTATCAAATTAAATTGAAAAAGTTCCTCAAATACTCAGAATTCAAAGCCTAATTTGATTTTAAACCCAAAGCTTACAATTTCTTGAATGAGATGAAAACGTCTAAGTATATGTTTGGATTGGTTGTGTTATCTTGATTCCTTGGCCTGTGCTATCGCCCTATTATTTTCTCTATACAAGCAAACAAGGTTGGCTATACTCGAAACTACACCAAGTTCAGAGATGAACTTTTTTATCCAAACTACCTCTTTAGCCACATTGGACACTGCAATATACTCAAATTCTTTTGTAGAATCTGCCACAGTTTCTTGCTTCAAACTTTCCAGCTCATCGCGCCTCCATTCAAAGTAAATACAGCCAAATTGCAATCTGAAGTCATCTATATCAGTTTGAAAACTTGCATCTGTGTAGCCATTTACAACAATCTCGTCTTCCAAAATCCCATAGACCAAAAAAACTTCTTTACTCATTCTCAAGTACTTATAAATGTTCTTTACTGCTATCCAATGACTCTCACTAGGATCAGATTGATATCTGCTTGTTGCGCTTAAAGCATGTGATAGATTAGGTCGGGTACATAATATAGCATACATGATAGATCTAATAGTTGATGAATAAAGAATCTTATTTATGCGTTCTTGCTCATCATTAGTCTTTGGACATTGAGTCTTGCTGTGACTTATACCATGAGAGATTGACGAAGACCTTACTTTAGAGCTTTGCAAACTGAACCTATCCATTACCTTGTCAATATAAGCACTCTGAATTAGACCGATGAAACTTTTAGATCTATTCATATAGATCTTAATCCCAAAGATGTAAGCTGCATCTCCTAAGTCCTTTATTGAGAAACACTTCTTGAACGAAGAATTGACACTCTACAAGGTTGGGATGTCATTTCTAATTAGTAATTTATCATCAACATACAATCTAGAAAAAAACCACGCCCCTACTGACCTTCTTGTATACACAATGCTCATATTTTTTTTTAATGAAATCAAATTTCTTAATTGCTTCATCAAAAAAAAGATTCCAGCTCTGATAAGCTTTCTTTAATCTATAAATGGATCTTTAAAGCTTGCACACTTCCTAGAATTCTTAAGATGAACAAACCCTTCAGACTATATCATAAACGCGTCCTCAAGCAACTTTCCATTTAGAAAAGCTATTTTGAAATCCATTTGTCATAGCTCAGTCTTAATATGCGGCTATGACAATTATAATTCTAATGGATTTAAGCATGTCTACAAGAGAAAAAGTCTCATAATAATCAACACATTCAGTCTGTTTGAAACCTTTTGCTACTAGCCGTGCATTAGAAATATGCACATTGCCATCAATGTCAATCATACATGGATTGCATCTTAGAATTTATGGCACTAAGCCATTTATATGACTCAGGGCTAGACATACGCTCCTGGTAAGTAGTATGCTCATTTTGATTCATAAGCAACACCTCACTACTTTCAGTAATAAGAAATATAAATCTTTCAGGCTGATATCTTACCAGACATACGCGGGCCTTGAGATTCCTGTAGAGGTTCAACTAGTTCAAGACTTTGTTGATCTCCCACTAGCAGTTGAGTGTTTATTTGTGGTTCTTAAACTTCTTCAAGACTTACTTTATTCCCATTATTATATTTTTAAATAAAATATTTTCTATAAACACACCATTATAAGCAACAAACACTTTGTTCTAAATGAGATTATAAAAGTAGTATCCTCTAGTTTCTGTAGGATAACCAATAAATAAACACTTGATAAATTTGGTTGATAATTTTTTAGATTTTTCATCGTACGAAAACCTCACAACCCCAAATATTAAGGAAAGACAAACTTGATCTTTTCCTAAACCACATCTCATATGGTGTTTTACCAACTTCTTTAGAAGGATTATGATTCAGTGTAAATGCATCAGTTTCTAAGGCATAAACTTAAAATGAAATAGGAAGATCTACACGACTCATCATAGATCGAAACATATCCAATAAAGTCTGATTTCTTGTTTTAGAAACACCATTCCATTATGGAGTTGTTGTAGGAGTTAACTGTGAGACAATCACACGGTTTCTAAGATGATTATCAAACTTTTGGCTCAAATATTCACAACATTGATCTGATCAATGCGCCCTAATAATTTTACCAAGTTGATTTTGCACTTCATTCTGAAATGTTCGAAATATTTCAAATGATTCACCTTTATGTTTCAAGAGATACACCTAACCATATCTGCTGAAATCATCAGTGAAAGTAATGAAGTACTAGTAACCACCTCTAGCCATTATGTTTATACGACCGCATACATCAGTATGTATTAATAAATCACTTGTCATTTCACTATGTCCAGTAAAGGGACTATTTTTCATCTTTCCTAGTAAACAAGATACACATGTTTCACATGATTCAAAATCAAATGAGTCTTAAAGTCCATTATTATAGAGTTTAGAAATGCGTTTCTCATTTATGTGGCCAATAAGATAATGCGAAAGGTACGTTTGATTCAAATCATTCGACTTGAATCTCTTTGTATTTATGTTTAGAATAAGAATATATGTGGATCTTTTCATATTTGGAATATTAAGACCATCACGCAAATTATCATTCACATAGAAAACATCTTTACGAGAAATAGATCATTTATTATTCTTAATAATGTAATTAAAACCATCCAAATCCAAACATGAAACGAAAATGATGTTTTTGTTCAAGGCAGAGACATAATTACAATTATTTAAAACAATGACAAGTCCACTAGATAAAATTAACTCGTAGCATCCTACAACAAATGCATCAACCTTTGCTCCATTTCCAACTCGTAGGATGACTTATCATTTCTTTAGCTTTCTACCTCTAGTGAAACCCTGCAAATTAATAAAAATGTGAGATACACATTCAATATCCAATGCCTAGGAATCACTAGTTGATAAGTTAACTTCAACAATGTAAATACTTGAAGCATTAGTCGCACTACTCTTCTTTTTCTTTAGATTTTCAAGATAGAGCTTGCAATTTCTGAACCAATGCCTAGGTGCATGGCAGAAATGACAATTTTTTTCTTTTTCCTTTTCCTTCTGGGACTGTGAAGTACAAGCAACCTTAGTCTTGACTTATTTCACAGGCTTTGTGATATGTACAACAACCTTGGCAACTAAAGCCTTGCCTTTAGCCTTTTTCTTCATAGCCTTTCTTCTCTGAACCATCAACACATTTGTTGTGGGTTTCTTAACATTCTGCTCAGCAATTTTAAGTATCAAATGCAACTCTGAGATAGATTTCTACATGTTATTCATGTTATTATTCATCACCAATTATGAGAAACTATCAGACAATTAGTTAAGGATCAAATCCGTAGCCAACTTTTAACTTATAAGAAATCTAAGTCTGTCAAGATGGTCAATATAGTCCATCATTTTTAGAACATGAGGACTAAATATAACACCTCAGCTATTTTGCAAGAATGAAGGTTCTTAACTGTCTCCAACTTTTTTTCTTAGCCTACTGTTGAAACATTTTTTCCAGCATCGTAGCCATGTCGTAAGCTTTCATGTGTTCCATATCCTTCAGAAGCACAAGAACCATGGTTGCAAACATAATGTAGGCAACATCAGTTGAGTCGTTGACATGCTTAGTATGTGCATCCTCCACGACTCTTAAAGGATTGGATGGTGTTCCTCAGGAATAAGATCATCCAGGACATACAACTTGCGTTCATGCTTAAGAACAATTCCCAAGTTTCTTAACCAATCAAGAAAGTTTGTCCCAAATAACTTATCCTTCTCAAGGATGGATCACCGTGACAAGGGATTAGTGTGATTTGAAGAGGCCATAAATCTACGACAAAGATTACGTAAAATTATATTTTAGTATAGAGGAATAGACTTCGACTAAATTAACAACCCCTCCTAAAAATATTATGTTAATTTAAGGGACTAAAATCCATGTTTCACCTAATTCCAAGACAGCTAAGGCATAACTCTTTGAATTAGGTTATGACATCTTATGTCTTAGCATGTTTTATCTCATCTTGTTCCTAAAGCCCAAAACCATTTTGATTGCTTTATCAAGTATAAACATTTCAAAAAATATAGTAACTGTTACTTAACTTGCATCACCAAGATAACATAATACCCTCAGCGAAGGTAGACCCATATTGATGTGATCGAAGCCTTGACAAATGTTTCAGAATAGACGACACTTGACAAAAAATTTGGAAGAAAGATTTTTTTTATTTGTTTTAGGGATCATAATTTAAATGAGATAACTATCACATATTACAATGCTTGTACAATCACTGAATACATTAGGAAATTTTACTAATATTGACTATTAATACGAATTTTCTTGCGCTACGAATAGTTATCGGCGGTCTCAATGATCGATCAGAGGACAGGGGTACAGGGGCTAGCGCTCCTGTCTTTTTAGACAACAAATTCTAATTTTGAAAATTGAAAATCACCTAAAATTTCCTATTATTTCAGTCATTTCAATTGACCAAAATTGTCCCTTATTTTAATTTTGAGAAATGTTAATTAAAACATTTTTAATTAACTTGGGCCCACCTCTAACTTAATATCTTATCTGAATCCAATCAGAATTTATGATACTTTGAATCCTTATCCACTACGAATTTGTTATATATCTCACATATCTTATAGGATTTTTAATTCTTATCCGATTAAAAGTTTGTCTCATATATAATAGGAATATACTAATAGATAACCACAATGAGATATATGATCAAAATCAATTTCGATTCTTATCCATATAAAACAAGCAATTGAATTAAGAAACGAAATTTTAATCATGAATTCAACACCAAAATCATATTAAATTAATCATATTAACCTAAACATGATTTCTATCATGGAAACATACATAATTATTGAACAAAAAAGGACTATATATTCAACACCAGATCACATTAACCTAAACATAATTTCTACCCTGTTAACATACAAAATTCACATCGTTCAATATTAAAACATTTGTTAATCGAAATATTCTAAACATAAATTCTATCATTGAATCAAATCATGTATATGTATCAAATACATGTATTATTAACATGTTTTAAAACCATTTCTTTATAACAATTATAACACAACCTATATTTATATTATATATAGATTAATCAAGATCATGTTTTCACACATTTATCATATATACATAAGAGAAAGCATGCAAACTTTAAATAGAGCGAAACCTACAGCTCTGATACCAATGTTGAATTTTGGGGTTCATAAATAGCGAAAAATTCAAAACAATTTTAAAAACCCTAACAAGTTCGCAAATAAGTTCTATTAAACTAGATTTACAAAAGTAAACCATACCTTATTCCTTGATTTCCTTCTCTGATTGTTTGATTTCCAAGACATTCAAACGCGCGTCCTCTATCGAAAATCCATACACAAATGATGACCAAAATTTGGAGTGTTATCCCAAGATTGATAGAAAACGTTTTTCTCTCTCTCCAAAAATTCAGAGAACTCTAAAATAGCAAAATAAATGAAATCTTAATTCGATTTAGGGTATTAGCCACTTTTTATATGTGTAGATAAGCCCTCACTTAAAATCCTATTCGTAATACAACTATTATATTTATGCAGTTTAAGCAAATTACACATACACCCTTATTAATAATTTATCATATAACAAATCTTAAGGGTTTATCTTATGGATTTTATCATATAAAATTCATTACTCTTGACCAATTGAAATTGTTGTTTGCGATCCAATAGGTTTATGCGATGTTGTAAACCAAAACCATTTTAGTACACAAGTCATAAGTGGTCTCTAGCAAGGCATTATAACAACCCAAGTAGCATGAATATCAAAATCAATACAACCTAATGAATAACATATATCATATCCTTTTGTTGTGCGATATCTTTTAATTAAACATAAGACATGGAAAATCACCCTTAATGTTTAATCGTACTAGTCTCGATTAGGGATGCAAATGGGTAGGAGAATACCCACGGGTGATGGAGATTCACCCTAGCGTCTACGGGTATGAGGATTTTAAATTGGGATGGGTAGGGATGGGTACAAAATCTCATACCCACACGGGTATGGTTATGGGTATGAGAAATAAAATACATCCACGTGGATCCCCACGGGTAATTCCAACGGGAATGCCTATCTACCCATGAGGATCCTCATATATCAATTTATAAACCATATGTTATTTATTATTTATATATACCGTATGATACATACATATATATATATATATATATATATATATATATTACATAATATTACATAATTCCCACTCCGAAACACTCATACATATGACAAAAAACCTCTTAATGATATTTATAATTTTAATTTATTTGGTTAACTGGTAACTATATGTTTTTCTTTGAATCGCTTGCAACAATATTTATATTTTAGAATTTTAGAATCAAAAGTACTGAGAAAAGTTGATGACTTGATGGTTTAAAGAGTTTGTGACTTTAATGAATATTTTGAATTTGAAATTTTCGTTTTGCATATGCAGATGATTTTGTAGAACCTTAATTATAAGTGTTAGGACTTAGTAGTTAGAATTTTTATTAAATGATATGTTGATTTTTTTTTTTTTGTTGAAATTTCAACAATTGTGTTGTTATGTATGTATATTTGACACCTTAATTGTTACAATTTTTTTTCTAAGAATCCCCATGGGGATCCCCAATGAGGAACTGAATGGAGAAAAAAAATTTCCCTATAGGGATTCCCCATCCCCGCAAAAATCTTCATTAAAATCCTTACGAGGATCCCCAATGGGGAATGAAATGGGTAAAATATTTTACCTATGAAAATTTCTCATACCTACGGGGAATTGATGGGTATGAGAATTATTCCCAAGATGGGTATGGGTATGGGTAAGGGTATGGTCTATAAATGTTTTTGTGGGTATGGGTATGGGAATGAGGTCCCCATCCTCTACCCTACTTTTTTGCATCCTTAATCTCGATCTTTAGATAGACTGAAAACATCCAAGTGACATTGATCATATCAATTCACTTGGACTTAGCCATTTAATAATCTAACTTATCGAGGTATCCACTGATATCTCTCTATACGAGATGGACAAATTCAATCTTGCTTACACACATTCACATATTATTTACATGGTAACCAATCACAATCTTTATAATCGTTCGATTAAATACCACATTTGATTTAGTGAAATTATCATGGTCCTAATATTGAAGTCTATAGTAATTTCAAGTTGAAGGACTAAATGATATATCTGTTATGAGTGACACCTATAACTTATTCCATATGGTGTTCTCTTAGCGAGTCGGTCTTGTACCTTGTTCCCTAACAAGTACTCATGATCTTGATTCATATCCATATACGCATGATCATCACATGATCATCAATCAAGATTCACATTAGTCTTAATTCATTATAGTTCCCAGTATAATGACCGACTAGGGACATTTATGATATTTTAACAAATAACTATGGATCTTATATAAGGTAAACGTGTAATCACTTATAATAAAACAACAAATAAAAACCTCTATTTTATTAACTAAAATTATAAGATAAATAATGTTTGTAGATTGCATAGGGAACATGGCCCAACACAATTCTCATATTTAATTATTTTCTTCAGAGTTTTTTGAAAATTCTCAATCTCGTTGTAACTACTCTAGATGAAATCTCAAATGATACTAGCCCCAAAGCCCACCTTTCTCAACTACCATAAGTGGATCCAATGACAACTTCAACCTAGGTTCACATATCTTAGTAGCAAGTCCACACTCAGTAACCACCTATACTTTATCACTATATACGACACTTTTGTCCAAGTACTCAAGAGCAATTTTTCTAAGAGTAACTTTCTAGGTAGTTTTAGGTGCTTCTTATTCAGATAACAGTACTCCTATTTATTTTTTAACAAATACTCAACTTGTAAATTAGACTAAATCGTATAACCCTCAACAATGCAAACATCAACTCTCCTGGAGGCTAATAATTATAAACTAGTGTTATGCGCAAATTAAATTGTGTATGTGCAATGCATAATTAATAAAAAAAAGTTACCCTCTGTACGGTCGCGTACTACCTCTAGGTCCAGTCCTACCACTTCATGGGCTCTCTCTAGCCTGTGGCTGTAGTGCCGCCTATTGATAGCACGCTGGTTGCAGGAACTAACGAGCAATGTATCAAACCTGATGGAACCTGTAACATCTAAGTTGTCTCTTTCGCTTTCTAAATGTTGTCAAAATCTGCCCCTGTATCGCCGTATCGGTGTATCTCAGCCTTTGCTGCTTGATGCATGCCGTGTCTGTGAGAGCGGTAGTGTTAGTCTAGCTAGAGTTGGCAAGATAGGTGCATATGTGTTATGCTCTACCAAAGTAGCGGGCGTCGCTGGTCCTACATCTTAAGATCCCTTAGTCCATCATTTCTGTCCCTTGTCTTCCTGTCTCCTCCTCTTGAAATCGGTACTCTAATCTGATGTCATTCCTTAACCTTACGCTATCCCATTAGCAATCCTTCTCAACTGATATGTCTCGTGGGAGAGAGCACGCTCATATATCTCACTAAGTGTCCTAGCCCAGGTATAACAACTTGATATCCGATATCTGGCCTTAATCCATCCCCGAAGTGGTAAACATCCTCTGACTCATCCTTTACTAGATCCCCATCAAGTTGCCTCAAATAACTGTATATGTCCGGGTACTGCATTACTGACTCATAGGCTCCCTGCCTCAGGTTCATAAACACTTTCCTCAACCTCTTCATGACTTCTAGTAGGAAGTATTACTGATAGAACTTCATCTTAAAGGCTTCCCATGACTCAAAATCACTATCAATCTCTGTTGTCGTACGCCACCAAACATCAACATCTCTCTACAACATATATGATGAGATCTTAGCCTAAAATCTATCCTCAATCTTCAATATCTTATGAAGCTTATCCTGAGACAACATTCACTTCGCAATCTTTTCAAAATATGTTTTTCCATCAAAATAAGATGGCCTCAGTATGATGGCCCCAAATTTCAAGGCAACCTTGAAAATCGCCATATCGCATCCCACGTCACCAAGCCCTGCCACATCATGACCCACTTATCTTTGATGCCTCGCAACCTAACTAGTTGCTTATATTTTTCCAACTAACACTAATTTAGCTAATTAATCTCCATATAATTAGTAAAGATTTAATTAGCGAGTTAATAATTTATCAAGTTATATTGCAATTTAAAACGAAAGTCTTTAAATCAGTAAACCATGTTAAAAATGGATTCATTGAAGAGTGTAGAAGATGAAGATGGTGATTAACTTGGTTTGAGCACTTGGATTGGTCTCCAGTGTGATAAATTTCCAATTTGAATTTCTTCTCTTTCTTAGGTTTTATTAGGATATCTATGGATTGTGTGAGTGGTTTGAATCAACAATTTACTAATGTCATATATATATGCTTGATTAAGATCAAATGTGCGTATGTATCTCGAGGATATCTTGTGGTTCATAGACAAGCTATCCCATACCACCAGATAACTCCATTGTTAACTCCAATAGCACGCTCCTTGTTAGGTTTTTGGCGTTCATACGCAGCGAAAAATTCAAAACGAAATTTTTAAAACCCCAAATGGATCGAAAATAAGTTCCATTAAACTAAATCAATGAAGGTAAATCATACCTTATTATATGATTTCCTTTTTTATTGTTTGATTTTTAAGACATTTAAGTGCGCGTTCTCTATCATAAATCCACACACAAACGGTGACCATAATTTGGAGTGTTAGCCCAATTAGAGATTGAAAATGATTTTTCTTTCTCTCCCTAAATCTAGAGAACTCAAAAATTGTAAAACAAAAATCTTATTTCATTTATAGGGTTCCACCCTTTATTTATATGTGTAGATAAGCCCTCACATAAAATCCTATTCGTAATACAACTATTGTATTTAGGCAGTTAAAGCAAATTACACATACGCCCCTATTAATAAGTTTTCATATAACAAATCGCAACGACTTTCATGAAATGAATTTTATCATATAAAATTCATTACTCAGGACCAATTGAAATTGTGCAAAGCCATTCTTTGTGTGCAACCCAATAGGTTCATGCAACGTTGGCAGTGAACCAAAAACCATTTTGGTACACAAGTCATAAGCGGTCTCTAGCAAGCCATTATGTACCCAAGTAGCGTGAATATCAACATCGATACAACCTAATTAATAACATATATCATATCCTTTTGTCGTGCGATATCCTTTGATTAAACATAAGGCATGGGAAGTCACCTTTAATGTTCAATAGTACTAGTCTCGATCTTTAGGTAAACTGAAAAAACATCCAAGTGACATTGATTATATTAATTCTCATGGACTTGGCCATTATCAGTCTATCTTATCGAGGGATCCACTGATATCTCTCTCTATACGAGAGTGACAAATTATATCTTGATTACACACCTTCACAAATTATTCGCACGGTAACCAATCACAATCTTTATAATTGTCCAATTAAAGACAACATTTGATTGTGTCAAATTATTATGCCCCTAATATTGAAGTCTATGGTAATCTTAAGTCGAAGGACTAAATGATATACCTATCATGAGTAAGACCTATGACTTAGTCCATGTGGAGTTCTCATAGCGGTTCGGTCCTATACCTTATTCCCTAACAAGTACTCATGATCTTGATTCGTATCCCTATACGCATGATCATCACATGGCCATCAATCAAGATTCACACTAGTCTTAATTCATAATAGTTCCCAGTATAATGAACGACTAGGGACATTTAGGATATTTCAACAAATACTCATGGATCTTACTATAAGGTAAACATGCAATCACTTGTAATAAAACAGCAAATAAAAACTTTATTTTATTAACTAAAATTATAAGATAAACAATGTTTGTAGATTGACCTAGGGCACACACTCCTTTCATTGTTTCTCCCATTATAATAATCTAGATGCCCATCTTGTGGTTCACTTTATTAGTTACAATTTATACGCTTTCTTATTTTAATTAAGTCACATTATAGTTAGCCTTCTCAAACCTTATGGTTAGTATTTTATTTATCAAAATAAACTAACTCATGGTCCCACTAATCTTTGACTACCTGATATCTGGTGCCCCGCTTCTCGACACGCATTTCGAGGCGCGTCATAGTCTATTATTTAAATTTTAATATAGTTAGCAAATGGTTACATTACACATTTCAACTTAATAACTTTGTCATATTGATGTAAGTTTGTTGAGTTTTCCTAGTGTACCTGTACTTCGCCTCTCAATAGTCGTGTTAACACACACTTCTAGGCGACTACCCATCACACACCCTCGCACAATATCACTATTCAACATACACACATGTGATGATTAACAAATACATTTATGAAATGCATAGGAAACAAGAAATCTAATACAAAATTAACTAGTATACTTAGGTCGACGTGTGTCCTAGTCTACCCGCAGCGTCCACGTGGATCTGAGCTGGCGTCCATGTTCAAAATTACGAGATGAATAACATCGTTAATAAAATGGTCGTTACAGTTCTTCCCAATTAAATAAAATTTTGTCCCGAAATTTAATTATAACTTAAACGTCATACCTGGAAATAGCTGTGGGTCTCGCTTTTATCGTTGACTCGAGCTCCCAAGTGAGTCTCTCTTTCTTATGATGATGCCAATGAACTAGGACCTTAAAGAGCTCCCTGTTCCTGAGAGTCTGAACTCTGCGGTCAACGATCTTTGTCGGCCTCTGCTCTTAAGTCATGTTAAGCTGAACCTCAATCTGCCCCAAGTCAATCGTCGGTCTTGGCCCTGACCTAGCTAGTCTCAACATCGAAATATGAAATGTCGGATGAACCCTAACTGACTCAACAAGTAACTCTAGGCGATACGCAACACTGCCTACTCGCTGCGCAATACTGTATGGTCCAATGAATCATTGCGCCAGTTTCCCCTTAATACCAAATCTCTGTTGACCCTTCCAAGGTGAACCCTTCAGATATACCATGTCGCCCTTTTCATAGCTGAGACCTTCATGATACCGACCCGCGTATTGCTTTTGTATATCCTGTGCAGCTCGTAACCTCTAACGAATCTCTTTGATGTTCTTTGTGTGATAAAAAGAAATATCAGGCCCAACGGTCACTGTATTTCCTGGCTTTGCCAAACATGCAGGTGATATACAGGGCCTCCCATACAGCGCCTCAAATATTGCATGCCAATACTTGCCTAATAGCTGTTATTATATGCAAACTCACACAAAGGTAGATATTCCAACTTCGAACCCCCAAACTGCGATATACAAGCCTTGAGCATATCCTCTAGAATCTGTATCAGTCTTCTGACTGATCGTCGATATTAGGATGATAAGTCGTACTAAATTGCAACCTGGTGGCAAACTGCTCGTGCATAGCCTCCTAGAGCCTCGAAGTCAACATGGGATTTCTATCTGATACAATGGAAATCGGCACCCCATGCAATCTAATAATCTCCCACTCAAACAATATGCTCAGCTGTGGGAACGTATACCTCATAGAAACCAGAATAAAGTGAGCCGATTTTGTTAGTTTGTCAATCACAACCCAAACTGCATCGTGACGCCTCGATGTCTGCGGTATCCACTAACAAAATCCATGGTCATGTGCTCCTATTTCCACTAGGGAATTGGTAACGGCTGTAATAGTCCACTGGGTCTCCTATGCTCAGCCTTCACCTACTTGCAGATGTGATAACTCCTGACGTACGGTCCTATGTTAGCCTTCATCCATGACCACCAAAATAGTCGCCTCAAATCATGGTAAATCTTGGTACGACCTGGATAAACTGTGTAGTGCGACTAGTGTGCATCCTCTAAATCTCGTCCTACATCTCTTGATCCGCAAGTATCCACAATCTCCCTTAATGTCTCAAACACGAAATCGTGGTTTCTGCCCAATCAGTGCACTCTATATCCCGAGCCTGACCACTGAACTACTTGTAAAGCCCATAAACCTTCTGACACTTCGCAACCCTCTCAATTGATACGGTCAAAACTCTCATCTAACCACAAATGTGCTGCTGAGCCGTAGTAAATACATTTGCCATGCACATAATTGATGCTGCATATAACAAGCCATGATTGTGTGTCATAGGTCACAGAACAGTCTGACTATCAATCACTATCAACGTCTTGCCCATCTTCGTCAATGTCAATACAGGTGCGAAAGTCAACTTCCTCTTCAACTCACAAAGGGCCTACTCACACTCCTTTAACCAATCAAGCCTAACATCCTTCTTGGTTAGTCTCATCATCGGCGCTGCAATCGAAGAAAAATCCTGCACAAATCAACGTTAGTATCCTACAAGTCCGAGAAAGCTCCGTATATCTGCAACAGACTGAGGTGTCCTCTAGTCAATGATAGCCCGAATATTCTCTGAATCCACAGTGATACACTGGTCACTGAAAACATGTCCCAAAATCTTATCGCACTCAGCCAAAAATCATACTTACTGAACTTGGCATACAATCTGTGCTCTCTTAGTGTCGTCAAAACTGCCCTAAGATGTCTCTCATGATCCTCATGAGTCCTGCTGTAGATGTAGATGTCATTGATGAAAACTATGACGAATGTATCCAAATACGGTCTCAAAACCTTGTGAAAAATATCCATGAAAATCGCTGGGGCGTTAGTCAGCCCAAACAACATGATTGTGAACTCGAATAGCCCGTATCTATTGCTGAAAGCGATCTTCTGGATATTCTCTTCTCGAATCCTCAACTGGTGATATCTCGACGAAGGTCAATCTTCGAGAATAATCTGACACTCGCTAACTGATCGAACATATCATCTATCTTAGGAAGTAGGTAACGGTTCCTATCTATCAGCTGATTCAATTTCCTATAGTATATGCACATCCTCATCGAACCATCCTTCTTTTTCACAAACAACACTGGAGCTCCCCAAGGTGACATATTTGGGTGAAGAAAACCCTTCTCCAACAAGTCATCAACCTGTCGTCTAACCTCCTCGTGCTATGATGGTGACATCTTATAAGGTCTAGTGGCGAT
Source organism: Stephania cephalantha (assembly GCA_039657325.1). Lineage (NCBI taxonomy): Eukaryota > Viridiplantae > Streptophyta > Magnoliopsida > Ranunculales > Menispermaceae > Stephania > Stephania cephalantha. The sequence goes on along the minus strand of CM077570.1, from coordinate 33,623,409 downwards.
CGGCTGCGTCCCTGGTATTAACTCAATGATAAACTCAACAGCTTATGGTGGTGGCGATCCTGGTAGGTCATCTGAAAATACGTCCACAAAATCTCTTACTACCGGTACGTCCTTAATCTTGACCTCTGTCCTAACTTTCGGCTCAACAATTGCTGCAAATGCCTCCATCTCCCGCGTTGTAGCTAGTCAACGTCCAGTGATATGTAAGTTAGTCGTGGATCCAACTAGTAAGAGCTCTGGTATCCCAGAATTATGACACTCTATCCTCTTACCATAACAATATATGTGTGCATGATGGAGTGACAACCAATCCATCCTGATAAGCGCATCAAACTCTAAGTACTATAATACTCGAAGATAAACTGGTAACTAATGTCCTTTAACCTCTATTATCACGACCCTACATAATCGGCTAGGGTATATATTGTCCCCAAAAGCTGTACTGAAGACAAGGTGGGTGTCTAGTGTCAATGTATCTAACCCTAACTCTCCAACGATACGCCCAACAATAAATGATAAAGTGCTATTTGAATCAAACATATCATGCATAGGTCTACCAAAAATATGCAACGTACCCTAGACGAGCTGTCTGGTCGCCTCGCCATCTGGCTCTGCTACCGCATGAGCTCTCTCTGGCCTGCTCTTGCTCTTAGCGTGGTGACGGTGGTGTCCTATACTCTATCCTCAAGTGTCCCCTCTGACCACACATGTGGCATCTGCGGCTATCCTGCCTACCAGCCTATCTGTCTCCAGATCTAAGACCCTCACCCCGGTCTCTCTGACCCCCGTCATGTCCTCCCTGATCTCGACCTTGATGGTCTATTTGTGGTTGTGGCCTACGCTGGTCCATCGGTGCTGGTGCGATGGCGTGAACTGGCTTTCTCTCCTCATACTGGAAATGACTGCCCTGTTGATCATCCCTACGGCCCCTATCCTATCTATCATCCTTCCGGCCTATATCCCGAGGATCCCTCTATCTCTTCGGTCTCTGGTCCAGCGGAGAACTCGGCCCTGTCTGCACCACAGTCCCAGTCATACGTATGCCATCTCTCTACATCAGGTAGGTCTCATGTGCCAATGCTCTATCAAAGATGTCATGCAGTGTGGGTGCCCCAAATGATACCAATGCCGAAACAATCATATCTTCTACTCCTTTGGTGATGTAATAGATCTGCAGACGCTCCGTCCCAACAACATCCATCGAAAACTGGAGTATGTACCGAAATCTCTCTATATATTTTTTTAAAGTCCGGTTACCCAGTCTCAGGGTCAAGAACTCCTCCCTCAGTCTCAATCTCACCTCCATAGGTATGTACTGATCAAAGAACATCTCCCTAAACTCAGCTCATGTCGTCAGCTCTGAATAAGTATCCTGATATGTGGTCCACCATATTGCAGCGTGGCAACTCAAGCATGCTCCCGACAGTCGTGCTTGAACACTCTCATCATTCTTCATCAGCTTCTGGAAATGGTGATGAGACACAATCCATTTCCCTACAGCTTCGAGGTCACCACCTCCATAAAAGAAACCTGGCTAGAACTTCAGAAACTCCCTCAACATCTTCGCCTCTGGAGCCAAGATGAGTCCTGATGCAGTAGCGGTAGTAGTGGTAGCAGTAATCTGATCCGTAGTCATAGATGGAGGCGTATGAGTCAACGTCTCTAGTGGAACAACAATTGTGGTGGCTCTATATGTCTGTGTCTTCGTCGCTACCCTCTCAACAGGTGTCTAGGAAACAACCGAGGTGACGGCTGTCCCCGTAGGTACCGTAACAGCTACCGGCTCTCTAGATGCAGCTACAGCTTGTAGCAATTGCTATCAATGTGGCAGTCAGATCTTGTAGCAACCGTAATACCTCGAGCATCTGAGTCTCCTAAGTCGAGAGTCGATCCTCCATACTAGTTATAACCGGGGAATTCCTAGTTGCATCCCTAGTCTGACCAGTCTCCTGAGGCGTAGTCGACTGTCGATCCATAATTTGCATCAAAAAACATGCTCCGGATTGGCCTCGGTATATATACGCATATCATATATATAATAAAAAATAATACATATATATATCCTACTCTAACCGCCTCACATCACTTCCCAGCTAAAGTTCTAAGGTAATAACATCTGGTTTCCACAACTAAAGTTTATTTATTTAAATTTTATGCTCTTTCATTTAACATTTCCAAATTCCTAAAACAACATGTCTCTAATACCAACTATGGCGGCCCTTCGTCCCGGGGTGACGTGTCTCCGTGTACTCCTTGCCTGGAGGGCCCAACTATAAGTGTTCGCCACCTGCCCGTCCACCTCTTATCTAAGAATTCATGTCCACGTGTGCTTTATCAATTTAGTTAGTGGATTATTAGTATTTGCTTAACTTATTCTCCTTAAGTATTTAAATGTTTATTCTAATACCTAACCATAATAGTGGGTTGTATCTCACAAGTTAACATATATATCAGCAGAAGCTTTAATTGATACCTTTGGTAAGTAATTTAGTATAGTAAACATTATTAATAAGAGCAAATCCTACCGTGGAAAACCCAAAAAGTACTTTGTATATAAGTGAGAGTACCATAAAAATGGTATATATAAATATATTGTATCATTACAAGTCTCCCAATACCAAAAATATACAAAATATCAAAATAAAACACGTACTAGTAGGTCCTCGACGGCGAGCAATCAGATGTAGTCACCTAGGATCCCTTTGCCTCTACTGGTATTAGGATTTACACTCAATCATCACAACAAGACATATGACGAGTATAGTAAGTAAAATCCCAATGAAACCCTCTGAGCAATCACATAATTAAGTAAATGAAATGCAAGAAGTATTGTCAAGTAAACATGCAAAATATAAATAGGCAACTATAAATGGCTCATCGCATGAATAGATAACATATAAGCTAACAAATGTGTGTGCTCGCTTTAGATGGATTAGATTGTGCTTTTGGTCACCAAGTTCCCACTAGTGGTCGCGCCCAACTGGGCCGACACTTGTTCCCTCGTGGTGCTGGCCAAATCCACTGAGTCACTGACACGTGCACCAAGGGCAACCTCAAGATGCCATTTACTAAGGGTCGGGTCACACGTGCTACACTCATTTACATCATGAGCACACAACAAGGAAAATTCGGGGGAGTAACCTCAACCCACGTCCAAGTAAAGGAATAAAGTAGCAGAATAGCAAGAAAATAATGGAAATAAATAGAAACATAATCAAATATTCAGAGTTTTTTAGTTGGGTTTTACAAACCTCAAACCGCTTTAAGACCTCCCCGGACTCCCGTATCTAACCGGACAAGCTCCAGACACCGACCTACGGTCCCCCAAGTCACTGAAGTCCAAGTTTTATAGGTTTAGGTTATTTCTTAGTGTTTAGACATGTATTGAGTGGAAAATTACCAAAACAGCCTTTTACATCCATATTTAATTTGTCATTAGCGTGCTAAAAGGGTATACATAACGCGTTAGGTGATGGTAGCGCACTACTGTTCTTCAGGATGAAGAACAGTTGGAAACTCAGAATGATTAACGCACTAACCAATCCAGGTAGCGCGCTATCTGTCCTTTGGGACATAATTCTTTAGTCGAGATTCTGTCTTTCTCCTCTCCATTGGCTACCACACTTGATCTAACATGTTTTCCATATATATCTAACTTCAAAACAACCATTAAAACATTCCAGAACCTCAAAATTAGCCGAAATTCTCCAAATTCATCCATTTACCTAACTTTCCAATTTCATCAAAATCATCGAATCTAGTTAAGCTAGTGATAAATTCCCTATGAATATGATCTAACAACATGAAATTCATTGCATTTTCACCAAAAAATAGAGGTCTCATCATTAAATCTGAATTTCACTAAACCATGTAAAAAATGGATTCATTGAAGAGTGTAGAAGATGAAGACGGTGATTACCTTAGTTTGAGCACTTGGATTGGTCTCTAATGTGCTAAATTTCTAGTTTGAATTCGTTCTCTTCCTTAGGTTTTATCTGGATTTGCATGGATTATGTGAGTTGTTTGAATCAACAATCCACTAATGTCATATATATGCATTTGATTAAAATCAAGTGTGCATACGTATCTCGAGGATATCTTGTGGTTCATAGACAAGCTATCCCATACCTCCAGATGACTCCATTGTTAACTCCAATAGCACATTCCTTTCATTGTTTCTCCCATTATGATCATTTAGATGCCCATGTTGTGGTCCACTTTATTAGTTACAAACTATAGGCTTTCTTAATTTAATTAAGTCACATTATAGTTAGCCTTCTCAAACCACACGGTTAGTGTTCTATTTATCAAAATAAACTAAATCATGGTTCCACTAATCGTCAACTACCCGATATCTGGTGCTCAGCGTCTCGATACGTATTTCGAGGTGCGTCAAGTCTATTATTTAAACTTCAATATAGTTAGCCATGGTTACATTACCCATTTCAACTTAATAACTTTGTCATATTTCTATAATTTTATTTAGTTTTCCTAGTGTACACGTACTTTACCTCTCAATACTCGCATTAACACGCACGTCGAGGCGACTACCCGTTACACACCATCGCACGATATCGCTATTTAATATACACATGCGATGTATTAACAAATAAATTTATGAAATGCATCGCAAACAAGCAATCCAACACAAAATTAACTAGTGTACATAGGTCGACGTGTGTCCTAGCCTACCTGCGGCGTCCACGTAGATCTGAGTGGCTTCCATGTCGAAAATTATGAGATGAATAACGGCGTTAATGAAACAGCCATTACAAATAGTCACAAATGTAATCCGATATTGGTAAACCAAAACCATGAATTTTGTGAGGCATTCCAATGGGTTTACGCACCTCAATACGGGCTCTGACTTCCCTGAACTCTCGAATCTTACCACTCCTAGCTTAGCGGTACTCGAGCTACATTCTCTCAATCCCTAAAGTCAATTCTGTGTGTTTATTATGTATTCAGGTTGGTTGAATAAGTTTTTAATTGATTTTCCTAAATCTTCTCCTAAAGACTAAATAAAGTCTCAATTTTGGTCTGATGTTGCAACGCATTATTAGGCATGGAAATTTCAAAATCTCAAATCTTCTACTAGTAGAAAGTTTTTTGGTCTCTATTTTAGCTTTTTAAAAAGGTTTGGTTTGTGAAATTCCAATTGAAAATGAAAGAGATCAAAATTCTACTAAACATAGCTCAAATTGGAACCTAATCTGACCAACAAACTTAGAAAATTTATTTTTCCCAATCTATGATTTCAAAAATCATGATTTTTGGTCACAAGGTAGCTAATTTATCCAATAAAACATAATTAAAGAACAACTCATTTTGATAAGTAGTTAGGGAGTTATGCCTTAAAAAATTTTGTTTCAAAAATCTACTACTGCATTCAATCAGCAATTTGTAGAGCACTTTAGGACATGAAAATATTTGAAATACAAAACTTTCGAGTAGGATAAAGTTGTTTTTAAGTTAGGTTTCAAATGCCACCAGATTGGGTTCATTTTGACTTAAAATGAGCATGTTATGACCAAATTATAAAGGCTAGTTTATAATACAACATGCAGAATTTCAGTTTTATTCTTACAATTTAAAAAACTCATATCTTTTTTATTCCAAAACCAAACAAGAACTTAGTAGCTGGATTATCAACTTGAAATGAGGAATCCAAATATATAAACCAATTGCAAAGACTTAATTATCTACCCTATGAAATTGGCTAAAAACCAGAACTGATTTCAACTTGAAATAGAGAGATGTGTACCTAGTTAATGTACCACCCTAGCTTGATCTTTCCTCACCAAAACCCAATAATCTTCTTCATGAATCCTTGCTAATCACTCATCTCCAGCAAGCTTTCTTCCTCTCCAGAACTTATAAATGAAAAATGGTTTGTTTGCATGTGTTGATCGATTCAATCGTATATATTAAGGTAAGATTGATTCCTAACCATTGATCTTTATGTACACACGTATCTCGTGGCTCATCTAATGGTCCATGCCTTGATACATTTCCCACATACTTTCCCCTAACTTACTCCAAGTGACACCAATTTGCAACTCACTTGGTTCCTAGATATGCCAATACGTATCTCTAGATCAATCTTTTGGTTCCAAATAAATTTAACCAAACTATAGGCCTTATATATTTGATCTAATTAACTTAGCTTAAGCCCATTACAATATCTATGATTTGTGTTCTTAGAACCTCCTATGGAAACATTAGTTGTCCCACCAATCCCTCGACTACCCGGTAACCGGTTCCTTATGCTTCAATACACATTTTGAGATAACTCCCCATCACGCCAAATCGTCCGATAACAACATACACACATACGATGCAATACGATAATAATAATTTTAAACACCAAATATACACAAACATCATCCATAAATAACATATTCCCTCCGTTCTCGTGTCCGAGTCAACCGAGTTATCCACGTAATGCTTGAATTATGACCATTAATCTCCGAGACTAATGCTAATCTTAGTTAATTATTTTGGGTTGTTACATTTAGTCTGACAAAGTTTTTCACCAACTCAACCTCGACTGATGCGCTAAAAGATGTGGGCGTAGGATATGGTACAGTCTCCTCGGTCTCTACTGCTTGTACTATTACTACAGAAAATTCTTGTACTATTAGGGCTACTGGTGTTGAAGTTGGAGTCTTGGCGCTAATAGCGTAGGTGTAGTAGTAGTATTGGGGACTGATGTCTATATTGGTGGAGCAAAATGATCTGTTATCATGGTGGTGAAGTCGGTCAACTAGTGTCCCTCAGCCGATACTAGGTCAGATGCCTATGTAGATCATCCGCAAAAGTAGGAAGGCGACTATCGCTAGCACCTGCATCCCCGCTATCATTTGGATCAACCATCGATGTCTGCAAGTTTTTAGCAAACTTGATATCATTTATACGTAAATAACATATATATATATTTATTGCAATTAACTTGTACTAATGAAATCTACATCTCACTTTTGCTCACTTCCCAACTAATATTTTCTAGGCGAGGATCATCTGGTTTCCACATTTAAGGTTTGTGTGTTATTCAAGTTTGTGTGTTTCTTATTTATAAAATTTCCTCTAATACCAACTGTTATAGACCCTAATCTAAGGCACTGCCTAGCCTAATCTCGTCATTAAGCCCTAAACTCAGCCACTAAGGACTTAGAAACGTATTAGAATGCCTTTTGATCATATTCTCCTTAGTATTTATGTTCAAAATAAGCATTACTCAATTTATCATTATTCATAATTTCAACATTAATTAAAACTTTTACAACTTATCTATTATTCAGTGGAAGTCTTAATAGTTTAGCGAAAACATATAAAGTAAATCCTAAGTATGTGTAAAATAGGATACAACGATCACATGTATATAGAGGATAAAGCGGCGATAAAAGTGTAATAACATATGTCTAATCGGGGAACTAATGCTCAACCCGAATATGTACAATCTAAGAGTACGTAAAGGATATAAAGTAAGTCATACAACAAAATATCGAGAACTTACAAAATCTGAAGTAGTAGCACGTAAACAGCTTAAAGGTAGCCGTCGATCGTCTCCTTGCCCGGCTGCTATTGATGGATCTGCACCTACCATCATAAAACGGAGAGACATTTATCCACATTTCCAAATGTAATAGACATATATCTAAAAGCATATAAATAGCAAGGAAATGCTGAAACAAGAATATGCTAGAGGATACCATAATTAAACAAAGTGAGACTTGCACGAATGCTAACAATGAACTAGGTCCAATCTGCCGTAAGTCCAATACATCAGCCTAAATATTACCCTATTTGGTCACCTAGATCTCAAGTAATAGCTCAATTAGCCATGCACTTAGGTACTATCCTTATTGGTTGTGAAACACGACATATCAACCTCATATAATAGGTCAACACATATAGCACTTTGGTATTACTGTACTTGGTTGTCGTTTTCATCTCGTCAACGTCATATAGTAGGTCTGTGTCACTAGCAAGTTAGATTACCGACATCCTTGAGTCCTATTTCCTCGTATGTTATGCACATCCTAAATCAAGTCAAGAAACCTTGACGCGAGAACTACTTTGATAATAATAAGAAATGAATCAAGCTCATTTTTCAAGGAATGACATTTGTTTAGATAAGCACAATTAATAAGAGTAGAAAAAAACCAACTTAGTCATTTTCACATATATACTAATGGCATTCTATTTCAAAACTCAAATGTCACTTCTAATAGCAAAGGAAATTGTCAAGGCCCGTCTCACTAAGTCTTGACTTCACCTAATTCCCCTAATCAGGCACCTAATCCATTTAATTAACTTAACCTTAAAATAATTTTTATTTCAATCCTCTATAATGCTCTAAAAAAAAATTTATATCCTTAATGATACTAAATTCATGATTTGTTTAATTGAAGCAAATTAGGAAATCATACGGATTGTTTTTTGTATTTTCTGAGAATCATGGCAGAACTTCCCCTAAAAGTGGCCTGCCGAAAAATTCATCTAGTAGACAACATAATGGGAGAAGCCTAGAAAGACTCATAACTCCCCGGAGTTCACAATATATATCAAATTTAAATCATTAAAACTAACTTCCAATGTGAAATCCTTATACAACATTACAATCCAAAATTAGATCTAACTTGAAACATAAACCTCTCAACTTATTGAAAACTAACTTAGGATACTCACATAACCTACACGAGGTTATTTCACATCCTACACTCACCCAAAGCCCAAAAAAATATTAATAAAGAGTTTACAATAAGAATATTAAACTTTAAAATTGAAACAATCAACAAATGTGTTTGAGTGTTGTCCATTCATCTTTGTCTTCACGTAGAACCTGAAATCACCAAAACAACTCAAAGATGTCAGGTAAGTAAAATCCTACATTGCTTTGTACTCCTACAAATGTTAGTCTGAATACATGGAGACAAGTAATCGTATTTCCAAATAAAAAGAAATTTATATCAAAATGAAACCCCTTTTATTACTATTCAAGGTTCATAAACAGGTTGGCCGACCCAATAATGAACCTGAAATAGTAATAAAAGTCCAATACATGCTCCTTGAAAAGCTTGCGTGCCTTGGGTCTTCCGTGTTCCTGTCTAACTGGTCTAGAAACCAAGCTATAAGTCCTACCCGAGAGCTATAACACAAATAAGCCATCGCCCAAAATGACATGAGTACATGACTATGAATGATGTGAAATGTAATGTAGACTAAACTCAAATGGAAGTACAAAGATAAATTCTATAAATAGTAAAGACCATTATAGGGTTTACTTACACTGCAACCAATTCGATGTTGGTCACGAAGCCTCACATAATGTTTCCCAGCTTTCACGTTCTTCCATAAGTCCTATTAAACCATAAAATTCCATTTTAGAGTTAAAACTCTATTTTAATACTTTAATTTATATTTCAAGTTACAACGACATTCGAATCTCCTAAGAAGCTTTAATGACAACATAAAATCTCCAAAAACACCTAAACATTGCATTGCAATATTTGTATGAGTCTCTCATTCATATTCCAAGTCAAAACTACCCTAAAAAAAGCCTTCAACACTTAGTCAAATTATAGGTAGTGTAGATTTTCAATAGCGAGACTTTATGTTCAACATTTAATCTCGACCTATAAACCAATGTATTTCACTACAAACCTTATTAACCATTTGAATAGGATATGCCTAGATTCAAATGAACCTATTCACAAGTATTTTAGACATCTATAAGGTCTTTGAATCATTCGTCAAACATGGCTACACGTAATTGTCAAAATTATTTACAATTTCGACAGTGGCTTGTAGGCTACTTTTGCAGCACTTTTTCACTACCAAATCAAATGATTCTAAATTTGTAACTTTCCATTATATAAATTATGATCGACAAGGGTTAAAATAAGCTTAACCCAATGTAATTTGGATATCATTTGATAACTCAACTTATCGACCCAACTTGCTTGCTTGCAAGCAGTTTTTATACTTTAGCCAAATTTTTTACTTTTGAGCAATTCAAAACTAAGGTCGTTACCTCTATTTGTGCCTTCGAAAATCACACCAAACTATAGGAAAACTCAAAAAAGAAATATTGAGGTAAAAATAGACTATATTAACTTTAAAACCGCTGCTTCTCATATCAAAATATTGAGAAACGAAGAAATTAATCAAACTCGACTTTTCCTATCTCGATATAGTTGAAAAATTGAGTTTCAATGATTTAATTGGTCAAAAATAATTCTAATGGATCGTAAACTGATCTTAACTAAATCTAAAATGGTCAAAGACTATTTTTATCAATCAAACACATCAAATAAATCTAAAACCCTTTGATTCTAGCCCTAAATCTGAACATTGCAAAATTCTCAATTCATGGTTGTTTTTCCAAAACATTATCAAATCTAATTAATTTCCATCAATTTTCATAAATAACTCATTGAAATTCATGGTTTAACACCTACCTTAACATTACACCAACTACACCAAAAATTAAATCATTAATCATAACAACTGATAACAACACCAATCATACCCACTGTACCAACACCCAATTTTGAATTTCAATTCAAAACTCACCTTAATTAGTGAGTTACTCCATCTTTTCTTCACCATTCACAATTCCACCTCTGTCCACCATGAGTTTGAGGAAAATAGTTGAGAGAGATATGAGCATGAGCAGAGAGGAGAGAGCAGAGAGGGAGTATCGAGAGAGGGATGGGAGGAATCGAGATGGATGAAAAATGTGAACGACGAGAGGAGAGGGTGATGAAGAAGGAACGAATGGGGAGGTCTTGATCGAGATGAAGAACGAAATGGGGGGACGAGATCCTTGTTTCATTTTAGCATTGAACAAATAAGTTTTGGGAGGCAAATTCCCATTTTGCCCTTCCAATATTATCAATAACTTTATAATGCCACTGCCCCTCTAGGTAATTTCACATCTTCTTTTAAATTTTGCATATTTATCTCTTTATTTTGAAGCCTAAATTAACCCCAGAAAATACCCTAATATTGTCAAAAATTGGAAAAAAATACCCACATTATCCGAAACTCGCGGACACCACGTCTAAACCTCAACTTAACCCTATTTTGCATCGAATAGAGTATAATATGTCCTCCAGGCACACAACAAACTAAAAATAATATTTTAAACCTTATAATCTCTGATCCGTAATGCGTGAGTCCCACCTCGAATACTTAATTCCAATTTAAAACCCAAAAATCCATCATTAGCATGCTGATCAAGTTTATGAATTTCCCTTATTTCACATAAACACATATCACAAGAATTGAATCAATGAGCAAACAAACGATAAGATACCGCAATAATATAACTCATAAAGTGAGTGAGATACACACAAGTCATGGCATCTAGAGCAAAAACATATAATTAGTCCAAATGATTGTAAGATAGAAGACAACTTGGAATGAAATGGAGAGTAATATCTCAATTAGTTTACTTACAATTCATGGATGTCCTAAACTAGTTCGACCTCTTGACACCCCCAACTCGCTAATGGCTTCCTAAAACTCTCCTTTAAGTTTCAGATATTAATTAGGGTGTTTTAGGACTTTTCCCAGCATTAAAGTTGAATTAAGTTGATTAGAACAATCGACAAATTTTAGTTAGAAATTTTATCAGTTTATAGGGTTTTGCTGTGGTTGCGCCGTGTGTACAAGATCACGGAGCCATCATGGCATCATCTTTGTTTTGGAATAGGGGCACGAAGATATGGTGGCACCGTTTGTTTAGATACATGATGCCACGACGACGCCGTGCCATATGTCTTTTTTTTCTAGCAAATCTAGATGTTGTGTTTGGCTTCGTGTGTCCAAAGGGCACGACGTTGCCACAACATCATGCTTGGGCTACACCTTGTTGTGTCTATCTTCGAATTTTAGTGCTTAAAACCCCGTGTACACTTCAATATGATCAAACTAAACTCAAAAGCTTCACCAAATACTCAGAATTCAAATCCTCATTTGATTTAAACCAAAAGCTTACAATTTCGTTGAACTTACCAAAATGGAGGTGGAAATTGGATTACCTAGCTATGATACTTCTCCAACTTGATCAAACACCCCCTAATTCACTGGATTTCCTACAAAACCTTTGATCATCACTCCATATCTCCCTCTTCTCCTTTTGCATGAAAATAAGGTTGTGTATATTAAATTTCCACTAATTCATGTTTATATAATTGTGAGATTCATTTGTGGACCTTTATCTTGTGTGAACACCCATCTCTAGGTACATCTAATAGCTCAAAACCTGATCCTACAACCTACTAAATCAATCCTGTTAACACCCAAATTGACACCAAGTTACATAGTGATGGTAACAACTCGCATCCTGATGCATATGAATGCTTGTTGTTTTATTTTCATAACTAGGCCACATTTATATAAATTCAACAATAGGCACATTAGATTAATTACTTTAATCATATTTAACTAAATTAAGACTTACCATATACTCTATTTCCCGATCCCACGCCGGCATCGCGTCTTGATGTCAATATACAAGTAGAAGTGACTTAAAAAGTCTATACATATACAATACACTAAGCATCTTTTATACCAAAAATAATTTTTTACTCGGTCTTCGTACCGAGTGTTGGGACCATGTCCTCGCTCTCTGGCCATGTCACGGGCCAGTGACCCTTAATTACGGACCAATCCACTATTAGCATTTTGGGAATTTACAAATGGTCACTTACTAGATAAAACCTGTTCCTTCATATTTGATAACCATGTACCTGTCATATTGGGAGGAAGCAGTCCTAACGACTGCACATCTTACAAATAGATTACCTTCTCATGTCTTTGCCCTTAATAGTCTGATGGAAATATTATCCCAATTTTATCCTAACATTAAAATCCCAAATAATTTGGTTCCTAAAATATTCGAATGTGTCACATTTTTTCATATAAACCATTCGAATAGGGGAAATTAGATCCAAGAGCTCTTAAATGTGTCTTTAAAGGGTATTCCTCCATAAAAAGGATATAAGTGTTATTACCACCTTCTCAAAAAGTCTATCTCATCAGTTGTAACCTTCAATGAGCATCAGTCACATTTCCCCGCTCTTTCTCTTTAGGGGAAGAATTCCATAATGGAAGATAAGGATCGAGATGAGTTATTCTTTGCCCCTTTAGACGTAGATTTCTATCTTGAGCCACCGATTGGATCAAAAATCTCAAAGCCTAACAAATTTGAGCCCAAAGATAATGAATCAAAACCAACTACTCTTGAGGATCGTATGATAGGGTAGGTCTACTAAATAAAAGGAGACACCCCACCTGAATTAATGCAAGTCCAAGAATTTGAACCAACTCTGGAAAATGAAGTATCGATTTCAGTGACACAACTTACCAAATCATTGCAAGTCCATAAATTGAGTTACTAAATATGAGGTACCAATCTTTAAGTTCCAACTTGACAAATATGTTGATTTAGATCTCCCTAATACAAAAAGAAAAGGAACCCGATCATGCACTGAACGTCCCTTGTACTTGCTCTTCCATGTTGTCTCGTTCGAGAAATTTTCTCCCACTCACAAGAATTCTCTTATAAGCTTGAACAATGTTCAAATCTCAACCACCTTATCTAAGTCCATATCTAATGAACATTGGAAACAAGCCACGAATGTAAAAATAGAGACCTTAGAAAAGAATGGAATAGGGGAATTAGTTGATCTACCTGTAGGTAAGAAGGCTGTTGGATTTAAATGGGTTTATACATTTAAATATAACATGAACATGTCACTAGATAGGGCCAGATAAGTAGTCAAAGTGTATACTAAGACATATGGTATGGACTATTGAGAGAAATTTACTTTAGTTGCAAAGATGAATACAGTAAGAATTTTATTGGCCTTGGATGCTAATTACGATTGGGATTCGCAATAATTTGATATCAAGAATGCATTTCTTTATGGTAATTAAGAGGAAGAAATTTATATGAAGGTGCCCCATGGGTATTAGATAGGACTTACTACTAAGAAAGTGTGTAAATTAAAGAAGGTGTTGTATGGACTAAAGCCATCTCCGAAGACATGGCTTGGTAGATTAACCAAATTGATGACCGATATGGGATATAAACAAAGCCAAGGAGACCATACTTTTTTCATCAAACACTCATTTTCAAGGGAGTTATGACTTTTCTAGTTTATGTGGATGACATTATTGTAACTGGGGATGATGATGATCGATGAGAAGCGTAAATTAAAACAATCTTTGGCTAAAGAATTTGAAATCAAAGAATTGGGAAAATTGAAATATTTTTTGGGAATCGAAATAGCAAATTCAAGAAGGTATCTTCATATCTCAGTAGAATTATATTACATATCTTCTTAAGAAGACATGGAAGGTAGCATGCAGAGATGCAAGTACACCCATTGGTCCAAATAACAAACTTGGAGAAGCAAAAGAAGCTATAGTCATGGATCAAAATATGTATCAAATACTGGTTGAAAAACCAATTTACCTCTTACACACTACACATGAAATTGCATATAAAGTGAGTGTGATTATTAAACTTATGCACAATCCAAAAAAAAAAATCAATTTACATGCTTCATTTAGAGTGTTGGAATATCTAAAGGGAACTTCATGACAAGGACTTTTGGTTAAAAGACATACATGGATAGTATTGAATGCTTATACAAGTGTTGAGTCTGCTGACTATGTCGGCTTAATGGTTGACAAAAGATCAACTATCGAATACTGCACATTTATTGGTGGAAACTTGGTGACTTTGCATAGTAAAAATATAGAATGTGGTAGCTAGATCAAATGCTGAAGCAGAATTTTGAGCAATGGCTCAAGGAATTTGTGAGCTTCTATGGTTGAAGATTAACTTTAGTTTTCAAAATAAAGTGGAATGGGTCTATGAGACTTTATTGTGATAACAAATCTGCCATCAACATAGCTCATAATCTGATGCAACATTATCAAACCAAGCACATCAAGATTGATTGACATTTTAGCAAAGAGGAATTTGATAGCGGATTCATTAGTATTCCATACGATTCAAGTTAAAAATCAACTTGTTGATGTGCTTACTAAAGGTCTGAATAGTTCTTCATTTCAAATTACTATTTTCGCGTTGAGAATAGTGAACCTTTATTCACCAACTTGATAGAGAGTGTTGGTAAGAAGGAAATAATTAATTGATTTCCCTATCTTTGTAACTCTATAAATATGGAGCTATTATGACTAGAGAAGTATGAATAAAATTATACACTCTCCTTTTTCCCGTGGATGTAGGTTATGGAACCGAAACACGTTAACCATTGTGTTCATCTTTATTTCTTTATTTTCTAATTTTATCAATAAGTACTATTTTATTTGCTTTAAAGTACTTATTTTTATCAATAACTTCGGAGAAAAAGAGTAACTGCACCCTTATTTGTTTATTTATTTACATGTCTCTACTTAACAATTTTGTTTCAATAATGCTTTGAATTACTATAATCTACTTTTTCATCAGAAAAACAACAAAAACTTAATAATTATGATTTTTGTGTCTTTAACAGCCATATAAAATCACTGTAATATTTCCAATGCGTTTCCAAGACAACTCTGATGTTGTCATAGCTACAACATTATTCCAGGTTTGTACATTTAATTTCATCAAAATATAAAAAACTTAAGAGTAGAAAATCATAGCTCAAGGTTAGTTTATAAATGTGTGATTTTTTTTCCACAGGAACTAAGGTATGTGGCTTATTCAGGTTCTTGCACCAAAGCACCTCCTTGCAGTTGGTCTCCAATTCCTCCTGCTGAGTTAAAGGGTGAATCTTTTAAAGATTTGAGCACCAATGGAGGTTTTGTATCTTTTGGTATGTCAAAAATCATAAGGGCATCTCTAATGCTCTACACTAAAATTGTGACAAATTTACTTCATTTTAGTGTAAAAAGTACCAAAATTGCTATTCTCTACTCCAACCTGAGCACCTCATCTATGATTTCAAATTAATTGTTGGGCCTCATGAAAATTCCTTACAAACTCACCCAAAACCATCCATATTAAAAAAAAATGATAATTAAGAAGTGGCCCTACCGCAAACTCCTCACTTTATGTTTGCACCGATTTAGTCTAGATGCCATAATGTCGGACCATATATGGCGCGTCACTATTGCCCCACATCAAAATGGTGTTGGGGATGTCATTAGGTAGAGAAGCAACCAAATGCCATCAGGAAATCCAGTTCCAAAATGGCGTTGGATCGGAGATACTTTAAGTACTTATTACTTCACCTACCCTATTACAATTGATCGATTAATTAACATTTAAAGTAGTATTGATCATAACTTAAATAACACATAATTCTTACAGAGTGGTTTACGCCTTTTCAGATATTTTCTCTCGTCATATTGAAGATTCCAAATTAGATAAGACTGTGTGGAACTTATTGAACTTTTATGCCTTCGTAAAATCTCACGTGAAGGTAATTTTTCTCTATTGATTGTCAATTCCTTTCAAAATTATTGTTTAATGGTCTAAGTTATTTTCATCAGTGCACAAGAGGTTTCATACAAAGAAGAATGCATAAGCGCATGGAAAGTTTATCAGAGGTACAAGAAAATATTTATATTGTATATAATACCCTAAAAATTCCAACAGTTGAATATAATTGACTTTATAACTTTTTTTTTTGCATCTTCTAGGTGTTGCAAAAAGCTGGGATATCAAGAAATGAACTTTTAGACAAAAAGGCTCCAAGTAAGTGAATAAAAGTGTAAATGTAGTACGATTAACTAATGCAGACCTTTTTGTTATTCCAAAAAGAAGGTGCAATCTTTTTTAACTTATGGTTCAAATGTTTAAATTATTATTTGCAAGTTGTTAACTTATAACTTGTAGAAGTAGAATAAGTTTTATCAATTACATCTTTTCAATGTTACATTTAGAATTATTCACAAATTTAAATGAAATTTGGATACAGGAAACATTTGTTTGACAAAAACGAAAAAATTCTCAATGTCAATCATACTCAAACCAAGATGTGGCTTCTTTTCGAGGAATATTAAGATAGCGCATTCATAAATTAAAGCTCATGGACTAGATCGATTGCAATGACGATGGATGAGAGTAACAAGATTCTATTCCTTGAAGAAGTATTTCAAAATTAGAATAAATGTGTTGTTATACTAGTATAAATCTTTTAATGTTTCTGAAAAAAATCTTATAGTGGAAATCATAACTTGTTACTAGAAAAAAAATATGTTAATTTCATAGTCATTATTGAGGATATATATATTTTTTAGAAGTAATTCATTATTGAAGATATTTAGTTCAAAGTACAATTGAAGTGTTTTTTTTTTCTATTTCTCATGCTTTATATATAAATATATTCTATAAAACTAGTTTATAACATGTTAAAAAAAAGCAAGTATGTATAATGATTCAACTACTATACAACAACAACAAAGTCTTAAGCATTGTTTGGTAAGCACGAACTAGCTTATCAGTTAGCGCATAAGTGAGATCATAAGCTAATTTAAAAAATAAGTTTTGTTTGGTTGGATTTATATTTTCAAAATAAGTCGGATGAAATTCTAAAGTTTCATACGCTTGTTCAGGCATCGTCTACATTTTGTAACATTAGATTGCATCATTTTTTTCAATTTTACCCTTGGATCGATGGCATATAATAAGTAAACTTGTCCCATATAAAGGTATATGTAGTGAGTGTGGAGTGGGGTTCCACTCAACACCCAACCACGACAGTGGTTCACTTACTCAATCGCAGTGCATACCGCGATTAAACGAGTGAGTTAGCAGGCCCACACGCATTAAGCAAGCAAAAAGTAATGTTTTTTTTTAATTCGATCATTTTTGTTTCTAAGTTTCCATTTATTTTGTTTTTTATGGTGAAAATCATTTTTAACGTTGAAAAGTAAGAAAAAAAAGCAATTTGGATACGATGTTTTCTATCCATTGTATTACCATTGACATTTTTATTTTTTTAGCAAAAAAAGAAAATTTCAAATATATTGATGTTTAGCATAGTTTATATGTTTTATAGTAGTGTTTACTTTATATTTCTACCAAATAAGTCATGAGTTTATACTAATACGGAGCACTTTGTGTGCATGGTAGGTAAAAATGGTGATTGGATGATTTGCGTAATAAGCTAGCTGAGAAGGGTGAAAGCGAGGCTATAAGCGAGTGATAAAATGATGATATTTCACTTGTTTCTAAAACACATAAACTTTGGAAGATGTTTTTTGCTTATTTCATTGATTGGTTTGTGGGACTGAGACTATGTTGTTTTTGTTGTTGTTGTTGTTCATTGATTGGTTTGTATATATATATACACACATATCTAGAATATGGAATAAATAAGGAAAATACGTAAAATCTTCCTAGAAATCAGGATTTAAAATACAAAAGCAAATAAATTGAGAATAACAGAAAATTAGAAACTAATCTAAATCCCACTGATTTTGGTAATTTTTTCCTACTTTCCAATATTCCCCCTCAAGCTGGTGAATGTATGTCCAACATTCATAGCTTGCATAGATTTTTCTCAAAACCAACCTTAAGTAGTGCTTTCGTGAGAATGTCGGCTTCTTGTGATCCAGTTTGCACATATGACAAGATTTCCCCAACAATTTGCTTCTCATTCGTCATGTGATAAGATTTCCCTAAAGCTTAGTCCATTAACCAGCGGTGAACCTACTATCTTCTGTCGAACCTGCCCAATCTTCATTAGCGAACCCTTCTACTTCTCGGCTATTATTCTTTTCAAACAAGAGGCCTTTACCAGGTGTTTCCTTCAAATATCTAAGAATTTGGTAAACTACATTTTGATGCCTTTTGGTTGGAGCGTGCATGAATTGACTGACCACACTAACACAATACGCAATGTGAGGCCTCGTAAGTGATAGATATATTACTTTTCCCACCAAACATTGATAGCGTACCATCTTCATAAAATTATGTTTCCAATTATTTTCAAGTGGTGTATTTGCAGTTCTATTACACAATTTACCTGTTTCCTTCAATAGATTAAGTGTGTTTTTTTTAGAAATAAAAATGCCCAACTTACTTCGAGCAATTTCTATTCTAAGAAAATACTAAAGCTATCCCAGATCTTTGATCTTGAAATTGGATTTCAACAAGTTCTTGATATTGGCCATCTCTTCATTGTAATCATTTATGATCACAACATCATCAACATACATTATTAAGATCGATTTCTTCCCATATTTGGACTATTTTATGAAAAAAATATGGTCAGCTTGCCTTGCTTGTAACCAAATTGTTTCATAATTGTGCTAAATCGGGTAAATCAAGATCTAAAAGATTGTCTTAATCCATAGAGAGACTTTTTTAGTTTACATACAGAACCGGGTCTACTTGCCTCTTCAAAACTTGGCGGTAGCTTCATGTAAACTTCTTCTTCAAGTGTTCCTTTGAAGAAGGCATTAGATACATCCATTTGTTGTAGTTCCCAATCTAAATTAGATGCCAAAGATAAGAGAACCGAGGTAGAATTCAGTTTTATATCTGGTGCAAAAGTCTCCTCATAATTAAGGCCATAAGTTTGTTGTGTATATCCTTGAGCAACAAATAGAGCTTTGTATCTCTCTATGCTCCCATCCGAAGCAACTTTCATAGTGAAAAACCATTTGTAGTCTACTAATTTATTTCCTTGTAGCAAGTCAACAATTTCGCATGTGTCATTTTATTTTAGGGCCTTTATTTCCTCCATGACTACAACTTGCCATCTTGAGCCTTCAAGGCTTCGTGTACGTCGGTAGGGATTATCACATTATCAAGTTTAGAGATGAATGTCATGTACTTGTTAGATAAATGATAACATGTCAAATAATTAAAAATTGGATGTTGAGTACACAATCTAACCCCTATTTTGAGAGCAATATGAATGTTTAAATCATCTATTTAACCTGCTTCTTCAACCAAACCTTGTGTTAATAGTTCCTCTTCTGGTTCAGATGCTTGGTTTTGATGACCAAATTGTGGTCTCCTTAATTAAACAAGTAATTTATCTAGTTGAGTTTTCTGATTTGGTTCTCCTCATAGGCTTAAGTTATTACAGATGTGTGTTGTAAGGACAATGAGGGGAAATGAAGATGATGAAATGGGCAAGAAAATTGGAAGGGAGATGGAAGTGTCCAATACTTACCTCCACCTAAATCCCCTCTTGAAAAGAATTATGAGAGTAAAAATGATGATTTTCAAGGAACGTGACATAATATGACTAGTAGAATTATTTTAACTATAGATTGTAACATTTATAACATTTCTAAGTAGGAGAATATCTTATTAAAATGCATTTAATAGTTTGGATCAAGTTTACTCTGAGTAGGAATAATATTATGATCAAAAACAAAATATTCAAAGACTCTTTTGGGTTGAGAGAATTGAATAATCTAAGATGAGGATTTTTTTTTTTGAGAAAACTAATTAGAGTTTGAAAATTTAAAGTTTTGGATTGAAGCCTATTAATTAAATAAGAAGCTATTAACACATAATCACCCTAATATTTGTAAGATACAAAATTCCCAATCATGATTGATCGGGCAACCTCTAGTAAGTAATAATTTTTTTCTTTCTGCTACCCTATTTTGTTGGGTGTATAAGTACATGAACATTGGTGGAAAATTCCATTATCCATGAAATAATTTCTTAGATCCTGATTAAAGTATTCTCTTCCATTATCTACACGAAATATGTGATATATCATATTGAAACACATTTTTTTATTATTTTGTGGAATTGTTGAAATACAAACGTAACATCAAATTTGTCTTTTAATAGGTAGACCCAGCAGACTCATGTGTGGTCATCTATGAAAGTAATGAACCACATTTTTCCAATCAAGTCAATGACTCGTGATGCCCCCCAAGTATCACTATGAATAAGGTGAAATGGTTTAGACTTTTTGTAGTCATGAACATGATAATTTTGCTTAGGTTGTTTAGCTAGAATGCATGATTCACAAGAAAATAAAGAAGGATCTTTATTAATGAACAACTTAGGAAACTAATGTTTCATATGGGAAAAACTAGAATGACCTAAAAGTTTGTGCAATTAAAACACATATGAACTTGATGAACTAGAAACCAAAAGAAATCTAGGTTCTTTTGGTTGTTGAAAACCCTTAAAATAGTAGAGACCATTTTGTTCCTCACCATTGCCAATCATCTTCCCCAAAAATGGATCCTAAAAAAACAACAACACAAGAAAAAGTTACTACACAATTTTGATCTTCAGTTTACTTACTAACAGAAAGAAGGTTGTATCTTAAACTAAGAACATGAAGCTCATTTTTCAGATGAAATCCATTGCAAACAACATTTCTGATCCCAGCTAATATAGAAATGTTTCCATCAACTATAGAGACTTTCATGTTATCAACACATTTTAAATAACAATAAAAAACACTATATGAAAATGCCATATGATATGATGACCCATTCTAAATAATCCACCCATCTATAAAATCCTTTTGTGATAAGAAAAAAGACGAGATAATATCTTATTGAATCATGACAGTCATGGGTGTGAAGTTGATGATAAAGGATATTAATTTCTTTGTTGGCTGAGAAGGGTCTTTAAGATCTCCATTTATGTTTGAGTCAATGCTGCAATATTTTACTTTGTCTCTGCAATAACTTTAGCTACATGGAAAGTTGGATTATTTCTTCTCTAACTGTGCGCTTTCCAATCTTGTGGTTTTCCATGAAGGTCCCAACAAGTATCCTATGTGTGAAAAGGGTTTTAAAGTGTTCACACCATAATTTGTTCTCATTTGGCTTAGAGAAAGAATGATTAGTAGCAAGAGCAAAACTTTGTGAATGATCTTTGTTGTTACGGATAAAGGATTAGTGTAACATTAATTTTTTTCTATTTTCTTCCATTCTAACTTCAAAGAAGGCTTCTCAAAGTGAGAATCGAGGTTTTGTTCCGAGAATTCTTCCACGTAAATGACACATGTCGAACGTGTAAAATAAATTTCCCATATTTGTTATACTTTTAAATTAGTAGTATAGATAAATGGGAACATCTCTAGAGGGATGATGTAACTTTCTTTAGTGAAAAAATAATTTTTTGTTTTAGTCACTAATTACTAATTAAATTAAATATTTAGAAAAAAATAAATAAATAACTAAATAAACACATGGATAATAATTAAATGAATTTAATGGGAATAAAATTAACCTAGATACGAATATAAATAAAAAAATCAATACAAATAAAAATAAGCTAGATCAAAGGTAATTACTAACTTAGTTGTTGTCAATTAGTCATCGATCATGAAAGATAAGCTCAAACGATTCAATAAGTAGACAATCCTTATCAATCAACTAGTTTTCCTTATATCAATGGAAAAGCCATGTCAATGCCCGTCTCACTAAGACCTGACATAGCCTAATTCCTTTAATTAGGCATCAAATCCATTCAATTAATTTCAACCTCAAAATAATTTTGATTTCAATCCTTAATATTGCTCCAAATCCGAATTTATATCCTCAATGAAACTCAATTCTTGTTTTCTTTAATTAAAGTAAATTAGGAAATCATACGGATTGTTCTCCTTATTTTCTAAAAATCTCGGCATCACTTCCCCTAAAAGTGGCATGCCGAAAAATCCACCTAATAGACAACATAATGGGGAGAAGCCTAGAAGGACTAATAACTCCCCTCAGTTCACAATAATTATCAATTTAAACCATTTAAATAACTTAAGGTATTCGATACTTTAATTACAACTTTACAATTTCCAAAAAAATATATAAACTACTCTATGAAACAAATGAACATTCGACTAAACCATAAACATTTCCAAATTTCCTAAATTGATTCATAAAGCTCTCATAATCTTTTCAAGAGTGTTTAATGACCTATACCTACCCCGGAACCCAAAAAAATAAATATAACATAACTAAAATGAGATTTAAACTTTTTAAAACATGTAAACATTTACCAAGGGTATTTGATTCTTGTCCATTCTTCTCTATGTTCATTGAGAACCTGACATCATCAAAAACAACTCGAAGATTTTAGGTAAGTAAACTCCTACACTGCTCTATACTCCTGCAAATGTTAGTCCAAATATATGGACATGTAATTGGATTTTCAAATAACATGAAATTTATATAACAACATGAAACCCTTTTATTACTATTCAAGGTTAAGTACCAGGTTGGCCGACCTAATTATAAACTTAAAATAGTAATAAAAGTCGAATGCATCCTCGGCGGAAAGCTTGCGTGCCTTGGGTCTTCCGTGTTCAAGTTTATCTAGTTAGGAAACTTAGCCCGAGTCCCGCTCGTGAGCCATAGCACTAACAAGACATCATTCATAATGACACGAATGCATGACCAAGAATGATGCAAATTGCAATGAAGACTAAACACAAATGCAGGTATATAGATTAATTCCTTCAATAGTAAAGTCTACTGTAGGGTTTACTTACAGTCCAACCAACTTGAAATTGATAACAAAACCTCACTTGTGCGTTCCTAGACTTTCATGTATTTCCATAAATCCTATTGAACATAAAATTCTTTATTCAGGAGTTACAACTCTATTTGAATACTTTAAATTCATATTCATGTCATAACGGGTTCTAGAATCCACTTTCAAATTGACAATAGAGTCAAAGTCTCTTAAGAACTCTTTTTCATATTTTTAAACTCTCATTATTTTTCTAAACTATTTATTTGACTCAAACAACAACTTACAAACCCATTTGAATCCCAAATTGGAATTTTAATCAGATAAGTAATTTTTACAACTTAAATGGATATCCAAACCACTACACCATTGGAATATTGAACCATGTATTTTATTAACCGAACAAATAATTCTTCAATTATGTTAATAAAAACTCACCTCAAACTCCTTACAAAGATGAACACTAACAACCCTTCTTCTTGTTTTCCTGTTTGATTTAATTTTCATAAATTCTCCTAATCTCCCTAATCTCTCAACCTACTACTTAAACAATCATATGCCAGTCAAAACCAATAAAACTTACCTTAATTCACTATTTGAACAACATTTCTTATATTTTTAAATTCTTTTATTTATTTTATGATTGTTTTTATAATTTTTTGACTGCATTGTATTGGCCGAGCCTAGGCTCACTCAAACTTAGCATTCGATGTCCTACCTTGGGAAGTACCCATGGAAGTTCTTAAGTAACCCCAGGGATCGGCCTGGGAAGAACCCGTGCCCCGCTTTTCAAGGCATAGTTGAAAGAAGGGCCCTAACAAGGCAACCAACAACAACAACCCCATCAAAAGCAGTCCCATCTCCTACCAAATCTCATTTAACTAATCTCTCCTCAACTTAATCGAGAGAATCAACAATAACTCCAAACCAACAAATGAATTGAATAAATATTTAAATTTTGAATTACAAGCTCACCTTAATTAATGTTTGGCTTCCCTTCCTTTGCCTTTACTACTATCCATAATAGGGGCAAGATCAGTAGGGAGAGAACGACAGATTGAGGGAGAAAGGAAACTAAAAATATGGGAGAGATAGAGCATCGAGTGTTGATCTAGAGAGTGTGAGAGTCGAGTGGAACGAGACTGAAAGTGATGGGAAAAAGAGAAAGAGAATCGATGGAAAAAGGAGGGAACAGAGAAAATAAGATGGATTGAGATGAGGGTGGGGTTTAAATCCCTTTTCATTTTCCCAGAGTAATGAATTTTATATGATAAAATTCATGCCATAAAAGCCCTTTTGATTGGTTATATGATAACTTTTTAATAGGGGCATATGTGTAATTTTCTAAAACTGCCTAAATATAATAGTTGTATTACGAATAAGTTTTTTAAGAGAGCTTATCTACATATATAAATAGAGCTTGAAACCTTATAAATGAATAAGATTTTTGTTTTTACTATTTTCAAGTTCTCTAGATTTTGGGAGATAAAGAGAAATCGTTTTCAATCTCTCTTAGGGTTAATAATCCAAATTGTGGTAGCAGTTCATGTATGGATTTTTGATAAAGGACGTGCAATTGAATGTCTTGGAAATCGAACAATCAGAGAAGGAAATTACTGATTAAGTTGTGGTTTACTTTTATAGATCTAGTTTAATGGAACTTATTTTTGACCCCGGTGGGGTTTTATCAAAAATTGTTTTGAGATTTTCACTGCATATGAAGCCCAAAACCCAGCAAAATGTACATCTGATTTGAGGTTCCATTGAGTTGATCAACCAGGTAATTGCACTGGAGTTTTAGGATTCCCATGTCTTATAACCATCATTGATCTTGGTTGGTAAGGTAGTTTCACTAGTAAGATAACTTTCATTCCCTCTCTCTCGAACAACTAGCGAAACAAATTGGAACCATTCATGAAAATTTGACCCATTCAATTCATGCTGGGTAATTTTAAGTAAGTGGTTCATGTACGATGTAGAAAATAGTGTTGTACCACTAGAATTCTTTGAAGAATCTTTTGTAGTGTCTTCAATAAACCATGGTTGACTAACTTCATACATGATTTAGGTTTTCTTGTCCAGCAAGAAAGCCTATCTCTGATACCATAAAAACGCATAAAGTTTAGAATATATTTTTTTGCATATTTCATTGATTGGTTTATACTTATATATATATATATACACACACACACACATATAACTAGGATATGGATTAACTAAACTAAGGAAATATACATCATGACCTTAAATACAAAGGGAAACAAATCGAGAATAACTAAAAATTAGAAACTAATTTAAACTAATTTAGGTAATTCTTTCTTACTTTTCAACATTTTTAATGTGGTTTGAAGAAGTTTAGAGGTTTCAAAATAGAGTACAAGGTTAGGAAAAGAATGACACCAAATTGGCTATGTTTCGAAACCTTACAATTGAGGCTTATTTTTATGTGTTTGGTGTGTTGTCAGGGACGGTAGCTAATTTTAGTTTGATTAGGATATACTTTTTAGGATTTTATTTCCATTAATTATAGTTTTTTTATTTAATTTGAATAACCTTGTTTCACTAGATCTTTTTTCTTGTCTTTAATGTTTTAAGGATAAAAAAGAATAAAAAAAATGAAGAGCTCTCATGTGGAGGAAGCAACTAGTTAGATCATTGCTAGAATTTATAGGTTTGATTATCAAAGTGAATTAGTTTGAGACGATACCACATACCAAGCTCAAATTATTACAAATGGTGTGCCATGGACGGGATATCATCAAGCACATTATGACCTATATGGACTACAAGGATTTGTGGGAAGTCAAGGGCATTGCAACTACATGCAAGGAGAGGAGACATGGCACAGTCGTTAAGGCTTTTACAATCCTCACATTGGACAAGTCTTTCAATCACTATGGAGTTCTTTCGACAACTGGCAATCATAACAAGATCAAGAAATGGATGAACAACCATCTCTTAAATCTTTAATGTCAAACCCCACCTAATTAGGGATTCTTACCGCCTAGATTACCTTACTCCCTTGATAATCTAACAGCCTTAACATCTCCATCAATAAACAATTAAGAATAAGATCTTGTAATATTCAGTTATAAAACTTTATTAACCACAAAGGATTCTAAAGTGAATCTTAAACCTTAAAACTCCATAAAAATTAATTATATAATCCTCAAAGTTCATTTAGATCGATTACATTATCTTTAAAATTTCGTAAAAATGTTCGACACCATCTCCTTTTTTTTAAGCCTACACCAAAAATATTGGCCTTTAAAAATCTTCAACAAAACTTGCTCAGCTTTGATGGAAATGCCGAAGGACTCACAATCCACCCCATAACAATATATATTGCATCAAGAAAATTATTTATTCATTCTTACTTGATTTAAAGTATCAAAATTCTTAAACTAGCATTACTTTGATTCCAAAATTATTTCGATTCATCCAAAAATCATTTCCAGCCATTCCAAAGGAAATCTTAATCACACTCAAACCCATAAATCCATTTATACAGTATAATATATTCAAAAATCAATTCATACATAGAAAAAAGAACTAAGCATGACACATACAGTTGGAAAGCTTTCCCTTTCCCTTGTCATCACTAGGGCCTATCATTATCCAATTATAAAAGTTCGATAATGTGAGATAAGTAAATCCCATACTTTTCAGTACACCTGTAATAATCAAATGCATTATAATTCAAGAGATTAAACAAAGAATATTATCAAAGGAATTTAAATACAACCGTGATTCCATCCCGTTTTTGTTATCCGACCATAATCAAATAACATTCTCCAAAAGTGGTAAGTAAACAATAATAAGGACTCATGCCCAAAGAGAATAACCAAATGAGTCTCGTTCCTCGAGTCTATCAAAGTATGATCTAGTTCAACGTGATCTCATGATAATCACGTGATGCAACGTATCAGTGACTCTAGCCCCCTCAAGTATAATATAGTTCTACCTTGTACACATTCAGGTAGACACTATAATTTCCACCCTGTATACACAATCAGGTAGCTTAATATACCCTGTGCACACAGTTAGGTAGACACTGAATAGTTCTACCCTGTAAATACAATCAGTTAAACACTATAAGTAGAATCGACTTGCCTAATGATCGCAACAAGTGTATGCATGTATAACAAAAATGTAATATCAAGGATCAATACAACTTATACGAAATTATAATCATACAATTTAAAGGTTACTATGGGATTTACTTAACCTTACAAATGCGCTATCGCAATTCCCTTGCACTCTGAATTAGTAAACTAGTCCACACTGGGCTCCAATTGTAGTCCTTCAATTCATTAATACGTCATGTAAGCCTCCACAACAACGACACCATTTTTTCAATTATTTGCAATTTAATTGACTCAATCGCGTCCCGAAACCTCTAAATTACTTCCAAAATAAATTATCCGATGATCGGATTTCATTTTTGACTCAAAATTATTGTTTATCATCGAAAATTACGTTGTCTAGTCTTAAATATAATTTTTCCAATTTTTTATTTATTTATCGGTCGTACTCGACTCGAAAACCCTAGAATCCCTCCGAATCAACTACTCAGATGTCCGGATCCCAATTTCGCCTCAAAATTGTGATTCAGAATAAAAATTTACTTTGGAATAGGCTTTAAATTAATTTTCCAAATTTTGGGTATTTTGGGTATCGTAGCACGCACTACGAGAAAAAACCCCGGTATAAAGTAACACCCAAAATCTCGAATACTTTATTTTCATAGAAATTTCTTAATTTTTATTTATTTAATCAAAATATTATTTTTCGGGATTTTTCCTTATTTTGTAGAATTTTCTTCCCAATTTCCTAGTTTTTTTTTTCTTAATTGAGAAATGGGTTTCGGCTTAAATCGGGGTGAACCCAACACTTTTTCCTCATTGAGCCTCTATTTCAACAATAAGCTCTCATCTTTTTTTTGAATTTTTTTCGATTTAAACCTTTCACTGATGTTGGGCAGGGAACTCATCCCCTTCCCAATCGAGTCATCTTCTTCCTCTCGCCCCCTTACGGGTTCTCCTCCCTCAATGATTCGAACCTCCATCTCCCATCCACCATTAACATAATACAAGGAAAACAACAACAAACAACCAACAACCCATAACTCACCTTCTCATCATCGTCGTCTCAAAAATATCTCTCTCTTTGTCTCTCTCTCGGCCTCCCTTTTTTCCTCTCGGTCTCTCAATCCCCTCTGGTTAAAATAAAAAAATTAATGAGGAAGATGTTTTTATTAGTTTCCATATTATATATTAGATTTTAATATAAATTGAATGAAATGGTTTATCGTGTTATATTATGATTTCTATTTTTATAATTTAAATTTGTTATTCCTTGATATACATACTACGTATCTCGAGGTCAATCTTTGGCTTAAAGCAAATTGAATGAGGCTTTGTATGAGTTTGAGGATATATATTATGATTTCCTTGAGATTCGCATCATACAAATCACGAGGTAAATCAAATAATTCACTTATTATATATATTGATCTTCCTCGAGATATTGTTGCATATCTCGAGGTCAATCAAGTGGCTATCAACTAGATAAACATCACCTTTTGACGAACTCATTGTGAAATCAATTATTTTGATTTTCTCGAGATATGTACCGCGTATCTCGAAGTAAATCAAATCGTTTTATACATATAAAACAAAACACCTTTGATTTACATTGAGATTGACAACACACATTTCGAGGCTTAAACAAATCATCTCACCAACAACAACGTTCAACCATTTCCCTTTCTCGACACTCACGCTACCCGTATCTTGAGGCAAATTCAAGGTATACTTTAATTTATTTCAAACTATAGGATTTATTTATATATATTTATATATATAAACTATATATAAATATATATGTACCTATGTAATTTTGCAGCTATAAATTAGCCATGCGTGTCAACGACCAACCTCAGACGTGCATACTATTGGACAGCCTACGCGTGTCACCCTCGACCCCACGTTTCACTAGGCACCCACCAATTTATTTATTATTTTACTTAATTTCATGATTATTTCTTCAATTTATATCCAAATTAGATTCTGAAAAATACTCAAAAATTACCAAAAATTGAAGAAAAATCCCTAACGCGCTTTGGAACTCATAGACACCAAGTTTACAGTCCACTTGACCCTATTTTGCGTCGAAATAGTATATAATACATCAAATAGGCACACATAACACAAAATAATATGTAAATTTTATGATCTCTGATTCGTAACATGTGGGTCCCACCTCGGATACCTAAATCCAAAATTAAATTCGAAAACACTTAATAAGCCACCTAATAAAGTTTATAAAATTATTGGATGTCAAATTTAAATTAGCTAATAAGAAATATGAATGAGTAGAATGAGTGTGATCTTAAGAAAAACGAAGAAAAATGTGAGATTTTTGCATAATCATTACAAATGAAGAGGGAGGAAAATGATTAAGTCATCTTGAATTTTGAAAATTAAATTTAGGAAACTGCAACATCTATAAATTCAAGACAAGAAGCTGCAATTGAGTCCAAAGAGAAACAATACAAGGAGTTGTTTCCAAGTGAAGAAGCATGTCATAAAGCATTAAAAGAGGTAAAGAAGCCCAATACAGATGATTACCAAAAGGTTGATGCTTCAGAGGAAAAATGTTCACTCAAACATTTTAGAGAGGAGAGTCATATCAAGGACATTGAGTCGCACGATAGTAGTAAGGATTTGGTAAACTTTGAAGCAATAATGAGAGAAAAATATAGTGAACACTTGAGATCTCAAAGATTGGTGTGTGTGTATGGGACGATCAATCTTTTGATTATTCCTTTGGTGTTCCAATGTTGTTTGTCATATCAGCAAGACTTGCAAGAGCAATGGAACAGTGAGCAAGTTAGGGTCTTTGTGGAGATACTTGAAAATATTTCAATGAAGATCGATTTTGTTGATGAATGGCAAGAAATGTCGAATGATGTGAGGCTTATGAAGGATAGAATGGAATGCAAGAAAATGATTAAAGGATTTGAGGGACTCCATCAGGATACGACGTTAAATTAACCATGGTGCACCATAATGTTCACTTGAGAGCCGCAGTGCATACGTCGGGCTGAGGATGAAAAACTTAGCGCTATTAGGAGGTAGTCTAGGGTTATTTAGTTCATGTTTTAGCTTTTGTTTTATCGTATGTCATAAAAAATAATAACTTCTTTGCTTGATAAGTGGTTGATACATGTTGTGATGATATTTTTGGTCGGATACTACTTGTCAGGTGGTTTTTCATCAAATGGTAGACTGCGGGAAACCACAAAGTTTAAGGAAATGTGATGCGATCTAAGTTTAAAGAAGCACTGAGAGAATGATGGAACGACGAAGAGAAATTTAAAAGGCAACAACATCTTTCAGGGAAGTATTTGGCTTTTAAAATTTTTATTTTATTTTACGTCTCTAATGTTGTAATTGTTGTAAATGATTATATTTTAATGCCTATTCTTGTCCCCCCTTTTTCTTATAACTTGGTTCATTGAGGACAATGAATATCACGACACAAATTCCTAATCCTAGCTTAATTCCTTAATCAGGATCATTGACTTATGACTTAGGACCCGCAATGAGATATTTGCACTGACCAAGGCATGTGGCCAAGGTATATGTTAGATTTGTTGTGATATATTCCTAGTGCATTGTATATGTGTAGACAACTAATTCACTCATACTTGTGTATAGATGTTGAGATGTGAGCAGGGACCCGCCTTGAGATGCATATCGATGTGGGACAAGGGTAGAGAGTGATATGGTAAATTTAGTTTAAGTTAATGTGGCTTAGATTGCTAATTTGGTGTGGCTATAGTATGATTTACATTAATGAAGCCTATGTTAGAAAAATAAAATATTAGTCATTGATGTTTTTTGAGATACGTGTGAATACATCACAAGACCAATTGTGTTACATTATGTGGTATCAATGAATAGTTAGTGGAGAGTTAATGGATTGTAGGGTCACAATTAAGGCCATTAGATTGACCTAGTGATATGTGATATACATAAGATCAAGGGCTAAAAACCTAACTTAACTTAATATATATAAGACTGAATGGGATAAACATGCAAACATTTCATTTGATCTAAAGGGATAAAAAAGATCCAGAGAAGGAAATCAAAGAATTTTGAGGAGATTTTGATGAATTTGAGAGGGATTGATCAAGTTGTTGATGTTCTACAACTAGGTAAGCTAGTGTACACTATCATTTTGTAAAAGTTTGTTAAAAAAGTTAGAGTTTTATTCAAGTTCTAGTTTTTGCTTAATTTCAGAGGCTAAGTGAAATCATTTTCAAAATTGGTTTATAGATTTGGATTCCTCGTGAAAAACCAATAAATTTGCCATCAGAAAAATCTGACTTTTGATGTGAATTAACAAAGTTATGGCTTTTTGAAGTTGTAGGCATTCTTGGTACATTTTTTTAGCAAAAGCTATGAGATTGGAGTTTTTCTAATTGACTTAATCCAACTTTGATAGTTTTTATAATTCCTAAAACACCCTAATTAACCTTAGGAATCTAGGGAAGAGTCTCAAGAGGTTGTTAGCGAGATACCGGGTGTCGAGACGCAGAATTAGCCTAGGAACTTTGCGTGGATTGCAAGTAAAATGATTAAGATATTTATTTACATTTCTTTTCTATTATGCTTTTCATTTATAGTCATTTGGACTGATTTACCTATTGTACTTTACTTGCCATGACTTTGTTGGTCTACCTCACTTTGTGAGTTTTTTTTATCATGACATAGTTTGTTGTTTAAGTGGTTTCATTGATTCCAAATCATGTGGTATGTCATTCTTGATTGTTGAGGAATTTAGTCAATTGAAGTAGCATGCTATTAGGTAGGTGATTTATGGCATTGTAAATCCATTTTCCTTTATGGATTAGCTGTGCAATCACATTGTTGGATACCTAAACTGTGTCATTTCTTAAATTATAAAAGTAGTTCTTGTATCTACAACCCTGATATGATAGAGATGAGCACGACTCACAAGGTATATGACCAGGGGTTGACAAGTATGTTGGGGCATGTGCCCTTTGTCAATCTATATACATTATTTATCTTATAGTTTTAGTTAATAAAATAGAGGTTTTCATTTGTTATTTTATAATAAGTGATTGCATGTTTACCTTATAGTAAGATCCATGGGTATTTGTTGCAATATCCTAAATGTCCCTAGTAGATCATTATACTGGGAACTATAATGAATTAAGACTAGTGTGAATCTTGATTGATAGTCATGTGATGATTATGCGTATAGGGATTCAAATCGAGATCATGAGTACTTGTTATGGGAACAAGGTACTGGACCGACATGCTATGAGAACACCACATGGATTAAGTCATAGGTGTTACTCATGATAGGTAAATTATTAGTTCTTTGACTTGAGATAACCATAGACTTCATATTAGGAGAATGGTAATTTGACAAGATAAAATGTTGTCTTTAATTGGACGATTATAAATATTGTGATTGATTACCATGCAAAAAATATGTAAAGCTGTGCAATCGAGATAGAATTTGTCCCTCTTATATAAAGAGAGATATCAGTGGATCTCTCGACATGTTAGACTATTTCATGGCCAAGTCCTAGTGAATTGATATGATTAATGTTACTGCGATGTTTTCAATCAACCTAAAGATCGAGACTAGTACGATTGAAAATTAAGGGTGACCTTTCATGCCTTATGTTTAATCAAAGGATATGGCACCACAAAAGGATATGATATATATTATTCTTTAAGACGTATCGATTTCAATATTGATTCTACTTGGGTAGTCATAATGCCTTGCTAGAGATCACTTATGACTTATGTACCAAAATGGTATTGGTTCACTGCCAACGTTGCATGAACCTATTAGGTCACACACAAAGAATGGCTTTGCGCAATTTTAATTGGTCTAGAGTAATGAATTTTATATAATAAAATTCATTATATAAAAGCCCTTACAATTATTTTTTTTAATAACTTATTAATTTGGGTGTATGTGTAATTTGCTTAAACTTCCAAAATACAATAGTTGTATTACTAATAGGTATTTTTTAAGTGAGCTTATCTACATATATAAATATCGGTTGAAACCCTACAACGAAAAAAGATTTTCATTTTTACTATTTTCGAGCTCTTTGGATCAAGGGAGAGAAATAAAAACGTTTTAATCTTTTTTAGGGCTAACACTCTAAATTGTGATCACCGTTCGTGTGTGGATTTTTGATAGAGGACGTGTGCTTGTACGTCTTGGTGATCAAACAATCACAGGAGGAAATCACGGATTAAGGTATGGTTTACTTTTGTCGATCTAGTTTAATGGAACTTATTTTCGAACCTGTTAGGTTATTCAAAATTGTTTTGAATTTTCCTCTACGTATTTTCCCAAAACTTAATAGTGATATTAAAGCCATAGGCTTGGTTCTATTAAACATTTGCATGTTTTCTTTGATGTATATATGATCTATGTGTGAAAAAATGATCTTGATTAATGTATATATGATGTACATATAGGTTCTGTGATAATTGTTATCAAGAATTGGTTTTAAGGCATGTTGTTAGTTCATGTATTTGATACATATGCATGATTGGATTCAATGATATAATTCATGTTTAGAATATTTTGATTAACATATGTTTTAATATTGAACGATGCCAATTTTGTATGTTCACATTGTAGAAGTCATTTTTAGGTTAATGTGATTTTGGTGTTGAATACGTAGTTGTTTTTGTCTAATAATTATGTATGTCTTCGTGACAGAAATCATGATTAGGTTAATATGATTAATTTAATATAATTCTGGTGTTGAATGCATGATTAATATTTCGTTTCTTAATTACATTACTTGTTTTGAATGAATGAGAATCGAAATTTGTTTTGATAATATATCTCATTGTGATTATCGGTTAGTATATTCCTATTAGATAAGAGATAAACTTATAATCAGATAAGAATTTCAAATCCTATAAGATAGGTGAGATATATAACGAATTCGTAATGGATAAGGATTCAAAGTATTTTAAATACTAATTGGATTAGGATAAGATATTTAAGTTAGAGGTGGGTCCGAGTTAATTAAAAACATTTTAATTATTATTTTTCAGAATTGAATTAAGGGGCAGTTTTGGTCAATTGGATTGACTTATAATAATGAGAAACATGAGGCGATTTTCAATTTTCGAAACTGGAATTTATTGTCAAAAAAGGGAAGCTGCCTTCGTACCTCCGTCCCTGTGCGCTGACCAATCAGCAGGACCACAGCTAACTCTTCGTAACGCAAGGAAATTCGTATGATAGTTAATATTAGTAAAATTTCCTAACCTGTTTAGTGATTGTACATGCATTGTAATATAAAATATTTATCTTGTTTAAATTATGATCACTAAAATAAATAAAAATCCCTCTTCCAAATTTTAAGTCAAGTGTCATCCATTCTAAAACACTTATCAAGGCTTTGAATACATCAATATGGGTATGCCTCCACAAAGTGTATTTTGTTATCTTGTTGAGGCAAGTTGAGTACTATTTTTTGAAATGGCTAGACTTGATACAGCTATCAAAACGGTTTTGGGCTTTAGGCAAAAGATGAGATAAAACATGCTAAGATATAAGTTGTCATAACCTCATAAAAATAATTGAATGTTACATATGATGTAATTGGTAAAAAGGTACCTACCTAAATAACCTAATTCAAAGTGTCATTCCTTAATTGTCTTGGAATTAGGTGAAACATGGATTTTAGTCCCTTACATAAAAATAGTGTTTTTAAGACGGTTGTTAATTTTGTGGGAGTCTATTCCTCTGTACTAAAATGAACATTTGCGTAATCTTTGTTGTAGATCTATGGCCTCATCAAACCACACTAGTACCTTGTCATTGTGATCCATCCTTGAGAAAGATACGTTGTCTAGGACAAACTTTCTTAACTGGTTCACAAACTTGAGAATTATTCTTAAGCATGAAAGGAAGTTATATGTCCTGGATGATACTACTCCTAAGGAACCACCAGACTATGCTTTTAGAGCTGTGAAGGATGCACATACGAAGCATGTCAACAACTCAACTGATGTTGCATGCATTATGTTGGCAATCATGGTTCATAAACTTCAGAAGGACATGGAATACATGGAAGCTACGACATGGCTATGATGCTGAAGGAAATGAAGGACTATATTGACCATCTTGACAGACTTGCAAAATGGTTGAGGGTGCATCAGTTAGTCCTTATGTTCTAGAAATGAAGGGCTATATTGACTATCTTGACAGACTTGGATTTCCCATAAGCCAAGAGTTGGCTATGGATTTGATCCTAAATTTATTGCTTGACACTTATCTATAATTTTTGATGAACTACATCATGAATAATATGCAGATGTTTATCTCAAAGTTGCATTTGATGCTTAAAACTGCAGAACAGAATATCAAGAAACACATTGGTAATGTGTTGATGGTTTAAAAAGGAAAGGCTATGAAGAAGAAGGCTAAAGCCAAGACTAAAGTTGCCAAGGCTATTGTGACTGTCACAAAGCCTATGGAACAAGTCATGCCTAAGGCTGCTTCTACTCCACAGTCCCAAAAGGAACAAAAAAAAGAAGGAAATTGTCATATGTTCCATGCAACTGGGCATTAGTTTTGAAATTGCAAGCTCTATCTTGAAGAACTAAAGAAAAAAGAAAGTAGTGCGACTACTACTTCAAGTATTTATGTTATTGAAGTTAACTTGTCTACTAGTGATTCCTTGGTATTAGATTCTGGATGTGGATCTCACAATTATATTAATGTGCAGGGTCTCACCAAAATTAGAAAGCTCAAGAAAGGAGAACTCATCATATGAGTTGGAAATGGAGCAAAGGTTGCTACGTTGGTTGTAGGATGCTATAAGTTGATTTTACCTTGTGAATTGTTTTAGTTTTAAATAATTGTTATTATGTCCCTGCCTTGAGTGGAAACATCATTTTACTTTCATGTTTTGATTTGGTTGGGTTTAATTTCATTATTACGAATAATAAATGCTCTGTTTCTCGTAAAGATGTTTTCTTTGCGAATGATGATTTGTGTGATGGTGATTATATTCTAAAAATGAAATGGTCCATAGATACTCATATTCTTAACATAAATACAAAGAGATTCAAGTCAAATAATTTGAGTCAAACCTACCTTTAGCATTGTCGTCTTGGCCACATAAATGAGAAACGCATATCTAAACTCTATATAGATGGACTTTTAGATTCATTTTATTTTGAATCATATGAAACACGTGTATCTTGTTTACTAGGCAAGATGACGAAGAGTCCCTTTATTAGACACAGTGAAAGGACAAGTGATTTATTGAGTCTAATACATACTGATGTATGCGGTCCTATAAACATAATGGCTAGAGGTGGTTATCAGTATTTCATTACTATCACCGATGATTTCAGCAGATATAGTTACATATATCTTATATAACATAAAGGCGAATCTTTTAAGATGTTTCGAACACTTCAGAGTGAAGTGCAAGATCAACTTGATAAAACAAAAAAAGTACTCCGATCAAATCGAGGTGGTGAATATTAGAGCCAAGAGTTTGATTATCGTCTTAGAAATTGTGGTATTATCTTACAGTTAACTCCTTCAAAAACTCCACAATGGAATGGTGTTTCTGATAGGAGAAATCAGACTTTATTAGATATGGTTCGATCAATGACGAGTCATTCAGATCTTCCTATTTCTTTTTGGAGCTATGCCTTAGAAACTGCTGCATTTACACTGACTCGTGTTCTTTTTTAAAGTTGTTGATAAAACACCATATGAGATGTAATTTGGAAAAGAACAAGTTTGCTTTCCTTTAGATTTAGGGTTGTGAGTTTTTCATACGATGAGAAATCTCATAAAAATTATCAGCCAAATAAACTAAGTGTGTATTTGTTGGTTATTCAAAAGAAACTAGAGGATACTACTTTTATAATGCCACTGAGAACAAAGTGTTTGTTGCTCGGAATAGTATCTTTATGGAAAAGGAGTGTATTTCAAAAGACAACAATGAGAATAAAATAAGTGTTGAAGAAGTTCGAGAACCATAATAAACACTCAACCACAGGAATCAAAAGGCCCGCATAGGTCTGAAAAGGTAATACATCAGCCTATAAGATTTGTTGTTCTTATTACAAATAGTAGTGAGGTGTTGCTTATGGAACAAAATGAGCCTACTACTTATCAAGAGGCTGTATCTAGCCATAAGACAGATAAATGGCTTAGTGTCATGAATTTAAGATGCAACCCATGTAGGATAACCAAATTTGGAACCTAGTTTATTTACCCGAAGGTGGTAAGACCATTGGATGCAAATGGGTTTTGAATAAGAAAACCGACATGGATTGCAATGTGCATACTTATAAAGCACGGCTAGTAGCAAAAGGTTTCAGATAGATTAAATGTGTTGATTATGATGAGACTTTTTCTCCTTTAGCCATGCTTAAATCCATTAGAATTCTAATTGCCATAGCCGCAGATTATGACTATGAGATATGGCAAATGGATGTCAAAACAACTTTCTAAATGGAAAGTTAGTAGAGGATGTGCTTATGATACAATATGAAGGGTTTATTTATCTTGAGAATTTTAGGAAGGTGTGCAAGCTTCAAAGATCCATTTATGGATTAAAGCAAGCTTCTTGGAGTTGGAATCTTCGTTTCGATGAAGCAATTAAGGAATTTGGTTTCATTAAAAATGAAGATAGGCCTTGTGTACACAAGAAGGTCAGTGGGAGTATGATTGTTTTCCTGGTACTGTATGTTAATAATATTACTCATTGGAAATGACATGCCAACCTTACAAAGTGTCAAGTCATAATTAGGGAAGTGTTTCTCAATCAAGGACTTATGAGATGCAGCCTACATCCTTGGGATTAAGATCTATACAGATAGATCTAAAAGGTTGATCGGTGTATGTCACGACCCAAATAATTAATACACTTTTAATTCATTGATCAGGACCAAATGACACGTGACGTGGGACCCGCAGCGAGATACGTGTCACTACCAAGGCATGGTGGCCGAGGTAAATGTTATATTTTGGTGTTGTATGCCTAGTGTACTGTATATGTGTAGACTACTAAGTCAATTCTACGGGTATGCAGATTCCGAGTCGAGCGAAAACTTACCTCGTATTGCGTGCCGACGTGGGCCTGAGGTAGCAGCTCGTGGGGTAAGCTTAATAAATTAATGTGAATTGGGAACAAACACCACATCTTAAATACATATACATATATAGTAAATGGGCCTAAAGTAGAGAAATTAAATGGTCCTCACTAGATATACATTGAAATACACAAATCATCATCTCTAGACTTATATGTCCATGTTTAGAATCACTTACATGTGATACAAGGGACAAGTGTGGTGTTGAAGATCACAAAATGTCTCTCGAGATATGTGTGTGGTTTGTGATGAGTGGTTCACAT
Organism: Stephania cephalantha; assembly: GCA_039657325.1. Lineage (NCBI taxonomy): Eukaryota > Viridiplantae > Streptophyta > Magnoliopsida > Ranunculales > Menispermaceae > Stephania > Stephania cephalantha. The sequence continues at coordinate 33,584,497 of CM077570.1, read as the reverse complement.
GCAAACCATCCTTAACCATATATAAACCATTAGTCAATCTCTATCTCATTTAAAAAAAATAAAAAATTTGAGAGAGAAGAAGAAGAAACCGAAGAGAGGAGAGGAAGAAGGAGAAAAGGGAGAGAAAGAGAGACCGAGACCGAAGAGGCGATCAAGGTAGGTTGATTGTCGTTGTTGGTTGTGTCGTTATTGTTGTCGTTGCCATGGAGATCTGGCCATGGAAAGTTCGGCCATGGAGGCCGAGAGGTGTAAGGAGGGAGATGGCAGGGTTGTCTCCCCTGCCATCGACTGAAGTTGGGGTTGGAGTTGGGAGCCAACACCGACTCCTAAAAAAAAAAAAAAATATTTGCTCCAACTGAACCAAGGACTTTGTCCCTGGTCCGGTGGAGAAGATGCATCAGCCCATTTTGGCCGGGCCAGGGGACCTGCGCTAGGCTCGGCCCATGGGGCGAGCCAGGTCCAGGGCCCTGGCCAGTGTCGGATCCGGCCCGGTTGGTTCGACCCTAACCAAAAAAATAAATAAATAACATAAAATGAGAGAAAATAGAAAAGAAATGTTGGAAAAATTGGAAAAAATTTCGAAAAATTATATTTCGACAAAATAAATAGAAATTGATAAATTTCTAAGAAAAATAAAATATTCAAAATTTCAGACGAGACTTTTACTCGATTTTTACCTCGAAAAGCGCGAAATTGACAAATTTGATATCGAATTTGATTTCGACCAATTTAGGAATTTTACATAATTAATATTGAATCTAAATTTATAACTTTTCAAATGTTAGGGAACTCAAAAGGAGAACGAAGGAATTTGGGCACGCGTTTCCGAGTGTCGAATGATCGACTAGGCTAGGACAAAGTATGAATTGTAAGTAAACTGAGTGAGACATTGCTTTACATTTCATTCCATTTAGTTGTTTGTTCTCAATTATTTAAACTGAATTGCCTTTGAACTCTATATGCTATGACTTGTTCTATTTCTCAGTTTATGAGGTTGGTCATGGCATACTTTTTTTTATCATTAAACTATCATTGACTCCCAATCATGTCCTTTGTCATTTTGATTTTTGTTGTTTGGTAGTCCGTGACATAGCATGCTATTAAGTTAGTTTGTTTGTTGTTGTAAGTCTTGCTATTTGTGCATTAATATGCAATCGTATTGTTCGGATTCCAATACCGCGTTATCTTTGGCAAATGAAAATGGTTCTTGTGTTTAGGGCATTTAATGATGATAATAGAAATTCAGCTATCCTATGGTGGTCACTAGACTATTCGGGATGTCAGGGGATTTCTCTAATACCTTGCATGACACACGGGTTAACGTGCCTCGAACGGGGTAATCGGACCTCGGGGTTTATTGGCGCAAGAATAACTTGGGAGAGCATGACGAGTTTTAAAACTCGAGGGTGCTGGCAAGTATACATTCCGGTGACGACTAATTCACTTGAAATAGAAAAGGCGTAATCGTAAGTACGACCTTTTTAAATTATGATGTAGGGCATAGCTCCATCTGTAGTGGAAAGGCTGATGTGATGAAGATCACGGCCGATCGACCTTAAACCATTACTACCTAAACTTGAGTCAGTTTCACATTTGTTTAACTCAAGTATCTCTTTGCATGATGTTTTCTTCAACATAGTTGCTATATTGATTATGCAACTTGATACTTGTTGCATGTTTGGGAATGTGAATAAATGTCTCTTTGTATTACTTAAATAATTTCATGTACTCACCGTCTAGTTTGTGACGGTGGGTGCAGATCATTCGAGTAGCAGACCAGGCAATGAGAAGATTGGCGACTACCTCTGAGCCGGCGGAGGACTGCTACAACATATTTTGTAGGTTTTGCATTCTTTTGTAGTACATTTTCTATGTACTTGATACTTTGCTTTTGGGTTGAGTAATAGGAACCTTGACCATACACATGTTGTATATATCGTCATTTTTGTTGTATATATGCATGTGCTCTCTATTTCCTGGTTGTTCCACAATAGGGTAGGCCATATGTTATAATTTCCACATGTAACTTAAGAAGACTTCCGCTGAATAACTTGTTAGTTTGAAGAACTTAAATTAACTCTAATTCGTTAGGTATTTGAACTAACTAGTTGATTGTAGGTGGTATCGTGTTTTTGATAACGGATAATTGGTAGGTTTTTTAAGTGTTTAAATAAGGCTTACTAGTTCCTTGTTAGGTCCTATATGGGAGATTAGGGTTTAATTAGGGATTAGGCTGGGCGGCGCCCTTTTTTGGAGAAGGGGTTGTCACAGTGTAAGTCAAAGTGCTTATATTGACAAGGTACTAAATAGATTTAGTATGTAAAAATCTAAAAGTGAGTCGTTGCCAATGTCTCATTGTATAAGTCTCAGCAATACTCAATGTCCTAACACTAATGATGAACGAGAACACATGAATATTATTTCATATGCATCAGCTATTGGATATATTATGTATGCCATGTTATGCACTGAACCTGATGTATCATATGCTTTAAGCGCAACAAGTAGATATCAACCTGATCCTGTTGAGAGTCATTTGATATCAGTAAAAAAACATTTTTAAGTACTTGAGAAGAACTTAATAAGTGTTCTTAGTCTATAAAAGTTTTAAAGAAGAGCTTATTGTAAATGGTTACAGATATGCAAGTTTTCAAATTGAAATATATGACTTCAGATTGTGGTCCAGACATGTGTTTACTTTGAATGGATGCGCAATGAGCTGGAAAAGTTTAAAGCAAGGCATTGTGGCATATTCTACAACAGAAGCTGAGTATATTGCAGCATCCGATGCAGCTAAAGAGGCAGTTTGGATAAAAAAGCAATCTCTGAACTTGGTGTGGTTTCGAGTATAGCTAAGCCCATAAGCTTGTATTATGACAACAATGGGGCGATGGCACGGGCCAAAGAACAAAGATCACACCACCGATCCAAACATATACTTAGACGTTTTCATCTCATTCGATAAATCATTGAGATGGGAGACGTGAAGATTTGCAGAGTTCCTACAGAACAAAATGTTGAAGATCCTTTAACAAAAGCTTTTCCATAAGCGAAACATGATGGTCATGTTATATTATAAGTGACTAGCCCTGTGCAAGTAGGAGATGTTGGGGCATGTGGCCTTGGTTAATCTACAAACATTATTTATTTTATAATTTTTGTTAACAAAATAGAGGTTTTTATTTGTTGTTTTATTATAAGTGATTGCATATTTATCTTATAATAAGATCCATGGGTATTTGTTGAAATATTTTAAATGTCCCTAGTCAGTCATTATACTATGACCTATAATGAATTAAGATTAGTGTGAATCTTGATTGATGGTCATGTGATGATCAGGCGTACAATGATACAAATCGAGATCATGAGTACTTGTTAAGGAATAAGAATTGGACTGACCTACTGTGAGAACACCACATGGATTAAATCATGGTGTTACTCATAAAAGGTATATCATTTAGCCGTTCGACTTGAGATTACCATAGAATTCAATATTAGGAGCATAATAATTTGACACAATTAAACGTTGTCTTCAACCGGACGATTATAAAGTTTGTGATTGATTACCATGTGAATAATATGTAATGGTGTCTAATTGAGATAGAATTTTTCCTTCTTGTACAGAGATAGATATCAGTAGATCCCTCAATATGTTAGACTGTTAAATGGCCAAGTCCTAGTGAATTGATATGATCAATGTCACTTGCATTTTTTTAGCCTACCTAAAGAGCGAGACTAGTAGGATTGAACATTAAGGGTGACTTTCCATGCCTTATGTTCAATCAAAAGATATCGTAAGACAAATGGATATGATATATGTTATTCATTAAGGTGTATTGATTTTGATATTTATGGTACTTAGGTAGTAATAATGCCTTGCTAAACACCGTTTATGACTTGTGTACCAAAATGGTTTTAGTTCACTGCTAACGTTGCATGAGCCTATTACACACAAAGAATATATTTGCGCGATTTCAATTGATTCCGAGTAATGAATTTTATATGAAAAAATTCTAGACATAAAAGCCCTTATGATTTGTTATATGATAACTTATTTATAGGGGCGTATGAGTAATTGCTCAAACTGCCTAAATAAGATAGTTGTATTATGAATAGTTTTGTTTTTATTTGAGGTTATCTACACATAAATATAGGTTGAAACCCTTCAAAAAATATTTATTTTTACTATTTTCGAGTTCTCTAGATTTTTGAAGAGAAAGAAAAACGTTTTCAATCTCAATTGGGGCTAGAACTCCAAATTGTGGTCACTGTTCGTGTATGAATTTCTGATAGAGAACGTACGCTTGAACCTTAAAACTTGACAAAGTATACTACACATTTAAAGGGCCTTTGTGAGTATTGATACATGTGTAATGGGAATTTATAATGATGTGAAGGCATCTATAAGATAAATTACGTCCTAAATAGTGGAATAAGGTCGACGTGATGTAACTCACAGCCAAATGGCCCTAGATCGTTACTGCTTCACCGAGTGTTAGTTTCATATTGTTTAACTGAAGTATCTTATCACATGATTCGTTTTTCGCATATTTTCTAGTGTTATGCTTTCAGATACTTGTTGTACATTTGGAAACGTTGATAAACGTCTTTCATTGTTATTTTTTACATTCCTGTATTCACCGTCCTTTTTATGACGGTGGGTGCAGATCCATCAATAATTAGACCAGGCAAAGAGAATATCGGCAAATACCTTTGAGCTAATAGAGTGCTGTTACATCTAATATTTTAGGTTTTTGGTTTTTTGTATGACTTATATATTTTTTATATATATACTTTCTGTGTGGTATATATGGGTTTGGAGATTGTTTTTTTTTTCGACAAAACACATTTTGATACTATTATCGTCGTTTTGTTATATATATGCACATGATTTATATTCCCTAGTTTTCCCCATATTTAAGATTTATGTTAATAGATTCCACTAATTTGTTAAGACTTCCATTGAATTAGGTTAAGTCATAAAAAATTTAATTGACTCTGAAAAATTAATTGATAAGATAATGATAGTTGCCTATTTTAAAATTAGCTAGTTTGAAGAAAATTTTTAAAAGGTTGACTTATACGTTGTTAAGTCGTATGTGGCTAAGATTAAGGCTTAATGACGAGATTGGGCCGGGCAGTGCCCTAATTTGAGAAGGGTTCGTCACAATTGGTATCACAGCCAAATTTCCCTATAAGTAACTTATGAACTTGAATAAAACATAAATTTTAGTTATGGAAACCAGATGATCCTTGTCTATAAACCATTAGTTGGGAAATGAATGAAAGTGGGATCGGGATTTCTTATATGTACAAGTTAGTTTCTATGTGTGTATTGTGTATGTATATGTAAATATGCGTTATCCACGTAGCAACTAGTGTTGTGAACGTCATCAACTTGTACAACACGAAGGTAGATCGACGCAAGATCAAAGATTGCAACAACTTTAATGGTACAGACTATTTTGATTGTGACAGTACTAACTGGAGAGACAATTGATACACCGTTTCCTACTCCTACATCCTCCATTATGTTAGTAGAGGTTCAATCCATGAGGGATTTAAACAGACTAAAACCAGTTTACTGTAGCGAACAACAAGTCTTTGTGAAGGTAGAGAAGTGGATATTATCTCCGAAGAAGCTGCATAGTGTTTTGAGGATTAAGAATAGACTTCGGACTTGAGATTTTATTGTATACACTACAGAAAGAGGTTGATGTTTGGTGGCATGCGATGATAGTCTCTGATGGATATTTTAAGTCTTGGGATGCATTTAAGATGGTATTTTATCAGCAATACTTCCCATCTACAGTGATGAAGAGGTTTAGGAAGGAGTTCATCAAACTAAGACAAGGAGCTGATGAGCCGATGATGAGCTATAAATATAGATATGGTTATCTGAGGCAGTTTGCTGGGGATTTAATGAGAGATGACTCTGAGGATGTGTATCATTTCAGAGTTGGACTGAGGCTAGATATAGGATATTATGTGATTAGTTCAGGTGTCTGGACCTTGGAAGAGATATATTAGCCTGCACTTTCTCACGAGACTTATTATTTAAGTAGAGTTGCAGATGGTACACTGTTGAAACCATCGTTGTCATCCTATCAATTAGCAGAGTTTGAGAGGATGTGACAAAGGGGCAAGGGACATATGAGATGGGAGAGAGGTTCTCAAGGATCGGGGGTAGCCATACTAATTCCTATTTTACCGGCACTTGCAGCACTACCTACGCCATGACAACAACAACAAGGTGGTAGAGGCCAATGTAGAGGTAGAGATTAAGTTCGCGATGTTACCCGATAGGGGCAAAGATAAGAACCAACCCTGGATCAGGCACAAGGTCAGCGCATGCCGATTTCTTGTTACAAATGTGGTCAGGTTGGGCAAATGTTAAGAGATTGTCCACAACCGGTAGCACTATTTATGGAGGAATGTGCCCTAAGTCAATATATAAACATAATTTATCTTATAGTTTTAGTTAATAAAATAGAGGTCTTCATTTGTTGTTTTATTAGTGATTGGATGTTTGTCTTATAGTAAGATCCATGGGTATTTATTGAAATATCCTACATGTGCCTAGTCTGTCGTTATACTAGGAACTATAATGAATTAAGACTAGTGTGAATCTTGATTGATGTTCATGTGATGATCATGCGTATTGGGATACGATCAAGGTCATAAGTACTTGTTATAGGAACAAGGTACTGGACCGACCCACTATGAGAACACCACATAGATTAAGTCAGAGGTGATACTCATAATAGGTATATCAATAGTCCTTCGACTTGATATTACCATAGGTTTTAATATTAGGAGCATGGTAATTTGACACAATAAATGTTTTCTTTAACCAAACGATTATAAAGATTGTGATTGGTGACCATGTGAACAATATGTGAAGGTGTGTAATCAAGATAGAATTTGTCCCTCTCTTAAAGAGAGAAATATCAGTGGATCCCTTGATATGTTAGACTGTTAAATGGCTAAGTCCAAGTGAACTGATATGATCTATATCATTTGGATGTTTTTAGTCTACCTAAAGATTGAGACTAGTACGATTGAACATTAAGGTTGACTTTCCATGCCTTATGTTTAATCAAAGGATATCGCACGACAAAAAGGATATGATTTATGTTATTAATTCGGTTGTATCGATTTTGATATTCATGCTACTTGGTAGTCATACCGCCTTACTAGAAATCGCTTATGACTTGTGTACCAAAATGATTTTTGTTTATTGCCAAGGTCGCATGAACCTATTGGGTCGCACATAAAGAACTACTTTGCATAATTTCAATTGGTCTAGAGTAATGAATTTTATATGATAAAACTCATGACATAATAGCCCTTACAATTTGTTATATGATAACTTTTTAATTGGGGTGTATGTGTAATTTGCTTAAACTGCATAAACTCAATAGTTATATTACAAATAGGATTTTAAGAGCGGGCTTATCTATACATATAAATAGAGGTTGAAACCCTAAAACGAAATAAGATTTTCATTTTTGCTGTTTTCGAGTTCTACAAATTCTAGGAGAGAAAGAAAAATGTTTTCTATCTTTTTTGCGGCTAGTGCTCCAAATTGTGGTAACCGTTCGTGCGTGGATTTTCGATAGAGGATGATTCCTTGAAAATTTTGGTGATAGAACAATTAGAGAAGAAAATCATGGATTATGGTATGCTTTACTTTTGTAGATCTCATTTTGTGGAACTTATTTTCGATCATGTTAGGGTTTTTCAAAAATTAATTTTGAGTTTTTCGCCGCATATGAACCCTAACCCAACAGTATTTCCACAATATGGTTGAGAAGAAGTACACATGATCGCACAACCATATGTTAATGCCACATAGAGTCTTATTGAGGGTACGATTTCTATTTGTTGTAGAAATTTATGTGCTTTGTTTGATTCTGGTTCTATAGTATCTTTCATTTCTGGTCGCATGATACGCATCTTAGGATTCACACCGATTAGAGTTAGTGTACATTTGATTTTGAATACCACAACCGAGGATAGGGTTTATACTAAATGTCTTGTTGACGGATGTCTAGTAGAAATAGAAGGGGTAAAGTTACCTGCAGACCTTAGAGTGCTCGAGTTTTTAGATTTTGACATATGGTTAGGGATGGATTGGTTAGCAACGTATCACGCTCATATCGATATTTTAGCAACACAATGATATTTAAGATCCTAGGGCGTAAGATGTTCACCTACATTGGTATTACATCGAGAGCAGAGGGCTCGACAAGCCGATTTGCAACTAGTGGAGAGAAGGATATTCTAATGGCATTATATGTAGTGACAAAGAGTTAGGGACCCAGATTTGAGAAGATTTGGATTATGTGCGAGTTCTCAGACGTGTATAAGGAGGACCTATCTAGTTTACCATCGCTGAGAGAGATAGACTTCATCATCAAGTTAGTAATAGGCACCAGACCTATTTCTATACCACAGTATCGCTGTGTATTGAAAGAGTTGGAGGAATGGAGGAGTCAGCTTCAAGATTTGGGATAAAAGTGGTTTATCACATCTTCTATATTGCCATAGGGAGCACCTGTCCTGTTTATGAAGAAGAAGGTCGATACTTTGAAACTATCTATCGATTATAAATAGTTGAACAAGGTTATAATCAGAAACAAGTATCCACTGCCATGGATTGACGATTTGTTTGATCAACTAAGAAGAGCAAGATTTTTCTTCAAGATAAACCTGTGATTAATGTATCATCTGCTTAGGATTAGGGATGAGGATAGGTCCAAAGCAGCATACAAAATGAGATATGAACACTATTAGTTCACGATCATGCGGTTCGAATTGACCAACGCCCCTGCCATATTTATGGATTTAATAGATAAAGTGATCAGACCGCATCGATGATATATTGATTTATTTAAGGACTCGAGAGGATAATGAGCAACACCTCAGGGAGACGTTGCAGACTTGAGGGATCACAGATTATACGCGTAGTTAAGCAAGTGTGAATTTTAGTTGTTAGAGGTCAAGTTTTTAGGTCATGTTGTTGGAGTAGCATAGATTGCAGTGGATCCGACTAAGATTCAGGCTATTATGGAATGGTTGGCACATATATCAGTTATGGAGATCAAGAGTTCTTTAGGGTTAGCAGGGTATTACCGCAGGTTCATGAAGGATTTTTCAAAGCTCGCTTCACTGATTACCAGATTGACCCAGAAGAACGTCATATTTAATTGGTCGGAGGAGTGCGAGCGTGCATTTGCTTAGTTGAAGAGGTCGTTGACCATCGCACTAGTATTGATATTTCCAGAGGCTAGACAGGGATTCATGGTATACACAAATGCTTCTTATGCACACTTAGGTTATGTATTGATGGAGGACAGAGCTACAATATCTAATACCTCCAGACAGCTGAAGATACATGAGATGAATTATCCCATACATGATTTAGAGTTAGCGGCACTGATGTTTGCTCTAAAGATATGGAGACATCATCTATACGGAGAGAAATTCACATTCTACACTATTTACAAGAGTTTGGCCAATCTATTCACACAAAAAGAGCTGAACATGAGATTACACAGATAGTTGCAGTTTTTTGAGGAATACGACTTTTCTCTGGAGTATCACCCATGAAAAGTTAATGTAGTTGTAGATGTTCTAAGTAGGATACTGACTGGAGATGCAAAGGTTGTTAGATGTCATATGATACATAAGTAAGGATTACTCAAGGCAGCGGCGATGATGAGTCAATACTCTGTTCCTATTAACATTCGGGTGATGGTATGTGCAGAAATGAGTCTACAGACAGTTATTACACAAAGAGTGTTAGAGGTTCCGAAAGTGACATCTTATACCCAAGACTTAGTGAGTTAGCCTAAAGTACTGATTATACAAATTAGACAGAGACGACGGATCACTGTTTGAGATATAAAGGCGAATTGTAAATACCATTAATGGTAGAGCTAAAAGATGAGATTATTAAGGATTCACATTGTTCCTAGTTCACTATTCGTCCAAGAAGGACCAAGATGTACCATGACATGAGGAGACATTTTTGGTGGCTTGGATGAAGGCAGACGTATAAGAGTTTATTGGGAACTGCGGAATTTGCCAACAGGTGAAGGCTGAGCATGTAAACCTAGAGGGTTACTACAAGCGCTTCCGATTTCACAATGAAAGTGGGAAGGCATTACCATAGACTTTGTCAAAGGATTTTTGAGAATAGCCGGATGACATGATTCTATCTAGGTAATTGTGGACAGATTGATGAAATCTTCCCATTTCTTACCAGCCCCACCTCATTACACATTTCACAAGTTGAGTGTATTGTTCGAGAGAGAGATTATTAGGCTGCACAGGGTAACATTGATTATCACGTCAGACAGGGATGCTATGTATACATCTTGGGTGCGTCAGAGTATGAAGGAGCAGTATGGTACGCACCTACCATTAAGCACATCTTTTCACCCTTAGATTGATGGGTAAACTTAGAGGTTGATTCAGGTTCTCGATGTTATGCTTAGGGCTTGTGTACTTAAGTTTGGCAGATCTTGGGAGGAGTACCTACTGTTGTGTAAGTTTTCATACACCAACAGTTATCATGCTAGCATTAAGATGACACCTTTAGAGGCTTTATAAGGCAGACAATGTTGTTCACCATCATGTTGGGCTGAGTTAGAGGATCGGGAGTTAGTGGGGCCTGAAAGTGTTATTCATCACATAAAGAAGGTACGATAGATTCATTAGGGGCTTAAAGGGGCCCAAGAGAGGCAAAAAAAGTATGCGTATATGTATCACAGAGATCTCTCATACACCGAGGAAGCTTTTATGTATTTGAAAGTTTATCCTTTGAAGGGTCTTCATAGATTTTGTTTGAAAGGCAAGTTAGCCCTGAGATTTATCAGTCCTTTCAAAATCAAGAAACGTGTCAAGAAGGTGCCTTGTGAGCTTGAGTTACCTCCATAGGTATCAGGGATTCATCCAGTCTTTCATATTTCAATGCTTTGACTGGCTAAGTCGAAGTCAGTCGTACTATCAACGGCTGACTAAGCCACATTGACTTGAGAAAGTTTGTCACTTAGAAGAAGCAGATAGTACATATCCTAGACCAGAAGGTACAATAGTTGAGAGGCAATTCTATCCCAAAGGTGTTAGTCAAGTGGCAACTCCATGGTGACTCGAAGCTTACTTAGGAGTGGGAAAACTATATACGAGATAGATTTCCGTACCTTGTCGAGTCAGGTATAAACTTAACATAAAGTTTAATTTTATGGATGAAATTTTCATTAGTTGAAATAATTTTCCAAGGCCCAAATTCCTAATCCTAGTTTAATTCCTTAATTAGGATCAATGACCCATGATGTTGGACCTCCAATGAGATACGTGCATTGTACGAGGCATGTAGCCGAGGTATATGTTAGATTTGTTATGATGTATTCCTAGCGTATTGTATATGTATAGGTTACAAAGTCACTCCTACTTGTGTAAAGATGTCAAGACGTGAGCGGTGACGCCCCTCGAGATGTGTGCCGGTGTGGAACCAAGGTACAGAGTGATAAGATAATTTTAATTAAAGTTAATGCGGCTTAGATAGCTAATTCAATGTGGCTATAGTCGGATTTACTGTAATGAAGGCTAATTTAGATAATATAACATTAGTCATTGTTGTTCCTCGAGATACATGTGAACACATCACAAGTCCAATTATGTTACATTATGTGGTATCAAGGAATAGTTAGCGGAGAGTAAAAGGATTGTGGGGTCACAATTAAGACCATTGGATTGATCTTGATATTAGTGATGTACATAAGAACAAGGGCTAAAAATCTAACTTAATTTAATATATATAAGATTGAATGGGATAAACATGCAAATATTTCATTGATATAAAGGGGGGAGAAGAAGATCTGGATAAGGAAATCAAAGAATAATGAGGAGATTTTGGTGAATTTCAGAGGGATTGATCAAGTTAGTGATGTTCAACAAATATGTAAGCAAGTGTACACTATCATTTTGTAAAAGTTTGTTAAGAATATTAGAGTTTTATTTCAGTTCTAGTTTTTCATAATTTCAGAGGTTAAATGAAATCTTTTTCGAAATTGGTTTGTAGATTTGGATTCCTCATGAAAAACTAATAAGTTTTCTAAATATAAAATTTGAATTTCAATTTGAATTAACAAAGTTATGGCATTTTAAAGTTGTAGGTGTTCTAGGTAGTTTTGTTTTGCAAAAGCTATGAGTTTGAGGGTTTTCCTAATTGGTTTAATCCAACTTTGATAGTTTTATAAGTCCTATAATACCCTAATTAACCTTTAAAATCTAGGGAAGAGTCTTGAGAGGTTATTAGCGAGATACCGGGTTTTAGGAGGTCGAATTAGCCGAGGAACTTTGCGTGGATTGTAAGTAAACTAATTGAAATATTTATTTCCATTTCTTTCCTATTATGCTTTTCATTTTCATTCATTTAGACTGATTTACCTATTGTACTCTACTTCCCATGACTTTGTTGTTCTACCTCACTTCGTGAATTTGTTATCATGGCATTTTTTGTTGTTTAAGTGGTTTCTTTGATTTCAAATCAAGTGATATGTCATTCTTGATTGTTGAGGAATTTAGTCAATTGAAATAGCATGCTATTAGGTAAATGATTTATGGTATTGTAAATCAATTGTCTTTTGTGCATTAGTTATGCAATCACATTGTTGGATTCCTAAATTGTGTCCTTGAATTATGAAAGTAGTTCTTGTATCTAAGATCATGATATGATAGAGTTGAGCGCGACACACGGGGTCACTAGATTTTCAGGGTTTTCGGAATCTCACCACTAGCTTGTGCAGCACACATGGTATTGGACTCAGGGTTGTTGACAAGTATAGTACATATTTGAGAGGCATTTGTGAGTGCTAATAGATGTGTAGTGGGCATTTTTAATGATGCGAATATTGGAATAAGGCCGACGTGATGTAACTCACGGCTGAACGATCCTATATCATTACTGCTTAGCTAAGTTTTAGTTTCATATTTTTTAACAGAAGTATCTTATAGCATGATTCTTTTTCAGCATAGTTGTTATTGTTATGCTTTCAGATACTTGTTGTATATTTTGGAAATGTGGATAAATGTCTCTCAGTGTTACTTTCTACTTTCATGTACTTACCGTCCTTTTTATGGCTGTGGGTGCAAATCCATCGAGTAGCAAATCGGGCAAAGAGAAAATCGGTGACTAACTTTGAGCTACTGGAGTGGTGCTACATATGATATTGTTGGTTTGTTTTTAGTTTTATTGTATGACTTATATATGTCTTATATATACTTTTTAGGTTGTATAAGGGTTGAGAGATAATTGTTTTCTCGACAAGACACATGTTCTTATATTATTATCGTCGTTCTATTGTATATATGCACGTGATTTATGTTCCCTAGTTTTCGACATATTTAGGATTTATGATAATAGCTTTTGCTAAAATGTTATGACTTCAGCTGAATTAGGTTAAGTTATAAATTTAAAAAAAAACTCCAAAAAATTGATCAATAAGATAATGATAGGTTGCTTATTTTAAAGTTAGCTAGTTTGAAGAAAAATTTTAAAAGGCAGACTAATATGTTGTTAAGTCTTATGTGGCTGAGATTAAGGCTTGCCCTATTTTAAAAAGGGGTCATCATAATGAACATCTAAAGTTTGATGGTGCATAACGTCTATTTTACTTTTGGGATGTTGGGTGGTGGAAGTGTTGTCTACTTTGCAAGCATGTGCATGTTAGTTGGAGTATTCTTTTGATTCATTTCCTTTGTGGCTAATAGTTTATGTTAAAGTTTTTTCAAAAGTCAGGCTATGTGCATCCCGGCTATTTCTTAGGGCACCCAGATGATATGGGCTCCCAAAGAATTTTTTTTATAGGGCACCCCTAGAGTTGCTTAAATTGCCATTTCCTTCAAACATGAGTACCTTACCATCAAAACACCAAAAACAAGTTGAAAATCTTGAAACCCCTTAGCCCTTCTCTGGCCTACATAACCCATAATCCACCCATTCCCCTTGGTTTCTTTTTCGATTTTGTTGTTTGTAGAATTCTTCTGGTTTGTTCCAGTATTTTGTTGTCGAGGAGAAGGGTTCTTTTTTGAGTTTTTCCATGAATTCACTTTTCATTTGCTTAGTTTTTTTGTTGCCCTTCACTTTGATGTACACGTATATGGTTAATTTCCCATACTTTGAATGGTATGTCACAGAGGTCCATGACTTGTGTTATCATCTCGGTTTTTCATTATTGAGAAAATTCAGGAAATATCGATTAAACCCCACCGAAACTAAAATGTAAGGGACCCCAAACCTTGGCGGTTGTATACTACCAAGATAACCCATTTGGTATCGGTGCCAAGATACCGATATATTAAGCTTTATCTAAGTCCACCAATCGAGTTTAGTTTTATAGTCTCAAAACTCAATATTATGTCATTTTTTGGAGAGGGCACGAAGGTTAGTTTCTCAGTCCTCTCGCATGGGCTCAGTGGTTAGTTTTCAAGACCCCTTGTAAGGTCTTGGTATTGTGTCACCAAGACAAATAGGCATTTCTCTATTTTATAGTCTCAGAACTTAATATTATGTCATTTTTTGTGTTTCTTGACATGATTCCAATGCAATGTTATGATATTTACATAACAGATATGGCTTGAAAGAAGACTACTATTTCCAAGCAACAAGTTTATAGTAAGCCCTTAAGAGTCGAACGATCGGTGGGTACTTCGAATACTCGTGGAGGGCAAAAAACATAAATAGCCTCGTATCGAAAGGAGAAACAAAAGGCTACTGAGCAGAAGGGTGCTCATGCATGCCCATCGCGAAAGATAATGTATAAGATGAGACATCAAATGTTCACTAATGGGACCTACATATTGTTCATGCTAAGAGTGGTACGTGAAATCTTTATCATTTAAGTCTAGTGATTAGGCCCCAAGTGAAAAAGAAAATAAAACTACCAACACCCAACGTTACGTGAATAGGAGTAGTAATGGTGCTGTCGGTGGGAATTTAGAGGTGCCTTAAGATGACCCAATTGCTTCTTTCCCTAGTATTCTTATTGATTGCTCCTTGTTAAAGAGCTTCTAAAATACTATCACAGTGGCAATTTGGAACAATGAGGTATTATTTTTTTTGGCAAACTCAGTTTGCTCCAAAATAATTATGCTAGCTACACATCATTTCAAGTTGCGATAATGTATTTTGACCTTTGTTTTCTTCTTACAACATCGCCCATTGCTTAAGTGACTATGAGGCTCAAATAGTTGAGTGGAACTTGCAGTCTTACCAACCAGACACCGAGGCCTATATAGGATCATTTAGAGGTCTATGTTGATGTCATTCATAGTCTACTCGTATCAGAAAAGAAACAAGGGGCTTACATATATTTTTGTTGAGAGTTGGCTGCCAGAGACGAACACATTTCACTTACCATTTGGTGAAATTTTTATCACCTATGAGGATGTGAGTATTCTATTGAACATCCCGGTAATTGGTAAGATGGTGGCGTTACAGAATTTTGTAAGGCACATCGAGGAGTCTCACACATAAGCGATTCAAATAGTTTCCAAGCTACTCTGGATTAGCCTTGAAGACGTTAAGGAAGAGGTTAACATCACAAGAGGTCTCACTGTGAGGAAGTGTCTACTAAAGAGTACATGGTGACTTAAAGCAAGGTGTCTACTTACCCATTGGTGGAATGCATTACACTTGCATACTTGTTGTACCAGCTGTCTTGCACTCTTTTTGTCGATAAGAATGGGTCACGAGTCCTTATTGCTTAGCTCAAGGTTTTGGAGAAATTTGATGAGGTAGGAACCTATACATAGGGTAAAACCACTTTGGCTTACCTTTACTGTCACCTAGGGTCGGCAAATAGATTCGAGGTATTACAAATTGCAGGGTATGTGACTTTGCTTGCGTACAAAACTCTAATTCTTTTTTTTAACATTGTTGTTTTACTTGTGTACTTCCACTACTTCTCGTGATTTTTGTATTTTTCTAATTAGGGATGGGTGTTCGAGCACTACAAACTCCAGCTCGCCGCGCCGAACTTAAAATACATCAACCACATTCAACACCATGTTTCTAAGTGGATGTAGAAACACGAGAAAGTCGCAACTATGGACAAGCTAGTTCTATTCATAATATCCTGGATAGTTTGCTAGTAGGTGAGGTGTTTTGCTTGCGTTGTTTGATTGCATCTACAATATATCACACTTATGTCTTATTTATGACTTGTTCCCTTTTTTGTGTGGGTGACTTGGGATCTATACGTTAGACCAAATATGTATTGTTTAGCTGGTGGCTTTCTACTTTGGCACCTTGAAGTACATGATGAATACGGATCCATACCATATGCAGATGTTACTATGAAAATCTTTCTATGTTCAAAGGATACCGTACCCTCCGTACTGCCCCCTTGTAGCTTGTAGAGGCCCTTTTGCATTGAAATATTTAGTTAAGTACGAATTTTAACCAGAAAATTAGGAAAGGTGGCGTAACCACTTATTCTCCCCTAAAGGTCGAGGCAAGAAGGCACGGTTTAAGTTCATGGCTACACTATAATACTTGCCATGGTTTGTACAAATTTCACATCCTACCATTGAGAACCCAACGTACAATAAAGGTGCTAGCGATACTGTTGTGAACTATGAGCTATTGGAGGTAAGGTTATTTGTAGGTTGTATTCGAGATTGAAGTTGTATTGTTTTTTGATTGTGTAATTGGTTTTGATTAGCGTAATGGACAAGCCTTGGACACCGTGTTTGCAGGGATAGACTTATTGGAGGGTATAACCAAAATGGAGGCAACAAGAAAAATGGTGAATGATATCGTGGACTATCTGACAGGCATGGCCGGTCTTGTCATTCTTAAGGCCTAAAGCGAAACTTAAAATTAGGGCTTATTTATGAAGATAAATATTTTTCAAATTTAATTTTAATTTATGATTTTAAAAAAAAATTCTAGTAAAGATTAGGTGATTAATGAATTACATCATTTAACTCAAAATCAACTAATTATAGATAACATGCATTGGACTTAAGATTAATTAACTAATTAGGATATTTTCTTGACATTTTCCCTCCTCAATGAAACACTTAGTTTTACCAAAATTAAGTTTAACAATAATTGTTAAAGTTATTTTTTTAATGATTTGGCTAACTCTTCTTGATTTCTATTCTTAAAAATTTTTATTATCTTAATCTAAAGGATATTTTTAGGCAACATATTTTCCATACAATCAATAAATATGAATTCAAAGAAAATAGTATATAACTTTATTTGAAGCTTTGATATTAATTTCTAGTAGTAAATAAATAAAAACAAAAAAATCAAAGTAATAATAATTAAAAATATGTCCTAGATACATGATAGCAAGAAAGTGCACAACTCAAATTCTTTTGAAATCTACATTATAATACATTTTTTCTAATTAAAAAATATTATAATAAAAAAAGAAAAAATGTTGACGTAGTATATTGAATAACAAATAAGGAGGGACGAGAGAAATGTAGGTAATGAGAAAGGAACATTAAGAGTTTTTATTTATTTTTCAAGTTAGCTAGATCTTCATTTTTTTTAGAAATTATTTCTTCTTTGTTAATGTCAAAGAGAGAAAAAGATGTTAGAGAGAGAAAGTTGTACAAGCGATAGGGTAGCTGTTAGAAGGCAAAAAATGGGGCCTTTCTGATATGAAATTAAAAAGATAGCCTTTACTGATAGTTGTGACATATGATATCTTGGTCTCATAAAGAACCTAAGAGTTGCATATGATGCAATTGGTAATGGTTACCTACCTTAATAACTTGATTTTGAGTGTCATGCCTTAGATGTCTCAAAATTGAGTGAAATATGGAAGTTAGACCACTAAATTAATATATATGAGGGTTATTGATTTAATAGGAGTTTAATTACTCACTAATAAATTATTCTACATAATCCTCTAAGTGTAGATGTTAAACTTCTAGTAACACTAATCTAGAAGTAACTGTGATCAATCCTTGATAAGGATAAATTAATTTCTAAGACTAATTTCTATGTTTTAATTAGAAAATTGATAAATGTTATCGACCATAAAATAAGGATGTATGTCTTAGAT
Organism: Stephania cephalantha; assembly: GCA_039657325.1. Taxonomy (NCBI): domain Eukaryota; kingdom Viridiplantae; phylum Streptophyta; class Magnoliopsida; order Ranunculales; family Menispermaceae; genus Stephania; species Stephania cephalantha. Next base: position 33,566,399 of record CM077570.1, on the reverse strand, counting down.
TAATGATTCCTTTTAACTACTATCTATTAGTACAAGGATTATATATGTTAGCAAATATAAAATTGGACTTTAGGAAAGATTCAGGCCGTGAAAACTAATGATATGATAGTGACACCGAAGGAAATGCTCCAACAGTAAGTCATACGGGAAGGGCATAAGATTGTAAAATTCCTAGATTCTTGTAAAATAGTTGAGAACCTATTAATATGTCTTTATGTTTGGAACGTGAAAGAACTATATTAATTATCTCAAAAGGTTTGAATCTTCATGTGCCAAAAGTTGGCGGTAGATTTGATCTATAATTCATCAAAATAGTTTTAAACCACATAAATTGAAAGGCATGGATAAAACTGTTTACAGTTGCATATGATGTTTAAAATTGTAAAACATAATAATAAAAAGGGGCCTTAGATATATATTTGATGGTTCGTAACATAAAGGAATTTAATAAAGAAAGATAAAGAGAATGTAAGAGCTACAAAAGGTGTTTGTGTCAAACACAAAAACCTTAGTTGTGAGCTAGACTTTGCCAAGTTCTAAAGAAAGCCATAAAGAAAGAATTTTGTTTTTCATAGAATGAAATTGTTCATTTCATAATGAATTACAACTCCTATCGGGAAGACATAATTTTGAATTGTTACGAACATTTCAAAATGAGTATAAGAAAAAAAAATCACTTGGCAAACTATTAACATACTTTAATGAGATTAAGGTTGATAATATTTGAGCCAAGAGTTTAAGTGACCATCTTTGAATTTGTGGGTTTGTCATGCAATTAACTCCACTAGGAATGTCATTTGAGAAACGATATTTTAAGAGGAGAAATCGAACTATATAGGATATAACTCGATTTATGATGTGTCACACAGACCTTCTTAAAATGTCCTATTGTGGCTATACTTTAGAAACCAAGGCACTCGCACTAAACCTTATTTTTGTTAATGTGGTTGATAAAACTTCATATATGATATGGAATAAAAAGACCTAGTTTGTTTTTTTTAGATTTGAGGTGGCGAGACTTGCGTAAGAAGTTAAGTCACATAAAGTTTGATGCCTAAATCTTTTGTGTTTAATTGAGGTTGAATACTATGATACTATTTTATACATTTAAGAACAAATTGTTTGTTGCTCAAAATTGATGTCTTTCGAAATAAAGTGTTTATTTTAAAGACACTATTAGGAATAAAGTAAATCTTGAAATGTTCAAGTGCCACAAATGATAGCCGAACAACTTTAGGAAGATCAATAAAGTTTTGAACTAGTTAAGTATACACAAGTAACATATATCTCTTGAAAATCTAGAATAATTAGAAATTGGCCAGAGAAATTTGAAATTTCTTATTATTGATAGTTTTGACGTACTTTTGATACTGGATCACAATGAATCACTACTTATCAAAAGACTTGTCTCGTCTAGATTGAACTAAGAAACTAAGTGTTATTAACATTGAATTTTAATTCATGTATATTAACCAAGTTTGGAACTTGAATTATTTACCTGAAGATGGTATGACCATTAGATGTAAATGAGATAAAGTGACATGAAAAAAAAGATGCATACTTCAAAGCACGGCTTATCGAAAATTCCAATCTAAATTAAGGTGTTGATTATGATAAGATTTTCACTAGTAGCTAAGCTCAATTTCTAGAATTTTATTGTCATTACTTCATAGTTTGACTATATGATATGACAAAAGGATGTCAAAAATAGCATTGCTCTATGCTCCTTAAAGATGTGTATGACACAACTTAACGGTTTTTTATTATCTTGAGAATTTGAGAAAGGTATGTAGCTTAAAGGATCCATTTATGGATCATAGTAAGCTTATCAGAGTTGGGATATTTGTTTTGATGAAGTAATTAATGAATTACATTCATTGAATCGAAGATAAACCTTATGTATATATAAAGATTAGTGGGAGCGCAATTATCTTGCTGAATCTGTATGTTAATGATATATTATTCATTGGAAATGATGTTTTAACCCTGCAGAATGTCAAGTCTTGGTTATGGAAGGTTTCTCAATGAGATTCTTAGCTAATTAGGCATATATCCTTGTGATATAGATCTATGGAGATAGATCTAAGAGACTAATTGCTTTCAATAAGAGTGCTTATATAGATAAATAACTGAAAAGGTTTTAGTGTATGAGATTCTTACAAGAATTGGTAATTATGTCTTATAACATAAGTCTCTACAAGACTCAAAGTCTTAAGACAAATGATGAGCGGGACAGTATGAATATGATTTCTTACGCATTAGCTATGAGAATCATCACATATGTTATACTTTGGATTCAACTCAATATGTCAAATGCTTTGGGCAAAACATACATATATCTCCTTGATTCTAGTGAGGGTCACTGGATATTTATTAATAACATTCTTAAGTACTTCAGAAGCACTTGAGAGATGTTATTAGATTTGTAGAGGTTTGAAAAATATGAATCTTGTAAATGGTTATATGATGCAAACTTTCAAATTAATATAAAAGATTAATGATCGCAATATGGATAAATGTTAACTACGTATGAATGAGTTGGAAATGTTCTAAACTCACTCTAATAAGACCTATAACATAAACTGAGTTTTTAGCAGCATTTGATGCAGCCAAAGAAAATGTTTAGATCATAAGGTTCATGATTGAATAAGTAGTGGTTCCAAGTGTTGGAAATAATGTTGGCTTTTATTGTAAACCAATGGCCAAATTTAGGTTATGGAACCTAAATTACACTATAGATCTAAACAATCACTTGAGCGTTTTGTCTTGTAAAAGAGAGAACATAAAGATTTACAAAACATCAAAACAAACAATATAGCAAATACATAAACAAACATCTTCCACTAATAATGCATTAAGGTTACTCCTTATTGGATACGTGTAGGATTGGACCTAGTGCAAGTGGGAGATGTTGGGGTATGTACCCTAGGCCAATTTTGTACACGTTTAACTATTAAAACTAGATGCATGTTTCTTTTATAATAGTATCCATGGATAATTATTTTATTATTCTAAATGTCCCTAGTCAGTTATTATTGTGGGAATAATAACAAATTAAGACTAGTATGATCCTTGATTAATAATCATGTGATGATTATTCGTAGATGGATACGAATCAAGATAATGGGTATCCGTTGGGAATAGATGCTGGACCGACCCACTATGAGAACACTACATGGTTAATGTCATAATTGATTCTCATGAGAGTTATATCATTTAGTCATTTGACTTGAGATCACCAGAGACTCCAACATTAGGAGCACAATGATTTGATACAATCAAACGTTGTCTTTAATCGGGTGATTATAAAGATTGCGATTGGTCATTGTTCGACTATTGCGTGGATGTTATGTGATCAAGATGGAATTTGTCCATCTCTTTTAGAGAGATATATATTGGGCCCCTCGATATGTTAGACTGATAAATGGCCATGTCGAGTGAATTGATTGGATTAATGTCACTTGACAATTTCTGTCTACTCGGAGATCGAGACTAATAGATTGAACTATAAGGGTGACAATCCATGTCTTATGTTCAATCAAAAGATATCGCGTGACAAAGGGATATGATATACACTTTCTATTAGGTTGTATCGATTTATTGATCTTCATGCTACTTGGGTAGTCATAATGTCTTACGAGAGACCGCTTATGACTTGTGTACCAAAATGGTTATGGTTAACTGCCAACGTTGTATGAACCTATTGGGTCACGCACAAAGAACGGATTTGCGTGATTTAATATTGTATGGGTTTATGAATTTTTTTTGATGAAATTCATTTTGAATATTCTAATTAAATGTCCTAGTTTGACTAGGATTCAAGATTATCATACATTTCTATTATGACTAGAAATTTTTTCTCTTAGTAAGTCCTATTTTGAATATGACTCTAATTGGAATTGTAATATGACTTTAATTCTTATTTGAGTTTTAGATAAATTACAACTCTTATTGGATTAGTAAATGTAGATTATATATGACTCTATCCTTTTTAAAGATGGGCTTTATCTAGGACTCTATTTGGAGTGTGACTAGGAAATGGAGTTCTTTTACAACTCGACCTAGTGTACTATAAATAAGACATTAGGGTCATAGTTGTTGTAGAGAATTCCCGAGAGAGATTTTTGCGAGAGAATTTTTGTCTTAGGAGTTTTAGGGCTAGCACTCCGGATCGTGATCGTCCATTCGTGTGTGGATTTATGATAGAGGACGTTCGTCTCTCGCATCGTCTTAAAGGAATCAATCAACACCAAACAAGGTAGACTTGGAGTTATTCTTGCTAAGGTATGATTTTTTTATCAGCACATTAATTTAATGGAATCAATAGGATCTTAGTTCGGGGATGTTCGAAAAGGTTTCGAAAACTTTCGCTGCGCATGATCCCCGAAACCCAACAATTTTCACTTTTAAGAAGGTAATTATGATAACCTTAGCTCTTTACTTTAACAAATTTTTTATTTGAAGGATTTTTGCAAATTATTTGATTGTTTTGCAAATTATTTTATTAGAATTCATTCTATTACCATGCATAAATGATTTCATTGATTCTAATAGATTAGGTATTGCGATTATAATGATCGTTTGTTTACAAATTCAACATTTTTGAAATCTTGGTATATTTGTACATATTTGCAATTGGATTGAAAATTGAGTTTAACATGAGTTTAGGGGTTTTGTTTGGTTTGTTTTGTTTAGTTTTTGAAATGACTAGAATTTATCACACAATCTTTTTACAACATTTACAAAATAGATTTTAAGTTTATAATAATTTTTTAAACTTTGATGCCAATTTTATTTTAAGTTTCCGATGAATTTTAAGCTAGCTTTTCAAATGAGTTTTTCCTTTAGAATTAAATTTTGAATTACACTGACTTATTCCTGACAAACGTTTCTTCTATGATCCATAGATTTTAATTATTATTCGGACTTGTGAATCTTTAATTTAGAAAACGACCAGAAGTGGCAAGGGTAGAAGTTTATGAGAGAAAAAAGGAAAGGGAGCTTTAGTGAAAAAATCCAAAATAAAATAAGAAGTTCTACCTACACCTATTAAGCCATCGGGATTTCAATAAATAACTCCAGAGTTAGAACATCAAGATAAACTTTTCCACCTCTAGATTTTAGTGATGAGTCGGAGAGAGAGGAAGAAATTGAGGAGACACCCAGGATTCCTCGTTCGGCCCATAATATAATAAACGTCAAGGCACTCGCTAGGATGAAGACTAATATTAGTAAGAATAGGAAAACTATTCAAGAGCGGGGCTTCAATATCAAGAATGAAATAAAGCACGAGCCTAGAATTTTAAATATAATAAGGGACATGAATTGGAGATTATCGACTAGGGACTACAATGTTGACAATAACACGGGGTCCTAAGTTGACACGTGTCGAGCATGCATAATAATTTCTTATATTTTCCTATTATTTGTAGTAGTCGTAAATGAGATATCATCTCCATAAAGATTTTGCAAATCTCTTTAGAATTAAGGCTACCCAAAGTTTTATTGGGTTTAATTTCCTTTAATTTAACTAATCTAATTAAAATAGGAATTAAAACTATCAATCTAAAAACCAAACAGTCAATTAATTAAAATAATTAAACTATAAACAATTTAAATTTAACAAAATAATCTAGTGCAATTAAAACAAACAATCAAATAATCAATATAAATTAAGTATATAAACAATACATCTTAAAAAATGATATGTAAACTGTCATATCTAGACTTTTACATTAAAGCATAGTTATAATCAAATCATCATATTTATATAATGATCCTAAATAATTAAAATCTAATCAGGTTAATAGCCTTTAGCAAACTATCGACTTTTCTATATTTAATGGAAATAAGCCATATCCTTACCCTTGTAACTCTACTTATTGGATAAAACACAATAAAATAGAAATACGATATCATTAACACTCAATAAAAGTCATACCTAATCCAAACTAAAAAAAACTTAAAACTATGGTAGTCATTATATAATCTTGAACACAATCACCTAGAACAACCAATCGGGTGATTTCTTGCCTTATAGATTAATCCTAGTTACTACTTATATAATTGTTGTCAATAATCATAGACATAGATTTAGATACCATATATTATGAAACATATTGGCCACTATGCACTCAATAAAAAGAATCATTAGTTGTAATAAGCAAAAATAACTTATTAAAACCGTTATTGACGTGTGTGATTGGGTTAAAGCATTAAGCATATAAATTTTGCCTCGTGATTAAATTGATGAACGGTTTACAATCATGTTCAGAAATATTGTTTAGAACAATAAACTACTGACACATATTAATAATAAACATTGCAATAAACAAATAATTGGAAGGCATTAATGTAAAATACCTTTATGATATAAGTCTTGAATCTCCAATGAGTCTTCGAAAGTAATAAACAATGAACTCAACTAAAACCTAATTGAAAAGACTTTAAAACTAATAATGACTAATTGCGGGCTTATAGAGCGTGCTAGTTTCAAATCCCCAAGGTCCTATTTATAGTTTCCCTAAATGTTCAAATCATAGATAAACTCAGATTTCTCGTTCTTATCTGAAACACTCATCACCGACCTGAGCAATTTGTCAACAAATCCTAAGTAATACATAAATCGCTGAGTTAATAACTAAAAATAACACTCTGTGCTCCACTAATTCATCCAGCGTTTCATGTCTATTTCATAATTCATTGTGAAATTGTTGGTTCTTCTCTACAGCGGAATTTGTTGGTGATTCCTATGTAATCTCATATCACCGAGAAATCTTTAGACCTGTTATCCAGTTGACTATTTTGATATTTTCCTTGTTTTCTCCCATTTCTTCATTTTACCTAATTAAATCCTAAAATCACAAAAACAAGAAAATACTTACTGTAATATCATCATTTATACCTAAAATCAACCTAAATTATACAATAAAACATGTCTAATTATTAATTAGTCAAATACCCCCAGAGTCTGCACTTTGCAGTCCAATCATATTTTCTTTTCATTATTTATATACTAATTTCAATCTAACTCATCTTAACTTTAAATAATAGAAAATTTAAATAGAAGTGATATTTAAGTAAAAACATATTACCCACAAGTAAATGAAACTTATGATAGAATAGAATGATTTTGAAAAGCGAACCAACCCTTAATGATAACTCAATCACCCAATGCAATACTCCTTAGAACTTAAACTTCAATACCAAGGCCAGTACACAATGTAGGTTATCTCAATCTCCACTTACTCCAGCTTACGATGACTAGTATATAATCTCAAAACAGAAAAATCACTAGATTAATTTAGTTTTAGAAAATACTTTATAATAGCTCCACAATCAAAATGAATAGGTATTTTGTCAAGATACTAATGAATACATCATTTAAAATTCTTTAGATTAGGAAATATTTCACTCAACCCGTACTTCAAGCACTCGAAATAAATCTTTTCTTTGAAAAGTTTAAGAACATCCATCTTTTCATCTCCCTTTTTTATCCTAATTATTATAATTTCATTATTTATTTTTATTTTCTTTTTTTATATTTTTTTCATTTAACTTTTGGGTCCCTGCTCCATTTTCTGTGGACATTCTCACATTTTTCCCACTATAGAATCCTTGGTCCATTTCCTATGGAATCTATATGACTCTCTATATATTGGTAAACTCTTGTTAGCAGTTCTCATTATCAACTAAGGTTGAAGAAAGTATTCTTTCTAACTTATAAAAATTTATTGGATTCTAACCCATTTCTTCTTTCAATTGTGGCATAATAATTTTTTATATATATACTATAAAATACTAATCAATAGCTTTTGTATCACAAGATTCTTAAAATTCTTTCTTGTACATTTTACACTATTGTTTCGATCTTCTACCACTTCTTATAATTAACACAAGGCAATTAAATGTATACATCAACTAGTAAAGTGTTAGGGCATGTGCCCTAGGTCAATCTACAAACATTGTTTATCTTATAATCTTAGTTAATAAAATAGAGGTTTTATTTGCTATTTTATTATAAGTGATTGCATGTTTACCTTATAGCAAGATCCATGGGTATTTGTTGAAATTTTCTTAAAGTCCCTAGTCGGTCATTATACTACGAACTATAATGAATTAAGATTAGTGTGAATCTTGATTGATGGTCATGTGATGATCAGACGTACAGTGATACTAATCAAGATCATGAGTACTTGTTAAGGAACAAGGTACTAGACCGACCCGCTATGAGAACACCACATGGATTAAGTCATAGGTGTTACTCATGATAGGTATATCATTTAGTCCTTCGAATTAAGATTACTAAAAACTTCAATATTAGGAGCATGATAATTTGACACAATCAAATGTTGTCTTTAATTGAACAATTATAAAGATTGGGATTGGTTACCATGTGATAATATGTGAAGGTATGTAGGCAAGATAGAATTTTTCATTCTCGTATAGAGTGAGATATCAGTGGATCTCTCGATAAGATAGACTAATAATGGCCAAGTCCATGTGAATTGATATGATCAATGTCACTTGGAAGTTTTTTAGTTTACCTAAAGATCGAGACTAGTACGATTGAACATTAAGGGTGACTTTCCATGCCTTATATTTAATCAAAGGATATCGCACGACAAAAGGATATGATATATGTTATTAATTAGGTTGTATGAAGTTGATATTCATGCTACTTGGGTAGTCATAATGCCTTGCTAGAGACCACTTATGACTCGTGTACCAAAATGGTTTTTGGTTCACTGCCAACGTCGCATGAGCCTATTGGGTCGCATACAAAGAATGGTTTTGCATATTTTCAATTAGTCTAGAGTAATGAATTTTATATGATAAAATTCATGAAATAAAAGCCCTTACGATTTGTAATATCATAACTTATTAATAGGGGCATATGTGTAATTTGATTAAACTGCCTAAATACAATAGTTGTATTACGTATAGGATTTTAAAGTTAGGGCTTATCTACACGTATAAAGAAAGGGTAAAACCCTAAAAACTAAATAAGATTTTCATTTTACAATTTTCGAGTTCTCTGGATTTAGGGAAAGAAAGAAAAATCATTTTCGATCTCTCTTGGGGCTAGCACTCCAAATTGTGGTCACCGTTCGTGTGTGAATTTCTGATAAAGGATGTGCACTTGAACGTCTAGGAAATCAAACAATCAAAAAGGAAATCACGGAATAAGGTTTGATTTACTTTCGTAGATTTAGTTTAATGGAACTTATTTTCGATCCTGTTGGGGTTTTTCAAATTTTTTTTTGAATTTTCTGCTGAGTATGAACCCCAAAAAAACCCTACATAAAGTTAATAAAAAAGCGTATAAAAATTGATTCCTTCTATCATAGAATTCGCTTAGGTAATAAAAATATCACTTCCATTTAAAAATCTATTATATATTCATTCCATTATATTATATTCCTAACTAAAAATAAAGTAAAATGAAAATTCGTACTTACTTGAATTCGAAAGAAATTTAAAAAATTTCATCAACTCGCTTGAATATCGGATCAAAATTTTGAACATTTTGGATTAATTATTGAACTTATGTTCTACTTTTCTTTTCTTTCCTTGCTTTCTTTGTTATGCTTGTTATGTTTCACGTAAAATACCCCCAAACACATTTCAAACTTTGTCCTCGAGGTTTAAAAATGAAGTTGGGTTTCCAATAAAACAAATATACCTCGTGAAGCATAAATGAATTAATATGTGTAATGAAAATGTAATTAAATAGACAAATATGTAATTCTATAAATTTCAAATGAATGGAATGAAAAGGGAACATATTTCATTCATAAACAAAAACTAAAGCAAGAGAAATACAATTAATCATCCATTCATTCATTTCATACAAAAGAAAATAAACTACACAGGGCAGTGTCTAGAAGTAAATTCATCGTTATCATCATCATCTTCATCCATTCCTACAGAAGGAAGTGAAACATGACTATCAGCTGGGTTGTAAGTCCCAGTTGAAAATTTCAATTGCAAAGATCAAATGTCGACATTTCTCCTTCAATGTTGCAAACGACTGTCATGCCTTCTCTTAGACATAGAATAATAACATTGTAAAGTCCTCTCTTTTGCTGCTATCATTTCTTCATTTCGCTGAATTTTCGTTTGGCTACAGATAAGTGAAGAAAATATGGTCTAAAAAAATCCTCTCGTCATATGTTTGTTTTGTAGTAGACCAAAAAAACTATTCAATCTCGTAGGCAAAATATGAAATTTTTCCCTTGAACTATTTCTTTACCCCATTCTATAAAAACATGCCCCTTTACATAAAATTGTTGCATAATTTTCAAACATCTTCTTTCTATTCTACCCGCATAATCTCTTAAAAACTACTCCTATCCTCGATCTCTAATGATTCTCACAATCTGATCCTCATACTTGCTCACATTCTTAATATTGAACCCCTCTCTCCAGAATTATTACTTTTTTCTTATCACTATAACACCTCTTATGAGCTCCAAGTATCACAAGCAAAGAAAGGTCATAAGGCACTAAATGACTAGGGTCTAGATTCTCAAAATATTCTTCCTCATCAGATGACAAAGGGGATTATTTTCTAGGCTCAGCCCTCCCAGGTCTAGGTTCACTAATACTAACCTTAGTAGGTATAATATTCATTAGGCGGCTTGCATACTTTTGCTTGGGTCTTTCTTGCACTACCCTTTCTTTTATCTTGCTTACTACTTCTACGTTTTACTCTACCTCCACCTGCCATAAAAATACTCAACTAGGATTAAATAGGTAAACTGAAATTTTGTATTTGAAAATCTCAAACTATTAAGGCAAGGAAAATAAGTTTGTGAAAAGGTTTTATTATTGAATCTCAAAAGAGTTGAAAATAGTATATCTAAAATAATTTCATCGACATATTCCTATCATAATTATGTATGTATTAGAAAAATTCATAAAACCGCCAAATTAATTTGAAAACCCATATCCAAATTGAAAATTTGTATCTAAATCCATATTTCTAAAATAATTTACCAAACAAAATTTCATCACCCACACTCATCGAATATTTCATCGAAAATTGATTTTTTAAAAGATCATAATTAAAAGAACAGGAGAATATTGATTTATTAACTTATTGAGAGTGAATCCCCTCAGTAATATTCTTTATTATCTCCTTAGACTCCCTATCTAAGGTTCAATTCAAAAAATAGCCACCTAATCCCTAACTTGGTTGTATGAACTTGATTTCAAATTTATATGGTTGAAATGCTACTAAACAAGATGGTATGAAGTTAAATAAGCTATAATTAATTCAAGCGTTGAAAGGTTGAATCTAAACAAAAATCGATTAACAATTGATTGGGTGTAAGGGTTTTGGGTGTGAAAGGGTTTATGGTTTGGCGATTTGAGGTTCTGTTTCGTAAAAAAACGTATTCGTGTTCAGCGAGTTGAAGTTTAAGTAGATTCACGGGCTATTCACCAATTAAATTGTTGAAAATTGTTCTCAATGGTCCACCAAATAGCTCAGTGATTCCTAGTATAAACATGAATTGTTGAAAAATCGTTGACTTATTTTTACACAAAAAATTTTGCATATTGAGATTGATTTTTCCAGTGATTCCAAGTGTTATTTGGTATCACTAGGAAATCGCTGACAAATTTTTACTATTTTTCCAATGTATCGAGTATTTTACTAATATTTTTCACATAATCATCATATTTAAGGTAGAATTGATAAGTAATCAACAAAAATAATTTGAAAATAATATTTTTATTTGTAGCTAAGAAACATTATACTACTAACTAGCTTCCTTTTATCAAAGAAAAATATAGTTCTACCAAAAGACAACTCAATCATCCCCCTCTCTATTGGAAATATCCCAAAAGAAAGTAAAAATAAGGGAGAAAATAAATATTCTAACTATCATAAATCTAATAATACGGAATAACATTGGCTCGATCAACCCCCTTTATATGAAATTATTCCGAAATTATATTCCTGAAATATCCCATTATAAGAGTCAAATGTTGGGAATATATAAAAAACAACTAATTAATTCTAATACTAAAACTAAAATTAAAGATAGAGTATGGGCTGCCTAGCATAAAGCGATGTTGTATATAGTCATTGGATCGACTTGATAGATGAGATAGCTAGTCATTCAACTTTAGTGAGTGAAACTGACCATCAACCGATTTTTCATCACTCTTAACATCTTTAGATTCTTTATCATTCTCAGCATCCGCATAACGACCTTCGATAGGTCCGCTAAACTTGTAGCTGTTATCCTCTTCAGGGTAATCATCACGGTAGTAATTCTCCTATTCAAAGCCATCATCATAATTATCGTTACTGACATAATCGTCCATCTCGTAACCATCCTGAAGACACATATAATCATTTCCCATCTTAAGCGTAAGTATATGTTTTTCTACATCAAGAACAACTCCAGCTTTCTTAAGAAAAGTTTCTCCCATCAATATCAAGTCATCGTTTTCAATCTATGAAATTACCAAGAAGTTGGTAAGGTACTTGAACTGTCCCACTTGCACTAGCACATTCATCAACATTCCTAGTGGAAAGATCTTAGCACCATTTGGTTTATTGACAACCAATGGTGGTAAAAAATCAATCTTCTATTTGGCTTTTACGAATCATTGTTCCGATAAGATATTCATATCAGCTATTGTGTCAAGTAGAACACCAGGAAGACTTACTTCATTGATCAACATGGGGAGGAAGAGTTTCCCTGGATTATCTTTATAAATTAGAATTAGACCTCTAAGATCCTAAAGCTTTAGTTGCTTATCAATAAATTTTTCTTCCGCTGGTTGTTTCTCTACTTGTTATTGCACTTCACGTTGTGTCTCTTCAGGTTGCTGCTTCTTTGATTTCTTCTTCTTATTGCATGGTATTTTATAGAGCCAGAGTTCAATTGTTTCTTCTTTAACGGTTTCACTCATGTTCATTTAAACATTGAACTTCTTTTCATTACATGTCGGACTTTGTTTCTCAGGCACGAGATTGATTATATCCTTATCGTGTTGAACAAAATTTTCAAAATAAGGTTTTAACCTATGACCATTACTTTAAATATTTTTCCTGTTTTGAAGCTTTCTATTTCTATTGCTCCATGAAGCAATAGATTATAACTATAAAAGGTTATATCCATTTTGAACGGAGTGTTCTAGGAAGTAATTTAAGTCTTGAACAAAAGGGTAGAACTTTATCTCCCACTTGAAAATTTTTAGTAACTAATTTCTTATCTTGAAATGCTTTGGTTTATCTTTATAAATTAATGCATTTTCATAAGCATCATTCCTAAGTTCTTCTAATTCTTGAAAACTCAACTTATGTTGGTTTCCTACTTCATTTTTACTCATGTTACATGCTTTTATTGCACAATAGGCTTTATGTTCTAGTTCTACTGTTAAATGACATGTTTTTTCCAAATACTAACCTAGAAGGTGTCATACATATAGGTTTCTTAAATGTTGTTCTATGTGCCCATAATGCGTCTTCTAATCTAAAACTCCAATCTTTACGCGTTAGACTATATGTTTTTCAGTATTGACCTAATATTTCTATTTGAAGTTTCAGCTTTTCCACTAGTTTGTGGGTGATATACTGTAGATATCCTATGTGTCACATTGTACTTAGCAAGTAGGTTAGCAATTATCGATTACAAAAATGTGAACCTCTAACACTAATAAGAGCTCAAGGTGCTCTAAAAACTGTAAAAATCTTTGATATAAGGAAATTAATTACTATTTTTGAATCATTAGATTTAGTAGCTTTTGCTTTTACCCACTTAAACACATAATCTACAGCAAGTAAAATATAAATATAACCATTCGATGGTGGAAAAGGTCCCATGAAATCTATACCCAATACATCAAACACTTCACAAAAAAAAATAGGAAGTAAAGGCATTTGATCTCTTTTGTCCTAAGTTTCCTGTTCTTTGGCAATTTGGACAGTATTTTTTTTAAAAAAAATATCATGAAATAGAGTGGGCTAAAAGAATTCAAAATCTAAAATTTTACGAGTTGTTCTTTGTGGACCAAAATGTCCTCCATAGGCATAAGTATGGCAATGAGATATAATTGATTGTACTTTCGACTGTGATTTACATCTCCTAATTATTTGGTCGGTACAAAATTTCATAAATAGGGATCATCACATAAATAATGTTTAGAATCTTTTTTAATTTTATTCTTTTGAGATCTCAACAAATAAGGTGATAACCTATAAGTGGTAAGATAGTTTACTATATTAGCATACCAAGGGACATCTGCCTTTATACTATAAAAATGTTAATCCGAAAATTAATTCCTTAATGGTATAGGTGGTTCTCAATTTTCTTACCTACTTAAATGATCTACTATCCATCTTATAAGTCTTGGTTTAAAATCTTGTTTTGCCATTAAGTATCGAAGTGCTGCATGATCTAAATAAACTATCACTTTTGTTCTCAATAAATAAGGTAAAAAATTTTCAATGGCAAACACAACCGCTAAAAGTTCATTTTCATTAGTGGTATAGTTATGTTGAGTTGGATCTAGTGTCCTAGAAGCATAATATATTACATGAGAATCGTTTCCTATTTTTTGACCTAAAACAACTCCAAATGCATAGTTACTTGCATCACACATTATTTCAAAAGGTAACGACCAATATGGTTATTTAGTTACTCATGTGGTTGTTAAAAAATCTTTTAATTTATTAAATGCTATCATGCAATCATTTGTAAATTCATAAGGAATGTCTTTTCAAAAACGTTGGCATAAAGGTTGTATTATTTTAGAAAAATCTTTCACAAATCTTCTATAAAATCCTGCATGACCAATAAATGAACGTATTTCTCAGACCTTACTAAGGTAAGGTAACGTTTTCATTACTTGAATTTTTGCTGTATCTACCTCTTTTGCTTTATGTGACACTATATGTCCTAGTATAATTCCTTGATATACCATGAAATTACATATTTCATAATTTAATACTAAATTCTTTTATATGCGTTTTTTAAGCACTTTGGTTAAATTAACTAAACATTTGTCGAAAGAATTACGATAAACAGTAAAATTACCCATGAAGACTTCAATAAAAAATTTCCACATAATCAGAGAAAATACTGACCATACATTTTTGAAAAGTTGCTAGTGCATTATATAAACCAAAAGGCATAAGCAAATGTACCAAAAGGGCAAGTAAAGGTTGTTTTTTCTTGATCTTCTTGGGCTACAGGTATTTGATGAAATCCTGAATAACCATCTAGAAATAAGTAATGGGCTTATCCAGCTCATTTGTTATTACTATAATTCTTGTCTTTTTAGAAACTTCTTGTAATGGGCTTACCCAATTACCATCAGCTATTGGAAATATTATTCATGCATTTAATAATTTTAATATTTTACCTTTAACTACATCCATCATAGGTGGATTTAATCTATGTTGAGCTTATCTAGAAGCTTTTGTATCAGTTTCTAGATTAATATTATGCATACACATAGCTAGATTTATTCCTTTAATATCAGCTATGGTCCATCCTATTGCTCCTTTAAATTCTTTCAGTATATTTATTAATTTATCTTCTTCGAAACTTGTCAGTTTATTAGAAATTATCACTGGTAAGTCATTATAGTCTCCTAGATAAACATATTTCAAATAAACTATTATGTTTTTTAGATCTAATTGTAGGGCTTTATCTATAGAAGGTAAAAGTTTTGAATGAGATCTAGATAAATCTAGGTAATAACTAAGTTCTAGTAGTTCATTGTATGATTCCAAAGTACTTATTATCTCTTTTGTTTCCTCATTTCGATCATCATCTTCTTCTTCCAAATCTTCTATTACCAATTCCAATTAACTGTATCATTTTTTCTAAAAGATTCATCTATTAAGTGTTTTATCATATCAACTATGTAGAAAGAAGAGACATCCAATGGGTATTTCATTGCGTTATATATATTAAAATTCATTATATCGTCATTTACTTCTATTATTAATGTTCCATTTGAAACATCAATCTTTGCTTTTGCTGTTTTAAAAAATGGTCTTCCTAAAATTAGAGAAGTTCAATTAGAGAAATTATCTTCTTTTATGTCTAAAACATTGAAATCTACTAGGAAAACTAAATCATTAACCCTGACAAATAGATCTTCTAGTAACCCTACCGGTTTAACAGTGGATTTATCTACTAATTGTACCACTATACTTGTTTCTTTCAATTGTGCATCCATCATTTGCAAATATATAGATAAAGGCATAATATTTATGGAGGTTTTCAAATCACGCAATGCCTTAGAAATCCATATATTTTTAATTGTGCTTAGAACAAAAAATATTCCAGGGTTAGAACATTTAGGAGATAATTTCTTTTGAATTAGAGCTGATACGTGTTCTCCTAGACTAACCTTTTCATTAGCTTTAATCTTATTAGTACATAAATCTTTTATAAATTTATGTTACTTGGGCACATTTTGAATGACTTCAAAAAGAGGTATATTAACTACTACTTTTATTGATGTATCAGATATTTGTTTTCTTCCTTCAATTTCGTAGCATTTCTATTATCTTCGAAACGATGAGGGAATGGAGGCTTTATAGTAATTGATATGTGTTTATCAGGCTCATCACTTTTTGTTGGGAATCCTATTGCTTATTACTTCATATTCTTTTTCTAATTATGTTTCTATTTCTTTTTTATAAATTAATTGGTCTGCATGTTAGGTTCATCCATCTGCTTACTACTTTTTAATGTTATGACTAGTGTTTTTTCGTATGAAGTAGGATAAGGTTGAGATGGTAATTTCCTTTAATTTACAAATTCACTAATTTGTGTTTCCATCTGACACTATTAGTTTTTTAACTCGGTCATATCATTTTGTAATGTTTGAATTATTTGAGTTTTTTGCCTTTTTGAATTATTTGATGTTTTATACATTAGATAACCATGATTGTTAATATGATTACCTACATTTTGTTGTGAGTAATTTGTATAACTATTAAAGTTATAAGTTGGATCAACAAATCCATTATATTGGTTAATTATAACATTAGCTTCTTCTATTTTTATTTGTTGTCTCAAAGGGCATTCATCATTAGAGTGACTTAATTCATTACGGAATACACAAGGTTTTACCTTGCTTGATCTATCTTTTAGCAATAATTCAACCATGGCTTTTAGCTTATCTATCTTATCATTTGATGTCTTATATGTCCTTCTATTCATTTCACTTAGATTTTCCTTTATTAGTTCACTATTCTTACCATCCGTTTAGATTGTTTAGCCATTTTATTTATAGCTTCTCTTGCATTAATCATTCATACAAATATTGCATTAATCCTTCATATACCATTATTTATGTGTCGAGCAAATACCATTCACATACCGTGTCTAAGAATCTTCGTTCTAAGTGATTTAATCCTTCATACAAATATTGCATTAATGTTTTTTCTGTGAATCCATGCATTGGACATAATGAAATCAATCTTTGATACCTATTCTAAAATTTAACTAAAGTTTCACCAATCTCCATCCTAGCACTACTAATTTTTTTGTCTATATAAACTAATTTGTCTTGCTTGGACAATTTGATCAAGAAAGATTTGTAGCATCTCTGATCAATTGTAATTGTTATGGAGTTTTGAGGAACATAAAATAACCAATCTAAAGCTTGGCCTTTTAATACAGAAGGAAAAACATTTAATTTAACATAATCTATTTCTATATCCTTAGGTTTCAACGTGCTTACTTTGTGTGCAAACTCCCTAATAAACCTTTGAGCATCTTCATTATCTTCACTATAGAAATAGGGTAAAGAATTTATGAATTCGAACTTCAATTTGAATTTTGAAAATTCTGTTGTAAAAGTTACACACAGGTTCATAAGCCGTCATATTCCTATCACATTGCCTAAAAGTTAGTTCTTCCTTGTCTTGAGCCACATTATATGACAATCAGCAAGAAGGTTTCCAAGAGATTATTTTAAAACTCATTGGCACTGTCGCCAAAAATTGACACATGTCGAGCGTGGACAATAATTTTCTATATTTTCTTATTATTTTTAGTAGTAGTAAATGGGATATCATCTCCACAGGGATTTTACAAATCTCCTTAAAATTAAGGCTACCGTAAAGTTTTATTAGATTTAATTCGCTTTAATTTAACTAATCTAATTAAAACGGGAATTAAACACTATCAATCTAATTGTGAAACAATCAATTTATTAAAATAATTAAACTTTAAACAATTTAAGTTCAATAAACTAATCTAATGCAATTAAAACAAACAATCAAATAATCAATATAAATTAAATATCTAAATAATACATCTTGGACAATGATATGTAAACCATCATATCTGGACGTTTTCATTAAAGCATAGTCATAATCAAATCATCATATTTATATAATAATCCTAAATCATTAAATTCTAATCACAATAGGTTGATAGCCTTTAGCAAACTATTTACTTTTTTCTATTCGATGGAACTAAGCCATATCCTTACCCTTATAACTCTACTTATTGTATAAAATGCAACAAAATAGAAACACGATAGCATTAACACTCAATAAAAGTAATACCTAATCAAAATTAAATAAAAACCATAATTATGCTAGTCATTAAATAACTTAGAACACAATCACCTAGAACATCCACTCAGGTAATTTTTTGCCCTATAGATTAATCCTAATTACTACTTCTATAATTGTTGTCAATAATCATAGATATAGATTTAGATGCCCTATACTAAGAAAAACGTTGACCACTATGCATTCAATACAAAGAATCAGTAGTTGTAATACGCAAAAAATTTATTTAAAATTGTGATTGACGTGTGTGATTGGTTTAAAGCATTAAGCACGAAAATCTTACATTATGACTAATTTGAAGAACGGTTTACAATCACGTCTAGAGTATTGTTAAAAATAATATATTGCTCACGCATATTAATAATAAACATTAGAATAAACAAGTAATTGAAATACAATAATGTAAAATACATTTATTAAATAAGTCTTGAATCTCCAAAGAGTTTCCAAAAGTAATAAACAATGAACTCAATTAAAACCTAATTGAAAAGACTTTTAAACTAATAATGGATATTTGAGTGCTAAGAGAGAATGCCAATTTCGAAGCCCTAAGGTCCTATTTATAGTTTCCTTATGTATACAAATCATAGGTAAACTCAAATTTCTCGTTCTTATCTAAAAACTCGTAAACAACCTCAACAATTTGTTAGTGAATCCTAAGGTGTACATAAATCGTTGAGCTAATCACTGAAAAATAGCTCTTTGTGCTCCACCGATTCATCCAACAATTCCCGTGTATTTTCCAATTCATTGTGAAATCGATGGATCTTCTCTACTGCTCATTTTGGTGGCGATTTCTATGTAATCTCATATCGCTGAGGAATCGTTAGACATGTTCTCCAGTTTTCTTTTTTGCTCTTCTTCCTTTTTCTCTTCCATTCTTCATTTTTCCTAATTACAATTCTAAAATCACAAAAATAAGATAATACCTAGTGTAATATCATCATTTATATCTAAAATTATCCTGAATTACACTATAAAACATGTCTAATTATTGACTTGTCATCGGTAGAGATGGGTTGTGAGATATTATTTCGTTAATTTTACTCGAATGGTCATGGAGATGATGATAAGATGGTATCCATGGTCCGAGGACTACCAGTGGACAATCCACCTTAGAGAATAAATTAGTACTACGGTTTACTTGAATTAATAAGAGAGAAAATAACTAATACCCAAAACCCGAATATGGATTCGGACATAGATTTCCCCATGAAACCATTACAAATGGTTTAGAAGCAGTTTCAAGGGATGGGTTCATTTTATATATGGATGGGTATCCAAAACACATTTAAACTAAATATTATAGGAAAATCAGCAAAACATAGAATTACTTCATCAATGCGAGCATACAATCGAGTTTGCAGTACTACGAAGTTGTGAACTACAAGGCGGCGCTGTTGTACCACATAGCTCAAGGAATAGGTTATATTGATTTTGGTAATATTATTTATGATTCAATTAGGAATGCCATGGCAAAAAATAAAAATGAAGGATTACCTTTTCCCTTGATGATCACAAAATCTTGCAAATAAAACCAAGTTCATATGATAGGTTTGGGGTTAGATTTTTACCCTGAAAGGACCATCACCGATAAATTCATAGAAAGTTGCAAATATGTGTCAGGCTACGTAGATTAGAAGGAAGAGCTGGAGATAAATGAAATACTTAGAAGAGAGACCACAAAGAGAAGAATAATACTAGCAAAGAATTGAAGAGTTATACATGAGATGGAATCTATTACATATAATGAGAGAATAAACCAGAGCTCGAAGCCACCTGCGAAAGGATTTACTAGCATGTACGCGGAAGAGAAGTATATGGCCATGATGTGGTCAACCTTGTGAAACCAAGTGCGATCATAAAGAAATCAAGAGTTCATGTTTCAAAACCAGTTCGAAATTGCAAGGAGCATACATGGGTTACAGAGACTTATGGCCAAGATAATGTAAGGTACGGGAGCTAAAATTTTGGTACCATCTACCTAACTGAGTATGCTCAATGTGGGAGTCTTTTCAAAAAGTACTTTAGTGGCAGGAGGGATTTACATGCTTTATGATCCTGCAGTGGGCTACCGGTTTCAACATCACGAACAAGGGGATGGTGATGACGATGTGACTTTAGGATCGTGGTTCTGATATACTCATTCTTCTCTATTTAGTCTATATTTGAATGATTATATGTGAGGTCTTAGCTTGTATTATGAAAGGATAATCTATGTGATGCGGTGTGCTGTTGTGATACTTTTGATATGGTGTGGTTTATATTATACATTGGTTTAATGTGTTAACCTCTATTAGAATGATGTCTAGAAAATTTTCATTTTTCATATTTTCTCTAATTTTGAAAGTCATTCTTGTGATTGTTTGTTCATCTAATCATTTATTTATTTTTTATTCTTTTATTTAGTTCGTTTATGCTTAACGAGTTATATTTGTTTTGTTGAAAACTCGACTTAATTTTTAAACTTTGAGGACAAGGTTTGGAAAGAATTTGGAGGTATTTAGGTGAAGTGAAGTATAATGAATCGAAGTATGGAAGAAATGAGAGGTATCTATTTATTTCTATGTTCAAAGTTAACTGATCTTTTCCAAATTCTGAAGATACAGGTCATATATGTTCATTTTACTTTATTTAGTGAGGAACATGAATTGAATATAATTTGAATTTAAATAAAAGTGATATATTTTATTTACCCATGAAAATATAAAAGTATATGATAGAAAGGAATTATTATACCCTATTTGATTTAACCTAGATTGTGTATATAATAGGTAGAAGATCGAAATAATAGTGCAAGATAAACAAGATGAATTTCTAAGAATCTTATTGATCAAATATTTTATTTATATATCTAATGAAAAGAGTTTAGGCCACAATTGAAGGGAAAAATAGGAAATTATTCAATAAACTTCATTTAGTTGGAAATAATACTTCCTTGATTATAGAGAAAGTGAGAGGAGCTAACAAGAGTTTTTTTAAAAAAAATGGATAGATCGACATATTCCAAAAAAATTGAGTAGGGAATCTAGTGGTGGGAAAATTGTGTGGAAGAATTCCTCTAAAAAAGAATAACGGATTCTAAAGGAAATTGAGAAGGGAACTGTAGGAATATAAAGAAGAAAAAAATATAATTATAGAAGAATGAAGAAAGAAAGAGAGATATAGAAAAATGGAAGAAAGTTTAAGAAAAACTCTTCAAATAAAATATTTAACTCGAGTGCTTATAGCTAAGTGAAGTGTAATATATCTTTTTATTTCAACATTCAAATGGATATGCAATAATAATTATTGGTGATTAAAAAATTCCTATCGCCTTTTATTGTGGTGATATTTTAAATATTATTTGAAAATGAGATTGATTTAGTTTTTTTTTGTATCTTTAGATCCTATATTTCTCATCGTAAGCTTGATGCATGTCAGTGGAGATTGAGAAAATCTATATAGTGGTTTGGCCTTGGTAATTGAGTTAACTTTGAATTTTGAGGTGTATTGCAAAATTAGAAGGTTGAGCTGTCAAATAAGGGGTTGTTCTTTAAATCTTTATATTCTATCATGATTTTTATTTTTATGAGAGTAATATGTTTCTATTTAATGACCACTTTTATTTTAGAATAAGAGTATACAATTATGAAATCAGAATGAGAGAATAAAAAAGAATATAATTGAGAGTATTCCATTGCTCTGAACAGTAAAGTGCTAAGTTTGGAAGTATTTGATAAGTCAATAATTATACAGTGTTTTACAGTATATTTTAGGGTAATTTTAGATGTTAAAGGCTTTACTACAAGTGGTTTTCTCTTGTTTTTGTTATTTTAGGTAATAATTAGAATATTTGAAAAAATAGAGTAAAAAGGAAAGAAAATGAAGGATTTGATTGAATGGAAGTGGTACATAAAGAATCATCAGCGAATTAAGGATCAATTGGAATTTATTACTGGTGAATCGTTAGTGATTTGGGATTTACACTAGGAATCCCGAGACAAATCAATGGAGCACATAGGCAATTTTCAAAGTATTTTCCCTGATGTTTGAGTAATAAGTGGAATCACTAAGGAATCGCTGGGTTCAATTTCGGGAATTTCAGATAACAACGAGACATTTGAGTTAGTTTTGGATATGTACTTCCTAGAATACTACATATATGACCCTAGGGCTACGAAATTAGTTGCCCTTAAGTACTTAAATCAATATTTCATTGTTCTCAGAGATGTTTATTGTCTAAGTTTATTGCTTTATTGTTCGTTACTTTTTGTGACAATTTGAAGATTCAAAGTATTTTTCAATGGTATTTATTTATTGCTTTTATTTACTTTATTGCAATATTATTTATGATAAGTAAGTAATTTATTTATCTTTACAAAATCCGAACATGAACTTGATCCTTTTTATGATGTAGTCATAATGAGATGATTTTGTGGTTAATGCTTTACACTAATCATATTCTTTAATTCTCTGATTTACATAGATTATTGTTTCCGAATTTTAATCATGGAACTTTGTATTGCATGCATAGTCTAGAATATGTATTGTGATATTTGGATTCAATATCTAGTTTAAAATAGTAACTAAGATTGTTCGAAAGGTTTATTACTGTTTAGAAGTCCAAGGTGAATTGAGATATAAGTTCAATATTGAAGTGGCTTTACAAAGGTATAAGATTTAGTAGTTTGAAGTTTTCACAAAGTATAAAGCGGTTTTATAGCTTAAACTTAATTTCTATGAGTTTTCAAATGGTTAATTCAATAAAATTAGAATATAGCTTTTCCACTAGTATAAGGAGAACTGATGACTTGATAAAGGCTGTCTACTTTCTTATGATTAGAGTTTAATGATCCAAAATACTTTATTAAAAGATTAAAGTATACTTATGACTATATGATTTAAGTAATATGTTTGGATGCAAAATGGATTATTGCTTCATTTTTTTGGATGTTTGTTTATATATTTATTTATTATTGAATTGAATTCACTTGAATATTAATGAATTTGAATTATGTTAATTAAATTAGTTTAATTAATTAATGTAGTTTTATAGTTTGAATAAGTGATTTTTAATTCCTGTTTTAATTAAATTAATGAAATCAAAGTAAAAAAAAAAAAAAAACTATTAGAAGACTTTTTCCTAAAGAAGTTTGATAAATCCCTATGAAGACGATCCCACTTATCACTACTACAAATAATAAGGATATACATGAAACTTATTGTAAAAGCTCGACACGTGTCAATACAAGAGTCGAAGCAGAAGAAAAAACAAGAGTTGAGTTTTGTGAGAGTTGAATACTTTGTTGTTAAGTTTTAAACAGTTTGTGTATTTGTAGTAAATGTAAGAGTTGAATAATTTGTTCGTGAATTTGTGAATTTGATATCACAGTGAAGTTGTTGTTCGAGTAATGTTTATGGTAAATCATGCTGTTATGTTGAACTAGATTCAACATGGAATTGTGTTGCAATGTGATGGTTGTTTTATTTTGCATTCTTTTCTATAGTTTTTGGAAACGGTCTCAGGCTTACGGGCCTGATACGATACCCAAACATTTCGGCCTTCAAAGTCCGATAGGTATCCATTATTTTTCGGTACCGCGGGACCAAAGTCTACTGTCGAGTAATTTTTAAATTGCTATTGGAAAAAAAGGTTAGCAATACTAATGAACAGTCTCAGACATTCCATTTCGCAAACGACATCTTATTCTCGGTATTGCAGCTGCGTTGAAATTGTGCATGCATATTGGTTGTACTCTTGGAAATACAACTACCATACCATAGTAAATAGTCTCAAGCTTGTACTTCCGAGCAAGCTTGTTGAAGTCTCATTACCGTAAAATCCAAAAAATATGGGCACCCCAATTTCTATTAGTGCATCCAACTTTTTCTTCGGGCACCCCAAAGCTCTCAAGGCACCCCATTGCTATTGATGTGTACCATGTGTCAGTCACTGTTAATTTATGACCTAGATTGTGATGTCAGTCTGGTATATCCGCAACATTTTATAATGTTTTGGACATGCAAGACCGATAGTATCACTAATTTTTTGAACCAAGAATAACATACAAAGGTTTAGCGACCCAACCCATGTGGGCCGGGTCAACTCGGCCTATAACTACGTACTAACTCAAACACTAGAGACTAGACTATCCAAGCTAGTAGGTTCTAGTACGCATTGGAACCCGTTTCACACCCTGTATAACTTGAAAACCGATGTAAAAACATTTCGATAAACCATGCGAAAAAAAAATTCATAGATATTAATAGATGTTCTCAAGTTTTTAAAAACTAAATCCAAGCATGATCATTTCGCGTCGTGTCTACCCTAATATCCTTATTAACATAAGATAATGAAAATCGAAGCGCGTAATAATAAAGTCATCAATCATCACCATGCACGTCTAGGAGATTTCTTAGACTCCTATGCCTTCTCCTTTCCGCTATCTACCGTACGAGAGGAGGTACCTGAAATATGGGGGGTAAGCATTTTAAGGCACTGTTGAGGGGGCTCAGTAGGGTAGAAGTCCCTTAAGCCATCATTATTTCACTAATAACCTCGATGCAAATAAATAAATACATGAGCATGAATATTTAACAAGGGAATAAGAAACATATAAATAAATAACCAAGAATGCAATCATAGTCGATAGCATATAGACACATGACTATTTTATTTAATATAAACCATGGTCTATTACCCATGAGTCCATAGCATGCAATTCACTAAAGAAACATGCCCGTCAATGAGTTCCCTAGCCAAGTACACCTATGTCTATGGTTCTATGTCAAACCACCTTAGGAAAGGAACACTCTCATGATATTCTATGGTTCAGTACGATGTTGCATTACCGGATCATGGGAGATCACCTTAAGTCACTATAACCCATTAATAGTCACCAAAGAAACATGCAGCTCATCATTCCCATTTTTATTTGAAAACTATAACAGGTCTGTCACGGTTTGTGGCTCTCATCCACAGTCCATATATACTAAATGAACAAAAAAAAAATTAATAATATGCAAATAATAATAACAAAAGAAACCACCACCTACCTCGTGTGCATTTTCCTAAATTTGAAGTCTTTTCAATCGTCTAGTACTCCATCACGTAATCAGCTCTATTGGAAAATATTCCAAAGTCAATTTAGAATCTTAACCAAGTCCTATACGAGTCTTATAAGCTTAGGAAAATCTCTAATAAACAACTAAAACTTGATGTTAGCTTCTTGTTTAATGTGATGCGACTTACTTAATCAACCCTTAGATATCAGTCAATTACTAACTTAGAAAGAGACCTTATTTATAAAATTTAAATTCATGAGAATGTTGGTCTCTGTCACAGCTTTCCAGCGATACCTAGAACGTAAAATACGGTCTTAAATTGAGTTAGTTATGACCATTTTACTAAACCCTGCGCGGTTGTCCAATTAATGCTGGAATTCAATTTGACAATACATTGGGAGCTTCAATCTACTTCAGACCACTGTGAATTCACCCTAAACATTTTAATATATATTAAACATCAAAATCAAAGATAAAAGCATCCGTAAAACAAGTTTTACGATTCCCAAATCTAATTAATGGTCTTAAGTTTATCAAACAAGCTTTATACTATAGAAACCTTAGAAATGATCAAAACAATTATTCCTACCATGGAATTTCATCACTCTAGCTCCCAATAGGGATGATTTAACATGAAGAACAATCAATAATAGTAGGATTACGAGATTATGGAAGATTGAGACGATTTAGAGCAAAGAACACACCTAAGATTGAAGGAAGAAGATGATTCTTGATTGTAAACTCCAAATCAATGCTTAACTCGTGCAAATCTTATATTATTCCCTTTAAAGTTGATATAGATCCCTTATAATTGCAATTTCCATCCCTTTTTCTCTTTTCTTCCCCCTCACAAAAAGAACACACAAGTGATCTAATTATGTCTCACCGACTTCATGTAGTCCCACACACATTCGAAATTTTAAGATATGATTTAGATCCTATATTTTGGTGCACACACACTTAAATTGTTTCTTTAATCAAAACCAAAATGTGTGTCTATCTTATTAGTAAGCCATAATCTTATCCACCTATTCTTTCCTCGATTTTTGCAATATTAAGATCTTAAGCCCATAACATACCTTTCAATTGGATCCAATGGTTATCAAGTCTCCTATTTTCTCTCCGGTCACCTTGGTGACTCAAATAACCACTTAATTAAGTGGCTTAACTTATTTTTTGAGGCATATCAATGATTGTGGACATTTCCATCTAATTTCCTAAAAATCTTCTTTAAAGTCTTAATGTGACACTATTTTGCATCCCAAAGTCCAACCAGCAACTTATATGTTATTCCCTTGCTCACCTATGCCTCGAGATTTTATCGATAATATATACATAATACATATCAATATTCATACAACAAGAAATAATACTAACATGAATATTACGTGTAAGTACCTATTTCTCGGAGTCTACACCGTGTTATGCATCGAGTTTGCGTCATCCAGGACTGGAATGGCCTTATTGCCCTGCACCAAAATTTAGGATCATTATAAAGGTCCGACAAAATTTCTCGTCATCCGACAACCAAAACACAATGTGCATACAACTCCATGCAAGAATACCACCATACAAAAGATAAGTATTTTCCAAATGAACAAGAATAAATACATTATGCATACAATTCTAACCATGCATTCCACCGTATAAAAGACAAGTACTCTCCAAATGAATAAGAATAAACACAATGTGCATACAATTCAAACCATGCATTCCACCATACAAAAATCAAGTATTTTCCAAATGAACAAGAATAAACAAAGGCCATGCAAGAATACATATCATATACATAGATCAAGAGTATTACGAGAGTACTAAAATTTATTCCCAAGTTTTCACTTAGCTAAGGTTCACCTAAGTCTATTACATAAGGCGTGGCTTGCTGAAAAGGCATAACCAAAATGCGATCTTAGACGCGGAATCCAGTACCACACCCCTTAGCATTCGTGTTGACGAAGGTGTTCCATAATATGAGAATGGGGGAAGCGGTGCATTAACTTTGAACTTGACCTATCAATTGCGAATATGACATAGAGTAAGTAATTATTGTTAAGACAATATTTAGAACTTTTTTTAAAGAAGCCATTTTCATAGAATCTATAGAAAACTTACTCTAACCCAATGAGTTTTGTTGATGTTTGTCATGCCAATAATAACTCGTTCCCTAAATTTTCACAGTGGTGAATTACGTAAAGGATGGTAGGTCGAGCAATTACATTGGATACGTTAACCAACATGATACTAAATGTGGTAACTCTTCCACATCCTTGCAATCTACGCAATTCCTAATGGTTCCATAAGCATCGCTAATAACTTCACCCCATAGAACTTGATTGTCATCCAATTCACGAAGAAGACCTTCTCTAATTGTCTTCCAACCATATCTAACAGGGAGACTAAAGAGACTGATACCAATATAATGGAAGTCATAGTGACCATCACTAGCCACATTAATGGTAGTCTATAAGTGTGGAACCTAATAAGGTTGAATGCTAGATGTAAAGCCAACCTTAGATACACTTTTAGAAACCCCACGTGTTCCATAGATTTCAGCAACAATTTTCCTTTGCTTCTTTTGCAAACATGCAAACTCCTTATGACCTGGTACATATTCAAGGTCAATAAGAAGTCTTGTCGTAGATGTATCATCTTCCTCATGTTTCCTCTTATGTGCTTTTTTCTTCCCTTTTTTGGTCTTCATATTAGACTTGTCAGACACCCCGAGAATGTTGCTATTCGGTCTCCCTCTTGTCTTTACTTTCACATGTGGTGGAATTCCCCACATCGGGCA
The DNA here is from genome assembly GCA_039657325.1 of Stephania cephalantha. Taxonomy (NCBI): domain Eukaryota; kingdom Viridiplantae; phylum Streptophyta; class Magnoliopsida; order Ranunculales; family Menispermaceae; genus Stephania; species Stephania cephalantha. The sequence goes on along the minus strand of CM077570.1, from coordinate 33,537,993 downwards.
TCTTCACCAATGCAACTTCCAAACTTATCAATGACCCTCTGAATCTCGTCATTGAAGTTATAGTTAGACCGACCAACAGATTTCTCAGACATCAAACTCAACTTCTACCAATGCATGTGAATGTCTTCAAGTGGTATAAGTGAAATGGCGAAAAAGATGTACATTAAGCACATGTGCATTAGGAAGTTCATGCGTGTGGTGCGTATCTCACAACTATTAAGAAATTGGTATGTCCCCACATCCGTTGCACGCACAACCTTTCATGAATCAACTTAAGTGGTATCATGCCATCAATGAGGCCTTAATCTTATTGTGTTGGTCGTTTATCATGCCATCAATGAGACCACATAGCGCCTCAAAATTTGCTTGATTGTGGCCGACATGTTTCTTGAGAGTGGGATAAGCAGACTCAACTCTTTGTCTCGTGGTCTCTTCTAAGTGCATAATATGGTCCATCCATGGTGATACAAATATTTCCTTGAATTCTCCAACCCTAGTGTTTTCCAAGTACTCGACCAACCCTTTTAGATCGCTAAAATGAGATGGTATGTCATTCAACCTACGGTTAAATGATGCCTCAGACATTGCATAAAATAATGTTGTCCACTTATCATTAAAGAGAATGAAGTCTTCATTTTTCGCGAGCATCTTGTTCATGTGTTTGATGGCCCCAGTGCCCACAAATTAGGCCCTATTAGGTTTAGGGGATTGAAAATGCACCGAAATTTTAAATTTTATTTTTGAAACCCCAATAGGATTAAACAAAATCCGTTGATCTATTTGTCGTAATTAAAACAAAACCTTGAACGCTAGTTTCCTATTTGTGTTGATCGATCTTCAAGACATTCACATGAACGCCATATATCATCAATCTACACATGAATGGTGACCACGACTTGGAGTGCTAGCTCCGAGAGACCTAGAAAATGTTTTTATTTTCTCCCTGAGTCCAAAAACCTCATAGAAAGCCAAAAATGAAAAACTAATTTGTTTTTGGGTTTCAACCTCTTTCATACGTTTACTATGCTTCAACTAAAACACCTATTTATCAAACTATTGTATTTAGGGTTTATTAAGTGAATGACATATTTGCCCTTACTTAAATATGTAGTAATCTAATAAAACGTAAACGCTTATCTGATATGAATTTTATCTCATAAAATTTATTAATCTGGACTAATTGAAATCATGCAAAACCATTCTTTATGTGCAACCTAATAGTTTTTTTCAACACTGGCAATGAACCGAAAACCCTTTCGGTATACAAGTCATAAGCATACACTAGCAAGGCATTATGACTACCCAAGTTGCATGAAGATCACAATCAATATTAACTAATCAATAGTGTCTATCACTTCCTTTTGTCGTACGATATCCTTTGAGTAAACATAAGGAACAGAAGTGTCATCCTTAATGTTCAATCGTACTAATCTCCATCTCAAAATGAACTGAAAACATCCAAGTAACATTGATCTTATCAATTCACGTGGACTTGGCCATTTATTAGTCTATTATATCAACGGATCCACTGATATCTCTTTTTTTACAAGAGCGACAAATTCTATCTTGATTACACACCCTCACCTATTATTGACATAATAGCCAATCACAATTTTTATAATTGTCCGATGAAAGACAACATTTGATCATGTCAAATGACTATGTTCCTAATGTTGAAGTGTATGGTAATCTCAAGTCAAACGATTAAATGATATACATATTATAAGTAACACCTATGACTTAATCCATGTGGTGTTCTCATAGTGGGTCACTCCAATTTATTGTTCCCGAACAAATACTCATGATCTTGATTTATATCCCTATACCCATGATCATCACATTACCATCAATCAAAGACTCACACTATTCTTATTTCATTATAGTTCCCAATATAATGATCGACAAGGGACATTTAGGATATTTCAGTAAATATCCAACGATCTTATTATAATGGAAACGTGCTTGCCGATTATAATATATAGAAAATGAATTTTTTATCTCATTAACCAAAATAATAATAGAAATAATGTTTGACTTATGACACATGCCCAAAGAGGACCCACTCTGCCTAAGCCTACGTAAACCCCCGAGTCAACCCTCGTAAGGTCAACGTAGGCTTAGTCAGCCTTCCTTTCTATTATTATGAATTATCTTATGACTAAAAGTTGAATTAATATGATTTGCAAGTTTTTATAGTCTAGTAGCGAAAGCAAAACTAAAACAAAATCTAATTGATTCAAGAAATAAATTTGGACATCCGAATGATGTGAAACCCTGCAATATATAGATAACATACATATATATGGTAACAATAAGAGGGAAATCATGAATATACATGTATCAGTGTCGCTTAAATCCCAAAGAAATCCCCAAGTGTTATCAAAACAACATATATATAGCTACATCACAAAAGTGTAAAAACCTACAAGTAAGCACGATGAGAAGCCTCTATGAGAGTCCCCAGAGGAAGTCACCAATCACTAGCTCCTTGCCATTGCCCATCTGTAGATCTACAGTTGTCACCGAAGGATACAATTCTAGCGAGTAAAGCCATTAGAGTTTCAATCACAATTCATGAGTTTAAATAAATAAGTCTAAGTATCATGCAGGAATTAAAGACAAAAAATTAAATGAAAATGCATAATAAATGGACTAGAAAGTGATAACAATGAATAAAGAGTGCTTATAAGTAAAGGGAACTCGTCTAAGTGGTTTAAATACATCAAGAACGTGTGCCACTACTTGATTTCCTAGAACCATGACTTTTCAAGTCGACATGCTCAGTTCAGTGTAGCGTGGGCATCAATGATACCCCGAATACCTCGCACACATCTACTACCTACAATCCAATACTCGGAGTGAGGTTACGTTTCTCTATCCAGCACCAAACGCAATAGTGCCTTCATTACACATTCAAGCCTTAGAAACTCAACGACATAGAATAGAGTCCAAGTAAATGGAACAACAAAAAATAAACTCAAGAATATGATACGAATTTGAATTGATCCTATAGTTGGTTTACTTACCTCAAACTACGCAGAAAATACACCCTCACGACATCTAACACGCGTCATAATCAACCCCTGACGCCAAACTCTAGCTAGTTAAGTACCTGGTGTTCCATTTGATTAGTTATATACGTGTTAGATTCATTAAGTTGCATTTATTATCATTATTTCGAGCATAGTTCAATTGTAATCTAACTTGGCCATTCATAACTTAACACTCATTTTGCTCTTAGTACTAGGCTACTAAGGGTTGTTATTGTGTGTGCAATGTGACTTGACATATTGGTGCTAAATAATCCAATGAAGAGTCATACATATGATTTCAAGTTAGTTTGGTGTCTAATGGTTCCTTTTATTATTTTAAGTCCTTATTGGGCACTTAGCTTGGCCAAACATGTCTGAGCTTGCTTAGAATTGTCCACACTTTATCTATTGTTTTCGGTGTTACATAACTGATTAGGATCATTAGAAATAATTTCAAGTTGATTTAAAACACTAATTTGCAAAACAATCCCTTCGAGACTTCAAAATAAATACTTGAAAAATAGTTTTTCTTCAACTTGAAAAATAGCTTAAAAATAAATAGAGTTTTCCCAAACTCTCGAGGCTAGTTTCTTGAAGTCCAAATACTTGAAACCAAGGTTTTCGAGTAATAAAATATCATTTAAATGTCTAAAAACTCAATTTGCAACTTAAAGTGAAATTTCAAGTCCTTACTTGTAAATATGAGAATTTTAGTTGAAATACGACTTGAAAATTGAGTTAGACGTGTATGATCTAATAATCCATTCAAGAAATTTTAGTTCAATTCCAACATCATTTCATGCCTGAAATGTGCTTAAACTCATTTAAGTTCATTTAGAAATTCAAATTTTTCCTATTTCAAGAATATTTTTGAAAACCACACAAAACATGTCATAATCACTTGAATTTAGGTGAATTGGATATATAGTATTTTGATGCTTTATGTCAGTTTTAGTAATTTTTGGACTAGTGGAGACCCTAAAAAAATCCAAATGTCTCGGCAAAAAAGTAAGAATTTTTAGCAATTTTAGGTTTTCACGCTGTGGGAATAAATCCCAAAACGCCACTCATGGCGTGGATTTTAGAAGTGAGCCATGAAATCCACGCCATGAGTGTTGCCATAGGATTATGCCCATGGCACCACTGCAACACCATTCGTTGTAGAGTCAGAAATGGGGTTTTTTTACCTCCGTTTTGCACGCCAATTTTCGAGCCTAAATATCCACCCTTATAGGGATTCAAAAAAGTACTAGAGGTTGCCCTCTATAGGTTCTTTCGTTCAATTTGGATATCTCAAATGTTAATTCATCACATACAAAGATCCATTCAAACCTTCACAATACATTATAGTGAAATTCAAAACTAAAACTTAGACTTGAAATCACTTTATAAAACATTAGTGCATTGAAAAATTAGGGTTCAATTGCACTCAAATCCAACCTAGAAACATCAAAATTGAATCAATGTTCACCAAAGACCCTAATTTGTTTCTTATGATTGAAGAAGAAAGCAAGGTGACTCTAACCCTAGGAGTGGATTCCTAATGTAGCACCTTAGTTGTTAAGTTCTAGGCTACAATTGATGAAATTTCAGAAAGTCTTTGGTATGGTTCTCTTCTTCTTGATCTCTTGGAGTTTAGAAATGAACTAAGTGTTCACGCAGATCTGAGGGCTTAGTGTCATTCTTATAGACTAGCTCACACATTTTTTTTATCCTGGATTTTCCTAGAGATGAAATATCTACACCTATCTAATGGTTGTCTAGCCATATTTGTGTCTCTATTAGCCTACACTAAGAAATCTTATAATCTCACAACTTAATGATTTCATGGCTAGGTTTGCTTCCAATTAAATTTTTTCACTAAGGCATAAAGAAATAAATATATGTTCAACTAATATAACCAATTTAATCTTATTCATTTATATATTCAAACTAAGTTATATACATTATCTAGTCTTAAATATTCATACCGACCCATAGACCCGCATACGTGCGTATCTCCAGGAACCTCCCTCGCAAATTTGACAAATTGAAATAGAAGTATTGTGCACATTAGGATAGCTATGTAATAAAAACATCGAACAAAAATATTATACCTCAGTGTCTAATCCTGAGGGTTGACCAAAGTACGCCATGTTATCATAAGTCCTCATCAGAGTCCTGCAGTGATACATGGCACGAGTTAGAAATTTAGGGCCATTATATCATTTCCAACTAATTTAAATTTTGTCCTTAAAATTGAACTAACTTAAACTAAGACTTACTAGAATCTAGAAAAAGTATGGGAAGTGCTCACGAATATAGGACTCCAGTTCCCAAGTAAGCTCCTCATCCTTATAATGCTGCCACTTGAGGAGGAATGACATGATGTCCTTGTTTCTCAATCTCTTCACTTTACGATCTAATATCTGGATAGGTTTCTCCTCGTAGGTGATGTCCCCTCTCAAGTCTATCTGACTCAAATTCAATATCGGTCGCCAGCCTCCTCTCGACCTATCAAGTCAAAGCATCGAAATGTGAAAACACTGGGTGGATCCCGGCTAAATGAGGTGGCAACTCCAACTCATATGCAACCTTGCATATTATCTTCTTCACTCTGAATGGACCAATGCATCTCAACGTGAATATTCCTTTGATTCCAAATCTCTTGTGACCTTTCAGAGGTGAGACCTTCAAATATATATAGGCTCCCTCGTCATACTCTTACCCATCATGAAACTTGTCTTAGTATTTCTTCTGTCTTTCATAGGTATCCTTAAGACGTAGTCAGATCTATCATATCTTCTCTATGTGGTCCACCACAATCTCTAGCCCAATAAATGCCACATCTTCGGGCTCTACCCAACACGATGGAGATTTATATGGCCAATGGTAAAGTGCTCAAATGGGGCCATCTCAATACCGCTTGGTAACTGTTGTTGTAGGCAAACTCATATAGATGAAGTGTGATAGCCACAAACTTTGAGGCAAACTGGCTACCACCATGTCTTGGACACATCACCAAGCATGCCACATCACCGCATACTTGTCCTTGATAGCCCACGACCTTAACCTTCATCTGTATTTTATTCACATTAACTTAGTATTTATCATGTATTTAGGAATAGTTTCAATAAGTTAGCTAAGTTAAGTTGTTCACAACTTATTAAATCATTGTAAGTTGAGAATCTAAGTGGAAGTCTTTAAATATTTTAATAATAAAAAAATTGCATTAATAAACAACCTTATAGTGTGGAAATTGACATGAGATACCATATATATCAAAAAGAGACTAAATACAAAAGATGATCATATACATGTATCGGGTACATAAGTCCTCCCAAAACCTCATAAAAGCAGTAAATAATATATACAAACACCTATGCAAAATGCTGACGAAGCTCTTCTAGCTAACAGGTAGTTGCGTAAAACCCCCTTGCCCTTGCTCATCGTAGTATCTGCAATTTTTCACCAAAAACAATGAAATATTCAAGCCAGTAAATCCTAGAGATAGTTAGCTAGTATTCATGAAATTCGATAAAAGGCTACAATTTATGCAATTTAAATGGGAAACAGAAAATAAGGTAATCGAATGAAAATAAGTTGCAAAAACGTCAAGACTAGACATGAGTATAGCGTGACAGAAACCATGGTCGACATTCAGGAATCGACTTAGTTAAACCGGGAGGGAACCCATGACGATCATCTCACCAAATGTCTTACTGTTGAATGAGAGGAAACCCGTCAATGGAAAAATACTTCATTCCAACATCTCTCGAGAAGAACCATTGATGGATACTTAGATCCCTGTCAAACATCTCTCAACCTAGTAGGTCTCGCAACAAATAGTTACTGCATAGCCCCAACATGGCTATTACTCTAACAATGTGAGGTAGCTAGCCCTAGGGTGTGAGTCACGCCATGCCTCACCCTGTCGACAAACACACAAACACACATGGTAGTGGATGCGCAATAAGTAGGTAGCAATGAATAACACAATAGAATAACTGAAATTTAAAATAAATTAAGTGATATAAATGAATTCTAACTAATTTTTGGTAAGTTTACTTACAATAAGCAATCGCAAATCACCTTAAAAATGTTCTACTCACACCTCGAAATGCGCACTTGATACACGACTATAGTCACGTAAGTCCCTGGTGTCCAATTTTACCATTTTAAGTATTTTAGAGTCACATTAAGTAAGTTTATAATGTGAGACCAAAAATTTACAGTGTTATTCAATGTTTAGTTTTGGCACACTTTTCGAGTAATACCAAGGTACCAAATGCTCGAAAAGTCTCAAAACACATTTTCCTAGTTTTTTCTAATTTTTCGTATTTTCTTTGATTTTTCTAGAATCTTTCATAAATTTTATATATTTTTATATTTTTTTCTATAATTCATTCTATTCAAAATCAATTTTATTTAATTTTAAATAAATTTTAAATTATTTAAAGGGTTGTGCCTGAATCGGGCCTAGCTCAGCCAAACCACTTGGATCAGGGTTAGCCCGACCCGGTCCAACCGGATGCAGGTTAGTCCAACTCCATCCATCTAAGCTAAAGTCAACCTTGTTGGGGCATGTGCCCCAGGTCAATCTACAAACATTATTTATCTTACAATTTTAGTTAATAAAATTGAGGTTTTCATTTGCTATTTTATTATAAGTGATTGCATGTTTACCTTATAGAAAGATATATGGGTATTTGTTGAAATATCCTAAATGTCCCTAATCAGTCATTATACGGGGAACTCTAATGAATTATGACTAGTGTGAATCTTGATTGATGGTCATGTGATGATCATGTGTATAGGGACATGAATAAAGATCATGAGTACTTGTTAGGGAACAAGATACTGGACCGACCCGCTATGAGAACACCATATGGATTAAGTCATAGGTGTTACTCATTATAGGTATATCATTTAGTCCTTCTACTTGAGATTATCATAGACTTCAACATTAGGAGCATGGTAATTTGACACAATCAAACATTGTCTTTAACTCGATAATTATAAAGATTGTGATTGGTTACCATGTGAATAATATGTGAAATTGTGTAATCAAGATAAAATTCATCCATCTTTAATAGAGAGAGATAGTAATGGGATCCCTCGATATGTTAGACTATTAAATGGCCATGTCTTAGTGAATTGATATGATCAATGTCACTTGGAAGTTTTTAGTCTACCTAAAGATCGAGACTAGTATGATTGAATATTAAGGGTGACTTTCCATGCCTTATGCACAACAAAAGGATATGATATATGTTATTCATTAGGTTATATCGACTTTTATATTCAAGCTACTTGGGTAGTCAAAATGTCTTGCTAGAGACCGCTTATGACATGTGTACTAAAATGGTTTTGGTTCACTGCCAACGTCACATGAACCTATTGGGTTGCACACAAAGAATGACTTTATGCTATTTCAATTGGTCCAGAATAATGAATTTTATACGATAAAGTTCATGACATAAAAGCCTTTATGATTTTTTACATGATAACATTTTAATAGGGGCGTATGTGTAATTTACTTAAACTACCTAAATACAATAGTTGTATTACGAATATGATTTTATGTGAAGGATTTTCTACACTTATAAATAGAGGATGAAACCCTAAAACGAAATAAGATTTTCGTTTTTGCTATTTTCGAGTTCTCTGGAGTTTGGGAAAGAAAGAAAAATATTTTCTATCTCTCTTGGTGCTAGCACTGCAAATTATGGTCATCGTTTGTTTGTGGATTTTAGATAGAGGACGCACACTTGAACGTCTTGGCGATCAAATAATCAGATAAGGAAATCTTAGATTAAGGTATGATTTACTTTTGTAGATCTAGTTTAATGGAACGTATTTACGATCCGGTAAAATCATTTTGAATTCTTCGCTACGTATGAACCCTAAAACCCAACATACCTGGTTTGCCCGGGCTTGGCCGGGACGACGTGACTTACGACACGTTTGGGGGTAGCCAAGCCCGGCCTGCTTGGCTACCCCCACTCCCCCTTAAACCCGTTTCTTATCCAAATAGGAGACTTCATTTCTTGAGAAGAGACCAATTTGTTTTTTTTTTCTTTTATTTTCTTTTCCACTACTTTAATACTTCAACAACAATTAATGCTATTTTAACACTACAATCTACCATCCGAACCTCACCATCAAAGTCCTCAACTTCTCAACAAATCAACATCAAACTAACAACTTACCTCAGTCTAGGGAGGTCAACGGCGAGAATCGCCAGGAAGGAAAGAGTTCGTGAGAGAGGCGATGAGATCGTGAAGGTGTAAGGAGAGCTTGGTGATGGAGAGTTTGGTGAGGAAAAAATGAGAGGGGTGAGATGGAGAAGAAAACCATTGGGGAAGGAGAGGGGTATTGTGGGTTTTGTTCGGAGATGAGAGGGAAAACTAGGAGAGAGAGAAAAGTGAGGGGTGGGTATGAGTGATTTGATGGGTGATGTGATGTGATGGTTGATGTGACCTCTAAACCTACCTAATACACCTACGTTATATGCACCCCGCGACGTCCTACACTCTTGTCACTACACGCGTACAACGCAACCAATGAAATTCTCAACTAGTGCGACGCGAATTATTGAATAATTATATAAAGATTTAACAGACATCACACAAAATTAACTATTTATATCTTAGTTGGCATGGCCTAGACTTTTCGGCTGACAAGTAAATAATTAGAAACATTTTAAAGTGTAATTTATGTTGATTTTAGGCATAAATGATCATATTACACTAGGTATTCTCTTTTTTGTGATTTCTGATTTTAAATAGGAAAATGAAGAAATCAAAGAAAAGAGACAGAAAAGAAAAATAGTCAACTGAAAAAATACACCAACGATTAGCTAGTGATTTTGAATAACACTATGAATCACCATCTAAATCAGTAGTAGAATACGGCCACCAAATCCTCTGCAAATTGGAGAAGGAGGTATAAATCGCCAGCTGAATCGGTGGAGCATTAAGATCTAAACTCAGTGATTTGCTCAGAGATTTGAGTATAAGTTAGGAATCGTTGATAATTTACAAAGGTCTGTTATGAGTTTTTTTAGATTAGTATGAAGATTTTTTGTTTATCTATGATATGTATACATAGGGATAGTATAAAAAGGCCTGAGAGCCTCGAAATAACTATCTCTTATTCTCTATTTTTGTTTTCCTTTTGCTCTAGGTTAGTTTTATAGTTTATGTTTGAAGCTACATTGGAGTTTTGATTTATATTAAGGTATTTATTCATTCATTATGTTTTTTAATTATATTTATCCATTGTTTATTTTTAGCATGAGTGAGTAGTCTATCAATCTAAACAAACGCAAGACAATGTAGTATATTTTTGGATTGCTATATAGTTATAATTAAGGAATCATGTGATCAATGCCTTAAATCTAGTTATCCACGTCAATTGTGGACTTAACAAGTTTTTTTTGCGTATTACAGCAAAACGAGATTAGTATTGAATGCATAGTTGCAAATGCATTATGTGGTAATAAGATACTAAATCTATGTCTATAGTTATTGATAAAAATTACAGTAATAGTAACTAGGATTAATCTATAGGGCATTTCCAAAGTGAATAATCTAGGTGATTGTGTTCTAAGTTGTCTGTTATGCAGTTTCGGTAATATTGACTTAGATTAGGCATGATTCTCACCAAACTTAATGTTATCGTATTTTTATGGTGTTGCATTTTATCTAATGGGTAGATTTACAAAGATAAAAATGTGGCATTTCTATTGAATTAAGGAAAATCGGTGATTGGCTAAAGGCTATCAACCTATCATGAAGTGGGGTTTGAAGTAGGGTTTAATGATTTCAAGATTCCATGTTTTATAATTATAGCCTTAGTATGAATTGGTATTATGTTCTAGAGTTTGGAAGTAATCCAAATATATTAAATTGTATAATGGGGCTATGTCTAAATGTTTATTTATTTATATTGAATTGCATTATATTGTTTGATTTAGTTCGAATTTGCATTATTTAGATTAATTCAGTTAGTTTGGTTATTGAAGTTAGTAATCATAATTATTAGTTATTTAATATTTTAATTCCCATTTAACTAGATTAATTAAGTTAATAAGAACAAGAAAAAGTTATTTTCCTTTGAGATTTTAAAAATCCTTGTGGAGACGATATCCTATTTAGCACTAGTACAAGTTAATAGTAAACCACGTGAAATTATTGTGAACGCTCGATATGTGTCAATTTTTGGCGTCATTAACGAGGGTTTTTAGATAATTTTAAAGGATTTTAGACATTAAATGGTCTACACACTTCGTCGTGTTTATTCAACAAGATCTTTACATCTGTTTGATCATAAAATTGATAGAACTTTTAATCAGAGTTTAAGACAACAACAACTTAGAAAAAATTTAATCAATAGTACGGAAGAAAACAATAATGATATCAATGACAATGTCATTAGAAATAATAATGATAATAGAGCTATCAATAATAATAGATAACTCACTTTTAGACAATCAAATCAAAAGGTTAGGCTATAAGGATTTCTTGCATTTGAACTTAGATCTGGATTTATTAGTGCCTTACCTAACATTTAAAGGTAAAGACAATAAAGACCTATAAAAATTCATAAGGGAGTATCAACATAAGGTCAACGACATGAAATCGAAAGAAGGTACCCAAGAACAAGTAAAACTTAAATATTTTCCTTTCACATTGAAAGATCAAGCACAAAATTGGTAGTTCTATTTTCCACATGATTCGATAACTACATGGACTCAAATGTTAGAAGCTTTCCTAGATGAATGTATGCCAGCTAGAAAAATTAGTTCTTATAGAAAGCAAATAACAGTTGCTTAGATGAAAGATGATGAAAACCTTAATGAATTTTAGGATAAATTTCAAAGACTAATTTTTTTTGTCCACAACATAGATATACTCAAAAAGCTTTATTAGAATATTTTCATGAAGGAATCAATCACTTTGAGAAAAGATTACTAGGCACAGTATGTGGTGGATCTTTATTTTAAATAACACTAATTTTAGCGAAAGAAACAATTACAAATATGGCAAAACAATCTAAATAATATGGTGAAAAGGTTGAATTCTCAAGAAAGAAACTCTATGAAGTGGATAGTAAGAAAAATAATGCAATCGGCGATAAAATTGGTTAATTATCTCTGATGGTTATACTGTTAGTTAATGATAAATATAATCAATTTAAGGCTTGTGGATTCTATAATAAGGTTACACATCCTGCGGATGTGCATTTCTACATGAAGAAAATACAGAAGAAGTTAATGCAGTGATGAATCAATTTCTTGCCCCCCAATAAATCAATATACTAATAATACTTATTATCCTGGAGGACCGAATCCAAATCATAGCTATGGTCCTCAAAATCGGAACTATAACACTTATAGACCAAAATCTCAGATAAAACCTGCACCAAATCAGTAGCCTCAACAAAACATTCAATTTATGTAACCAAATTTAGAGAAAATATTACACAACGTTATATGTCAAAGTCATCAAAATTTTACACAGATTTCTCAAAATCAAGTTATGACTGACACTACCATTAATGAATTGAAAAACGAGTTGAGTCAAATGAATTTGCAAATACATAGGTTAAGTACTCAAAAAAGTAGTAAAGGTAAAGCACCTACTCATACCAAAGTTGTTCCTACTTATCAAGCACAAGTTAGTGCTTTATTTAGTAATAAAAAAGTCACAACTATAATTGGTAAGACACCTAAACAAAGTAATAAAAAGAAGGTTCAAAAGACTATTGAAGAAGAAGAAGAAGAAGAAATGATGGCTAATATCATTCCTATTAAAGAATGGATGGCTACACAAATAAAAACATACACTTTTTCCTGGAAAACTGTACCTATTGTATTTAGCCAGAGTTGAAGCATATGAAAAACCTTTACAAAAGTCTAAATTGATCGATAAGAAAACATGATAAGATTTCTGATTATTTGAATGAGGATGTGTGTTCATTTTCTACCATTCCACAATGATTAGCTGATGCTAAGGAGGAAAAAATAAATGAAGACGTTCTTAAATCATTTAAAAAAAATAGAAATCAATAAACCATTGATAGAATCAATAATTTTCTAATTACGATGAAATTTTGAAAGAATTCTCAAGATCAAAACACATTTTTTTAGAAGAATCTAAAGAAAACTTAAGACAAAAAGTGTTTGTGTTAATTATAAAGAAAATACTTGAAAAATGTTCCGACCCAGGGTTGTTTGGAAATCCTATCACAATAAGAACTTTTTTAATAAAGTTTTCTATGTGTGATCTTAGAGCATCAATAAACGTTATGTCACTCAAGTTATATGAGTCAATGAAGATAGGTTCATTGACCAATATACCTATTAACCTTACTTTAACTGACAATACCATTATTAAACCCTATGTTTTACTATAAGATGTTTTAGTCAAAGTCAATAACTTAATATTTCCCGTTGACTTCTATGTCATGAAAATGGAAGACTCAATATCAACTAAGTCCCCATCTATACTTTTTGGAAGACCATTTCTTAAAATAGCTACAATGAAACTGGATATCTTTGAAGGAACAATGTATATGGAGTTTGAAAATAAAATTGTCACTTTTTGTTTTAATGTTGAAGATATCTATGGAAAATCTAATGAATTTTATATTGAATAACCGAAGGATAATGAATGTTTAGAATTAAATCATCACGAAGCTGAAATATATGCTATTAATGTAGTAACAATGGAAGAAGGAAATGCTAAGACCATGTGCCCTTGGTCGACTACAAACATTGTTTATCTTATAATTTTAGTTAATAAAATAAAGGTTTTATTTACTGTTTTATTATAAGTTATTGCGTGTTTACCTTATAGTCCCCGTTCCCAGTCCATAATGTGATATGAACTAAATATACTAATTACGGTGCAAAGTTGATAAGAATACGAGTCACACTTACCTATGCCAAGCTTTTATAACATTTTACCGATTTACATGACTCTTGAGATCCGTAAACCTTTCCCCGTTGACCAAGAACCTAAAATTGATTTTTTGTCATCAATTTTTGTCCAATACTCATTAATTAGAACCCCTAAACTGGTCCTAATCGTATCCTAAACCAATTTGCTACTTTTAGGTCAATACGACTATTTCACTTTTTTCGAGGTATCAACCTCGGTATAAAGTCTTGCAAAAATCTCAAAATTTTCATTTGTCTTAGAATTTCATCAATTTCTAGTCATTTAGTCAAAATATTATTTTTCAGGATTTTTCTAAATTTTTCTGGAATCTTTTCTCCATTTTCTAGGTTTCTTTCTTTAAAAAAAAATGGTTTAAGGTTTGGGCCTAAACATTCAGGGCCCAACCCTTCTTCTTCCTCGAAATGAAACAAGGTTGTTGCTCAGTCTCGTTTCGTTCTTTTTTTTTTTAATTTTCAAAGTAAGGTTGGACATCCAACACCAGTTTGATTTGGAAGGGGAGATGACTCCCTTGGGTCGTCTCCATCCCCGGCCGAACTGCACTTGCAGTTCGGCCGAGCCTGCACCAACAATAACAACAATCCCAACAACCACAACCACGACAACACAACAACACAACAACAAACAATCTCACCTTGCATTTTGATCTCTCCCGATCTCTCTCTCCACTGTTTCAACTTTTCTCTCTCTCCGGTTTGATTTCGATTTTATAGAGGAGATGGTCTGTTGAAAAAGATGAGTAAGAAGTTTTCTCGAGATTCGTATTGTAGAAAACTCGAGAAATATCTAATGTTTCACTTCTTATTTTGATCTTTCTCGAGATATGTGTTACGTATCTCTAAGCTAATCTTGTGGCTATCAACTAACCCATCCCTTTTGACCGACTCGAGTTAATGTAAAATAAACCTTTTCTCGAGATTCGTATGCATGAATCTCAAGGAAGATCCAAAGGTACATGGACTAAAATAATACTTTTATAACATAAACTCATTGATTACTCTCGAGATGGAGTTGCATGCATCTTGAGGTATAGAAGATCTTTTAATACTAACCAATGTACCAACAATTCACTTTCTCCACTTTTAAGCTACACATATCTCGAGGCGATCCAATGAATTATTTAATTTTATTTAAACTATAGGATTCATTTATATATTTATATATATGACTATATATATCAATATATAAATAACTCATAATTCGCGCTTATAAATTCGATGTGCGCGCCAACAACCCCTTTCTGCGGTGCACACTAATGTACGTCCCACGCATGTGACCTTTGACCTCGCATATCACTGGGCGCCCACCAATTTTTAATTATTTATTTATTTTCAAAATACATTTATATATTCAATTTATGTATAATTATATATAAGCCAATATTAACACGCTTATGATTTTGCCGTGCGTGCCAACATGTTGACTCGGGCATGCACGCTACCCCACAACTCGGGCATGCACGCTACCCCACGACTCGTGTGCGTAACCCTTGACTCACACACGATATTAGCATCTCATAATTTTTCAATTAATCAATTATACACCAATTAATCAAATTAATTTCAATAAATACTAATACACATCAAACAAACGCCAAATATCATCCAATTCTACGCACACGCTATTGAAGAAAAGTCGGGCTCAACCACGAGCCTGACTCGGGTTATTTAGAAATTGAATTATTGCTAATCACCTGCTTAAGATAACGGGTCACTACACCATAAATTCTATAGGAAATGGAGCAGGGAACTTGTTGATTTGAAAAAAGTGAGGAAAAATGGAGTCCATAGGAAAATGAGCAGGGAACATAAAATAAAAATAAAAAAATGAAAAGGAGAAGAAGAATAATAAGAGGAAAATAAGGAAAAGAAGGCGAAAGTAAAATAAAATTTATCAAATAAAATATTTAGCTTGAGTACGAGTAGCTAGTTGAGTTAAGTTTTCGTTCCAACTATGAAGTCCTATAGACTCTTGAAGTGCTAAAGTCTACCAAAGATGAGTTTGATCTATGCTTATTTGTGAATTCCTTAGCTTAATAAGAAATCATGAGATTGCACACTTGCTACTTGAGTGTTGAGGTGAAACGAACTTGTAAGTAGTGATGGTTTTGGTTGTGATCTACTTTGGTGTTTCGAAAGTGAAGTTATATGTGTTGTTAAAGCTACATGTCTTAAAACATAAGTTTTTGCAAAGAAAAACTATTCAGTGGATTATTAACTTGAAACTTAGTGAACTAAAGACACTCCATGAATAATATAAAATGGACGAGAATTAGTTATTAGGAGACTTAGTATAATACACTTTTGCTCGGGACACGTAAAAGCCTAAGTTTGGGGGGTATTTGATGAGTGACTATTTAGACTTATGTACAAGGTTAGTTTAGTAGTTTATTTAATAAAAATATCTTTAAATAGGCTCTAATTAATGGTGTTTATGCTTTTTCACGTAATTCAGGTGTAAAGGAAAGAAATTGGCAAAAGTGAGAAGAAACGGAGTAAAAAACCATGAAAATATGGTTGGTGTCATGGCTACACATGGTGGTACTGTGGGTGTATACAGCACAACATGCAGAACTTAGGCACGGCATGGGAGACTATGCAAAGTGAAGAAATTAAGGTTGTAGGCTTGGTGCTGTCGTAGTGCAATAGAGAGTAAGGGACTGCATCGAGTACTTATGGCAGGGCTCCGAGGTCACAGGAGATATAGAATTGCACACAAGAGATGGCGCAGTGGTAGCGTGCCGTGGCACAACTCACACAGCGCCGGGGGATAAGTGACAGCATCGGATTGGAAAAAATTAGAAAGTTAAAGTTTTCTTTCGAGTTAAATTGTAATATCGAGTTTCTAATTATTATTAGGAGATATAAATAGATGTAAGAACGTGGTAAAAGCATCATATATCATAGAGGAGTAGCCATTATATTATTTTAGGATATGTTTACTTTGATTTTGAGTATTAAAAAGGTTTGTGTGGAGAAAACATTGAAGACTCAATTTTACGATTCAAGTTTGGTTTGATGGTTTACTTGAAGGTAATATATTTATATTTATATCTAATATCAATTATTTCAATTATGAATTGTAATATATGTGTTTCAATGAAGTGTGAGTAGTTTATTAATCTTAGTGATCAATGGATCCCATAATATGAATGTTATGCTACGAACATTAGTTGAAATTGAATATAAAAAGTGCAATGGTTAAAATTTGTATTGATTCAAAGTGTAATGCTTTAGACATCTTAGCCACATGTTTAATGATATTAGGTTTTAGAAGTTGTCATGGCCATTGAAGCTTTTAATCTGGACATGAACTGTACCACCGTAAAGTACACAACATTGATAAATAGTTGTTAATTAGGGAGACACAAATGGAAACATAATTAGTTATGAATCTAAATATTGGGGACATTAAAGCAATGTGGAGCTTATGTTATTCATATCGATAGTTGGAGTTCTAGTTTGCACATTATAATCTTTTCCATCACTACAGTGTGTTTAAGTGGAATTGAAGGAGATCAGTCCATTCTAATTAGGCATTGCACACAACATATTAAGATGTCAAAGTGGTTGAAAAATAAAGTATTTCATTACCTAGGTGAAGTTGTGAACTAAGATATTCTTAATATAAGAGTTAAAGTAAAGTTTATATTGTTTTTTCAAATTGAGTTGTTTAGTTCGTTATAAAATAAATAAATAAAAAGGATTTCCTTAGCAATAGTTCAAAGTTAAATAGGTATTTAACTAGTGCAAAAATATTTCTTGAGGATGATATCCATGATCAATGTAAGTTGATTACATTATTACTACAAGCGAGTCATTATACTTGCGACACGTGTCATTCCTCGAATAGTAGTGCAAAGGAGATGGAAGCTATCATGCGCTCCTCGGTAGCCAAGATGCCATGTAACTTCTCATGAATCTTAATGAACCTCTCCACCGTAACTAGGCCAGTACCTCTATTGAACTCCACCGACCGGTGTCTTTAAAACTCATACAGTTTTCTAGCCTCAATCGTCGTTCTTGTGCTCATCTCCATCTGTGTGGATGGCACTGTATTTACCAGAGTGGGAGGTGTACGGGGTACTATCTCTGCCTATACTAGTGCTATGGCAGTCGTCACCGGTAGTGCTGCAATGGTGGTAGCTGGTAGAGTGGCTAGTACTTTAGGTGCACTCGCCTCTTGAGCAATGGGCATTATTAATGAAGATGGTGATGGTGTAGCTGTAGTTTGTGACATAAGTATCCTTAAGATCTCCTCTAATCACTGATCCTGGAATGTTGACCCTCTAATTTATGGTATGTTATCTTGATCGCAAAAGGAATTGGGCCACTAATTAGCATATAGTTACCGATATAGTATAGTACAATACAACAAATATCACATATAGAATTAAGTTTTAATTTTCGCCAACTCCTTCACTTCCTAACTAAAACTCTAAGTCAGGATCATAGGGTTCCACTATAAGTTTCATTCGTGTCCTAACTCTCTTATTGATTTGTGATAGGTTAGTTAAGAGCTAGGTGTTAAAACTATAGGCTTTGACACCAACTATGACGGCCCAGTCCCCACAAACTTGGCCGTGCCCAGCTTAAACCTACATGGACCCCTGAGTCAGCCCTTGCAAAGTCAATGTAGGCTTAGTTAGCCTCCATTTCCATTGTTGTAAGTTATCTAATGATTTATAGTTGAATTCTTATGATATGCAAGTTTTAATAGTCTAGTAGGGAAAGCGAAACTAAAAAAAAAATCTAATTGATTCAAGAAATAAATGCGAACATCATTGTAACGACCCTAAATTTCTAACTCTTGCCACGTGTCATCGCAGGACTCTGAGGAGGTCTTATGATGACGTGACATACTTGGTCAACCCTCGGGAGTCGACACTGAGGTACGTTATTTTTGTTTTATTCTTGTATTACATATCTATCATAATGTGAAAAATACTTATATTTCCATTTGTCAAATTTGTGAGCGAGGGTTCCTCGAGATACGTGCATACGGAGGTTTATGGGTTAATACAAATATTAAAGACTAGATATTATATCTAACTTAGTGTGAATGTAAAAAGTAACAAGATTAACTTAGGTAAAATTAGAGAAATATAAATTGATTTTTTTGTCAAAAATTTTAACGGGATGCAAACCTAGCCTTAAAATCATTAAGTTGTGGGACTATAGGATTTGTTAGAGGAAGGTAATAGAGACACAAAGATGGCATGACAAACATTAGACACGTTTAGAGATTTCATCTTTAGGAAAATCCCGGAACAAAATAATGTGTGACCTAGTTTATAAGAATGGGACTTAGCCCCTTGATTTGTATGAAACTTTTTTATTTCTAAACTCCAGGAGATCTAGAAAAAGAGAACCACACCAAAGACTTGCTAAAATTTCATCAATTGTAGCCAAGAACTCAACAACAAAGGTGCTACACTATGAATTCAACCCCAGGGTTAAGGTTACCTTACTTTCTTCTTCAATCTTAAGAAACAAATTGTGGTTTTTGGTGAACATTGATTCAATTTTGAAGTTGCTAGGTTGGCTTTGAATGCCATTGTACCTTGAATTTTCAATGCACAAATTATTTATAAAGTGATTTCAAGTCTAAGTTTTAGTTTTGAATTTCACTATAATGTATAATGAAGGTTTGAATGGATCTTTGTCTTTGATGAATTAACATTTGAGTTTGAGTAAATTGTGATGTTGGGTGTAAAAATTAATGATAAGACCCTATAGAGGGAAATCTCCAGTAGTTTTTTGAAGCTCTATATGGGTGGATTTAGGCTTGAAAATCGGAGTGCAAAACAAGGTCGAAAAACCCCATTTCTGCCTCTATAACGAATGGCGCCGCCTATGGCATCGTGGGCATAATCCCACAGTGCCACCCACGGCGTGGATTTCATGGCTCACTATCAAAATCAATGCCATGAGGGGCACTTTGGGATTTACGCCCACGATGCCTCCTCAGCTTGAAAACCTAAAATTACCAAAATTTTTTACTTTTTGGCTAAGACTTTTGGACTTTTACCCGGGGTCTCCATTAGTCCAACAATCACCAAGATTAACAGAGAGCATCAACATACTATAAATTTGATTTACTTAAATTTTCGAGTGATTCCAACATGTTTTGAATACTTTTCAAATATAGTTTTGAAATAGGAAAAAGTTGAATTTCTAAATGAGCTTAAATGAGTTTAAGCACATTCCGAGCATCAAATGATGTCGGAATTGAACCAGAGTTTCCAAGATAGGTTATTAGATCATAGTGAAGCTGTCCGCCAATTTTCGTGTTTAGTCAATATGTCTAACTCGATTTTCAAGTCGCACTCAACGAAAAATTTCATATTTACAAGGACTTGGAATTTCACTTTAAGTTGCAAATTGAGTTATCGGACTTTTAAATGAGATTTTATCACTCAAAAACCTTGGTATCAAGTATTTCCACTTCATGGAACCAACTTCGAGAATTTTAGAAAATTTTGTTCATATTTAAGCTATTTTTCAAGTTGAAGAAAAACTAACTTCCAAGTACTTATTTTGAAGTCTTCATGGGACTATTTGGAAAACTTGTTTTTAAATCAATTTCAAATGGTTTCTAATGATCATTATCAGTTCAATAACACGTGAAAACAATAGATAAAGTGTGGTGGACAATTCTATGCAAGTTCGGACATGTTTGGCCGAGCTAAGTGCCCAATAAGGACTTGAAATAATAAAAAGAACCATTAGACACTAAACTGACTTTGAATGATTAGTAAGGCTCTTCATGGGATTGTTTAGCACTAATATGTAAATTTACATTGCTCACATAATAACAACCATTAGTAACCTAATACCAAGAGAATGTTTTAGAGCTATGTCTTAGCTATCCAGAACTATAAGGTTTGCCCAATTTCGATAGGAATTAAAGGAGATACGAAAATTTTACCATTATGAGTAAAAACAGTTTTATATTCCGACCAGCAACTTTGAAAAATTTAGTTCTTGTAAACCATAGCTTCAAAAATCATGATTTTTTTTATTGAAGTCTATACACTTATCCTAGAATGTCATACTAAAAGATGAGCTCAATCTAATAAGAAATGAGGAAATTATGCTCAAAATAGCAAGGCCTTAACAAAATTGTGAACCTAGAAATTTCATATTCATCATCAAAGTTGCAGAAGATTTTTAGACATGAAGATATTCGAATTTCAAAATATTTCATTTAATGACAAAAAATCCAAGATTAACAATTAAATCAAATTCTGAACCATAAGTGATCCCAAGTCGCGACAAAAAGTCATGGATAGGTGTCGTGCTTGAAAAGTAAATAAAATAATTTTATTTTTGTTTGGTGTGCTATGATGTGTATTATATGTTATCGCGACTTAGCATGGTTTAATTAAATTAAGTTCGCACGACAATACTCAAACTATTAAATTATTGAAAATTGGCTAAATAGGGTCCAGACAAAGGCTGTGTGTATGCTAAGCCTGTCGAGTTTGGAGTCATCAAACTATACCCACACTAGATCAAAATATTGCTTCACTTGTGGAATGAAAGGAGATAGGGATGCAAATTGGTAACGTAGGGGATGGGGACCTCATTCCCATACCCATACCCATTAAAAAATTTATCACCCATACCCATACCCATCTGGGATGAAATCTCATACCCATCAAATCCCTGTGGGTATGAGGAATCCCCGTGGATAAAATATTTTACTCATTTCATTCCCCATTGGGGATCTCAGTGGGGATTTTTATGGGGATTTTTGCGGGGATGAAAAATCTCCGTCGGGAAAATATTTTTTCCCCATTAGGGATCCCTGCGGGGATTCTAAAAAAAAAAGAAATGTTACAAATAAGGTGTGAAATATACATACATAACAACACAATTGTTAAAATTCAAACAAAAAAAAAATCAACATATCATGCAAAGAAAATTCTAACTACTAAGTGCGAACACTTATAATTAAGTTTCTACAAAATCATTGGCATATGCAAAACGAAAAGTTCAAATTCAAAATTTTCTTTAAAGTCACTATCTCTTTAAACCACCGAGTCATCAACTTTTTTTAGTACTTTTGATCATAAAATTCTAAAATATAAATATGGTTGCAAACAATTCAAAACAAAACATATAGTTATTAATTAACTAAATAAATTAAAATTATAGATTTTATTAAGAGGTTTTTTGTTATATGTATGAATGTTTCGGAGTGGAACTTATGTAATATTATGTAACATTTATATGTAAATATCATATGGTAATTATATAAATAATAAATATCATATGGTGTATAAATTGATATATGGGGATCTATGTGGGGATCTCCGAAGGTATATTTTATTACCTGTACTTGTACTCATACCCGTGTGGGCATGAGATTTTGTACCCATCCCCACCTTCCTCCATATTTAAAATCTTCATACCCGTATAAATCCCCATCACCGTGGGTAATCCCTTACCATTTGTATCCCTAAAAGGAGATGAAATTATTCTCTCTTAATAATAAAATAACTAGAAATAGAATAGAAAAATAAGAGACCAAATAAAAGGGCTAAAACCAAGTTCTCACAACACAAAAAGGAGAAATTTTTACAAAAGTACATATGAAATTACTTTTTATGAGGGAAATGGGGTGAAAATGCTTTTTTTTTTTTTTTCGAAAATAGGCAATAACGCCTATTCAAAAGGCGTTATCAAATTGGCGCACACGTGGTGATGACGTGGACACATGGATAGCGCCTTTTCAAAAGGCGCTATCCATGTGTCAAGGTGAGGTGGCAACATGACACTGATAGCGCCTTCGCAGAAGGCGCTATCAGTGTACATGTCCACGTCGGCATGGCCACGTGGACCGACGTGGACAAAATTACACTGATAGCGCCTTCGCGGAAGGCGCTATCAGTGTACATGTCCACGTCGGCAAGCCCACGTGGCCCAACATGGACAAATTTAGACTGATAGCGCCTTTGCAGAAGGCGCTATCAGCGTTAAGGGAGCGTGCCACGTGGATCCACGTGGAGGTCCATCCACGTGGAGGTCCATCCACGTGGACCCAAATCGTTAGGGGTGCGCAGATAGCGCCTTCTCAAAAGGCGCTATCTGCGCACCCCAATGTCTTATTCCCGAAACCGACGTAGAGAATATATTCTCTCGCGGTTTGCTTCGGAAGGAGAGGGTAGGGGATCGTGTAGGGGTGGGTGGGTAGGGGTGGTAGGGGGGGTCACGGTGGTTTGTGTGGGGGAGGGCGTCCGATATTTAAGGAGGGGAGGGGGAACAGCAGGGGGGAAAGAGAGCTTCGAGAGGAAGAGGGAGAGGACAACTGTGTGCGAAGGAGGAAGGAGGGATCTCAAGCGCGGCAGAGAGGAGGAGGAGCAGCAATGCAAGGCGGCATGCATACCGAGATCAAAGCCAGCAGTAGCAATGGAGTGGAAGGAGGAGAAGGAGGAGGTATGTGTAGTTGAGTTAGTTTAGTTAGTTAATTAAGTTTGTTTAAGTTAGTTTGTGTTTGTTTAAGTGAGTTTAGTTAGTTTGTTTAAGTTTAGTTAGTTAATTTAGTTTGTTTAAGTTAGTTTTTGCAAGTTAGTTTAAGTTTGTTTAGGTGAGTTTAGTTAGGTAAGTTTGTTTAAGTTAGTTTAAGTTTGTTTAAGTAAGTTCAGTTAGTTTGTTTAAGTTTAGTTAGTTAATTTAGTTTGTGTAAGTTAGTTTGTTTAAGTTAGTTTAAGTATGTTTAAGTGAGTTTAGTTAAGTAAGTTTGTTTAAGTTTGTTTAAGTAAGTTTAGTTAGTTTGTTTTTGTTTTAGTTTAGTTTGTTAATTAGGTTTGTTTAAGTTAGTTTGTTTAATTTAGTTAAAGTTTGTTATTACCAGCTTAGTTAAGTAAGTTTGTGTAAGTTAGTTTAAGTTTGTTTAAGTAAGCTCGCTTAGTTTGTTTAAGTTTGTTTGGTTAATTAAGTTTGGTTTAAGTTAGTTTGTTTAAGTTAGTTTAAGTTTGTTTAAGTGAGTTTAGTTAATTAAGTTTGTTCAAGTAAGTTTAGTTACTTTGTTTAAGTTAGTTTAGTTAATTAAGTTTGTTGAAGTTAGTTTAGTTAATTAAGTTTAGTTTAGTTAGTCTGTTAAACTTAGTTTAGTTAATTAAGTTTGTTTAAGTTAGTTGACTTAATTAAGTTTAGTTAATTAAGTTTAGTTAAGTAAGTTGTTGTAAGTTAGTTTAAGTTTGTTTAAGTAAGCTCAGTTACTTTGTTTTAGCTTAGTTAGTTAATTAAGTTTGGTTTAAGTTAGTTAGTTTAAGTTAGTTTAAGTTTGTTTAAGTGAGTTTAGTTAATTAAGTTTGTTTAAGTTAGTTTAAGTTTGTTCAGAGGGATATAACAAAAAAAATTGTCCTACCAGACCTCAACTATCAAATGAAAACCTATAGTTATTTAATTGTATAATGTGTGAAGTTACTTAAGTTCGTACATATGTTGATTTTGAGCATGTACGCAAGTGTTTTTGTGTGAACATTTATTAAATACTTATCTTTTGGTTTCGTACAACACTCATTTTATTTTTCTAACATTCATTTGTAGTTGTACAGCAATGGATCCAGGTCCTTCAGATCCATCACTATTGCAACTCCAATCTACACACAGATCATCGCGAACCTGGAGGGGCGAGGTAAACTATTTTAATATTCCATATGTCAAATTTACATCAATAGAGTGTCAAACTAATACATTACGACCTTATCAATTGTAAGGTGTATGAAACAATGCGCGTGCGTCGAAGACGTGGGGTCGTTGATCGAACGATGCATTATCATTCTAGGATGATCCTATATCTTCGTTCAAGTGGGTTCTATGGGATTTCCCGGGTAGCATTTTTCAGCCTTGATTGGGCTTTGATTACTGCGTTCGTAGAGAGATGGCGGCCTGAGACGCATACATTTCACATGCATTGTGGGGAGTGCACAATTACACTCCAAGACGTGCAGGTACAGCTTGGATTACCTATCGAAGGTATGCCTGTGACGGGAACGACGGACGGAAACTATGCTGATGTCTACGATAGGCTACTTGGACGAACTCCTGGTGGAGATGACGTCATTGGGTGTAAACTTAAGGTCGATTGGCTTGAGCGTAACGTACCAGCAATAGATGATGATGATAGCGATGAGGAGTCCGTCCCACGATACGTTCGATCGTACATACTACAACTTATCGGTGGTTGCCTTTTCGCCGATAAGTCCAATCGATTCGTACATTTGATGTTCCTACCATTGCTGGAGGATTTCCAAGTAGCTGGACAATATAGTTGGGGGAGCGCATGTTTGGCCTATTTGTATAGGGAGTTGTGTCGCGGATCTCGCGCAGGGCACATGAGGTTGCTGGCGCGTCAATTCTTGTACAACTGTGGGCATGGGACATATTTCCATTCATAGCACCGCGACGCCTGCATGTTTCTAGAGCTCAACCGCGAACGGTGGATGGCCAAAATATGCTTATGGACGTTCCACTGGGACACAGGTATTAAAGTCGATTTGTCATTAATTTGCTAAAAAATCATGTCCAATTTCATTTATCTTAACTTATTGTTTTCTACACAGATGGCTCGATGCATTTTCGCCACAAAGTGCGACGCACGTCGTATCGGCTTACCGTGATGCACTGGACTCGCAAAGGCATGAGGATGATGTGGTATGGCAACCATATACTGAACTCATGGGGTCTCTTCCCGATTACTGTACTAACGGTCACGGTAGTTGGCTTTCGACGTGTCCCCTTATTTGTTTCCACATAGTCGAGTGGCATCGACTAGAAAGGGTTATGAGACAATTCGGTATGGTCCAAGTGGTGCCACCAAATTGTGCTTACGACGCCCAACTGCACCGCCTCGAATTGCGTGGACATCATCATGAAAATTGGGTGACTTTTCACGCAAGCTACATACACATGTGGGAACATCGTGGGGACACCATTGCAACAGCGGCACTTAATGAAGGGCACGATCATTAAGACTACATGATGTGGTATCTCTCGGTCACTAGGAGATTCATTGGACACGACGGGGCGTTACGTGACTACTCGGTAATCTTGTAACTCTTACTTTTCCTTGAACATCTAATATCTTATATTGCGTGCTTTGAGCTCTTATTTTTTGTATATCAGCGTAACTTGGTGCATCGACTGAGGCGAGTGTTTATTGAGGATGGGTACGAGCAAGGTCTTGCTGCGCTTGATGAAGGGATTAAAATTTTAGACGAAGATGAAAGGCAAAGGTCTACTCTTTCGCATGACTGAATAGACGTGCAACAAGACATAAATGATGATAATGAACAGGAAGATGAAGAAGACGATCAGGGCGAAGCAAACATAGAGATGAGAAGAAGACGAACACGACTAGAGACTGTGCGGGATCGTACCAGACGTCTGCGTCCACCACGTCCATCTACTCAGTCTGAGATTGCTGCAGAGAGTAGCAGACGTTCTCCTCCAGCACGTTCATCTCGTTCGAGAGCGAGTAGAACAGAGACTGTTGGCGAGACGTCCCAACGATCATCCCCACCAACTCATTCTTCTCAAGGGTACATTCATGTAGCCAGGCCGCCGATAGTGAATCTTCCTTCGTACCATTTTGATCCTTACGTACCTGGGCCGTCGTCTCCATTTGTGGACCATGGAATGCCTCATCGTCAGATGTATCCATTACTGCCTCAATACGTGCCTAGTCCATATACTCCTACTCCTTATAATTTCAATATGCCATATAGTGGAGATGATCATTCATGAACTTGTTGACCATGCCGCAGCCTCATGTTCCTTTCCCCCAATCCCATACAGGAAGCCAGTATTTTGGGATGGTTCCACCTCCTATTTTTGGGAGCATCAGTAGCAGAGGTGAGTCGAGTGAAGCACCAGAGGAAACGCATCAATCTACTCGACGTGATTCAATGCAAGACCAGCTACCTCAACAACCTCAACCAGATGTACAAACACATCGTCCAACTAGACAAAGAGTACGTCCGGTTTGCATCACCGAGCAATAACGTCAACGTAACCGTCGGAATAGACCTGGATGATGAGTTTTCTTGATGTCATGTTGATTTGTAGATAGCTTATATTTTGGGTTCACGAAGTACGTGTATACAACCTTCTTATTGAATAAACTTATTTCTCATGTTTTCCATATTATTATAATGTCGTATATGTGATTACTCTTCAATATTCCATAACAGTAGCTCATCACTGTGAAAGATATATATATATCGAAACATTAGAAGATTCGAACTTATAAGAGTAATTTTGCAGTAGAAAAAGGATGGTGAGGTGCATTAAATGAGAGAAATGCGGATTGTGAGGTGCACTAATCGCAGTAAAGGTGTAAGAGTTATTTTCCAGTACAATTGAATTTTTTTAAAGATTGACTTTTTCGTTAGAGCGCCTTAAGTAAAAGGTGGGGTGCGTCTAGCTTCGCTCATGTGCTTTCGTATAGGTAGGATTTATGTATTTTTATGTTGTTTTTGTTATGCTCACATTCAAGGAGGAGTCCTACACGTATATCAGTAACTGGCATAATTCGTGTTTGATATGCGTGCGATGTACTTCACGATACGTATCATGCACATCACGAAGAGTCTAGGGTATGGTATCCAAGTTCTTGAAGTGATTGACTTCAATTTCGATGCTTAATCAATAAATTTAATCAATCTTTTTGATATTATAATCATTTAATTGAAGAAAACTCTTAAGTCGAATCATATGAAAGAATATAAATAGCGGGACTTCAATGTGAGTATGGCTAGGGCAGAGCTTTACCAAGTAATTTGTTTAGTTCGTTAAGTGAGTTTATGTTATATGTTTAATTTAACTTAAGTGGTTAGCTTAGTTAGTTAGGTGTAGGAGGTTTGTTCACATTAGTTTAGTTTGGTTAGGTTAATTAGCTTAGTTAGTTAAGTTAGTTTACTTTAGGTGTTGAAGTTAGTTTTGTTCACGAGTTTGAGTTAGGGTATGTTCGTTAGTGTAGTTTAATAGAGTTTAGTTTAGTAAATTTAGTTTACATAGTTAGGTTAGGTTAGGTTAGTCGAGTTTAGTTCACATAGTTACGTTAGGTTAGGTTGTTAACAAGCAACTCTCGAGCTACTTGGTTGTTAGTTTAGTTTCGTTTGGTAGTTTAGGTAATCGTTTTTTGGTTGTTTCTTTACTTACTTAAGTTAGTTATTTTAGTTTAGTTAGTTTGTAGTGTTTAGTTGGTTAGGTTAGTTAATTTAGTTTTGTTAGTTCCATTTACTTAGTATGTTTAGGTTGCAATTAAGTTAGTGTATTTTTTGTTGTTTGTGTGAGATTCGTCACGGCCTTCATTGAAGTTCGCCACAACAAACACCACAATGTCATGCACAAAGTTAAGGACTCGGTCAATGCAGCTACTTTTGATTCTTTTCAACTAGAGTCGAACCTAAGACTTTTCCTAAACTTCTAATCTATTTTTATTTGGTTCATGCTGATAACTAAGCTTATATATATATATATATATATATTATATATATATATATGCAACTTCGAGTTGTCTATTATATCCTTTATGGAAATGCAAGACAATTCGAGGAATTTGTCATAATAATATTAAATTGGACCATACCAAAAATCTGGTCAGGTTCTCGTTGTTCTTGTTGCCTCTTTAGTAATAAGATCCGCTATGCCGTCCTTGGCTACTCAATGACCTACTGTACATGGCCATTATGGGGAAATCCTTTAGGAAGGAGATACATTAGTTACATTTATATAAGAAAAATCTAGAACTGGGGATATAACGCAAGGCCTTCAAAAAATATAACAAGTGTTCGAAGTGCGTTCGAGTGATTCAGTATCAATGAATTTAGAAAAGAGAGTTCAAGGTTGGAACGAATTGTTGGGCCTGATGGTCTCTTTCGGCAATCTCAAGGTAAATAAAACTATTTAAATCTAGATACACATGGTTAATAAAAAAAAAAAAAAAGTTTGTTTCTTTTTAATACAAAAATATACTCCTCCTATGCATATTCAAAGTTGCTTGTCATTGTCGAGATCGCTCAACTACGACGACGACGACGACGGCCAGCGACGAGGGACGGAGCGGCCGAGGCCAACGCGGTCCAGCGTCTCGCCGTGACGGCGGCAATACAGCGCAGCAGCTAGCCAGCAGAAGAACGCGCACAGGGAGGTCGCGGACCAGCGGCTGTGGCGGACAAAACATTTGAGTCCAGTTGGTGAGGTGGCGCCACCACGTCACCACGTCACCGCCACCTCACAAACATCAACAGTGGCCAATAACGCATTTTCAAAAGGCGTTATTGGCTACTGGTGAGGTGGCGGTGAGGTGAAAAGGTGCTATCTATACAATTGGCCAGCCACCTCACCGCCACCTCACCACGTTCAAAACCAATAACGCCTTTTCAAAAGGCGTTATTGGCTACTTTTGTTATTTCAAATTACACCACCCTATTTTGTGAAATAAATTGTAAAACCACCTTACTTTTGGAAAAACACCCAAAAAGGAACGCATGAGGGAGAGAAAGGCATGGCGGCGGACATGGGGAGAGAGAAGCCGTGCACTGACGGACAATAAGCCATGGAGGATACCACGGCAACGGCGCGGTGAACGGCCATGGAAGGACACCGGCGGTGCAGCGGCACGACTCCGGCGAGACAGCGGTGCCATATGGACCGGCGCGACTCCGGCAAGACAGCAAGGCCATATGGACCAACGCCTTCTCCTCCGAATGCCTCCCCCGGCGACGTGGCGGCAGCGAGGCGGACGAAAGCCTCCTCCGGCGAGTAACCGCGACGCACCAGGGAACTCGACTAGCAACTCGCGGACACCAGCACGTACGGACGACTCCAGGGAGGACGGACAGCAACTCCGGCCATAGAGGAGCTCACGACAGTGGCATCACAACAAAGGATGATGGTGAACAGCGGCGGCGTGTTTGCTGGCGAACGAGAAGGAAAAGAGAAGAGAATAGAAGAGGAAGAAGACTTTGTTCTTGTTGATTATATAGCTCACTTGAAAAATGTCAACCTTTGCTAAACTTGTGTATTGAAAAGGGTTTGGAGTTAAAGAACTCCATTGAAGGTTACGATGAGATTCTAACCTTCTAAATTTTTTCTAATGTTGTCTTGTCAATGAGAGCTAGTCGATTCATAAAGTTTTGTTCAATGATCTTTAGTCTAGATTTGAAAAGGGATTCTTATTTGGTAAATTTATATTTAAATAATTCTTATCAACGGATTGATCTAGTTGTTATGGTTTGACGCAATCTATGGAAGGGCTTTTCTATGATTCGATGCTTTGAGTTTGCCTTTGAAGGATTCATACCTTGAAAATGGTTTTAGAAAATTGATGTACTCCAATTGTTTGATAAAATTAACAAGAGATAGAAGTTCTATTGTTCCTTTGAACAATAAAGAAGAAAAACATGAAATTTGAGTCTTATGGATTTCTTTATCGATCTTTCTCTCTACGATTTGATTAATCGAGTAATCATATATATGACTTCCGAGTCTCGAAATGATTGTTACTAGTTTGCAATTGTTTGAGTAAAATCCTTTTGAAAGCTTCGAAGAGAGCTCACTTATTATTTTTTAAGTCTTAAAAAATGATTTGTTGAACCTAGATGAAATAAATCTATATGGATTGGTATTTGAGACTAAGTCGAGATATGAAAGAGATTTTGACTTATTTCTTGCAATACAAACTTACTCTAATTTAGTCATGGATTTTGACTAAATATAATGATTTGGAAATTCAAAGTTGTACTTGACTCTAGTGTGGTGATTTATATCTCTTTTGTTGTGATTAGTTGATCACATTTAATTTATGTTGGAAAATCAAGCTTTATGCAATTTTTTTGTATTTTGCTTCACCACATTTCAATCTCATTCAAATCGTCGATTGTGATTTGAGGAATGATTTTAAAGTCGAGAATGACTTAATTAACAGAACTAGGAATGAGGATGAGTTGCAAATAGTCTAATATATCCTAAACGAATTATAAATGAGTCTAAATAATATGTGTTATATATACACACTTGTAGATACGTGACGAGGAATTAGTTTTGAAATTCAGCCCATGAATCGGCTTAGGTAAACATGGCAAGCAAAGGTAAATGGGGTTTGCTTGATCTTCAGTTATGCCCTGCTATTAGTTATGCTAGGATTCACGATAGTGAATGATTGATATCTTGTTTGGAACCAAATTGGGTATATATTGTTCCTTATGTTCTATCTTGTCCTTTGAGTTCTATATTTATGAATGCATGTGGAACTGATGTGCTTGGAATGAATATTTGTAATGGTACCTCGGATCGGAGAGTCGGCGACCGCCGGTCATCTCCATCCGCCATGCTTAGAAACCAAACTATTGAGGCTGGATCATATTTGATATTGTTGAAGCCAGTTGGTTGTTTAGACATCAATTTGTTGTAGTCGAGTCATATATGATACCGTTGAAGCCTTTTGGTTGTCACATCACACACTTTATATCTATTTTCCACTTCATTGACTCTATGACATTCATGATACCATTGTTATCTTGTTGACTATCTTGTTCGATTTTTCTTTCCTTATATCTTGCATTGTATAGTATGCTTGTTTATATTATATTTTCATGCCCAGAATGATAGAAGGAATTGATGAATAACCTTGTTCATGCTAGTTATTACGCATTAGGTATTACTTGGATGATTGAGAGTAAAGCAGGCTTCTGCTTTACTGTGACCATTTATATTTTGCTTGCCCACTTATCTCCCCAAGTACCTCGGCTGCCGCGACACGATTGCGAAATGGAAGACGTAGGAAAGACATGAGGCCTTCTTATATGCATGTGAAAATGGTTGTATTTATATTATCTATTTTTTTATTTAAACATGCATAACATAGGGGTTGACTCAAGTATTTAGTTGTGGTAAAATTAGTTGTAAAACTAGATGTTAGACTTAGAAATTATGTATGTGGATGAATAGACCTTATTCTATATGGATATACCTTGCACAGGTCATGGAAGAATTTTTATAGGTGTTTTTGGAATGTTTGGATCTCTCAAAATGCAATGGAAACTTTGCCGAAATTCCGTTAGAAATGTAGAGTTATAATAATTGAAATAATTAAGTTAACTTAATAGGTCCGTAAAATTTATAATTGGTCTAAAAAATAAATAGTCAGTGTTTATAAGTTATTCCGCATGTTAACGCTTACTAAGTTGTCTCTTGACTTGGCTGGTATTCGAGAGGGTTAAGTGGCAGTTTAGGACGGGCAACCTTAGGTTGGGAATTGGGGTCGTCACATTTCAATAGGCAAAGGTTGTCTCCCTTTGAGTTAGCTTTCACATGCCATTAAAATGGGTTTATTTTTATTTAAATGTGAGACTTGTCAACAAATTATAGAGGTTTGTTCATAACAACATGTAGAATTTTCGGTTATGTTTTACAACATCATGAACTTCAAAATTCATAACTTTTTGATTTCAAAACCAAATTGAGAACTTCTTAATAGCTGGATTATCAGCTCAAAATGAGAAATTCAAATATATAAACTAATTTTTCAAAAGAAGTCATTTGATCTTTGGAAATACCCAATAATCAAAACTGATTTCAAACTTGGACGAGAGGGATGTATATCTAGGGGTTGGACTTTGGCCTTTTGTCTTGAAATCTCACCAAATTAGCCTCAAGCTTTCCTTTGATTCATTTAACTGCGGCAAATCAGCAAGTTGTTCATATTTTCTCCCCATTTTCCTTTAAATATGATGTGTTTAATTGCATGAAATGAGAAAACATTATCTATATATAGGTCCTTATGAAAGGATCTCCACCATTCATCTATTTGTTTATATGCATCTCTAAGTAAATCTAGGATTCTTATTTGTACAACCAACATCGACTTACTCCTCCGCCAACTCTTATTTGATCTCCTAAGATTCCGTTGAGATGTGAATCTAGAAGCAAATCTTTGAATCATTAATCTTTCTATCCAAATATAGGCATTTGTAATCAATTGATTCAATTAATTTAACTTAAGCACTTTTATACATATGGTTAGTGTAATTAGTCACATAATTGACACATTTGTGGTCCCACTAACTCTCCACAACCTGGAATCCAGTGCCCTGACCTCTGCATGCATCCCGAGGCATATGCATGTGTGCAATATTTTATTTAAACTTTAAGCATTGTAAATGAATTAATCTCAACCATAGGCTTAGTAAATAAATGTGATGGCCCGTTTTCCCAAACGGGGTACCGCCAAGCTTAATCCCGTCATTAACCCCTAATCTTTGCTAAGTAGGACTTAACAATGTATTAGTCAGCCTTTTGTCTCATTCACCTCGTTAAACATGTTCAAGATAATTATTATTCATTTTATCCTTATTCATGATTTCATAGTTAATTAAAACTTTACATCAATTTAATATTATCTGGAAAATACTTAATGAAATTAGCAAAAGCATTATAAAAACACCTATTGTGGAAATTAGGTAAATAGATGATCACATGATCTTAAACAAAGTAATAAATGTATCAGTCAGGAATCTATTTTCTCAACCCATTATATAACCCAAAATTATACCCAAAAGACATTGGTAATAAATACACAAAATGATCACCTACAAAGTAGTAAAACTACATGTTAAGGGCTCAGATGTAGTTGTCGATCTTCTCCTTCCTTGGTCTACTACTCGATAGATCTGCACCTACCGTCATAAAAATGACGGTGAGTACATTAATATAGAAAGTAAATCTTGGAGACTATCCATCCACATTTTCAATATAATTGAAGATATCTAAAAGCATATAAATAGCGAAGAAATGCAAAAAATATGAATATGCTAGAAAATACCAAAATTAAAACAAATAAAATTGATACACGGAGAAGTGGTATTTGGTCTGAGTCTGGAGTCCTGACATCCCTAGGGAATCTAACATCGTGTGCTACACAAACTCATAAATTAGGTAAAACATATGTTATACAAAGTCTTGACGTCCTCAAGGAATCTAACCTCGTATGCCATGCAAACTTATAAGTTAGGAAAGACATCAGCTGTGTGAAGTCCTGACATCCCTAGGGAATCTAACCCCGTGTGCCACACAAAGTCAAAAATCATGTAAAATATCAGCTAGATAGAATGTTGACATCCCCAAGGAATTTAACCTTGTCTCGCACAAACTCATAAGTTAGGAAAGACATCAGTTGTTTGGAGTCCCGATATCCCCAGGGAATCTAACCCCATATACCACGCAAACTCATAAATCAAGGACACTAGATCCAAGAACTACTTTTATAATGATAAGAATGACTTAAGATAAAAGTTTCCAACATAGCACATGCATATAAAAAACACACAAGAATAAGAGTACAACCAATGTACAAACTACACTAGTAGCATGCTATTCCTACATTTATTAGTCCATATAATATTAAGAAATAGCATTGCACAAGGAAACAAGAATATGAGCCAATGAGTACAGTTGAAAACAAATAATGCCATGTTCAACACTCATACAATGAGAGTAAACAACCAAGTCATGGTATCAGAATTACAACAGTTATATCAGTCTAAAAGACTATAAAAGATAAGTATGAAAACGAAGTCAAATGGAGAGAATTGCCTCAATAGGTTTACTTGCCTCAAATTCACGCAATTCCTAGCCTATATCGGCTCTCAACCACTCCAAACTAACATTTCATACCCTACAAGTCCTCTCTAAACTCCTGAAGTGTCCCTTAATACTTTATTTATGTTGAAATATACTTTAATAAATAGAGGCAGTTTTGGTACAAGAGCTTATGAGTTGATTTTAATTACCAAAATGATAAAATTATGTATTGTAGTACGAAGAGAAGTTTTTAGAGCTATGTCTTAGCATTCAACAACTATGTGGTTTGCGCAATTTCGATAAAAATCAAAGGAGATATAGAAGTTTTACCACAACGACTCAAAATAGTTTTAGATTCCGACCAACAAATTTGCAAATTTTTCTCTCCTAAATATATTCTAGAACATCATACTAAAAGATGAGCTAAATCCAATATGAAACGAAGAAGTTATGGTTAACACAATAGGACATTAGAAAATCTATGAACCTAGAAATTTCAGATTCATCATCATTCGAATTTCAAGATATTTTAGCGGAAAAGCTGTTTCCCTTTGAGTTAGGTTTCAAATGGTACCAGAATGGGTCCATTTCAATTTAAAATGAGGATGTTATGGCCAAATTACATAGGCTAGTTCATAATAACAACATGTAGCATTTTTTAATTTGTTTTACAACTTCATGAATTTCAGAAATTCATAACTTAATGAAAACAAATACAAATCCATAACTTCTTTATAGTAGAATTAGTGGAATTTCACTAGGAGTCCAAATATGTAAACCATTTTTAAAGGCCCTAAACCCTATGAAAGCAATGAAAAACCCAAATGAGATTCAAACCCAATTTGTTGAAAACTTAAAATTTTTGAAATCCAAGCTTGGGTGCTCAAGCAGTCCTCGAGTTGAGATCAAACAACAATTAGAAAAGTGAGATTCAGATAAAAAACAAAAACCCTTTTGATCCATACCTTAAACTCATGAATTTGCATGAATAAAAAATATATAGACTCATTAACTAGGGTGGTTGGTTGTTCCTAGCACTTTGATCTTCTTCTAAGTGTTGAATTTGTTTAAATGAAACTTCAATTTATTAGTTTCCAGCAAGCTTGATTCACTCCAGGCCCAAACTTTGTTTTGCTTTGGTGTGCATGAATGAGAAATCACTAACTCCTCAATTTATATAAGGGGGTAATTCATTTATGGCCCTTGATCTTGTGTGAAACACCCATCTCCTGGAAACATCTAATGCTTATAACTTGGTCCTACAATCTACTAAATCCATCAAGTTAACACCCATATTGACACCAAGTTACCTAGTGATGTTAAAAACACGTATCCCGAGGCATCTATGCTTATTTTTTATTTTCTTATCTTAGGTCACATTTATGTACAACTATAGACACATTAAATTAGTTATATTATTCATAATTAACTAAGTTATGACCTACCATATTACTCTCTACCTCAGTCCTACGTTGGAATGTATCTTGAGGCGTGTTTCCGCCACGCGGTGAACTTACGAAACACAACAACAACAACAACAACAAAAACAACATAGCCTCAGTCCCAAATTAACTGGGGTCGGCTACATGGATCAAACTTTTCCATTGTGCTTGATTAAGTGCAATTGATGGTGAGCTTACCAAAACCATTCAAATCCCTCCTAATTAATGCATCACATGTTAACTTTGGTCTACCCCTACCTCGTCGAATTTCTACAGTATCTATTGAATCAAGTTTTCTAGTTGGGGCCTTTGTAGGCCGTCTTTGCAGGTGACCAAACCACCGCAACTGCCCTTCCCTAATATTTGTATCAATTGGTGCTACTCTTACTTGTCTTTGAATTTCTATATTTCTTATTCTATCTTCACGAGTTTTACCACACATCCACCTAATCATCCTCATTTTTGCTACGTTCATTTTATGTAATTGTTGTTGCTTTTCCGCCCAACATTCACTTCCATAGAGCATAGCTGGCCTAATTGCGGTCCTATAAAATTTTTCTTTTTACTTAGTAGGAACATTTCGATCACAAATCACCCTTGTTGCACTCCGCCATTTCTTCCATCCAGCTTGAATTCTATGTGTGACATCATTCTCAATATTACCATCATTTTGTATGATTGATCCTAGGTATCTAAAGTAGTTTACCTTAGGAACTTCTACTTCCCCTAATTTTACCACTCCGTCATCTCGATGTCTAGTGTTTCTAAACTCACAGTGCATGGATTCGATTTTCGTCTTACGAAACACAATACTAAATAACTATTCCCGGGTAAAGTGTACACACATACATCATACTAGGCATTCATCACTCAAAAGTAATATATTTTTTATCCTTACGCCGAGTATTGGTACCATGTACCCGCTCTCGAGTCACGTCAAGGGTTGATAACTCTGATTAGAGACTAATTTACTATTAGTAAATTTTGGGCCGTTACAATAAGTTACTTGACCACATTAATATTTAATGTCGAAATAGAGACTAACCGTATCAATCTTTACTCGGTTCCCATACTCCCACACTAAACTTACGAAATAATGAAATTGAATAAAAACTCCGGTATAGTATACACATACGTTACACTAGGCATCCATCACTCGAAAATATCATACATCTCGATCTCTGAGCCAAATTATAGAACTGCGTACCCCCTCTCGAGTTATGTCACGGGTCAGTGACCCTAATTAGGGGCTAGTTTGCTATTAGTAAGTTTTTGGGACATTACAATCAATTTTTTATGACTTAAAAATGAATTTAAGTATTAAAATAGAGTTGTAACTCTAAATATTGAATTTGTGGTTTAATATGAATTGTTAAAGTATGCGAAAGCCGAGAAAATATTGTGTGAGGCTTCGTAACCAACCTTAAGTAGGTTTGGTTGTAAGTAAACTTTATAGTGACTCTCACATTGATATGGTTTATCTATTTAGATGAATTGCATTCATTATTGATCATGAATGTAAGGGAGAGGGAGATAGGCTTGTTTTAAAGTTTAGTTTGCATCCTACCTCAAACACTGGCCAGTTAGACTAGTTTCGTAGTCAAATGCCGACAAGTTATCTCTACATTTCATGAACTCTTATTATTTCTGTTTATTTTTGGTAGTCGACGTCTGATGATAGTAAGAAAACAGAAACAAAAGGGATTGCATTGTTGTATATTTATTTTTTTAATTACTTTGGATCATGATTATTCCATATTATATTATTATTATTATCAGGTGTGTTAGACGGTGTAAACTTTACTTATCTGACATCATTATTAGGTGTAATGGTGATAGGTTCATCTCGCGCTAATATGAGAAAGTAGAAGCTCAATTTTTTCCGGTGATTCCCTTGAAAGCTTACTTTTTTTATGTGACTTGATTTTGTGAATATAATGTATATTTTAAGGTTTGGGTAAGAGTAGAATATTCTTTAAACTAGTTTACAGTAAGTTTTGAGGTTTATATTCTAGTTTCAATTTATTTGGGACTGTAAAGTTGCAACTACTGTATCGAATAATCTAAGTTTTTTTTTTAAAGTTGAATTTGCTATATATATATATATATGTTGTGAACTATTGGGAGTTGTGAGTCCTTTTAGGGCTCTCCCCAATTCTGTTGTCAATTAGGCAAAAATTTTTTTCGGCAAATCGCTTTTAGTGGAGGTGCTGTCGAAATTTTTACAAAATACGGAGCCTTATTAAGGATTGAAATAAAAATTATCTCGAGGTTTTCAGATTAGCTAACTAGATTATAGGGGGATTAAAGTAATCTAGGTCACTCAATCGGCCTATTGACGAGTGCCTAACAAAGTTGGTATCAGAGCCTAGGTTTAGCTCAATTGAAGATAAACTTTGGTAGAGAACCAAAAGGTGATTGATCGCGATTAGTTGGGAAGTGATTATAGGTTGGGATACTTTGTTATTGTTATATGTTTGTTGTATATTATTATATTATCTCCAGATATGCGATATGAAGCTTATTCTTCGAGCCTGTTCGATATTAAACTTGTTAGATGTAATGAGTTAAATAGAAATAGATAATAAAAGAGAGAATATACTTATGAAATGAAACTTAGCGTGATTGGAAGTGAAATGGACTTGTAAAGTCCTAATTCATAAGGGTATGGTAAGTAGTTCGATATCAATATAACTAAGGGTAATAGTCAATTATAAAACCAATAAGAAATTGGTTGAACAAGAAATCTAGATGATTAAGTAATGTAAGTGCTGAGAATGGACTCATTTGAAATTGAAAGTATCAAACTATTACAATTTTGATAAGGCTCAGGAAAATGTCAACACATATTTAAATGGAGTCTCGAATGATTGAAGCCTATTTGGTAAACTTGGCAATAAAATTGAGACTTGTGAGACCAAAAGATATGAAAATCTTGGATTTTAGAATAAGGTTAGTACTAGTTGAACTACTAACTTGGTAAGATGTATTCTACGAAGTATAAGTTTGATTCATAACCAATTGAGAGTTGCTTCCTAAATTGACTCAAACGAAAAGAAAAAGGAAACATGTGATTTTCGAAAATAGAAATTGTTTAAACAAATTAAGTTGAGAATGGATATCTCAATGGGATTGTGATGAAAACAAATAAAGTTGTTTAAGTCGGTTTCAACTAAAATAAAATATTTTAAACAAAGTATTGTCTCCTTTGCAAAACAAAACACCAAGTGAAATTTAGAATAGGAACCATGGTTTTAAAAATATCAAATGACTTCCAAAAGTCGTATTGAATGGTTTTGATTGTTTATTACTCTAGTTATTTATAAGTAATGTTGAGTATAGTGGTTCTATGAGATGAATACAATAATGATAAAATGAATAGAAATACATGAGTTAGAAGTAATCTTTGTTAACACCGGATTATGTATTGCTATGAAACAAAGACCAATAAAACCTCTAACTAAAAAAAATGAAAGTGTAGTGATAAGATCGTGTTAGAATTTAAGATTGGAAAAAAATGTTATGGAAATGGCTAAGATTAGCTATAAAATAAAACAACAAAAGTTGTGTTTTCAAATTCAAAGTACCTAATAGTCACTTCTAACGAAATTAAGTTATGATGCCTATCACTATAACCTAATATAATAAAGGAAGAGATAGATGTACTAAATGAGAATCAGTAAATGATATATATAAGATGATAGTATGAGCTCCTATATTGCGAGAATTTCCATTTATAGGACTTAAAGAAACGAAATAGCATCATTTAAGAGTTCAATTAGTAGTTAAGTTGATCAATTGTTTGGAAATTCTAATTCTTCTATCTCTTCAGTTGAACAATAACGGATAGGTGAATTAATCAAAAAACGAATGATGATTAGTAAAATATTTTGTTATCTTACATAGTCTCTGAAAAAGTACTAAATTTCTTTTTAAGAGAAAGAAAAGTCTGGAAAACTTGAGACTAATGAAAACAACTAAGGCAATAACAAACAATTAGTCTATTGGAGTTAGGATTTTCTCTATTTAAAAAAATAGCTGTGGAAGACTTCAATTGACTCAATTATCATATGATATCACACCGTCCCTAGCTATGTTTTCAAATAAAAAAATATATAAATTGTCGTTGTAAGGCAAGACTAAGGAGTTGTAAATGGTTTAGGTGTTGATCGAAAGTCATGATAAGTTTGAATAAGTGAGATCAATCTGAGAATAGCTAAGATTGACAAAAATTGAATGGAATAGATTCTGTGTAAAAAATAAAAAAGGCATTGAGATGACTTGTAATTACTAGAAGTGGCACAAATAGACTCCTTTAGTCAAAATAAGGCACTAAAATAGCTGTGCATGACCAAAAGTGTAAGTAACTCCATTTTATAATCATTATTCATTCATAGCGTAGAAGACTAGTGAATTGCGACACTAGTCTTTGAATAATCGAATTAGTTGGTGACAGTCGGAATAAAATAGTCTATGAAGTTTTGTGAAAGTCAATAAGAAGTTAAAGTATATGAAAGTAAATGGTCAAGACATTCTCATATACATATAAAATGGGAATTTTAGGTCAATGAGCGTCAATAGGATTGAAGATAGCAAACTATAAGTTTGATGGAACGGAATATATCTTCGCAAGTCATTAAATTTTTAACTAGTCAATGGAAAAGTTAAGTGAATTGGTTGACGAGCTGGAATTGGTACTTACTTTCTAGTCCACAAATTTAAATGATATTGTAAGTAGACATTTAAAGAATGAGTGAGAGTTGCACAATGTGTCATGTTTCATCTTCTAATCGGATTGTAAATTTAAGATATTTTATTATGGGATGAAAGATGTTATTAGAGATCTATAGCCATAGGATGACTTATGTAATTCTATGTTTCTATTGAGAAATCTATGTTTCTATTGAGAAACGCTGAAATGGTGATGATTTAAATAGACACGCAACTCTACTTAGTATCTAAGCACAAATATTATTTAAATCATTTACAAATTTAGACTTATGATAGTCTAACAATTGATCGGTTGACAATTCTGATGAAAAGATGAGTAGTGATGAGAAATCAAACCAGAATATGTACCATAGTTTGGTAGATAGGGAAACAATAATCAATGATGTGTGGAATTGTTGTTAGTTAAGAATACAAATTGCTATATGAAAAGCAAGATAGTTTAGATCTTGTTAAGTAATGATGCATGAATGAGATTCAAGGCATGAAATGTGATGTACAAAAAGGCTTATCGTATATTCCACAAAGTTGATCGTTTAACTCGTCAAAAATTCAAGAAATGCAAGGATTGGCAGAGAAGTTGAGATCACTTTTCATTAAATCAAGGATTTGAAAATGAAAAGTTGAAATGTTTATGATCTTTATCACTGAGTTGTTATATGCGACGAAGGTGATTTTGTCCACTTAACATATTCACTTTGGAAATGATTTTCACAGGTTTGGATTAAAAGATTTGTATATGAAGAATCATTTTTTTCATATCTCTTTTAGTTCAAATAACCGGTAAGTTTAAATTTCAAGGACGAAACTTTTAATTAGTTGGGAAGAATTGTGACATCTGAGAATTTTATAAATTTGATTAGACGACTAATTAAGTGTTTTTGGATTTAAATTGATATTTAATTATCTAAGGCGGGACCTATGACACGTGTCGAATGTGCACAATAGTTTCTCGTATTTTCTATTATTTTTAGTAATGGTAAATGAGATATCATCTCCATAGGGATTTTGCAAACTTTTAAGGAAAATAATTTTTTGTTTTATTTTTCTAAATTTATTTAATCTAATTAAACGAGAATTAAAATACTAAATAACTAAAAACTATAACTAATAACCTAATTAACCAAACTAGCCAAACTATTTCAAACAATTCAATGCAAACTAAATTAAAAAATATTCAAATTCAATATAATATAAATATCTAAACAAACCCCCACTAAACGATATAATATACTTGGATTGCATTCAAACACTAGAACATAACATTACCTCATAACTTAGTTATAATTAGATCACATGTAATCTTGAAATCATTAAATTCTAATTCATAATTAATAGCCATTAGCAAACTATCGATTTTCCTATATTCAATGGAAAATAAGCCATATCCTTATCATTGTAAATTTACCTATTCGATAAAATGCAATAAAATAGAAATATGAAAGCATTAATACTCAATGAAAATCATGTCTAATCTAAATCAAATATTAATCAAAATATGCTAATCAATAAATAACTTAGAACACAATCACCTAGAATATCCACGCGGGTAATATGGCCATATAGTTTAATTCTAGTTACTACTATAATTTTTGTGAATAATCATAGATACAGATTCATGGTTAAAATATCATAATGCATATTTGTAACTATGCATACAATATCAATCCTCGTTAGTTGTAATATGCGAAAATAACTTATTAAAATTGTGATTATTATGCATGATTAGATTTAAAGTATTAAGTACATTCCTTAATCATAACTTTATAGCAATCAAAAGTATATAATTTCTAGGGTTTGTTTAGATTAATAAATTACTCACTAATGCTAGAAAACAAATAATGCAATAATATAATTGAAATAAATACCTCTTATTGAAAAAAACAAAGCTCCAATGGTGCTTCAAACATAAACTCAATAAGAACTAATTTATGGCTAATAGAGGGCTTAGAGAGAGTGCTTCCAAAGATCTAGTTTCAAAGTCCTAAGGTCCTGTTTATAGTTTCCTAAGTATACAATTTATAGATAAACTCAAATTCCTTATTCTTATCTAAAAAAATTGAAACCTACCTCAACAATTTGTCAGTGATTCCTAAGTTGTACACAAATCACTGAGTTAATCACTAAAAACTGATCTCTATGCTCCACCGATTCATCTGGCAATTCCTAGTGTAAATAGTCATTCACAGATGATTTGTTGGCTCTTCTCTACTACCGATTTAGACAATAATTCTTTTGTAATTTCATTTCGTTGGCTAATCACTGGCTTTGTTATCCAGTTGACTGTTTTGCTCTTCTTCTTTTTTCTTCTATTTCTTCATTTTTCCTAATTAAATCCTGAAATCATAAAAATAAGAGAATACCTAGTGTAATATCATCATTTATATCTAAGATTAACCTAAATTACGTTATTAAGCATGTCTAATTATTGACTTATCAAATACCCCCAAACTCAGCACTTTGCTATCCCAAGCAAAGAAATATCCCCAATCATATTCTCTTCATTTATTATATACTGATTTCAATCTTTTTCATCTTAAGTTTAAATAATAGAAGTTTTTAAATAGAAGTGATCTTAAAATAGAAACATATTACCCTAAAATAAATAGAAGTTATGATAAAATAGAATGATTTAGACAAAACGAACCATGTCTTACTAATAATTCAATCACCCAATGCAATACCCCTTAGAACTTAAAGTTCAATCAATTACCAAGGCTAGTACACAATATAGGTTTTCTCAATCTCCACTAACAAGCATGAAGCTTACGATTAGTAGTATAGAATCTCAAAACACAAAAACCAATAGATTAATCTTAACTTTACAAAATACTTTATAATAGTACTACAATCAAAATTAATAGGAATTTTGTCAAGATACCAATGAATATATCGTTTAAAACGTGTTAGATTAATAAATACTTCACTCAACCCTAGCTTCAAGCACTCGAGTTAAATCTTTTCTTTGAAGAGTTTAAGAACATCTACCTTTTTCATCTTTCATTTTTTTCTTCTACTTCATCTTAATTATTTTTAATTTATTATATGTATATATTCATTTGACTTTTGTGTCCCTGCTCCATTTCCTATGGACATTCTCACATTTTTTTCGCTATAGATTTTCTACTCCATTTCCTATGGAATTTATAGGACTCTATGTATTTGTAAACCCTTGTTAGCACTTCTCACTGTCCACTAAAGTTGGATAAAAAATATTCTTTCTAACTTATAAAATTCATTAGTTTCTAACCCATTTCTTCATTCAATTTAGGCATAATAATTATATAAATTATACAATATAGCTTTTGTATAACAAGATTCTTAAAAATCGTTCTTATTCATCTTGCACTATCTTTTCGATCTTCTACCCACTCTCATGACTAACACAAGGAAATCAATCCAGTGCACATCAACTAGTAAAGTTAATCAAAAAGGGTTTAAAAACTGATTCTTTCTATCATAGAATTCACTTGAATAGTAAAAATATTACTTATATTCAAAAATCTATTATATATATATTCTATTATATTATACTCCGAACTTAAATAAAGTAAAATGAAATTTATAGTTACTTGAATTCGAAAGAAATTTGAAAAATTTAATTAACTCGCTCGAACATCATATCAAAAGTTTGAACTTTACATCAATTCTGAACTTATCTTCAATCTTTTTTTTTCTTTCCTTACTTTCTTTGCAATCTTTACTATCATTGTCGTACTTCACCTAAAATACCCCGAAACTCATTCCAAACCTTATCCTTAAGGTTTAAAAATTAAGTTAGGTTTCAAAAAAAAAACAAATATACCTCGTGAAGTATAAACAAATTGATATAATCATAAATTCGATAATCAATATAAGAATAAACTCAATATATAAATTTCATTAAACAGAGTGCATAAAAATTAGAATAAACTATCACCAATGTATCAAATGTACCATCACCA
Source organism: Stephania cephalantha (assembly GCA_039657325.1). Lineage (NCBI taxonomy): Eukaryota > Viridiplantae > Streptophyta > Magnoliopsida > Ranunculales > Menispermaceae > Stephania > Stephania cephalantha. The sequence continues at coordinate 33,493,304 of CM077570.1, read as the reverse complement.
TCAAATGTATCACCATGACGTAATATAGTATCAAATGTATTAAATCACCAAGCACAGATTGCATATAGTATATCAGCACTACAGATCACATATAGTATACCACCAGAGTTTTTCATACAAAAACTCACACATTATTACTCTAAGACAAGAAAGATAAAATAGAGTAAAGAAATCAATCTCGTCATCTTGAAGTCGCATCATCATTATCCGCCGATGGATCAATCATCTAGGAACGGTAACTCGCAGTGGGATCATAGTCCTAACTTGGCAGTATTTGAACATAAAAAATACGATTACTTGATAGACGCATTTATGTAGATGGTACAGGAACTTGTGCGCCTCCTCGTCTTCTATGCCTCCTTGACATCGTTCTCTCCATCTTGTAAATGCTCCTTGCTAAGACCCTCTGGTTCTAGAACACCAGTTCTTGATTCCTCGTAGTTATCATTTGATTGGATAGAATTATACCCATAAAGGCCAACTCGGACTCCTCCATGTAAATTCTACCATAGTCCTTAGTAGCTTGCTCTACATTCGGATCGTTTCTAGCTCATGATATTTCTTCAAAAACTTTCCTTGTGTCATCTCTAATTTTTCTTCTTTGCTCTTTCTATTTTCTAGCTATTTCAACCTTTTCTATCTCATATTTGGAGTCTTCATATCCATCAATTTTCCATATCACTCTATTACTTCATTTATGATGTTATTCTTTGGTAAAACATCCATCTCAAGTTCTGCTATGTTTATTAAACCTACTCTGCGAAAAACCGTAGTCATCAAAGAAAATGGTAATCCATCATTCTTCTTCGTTATGATGGCACTTATATTCTCTACGATGTAATGAGCATTCATGTATATATACACTATTTGAGTTATTTTGTTGTATATGAACTGGGTTGGGAGGTTTATAATCGAGTATTGAGTTTTGATAAACTTTGTATTTATGTATATCATTTAATTTTCAAAAAGTTTGAATTTTACACTGCGTATATTTTGAATTATTTTTTCGATATCGATATTGAGGTTTGGTTTATCAGGTATAGACGAAGAGGCTGGTGGCTCTAGTTAAGTCTAGTTGGGTTACTATGATTAATTAGGGTTACAGTTCGGTATCATAGACAAGGCTGTGGTCTCATTTTCCTTTTCAAATGGTTTTTGAGATAAGTAATAGCTTATTCCTTCGTATCGGAACCTAAGTTTACAAACTTTGAGAGTTGTCACAAGTTATGAATCAGCTTAAGGTACGATAAACAATTTGCATCATGTTTTGGGGGAAAATGAAAATGAAAATATTATTATATGCTATTTGCTGTACTTATTGTTATTTACTTTATAAATATGATTTCCTTATCTTGTCTAAGTGTTGCCCTGATGATCTTTTCTTTAATTTGACTTCAAAATTTAATAGCGTATTAAGGAGAGGGTTCGCAAAGGCCTGGATCTCAGGGTAACATGGAGACTAAAAATCAATGGAAATCTAAAATGGAGTAGCAAATGAGAGAACTTATGGAGTCTTAGGCAAAATTTATGGTTATGCTGATGGCTCAGATGGGACGACAAGTACAGCAACCTGAGGCATAGCCTGCAATCATGAGGTTAATAGAGCTAAGGGAGGAGCTAAGACAATATTAGCTTGAGCTCAACTAGTTTTAGCACATATTCTGGTGCTTAAGACAACTGCCATGGTGTTAGTTTATTTAGAGAAGGCTGCATTTCTCAAAACCAGCAAGGAATTTATGAAACATGACATTATGAGATTAAGTGGCATAATGGAGGAAGGGGTAGCTGAGACCTGGATATTAGAAACGGACTAAAGATTTGTTGCTGTGGATGTTAAGGACCGATTTTAAGGTTAAATTGGTCACATTTTTATTGATTGATTCTATACGGAAATGGTCGAATTCCCTAGAGAGAGAGACGGGAAAACTATTACCAACTGGCCACAGTTTAAGGAGTTGAGTGAATTCGCTCTAGAGATGGTGGAGAACAAAATAGATTTATTTCTTGGTGGGCTAAATTACGAGATTCGAGTTGTGGTTTCCTTTCATCCTTACACTAGCTATGCTTTTACATTCGAGAGTGCGATGGAGGTGGAAGTAGCCATAATGGCCAGACCCTCTGGAATAGTACTTATGCCACCACCAATACCACGATTTCCTGGGAGTCAAAAATCTAAGAATTTGTTTTTTTTCATCCAAAAAAGAGGTAGAGGAGTGTAGCTGGAGTAGCTACACAGGTAGGATCTATAAGGACGACATTTGTTAGTGTATAGATTCCACTTGTTTCTCAGGCTTCAGTAGCCAAACCACCTTTGCCACCACCTCAGCAGAAAGTAAGGGCAAGAGCAGAGCACAGTCATCACAAAAATCAAGTAGCTCTTGGTAGATTTCTTAAGTCAGTGGCTTTTCTTAGAGGACTTCCATGATATTTTAGATTTCTTGAGGAACCATCAGTGATGATGATTCATGAAAGTCTAGCTGTCACATCATCAATTAAGGGAGCTAGTTTTAAATCTACTATTTTATTCTTCTATGCTCAGATTTGGGCTGAACCGGAGATAATTCAGCGGATGATTGATTGTCAGAAAACTTATTACTATTATATAGCACATCAGAGATTAGCAGCTAGTGTGGATTATCCTGATTGGTTACTTTTTGATGATGGTGTGTTACTGTTTAAGGATAGATTGTGGATTCTAGCTCAAGTTCAGTTGAGGCTAGAGTTACTACGGGAACCTCATAGATCTCTTTACTCTATTCATTCAGGTAACAGTAAGATATATCGTGAAATGAGGCATGTTTATTAGTTGCCTGGGATAAAGACTGATATTGCTAAGTTTGTAAAGAGATGTAAGATATGCCAGCAAGTTAAAGCTAAGTATAGGAAACCTAGAGAGTTATTGCATTCACTGTCTATTCCTGAGTGTAAATGGGAAAATATATTGATGGATTTTGTTTTTAGTTTACCTCTCAGTCAACATAATCTTGACGAGTATGGTTTATAGTTTATAGGTTGATGAAATTTACACATTTCTTGCCAGTTTCCATGTGAGATCCTCTTGACCGATTGTGTGAGGTGTACATACGTAAGGTGCTGAGATTTTATGGAGTTCTAGTGTCTATTACTTTGTATAGAGATCCGAGATTCACGTCCGGATTGTGGAGTGAGTTCCAATGATAGCTAAGAACTGTTCTTAACCTTAGTACGACATACCATCTATAGACTAACGGATAGATTGAGCGGTTGATATTGGTGAAAGAGGATATGCTTTGAGCTTATGTCTTAGAGTTTGATGGTAACAAGGAGAAATGCATTCCTCTGTATAAGTTCTATTATAATAATAAATATCAGGCTAGCATTAAAATGGCTCCTTTTGAAGCACTGTATGGTTAACCTTGTCATTCAACTACATGTTAGGCAGATGTTGAAGATATAGTTTTGTTGGGGCCAAAGTTGATTAAAGACTACACAGAGAGAATTCAACAGATTTGCCAGCGTTTGACTATAGTATAGCTAAGACAAAAGAGATATGCCGATAAACATCATGGGTTTTTGGAGTTTTTAAAGGATGATTACATTTTATTGAAAGTCTCACCTATGAAAGGATTAGGATTGGATTGCGAGGTAAGCTAGCTCCAAGGTACATTGGGCCATTAAGTGAAAAGATGGGTCCGGTTGCTTATAGGTTAGATTTGCCTCCTCAGTTAGCTGAAGTTCATAATGTCTTCCATGTGTCTATGGTTCGCAAAATAGAGACTCAGTTCACTCTAAGGATTGATTGGAATGAACTTGATCTTTGGAAAGACTTATCTTACAATGAGCAGCCGATTCAGATACTTGATCATAAGATTCAATGGCTGAGAATCAAAAAGATTCCTTTGGTTAAAGTGAAATGGCAATTTCATAAAGATGAGGAACTAACTTGGGAGCGGGAGTCTTATTTAAAGGAGCAGTTTCCATTTCTCTTCAAAACTACTGGTAATTTTACATTACTTTAATTTCGAGGACAAAATTGCTTTAAAGTGGAGAGACTGTAATGACCCGTTACCTTAAGCTGGTGATTAGTTTTAATCCAAATCCTAATTAACTTGAGTTAGAGTCATGGTTAGGTTCAATGTACCTCGATTAGCGTTTGCGCGTGTTTGTGTGATGATTTGCGTTTGTTTGGAATATTTAATAAATTTTATAAATTTTAATATAAAAAAGAATTTATATAAAAGCCTATAATCAAAAAATACGTAATTAAATAATAAATTGCTAGTACACTAAGTGTAACGAGGGGGTTGTGAAATGAATGTATAAACCCTAAAATACTCGTATGCAGGTCCATTAAATTTATTGGTGAGAAAATACATGAAATATAAATATATTTATAATATATTTGATAAATAAATATATATATTAAAATAATAAGTTTTGTTTGAATTATATGGAGTGTTAGATCACCTTGAGATGAGCGTAATTGTTGATGGTGTCAACATGTGTGCCACTTTAGAAAGTGTCATGTTAACAAATAACTCACTTGATCAATCTCAAGATAGCGCGATGCGTATCTCAAGAAAATTCATATATTTAAACTAAAACATGCAATTTTATCCACACTGATCGATTGAGAGAGTGAGTGAGAGGCAAGCGGCTGAGTGTTTGATTTGAGGAATCAATCATAGGAGTGTTTAGGTTGATTCTAGGAGATCAAACAATTGCTAGATCAGAGATCATCGGTTCGTAAGTTGAATATTTGAATTTGAAGTTCAATTCCATAGTTAGTGATGGTTTATCTGTAAATTGTTATAGTTGATCATTGGAATGGATTTATATCTCATTAGAGGTTCTGCTTGCTATATTTGGGGTATGATAACTATTGTTTGAATGATTTGTGGATGGAACAGTAGCAGATGCCCTATTTACTGTTGAGATAGTACAGGGTGGAGTGCGCTCCGTCTAGCAAAGGAGTGCATTTCCTTCATCAATTGGGACGAAACCAATTGGTGGAGCGTGACAGAAAACAACAACTCTCATGTAATTTGGTTAGAATATCCTAAAGTTATAGGGACTGACTTAGTGGTTCTAAACATATGATATTAGACCTATATTGATCACAAATGGTTTGTAATAGGTGTTAGATCCCCAGAAAAGCGTGAGTGACCCAAAAAGTTACGAATTTCCTTAACGGAAACCTAAACCAAGTAAAGTACGGATTCACTCAATATTGTCTGGATATGTTAGTATATGTAATTAATATATTTAATTGACTAGAATGGGTGACTATGTGATCCACGAGAGTAGCTATTGGAACTGAGAGCAGGTGATATAGGATGCGAGGTTGATCTCCAAGCCTATATGTAACTCCTACTTAGTTTGATAGGTTGCGTAGGGTTACATATTCACTTGAGAGTTTAGAATTATTGTACATTAATGGATTGGCTAAAAAACATCGGCTAATGTGTTAGTCTAGCGATCACATTAATGGTGTCAGTGGGTAATCGACAAAATTTTACAAATAAAATGGGAATCGTAATGGAATAGTCATTGAAAGTTTGACGTATATCTGTTACTTATTGAATTATATGCTTTTCACATTCTCGTTAGTTAACATTGCTGCATATTGTTATTCCGTTCTTGATTATTATATGGAATGTTGATGGCTTTATAAATCCTTACTTACTAAGCAAGTTGGAGTGCTCACTTTAAATTTAATATTTCAGGTTCACAGCCTAGCGTTTTAGCGAAAGGAAAAGGGAAAATTTAAGAGTTTTAATATCTTCTCTACGATGTAATGAGCCTTCCCATATATATATACACTGTTGAGTTATTTTGTTGTATAAGAATAGGGTTGGGAGGTTTATAATCGAGTTTTAGGTTTTGATAAACTCTGTATTTATGTATATCATTTAATTATTGGAAAACTTTTAATTTTCCGTTGTGTATATTTTGAATTATTTATTCGATATCGATATACAAGTTAGGTTTTTCAGGTATAGACAGAGAGGCTGCTAGCTCCTAGTTAAGTTTGACTGGGTTACCAAGGCTTAATTAGGGTTAAAGATCGAGTATCGCCCTAATTGGGATAGGGGTGCTACAACCTAGTTATAAATATATAACATGGAATCTTGGAATCGTTAAATCCTGATTCATAATAGGTTAATAGCCATTAGAAAACTATCAATTTTCCTATATTCAATGGAAAACAAGCCATATCCTTATAATTGTAAATCTAACTATTAGATAAAATGCAATAAAATAGAAACACAATGACATTAACACTCAATGAAAATCATGCCTAATCTAAATCAAATAGTAATCAGAATATGCTAATCAATAAATAACTTAGAACACAATCACCCAAAACATCCACTCGGGAAATATGGCCTTATAGATTAATCCTAGTTACTACTTCTATAATTGTCGTCAATAATCAGAGATATAGATTCATAATCAAAATATCATAATATATAGTTGCAACTATGCGTACAATATCAATCCTCATTAATTCTAATACGCAAGAACAACTTATTAAAACCTTGATTGTTGTGTATGATTAGGTTTAAGGCATTACGTACATGATACCTTAGTCATAACTATATAGCAATCCAAAGTATATACATGTCAAGGGTTTGTTTAGATTAATAAACTACACACTCATTCTAGAAATTAGTAACACAATAATATAATAAAAGACATAAATAAGTAAATACCTTTTATCGAAAAAACAAAGCTCCAATATTGCTTCAAACATAAATTCAATAAAAACTAACTTATGGCCAATACATGGCTTAGAGAGAGTGCTTCTAGATATGTAATTTCGATGCATTCAGGTCTTATTTAAAGTTTCCCAAGTATATAAATTATAGATAAACTCAAATCCCTTGTTCTTATCTAAAAAATTCGTAGCCAACCTCGGTGATTTGTTAGCGATTCCTAAGTTATACACAATTCGATGAGCTAATCACTAGAAATTGGTCTCTATGCGATTCATCTGGCGATTCCTTGTGTAAACTCCCATTCGCTGATGAGTCGCTAGCTCTTCTCTGCTGCCGATTTAGACAATGATGCCTTTATAATTTCGTATCGTTGGCTTTGTTCTCCAGTTTACAGTTTTGCTCTTCTTCCTCTTTTTCTTCCATTTCTTTATTTTTCCTAATTAAATACCGAATTCATAAAAATAAGAGAATACCTAGTGTAATATCATATATTTTATATATAATCAACCTAAGTTACACTATAAAGCATGTTAAATTATTTACTTGTCAACCCACGGGTTACGGACTAGAGATCATGAATTAAAATATTATTTTTTGTGTCGTGTGATTAATTGATGTAATATACTCTATTTGTCTCAAAATAGCGTTAAATTGGGGTATAGATGCAGTGTTCGTGTGTTTCGGAGCGCTTTAGGAATTTTCCCAATTTTTGGTGAAATTAGGGTATTGACTAAGGTTTAAATTAGACTTAGAAAACTAGAGATAATCATGAAATTAAATTGAAAATGGCAAATTACCATTAGGAGCATTTATATTGTACCGATGAGGATAAGATCAAAAGGGGCAAACCAGTCATTTGGCTTTACCTATTCATTTGCAAATCGAAATAGGGGGGTTTTCCCTATTTTGATCTTCCTTTCCATTAACAACAACTCTCTATGCCTCTCCTAACACAACTACCCTCTCTTTCGATCAACTCCTCCATCTCAACCTTCTCGATCCTCCTTGTTTTCATACATCTCTCTATGCTCTTTCCTATCTTGCTTCTCCTCTCACTTTCCTCCCACCTTCTGGTCATCTCCTTCTCTGATGCTCTCTCTCTAAATGCCCTCCTATCTCTCGGCCTCTCTCTTTATGAAAACTTAGAAACCTCTCTCCTCCAAGCACTCTTAACTATCACTTTCACGATCGTGTTTTAACTCCCTATTTATGGTGGACAATAGGCATGGTGGGTGGCATGACCATTGATTGGTTGTGCTTTAAATCACTGAATTGATTTGTTGGGACAAATTTGCTCATTTTGATTCATTTTGGGAGGTGATAATGAAAGATGAAGATGACGATGGTGAAGATGAACAGTAGGGGCTCATTAGTAGCGATGAGGAAGAACAAAGGTTAAGCAAACCTCAATTAAGGTGAGTCTTTCCTTTTTCAACTTCAATTATGTATTGTAAACTTAGGATTTAGATGGGCTAATAATGGGGGGAGAAAGGAGTTGATGATGATGATGATGAGATGGGACAGCGAAGATGTGATGTTGTGTGTATTGTTGTTTGGATGGTTGTTGTTTTAGATGAGGTCAAAGAAATGAGTGGTTGTTGACGATGAACTAATGTGAATTTCATTGAGGGGATAGAAATTGGTGGGAGATGTGGTTGTTATGCTGTAGTGGTTGATGAATTAGTAAATTCATAGGTTATTAGGATGGTTTGTGTTGATTTGGGAACCAAATAGCTCATAGATGCCATGCCTATAAATGGCGACCCTGACCAAACCTAGAGTAATGCCATGGCATGGCCGAGCTTTGGCTCAGGCAATATGTGCCAATGCTTGGAGATGAATTTTGAAATAAAACTTGAAAAGAATATGAATTTGATCAAAAACCTAAGAATTGAATTGAATTTATTATCAAATAGAGATGAAAAATATGGTGTAGTAGTTTGAATATCTAATAGAGTCAAGTTGACTTATTGGTTAATGAAAGGAGTTGAATGATATTATTGTTGAGACAAAGAGAAGAAAAATATGGTTTAGAAACTCTTTGAAGGTTTTTAATCGAACTTTGAAAAAACAAAAGCTTATAAATCTTAAATTCAGTTTTAAGACTCCAATTGGAAATGCATAACCAAGTTATTGTTTATTGTGAAGCTAAATAGGTGTTGAAAACCCTACTTGCAGTATAATAAATGGTTTAGGACTTACTAGAAATTCAATAACATAAAAAAGGTTACAATGAGTATTTGAGAGCTTTAAAAGGTAGTTGTCGGAGTTCATAGTGGGTTGAACTCCACTATGAGATTGAAAGTGGTCAAAATATAATGTGAAGTATATAGTTGAGTTTGGAAGTGGTTTCACTTTATTATGATTTGAAAAATAAATTTAAGTATTAAAATAGAGTTGTAACTCTAAATATTGAATTTGTTATTTAATAGGACTTGTTGAAGTAGGTGAAAGCCGGGAAATGTGGTGTAAGGCTTCATAACCAACGTTAAGTATGTTTGGTTGTAAGTAAACTTTAAAGTGACTTTCACATAGATATGGTTTATCTGTTTGCATGAATTGCATTAATTATTGGTCATGCATGCACGAGAGAGAGAGAGATAAGCTTGTTTCGAAGTCTTGCTTGCTTGAAATTAGATTCCAATCGTACCTCAAACGCCGACTACTAAGAGTAGTTCCATAGTCAAAGGCCGACAAGTTATCTCTACATTTCATATTCTCTTAATATTGATTTCGTACTATTTTTGGAATTCGACGTCTAATATAGTTAGGAAACAGAAACGGAGTGGATAGCATAGTTGTATATTTATTTCTTCAATTACTTTGAATTATGATTATTTTATATTATCCTGTTGTTATTACCAGGTGTGTTAGACAGTGTAAAGTTTACTTATCTCACATCATTATTTGCTATAATGGCAACATTTTCATCTTGCACTAACAAAGGAAAGTAGAAGCTCGAATATATTTTTTTTTGGTAACTCCCATTAAATCTTACTTTCTTTGTGTGTGACTTGATTTTGTGAATAGGATCTATATTTTTGGTTTGGGTGAGAGTAGGACGTTCTTTAAATTAGCTTACAGTAAGTTACGAGGTATATATTTTAGTTTTGGTTTATTTGGGATTTTAAAATTGTAACTAAAGTATCAACGAATCTAAGTTAGTTTTTTATAAGTTGAATTTGATATATATTGTGAATCGCGGGGAGTTGTGAGTCCTTTTGGGCGTCTATTAGGTGAGACTTTTCCCAGCAAGCAACTTTTAGGAAAGGTGATGCCTAATTTTTACAAAATAGGGGGAATAATTCGTATGATTTCTTAGTTTGCTACAATTAAACAAATTATGAATTAACTTTCATTGAGGATATAAATTTAATTTTGGAGGCTTATTAAGGATTGAAACCAAAATCATCTCGAGGTTTTTAGATATGTTGACTAGATTATCAAGAAGATTAAAGTAATCTAGGCTAGTTAGTCGTCCTAATGACGAGGGGGCTGACAAGTTATAAATTGTCAAGTTAGATGGCAATTGAACTATGTTTAAAATAATGTTTAAAATAATGATGGTAAATGCAACTAAATGACTCAACACACGTATATAACTGACCAAATGGTAGACCAGGTACATAGCTAGCTAGAGTCGAGCGTCATGGTTTTATTAAGAGGCGTGTTAGAAGCCACTAAGGCGTATTTATCGTGTAGTTTGAGGTATGTAAACCTGCTAGAGGATCAATTCCAATTCTTATCATATTCTTGAGTTTATTTCTTGTTATTCCATTTACTTGGACTCTATTCTATACTATCGAGTGTCGAAGGCTTAAGTGTGTCAAGAAAGTACTTTTGGGTTTGGTGCTAGATTAACAAATGTGACTTCATCTTAATATTGGATCGTAGGTAGTTGACGTGGGCGAGGTTTTTGGGTTACACGTGTCTAGCGTGCACAATAATTTCCTATATTTTATGATTATTTTGTAGTAATGGTAAATGAGATATCATCTACACATGGATTTTTAAAATCTTAAGGGAAAGTATTTTTTTGTCGTTTTTGATAATTTAGTTAATATAATTAAACAGGAATTAAAATACTAAATAATTAAAATCTATAAATACTAACTTAATTAACCAAATTAACTAACTTAAATCAAACAATTCAACTTACACTAAATTAAACAATACTCAAATTTAATATAAATATAAATATCTTAAACAAACATCTAAACAAACCCCCACTAAAACGATGTAATATACTTGGATTTCTTTCAAACACTAGAACATAACATCACTTCATACTATAGGTTGATACTCTTTATCCAGCCACCGATTTTCCTAAACTCAATGGAAAAACCATATTCTTATCATTGTAAATCTACCCATTGAATACAACGCAACACCATAGAAACACAATAGCATTACACTCAATGAAAATCATGCCTAATCTAAGCCAATATTAAGTGAAGCTGCATAATAAATAACTTAAAACATCATCACCTAGAACATCCACTCGAGATAAACCCTATAGATTAATCCTACTTACTACTTCTTTAATTGTTGTCAATAACTATAAACATAGATTCATAATCAAAATACCACATAACACATTTGCAACTATGCATGCAATATTAATCTTCTTTACTTGTAATACGCAAAAAAAACTTGTTTAATTCGTGATTGTTGTGTATGAATCGATCTACAACATTAAGTTCATGATTATAACTATCTAGCAATCTAAAGTATATACATGTATATGGTTTGTTTAGACTGATAGACTACTCACTCATGCTGGAAATAAATAATGCATATAAATTATTAAAAGACATAATGAATAAATAAAAAATACCTTAAAATAAATCAATGCTCCAATGGAGCTTCAAACATCAACTAGAAATATCAAATAGGCAATAGAAATAATGGAGAGGAAAAGAAGAGAAAGTTATTTCGAAGCTCTTTGGCCTTTTTATTGTCTCCCTACGTATACATATCTTAAATGAATTAAAATTATTTATATTAATCTAAAAAATGCATAACTGACCTCATCGATTTGTCATGATTCCTAAGTAGTACACAAATCACTGAGTCAATCAATGGAATTGGCTCTTAGTGCTCCATCGATTTAGCTAGTGATTTCTAGTATATTCTCCAATTCATTGCGAATTCTCTGGCATTTTCCTGCTGTTGATTTAAGTGGAGATTCCTAGTGTAATTACAAATCGGTGGCTAATCATGAGAATTTTTCTTTAGTTGATTGTTTTGCTCTTCTTCCTCTTTTTCTTCCATTTCCTTATTTTCCTATTTAAATCATGTCCTGAAATCACAAAAACAAGAGAACACCTAGTGAAATATCATCATATATGTATATCAATCTAAATCTCACTATAAAACATGTCTAATTATTGACTTGTCAAATACCCCCAAACTCAAAACTTTGCTATCATAAACAAAGGAATACTCTCAATCATATTCTCTTTTCATTCTTTACAATCTGATTTCAATCTAATTCATCTTAACATTAAATAACATAAATTTTAAATGGAAGTGATTTCCAAATGAAAACATATTACCCACAAGTAAATGAAAGTTATAATAGAATAGAATGATTTAGACAAAATGAAAGATCCCTTAATGATAACTCCACCACCCATGTAACACCTTTTAGAACTTCAAGTTCATTACCAAGGCCAGTATATAATATAGGTTTTTTGAATCTCTACTGGCAAACATCAAGCTTAAGATGACTAGTATTGAATCTCAAACCACAAATCCTTTATGTTAATCTTAATTTTAGAAAATACTTTAGAATAGTACGACAATCAAAATTAATAAAAATTTTGCTAAGATACCAATGAATATATTTTTAAAACATGTTAGATTTAAGAATACTTCATTCAACTCTAGCTTCAAGTACTCGAGTTAAATCTTTTCTTCAAAGAGTTTATGAACATCCATTTTTTTCATCTCTCATTTTTATTAGGGCATGTGCCCTAGGTCAATCTACAAGCATTGTTTATCTTATAATTTTAAGTAATAAAATAGAGGTTTTATTTGTTGTTTTATTATAAGTAATTGCATGTTTACCTTATAGTAAGATCCATGGGTATTTGTTGAAATATCCTAAATGTCCCTAGTCGGTCATTATACTGGGAACTATAATGAATTAAGACTAGTGTGAATCTTGATTGATGGTCATGTCATGATCATGCGTATAAGGATACGAATCAAGATCATGAGTACTTATTATGGAATAAGATACTGGACCAACCCGCTATGAGAACACCACATGGATTAAGTCATATGTGTTACTCATGATAGATATATCATTTAGTCATTCGACTTGAGATTACCATAGACTTCAATATTAGGAGCATGATAATTTGACACAATCAAAAGTTGTCTTTAAGCAGAAAATTATAAAGATTGTGATTGGTTACCATGTGAATAATATGTGAAGGTGTGTAATCAAGATAGAATTTGTCACTCTCGTATAAAGACAGATATCAGTGGATCCCTCGATAAGATAGACTGATAATGGGCAAGTCCATGTGAATTGATATGATCAATGTCACTTGGATGTTTTTTCAGTTTAGCTAAAGATTGAGACTAGTACGAATGAACATTAAGGGTGACTTTCCATGTCTTATGTTTAATCAAAGGATATCGCACGACAAAAGGATATGATATACATTATTAATTAAGTTGTATTGATATTCATGCTACTTTGGTAGTTATAATGCCTTGCTAGAGGCCGCTTATGACTTGTGTACCAAAATGGTTTTTGGTTCACTGCCAACGTCGCATGAACCTATTGGGTCACACACAAAGAATGGCATTACACAATTTCAATTGATCCAGAGTAATGAGTTTTATATGATAAAATTTATGACATAAAAGCCCTTACGATTTGTTATATGGTAACTTATTAATAGGGGAGTATGTGTAATTTGCTTAAACTGCCTAAATACAATAGTTGTATTACGAATTGGATTGGCTTATCTATACATATAAATAAAGGGTGGATCCCTAAAAAAAAGATTAAGATTTCGTTTTACAATTTTTCGAGTTCTCTGGATTTAGTGAGAGAAAGAAAAATCATTTTTTCAATCTCTCTTGGGGCTAGCACTCCAAATTGTGGTCACCGTTCGTGTATGGATTTCTAACAGAGGACACGCACTTGAACGTCTTGAAAATCGAACAATCAAAAGGAAATCATGGAATAAGGTATGATTTACTTTTGTGGATTTAGTTTAATGGAACTTATTTTCGATCCTGTTGGGGTTTTTCAAAATTTAACCCAACAGTGGTATTAGAGCATTAGGCTCGGTTCTATTAAATGTTTGCATGTTTTCAATGATGTATATATGATATATGTGGGAAAAACATAATCTTGATTAATGTATATATGATAAATGTGTGCAAACATAATCTTGATTAATGTATATATGATATACATATAGATTATGTGGTAATTGTTATCCAGAATTGGTTTTAAATCATGTTGTTAATTCATGTATATCGATACATCGCATGATTTGATTCAATGATAGTATTTATGTTTAGAATATTTTGATTAACATATATTTTATATTGAGCGATGTGAATTTTGTATGTTCATGGTAGACTTCATGTTTTGGTTAATATGATTGTAATCTTGATCACATATTTAGTTTTGTTCAATAATTATGTATGTCTCCATGATAGAGATCATGAATAGGTTAATATCATTAATTTAATATGATTTTGATGTTGAATGCATGATTGTTATCTCGAAATTGATTTTGACCATACATCTCATTGTAGTAATCCTTTAGTATATTCCTATAAGATAGGAGATAGACTTGTAATTGGATTATAATTAAAAATCCTATAAGACAGATGAGATATAAAACAAATCCTAATTGGATTAGGATTCAAAGTATCTTAAATTCTAATTGGATTAGGATAAAATATTAAGTTAATGATGGGCACGAGATAATTAAAAACGTTTTAATTAATATTTTCGGAATTAAAATAAGGGAAGTTTTGGTTGATTGGATTGACAAAAATTATGAGAAATATTAGGCGATTTTTTATTTTTGCAATTGAAACCACCTACTGACCAGCTAGTGGGACTACTGTTAACTGTTCGTATCATCCAAAATTCGTACAATAGTCAATATTTGTATGATTTCCTAACTTTTTATTGATTATTCACGCATTGAAATATATGATATTTATCTTATTTAATTATGATCACTAAAATAAACAAAAATCCCTCTTTCAAATTTTAAGTCAAGTGCCATCCATTCTTAAACACTTGTCAAGGCTTCGATCACATCAATATGGGTCTGCCTTCGCAGAGTGTATGTGTTATCTTGGTGAGGCAAGTTGAGTAACGGTTACTCTATTGTTTGAAATGGTTAGACTTGATAAAGCTATCAAAATGGGTTTGGGTTTTAGGCACTATATGAGATAAAACATGCTAAGAAATAAGATGTCCTAATTTCATAAAATAACTAAAAGTTACATATGATGTAATTAGTAATTGGTACCTACCTAAATAACCTAATTCAAAGTGTCATGCCTTAGCTATCTTGGAATTAGGTGAAACATGGATTTTAGTCCCTTAAATTAACATAGTATTTTTAAGGAGGATTGTTAATTTAGTGGGAGTTTATTCCTCTATACTAAAATGAACTTTTGCATAATCTTTGTTGTAGATCTATGGCCTCTTCTAAGCACACTAATCTATTGTCACCGCGATCCATCCTTGAGAAGGATAAGTTGTATGGGACAAACTTTCTTGACTAGTTCAGAAACTTGAGAATTGTTCTTAAGCATGAACGCAAGTTATATCTCCTAGATGATTCTATTTCTTGAGGAACCACCAGCCAATGCCTTAAAGGTCGTGAAGGATGCACATACTTAGCATGTCAACGACTCAACTGATGTTGCATGCATTATGTTGGCAACCATGGTTCCTGAACTTCAGAAGGACATGGAACACATGGAAGCTTACGACATGGCTACGACGCTTAAGGAAATATTCCAACAGCAGGCTAGGTAAGAAAGGTTCGAGACAGTCATGAACCTTTATTCTTGCAAAATGGCTGAAGGTGCGTCAGTTAGTCCTCATGTTCTGAAAATGAAGGGCTATATTAACCATCTTGACAGACTTGGATTTCCCAAATGCTAAGAGTTGGCTACGGATTTGATCCTGAATTCATTGCCTGATAGTTATTCATAATTTTTAATGAACTATAACATGAATAACATGGAGAAGTCTATCTTAGAGTTGCATTTGATGCTTAAAACTGCTGAGCAGAATGTCAAGAAACCCATTGCTAGTGTGTTGATGGTTCAGAAAGGAAAGACTTTGAAGAAAAAAGGCAAAGGCAAGGCTAAAGTTACCAAGGCTGTTATGACTTTCACAAAGCCTATGGAACAAGTCAAACCCTATCTTGCTTCTACTTCACAGGCCCAAAAGGAAAAGGAAAAAGAAGGAAATTGTCATTTTTGCCATGCACCTGGACATTGGTTCAGAAATTGCAAGCTCTATCTTGAAGATCTAGAAGAAAAGCAGTGCGACTACTGCTTCACGTATTTACGTTATTGAAATCAACTTGTCTACTAGTGATTCCTGGGTATTGGATGTCGTATGTGGATCTCACATTTATATTAATGTGTAGGGTCACACCAAAAGTAGAAAGCTGAAGAAATGAGAAGTCATCCTACGAGTTGGAAATGGAGCAAAGGTTGATGCGTTGGCTGTAGGATGCTATGAGTTAATTTTACCTAATGGACTTATTTTAGTTTTAAATAATTGTTATTATGTCCCTACCTTGAGCATAAACATCATTTCAGTTTCATGTTTGGATTTGAATGGTTTTAATTTCATTATTGCGAATAATAAATGCTCCATTTCTCGTAAAGACATTTTTTATGCGAATGTTGATTTGTGTGATGGTCTTTGTATTCTAAACATGAAAAGGTCCACAGATACTCATGTTCTTAACGTAAAGACAAAGAGATTCAAGTCAAATGATTTGAATCAAACCTACCTTTGGCATTGTCGCCTTGACCACATTAATGAGAAACGCATTTCTAAACTCCATAAAGATGGACTTTTAGATTCATTTGATTTTTAATCATATGAAACATGTGTATCTTGTTTACTAGGCAAGATGACAAAGAGTCCCTTTACTGGACACAATGAAAGGGCAAGTGATTTATTGGGACTAATACATACTGATGTATGCGGTCCTATAAACACAATGGCTAGAGGTGGATATCAATACTTCATTACATTCAGAACATTTCAGAACGAAGTGCAAAATCAACTTGGTAAAACTATTAAAGCACTTCGATTAGATCGAGGTGGTGAATATTTGAGCCAAGAGTATGATGATCAACTTAGAAACTATGGGATTATCTCACAGTTAACTCCCCCTGAAACTCCACAATGGAATGGTGTTTCTAAGAGGAGGAATCAGACTTTATTGGATATGGTTCGATCTATGATGAGTCATGTAGATCTTCATATTTCCTTTTGGGGTTATCCCTTAGAAACAGCTGCGTTTACACTAAATCGTGTTCTTTCTAAAGTAGTTGATAAAACACCACATGAGATGTGGTTTGGGAAAATACCAAGTTTGTCTTTCCTTAAGATTTGAGGCTGTGAGGTCTTCGGACGATGAAAAACCTCAGAAACATTATCAGACAAATCTACTAATTGTGTATTCATTGGTAATCCTAAGAAAACTAAAGGATACTACTTTTATAATTCCGCTGAGAACAAAGTGTTTGTGGCTCGGAATGGTGTCATTATTGAAAAAAAAATTATTTCAAAAGACAATAGTGGGAATAAAGTAAGTCTTGAAGAAATTCAAGAACCACAAATAAACACTCAACCGCTAGTGGGAGATCAACTAAGTCTTGAACTAATTGATCATTCATAGGTATCACAAGGCCCTCGTAGGTCTGATAGGTTAGATATCAGCCTAAAAGATTTGGGTTTCTTATTAATGATAGTAGTGAGGTATTGCTTATGGATCAAAATGAACCTACTACTTATCAGGAGGCTATTTCTAGCCCTAAGGCAGATAAATAGCTTAGTGCCACGAATTTTGATATGCAATCCATGTATGATAACCAAGTTTGGAACTTGGTTGATTTACCTGAAGGTGGTAAGACCATTGGATGTAAATGGATTTTCAAGAAGAAAACTGACATGGATGGCAATGTGCATACTTATAAAGTACAGCTAGTTGCAAAAGGTTTCAAACAGACTCAAGGTGTTGATTATGATGAAACTTTTTCTCTTATAGCTATGCTTAAATCCATTAGAATTTTAATTGCCATAGTTGCATATTATGACTATGAGATATGGAAAATGGATGTCAAAACAGCTTTTCTAAATGGAAAGTTACTTGGGGACGTGTATATGATACAACCTGAAGGGTTTGTTCATCATGAGATTTCTAGGAAGGTGTGCAAGTTCAAAGATCTATTTATGGATAAAAGCAAGCTTCTCAGAGTTTGAATCTTCGTTTTGATGAAACAATTAAAGGAATTTGGTTTCATTAAAAACGAAGATGAGCCTTGTGTATACAAGAAGGTCAGTGGGAGCGTGGTTGTTTTCCTGGTGCTGTATGTTGATGATATATTACTTATTGGAGATGACGTCCCAACCTTGCAGAGTGTCAAGTCTTCGTTAGAGAAGTGTTTCTCAATGAAGGACTTAGGATATGCAGCCTACATCCTTGGGATTAAGATCTATAGGGATAGATCTAAAAGGCTGATCGGTCTAAGTTAGAGTGCTTATATTGATAAGGTAGTGAATAAGTTCAATATGCAAAACTCTAAAAAAGGGTCATTGCCAATGTCTCATGGTATAAATCTCAGCAAGACGCAATGTCTGAAGACTAATGATGAGCGAGAGCGCATGAATACTATTTCATATGCATTAGCTATTGAATCTATCATGTGTGCCATGTTATGCACTCGACCCGATTTATCATATGCTTTGAGCGCAACAAGCAGATATCAGTCCGATCCTGGTGAGAGTCATTGGATAGCAGTAAAGAACATTCTTAAGTACTATAAAAAGACTAAAGAAGTGTTCTTAATCTATGGAAGTTTGGAAGACGAGCTTGTTGTAAGTGGTTACACATATGCAAGTTTTCAAACTAATATAGAGGACTTCAGATCGCAGTCTGGATATGTGTTTATTTCGAATGGAGGCGCAATGAGCTGAAAAAGTTTGAAGAAAGAAACTATCACAGATTGTACAATAGAAGCTGAATATATTGCAGCGTCCGATGCAGCTAAGGAGGCAATAAGGATCAAAAAGTTCATCTCAGAACTTGGTGTGGTTTCGACCCCATTTGCTTGTATTGTGACAACAACGGGGCGATAGCACAGGCCAAGGAACCAAGATCACACCACCGATCCAAACATATACTTAGACGTTTTCATCTCATTCGAGATTTCATTGAGAGGGGAGACGTGAAGATTTGAAGAGTTCCTACTGAAGAAAATGTTGTAGATCCTTTGACGAAGACTCTTCCACAAGCCATACATGATGGTCATGTTAGGTCATTAGGTATTAGATACATGAATGATTGGCCCTAGTGCAAGTGGGAGATGTTAGGGCATGTGCCCTAGGTCAATCTAAAAACTTTGTTTATCTTATAATTTTAATTAATAAAATAGAGGTTTTATTTATTGTTTTATTATAAGTGATTGCATGTTTACCTTATAGTAAGATCCATGGGTATTTTTTGAAATATCCTAAATGTCCCTAGTCCGTTATTATACTGGGAACTATAATGAATTAAGACTAGTGTGAATCTTGATTGATGGTAATGTGATGATCATGCATATAAGGATACGAATCAAGATCATGAGTACTTATTATGGAATAAGATACTGGACCGACCCGCTATGAGAACACCACATGGATTAAGTCATAGGTGTTACTCATGATAGGTAGATCATTTATTCATTCGACTTGAGATTACCATAGACTTCAATATTAGGAGCATGATAATTTGATACAATCAAAAGTTATCTTTAAGCAGAAAATTATAAAGATTGTGATTGGTTACCATGTGAATAATATGTGAAGGTGTGTAATCAAGATAGAATTTGTCACTCTCGTATAAAGACAGATATCAGTGGATCCCTCGATAAGATAGACTGATAATGGCCAAGTCCATGTGAATTGATATGATCAATGTCACGTGGATGTTTTTTCAGTTTACCTAAAAATCGAGACTAGTACGATTGAACATTAATGGTGATTTTTCATGTTTTATATTTAATCAAAGGATATCGCACGACGAAAAAATATGATATACATTATTAATTAGGTTATATCGATGTTGATATTCATGCTACTTGGGTAGTTATAATGTCTTACTAGAGACAGCTTATGACTTGTGTACCAAAATAGTTTTTGGTACACTGCCAACGTCGCATGAACCTATTGGGCCGCACATAAAGAACGGCTTTGCACAATTTTAATTGGTCCAGAGTAATGAATTTTATATGATAAAATTCATGACATAAAAGCCCTTACGATTTGTTATATGATAACTTATTAATATGGCGCATGTGTAATTTGCTTAAACTGAGTAAATACAATAATTGTATTACTAATACGATTTTAAGTTATGGCTTATCTACACATATAAATAAAGGGTGGATCCCTAAAAAAAAGATTAAGATTTCGTTTTAAATTTTTCGAGTTCTCTGGATTTAGGGAGAGAAAGAAAAATCATTTTTTCAATCTCTATTGGGGCTAGTACTCCAAATTGTGGTCACCGTTGGTGTGTGGATTTCTGATAGAGGACGCACACTTGAATTTCTTGAAAATCGAACAATCAAAAGGAAGTCACGGAATAAGGTATGATTTACTTTCGTAGATTTAGTTTAATGGAACTTATATTCGATCCTATTGTGGTTTTTCAAATTTTGTTTTGAATTTTCCGCTCCGTATGAACCCCAAAAACATAACAATTTTCTTTTCTACTCTATTTTAATTATTTCTTCTTATTATATTTTTTCGTATTGATTTTGAGTCCCTGCTCCATTTCCCTTAGACATTTTCACAGTTTTCCCACTATAGGTTCCCTGATCCATTTTCTTTTGAATTTATAGGACTTTCTGTATATTTATAAAATCTTGTTAACACTTCTCGTTATCCAGTGCAGTTGAAGAAAATATTCTTTCTAATTTATAAAAATTATCGGCTTCAAACCTATTTCTTTTTCAATTGTGGTATGAGAACTTTTTATATATATATCTATAAAAATACTTAATCAATAGCTTTTGTATCACAAGATTCTTAGAAATCTGTCTTTTTCATCTTGCACTATTATTTTGATCTTCTACCTATTAACATGACTAACACCAGGTATTCATTTTAGTGTATACATCAACTAGTAAAGTTAATCAAAAAAGGTATAAAAATTGATTCCTTATATCATAAAACTCACTTGGGTAATAAAAATAGCACTTCCATTCAAGAATCTATTCTATGTCCATTATCATTCTTTTCCTAACTAAAAAAAAGTAAAACGAAATTCATACTTGAATTCGGAAGAAATTTGAAAAATCCCATCAACTTACTTAAATATCATTTGAACTTTTAGGATCACTTCTGAACTTGTCTTCTACCTTTATTGTCTTTCCTTGCTTTCTTTGCTATCATTGTCATACTTCACTTTAAGTACCCCCAAACTCATTCCAAACTTTGTCCTTAAGGTTTAAAAAATGAAGTCGGGGTTTCAACATAACAAATATAACACGTGAAGTGTAAAAGAATTGATATAATCATAAATTTGACAATCAATATATGAATAAACATCACCATTATATATCAAATGTATCAAATCTCACAACAAAGCACTGAATAAGATTTATCACATAGTATATCATTACCATAAACACAATGTACTACCATTAATCACAAAGTATATCACCAAGATCAAAGTTAAATAGAATTCCTCATGTAATATCACTCGGAGTCAGAAAATGAATTGAATAAGGAAATCAACGTCATCTTCCTGAAGTCGTGTTGTCATCGTCCTCCGTTGGATCAATCCTCTGGGACTAGTAACTCGCAGCGGGGTCGTAGAGGTGGTATTCCTGACATGGCAGTGTTGGGACATCGAGATTACTGCTAAGTGATAGTCTCATCTGTGTAGATGGTACATGAACCTCTGCGCCTATTTGATGTCTGTTTGTCTTAGACATTGTTTGCTTCATCCTATAGATGTTCCTTCTTAAGGCTCTCTTATTCTCGAACACCAGTTCATGATTACTTAGAGTGGTCATCTGATTGTGCAAAATTGCACCCATGAAGGCCAACTCTAACTCTTCCATGTATAGTTCGTCATAATCCCTAACAAGTTGCTCCACATTCGGATCATTTCTAGCTTCTAACATTTCCACCAAAATTCTCAAGTCATCTCCAATTTTCCTTCTCTGTCCAGTTTATCTTCTGGCTATCTCAGCCCTTTCTCTTTCATCCTTTATGTCTTCATAACCATTTACTCTTCCATATCTCTATATAACCTCGTCCATAATGGTCTTCTCTGGTAAAACATCCATGTCAAGCATTGTCGTGTTCACCAAATTCGCTTAACAAAATATCGTAATCATCAAAAGGAAGAGTAGTCAATCGTTCTTTTTCGCGGTGATGGCACTCCTAATCAAATAATAAATAATCTTACCAACATCCAAGTATCTTAATCCCATAACGATGTGGTAAAGTTGGGCAGCCTTGTAGTTCACTATTTCACAATACCGCAAGCTCGACTGTAAGCGAGCGTTGATAAAATAGCACCATGCTTTAGTTATTTTCCTAAAAACTTTGGTAGTTATGTGCTTGGGGCACCCCTATATATAAAAAACAAATCCATCTCCAAGGATTGCCTCTAAACCTCCTTTATTTATCTTAGTGAGATAGTAGTACTTAATGGCATAATTCGGGTTTAGCATACTCATCATTTTATTTTTGATGAAATTTCGGTAAACCAAAATATCGATTTATTCTTGCAGAGGAATAATCCACTATTCTCCCTCGAACTTGTGATTCGGTCTTACTCTTACTTCCATATGCATTGGCATAAAACTCTCTCACCAAGATATCATAATCCCTCTCACTAGGAACATCCTCTAAGTATAGGTGGTTCTAGTCCCTAGTCAACAATCCCCAGTTTTTGGCTTCGATGATATATAGGATCCTAGGTTTGTATTTCAATTCGTTTTTCACATTAAATCCCATCTTCTAGATCAACTTCCTATCTTTTACTAAATCATTCCTAGATTTTTCATAGGCCTTGTCATTAACAAAGTTCTCTTTCCTAAGTACGTAATTTTTCTCCCCCTTCAGTATTTCTTGTTCAACTTCATCCATTTTCTCCTCCTCATTTACATAATCATCCTAAGTATTGAAACTAAATGATGGGGGTGGAGTAGGTTCTCTTTATGGTCTAATCCTAGGTGTGTTAAAAGAGCAATACATTGGTTAAATTTGGAAAACTTTGGATTTCGTATTTTATTTCTCTACTACCTTCCCCTTCCCTTTCTCTTCTCTAGAATCTCTACCCTTTCCACCTCCAGCCATTTGGACAAGTAAAAGTAAAAGAATGAACCTATAAAACTATTTAAAACTTAAATTATTAGAAATGTGTTTGGTAAAATTCAACTTATCAATCTAAAAGGAGAATTCATCAGAAATGTCATTTATAAATTAAGAGTTTGAGATTTATATGAAATTTATCGATAAATAATAATTGAGAAAAAGCAATTGTTTGTATGTAATTCAAATCAGTTGATATGTATAAATAAAAAACCCCAAACTCATTTGAAACTTAGTCTCAAATTAGTTTTCCATATAGGAACAATAATTTGAAGATTCAAAAGTGGTACACAAATCATCACATCACTCCCACACTAGTATTGTAATAGAAATTATTCGATATCAAAACCATTTAAGAGTAAAAAATTTGAAATTGAGCTTCTAACCTGATAACAATCCAAAATCGATGAAAAATCGAAAACTTAATCCATAAGAGGTTATGGTTGTCGTTGATTACCTTCTTGAAAGTGATTCTTTCAAGTATGGAACTCTAAACTCCTTTCTAGAACACTCTTTCAAGCTCCAATTTGAACTCCCTTGCTCAAGCATTATGGTGGCTCTACACTCTCAAAACTCACCAAATTTTAGGTTGATGTGTGAAGATTAAGGTGTGAATCACTTAAATATACTAAAATAAGCTTTGGAAGGTTGAATCTAGTTGAAATTTGGTCTCTTGATCGAAAGGTTGCAATGGTTTGTGAGTGTGAAATGTATAAATGTTGCGATTTGGTGTTCCCGTTCTTAAAAACTTGAATTTGTTTTTAAAGAATCAGGGTTTAAGTGGGTTTGCTTAGAAATTGATAACAAAATTGCTGAAAATTAGCCTAAATGGCTCAGCGATTTGCCAAGAGAATTCTAGTAATAAATTGAATCCCTGAGAAATCAAAGACTCAAAGTTACACTGAAAACTCAGCACACTACTTCTGATTTTCTCAGTGCTTTCTAGTACAAACTGGAATTGTTGGGAAATCGCCAGCTTAATTTTAATGTTTTTCCAATTAAATTGATTTTTCATTTATTTATCTCATATATATCCAATAAAAAAATGTAGAATGATTCAAATTTTTCAGAATTTACTATGATATGTATTGAACGACAATTTCATTACTATAAATAGCTAATTAACATAAGACTAATGCATAAAAATAATATAATACGAAAATAAATTGGCTCGATCAACCCCCTTACATGAAATCATTCTAGAATTAAATTCCAAAAATATCACCATTATAAGAGTCAAAAAAATGAGAGAATATAAAAACAACTAACTAATCCTAATACTAAAACTAAATTGAAAGATATAGTATGGGCTGCCTCCTTCAAAGCGCCTTTGTTTACTATCGTTGGCTCTACTGAACCACGCAGTTCTAAATTGGTTCTATAAACTTAAGAGTAGGATTATCCACTCTTGTGCCATTCAAGAAAGTGGTTGCTCGGTAATGACAGCTTACAAAGTGGCTAAGAAAGGTCATCCAAATATATATATATCTTGGATCATCGAGCTTGAAATTTGTTGGATTCTTCTTTTTCTTCTTCTGATTCTTTGTAGATTTAAATTCCTCCATTTTAGGATCTCTCTCAACATTGTTCCATTGCTTAACCCTCCATACTCGGGTTATTGTCTTTTAATTTGAAGTATCTTCAACTTGCTTATTCTTTATTATAGCATTTTCATCTTCCATTATTACTGCAATAATAACATATACTTCAGCTTCATGATGATTTATCTAAAAATTCATTGTCATTAATTTATTCATTATTAAATTCATTAGAATTATCATAGGCATCTTCATAATTGAAACAGAAAGTGAAAATCTTGTTTTCAAATTTCGTAGACATTGTTCATTCAAAGATATCTAACTTTGTTTTAGTTGTTTTAAGAAATGGATTTCCTAAAAGTACAGGTGGAGACTTAGATGAAATAAAGTCTCCCGTTTCCATGGCATAGAAGTCAACTGGAAATACTAAGTAATTTACTTTGCTAAGATATCTTTTAGAAAACCATAAGGTTTAATAATAATATTGTCAGCTAAGGTAAGATTAATAGGTGTATTGGTCGACAAACCTATGTTTAATGACTCATATAGTTAAAGTGACATAATGTTTATCGATGCTCCTAGATTAGACATAGCAAAATATTTTAAAGAAATCTTTATTGTGATAGGAATTCCAAACATTCCTGGATCAGAACATTTCTCAGGTATTTTTTTTAATTAAAGCAGACATTTTTTTCATACGTTTTCCTTAGTTTCTTCTAAAAATTTATCCTTTGATTTAGAGAATTCTTTAAAAACTATGTCATAATTAGAAAATTACATAATTTATTCCATAAATGGTTTATTGATTTCTATTTTCCTAAACAATTCAAGAATGTCTTTATTGATTTCTTCCTCCCTAGCATCAGGTAATCGTTGTGGAACGATAGAACATGCACATTTTCATTCAAATTATCAAAAACCTTATCATTTTTATCCTTATCAATTAATTCAGACTTTTGTAAAGATGTTTCATATGCATCAATTCTGGCTACATCCAAGGGTATAGCCTTCTAGGAAAATGTGTATATTTTAATTGTTCAGTAATCTATTCTCTAGTAGGAATGACATTAGCCATCATTTCTTCTTTTCTTCTTCTTTAATAGTTTTATGAACCTTCTTTTTATTATTCTATTTAAGTATCTTCCTAGTTATAGGTGTGTCTTTCTTATCACTGAATAAAACATTAACATGTGCTTGATTAGTAGGAGCAACATTGGCTTTAGTAGGTGGTTTAGCTTAATTACTCAGTTGAGACTTAATCGATTTATTTGTAAATTCATTTCACTTTACTGATTTCTCAGTTCATTAATACTATCAATCTTAATTTGATTTTGAGAAATATGTGTAAAGGTTTGATGACTTCGACTCATAACATTATGCAAGATTTGCTCTAAATTTGGATTCATAGGTTCAGTATTTTGTTGAGGCTGCTGATTAGGTGTCGATTGCATTAGAACCCTTAGTCCATAAGTAGTATAATTCTTATTTTGAGGATAATAACTAAGATTTAGATTCGGTCTTCCAAGATAATAAGTGTTATTATTATATTAATTTCTTGGGGGACCAAAAAATTGATTCATTAATGTATTAACCACTTCAGTATTTTCTTCATGTAAAGTAGGACACGCATCTGTAAGATGTGTAACCTTATTTCAAAATCCACAAGTCTTAACTTAAGTAGATCTATCATTAACTAGCAGCTTAACCATCTTAGATAATTTATGAATTTTATCAACATATGAATTATTTATTTTATTATCAACTTCATAGATTTTCGTTCTTAAGGATTCAATCTTTTCACCATATTGCTTAGATTTTGCTATTTTATTAATTGTTTCTTTCGCCAAAATAGGTGTTGCTCAAATAAAGATCTATCACATATTGTGTCTAATAACCTTTATTAAAAGTGGTTTAGTTCTTCATAAAAATATTCTAATAAAGCTTTCGAGTATATCCATGTTGTGGACAAGAAGAAATTAGTCTTTGGAATCTATCCTAAAATTCATTAAAATTTCATTGTCTTTCATCTTTGCGACCGACATTTGCTTTCTATAGGAACTAATATTTCTAGCAGGCATATATTCATCTAGGAAAGCTTCTAACATTTGAGTCCATGTAGTTATTGAATCTTGTGGGAGATAGAACAACAAATCTTGTGCTTAATCTTTCAATATAAAAGGGAAAGTCTTAAATTTGACTTTTTCTAAAGTACTTTCTTTCAATTTCAACTTATTAACTTTATGTTGATACTTCCTTACGAATCGTTGTGTATCTTTACCATAGAAGTTAGGTAAGGGACTAATAAATCTAGATCTAAGTTGAAAGTAAGAAATTCCATCTGGGTATACTCTGCATATAGGCTCATATGATGTAACATTTTCATTTGCTTATTTAAAAGTGAGTTCTCTATTATTGTTATTATTAATAACTTTATTATCATTATTATTATTAATGAAATTTTCATTAATATCAGTGTTGTTATCGTCAATCATATTAGCTAAATTTTCCTTAGGTTGTTGTTCTCATAAACTCTGATTTAAACTTCTATTTATTTTAGGATCAAACGAATGTAAAGATCATGTTGAATTAACATGACAAAGTATGTGACCATACAATGTCTAAAATCCTTTGAAATTATTTAAAAATCCCTAGCAATGGCGCAAAACACTGATACCTGTCGAGCGTGCACAACATTTTCCTATATTTTATTATTATTTCGTAGTAGTGTTAAATGGGATATCGTTTCCACACTGGTTTTTCAAATCTCAAAGGAAAGTATATTTTTCTTGTTTTTATTAATTTAGTTAATCTAATTAAAAGGGAATTAAAATATTATATAATTAAAATCTATAAATTCTAACTTAATTAAACAAATTAACTAATTTAAATCAAACAATTCAACTTAAACTAAATTAAACAATACTCAAATTCAATATAAATCGAATATCTTAAACAAATATCTTAACAAACCCCAGCTAACCAATGTAAAATACTTTGATTGCTTTCAAACACTAGAATATATCATCATTTCATACAATAGCTATAATCATAACACATGGAATCTTAGAATCATTAAATTTTAATTCATAATAGGTTCATAGACTTTAGCCAACCACCAATTTTCTTAAATTTAATGAAAAAGCCACATTCTTATCATTGTAAATCTACCAATTAAATAAAACGAAACACCATAGAAATATGATAACATTACACTCAATGAAAGGCGTGCCTAATCCAAGCCAATATTAACCGAAGCCGCATAATAAAAAACTTAGAACACAATCACCTAGAACATTCACTTGGAAAAATCCCTATTGATTAATCCTAATTACTACTTTTATAATTTTTGTCAATAACCATAGACATAGTTTTAGAATCAAAATACTACATAACACATTTGCAACTATGCATGCAATATCAATATTCTTTTGTTTTAATACGCAAAAACAACTTGTTTAATTCGTGGTTAATGTGTATGAATCGATCTAAAACATTAAGTTCATGATTCCTTAATTATAACT
This sequence comes from Stephania cephalantha, assembly GCA_039657325.1. Taxonomy (NCBI): domain Eukaryota; kingdom Viridiplantae; phylum Streptophyta; class Magnoliopsida; order Ranunculales; family Menispermaceae; genus Stephania; species Stephania cephalantha. The sequence continues at coordinate 33,464,923 of CM077570.1, read as the reverse complement.
ATCTAACAATCCAAAGTATATACACGTCTAGGGTTTGTTTAGATTTATAGACCACTCACACGTGCTGGAATTAAACAATGCAAATAGATTATTAAAAGACATAATGAATAAATAAATAAATACCTTAAAATAAATCAAAGCTCCATTGTAGCTTCAAACATCAACTAGAGATTTAGAATATGCAATAAAAATAATGGAGAGAAAAAGAAAAACGAGTTATTTCGAAGCACTCTATTTTTTATAATCTCCCTACAAATACATATCCTAGATAAACTCAAATTCTTCATATTAATCTACAAAATTCGTAACCGACCTTAGTAATTTGTCAACAATTTGTAAGTTGTACACAAATTGTTAAGTCAATCACTATAATTGGCTTTTAATGCTCCACCAATTGAGTTGGCGATTTCTAGTATATTCTTCAATTCGATGTGGATTCGCTAGCATTTTCTGGCTGCCGATTTAGGTGGCAATTCCTAGTGTAATTGCAAATCGCTAGCTAATCGGTGGACTTCTTCTCTAGTTGACTCTTCTTCTATTTTTCCTCTTTTTCTTCCTTTTCTTCATTTTCCTATTTATATCCTAAGAATCACAAAACAAGAGAATACATAGTGTAATATCATCATTCTGTATAAAATTAACATAAATTACACTATAAAACATGTTAATTATTTACTTGTCATTGGGGCACCATTGATGCCCCCACGCTACTCCAAATTAAGCATGTCGACTTAGAGAGTCATAGTTCTAGGAAGTTCAGTAGTAGTACCTGTTCTCGATAGATTTAGACCACTTAAACGCCTACCTTTGACTCCTAAGCACTCCTTATTTGTTTTTATTGCTTTCTAGTCCATTTATCATACATTTTTATTTACTTCTCTATCTTTTAAATCCTCATATGATACTTAGACTTATTTATTTAAATTCATGTATAGTGATTGAAACTCTACTGGCTTCACTCACTAGAATTGTTTTCTTCAATGAAAATTATAGATCTACAAATGAGTAAGGGCAAGGAGCTTGTACCATCCCATATTTCCATTAGGGTGATACTTGGCCTAAAACCCTAATTAAACCCCGGTAACTCAACCAAAATTAACTAGAGCAAGCAGCATCTCCTTTTGTACCGTATAAGCTTAACATGTATATCGATATCGAATTAATAATTCAAAATATATGTAGCGTAAAATTAAAACTTCTTCAATAAGTAATACCATATATATAAATATAGAGTTTATCAAAGCCAAAACTCGATTATAAGACCTCCCAACTCTGTTCATTCACAACAAAGTATATTAAACAATGTATGTATATAAGAAGTCACATTACATCGTAAAGAAGAAAATATGACTCCTAAATCTTCTCGCTTCTTTTCGTTGAAGCGCTAGGCTGAGAACCTGAAATGTTAAATTTGGGGTGAGCACTCCAACTTGCTCAGTAAGTAAGGATTCACAAAGCCATCAACATTCCATATAATAATAAAAAAATAATATTTAATAACAATATGCACTAAAGATAAACAATAGGATTATGAAAAATCATATAATCCAATAAATAACGGATGCAAATCAAACTGTCAATGAGTATTACTGTGTGATTCCAATTTTATTTGTAAATCCAGGGTCGATTACCCACTAATACCCTTAATATAATTGCTAGACTAACACATTGGTTGATGTATTGTTTAGCCAATCCATTAATGATCAATCGTTCTATCCCAAACCTTCTAATAAATATGTAATCCAAGCAACTTTTTTAGCTAAGTAGGATTTACCATATTGGCCGAAAATCAAACCCATATCCTATATAACCTATTCTCAATTCCAAGATTTACTCTCGCCGATCACATGAAACACCATTTTCCATTTAATAAACACATCACAGTGTACAAAGTCAATGATTAAGTCCATAAACTATATGAACTACATATACTAACATATCCAGCCAACATTGATAAATAAGTGAGTCCATACTTACCTCGGTTTAGGCTTTCATTTATAAATTCCATAACTTTTTTGGTCACTCAAGCTTTCCCTGTATTCCAAAACCTATCACAAACCATTTGTATTTAATATAGGTCTAATACCCTATATTTACAACCCCTAATTTCGTCCTTAAGACCTCAAGAAATTCTAATCAAAATACAGCACAGTTGATGTTTTTGTTGGAACATGCGCCCTAGGTCAATTAACAAACATTATTTATCGTACAATTTTAGTTAATAAAATTGGGGCTTTAATTTGCTATTTTATTATAAGTGGTTGCATGTTTACCTTATAGTAAGATCCATGGGTATTTGTTGAAATATCCTAAATGTCCATAGTCGATCATTATACTAGAAACTATAATGAATTAAGGATAGTGTGAATCTTGATTGATGGTCACTTGATGATCATGCGTATAGGGTACGAATCAAGATCATGAGTACTTGTTAGGGAATAAGGTACTGGTCCGACCTTCTATGAGAACACCACATGGATTAAGTCATAGGTGTTAGTTACGATAGGTATATCATTTAGTCCTTCGACTTGAGATTACCATATACTTCAACATTAGGAGCATGGTAATTTGACATAATCAAATGTTGTCTTTAACTGGATGATTGTAAATTTTGTGATTGGTTACCATGTGAATAATATGTGAATGTGTGTAATCAAGATAGAATTTGTCCCTCTCATATCGAGAGAGATATAAGTGGATCCCTCTACATGTTAGACTGTTAAATGGCCATGTCTAAGTGAATTGATATGATAAATGTCTTTTCGATGTTTTCAGTCTACCTAAAGATTGAGACTAGTACAATTGAACATTAATGGTGATTTTTCATAACTTATGTTTAATCAAAGGATATCGCACGAAAAAAAGATATGATATATGTTATTTATTAGGTTGTATTGATTCTGATATTCATGCTACTTTGGTAGTCATAACGTCTTCTTAGAAACCGCTTATGACTTGTGTACCAAAATGGTTTTGGTTCACTACCAATGTTATATGAATTTATTAGGCCGCACATAAAGAATGGCTTAGCGCAATCTCAATTTATCCCGAGTAACTAATTTTATATGATAAAATTCATGACATAAAACCCTTACTATTTGTTATATGATAACTTATTAATAAGGCATATGTGTAATTTGTTTAAACTGCCTAAATATAATAGTTGTATTATGAAAAGGATTTTAAGGGCTTATCTATACATATAAATAGAGGTTCAAACCCTAAAACGATATAAGATTTTCGTTTTAAATATTTTTGAGTTCTCTGGATTTTAGGATAGAATGAAAAACTTTTCCAATCTCTCTTGGGGATAGCACTCCAAATTGTGGTCAACGTTTGTGTGTGAATTTATGATACAGGTTGCACACTTAAATGTCTAAGAAATCGAACAATCAGATAAGAAAATCACAGATTAAGGTATGGTTTACTGTCTTTAGCTCGACTAAACCACGCAGTTCTAAATTGGTTCTATAAACTTAAGTGTAGGATTATCGACTTTTGTGTCATTCGAGAAAGTGATTGCTCGGCCATAAACTCTAAAAGTGATTGTCTTGTTTAAAGTATCCATGACAGCATGCGAAGTGGCTAAGCAAAGTCCATCTAAAGATTAATAGAGGATCTTTGTTAATGAAATGTAGCATAACCAAAATGTTTGTGGGGATAATGTAATTATCGATTTGGACAGGTACATTAGTAACAACACCTATTGGTTTTACTGAATAACTTTTTGGTGGATTAACTTTTTCAGAACCAAGTACATCCAATTCCAGTTAAGTGTGAAGAGAAAAATGAATTGGCATGTAGTTTGCTCTAGAACCCGTGTCAGAAATAGCTTTAAAATATCAAGTCGATTTGAACATTATGTTTATATATATATATATTTGGTCATCGAGCTTGAAAATTGTTAGATTCTTCTTTTTCTTCTTCTTATTCTTTGTAGATTTAAATTCCTCCATTTTAGGATCGTTCCCAATATTGTTCGATTGCTTAACCCTCCATTCTCAGGTTATTGTCTCTTGATTTGAAGTATCTTCAACTTGCTTATTCTTGTTTATAGAATTTTCATCTTCCATTGTTACTGCATTAATAACATATACTTCAACTTCATGATGATTTAATTTTAAAGATTCATTATCATTAATTTGTTCATTATTAAATTCATCAGAATTATCATAGACCTCTTCATCATTGAAACGGAAAGTGACAATCTTGTTTTCAAATTCTAAAGACATTGTTCCTTCAAAGATATCTAAATTTGTATTAGCAGTTTTAAGAAATGGTTTTCCTAAAAGTACAAGTGGAGACTTAAATGATACTGAATCTCCAATTTTCATGACATAGATGATAGTTGGAAATACCAAGTCATTTACTTTGACTAAGACATCTTTTAATAAACCATAAGGTTTAATAACAATATTTTCAAATAAGGTAAGATTAATAGGTGTATTAGTCAACGAACCTATTTTTAATGACTCATATAGTTTAAGTGACATAACATTTATTGATGTTCCAAGATCAAACATAGCAAAATCTATTAAAGAAGTCCTTTTTGTTATAGGAATTCCAAACATTCCTGGATCGGAACATTTCTCAAGTATATTTTTTTAATTAAAGTAGACATTTTTTGTCTTAGGTTTTCATTAGATTCTTCTAACAATTTATCCTTGATTCAAGGAATTCCTTCAAAACTACATCATAATTAAAAAATTGCATAATTGATTCCATAAATGGTTTATTGATTTCCTTTTTTCAAAACACTTCAATAATGACTTCATTGTTTTCTTCCTCCATAGCATCAGCTAATCATTGTGGAATGGTAGAATATCAATGCATTTTTATTCAAATTATCAGAAACCATATCATTTTTATCCTTATCCATTAATTCTGCCTTTTCTAATGATTTTTTATATACTTCAACTCTAGCGAAATACTAGGGGTATAGCCTTCCAAGAAATTGTGTATATTTTAACTGTTCAGCCATCCATCTTCTAGTAGGAATGACATTAGCCATCATTTCTTCTTTTTCTTTTTCTTCAATAGTTTTATGAACCTTCTTTTTGTTATTCTATTTAATTATCTTCCCAGTTATAGGTTTGTCTTTCTTATCACTGAATAAAGCAACAATTTGTGCTTCATTAGTAAGAGCAACATTTGCTTTAGTAGGTGGTTTAGCTTAATTACTCTGTTGAGACTGAACCTATTTATTTGTTAATTCATTTGACTTAACTGATTTTTCAGTTCATTAATAGTACTATTAGTCTTAATCTGATTTTAAGAAATATGTGTAATATTTTGATGACTTTGACTCATAAAGTTATGCAGTATTTGCTCTGAATTAGGAATCATAGATTTATTTTATTGAGGTTGCTGATTAGGTTCAGATTGCATCTGAGCCCTTGGTCTATAAGTATTATAATTATGATTTTGAGAACAATAACTAAGATTTGGATTCAGTCTTCCAGGATAGTAAGTGTTATTATTATATTGATTTTTAGGGGACCAGAAAATTGATTCATCATCGCATTAACAATTTTAGTATTTTCTTCATGTAAAGTAGGACACAGATCCATTAGATGTGTAACCTCATTACAAAGTCCATAAGTCTTAACTTGATTAGGTCTATCATTAACTAATAGCTTAACCATCTTAGATAGTTCGTCAATTTTATCATTAAATGTATTATTTCTTTTATTATCAACTTCATAAAGTTTATTTCTTGAGGATTCCACCTTTTCACTATATTGTTTGGATTGTTTTGCCATTTTATTAATTGCTTCTTTCGCAAAAGTAGGAGTTGTCTCAAATAAAGATCCACTACATACTGTGTCTAATAACCTTTGTTCAAAGTGGTTGAGTTCTTCATAAAGATATTCTAATGAAGCTTTTGTGTATGTCCATGTTGCGGACAAGAAGAAATTAGTCTTTGGAATCTATCCCAAAATTCATTAATGTTTTCATTGTCTTTCATCTTTACGACTGAGATTTGCTTTCTATAGGAACTAATTTTTCTAGTAGGCATATATTCATCCAGGAAAGCTTCTAACATTTGAGTCCATGTAGTTATTGAATTTTGTGGGAGATAGAACAACAAATCTTGTACTTGATCTTTCAATGCAAAAGGGAAAGCCTTAAGTTTGACTTATTCTAAAGTACTTTTTTTCAATTTCATCCCATTAACTTTATCTTGAAACTCCCTTATGAATTTATGTGGGTCTTCATTGTCTTTACCATACAAGTTAGGCAAGGCACTAATAAATCTAGATCTAAGTTCAAATTCAGGAAATCCATCGGGATATGCTATGCATATAGGCTCGTATGTTGTAACATTTTGATTTGCTTGTTTAAAAGTGTAGTTCTCTATTATTATTATTATTGCTAACTCTATTATCATCATTATTATTAATGAAATTGTCATTAATATATGCGTTGTTATCTGCCAACCTATTTGCTAATTTTTCCCTAAGTTGTTGTCTAAAACTCCGATTAAAACTTCAATCTATTTTAAGATCAAGCGAATGTAAAAATCATGTTGAATTAACACAACAAAGTGTGTAGACCATACAATGTCAAAAATCCTAAGAAATTATTTAATAAACCTTGGCAATGGCGCAAAAATTTGACACATATCAAGCGTGCACAATATTTTCCCGTATTTTATTATCATCTTGTAGTAGTTGTAAATGGGATATCGTCTCCACACTGATTTTTCAAATCTCAAGGAAATATTTTTTCTTATTTTTATTAATTTAGTTAATCTTATTAAACAGGAAATAAAATACTAAATAATTAAAATCTATAAATACTAACTTAATTAACCAAATTAACTAAATTAAACTAAAAAATTCAACTTAAACTAAATTAAACATGACTCAAATTCAATATAAATCGAATAACTTAAACAAACATCTAAACAAACCCCTACTAAACAATGTAATGTACTTTGATTGCTTTCAAACACTAGAACATATCACCACTTCATATAATAGTTATAATCATAACACATGGAATCTTAGAATCATTAAATCCTAATTCATAGTATGTTGATAGCCTTTTACAAACCACCAATTTTCCTAAATTCAATGGAGAAGCCACATTCTTATCATTGTAAATCTACCAATTGAATAAAATGCAACATCATAGAAATATGATAACATTACACCTAGAGAAAGTCATGACTAATCTAAGCCAATATTAACCGAAGTCGCATATTAAACATCGTAGAACACAATCATCTAGAACAACCAATCGAGAAAAGCCCTATAGATTAATCCTTATTACTACTTTTATAATTGTTGTCAATAACCATAGACATAGTTTTAGAATCAAAAACTACATAACACATTTACAACTATGCATGCAATATTAATCTTCTTTAGTTCTAATACGCAAAAACAACTTGTTTAATCCGTGGTTGACGTGTATGAATCGATCTAAAATGTTAAGTTCATGATTCCTTAATTATAACTATCTAGCAATCCAAAGTATATACAAGTCTAGTGTTTATTTAGATTGATAGATTACTCACTCATGATGGAAATAAACAATGCAAATAGATGATTAAAAGACATAATGAATAAATAAATAAATACCTTGAAATAAATCAAAAATCCAATTTAGCTTCAAACATCAACTAGAAATATAGAATAAATAATAGAAATAATGGAGAGAAAAAAAAAAGTTATTTCGATGCTCTCTATCCTTTTTTATAGTCTCCTTACGTATACATATCTTAGATAAACTCGAATTCTTCATATTAATCTAAAAAATTTGTTACCGACCTTAGTGATTTGTCAACGATTTCTAAGTTGTATACAAATTATTGAGTCAATAACTAGAAATGGCTCTCGGTGCTATTCCAATTTAGTTGGTGATTTCTAGTATATTCTTCGATTCGATGATGATTCGCTAGCATTTTTTGGCTGTCGATTTAGGTGGTGATTCCTAGTGTCATTACAAATTGCTGGCTAATCGCTGGACTTCTTCTCCAGTTTATCGTTCTTCTCTTCTTCCTCTTTTTCTTCTTTTTCTTCATTTTCCTATTTATATCCTAAAAATCACAAAAACAAGACAATACATAGTGTATTATCATCATTTATGTATAAAAGCAACCTAAATTACACTATAAAATATGTCTAATTATTTACTTGTCACTGAAGCACCTTTGACACTCCTACGCTACTCCAAATTGAGCATATCAACATGGAGAGTCGTAGTTCTAGGAAGTCCAGTAGTGGTACCTGTTCTCGATAGATTTATACCACTTAGACGTCTGCCCTTCACACCTAAGCACTCTTTATTCATTTTTATCGATTTCTAGTCCATTTATCATTCATTTTTATTTACTTTTTTGTCTTTTAAATCCACGCATGATACATAAACTTATTAATTTAAATTCATGTATTGTAGTTTAAACTCTATCGGTTTCACTCACTGGAATTGTCTTCTTCAGTGACAATTACATATCTACAAATGAGTAAAGGCAAGGAGCTAGTGCCATCCCATATCCCGATTAGGGCGATACTCGGCCAAGCTTAACTAGAGCCAGCAGCCTCTCCTTCTGTACTTGATAAGCTTAATAAGTATATCGATATTAAATTAATAATTAAAAATATAAGCATCGTAAAATTAAAACTTCTTTGATAATTAATACGATATACATAAATATAGATTTTTCAAATCCAAAACTCGATTATAAAACCTCCCAACTCTGTTCATTTACAACAAAATATATCAAACAGTGTATATATATAGGAAGTTTCATTACATCATAAAGAAGATAATAAGACTCCTAAATCTTCTCTTTTCCTTTCGTTGAAGTGCTATGCTTAGAACCTAAAATGTTAAATTTGGGGTGAGCACTCCAACTTGCTCAGTAAATAAGGATTCACAAAGCCATCAACATTGCATATAATAATTAAGAATAATATTCAATAACAATATGCACCAAAAATAACAAACAAGACTACGAAAAGCATATAATCCAATAAATATAACGGATGCAAATCAAAATCTCAATGACTATTACACTATGATTCCCATTTCATTTGTAAATCCATGGTCGATTACCCACTCACACCATTAATACGATTGCTAGAACGATATATTAGTCGATGTGTTGTCTAGCCAATCCATTAATGATCAATGGTTCTATCCCAAACCTTCTAGTGAATATGTAATCCATGCAACCTTTTTAGCTAAGTAAGATTTACCATATTGGCCAGAAATCAAACCCATATCCTATCTAACCTATTCTCAATTCCAGGTTTTTCTCTCGCCGATCACATGAAACATCGTTTTCCATTTAATAAACACATCTCAGTGTACATAGTCATTGATTAAGTCCATAAACTATATGAACTACATATACTAACATATCAAGGCAACATTAATGAATAAGTGAATCCACACTTACCTCGATTTAGGTTTTCCTTTCCAATTTCACTAACTTTTCTGGTCACTTAAGCTTTCCCAGTGTTGCAAAACCTCATAAACCATTTGTGGTTAATAGAAGCCTAATACCCTATATTTAGAACCCCTTATTTCGTCCTTAAGACCTCAAGAAATCTTAATCAAAATACAACACGGTTGATTTGTTATTAGGGCATCTGCCTTAGGTCAATCAACAATCATTGTTTATCTTATAATTTTAGTTAATAAAATAGAAGTTTTTATTTGCTATTTTATTATAAGTAATTGCTTATTTACCTTATAGTAAGATCCATGAGTATTTGTTGAAATATCCTTAATTTCCTTACTCGATTATTGTACTGGAAACTATAATGAATTAAGGTTAGTTTGAATCTTGATTAATGGTCATTCAATGATTATGCTTATAGGGATACGAATCAAGATCATGAGTACTTGGTAGGTAACAAGGTACTGGACCGACCCACTATGAGAACACCACATGCATTAAGTCACATGTGTTACTCATAATAGGTATATCATTTAGTCCTTCAACTTGAGATTATCATAGACTTTAATATTTGGAGCATGGTAATTTGACACAATCAAACATTGTCTTTAACCGGACGATTGCAAAGTTTTTGATTGAATACCATGTGAATAATATGTGAAGATAGAATTTGTCCCTCTAATATAGAAAGAGATATTAGTGGATCCCTCAGTATGTTAGAATGTTAAATGGTCATGTCTAAGTGAATTGATATGATCAATGTAGCTTGGATGTTTTCAGTCTACCTAAAGATCGAGACTAGTACGATTGAACATTAAAAGTGACTTTTCATGCTTTATGTTTAATTAAAGGATATTGCATGACAAAAGGATATGATATATGTTATTCATTAGGTTGTATCAATTCTGATGTTCATGATACTTTGGTAGTCAAAATGCCTTCCTAGAGACCGTTTATGACTTGTGTACGAAAATGGTTTTGCGTCACTACCAACATCGCATGAACCTATTGGGTCACACACAAAGAATGGGTTTGGGCAATTTCAGTTGGTCCGGAGTAATGAATTTTATATGATAAAATTCATGACATAAAAGCCCTTACGATTTGTTACATGATAACATATTAAGAGGGGCGTATGTGTAATTTGCTTAAACTGCCTAAATACAATAGTTGTATTACGAATATGATTTTAAGTGAAGGCTTATCTACGCATATAAATTGAGGTTGAAACCCTAAAATGATACAAGATTTTAGTTTTTGCTATTTTCGAGTTCTCTGAATTTTGGGAGAGAAAGAAAAACATTTTCAATCTCTCTTGGGGCTAGCACTCCAAACTATGGTCAACGTTCGTGTGTGAATTTCTAATACGGGAAGGTCACTTGATGTCTTGAAAATCAAACAATCTGATAACGAAATCATGGATTATGGTATGGTTTACTTTTGTATATATATTTTAATGAAACTTATTTTCGATCCTATTGGCGTTTTTCACAATTTGTTTTGAATTTTTCGATGCGTATGAACCCTAAAACCAAACAATTTTTTGGGGTTGGACCGCATTCTCCCACTTGGTAGGGCACGATCCACTAACTAGGTTCATCCCAACTGATAAAGGGTGCGCATTCCTCTGCTAGGGGAGCGCGCTCCACGCTGCAGCAACCACTAACCCATTAACAAATCATCCAAAAACCATCAAAATCTCCCAAAATACATCTAAGAGGACCTTTAATGAGGTATAAATCCATTTCCAATCAATAATATCAATAATTCACAGAGAAATCATCATCCACTATAAATTAACTGAAAAACATCAAAACCAAACTTACCACAATGATGATCTCTAGATTTCCAGTAGTTTGATTTCCTTAAATCACACCAAATTCCTTCACTTGGATTGATTCTTTAAGATTAAACTTTCAACTGCTTAGTTTCTCTCTCTCTCTCTCTCTCTCTCTCTCTCTCTCTCTCTCTTGATTGATCAATAAAGATAAGTTTAAAGTTTTTAAGTTATATATATGGATATTCTTCTAAAAAAGCATCGCGCTATCTCGAGGCTGATCAAGTGAATGATGAATGTGACCCGTCCTAAAGTGACACACATCTTAACACCATAAACACTTAAGCTCATTTCGAGGCGATCCAACGATGCATATAATTCACACCAAACTTAGAGTTTTAATTAAACATATATTTATATATCAAATATATAAATATATAGAGTTTGTGTATTTTCTCACTAATAAATTCATCGGACATGCCTACGAGTATTTTTAGGTTTGCACATTCATTTCACTACCCCGTCGTAGCACTTGGCATTCCGGTAATTTATTATTTAATTACTTATTTTCTGATTATAGGTTTGTATATAAATCCCATTTTTATACTACAACCTATAAATGCACCAAACATACCATCAGACACCAATCATCACACAAACCCACAACACGTTAATTGAGGTACGCTAGACTTAACCACGAGCTTATCTTGGGTTACTTAGGATTTGGTTTAACACTAATCACTAGCTTAAGTTAAGGAGTCGTTACAAAGCCGGTGATTGGTGACTTCCTCTAAGGACTTTCAGAGCGGCTTGTCCTCTTGCTTTATCAGCCCCATCGTCCTCAGGAGGGCTGTCCAGCCTAGATTACGTTAATCCTCTAATAATCTAGTCAGCTTAATCCATTCTTTTAACTGTTACCTCAAAATAATAATTATTTCAATCCTTTATAAAGCCTAAAAACTAAATTTTTATCCTCAATGAAACTCAATTCACGATTTATTCAATTGGTGCAAATTTAGAATTCATGTCCATATTAAGTAAAAATTTTGGCAGCATTTCCCCTAAAAGTGGTATGCTAGAAAATTCACTTAATAGATAGCATAATTGAGGAGAGGCCTAGAAGCACTCATAACTCCCCATAGTTCATAATATGTATCAAATTCAAATTAATAAACTAACTTAGAGTCTCAGATAACTAAGTTATACTTTACAATCCCAAATAGACTTAAATCGATTATAAACCTTCTCAAATTATTTAAATTTCTAACACAGGAGAATCTCATAACCATTCAAAGTAACTTCACGCCCTACACTCACCCCAAGAGTCCCAAAACAATATGTATAAACAATTTACAACAAAAATTAAACTTTTAAAACTTAAAACATATCACCAAAAGTCTTTGAGTCTTGTTCTTTCTTTCCTTATCTTCACATAGAACCTGACATCATAAAAAACAAATCGAAGATATTAGGTATGTAAATTCCTACATTGATATGTACTCCTGCAATTGTTAGTCTGATACATGGAGACATGTAATTGAATTTCCAAATAATCAATAAACTATATGCGTTGACATGACATGCAATCCACAATGTCGTTGTCTCCTAACTATAATCAGACATCGACTTCCAAAACTAGTATAGAAACAGTATTAAGAGATCATGAAATGCAGAAACAACTTGTCGGCGTTAGACTCCGCTAGTCTCACTAGACGACGTAGAGGCAGGATTGAAACCTAGTTTCAATCAAACCAGACTTCAAAACAAGCTTATCACTCTCACTTACTCTATGTATGCATGGCCAACAATGAAAAAATGCAATGTAGACTATATGTTACAATTGTAGATAAATAAATAAATTCCATAAATAGTAAATATCACTGTTGGATTTACTTACAAGCAACCGACATTGATCATAATTTTCGGGGTTCCTGGAACGCCAAATCACCATAAAATGGTACCAGTAGCTTCTGTGCATACCCAATTATATTATGGGTCAAGTGTCAAGTGAAACCAAATCACGAAATCCAATGAAAATCGCGGCCAAAGTAAGCTTGAGAACAGTTTACAAAAACATTAATTTATATAATTCTTTCAACTAGCCAACTTGGGGTAACCGTTTAACCTTGAAAACCTTAATATTTGTCATGATGACCTAAAAAGAACTTGTAGTACTCATTCCATGCTTTCTATAGACTCCAAGAACACTTTAATTGGATCACCTACAAAGAAGTTATGAATTTTCCAATATGGCATGCGAACTAACAAACTTTATTTTATTTTGAATGGAAAAAATTCTACAAATCAATAATTTTGCAATTTAATTTCAAAAGTCGACAACAAACACCACAAAACCACTCGATTCCAAAATCAAAATACTCCCACAACCTATGGAGTATAATTTGATAAAAACCAATAATCCATTCATCTAAAAACCCAATTTAAATCAATATCAATTCTAAAAACATCTCCAGGATAGTTTTCAACTGAGTCACATTAGTTTAATTCATCAAAATCCTAACCTACGTCGGTGAAATTTATTCCAAATTGATCCAAGTTAGCCCAATATACCAATTAACATTGATTTATATCAATTTCTAACGAAACCCCCCGAAAGAAATTGAGAAATCACAAGAATTCAAATTGAATTGTGGAAAATGCCTAGCATTGACTATTTACCAAATTACGGCCCGAATACCTTGTTTCCACTATGGAAACATAACTCAAATTAATCGTCTCGCAATGCCTTATGGGTTTGCGAAAAAAAACAAAACGAAAATCGGACGTCGGGAGCTCGCGGAACGAAAGTAGGAGCAGAGAGGGTTTAATAACGAAAGGTTCAATCGTTCTGTTTAAATCAATAAAAACATTTGATTTTGATTTTATTTATATTTATTTATATATAAACCTTTAGTTGCGTGTTAGCAGCTTAATTTTTTTTTTTTAATTCCTAAAATCTCTATTTTGACGTGTTTTTAGCTTCCAGAGCTCGTTTTTATTCAATTTTTTACCAAATTGAACCAAACTCTTGACAAAATAGTCCATCTTCATAAAATTTCCATTACACTAGTTTTGGTCACACCAAAACCCCAAAAATCTTATTTTTGTCTACGACATATTAAACCTTTATGGACCAATTTTTTGCCATACTTGGTCAAACTTGCCTTGATTTAAACCCAATCTCAATAGCGACCACCACCAACTGACACAAAATTCAAGGCAAAGTCTTGTACCGACTTCATTCTCATAATACATTACACCAATCCTGACTTGTACGCAAATCGAGACCAAATTTTCATGTGAGGATTAACACTTGGTTAATTAGTTTTCGAGCAACTAATGATTTATTTTTACTCATGCCCTTCAAATATGCACTTGTAACCTCTAGTATGAAAAACTGAGAAAATACCTCAACATAACATGACTTCGTGACGAAATACCGTATAACACACACATGAAGCATTCATCATCAAAAAATAACATTTTACTTTATAATCTATGATCAGTAATGCGTGGGTCCCACCTCGGATACTTAAATCTCAAATTAAATCCAAAAATACTTAATTGGCATCCTAATCAAGTTTATAAAATTCTTAGATGTCACAAACTTGCCAACTAATTAAAAACTTTATCCTCGAAATTTAAACTTACAGGGTACTGAGCCAAAAGAGATATGAGAAAATGAATCTTCATATATAACTCTTTTAATTCAAAATTGTTAAAATCATTTCCAAGGTAAACCATTAATTGGACCAAATCACTTTCGTTGTATTCAACAACTCGATGGTAGAGATCATAACTATTTCAACTTTACATTTTGAAAATCTTGGTTTAATGGAAAGTTATCTCCATTACTTAGTCAATCCTGGCAATTTGTGAATTTATGATGAGTTAAACAATCAACTTTGTGTAATAATTGATAACCTTACTTCATTTCTCATTTCATAACTTGAATCTCATTCAAACACTAATACTTAGCAAGATTTATCCTATTTTGCTTTTCATACACCATTTTCTTTCATAATTGAATGTTATTTCACAAACCGTTGATAATTATTTCCATATCCACTCAAACTCTGGTACACACATACCAATTTACTTTCTTATCACTAACCATCATTTGTTAGAATTATCGATTGACCAATTCTTAGACTATCATCAGTCTAAAATTACATAGTGATGCAAATAATATTTGAGCACGACATTAAATACTAAGTAGAGGTGTGTATCTATCTTATCCATCATATTTCCAGCGTTTCTCAACAGAAACCTATAATTACATAAGTCATTAAATGACTATAGATCTTGAATTACATTTGTCATCACATGACAAGAGATCTTGATTTCAATCCGATCAGAAAATGAAACCTGATACATCATGCAACTCTCACTCATTCTCTAAATGTCTACTCACAATATTATTAGGTTGTAGACTAAAAAGCAATTACCAAATTTAGATTCGTCGGCCAATTCACTTTACTTTTTCTTTTGACTGATTAGAAAATTAATGACCTTTCTAACTTCATCAAATAATTCTCTACTCATGAGTTCACCAAGAACATCATTCCATTCATTTACAGAGATCTCACATAGTATCACGTCTTAATCACTTACTGTTCACTAACTTCTCTCATTATCCAAATAGAGACAGTTATCGTAAAGTTGAGTAGATATACGCATTTAAACTGTGATATCAACATTTTTTTATGATTATACTCTCATAGTATAACTTTTAACTTGTGTCCCATACAAGTTATAAATATGATATCTTTCTTTGCCTTTATTCAATTTACAGTAAAAGAATATTCAATTCTTCAAACATATTAAGTCGGATATATTGTCATCTATTCAATATTTTCAATCCACCAGGGATAATATTAACTAACTAAGCTGTAAGTTATGAGTCTCTTTTTATTTCTATTTGTATCTTCACCGTCATTCAGATATCCAACGTCAACTATAACTTATAATAATTAATGCTTTAATTTAAAACTTCACCACTGACTGATCATGTGGTGTAGCACAAATATACAACGTATTCACTGATATTAGTTGAAAATTACTATGGTTCAAAAACTTTCAACATTCGAAATTTGACTTCTCGTAAGATCCTTGTGAAGATATATCGCGTTCCATCAAACTTCTAGTTTGACATTCTAATTTAATCGAGACTCATTGACCTGAAGTTTCCATTTTCATAATAATGTAAGAATGTCTTGACCATTTAGTTGCCTATATGTCACCTTCCAATTGACTCTAACGAAACTTCATAGACTATTTTATTCTAACTATCATCAATTCATTCAATTATTCAAAGATGGTGGACGTCACACGGATTTTCTATGTTGTGAATAAATCATGATTATGAAATGGATTTACTCAGACTTTTGGTGATGTACAACTACTCCAGTGTCTGGCCTTGACTAAAGGAGCCCGTTGGTGTCACTTCCATCTGTCACAAGTTATCTCTACGACTCATTTTATTTTATACACAGAGTCTATTCCTTTTCATTTTTGTCAATCTTAACTATTATCACATTGATCTCAATCTTGGTCTCTTTATAAACTTACAGCTCCTTAATCTTGACTTAGAAAGGCAATTTATACCTCTTTTCTTTTCAAAAAATGAGCTAAGGATAATACGGCTTATTATGATCATTCTATCAATTGAAGTCTTCCTTGGCTAACCTTTATTCGAAATAGAGAAACTTTGCGACACAAATAGTTAAACTGTTTGTTATTGCCTTAATTTTTTTCCATTAGTCTCGGATTTCCCAACTTTTGTTTTTCTTAAAAAGAAATTTAGTACTTTTCAAGAGACTGTGTAAGATAACAAAATACTTTACAGATCATCAATTCACTTTTTGATGAATTCACTTTACCATTACTATTCAACTAAAGAGATAGAAGAATTTGAATTTTTAAACTTTGATTAACTTAATGACTAATCAAATTCTTAAAGGTATTATTCCAATCCATTAATTCATATATATGGAAATTCAATTAGAAATGACTATTGGGTACTTTGGATCTCAAAACACAATCATCTGTATTGATGTTTAATAGCTACTCCAAGCTATTATTAGACCACTTCCCCAACACCTTAACTTCTAACATGTTGATCTTATCACTACATTTAATTTTTTTAGTTAGAAATTTTTTTAAAAAAATTTTGTTTCGTAGCAACACCTAATTTGATGTTAGCAAAGATTATTTCTAACTCGTGTATTTCCATTTATTTTATCAGTTCTTTATTTGACTCATAGAACCATAATACTCAACGTCATTTATGGATAAGTAAAATGAGTAATAAACACCCATAAATTTTAATACTTATTTTTATAAGTCGCGTGATTGTTTTAAATCATGGTTCTATTCCACATTTACTTTTTATTTGTTTCGGAAAGGAGATAATACTTTAGTTTAAATTATTTTATTTGCGTAGAAACCAACTTAGACAACTTGATTGATCAAATCACAATCCTATTGTGATTTTCCAATCAAATTTAGTTATCTAATCAATTTCTATTTTTGAAACCACGTGTCTCCATTTTCTTTATTAAGACTATTTTAACATTTTTTTTGAATGTTTTATAATTGTAATGGTTCAATAGTTTTGATTTCCAAAAATTTCATGTTCAGTACTTACATACTTGAATCATTTGGATTTCCTTTTCAACCAATTTCCTATTAGTTTCATATTCGACACTTCATTAGTTATATGAGTACCGAACTATTTACAACACTTTTGTGAATTTAGACTTCTTGAGTCTATTTCACATCCATTTACGCTCAATATTGATTCATAATTTGATTCTCTCTTTTAATTATCCATTCTAATCTTACTCGTCGTATCTTACGAGTTAAGTATCGAACAGACAAGGAAGGAGAATAAACTTTCTATCGCATATCTAGCGATAACATATACATACACATCACATATATAACACAATAACAAAAACATCCCTGCTCACAGTCATTTCCCAACTAATCGCGCTTTAGCACCCTTTGATTTTCAACCAAATTTTATCTTCAATTGAGCCAACCCTAGGCTCTCATACCAAGTTTGTCTGCCCCCTCGTCCTTTGAAGGACTGACTGGCCTAGATTACCTTTATCCTCTAATAATCTAGTCAGCCTAATCCATTCTTTCAGTTATGACCTCAAAATAATTATTATTTCAATCCTTTATAAAGCTTCAAAACTAAATTTTTATCCTGAATGAAACTCAATTCATGATTTGTTCAATTGGAGCAAATTTAGAAATCATGTCCATATTTAATAAAAATTTCTGCAACACCTCCCCTAAAAGTGGCTGCCGAAAAATTCACGTAATAGACAATAGAATTAAGGAGAGGCCTATAAGGACTCATAACTCCTCGCAGTTCATAATATGTATCAAATTCAAATTAATTAACTAACTTAGTGTCTTCGATAACTAAATTATACTTTAAAATCCCAAATAGACCTAAATTGAACATAAACCTTCTCAACTTATTTAAATTTCTAACATTGGAGACTCTCATAACCATTTAAAGTAACTTCACGTCATACACTCTGATAAGATCCCACATAGAGAGCCACATAGAGTTGGTTAGGGGGACACATTATAAATAGGGGTGAGTTAATTGGTTTAGCCATCTGAGAATTTGAATGTAATTGGACACTCTTGGAGTGATTGGGTTGAGAGAGTTTTAAGACTCTTCTCTGGGGTTACTTTCGAGTTTGTAATCGTTGTTGTCTCTCAATTCAATAGATCAAATTCAGTGTTCTATCAATGGTATCAGAGCATACTTCAAAGATGGAAACTCAATTGGATAGGATGGAAGCTCGGATGAATCAAATTGAAGAGGAAGTGAAAAGGATTTCATCCATTGAGGCATCGATTGATGAGCTCAGATCCGAAGTGAAGAGTGCAATGAGAGGCTTGGCTCGAAGGTGCCATGAACTCTTTTGTCACCATCTGGAGATCGATTCAACAAACTCAAGAGAACAGCAGACCGGAGCATTTATCAGCACAATAGTTTCAACACTGGCAGATCCGTTGGTGTCCGAGTGCAAGAAACAGCCCATCGACCTCAGATCTAAGGTGGAGTCAGAGATCCGGTTGGTGCTACACTTCGAAGAGCCTCTCCTTCAACCTCTCGTTAACTCGATGAAGGGATCGGGTGTTCAACCGATCAAAGAGACCTGTGGAATGAAGCACCCAGATTTAGCAAGTCCGATGATGTTGGAGGATAATCCGAGTGCCTCAGGGACAGATCCATTCCCATCTCCACCGCCACCGCCACAGCCGCC
Source organism: Stephania cephalantha (assembly GCA_039657325.1). Lineage (NCBI taxonomy): Eukaryota > Viridiplantae > Streptophyta > Magnoliopsida > Ranunculales > Menispermaceae > Stephania > Stephania cephalantha. Next base: position 33,445,434 of record CM077570.1, on the reverse strand, counting down.
ACCGCCGCCACCGCCATCGCCACCAGATCTGTTTACTACCTCGAACCTTCTTCCAGATCCAGTGCCCTCCTATGCAACTTCAACCAATCCACTACTAGTTAATTTTGGTATGCACTTTGTTCTCTCCTTCGTTGATCCATTTTTGAAGAAAATGTTTGATGGCGCTTGCGATTTGCAAACCATTCATGCTTTCCAGCCGTCTAGGCTGAAATGTTCTCTATTTGGCGTGGTTGAGAGGACGATGAGGGATAGGGTCCTCTTGTTCTGCGAGTGTGTGTTGTTTTTTGAGATTGGTTCACTTGTCGTGTGTCCGTGTTATCACTTCGCTTCCCTAGATCCGCCTCCTTGGCCACCTCCCCGACCTTCTATGTTGTTGAACAAAGCTTCAACGGATGTTGTCAACCGAAATGACTTTCCATCGGTTTCGTTCTCCTATAGCACACCTCGAGCTCTCTCTATTGCAATACCTTTGGAGAAGAAAGTTACTTTTGAACAACAAAGTTTTCATGGAGATCAAATGGAGAGAAAACTGCCACCACATCAATGCCTCAGTCACAGATCTTGTGTTCTTGTACACAACTCAAGACTATATGTGTTTCTCCTTTGGCCATTGGTTTACTCTCGATTGGTGTACTTTCCATCTCACTTAAAGTTGTTGGTCCAGTTAGGTTGTATGCTTCTTGAAAGAATTGCTCAACAATGGCAGAGTATCAATGGAGATGTCGACCATGTAGGGGTGGTTGTTTTTGTTGAACATGTAACTTGGAACGTTCATCAATGGCGGTTGCTTGCTTATGGACACATGGGGCCCAATGTCGTTCCATTCATGGATGTCACTCGTTTTAGGAGAGCTATGATATTGTTGGTTCCCTTTGGGAACATTAAGGGTCATGTATACCAACTCAATGCATCCATGATTTCTATTGGGTTGGTTTGAGGGGTTTCCCTCACTTTGTTGGTGTTCACGAAGGCTATTATTCGGGATGTGACTTTCTTTATATCGCATTTGACGTGTTTGCTGAAATGTTCTCGACCAATCGACGGCTAGGGGGCACCCTCTCGTGGGCTGGTGGTTCAGTGTCGTTACTGCTCTCATTGATGGCACATCGTCTGCCATGTTTCGCTCAACTTCATGCCATAAGATTGATATGGATCCTAGCATGGACCCCCCTCCTCAATGCCCACCCTTTGGCTATTTGTTTCTCCATGGTCTTGTCGTCCATCACAATGAGCAACAAGTGTTCGATAAAATAACATTGAGGGGGTATTCATCCAAGAATTGCTTTCCTGGTGACCTTGCTTACTTGCATTCTTGGGGTCCATGCTCCTAATGTTCTCCATTTCTTTATGTGTTTCTTTTTCTTTCCACCTTGAGGACAAGGTGAATGTTCAAGGGGGGAGTAATGATAAGATCCCACATAGAGAGCCACATAGAGTTGGTTAGGGGGACACATTATAAATAGGGGTGAGTTAATTGGTTTAGCCATCTGAGAATTTGAATGTAATTGGACACTCTTGGAGTGATTGGGTTGAGAGAGTTTTAAGACTCTTCTCTGGGGTTACTTTCGAGTTTGTAATCGTTGTTGTCTCTCAATTCAATAGATCAAATTCAGTGTTCTATCACACTCACCCCAAGAGTCTTAAAACAATATGTATAAACCATTTACAACAAGAATTAAACTTTCAAAACTTAAAACATATCACTAAAAGTCTCTGAGTCTTGTTCTTTCTTCCTTGTCTTCACATAGAACAAGACAAAATAAAAAACAACTCGAAGATATCAGGTAAGTAAATTCCTACATTAATCTATACTCCTTCAATTGTTAGTATGACACATGGAGACATGTAATTGCATTTCCAAATAATCAATAAAATATATGCATCAACATGACATACATTCTACTTTGTCATTGTCTCCTAACTATAATCCGAAGTTAACTTCCAAAAATAGTATAGAGACAATATTAAGAGATCATGAAATGCAGAGATAACTTGTCAGTGTTAGACTCCGCTAGTCTCACTAGATGGCGTAGAGGCAGGACTGAAACCTGGTTTCAATCAAATCAGACTCTGAAACAAGCTTATCCCTCTCAATCACTCTATGTATGCATGACCAATAATGATAAAATCAGTGCAGACTATGTTGCAATTGCAGGTACATAAATAAATTCCATAAATAGTAAAGATCATTGTTCGGTTTACTTACAACAAACCAACTTTGAGAGTAATGTTCGGGGTTCCCGTAACTTTAGATCATCTTGAAAATGGTTCCAGTAGCTTCCCTGCATACGTAATTATATTATGGGTCAAGTCTCAAGTGAAACCAAATCATGAAACCTAATGAAAACTGAGGCCAAAGTACACTTAAGAATAGTTTACAAAAACATTAATTTATATAAGTCTTTCAACTAGCTTTCAACTAGCCAACTTGGGGTAACTTTTTAACCTTGAAAACCTCAATATTTGTCATAATGACCTAAAAGGAACTTGTATTTCTCACAACCCACTTTCCATAGACTCCAAGAACACTCAAATCGGATCACCTATGGAGAAGTTATGAATTTTCCAATATGACATGCCAACTAGGCAAACTTTATTTTATTTTGAACTAAAAAACTTCTCCAAATAAATATTTTCACAATTAAATTTTCAAAACTCGACAACAAACACCACGAAACCACTCGATTCCAACATCAAAATATTCCCACAGTCCGTGGAGTAAAATTGATCAAAACCAATAATCCATTCATCCAAAAACCCAATTTAAATCAATATAAACTCTAAAAACATCTCCAAGATAGTTTTCAACTGAGTCACATCAGTTCAATTCATCAAAACATAAACCTAAGCCAGTGGGATTTTTTCCAAAATGATCCAAATCAACCTAATATACCTATTAACAACAATTCATACCAATTTCCATTGAAACCCCGCGAAAGAAATTGAGAAATCATGATAACTCAAATTGAATTGTGGAAAATGCCCTACATTGAGTATTTACCAAATTGCAGCTCAAATACCTCATTTTCGCCGCAGAAATTTAGCTCAAATTGACCATCTTGTGATGCTCTACGATTTTGCATAAAGAAACCAGGCAAAAATCAAACGTCGGGAGCTCGCAAACGAAAGTAAGAGCGGAGAGGGTTTAAGAACGAAAGTTTCAATCGTTTGGTTGAAATCAATTGAAACATCTGATTTTGATTGCATTTATATATATTTATATAAAATTCTTTTGTTGCTTGTCAGAAGCTTAATTTTTTTATTTATTAATTCCTAAAATCTCTATTTTGACCTGTTTTGGCTTCCAACGCTCGTTTTCGATCCGATTTTTCACCAAATTGAACCAAACTCTTGATAAAATAGTCCATTTTCATGAAATGTCCTTAACGCAGATTTTGATCATACCAATATCCTAAAAATCTAATCTTTGTCCACGACATATTAAACCTGTATGGACCAATTATCTTGCCATACTTTGCCAACCTTGCCATAATTTAGACCCAATCTCAATAGCGACCACCACCAACTGATACAAAATTCGAAACAAAGTTTTATACAAACTTTGTTCTCACATTACATTACACCAATCCCGACTTGCACGCAATTCGAGTTGAAATCTTCACGTGAGGATAAATACTTGGTTAATTAGTTTTCAAGCAATAAATGATTTATTTTCACTCGTGCCCTTCAGACACGCAGTTGTAACCCCTAGTATGAAAAACTGAGGATACAGCCCAACACAACCTGACTTCGCAATGAAATAACATATGATACATACACTAAGCATTCATCATCGAAAACATAACATTTTACCTTATGATATTCAGTGTGAAATATGTAGGTCCCACTTCAAATACTTAAATCTCAAATTAAATTCGAAAATACTTAATTAACATCCAAATCAAGTTTATGAAATTCTCGGATGTCACATGCTTACTTTTAGGTTTTTGCGTTTTTGTGTTGTAGCTATATATATATGTTGTTTTCATAACACTTAGGGATTTCTTTGGGATTTGAGTGGCACTAATACATATATATTCATGATTTCCCTCAAACTGTCACCATATATATGCATGTTATCTACATATTACAGGGTTCCACACCATTAGGATGTCTAGTTTTATTTGTTTAATCAATTAGATTTTGTTTGAGTTTTGCTTCTTCTACTAGACTATTTAAACTTGCGAATCATAATAGTTCAACTTTAAATCATCAAATAACTTATAATAAAGGAAAGGGAGGCTAACTAATCCTATGTTGACCTTGCAAGGGATGACTTGAGGGTCCACGTATGCTTAAGCCGAGTGGGGCTCAGCTTGTGGGGTCTAGGGTCGCGCACTGTTGTTCAAGACATTTCTGTTTATATGCCACGTGTAAAGAAAGTGAGATGATAGGTGGAAAACTTCTTGGACTGCATTGATAACTCCCAAGTCTCTGTCAGTAACAAAAACATGCAGTATAGACCACTTGTCCAATATATGCTTCAAAATCTCCAATGGCCATGCATAGTTGTCTTTAGTCTCCGATGATATTAAAGCAAATCCAACCGAAAAAGTCAACTAAGTCAAAGTCACCCTAATAATCTCCAAAATTGGCATTTGGTACTCATTGGTCGTATATGCGCAGTCCATGATAAGCACCATAGGGAAACCTGAATAGTTAATAATTAGACATATTTTATAGTGTAATTTAAGTGGATTTTAGATATAAATGATGATATTACACTAGGTATTCTCTTATTTTTGTGATTTTAGGATTTAATTTGAAAAATAAAAAATGAATGAAAAAGAGGAAGAAGAGCAAAAAAGTCAATTGGAGAATAAGTCTGGTGATTAGCCAACGATTTGAATTTGCACGAGAAATTTTAATCTAAATCAGCAGTAGAGAAATGCCAGCAAATCATTAGCGAATTGGAATATATATTAAAAATTGCTACCTTAATCGGTGGAGCACAGGAAGCTAAACTTAGTGATTAACATAGCACTTTGTGTACAGAATGGAATCGCTCACAAATCACTGAGGTCAGTGATAATTATTTTTTGAAAAGAATAAGAAATTTGTATTTACCTATGATTTATACACTTAAGGAAACTATAAATAGGACCTTAGGGCTTTGAAATCACTCTTCTTTTAGTCTTATGCATTTATAAGTTAAGCTTTATTGAGTTTATATGTGAAGCTACTTTGGAGCTTTGATTTATTTAAGAGGTATATTTATTTAATTATATCTTCTAATTATATTATTGCATTATTTATTTCCAACATGAGTGTCAGCCCACTCATCATTAAAACAACTGACCGGCCCAGATTATCTTAATCCTTTAATAATCTTGTTAGCCTAATATGTTATTTCAACTTTAACCTTAAAATAATAATTATCTCAATCCCTTACAAGGGCCCAAAACTAAATTTTTATCCTAAATGAAACTCATTTCATGATTTGTTCAATTGGAGCAAATTAAAAGATCATATTCATATTTAAAAAAAATTTCGGTAGCACCTCCCCTAAAAGTGGTTTACTGGAACATTCATCTAATAGACATCATAATGGAGAGATACCTAGAAGGAATCACAATTCCCCACTGTTCATAATATATATCAAACTCAAATTTATAAACTAACTTAAAGTCTCCAAAAGCTTAATTACATACTTACAAACCCAAAGCATACCAAAATTGAAACATAAACTTACTCAACGTATTATAAACTAACTTAGGAGACTCTCATAACCATTCAACAAACTTCACATCCTACACTCGCCCCAAGAATCCTAAAACAATTTATATAAACAATTTAAAAAAATTTACTTTAAATTTTAAAAACAATCACCACAATCTTTGAGTCTTGTCCATTCGTCCCTTGTCTTCATATAGAATTTGACACCATTAAAAACAATTCGAAGATGGAATGTAAGTAAATTCCTACATTGATCTGTATTCTTGCAATTGTTAGTCTAATACATGGTGACATGTAATGGCATTTCCAAATATACAGTAAGATATATTCATCAACATGACATACAATCCACTTTGTCGCTATCCCCTAACTATAATTAGATGTCGACTTCAAAAAATAATACATAGAAAATATTAAAAGATCATAAAATACAGATATTACTTGTCGGCTTTAGACTCTGCTAGACTCACTAAATGGCGTAGAGGCTGGACTGAAACCTAGTTTCAATCAAACTAGACTCTGAAACAAGCTTATCCCCCTCACTCACTCTATGTTTGAATGACCAAAAATGATAAAATGAAAATGCTGACTATGATAGTATTACAGGAACAAAAGTATTCAATCAGTAGTAAAGATCACTATAAGGTTTACATACAACTAATTAACTTTGGGCTTAGTTTTTAGGGTTCCTTTATAGTCGGATTACCTTTAAAATGGTTCTAATAGCTTCCCTACATACGCAATTATATTGTGGTTCAAGTTTTAAGTAAAATAAAATCATGAAACCGAATAAAAACTGCAGCCAATGTACGCTTGAGAATAGTTTCAAAAAATATTAATTTATATAACTGTTTCAACTAACTTTCAACTAGCCTACTAGGGGTAACTTTTTAACCTTGAAAAACTCAATATTTATCATGATAACCTAGAAGAAACTTGCTTTACTCATGTCTTAATTTCCATAGACTCTAAAAACACTCAAATTGGATCATCGATGAAGAAGTTATGAATTTTCCAATATGGCCTCTCAACTAGCCAAACTTTATTTATTGTAAACAGAAAAACGTCTCCAAATCAATATTTTCACAATTAAATTCTTAAAACTCTACAACAAACACAAAGAAACCACTCGATACCAACATCGAAATATTTTCACAACCCATGGAATCTAATTGGATTAAAAACAATAATCAATTAATCCATAAACCCAATGTAAATCAATATCAACTATAAAACATCTCCAAAATAGTTATCAACTGAATCACATTTCTTCAATTCATCAAAATCTTAACCCACATCGGTAGGATTTATTCCAATTGGCACACATCAACCTAATACATTAATTCACAATAATCCCTACCAATTTCTATCGAAACCCTGCAGAAAAATTGAGAAATCGTGAGAATTCAAATTGAATTAAAGAAAATGCCCTGAAATGAGTATTCACTAAATTGCGGGCCGAATACTACGTTTCCACCACATAAACATAGATTGAACTGACCGTCTCGCGATGCTCTACAATTTTGCAGAGAGAAATCAGGTGAAAATCGTATGTAGGGAGATCACGGAGTGAGAGATCGAGTTGAGAGGCTTATGGAATGAACAAAGTACATTTTGTTGAAATCAAAACAATAGTTTTGATTTTTGTTGATTTTTTTATATAAACCATTAGCTGCTTATCAGCAGCTTAATTTCTTTTTATTTATTAATTCTCAAAATCCCTATTTTGACGTACTTTAATTTTCGACACTCGTTTCCAATCCCATTTTTCACCAAATTGAGCCAAACTCTCGGCAAAATTGTCCAACTCCATAAAATGTCCATGACACTAGTTTTGTTCACGCCAAAACCCCAAAAATCTTAACTTTGTCCTTGACATGCTGATTATGGACCAATTCTCTTGCCATACTAAACTAAACTTACCCCAATTTGGGTCCAATCTCAACCTTGACCACCGCCAACTGACCTAAAGCTCAAGGTAAGATCTTGCACCAACTTCGATCTCATTTTATAATACCCCTCATCCCGACTTGCACGCAAATTGAGGCAAAATCTTCATATAAGGATTAACATTTGATTAATTAATTTTCGAGCAACAAATAATTTATTTTCACTCGTGCCCTTGAGACACGCATTTGCAAACCTGAGTATGATAAACTGAGGATACATCTCAGCAAACACCGACTTCGCCACAAAATATCATATAATACACACACTAACCACACAATACACAAAAATAAAACATATCTTGTGATCTTTAATCCATATTGTGTGGATCCCACCTCGGATACTTAAACTCCAAATAAACTCCAAATAAAATCCCAAAATACTCGAACCGAAGTAGTTTGTTAGTTTAAACAAGCCCTAGACATATATATATAGTTTAGATTGATATGTAGTTATAATTAAAGAATCATGAACTTAATGCTTTAATTCTTTTCATACACGTCAATCACGGGTTTAATAAGTTGTTTTTGCGTATTACATCTAATGTTTCTTTGTAATGAGTGCATAGTTGGTAATTAAATCTATGTCTATAATTATTGACAAAAATTATAGAAGTAATAACTAGGATTAATCTATAGGGTTTTTTCCCAAGAGGATGTTCTATGTGAATGTGTTTTAAGTTATATATTAATTAGCATATTTTGATTTATATTTGATTTAAATTAGGTATGATTTTCATTGAGTGTTAATCCTATCATATTTCTATGATATTGCGTTTTATCTAATAGATAGATTTACAATGATAAGAATATGACTTTTCCATTGAATTTAGGAAAATCGGTGGTTGGCTAAAGGCTATCAATCCATTATGAAATAGGATTTAACGATTCCAAGATTCCATGTAATATAATTATAACTATATATGTTCTAATGTTTGAATGCAATCCAAGTATGTCATATTGTTTAATGGGGGTTTGTTTAGATGTTTGTTTAGACATTTCATTTATATTAATTTATTGATTTATTTGATTTTTTTTTAATTATGTTAGATCAGTTTACTGAATTTAAATTCTTTATAGTTTAATTATTTTAATTAATTGATTATTTTATTTTTAGTTTTATAGTATTTAATTCCCATTCAATTAGATTAGTTAAATCTAGTGAAACTTTTGAGTAGCCTTAATTCTTAAGAGATTTCAAAAATCCCTATGGAGATGATATTCCATTTACCACTACTAGAAATAATAGAAAAACACAAGAAATGATTGTGCACGCTCGACATGTGTCAATTTTTTGGCGCCGTTTCCAGGGATTTCAAAAATAATATGTTGGAAACCTTCATGTTGAATATCTTATAATATGGCTGAAGACGAGAAAGAAATAACTTTTAGGCAATCTAATAGGAATGTCACAACTTACGAACATATGTGTATAACTTTTACAACTAAATTTTGAGAATTCGAATTGAAGTTTGGATTCATAAATTCTTTACCGTGTTTCTATGGTGAAGATAATGAAGATGCTCAAAAGTTTATTAGGGAGTTCGTATACAAAGTAAGCACATTAAAACCTAAGGAAATAGAAATAGATTATGTTAAATTAAAAGCATTTCCTTTTGTGTTAAAAGGTCATGCTTTAGATTGGTTATTTTACCTCCCTTAAAATTTCATAACCAGTTGGTCAGAGATGCTCTAAGTCTTTCTTGATCAATACGTTCCATGAAGACAAATAAGTTTATATAGACAAAAAAATTAGTAATGCTAGGATGAAGATTGAATAAAATTTCGATGAATTTTTGGATAGGTATCAAAGATAGATTTCATTATGTCCAATGCATGGAATTACAGATAAAACTTTAATTCAATATTCTTATGAAGGATTAAAGCACTTAGAACGAAGATTCCTAGACACAATATGTGAAGGGTCTTTGCTCGACAAAACACCAATTTTAGCAAAAGAAACTATAAATAAAATGGTTAAACAATCTAAGCAATATTGTGAGAAGAGTGAATTAATCAAATAATATCTATGTGAAATTAATAGAAGGACATGTGAGACACCACACGATAAGATAGACGAGCTAAAAGCCATGGTTAAATTATTACTAAAAGATAGATCAAACAAAGTAAAGCATTGTGTTTACTGTAATGAATTAAGTCATTCTAATAATGAATGCCCTTGGAGACAACAAACCAAAATAGAAGAAGATAATACTATAATGAACTAATATGAAGGGTTTGTTGATCCCACTTACAACTTTAATAGTTATACAAATTACGCATGGCCAAATGTAGGTAATCATATTAGCAATCAGGGTTATCAAAGGTATAAAACATTGAATAATATAAAAAGAGAAAATGATCAAATAATTCAAACATTACAAAATGATATGATCGAGTTGAAAAACCAATAGAGTCAGATGGCAACACACGTGAGTGAATTCGTAATTCAAGAAAAATTATCATCTCAACCTTATCCTACTTTACATGACAAAGCACCTACCATAGCATTAAGAAGTGATAAGAATATGGATGACACTAAAATGCCAAACCAATTAGTTTCTAAAAAAGAAATATAAACATAATTAGAGAAAAGAATTGAAGTAACAATTAATTAGATTCCCAACGAAATGGGTAATGAACCTGATAAAGACAAATCAACTAATATAAAACCACCATTCCCTCATTGTTCGGAAGGTAATAGAAATAGTAAGAAATTGCTGGAAGAAAAATAAATATCTGATACATTAAAGAAAGTAGTAGTTAATATACTTATGTTTGAAGTCATTCAAAATGCACCTAAGTATTAGAAATTTATAAAAGATTTATGCACTAATAAGATTAAGGCTAATGAAAAAGTGAGTCTGTATCAGCATTAATTCAAAAGAAATCGCCTCCTAAATGTTCTGATCATAAAACATTTTTTCATTCCATGTACGATTGAAAATATAGGAATTTCTAAAGCATTGTGTGATTTAGGAGCCTCCATAAATGTTATGCCTTTATCTATTTACTTAAAAATGATAGATGTACATTTAAAAGAAAATGGTATAGTGGTACAATTAGCAGATAGATCTGCTGTTAAAATGGTAGGGTTACTAGAAGATGTACTAGTCAAGGTTAACGATTTAGTTTTCCCAGTAGATTTCTATGTTTTAGATATGAAAGAAGATAATTTCTCTATTAGGACTTCTCTAATCTTAGGAAGGCCATTTTTGAAAATAGTAAAAGCAAAAATTTATTTCAAATGGGACATGAACAATGGAAGTAGATAACGATATAGTGAATTTTTAAATATATGATGCAATGGATGTATCTTCTATATGCACAGTAGATATGAAAGATCTATTAATAGACAAGTCTTTTAGAAATGATAAAATAGGTAAATTGGAGTTGGTAATAGAAGATTTTGAAGAAGATGAGGATAGGGATGAGGAAACAAAAAAGATAATAAGTACTTTGGAATCATACAATGAACTACCAGAACTTACTTATTACCTAGATTTATCTAGATCTCATTCAAAACTTTTACCTTCTATAGTTAAAGCCCCCGAATTAGATCTGAAGACTTTACCGAATCATTTGAAATATGTTTATCTAGGGGACTATGATGAATTACCAGTAATAATTTCTTATAAACTGACAAGTTTAGAAGAAAATAGATTTAAAAATATACTGAAAGAATTTAAAGGAGCAATAGGATGGACAATAGCTAATATTAAAGGAATAAGTCCAGCTGCATGTATGCATTGGATAAACCTAGAAACTAACACAAAATCTTCTAGACAACCTCAACTTATATTAAATCCGCTTATGATGGACATAGTAAATTTGAAATATCAAAATTACTAGATGCAGGAATGATATTTCCAGCTTATAGCAATAAGCCTAGTCCAAGTAGTTCCTAAAAAGACATGAATTACAGTAATAACAATGAGCATAGAGAATCAGTACCAACTAGAATCCGAAACGGTTGGAAGGTATGTACAAATTATATGAAATTGAATGCCTCAACTAGGAAAGACCATTATCTACTCCCATTTATAGATCAGATGTTAGAACGACTAGCTGAAAAAACTCATTACTGCTATGTAGATGGTTATTCAGGATTTCATCAAATACCTGTAGCACCAGAAGATCAGGAAAAACAACTTTTACTTGCCCCTTTGTACATTTGCTTATAGACGTATGCCTTTTGGTCTATGTAATGCACCTGCAACCTTTCAAATGTGTATGGTTAGTATTTTCTCTGATTATGTGAAAAAACTTTATTAAATTTTTCATGGATGAATTTACTATTTATGGTAATTCTTTGATGAATATTTAGTTAATTTAACTAAAGTACTTAAGAGATGCATAGAAAAGAATTTAGTATTTAATTTTGAAAAAAGTCATTACATGGTTGATCAGACTTATATTAGTACATATAGTGTCACAAAGGGGAATAGAGGTAGATCCAGCAAAAATCCAAGTAATCAAAACGTGACCTTACCCCACTGCGGTGAGAGAAAAACACTTATTTCTTGGCCATGTAGGACTATAGAAGATTTAAGAAAGATTTCTCTAAAATAACAAAATCGTTATGTAAAATTTTACAAAAAGACATTCTTTTTGAATTTACTGATGATTGCAAGATAGCATTTAATAAATTAAAGGATTCTTGAACAACCACACCTATGATTAAATCACCAGATTTTTTGTTGGCCTTTGAAATAATGTGTGATGCAAGTAACTATGCAATTGGAACTATTTTGGGTCAACAAGTAGAAAACGAATCTCACATAATATATTATGCATCTAGGACACTGGATCCAACCCAATAGAATTACACCACTACTGAAAAGGAACTTTTAGCAGTAGTGTTTGCCTTAAAAAAATTTAGGTTGTATCAATTAGGAACAAAAGTAATAGTTTATTTAGATCATGCTGCATTGCGATACTTAATGACAAAATAAGATGCTAAAACAAGACTAATAAGATGGATGCTACTTCTACAGGAATTCAACCTTATTATAAAAGATAAGAAAGGAGCCGAAAATCTAGTAGCAGATCACTTAAGTAGGTTAGAAAATAGAGAACCACCTATACCATTAAAGGATGAGTTCTAAAATGAATATTTGTATAGTATAAAGATTGATGGCCCATGGTATGCTGATATAGTGAATTATCTTACCACCAATAGGTTATCACCTTACTTGATAAGAGTTCAAAATAATAAAATTAAAAAAGGTTCTAAACATTATTTATGGGATGTAGCTATTTATGAAAGTTTTGCATCGACCAAATAATTAGGAGATGCATACCACATTCAAAAGTATAATCAATTATATCTCAGTGCAATACTTATGCATGTGGAAGGCATTTTGGTCCACGAAGAACATGCTTGTAAAATTTTAGATTCGAGATTCTTTTAGCCTTCTCTATTTCATGATTGTTTTTTTTATACAAAATCTTGTCCAAAATGCCAACGAGCTGGAAACTTAGGGCGTAGAAATGAAATGCCTTTACTTCATTTTCTTTTTTGTGAAGTGTTTGATTTATGGGGTATAGATTTCATGAGATCTTTTTCACCATCAAATAGTTTTGTTTATATTTTACTTATTGTAGATTATGTGTCTAAGTAGGTATAAGAAAAAGATATTAAAACTATTGATTCAAAAATAGTGATTAATTTCCTTAGATCGAAATTTTTTATAATTTTTGGAGCACCTGGAGCACTTATTAGTGATAGAGGTTCATATTTTTGTAATCGATTAGTTGCTAATCTACTTTCGAAGTACAACGTCACACATAGGACATCTACTGCATATCACCCACAAACTAGTGGACAAGCTAAAGCTTTAAATACAGAAATTAAGTCAATATTGGAAAAAATAGTTTGTCCAACACATAAGAATTGAAGTATTAGATTAGAAGACACATTATGGGCTTATAAAACATCTTTTAAGATACATATAGGTACGACACCTTATAGGTTAGTATTTGGAAAAGCATATCATTTACTAGTAGAACTAGAGCATAAAGCCTATTGGGCAATAAAAGCATGCAACATGAATTATAATGAACAAGGAACTTAACGAAAGTTGAATCTTCCAGAATTAGAAGAAATTAGGAATGGCGCTTATGAAAATGCATCAATTTATAAGGAGAAAACCAATGCATTTCATTATAAGAAACTAGTTCCTAAAGATTTTCAAATGGGAGACAAAGTTCTACTCTTTTGTTCAAGACTTAAATTATTTCCTCGAAAACTCTGTTCAAGATGGATAGGATCTTATATGGTTGTGGTTTTATTACCTCATGGCACAGTAGAAATAGAAAGCGTAGAAATGGGACAAATATTTAAAGTAAATGGTTTGCAAAGTAATGAAACGAAGTTCAATGTTTGCATCAATGTAAGTGAAACAGTTAAGAATTAAACCATTACATTCTGGATGTACTAAACCGCATAATAAGAAGCAGAAATCTAAGAAGCAGCAACCTGAAGTGCATCAGCAAGCAAGGAAGCAACCGACGAAAGTACAATTTACTGATGAACAACTAAAGCTTTAAGATCTTCGACATATGATTTAAATTTACAAAGATGATCCAAGAAAACTTTTCCTCCACGTGATGATCAATGATGTCAGTTTCCCAAGTGTTTTACTTGACATAGGGTCTGATATGAATATCTTACCTGAATAATGGTGCAGAAAGGCCAAATTGAGGATTAATTTTATACCACCTTTTGTCGTCAATAAAGCAAATGGTGATAAGATCTTTCTACTAGGAATTTCGATGAATGTGTTAGTACAAGTGGGACGGTTCAAGTATCTCACCAACTTATTAGTGGTACCAAAGATTGAAAATGATGACATGATATTGATCGGACAACTTTTCTCAATAAGATTGGAGTTGTTCTTGATGTACAACAACGTATAGTTACACATAGGATTGGAAATGATTATATGTGTCTTCAAGATAGTTATGAAATGGACGATTACGTCAATGATGATAATTATGATGATGGTTATAAAGGGGAGAGCTTGTATCGTGATGGTTACCCTGGAGGACGTTATGCGGATGCTGAAAATGATAATGAAGTTTAAGATGTCAAGAATGATGAAGAATCGACTGATGTTCAGTTTGACTCGCTCAAGTTGAATGATGGGCGATCTCATCTATAGAGTCGAGCCATTGACTATAAACAAAAGTGCTTTATGGGAGGCAGCCCTTACTTTATCTTTACTTTCAGTTTTAGTATTAAGATTAGTTAGTTGTTTTTATATTTTCTTAAACTTTTGACTCTTTTAGTGGAAATATTTTAGTAATATAATTCCGAAATAATTTCATATAAAGGGGGTTGATCGAGCTAATGTTTGTCCGTATTAATGGATTTAGGATAGTTAGAATATTTACTTTCTCTCTTATTTTTTACTTTCTTTTTATATATTTCCAATTGAGAGGGGGATGATCAAGTTGTTTTTCAGTTGAACCATATTGCCTTTAATTATTTTAAGTAATAAAGTAGTTATTTAGTAATATAATATTTCACGATTCCAAATCGAAATTTAATTTCAAAATATTTCTTGTTGAATATTGATCGATTCTACTTTAAATATGATTGATATGTATGATAAATTACTAAAATATTTGATGTATTGGAAAACAATAGGAATTGGTCAGCAATTTCCCAGCGATACCAAATAACACTAGGAATCACTGGGTATATTGGCAGGAGTTGCCAAATTTTTAAATGAAAAATGACTCAAAAATTTATCAGCGATTTAGGTTTTATACTAGGATTCGCTGAACTAGTCATTAGACCACCGAGACCAATTTTTAGCGATTTTACTTACGATTTTCAGCGAATTCATTTAAATACCGATTCGCTGAGCACGAATCTGTGTTTAAAAAAAAAATAGAACCTCAAATCGCCAACAATAAACCCTTTCACACCTAAAATTGTCAAGATTCAATCCTTCAAAGCTTGAATTATGGCTTATTTAAGTCTATCCCACATTTTTTGGAATGATTCAACCCTAAAAATTTTGATTTCGAGTTCATACAACCATGTTAGGGCTTAGGTGGGCTTTTTTTTAATTGAAGGTTAGAGATGGAGTTTAAGGAGCTAATAGAGCATATTGCTTGAGAGATTCACTCTCAAGAATAAATCGATACTCTAGCATCCTTTTGATTTCAATGTTTTGAACAAAATCGATTTTTGATTATATTTTTGGCGAATGTGGTATTTGAATTTTCATCATAGTAGAGTATTTCAATTGCGGAAAAAGGTAGAGGAAGAGGTAGGAGCAGTGAACAAGATAAAAGGAAGGGGGTCGTGCAAAAAAAACTAAAACAAAAATATGCAGGACACCTAATGAATATTACACCTATCGGGATTAGTATTAGAGAACCTAGACCTGTGAGGGCTGATCTTAAAGAACAATCTCCATTACCATCTGATGAGGAAGAATATTTTGAGAATCCATACCCTAGTCATCTAGTACCTTATAACCTTTCTTTGTTTATGAGACATAGAGCTCAAAGGATATACTTTGGAGATGGAAAAAGGGTCATAATTCCTGAGAGAGGGTTTAATATAAAAAATGTAAGAAAGTATGAGGATAAGATTGTGAGCATCATTAGAGATAGAGGATAGGAGAGTCTTCTGAGAGACTATGTGGCTAGAAGAGAAAAATGATGTTCGAAAATTATACGACAATTTTATGCGAATGGGCATGTTAGTTTGGAATGAGACAAAGTAGTAGGAAAAGGGAAGAAGAATGATATTTCACCTACAAGATTGAATAGATTTTAAGTCTACCACATAATAGACAAAGAACGAATGAGGATTACCTGAATGTTATTTATGTCGATAAGGATTTCTATCCCTTTGAGATAATCCAAGACGCATTAGAAATACCTTTAGGGAAGGGATTTGCATTTGATAGTGAAGGACACTGGAAATTCATTAAAACCACCTATTTTAGGAAATTTACGAAGAGTTGGAGTTATAACATAGATGCATATTTTTATCCAACCAAGCAACACTTTCAAGTGAAAAACCCTAGAGCTGTTCTATTTTGCCTTATAATTATGAAGAAAAGTTATATCGATGTTGGGAATATTATACATGATTCTATCAAGTTTGTGATGTGGACCAATAAGAATGAAGGACTAGCATTCCCAATTTTGGTCACTCAATTGTATAGGAAAGCTGGGGTGGGTTTTGATACTAATTTTAATGTATTGCCTCAAAAGACAATAAATGATGCGGGAGTACAAAGAATGAAGATGGTGGTAGGATACAATGACTCGAAGGATGAATGAGAATCATTTAATGAGATAAATGCGAGAGAAGCAAGAAGGCGGATCACAACTAGAAATAGGAAAAAGAAGAGAAGAGAAGACGCACAGAAAGCGGTAAGATTGATGGCTAGAGTGAGTGTACCGAGTGCAAATGTGATTTCAGCATCATCTTCATCATAGACTAGGACGGGATGATTTTTTTAAGGCCATATTTTCTTCATTTATGTGTAGGCAGACAAAAATTTATGGCAATGAAAAAATGATAGCAGCAAACGAGAAGACTTTACAACGTTACCATTCCATGTCTGAGAGAAGGCTTGATAGTCATTTGCACGACTCGAGGGGAAGCGTCAACATTCCATTTTTGCAGTTGCGATTTCCAATTAGGACTTACAACTCAGCTAATAGTTATGTTTCTCAATGTAGGAATGAATGAAGATGATGATGATAATGATGAATTTACTTTTAGACACCGCCGTGTGTAATTTATTTTCTCTTCTATGCAAGCAATGAATGAATGATTATATCTATTGCTCATGATGAAATTTTTGCTTATGAATGAGATATGTTCCTTTTGCATTCCATTCATTTCAAATTTATAGAATTCAATATTTTTATATTTAATTACATTGTTATTATTACATGAACTCCACCAATTTTGAATACTATGTGCGTTACATAGCCAGTCCAAAGTCCAGATAAAGGAGGAGAACTCTAATGCCCGTTTTTCATATTGAAAATTGGGTAAGGGAGGTCCTAAATCCATTTTTCATATGCAAAAAGTGGGGGATGGAGGCCCTAAGCCCATTTTTTATTCTTGAAAAATGGAGGAGGGTTGCAATAGGTTGAAAGTCAATGTAAAAATTTTGCCACTTTTCATGAAATGGATCAAACACATATAAATGTTGGGGCGTTCCCACTTAGCAATGCATTGCATTGGAGCTCTAGTGTAATGAGAAATGAGCAAGGGTGTGTTTCACATCGCTGCTTAGGTGTGAAGAAAAACAATTGCACTTAATCGAGAACAATGGAGAATTTTGATCCATGTAGCCGACCCTAATAAATTTGGGATGGAGCCTATGTTGTTGTTGTTGTTATTATTATTATTATAACACATATCGATTCGTTTATGCTTCACGTAGTGTATTTATTTTCTTGGAGATCGAACTTAATTTTAAAACTTTGAGGAAAAGGTTTGCAATGAGTTTGAGGGTAATTTAGGTGAAATATAATAATAATAGCAAAGAAAGCAGGGAATGAAAAGAAAGGTAGAAGATAAGTTCAGAATTGATCCAAAAAGTTCAAACTTTTGATACGGTTTCAATGAGTTGATGAAATTTTTCAAATTTCTTCCAATTCAAGTATGAATTTCATCTTACTTTATTTTTAGTTAGGAAGAAATAATAATGAAAATTAATATATAATAAATTTTGAATGGAAGTGATATTTTTATTACCCCTGTGAATTCTTTGATAGAATGAATCGATTTTTATACATTTTTTTATTAACTTTACTAGTTGATGTATACACTAGATTGAATGCCTTGTGTTGGTCATGAGAATGGGTAGAAGATCGAAACAATAGTACAAGATGAATAAGACAAATTTTTAAGAATCTTATAATACAAAATCTATTGATTAAGTATTTTTATAGTATATATAAAAAGCTATTATGCTACAATTAATAGAAGAAATGGGTTGGAAATCGATGAATTTTTATAAGTTAGAAAGAATGATTTCTTCAACTTTATTGGATTGTGAGAAGTGTTAACAAGAGTTTACAAATATATAGAAAGTCATATAGATTCATTAGGAAATGGAGCAGGGAATTTATAGTGGAAAAAATGTGAGAATGTCCATAGAAAATTGAGCATGGATTCAAAAGCAAAAGAAACATAATAAAGAATGAATAATTAGGATGGTGTAGAAAAAAACTATAAAATATAAAAAAAGATGGATGTTCTTAAACTCTTCAAAGAAAAGATTTAGCTCGAGTTCTTGAAGCTAGAGTTGAGTGAAGTATTTTTTTGTCTACCACATTTTAAACAATGTATTAATTGGTATCTTCACAGAATTCCTATTGATTTTTATTGTGGTGTTATTATAAAGTATTTTCTAAAATTAAGATTAATCTAGTGGTTTTATGTTTTGAGATTCTATAGTGGTCATTGTAAACTTGATGATTGTCTGTGGAGATTGAGAAAACCTATATTATGTATTGGCCTTGGTATTGAACTTCAAGTTTTAAGGGTGTTGCATTGGGTGGTTGAGTTATCATTAAGGGATGTTTGTTTTGTCTAAATCATTATATTCTATCATAATTTTCATTTACTTGTGGGTAATATGTTTCCATTTGAAAATCACTTCTATTTTAAAATTTATATTATTTAAAGTAAAGATAAATTAGAATGAAATCAGTTTATAAATAATGAAAAGAGAATATGATTAAGAGTATTCTTTTACTCAAGACATCAAAATGCTGAGTTTAGGGGTATTTGACAAGTCAATAATTAGACATATGTTATAGTGTAATTAATGTTGATTTTAGATATAAATAATGATATTACACTAGTTATTCTCTTGTTTTGTAATATTTAGGATTTAATTAGGAAAACAAAGAAATGGAAGAAAAAAAGGAAGAAGAACAAAACAATAGATTGGAGAAGAAGTCCATCGATTAGCCAACGATTTGAATTTATAATGGAAATCGCCACCTAAATCGTTAATAGAGAAGTGCTAGGGAATCATCAACGAATTGGAATATATACTAGAAATCGCTAGCTAAATCGATGGAGCACAGGGTGCTAAACTCAGTAATTAACTAAACGATTTGTGTAAAAAGTGGAATCGCTAACAAATCGTTGTGGTCTGTCACAATTTTATTAGATAAAAATAAGAAGTTTTTATCTATGATTTATACACTTAAGGAGACTATAAATAGGATGTTAAGGCTTCGAAGTCACTCTCTTTTTATAGTCTTCTGCCTTTATAAGTTTAGTTTTATTGAGTTTATATGTGAAGCTACGTTGGAGCTTTGATTTATTTAAAAGGTACTTATTTATTTAATTGTTTCTTCTATTTATATTATTGCATTGTTTATTTCCAGCATGAATGAGTAGTTTGCTAGTCTAAACAAACATTAGACATGTATATACGTTGGAAAGCTAAGTAGTTATAATTAAGGAATCATGAACTTAATGCTTTAAATCTATTCATACACATCAATCACGAATTTAATATGTTGTTTTTTGCGTATTACAACTAATGATTCTTTGTATTGAGTGCATAGTGGCCGATACATTTCTTAATATAGGGTACCTAAATCTATGTCTATAATTATTGTTAACAATTATAAAAGTAGTAACTAGGATTAATCTATAGGGCTTTTTTTAGAATGGATGTTCTCGATGATTGTGTTCTAAATTATTTATTAATTAGCATATTATGATTTATATTTAATTTAGATTAGGCATGATTTTCATTAAGTGTTAATGCTATTGTATTTCTACGATATTGCATTTTATCCAATAGATAGATTTAAAATTATAAGAATATGGCTTTTCCATTGAATTTAAGAAAATTGGTGGCTGGCTAAAGGTTATCAACCTATTATTAATTAGGATTTAATGATTCCAAGATTTAATGTGATATAATTATAACTATGTGCTGAAGTAATGTTATGTTTTAGTGTTTGGATGCAATCCAAGTATATTACATTATTTAGTTGGGGTTTGTTTTAATGTCGGTATAGATATTTCATTTATATTAATTTATTGACCTATTTGATTATTTGTTTGAATTGCGTTATATTAGTTTATTGAATTTAAATTGCATATAGTTTAATTATTATTTTAGTTTTAGATTTATAGTATTTAATTCCCATTCAATTAGATTAATTAAATTAAAGCGAGTTAAATCCACTGAAACTTGAGGGTAGCCTTAGTTATTAAGCGATTTGAAAAACCCCTGTGGAGACGATATCCTATTTACCATTATTACAAAGAATAAGAAAATACGAAAAATTATTGTGCACGCTCGACACGTGTCAAAACACCGCACCAAGTTAATGGAGTCCGGATGTGCCTGGAATAAGTCTATTATGACATTCATATCAGTATCATTCCTATACCACGACAAGTAGTTATTTTTCTCCAATAAGTGCAACAGTTTATACATTTATGTTCTCCCGCCGACTACTTTGTTTTGCTACCTTTATCGTGCCTTGTATATCGTTTGAAGAGGGGAAGCATTATTTTTATCCTTTTTACATAAACGTGTTGAGGATCTGTCATATCATTACGTTACCCTTAGTCATCTACCCCATTACAACCTTCTCATTTAGATTCAATCGTCCCACATATGGGTGTCCTTCCAAGTACTTAGCAGTCTCGTGGTTGTGCAACTATCATAGCACATTCAAATACCCTAAAGAGTCTGAATCTTCCTTATGTAACTAAGAAAAATGCACTCACATTTCATGGTACCATTGTGAGGTCTTATCTTATCCTCCTCTTCCTCTCTTGTCTTTAACTTTGGTAGTTTTCTCTTAAGTTTTGTCATTTTGGATATCCCTATTCTTTGTTAAAGACCCATATATGTACCAGACCTCTCACGCGGAAGCATGACCCTACCCCTATAGACAATCCCTCCAACATAGAACTTCTTCATAAGAAAGAAAAACTTCCTTTCATGACTTAATTGTTGAACCCAATTAACAGCCTCCTTCCTATACTCGAATGCTTTTTCCCAACTAAAAACACTAGTGTAGTCCTCAAATTCAGATGTGGAAGGCTTTTCTTGCAACAAATCATGTGTATCGTAAGTACTAATAATGAAAAAAATAAAAGAAGGCTGAAAATAGAGTGTCTCGGTACTACAGGGTCGAGAATCAACATGATGCATGATATAGTGTGTCCAATACCATTCGACAAGTCTCGACACCCAATAGCCAGTACTCGTGCAAAATTGATCAAACATGCGACTACATATAATAGAGACATTAAAATATATCTCGGTCATGTCTTGCTGAAAATGTCGAGTATGCTGTTCACTTTCAGGAATGGTGAAAAACCAAAAAAATCATGAAAACTAACCTTATCTTGTTCTACGCCCGCCTCCTACTCATTTTCTTCAGCCTTTACACCATAAAAATGCTTTAAACATGTCAAATCTAACAAACCCTACAATATAAAGCTAATAATATTGTCACCTCCAAAAATAGCGAACTTACATCATCAAACCACACAAAAACGTGGAATCAAAGACTTACAAGGTTGGTGCGCCCTCTTTGATTAACGAACAGGATGTCCGGTCAATGATGGATCAGTTTCACTTGGTGAAAAATTGGAAGTTTCAAGGTGGGGAGCACGAGAATGTGAATAGTATAGGTGTATGAGCAAATCGGTTGAGTTGAGTGGTAAAATGGGGCATTTCCTTATGAAACCAATTTTTAATTATAGATTGTAGGGTGCCCTGATCACATTATGGGGTGCACATATCGCCTTTTTTCAAAACCAATTAGGCTATATACTTAGGGGTTGAGTAAAGGGCTCCCATGTTTTAGTGTTTAGCCTAGCTAGATCAATAATCTGTTGAAGGAGCTCGGTGTGAATAAGGATCTATGCCAATTCAAAAAAGGGATAAACATAAATTAGGTAGGCCTTAATGAAGATTTAGGGCTTTTACAGCTTCTTCTAGATCTACTTGAGGCGATAAATCCCGAACTTAAATGGTTGAGGACAGGAGTTAGGCCTTTTTTCAATGATAAACCTCATTATCTTATATATCCTTCCCATACGTATGATCCCTAGTCACCATATTGAGCCGCGTGTATCATGTTTTCCTTAGCACTGAACATTGTCCCTAACTCGAAGGCCTTCAATCACCTAAAGTCAGAGTAATGAGCAACCCTTCTCCATGATGAAAAAAGTTTGTAAAGTTTGAGTGGAAAAGTGAATTCAACCCAAAAGGTGAATGTCAAAAGAAAAAAAAATGAATACACCAAATAAAGTCCAAAAAAAAAGAAAAATATAGACTGGTGTGATGAAAAAGAAAAATTATGAGTGAAACTCCGAAATGAGTGAAAACTTTTATATTTTGTGAGTTTTATCTTTGTAAGTGCTATATGTTTGTAAGAAAACGATTTGTGAAGTCTATCGAACTATTTTTGAGCTTAAATACCTGCTTTTCAATAACAAAAGTCATATCCCCAAGACCTAAAAATTATCCGCCTTTTAAGTTAGATGATAGTGAAGAGTGGATCAAAAAATTTACGTATGAAATCTCTAGGAAATTAATACTTTAAATGAATAATCATTGAGGTTTCAAATCTTTTAGTGGACTCTCTCTAGTAGTTGAGACTAGACTCTCGGACTTACATTTAGGTTATCAAAAGTGAATTTTTGTGAAGGTTCGGTAGAAATGTTGGGTACTAGGGCAATTAGAAGGTCCGAGGTGAGTCAAAATTTTGTTTGAATTTGAAACTAGAAGATGCCACTACGGTTGAGTAATTAGAATACTTGCGTATAAAACAAAAAAAAGTTTTGCTTGCATGTACCCGTTGTGTTTATACTTTGGATTTGTTTTGTTAAATAAGTTAGATAGCTTAGTGTAGTTGGTTTAAATAAATAGCATTGATTTTGTTCATGCCTCGTTGCTTAGGGCTAGCAAAGTCTCATGTTTGGGGGTGCTATAAGTAACATAGTTTATATGTTTTATAGTAGTATTTACTTTATATTTCGGCAAAATAAATAATGAGTTTATACTAATCTGAAGCATTTTGTGTATGTGGTAGGTAAAGTAGGAAATTGAATGGCTTACGCGATAAGCAACGGGAAAATGAGGAAAGCGATTGTCACGACTCATCTCACTAAGTCCAAACTTAGCCAAATTCCCCTAATTAGGCACCTAATCCATTCAATTAACTTTGGGCTCGAATTAGTTTTCATTCTAATCCTTAATAATGCTCTTAAACTAATTTTATATCCTCAATGAAACCAAATTCTTGTTTGACTTAATCGGGGAAAATTAGGAAATCATACAGATTACCCTCCGTATTTTGTAAAAAATTTGACAGCATCTCCCCTAAAAAGAAGTTTGACGAAAAACTTTCACCTAATACACAACAGAATTAGGGGGAATCTTAAAAGGACTCACAACTCCCCGCTGTTCACAATATATATCAAATTTAAATTTTATGAACTTACTTAGAGTCTCCGATACCTTAGTTACAACATTAAAATCTTAAAATTAAAATTAAAATTGAACATATAAACTTCTCAATTTTATTTAAACTAATTTGGGAGACTCTCATAACTTTTCACCGGTGTATTACAACCTACACTCATAACAAAAATCCCAAAACAATATATATGAACAATTTACAACGAGAATTAAACTTTAAACTTGAAAATAATCACCAAGATCTTCGAGTCTTGTCCATTCTTTCTTGTCTTCACAGAAACTTGACATTATCAAAAACAACTCAAAGATGTCAGGTAAGTAAACTCCTACACTACTTTGTACTCCTGCAAATGTTAGTCCAAATACATGGAGACATGTAATTGCATTTTCAAATAACAACAATTTTATATAATAAAGTCAAACCTTTTATTACTATTCAAGGTTCACAAAAAGGTTGGCAGACCTAAGAATGAACTTAAAATAGTAATAAAGTCCAATGCATGTTACCCGAAATGCCTTGGGTCTTTCGTATTCCACTCAATCTAGTGGGGAAACCTAGCTCTAAGTGTTGCTCGTGAACCGTAGCACTAACAAGCCATCACCCGGAATGATATAAATGCATGACCAAAAATGATACGAAATGCAATGCAAACTAAACAGAATTGTTGGTACAAAATAGATTCCATAAAAAGTAAAGACCACTGCAAAGTTTACTTACAACAAACCAACTTTAGCTAAATTCGCAGGGTTCTTGGAACGTCTGACAACCTTCAAAATGGCTCTAATAGCTTCCCTACATACACAATTACAATGGGAATTAATCTTCAAGTGAAACTTAATAATGAAACCGCATGAAAACAACAGCTAAAGTGTGCTCGATAACTGTTTTCAAACTAATTATTTATGACAACTTCAATAAGGTTTCAACTAGCTAACTCAGGGTAACTTTTTAACCATGAAAACATCACTATTTTTATATTGACCAAAAGGGAACTTGTAGAACTCCTTTCATACTTTCCATAGACTCCAAGAACACTTAAATTGGATCATAAATAGATAAGTTATGAATTTTCCAATACAACATGTTGATTAGGCAAACTTCAATAATTTTGAACTAACAAAACTTCTCTAAATCTATATTTTTGCAATTTAATCCTTAAAACTCGACATCAAACACCAAGAAATCGCTCAATACCACATTTAAAATATTTCTACAGACCATTAAGTTAATTTGGACAAAAAACCAATAATCCAATTCTTCTAGAATCCTAATGTAAATTAATTTTAAAAATAAAAATATCTTCATTATAGTTGTCAACTGAATTGCATCAACTCACTTCACCAAAACCCTAACCCACTTCGCTTGGATTTAGTCCAAATAGGCGCAAATCAACACAATTGTTACGTACTTAATTAGACTTATAGATTGGGTTAGTTTAGTAGTATAATTTGTCTAAATATCATAGAATGAACTATAATTGATGATATTTGTGTTTTCAAGTTTACAAGCTATATAAGAGATAAATGAGTGAATTCATAATGAAAAGGCAAGAAAAAACTCAAAACCACATTTGACGCCGTGGAGAAGACCTTTGACGTTGTGGGAAATGTCAGCCTCCTTATCATTAGAACGAATTACCGGACTAGATTACCTTAATCCCCTGATAATCTAGTTGGCCTATCCATTGACATCAAACAATTACCATTAAGATCCTTAATAAAGCTTCAAAACTAAATTTATATCCTCAACGAAACGCCATTCATGATTTGTTCAATTGGAGCAAATTAAGAAATCATAAGGATTATTCTCCACATTTTGCAAAAATCTCGGCGGCACCTCCACTAAAAGTGGCTTGCCGGAAAACTTCCACCTAATAGACATCAAAATTGGGAAATGGCCTAGAAGTACTCACAACTCCTCGCAGTTCACAATATATAAACTAACTTAGAGTCTCTGATAGCTTAATCACAACTTTACTATCCCAAAGTAAACCAAATATTAAAACATAAATCTCTCGATTGATTTAAAACTACTTAGGAGACTCTCATAACCATTCAACGTAACTTTACGTCCTACACTCACCCCAAAAACTCCAAAACAATATATATAAACAATTTAAACAAGAATTTACCTTAAATTTGATAAACAATCACCATAATCTTTGAGTCTTGTCCATTCATCCCTTGTCTTTATATAGAACCTGACACCATAAAAAACAACTCGAAGATATCGAGTAAGTAAATTCCTACATTGATATGTACTCCTGCAATTGTTAGTCTGATACATGTAGACATGTAATTGCATTTCCTAATAAACAATAAGATATATGCGTCAACATGACATGCAATCCACTATGTCATTGTCTCCCAACTATAATCATATGTGGATTTTTAAAAATAGTACAGAGAAAGTATTAAGAGATCATTAAATGCATAGATAACTTGTCAGCGTTAGACTTCTCTAGTCTTACTAGACAGCGTAAAGGTAGGATTGAAACCTAGTTTCAAGCAAACCAAACTCCAAAACAAACTTATCCCCTCACTCTCTCTATTTAAGCATGACCAAGAATTATAAAAATCAATGCAGACTATGATACAATTACAGATACAAAGATATTCATTCAATAGTAAAATCACTGTAAGGTTTACTTACCACCAAACCAACTTAAGGTTGGTTACGAAGTCTCACACAACGTTTCCCTGGCTTTTATATACTTCAAACCTATTCCCTGAGCTTCGTTCTGAGTAGTTTCAGGATCCATGACGTTACCTAAAATCATCGAGAAATTCGGATAAGTTTCATATTTGAATTTCTAAAAGTTTCGACGAATTTTCCGAGTTGTGTTGGTATTCTCAAATCTTAAAAACCTAGAATCACTTTAAATAAACTCCTTGGATGTTCGGATCCCAATTTTGACTGCAAATTGTGGTTCAAAATTGAAAATTAACCTTGATTAAGATTTTAAACAATTTTCTGAACTTCGGGTATTTTCGGTGTCTTAACACGCATTACGAGTAAAAAACCATAGAATCAATCCTCGAGAAAGTTACAAAATCCTCATTTTTCATAAAAATCCGAAATCTCAATTTATTTGCCCTAAATATAAATATTTTTTGATTTTTTTCTATTTCTAAAATTTTTATGAATGTCCAAAGTTTCCATTATATTTTCTATTCTTTTTAATTGGGGTTTGACCCCTGAATCGGAGCGGTCTAGTTCATCTAAACCAGACTCGGTTCAGTCTAGTCAAGGGATCAAACCCCCTCCATCATCTTCCTCTCCTGTCTGCTGTGAATCGAAATCACAGTTTATTCTTTTTTTTTTCTTCGTTGAGGTTGGCTCCCAACCCCAACCCCAAGTTGGCTTTGAACAGGGGAGTCGTCTTCCTCGGACGAGCCAATTCTCCCCATCCCCACTCCATCATAGAACAACAACAATCCATCAACAACCAATACAAAAAAATTAATAACAATATAACGTCAACAGCAACCCACACTCAACAACAACAACAACAACACAACAATCAACCTCACAACATAATAACTCCACCAACAATCTTACTTCTCCCCACCTCGGTCTCACTCCCTTTCTCTCCATGGTTTTGAACCCTCTCTGCCCCATCAATTTTTTATTTCAAAATAAAGATGAGGAGGTGGTGTTTAGTTGAAGATATATATAAGATTTCTTCGAGATTCACATACATGATCTCGAGGTAGATTTGATAGATTCTTTATCTTTTTATTTTTCTTGAGATACGTTTTGCATATCTCGAGGTCGTTTTTGTGACTATTATCCAAATCATCACCGAATTAGATGAGATCAATTAACTTTTCTCCAAATTCACATGCACAAATCTTGATGATGATCCAAACAACATGAAATAAAGTCACATTCCTTAATGTGACACCAGATTTTGGAACTCGCCTACACATATGCATTGATTCTGCTTGAGATGAGATTGCACGTATCTCGAGGCATGAATACACCTCCCCAACAACCAACGTTCAACCATTTCCTTCTTCGATGCTCACGCTAAGCGTATCTCAAGGAGAATCCAATGTATAGTTTTATTTGAATTAAACTATAGGATTCATTTATATATATTTATATTATATTAACAATATTATATATACACCTATATATTTTTGCAGCTATAAATTTGCTATGTAGGCCAACGAACATCCTTGAGTGTGCACACTACTGTACATCCCACCTGTGTCACTAGGCGCCCACCAATTTATTAATTATTTTATTTAATTTCATGCTTATCTCTTATGTTTAGGACCAAATTAAATTTCAAAAAATACTGAAATTTCACCAAAATTGGAGAAAATTCTCCAACGCGATCTGAAACTCACGGACACTGCATATATATTTCAACTTGACCCTATTTCACGTCGAATAGAGCATAATACACCCACTAGTCATGCGACACACAAACATAATATTTAGAGTTATGATCTTCGATCCGTAATACGTGGGTCCCACCTCAGATACTTAAATCCTTCATTAAATTCAAAAATACTTAATTAGCATCCTCATCAAGTTTATGAAATTCTCAAATGTCACTATCTTCCTAACTAATTAAAAATTATGTCCTCAAAATTTAAACTTAGAGGTTACTGAACGAAAAGATATATGTGAAAATGATCCTTCATATACAATTCTTTTAATTCAAACCTATAAAATTATTTCCAAGGTGAAATCATTAAGTAGACCCAGTCACTTTCGTTGTAATTAACAACTCGGTGGTAGAGATCATAACTATTTCAACATTTCATTTCCAAATTCTTGGTTTAATGAAAAGTTTTCTCCATTACTTTGCCAATCTTGGCATTTTGTAAATTTCAGACGAGTTAAACAATTCACTTCATAGAATATCTAATAACCTTATTCTACCTCACATTTCATGTCTTGAATCACATTCAAGCATTAATACTTAGTAAGATCTAACCTATCTTAATTTTCAGAATACAATTTCCATTCATATAAACAACTATACCACAAATCATTTATAATTATTTCCTTATCCACAAAACTTTGGAACACATCCCAGTTTACTTTCTCATCACTAATCAGCCCTTATTATTTGAATTTTTGATTGATCAATTCTTTTATTATCATAAGTCTAAATATATAGTGATGTAAATAATAAGTGAGCTCAACATTAGATACTAAGTAGAGTCACGTGTCTATCTGATCCATCATCATTTTCAGGGTTGCTTAAAAAAAATCTAGAATTACACAAGTCATCCAATGACTATAGATCTCCAATTACATATGTCATCCCATGACAAAAGATCTCAATTTACAATTTGATCAGAAAATGAAACCTAACACGTCATGCAACACTCACTCATTCTTTAAATGTCTACTCACAATATTGTTTAGGTTATGAACTAGATGGCAATTACCAATTCCAACTTGTCAGCCAATTCACTTAACTTTTTCCTTGACTAGTTAGAAAATCAACGATTTTTCTTGTTCGGGAATTTTCCCTAGGTCAATCTATAAACATTGTTTATATAATTTTAGTTAATAAAATAGAGGTCTTCATTTGTTGTTTTATTATAAGTGATTGCATGTTTACCTTATAGTAAGATCCATGGGTATTTGTTAAAATTTCTTAAATGTTTCTAATCAATCAATATACTCGGAACTATAATGAATTAAGTCTAATGTGAATCTTGATTGATGGTCATCTGATGATCATACGTATGAGGATATGAATCGTGATCATGAGTACTTGTTAGGGAACAAGGTACAAAACACCACATCGATTAAGTCATACGTGTTACTCATGATAGGTATATCATTTAGTCCTTCAACTTGAGATTACCATAGACCTCAATATTAGGTGCATGGTAATTTGACACAATCAAACATTGTCTTTAACCGGACGATTATAAAGATTCAGATTAGTTATCATGTGAATAATATGTGAAGGTGTGTAATCAAGATAGAATATGTCACTCTCATATAGAGAGAGATATTAGTGGATCCCTTGATATGATAGACTGATAATGCCCAAGTCCATGTGAATTGATATTATCAACATCACTTGGATGTTTTCAGTTTCCTTAAAGATCGAGACTAATACGATTGAACATTAAGAGTGACTTTCCATGCCTTATGTTTAATCAAAGGATATCACACGACAAAAGAATATGATATATGTTACTTATTAGGTTGTATCAATTTTGATATTAATGCTACTTGGTTAGTTATAATGCCTTGCTAGAGACCGCTTATGACTTGTGTATCAAAATAGTTTTATTTCGCTACAAACGTTGCATGAATCGATTGAGTTGCATACAAAGAATGCCTTTTCACAATTTCAATTGGTCCAGAATAATGAATTTTATATGATAAAACGAATGACATAAAAAGCCCTTATAATTTGTTATATGATAACTTATTAATTTGGTCGTATGTAAAATTTCCTTTAATTGCTTAAATACAATAGTTGTGTTACAAATACGATGTTAAGTGAGGGCTTATCTACACATATACATAGAGGTTGAAACACTAAAATGAAATAAGATTCTCATTTTTGCTATATTTTAGTTCTCTAGATTTTGAGAGAGAAAGAAAAATGTTTTCTATCTCTCTTGGGGCTAGCACTCCAAATTGTAGCCACCATTCGTGTGTTGATTTCCAATAGAGGATGAGCGTTTAAATGTCTTAGAGATCGAACAATCAGAGAAAGAAATCACGGATTAAGGTATGCTTTACTTTTGTAGATCTACTTTAATAAAACTTATTTTCAATCATGTTGGGGTTTTTCGAAATTATTTTGAATTTTTTGCTGCGTATGAACCCAAAAACCCAACATTTCTAACTTCGTCAAATAATTTATTTTATCCATGAGTTCACTAAGAACTTCATTCCATTCAATTATTGTGATCTCACATATTCTCACGTCTTAATTCCTTATAGTTCACCAACTTCTCTCATTGCCTGAATAGAGACAGTTATCCTTAACTTGAGTAGATATAAACTTTAATATAGATATATTGACGTATTTCATGATTATCCTTTCATACTATAAGTTTTAACTTTTATCGCATACAAGTTTATAAATATGTTATCTCTTTTTTTCATCTCTACTCAATATAGCGGAAGAATATTCAATTCTTCAAACATACCAAGTCAGATATATTGTCATTTATTAAATATTTTCAATGAATACGGATAATACTAACTAACTGACCAGTACTTTGTACGTCTCTTTTCATGTCATTTATGTCTTCACCGTCATTCGAATATCTTACATCAACTCCAAATTTACAATGACTAGTGCTTCAAATTTCACCATTGACTAATTAGGTGGTGTAGCACTATAATTCAACCAATGTATAATATATTCACAGATATTAATTATATACTAATTTGGTTCAAAACTTTCAGCTTTTAGAGTTTAATTCCTTTTAAGATCTTTGTGAAGATATATTACGCTTCATCAAACTTATAGTTTGACATCCTAATTTGATCGGGACTTGTTTACCTGAAATTTCTCTTTTTCATGCATATATGAGAATTTCTCGACCATTTAGTTGCCTATACATAAGCTTCCAATTGATTCCAATGAAACTTCATAGACTAGTTTATATTGATTGTCACCAATTAATTCGATTATTCAATGATGGATGGACGCGTCACATCGATCTTCTACGCTGTGAATGAATCGTGATTATGGAACAGAGTTACTTAGACTTTTGGTCATACACACCTACTCAAGTGTCTTACCTTAACTAAAGGAATCCATTCGTTTCACTTCCAATAGTCACAACTCATCTCAACATTTCATTTCAGTTTATACACAAAGTCTATTGCATTCAATTTTTCCCAATCTTAGTTATTCTCACATTTATTTCAATCTTAGTCCCTTTATAAACTTACCCCAACTTTTGCTCAACACCTAGGCCACTTACAACTCCTTTATCTCACTGACAAATGCAATTCATATATCTTTTCTCTTCAAGAACTTAGCTAAGGTCAGTTTGACTTCTTATGATCATTCAAACAATTGAAGTCCTCATTGGCTAACCTTTAAACAAAGAAATCTTGTACCTCAAACACTTAAACTGTTTGTTATTGCCGTAAGTTATTTCCATTAGTTTCAAATTTTCTCAACTTTTCTTTTTCTCAAAAAGAATTTCAGCATTTTCAAGAGACACTTAAGAAAACAAAATATCTTACTAATCATCAATTTACTTTTGATGAGTTCCTTTATATGTTGTTGTTCATCTAAAGAGATAGAAGAATTAGAATTTCCAAACTATTGATCAACTAAACGACTAACCAAACTCTTAAAGGATGTTGTTTCAATCCTTTAATTCATATCAATGAAAATTATCACAATATAGGAGCTTATACTGACGTCCTAAACCAATCACTTACTGATATTCAATCAGCTATTTATTCATTGGTTTTATTTTAGGTTGTAGTGAAAAGCATCATTACTTAATTTGATTAAAAGTGACTATTAGGTAATTTAATTCTCAAAACACAACTACTCGTGTTTTGTTTAATAGCTAATCTAAGATATTATTATCTTCCCAAATACGTTAGCTTCGTACACATTGATCTTATCACTAAACTTTTCTTTTCTTTTTTAAGTTAGAATTTTTTCTTGATCTCTGTTTCATAACAACACCAAATCTTATATTAACAAAGATTACTTCTAACTCATGTATTTCCATTTGTTTTATCAGTTCTTTATTCAACTTATAGAACCACTATACTCGACGTCACTTATGAACAAGTAACTTGAGTAATAAACAATCGAGATTTTTTATTACTTCTGTTTAAAAGTCGTTTGATTGTTTTAAACTGTGGTTCTATTTCATTTTAATTTTTTTTGTTTCAGAAAAGAGACAATACATTGCTTCAAAGTGTTTTATTTTTGTATAAGCTGACTTTAACAACTTGACTAGTTCTATCACAATCTTATTGTGATTTTCAAGTCAAATATCTAATCAATTTCTACTTTCAAAACCATGTGTCTCCATTTTCTTTGTTGAGACTATTTTAACATTTTCCTGAGCATCTTATAATTGTAATAGTTTGATACTTTCGATTTCCAAGAAATCCATGTTCGGTATATATGTTCTGAATCATCTAGACTTCTTGTTCAACCAATTGTCCTATTGGTTTCATAACAGACTGTTTTCATCAGTTATGTTAGTACCAAACTACTAACATCACCTTTGTGACTTCGGACTTCACAAGTCCATTTTACTTCCACTTATACTCTATTTCATTTCATAAGTCTATCTCTCTTTTAACTATCTGTTTATATTCTTACTCATCATATCTTACGAGTAAAGTATCGAATGGACAAGGAGAATAAACTTCATATCGCATATCTAGCGCTAATATATACATATAACACGGATATAACAGAATAATTCAAATAACCCAACCCACCGTCACTTCCCAACTAATCGCGTGTTGGGGCATGTGCTCTACGTCAATCTACAAATATTGTATATCTTATAATTTAGTTAATAAAATTAAGATTTTCATTTGTTGTTTTATTATAACTGATTGCATGTTTACCTTATAGTAAAATCTATGAGTATTTGTTGAAATATCCTAAATGTCCCTAGTCAATCATTATACTAGGAATTATAATGAATTAAGGCTACTATGAATCTTGATTGATGATCATGTGATGATCATCCGTATAGGGATACGAATCGAGATCATGAGTACTCGTTATGGGAATAAGGTACTGGAGTGACTCTCTATGAGAACACCATATGGATTAAGTTATATGTGTTACTCGTGATAGGTATATGATTAGTCTTTCAACTTGCGATTACCATAGACTTCAATATAAGGAGCATGAGAATATGACACAATCAAACTTTGTCTTTAACCGGACGATTATAAAGATTGTGATTGGTTACCATGTTAATGATATGTGAAGGTGTGCAATCAAGATAGAATTTGTCCCTCTCGTATAGAGAGATATTAGTGGATCCCTCGATATGTTAGAGTGTTAAATGGCCATGTCTAAGTGAATTGACATGATCAATGTCATTTGGATGTTTTTAGTCTACCTAAAGATCTAGACTAGTATGATTGAACATCAAGGGTGACATTCCATGCCTTAAGTTTAATCAAAGGATATCGCACGACAAAAGGATATGATATATGTTATTCATTAGGTTATGTCAATTCTGATATTAATGCTACTTGGGTAGTCAAAACTCGTGTACCAAAATTATTTTGGTTCACTGCCAAGGTTGCATGAACCTATTGGGTCGCACATAAAGAATGGCTTTGCGCAATTTCAATTGGTCTAGAGTAATGAATTTTATATGATAAATTCTTGACATAAAAGCCCTTACGATTTGTTATATGATAAATTATTAATAGGGGCATATGTGTAATTTGCTTAAATTACCTAAATACAATAGTTGTATTACGAATAGTATTTTAAGTGAGGGCTTATCTACAGATATAAATAGAGGTTGAAATCGTAAAACGAAATAAGATTTTCATTTTTGCAAATTTCGAGTTCTCTAGATTTTAGGAGAGAAAGAAAAGTCTTTTCTATCTTTCTTGGGTCTAGCACTCCAAATTATTGTCACCGTTCGTGTGTAGATTTTCGATATAGGACGCACGCTTAAACGTCTTGGAGATCGAACAATCAGATAAGAAAATCATGGATTAAGGTATGGTTTACTTTTGCAGATCTAGTTTAATGGAACTTATTTACGATCATGTTGGGGCTTTTCAAAAATTATTTTGAATTTTTTGCTGAGTATGAATCCCAAAACCCTAACATTGCGCTTAATCGTCCTTTGGTTTTCAATCAAATTTTATCTTCAATTTACCTAAAATTGGGCTTGGATACCAAGTTTGTCAGCCCCCTTGTCATTAGAATGACTAACCGGCCTAGGTTACCTTAATCCTTGATAATCTAGTCAGTCTATCTATTCTAGTAACTTTGACCTGAAACATTTACCATTAAGATCCTTAATAAAGCCATAAAACTAAATTTATATCCTCTACGAAACTCCATTCATGATTTGTTCAATTGGAGCAAATTATGAAATCATACACATTATTCTCCGTATTTTATAAAAATTTTGGCGGCACCTCCACAAAAAGTGCATGCTCAAAAACTTCCACCTAATAGATAGCAGAATTGGAAAGTGGCCTAGAGGAACTCACAACTTCCCACAGTTCAAAATATATAAAGTAACTTATTGTCTCCGATTGCTTAATCACAACTTTACTATCCCAAAGTAGACCAAAAATTAAAACATAAACCTCTCGATTTACTTTAAACTAACTTCGGAGACTCTCATAACCATTCAACGTAACTTTACCTCCTACAGTCACCCCAAGAATTCAAAAACAATATATATATAAACAATTTCAAACAAGAATTTACTTTAAATTTGATAAACATTCACCATAATCTTCGAGTCTTGTCCATTTGTCCCTTGTCTTCATATATAATTTGACACCATCAAAAACAACTCGAAAATTTTGGGTAAGTAAATTCGTACATCGATCAGTACTCAAACAATTGTTAGTCTGACAAATGGAGACATGTAATTGCATTTCCTAATAAACAATAAGATATATACGTCAACATGACATGCAATCTGCTCTGTTGTTGTCTCCTAACTATAATCAGAGGTCAACTTCCAAAAATAGTACAGAGACAATACTACGAGATCAAGAAATGCAGAGATAACTTATCGATGTTAGACTATGCTAGTCTCACTAGACGACATTGAGGTAGGATTGAAACCTAGTTTCAAGCATGACCAAGAATGATAAAATGCAATGCAGACTATGATACAGTTACATGAACAAATATATTCAATCTATTGTAAAGATCACTGTAAGGTTTACTTACCAACAAACTAACTCAAAGTTGGTTAAAAAGTCTCACATAAAGTTTCCCTGACTTTTACATACTTTAAACCTATTCGCCAATCTTCGTTCTAAATGGTTTCAAAATCCTTGACGTTACCTAAAATCATTGAGAAATTCGGATAAGTTCCCTATTTGAGTTTCTAAATGTTTTGGCCAATTTTTAGAGTTGTGTTGGTATTCTCATATCCGAAAAACCCAGAATCACTCCAGATAAACTCCTCGGATGTCGAAATCCCAATTTTGACTACAAATTGGTTCGGAATCAAAAGTTAACCTTGACAAGGCTTTTAAACAATTTTCTAAATCTCAAGCATTTTCATTGTTTTAACACACATTACGAGAAAAAACCTTGTATAAATACTCAAGATAGTTTCAAAATCCTCATTTTTCATAAAAATCCACAATCTTAATTTATTTGTCTAAAATATAATTTTTTATAATTTTTTTCTATTTTCTAGAATTTTTATAAATTTCAAAAATTTCCTTTTATTTTCATTTATTTTAATGGGTTTGACCCTAAACCGGACCTCGTTCAATTCAGTCTAGGGATCAAACCCCCTCTATCGTCTTCCTCTCCTCTCTGCTATAAATCAAAATCACTGTCTCTTCTTTTTTTTTTTCTTAAGTGGGGTTGACTCCCAACCCCAACCCCAGGTTCGATTTGGGCAGGGGAGTCGTCTTCCTTGGACGAGCTAAGTCACCCCATCCCCACTCCATCATTGAACAACAACAATCCATCAACAACCAATACAACAAACAACAACACAACGTCAATAGCAACCCACACACAATAATGACAACACAATAATCTACCCAACAACACAACAACTCTAATAACAATCTTACCTTCTCCCCACCACTATCTCACTCACTTTCTCTTCATGGTTTCGAACCCTTTGTGCCCCCATCAATTTCGATTTCAAAACATAGATGAAGAAGTAGTGCTTACTTGAAGCTATATATTAGATTTCTAAGATATTCACATCGCACAAATCTTGAGGCAGATTTGATGGATTTTAATATTTAGATCTTTTCTAGAGATACATATTGCATATCTTGAGATCGATCTTGTGACTATCATCCCACTCATCATCGACTTAAATGAGATGAAATCACTTTTCTCGAGATTCGCACGTATGAATCTTGAGGACGATCCAAAGAATATGAAATAAAGTCACACTCCTTAATGTGACATCAAGTTTTGACAAATGCCTACACATAAGTATTGATTCTCCTTTAGACGAGACTGCAAGCATCTTAAGCCATGAATACACCTCTCCTAAAGCCAAACTTTCAACCATTTCCTTCCTCGATGCTCACGCTACGCGTATCTCAAGGCTAATCCAATGTATACTTTTATTTGAATTAAACTATATGTTTCATTTATATATATAAACTATATTATATATACACAAATGTATTTGCGTGGCTATAAATTCGCCACACTCGCCAACGACCATCCCCGAGTGTGCATACTACTGTGCATCCCACCTATATCACCCTCGACCTCGCATGTCACTAGGCACCCACCAATTTATTAGTTATTTTATTTAATTTCATGGTTATCACTTATTTTTAAGTCCAAATTAAATTCTAAAAAATACCCCAATTTCCCCAAAATTGGAGAAAATTCCCCATCGAGCTCCAAAACTCACAGACACCACATATACACTTCTACTTGACCCTATTTCGCATCGAATAAAGTATAATACACCCACTAGTCACGTGGCACACAAACATAATATTTAGACTTATGATCTACGGTCCGTAAATCGTGGGCCCCACAATGGATACTAAATCTCAAATTAAATCCAAAAATACTAAATTAGCATCCTAATCAAGTTTATGAAATTCTCGGATGTCATAGGAAATGAACACAAGGCATGGGTAATGTGTGTAGATCAAAGGAACTGAAATGATGGTGAAGTTGTGTTAAAGCTGTAGGTATACACATATGGCATCGGGACTTTACACACAAGGTATCGGGACCACTGAGAGGAGAAAAACACCATACAAAACTGGCATTGTAGCGACACTATAGCAAATACACACACGGCATGGATCACTAACAAACGGTGTCGATACATGAAAATAAGAATTTTTGGAGTTCTTATTCGTTTGGGACTTGCTAATAAGGATTTCTAATTGTATTTTTAGGGGTCTTAGGAGTATAAATAGTCATTAAGACCTGGTAAACCATATATTTGCATAGAGGAAAATATAGAATTGAAATAGACTTTTCTTTAGAATTTAATGGTGTTTATCAAGACAATGTCCTGCTAAGCACTGTTTTCTTAGGTCGGAGGTGAAGCAAGTCTATAATCTTGGTTGATAGCATGTAATGTGAGATCTTTTATTTATAATTTAAGTTATTTCAATCATTCATGTTTTATTCATCATTGTTTTCATGATTATGGTGCAAGCTTAGGGTATGTACGTGGCCAATGCATGCCTTTAAATGGAAGACCTATAATTAATCGGGACAATCAGATCTACATTTGTACAATTTGACTGATACAAGTGACAATCACGCATCCGTTTGCCATTAAAACCTTTTGGTTCTTGAGTGTGTGATAAATAAATCTAGGTTAAATTGGAATCAAACGTAATCTAATTATTTAGGATCAATATTCTCACGGACCTTTGTGTGGTTAATGCATTAAACCTTACTGGCAGGGGTCTAGGGTTATGAGTTGATTAGAGAAGGAGTTAGCAGTGGACGTCCTAGCTATCGAGATTAGGGGAATTAGGGATTTTTGGCAGATGTCGATTTCCTATAGCTAATCTAGGAGGAATTGAATTAATAATCTTTTGGGAAAGATCGAAGACCATGACATGCTATTGAATCTTGATTTTAGATTTATAAGACCGTATATCTAGGTATTTTCTCTCATTGAATTCACTTTTGCAAACTTTGATTTCTAGTAGTTTTAATTAGTTTTTTTCTTAAAATCTATAAAACCCCCAAATTTCCTTTTTTAGTTAACTCGGAGTAAAACCTAAGTCATGTGTATTTGACCCCGTATTTACCACTACTACACCCAACTGGGATTGGTAACTTGAATACGGGTTATATTTGTCACGAATGACACGTAAACAAGTTTTAGCATTGTTAGCCAGGGACTTAGTACTATATTCTAAGTATAATTTCTTTCTTTTTCTTTTTATTAATTCTTTGCTCCCGAGACTCACTCGGTCAAAATTGACTGGTTCATTGTTTCCTTTCGATCATGAAACCGAGAGAACATTCAAAAGGCCGAATAGAGAGATCCAGCTTAGGCAACAAGTAGGGAAAAATCCTTTAGACATAGCGCAAGATGAAATTCACCAAGTCATTTTGAGGCATGTCAATCAAGACCATCAAGCTCTTTTAGCTTAGTAGCCTCTCTGAATTAATTATCTAGAGAATGCCAGAGCTTTTGATTTGAGTTTTGGGTTTATTCACCTCATACCTTCCTTTCATAATAGCGAGAATAAGGACCCAGTTACTTTTTTGATAGAGTTTCAGACTAACTGCAAGTCCATGAAACCCTCTACAACTAATGAAGATACAGTTAAGCTTAGGCCTTTCCCATTTTCTCTTAAAGAGAAAGCCAATGAAGGGATTTTCTATCTTCATACTGGTTGCATTAATTCCTAGAATGAGATGACAACTGAGTTTTTAAAAGAGTATTTTCCTATAGATAGAGTTGCTCAGCTAATCAAGGACGTGCAACATTAAAATGAAAGTGGGAGAATCATTTGATGCATATTGGGATCACTATAAGCGATATATTGCTAGCTTCCTACAGCATGACCAGACTAAGAAGGCCATTGTCTATTTCTTCTATGTTAGCATGACAATTATAAAGAGATGCATGATTGATAACACATGTGGGCATAACATTCGAGATAAGATACCGGATCAAATGATTCAATTATACAAGGACATCGCATAGTAGTCACGCTTTTATAGAGATCTTGATACTATTGCGTACCGAAGTCTCACTATAGGAGCAGTTTCAAATTCTAATAAACAAAAAATTGACCAATTGACATCCTTGATGGAGCATCTCCTCACCTCTAGTAATGTGCAAGTCAAGGCTTGTGGCTTCTATACAGCCACAAGTCATGCAACTGATGAATGACTTACTCTCTTTGAGGACAATCAACAAGCCAATGCCATGGATAATCAGTTCCAGGGACCACTTAAGGCTCCATTTGGAAATACTTATAGTCATGCAACAACGAGGAACAACGCGAACTTTAGTTACGGGCCTCAAAATCATAACTACCAGTCCTTTCTCCCCCGAGGTCAACCATTACCTACACTTTCCAATAATTCCTCTTCACTCGAGGATATGATGAAAGCTCTTGTGGCTCAGCAGAGCCAATTTTTTAGAGATGTTGGTGAGTTTAAGGCTAACACGGAGAAATCCATAAGTCATACTAATGCGACAGTTCATAATCTTGAGGTTCGGATAAGTCGAATCACGTTGAGATTAAGGACACTTTAAGATCAAGGGAAGTTGACATTATAACAATCCCAAATCCTAGGGCTCATATGAATTATATATCATTGAGGAGCAAAATCGTGGTGAAAGAGCCCAAGGCTTACAAAGAAGATGATACCTCATCAAAAGGATGGCGGCATGAGATAAAAATTAGGCCTACTTTCCTACAAAAGTTCTATCTGATTAAGTACAAGCAGTTGGAACGAACTGAGAAGGTGGTGGATACCCCTCAAGATCAACATGAAGCTCAAGAATTCAAATATTCAAAAGCAGAAGCAAAAGAAGAAAGTTGAAGTCTCATCAAAAGTTATAAAGCCTAAGGAGATGAAAAATGATCCACCTCAAGAGTTAATACTTCCACTTTCGTTTCTATAATGGTTAGTGAAGGTCAAAAAAATAAGGGATGAGAATGAGATCTTGGAAATGTTTCAAAAGGTGGTTATCAACATTCTGTTACTGGATGCGATTAAATAGGTGCCCCATTATGCTAAACAGCGAAAATAGTTATGCACGAATAAGAGTAAGTTTGTAGGTACAAAAAAGGTAAGTTTAGGGGAGTATGTCTCAGCTCTGATTCAAAAGACGATTCCTCCTAAATGTCAAGACCATGGTATGTTTGCTATTAATGTGTATTAATGTCATGTCTCTCTCCTTATATAAATCATTGAGAGTGTCATGTGTTATGTGTTATTCGGCTATGAAGTAAATAGGCATGAAGTAAAGGCATGAAGATTAGGAGAAAGACTCACTCTGGCCCATAGCAGCTCTGATTCAAAAGACGATTCCTCCTAAATGGTGCCCCATTATAATACATTTTAATGCATACATTTAGTATAGTTTTTATTTTTATTATTTAGAGTCACCTGAAACTTTACTTCATGCCTTTGGTTATGGATGAGTGACCTATGGTTACTATTTTAACTTGAAACTTAGGGAAGATTAGGAGAAAGACTCACTCTGGCCCATAACAAGCATTTTTATGATTTCATGTTAGGGACTTAATATGAGGGATAGGCCTTGTTCTAGGTACCAAAGTGGACGTATTCTCATAACTGTGCAAGTGGAAAAAGTCAGATTTCTAAGGTGCTATGTACCAAAGTGTACATATTCTCATAATTGTGCAAGTGG
This sequence comes from Stephania cephalantha, assembly GCA_039657325.1. Classification (NCBI taxonomy): domain Eukaryota; kingdom Viridiplantae; phylum Streptophyta; class Magnoliopsida; order Ranunculales; family Menispermaceae; genus Stephania; species Stephania cephalantha. Next base: position 33,403,811 of record CM077570.1, on the reverse strand, counting down.
ACGTATTCTCATAAACTATTAAGTCACTCCTACTTATGTTTAGGTGTTAAGAGGTGAGTGGGGATGCACCTCAAGATGCATGCCAGCATAGGATCGAGGTAGAGAGCGATGTGGTAAGTTGGTATAAGTTTAGTGTAGCTTAAATAGTTGAAATAATGTTGCTATAGTTGATTTTATATTAGATGTACCTAAGTTAAGCAACTTAAAATAATAGCCATGTGATGATCATCGAGATACGTATTGGCACATTTAGAAACCAATTGAGTTTGCAATTGGTGTTACTTTGATCAAGTAAGTGGATAGTACGTGGGAAATTTTTCAAGGTGTAGACCATTAGATAAGCCTCGAGAGACGTATGTGCAATAAGATCAATTTATATCAATCAATTTTATCTTAATGTATAAGATTGAATTGATCAACACATGCAATTCATTCATTTCATTCAAAAGACTTAGAGAAGAAGGAAACTTGTTGGAGTAGAGAATGTCCTAGAGAAGAACAGATCAACAAGGTTGGAAGGAGAATTCAGTGAAATTGGTGAAGGTGTTGATCAAACTGGGTGTATAACAACTAGGTAATTCACTTACACTAGTTTATTTAGCTTATTTTGATGAATTGGTGAATAAATGATTTGTAACTATTTTTATGTTGTTAATTGATGTCTTAGGGCTCTGGAGGTGTGTATGAGAGTTCCCAAGGTAATGGTGAAGTCTATGTATAGAGAGAACTCAAAACTCTAGGTGCAGAATTCTAGATTTTCTTGTACATAGCGCGCTTACTTTGTATAGCGCACTAGAAAAACTTGTAGCGCGCTAGTTAGGTCACTTGCGCGCTAATCAGGTCATCTAGCGCGCTAGGTGCTAATCTAGCATAAAAATCAACGATTTCTTAAGTTTACTCAAACAATTCAATACAAATATCTAAACAAACCCCCACTAAACAAAGTAATATACTTTGATTGCATTCAAACACTAGAACATAACATTAACTCGTAAACTATTTGTAATTGTATCACATGAAATCTTGGCGTCATTAAATCCTAATTCGTAATAGGGTAATAGCCTTTAGCAAGCGATCGATTTTCCTATATTCAATGGAAAATAGCCATATCCTTATCATTGTAAATCTACCTATTGGAGAAAATGTAATAAAATACAAATATGATAGCATTAACACTCAATGAAGATCATGCCTAATCTAAACCTAATATTAATCAAAATATGTCATTCAATAACTAACTTAGAACACAATCACCTAGAACATCCACTCGGGTAATTTGACCCTATAGATTAATCCTAGTTACTGCTTCTATAATTTTTATCAATAATCATATACATAGATTCAGAAAATTTATTATTATAATATATATTGCACACTATGCATACAATATCAATCCTCATTAGTTGTAATATGCAAAAATGACTTATTCAAACCATGATTGTTGAGTATGAATAGATTTAAAGCATTAAATACAGGATTCTTTAATTATAACTATATAACAATCTAACGTATATACATGTCTTGGGTTTGTTTAGATAAATTAACTACTCACTCATGCTGGAAATAAACAACGCAATAATACAATTGAAAGAAGTAATAAAATAAATGTTTCTAATTGAAATAAATGAATCTCCAATGTTGCTTCAAACATAAACTCAATAAAAACTAACTTACAGCTATCACAAGCTTTTTAAAAAAAAGGGCTCTTAATTTTGAAGCCCTAGGGCCCTATTTATATTTTTCTAAGCTATTCAAATCATAGATAAACTCAAAGTCTTCGTAGTAATTTAAAAAACTCATCATCGACCTCAGCGATTTGTCAACGAATCCTATGTTATTCATAAATCATTGAGTTAATCATTAAGAATATTATTATGTGCTCCAATGATTCAACTGGCGATTCCTTTGTAAATCCCAATTCGATGGCTATTCTATGGACCTTCTCTACTTCTAATTTTGGTAGCGATTCATTTGTAATCTCATATCGCTGATGATTCGTTGGCTATGTTCCTCAGTTGACTGTTTTGCTTTGTTTCATCTTTTTCTTCCATTTCTTCATTTTTCTAATTAAATCCTGAAATCACAAAAACAAGAGAATACCCAGAGTAATATCATCATTTATATCTAAAATTAATATAAATCAGATTGTAAGACATGTCTAATTATTGATTTTTCAGTTAATGCATTAAACCTTATTGATGGATGCCTAGGGTTATGTGTTGATAATAGAGGTAGTTAGTGGAGGACGTCCTAGCTATTGAGATTAAGGGAATTATGGATTTCTGGCAGATGTCGATTTCCTATAGCTAATCTAGGAGGAATTGAATTAATAATCTTTTGAGAATGATCAAAGACCATGACATGCTATTGAATCTTAATTTGGATTAGTGGGACTGTATATCTAGGTATTTTCTCTCATCGAATTCACTTTTGAAAACTTTGATTTCTATTAGTTTTAATTAATTGTTTTCTTAAAATCCTTAAAATCCTTTGAATTTCTTTTTTTAATTAACTCAGAGTAAATCATAAGTCATGCGGATTTGACCCCGTATTTACTACTACCACACCCAAGTGGGAATGGTAACTCGAGTACGGGTTATATTTGGCACGAATGACAGGTGAATAGCAATACATCAATTCTCAACAATCTCTACAAATTCCTATCAAAGCCCCGTGAAAGAAATCGAAAAATCACGAGTACTCAAATTGAATTGAGAGAAAATGCCTTGAATTGAGAATTTACCAAATTTCGAGCCGAATACCTCGTCTACATCTCTGAAATTTGGCTTGAACTGACCGTCTCGCGATGCTCTACTATTTTACGGAAAGAAATCGGGAAAAAAATCAGATATCGAGAGATTGCAGAGCAAAAACTCGAGTTGATAGGGTTAAGAATATAGCAATTTGAAACATTTTGTTGAAATCAAAACAAACGTTTTGATTTATATTTTGATTTTTCATATATATTTATGTACAAACTCTCAGCTACTTATCAGTGGCTTAATTTCTTTTTATTGATTAATTCCCAATATCCCAATTTTGACCTGTTTTGACTTTTGATGCTCGTTTTGAGTCCAATTTTACACCAAATTGAGCCAACCTCTCAACAAAATAGTACAACTCCATAAAACATTCATAACACTGATTTTGGTCACGCCAAAATCCAAAATATCTTAACTATTTCCATGACATATGAAAATCATTCGGACCAATTCTATTACCATACATAACAAAACTTGCTGCAATTTGGACCCAATCTCATCCTTGACCACTGCCAACTAACACGTAACTCAAGGCAAAGTCTTGTACTAACTTCATTTTTATTTTTATTACCACAAATCCTGACTTGCACGTAAATCATGGTAAAACACTCACATGATACTTAACACTTGTTTACTAGTTTTCGAGTAACTAGTAACTTGTATTTCCCTTGTGCCCTTCAAACACAAACATACAACCCCAATTATGAAAAATTTAGGATACACCTCAACACACGCTGACTTCGTGAAAAGTACTATATAATACACACTAGGCACTCATTAAAGAAAAAAATAATATTTTACCTTAAGATCTCTAGTCCATAATGCGTGGGTCCCACCTTGGATACTTAAATCCCAAATAAAACCTAAAAATACTCAATTAGTTTACTAATCAAGTTTATGAAATTCTCGAATTTCACAATCCTTCCCAACTGATTAAAAACTTCATCCTGGAGATTTAAATTTACAGTTTAACTTAACCAAAAGATATATGAGGAAATGACCTTTCATATATGACTCACACTCATAGGTTAACTCTTCTTCTTCATGATAAAGATGGTTATCCTGAACTTCAGTAGATATATGTTTCTAAATAGAGATATCGATATATTTCATGATTATACTCTCATAGTATTACTGTTAATTTGTATCCCATACAACTTTATAAATATTTTATCTTTTTTCATCTTTACTCAATACATATCTTTAACTTTTCTCAAATTACAGTGGAAAAATATTCAATTCCACAAACCTATCGAATAAGATACAATGTACTATATTTAATATTTTCAACCAACAAGGATAATACCGACTAATTGAGCTACGATTTATGCTTCTTTTCATTTCATTTGTATTTTCACAGTCATACATGTATTTTACATCAACTCCAATTTAAAATATATAGTGCTTTAAACTTCACCATTAACTGATCACATGGTGTGTGACGACCCCGTGCCCGAGGCTGCCGGGTATTCTGCTAGCAAGTATCGAAGCCCTGCTAACGCCTATTGCCACGTTAATGTTCCTGGCTATACGTGTTAATCGTCATATTCTCTATATTATTTGCCAGTTATTCTAGAGATTCATTAGGTTAGAAGTTTGGGTATGCAATCTTTTAATTCGAATTAGCCATTTACAATTGTGGCTTGTGTTTTACAGTGTTGCAAGTAGATAACTAGTAATTTACAATGGAAGTCTTAAAGTAAGAATAAACATGGATTTTTCATTAACTTTTAATTCATATAGAGCATCAGTCCTACTATGGAAAACCCATAATATAGTACGTTATATATAAGGCGATTAAAGTAAATATTTACAAGTACATGTGTCTCACAAGTATCTAATAAACCTAAAATACATAACAAAATATGGAAATAAACACCTATGAGTAGTGTGCCGAACAGTGGGAAATCTCAGATATAGTCGTCAAGAATCCCCTTACCCTTACTCGTAGAAGGATCTGGACTCAATCATCATAACAAAAGAGATGATGAGTTTAGTGAGTAAAATTCCAAGGAATTCACTAAGCCTCCATATGATAAAATAAAGGAAATCCATAATTATTGTTAGATAAACATGTAGAAAGTAAACAGGTAACTGTAAACGGACCATTGCATGCGTAAATAACAATAAAGGGCAAATTTGTGTGCCCATCCCGGTCAGACTAAACCAAACTTTGGATTCCCTCGTCAGAATCCCTCCAGTGGGCGCACCCACTATTCTTGCACCTGGTCTTCTCGATGGCCAGCATAGACTCACGGTGCATCAACACTTGTACCGAAAAAGTATCTCGGGTTGTCATTCACTGAGGACTCTTGATACACATGCTATGGTCTAGCATGCTATGAACACATAACAGAATATTCGGCGAGAGTAAACTTGACCATCCATTCACAACAATAGCAAAGGCATAGATAACTAAAGTGAATAACGAAGAGAACATGGATATATTGAACATGATAGAGTAAAACATCAATGAAATCAAATAAATACTCAACTGGCATTCAACTAGATTTTACGCACATCAAAACACACTCATATGCCCTAAAAACACCCCGATATGATCCTATCACATTCCCGACTATCGTAGTATAGTCCCCGAATCCTCTAAGGTCAATTACCAATGTTTTATAGTGTATTAAGTTGGTTAGAATTGATTCCAAGAAAACCCAAGTTTTAAAATATCAAGTTTATTGTTCTTAGGGATCCTGATACTTTGGTGGCGTCGTGCGTGTAAACACACGGTTTCGTGACTGCGCCGAGGCCCTAACCCCATGTCACGGCACCGAGTGGCGTCGTGCTTGAATGTCATGGTGTCATGTGTTAATACGCACGGCGCCAGGACGGCGTCAAGCTCGGGTGCAGCTGTTGTGAACTAAAAATTTTGGGACTTTCGATGGGGTTTTCAACTCTAGATCATGGTGAACCTCACACATAAAGATCCTGGGTTGAACCCTCATCCAAAAACAACAATGATAGCCAACAATATTAACAATTTTCCATAAATTCGTGCAATTATTTCAAGCTTTCCCAAAAACTACTCAATTTGATCTCATTTTCGTGGAGAATAGATAAAAAGATGATTACCTTGATAAAAACTTCCCACTTGATCTTCAAACATTAAATCTCAAGCTCCCAATTACATCAGAGCTCCTGATCTCTCCTCAATTTACATATAAAATCGCGATAGTGATGATAAGAAAATCCACTTAGTGTTTGTTTATATACTAGCATTTCATCAAATGCATATGCGTATCCTGATGTACATCTTGTGGTCTTCGTTTAAACTAGCTAAACACTAAATAATGACTTTATTAAGATGTTGAATAGCCTAGTATCATACATTCTAGGATCATCTTAATGTTCATCAATGGCTTAAATAATTTTCACCAAACTATACGAAAATCAATCTAATTATTTTTAAATAACCAACTTAGGTACAACAATATTATTGTTAGTGTATTTGATCACATAATTAACCCAAATTGTGGTCCTACTAACCACTGACTATTCGGCACCCGGTGCCTCATGTCTCGGCACACATCTTAAGACGTATCATTACTAATGTACCTAACCAATATGAGTTAGACTAAGGTTTATTTATTCATCTTAACCCATAATTATCATAGTTATGGTCATTTATTCAAGTTATATTATATAGCCTTAGTTCCATTTCCAATATAAATTCACACATTCGATGCGTTATGCAATAAATAATAATTAACATTGCAATTATGCAACCAACATACACAAATAACAATTTATGCCCAGTCAGGCATGTCTTAGCCTATCTGGGGCGTCCACATAGGCCTGAGCTGGCATTCGAGTCTGAAAGTAAACTAAATAACGACATTAATAAATATTGGGTCGTTACATGGTGTAGCACAACATTTGAACCAATATATAACATATTCATTGATATTAGCTGTATATTACTTTGGTTCAAAACTTTCAACTTTTGGAGTTTGATTCCTTGTAAGATCCTTGAAAAGATAGTAGGTTTTATTAAACTTATAGTTTGATATGTAAAGTCTTATTGGGACTTGTTAACTTGAAGTTTCTCTTTCCATACTTATGTGAGAATTTATTGACCATTTATTCGCTTATACTTAAGATTTCAATTGACTTCAACGAAACTTCATAGACTCTTTTATACCAAACCTCAATTTATTCGATTATTCAAAGATGGGTGGACGCGTCACACCAGTCTTCTGTGCTATGAATAAATCGCGATTACGATATGGAGTCCACTCTTTACCATTTTGTCAATCTTAGCTATTCTCACATTTATTTTGTTCTTGGTCCCTTTACAGACTTATTGCAACTTTGATCAACACTTAAATCACTTGCATTTTTTTCATCTCAACTTGAAAAGGCAATTTATATCTCTTCTTTTTTAGGAAACTTAGCTAAGGATATTGTGACTTCTTATAATTATTCAATAACTTCAAGTCATCCTTAGCAAATCTTTGTTTGAACATAGAAATTTTGCGATTCAAACAAACTTATTGTTTGTTATTGCCTTATTTTTTTCAGTTAGTCTCAGATTTCCCAACTTTTCTTTTCTCAAAAAGAATTTTGGTACTTTTGAAGAGACTATGTATGATAACTAAATATCTTACTGATTATCAATTCATTTTTTGATGATTTCACTTGTCCATTGTTGTTCAACTGAAGAGATAAAGGATTAGAATTCCCAAACTCTTTGATTAACTTAATGTCTAACCAAACTCTAAAAGAATACAATTTCAATCCTCTAAGTCATATAAATAAAAATTATTGCTATATAGGAGTTTTTAATAATTTCCCATACAAATCACTTATTGATACTCGATCAGTACGTCTATTTCTTCATTTGTTATATTTAAGGTCATAGTGATAGGCATCATAATTTAATTTGGTTAGAAGTGACTATTGGGTACTTTGGGTTTTCCAACACAAATGCTTGTGTTTTGTTATTAATAGCTAATCCTAGCTATTTTCATATCGTTTTCCCCAAATCTCAACTTCTAACATGATAATCTTATCACTAGATCTTTCATTTTTTTAGGTTAGAGACTTTGTTGATCTTTGTTTCGTAACAACATCTAATCTAGTGTTAACAAAAATTACTTCTAACTTGAGTATTTCCATTAATTTTATCGTTATGTTATTCGACTCATACAACCATTATACTCAACGATGCTTATTAATAACTAAATTGAGTAATAAATAATAAAAATATTCAATATTTCTTTAGAAATGAGTTTTATTGTTTTAAACCTTGGTTCTATTCAATACTTTGTTTCAAGGTATTTTACTTTCGTAGAAACCGACTTAGACCACTTAACTGGACTAATCACAATCACATTGTGATTTTCAAGTTAAGATTTAATTTGTCCAACTAATTTGTATTTTTGAAACCACGTGCCTCCTTTGTCCTTGTTGAGACTATTTTCGGAAGCAACCCTCAATTAGTTATTAATTCAACCAATACTTTGGTTTTCCTGAGTTACTAGTTCAACCAATACTAACCTCATTCTAAAACCTAAGATATAAATATCTTATGCTTCCCAAATGTCTTAGTTTTATTTTACGTTTTCCAAATGATTCTCAATCGTTTGAGACTTAATTTAAGTCTATTTTGGTACTTTCTTGAATGTTTTATAATTTTAATAGTTTGATACTTTCGATTTCCAAGAAATCCATGTTCAGTATTTACGTTCATGAATCATTTAAATTTCTTTGTTAACCAACTCCTCATTGGTTTTACAATTGATAACTTTTCTCAGTTATATTGGTATCGAACTACTTATAACATCATTGAGAATTTGGAGTTCACAAGTCTATTTCACATTCATTTACGCTCAGTTTCATTTCACTAGACTATTCTCTTTTTAATTGTATGTTCATAATCTCACTCATCATATATCGCGAGTTAAGTATCGAACAAACAATGAGAATAAGATTCTTATCATATATCTAGCGATAATATATACTATACAACAAACATATTATAATATCAAAATACCCCTAACTCGTAGTAACTTCCTAACTAATGGCGTTCAATCACTTTTTGGTTCCCAACCAAAGTTTTCCTCAATTGAGCGAAACCTAGGCTCTGATACCAAGTTTGTCAAGACCCGTCTCATTAAGTCCTTACTTAGCCTAACTCCCCTAATTTGGCACCTAATCCATTCAATTAACTCTAAACTCAAATTAGTTTTCATTTTAATCATTCATAACGCTCCAAAACTAAATTTATATCCTCAATGAAACTCAATTCTTTTTTGACTTAATTAGATCAAATTAGGAAATCATACAGATTGTCCTTTGTATTTTGTGAAAATTTCAATAGCACCTCCACGAAAAGTGGTTTATCGAAAAACTTTCACCTAATAGACATCAGAATTTGGGAGAGGCCTAAAAGTACTCACAAGTCCCCGCATATCACATATATATTAAATTTAAATTTTATCAACTTACTTAGAGTCTCTGATACCTTAGTTACAACATTACAATTTCAAAATAAAACCAAAACACAACATAAAAAACTACACAAATTGCTTTAAACTAATTTAGGACACTCTCATAGCCATTTATTGATGTTTTACGAACTACACTCACCATGAGAATTCCAAAAAATATATATGAACAATTTACAACGAGAATTAAACTTTAAACTTGAAAATAATCACCAAGATCTTTGAGTCTTACCCTTTTTCCTTGTCTTCACAAAGAACTTGACATCATAAAAACAACTCAAATATATCTGGTAAGTAAACTCCTACACTGCTTTGTACTCCTGCGAATGTTAGTTAGAATATATAGAGACATGTAATTGCATTTCCATATAACAACAATTTTATATAACAAAGTGAAACCCTTTTATTACTATTCAAGGTTCACAAACAAGTTGGTCGACCTAAGAATGAATATAAAATAGTAATAAAAGTCCAATACATTATACCTAAAAAACTTGCGTGCCTTAGGTTTTCTATGTTCCAATCTATCTGGTCAGGAAACCTAGCTCCGAGTCCCACTAGTGAATCATAGCACTAACAAGCTATCATCCAGAATGATATTAACGCATGACCAAGAATGATGTGAAATGCAATGTAGACTAAGCATAATTGCAGGTACAAAGATAAATTCCATAAAAGTTAAAGACCACTGCTGGATTTTCTTACAACCAACTAACTTTAAGCTAAAGTCTCGGGGTTCTCAGAACGTCAGATCACCTTGAATGTGGCTCTAATAGCTTCCCTAGATACCAAATTAAAATAGAGGTCAATCTTCAAGTGAAACCAAATAATGAAACCTCATGAAAACAATAGCCAAAGTATGCTCGATAACTGTTTCCAAAAAAATTACTTATAACAACTTCATTAAGCTTTAAACTAGCTAACTTAGGGTAACTTTTAAGCCTTGAAAACTTCACTTTTTTTCAAATTTACCAAAAGAGAACTTGTAAAACTCCTTTCGTACTTTCCATAGACTCTAAGAACACTTAAATCGGATCATAAACACATAACTTATGAATTTTCCAATAAAGCATGTTGATTAGGCAAACTTTAATAATTTTGAACTAACAAAAAACAATATTTTCGCAATTATAAATCCATAAAACTCGACATCAAACACTAGGAAATCACTCAATTTGACATTCAAATTATTTCCACAGCCCATGGAATCAATTTAGACAAAAATCAATTTTAACTACAAAACATTTTCAAAACAGTTACAAACTAAATTGCATCAATTTACTTCCACAAAAGACTAACCCACATCAGTGGGATTTATTCCAAATTGGCGCAAATCAACCTAATACATCAATTCTCAATCATTTGTACCAATTCCTATGAAAACCACATGAAAGAAATCAAAAAATTGCGAGAATTTAAATTGAATTGAGGGAAATTACCCTGAATTTAGAATTTACCAAAATCTCGAGCAGAATACCTTGTCTCCACCATGAAAACTTGGCCCAAATTAAGTGTCTCGTGACACTCTATTGTTTTACGAAAAAAATATCGAGTTAAAATCCGAAATTGGAAGATCGCGGAGCGAAAACCTGAGTTGAGAGGGTTAGGGATATAACGTTTCAAAACATTATGTTGAAATCAAAACAAAACATTTTGATTTTGATGTTGGGTTTTTTGTATATTTATATATAAACCTTCTGCTGCTTCTCAACGGCTTAATTTCTTTTTATTTATTAATTCTTGAAATCCCTATTTTGACGTGTTTTAACTTCTAATGTTAGTTTTGGATCTGATTTTTCACCAATGAGCCAATCTCTTGACAAAACTATCCAACTCAGTAAAACATCCAAAACACTGATTTTGGTCATGCCAAAACCCCAAAAATCTTATTTTTTTCCATGACATACGAAAATCAACCAGACCAATTTTGTTGCCATACATAACTAAACTTGCACTAATTTGGACCCAATCTCAACCTTGACCACCATCAACTAACATGTAAATCAAGGCAAAGTTTTATGGTAACATTGTTTTTATTTTTAATTACCACTAGTCCCGACTTGCATGCAAATAAAGGCAAAATCCTCACATAATACTTAACACTTGTTTACTAGTTTGTAAGTAACAAATAACTTTTATTTCACTTGTGCCCTTTAGACACACATTTACAACCCCAATTATGACAAATTGAAGATACATCTCAACACACCCTGACTTCACAACAAAGTACCATGTAATACACACACTAGGCATTCATCAAAGAAAAAATAACATTTTACCTTATGATCTTCAGTCCATAATGCATGGGTCCCACTTTGGATATTTAAACCCCAAATAAAATCTGAAAATACTTAATTAGTTGTCTAATCACGTTTATGAAATTCTCAAATTTCACAGCGATGCTAGAAGTGTGTGAAAAAATGATGATGTTTCTCATGTTTAAATTTGGTTTGAAGAATTTTGGAGGTTTTGGGAAGAGATACAAGGTTTGAAAAAAGAACGACATCAAATTAGATAAGTTTTGACAAAGTCTATTTTGACCAAGCTACAGTCTTTAGGCCATAAGTCCCTTATTTCGGATCCAAATGACTTTCCATTATTTCTTTCTTTGGAAAGTAGACTTGGAGCTTAACATTATGATGTCTCATGAGCTTCATCGAATTCGGACTCTAAGCTGTCTAAAATTGTGTTCCAAGTTAAGAAATATGAGTAGATTTCTGGTCATGAGCCCAACCCCAACGGTCGGTGCCCAACCTCAGCGGCCGACGCCCAATTCAGCACCCAAAATAGTAGGGAATTATAGTGGGCACTGAACTTAGTGTTAAGATGCCAGGTAACATCAGGTTCAGCGCCCGCTACGGCCACCACACTCATAATACAAGTTTTGGGGATTTTAGGCCATTTTTTGGATCAAATTGCCCTCGGGGTACTAATAGACTTAAAATTTAAGTTAGATAAAACTTTTGCTTCGAGAAGAGCTTATGGAGGCTAGGGTGTTAGATCAGATTTGGCGATTCTTCTTGGATTTGTAGGTATTAAATCATGTTTACTTTGGTTTTGATGAAGTTTGTTTTAATTTGCACCCCATTATAGGGTAATACTTTTTGTCCCAAAGATCAGTTCATATCGAGTTACTTCTTTTTCAATTCTAAAGTAATTCATGAGTCTCATCTTCAATTTCTGGTTTAGATTTGTGCATCTTGTGTTCAATGCTACATTTTTTTAATCACACGTGTATAGAAACTAGGGTTTGAAACTCACCATTACCATTGGGGATTTTGGACCTCGAATTAGGGAAGAACCCTTGAACATATGGCACATCGACCGATGGTTTTTGACAAGAGAGGCCTTTGAATTTGGAGTTTGATGCGGCGTCTTCATGTAACGGCCCAAATCACTAATAGGGTATTTGTTCTTAATTGAGGGTCACCTATAACGGCCCAAATTAATTAATCTAGGATTAGTGTTAATCTCGGAGATTAACGGTCGTAATTTGAGCGTTACGTGGACAACTCGGTTGGCTCGAACACGAGAACCGAGAAAATATGTTATTTGTGGAATGGTGGTTGTAAAAATGTGGTGTTTAAATTTATTATTATTATATTGCACTGCATGTGTGTATGTTGGGCGAGGTTCTGAGACGGATGTTCGCATCGAATGTGTCGACACAGGTGTCGAGTAGGCGAACTACGGGTACACTATGAAACTCCACCAATTCACATTAAGATGATTAGTTGATGAATTAAAATAGGTAATGTGACCATAGGCTAAGTTAATTCAATTAAAATGATAGGCTATGGTTTACTTTGAATTTCGTGTCGAGACGCGGGGCACTGAGTGCTGGGTTAGTAGAACCACAAGTTGATATTTTTTGGTAAATAAAACCATTAACCATAGATATTGTAATGGGCATAAGCTAAGTAATTAAATCAAATAAATAAGAGCCTATAGTTTGGTTAATTAATTGAAAACTATTGGATTGTGCTTGAGATACACCTAAACACATCTAGGAACCATGTGAGTAACAAATTGGTGTCATTTGAGTTTGGTTAGTGGGAGTTAGTGGGCTAAGTGGCAAGAGATGGATCACTATATAAACCTCGAGATACATAAATATATGAGGATCCAGGGTTAAAAATACATCTCATTTTCATATATAATAGATGATTGATCAACACATGCAAATTTAACCAACTACATTACTGGGAAATCAAAGAGAAAAGAGAGATTTGGAGCTGGATTTCAAGAATTTAGAGGTCAAATTGGTGCATAAAACTTAAGTAATCTTCTTTTTCATCTCTTACACTTCCATTTCAACCCATTTTTGTGAAAATTTGATTAAATGCAAGTTAGAGGGTTAGATCCCTGGTTTTGATGTTAGCTTGTTGAATTACATATTTTATGAGCATATAAATGGAAGATTTACAGTTGGTTTTGAAGAATTATTCTTTTACAATTTGGAAATATTAGTGGATTTTATTAAATTAATTAATTTGATCTAATTGATGTTCTGAGGTAGATGTAAATAATGTTTCGGGGTCAATTTGATATGGAGAGGGTGTTGAATGAGGTTTAGTTAGCTAATTGGGGATTTTGGGACATAATTTTTGAGTTAAAAATTATGTCACAAAGGGCAATTAGCGCGCTAATGATTCTCGGTAGAAACTCGAATTTAGTTTCATGATTAGCGCGCTAATAAGCCCTATTAGCGCGCTAACTCGACACCGAAAATTCGATAAAATGTGTTTTAATAACGTAGCTAGTTGAAACCCACTTTTGACACACCGACTCTTAGATTTATTATTTTTAACTTATTTTGAAGGAATTAACCTAATAAAAGACTATTTAATAATTTTTAAGTTTTGAAATAAATATTGGTTTTAAGTGTTAATAGACACTAAATTAATCTTAAACCCACTATATTTGAACTGAGAAGACACCAAACTCAGGGATATCAGGTATCGGGAGCTAGTCGGGTCGGATTCAAGAGTCTGAGGAAGTCGAAGCGCGGATTGAGATGCATAAAACCCTAGAGAATGCTTCAGATAATTCAGTTTATTTTTCTTATGCGTGTGATCGGTGCCGAACAGTTTTCCTTTACCGGTTTGTCTAACTGATTAATCAATTTATCGAGGTTTTACACCGGGATGCATGGATGAACTTGGGTACACTATACCATAGTACGTGTGATCATGCCCTCGGTGAATTGCGACTCGAGCTGCACCAATGCACACGTGTCGGTTTCTCAGTGGATTTGGCCAGCACCGTGATGACTAAGGACGGGACAGTGGTGGTGGTAGGAGAAGCTCCTGGAAAGATCCTTAGCACCGATGTATGGTATAGTCTGCTACACGCGACACATCCTTGGGTTTTCATCAAGGATATTTACGTGTATATTGACTTAACTGTGGTGTGTTTAAATTCTCATTTATATCATTAACTGCTATTATGCCTTATTTTCGAGCATGTTTGGTTTGTATGTACTAGTTGTTAATCACTACTTGTTTGATTATTGTCTATTGCGTTGTGTTAACTGTCATGGTATGCTGCATGAATCTTTTGTATTGCCCTATATTCATGTAAGAATGTCTTTTTGTTGCCATATAGCATACATGCATGATTTATACTTCTATTTGATTTCTTGCTGAATATTGTGTAGACTTCTCTTGGGAATTTACTCACTGGACTCGTCGTTGTATTTGTTGGTTGACTGAGTGCAGACCTTTCTATGAGTAGAGGTAAAAGAAAATCTTGGGCAATTATCTCACTTTACTGATAGTCTTTGACATACTCGTAGGTGTTTAAATTATTTTGATATTTTGGTTTTTATTTTGGTTATTGGGAGACTTGAGATGACCTTGTACATGTATATACCATGTGTTATGGTACTGTCACTTATATACAGAGTGTTTTTTCGGGTTTTCCACAGTAGGACATGCTCGTATAGATAATGTTTATTATGCTAAATTACTTTACCTAATTGTATCAATTAAAGTTTTTGCTGATTTAAGTTAACTTGTAAGATACAACCTACTAGTATGGTTAGTATTATAATAGACTACAAATTAGTGAACCTATTAAATATTTAACTACTTAAAGAGAATAGGTTAAGAAAATATGAAAATCCACTAACTAATTTAATAAAATAGACGTGGACAGGAATTTTGAGATATGAGAAGGACAGGCAGGTGTCGGACACGTGTAACTAGGCCAACTAGGCGAGGAGTGCACGGAGACACGTCACCCCGGGTCGACAGGGCTGCCACAGTTGGTATCAAAGAATTGAGTTTTCGGAACTTGGAAATGTAAAATGAAAGAGCATAAAATTTAATAAATAAACTTAACCAATACAAATCTTAGATGTGGAAACCTGATGTTATGGCCTTAGAACTTTAGTTGGGAAGTGATGTGAGGCGGGCAGAGTTAAGGTTATACACGTGTTATGTTTTTACTGTATGTTATACGATGTACATGTATATAATTATTGAGGCTCATCCGAAGTATGTTTCTCAATTAAGATCATGGACAGACAGTTGACTACGCCTCATGAGATCAGACAGACTAGTGTTACAGTTAGGGACACCCTTGTTACCATGAGTATGGAGGATCAACTCGCAGCCAAGGAGACTCAGATGACCAAGGTACTTCGACTATTATGGGATCAGGCCGCCGCACTTACGGCACTCGTTATGGATATGACTACAGTATCTCGAAACCCAGTAGTAGTCACTGCAACCCAACCAGAGCAAGAGTCCGTCGAGTGTAACACTAGTAATGAAGATATGATAATCAGATAGAGGATGCAATAGGAGAACATGTTGACATTTGAAGGTCCTCATGTAGGTAGGGAGCGTGATCTAATGTCCCCATTTCGAGCACAATATGTAGAGAATTGGAGCCAGAGTTCAAAGAAACGGCGGGGAAAAGCGAAACGATGACGTAGGTGTTTTCGATGTGGCCAGCGTGGACATGATAAGAAAGATTTTCTTTGGAGATGAGTGTCAATTACCTTAGCACCACATACGCTAGAGTCAGATTTGCATACTGACGAGCCTGCATCATTGGGACAGGAGTATCGTCTACTGTGTTCTCATTACAGAGTGGAGAGAAATCATCGTTTCAACTGCCCATTGATCTTTACGCTGCCTAAATCAGTGATACCATTACGGGTTAGAGCTCCAATTTAGGAAGCTGATATGTAGTATGTAGAGGTGAGAATTTTGAATGTCAGGTAATTTTGTATAGTTAATGAGAACTTGATGCTTTTGCTACATTATATGTGTAAAATTCTTTTTAAGGAAGATAATGGTGAATGCAAGTGATTATATGTGGTTATTTCATGCTAAAGAGGAGAATAATGCTTTAGTTAGAGGCTACGCAGTCTATGCACATTTCGGACCACAGCACGGCTACCGAGACGTGATAGTTTCCAACCTAGTTGACTTGGGATACGTACTTAGATATCGACAGGACATGGGGGTATGATGGCGAGGTAATACAAGCCATGAGTTGTATGTCGAAGGTGCTTTTGATTGAAGATCTACATAAAGACAATAATGACAAGACTAAAAATAAAGAGTTTCAGAAGTGTACAACTAGGGAAAGTGATAGAGATATGGTAGGTCCAGTCGTACTAGGATAGGTAGAAGATGCGAAACAGGGGAGCAGCTTGAAGCTTTATGGACAGCTGATAGTGTTGAGATGACTCAGGATGTATAAGAAAGCGATGACATACACCTTTAGTTTCGGCCAGAGCACTGGAGTTAGTCTCGTAATCATTACAATTCGAGTAACTCTACAGAAGGTTATGATTGCCTCGGACAATGAGGTTGGCGGGGGCCCACACCGCCACCTCATCTGAAAAATGACAATTAAATAAGTGCAAGCCAAGAGAAAACTTACAATTGTGCGATAAGACATCGAACAAATCATTGACACCAGGATTTAAATCAAGCTCAACGAAGATGGACAACTAGGACCAGGGGCGATATAGGTTAGTATGACAAAGTGGAACGCATGAGATTGTTGGGAGAAATTTAATAGTTGTACACATAATAAGTGAAATGGATAGGCATCATGATAGAGAGATTGAAGCGCCATATGACTTGCAGATCTAAGAATGTGAAGATACAAAGCTTTTGAAGACATGAGAATAAAAATAGTGAAAATTTTTACTAATGGATGAGTGGTACTCTCCATTAGGTATTGTATACAAGGTGTATAACCTTATTAGGTACATAATATAAAAGGCAGGAGGAGACAATACGTGACTTCTACATGAACAAGAGTTATTCATGATGGCCATAGTCACAGTGTCATCAGATCATATTTCACTACCTAAGTTAGAGTCTTGTGCTCTGGGAAACAGAAGAAAAATACCATGGTTGTAATGGTATGGACACAGGCAAAGTTAATCAAGGTACGACCGAAATAGTCGGTATTCGACACCAGATATTGAGCATGAACATTGTTAACTATGTTCGTGGACATGACTCGCCTTCGGATAAGGACGAGTAACAACTAGACCATAACATGTGTATCAAAAGTCCTCGGTGGATAACTACCCAAGCTACTGTACTGGTACCTATGTAGGTGCGTCGTAGGACTACGCTAACAACTGAGAAGACCAAGTATTGGGCCATTTGGGTTAGCTTACTGGTAGGAACCTGGGAATAAATCTGAAGTATGGTCTAGTCGAGTTTGGGAGTGAGTTTGGAAATTGGGAATATTTCTTGCCACAGTTTACTCCTACGAAAAGAAGAACAGAAGACCAGGACTAACGCCATTATGAATGTTTTCTGCTACAGCTTCCTCCCCATGAAGATGAAGAGATGAAAGGTTGTACTAAAGGCCTAGCTGGGCACATTGTGTGTGGGGCAAAGCCTAAGGATACAGTTATGCAAAGGTCTGATGGGCTGTAGGAAGGGCCTTGCTTGGCACATTGCGTGCGAGGCCATGCATGAGGGTACAGTTATGTGAAAGGCTATTGGGTGATGGGCCAGTGGAGCAGCTCAGATAGGCCCAATGGTGGGTCCCCAATGTATTGAAGAATGGGGAACTAAGGTAGGTTATAGCATGGCATGGGATTGTCATAGTATGTGATGGTTGGTTAGGACTATTATGTTGGGATACATGATAGGAGAGCTTTACAGTTACTGGGGTTAGGTAACTGGGTTAGGGAAACTTGAACACGGAAATCAAAGTGATAATAGGTTGCGGGGGTGTTGGGAAGAGAGTGATTGATTTTGACCACCTCGACAACACGCGCCAATATCTCAAAGTAACATTACGATCCCTGTTATAGAGTAGTGGAGGTGTTCAAGGGACTGCAGAGATGGACTATCAAGGTGTGAGGTGTGGTCACACGAGGATAGGATAGTTACACAAGAGTATACTCGATATTTAAATTTCGAGGATGAAATTCTCCTAGTTGGGAAGAATTGTAACGGCACAAATTAATTAAACTAGGATTAGCGTTAATCTCGGAGATTAACGGTCGGAATTTGAGCGTTACGGGGACAACTCGGTTGGCTTAAACATGAGAACTGAGGAAATATGTTATTTGTGGAATGGTGGTTGTGTAAATGTGGTGTTTAAATTTATTATTATTATATTGCACTGCATGTATGTATGTTGATATCGGGCGAGGTTGTGAGACGGGTGTTCGCATCGAACGTGTCGACGCGAGTGTCGAGTAGGCCAACTACGGGTACACTAGGAAACTCCACTAATTAACATTAAGATGATTAGTTGATGAATTAAAATAGGTAATGTGACCATAGGCTAAGTTAATTCAATTAAAATGATAGGCTATGGTGTACCTTGAATTTCGTGTCGAGACGCGGGGCACTGAGTGTCGGGTAGTCGAGGGTTAGTGGAACCACAAGTTGATAGTTTTTGGTGAATAAAACCATTAACCATAGATATATAAAGGGCATAAGTTAAGTAATTAAATCAAATAAATCAAAGCCTATAGTTTGGTTAATTAATTGTAAACTATAGGATTGTCCTTGAGATACACCTAAACGCATCTAGGAACCATGAGAGTAACAAATTGGTGTCATTTGGGTTTGGTTAGTGGGAGTTAGTGGACTAAGTGGCAAGAGATGGATCACTAGATAACATCGGGATACGTAAATACATGAGGATCAAGGGTTAAAAATACATCTCATTTTGATATATAAGATGATTGATTATCACATGCAAATTTAACCAACTACATTGCTGAGAAGTCAAAGAGAAAAGATAGATTTGGAGCTAGATTTCAGGAATTTGGAGGTCAAATTGGTGCATAAAACTTAGGTAATCTTCTTTTTCATCTCCTACACTTTCCCATTTTTTTGAAAATTTGATAAAATGCAAGTTAGAGGGTTAGATCCCTAGTTTTGATGTTAGTTGAATGAATTACATATTTTATGAGCATATTAATGGAAGATTTACAACTGGTTTTGAAGAATTAAGCTTTTTGAACAATTTGGGAAAATTAGTGGATTTTCTAAAATTAATTAATTTGATCTAATTGATGTTCTGAGGTAGATGTAAATGATGTTTTAGGGTCAATTTGATATGGAGAGGGTGTTGAATGGGGTTTAGTTAGCTAATTAGGGACTTTGGGACATAATTTTTGAGTTAAAAATTATGTCACAAAGGGCAATTTGCGCCCTAGTGAGGAAAATTAGTGCGCTAATGATTATGGGCAGAAACTCAAATTTAGTTTCGCGATTAGCGCTCTAATAAGCCTTATTAGCGCGCTAACTCGACAACGAAAATTCGATAAAAATGTGTTTTAATAACGTAGCTAGTTGAAACCCACTTTTGACACACCGATTCTTAGATTTACTATTTTTAACTTATTTTAAAGGAATTAACCTAATAAAGACTATTTAATAATTTTTAGGTTTTGAAATAAATATTGGTTGTAAGAGTTAATAGACACTAAATTAATCTTAAACCCACTATATTTGAACTGAGAAGACACCGAACTCAGGGATATCGGGTATTGGGAGCTAATCAAATCGGATTCGGGAGTCCGAGGATGTCGGAGCGTGGATTGAGGTGCGTAAAACCGTTGAGAATGCTTCACAGAATTCAGTTTATTTTTCTTATGAGTGTGATAGGTGCCAAACTTTTTCCTTTACCGGTTTGTCTAATCGATTAATCAATTTATCAGGGTTTTACACCGGGATGTGTAAACGGACTTGGGTACACTATACCATAGCACGTGTAATCATGCCCTCAGTGAATTGCGACCTGAGCTGCACCAATGCACACGTGTCGTTGTCTCAGCAGATTTGGCTAGCGCCGCGAGGACCAAGGACGGGACAGTGGAGATGGTGGGAGAAGCCCCTGGAAAGATGCTTAGCTCTGAAGTATGGTATAGTATGTTACATGCGACACATCCTTTGGTTTTCATCAAGGATATTTACGGGTATATTAACTTAATTGTGGTGTGTTTACATTCTCGTTTATATCATTAACTGCTATTATGCCTTATTTTCGAGCATGTTTGGTTGGTATGTACTTGTTGTTAATCACTGCTTATTTGATTATTGTTTGTTGCGCTATGTTAACTTTCATGGTATGCTGCCTGAATCTTTTGGATTGCCCTATATTCATGTAAATATGCATTTCTGTTGCCAGATAGCATACATGCATGATTTATACTTCTATTTGATTTCTTGCAGAATATTATGTGGACTTCTCTTTGGGATTTACTCACAAGACTCGTCACTTTATTTGTTGGGTGACTGAGTGTAGACATTTCTACGAGTAGCGGCAAAAGAGAATCTTCAGGAACTATCTCACTTTGCTGACGTTCTTGGACATACTCGTAGGTGTTTATATTATTTTGATATTTTGGTTTTTATTTTAGTTATTGGGAGACTTGACATGACCTTGTACATGTATATACCATGTGTTATGGCACTGTTGCTTATATACAGAGTACTTTTTTCGGATTTTTCCACAGTAGGACATGCTCGTATAGATAATGTTTATCTTGCTAAATTACTTTACCTAATTGTGTCAATTAAAGCTTCCGTTGATTTAAGTTAACTTGTAAGATATAACCCACTATTATGGTTAGGATTATAATAAACTACAAATTATTAAACCTATTAAATATTTAGCTACATAAAGATAATAGGTTAAGAAAATACGAAAACCCACTAACTAATTTAATAAAATACACGTGGACACAAATTTTGAGATATGAGAAGGACGGGCAGGTGTCAGACACGTGTAGCTGGGCCCACCGGACGAGGAGTGCACGGAGACACGTCACCCTGTGCGGTAGGGCCGCCACATCACCAACCCATGACGTGGCTCGATGGCTAGTATAGAGTCTGACACTTGGCACGCAGGTGGAGATGTACTATATTTTTGAGTGATAGATGCCCATTGTGTGTAAATGTGTATATTATTAAATTATGGGCATACATTATCTATAAGCATCGAGGTGTGAGCAAGGATACACCTCGATATGCGTGCAAGCATGAAAACTGGGAAGAGAGTGATTTGGTGAGTTTTTATTAGGGTATACATACATTAATGGGAATAATCAATGCAAATAAATAATGGGGACTATAGTTGATAAAGTTGAATCAAATCAAACACCTAAGTAGTGAAAATAAAACATAGGCCATGAATATACCTCGAGATACGTATTTGAGTGTAATCCATGAGATTTGAGTCGAACATTTATGTTATAAAGGGTGTGAAAGTGGAGATAATGGGGTGGATTAGATCTATTGATTTGCATGTAGGTGAAGTACTAGAAATAGATGAAGGGTTAGAAATGAGTCATGGATTCATATATAAGACTTGATTCATCATTTACATGCAAATCAAAGGAGATATTCTAATATAGGATTGCTGGAACTCATGAGAATTCGAGGAAGATTAAGACCAACTAAGCATCTAGGAGGAAGAATCAGGAACTTGGGATCTAAAAAGTTTAACTTGTTATTTTGTTTTATAATTCTTAAAATTCATTGGGTAACTGGAATTGAATTTGTAAACAATTTTAGATTTTGATTCTTTATGAAATCTCACTTAATCTACTATATTTAATTTCTATTTTTGGGTAAAGAATGAACTTTTCGTGAATTTTTAAAGTTAATGAGGCTCTTGAACATAAAAGCTAGAATTTGCATGTTTTCATTCTAAACCAGTATATGTAATTTAGCCATAACTTTCTCATTTTAAATCCAAATTGACTCATTATGGTTGCATTGTAAAGCTTAGCCATAATGATAAACTTTGATTTCATGCACCATTTGAAGATTTGGAATCTTTTCTATTCAAAAATACTCTACAACTTTGGTGATGAATCTAAAAATTTTCGGTTCACAGTTTTGATAATGTTCTGACGTTTTGAGCATAACTCCCTCATTTCTTATTGGATTGAGCTCATCTTTTAGTTGACATTCTAGGATATGTTTGTAGTATTCAGTAAAAAGATAATATTTTTTAAGCTTTGGTGTAACGGCCCAATATTTACTAATCACATTTATTCAGAAATCTAGAACTAGGAAACTAGCTTATATCTACATGGACATCGTGGAGAGGACCATGACACATCTGACTAAACGTGATAGTAATTTTTTTTCTATTGGTTGCTTATTTGCGATGTTAATTTATTAAATTACTTTATATTGCTTTGCAAGTGTGTAGTTACATTGATTTAAAGTGCGAGATTATGTGACGAATGCTCGCCTCGTAAAGTGTGTCAACACGGGAATCAGGTAGGCGAAAGATGTGTACACTAAGTCTAGAAAAATGTTAAATAGACTAATATGACAATAAACAGGGCAAACGTGACATTTAATGATAATAAAACCATAGACTAAGTCAATTAAATCGAGTTTGCTAGTTATGGTGCACCTCGTGATGCATGCTAAGACGCAGGCATAGGGTGTCGGGTAATCGGGGGTTAGCGGGACCACTAATGTGTCAACAATTAGACTAAATACACTAACCTCATGAATTTAAGTGTCTAAGTTTGTAAATGTAATTGATATGGATTAATGAGACTATAGTTTGGACAAACAAATTGTGAAACCTAGATTTTCCTAGTGATGAAGAAGATGTGTAGGAGTCCTAGACTAAATAGTAACTAGTTAGTGGAAGCATGCATTCTTCATATGAGACAAGTGAAATTGAGAGAGGTTGCGTGTCTTGGTAACTAACTTAGTCAAATTAAAAATTTGCTTAATTAATCAACATATTAATCTGAGTATATAAAAGACAAACTTTAGTTTTCATGCAAATAAGAAAAGAAAAGAAATTAGAATTTTTTAGAGCAAAGAGAGAAAGAGTGCTAAATTTTTAGGACTTTAAGAGGACCTAAGCTTGGAGGATCAAACTACAAAGAATCAAACGAAATGTAACAACTTCTACTCATTCAGTTCGATTTCAATAAAAATGCGTACATGAATGACCATGAAGTGTTGAATGGTTTTGGCTTGTAGATTTCATGTTTTTCTAAGGTTGAAGATTAATCGTATACATGCCACATAATTTTGGTTTCAAAAGAATTAGGCCAAACTTGCTAGTCAAACTAATTTTATCCATGAAAAACTGGCCAAACTTTGCAAGGGCATAACTCCCTCAATACTTATTGGATTGGGCTGATCTTTTAGTATGTTGTTTTTGGTTATGTTAGATGACTTATGACCAAGACTCACGATTTCCATAGGTATATATTGGGAGAAATGACTTTTACAATCTTGCTGGTTGGATATTTAAAAATTTGTGATGTTTTGATAGAATTATGATATCTCTTTCATTTTAAATCGGAGACTCACAAACCAAACCTTTTAAGGAAGCTAAGACACAGATCAATAACTCTATACTAAGATAGCTTCTTGATATTTGAATGTTTCCATGCCCAACAATGCGCTGCAACACAAGACCGGAATTGAAACTTTTTTTAATAATTAGGGGCCGATTTGGGAATATCAACTTAAAACCCCTTCATCCAATTTGAATACACAATAAACATGCTTAATTGACTTCAGGTGACTAAGGGAACATAGATTCGATAATTTGGGGTCTGATTCGGAAGACCAGGAAGTGCGAGTGCGTACTTGAGGTGTATAAAAGCCACGAGAATGCTTCATATAATTCAATTTGCTTTAAAATTTATTTTCTGGTTGTCGAATTATTTTTACTTCACTATTATCATGACTTATTATTGGTCCTTCATGTTGAATAATTGGGGCATATTGTGGTACATTAGGGGATGGACTGATTTACCAGTTGAGTGGTTCACCAGGGCTTTATGCGTGCAATATGGGATTGTTTGAGTTACCGGTTGAGTGGCTCGCCTTGGTTTTATGTGGTGTGGTACAGGTAGGACTGATTAATCGGTTAAGTGACTCACTGAGGTATTATTATATAATTATATAAAATGAAGATGGTTAGATAGGAAAACGTGACACTCGGATACTCGACGAATTGCAACCCGAGCTGTTACTTCTGTGGATGGGACGGTGGGTCGTTGTTCTAAGTCGACCTTTGGGGAAACTATTGAGGTTTAGTCAGCTTAGATACGTTTATTTACGCTGAGATTACCGAAGTTACTATGCTTGTCAAATCGTCATTGTTAAACTGCAAGTTACTTTTGATTTATCTTACATTCTTGTTTACTTATTTAACTGCTGCTGGATTTCAATTATTTACCTGTTGCGCTGGTTTTTGAAATGATCTACATTCATGCAAGTATTTCTTCCTGCTTCCAGTTGTAATAGTTGCATGTCTCGTAGTTTTTACTTGATTTCCTGCTAAATATTGTATGGACTTCTCTTAGGATTTTACTCACTAGGTTTGTCATCATTTTTGTTGGGTGACTAAGTGCAGATCCTTACGAGTAGAAACATTGGGATCTTGGGCGACTATCTTGGACTTGCCAGTTTTCGAGGACATACTCTTAGGCATTTATTTTGGTATTATGCTTTACTTTAGGTTATTTTGGGGACTTGAGAGAAACTAGTGCATGTATATACTCAAGTTTTATATATATTGTTGCCTTATATATATGATACTTTATTCCGAGTTTTCCCTTGTAGGATGTTTGTTGTATATGACATGAAAACACTTAAATTTATTTATTTGTTGTTGTTAAGTCTTCCGTTGGAAATTATTGATTATTAACTATAAAACTCACTTAAACAACTACCATACTTCCCAACTTATAATCTCGAACTAAAATATAGTGAATTTTAACAAATAACCTAATTACATAATGAATAATTGGCTTACTTAAACTTATGTCATGACAAGTTAGCGCACGCATCAAATAACGCTGGCGTGGCATCAATGTCAAGGGTTGCGGGAACCGCGAAGCAGCACGCTCGGCGGCTTTAAGGCACGAGGCCGCCACATATGGTTTAGGAGAAATGGATTTTTTAAGTTTGCTAGGAGGAATATAAAATTGTTTTAAGTTATATTGGTAAAATTTCACAAGTTGTTGCACTACAACTGTCTTTATTTAATAAAGTAGATTTCAACATAAACAAAGTATTAAGGGGTTGATTGTGAAACTCGAGTTTGGAGTGATTGAAAGTCAGTTTAGGCCAGGAATTGCATGCGATTGAGGTAAGTAAACCTGTAGGGCAATCATCTCCATTTCTTTCCTTATATTCAATTCAAATTATACTTTTTTTGGACAGTTGTTACTTGATTTAAAAAATGTATTAATTCATTGCTTTACATTTGAATTATGTATTTATTCCATGATTGCGATGACTTCCCTTCTTGATAATTCTTTATCTTATTTAAATGAAACTTGTTGTGGATGTGACTGTTATTGTTAGTTGAGTGTGACTTGTGTGATGTTGTGTTTCGAATGGGATGGGGTCTCGATTGAGCGGTTCAACTGAGCACATCCCACTAAAATGTTTAGGTTCGTGTTCTCACTCAAACCAAGATGTTATGATTGGATTCCAATTGTATATCAAGGTTACCCTTTAGGGCTTAGGATCACATAGGGCTAGGGATTCTTGCAAATGTATCAGGAAATCACCTTATGAGTGTGGGGCTAGGTTTGTTAGGTTTTGGGGTTCACACGCAGCGAAAAATTCAAAACAATTTTTTAAAAACCAAAACAAGATCAAAAATAAGTTCCACTAAACTAGACCTAAAAAAATAAACCATACCTTAATCCTTGATTTCCTTCTATGATTGTTCAATTTTCAAGAAGTTCAAGTGCACGTCCTCTATTAGAAATCCACACAGGAATGGTGATCATAATTTAGAGTGCTAGCCCCAAGAGAGATTGAAAACATTTTTTTCTCTCTCGCAAATTCCAGAGAACTCGAAAATAGTAAAAATGAAAATATTATTTCATTTTAGGGTTGCAATCTCTATTTATATGTGTAGATAAACTTACTTAAAAAAACCTATTCGTAATACAGCTATTGTATTTACGCCATTCAAGCAAATTACATATACACCCTTATTAATAAGTTACCATATAATAAATAATAAAGGCTTTTATGTCATGAGTTTCATCATATAAAATTTATTACTCTGGACAAATTGAAATTGCGCAAAGTCATTCTTTGTGTGCAACCCCATAGGTTCATGCCACATTGACAGTGAACCAAAACCATTTTTGGTACACAAGTAATAAGCAGTCTCTAGCCAGGCATTGTGACTACCCATGTAGCATGAATACTGAAATTGATACAACATATATCGTATCCTTTGGTCGTGCAATATTCTTTCATTAAACATTAGGCATGAAAAGTCACCCTTAATGTTCAATCGTACTAGTCTCAATCTTTAGGTAGACTAAAATCATCCAAATGACATTGATCATATCAATTCACTTGGACTTTACCATTTAACGGTCTAACATATTGAGGGATCCACTGATATCTCTCTCTATATGAGAGGGACAAATTCTATCTTGATTACACACCTTCACATATTATTCACATTGTAACCAATCACAATCTTTATAATTGTTCGGTTAAAGACGTTTAATTGTGTCAAATTACCATGCTCCTACTATTGAAGTATATAGTAATCTCAAGTCGAAGGACTAAATGATATAGCTATTATGAGTAACACCTATGACTTACTCCATGTGGTGTTCTCATAGCAAGTCGGTCCATTACCTTATTCCTTAACAAGTACTCATGATCTCGATTCATATCCCTATACGTATGATCATCAAATGACCATCAATCAAGATTCACACTAGTCTTAACTCATTATAAGTCCCAGTATAATGGCTAATAGGGACATTTATGATATTTCAACAAATACTCATGGATCTTATTATAAGGTAAACATGCAATCACTTATAATAAGGCAGCAAACGAAAACCCTTGGACACATTTGTCTTAGGTTTTGCGTTTAAACTTGGTTATAAACCCTTAGACATTTGTACTTAAACTACATCTATTGTCGTGCTTGGTGTGTAGAAATCATTTGCCGTGTTCTTAAACACATTTGTCTTAGGTTTTGCGTTTAAACTTGGTTTTATAAACCCTTGGACTATTTTGAACAAGAGTTAGGCCTTAAACTTATTTTTATCAAACTATTTGTTCATTGGATTTGAAACCGTATTTATTCTCATCAATTTGGGTTAATCGGTTTCTTGTTTCAGATTAGTGCAAAATCAATGATATATTTTCATATCTCATTCATATTCATACTTGCATGCATTAGATTTGTTAGGCACTAGGAGGCTTGCTAGTAATTGAACTTATTGTTGCTTTACTTTGTAAAGTTGATTTTCAATATATTCATCAATTTCTTGTAAGTTGTTGATTGTAAGACTTAGTGAGATCAAAGTTAAGAGAATACCTAGTTAGGCTAGATGGGAATTCTTAATTTGCGATTAGGCATTCTAGGCTTGTACGCTTAGGTTGTAACACTTACCATTAATATTAGTGGGGGCTTAAAAATCCTAACCGGGAAAGTTAGGTAGTGGATGTAGATTGGTTGGATCAAACCACTATAAATCATGTGTATTTTTATAAAATAATTCTCATTCTTATCTAAATATTATTCCACAAATCATTGATAATTCTTTCTCTATCCATCGAACTTTGGTATACTATTTAAGTTTACTTTTTTCGTTGATCATCTTTTTATTTGAACTGTCAGCCAATCAATAGTTAGACTATCATCAGTCTAAAATTACATATTGATGCAAATAATATTTGAGCACAATATTAGATACTAAGTAGAGTTGCGTGTCTATCTGATCCATCACCATTCTAGTGTTCCCCGACAGAAACCTAAAATTACACTAGCCATCCTATGACTATCATCCCATGACAAGAGATCTCAAATTTCAATCTGATCAAAAATAGAAACCTAACACTTCATGCAACTCTCACTCATTCTCTAAATGTCTACTCATAATATTATTTATGTCGTGGACTAGAAATCAATTACCAATTTCGACTCGTCAGCCAATTCACTTAACTTTTCCTTTGGCTAGTTAGAAAGTTAAAGACTTTTCTAACTTTGTCAATTCATTTTCTATCCATGAACTCACAATAAACTTCATTACATTCACTTAACTACCAATCTCTTCAAATTATCTTCTTCACTAGTACGGGTTTTCACATTTCTCCAATTTCTGAGACTTTATATCATCTCGCGTTTCAATCACTTACTATTCATCAAACTTTTTTCGTTACTTGAATAGAGACAGTTATCTTTTACTTGAGAAGATATACGCATTTAAGCAAAGATATCAACATATTTCATGAGTATACTCTCATAGTATAACTTTTAACTTGTATCTCATATAAGTCATGAATATGTTATCTCTTTTCACTACTACTCAATACATGCTTTTGGCTCTACTCAATTTTATAATTCCGATTTTTCTCAAATTACAGGGGAAGAATATTCAATTCTTCAAACATGTTAAACCAAATACATTGTACTCTATACAATATTTCCAACCAATAAGATTAATACTAACTATCTAAGTTGTAAGTTGTGCGTCTCTTTTCATTTCACTTGTATCTTCACCGTCATTTAGGTATCATACATCAAATCATATTTAAAACAACCAGTGCTTCAAATTTTACCACTGACTTATCACATGGTGTAGTACAACATTTGAACCAATATGCAATGTAATCACTGATAATAGTGATATATTACTTTAGTTCAACACTTTCAACTTTTGAAATTTGATTCCTTGTAAGTTCCTTGTGAAGATATGCTAAATTCCATCAAACTTATAGTTTGATATCCTAAGTCTTATCAGGACTCGTTCACCTAAAATTTCCAATTTCATGCGTATGTGAGAATTTATTGACCATTTATATGCCTATACTTAAGCATCCATTTGACTCCAACAAAACTTCATAGACTCTTTTATTCCGACTGTCACCAATTCATTCAGTTATTTAAAGACTAGTGTCGTGATTCATTGTCTTTTATGCTATGAATGAATCGTGATTATGAAAGAGTTACTTAGACTTTTGGTCATGCACAACTACTCCAGTGCCTTACCTTAACTAAAGGAGTCCGTTCATGTCACTTCTATCAATCACAAGTCATCTCAATGTTTCATTTTATTTTCTACACAAAGTCTATTCCATTCGATTTTTGTCAATCTTGGTTATGCTCACATTTATCTCGTTCTTTATCCATTTTAAACTTACTATGACTTTCGCTCAATAACCAGGCCACTTACAGCTCGTTAGTCTTGGCATAGAAAGGCAATTTATATCTCTTCTCTTTTCGAAAACTTAGCTAAGGATAATACAACTTCTTATGATCATTCAATCAATTGAAGTCTTCCTTTGCTAACCTTTATTCGAAATAGAGAGATTTGTGATTCAAATAGTTAAATTGTTTGTTATTGCCTTAATTTGTTTCTATTAGTCTTAGGTTTCCCGACTTTTCATTTCAAATACTTTATTCGAAACATAGAGTTACCTTCTTGACTCACTTGGCCCTCGAACACTCATATTGGAGTGAGAGTTCCAAGAAAGGTAAAGTATTGCAATAGCAATAAAATATGAAGCTCAATGAATTACTACACATTTCCTAGCTGGTTTTACTTACCTGAATATCGCAAAAATAGGCTCTCGTGGATTCGACACGCCTCCCAATGAATCCCTGATACCTAACAATATCACTTTAAGTCCCTAGTGTTAATTAGATCGGTAGTTGGTGTGTTAGAAAATTATAATTCAATTTACACTCGAATCACATTAAAAATTAACTTTAAACCCCTCCAAGAAAATTATGAAAAATCGTAAATATTATACGCACTTAGACTTATTTATTCATGTTGTAGTCAGTAGAAATATTTTAAAAACAACTCATATATACTTTATTTATTTCTTTCATTTTTATATTTGGGCGGTAGCTTATTTCTTTTTGAATATTGATGTTTAGTGGACAATCTTATAACTTGTAGCTCATACCTTAAATATTGGTACATTAGTATATTGGCCTAGATCAACAATTGGCATTTACATATGTTACTATCAATTAGTAGGTTGTATTTGTATATGATGAGACATAGATAATGCCACCGAGCAACACCTAAGTCATGTGACTCTTAAGCCAATGATCCTAACCCCTAAATGATTTATGTGACTTAATTTCATCAAAGCTTCATAAATGCAGAGATTTGCCATTACATATGTTTTCAACACACATTAATGTGCATCTTTACACGGATCAATATCAAAATCATCTTGTTCATTAACTTATTCGTTTAACAACTAATTATCATTTAATGTCGTGAAAAATATACTTCCAAATCTATGATTCAAAATTACTTAATTACTCCTTAAAGCAAGCTCATAGATCAATAGACAACAATAACTAGATTCCAAGGATTTAAGCTACATCACTTATTAAAATCATAACCATTACCTAGTATTCTAATTGCTTCACCGATCACTTCGAATCCCTCTCTTCTCAATCAATTGTGCTTCCCATGTATCGCTTTTTCTTCAACTAGAGCACCCAACACAAATGGCCAAAAGAGTTATATATTTCTCTCACCTCTTCAACAACTATATAAGCTTTCTTCACCACTTGTTTTCTTTTATTTATTTTTTAAATAAAACTTGTATTTATCTTCTTTCATACCACTACAACATGACACGTCAGATTTATTAAATTAAATTTCTTATCCCATTTTAGGAAATGTTAAAAATACCCCTTTAGACACAATTTCAAATTTAGGCACCTCTTTGATTTATTGATCAACTATAGTCACGTACCTGTAAACACACTCATCTCGAGAAGTTACCTCTCTCGCAAATTAGAGATTAAAATAAAATAATTAAAATTACGAGCATTTTTAGGTATAGCGTAAATAATACAAGCATCAACCAAAAATTGAATACCTCGGTGTCAACTCTCGAGGGTTTATCGAGTATGCCACATCACGATAGGTCACAGTATTGAAATACCACATAGCACGGGTTAAAATTTTAGGGTCGTTACAGATCGATATCTGCAACTCATTCGCTAGAGATAGTTGTTATTAGTACCGCTAAACCTTACACTTGAGGATTCGTGTCACCTATATAAATACAGACTTATATTTACATTTTCTACACAACTTACTCAACACACTTTAAATTCACAATCTTCTCTACCATACCTCTACTTTCTTTTGTCTCCATAAGTTTTATTTTTGAAATATGGATCATAACAATCCTCCATTTTCGCAAAATTCTCATAATTCTTTAAGCCCATTTTTCTCACCAAATTTTCAAATTTACAATATATTCAATTCCCCCAAAAAATTCAATATTCTTTTAATACTTCTAATATTCCACATCTTTTTACTCCACCAAACATGCTTTGAGATGACCCAAACCCCAATGGGCCTGGACCGCCTGGCGTGTGTGCCGCAAGTATAACGGCTCACTTGTAGTAACAGTACGTTGATTACGAATATCGTCTTCAGGAAAACATTTTTGCACTAGTTATTAATTACCTATTTAACTTGGACTATTGCTAAGGAATTCACTTTTAATTGGTTTTATACTAACTAAACTATCTAACAAATCAATTTAAACTTTACTTGAACTCTTATATTAAGGATATCTTAATTCACAACCTCACCTAGGTAATTTAATACTATGATTTGTATTCATGTTTACATCTCAATAAGTTGTATGCAATGCCTAATTAGAATAGACATAATTCCATCAAATCCACTTCAACCCACTGTCGTGACAAAAAAAATATAATGTGAAAACTAGAACTCTACCTATCGGTGTGAATAACTTAAGCTCCACATTGCTTTAAGTACCAAATCATTGGATTCATAACCAACTAAGATTACTATCCGTACCTCCCTAATCAATAACTATCACTCGATGTTGTGTATTTTATGGTTGTACTATTCATGTCCGGATTGAAGGCTTCAATGGCCATGATAACTTCTAAATACTAAGTTCATTAAACACATGATCAAGATTTTTAAAGCATTACGTGTCAAATCCTAAAGTTTTTAATTCGATAATTGTGGTTAATTAGGGATTAACGAATTCAAATTATGGTTTAGGCCGCGAGTTGGAAGCAGGGGACCGGTGAAATGAGATTTATAGGTTGTGATGTTTGCCAAGTGTTGTGTATTATATATTATTTTATTTTGCAAAATTTGAGTTAATTGAGTAAATTTGAGATTCGCAAGGGTATTGTTTCAAGTTAACTGTCAAAACGAGTTTCGAGGAAGTTTAAATGTTGACCCGAGTAACTGTTTCGAGTTTCGCAAAAAAATAATGATTTTAAATTTAAATATTTAAATTTTGGACTTTTAATGGACTTAATGAGTCTATGTGGGTCTCATACCTCGATTTTCATGCGAAGACGGGTGGTCCAAGAGTTTTGGAATATTTTGGTAAATTCTCCAATTTTTTTACAGAATCGGGGTATTTTTTTGGGGTTTAATTCGGACGCAAAAAGAAGTGATAATTACGAAAATAAAATAAAAATATGGCAAATTACCTATAAGGGTATTGATGATATAAAGTAAAGGAAAAAATGGAGGGGTATTTTGGTCATTTGACCACCCAATATAACAAACCAAAATTGAAGAACAAGGGTTAAACCCACTGTTCATCGTCTTCATAACAAGCTCTATCGTCTTCATCATCTTCATCACTATGTTGTCTTCCTCTTCTTCAATTTCCACTACTCTCTTTCATCTCTTTCATTCGAACCTCTCTCACCTTCTTCGAATCAAATTGAGAAGCACTGTCACAGTGGTAATGACATCGAAGGTAAGGAAATAAGTCCTTAATTTTTTTTTCTGTAAATTTGTTTTGGGGTTTGGTTTTCGAGGATTTGAGTTGGGAGAAATGCTTTGATTGATTTAGGTGGCTTTGTTGTTGAAGATGTGTGGACCGAAAGTTAATCCCAGATCAATTAAATGAAAATTCGAAATGAAGTATATATATATATATATATATAAGTGATTAACTCCTCCCAACTACTACCAAGGCCTTTTAAGATAAAACCCCACACTTATACGAGTTGAAGATGGTTAAGTTTGGGACGGTATTGGTGCTAGTGGAGGAGATCCATGGGCTCGAACACGCGGGTGCGACGCGATTGTGAGGATTTTTGCATGGTATTAAAGCACATGGTTCGGATGGGACTTGGAAGAAAAAAACCCCCTAGATCATGTGACTTTCGTCCATGGAGGAATGTTGAAGATGTGTGGACTGAAAGTTAATCCCACATCAATTAAATGAAACTTCGAAATGAAGTATATATATAAGTGATTAACTCCTCCCAACTACTACCGAGGCCTTTTAGGATAAAACCCCACACCTATACGAGTTGAAGGTGGTTAAGTTGGGGACAGTATTGGTGCTAGCGGAGGTGATCCACGGGCTCGCGCATGCGTGTGCAGCGTGGCCATGAGAATATTTAAAAAAAAATGAGGAGGACTGTAAGACGAGAGGAAGAATATGAAGAAGAATTTTTTTTAAAAAAAAAGGACTACTAAACTGTGACGAAGGTAGAAGAATGGAGGGAAGAGAAGATAGGGGGAAACCATGAGTTTCCCCGGCCCGGAAAATAAAAAAAATAATATATAAATATATGAGAGAGGAACAAAACAAAGAATTCTATGTTTTGTTCATATGGGGTGAAGGGTTAGGGATGAGGGCCTGAACTGGGTCGATTCAGGGATCAAACCTTCCCCCCCCCCCCATATTTAAAAAAAAATGTTTGAAAAATTGGAAGAAAATCAAATAAAATTCTTGGAAATTAGGGAAATTATGAAAAATGAGATTTTTGGACAAATTGATGAAAATTAAGGGTTTTTATGAAAAATGAGGATTTTGGGATTTTATTGAGGCTTTATACTATGTATTTTTCTCGTAATGCGTGTTATGATGCCCGAAAATGTCCAAAATTTGAAAAATTGTTTTAAAGCCCAGTCTAGGTTAATTTTCAATTTTGAACCACAATTTGTAGTCAAAAGTAGGATCCGGACGTTCAAGGATTTGGTTTGGACTGATTTTGGGGTTTTTGAGTTGAGACGATACTAATTAAAATAAATAAATTAGAGAGAAATTGTGGAACGATTGTGGAATCTTACCGAACGCGTTAATGAATTGTAGGACCGCAAT
Organism: Stephania cephalantha; assembly: GCA_039657325.1. Lineage (NCBI taxonomy): Eukaryota > Viridiplantae > Streptophyta > Magnoliopsida > Ranunculales > Menispermaceae > Stephania > Stephania cephalantha. The sequence goes on along the minus strand of CM077570.1, from coordinate 33,368,987 downwards.
TGGAACCCTGTGTGGATTATTTTATGGACACGGCGTGTAAGAAGTGATGGAATTACATTTATAAGGTTAAGTAAATCTCATAGTAACCTTTTACATTGTATAATTATAATTTTGTATAAATTGCATTAATCCTTGAAATTGCATTTTTGTTGTACATGCATACACGATTTGGGAGGATAAGGCGTTACGAGTGCGTTACGAGTATCATTATAGTATAGACTATATCGTGGTTATAGAACACTATATTATACTTGAAGGGCTGGAGTCACTGATACTTTGCATCACGTGGTTATCATGAGATCACGTTGAACCAGATCATACTCCTAGAGTCTAGAGGAACGAGACTCGTTTGGTTATTTTCCCTAAGCATGGGTTCGTACTATTGTTTACTTACCATTTTCAAAGGATATCAACTAATTGTGGTCAGATAATAAAAATGGGATAAGGGAAAGGGGAAACTATCAGATTTTCTATGACGCCATTGGTTTCTTTTTCTCTATGTATGTATTGTTTTTTAATATTATATGTTGTATAAATTGGTTTTTGGTTCATGTTCGATAAGGATCAGTTTTAAAGTTGTGTAATGATTTTAAGACTAATTGAAACATTATGGAGCTAAGGTCGTAGTAGTTTGATGTGTTTGGAAACTTGAAATAGATTAGAATGATTACATAGTTTTGTTATTACAAAATATATTATTGTTATGGGTGGGTTGTGAGTCCTTCGGCATTTCCACCAAGCTGAGCAGGTTTGTTGAAGATTGTTGAAGACCGAGTTTTTTGGTGTAGGCTTAAAAATATAGGAGGTGCTGTCGAAAAAAATTTACGGAACTTTGAGGTTTAAGATTCACTTTAGAATCCTTAAAGGTTGATAATATTTTATAATTGATGATAATAAGATGTTATTATTAATTGTATATTGACGGAGAAGTGAAGGCTACTAGATTATCAAGGAGTTAAGGTAATCTAGGCCGGTCAGATGCCCTAATTAGGTGGAGTCTGACATTACGCTCATAATCAATATAAATTCTAACCATTACACTTTTATATTCACTTTTTATTCCTATTCAAAGCATAGCATTCATACTTAGGATCTATTGATCCCTAAGATAAATAAACTACTCACACTTCATTGAAACACACATATTACAATTAATAATGGAAATCATTGCAAATCATAGATGAATATAAATATTACATTGAATTTAATCAACGAAACCAAACTTGAATTGCAAAAGTGAGTCTTCAATGTTTTCTTCACATAATCTCCTTAATACTCAAACTCAATGTAAAATCTATGCTAAATTACTCTAATGGTGGCTAATTGTTGGTACTTGGTGTTTTTACCACATCCTAATACCTATTTATACTCCTTAATAATAATTAGAAACCGTACTTTACAATTTAACTCGAATTAAAACTCTACTTCCTATTTCCTGCGTGTCTGGCGCTATCACTTACCGCCCCGACGTCGTGCCCTTTAGCCCACTATGCCACCACTGCACCAACACTAAATATATGTATTTTTACTCCCTGGTGTCTTGGTGCCGTCACCTCCATACCCAGTGTCGTCCCCAGTGCATCACAACATCGCCACTGCGCTGGACTTCCGGTGTTGTTTTCTTAACTTTTTCTTCTCTCCCACGCCGTGCCTTTCCATCCCACATCGTGCCTTGTATTCCCACAATATCAACACCTATAGCCACAGCGTTAAGTGTGTTTTTATGGGTTTTTGCTCCGTTTCTTCACGTTTTTCCTCAATTCATTCCTTTACACCTTAATTCCTTGAAAATGCAGTAATACCATGAATTAAAGCTCATTTGAGGATATTTATACTAAATATACGACTAAATTAACCTTATATATACATATAAATAATCATTTATCGAATAGCCCAAAACATAGGATTTTGCGCGTCCCTAGTAAAGGTGTCTTCTACTAAGTCTCTTAATAACTAGTTCTCATTCGATCTACATTGCTCATGGAGTATCCTTTAAGAGTTTTTCTTTGTAAAAACTTATATTTTTAGGACATGTAGCCTTAAAAATACATACAACTTCACCTTCAAAACACTAAAGTAGATCTCAACTAAAAACCATCACTACTTACAAGTTTGTTTCGTTTCAACACTCAAGTATCAAGTATACATTCTTATGAGTTTTCATTAAACTCAGGAATTCACAAACATGCATAGATCAAACTCATCTTTAGTAGACTTTAGCACTTCAAGAGTCTATAGGGCTTAACATAGTTGGAATGGAAACTTAACTCAATTAGCTACTCGTACTCGAGGTAAATCTTTTATTTGAAGAGTTTTAGTTTACTTTCGCCTTTTTTTTCTTCATTTTCTTCTCTCATTTCTTCTTCTTCTTTTCATCATTCTTTTTATTTAATAGTACCTACTCCTTTTCCTATAGACTTCATTCTTTTCACATTTTTTCCAATTATCAAGTCATCTGCTCCATTTCCTATAGAACTTGTAGGATTCTCTCTTTTTTATTTCTAAAACTCTTGTTAGCACTTCTCACTTTCACTAAATCAAGTAAGTTAACTCCAACTTATCATTTATAATGCATATTTATTCCCCTCTTTACACCAAGTCTTTCTTTGTTTTTATTATCAAGTAAGATTCGCACTTATTAAAAAATTCGTAGATATCTAACTTTTTCCACAAGAAGTGTCATAATTTCTTGCTTTTCTTTCAAGTTCAAAGTCTGCCCTAATTCTAGGTTCCTAATCATGAAATCACACTGTTGTTTGCTACATTTCATTATTTCTTCTTCAAAATTTAAAAACCTCTCTTGAATTTCATAACAATGAGATACTTTTAATTTACTCATCCACAGTTAAAGGCATGAACATGCAAATGAACTACTTATTCATTACATATTACTATATATAACCTAATCTACACTACTTAAATATTCATATAATAAGAAAAGTGAAAAATTTATACACTACCATGCTTTCATCCTTAACTGCTTCATGTTAAAATTTTAAACGATCATACCTGCAGTGTTTATCCTTAATTCTCAGCCAATCGTACCACTTCCCATAGTGTAGTGTAGTTTTGATGCCCACAAACTTAAACTAAAACTTATCCTCAAAGTTTAAAAGTAAGCCTGAAACATGAAAACACTAAAACACACAAACATATATAATAACACAAGTTATAATAAACTAAACTAAACATAGAATTAAAACAAGTAAATAATTAACAAAATATCCAAAATGTTAAAAATGTATGAATGGTATCAAAGTCACTCTCAATTCCCAGGTATAAAGGATTTCTATTACACTAACTTGATGACTGTGCATCATCATCATCATCGGCATCATCTGCTCCAGCTTGGGATGGTGTCAATGGACGCTCCACCATCCTGGTCTACACCAAATCCTGATCAAACATGTATGCATGTACTAGTGGAAAACCTAATGACATATCAGTAGGTCTCAATCGTATGCTCCTTTCATATATAGATATGTCTCGATGATGATCAACAAATAACATGAAATTGTGCTCCCTGTTTCGTCAGTGTTGCTCTCTCCTCTCCATATCCTGCTCATATCTCAGCATGGCTGCCTAGTATTATGCCTTATCCTCTTGGTATTATCTCCTCATCTTTGCAATCCACAACCTCTACTACCGTCGAGTCAAATCCTTCAGTGGTGGTACAGGTGCCTATGGTGGAAGAGGTGGTGGATAAAATTTAGGACCGTCCAAGTCCAGCTCTCTTATCTCTGGGTCTACAAACTCATAGCCTTCCGCAAATCCTTGTTGTTGTTGTTCCTCCTCTTCTTCATTTTCCTTATCTTCTAGCTCTTGGGCTAGTTCTGCTGCTGCTTGATCCTCTTATTTTTTATCTAACATTTTGACCTTAAGTAAAGCTTCCTCAGCCATCTCTTTGTCCTCCTCGGAGTCTTGATAACCATGTGGTGATTTCAATATGAGCATGAAAGCTTCATCCATGGTCGGTCGAGCCTCTATATCAAATTATTCATAGTATCTAAACCTCACTCCAGCCTTTAAGCACATATGAGTAATCAATATAGGAAACAACAATTTGTTGTCCCTTTCCGAATTATTGTACTCCCTTAGAATGGTGTGTATGACCTCCCTAATGTTGATCTTCCCTAACTTCGTAATCTCATAAATACAAGCCACTTTTGATTTATTGATCTCACCCTGCTAAAAAGTAGGGTATAGCAATGCAACAAGAAAATGTTGTCACATCCTGTAAACTTTTCTAACACTCCCTTCTTAATGTGCTTCGGCACATTCTCAGCTCCCATGACCCATCCTTGTTGTCCAGGGACAACCAATGCATCTTTTATTGCTCTAAATGGGTATAAGTTATAGGGTCTCTCGTATAATCCAACCGGGAAAGTCAGGGCGGATTCATACAAACTTAATTCTTCCAACCCATATCAAGTATTAATCTCACATCTATTAAAGAGAACTAAAACCCCTCACACCTTCACTGGTTCATCCTTAGTCGTGAACTTTGCATTGGCCTTGAATTTAAAAACAATCTAACTCACTCCTTTAACTTTATTCTCCCTATAATCTTGAGTGGATTGCTCCCAATTTCGGTGCCTAATGAAATTATTCACTCTTTTATCATATTTGGCCAGCAAATTAATTACCGTTTCACCAATGAACTCCCCTACGTTAGATTTTTTCATATCGTTCCTTAACCTCTCTACAAATGAAGATTTTGGATTTAAAAGGTCTAGGCTCTTCTTCGTTGGGGTTTCTAGAGGTAGATGCCTCAAAATCATTTGCTCTATTTTGGCTAACTTGTTTCTTTATTCTCGCCATTTTTTCCAATTTTAAGCAACTAACAACAACAATGCAATTCGATCTTCAAATCACCTAAAAATCAAAATTCATATAACATGGATCATGCATACGTCAAATAATGCAAATACATCAACTAAGTCTCTATTGGTAATATTAATACCCACATTTACACAATCTTGCAAAACCTATCCTATAACCTCAAATCTACAATTTCATACAACAACATAGCCTCAGTCCCAAATTAATTGAGGTCGGCTACATGGATCAAACTTTTCCATTATGCTCGATTAAGTGCAATTGATGGTGAGCTTTCCAAACCATTCAAATCCCTCCTAATTAATGCATCTCATGTTAACTTTGGTCTACTCCCGCCTCGTCGAATTTCTACATTTTCTATTGAGTCAAGTTTTCTAGTGGGGGCATTTGTAGGTCGTCTTTGTCAGTGACCAAACCACCGCAACCGCTCTTCCCTAATCTTTGTGTCAATTGGTGCTACTCCTACTTGTCTTTGAATTTCTATATTTCTTATTCTATCTTTACGAGTTGTACCACACATCCACCTAAGCATCCTTATTTTTGCTATGTTCATTTTATGTAATTGTTGTTTCTTTACCGCCCAACATTCACTTCCACAGAGCATAACTGGCCTAATTGCGGTCCTATAAGATTTTCCTTTTAACTTAGTAAGAACATTTCGATCACAAATCACCCCCGTTGCACTCCACCATTTCTTCCATCCAGCTTGAATTCTATGTGTGATATCATTCTCAATATTACCATCATTTTGTATGATTGATCCTAGGTATCTAAAGTGGTGCACCTTAGGAACTTCTACTTTTCCTAATTTTACCACCCCATCATCTCGATGTCTAGTGTTTCTAAACTCACAGTGCATGTATGCGTTTTTATCCTACTCAACATTAAGCCTTTAGATTCTAATGTATTCCTTTAGAGTTCTAATTTTCTATTCACTCCATCTTTTGTTTCATCCATTAAGACAATATCATCAAAAATTTTAAAATTTAAAGCATATCTATATGAAATTGTAAATATACCTCAATGCCAGATTTATTGTTGGTGTAGAACACTCCTCCAAGTCTTTCTCAATCCAATCCCTCTAACTTTTCTCACCATCTAGAACCCTAGCTCTCCTTGGAATCTAAATCCAAAAATCCAAGCCTTATTTCTCCAAATTGTGCTAATCTACAATGTACTTGTTTTTTACTCTAAATCACTAGGAACTCACTAATCTCACTTGAAAATGGTTAAACTTTGGCTCTAAAGGGATGTATGATTGGTGTTTGTAGTGGGGTTTTAGTGCAAGTGTGTATAATAGACAAAAAATAGGGTTAAAACCCTTAAAATCGACAAGGCACGGCGTCATGACAGCACCGCCACTGCATCAATGATGCAGTGGGGCTTTTTGTTAGTTTTTTGCCTGCTACCACCTCGACGCTGTGGCTTATACTCACGGCGTCGTGGGTAATACCCACGGCTTAGACCTCATATATGTGACAACCCTTCCCTTAATCTAGGGCACCGCCCGGCCTAATACTGTCATTAAGCCCCAACCTCCACCACTTAGGACTTAACAATGTAGAAGTCAGCCTTTCTAATACACTCGCCTGATTAGCTATGTTTCTAATAAACCTACACCATTCTCATACTTAACAGTATTTTAGAGTAAATTAAAATTTTATATAGTTTGAAGATTATTCAGCTAAAATCATGTCAAATTAACGAAAGCCATTCATATAAAACCTAAGTATATGGGAAACCAGGTAACAAAGATCACATGCAATATATAACAAAACAGCGATAACTATATATCAACATGTGTCCGGTCGGTATACTATCTCTCATCCCATACATATGACCCTAAAAGTATGTAGAAAACATATATAAGTCATACAACAAAATATCAACCTACAACGTTAGAAGTAACAGTACTCCAAAGGCTCAAAGGTAGTCGCTGATCTTCTCCTTGCCTGGTCTGCTACTCGATGGATCTGTACCCGCCGTCATAAAAAGGACGGTGAGTACGGTAATGTAGAAAGTAATACTGAGAGACATTTATCCACATTTCTAAACATAATAAGATAACAACTTACAATACATACATTCATTACACCACAATAATCATTGATACACAAATACATTACCAAACAATGTAGCATCGATAGACTATTCGAATGAACCACCCCTTTTATGTTGTGAACCTAACACATTAGCCCATATATATCATATTGATCGCATAGACCTTGGTAGTCACTTATTTAGTTGTCCACATAGGCATTCTCCTTATTGAGTGTGAAACACATCATATCGACCTCATGTAATAGGTCTGACACATAGTACTTCGATATTACCCTTATTGGTCGTCGCTTGTACATAGGCATTCTTCTTATTAGTTGTGAAACATGGCATATCGACCTCATGCAATAGGTCCGCACACATAGTATTTTGGTATTACCCTTATTGGTCGCCGCTTATGCATAGGCATTCTTCTTATTAGTTGTGAAACACGGCATATCGACTTCATGTAATAGGTCCGTACACATTGTACTTTGGTATTACCCTTATTGGTCACCCCTTAATCATTTCACTCATTGGCCTAAATATTACCCTTTTATCACATAGACATAAGGTAATAGCTTATTTAGCAGTACACGTAGGTACTATACTTATTAGTTGTGAAACACGACTTATCGACCTCATGTAATAGGTCAGTATACATAGTATTTCATATTACCCTAATTGGTCACCGCTTAATCATTTCATCAACCTTATATAGTATGTACGTGATATTAACTAGTCAGTATACCGACATCCCCGGGTCCCATACCCCTGTGAGCTGCGTACACTCCAAACCACATCATAAACTTAAACACACATATTCTAATTTACCCACAATCACATAATAAGATAAAGCACCCCAATCATAGCACTAGAAATCTAAACAAGCACAATAATATAAACAATAGTAAACAAGCAACAACATCAAAGTATGAAATGAAAAAAATTATTTGAATCGGTTTACTTACAATCCACACAAACTTTCTAGTCTAATCCGGCCTCTGTATCTAGCCAACAACCTCTCGGGACTCTTCCCAAGTTTTCTGAGGTTAATTAAGGTGTTTTAGGACTTATACAAACTATCAAAACATGTATGCATTTTTAATAAAACTCAAGTATATACCTAACACTTTGATTGATCATAACTCGGTCCATTTAACTCCAAGTTCCAAACTTCTTTATAGCAAGTTTAATGTTTTTTCACAAGGATTCTAAATATGTAACCCAATTTAGAATAATTTCATCTAGCCTCTAAAATCACATAAAAACCATAACTGATTTAATACATCTAATTTTCTCAAGTCTTTGTTAACTAGTTGTGTAGACTTATTTACCTAATGATGTAAGTCCCTTAGCTTGATCATCCTTTCCAAATCATCATAAATTTACCATCAACCTTGTTGATCTTCTTCTTCAACTTACTTTTTCTCTAAGTAAATGAATGAGAATGAAATGGTTTGCATGAGTTGATATATTCAATCTTATATATATAAGATTGATTAATAGCCATTGATCTTAATGTACATAGTATCTCAAGACTAATATAATGGCCTACATCATGATTTACATCCACTAACTCTCCCTAGCTAACACCGATTTCATACTTAATTGGTCTCTTGATGTGTCCACACGTATCTCGATGAGCATCCAATGGCTATTGTTTTAATTTGCTAACTTAGGATACATTTAATGTAAATAAATTTTAGCCACATCTTAGTCAACTAATTAAACTATATAAACTTAAATTAAATTTACTGCATCACCCTCTACCCCGGTCCCACGCCTGCACACATCTCGAGGCACGTCCTCACTATCATCTCGATAACTATAAATAAGTAGGAATGACTTAGTAGTCTACACATATACATCAAACTAGGCATCCATTACTCAAAAATATTATACTACTAAGTCCTCACACTAAGTATTCGGATCGTGTACCCACTTTCGGGCAACGTCACTTGTCAGTAACCTTAATTAAGGACTACTTACATATTTTGATCAGTAACCCTAATTAGTATCATGTTGCATAATATTTTCGAGGTAAGCCTCCTCTCTATCATGGTCAAGTAAATCATATGGCTCTAAAGCATCAACAACATTTCGATCATCTTAATTGGGGTTCTCTACTTTTTCATATGCTTCATGACATGCTTCCTTTGTTGTTAACAACTCCTCTACTGGGTTCTCCTTATACTCAACAACAACCTTTTGTCTTTAATTTATGAATGTTGCAATCTCTTCTAAACTCTTTTCAAAATAAAACTTCGTAACTATTCAAACTAACTAAGTAATACTAATGGCTACATTTCCCGTTAATGGTGCCAAAAACTAGGTGTGTGTGTCGCAAGTATAACGGCTTAATAGTTATTAATTACCTATATAACTTGAACGAATGCTAAGTAATTCACTTTTAGTTGGTTTTATACTAACTAAACTATCCAATAAATTAGTTTCAACTTTACTTGAACTGTTATATTAAGGATATCTCAGTTCATAACTTCACCTTGAAAACTTAATATTATGCTTTTTATTCATGTTTACATCTTAATATGTTGAGTGCGATGGCTAATTAATATAGACAGATTTCCTTCAAATCCACTTCAACCCACTATCGTAACGGAAAAGATTCTAATGTGCATACTAGAACTCCACCTATTGGTGTGAATAACGTAAGCTCCATATTGTTTTAATTCCCAAATCATTGGATTCATAACTAACTAAGTTTACTATCCACACCTCCCTAATCAATAGGTATCGCTCGATGTTATGTATTTTACGGTTGTATCGTTCATGTTCGGATTAAAAGCTTCAATGGCCATGATAACCTTTAAAGCTTAACTTCGTTAAACAACTAATCAAGATGTCTAAAGCATTACGCTCCGAATCAATACAAATTCTAACCATTGCACTTATTATATTCATTTTTTATTTATATTCAAAGCATAGCATTCATACCATAGAATCTATTGATCTCTAAGATTAATAGACTACTCACACTTAATTGAAACACACATATCACAATTCATAATGGAAATCATTGCAAATCAGAGATGAATATAAATAGTACCTAATCAACAAAACTAATCTTGAATTGCAAATGTAAAGTCTTCAATGTTTTCTTCACATAAACTCCTTAATACTCAAACTCAATGTAAAACCTATGCTAAATTACTCTAATGGTGGCTAATAGTTGGTATGTGGTGAGCTTACCATGTCCTAATACCTATTTATACTCCTTAATAACAATTAGAATTCTTACTTTACAATTTAACTTTAATTAAAACTCTATTTTCTATTTCCTGTGTGCCTGGCATTGTCACTTACTGCCCGGGCACCGTGCCCTACAGCCCACTACACCGCCATCTGCTGCAAGCTACATCGCGCTTGACTCTTTGCATACATGTTTTTTATTCCATGGTATCTCTGCGTTTTCACCTGCATACATGGCACCGTCCCCTGTGCGCCACAGAGTCGCCACTGCACTTGACTTCCAGAGTTGGTTTTCTTCACTTTTTCTTCTCTCCCACGTCATGCCTTTCCTTCCCACGCTGTGCCTTGAATGTACACAACATCAACACCTATAGTCACGACGCCAAGTGTGTTTTTGTAGGTTTTTGCTCTGTTTCTTCCCATTTTTCTTCAATTCCTTCCTTTACACATTAATTCCCTAAAAGTGCAATAATACCATGAATTAGAGCTTATTTGATGATATTTATATTAAATATATGTTTAAATTAACCTTATATATACGTATAAATAATCATTTATCATCGTTCGCCCTAAACCATCGCCAAACCCCTCGAGATAACCCGACGAGCTGGGTGGTAATCTAGTAAGCATTGACCTGCAAAAAATAAACCAAGACATTCTACAAAAAACAAACTAAGGCTAAGTACATAAATAAAAAGTCTTTAAAGTCTAACAAGTTGCGGAATTACTGTAGAAGTAAAACATAAACTAGAACAAAATCTCAATTTTATTACATAAACATCTCAAAACCAAAAAAATAAATATAACTCAAACCAACGCACATGAAAGAGATCTTTTGCGGTACGACCTTGCTCTTTCCTCTAACCTCAGCAGCAACTGAGGTACCTAGGGGAAGTAGTGGGGTGAGCAAATATTCAACGCGCTCAGTAAAGTAGAAACCTTCTTTACCATCAATCATCCAAGTAATACCTAGTGCAATAATAAACAACATGGGAAACGAATTTTAAGAAACCTATTATCACCTTGGGCAAGAAACAAGTACATAATTAAAAGTACTATAAAGTGTAAGATAGAATAAACAGTGCCCAACAATGATAATCCAACAAGATTGCAATGATACATGAATGTCATAAAATCAAGAGAAGGGAAAAACAAGATAATCCAATAAACGTGAGTCGAACACCTACATAGCACATCAAGGAGGCCTCAAAAAACTAACAAGGACATCAAGGCTACACTTATGAAATCTGAATAGATATACACATCAAGATCTCATAACCGCTAAAGGAGAAGGTATCGGTGGTCGCCGGCCCTCCAACCCAAGGTGTAAGCATACATTCATCAATACCAGTATATTAGTTCCATAAGAATTCATTTTAAAAGAATCCAAACGATATATCAAGCAAGATCAATAAGAGTGTAAAGATAGATTCTAATGAATTTGTCAAGGTCGTCTCATTAAGCCCTGACTTAGCTTAATCCCCCTAATTAGGCACCTAATTCATTTAATTAACTTAACCTCAAAATAATTATTATTTCGATTAGTAATAATGGTCCAAGACTAAGTTTATGTACTCAATGAAACTCAATTCATGATTTGTTTAATTGGAGAAAATTGAGAAATGATACGAATTATCATCCGTATTTTTGTAAAAATTTCGATAGCACCTCCCTAAAAGTGGCATGTCAGGAAAATCACCTAATAGACAGCATAATGGGGAGAAGCCTAGAAGGACTCATAACTCCCCCACAGTTCACAATATATATTAAATTCAAATCATTTAAACTAACTTATAATCTCTAATACCTCATTTACAACCTTACAATCCCTAATTAGATCAAAATGAAACATAAACCTCTTAATAACCTATTCGAGAGTATTTCACGTCCTACACTCACCCGAAATCCCAAAATAATATATATAAAGCATTTACAACAAGAATATTAAACTTTTAAAACATGAAAACATTCACTAAGATTCTTTGAGTTTCGTCCGTTCTTCCTTGTCTTCACTGAAAATCTGAAATCATCAAAAACAACTCAAAGATGTCAGGTAAGTAAACTTCTACACTGCTCTATACTCCTGTAAATGTTAGTTCGAATACATGGAGACATGTAATTGCATTTCCAAATAACAAGAAATTTATATAACAACGAGAAACCATTTTATTACTATTCAAGGTTCATAAATAGGTTGGGGAATGAACCTAAAACAGTAATAAAAGTCTAATGCATGCTCGCCAAAAAACTTGCATCTTTGGAGTCTTCCATGTTCTAGTCTATCTAGTAAGGAAACTTAGCTTCGAGTCTCGCTCGTGAGTCATAGCACTAACAAGCCATCGTCCAAAATGACATGAGTTCATTACCAAGAATGATGTGAAATGCAATGCAGGCTAAATGCAAAAGCAAGTACAAAGATAAATTCCATAAATAGTAAAAACCACTACAAGGTTTACTTACAACCAAACTAACTCAAAGTTGGTTACGAAACCTCACACAATGTTTCCCCAGCTTTCGTGTACTTTGGACCTATTTTTCGAGCTTAGTTCTGAGTGGTTTCAAGATCCTCAATGTTACCTAAAACCATTGAAAATTTTGGATAAGTTTCCTATTCAGATTTATTAAGTTTTCGACCAATTTTCGAGTTGTTTTGGTATTCTTAAGTCCTTAAGACCTGAAATCACTCCTAGTCAACTCCTAGAATGTCCGGATCCCAATTTTTATTGCAAGTTGTTATTCAGAATGGAAAATTAACCTTAACTAGGCTTTAAAACAAATTTCCAAATTTCGGGCATTATCGGTGTCGTAACACACTTTAAGAGGAAAACGCTGTTATAAATCCTCGAGAAAATTCCAATATCTTCCTTTTTCATAAAAATCCACTATTTCAATTAATTTGACTCAAAATATGTTTTTTCTAATTTTTATATTTTCCAGCAAATTTATTTCTATTTTTCTTTAAATAAGAAGAAGGGGTTTGGGCCTCAACCATGCTTAACAAGGCCCGGTTCAGGGACCCAACCCTTTCTTCCTCAACAATACGTTTTGCAAATAAGTCTTTTTTTTTCTCGATTCGGCGAGCTTGGTTGGGCAAATCCCAACCCCATCATCAATTTGTCAAGGGAGATGACTCCCTATCTCGTCTCCCTCATTGGACAAGCCGAGCCTCCCAATCCACTTCTATATCCCTACCAACAAACAACAACTCAACGATCATAACAACAACACACAACAACACCACAGTCAACGACTCGCTTTTCATGGGTTTCGTTCCTTTCTTCTATCAATCTCACATTCGGTCTCGAAACCATCTCTATCGAATTTCTCTCTTTGGTTCAAAATATAAAGGACGTGGTGTGTTTGTATTTGAAGATATATATTAGATTTCCTGAAGATTCGCATCACATAAATCTTGAGGCAAATCTAATGATTCATTTTTATTATTTTGATCTTTCTCGAGATATGGTTGCGTATCTTGAGGTCGGTCTTGTGACTATTAACATGATCCCCTGGCCGACATATATAAGATAAATTATATTCATCTCCTCGATATGTGTATCTCGTATCTCGAGGTAGATCTTGTGGTTTTATAACACACCATACAATCACCTCCATGCACCACTTGATTTTCCTTGAAATATGGTTGCACGTATCTCGTGGCATGAACAAACTCTCCAACATTATCAATGATCCACCCATTTACCTCTTCGATGCTCATGCTATGCGTATCTCGAGACGAATCCAATTTTTAATTTTTATTTGATTTAAATTATAGGATTCATTTATATATATATATATGTACACCTATATATTTTCGTTGTTATGAATTTGCCACGCGTGCCAACAACCACCCTTGAGCGTGCACACTATTTTACATCCCATGCATGTCACCGTCGACCCCGAATGTCACTAGGCATCCACCAATTTATTAACTATTCTATTTCATTTCATGATTATCTCTTATTTTAAATCCAAATTAAATTTCAAAAAATACCCCAATTTCGCCTAAAATTAAGAAATATTCCCAAAGCACTGAAATTAACGGAAACAACATATATGCTTTAACTTGACCCTATTTCGTGTCGAATAGAGTATAATACACTAATTAGTCACACAACACATAAAAATAATATTTAGACTTATGATCTCTGGTCCGTAATACGCGGGTCCCACCTCAGATATTTTAATCTAAAATTAAATTCGAAAATACTTAATTAGTCATCTAAACAAGTTTAGGAAATTCTCGGGTTTCACAAGTATTCCCTACTAACTAAAGGTTATGTCCTCAAAATTTAAACATACAGGTCAGTTGAACCAAAAGAGAGATATGAGAAATGTATCTTTCGTATACGACTCTTTTAATCCAAAACTGTAAACTATTTCCTAGGTCAACCATTATATGGGCCCAATCACTTTCGTTGTAATTAACAACTTAGTGGCAGAGATCATAAACATTTCAACTTTTCATTTCCAACTTCTTGGTTTAAAAAAAAGTTATCTCCGTTACTTTGTCAATCCTGACATTTTGTGAATTTTTGACGATTTTAACAATCAACTTTGTGGAATATCTGATAAACCTTAGTTCACTTCATATTTCATGTCTTGAATCTCATTCAAGCATTAATACATAGCAAAATCTAACCTATCTTGCTTTTGATAACACCTTTTTCATTCTTAATTGATAACAATTTCACAAACCGTTGATAATATTTTCCCTATTCATCAAACTTTAGTACACATCTCAATTTGTTTTCTCATCACTAATTATCTTTTCATTAGAATTGTCGATCGATTAATTTTTAAACTATCATCAGTCTAAATATATATAGTGATGTAAATAATATTTGAGCAAGACATAAGATACTAAGTAGAGTTGCGTGTCTATCTGATCCATCAACATTTCAGCATTTCCCAACATAAACCTGGAATTACGCAAGTCGTCCCATGACTATAGATCTCTAATTCATCTGTCATCCCATGACAAGAGATCTTGAATTTTAATCTAATCAGAAAAAGAAACATGACACATCGTGCAACTCTTTATCATTCTCTAAATGTCTACTCACAATATTATTTATATTGTGGACTAGAAAGCTATTACCAATTTCAACTCATCAACCAATTCACTTAAATTTTCCAGTTTCTAACATTCCTCCAATTGCTGAGATTTTCATCATCTCGATTTCAATCACTTATTGTTCGCCATACTTTCCTCATTACCTAAATAGAGACAATTATCCTTCTTTTGAGTAGATATAAGTTGTTATACATAGATATCAACATATTTCATGATTATACACTTATAGTATAACTTTTACTTGTATCTTATACAAGTTATAAATATGTTCTCTCTTTGCCACTACTTAACACATATCTTTGATTTTTTTTCAAACTATAATGGAAGAATATTCAATTCTTCAAACATATCGAATCAGATACACTGTATTATATTCAGTATTTTCCAACCAATAGGGATACTACTGACTAACTGAGTTGTAAGTTATATATCTATTTTCATTTCATTTATATCTTCACCATCATATAAGTATCTTACATCAACTCCAACTTAAGATAACTTAGTGCTTTAAACTCCACCATTGACTAGTCACAAGGTGTAGCACTATTTTTGAACCAATATACAATATATTCACTGATATTAGTTATATATTACTTTGGTTCAAAACTTTCAGCTTTTGGAGTTTGATTCCTTGTAAGATCCTTGTGAAGATATAGTAGGTTTTATTAAACTCATAATTTGATATCTTAAGTCTTATTGGGACTCGCTAACCTGATATTTCCATTTGCATGCATATGTGAGAATTTATTGACCATTTATTTACATATACTTAAGCTTCCAATTGACTCCGATAAACCTCATAGACTCTTTTATACCGAAACTCACAATTCATTCATTCATTCAAAGATGAGTGGTCCCTTCACACCATTTTTCTACGCTGTGAATGAATCGTGATTACAATACAGATTCTACTTGATTCCATTTTTGCCAATCTTAGCTATTCTCACATTTATCTCAATTTAAGTCCCTATACAAACTTATCACAACTCTCAATCAACACATAAACCACTTACAGCTCCTTAGTCTTAACTTACAACGACAATTTATATTTCTTCTCTTTTCGAAATACATAACTAAAGATGATGCGACTTCTTTTAACGTTTGATAACTTAAGGTCTTCTTCAACTATATTTGTTCGAAACAAAGAAATTTTTTGTGAATCAAATAATTAAACTATTTGTTATAGTCTTACGTTGTTTCAATTTGTCTCAGATTTTCCCAACTTTTCGATAGACTACGTACGATATCAAAGTATCTTACTGATCACGATTCATCAATTTACTTTTTGATGATTTCACATGTTCGTTGTTATTCAACTAAAGAGATAGAAGAATTAGAATTTTCAAACTCTTTTTGATTAACTTAATGACTAGTCAACTTCTTAAAGGATGCTATTTCAATCCTTTAAGTCCAAGAAATGGAAATTCTTGCAATTTAGGAGCTCATACTGACGTCCTATACAAATCACTTGTTGATTCTCAATCAGTACATCTATCTCTTCAGTGGTTTTATTTTAGGTCGTAGTGATAGGCATCATTACTTAATTTGATTAGAAGTGACTATTGGGTACTTTCAATCTCAAAACACAATCACTTGTGTTGATGTTTAATAGCTAATCCAAGCTATTATTAGACCACTTCCCCAATCTCAACTTCTAACACATTGATCTTTGTTTTGTAACAACACGTAATATAGTGTTGACAAATATTAGTTCTAACTCGTGTATTTCCATTCATTTTATCAATACTTTGTGTTGGGGCATGTGCCTAGGTCAATCTATAAATATTGATTACCTTATAATTTTAGTTAATAAAATAGAGGTTTTCATTTGTTGTTTTATTATAAGTGATTGCATTTTACTTTATAATAAGATCCATGGATATTTATTGAAATATCATAAATGTCCATAGTCGATCATTATTCTAGGAACTATAATGAGTTAATACTAATGTGAATCTTGATTAATGGTCATATGATGATCATACAAATAGAGATACGAATCGAGATCATGAATACTTGTTAGCGAACAAGGTACTGGACTGACCCGCTATGAGAACACCACATGGATTAAGTCATAAGTGTTATTCATGATAGGTATATCATTTAGTCCTTCAACTTGAGATTACTATAGACTTCAATATTACGAGCATGGTAATTTGATACAATCAAACGTTGTCTTTAATTTCATGATTATAAAGATTGTGATTGGTTATTATGTGAATAATATGTGAAGGTGTGTAATCAAGATAGAATTTGTCTCTCTCATATAGAGAGATATCAGTGGATCCCTCGATATGTTAGACTGTTAAATGGCCAAGTCTAAGTGAATTGTTACGATCAATGTCATTTGGTTGTTTTCACTTTACCTAAAGATCGAGGCTAGTATGATTGTATATTAAGGGTGGATTTTCATGCCTTATGTTTATTCAAAGGATATCGCACGATAAAAGGATATATGTTATTCATTAGGTTGTATCGATATTGATATTCATGCTACTTGAGTAGTCATAATGTCTTGCTAGAGACTACTTTTGACTTGTGTACTAAAATGATTTTGGTTTACTGCCAATGTCGCATGAACCTATTGGGTTGCACACAAAGAATGGTTTTACGCAATTTCAATTGGTCCAGAGTAATGAATTTTATATGATAAAATTCATGGCATAAAAGCCCTTACGATTTGTTATATGATAAAAATAGAGGAGTATGTGTAATTTGCTTAAACTGTCTAAATGCAATATTTGTATTAGGAATAGGATTTTAAGCGAGGGCTTATCTGCACATATAAATAGAGTTTGAAATCCTAAAACGATATAAGATTTTCATTTTTACTATTTTGGAGTTCTTTGGATTTTGTGAGAGAAAGAAAAATGTTTTTAATCTCTCTTGGGGCTAACACTCCAATTTATGGTCACCATTCGTGTATAGATTTCTAATAGAGGACATGCACTTGAACGTCTTGAAAATCAAACAACTAGAGAAAAATCACGGATTAAGGTATGGTTTACTTTTGTAGATCTAAGTTTAATGGAGTTCTTTTCAAAATTGTTTTGAATTTTCTGCTACGTATAAACCCCAAATCTAACAGTGGTATCAAAGCCTTAAGATCGGTTCTATAAAATGTTTGCATGTTTTCTCTAATGTATATATAATATATGTGTGAAAACATGATCTTGATTAATGTATACATGATGTACATATTGGTTCTGTGATAATTGTTATCAATAATTTATTTTAAAGAATATTATTAATTCATGTATTTGATACATATGCATGATTTGACTCAATGATAGAATTCATGTTTAGAATATTTCGATTAACATATGTTTCTAATATTGAATGATGTAAATTTCATATGTTCATGGTAGAAGTCATGTTTAGGTTAATGTGATTCTGGTGTTGAATACATATTTTATTTTTGTTCAATAATTATGTATATCTCCAAGATAAAAATCATGATTAGGTTAATATGATTAATTTAATATGATTTTGGTGTTGAATGCATGATTAATATTTTGTTTTTTGATTGAATTGTTTGTTTCGTATGAATAAGAATCGAAATTGATTTTGATCATATATTGCATTATGGTTATCTGTTAGTATGTTCCTATTATATATGAGATAAACTTGTAATCGAATAAGAATTACAAATCCTATAAGATAGGTGAGATATTTAACAAATTCTAATTGGATAAGGATTCAAAGTATCTTAAATTATAATTGGATTGGGATAAGATATTCAGTTAGAGGTGGGCCCTAGTTAATTAAAAACATTTTAATTAATATTTTTCAAAATTAAAATAAAGGGCAGTTTTAGTCAATTGGATTGACTAAAATAATGAGACATTTTAGGCGATTTTCAATTTTCGGAACTGAAATTCGTTGTCTAAAAAAACGGATGCGCGGCCCCTTGTGCCCCTATCCACAGACCGGTCAGCGGAACCACCACCTACATAGCGACCAGCGAGACCGCCACTAACTGTTCATAGCGCAAGGAAATTCATATAATAGTCAATATTAGTAAAACTTCCTAACTTGTTTAGTGATTGTACATGCATTGTAATATATGATATTTATCTAGTTTAATTTATGATCACTAAAACAAATAAAAAAATCCATCTGCCAAATTTTAAGTCAAGTGTCATCCATTCTTAAACACTTAACAAGGCTTTGATGACATCAATATTCGTAGAGTGTATTATGTTATCTTGGTGAGGCAAGTTGAGTAACCGTTACTCTATTGATTGAAATGGTTAGACTTGATAAAGCTCTTAAAATAGTTTTTAGAATGGTTGTTAATTTAGTGGGAGTTTATTCCTCTATACTAAAATGAACTTTTGCATAATATTTATTATAGATCTATGGCCTTTTCAAATCACACTAATCCCTTGTCACTGCGATCCATTCTTGAAAAGAATAAGTTGTCTGGGACAGACTTCCTTTACTGCTTCAGAAACTTGAGAATTGTTCTTAAGCATGAACGCAAGTCGTATGTCCTAGAAGATCATATTCTTGAGGAACCACTAGCCAATGCTTTAAGAGCCGTGAAGGATACACATACTAAGCATGTCAACAACTTTATTGATGTTGCATGCATTATGTTGGCAACTATGACATGGAACATATGGAAGCTTACGACATGGCTACGATGGTGAAGGAAATGTTCCAACAGCAGGCTAGGCAAGAAAGTTTTGAGACAGTCAAGAACATTCATTCTTGCAAAATGGCTGATAGTGCGTCAGTTAGTCCTTATGTTCTAAAAATGAAAGGCTATATTGACTATCTTGATAGACTTGGATTTCCTATAAGCCAAGAGTTGGCTACGAATTTGATTCTAAATTCATTGTCTGATAGTTATTCACAATTTGTGATGAACTACAATATGAATAACATGGAGAAATCTATCTTAGAGTTGAATTTAATGCTTAAAATTGCTGAGCAGGAATGTCATGAAACCCACTACCAATGTATTGATGGTTCAAAAAGGAAAGGCTATGAAGAAGAAGGGTAACAGCGAGGCTAAAGTTGCTAAGGTTATTGAGAATGTCACAAAATCTGTGGAACAAGTCAAGTCTAAAGCTGCTTCTACTTTATAGTCCCATAAAGAAAAGGAAGGTTCAGAAATTGCAAGCTTTATCTTGAAGATCTAAAGAAAAAGAAGAGTAGTGCGACTACTACTTCAGGTATTTATGTTATTTAAGTTAACTTGTCTACAAGTGATTCCTGGGTATTGGATGTCGGATGTGGATCTCACATTTGTATTAATGTGAAGGGTCTCACCAAAAATAGAAAGCTAAAGAAAGAAGAAGTCATCCTGCGAGTTGGAAATGGAGCAAAGGTTAATGCGTTGGTTGTACGATGCTATGAGTTAATCTTACCTGGTGGACTTGTTTTAGTTTTAAATAATTGTTATTATGTCTCTACCTTGAGCAAAAACATCATTTCAGTTTCATGTTTGGATTTGGATGGTTTTGATTTCATTATTGCGAATAATAAATGCTCCATTTCTCGTAAAGACGTTTTATATTGAATGTTGATTTGTGTGATGGTTTTTATATTCTAAATATGAAAAGGTCTACAGATACTCCTATTTTTAATGTAAATATAAAGAGATTCAAGTAAAATGATTTGAATCAAACCTACCTTTAGCATTGACATACTCGCCACATAAATGAGAAACGCATTTCTAAACTCCATAAAGATGGAGTTTTTGATTCATTTTATTTTGTATCATGTGAAACATGTGTATCTTGTTTACTAGGCAATATGACAAAAAGTACATGTACTGGACACGATGAAAGGGCAAGTGATTTATTGGGTCTCATACATACTAATGTATGCGGTCCTATAAACACAATGGCTAGAGGTGGTTATTAGTACTTCATTACTTTCACTGATGATTTTAGCAGATATTGTTACGTGTATCTCATGAAACATAAAGGTGAGTCTTTTGAGATGTTTCAAGTATTTCAGAATTAAGTTCAAAATCGACTTAATAAAACTATTAAAGCACTTTGATCAGATCGAGGTAGTGAATATTTGAGCCAAGAGTTTGATGATCATCTTAGAAATTGTGGGATTGTCTCACAATTAACTCCTTTAGAAACTCCATAATGGAATGGTGTTTCTGATAGGAGAAATCGAAATTTATTGGATATGGTTCGATCCATGATAAGTCATGCAGATCTTCCTACTTCCTTTTGGGGCTATGCCTTAAAAACTGCTACGTTTACACTAAATCGTGTTCCTTCTAAACCGGTTGATAAAACACCATATGAGATGTGGTTTGGAAAAAGACCAAGTTTGTCTTTCCTTAAGATTTGGGGTTGTGAGGTTTTCGTATGAGTCTCAAAAAAATTATCAGCTAAATCTACCAAGAGTGTATTTGTTGGTTATCATAAAGAAACTAGAGGATACTACTTTTATAATCTCACTGAGAACAAAGTGTTTGTTGCTCGGAATGGTGTCTTTATGGAAAAGGAACTTATTTAAAAAGACAACAATGGGAATAAAGTAAGTCTTGAAGAAGTTCAAGAACCACAAATAAACACTCACCCGCCAGTGGGATATCAACAAAGTCTTGAACTAGTTGAACCTCCACATGTATCATAAGGCATGCGTAGGTCTGATAGGGTAAGACATCACCCTGAGAGATTTGGATTTCTTATTACTGATAATAGTGAGGTGTTGCTTATGGATCAAAATGAGTATACTACTTATCAAGAGGTTGTGTCTAGCCCTGAGGCAGATAAATAGCTTAGTGCCATGAATTCTGAGATGCAATCCATGTATGATAACCAAGTTTGGAATATGGTTGATTTACCTGAGGGTGGTAAGTCTATTAGATGTGCTCAAGGTGTTGATTATGATGAGGTTTTTTCTCCTGTAGCCATGCTTAAATTTATCAGAATTCTAATTGTTATAGCCACATATTATGACTATGAGATATGGCAAATGAGTGTCAAAAAAGCTTTTCTAAATGGAAAGTTACTTGAGGACGTATATATGATATAGCTTGAAGGGTTTGTTCATCCTGTGAGTTTTAAGAAGGTGTGCAAGCTTCAAAGATCTATTTATGGACTAAAGCAAGCTTTTCGGAGTTGGAATCTTTGTTTTGATAAAGCAATTAAGGAATTTGGTTTCATTAAAAAGGAAGATGAGCCTCGTGTATACAAGAAAGTAAGTGGGAGCGTGGTTGTTTTCTGCTATTATATGTTGATGATATATTACTCATTTGAAATGACATCCCAACCTTGCAGAATGTCAAGTCTTGGTTAGGGAAATGTTTCTCAATGAAAGACTTATGAGATGCAGCCTACATCTTTGGGATTAAGATCTATAGGGATAGATCTAAAAGGCTGATAGGTCTTAGTCAGAGTGCTTATAATGACAAGGTATTGAATAAGTTCAGTACGTAAGACTCTAAAAGAGAATCAATGCCAATGTATCATGGTACAAGTCTCAGCAAAACTCAATGTTTGAAGATTAATGATGAGCGAGAGCACATGAATACGATTCCATATGCATCGCTATTAGATCTATCATGTATGCCATGTTATGCACCCGACCTGATGTATCATATGCTTTGAGCACAATAAGCAGATATCAGTCTGATCTTAGTGAGAGCGACTGGATAGCAGTAAAGAACATTTTTAAGTACTTGAGAAGGACTAAAGAATTGTTCTTGGTCTATAAAAGTTTGGAAGACAAGCTTGTTGTAAATGGTTACACAGATGCAAGTTTTCAAATTGATATAGATGACTTCAGATCGCCATCTGGATATGTGTTTACTTTGAATGGAGGTGCAGTGAGCTAAATAAGTTTGAAGCAAGAAACTGTAGCAGATTCTACAACAGAAATAGAGTATATTGCAGCATCCGATGCAGCTAAGGAAGTAGTTTGGATAAAAAAAATCATCTTTGAACTTGGTCCGATTCCTTATATAACTAACTCTGTTTGCTTGTATTGTGACAACAATGGGGTGATAGCACAGGCCAAGGAACCAAGATTACACCACTGGTCCAAACATATACTTAGAAGTTTTCATCTCATTTGAGAAATCATTGAGAGGGGAAACGTGAAGCTTTACAGAGTTCCTACTAAAGACAATGTTTGCAAATTCTTTGACGAAGGCTCTTTTACAAGCGAAACATGATGGTTATGTTAGGTCATTAGGTATTAGATACATGAATAATTGGCCTTAGTGCAAGTTGGATATGATGAGGAATGTGCCCTAGGTCAATCGATATACATTGTTTATCTTATAATTTTAGTTAATAAAATAGAGGTTGCATGGTCATATCATGATCATGCGTATTTGTTGAAATATCCCAAATGTCTCTAGTCAGTCATTACACTGGGAACTATAATGAGTTAATACTAGTGTTAGTTTTTATTGATGGTCATGTCTTAATCATGCGTATAGAGATATGAATCGAGATCATGATTACTTGTTAAGGAACAAGGTATTGGATCAACCCACTATGAGAACACCACATGGATTAAGTCATAGGTGTTACTTATGATAGGTATATCATTTAGTCCTTAGACTTGAGATTACCATAGACTTCAATATTAGGAGCATGGTAATTTGACACAATCAAACATTGTCTTTAACCGGACGATTATAAAGATTGTGATTGGTTACCATGTGAATAATATGTGAAGGTGTGTAATCAAGATAAAATTTGTCCCTCTCGTATAGAGAGAGATTAGTGGATCCCTCGATATGTTAGACTATTAAATGGCCAAGTCCAAGTGAATTAATATGATTAATGTCATTTATATGTTTTCAGTTTACCTAAAGATCAAGACTAGTACGATTGAATATTAATGATGACTTTCCATGCCTTATGTTTAATCAAAGGATATCGCGCGACAAAATGATAAGATATATGGTATTCATTAGGTTGCATCAGTTTTGATATTCATGTTACTTAGGTAGTCATAATGTCTTGCTAGAGACCGCTTATGACTTATGTACCAAAATGGTTTTGGTTCACTGCCAAAATTGCATGAACCTATTAGGTCCCACAAAGAATGGATGTGCGCAATTTCAATTGGTCTAAAGTAATGAGTTTTATATGATTAAATTCATGACATAAAAGCCCTTACGATTTGTTTTATAATAACTTATTAATAGAGGTGTATGTGTAGTTTGCTTAAATAGCCTAAATACAATAGTGTATTAAGAATAGGATTTTAAGTGAGGGCTTATCTACACATATAAATAGAGGTTGAAACCCTCAAATGATATAAGATTTTCGTTTTTACTATTTTCTAGTTCTCTAGATTTTAAGAGAGAAAGAAAAACGTTTTCAATCTCTCTTGGGGGCTAGCACTCCAAATTGTGGTAACTGTTCGTATGTGGATTTTTGATAGAGGACACGCACTCGAACGTCTAGGAAATCAAACAATCAGAGAAGGAATATCAACTTGGCCATCATTAAATAAACTATCAAAGTATCAACTTGGCCATTATTAAATAAACTATCAAAGTAACTTCTCCATCTCTCCTTAATATCATCCTCGCGCGTTAAAATATTTTGACTTTTGTCCTTGATACATCTTACATGACTTAGGTCTTGTTTCTTTTTATCTCTTAATTTGGCTAGCCTATATATATATATATATTTTTTTTTTCGCCATCTCTATTACCTAACCTTGTATATAGATCTTCCATGAAATTTGTTTTAGTTTGACTAACTACTTTTTTAGCTTGTTTTCTAGCTTCTCTATATTGATTGTACGCATCCTCATCTTGACACTTAGGTATTTTCCTATACATCTCTCTTTTATTCTTAATTGCTCGTTGGACATCCTCGTTTCACCACCATGTTTCCTTCTTTGGTGGTCTTAAGCCTTTAGATATACCTAATACGTTTGATCCCACTCTCCTTATGCAACTACTCATTTCTAGCCATATTGTATTAGCATCTAAGTTAAGATATACTTAATAGGTTTGATCCCACTTTAGATATACGTAATACGTTTGATCCCACCATCTTCATCTTATGTAATTGCATTTTCAAATAACAAGAAATTTATATAACAACGTGAAACCCTTTTATTACTATTCAAGGTTCTAAAACAGGTTGGCTGACCCAAGAATGAACCTAAAACAGTAATAAAATTCTAATGCATGTTCGTCGAAAAACTTGCGTTCCATGGGTCTTCCATGTTCCAGTCTATCTGGTCAGGAAAACTAGCCCTGAGTCCCGCTTGTGAGCTGTAGCACTAACAAGCCATCGTGCAGAATGACATGAATGAATGACCAAAAATGATGCAAAATGCAATGCAGACTAAACGTAAATGCAGGTACAAAGATAAATTCTATAAATAGTATAGAACATTGTAGGGTTTGCTTACAACCAAACCAATTAAAAGTTGGTTATGAAGTCTCACACAATGTTTCCCTAGCTTTCACGTACTTTGAACCTATTCCCTGAGATTTATTCCTAGGGGGTTTGATATCCTCGATGTTACCTAAAATCATTAAGAATTCAGGATAAGTTTCGTATTCGAATTTCTTAAGTTTTCGACCAATTTCTGAGTTGTTTTGGTATTCTCAAGTCCTAAAAACCTGGAATCACTCCAAATCAACTCCTCGCATATCCAGATCCCGATTTCGACTACAAATTGTGGTTCATAATGGAAAATTAACCATGACTAGGCTTTTCAACAATTTTCTAAATTTCAAGCATTATCGGTGTCGTAACACGCTTTACATAGAAAAACCCCGGTATAAATCCTCGAGAAAATCTCAATATCCTCATTTTTCATAAAAATCCACTTTTTAAATTAATTTGACTCAAAATATATTTTTTTTATTTTTTTCTATTTTTTAGCAATTTTCTTTTTATTTTTCTTTAAATAGGGAAAAGGGGTTTGGGCCGAACCAAGTTCGACTCAACCGAGCCAAGCCAGGCCTGGTTCAGGGGCCTAGCCCTTTCTTCCTCAACGAGACATTCTACAAATCAGTCTTCTTCTTTTTCTCGGCTGGGCAAGCTAGGTTGGGCAAATCCCAACTCCATCATCGGTTTGCCAAAGGAGACGACTCCCTACGTCGTCTCCCTCCTCGAACAAGCCGAGCCTCCCAATCCACTTCTCAATCCCCACTAACGAACAACAACAACTTAATGACCACAATAACAACACACAAGAACACCACAGCCAATAACTCACTCATTTTTTCTCTCGATCTCACCCTCGGTCTTGAAACCATCTCTGTCGAATTTATCTCTCCGTTTCGAAATATAGAGGAGGTGTTGTATTTTTATTTGAAGATATATTAGATTCCATAAGATTCGCATCACAGGAATCTCAAGGCGAATCTAATGATTCATTTTCATTATTTTGATCTTTTTCGAGATACATGTTGCATATCTCGAGGTCGATCTTATGGCTATTAACAAGATCATCACCTCTGACCGACTTCTATAAGATCAATTATATTGATCTCTTCGAGATACGTATAGCGTATCTTGAGGTTGATCTTGTGGTTTTATAACACACCATACAATCACCTCTATGCACCACTTGATTTTCCTATAAATGTAGGTGCACGTTTCTCGTGGCATGAATAAACTCTCCAACATTGTCAATAATCAACCCATTTACCTCATCGATGCTCACGCTATGCATATCTCGAGACAAATCCAATGTTTAATTTTTATTTGATTTAAACTATAGGATTTATATATATACACCTATGTATTTTCGCGGCTAAAAACTCTCCATATGCGTCAACAACCACCCATGAGCGTGCACACTATTTTACATCCTACGCATGTCACCCATGACTACGCGTGTCACTAGGCGCCCACCAATTTATTAACTATTTTATTTAATTTCATGATTATCTCTTATTTTTAAGTTCAAATTAAATTTTGAGAAATACCCCAATTTTGTCAAAAATTGAGACATATTCCCAAAGCGCTTAGAAACTCACGGACGTCGCATAAAAGCCTTAACTTGACCCTATTTCGCGTCAAATAGAGTATAATACACCAATTAGTCACACAACACACAAAAATAATATTTAGACTTATGATCTCCGGTTCGTAATACATGGGTCCCACCTCGGATACTTAAATCCCAAATTAAATCCAAAAATACTTAATTAGTCATCTAATCAAGTTTAGAAAATTCTCAAATTTCAAAGAATTCCACAATTTGATACATGATTCCTATCATAACTTATATCAAGGCATGATTGAGAATAAAGCAAATCTCATTTACCTTGAAGCGGTGCTATCATATTTAATCCTAGCTTCAAAGTTCCTATCCGGTTCTCCTCATGTCTACATTGGTATAGGTTCATGTTTGTATTATAAATATGTTTTGTTTGAGGTAAGTTTACTCAAGTTTGCATTAATATCTTGAAAATTATATATAACCCATTTCGAATAAATTTCACGACTTCGCTGCGGCGACAAAGGTTTTCGGTTTATTTACAACTACCCCAACCCTTGTCCCGGCGATATACTTCGATAAAAACTCTGTAAATTTCAAAAAAAATGAACATCTGAATTAACTCTAAAAAATCCTCCAATGCCCTCCCAAAGTTGTGGGTTTACCCACAAGGCGTTGGGGCGAAATCGTTAGACTTCGAATCGAAAAAAAAAATACAATTTTTCAATAATTTCCCCCCAGCGCCCTTCCCAACGTACATTACACGCTACGGCACTGAGGAATTGTTGGATCGACTTCTCTAAGTTCCTAGGCAGCGCCATGGCCACGGCCATACAGCTTGTAAGCAAGGTGCAACGCTGGGCACAAATTCAAGATTTTCATATCCGAACCCAAATTCGAAAATCCCTAATGACTCACGCCGACCCCTAAAGATCCAGATCCGGTCAAACAAGTATAAAACCACTCGTTTGAAACCACAAGATCATTCCAATTCCATCAAACAATCTATCTGAACTACAATTCCAACATTAAAATATAAATTTTCTAATTCCTTTTGAATAAACCAAAGAAGATGAGATAGAGATGACCCAAATCATAAATCAAGGCATAGTGATTCATCTTCTATCTTAAAACTCCAAATGAAACTATGATTCCATTCAAAATCAAGTATGTGAGTCAAAATAGAGAAAATTAGAGAATATGAGACAAGTTATTTACCTTGCTTTATGAGATCTTGATGAGAGTTTCCTTTACTCCACCGAATCCACCCAGCAAGTGTTCTAGGGTTTCGTCCTCATTCTCGTCGTAGCTAATTCAAGAAAAAGTTGCTTAAATCCCTAATTGTGCTTTAAATACTAAGTAAATGGGATTAGGATTTGGTTGACCAAATCAAAACCCCACATCTCATCTTCGTCTCTTTAAGTACTAGGACAATCTTAAAGTCCTCATTTAGTCCATCCCTAAGGTGTTATTTATCAAATTGCCATTTTTCTTTCTTTAATTTATTTTACAAGTCCTTTAGGCTTATTTTTATTTACTTAGGCATATACTCCTACCTGAGTCAACTAGATAGTATATAATACATATTTTATTCACACCAATTTACACATACCATGCATATCTACAAAATTAGCCTCGATAATAGGACAATTTACCATATTAGAGATTTGGGGCATTACATGCTTCATTTTTTAAACATCCTTAATTTCTCCAACACCCCTACTTTCCCAAGCACCCCTAGTTTTTCATTTCCTTTTTTTCCTAACAAATGTCTGAGATTTTTCGCAAAATATTGATAAATCTCTCCGAAATGATCAAGATAGCATATTGAAAATGGGGTCGTTATCCAACTTTCAAATTCCTTCATACTCCACGCAACCATTAGTTGAAAAGGAGGAAACTGAAGCTGTTTTAGAAAATCGTGTGTTGTGGTCCATTGACGAAGACAAGCTGGTTGCTGGTTCATGGCTAAAAATTTTGAATGATAGCATCATCTGCAACGACCAACAACAAAAATATTTTTAGGCGAATCACTTCTTACTATAATAAGCACAGACAGTCAACTCATCTACACGGAGAGCAAACTAAAGTGAAAGAGCATTGGCATTGGATGATGAAGTCAGTTAATTTGTTCAACTAACATTTCAACAAATTAGTAGGTAAAATCGTTGTGGTTGGAACGATGAAATGTTAAAAGATCGTGCTCACGCGCTTATTTATCAGAGTACAAAAAAGCATTTCCAATATGCATATGTATGGACAATGTCGAAGGAATGCCCGAAATGGAAAACAATTATTCCCCTTCCTTAGTGTTCTAAAAGAGTAAAGATCAATGAATCGGAGAACTACATATCCTCATCCAATCATGACATAGCCATCAATGAATTCGAAAGTCGACCAATTGGCCAGCAAGCAGTAAAGGCAAAAGTGAAATGGAAAAAAAAGCCAAGTCAAAGGATAGTGAAGTGGTTTCTTCATTGCATGATGAATAGGAGAGATTCAACATACATCAAGATGAAAGAACGACTTATATGAGAGATATCAAGGAGGACTTAAGTGTAGGTTTGAATTACAAAATATTTACTAAGGAAACTAGCGACATGAGTGAGGAAGAACGTGAACGTCATCTCGAATTTTGTGAACTCGTAAGAGGAAAGTATATTAAGTAGTTTTTACTATCATTGTTATTTTTTGCAATGTAGTTGTTGTTATATGAGTTTGTTTTAGTGGTTATTATTGTTGTTGTTGTCCAAATGCTTTTGTTGTTTTTGCAATGTAAGAGAAGTACTACACGGTTTCACAATTTAATAGTAGTATTTGTTGTTATTTTCATAATGTTATGTTGAAGAGATCCATCTAATCAATCATTTATGACTTGAAGTTCAAAAGTATGTATATTAAACATTTTCTTTATGTATGTCCTTTAGATTTTATTAATCCTCGGCGAGTAATCTGGAAACTAGTAGTTAAAAAGTAGTTGTTGAAAAATAACCATTTGAAACTAGCCATTAGAAACTAGTCGTTGGAAAGTAACCATTAAAATGAATCTATATATTTAGTAAGATTTTTTTGCAAACCTCACTCGTCCAAGCTTATACTACTTAGCCTATCCACTATTTTTTTATCCTTGCAACCTATACCATTTGCATCCTACCAAGATGGACGACCTTAATGAGATGTTAGAAGTAATATAAAAATATATAGCGATGGAGTTAATGGATGTCTCAGATCTACGTGCATTCATGTTGTTGCAACAAACTACAACAACTTTACTTGGTCAAACCTCCAGTCTTCCTAGAATGACTTGAAGATTCTTAAATCGAAGTCATGAGCATGGGCGTGAATAACTTTTCAATGACTATTTTGAGGACGAGCCAGTTTATCCTGCTAATATATTATGTCGAAGACTTCAAATGAGGAAGAGTTTCTTCATGTGAATTGTCGAAACTCTTGACAATTATTCTGAATATTACCGATCGAGAGTTGATGCAACTGGTAAACGAGAATTTTCTCCGCTTCAGAAATGCACATCTATCATTTGTCAATTAGTGTATGGAGGACCAGCTAACCAATAAGATGAATATGTAAGAATCGGTGAGTGTATTGCAATTGATTGTTTAATTAAGTTTTGCAAATATATTGTTGAAATATTTGCGGATGAGCATTTAAGAAAACCAAATGGCAAAGATATTCAATGTTTACTTCACTTGAATTTTAAGCGTCATGGTTTCCCCGGCATGCATGGAAGTATTGTGTGACGACCCAATTTCCCACAAATTGGGCCCCGCCCTGCCTAAGCCCACGTGGACCCCTGAGCTAGTCTCGCAAGGTCAACGCAGACCTAGTCAGTCTTACAATCCATCATTATAAGTAAATTCAAACTTTTAAGTTGAGTTATTAGTATTTTTCAAGTTTTACAATTTAGCGGAAACAATTAATACATTAAATAACTCAACAATAATTGTTAAAGAGTTGGACAACCTAATTGTGGAACCCTGCATATATATATCATCATCAATGAACATTCAAAGGAGAGTAAATACAACATATGTATGCCCAAAATCCCAGTGTTTTTACAACAAGTATATCTAATAATACAAAAGATTCACCTAGCTATGGAGCCTTCCCCTTGCGGGACCGTGGGTCTGCACTCAGTCAAATACAAGAATGATGAGCCTAGGTAAGTAACGCTAGTAGGACATATATACGACATTTCAAAATAACTAAAGCAGTCGAATTCATGCAAATAGAAAGAAAGGAACATGGAATGCATGAATATAAAAGACTGTAAAGAAATCAATTGATAAGTGAGGGTCCTGAATACAAAAAAAAACAAACAACAAGGAGTCCCGACCAAAAGGTCGTTGAGTCGCGGCAAAAGCCCAACAAACTCGAGTTCAGGACGAGACATTGCCTACCAGCCCTAACCCTTGCGACTATGAGATATCCACAGAAGAGCTCATATCATAGATAAACAGTAAGCATGACTCACTTGCCAATGGACTACTCAACCAACAACAATTTCAAAGATAGATATCAAAGCAATGAACAATAATATTTAAAAGAGTAAAATGAAATAATTGTACAATTTCCTAGCTGGTTTACTTACTTTCTCCGCGAGCAGCGCGGCTCCAGCAGCGGCGAACTAGTGGCATGGACGGCGGCTCGCGAGCGACGCGGAGGCCGTGGACGATGATTTCAGCGCCACGAGGTGGTGCGGCTGTCACGGCGGACGTCGGCGAGGAGAAATGGTGTCTCACCAGTGGCGGCGGCAGCGGTGCCCACGACGACAGCGGCGCGCCAGCAACGCCTATAGTGACGCCGGCAGCGGCGCGGCGGCAACAACAAGCGGCGCGGCGCTCGAACTCCGGCGCAAATGGCTGGACGGCGGTGTAGCTCCAGCAGCGTCGCCGCTGAGAAGTAGTGAGGGTGGCGAGTAGCGGCGCGGCAGAGGCGTGGGGAACGGTGTGGAGCAACGGCGCGGTGGCGCGTTTCCGGACGGATTGATCCCCGACGAGACACAGCAACAGTGGACAAGGCGTCGTTACTTCGACGAAGCTCGACGACGCGATGGATTCAAATGAATTTTGGATTGGAGACCTCCATTGAAGGCCATGGTGAGGTTTACTTCAAGTAATTTGGTTATGATTTGAATGACTTAGTAACTTAGCTCTAAAAGGTATAAATGGACACCAGGGACTTAGGAGGCTATAGTCGGGTGTTAGGTGCGCATATCGAGGCGTGACCAGGACATTTTGAGGACAATTTGGATTGCTCGCGGAGAAAGTAAGTAAACCAGCTATGAAATTGTACACTTATTTCATTTTACTCTTTTGAATATTATTGTTCATTGCTTTGATAGCTATCTTTGAAATTGTTGTTGGTTGAGTGGTCCATTGGCAAGTGAGTCATGCTTACTGTTTATCTGTGATATGTGCTCTTCTGTGGATATCTCATATTCGCAAGGATTAGGGCTGGTAGGCAATGTCTCGTCCTGAACTCGAGTTTGTTGGGCTTTTGTTGCGACTCAACGACCTTTTGGTCGGGACTCCTTGTTGTTTTTTTTTTGTATTCAGACCCTCACTTATCAATTGATTTCTTTACTGTCTTTTATATTCATGCATTCCATGTTCCTTTCTTTCTATTTGCATGAATTCGACTGCTTTAGTTATTTTGAAATGTCGTATATATGTCCTACTAGCGTTACTTACCTAGGCTCATCATTCTTGTATTTGACTGAGTGCAGACCCACGGTCCAGCAAGGGGAAGGCTCCATAGCTAGGTGAATATTTTGTATTATTAGATATACATGTTGTAAAAACACTGGGATATTGGGCATACATATGTTGTATTTACTCTCCTTTGAATGTTCATTGATGATAATATACATATGCGGGGTTCCACAATTAGGTTGTCCAACTCTTTAACAATTATTGTTGAGTTATTTAATGTATTAATTGTTTCCGCTAAATTGTAAAACTTGAAAAATACTAATAACTCAACTTAAAATTTTGAATTTACTTATAATGATGGCTTGGAAGGCTGACTAGGTATGCGTTGACCTTGCGAGACTGGCTCGGGGGTCCACGTGGGCTTAGGCCGAGCGGGGCCCAATTTGTGGGATATTGCGGCCGTCACAGTTGGTATCAGAGACAAGGTTTGAGAATCTCATGGCTTAATACATTGTGATATCAATGTCACAGTTGGTATCAAAGCATAAGGTTTTTACATTTAGCTCTTGATTAACCCACAACCAGCATAAGACATAAATTAAAAATAGAGTTAAGACACGGTTTGAACTTAGAGTGGAACCCTATGATCCTGACTTAGAGACTTAGTTCGGAAGTGAGGAGAGTTGGGGAAATTCAAATTTGGACTATATGAGCTATTTGATGTATTGTATAGTATTACTATCGATAGCTATATCTTGATCGAGAAATCGCATTCTTTGCGATGGTAGATCAGTCGAGATCAGTGATACTAATCCGAGTGATGTTCAAGAGAGGTTAGATGCGATGTCCCAGCTACTCACCTCACATGGCCAGCAACTTCAAGAGATTCTCCGACTTTTGAGAGTACAGGCCGCTGTTACGACTTCTACATCGCCGACCAGACCTGAGGGAGTACACGGTCAGGCTAAGAAAGTACCATCTACTCCTGATACACCGGCTTATGATACGTCGAACACATCCACGGATGGGAGCACACGAGTGACGGCTAAGGCAAGGCAGTCTCGCGAGTTTCAGCGACGTCACCCGAAAAAGTTTCACGGTGGTACAGATCTCAGAGCAGCAAAGATTCATGACGTCTTGGCCACACCAGATCATATGAGGCCGAGCATCTCATAAGCTTCGTTGTTCGACGAGGCCGATGTCTGGTTGCGCACTACGGTGGCGTCGATGGGGACGCTCAAGGATTGGGCTGAATTCAAGGATGGGGAAGTACATTCCTCCTACAGTTCGTAACCTGAAGAGAACTGATTTTCAGACCATTCGACAGAGGACAGGGGAGTCAGTTATGCATTATTTGGATCGGTATATACGCTTGATGGAGTAGGCTGGGGTGCAGTCGATACTGACGCCAACCAGGCTTCCTACTTTGTACACGGTCTGCTGGACTCGATTGGTTCTGTGGTAGTGACGACGGCCCGAGCACAGTACTGGAGGCCTATGAGAAGGCTATGGCTAGTGAGAGCTTGGGAACACACGCACCGGAGTACTGGTCGCATCATCGGCATCGTCAAAGTCAGTGCGAGGGTCTGGAGGTGATCGGAGGAAGAAGAGATTTAGACAGTTGCGGTTGAGAGATTGAGCTCAGAGCATAGGATCATCGGCACCGTCATAGTCTGTTACGTTTTCGCTTTATGCTGCGCATACCGAGCTAGTGTCGGTTGGTTCAGCGCAGAGCTACGCTAGTGCACCACGCCAGACCTAGCACCTTCAGTCCTCGCATATCATCGAGGGGCGATGGCGAGGTAGTGGCCGAGAGACGGGGTCGAGTTCCACCAAAGTGCGAGACAGGACGAGAGGTCTAGTCAAGTACAGGGACAGGGATAGGGACAGCATGTTCCATCTTGTTCGGGATCTCAGCGTACTTGTTGGGAGTGTGGACGGCCAGATCACTTCGCCGGTACGTGTCTACGATTGGGAAGAGGGCATCCACAATAGAGCTGGGAGTAAGTTCATGCGGTTGCTAAGCCAGATCCGACTGTACCCGTAGCTTGACGTTTTATTTCTGGTCGTTTGATCGATGAGTTAGGTTTGAAACCCACTTGACTAGAGAGACTGATTCACATTCTTGTGGATGTACTGAGGATGTGTGTGTTAGTGACAGTGGATCATGGAAATGGTATTTTCCTTTGAGTTTTTCCCATATATGTTTCGAGGATGTTGCCCTGGCATATATTGGAGAGGAGGAGACAGATGGTGTAAGGTGTGTAAGGGCATTACACAGCCTGCAGGTCTCGGAGGAGCCCAGCTCGTCACGGAGGAGCCCAGCCCTACAGAGTAAGATAGGGGTATGACATTGGGCGGGTATGGCCTTGGGCCTTCACAAAACACTATCTTCCTTTGTGAATTGCTTTAATTTCAAGGACAAAATTCTAATTAGTTGGGAAGACTGTAACGGCCCTAAGAATCTAACTCGTGCCACGTGCCATTTCAGGGTCATATGTAGGACTCACTCATCGTGATCTGGATCGAAATCGGCGCGAACTAGGGTCAAGTTAAGGTTTAGAAGCGGTGTACTCGTGTTTCAGAGTGCAATGGTATTTTCGTCAATTTTCGACGTAAATGGGGTATTTTTCGGGGTTTAATTCGGACATAAATCGAGGACAGAATTATGAAAACAAAAAGAAAAAAAATAAATAAAAAAACAATCGGATAAGAATCGGATAGAAGAGAGAGGAAAGAGGAGAGAGAGAAAAAGAGAAAGAGAGAGAAAGAGAGGGAAAGAGAGAAGGAAAGAGAGATAGAGAGAGAGAGAGACGACGGGAAGGAGAAGAAGAAGTGACGACGGAGAGTCGACGGCGGGTGTGGACGAGTCCGGCGAGACGTAGCGACGGTGGACCAGCCAGAATCGTCGACCGGCGTCGCCGGTGCGAGCAGAGAGGACGAGCAGCGCGACTCCAGCAGCAGCGGACCAGTGGCGCGGACGGCGGCTCACGGGCGACGTGGAGGCCGCGGACGGCGATTCCAGCGCCAGGAGGTAGCGCGGGTGTCATGGAGGACGCCGGCGAGGAGAAATGGTGTCTCACCAGGGCGCGGCGGCGGCGGCGGCAATGGTGGCGGCGACGCGCCGGCGCGGCAACGACGCTCGCAGCGACGCCGCAACGGCAGCGGCGGCGGCGAACTCCGGCGCGAGATGGTCGGACGGCGGTGCAGCTCCAAAGAATGTCGTCGCCGGTGAGAAGTAGTGACGCCGCGAGCAGCAATGCAGCGGCGGCGGCAGCGAAGAAGACGGATGGCGAGGGCGCAAAGCGCAGCAGGCGAACGAGTGGAACAATGGCGCGGTGGCTCGTTGCCGGTCCGATTGATCTCCGGCGAAACACAACAACAGTGGACAAGGCGTCGTGACTTCGACGAAGCTCGACAACACGATGGATTCAAATGGATTTTGGATTGGAGACCTCCATTGAAGGCCATGGTGAGGTTTACTTCAAGTAATTTGGTTGTGATTTGAATGACTTAGTAACTTAGCTCTAAAAGGTATAAATGGACACCAGGGAATTATGAGGCTATAGTCAAGTGTCAGGTGCGCATATCGAGGCGTAAGTGGGACATTTTGAGGACGATTTGGATTGCTCGAGGAGAAAGTAAGTAAACCAACTAGGAAATTTTACAGTTATTTCATTTTACTCTTTTTAATATTATTGTTCATTGCTTTGATGGCTATCTTTGAAATTGTTGTTGGTTGAGTGGTCTATTGCCAAGTGAGTCATGCTTACCATTTATCTGTGATATGAGCTCTTCTGTGGATATCTCATAGTCGCAAGGGTTAGGGCTGGTATGCAGTGTCTCGTTCTGAACCCGAGTTTGCTGGGCTTTTGCCGCGACTCAACGACCTTTTGGTCGGGACTCCTTGTTGTTTGTTTTTTTTGTATTCCGGACCCTCACTTATCGATTGATTTCTTTACATTCTTTTATATTCATGCGTTCCCTATTCCTTTCTTTCTATTTGCATGAATTCGACTGTTTTAGTTATTCTGAAAGGCTGTATATATGTCCTACTGGCGTTACTTACCTGGGCTCATCATTGTTGTGTTTGACTAAGTGCAGATCCACGGTCCAACAAGAGGAAGGCTCCATAGCTAAACCACACCATGGCCTTCAATGGAGGTCTCCAATAAAAAATCCATTTGAATCCATCGCGTCGTCGAGCTTCGTCGAAGTCACGACGCCTTGTCCACTGTTGTCGTGTCTCGTCAGGGATCAATCGGTCCGGCAACGCGCCACTGCGTCGTTGCTCCACGGCGTTCCCATGCGCTGCTGCGCCGCCGCTGCCGCTGCCGCTGTCGTTGCTGCGTCATTACTTCTCGTCGGCGACGCTGCTGGAGCTGCACCGCCGTCCAGCCATCTGCGCCGGAGTTCGGGCCGCCACTGCCATTGCCGTCGCTGCCGCTGTTGTCGAGCGTCGCTGCTGCCTGCTGTTGTCGTCGTCGCCACCGCTGCCGCCTCCACTGGTGACCTTAACTTGACCCTAATTTGCGTCGATTTCGATCCAGATCACAACGAGTGGGTCCTATATACGACCCTGAAATGGCACGTGGCACGAGTTAGATTTTTAGGGCCGTTACACATTGATTGCATAAATTAGCATTGGAGAAATTGTTCGATGACATGGAAAGGACAATTTAATCGAGGCGATCAAGGGGTTCCAACTATAATGCTAGAAGTTGTTGCTTCAGCTAACTTATGGATTTAGCATGCATTTTTTGAAGTTCGAGGGTCTAACAATGACATAAATATGTTGAATCAATCTCCTCTATTCAATGACATCTTGCAAGGACATGCTCCACAAGTTCAATTCACTATGAATGGCACAATATACACACATGGATATTATCTCATAGATGGCATACACCTAGAGTGGGCCACATTCGTAAAAAAAAATTCATATCCAAAATATTAGAAGAGAATCAAACTCAAGAAAAATGCAAGAAGCTGCAAGGAAAGACGTCGAACGAGCATTTGGTATTTCAGTCTCGTTGGGCAATTATACGTGACCATGCTCATTAATGGTACAGAAAACATTTGAAAGATATAATGTATGCATGAATAATATTACATAACATGATGAAAGAGAACCTCTGGTTGTCGTAACTCAAGGGCCCACTCAAGATTTTAACCAATATCTTCAAATAAATGCATATTTATGTGATCAAGAAGTGCATCAACATCTTCAAGCAGACTTGGTCGAGCATATATGGAACTGTGTTGGAAATGTTAATGATGACAATTAGTATTATCTTCCATTCAAAAATTAATTAAGTAGTTATTTATTTTTATAATTTCAAAAATAGATATTTAAATAGGTTAAAATAATTTATATTTTATTTATTGGTTAATTATATAATATGTTATGTGGTTTTTGTAAAATGTACCGATTTTTTTTATAAAAGAGTGGAGTGATGTAATTGTGGGTCCCATGAAGTGTATAGCTATAGTGAGAGATAAGTGTATTAAATGATAGTGTAGTGGAATGGTGATGTGTCACTCCACTAACCCTTAAATAAGTTATACCATTGTGAATACCCTAATATGAAACAATAGAATATGTTGTGTGTTAAGTTGAAAAAGATGGGCCCATGCCCCCTGCAAAAAAAACTGGGGCCATATATTGTTTCAATTAAAAAGAATATATATATATATATATATATATATTTATTACGTTTTCTTTGAGGTAATGTGCTACTAAAACTTTTTTTTATCATGTATGTTACTAAAACATTAAGTAAAGATTTCCTTAAAAATAAGAGAAGCACTCTCTATATTTTACATAACATATTAGTTAAAATTATATAATTATACAATACATATTAATTATATGTATTTATTCATATAATGTAAATAAGATAGTTTTAACTATTATATATTGACTCCAGAGGAGCATGGTTGCTCCTTTTGAATTTGTAATAAAAAGTTATTATATATTTATATGTATATTTATTTAATAATAATATAATTATATTGCATTCTTTTATGTCATTTTGCATATATCAGCTACTCAATTAGTTAGTTTTCTCAAACGATTTTTAACTAATCAGTTAGATTATTAGCTTTTAGCTATTAGCTATCATCTAGATTATCAACTAGTCTTACCAAACAAAGCCTTAGTGGCAAAAGCATCTCTGTTGAGATAGTAGAGGCAACACTTGCCAGAAGGCAAGGTTTGGGGAAGTTGGGAGTTTGACTCTGGCATAATTCCAAAAAAAAAAATGAACAAAACAAAAAAAAAGTCTTAGTCTCAAATTTAAATAAATAAGAACTTTATTGTCTATTAATCAAACAATGACTCCCACAAATTCTCAGTTCTAATTAAGTCCAGATGCCTTATATTATGGAGGATGCATCTATATCTATATATCTATAAGAAAGTTATGTACATTGTTGACACGTGTCAACTCTACATAGATTTGAAATGTTTTAGTGTATTAATTGGTTTGCCTAATTAATAGCCTAAGTATTTTCATCATCCCAATTAATATTAGTATCCTAATTAATAGCCTAGGTACATTGTTTTAATTTTTTTAAATTTTTTTTACACAATAACAGTTGGTTTTTAAACAACTTTTATTTATAAAAAATAAATATAAATTCATAGTAATTTAGTGTAAGTTTTTTTCATCTATCATATTTTTAATCGAAAATTACAATTTTTAATTATTACAAGAATTACATTGCATCATTCTTCATATATTTTATATCTTTTAATTTCAAATAAACTTTATTTATAAAAAAATATGTATATCTGTAAGAAAGCTATGTACATTATTGACACATGTCAACTCTATATAGATTTGAGATGTTTTGGTCTTTTAATTGGTTTGCCTAATTGATAGCCTAAGTACTTTCATTATCCTAATTAATATTAGTATCCTAATTAATAGTCTAGGTACATTGTTTTCAATTTTTTTGTTTTTTTATTTTCTTTACACAATAATAGTTGGTTTTTAAACAACTTTTATTTATAAAAAAATAAATATAAATTCATAGTAATTTAGTGTAAGTATTTTTTATCTTTCATATTTTTAATCGAAGATTGTGGTTTTTAGTTATTAAAAGAATTACAGTTACATCATTCTTCATATATTTTATATCTTTTAATTTTGAATAAATTCTATTTATAAAATAATAAATATAAATTCATAGTATTCCGGGAAAAATGGCCCGGTCTAAAACTAGTATATAAGAAAGTGTACATTATTGGCAAATGTCAACTCTACATCGATTTGAAATGTTTTGTTGTATTAATTACTTTGTCCAATTAATAGCCTAAGTACTTTCATTACCCCAATTAATATTAGTATGCTAATTAATAGCTTAATTACATTGTACAATAACAGCTTTTTTGGTTTTTATTTTTTTATTTTTTATACAATAACAGCTTTTTTGTTTTTTTAAAAACAAACTATAATAGCTATATATAATTTAGTGTAGGTATTTTTCATCTTTCATATTTTAGTCAAATATTATAGTTTTTAATTATTATGAGAATTAAGATTACATGATTCTTCATATATTTTATACAATTTGGTTTTTAAACAACTATTATTTATAAAAAGATAAATATAAATTAATGATAATTTAGTGTAAGTATTTTTCATCTTTCATATTTTTAATCGAATATTACGATTTTTAGTTATTATGAGAATTGCAATTACATCATTCTTCTATATTTCGTATTTTTTGTTTTTAGACAACTTTTATTTATAAAAAAAATAAATATAGATTCATAGTATTTTGGGACGATTTATGGGTCTAATACTAGTTTTCCTTAATCTATAATCCTAAAATACTCAATTTAAATGGACGTCGTGCATAGGTCTATGGTACTAAAACTATAACACCCTAACTTTTTGAATACATAAAAATAAAAATAAAAAATCAATAATCATGCAACAACCTTCATTTAACTAAGCATTTTTGAAAAAAAAAATAAAAATAAGCACCTCGCGACCATAATCAGCATTTAATCCCTCAACTTAACCATAAAATCAAATGACAGCTCAGTAACTATATCTTCCACATAATAGTCCTTAAAAATAAGTAAAATTAATGAAATCAAACTACTTTTATTAGCATAATTGATTGTATGTGTAGTCCATTCTATTGAATATATCGAGTCATTGATGATTAATAGAATTTATTTTTTTAGTTGAAATTATTGTAAAATTACTTTGAACAAAGCTAGGGAAAGTAAACAAAGAACTAGAAAATAAAATAAGAGACGAGATTGGGGAGAAATATGAAAACTTTCATTCCAATATGGTGTGCCCATTACATGGAGAGGACCCCTTTATATAGCCTTTTTGGTCATAATGAGATGAAGATCAAAGGACACAAGTTACATTTAAATATAATACAATATTAACTTACAAGTAAATAGGTGTTACAAAAGGTTGGGATAGGTAGGGTCATCTACTTTTTCATTACATTTACAATACTCCCCCTTGGATGACACTTGTTCAGAGAATATGTCTCGTTAAAACCTTTACTAAAAAAATCATGTGAAAAAAAAAAATTCTAGTAAAGGAAAAAGAGTACACTATTCTCATCAATCTTGATGTGAAGTATGATATTGATATGGTTGCCTCATTAAAAACCTTGCTAGGAAAACCTAGTATGATAGAACAATAACAAAGGGAAATAGTGCAATACATTAATCAATTTTGATAATGAAGTATTAATATTGTTATGATTGCCTCATTAAAAACCTTGCTAGGAAAACTCAGTGGGATAAAACTTTCACCAAGGAAAAAAGAGTGCAATACACTAATCAATAACTCCTTTTGATTCTCCCTCTCATGTTCACATGAGTGAGACATCTTATATTGTATTGCAACAAATCATTGCAAGTAAATTAAAAGTATAATATTCGTTATTTTTATCTTAAGCATTTTGTTGGTTCTTATGCATTTTGTTGCACATGGGCATCATTTCCTATATGAACCATTAATGCTGGAACATATGATTTTGCCACTCTTTTATATTAGTACTTGCATCAACTAATTGATTCATAACTTGTTGCTAATAAATTATCCTTTGATCTTCAAGTTCATATTAATTTATACATGGAACATAATGCAACAAATTTGATGCGATTTCATGTAATTTCACGTCATTCCTTTTGAATTGGCTTTATATATCTCCTTCTAACGGTAGGAAAATTGCTTCATCAAAGTGACAATTAGCAAAAATTGCTATAAATATATTCCCTATAAAGGGCCCAAGGCATCTTATAATATGATTGATGAAGAGTTAAATCAATATAAGTGTTCTATTGATTTGCCTTAAGATAATCATCAGCTGATAAAAATATGCGGTTCTATAAAAAAATATCCATGAGAATTTATATATTTTCGAATTATATTGATGATTATGGATGATAAAAAAATCATTCCACATTATAAATGTCATTAGATCATCTACTTTATGATGACATTTGTTTTAATCTGCCTTATATATTTTAGAATTTAAAGCCTGAAACATGATTTTCATATTAAATCATAATCATACAGAGAAACTTTCTATTATTCTGATAAGCTTCTTTTGGATAAGGCATTAACAATATAATTGTTGTACCAGATATTGTATAAACGCTGGCATCAGCTAAGTTCAAATTCGAGAAATATTCTCTTTTATATGATATTATGCATGCATGTAGCACAAATAAGCAAGATATAAATTTATCGCCTTTATTTAGCTCGTGATTTGAACACATCTCAATGTGTCAATTTTATTGAGCCATTTTCAATGATAAAATTCATACTTTTGCCTTTGATTTTGAAGGCATGGTATAGGTCACCAATATATTTGGGCATATAACAACATATAAGCAGTATGGCTTAATAGCCTTTTATACTTGACATATCTTGTCATAATTTAGAGCATGCTCATTGTCAATAAGTTTTCTCATTTATATTTCATGTGGTGCACCACTTTTATTCCACTTTTGGTGGAATTACTAATACGGCCTTTACCAGATCATTTCCCTTTTTTCACGCCCAAAATTTTATCATTATGACCATAGTCATTTTATAATGCAACATATGCTTTATGAAGCTTGACCATTAATTGGACGGGAGTGATATTATTAGTATAATATCTCATTCTTTTACTTAGCTACTATGAGGCAAGAAATCAATTCATAATATTCATATTGAATTGATATATGCGCTCGATATTTTGTTGCAATAATATATTGAGGCGTACCACATGGGTTTTTTTTCTATTATTGCCTCATTAGTTACATTTCTGCACAGTTTCAACTAAGAGGTAATTAAAGTAGCGAAATTATAATTCATATTCGACTAATATAAATATTGTAGCTTAAGACCCAGCTACTCATTTCGAGCTTTTTGGAGCATCACCATTTTTGATTTTTATATTCATAGCTCCATCAGGTGAAAGGATAATTATAAAGTCATATATTCACTTTCCAAATCTCTAATGAGATATTGGAGAATAAATAATAGTGTTATGTGCACAACCTTGCATGGATGCTTTATTCATATAATTTTAGCATTTAATTGCCTAATTGACAAGTAATTTTTTGTCAATGATATTATGGCAACAAATTCAATCAAGTATAATATTTTTGAAAATAGAGATGACTTAAATAGTTTTCTCCTTTTTATGTAAATTAAAATATATAATATAAGATTAAATTAATGTACTTGATTATTTTATACTTAAAATATACTACTTCTATGTAGGGATGCACACGGATTGGATCCAGTCTAATTAGGTTCAATCCACAATCCAATCCAATTATTGCGGATTGAAAAATTATAGTCCAATCAAGTCCAAATAATTTATCAATCCAACTTGCAAAATGCGGACCGGACTGGATCAAGTTCTACAGATTGACGTTTTTTCTATCCAATAATTCATGAAATTAGATTTTATGATATGAATCACAAAAATCATGCATCTCGTGAATGACAGATTTGTAACATACATTCCACAAATTTATATATAGCATATTTTCCACAAACTTGTCATTACAATAACCTTTAAAATGCAAGATCCTGCATAAATAAATATGTTATCCATAAATTCGCACCATACGACAAAAGCACATAAAAAGTGCACATTGCAACATACAACATACAAAAAAAAGGTATGAAGTGTAATTAAAGAGTTAAGAACAAGCATAGTCTTTAAGATACTACAGTTTCTACTTGATAGTTTGGGTTAATGCTATTTGAGATACTAAAAAATATATGATAAGATATGTATATGTGTTGATTTGATAAACGGATTGGATCAGATTGGATCCGTGGATTTTTAATGTAGGATCCACAATCCGATCCAGTCCAGTCGGATTAGAGATTTTTCAGTCTGGTCCAATTCAAGGGATTAAAAAATTGATCCAATTAACGATAATTGGTTAGGGTTGGACTGGATCCGCGGATTAGTGCAATCCGTGTGCACCCCTACTTGTATGAGTTGGTAAGACAACCTCCAAGTTGGGTAGCGAGACGAAAGTCTACTTAACAATCATGCCTCCTCGAATGGGATAACCTGCCTCCCTTTCAATGTTTGGCTTTACTGAGGACAAGACTTACCCACTATCAACTCAAACTTATATTATTATTTATATTATAAAAATCAAGAATATAACATAATTAATCGTTAATAATTTTGATGAGAAAATTTATGCGTCACATTGATTTTTTATTTCCAATGCAGAAGATTGTACAAAGACGCAAGTACATAGCACAATTTCACAATCAGCGTAATTAATGTGTATATATTGTGTCATGCATAGATAATATATATTTGATATATATACATTTTGTAAAATATTTAACAATACGTGGCGTTGTTACTGCCAAATTAACTTACCCATTCACAACTTTGAGCTAGTAGTCCCGCATCTTCTGCATTCAGCCAATGTATTATTAATTTATATTTTATTTAAAAAGAATGTAGCATATGAAATGATGCATAAAATATAAGATTTGACCGAAATTAAT
This sequence comes from Stephania cephalantha, assembly GCA_039657325.1. NCBI lineage: Eukaryota > Viridiplantae > Streptophyta > Magnoliopsida > Ranunculales > Menispermaceae > Stephania > Stephania cephalantha. The sequence goes on along the minus strand of CM077570.1, from coordinate 33,324,207 downwards.
TTTGATTAAGGTCTGAACAAAAATAATCATGATTCGACCCAGTGATGGGAGGACTATTTATATATTTTAAGGTAACAAAATCTAAGTTATTCCATATGAACATTAATGGAATACAATAGATTATTGTGTTACCACTTAATAAAATTATGACATACTAACTACTAAGTACTGCTTAATTAAGTCAATAATTATTCCATTTTTGCATGAAGATTATAAGCAAATAGAAACTCTATATAGGAGGTAACACTAATATGTGACCCGAATGTTCTGTTGCTTTTGTAAGAACAAAAATTATATAAATATTTTTTATTTTAAATAATAATTATATATAGCATGAGGTAAGCTTTTATTAATTTAGAGTTATTTTTATGAACAAGTCAAAGAAAAAAAATCTATGTTGTTTCATGGATAATATATAACAGTGTTAAAGTGGTTGAGAGCATTGGAAAGTCTCTAATAGTTAGAAGCAACTCAAAGAACGTATAAATTTTGGCTCCTATGTGAGCTCACCTTCCTTTTTTTTCTTTTTATTTCATTTCAGTAATCAAACAAATTTTTACTTTGATTTCATAATTAACTAGTCAATTGAGAGATTAGCTAGTAATTCTGAATCATATATAAATCATGCTTAATGTATTTCATGTATCCAAAAGATATAATTTATGATGCATGTGTGGACATAATACGGTGCAAATATAGATAAAATTGTTATAAATAAATACTTATATGAGATAGGCAATTTTTTTTTTCAAGTCAACTATGCCTGTCAAAGTCATGCCCCACTTCAAAAGCTGAAGCTTATGGTTTTTTTTCTTAACAAAAAAAATGGCAATGACAGTTTATAATATAAATATATATTAATCATGAAATACTAAACATTATAATTACTAAACGAAAATTACTTTATGATATGGTTTCCTTTTATATTCTGCTCTCCTAGACATATGATATGGTTTCCTATACATTAATGGAATAAAAGGAAACCAAAATTACTATATGATATGGTTTCCTTTTATATGCCGCTCTCCTGGACATATGATATGGTTTCCTATACATTAATGGAATAAAAGGAAATGAAAGTTTGTATATTTTATATATGCCAAATCTATATTAACCAAGATGCATGCATGGTATCGTTTTTATGTTCATATAATTCCATTATAAAAGGAAATGGCAGTTTATGCTATTCCTATATATATGATTGATCATAAACTATTTATAAACTGTGCAAGAGGTTTTTTTCTTTTTTAATCAAAGAAAACATGTAAACCTCTTGAGCTTTGATCTCCAAAGCGCTTCGTGTAAAGCAACATCATGCTTCCGAGCTTTGTCTCTCTAGAAAGTTTTATCGATCTACTAGACTTCCTTAACGAGCGATCTCGTGCTGATAACGTGTTGTAAAATTACTTTGAACAAAGCTAGGGAAAGTAAAGAAAGAACTAGAAAATAAAGTAAGAGAAGAGATGGATGAGATATATGAGAACTTTCATTCCAACATGGTGTAACCATTACATGGAGAAGGCCTCTTTATATAGTCATTTTGATCATAATGAGATAAAAACCAAAGGACACAAGTTACACTTGGATATAATACAATATTAACTTACAAGTAAATGAGTGTTACAAAAGGTTGGGATATGAAGGTTCATCCACTTTTTCATTATATTTACAATAGAAATTTATATTTTGCTTAAAAGACAATATATTTTTTTGATGAATTAAGAAACAATATTTAAGTAAATCAACTGAAGATCTAAATGGGGCTATTGTCTCAAACATCTTGTTGATGAGCAAGAGCATTTATGGCTATCTGTGCCAACACACATCTTGAGAATGTAATTGTGTGGCTCATATTTTACTTTAGATTGACACTTACTAAGAACTTTTCTTATAAATGGAGGGATAATATACCTTTAGCGATCTCTCGAGCTGTAACTCATTATGGTAGCAGTTGAATGAATTTTTACCAGTTTTTTGGCTTAGAAAAATAATATTTAAGTAAATGGAAGTTGTTTTTACCAAAAAAAATAAAAATCAGAATAAAATCAAAATTAACTTTTTTCGTACCAGTCCGATAATTTGTGCTGACATCGTATCTCTGTCTAATGGCCCTAGCTATGTGCACCCCACTAAAGTGTAAGGGCAAGCCACAAAAAAGTAAAAAAAAAATCACAAAATTTGAAACATATGAAAGTTACCAACTTACCCCTTCACAAAGCAAAAAATTCTCCCATGTCCTCTCTCCTCTCTCACAATCATTTTGAACCCCATAAACCGTTGCCATTTTTTCCAACCACTGGGGACCCTACATTGGTTCTTTTGCGTCAAGGGACTTTTACAATTGGTGTAAGTATCTTCTCCTCCATGTTTGATGCACAAAAATAGGATTCGAAGTGGTTTTGAATGAATAGGTTTCAACTACTTTGTTTGATTGTGTAGGGCTTCGTCATTCGGCATCATAGTTGGTTGATTTTGATTGAAAATGGAGGATGAGCATGTAGGGAACGATGATGTGCAACATGGAGAGGTAGGTGTTTCAACTTGTATTTTTTTTTGGAAATTGATGATTTTGCCCTCTGGTTCGGCCATCCAGGGCCGAACCTTAGTTGTATATTCGGTTAGACAAGACCGAGCATAGTTCCATTGTTTGATGCTGGGATAACCGGACATTTTTTCTTTATTCGGTTGGTTAGTCCCGAACATCTTCCCATTGTTCGGTTTGTTAGAGGCCGAGCATACCTAGTATGGACATGACCGAACCTTAATTTTAACCGAGTTTTTTTGTCCTAATTAGTCCTTATTGAACTTCACACCCGATACTTTGCTATTTCATTATTTGCAGGAAAGAATTGATTCTAGTGTCTATCACGACTACACTAATGAATTCATCCCCGAAGCACCATTTGTAAGTAGGCATGAGGCGATCAGTTGGATGCAAAGATAAGGATCTAATAGATTGTTTGTTATAGTCACAAAGAATTATGATGTGGGGGGATGGTCGTCGTCGGGGAAGGGTGAACATGGTTTGTGAGAGGTTTGGTTCTTATAGGGGTGCGGTCCAAAGAGTTGGGAAAATAAAAGTAGGTAAGGTTGTGAGCATAGTGAACTCAAAAGACAAGATTGAAGAGATGGGTGAGAAGGGGAAATCGAGGAGTAAAACCGGGACGAAAAAGTGTGATTGCCCATTTGCTATTAACATTAAGGAACATGAAGACCATTTATGGCATGTGACAATGGTTTGCGGGCGGCATAACCACGACATTAGGTGTTATATATAGAGGGTCACTCAAACGCCGGATGGTTAAATCCAGGAGAGCATGTTGTTATGATTCAAATGACGAAAGGCAACATCAAGCCTAGAGAGATTTTATACACTTTGAAGAAGAGGGATGTATCGAATGTATCAACCTTGCGCATAATCTACAATGCAAGGCAAAAGCATAGGGTTGATGAAGTTGGGGGGAGATCACAAATGCAATAACTCATGCATTTATTGGATACACATAAGTATCTATCATGGCATAGGAAACATGACAAAACCGACGAGGTCACAAACTTGTTTTGGGCTCATCCGAACTCTATCAAGTTAATTCGGTGTCTCCCTTTGGTATTGTTGATGGATTGTACGTACTAGACCAATCGATATCGTATGCCATTGCTTGAGATAATTGGCGTTACTTCAACTGAGGTCACATTTTTTGTCGGCTTTACATTTATTTCAAGAGAGACGTAAGAGAACTATATTTGGGCATTAGAGAATCTAAAGAACCTCATGGATGGATGGTCTGACCCACGAGTGATTCTTACTGACAGGGAGTTGGGGATGATTAAGGCAATCGAGTTTGTTTGCCCCTCTACATCTCACCTTCTATGCACATGGCACATCAATAGGGGTGTGGCAGTAACACGAAAAAAAAAATTTCACGAAATGAAAATTTCAACCTATTCTTGAGTGGGTGGAATGTTGTGATTGTTGCTACTTTGAAGGTGTCTTCAATTCTAGGATGACGAACTTGGTTGCCCAATATGCTTGTATTAATGGATTGCTAGATTATTTAATGGGCACATGGGTTAGGGATTACAAGGAACGATTTGTGCGAGCATGGACTGATAGAATATTACATCTTAGACATTACATGACCGGTAGAGTCGAAAGTGCACACAATACCTTGAAGAAGCATATTGGAAATTCTCAAGGAAACTTTGTGACTATATGGCCGTACATTAGCAGCATGATTGAGGGGCAACACAATAAGATCAAAGTGTCTTTCGAGAAGAGTTTAAATGTTGTGCAACACGGCTTCGGCCATAACTTATTTCTTTCTTTGTAAGGATTTGTTTCACAAGTTGCATTAGAGAAAATTCGACAAGAGTTGGATCTAGCGAAAAATGTTGGGACCGATTCCGTTAGGTGTGGTTGTGTATTGTGCATGACCCATGGTCTTCCTTGCGCCCATGAACTTGAAACTTATCAATTGGCGGGTTCACCCATACAATTTGACGATATATACAAACACTGGCAAAAGTTGAGCATGAATCATGAGCAAGCCATTAATCAAACATATAACAACTTCAAAGATGAGATTCAAAGGGTAATTGAGAGATTTCAAAGTGTCAGTAGTGAGGATCAGCGCATGAGGATATCCAACAACTTCGAGAGATTAGTTATCCCTCTTCATTGTCTGTTGTCGTCCCGAATGGGAAACTTAAAACAAGAGGAAGAAAGTGATCAAAATCGGGAAAAATGAAAGGTGACATAACTTGGGAAGAAGAGGAAAGCCCCTGAGGAAGATGAAGTTGATGTATCCACGAAGAGAAACCCAAGCCACTTCGAGTATGTTCTTCATCCATATAAGATACTGAAACAAGTTACCAACCAAGTCAAATAAAAGGTTCATAGAACACAAACATGTTTGGATCGTCTGTCTAGTGTTGGTTATAGGGGTCTAGTCCCAATGGAATGGCTTGATCATATTGATAGAGTTGATGATGTTAAGGGAGATGGTAATTGTGGATACCGGGTTATTGCAACTAGTCTCGGCCATAAAGAAGACAATGCGTGGAAACAAGTACGCAATGACATGTATTGGGAGCTTCATGGGAATGAAACTGTTCGGCGCACAATCTTTGGGAAGGATTACTATGATCGAATTATACAATTCGTGCAGTACTACGAGGATGAGTGCGCTCCACCGGAAAAGTGGATGAATATGTCTGACATGGGACTTGTAATTGCTACATATTACAAAGTCATGGTAGTGATTTTATCACCTAGTGATAGTGTGACATTTCCTCCACTTAGGGGCAAACCACATAACACACGTTAATGACAACCACTTTATGAGGGTAAAAATAACAATTTATTTATAAAGTATTCCTACTTATATTTTCATTCCATGCTCACTTTGATATTGTTACATTTTTTGTAATGTGTTTTTCGTCTATCTTGTATAGGTTTTATTCAATGCATATGCCCCTTTTCCTCCTTTATATCCTGGGTGGCGAAGAAATATAGAACTGGAGGCGATAAGATGGGAGGAGAACTTGATCACAAAGAACTCACCATAATTTGTTAATTCTCAAGACGGGACTCTGATTACCGTGGACTTAGGCACCCCTTGAACTTATAGTTAAAATCATTTTTTTGTACCTTCAACTTGAAGTTTAAGTCATTTTTTCTGCACCTACAACTTCAAGTACAATACATTTTATGGAACCTCACCTTGTGTACATAAATTACTTTACGTGAGAGATTTTGTATGGATGTTATGCAAGTAATGAGACGTTAAATTATTTGTCGAAATTGTTTCAGTTACTTAATATGCACATTCTGGTATGAATCAATTTTGTTGTCTCATTATACATAAATTTGGCGAACATCTGAACAGAAGTATGTTCGGGCAAGCAGGTGGCCGAATTGTGGCGGCCCCTGCTGTTCCGAGGTGACATGTCTCCGTGTACTTCTTGCCGGCTGGCCCAACTACACGTGTCTGGCACCTGCCCGTCCTCTTTATGTCTCGTAAATCATGTCCACAAGTGTATTATCCGATAAATTAGTAAATTATTCTTATATTCTTCGTCCATTCTCGGTGGGAATCTAACTGTTTCAACTGTTACCTAGTTGGGAATTTATTGAGATCCTAACCATACTAATGGGTTGTATTTTAAAGGTTAACATATTCAGCTGAAGTCTTACTTAATACCATTTAAACAAGGTAATTTAGCATGATAAGCATTTTTCAAAGGCAAAACCTACTGTGGAAAACCCTGGAAAGTACTATGCATATAAGCGACATCACCACAACAGGTATATATACATGTAGGGTGTTATCTCAAGTCTCCCAATCCCTAAAATATACAAAATATCAAAAATAAACACGTACAAGTTGGTCCTCGACAGCGGGCAATCGGATGTAGTCGCTTAGGATCCCTTTGCCCCTACTGGTATTAGGATCTGCACTCAATCATCACAAAAGACAGATGACGAGTACAGTAAGTAAAATCCTAAGGAACTGCTCTAAGCATTCATGTAATAAAGTAAAGAAAATAAAAGGAATGCTGTAACGGCCCTAAAAATCGAACTCGTGCCACGTGTCATTTCAGGGTCGTATGTGGGACCCACTCGTCGTGATCTAGATCGAAATCGACGCGAAATAGAGTCAAGTTAAGGTTTAGACGCGGTGTACCCGTGTTTCGGAGTGCAATGGTATTTTCGTCAATTTTTGACAAAAATGGGGTATTTTTCGGGGTTTAATTCGGACATAAATCGAGGCGATAAGAATAAAAAAACGATCGGATAAGAGCGAGAGAGAGAGAAAAACGAGATCGGAGAAGAGAGAGAAAGGGAGGAAGAGAAAGCGGAGAGAGAGAGACACGGTGGAGAGAGAGAGAAGAGGAGAGAGAGACGACGGAGAGGGAGAAGCAGCGGTAGGACCAGCATCGCGGGCGGCGACTCGCGAGGGACGCGGAGGCCGCGGACGGCGATTCCGCTCACGCGAAAGCGGCGACTCCGGTGCAGCGGCGAGCCAACGAGGAGACCGACTCGCAGGGGTGCTCGCGCATGAGTGGCAGCGGCTAGGCACGGTGGCGCGATGACGGCGGCGACGGTGAGTGGCACCACTAGCGGGGGCAAGCCTCCGTTTCACCAGCAGGCGGCGGACGGCCAGCAGCAGCAGCGACCAGGAGATGGCGTGGCTTTGGGGATGATGACGAGCGGCGGTGGTGGCAACGGCGCGGTGAACGGAGTTGAGCAACAGCGCGGTGGCGCGTTGCCGAACCGATTGATCCCCGACGAGACACAACAACAGTGGACATTGGGTCGTGATTTCGACGAAGCTCGACGACGCGATAGATTGCTCGCGAAGAAGACGAGAGGCGTATGCCATGGTGAGGTCCTAAACCATATTTTGGTGTTGGGATCGAGTGATTTCGATTTAATCGTGATGTGAATGACTTAAGTAACTTAATTGGTATAAATGGACACCAGGTACTTATGAGGCTATAGTCGGGTGTCGGGTGCGCATATCGAGGCGTGAGCGAGACGTTTTGAGGACGATTCGCGATTTCTCGAGGTAAGTAAACCAACTAGAAAATTGTACAGTAATTTCATTGCTTTGATATTGTTGTTCATTGCTTTGACATATATCCTTGAAAGTGCTATTGTGTGGAGTGGTCCATTGGCAAGTGAGTCATGGTATTGTTTATATGTGATATGAGCTCTTATCTGGACGCTATCGATATCTCCCAATTGAGTGTACATTGGGGGCACTTATCCGGGTCTGTGGATATCTCATAGTCGCAAGGGTTAAGGCTGGGAGGCAGGTGTCTCGTCCTGAACCCGAGTCTGCTGGGCTTTTGTCGCGACTCAACGACCTTTTGGTCGGGACTCCTTGCTATTTGGCCTCACTTATCGATTGATTTGTTTACAGCCTTTTATATTCATGCGTTACATGTTCATTTCTTTCTACTTGCATGAATTCAAGTGATTTAGTTATTTTCGCAATGATGTATATATGTCATACTGGCGTTACTTACCTGGGCTAATCATTCTTGGGTTTGACTGAGTGTAGATCTACGGTCCAGCAAGGGGAAGGCTCCATAGCTAGGTGAATCTTTTGTATATCTTGTATTTACTCTCATCTGATGATGATATATTTATGCAGGGTTCGACAATTAGGTTGTCCAACTCTTTTACAAGTATTGTTTAGTTATTTAATGTATTAATTGTTTCCGCTAAATTGTAAAATTTGAAAAATACGAATAACTCAACTTAAACTTTTGAATTTACTTATAATGATGGATTGAAATGCTGACTAGGCTTGCGTCGACCTTGCGAGACTGGCTAGGGGGTCCACGTGGGCTTAGGCCGGGGCGGTGCCCAGTTTGTGGGAAATTGGGGCCATCACAGTTGGTATCAGAGCATAAGGTTTTACATCTAGCTCTTGATTAACCCACAACCAGTATAAGACACAAATTAAAAATAGAGTTAGGACACGGTTGGAACTTAGAGTGGAACCCTATGATCCTGACTTAGAGTCTTAGTTGGGAAGTGAGGAGGGTAGGGGAAATTAAAATTTGGACTATATGAGTTATTTGATGTATTGTATATTATTACTATCGATAGTTATATCATGATCGAGAAATCGCATTCTTTGCATATTGTGATAGCCGATCAGCCCGAGATCAGTGATACTGGTCCGGGTGACGTTCAGGAGAGGTTAGATACGATGTCCCAGCTGGTCACCTCACATGGCCAGCAACTTCAAGAGATTCTCCGACTGTTGAGGGCACAAGCTGCACCATCACTTTCTACATTTACAGCACCAATCACTCAAGGTGGGAGTGCGCCGACACTACAGGCCGCTGTTACGACCTTACATCGCCGATAAGACCTGAGGGAGTACAAGTTCAGGTTGAGAGAGTACCATTGACTCCTGATACATCGGCGGATGATACACTGAGCACGCCCACTAATGGGGAGCACACGAGTGACGGCTAAGGCGAGGCAGTTTCGCGAGTTTCAGCGATATCACCCGGAGAAGTTTCACGGTGGTACGAATCTCGGAGCAGCGAAGAAATTTATGCGGAGTCACGAGAAGATCCACGATGTCTTGGCCACATCAGATCATATGAAGCCGAGCATCTCATCAGCTTCGTTGTTCGGAGAGGTTGACGTGTGGTGGCGTAGCATCAATCAGAAGTATTTCTCTCCCTCGGTAAGGAATATGAAGAGGACCGAGTTTCAGAACATCCGACAGACGGCTGACAAGACAGTGATGCAATATATAGACCGATATTTGCGGTTGACGGATTATGCCGGAGGCATAGCTGATACAGGCGCTGATCAGGCTTACTACTTCATGAACGGCCTGTTGGGTGAGATCGGTTCTATGATGGTGACCACAACTCCAGGAACGTTGCAGGAGGCATGTGAGAGGAGTTTGGCCAGTGAGACTTTTCTGAGCATGCGCACTGGTACAGTAGACGCAACTCCACCACCAACACAGCTAGATGTCAGACCTGGAGGTAACGGGAAAGGAAGAGATATGGACAGTGGAGGTCGAGTGATCGAGCTCAGAGTGTGAGGTTTGTTGCATCTCTACCTCCTACACCGCGTATTGCGCCAATACCATCTGCTCCAGTACAGAGTTATATTAGCACACCACAGCTTCCGACACCGTCAGGTTCTCAACTACAACAGTATCAAAGGACTGAGGGAAATGACAGAGGCCGTGGTCAAAGACAGAGGTATGGACGGGGACAGAGTGTTCCATCTGGATCGGGATCTCACCGTACTGGTTGGGAGTGTGAAGAGTCAGGCAATTTTTCCAGTATGTGTCCACGATTGGGCGGTAGCCACAGCAGAGCCGATAGCAGGTTCACGCAGTTGCCGAGCCAGATCCGACTGCTACCCGTAGCTTGATAGTTTTATTTTCGGTCGATTGGTCGATGAGTTGGGTTTGAAACTCACTAGACTAAAGAGACTGATGAACAATCCCATATATGTTTTTCCTTTGAGTTTGACCCATATATGTTTCGAGGATGTTGCCCTGGCATATATTGGAGAGGAGGAGACATATGGTGTAAGGTGTGTAAGGGCATACACAGCCTGCAGGTCTCGGAGGAGCCCTGCTCATCACGGAGGAGCCCAGCCCTACAGAGTAAGATGGGGGTATGGCCTTGGACGGGTTATGGCCTTGGGTCTTCACAAAACACTATCTTCATTTGTGAATTGCTTCAATTTCGATGACGAAATTCCAATTAGTTGGGAAGACTGTAACGGCCCTAAAAATCGAACTCGTGCCACGTGTCATTTCAGGGTCGTATGTGGGACCCACTCGTCGTGATCTAGATCAAAATCGACGCGAAATAGGGTCAAGTTAAGGTTTAGACGCGATGTACCAGTGTTTCGGAGTGCAATGGTATTTTCGTCAATTTTTGACTAAAATGGGGTATTTTTCGGGGTTTAATTCGGCCATAACTCGAGGCGATAAGTATAAAAAAATGATCGGATAAGAGCGAGAGAGAGAGAGAGAGAAAATGAGATCGGAGAAGATAGAGAAAGGGAGGAAGAGAGAGCGGAGAGAGAGAGTGAGACACGGTGGTGAGAGAGAGAAGATGAGAGAGAGAGAGAAAGAAAGAGAAAGAGAGACGGCAGAGAGGGAGAAGCAGCGGCAAGACCAGCAGCGCGGGCGGCGGCTCGCGAGCGACGCGGAGGTCGCGGACGGAAGTTCCGGCTCACATGCGGCGACTCCGGTGCGGCGAGCCAACGAGGAGACCGACGAGCGGGGAGCTCGCGCACGAGTGGCGCGCGCTAGGCGCGGTGGCGCGATGACGGCGGCGGCGACGGTGAGTGGCACCATCGGCGAGGGTCGGCGAGCCTCCGTTGCACCAAGCGAGCGGCGGACGGCCAGCAGCAGCAGAGCCGACTCAGGAGATGGCGCGGGCCGGGGGATGATGACGAGCCAGCAATGCGTAGCAATGGGCGGTTAACGGCGTGGAGCAACGGCGCGGTGGCGCGTTTCCGGACCGATTGATCCCTGACGAGACACAACAACAGTGGACATTGGGTCGTGACTTCGACGAAGCTCGACGACGCGATGGATTGCTCACGAAGAAGACGAGAGGCGTATGCCATGGTGAGGTCGTAAACCATATTTTGGTGTTAGGATCGAGTGATTTCGATTTAATCGTGATGTTAATGACTTAAGTAACTTAATTGGTATAAATGGACACCCGAGACTTATGAGGCTATAGTCGGGTGTCAGGTGCTCATATCGAGGCGTGAGCGAGACGTTTTGAGGACGATTTGCGATTTCTCGAGGTAAGTAAACCGGCTAGGAAATTGTACAATAATTTCATTGCTTTGATATTGTTGTTCATTGCTTTGATATCTATCCTTGAAAGTGCTATTGCGTGGAGTGGTCCATTGGCAAGTGAGTCATGGTACTATTTATCTGTGATATGAGCTCTTATCTGGACGCCGTCGATATATCCCAATTGAGTGTACGTTGGGGGCAATTATCCAGGTCTGTGGATATCTCATAGTCGTAAGGGTTAGGGATGGGAGGCAGGTGTCTCGTCCTGAACCCGAGTCTGCTCGGCTTTTGTCGCGACTCAACGACCTTTTTGTCGAGACTCCTTGCTATTTGGCCTCACTTATCGATTGATTTGTTTACGGTCTTTTATATTCATGCGTTACCTGTTCATTTCTTTCTACTTGCATGAATTCGAGTGATTTAGTTATTTCGCAATGCTGTATATATGTCCTACTGGCGTTACTTACCTGAGCTCATCATTCTTGGGTTTGACTGAGTGCAGATCTACGGTCCAGCAAGGGGAATGCTCCATAGCTAGGTGAATCTTTTGTATATCTTGTATTTACTCTTCTCTGATGATGATATATTTATGCAGGGTTCCACAATTAGGTTGTCCAACTCTTTTACAATTATTGTTGAGTTATTTAATGTATTAATTGCTTCCGCTAAATTGTAAAACTTGAAAAATACGAATAACTCAACTTAAACTTTTGAATTTACTTATAATGATGGATTGAAAGGCTGACTAAGCTTGCGTTGACCTTGCGAGACTGGCTCGGGCGGTGCCCAATTTGTGGGAAATTGGGGCCGTCACAAATGTTGTCAAGTAAACATGCGAAATATAAAACAGACAACTGTAAATGGCTTATCGCATGAATAAGCAACAGACAAGCTAACAAATGTGTGTGCTCGCTCCAGATGGACTAGACTGTACTTCGAGTCACCAAGTTCCCACCAGTGGTCGCGTCCAACTGGCCCGACACTTGGTCCCCCGCGATGCTGGCCAAATCCGCTGAGTCACCGACACGTGCACCAAGGCAAGCCCAGGTCGCCATTCATTAAGGTCGGGTCACACGTGCTATAATCCAGTGCATCATGAACACACAACAAGGAAATTCGGGGGAGTAACCTCAACCCACGTCCAAGTAACCAAATAGAATAATGAACAACAAGGAATGATAGAAACAACATGTAAACAGAATAAATACTCAGAGTCTTTCAGTTGGGTTTTACAAACCTCACACCACTCTCCGACCTCCCCGGACTCTCGAATCCGACCCGACAAACTCCCTAACACCGAGCTACAGTCCACTAAGTCCCTGAAGTCTAATTTTAATAAGTTTAGGTTATTTATAAGTGTTTATACATGTATTAAGTTGAAAATAACCGAAACAGCCCTTAACTTGATAGTTCATCTGTCATTAGCACGCTAATTTGGTCTACCTAGCACACTTGTTTTGAGTTAGCGCGCTAGGAAATTTAACTAGTGCGCTCCTGTTCTTCATTTTGAAAAACAGTTGCACACTCAGGACGGTTAGCGCGCTAATCGTTCCAATTAGCGCGTTAATTGCCTTCTGGGACAGAATTCTCAATTTGAGAATTTTATTCTAGCCCTCTCAATTAGCTACTCTAATTGGTTTTGCACTATCTCCTCATCAAAATAACTTCAATACATAAATTAGAACACTTCAGATCATTCAATTAACCAAAATTATTCAAATTCATGCATTCACCATCACCCCATTAACAATCCAATTCATCAAATCTATTTAAACCAATGATAATTCCCCTTATATATACGATCTAACAACATGCAATTGATCAACTTTTCATCAAAATTCAAAGCATGCATCATAAATTTCGAAATTCCACCAAGCATATCAAAATTGGGTTCATTTGCAAGCTTAGAAGGTGGAGAAGATGATTACCTAGATTAGATCACTTGGTTTGGTCTCTATAGTGTTGAATTCCAGCCGGAAATCCTTCTTCTTTCCCTGAACTTCTCTAGCTTTTGCATGAATGTGTGAGTGTTATGATCAAACACTCCACTAAGCCCTCTATTTATATGTTTTGTGGGAATCAATTGTGTACGTATCTCGAAGCATATCTTGTGGTTCACAAGCATGTTGTCCTATACCTCTTGGTGACTCCAATAGCACACTCATCATCAGTACCACTCATTATGTTAATCTAGATGTCCATCTCATGACCCCTTTTATTTAATATAAAATATAGGCTTTCATTTATTTTGTTAATGTCACATTACATTAAGCCTTATCCAACCAAATGGCTAGTGTTTTATTTATCAAATTAAATCAACTCATGGTCACACTAACCCTCGGCTACCCGTACCCATTGCCCCCCCGTTTCGACACGCATTTCGAGGTGCGCCATAGCCTATTGTTCAAGTTTCTTTAATTAGCCTATGGTTACATTAATTATGTCAATTTGATAACCTACACATGTTTATGTAAGTTTATTGAGTTTTCTCTAGTGTACCCGTATCTCGCCTCTCGATACTCGCGTTTGCACGCACTTCGAGGCAGCTACCCATCACACAACCTTTCACGCTCTCGTTATTTAACATACACACATGCGATGTATTTAACAAATAATTGAATAAATTGCATCGCAATTAAGCCATCCAACACACAATTTAACCAGTGTACCTAGGTCGACGTGAGTCCTAGCATACCCGCGGCGTCCACGTGTATCTAAGCTAGCGTCCGTGTCTGCAATTACGAGATAATTAACGACATTAATAAAATGGGCCGTTACACGAATTTTTTTATAAAGGTTCGGTGAGACGCTGCCGACCGTATTATTTTACTTCGGTTACACCCAACCGAACGTCTTAGAACGTCTAAAAGATGAAGTGTTCAGTTCGTACCCACTGAATTTATTTTAAAATGTTTGGTTGAACCAAACCGAATCTATTTCAAAGTTTTGGTTAGACCTAACTGAACGTATTGCTGAAACTGAATAACATGATGTTCGGTTATTACCTACAGAACGTTAACAATGCATTCGGGCATACGTCGCCGAACGTTTTTAGAAGTTTCGGTGAGTAGTTGACCGAACATTACAAATATGAATATGTCAAAGGAACTCGGCCGTATGTGACCGAACCTCTTACTAACCCTCGGTTAAGCATGGTCGTACATTAAGAATAAGTTCGGCCCTACTTGACTGAACCTCTGTGAAAAACCTAAAAATAGTCAGGGAAGAAACATCAAACCATTCACAAAGCAATTCATACAACCATTCATACAACAATCAATAAAACTCATTCAATTGATAAAACTCATTCAACTGAAACATTGCATTCAACTTGAAACTGTCACATTCTATAATCAATCCATACATTGCACTCAAAGGAAATGAAAGTGTCACATTTAACCATACGACCAAAAGTAATCATTTGTTCCCCTTCATACGCTTCTTCGAGGGATGGTATGTGCTTCTATGCTTACGTTTAGATGGTCTGGAATCATCTCCAACTGTGTGTGATCCGAATTGAGTCCCTTCCTAAAAAACACTTGATATTGCTGATCATTTTCCTGTCAGGTGCCTAAGTACATCGTCTGCCATATTCTCTGCCAAGGTCATGGTCGATTCACTAGCCGGTAATGCTTTCCACTTCTACAGTACGTCCACGGCTCGTCTGACACGCTACATACGATAAATGAAAAAGTATATCAAAAGGTCTAAAAATGGGATTCAAAGTAAGGGAGATAGTCGGAAAATTTATAAATATAACTTACATCAAGTAAGTCATCATCATCATTAATGGGATCGCCGGTGTTTCCCTTCGAATTCTCAAGTAATGGGTGAGAAATCTTGTTGAACCATGTGAGATAGTTCGGAGCAGCTTCCCAAGCATACGATGCTCTCGAGCCTCTAGATCTGGCAGACAACACATGATCTTGCCACCTCTCCCACATCTCTACATCGAAGTTGTACTTGACGAGATAGCATGCAACAAATTTGCCTCTATTCACTCGAGTAGGCTTGTAGGGAGCCAAGGGGATGCGTTGTATGTAGCCCATTTGGAGCAAGAACCTATCTGGGTGGTACGACTCCACTATCAATAAGAACTTTAAGGTTCACATGTAGAACGCAATCTCCGTAATGTCATCATCATCCACCCGGATACCCGCATATGGGTCCCAATTGACCTGAATCAAAAAGAACAAGTCGAAAGTTAAGAACAAGTTAGAGATTCACAATTCAATCCAAATTTGACTTGACGGGGTTAAACAATAACAATACCTTGCTTGCTTGGGCCCTGTCAAGTGACCTACGCAGCCTCTCCACATTAGATCTATTAGATCTATTAAGACCTTGCTCTTTCTTTTGTATCCACCTATACACATGTGGGAAGGTATCGACATACTTTGTATTGATGTGTGTTAGGTAAAGGTCCTAATGCTCGTACACCCCACCCCTACAAACAATAATAAAAATAATAAGTCAATTGGATTATACCGATAAATATAGGGAATTCCTTGAATGTGCAAAAAAATAAAGAGACAAACCTCAATCAAGGTGAGATACCCCGCAATCTGGCAAACATCCACATGACTTGCGCATCTGAGTTGCCGATACAAGTATGCTAGTGCTGCATCACCCTACGCATATGTACTAATCTTCTCCAAATTCTCCAGCATCTTCAGCAATTAGACAGGTACTTGCATCAAAGTCTTGTCGACAAATAGAGTGCACCCGAGCATATACCAGAGGTATGCTCGTGGCATGCACTAAACCCGAGTCGGCATCCGCTTGTCTTTGTCCTTCTTCGTCCTCTTTGGTTTCGTCCCCCATTTTGACTTCAACCAACTTTTCTTGACGTTCATGCCCCTTTGCGGGCCAATCGCCGTTTCGGCCTCTTTCTTAGACACATAAAGGCATCGCGACACAAACTCGATAGCCTCGGACTTGGAAAGGGCCTCAACTGCAACTGCCTTTATAACAACTGGAATCTTCAACAACCTACTCACATCTTCCAGTGTGATGGACATTTCACTAAATGGGAAGTGAAATGTGTTGATCTCTGGCTACCAGCGCTCGACAAAAGCAGAGATGAGGGTTTGTGTCCTTGTACATATGAGCACTCGGTAAGTGTGCTCAACCCAGACTAATGGATAATCCTTTGAAGGCCGACAGTGTCAAGGTGACATGTCTGCAAATCTCGAGCCGTCAATTGAGGCCCATGATTAATGCATCTAAGAAGTGGTCTTTCCTAAAATTCACAAGTACACAAAGTTAGACACATTATCAATTACTTAAACACAAGGTTATTGGAGAATTGCTAAATAAAACAATGCCTAACCTTATAAGAATGGTGAGAAGCCAAAATAAAACAAAAAGAAATTATTGCAAAAATAAAATAGAACAACTTGACTAACTCTATGCATGATATCAGGTTTTTCCATGAAAACTTAAGACGAGATGCCTAAGTTCTTAGTCAATCTTAAAACACACTCAATAATGCGGTATACGTATGCGCAATACAATTGTAATGCAACACAGAAATATACAAAATTGGAGAGTTACTAAACTTATTAGAGAGTTACCTCATTTTTTCATATTGCAGCCGCCACGAGGTTGTTGAAACTGGCCAATATGGAACTGTCAGTGGGGCCACCTCGAATAGGTCTCGATGGGTCATCTGTGGCCTCTTCCACTACCCTACTACTTAATGAAGCTGCCTTCCCACGTGCCTTGACACTTGTCCTTTCTTCCTCACCCTCCATCCTCTTCTCCATCTCCATCCCCTCTTCTTCTCCCCCAGAAGATTCCTCTAATTCTTCCTCCCTTAACCCCACTTCAGAACCCTCAGATTCTCGCTCTCCGGGCCCTTCTTATTCTCCCTCTTCAGACCCCTCTGATTCTCCCTCTCCTAACATCTATTTTTCTCCCTCTCCAACTCCCTCTTTTTTGCCAATAGAACCCTCATCTGAATCCTCATCTTCTCCCTCCTCATCCTCACCTTTCTCCCTATGTCAAGTCCCCACAGGTCCTCCCTCTAATTCTCCTTCACCAGCCCCCTCTTCTAATTCCTCATTAGAGTCCTCTTCAGAATCTTCTTCTGACTCCTCTACATGCCCCGTAGTCTCCTTTCCTTCCACCACATTGCCTTCTTCGACTTGTACCCGCTCTCCTCACTTGAGTTGGAAGATGAAGATCTCGAGAGTGCGCCGAGGAAGTCTCAGCATCAACTACATCTGTAACGCATGACAATTGTTGTTTGAGGTATTCGTCGTCCACCACGGGTGCCTGTTGTCGGCATGGCATCGGCCTCCTCCCATGTCACAAGCCTCTTCGGACGACCCATCCCTGTAGTGAAAAATACCAGTTATAATATATACATTTGACAAACTTAAAATTTATTGAAATCCAGGTGTTTCAGTCGTGCAGAACCGAAACTTGATTGGAGTTTTAGTCAGTAAAAATCGAACCTCAATCATAGTTTCGGTCACATGCATCCGAACCTCGCCCAAACATTCGGATACATGTGACCGAACCTCACTATGACATTCGGTCTTATATGACTGAAACTCCAACACAAGGTTCGGGCAACAACAACTGAACCTTGTATTGGAGTCTCAGCCCTGGAACACCGAACCAGATCGAGAAATAACATTTCCAACAACAACAACAACATTAACCCTTAGGCATCAACCAAAACAACAACAACACCAACAACAACAACACCAACAACAACATATACAACAAAAATAACAAAAACAACATAAACAACTTCAAATGCTCACCTTCGATTCAACGAACTCTTTGAGGCCGAAACTCAATCACTCGCAAACAACTCTTCCTTCCTCCAACACGGTGACGAACTTCATGTTAGAGGGACTCAATCACTCGCCAAACCACTCTTTGAGGTAGCAATCGCTAAGAACAGATCGAGATTCGAGGGTTTGGGTGAGGGTTCTTGGCTGGGATGCGGGAACAAAACGTTCCAAAGTTTGTAGGATGCCCTCCTCAACAGGGGTATTTTGGGGAATAAACGATTTTCTTGGGGTGCCCTAATCAAACTGTGGATTGCACTAATCAAGTGGCTTGCCCTTACCCTTTTGTAGGGTGCACATAAAACCGGCCCTGTTTAATTTGTGCATCTAATCACTTCCCATAAATAAAAACAAATCCAAAAGGTAATATTATGGATACATACACAGTTCTTAAGATCATTTGAACACACTTCGTAACACTTACGCACTCATTTCGATTCATAATTGAAAGATACGTACCAAACGTGAGTGTCAAAATACGTCACTTAAATATTTCCCAATCCAAAAACTTAAGGCCCTATTTGGTATAACGAAAAAGGAAAATGTTCCCAAAAAATGGTAAATTTTGTGAAAAATTACATTTTCTTACTTGTGATTGCCAAAACTTTCTCGCGGAATATTTTCTCACTATTTCCAAGTTTCTATATTAAGGCCATATATTTTCTCACCTATTGAGGTAGACAAATTGAGTTTTCTTTGAAAAAATGATCGAGTTTCCATATTAAGATCCATAAATTTATATTTTAAATACAAAAAGTAATACATTTAATATATATATATATATATATATATAGTAAGTTTTCATCTTTATTTCAAAATTTGTTGTTGGCGAGTTTTGAGGGAAAAAATTCTTATATGTGCAATCCAACACATGTAAAAAAATTTTTGATGGATATTTACTCGCGAAAATTTTCTTAAGAAAATATTTGTTTCCTATAAAATATTTTCTTTGCAATTAAACATGACCTAAAAAATAAAAGTAACAAATCGAAACACAGTAAAAGTTGTAGTACTTAGTTTGAAGCCACAAAACAAAACACAAAAAATAAAGGGTGAAAATTCTCTACGGTCTTTTCTATTCCTTCCTTTCCTTAATTCATTCATCCACCAAAACAGAAAAGAAAAAAGCGTTGGAAATCGCCAGATCCAAAAGACAATCATTGCGTCTCTCCTTTTTATTACTCTGTAAATTTACTACATTTTTTTTTTTTTTCCAAAATTTTGTTTCCGTTCCACACACGAGGACGTCTATCGCCGTGAAATACGGAATTCGATTTGGTGTTGGCAGGTGAAGGATTCAATCCGGTCGTTTCTTTCTTCTTCTTCTCGTTGTTGTGTTGTTGTTTGTTAGATCGGATTATAGAGGGTTTTGATTGGATGTCGTTGATTTGATATTCGCGGTGCGAACGACCTTTTTTTTTTGGTTGAATCGAAGAAGGGAAATGTTGAGATTTTGTTGAGGATTCAAGGATTGATAAAAATCGAGATAGTCAGATTGATAGACTGGTAGCTGTAGAGACTTTTTTTTTTTTCTTCAACGAAAATAAGGGTTTGGGGTTTGTTTCTGTAAAGTACGGAATTGAATTGAATTGAATTGTGGTAACTGGCTTGACTGGTCATCAATCAATATATAATGGATCATGTCATCGGCGGGAAGTTTAAGATGGGGCGGAAGATCGGAAGCGGTTCTTTCGGCGAGCTTTATTTGGGTATGCTGTTCTTGCTTGCCAAAAAAATTGGTCTTTTTCAGCTATATATATATTGGTTTTTAGTTCTTTGTATTATTTTGTTCTGCTTATCTTAGGCTGTTTTGTCTTGCATTAGGTGTTAATGTACAAAGTGGAGAAGAGGTGGCTATAAAGCTGGTAGGTGTAACTTTTTAATTTCCTTGTATTCTTCTCATTGAGATTTTTTTAGGAAACTTCATATTTAATGTGCTATTTGTGGCTTAAGATGGTAGTAGTTTAGTTACTGATTTTTTTTTGACTAAGTAGAAGAGACTTGTGGATTGTTAAAACAATCACCTGGTACATTTGCTAAAAACAACGGAGCATCATCCCCTATAAATTGAAAATTGAGACAGACCTCGCGTCGGGATGATATGGACTAAATAGCCACACTCACATTGCATGACTAGAGTCTCGAACATTAGTCTATAGACAAGAATGAATTCTTTTATGCTGTCCGTTGAGTTCCCTGTTTGTGTTCTTTGGCTATTTCATGCATGTGCAAAACTTGTAAATATAAAGACTCGATCACTCATCTATCAGTTAGAAAATGCAGCTTACTTAAAACAAAAGTGAGATGGATGTCTAATGAGTTGTTATATTGAGGATGAGGTTACACATATGATTCAAGATGGATGTTAAAGTAGCCAAAGCATCTCTGGTGAGATTGAGGAGGCATTACTTGCCAAAAGGCAAGGTTTGGGGAGGTCATGAGTTCGACTCTCGCTGAAGTCCAAAAAAGCTAGATGTTAATGTATATCTAGTGAGATGGATGAAGCATCACTTGCCACAAGCGATGTTGGGGGAGGGTTGTGAGTTCGACTCATGTTGAAATCAAGTTGTTGGTTTCTTATAATAAATGAAAGTGGAGGAGTACATCATGTGTGATATATGACCAAAATATCTCTATTAAGCTGAAAGGAAAATTTCATAAGACAACAATGTGATATGATCCAAGGTCGCTCACCCATCACAAGGGTGCACCACAGGAGAAATAAAGAGGTGCAAATCCCACTGGTGGGGCCCTCTGAAGTAACTGTGACCAGATTAGCTTGTTAAGAGTCTTTGTGTTTTATGAAAGAGTGCGAGGTGCGATTTGTATTAGTGGGGTATGGTGAGTGAGAAAGAGTGCCACTTGAGCTAGCAAGCAATAAAGGCTTGTCAGATGCATGACTGAAACATCTTTATCTAGTGTGTAAATTGGGAAATCTTTCGATATGGGCGAGAGAAGTGTCTTCTCTCTGGTTCTAGAGTGAGGAAAGACTCTTCCCTCTGGTTCTAGAGTGAGGAAAGAGTCTTTGTTGCTCTCTCTCTCTCTCTATAAGGGTCTTGTAATCCTTTTCTTTTAGATCAATAAAGCTACACAAAGATATTTCCCTCTTGCTCTTTGTTCAGATCTCGAAAGTTTATCACAATGAGGCCTGCTATGCTTTATGAGAGTTAATGTCAGACAGTAAAGAAACAACGCATACGTAATATGAGTGTAGCGAAAATGAGGATGCTTAGGTGGATGTATGGTAAAACTTGTACAGATAAATAAGAAATGAGGATATTCAAAGAAAAGTAGGAGTAGCATCAATAAATGCAAAAATTATAGAAGGGTGGTTGTGGTGGCTTGTACTCATTTTATGACTACCTACAAATGCCTCAAATATAAAATTTGACATGATAAACAAATAAAGAAATTCGAGGGTAGGAGGTAGACCTAAGATTATTGGGAATGCATGAATTAGGAAGAATTTTAAGGATTATGAGAGCATATGAATTTATGATCAATTGCATCCAATTGAGCTTAGTGAAAGCTTTATATCCATGTAGCAAACACTACTAATTTGAGATCGAAGCTTTGTTATTTTTGTTTCTTTGTTAGTGTTGCAATTTAGGTACGTAAGATTTTGAAGCACATTGAATTCTGGATGATTAGTGAACCCATATAAGAATAGATAATAACAAATTGGAGAACTTCACTATTTGGTTTCGGTTAAAATTAGTCTTGGAACTATCTTGTCAATCTCTTTTTGTCTTTTTGAAATTCTTTTGCATTTTTCACCTTTCTTGTTTATTACCAATAGCTTTCAAGCTTGTCTTAAACCTTAGTTGTTCGTATGCAAATAATTTCGGGTTTTCTTGTTTTGGTTTATCGTCTTGGAGTTGCTTTGTTTCATGCATATATTTATGGTTTTGTATGTTGGTAGTGACAAAGTTCTTGTTCTCTTAAATGTGTACCATAAAAATCTTCATGCCATGGAAACATCATTTACTAACCATTGGATTTTAATCCAATGGTAAATGTTTTGGTTTATTTATTACTATACATGAGTCGTAAATGCACTCAACATTAAATGCACAACATATTTTAAGGGGTTCCCATGACATTGGTATATATTTGGGCTCCATTGTATATTTACCCTATATATCATCCCTAGCCTCATCAAGGACTGCTCTATATTTGATGCCCCGCAAAGAAACTAACTCCAATATTTCCTGAGTAATGCCTACCCATACAAAAAGGCACCCAATGATATTTCATTATTTCAACATTTCGTACTCAATTGGTCACTCTATTCTTGATTTATTATATCACAAAAATGTTTTTATCTTCATTTGGAATAAGAACATTTAATCACATTTGATAAGCTTCCAGAGAATCTTTTGATGGAACTTTATATATTATGTGTGTACGTGCGCATGTACTGCTGATTTTCTTGTCTTTTTGTTGAAGCTGAGCCATTATGCATTTCATTAAAGTTTAAAGGAAAAATCCATCATTTTCACGTGACGTCGAATTGCGGAAAAATAAGAACAAAGTGAAAGGAATATGATATAATATGTAGGCATTTATAGTCTTCAGCATAGCCATATGGCAACTTATGTCATTATATTTCACTGAGGACTTCTCCAATATATTTTCTTCACTTTGTAATTCCTAGGAAAATGTGAAGACAAAGCACCCGCAGCTTCACTATGAGTCGAAGTTATATATGCTTCTTCAAGGAGGAAGTAAGTGTCTTTCTCTCTTCCACTCATACTTAAATTTTGATGGGCATATTTATTTTAGCAGGAAGGAGGAAATAACTTAAGAAAAACTACTTGTAGAAGCTGATATGCAGTTAAACTACTTAAAAGAGAAGGAAATTGTTAATTTTGTTGAGTGCGTTGAATAATAACTTTATCCGATGCTTTTTGTATGTGCAGCTGGAATTCCCCATCTGAAGTGGTTTGGAGTTGAAGGCGAATACAATGTCATGGTTATTGATCTTCTTGGTCCAAGCCTGGAAGACTTGTTTAACTACTGCAATCGAAAATTCACATTAAAAACAGTATTGATGCTTGCAGATCAGTTAGTATGTATACATCAACTTTCTATTTCTTCAATTCATTTCCAAAATTCAAACCGTTCCCTGCTTGGAGTCTTCCATGGCCTTATATTTTTGCTCAAAGAATGAAAAACATAATTAGATGCCTATTTTTCAACTTTTTATTATATTACTACCTCCGGTCATTTTTATAAGTCATCCTACAAAACCTCTTTGTCAAAAAATACAAGATTTTTTTTACGGAATTCTAGTGAACTTTTCTACCCCTTTGCCCATTTTAACCCTAAACATTTAATTGCAATTAAATACTTGTTAGAGGATTGGTGTAGTAAATGTCGTGATTAAAACACGGGCAAGAATGTAATTTGAACTTATAATTAATGCTTTCCTTAATATGTGGTTTTGGGCAAAATGACTTATATTATCGACCGGAGGGAGTATATAAATTACACAATACACATTATATTTAAATAAAAATCTGTTTGATTAAATTTATCAAAGTCATTGAAATTTGTAAAGTTTCATAAGCTAATTCAAAATTTTCCTTAAAATTGAAAGTCCTCCAAAAAGATTATTAGTTTTAGGTGAATGAGGCAAATTTGGAAATACAACAACAGCAAAGCCTTAGTATCAAATTAACTGTTTAATTTTTGAAATTCACGTAGTATTCTATTAATATTTTATTCTATGGATGTTCGTAAACATAAACTTGGTACAATTTTATTTTGTGAACCTATTACTTTGAATAATTATTTGTTATCTTACGCTTGCAATTTGACAAGGCATATTATAACAGATAATAGTTATACAGGTGTATGATTATTTCAATTATTTATAAACTAGTAGTTTTGTAGAAAAATTCTTTTTGATGGTTTGCACTTTGAAATGAATTGAATTTCCAAAGAGAGAAGTATGACACCAAGTTAAATTTTAGATTGATAGGTGTACCTAGAAGCTCTTCCTCAAGGTGAAGCTTTCTAAATAGCCTTAAGGGTCAAAGAAAATTGTTAATGTAAACTTTTAAGAATTTTTCTGTTTTCATTTTTTTTTTTTGGTTTCTCATTTGGAATGAAGAGTCATGTTGCTTACCTAAACTAATTGTGGATTGACGCTTTGTTGTTGTTGTTTTTGTTGAGTAATTTTTAGGTTTGGAAAATTGGTGACTGCAGCTTCTTGTTTTTATTTTCTTTTTTTTTTCCTTATTCATTGAGACCAGAATAGCCTTTGTGTAATTTGCATTTCCAATGTGGAGTTGTTTTTAGTCATGACTTCTCACACTTTTATGGTAAAGCTTGTCTGTACACATCTGTTTAGATTAACAGAGTTGAATACATGCACTCAAGGGGATTTCTTCATCGAGATATCAAACCTGATAACTTTTTAATGGGTTTAGGCCGTCGAGCAAATCAGGTAATGCCTTTAAGCCTATGGCTCACAATTTTATTGACACACTATTTTTTTTTTTTGCTATATGCTGTACATTGCTTTTGAAGGTTAATTTTCTTGCGTTAGCATTCGGGCACATTCGTGCAAACCACCTCCAAAAGTAAATTAAATTAATTCCAACTCTTGATGTTGTTGGTCATCATTTGTTTGATCTCGTAAGGGTGGCTTATTGTGTTCTCAAAATTATTAATCACACGAGTGAATGCATGATTAAGCCAAATAAAACCTAAAATCAAAAGGAATTAACTCGAAATCCGTATGGTGAAAAACCAGATTTTGTGAACCTATGGAATTTAAATTTCATTAATTCCTTTCTTTTTAGATCTACATTTTCTTTATAGTAAATAGAATCGACGCAATTCTCCTTTTTAATTGCTAGATTCTCAAAGTTAGTTAAAAGTCCCTCCTGAGATTGATTTACACTAATAGTAGCCAATTAATATTATCATTTACCATGTCATTCATACGACAAGAATGCTTTTCGTATCATGAATTTAATTACATGCAACATAGATCATGCAAGTATATTCCTATGTCACATACAACCAATGGAATTCTAGCTAGATCCCACTCGCAATTCTCCTCTTGGATTGATTGCAAGCATGAAATGAAATAAGAGAATTGGCGTCCAACCAACTCAATGCGTAAAGAAAATGATAAAATTCTTAACAACTACTGAAAATTATGTATAACAAAGAATCAATGTCATAAAAAACAGAGGATTGAATCAATCTAGACACCCTAGTTTGGAGTACTTACCGCATAATAAAAGTTGAAATAAAAAACAGAACTATTGGTCTAGCCATTAGGCCCATTGCGATTACACCAGAAAAGAACAAGTTGAATAAATCTCTATTTGTCATGCATAAAAGATGATCTCTCTTGATGTCCTCCAATTTCTTCTCTTGATTCTTTGTCTACCCTCCAATTGTGATCCAATCCTCCAAAGAAGGCCTCAAAGTCTCTTAAATATGTGCAAAGTCCTCTATTTAAATCCTCCAACTTATACTCTTCAAAATTGATGTGTTTGTTATGAGTCTCCCCATCGCATCATTTCTTTTCTCTCAACAACATGCAATGCTACTCCAACCCAATTTGCATATTCCAGTAGCACGCCACTATGCCAAACAACACATCCCTGCGGCACCCTAAAAGCTTGCTCTTGCCCCGAGGTATGGTGTTGGTTGCAAATATTTTCCTTTGTCCTGAAAACTTCTCCCAATCAATTGACTTAAATCCTCTCAAAATTTCGTGATCACCTGAAAATCACAATTAAACACCAATTGAAAGCAGCCCAATTCCTTGAAAACAACGACATAACACCACAAAAGAAACATCAAAAAATACTATGAATTACTTTAATTTTATGATGTTTTGCATCATGCTGTTGTGCTTGAATTCTATGTATTTTGATATGTATTCTAAATACTTGTTATCTTGAATTGCAATGGGGAAAAGGCCTTTCTATTTGTATGATGTTGAGAAACTAGAAAAAAAAAATCATTTGAAGTCTCAAGTTTGAGAATTGAGTATTCAGCATAAATGCTCAAACTAGCGGTCATTGAAGTAGAACAGACATGCAGCTTGGAACAAATATAGGTAATAAGCTAATGAGAAGAAAATAATCAATACCGTACTATCATTATGATATCTACCGTATAGAGCTGAAAAAATTGAAGATTATTCCGTTAAGACCCATATTTGAAAGCTCATTATGTAGTCTACTAGCAAACTGTATGCAAAGGTTGCATAGCTTATGTACCAGTTTCTGATTCCTTTCAACATGCTTTAAATTTATTAATTTGATTGTCAAAAAAAAACTATGTTACAGTTTTACTTTTACTGATAGAAACTTGTACGGAGGTCGGAGTTTATTCCTACACAATCTTCATTGTAATGCTTTATCTTGAAAACCCAACTATTTCTTTCGTTCTTTTCCGCGTTCCTACTATTTCTTTTTAATAGATTGACTATAGAATATCTAATTCAATGATTTCAATTCTTTGGAGCAAGATGTTCATTTACACTTTGTTCCTTGTACATAACATTTATGATCCTATGCAAGGGTCGACACTTCAACTTTGCTTTGTAATTCACCCACTTGAAATTCAAAAATAATTCGGGGAAGTTTTAATTTGACGAGTGTAAGTGCAAAAATTTGTCGGTGTATGGAAGTCCATGGAATTTCATTCTAAATGGTAAAAAGTCAAATTTCTCTTTAAAGGTGTTAAAAACACACAAGTTATACAATTGTAATGCATAGGAGTCGCAACAATTATTTAAAATAGATTCTTTTAATATAACATGCAATTTGCAATTACATAGCATTATTTCACAATAAAACATGCAATACTCCGACTACTCCTGTGAGGTGTTAAGCTTTCGTTTTTTTATTGGTTTTTGATACATTATGCAAAATTTCACTAAAACTTTAATGAAACTGTCCCGAAACTTGCATGAACTTCCCCAAAACATCCCCGATTTCCACGTAGTCATGGAAGGCTTGCAATTTATGCCATTGTTTGGTGTGACTTCCCCGAAATATGTTGAATATTTCGGGGAATTTTGACATTTTTTTTTCCATACACACATTATGTTTCCCTTCTTTTGAAAATGGATCAGATTTGCCAAGACTCGGGGAATTTTGTCAATTTTAAATATCATGATCCTATTGATAGAAGCTTTTTTACTACACCTCTTTTGAAAGGCTCCTACACCTTTCAAATCTTTCCAAAATTTTGAAGTAAAAAATAGACATTCTTTCGTGCAAAATATCTTGCATGTTCACCTTCTTGTGTTATACGAAGTCCATCAAAATTCTAACTTTTGGTAGGATAAGTTATATATGATTCATGTGAAAGGAAGAGTACAAAATAATTGTCCCTTAGTGTTGATTGAAATTTACCTAACCAATACCTAACGGGTTTTAGTCAGTGCTGGTGCGATACACTATTCATAACCAATACCTAACTGATTGCTAACCCATGCTGGTGCATTATGCTATCGGTAACCAATAGCCAGCTGATTGCTAACTAGTATTGGTACGATACACTAATTAATATCTAATTGATCGCTTACCAGTTCTGATGCAATACAATCTTTGGTCATCCAATATGGTGAAAACGCTAACGTGACAGTGATAGAGTTTTAGGAGACCACCACAATAGTATTGGTGTGAGTCCAAGTTAGTTATAGGGGTAGTTGAGTAATTTTGTAGTAGGAGCATAAATAGAGGCTGCAAGGGAGAGAAAAAGATCTTGTCATCTTGAATGTAATTTGGGAACTCTTAGGAGTTGAGTGAGAGAGTTTTAAGACTCTTCTCTGGGGTTACTTTTGAGTTTGTAATCGTTATTGTCTCTCAATTCAATAGATCAAATTCAATGTTCTATCATTGGTATCAGAGCATCAACATGGGGTCGAAGATTGATTCTCGAATCGACGTCTTGGAGGAGCAGATGAAGTAAATCCTAGTCGTGCTTCAGAAGATTCCAGCGTTGGAGAGTGCCATTGGTGAGTTGTGCTCGGAGGTTCAAGGATTGATGCATCAGATCAAGTCCATGTGTCTTCATCCCAACATGCTTACGACTAGATCTTGCCGTTTGACGAAGCCATGGGCCAAGCACATCGATTCTGTGCCAATCCGCCGATCTAGCGGCATCCAAGTCAAGTTTCGATTGGTTGGTGATCCAAATTTGGTGACGATACATTCATTCGATTTCAGATCTGACGTGAAATCAGAGATCCGAGAGGTGGTGTTGCAGATGAAAAGTCATTTCCTTCAACTCCTACATCCACCGCTAGATTTTGAGTTGCCCAAGGTGTTGCCGACCTCTGACCCAATAGATCCACCACCTACCACCCAAGGATTTCGACAGATTCAACTTCCTTCCATTAAATTTAACAATCAGAAGGTCTCGATATTTTCAGATCTTGCTTCATCTGATCCCACTTCAGTGCTTATGCAGTCTCGTGTAGGAAAGAAGATGTTAGGGTTGTACAATCTGCTTTTTTATGTGAATGATCGCTGTTTGATTGCACCACCTCCTTGGCCTCCGCCATCATCACTAAAACCAGCGATCATTGTCGTTGATTTCGCATTCGACTTCGACAGATTTGATCTTCTCTTCTTTCTTCCTGTACACACGACTTTGAATTTAGTGAAGATGACTTGCAGTGATCAACACGACGTTCGAGGATATCGGATGATAGGAGGAACAACAACTCATCAAGCAATCAATTACACCATTTATGCGTACGATTGCTCCTCAAACCTTCATATCCTTTGCATCTTGCCATTAGATTATTCTCGACTTGCGTACTTCCTATTTCACTTAATGGGGCTGGGCCATTCTTGTGGCAGACATTCGAGAATCATCCAAGGGTGCCTGTTTTGTCTTCTATTCTTCCGTGCATTGTGGTTGTTCTTGTTGTTCTCACAAAGACTAACTTCTTGTTTGGAGAAATTTTCGATGGTCACGATTCCTACATTGTTTCATAAGGCTTTCGAGCATGCGATGGTTGTGTTGACACATTTTTGTGTGATGCTTTTGGTTGCTGGTATATGGAGTTGGTGTTCTCAACGAGGTACCCTTGTTCCATTTCACAAGTTGGACTTGGCATACATTGTCATATTTAATGCCAATCTCTTAGTTATTGCACCTTGCATGAAGCTTGTTTGCATATATGCCGAAGCTCATGGGAAGGGGATCGTTATATGCTTTGTGATGCCTAGGCAATGGATGGCAGTTCAACTGTCAACTCATTATTTACTAGTTTGCTCCCACGATGAGTTGCTTGCTATGGCATCGCATTTCTCTTTGGATTGGACTGGTGCACTGAAGCTCAGGTCCATCTCCTTTGCCTTCATGATTGATTGTATTTGGATTTACTATCACTTTACTTCTCCACTGCCTACATCACAAACTTGCGGTTTCCCTCACATTGTTGGTGTTCTTCAAAGCATGTTGGTGCAATATGCTTATCTGTTGGTTGCATATGAAGTGGTGTTTGTAATGTCCTTGAACAATTGAGGGCTATGGAGCACTTTGCTCGTTGGTTGTTCAGTGTACTTGTCCTTTTTCTGGAGGGTCAATCATCTATCAACTTTTGCTTCGTGGTAGGCCAGGGCTGCTGTAGTCTACATCGTACCCGAGGGCAGTGGTGCATATATTGATGTTGTATTCCAAGTGTTTGATGATATGTTGCTGAGAGTTTTTGGGTGCCTCACTGCATTAGGTTTGCTTACAACGATGAAATTTTGGATAGAGCTCGCTCGTTGGTTGGCTCTCATGGGCACAATGCAATTTGAGGCAACTTTTGGTAACCCAAGGTGGCTGATGCACTTGACGCTTTCTTGCACAATTGCCTCAATGGGTGCATCGTTGGCTGTTGCTCACATGCAAAATTATGAGATGGATTTGGATTCTTGCGTGGTCTCCTGCTTTCGTCTTCCCTCACATATTTCTCTTTTGCTTCATGACTGACATCACAAATTTTGTCTCATTTTCTATGGCCACCTTGAGGACAAGGTGGATTTTTAAAGGGGGGAGTAATGATAGAGTTTTAGGAGACCACCACAATAGTATTGGTGTGAGTCCAAGTTAGTTATAGGGGTAGTTGAATAATTTTGTAGTAGGAGCATAAATAGAGGCTGCAAGGGAGAGAAAAGGATCTTGTCATCTTGAATGTAATTTAGGAACTCTTAGGAGTTGAGTGAGAGAGTTTTAAGACTCTTCTCTGGGGTTACTTTCGAGTTTGTAATCGTTGTTGTCTCTCAATTCAATAGATCAAATTCAGTGTTCTATCTGACAGATTAATCGTTTATGATGTTTAATACTTATGCTTTTAACCCTTGATGCTAAATCCACAAAACTGTTAGCCTTGTACCCTAGTTTTTCCTATAATAATAGTTTATATAAAAAAAATATTAAGAATTCTAATGATAGAGTATAAGACGTAGTAAAAGATAGTTCAAAACTCGAGCAGATATGATAAAGGAGATAAATTGGACTGGTTCCTATCAATAACATATAAAAAAGATCCTTTTGTGATTTCTCTAGGGATAAGCCACAGATATTTGATGAATTGGTCGGCTTTTCCACTAACCACGTGATTAATATAGAACAGTTATTCCAAATTACTTTCATCCTAGGACCGCAAATTTGTAATAAACAAGACTAAGAAGTAAGAACCACGCTGCAGCTCCTGGGTATTATCTATGCTGCACCATTTCTTAATCAAAGAGAAAAAAATATTTTCATTTGAGAAAAAAAAAAACAGGATCATCTGATTTGAAAAAAGGAAGCAGAACTGTTACCATAGACTGGTTAGTGGTTAATGAAAAAATTATTTATTATCAGTTATGAAACTGCAAATGCTTTGTATTGCTTGCTAACTTTTTGACGATATAAAATTCTGTGAATTTAGTTAGGCTATTTTTTTCTTTCTCCTTTTAGGGGACAGTGCATAGTATGCATTGATGTTGAAACTGCATATTTGTTCAAAGTAATTAATTTTACACCGCCTCAAACAATTTAAATGAGAGTTGCATCTACAAGAGATTTTAGGCCAATCGGCTGTTCTGCAAAAATATCCACTGCATGTCTTGTAAATTATTTGTATCTTTTTTTTTTGGTAGACATTGTTTGTATCTTCAATATTGCCATTGTAGTATACATTCTTGTTGGTAGCCTCTTAATGACCTAGCCTAATAGAGTTGGGAAATTTGTGGTTAACCATGCTAATTTATTATGAGGAAAGTAACACAATCTGCTATCAATTGGTAAACAACTTGTTAGCATCTCTCTTGTTATGGAAATTGTTGTATATTAGCACTAAAATGAAATGTGGGTAAGACAGATCTGGTGACACTCTGCAAGAATAATAGTGGATTTGGTAGTCAAGATGATTATTAAACCTTTATATTCATCTAATTTTTGTTGAGTTCTCTGTCATGATTATATCGTGTATGTTTTTAGATGTTCACAATTCTATATTAATGTATTGAGACTAGATATTTCTAATATAAGGGATAAGGATAATTTACTTGATTTACCTCTTAACGCTTGTTAACAAATTAGTGGGTTGTTATAACATTTCTAACTTTGGCATTGTCATGGCTATGCTATGAACCACAGGTATACATCATTGACTATGGGCTCGCGAAAAAGTATAGGGATCTCCAAACTCATAAGCACATACCGTACAGGTATCTTACTAAGAATCATTATCTTTGTTATCATCAATTATAATTTGTGCCTTTTATTTATTTTCGTTTCAAGTCTTGTGTGAGAACGCTCTTCACCTTTTTTTGATCGTTGTAGTACATGTTGAATAATAACTTTTCTTTCGCTAGCGCGTGTCCATGATATGTGAACTTTGGGGTGAAGTTGTATCTAACAAATGCAGATTGAGACCTATAATGGCAACAACTAAATAGTGACTTTATTTCTTAGTGCTCCTTTGGGTGAGAGGAGTGAAGTCATATAGGGAGATCTAATTTGTTCATGTGTGAATAGGTTGAGAAGTGCACTTTGTTGAGACAAAATACATCTTTGAGGAATATTAATCTATAAATTAGGCGTGATGAGTCATACATTCCAATAAACAATTCTTTTCAATTTTTTTTGTATTTATTTCTTTGCATATGAGACGATACTATCATATAGGGAAACAGAATGAAAGAAAAATGAGAGCATCCTTTTATGACTCCCAAGGTATTTTGTTAGTAATATAGACTTAACTGGCAATTGGGTACTGAAATTCATCCTAATTTTTTTGGCATGCATATATTTTTCTTCTATTATCAAGGTTATGATTTATTTTATTGCAAACAGAAGGAGTTGTTGTGGTGTGACCAAGGATTGCAAGGCGCCAAGGCAATTTTGAGGCGATTTCTCTGGCCTAGGCGGCTAAAAAAATATTTATTTAGAGGCCCCTAAATTATTACTCCCTCCCTTCCACATTATCTCTCACATTTTTACTCATGCACAAGAATTAAGGTGATGATTAATTACCATTTAGGTTTTATAACAAGACTAAATTACCTTCCCATAAATGAATTCATTTATTATATGTATTGTATAAAAAAAGTGATTGATGGTGTCATTAACTAAATAGAATGGGGTTAGAATTGGAAATGCAACATTTAATGCTTTCTTGATTTCCTAATGTGACACATATAGTGGAACAAAACAAATGCCAAAAATATGACATATAATATGGAACAGAGGGAGTATTTTTATTTATAGGTCCTTAATTAACAATAACTTTCTATTAGTCACTGTAATCCATATTCAGTTTATACTTCAAGGATATTAATAAGCTTTTAGGTCCTTACGTAACATTAACTATGTTAGGATTTTGTTTTTCGGTAGGTATCATAGTACAGAACTTAATTGTAATTTACATCGTCAATTTTCTAAAAATTATTTAGAAGGATAACTGTCTAGGCGACCGCCTTGGCGGTTTTGCTTCAAAATACATAGGCGGTCGCCTTGCAATCACTAATATTTTCTTATAGTTGTAAAATTCTCTTGGCCACGCACACGCGTGCGCGAGCTCGTGAATCTCCGCCAATACCGATACTGTCCTCAACTTAACCACCTTCAATAACCACCTTCAACTCTTAGGTGTGGGGTTTTAACTTAAAAGATCTCGGTAAGGGGAGATCATCATTTATATACTATGAAGTTTCATTTAATTGATGTGGGACTATTATTTCAGTCCACGCATCTCAACACTCCACCTTGGACCGAAATCCATCCAAAGGATTTTTTTTTTCATGACAGGTCCCAACCGAACCGTTGGCTTTAATACCATGTAAAATTCTTTTGGCCGTGCCGCACACGCTTGCGCGAGCTCGTGAATCTCCGCCAGCACCGATATTGTCCCCAACTTAACCACCTTCAACTCTTAGGTATGGGGTTTTATCTCAAAAGGCTTCGGTACTGTTAGGAAGGAGATCATCACTTATGTACTTCTTTATGAAGTCATATTTAATCGATGTGAGATAAACCTTTCGGTCCACACATCTTCAACACCGTTAAAATTAGTGCTTTAGGCAACAATTCCTAATTTTTGTTGTTTGAGTTTTAGGCACTTAATGGGCATAGTTCAGTTTTTGAAATTGCTTAGTTGTGTGACACTTATCTTGTTTTCTAGTAAGTTTCTATTTCTAAGATTTTGGAGTTTATGTGTCTTAGAAGTTTCTAATTCTTGTGGCCTATTCGGTTCACATACTTGGGAGACCTAAAATCATGAGATTAGTTTATACTAGGATTAACTTGAGTTTAGGTATTAGTCCGTTTTGGGTAACTTGTTCGGTTGGGAGTATTGAGGATGAGATTAATGTGGTTGCAATAGGTAAAGTTATTAAAGTGCCCCTCTATTTCTACTTACATATCCAAATCAAGAAAACCCTAGTAGGAGTTGACTGGTGTGGAGAGCGCCGCACGCATGTTCGTTCATCTTCTGATCGAACACTGAATTTGATCTATTGAATTGAGAGACAACAATGATTACAAACTCGAAAGTAACCCCAGAGAAGAGTCTTAAAACTCTCTCACCCAACTCCTAAGAGTTCCCAAATTACATTCGAGATGACAAGATCCTTTTCTCTCCCTTGCAGCCTCTATTTATACTCCTACTACAAAATTACTCAACTATAACTAACTTGGACTCACACCAATACCATTGTGGTGGTCTCCTAAAACTCTATCATTACTCCCCCCTTTAAAAATCCACCTTGTCCTCAAGGTGGCCATAGAAAATGAGACAAAATTTGTGATGCCAGTCGTGAAGCAAAAGAGAAATATGTGAGGGAAGACGAAAGCAGGAGACCACGCAAGAATCCAAATCCATCTCATAATTTTGCATGTAAGCAACAGTAAAGAGCCAAAAGCCAACGATTCACCCATTGAGGCAATTGTGCAAGAAAGCGCCAAGTGCATCAGCCACCCCGTGTTACCAAAAATCAGCCACACCGTGTTACCAAAAGTTGCCTCAAATTGCATTGTGCCCATGAGAGCCAAACAACGAGCTAGCTCTATCCAAAATTTCATCGTTGTAAGCAAACTTAATGCAGTGAGGCACCCAAAAACTCTCAGCAACATATCATCAAACACTTGGAATACAACATCAATATATGCACCACTGCCCTCGGGTACGATGTAAACTACAACGACCCGGCTGTTGCGAAGCAAAAGTTGATAGATGATTGACCCTCCAGAAAAAGGACAAGTACACTGAACAACCAACGAGCAAAGTGCTCCATAGCCCCCAATTGTTCAAGGACATTACATACACCACTTCATATGCAACCAACAGATAAGCATATTGCACCAACATGCTTTGAAGAACACCCACAATGTGAGGGAAATCACAAGTTTGTGATGTAGGCAGTGGAGAAGTAAAGTGATAGTAAATCCAAATACAATCAATCATGAAGGCAAAGGGGATGGACCTGAGCTTCAGTGCACCGGTCCAATCCAAAGAGAAATGCGATGCCATAGCAAGCAACTCATCGTGGAAGCAAACTAGTAAATAATGAGTTGACAGTTGAACTGCCATCCATTGCCCAGGCATCACAAAGCATATAACGAACCCCTTCCCATGAGCTTCAGCATATATGCAAACAAGCTTCATGCAAGGTGCAATAACTAAGAGATTGGCATTACATATGACAATGTATGCCAAGTCCAACTTGTCAAATGGAACAAGGGTACCTCGTTGAGAACACCAACTCCATATACCAGCAACCAAAAGCATCAAACAAAAATGTGTCACAACCATCGCATGCTCGAAAGCCTTATGAAACAGTGTAGGAATCGCAGCCATCGAAAATTTCTCCAAACAAGAAGTTAGTGTGCTGTGAGAACAACAAGAACAACCACAATGTACAGAAGAATAGAAGACAAAACAGGCACCCTTGGATGATTCTCGAATGTCACGCCACAAGAATGGCCCAAATTTCCATTAAGTGAAATAGGAAGTACGCAAGTCGAGAATAATCTAATGGCAAGATGCAAAGGATATGAAGGTTTGAGGAGCAATCGTACGCATAAATGGTGTAATTGATTGCTTGATGAGTTGTTGTTCCTCCTATCATCCGATATCCTCTAACGTCGTGTTGATCACTTTGCAAGTCATCTTCACTAAATTCAAAGTCGTGTGAACAGGAAGAAAGAAGAGAAGATCAAATCATGTCGAGTCGAATGCGAAATCAACGACAATGATCGCCGGTTTTAGTGATGATGGCGGCGCCAAGGAGGTGGTGCAATCAAACAAATGATCCTTCACATGCAAAAGCAGATTGTACAACCCTAACATCTTCTTTCCTACACGAGACTGCATAAGTACTGTACTGGGATCAGATGAAGCAAGATCTGAAAATATCGAGACCTTCTGATTGTTAAATTCAATGGAAGGAAGTTGAATCTGTCAAAATCCTTGTGTGGTAGGTGGTGGATCTGTTGGGTCAGAGGTCGGCAACACCTTGGACAACTCAAGATCTGGCGGTGGATCTAGGAGTTAAAGGAAAGGATTTTTCATTTGCAACACCACATCTCAGATCTCTGATTTCACGTCAGATCTGAAATCGAATGATTGTATCGTCACCAAATTTGGATCACCAACCAATCGAAAAGCTTGGATGCCGCTAGATCTGGCGGATTGGCACATATCTGATGTGCTTGGCCTATGGCTTCGTCAATCTGGCAAGATCTAGTCGTAAGCATGTTGGGATGAAGACACATGGACTTGATCTGATGCATCAATCCTTGAATCTCCGAGCGCAGCTCACCAATGGCACTCTCCAACGCTGGAATCTTCTGAAGCACGACTGGGATTTGCTTCATTTGCTCCTCCAAGACGTTGATTCGAGAATCAATCTTCGACCCCATGTTGATGCTCTGATACCAAAATTTGATCTATTGAATCGAGAGACAACAACGATTACAAACTCGAAAGTAACCCTAGAGAAGAGTCTTAAAACTCTCTCACCCAACTCCTAAGAGTTCCCAAATTACATTCAAGATGACAAGATTTTTTTCTCTCCCTTGCAGCCTCTATTTATACTCCTACTACAAAATTACTCAACTACCCCTATAACTAACTTGGACTCACACCAATACCATTGTGGTGGTCTCCTAAAACTCTATCATCTTCCTCATCCGCGTCTTCATCGTTCGTGTCTTCCTTGTTTGAAGCTCGAAATAGTAGAAGTTCGATTGTGTTTTTTGTGTTTATTTGATGAGGGAAGCTTCGTCATTTGGTAAGTGATATGGGTAGGACTAAATAATACCATCAAAACCATGGTTCAGATTAGTTCTAAGATTGTAGGCTATCTTAGTCTTGTGGACTATATTGTAGGCGAACGGAACACCCGACTTAATTAGTCCAACTATTTAAGTTAGGCTAATACCATGAACTGAACATGCCATTGGTGTTTAGATTAAATTAGAAGTAAGAGTCCTAGGGTTCAGTTTTTAATTCTTATATAATATGCATGTCAGTTTTTAGAAATTTAGAGAATAAAATTCAGTTTTTGTCTACTGTTTTGTGTGTACTGAATTTTTGAGAGCCCAAAACAAAGATTGTTGGGACTCCATTGTTGATTCTCTTCTTGTGAAAAAAACTTATCAATCTTTCTTCCTATCTTTCATTGGTCTTCAAAACCAACAATTGGTATCAGAGCTTACATCTTAAGGAATTTTTGGAATGGATTTTGAAAAGAGTTTCGACAAAACTGCTCCTCCAATCTTTGATGGAGAAAACTACCAACTTTGGGCAGTGAAGATGGAGACTTACTTGGATGCTTTGGATTTGTGGGAAGCAGTAGAAGAAGATTATGAAATCCCTCCGTTGCCACACAATCCTACAATGACTCAAATCAAAAGTCACAAAGAAAGAAAAACCAAGAAGTCAAAGACAAAAGCTTATTTGTTTGCTACCGTCTCAACAACCCTTTTTGCCAGAATGATGCCTCGCAAATCTGCGAAGGAGATTTGGGATTACTTGAAGAAAGAGTATGAAGGAGGCGAAAGGATTCAAGGTATGCAAGTTCTCAATCTAATTAGAGAATTTCAATTGGAAAAGATGAAAGAATCTGAGACAGTCAAAGAGTACTCGGATATATAACTAGTTCTTGTCAACAAAGTGCGGTTACTTGGCACGGATTTTCCCGATTCGAGAATTGTAGAAAAGATTCTCGTCACAGTGCCAAAAAGATATAAAACATCTATCACCACTTTAGAGAACACGAAAGAACTTTCCAAGATCACGTTGGCGGAGTTGTTAAATGCCATGCAAGCACAAAACTAACGAAGGTTTATGAGGGAAGATCGTGTTGTTGAAGGTGCTCTACAAGCCATGCATCAAGATGACAAGAAACCTTACAAAAAAGGTCCAAGAACAAATGGAGAAAACATGGGTAGACACTCTAGGAGAAACTATTCGCCATGTCACCACTGTGGGAAAAAAGGTCATCCACGTACAAGTGTTGGCAAAGACCGGATGCAAAGTGCACCAA
Organism: Stephania cephalantha; assembly: GCA_039657325.1. NCBI lineage: Eukaryota > Viridiplantae > Streptophyta > Magnoliopsida > Ranunculales > Menispermaceae > Stephania > Stephania cephalantha. The sequence continues at coordinate 33,286,065 of CM077570.1, read as the reverse complement.
GTGTGATAAGCTTGGACATGAAGCTGTGATTTGCAAAAGTGAATCTCAACATAATGAAGTTGAGGCCAAAGTTGTTGATCTATACGATGAAGATCAAGTTTTGGTTGCAAGTTGTGATTTAATTGAAGATTCCAACAACAGTTGGTTGATTGATAGTGGTTGCACAAACCACATGTGTCACGACAAAAATTTGTTTAGAGACTTGAAGCTAGTTGAAGTCAAGAAAGTCAGAATTGGAAATGGTGGTTACATCCTAGCAAAAGGTAAAGACACCGTTGCAATCACAACATGTTCGGGTACAAAATTAATCTCGGATGTTCTTTACATACCCGATATTGATCATAATTTACTTAGTGTGGGTCTTAGTGTGGGTCAATTGATTGAAAAAGGATATAAAGTATCCTTTGAAGATTTGCATTGTGCTATTTTTGATGCTATTGGTCATGAGATTTTGAAGGTTAAGATGAGTGGTAAGAGCTTTTCATTCAATCCAATAGAATTGAAGCAGAAGTCCGACAACAATGAAGTCAATACTGCAAAAGTTAGGAACAAGAAACTTGACTCTTATCACCTTCAAAAAATTTTGAATACAAAGAAGAAAGATATTGCAAGACCTCAAAGAAGGTCATCATTGGATGGAAGAATGTTATTATTATTTAAGCTCCAACCAAAGATGTTCTAGAATGTGAGGTACTTTGTTGATACTCCACTGAAAACAAGGAAGATTAATTTCAACCAAGGAAATTCTCAAGTTCATGATGTTACCGATTCTTTTGTTCCGGTGTTTTTACAACATGTGTTATTGGAGTTGGAAAATTTAACAAATTGGATGTTCCTTCTAAAAGAAAGTTTGGTGGTTCAATTAAAGGAGGAGATATAAGAATTGGCGGCTATCTTAAAGTTCAAGATTCGTTGGTATATTCTCCACAAATCAATGTGGAAGGTTCGATGGTATATTCAGATTGGTTGCGTTGCCTCTCGGTATCATTTCAATTAAGCAAGTTCAAGATCCACAATTTGAAGATTAAAATTCGAAGATCCTAAAGCATGGAGGAGTGTTAAAATTAGTGCTTTAGGCAACAATTTCTAATCTTTGTTGTTTGAGTTTTAGGCACTTAAATGTGCACAGTTCAGTTTTAGAAATTGCTTAGTTGTGTGGCACTTATATTGTTTTTTTTAGTAAGTTTCTATTTCGAAGATTTAGGAGTTTGTGTCTTAAACAACAACAACAAACAACAACAACAACAACATAGCCTCAGTCCCAAATTAATTGGGGTCGGCTACATAGATCAAACTTTTCCATTGTGCTCGATTAAGTGCAATTGATGGTGAGCTTTGCAAACCATTCAAATCCCTCCTAATTAATGCATCCAATGTTAACTTTGGTCTGCCCCTACCTCGTCGAATTTCTACAGTATCTATTGAGTCAAGTTTTCTAGTTGGGGCATTTGTAGGCCGTCTTTGCAGGTGACCAAACCATCGCAACCGCCCTTCCCTAATCTTTGTATCAATTGGTGCTACTCCCACTTGTCTTTGAATTTATATATTTCTTATTCTATCTTTACGAGTTTTACCACACATCCACCTAAGCATCCTCATTTCTGCTACGTTCACTTTATGTAATTGTTGTTGCTTTACCGCCCAACATTCACTTCCATAGAGCATAGTTGGCCTAATTGCGGTCCAATAAAATTTTCCTTATTACTTAGTAGGAACATTTTGATCACAAATCACCCCTGTTGCACTCCGCCATTTCTTCCATCCAGCTTGAATTCTATGTGTGACATCATTCTCAATGTTACCATCATTTTGTATGATTGATCCTAGGTATCTAAAGTGGTTTACCGTAGGAACTTCAATTTCCCCTAATTTTACTACACCGTCATCTCGATGTCTAGTGTTTCCAAACTCACAGTGCATGTATTCGGTTTTCGTCCTACTCAACTTAAAGCCTTTAGATTCTAATGTATTTTCCAGAGTTCTAGTTTCCTATTCACTCCATCTTTAGTTTCATCCACTAAGACAATATCATATGCAAATAGCATACACCATGGTATATCCTCTTGAATATGTCTAGTTAGTTCATCCATAACTAAAGTAAAGAGATATGGGCTTAAAGCCGATCCTTGGTGTAGTCCTATCGTAATGGGAAATTCTTTTGTAGCTCCTCCAAATGTCTTTATACTCATTACTACTCCATCATACATATCTTTAATAGTGTCTATGTATCTAGCGTGCACTCTTTTTCTTTCTAGAACCCACCAAAGAACATCTCCGGGGACCCTATCATATGCTTTTTCTAAATCTACGAATACCATATGAAGATCTTTTTTCTTTTCTCTATATGTTTTTAACAATCGTCTTACAAGGAAAATCGCCTCCATAGTTGACCTCCCAGGCATGAAACCAAATTGGTTCTCTGATATTGTTGTTTCTTTCCTTAGCCTATTGTCAATTATCCTCTCCCAAAGTTTCATAGTGTGACTCATAAGTTTAATTCTCCGGTAGTTTGAGCAACTTTGAATGTCTCCTTTGTTTTTGAAGATTGGCACAAGCGTGCTTCTTCTCCAATCCATTGGCATCCGTTTTGATTTTAAAATTTTATTGAAAAGTTTTGTTAACCAAGTCAATCCAATTTCTCCTAAGCATTTCCAAACCTCTATGGGTATTTCATCTGGGCCACACGTTTTCCCTATTTTCATTCTTTTCAATGCCTCTTTAACTTCTACAATTCTAATATTGCGTGTATAGTTTACATTTCTTTCTTGGTGTGGGTTTTCATCTATTATAGTATCAACTTGGCTATCATTAAATAAACTATCGAAGTAACTTCTCCATCTCTCCTTAATATCATCCTCGCGTGTTAAAACATTTTGATTTTCGTCCTTAATACATTTTACATGACTTAGGTCTTGTTTCTTTTTATCTCTTAATTTGGCTAGCCTATATATATATATATTTCACCATCTCTATTACCTAACCTTGTATATAGATCTTCCATTAAATTTGTTTTAGCTTGACTAACTACGTTTTTAGCTTGTTTTCTAGCTTCTCTATATTGATTGTACACATCTTCATCTTGACACTTAGGTATTTTCCTATACATCTCTCTTTTAGTCTTAATTGCTCGTTGGACATCCTCGTTCCACCACCATGTTTCCTTCTTTGGAGGTCCCAAACCCTTAGATATACCTAATACGTTTGATCCCACTTTCCTTATGCAACTACTCATTTCTAGCCACATTGTATTAGCATCTAAGTCAAGATTCCAAACATTTTCCTTTAGTAGTTTTTCTCTAAACTCTACTTGTTTACTATGTTTTAGGTTCCACCACTTTATTCTAGGGTCGCTAACTCTTTTATTCATATTATGTCGTCGTGTTAGCTTAATATCAAGTACTACTAACTTATGTTGGGTAGTAAGTGCTTCACCAGGGTATTACTTTGCAGTCTCTACATGTTTTTCTATCTATTTTTCTTGTTAAAAGAAAATCTATTTGACTCTTGTTATGACCACTACTAAAAGTAATTATATGCGACTCCCTCTTCCTAAAACTAGTATTTGCTAAGACATGATCGTATGTCTTTGAAGCAAATTCTAAGATTGATTCTCCTTCTTCATTTCTATTACCGTAACCAAAACCTCCATGAACTCTCTCAAACCCATCGTTACCTGCCCCGACATGCCCATTTAAATCTCCTCCAATAAAAACCTTTTCATCTAATGGTATACTTTGCATAAATCCATCCATATCGTCCCAAAACTTGCGTTTGATGCTCTCGCTTAATCCTACTTGTGGTGCATAGGCGCTAAGTATGTTAATTTTTTCGTCTCCAATAATTAATTTAACTAGAATCAATCTATCACCCATTCTTTTAACCTCTACGACCTTATCCTTAAAATCATTATCCACCACAATTCCTACTCTATTTCATTTTCTATCTATACCAGTGTACCACAATTTAAACCCTGTGCTTCCTATTTCTCTACTCTTTTCTCCTACCCATTTTGTCTCTTGGAGGCAAACAATATTGACTCTCCTTCTAATCATGGTATCTACTAGTTCTATTGACTTCCCCGTAAGTGTTCCTATGTTTCATGTTCCTAAACGAATTTTTTCTCCCCTTTGTATTTGTTTTCCTTTTCTATTTCTATTTTGTCTAAAAGATCTAGTGTCTGTATCTATGATTTTGTTTTTGTTTTTCGTGTTTGTTTTGAACTGGCTTCTTTACCCACACCCGTCCTTTGTGTGGGAACCCTTGCTCATTTTTCTTCACATCTGGGCGACGATGTGAAGGGACTATCTTCTTTACCCACACACGTCCTATGTGTGGGAACCTTTGCTCATTTTTCTTCACACCCAGGCGGCGATGTGAAACACACCCTTGCTCATTTCTCACTACACCCGGCTCCGATGCAAATGCGTCGCTAGGTGGGAACGCCCCAACGTTTATATATGTTTGATCCATTTCATGAAAAGTGACAAAAGTTTTACGCTGGCTGTCAACCTATCGCAACCCTCCTCCATTTTTCAAGAATGAAAAATGAGCTTGGGGCCTCCCTCCCCCACTTTTTGGGTATGAAAACAGCCCATTCGAATTTCTAAAAATAACTTAGAAGGACGCCCGGCCTAGGCGACGCCTTGCAATCACTTGGTGTGAGTGTGACAATGGTGAGTTAGAGATTAATTGCAGCTTCTTGTTTGGCTAGTTTGCTTAAAACTATGACTAGATGCTTGCTAGGACTCTGTATAGTTATGCTTTCTTTTTGGTCTTTTGTTTAATCATATAAACATATTCTTTTCTTTTACTTTTTTTAGTAATTTTTTTGGTCGTTGATTCTTTTTGTACAATATACTTGCATGGGTAATGATTTAGACACTTCGTTGTAGGGAAAACAAAAACCTTACTGGAACAGCTCGCTACGCAAGTGTAAACACTCACGTAGGAATTGGTGAGTGCAATTTCACACCAGTTTAAGTTATTCTATCTGATTCATTCTTATAACATTTCCTTCTTGGTTTTTTCTTTACATGCAGAACAAAGCCGGAGGGATGATTTGGAGTCTTTGGGTTATGTGCTAATGTATTTCTTAAGGGGAAGGTTGAAAATGATTAAGCTATGTTTATTCTTCTTTAGATTTCCTGGACTTGTTTGAATAGGTGCTCAAACAATATTTGTATCATTTTCTGAGTTGAACTTTCTTGCTTGCAATCAGCCTTCCCTGGCAGGGGCTGAAAGCGGGAACGAAAAAGCAGAAATATGATAAGATCAGCGAAAAGAAGATGCTTACGCCCATAGAGGTATAATTACTTCAGTTGGTCTTTTCTGCACTATGAACCCGTAGTAAAATGATTTATTGTTTCATACATCATAATGCAAATGGAAATGAGGGCGTAGTTCTCGCAATTGCACTCTCTGAATGAAAAGTCTCTGAACTTATTCAATAATTAGATTTTTAAATGCCAAATAAGAGCTAGATATAAACGGAAATTTTAAATTACTTCTTGCAAAGTTGGGGAAGAATTACATAATTTGGGAATTTCAAGATGTGAGGGAAAGAAATACACTTAGTGTCGTTTTTTGTTGGAGTATAATCCTAAGTAATGAAAACTTATTTGGCAATGCAAGACTCTTATTCAATGTCATGTAAGAGGATTCAATTCTTATAGAGAAAAAAAAATGATAAGGATCAAATCCATTAAATTGAACTTTAATATCTTAAATTTGTTATAAAAAGAGAGATGCTATGAAATATTATTAACTGATAGGTACTTTTAATGTGCCTTGACAAAACTCGAATGTTGCTATTTTCTACGTTAAGTTATTTTCGCATTATACATCTCTGCATTGCTGAAAATTTTCAAAAGTTCCTCTAATTGAATTTGATTTTCTTGAGTTAATTCCAAAGTATAAAGCATCATACTCCTAGGCGTAGTCAAAGTTTTGATCCTTGATTAAACTTTGGGTCCGTTTTGTGGCATGCCTTAATTCTCAATACTTATGTATATATATTGGCTTTTTGGTAGTGATTTCGGTAGTGATTTACATTCGTGACTAAATGAGTTTTTCTGCACATATGCATTAGGTGCTTTGTAAATCATATCCATCGGAGTTCATATCGTATTTTCATTATTGTCGGTCACTACGGTTTGAAGACAAACCTGATTACTCTTATCTGAAGAGGCTTTTCCGTGACTTGTTTATCCGTGAAGGTAAATTTCCTAAAATTTTACTTAAGATCTGACATTCTACAGTACAATGATGAATAATTTTCAGTTCTCATTAATTCTCCAAAAAGGCTTTATTTTCATTTACATTCTAATGAGAGCTTTTAATCATATTTGGGTCTTTTCTATTTATTATGGTTCAGGTCATCAGTTCGACTATGTATTTGATTGGACTGTGCTGAAATACCCTCAAATTGGTTCCAACTCTAGAGCAAGGGTAAGCATTACTGTTTCCTCTATGGATTCATCTCCTTCAATGTGTTTCTTAATTTTTATGTTGGTTTCAGCTTCCCAATGGGAAGATTGGTGCAAGCCTGGGACCACCTGCCGAAAGAACTGAAAAAACTCCAGGTTTGATTTTTATCCTAATTCAATGAGTCAATTTTTATTCTTTCTTATAAAAAAAATGAGTGAATTTTTATTGAAGCTTTAGTCCTTGGTAACAACAATTAAACAAGAAAGTTAGGCCTCGTTTGGTTCGTTTTTGCTAACTTACAGTGTTAGTTGGGAGTTATCTCCTTGGAGTTAATATTTTCATGTTTGGTTCAACTTTAAACTTGTAGGGAAGTTTCAAATTTTTAAACAATAAAAAATATGAATTGACATAAATAGCCTTCAAACAAGAGAGAGATGAGTAATAAATGAGTCATTAATGAGGGGTAATTGTGTCCACAACTCCTGGGAGATAACTCCCTAGGGGGTGGTGGGGAGATATCTCACACCCTAAGGTGTAAGTTAGGAGATAACTTGTGGGCAAGTTGGGCAACCAAACAAGATTAGTTCTCAACTCCCTGTAAGTTATTTCCCGGGAGATAACTCCACCCCTAACCAAACAAGGCCTTAGAGGCAAAAGAAGATAGTGCTATTGCCATTTCATATGAGTATTCAAACTTTCATTCTCCTTGTCAATAGTAGAATCTAGCAATGGCAAACAATCTAATAACATGAGACATCTGCCAAAGTATCTCTTGTAAGATGGCCGAGGCATCACTTGCCTAAGGCAAGGTCGGGGGAGGTTGTGCGTTCGATTCATGTTGAAGTCAAGTTATTGGTTAGTTCCAAATTAATTGGGGTTGGCTACATGAATCAAAATCTTCCATTGTGCTCGATTTAGTGCGATTGATGGTGAGCTTTCCAAACCATTCAAATACACACTCTTGCTCATTTTTCGTTACACCTGGGCTTCGATGCTGCGTGTCGCTAGACAGGAACACCCCAACGTTTATATGTGTTTGATCCATTTCATGAAGAGTGACAATTTTTACGCTGGCTGTCAACCTATCGCAACTCTCCTTCATTTTTTAAGAGTGAAAAATGGGCTTGGGCCCTCCCTCCCCCTTGGTTTCTTAAATAAAAAATAAATACAAAATAATACGAGACATCTTCGTATTGTCTGGTAAAGACCCATACTAATTAATAAGCATGCAGGCACTATTCAAGGAGTTAAACATAACAGGAAATAAACTGAATAGCGCTACCAAAAAAAAATAGACTGAATAAAGTAAGTCACCAAAAAAACACTGAATATAGGAACACTTTATGAAGAACATAACTGAAATAGAAAAATAAAGACTTAAAAACAAATCAGTAAAAACACTGTAGCCAAAGGCATTTATATAAAAGAAAAATTCTTGCGCTCCCCATCCATCATGATTTTTTGATTGGATTGAAAGTCTCCGTGACCTGTTTTTTGCTACTAAACCTTTGTTATTCTATCAAATCTATGTTTTCTCAACATTTCACTACTAAAAACTTGGATTAGATCTAGGGGATAAATTTGACAAGGTGATATTTGTAAAACTTCAAAATGTACGAAAACATTGCTTAAGCATTTGGAAAATGTTTGGTGGCGTAACTTTTGCTACAAAGTTGTTGAGATCCCTTAAATCTTGCATCGAAATATGTGCGCACGTCTTTTCATGTATGTCTAAGTGACCTCAACAACCGTGTAGCAAAAGGATGTCACCATATCATTACCCTATTATTTAGGTTAAATGTGTATTCTATTTATTAGCATAATTAGGGCTTTGTTCTACTCTTTAGTAGCAAACTGGTGGTGATTTGATAAAGGGAATAGAGATTTGTGAATATGAAAATTAAATTTGTGTCCTATATATATGCTTTGTAACACTTAATGCTTATTACATCGTATGTGTAATAATAATATCATAAGATAATAAATATAGTAACTGTAATGTTTATAAAGTCCATAGAATTAAAGGAAGTTTATAACATATTACTTTGGTTCGAAAAGTCCAACAGATCTTTTGATTTTAGTTTTCTTTTTTCTTATTTTTTCTTATTCGACTATCTTTGGTCTCTTAGTGTTGAGGTTGGAATTTGAAGACTTTGAATTACTTTTTCATTTATATTTTTTCTGGTTTCATTTAATCAATATAATTCAATCATTGAAATTTGACCTCGTGTTCCTTAGATTTTGTTGGTGCAAGTTCATTTACTTATATATACACACTATTGCATAAGCGTGAGGGCACAACAGTTCAAGTATGATTTTGGACCTGGAGCTATTTGCTTTGCCCCTATGAGTTTATAAAGAACTTTAGATGTCTTAACAAGTATATTCTCATGGTTTGCATTTGAGTCTCTAATTATATCAATGATTGATGAATGACTGATTGCAATGCCTAGTGGGCCAAGAGATTCGTGATAAGTTATCAGTTGCAGTAGAAGCCTTTACTAGAAGAAACGGTCCTGGTCCTGCTCTACATGGTGACAACTCCAAGCACAAGAATTTGGAGGATGCACCCACATCTAGGGAAGTGGTAGGTAATTTATGTTAGATATATTTCCTTTTCCTGTTCTTGTTCATCGTTTCTCTTTTATATTTTTGTGGAAGAATGTTATGAAATTGTGCAGGAATAGTAAACTAAGTTGGCTTGTTGACTACTTACTTAATTTTGTTGCTTTACTTGATTTTCAATCAATAGCCGAGCTTTAAAAATCTCTGTAAAATGGTGGAAAAAAATAATGCTCTTTGTTAAAATGCAGTATGTAACTAATACAATCATGCATTAAGTATGTGAAGAACTTAAAAATTTTGATTTCATTTCTTTCCCTCTACAGAAGTGGCAGCAAAAATCTGCATATGATAATAATGTTCCTTGCGCTGTCAATTGAAAATCATGTAACTATTAAATTTTCAAATCTAGATATATTTATATTTCAATCAAATCAGAGGGGAGCATGCTCTCTTAACTAATTTAACTTGTATCTTTTTTTTTCCTTGGAGCCTTCCTAAAATTTGGAATCATTCTCATAAATAGTTTCTGTTATTGACTATCACGGCAACCATTTTTTTTTGTCAAAGCCATGGCAAACCTTTTTCATATTCTTTTTTTTTTATAAGATTTTTCATATTCTTATTTGCTGCTGCTATCATTGGGCATGCACAGCTGCATGATTTTTTTTTTTTTTTTTTTTTTCTTTTTTCTTTTTGCCAGGTTTACCATCCATTGTCGAACAATGCATGTTATTTTTCACCTGTGAATTTACTATATCGAGTATAGGTAGTTATAACCGTTTTATGGTGGTCTTGATTCAATTTTGGTTTATTATTTCCTAATTGTATATTTTAATTTTATTTGTCAGTGTGACAGTTTAACTTGTAAGTTTGGAGCAGTTTTGTTTATCGCTAATCCCATAAGAGCTTTGTTCTCTACACGGCAATCTTATTTTCCTTCATCGCATTTTCTCCTTTTCTTTTTGAAACTTCTATTTTCCTTTAGCTTAATTCCTCATGGAAGTGACAAAGTAAGTTTATTCTATCCCTTCTAGCTGGTATCAGATTCTTCCTTGATGACTTAGACTGGTATAGGAGCAATTAGATTCTGTCCCTTGTCCAGGTTTTCTCTCTCTAACTTTTATCAATTCCATCAAATGCTTAGGCAAGCTTATTTGGCAAAAGCTGTACAAATTTCTTGGCATTTTCTTTGGTCTCAGTGCTGCTTATCATCCTCGATCCTATAGCCAAATTGAGAGATTAAACCAATGCTTAGAGAGTTGCATATGCTGCGTGACATTAATTTCTAGTTTGCATTTTGAGAAGAACTGAAATTAGTTGTATCTTTTTTCATACAAGTTAGCATTAAAATTTGCAAATTATTTCACTTTTTCCTTATATTGCTATGAGTTTTTACGAACTTTCTTTTGCATGTGATTCTTAATTACATGTTTGAAAAACTCTAAATGAACTTTCCCACCCACCATGAAGCTTCAATGTCCTCAATGAACGTAAATCTCTCGAGGCATAGGTTGAGATGTTTCATAGGCCATTTCCTTGCAACCGAATTCACAATGGTGAAAAGTGATATCAAGGCCAAGAAAAGTAAGTCTTGCCATAGGCGAAACATCAATTCTCAAACAACTAAGAAATTCTATTCATTAGCAGCTTTAGTGTATAAGAAATGACATCATTTTTAGATTATGTTGATCTTTACTTGTGAGCACATGCAATAGATATATAAAGGGTGAACTTTGATTTTTCCTATATTTTGCTAGTCAGAATTCCGAGATAGTTTTGGAATTGCGATTGAACATTGAATGTTTTTGGTGAAATCTGGTCTTCTTGGAGAGCATTTGGTCTCCTACTTTAGCGTCAAGTTTCATTTGTATTCTAAAATTTATTAAAATAAAGTAAATATGAACTTCAACATTATATGCGCTACATAGCCGGTCCGAAGTCCGGGTAAAGGAGGACTCCCAAGCCCATTTTTCATCCTCGAAAGGGTTGTGATAGGTTGACAGGCAATGTAAACATTTTGTCACTCTATGAAATGGATCAAACATATATAAACGTTAGGGTGTTGCCACCTTTTGATGCCTTGCATCGGAGGAAGGGTGTGCTTCACATCACCGTATGGGTGCGAAGAAAAAGCACACCATCGATTGCTCTAAATCGAGCACAATGGAAGATTTTGATCCATGTAGCCGACCTCCACTAATTTAGGATTGAGGCTTTGTTGTTTTTGTTCGTCTTCTATTTACTACAACGTAGGGGGCATTGCTAAATCTAAATTAATGTACTTGGAAATGGTTTGGAAATTCTCCAAAGTTAAAAAAAATTCTCTGAATTGATTAGATTTTTTGTAGCATGGAATTAAGAATTAGATGTAAATGAACTCTTGCAAAACTTTCATCGAAGTTAGAGAGTAGTATAAGATTTAGAAATTTTAATACTAATTTGAGGAGTATTAAAATACAATTAGTGCTAATTTTTGTTAGAAGGTCTTGTTGAAGAATGAAAAAATATTAGAAGATACAAAACCAAGGCTCAATTTTAATGGATTCGAACAAATTTCCTATTGAAGAAAAAAATAATATCCAAAATGATCAATCTTATCAAAATTGGAGTTTAAAAAACTTAGGATTTGAGTATGGGTAGATAAAAGACATAAAATAGTATAAAACTACTATGCTTTTTAATGTGTTGTGGTAAAACTTGGATGTTCTATAGCACTTGGATGAAGTTATTTATTTATTTAATATTTTTTTAGAGGTCAGCACTTTGATGAAGTTATTGTTCTTAAGCCGAATGAAGTTATTTGTACTTCTCTATAATAGGGAAATCTTACAAAAATTCCCACATTGAATTGCACTTCCCCGAATTAATTTTGAGTCTAAGTGAGCGAAGTTATAGGCTAATTTGACTTTATTTTATCCTTGCTTGGCAAATGGCACCATTTAACGCTCAAATCAATCACAATTTCTTAATACTAGCATCCCTATCATTTGAACATTACTAGGTCTTATGGTGGTGGTATTTGATCTTTCTTATGTTTTTTATTTCAGTCAAAGCATTTGTAGAATATAATTGAATCTTTTTGTTAAAACTCAAAAAACTGCTCAAGTTTTGATGAGATGTTACCATTAGTTGTGGAATCTTGCATTTTGTTTCCATATGAAAGTCCAAGAAAAGTTGCTTAAATTTGATGAATTATGTCAGTCTTCATCCTTTGAATTAATTGGTTGCATTGTTTGATTTTTAACGCATCATCTTGTATAATTGATAAAAGAATGTAAAAAGGAAGCATTATTTGTGACATGAACTTTAGTGTCATCCTCCATATTCTGGTCAGCATTCTAGTTTGAAATTCACTATCTTATACCAGTCCGTCACGGTAGAAACTACGTGACTCTTTACTCTTAAGGATTTTAAAATGAGCTAAGGCGACTGGTCCCTTTATTATTCTACTTGTAACAAATGACAAAGGTGACTACTGCAGCCTTATATGTTAAAAACAAATTGTTTGCATGCACTCCACTCTGATACCCAATCATTCATTGCATGAATGGCAGAAACGTTACAGTACCATAGTATTGGACAAAGTACTACTTGCAAAGTATAGTTGATTCAGGATTTAAAAGTGCTTTAGCAGCATTACCTATGATATAATTGTGCAGTGAGGGCTATGTTCCTTGGAAAATAATCTCTAGTGTGCTTTGTTAGAAGTTACTGTGCGCTGTGTGCGTGTTTTTTTCCTAGTATTCATGGAATTACGTCATTATGCACTACAAGAAATAAGTCTATCAATGACATTTAAATATTGTCATTAAAAGTAAAGGATGACAATTTTTAACAGTCATAGAATGGGGGTGTCGTGGAAAGTATAATTTATAATGACAACTTTTTACATGTCATCATTAATATATAATGACACTTTTAAATTGTCATCTTAACTATTCAAGGATATTAGAAAACTGTCACCAAAAGTTATTTAACGACATTTTATAAATATCATTAAAACCCTTTACATAAGATTATAAGGAAAGTAGGCATTGTCAAATGTAGTAAACAATTAAATATATTAAATTACTAAAATTTATCTACCAACAACAATAATGAAGAAAAAAACTTTCATTTTTTATTTAATTAACAAAGTTCAAATTCATTTACATTGTATAGATAGATTCTTTAAAAAAAATAAAAAATAATATTCAAGCCATATATGATGGACTTGACTTCATTGTTGATAAAAAACTCATACACATCGACCACGCTCTTCATGCTTCATGACAAAAGCATGACATCAAAAATGCTAATTCCTGCAAACAATGAAAAGGAGTAAAATATTGTCAACCTTCAAATAAATTGAAATTCTTAATTCTAGTGAGCAGCTAAAGTAATGTTGTGATACGCTATTGAGAAAAAGAAATGGAGTCAGACAATTATTCAGTCCCATTTCAGTAAATTGTCAAATGGAGTCAGACAATTACCTTAAAATGATTATATGCTCAGGCTTCCTCTTCCTAGAACTTGCATAGAAATCCAACCAAAGCTCTTTGATATAAACAAAAGTCATCTTTCCCCCACATTAGATAAAAAAAGGAGCAATTTTGACAGTATAGTTCTACTCAAAAAACAAAGTATCAGGCATGAGAATTCTTAAACAAAGATTTGAAGTTAGACAAATCACATGAAAAACAAGGTATTCTTAAGCATTTAATCACAAACCAAAAGTTTGTAAAGAAGCTCACATTTGCATTGATCTTCAACAAAACATTTAGGGATTTAATCCACTTTGTTTAGTTGACTACTGAAAATTGCTGAAAGAAAAAAAAAATAGGCACACTTGCATGAGCTACAGAGTACAGACACCACTTTATGGAAAACAAGTTTGGTCATTAGTGGAGTCTTAGATATATAACAATTATAAGATGTACCTTTCACCAGAAATGAAATATAAGGTAGACTTGTCTGGACTGAGCTTCATAAGAATTAAAACCTGCATATTAGAATAGCTTTTGTCAAATTATTCAAAATGATACCTTTGCATCTTGAAAATCCATGTTATTGCTACAAAATAGAAAGAGTAGGAAAATGATCGGGAGACCCACTGCGGAACCTAAGTGCACTGTTCGATACACCTCAAACAGGTATCTCAAAGTGTATCAAATGGTGCACCACTGGACACCCGGGTCAGTGCGCCTAATTGTGTGTCCAAAGTGGGTCAGTTTAGACAGAGCCCATAAATCAAGTTGTTATTTCAGAAAAGAAGTGCACCATAGAAGTTACAAGAAGATAAACATGATAGAGAGTAAATTTGTCTAGGGTGATCTTGGGAAATTTGCACAGCTGCTGCCTTCCTTAGACGTTGTCTATACGTATCATTTTCCTATATTACCAGTAGACAACATTTATAATAAATTACAGAAGCTCATTTACCTTAGAATGATCTTATAATGGATGTTGTCCTAAAACCCACCCCCTAAAGACTTTCACATGAGGGAGGAAATAGTATGAATACAAAAATGTCAAGACAAAGAGTGGCTTGGAACTTGAGTTGAATAAAACATGAACATCTCCCCACTAAAGTGCTTTTTTATTGGATAAGAACCTATCTCAAGTTCTTTTACAATTAATGATTTCTTTTTCTTGTTGTTAAAGACAATTAGTGAAGATTACTCATCAAAAACTATCTATATTAGTATATACTCAACAACGGAATAAAAAATTAGGTGACTGGGCAAATTTTTAACTAAGGGAGATGATACAGTGGAAGACTATTCTTGATGTATATTAGTATATACATAAACATATCATAGGGTCTTGTTTTCTTTTAAACATAGTGATAGAGTAAACAAAAAAGCCGACCCCAATTAATTTGGGACTGAGGCTATGTTGTTGTTGTTGATAGAGTAAAAAAAGATAGTAGCAATTGTAAGGCTTTTCAATTTCTTCGTACATAGAGTGATGTTTCTTAGAAGACACTCATGGCCATAAATACTAAATTAGAACAGCTCGAAATAGCGGCTTTGATGCTAATGAATCCTAAAAATCAACAGTGGAAGACTATTCCACAAATCACGGTGGTCATGAGGTATAAAAAAATATTTTGATAGCTGTTGTATGACATATACAAGGATAAGAAATGACACACTTGACAAACTCTCAACACATGAAAAATATTAATATTAAGGTTCTTGTTATATATAATTATATATAAGTCATGAAAAGTAAGACTGGTACGATCTGATATCTAATTTAGTGTTAATTACCTTGTCAAAACCAGGTACAAGTTCTTGCAATGAAGAAATCATAGTCATGTACTAATGAAGTTGAAGTATGCTACTCAAATGAAAAGCTCAACAGATATATGAATTTCAAGGTGGGCAAGGACAACAATATCCATGTCCTCAACAATGGTTCTCTATTCTGAGTTTAAACTAAACAGTTAAAATTTAAACGAAATATAATGCTAAAAGCCATTTAACTTTATTAGCAACAAATCTATACATTCTCTGAACAACAAATCAAATCCAAATAACACCCTCAAAGAATTCCGGCAAAGAAAAACCACTCAAACAATCAACAATCCAAATGAAAACCTCTGTGAACACATGAATCTAAAACCAGATCCAAAACAGAAAAGACAACAAATTTCACACATAGAAAAACTCAAACCGACTAGTCAACACCGTTAAACAGAATCCCCAAACCTACTCAACAAATTTCCATTTCCTGAACCTTTATCCAAAAAAAAATTGTCATTTCCTGTACAAATCCTCACAGACAAGCTGATTAAGCTCCAAATTCAACACAATTTATCCGAATCAACATCAAATTCAATAATAGAGGATGGAGACTCACCGAGAAGAGATTGACCTCCTCCTCGTCGAACGGATTGTTGTCGTAATGGCTAAAGCAGAGTAGATCTGGAGATTTAGAGATTAAGCGAAGAAGCATGCTAGTGAAGGAATTGATCGCCCTTTTCTATTGATGGAAACATGGAACAACATTCACAGAGCGAATGCAAGGATTCGACATCAAATTAGGGCACAGAGCGAATGCTTGAGTGAAGAGAAAGGACCGACCTTGCGATTGCGATTGAAGTGATTGATTGTTTCACATTTATGGGGAGGGTGGGGGGGAGTTCAAGGCGAGAACTTAGTGGAGATCGGATTTGCGATGGCAATGGCAACGAAGGAGTCCAAGAGGTATCCATCTATGATTCATGGAATCAAAGAACTGGAACACCATCGACATCCAAAGCACGAACTTGCAAAAATCAAAATAGACAAGATAATTAGGATTGAAATGAGAATCATATGCGAAATGTTACGGTTTTGATGAAACTTGATAGGCAAAACGAAGAAGACATGAACAACAAACATTTCAGAAAGTCAGGTCTTCGATGTTTCCTCCATTAGAGATCAAAAAAACACTTCGACTCTACAGATCAGAAACCCTAATTGTGTCGAGGTTTCGAGTGAAAACAGATGGGGTTAGAACGATTTTTGTGTTTTTGATGAAAAGACTAATATACCCTTACACTTCTCAATCGGTGAATGCATGTTGCGCTACTTTTTTGAACGTAGGCGGTCGAACTTTTTTTTTTTTTTTTTCCTTCTCATATAACGATTTGGGTTTGTTGAGACTTAAGTTTTAATATATATTTTAACTTTTATCAATGACATTTAAGAAATTTCATAAAACATCAATAAATGAGTCATCTTAAACATCTTTGTGTGAAAAACGATTTTAGAAATTCTTTGATGACATCTTAGTTAGAAAATGTCATTATTTATTAATTTCAATGGCAATTTCTTAAAACTGTCATAAAATTTAAGTCATTAATAGTACATTTTGTTGTAGTGATGCATGCTTGGGAATGTGCATCTAGTGGACTTCATTGTGTTTCTAGAGAGTGTGAGTTAAGGAATCTGTTTGTCTTATAGATTCGCTTGAAGATCTCTTGTAGTGTGATGAGGTTCAGTAGAGTTCTTAATTAAGGTGGGGATATAAATCTGATTCAATTATTTAAATGTGTTTCAAAATATTTTAGGGGGCTAGCTATATGCACACACCTTATGCCCTTACATGCACCACTTTTTATGATTTCGACATAATTGCCCTTCTTACCCATATACACCATCTCTTCAACCAACCACACACCACCCCGTCCCCAATCCTCACTGCGACACCCCTCCTCCGCTGCCGTCATCACTGCCCTCCTCCATCGCCGTCGCCCTTTCCACCACCATCATCTAAGGTAACTGTTGCCACCACCTCCTTTTCTCTTTCTCTCTTCAGATCTGGCTAAATCCTTGCCGGATCAAGATATTTCACCGTGTTCGGCAATGAGTGGTCGAACACAATGGCCTTGTTCGGCCAAGGTTGCTGAACGTATGTGTAGATGTTTGGCTGGAGTGGCTGAACATGAGGTTGAGGGGCTACGGTAGTGGAGGACAACGGTGGAGGCGGTCACGGTGGTGGAAGACAATAGTGGTGGTGGTGGTGTGTATAACGACATTAAGTGTGTAATAGCAAGCCCCTTTTTAGTAGGTAGCTTGCCTTTTTTTTTTTCCTTGAATGACATTGTTACATGCAATCATTTTGTTTGTGATTGCATTTGCCAATGATAGATGTGGTGGGTTGAAGGAATATGATTTAGTGTGTGTGTGTGTGTTTTATTTATTTATTTATTTATTTATTTATTTATCATGCTTGTTATTGATAGTCATTTCCCCATTGTATCAGGTGCCTGATACTGAAAGAGGTTACACCTCTTCCTCTAGGAATGGAAGCTCTTCAAAGAGGGCAGTGGTCTCAAGTAGCCGACCTAGCTCCTCTGGTGAACTTGGTGAGAATCGATCAAGTCGACTTGCTTCCGGAACAAGCCGCTTCTCTACCACTCAAAGGGTTCAACCTGGCTCTGAGTCCAAATCTTCATCTTTCATTCGTAACACAGGCACACGGGGCAATCGTGATGATCCTTTTCGAAGCTTTGAGCTCTTATCTATTGGCACAGAGAAGAGGAAGTAAAGTCTTAAATGCCTTAGTTGGTAACAAGATGCTTCATCGAGGGGAAATTTCATTTTCCATTTGTTATATTTCAATCATTTGCTACTTTCTGCATGAGCAAGCATCTTCTTTCTCGGATTTTCTTGATAGACAGCTAGAATTCCGCGCGAAAGCATTTATTACTGCCATGATGCTGTACTCTAGTCTAGACAACCTCTTTGTGAGAAGCTTCTTTACTTTTGGGGAAAACGTGGGTATATATTTATATATATGCTCTGGTGATAGTTGTAATATTTTCGATCCATTTTTATTTGCATGAGAACTCTTGATGGATGTACACTTCTTTTTATTCTTTTTTATTCCTTTATTAAGCTATAACCAAGCTTCATCCATCTCGACATAGTTTCATATGTATTTTATTATTATTAATATTTGCGACGGGTTCTTCTGATCATCAAACTAGTAATAATACAGATCTCCCGTTCATCAAATCTAGCGATGTATTCCTACTTGTAATTAACATTTGATATGCTTGAAAGATGCTTCCAATGACTTGCACCGAATTTAATGTACTACGTGCTGTACTATGATTTTTCTGCAAAGGAAATGCCAAAGTGACCCCGGTTGGGATATGCACTTGGAACACAGCTTTGAAACACATGCGCTTGCCATTTTAACCGCTTCGACTTGTTAGAACTTTTGTGTGCAACGTTTGCCGGCAACATCGGTCTCGTGGTGTCGTTTTGGAGAAATGTAGGCATGAAGGCGCAAATTCACGATGCAAGTTAATGGCGACAGTTGATGACGCGAGTTCATGATGTGCCCTCTTAATGCACGATCTAGGTGACTCAGACTTGGATTTGCTAATGTCAAATAATGTGAAGTTGGTAATATCTATTAATAATATGTTTGGTGTATGATGTAGATGTGCTTTTACATTTTTATCTTTCTATTTCATTTCTATTCTTTCTGCTTGTACATTTTTGCTTTTTCACTTTTACTCTTTTGTTCATGTAGTGTGTTGCTATTAGCAGACATTACACCGTGCTAATTTCGAATCCTTAAGCGGTTTCCCTCGTCAACGTAGTCTAAGAATCCCTACAACTCAACCTAACACATCATGTGTAGGATATATTATGTATAAGTGTTACAATTGGTGTTGAGACTACAATTGTACCACCTATAGTGTAACCCTTGATGTTGTAACAGGGGGTGGTGTTACAATTAGTGCATGTACACTCGCTGTAACACGGACAATTTCCTAACAAATTCTACTTGGCCCAAATTAGCTCTTCTATCGGCTTAGGTCAACCTTCGAAGGCACTGTGGGAATGAAATCATCTGTAAAGTCTTGAAAACCAGAATACGATGGCAAGCCCTGCGAGATGCAAAAGTATTCATTAGGAAAAACTCATTATATGCAAAAAAAAATAAAAAATAATAATAACCCTAAAAAACTAAGTCTCGGCCGGATAGGATCGAGATACTAACGTTTGTCGTGATACCCATTAACCAAGACTTCAGCATAACTCTCGGCCGGACAGGGCGGGCACACATTCGACTCAAACACAAAGACTCATTTGCAGGGTCGTTCCTAAGTATTTGGAGGCGCAGGCGAAATCAAAATTCGGGGCCCCTTAATTATGAATACTTAGAAAATAAATACACGTTTCACATATACACACAAAGATATTACTTTAAATAACATAAAGCTAATAATACTTTTAAATAATTTTGATTTAACCTTTTCCCCTCTAAGTTTGATAATGGTAACTTTTTATCGTCAAAATCAAAAGGGTTTATTGTATTTTAAAATAACAAATTTACCGCTTTCGATTAACCAACATCAACAAGGTGAGATCCTATATAAAAGTACGTGTGAAAGAAATATATCATTCTTAACTATGTAAGACAATGCAAAATATAAAAATACTTGCTCAATCAATGCACAATAGCACGACACATAAAAAACCTCTTTAAGACATTCTTAAAACATTTCAAATTAATTAAAGTTCAACCAGATATATACTTCAAAAAAAAAAGTAAATCATAACCACAATTACAAAATGTAATTAAAGAAGATGATAAATTAATCTCTATAAGAGAATAAGTAGAAACAACTAGGAATCAAATTAGATAAAATATAATTTGAAAATTATATAGACAATTGGTTGGCATAACAACAATATTGTATCTTTAAATCAACAATGGTAATTTTGTTTAGCTATGCAAAAAAAATAGTTTTTTTTTTTGAAAAAGTGGGGCCCCAAGGGGGTAGGGGCCCAGGGTGGTCGCCCCACTCGCCCCCCTTCAGGGACGACACTGCTCATTGAGACTTTAGTGTGAATCTTGATGGTTGTTCGAACGATAGCCTTACGGGTAGGCTCGACCATACATGGACGACTAACTCGGGTTTCAACTTTAACACTAATACAAACAAAAACCTACGAAAATGATGAAAAGATACCTCTTTGTGTTGCACATCGTATTCCATTGCATGTTCTTGTGCCATTTCTACCTAATAACACTCTTAAACAGCTCGAATGAGTGAAACTCTATACTACAAAACCACAACTTCAAACCAACATTTCTCACACAAAAACCGTTCAAATCTAATGATTTAAATCGTAAACCAATATGAAGACTTGACTTATGTGACGGCCCCAATTTCCCATAAAATTGGGCTCCGCCCGGCCTAAGCCCACGTGGACCCTCGAGTCAGTCTCGCAAGGTCAACGAGAGCCTAGTCAGCGATCGGTTGAAGCGATCGGGTCTGGGTGACAGGGGAGTGAGGAGACTTGATTCTAGGAAGTTTGGCGATGAAGATGGGGTGCAACATCGGGAGACAAGGGCAAGTGAGGAGTTTGGTCCTTGCATAGGGGCAAAAATGTGATTTCCCTTGAGGTTATATTAGAAATTGGTCGCGCTATAAGGACCCCAACGTTTATGTAGGGCAAGCCACTTATGAGGGCAACTATGGAATTTACTTGTGCGTTCCTTTTTTGTAACTGAAAGCCCGAAAATACCCCTATTGAGTAACGAGGCTGTAGAGTTATGTAATGTACAGGCATTGTAGTGTATTGTATCATATAGGTTGTTGTGTATTGTATCATAGGCTTATGTTAGTTTACTTCAGTTGGTTATAACAAGGGTGTGTAATGTGCACCTTCTCTATGTATATATAAACATGTAATCTGTATTTTGAAGTGTATGAATAACATAATGTATGTTGTTCATGTTTTCTTGATCATCTGATCTTCTGATCTTCTGGTCTGGTTCATTGTTGTTCATGGTATCAGAGCAGGTCTTCATTGTTATTTTGATCTGTTTTTGAGTTTACTTGTTTGAGTGTATGATCATGGCGACCATTCATGGTTCCTCGAGTTCTTCAATTCGAAATGGAGCAGGAAGAGCTGTTGATTCAGGAGATTTTGGTGTAGAGAGTCCTTATTTTCTTCAAGGATCTGATCATCCTGGTATGGTACTGGTTTCTAACTCTCTTACTAGTTCCAATTATCTTTCTTGGAGTAGAGCAATGTTGATTGCTTTGGGTGCAAAAATAAAGCTTGGTTTCATTGATGGCAAATGTGTGAAACCAGATTCAACTGATTCCAATGTGGATCGATGGATCAAAGTGGATTATATGGTAACTTCTTGGATTTTGAATTCCATTTCAAAAGATATTGTTGAAGCCTTTCTTTATACTACTTCATCTTTTGATCTATGGAATGAATTGAAAGAAAGGTATGAAGAGTGTAATGGACCTCTCTTGTATCAACTCAAACGAGATATTTCCTCTATAAGTCAAGGAGATCTCTCTGTCTCACAATATTACACAAAACTTAAGAAATTGTGGGATGAATTGAGTTGTTTGGTTCCTTTACCTTCTTGTGAGTGTGGAGCTGCAGCAAAGATGGCTGTTCTTGAGTCTAATGACAGATTGATGCGATTTCTGATGGGTTTAGGTGATATGTATGAACACATTCGTAATCAAATCTTAGTGATGGATCCCTTACCAAATATAAACAAGGCATACTCTATGATTCTTAGAGTTGAAAAGCAAAAAGAAGTTCATGTTAGCTATTCACCTGTAATGGATACAGCTATGATGCTGAAGACTAAAAAAATGTATTCTGGTCCATCTGGTTCATCTGGTGGAACTAAATTTGCTGGTAAAGGGAATCACAAGAAATTTGTTAATAAAGATGAGCTGTTCTGTGATCATTGTAAGGCAAAAAGGCATACCAAAGAAACTTGTTTCAAGCTTCATGGAGTTCTAGATTGGTATAAGAAAGAGCTCGAAAAGAAACAGATGCATAATGGTTATAAATCTTTTGTAAACATGATGGAATCACCTCTGGATATACCAGATGCAGGAACATTTCAGTTTGAAGATTTTCAGACTAATATTGCAGCAATGATACAACAAGGAATTGAGAATTTCATGAAAGGAAAGTGTATTTCAGCTGAAGGTGTCCCTGCTCATGTGAACTCAGCTGTTTTTGACTTTACAGGTAGTTCACAAAATAGACCTTCTAGCTTTAATTCATCATTTAGTTCAGATGCTTGGATTGTGGATAGTGGAGCAACAAATCATATGTGCATTAATTATGATTTGCTTGTTAATATCACTGCTTTGGCTAAGCCTGTTTCGGTTTGTTTACCTAATGGTCATACTAAAGAAGTTACCTATATAGGAGATGTGCATCTCAGTTCAGACATAGTTCTGTCTTCTTGTCTGCATATAAACTCATTCAAGTATAATCTTTTGTCAGTCAGTAAGCTCATTTCTTCTACTAAGCTGACAGTTGAGTTTTATCCATCATTTTGTGTTATACAGAACATTGAGCAATCTCAAGTTCTAGCTGTGGGAAGGATGATTGGAGGTCTCTACATATTAGATTCCAGTTCTTTCAATAAAGATGTCATTGCTTCATTTGTATCTCCTAAAGAATTCTCATTAGCTTGCTGTAATAATGCTAATGCTAATTTTTCATGGCATCATCGTTTGGGGCACCCTTCTGTTACTGTAACAAAACATCTTGATTTGTTACTCAACAATTCTTCAAATGGAGGACACAATGTACCTTGTGATGTTTGTCAAATGTCGAAACAATGCAGACTTGTTTTTCCATTAAGTTCTATTCAAACTTCTTTTCCTTTTCAATTGTTGCATATGGATGTTTGGGGACCATATAAGCAACCTTCTCTTCAAGGAGCTCATTTTTTCTTGACAGTTGTGGATGATTATAGTCAATTTACATGGACTTTTTTGATGAAAAATAAGTCATTGACAGGCAGTCTCATCAAGCAGTTTTTAGCTTTTATTCACAATCATTTCAAAGCATCTGTTCAAACCATTTGGACTGATAATGGTACTGAATTTTGTAATCAAGATTGTCAAGCTTTGTTTTCTGGTTTGGGAATTGTACATCAAATATCTACACCTTATACTCCTCAACAAAATGGTGTAGTTGAAAGAAAGCATCGTCATTTGTTACAAGTTACAAGAGCTCTCATTTTTCAATCTGGTTTATCCACAAAATTTTGGGGTGATGCTGTTCTTACTGCTACCTATCTCATTAATCGACTACTTTCTCAGTTGCTGAAATGGAATTCTCCTTATCATCTCTTATTTGGAAAGTTACCAAATTATCTCTCATTGAAGACTTTTGGATGTTTATGCTTTGCTACTAATGTTTCTCCAAGTAAAACAAAGTTAGATACAAGAGCAATTAAATGTATCTTTCTAGGCTATTCCCCTGGACAAAAGGCTTACAGGTTGTATAATTTGTCAACACATGCTTGTTTTGTTTCAAGGGATGTGATTTTCTTTGAAAATCAATTTCCATTTCACAGTGTTTCTTCAAGTTCAGATTGTCCATTGCCTATACCTTATAATGACACATCTGATTCCTTGAGCACTGTCCCTGCTTCTGCTGTTGTACCTCATTCATCTGCTTCCTTAAGCAATGTACCTACTTCTGCTGCTGTGCCTCATTCTAGGGAGTCTCCTGTTGAGGCTTTTCATCATGATGCAGTACCTACTGATGTTGTTATGCCTGACTCCTCTGTGCCTGTTACTGATTCATTCATGTCTCCTACTGATGTTGTACTGCCTCCTGATGCAGTTGTTCCTCGCAAAAGCCTTCGTGCTGTTCATAAGCCTCTTTGGATGAATGATTTTATTTTGAATAATGTTCATACAACTGTCTCCATTCCTGCAGAATCTGTTCTTTCTGCTGGTGCTCCTCCAACATTTCCTTTCCTTCATTCTCCTCACATTACTGCTGATTACAAGTATTTTTTGGCTGCTGTTTCAACCATAAAGGAGCCTACTTGTTATGCTCAAGCTCAACATGATCATGTTTGGGTCGAAGCAATGAATAAGGAGTTACAAGCTTTGGAGGAGAATGGTACTTGGAGTCTCACAGCTCTGCCACCTAATAAAAAAGCCATTGGTTCAAAATGGGTTTACAAGGTCAAGCTTAATCCTGATGGATCATTGGATAAATGTAAAGCACGTTTGGTTGCAAAGGGATTCAATCAAATTGAAGGTGTTGATTACACAGATTCTTTCTCTCCCGTTGCCAAGAATGTTACAGTCAGGATTGTTTTATCCTTGGTAGCTGCTCGTAATTGACCTTTACATCAATTGGATGTTAATAATGCATTTTTACATGGTTATCTTGATGAAGATGTTTATATGAAACCTCCTGATGGTTACACTTTGGCCTCTCCTAATCAAGTCTGCAAACTTCAGAGATCATTGTATGGTCTTAAGCAAGCTTCTAGACAATGGAATCATGAGTTTACTTCTCAACTTCAGTCTTTTGGTTTCATTCAATCTGCACATGATCCTTGTTTGTTTACTTACAACATTGATGGTCGGTTTTTGGTGTTACTAGTATATGTTGATGATGTTCTTCTTACTGGAACTTCTCTTGAGTTGCTTACACAAGTCAAGGATTTCCTGCACAACTTGTTCACCATCAAAGATCTAGGCCAATCTCGTTATTTTATGGGATTAGAGTTGGTTCGATCTTCGTCAGGACTTTATGTTCATCAACGTAAATATATCCTTGATTTACTTACTGACGCTGGCCTTACCTTTGCTAAACCAGCAGCTACTCCTCTTCCTCGTGATTGTAAATTTGATGATGCTGATTCTCCTTTGTTACTTGAAGCTGATCGATATAGAAGATTAATTGGACGTCTTCTTTACTTGGGTTTTACTCGTCCTGACATTACTTATGCCACACAGCAGTTAAGTCAGTTTATTCAAGCTCCTACCGAACAACATTGGTCTGGTGCTCTTCATGTTCTACGGTATCTTAAGGGTACTCCTTCTCAGGGATTGTTCTTCCCTGTTCAGTTGGCTTTACCTCTGGTTGCATATTGTGATTCTGATTGGGCTGCTTGTCCTATTTCACTGAAGTCTCTCACTGGTTATTGTGTATTCATGGGCTCTTCCTTGATCTCATGGAAAACAAAGAAACAAGCTACTGTTTCTAAATCATCTGCTGAAGCTGAGTATAGGTGTATGTCTTCCACAGTATGTGAATTGTTGTGGATTTCTTACATCCTTAAAGACTTAGGTGTTCCTACCTTTCTTCCTATACCTCTTTGGTGTGATAATCAAGCTGCAATTCACCTCTCTGCCAACCCTGTTTTCCATGAACGAACAAAGCATTTAGAGATTGATTGTCATTTGGTTCGTCATCAGTTCAAATGTGGTTTTGTTCTTCCACAGATGTTCCTACTCGATTACAGTTAGCTGATTTGTTTACCAAATCTTTACCAGCTCCTTTGTTTTCTGCCTTATTGTCCAAGATGGGTCTATGTGACTGGCATAGACTTCCATCTTGAGGGGGGATGTAGAGTTATGTAATGTACATACATTGTAGTGTATTGTATCATATAGGCTGTTGTGTATTGTATCATAGGCTTATGTTAGTTTACTTCAGTTGGTTATAACAAGGGTGTGTAATGTGCACCTTCTCTATGTATATATAAACATGTAATCTGTATTTTGAAGTGTATGAATAACATAATGTATGTTGTTCATGTTTTCTTGATCATCTGATCTTCTGGTCTGGTTCATTGTTGTTCAGAGGCACCCCAAGAAATTTGAACAAAGACTCTTGTACGTAGTCGCCCTCACACCTCAAAAAACCCTACACCCGAGAGAGAACTTCTTAGATCGATCACTTAGTGCACTGTATCTTTGTCCTTGTTGATTTAGGTTGAGGTCTTGTGCATTTTTGTCTTAGGAGTGTCTTCTAGGAGTTGAGAGGTTGGTGGAGATAGTTGGAGTGGTTGATTCGGTTTGGCATCAAAAAAGGATAAGTCGGCATATTGTTATTTCAATTACATTTTTCAATGCATTTTGTGATTGTTGTTAGTGCCATTGTTGTTCATTTCGATTTGCTAGTCAAGGGAAAGCATGCTAGGGCTCCTGATTCATTCAACCACACAAGATCGAAATGGATTTGCGTGTCTTGTTATTCAGACACTAAGACATTCAGTATGGAGTCGATTATGGAATGCCATGTTGGAATAAAGGCACATAATTAGTGACCATATATCTAATATATGAATGCTAAACTGAGTAGGTGTAAGGTGTCAATATACATGTGTAATGTGTATACATCTAAACTATTGGTGTTATATATATATATAGATGGGATATATACATTATTTTTTAAAAAAAGTGACGTGCTTGTGCTTGTTTGAACCAACACGTTTGAAGAAACACATTGCTTGACTAGCATATGTGTATGTATGCGATACATTGTATATATATACATATATTGAAGTGCTTGTTTGAAAAAGCACGTACAGTTATTTATATACAAGAATTAGAGATAAACTTAAGATGGAAAGGAGTTTATCTTTGAAGATAACTGTGACGGCCTCAATTACTAAACAGGGCACCGCCCGACTTAATCCCGTAATCAAGCCTTAATCCTTACCACATAAGACTTAATTACGTATTAGTCAGTCTTTCATCCCTATATTCCTCCAAATCTATGTACTGATATATTATTCAGTTTAAAGTTAATTCAAATTGCATTATCATTTTCATGTGATTTCATAGTAATAGGTAATTGAAAGATTATGTGGAAGCTGTGATGATTCAAAAATCCTAAATGTGGAAAACCAAGAAAATACAGCATCACATGCATGTATATATATGAAATTATTCACTCAACCCAAAATGTACAGTAAAGACATAAACAATATAATACAACAAAAGTCGAGTCGTACAAAATGAGTGAGGAGAATCGCCAAACTGCTCAGAGGAAGTCGTCGATCTTCTCCTTCCCTGGTCTGTTGGTGCTCGACGGACCTACACCCACCATCATAAACTAGACGGTGAGTATAGTACTATTTAAGCAATAACTGGAGAATTCTATGCCACATTTCCAAAATAAATGAATGGTATTTAAAAGCATAAAGTAGCGAAATAAATTGTTGAATCAAGTAATGCAAGTAAATACCACAGTTAAAGATATAGAGACAGACACAGGCTAAGTCGAGATGATCTACGTTCAGTCGGCGGTGAGAACTATCACCTAACCTTTCCCACTATTATATGGAGATGCGCTCAACATATCTCACAAAAATAGCGGAGTTGCGCTCTACGCTTATACAACATCAATCTTATGCTTGCCGACCACCCCGAGTCCCATAACTCGTGTGCCGCGCAAGTGTAAAGGTCATTTGGTTTCCACAACTATGGTTT
Organism: Stephania cephalantha; assembly: GCA_039657325.1. Taxonomy (NCBI): domain Eukaryota; kingdom Viridiplantae; phylum Streptophyta; class Magnoliopsida; order Ranunculales; family Menispermaceae; genus Stephania; species Stephania cephalantha. Next base: position 33,258,326 of record CM077570.1, on the reverse strand, counting down.
GTGTTTTATTCATCTTGTTCTCTAAAATTAGGGCTCTGATACCAACTGTGATGACCCCAACGACTAAACAGGGCACCGCCCGGTCTAATACCGTAATCATGCCTTAATCCTAACCACACAAGACTTAATTACGTATTAGTCAGCCTTTCATCCCTATATTCCTCCAAATCTATGTACTGATATATTATTCAGTTTAAAATTAATTCAAATTCCAATATCATTTTCATGTGATTTCATAGTAATATGTAATTGAAAGATTATGCGGAAGCTGTGATGATTCAAAATTCTTAAGTGTGGAAAACTAGGAAAATACAGCATCACATGCATGTATATATATGAAATTATTCACTCAACCCAAAATGTACAGTAAAGATATAAACAATATAATACAACAAAAGTCGAGTCGTACAAAATGAGTGAGGAGAGTCGCCGAACTGCTCAGAGGAAGTCGCCGATCTTCTCCTTCACTGGTCTGCTGCTGCTCAACGGACCTACACCCACTGCCACAAATTAGACGGTGAGTATAGTAATATTTAAGCAATAACTGGAGAATTCTATGCCACATTTCCAAAATAAACGAATGGTATTTAAAAGCATTTAATATTGTAAAGTTTCACTAGTGCCTTATGACTTTTTTTGGCTAAACTCGTAGAATATACTTTGTTTCAGAATTTAGCGACCTTTTGGGCGACGGAGTTTCATAATTTTAAGGACATATTTTGATGCAAAAGGGTAAAAATCAATACCTTCAAGTAAAGATCATGCCCTTTGCTTTGTTTCAACTAAAGTCGTTGTTTTTGCTAAAATAAGCCTTAAGGGCAACTTTATAATTTAGCTCTATTGCAAGAGGAGTTTTCGAATCTCGAGGACATAGTTTGATGTGAAATGTACTAAAAATCATTAACATCTAGTTTTGTTTGTGCACTATGCTAATTTTCGACCAAATTCATTATATTTTATAATATAAGCTTTAACGACAATTTTCAAAATTTAATAACTTTCAGGCGATGAATTTTTTGAATTTAAAGCATAAAGTTTGACGAGAAACGAGCAAAAATCAATACCGTTAAGTTTCGCTCATGCACTATGATGTTTTTCGGCCAATTTCATTGTGCTTGTTAAAATAAACTTAATGGGCAAGTTTGTAATTTAGCTACCTTATGGGTGGGGAGTTTTGCAATTACGAGGATATTGTTTGATGTAAATGGGATATAAATCAACACCTTCAAGTTGTGATCATGCCATTTGCTTCGTTTCAGCTAAATTCATTGTATTTGCTAAAATAAGTTGTAAGCAACTTTGTAATTTAGCTAGCTTTCAGGCAGTGAAGTTTTGGAATCTTAAGGACACAGTTTGATGGGAAATGTGCTAAAATCATTACCATCTAGTTTTTCTTGTGCACTATGCTACTTTTCGATCAAATTTGATGTATTTTATAATAAAAACCTTAAGGGGAATTTAGGAGTTTTCGTAACTTTCAGGCGGTGAATTTTTAGAATTTGGAGCATAGAGTTTGACGCGAAATGAGCAAAGATAAATACAGTAAAGTTTCATCTGAGCCTTACGAAGTTTTTCAGCAAAATTCATTGTGTTTGTTTATATAACCTTGTGGCAAGTTTGTAATTTAGCAACCTTCGGGCGGTGGAGTTTTGGATTTTCAAACATATAATTTGATGTAAAAAAGGATAAAAATCAATACCTTTAAATGGTGATCTTGCCCTATGCTTCAATTTAGCCGACTTCATTGTATTTGTGAAAATAAGCCTTCAGGGCAATTTTGTAATTGGGCTAACTTTTCGGCAGCGGAGTTTATGAATCACAAGGACATAGTTTGATCTTAAACATGCTATAATTTATTACCATCTACATTTGCTCGCGCACTTTGCTACATTTCGACCAAATTCATTGTATTTTAAAATATAGGCCTTAACGAAAATTTCTGAATTTTGGTAACTTTCGGGCGGTGAAGTTTTAGAACTTGGAGTACATAGTTTGACGCGAAACATGCTAAAAATCAATTTCGTAAAGTTTCACTCATATTCTATGATGTTTTTCTACCAATTTTGTTATGTTCGCTAAAATAAACATGGAGGGCATGTTAGTAATTTAGCTACGTTTCGGACGGTGTGGTTTTGGAATCTCAAGTACACAATTTTTTGCAAAATGGGATAAAAATCAATACCTTTAACTTGTGATCATGCCCAATGCTTTGAGGATGAGGCATTCCAGGGTCCCGCATATGAAGACGACGGCCCGAGTGCGTATGGATCAAAATAGTGAGGAAGATTCACGCTCGGCGGCACGGTACAAACATTTGAGGTTCTTCTTTGGGGGCGTGCGACGATCGTCGGCTACTCACCGCCGGTCAGTCTGTTTCTACTCGCTCTCGAACGAGATGAACGTGCTGGAGGAGATCGTCTGGCTACTCTCTTCGCAGCAATCTCGGTCCTCGAGTAGATGGACGTGGTGGACGAGGACGCTCGGTGCGTTCCGCGCATCTCTCGTCGTGCTTCGTCTTCTTCTCACCTCTATGTTTGGTTCTACTTTGATCGTCTTCTTCATCGTCCCGTTCATTATCCTCATTAATGTCTTGCTCGACGTCAATTCCGTCATGCGAAGAGAGTAGACCTTCTCGCCTTTTCGTCTTCGTCTAAAATTTGAATCCCTTCATCAAGCGCGCAAGAAGACGCTCTCGTACCCATCCTCGATAAACACTGCCTCGCCCGATGCACCAAGTTACGCCGATATACAAAATATAAGAGGTCGAGCACGCAATATAAGAGATTTAATGTTCGAGGGAAAATAAAGAGTTATAATATTACCGAGTAGTCACGTAACGCCCGTCGTGTCCAACGAATCTCCTAGTGACCGAGCGATACCACGTCATGTACTCTTGGTGATCGTGGCGCCTTCATTAACTCGCCGATTTGTGGAATGGTGTCCCCACGATTCTCCCACACGTGTGTATATAGCTTGCATGGAAGGTCACCCATTTTCATGATGATGTCCACGCAATTCGGCGGCAACGGGCGTTGGGCGTAAGCACAATTTGGTGGCACCACTTGTACCATGCCGAATTGTCTCATCACCCTTTCTCGTCGATGCCACTCCACAATGTGGAAACAAAGTAGGGGACACGTCGAGAGCCAACTTCCGTTACCATTTGTACAAAGATAATGGGGAAGAGACCCCATGAGTTCTGCATAAGGTTGCCGTAGACCACATCATTCTCATGCCTCATAGTCGAGTGCATCACGTGCAGTTCGATACGACGTGCGTCGCACTTTGTGATACCGAAAATGCATCGAGCCATCTCAGTGTAGAAGACAATAATTTAAGATAAATGTAAATGGACAAGAATGAAAATGCAATTTAATGACAAATCGACTTTCATACCCGTAATGTCCGAGTGGAACGTCCATAAGCATATTTTGTCCATCCACGGTTATCGCTTCTTGAGCTCTAGAAACACGCTTGGCGCCGCGGTGCTATGAATGGAAATCGTCCTACGCCCAAAGTTGTAAAAGAATTGACGCGCCGGAACCTCATGCCAGTGCCCCGCGCGGCATCCGCGACACAACTCCCCTGTGCACAAATAAGCCAAACAAGCACTCCCCCAACTATATTGTCCAGTAGTTGGAAATCCTCCAACAAATGGTAGGAACATCAAATGGACGAATCGATTAGACTTGTCGGCAAAAAGACATCCACCGATGAGTCATGAAGTATGTACGATCGAACGTAACGTCGGACGACCGACTCCTCATCGCTATCATCATCTATTGATGGTACGTTACGCTCAAGCCATTCGACCTTTAGTTTACATCCAACGATGTCATCTCCACCGAGTTCGTCCAGTAGTGGCCTCACAGACATCGCATAGTCTCGTCCGTCGTTCTCGCGTCACATGCATACCTTCGATAGTAATCCTAGCTGTACTCGCACGTCTTGAAGTGTAATGGTGCACTCCCCACAATGCATGTGAAATGTATGCGTCTCAGGGCGCCATCTCTACAAACGTGAAATCAAAGCCCAATCAAGGCTGAAAAATGCTACACGAGATATCCCATAAACCCATTTGGAACGAAGATATGGGATCATCCTGAACGAATATCGCATCGTTCGATCCACGACCCCACGTCTTCGACGTACACGCATTGTTTCGTACACCTTGTAATTGATAGTGTATTAATGTATGTTTTTGATACATTATTGATTTAAATTTGACGTATTGTCGTAAGAAATGTTACACTCGCCCTCCATGCTCAGCGTTGATCATGTGTAGATTGGAGTTGCAATAGTGATGGATCGAAGGTCCTGGATCCATTGTAGTACAACTACATACAATGTTAGAAAAATAAAATGAGTGTTGTACGCAACCAAACGATAAGTAATTAATAAATGTTCACACAAGCAACATATGTACGAACTTTCCGATGGGGGGGTGATGTTTCAACCAACTTGGTTGTATTTGCTAAAATAAGCATTAAAGGCTATTTGTAGTTTAGCTAACTTTCGAATAGTGGAGTTTTAGAATCACATGGACATAGTTTACTGTGAAACGTGTTAAAAATCATGACACTCTAGTTTTACTCGTGTACTACGCTACTTTTTGACCAAATTTATTGTACTTGATAATATAAGACTTAAAAGAAATTTTCAATTTTGGTAACTTTTAGGTGGTAAAGCTTTAGAATATTGAAAACGTAGTTTGACGCGAAAAGGACAAAAAGTCAATATCGTATTCGTAGTTTATGCTAAAATAAACCTAGAGGGCGAGTTCATAATTTAGCAACCTTTCAAGCGGTTGAGTTTCAGAATTTTAAGGACACAGTTCGATGCAAAATGGGATAAAAATCAATACCTTCAAGTTGTGATCATACCATATGTTTTGTTTCAGCTAAATTCGTTGTATTTGCTAAAATAAGCCTTAATGGCAACTTTATAATTTAGCTAACTTTCGAGCAATGGAGTTTTAGAATCTTGAGATATGATTTGATGCAAATTGTGTTAAAAATCATTTACATCTAGTTTTGCTTGTGTACTATGCTACTTTTCTTCCAAATTCATTTTATTTTATAATACAAACCTAATTGGCAATTTTTTGGATTTTGGTAACTTTGAGACAGTGAGTTTATTGAATTTGGAGCATAGAGGTTGACGCTAAATGAGGAAATATCAATACCGTAAATTTTCGCTCATGCCCTACAATGTTTTCGGCAAAATTTATTGTGTTTGTTAAAATAAACATAGTGGGCAAGTTCGTCATTTAGATACATTTTGAGCAGTGGAGTCTTGGATTTTCAAGCATATGATTTGATGTAAAATGGGGTAAAAATCAATACCTTCAAATTTTGATTATGCCCTATGGTTCGTTTCAGCCAAATTCATTGTACTAGTTAAAATAAGCCTCAAAGGCAACTTTGTAATTTAGCTAACTTTTAAGAAGTGGAGTTTAAGGACCATGAGGACATACTTTGATGCGAAAGGTACTATAATTTATTACTATCTAATTTTGCTCGTACACTACACTACTTTTAGGCCAAATTCGTTGTATTTTATAATATAAGCCTTAAGGGAAATTTTCGAATTTAGGTAACTTTTAGGAAGTGAAATCTTAAAATTTGGAGCATATAGTTTAACACAAAATGAGCTAAAAATAAATATAGTAAATTTTTGCTTGTGCCCTACTATGTTTTTCGACAAAATTCTTTATATTGCTAAAATAAACTTAGAGGGCAAGTTCATAATTTAGATACCTTTCGGACAATGGAGTTATGGAATTTCAAGTACATAGTTTAGTGCAAAAAAAGATAAAAACCAATACATTCAACTTGTGATTATGCTTATGCTTTGTTTCACCCAAATTCATTGTATTTGCTAAAATTAGCTTTAAGGGAAATTTCATAATTTTAGTAACTTTCGGGGGGTGGAATTTTAGACTGTTGTAGACATAGTTCGATGCCAGAAATGCTGAAAATCATTAACGTCTAGTTTTGCACGTGTAGGACACTACTTTTGATCAAATTCGTTGTATTTTATAATATAAGACTTAAGGGAAATTTTTGAATTTAATTGACTTTTGAGCGGTAAGTTTGTAAAATTTTAGCACATAGTTTGATGTGAAATGGGCTAAAAATCAATAAAGTAAAGTTTCGCACCTACCTTACAATGTTTCTAGGCCAAATTTGTTATATTAGTTAAATTAAAACTAGAGTGCAAGTTCATAATTTAGCTACCTTTGGGGCAGTGGAGTTTTTGAATTTAGAGTATATAGTCTGATGTAAAACGGGATAAATATCAATACCTTCAAGTTAAGATCATTCCTTATGTTTCGTTTCAGCGAAATTCATTATATTTGCTAAAATAAGCCTTTAAGGTTATTTTGTAATTTGGCAAACTTTTGGGCAGTGATGTTTTAGGTTCTCAGGGAAATAGTTTGATATGAAACGTGCTAAAAACATTACCATGGAGTTTTGCTTGTGCACCATGCTACTTTTCAACGAAATTTGTTGTATTTTATAGTATATGCTTTAAGGGAAATTTCTGAATTTCGATAACTTTCAGGCATAGATGTTTTAGACTTACGAGCACATAGTTTGATGTGAAACGGGATAAAAATGTATATGATAAATTTTCGCTCATGCCAGACAATGTTTTTCGGCAAAGTCGTTATATTTGCTAAAATAAACTAGGAGGGCTAGTTCGTAATTCAGCTACCTTTCAGGCGATGGAATTTAGAAATTTCGAGGATATAGTTTGTTGCAAAATGAGATAAAAATCAATACCTTCAAGTTATGATCATGCAATGTGCTTCCTTTCTGCCAATTTCGTTGTAATAGGTAAAATAAGCCTTAAGGGTGATTTTGTAATTTATCTTACTTTCGGGTAGTGGAGTCTTAGAATGTCGTGGACATAGTTTGATACGAAGCGTGTTAAAAATCATTATTGTCTAGTTTTGCTCGTGCAATACACTACTTTTCAACATAATTCAAATATTTTATAATATAAGCCTCAAGAGCAATTTTCGAATTTAGGTAACTTTCGGGCGGTGAAGTTGCAGAATCCGAAGCATATAGTTTGTGGAAAATGGGCTAAAAATCAATACCGTAAAGTTTCCCTGGTGCCCTTTGATGTTGTTCAGCCAAATTGTTTGTAATTGATTAAATAAACATGGAGGGCAAGTTCTTAATTTAGTTGCCTTTCATATAGTGGAGTTTTGGAATTTCATGTACATAGTTTGTTGCAAACGAGATAAAATCAATACCTTCAACCCATGATCATGTCCATGCTTCGATTCAGCCAACTTCGTTTTATTTGCAAAAATAAGCTTTAAATTCAATTTCATAATTATATAACTTTTGGGCAATGGATTTATGGAATCTCTTAGACATAGTTTGAGGCGAAATGTGTTAAAAATCATTATCGTCTAGTTTTGCTCGTGCACTACGCTACTTTTCGACCAAATTTGTTGTATTTTATAATATATGCCTTAAAGGGAAATTTCAGACTTTAGTTAACTTTTGGGTGGTGAAGTCTAAGAATTTGGAGCACATAGTTTAATGCGAGACGGGCGAAAAAATAATACCGTAAAGTTTTGCTCGTGCCTTATGATGTTTTTCAACCAACTTCATAGTATTTGCTGGAATAAACATGGAGGGCAAGTTTGTAATTTAGCTACCTGTCACGGTGGACTTTTGGAATTTCGAGTACATAGTTTGATGCAAAATGCGATAAAAATGAATACCTTAAAGTTGTTATTATGCCCTATTTTTTGTTTCAGCTAAATTCGTTGTATTTGCTAAAATACACCTTAAAGGTAATTTTGCAATTCAGCTAACTTTCATGCAATGGAGTTCTATAATCTCGAGGAGATAATTTAATGCAAAATGAGGGAAAATCATTACCTTCTAGTTTTGCTCGTGCACTACGCTACTTTTTGACCAAATTCATTGTATTTTAGATTATAAGCCTTAAAGGAGATTTCCTAATTTCGATAACTTTTGGGCGGTGAAGTTTTAGATCTTAGAGCAAATAGTTTGATGTGAAATAGGCTAAAAATCAATACCGTAAATTTTGCTTGTGCCCTACAATGTTTCTCAATCAAATTTGTTATGTTTGCAAAAATAAACATGGAGGGCAAGTTTGTAATTTAGCTACCTTTCAGATGGTGGAGTTTTTGAATTTTAAGTACACAATTTGTTTCAAAACAAGATAAAAGTCAATACTTTAACTTATTATTATGCCCTATGCTTCGTTTCAGCCAACTTCGTTGTATTTGCCAAAATAAGCCTTAAAGGTTATTTTGTAATTTAGCTAACTTTCGTGCTATGGGGTTTTAGAATCTCTTGCACATAGTTTGCTGCAAAACATGCTAAAATCATTACTGTCTAGTTTTGCTTGGGCACTACACTACATTTTCACCAACTTCTTTGTACTTTAAAATATAAGCCTTAAAGGCAGTTCCCGAATTAAGGTAACTTTTAGGCGGTGAAGTTTTAGAATATTGAAAACATAGTCTAACGCAAAACGGGCAAAAATTCAATATCATAAAGTTTCTCTCGTGTCGTACAACGTTTTTGAACCAAATTCGTAGTATATGCTAAACTAAAATTAGAGGGCAAGTTCATAATTTAGCAACCTTTACGAGTGGTGGTGTTTCTAAATTTTGAGGATAAATTTTGATGCAAAACAGGATAAAAATCAATACCTTGAACTCTTAATCATGCCATTTGCTTTGTTTCAACTAAATTCGTTGTATTTGCTAAAATAAGCCATAAGTGCAACTTTGTGTTTACTTAAACTTTTGTGCAGTGGAGTTTTAGAATATGGAGGACACAGTTTGATACAAAATGTGCTTAAAATCATTACAGTATAGCTTTGCTCGTGTACTATGCTACTTTACAACTAAATTCATTGTATTTTATAATATAATCCTCTACGAAAATTTTTGAGGTTGGGTAACTTTCAGGCGGTGAATTTTTAGTACTTGGATTGCATTTTTTAGCACAAAGGGGCTAAAAATTAATACCATAAAGTTTCACTCGTGCCATAAGATGTTTTTCAGCCAGTTGTGTCGTGTTTACTAAAATAAACCCAGTGGGGAAGTTCGTAATTTAGCTTTTCTTGTTGTGGAGTTTTGGATTTTCAATAATATAATTTTATGTAAAATATGATAAAAATCAATACCTTTAACTTGTGATCATACCCAATGCTTCGTTTCAACCAAAATCGTTGTATTTGCTTAAATAAGCCTTAATGTTTATTTCGTAATTTATCAAACTTTTGGGGAGTGGAGTTTTAGAATGTCGTGGACATAGTTTGATGCGAAACGTGCTAAAAATCATTTCACGTTTACTTTTTCTCATGCCCCAAGCTACTTTTCAACCAAATTCTTCGTATTTTATAATATAAGCATTAGGGGCAATTTTCAAATTTAGGTAACTTTCAGTTGGTGAAGATTTAGAAATTGGAGCATATAGGTAGATGCGAAATGGGCTAAAAATTAATATATTAATGTGTTGCTCGTGCCCTATGATGTTTTTCGGCCAAGTTCTTTGTATTTTCTAAGATAAACCTAGAGGGCATGTTCATAATTAAGGTACATTTCGGGTAGTGGAATTTTGGAATTTCAAGTAGATAGTTTGATGCAAAATGGGATAAAAATTAATACCATCAATGTGTGATCAGGCCATATGTTTCGTTTCAGCCAAATTCGTTATATTTGGTAAAATAAGGTTAAAGGATAATTTCGTAATTTAGCTAATTTTTTTAGCAGTGGAGTTTTAAAATATCGTGGATATAGTTTGATGCGAAATGTACCAACAATCATTACTGTCTAGTTTTGCTTGTGCAGTACGCTACTTTTCGACCAATTTCGTTGTATTTTATAATATAAGCCTTAAGGGCGATTTTCGAATTTCAGTAACATTCAGACGGTAAAGTATTAGAAGTTGGAGCACATAGTTTGACGCAAAATGAGCTAAAAATCAATATCGAAAAGTTTCGCTCGTGCCTTACAATGTTTCTCGACCAAATTTGTTGTGTTTGCTAGAATAAACCAAGTGGGCAAGTTCGTAATGTACCTACCTTTCGGGTGGTGGCATTTTGGATTTTCCATGATATATTTTGTTGTAAAACAGGATAAAAATAAATAACTTCAAGTTGTGATCCTGACCTATGCTTCGTTTCAGCCAAATTCATTACCGTCTAGTTTTGCTCGTGCATTATGCTACTTTACGAACGAATTCGTTGTATTTTTTAATATAAGCCTTAAGGGCAATTTTCAAATTTAGGTAACTTACGGGTAGTGATGTTTTAGACTTTGGAGCACATAGTTCGATGCGAAATGGGCTAAGAAATATTACCATAAAGTTTTGCTCGTGCCTTACGATATTTTTCAGCCAAAGTCGTTGTATTTACTAAAATAAACCATATTTTAGTTACCTTTTAGGGGGTGGAGTTTTTAAATTTCGAGGATATACTTTGATGTAAAACCGGATCAAAATCAATAACTTCAAGTTGTGAAGATGCCATATGCTTCCTTTCAGCAAAATTCATTGTAGTTGCTAAAATAAACTTAGAGGGCAATTTTGTAATTTAGCTAATTTATGAGTAGTGGAGTTTTAAAATGTCGTGGACATAGTTTGATGCAAAACATGCTAAAAATCATTACCGTCCAGTTTTGCACATTCACTACGCTACTTTCCTACCAAATTTGATATATTTATAATATAAGCCTTAAGGGCAATTTTCAAATTTCAATAACTTTCAGGCATTGAATGATTAGAATTTCGAGCACATATTTTGACACAAAACTAGCTAAAAATCAATACTATAAAGTTTCGTTCATGCCTTACAATGTTTCTCTTGCAAATTTGTTACGTTTGCTAAAATAAACCTAGAAGGCAAGTTCGTAATTTACCTACCTTTCAGGCGGTGGCGTTTATGGTTTTCCAGGATATATTTTATAGTAAATGGGATAAAATCAATACCTTCAAGTTGCGATCATGACCTATGCTTTATTTTAGCCAAATTCATTGTATTTGCTAAATTAATCTGTAAGGGCAATTTTATAATTTAACTCACTATTGCGCAGTGGAGTTTAAGAATCTCGAGGACAGTTTGTTGCGAAACGTGCTAAAATTAATTATTGTCTAGTTTTGCTCGTGCACGATGCTACGTTTCGAACGAATTCATTGTATTTTATAATATAAGCCTTAAGGGCAATTTTCGAATTTCGGTAACTTTCGAGCAGTGATGTTTTAGACTTTCAGGCAAGTTCCTAATTTAGTTATGTTTCAGGTGGTGGAGTTTTGGAATTTCAAGGATATAGTTAGATTTGAAACAAGATAAAAATCAATACCTTCAAGTTGTGATCACGCGTTATGCTTCCTTTAAGCCGAATTCATTGAATTTGGTAAAATACGCTTTAAGGGTAAGGTCATAATTTATCGAACTTTTGAGCAGTAGAGTTTTAGAATGTTGTGGACATAGTTTGACGCGAAACATTCTAAAAGTCATTACTATCTAGTTTGGCCCTTGCTGTACGCTACTATTCGACCAAATTCGTTAGATTTAATAATATAACCATTAGGGGCAGTTTTTGAATTTAGGTATATTTCGAGCAGTGATGTTTTAGATTTTGGAACACATAATTTGATGTGATACAGTCTAAAACTCAATACCATAAAGTTTCACTCTTACCCTACGATGTTTTTCAACAAAATTCTTTTTATTTGCTAGAATAAACTTAGAGGGCAAGTTTGTAATTTATCTACCTTTTGGGCAGTGGAGTTTTCGTATTTCAAGTACATAGTTTGACGCAAAATGGGATAAAAATCAATACCTTCATTTTGTGATCATGTCATATGCTTCATTTCCGCCAAATTCATTGTATTTGCTAAAATAAGCTTAGAGGGCAATTTTGATGTTTATCTAATTTTAAGGCAGTGGAGTTTTAAAATATCATGGACATAGCTTGATGTGAAACGTGCTAAAAATCATTACCATCTAGTTTTGCTCGTGTACTACTCTACTTTTCGACCAAATTCATTGTATTTTATAATATACGCCTTAAGGGCGATTTTCAGATTTCAATAAATTTCGGGGGGTACAGTATTAGAATTTAAAGCACATAGTTTAACGTGAAATGCACTAAAAAAATCCATACTGTAAATTTTAACTTGTGCCCTAAAATGTTTCTCGGTCAAATTTGTTGTGTTTGCTAAAATAAACTAGCGGGCAAGTTTGTAATTCACCTACCTTTAGCATTGGCATTTCGGAATTTCAAGTACGTAGTTTGATGCAAAAAAGGATAAAAATCAGTACCTATAACTTGTGATTATGCCAAATGCTTTGTTTCAACCACATTCATTAAATTTGTGAAAATAAGTCTAGAGGGCAGTTTCTTAATTTGGAAAGTTTTCGAGTAGTGTTGTTTTAAAATTTCGTGAACATAGTTTGATGTGAAACGTGCTTAAACTCATTATCACCTAGTTATGCTCATGCGCTATGCTACTTTTTTACCAAATTTATTGTACTCTATAATATAATCCTTAAAGGCAATTTCCAAATTAAGGGAACTTTCATGCGGTGAAGTTTTAAAATATGGAAAACATAGTTTGACAAAAAACGGGCACAAAGTGAATATTTTAAAGTTTCATTGTGCCCTTATACATTTCTTGGCCAGATTCGTAGTATATGCTAAGATAAACTTGGAAGGCGAGTTATTAATTTAGCAACCTTTTAGATTGTGGAGTTTTTGAATTTTGAGGACTAGTTCAATGCAAAACAGGATAAAACTCAATACCTTCAAGTTGTGATCATGCCCTTTGCTTTGTTTTAGCTAAATTTGTTGTATTTGCAAAAATAATCCTAGAAGGAAACTTTGTAATTTAGCTAACTTTCGGGATGTGGAGTTTTAGAATCTCGAGGATATAGTCTGATGCAAATTGCGATAAAAATCATTTGCGTCTAGTTTTACTCATGTACAACGCTACTTTTCAACCAAATTCGTTGTATTTTATAACATAAGCCTTAAGGGCAATTTTTGAATTTTATTAACTTTCACGCGATGAATTTTTAGAATTTGGAGCACAGAGTTTTATGCTAAACGTGAAAAAAAAATTCAATATTGTAAAGTCTCGCTCTTGCCCTACGATGTTTTTCAGCCAAAATTCATTTTGTTTGTTAAAATAAACCTATCGGGAAAGTTCGTAATTTAGCTACCTTTTCGGGTGGTGGAATCTTGGATTTTCAAGCATATAAATTGATGTAAAACAAGATAAAAATCAATAACTTCAAATTGTGATCATGCCCTATGCTTCGTTTCAGGCAAATTTCGTTGTACTAGTTAAAATAAGTCTTAAGGGCAATTTTGTAATTTAGCTACTTTGTAAGCATTGGAGTTTAACAATCATGAGGACATAGTTTGATGCGAAACGTGCTTTAATTTATTACCATCTAGTTTAGATCGTGCACTACACTACTTTTCGACCAAATTCATTGTATTTTATAATACAAGCCTAAAGGGCAATTTTCAAATTTAGGTAACATTCGAGTGGTGAAGTCTTAGAATTTGGAGCACAATGTTTGACGGGAAACAAGCTAAATATAAGTACCGTAAATTTTTGCTTGTGCCCCCATAATGTTTTTCGACCAAATTCTTTGTAGTTGCTAAAATAAACCTAGAGGGCAAGTTTGTAATTTAGCTACCTTTCAGATAAGGTAGTTTTGGAATTTCAAGTACATAATTTTTTGCAAAATAGGACAAAAATCAATACTTTCAACTTGTAATCATGCCCTATGCTTTGTTTTAGCCAAATTCATTGTATTTGTTAAAATAAGCCTTAAGGGCAATTTCATAATTTTTGTAACTTTCGAGCAGTTGAGTTTTAGAATGTCGTGGACATAGTTCGATGCAAAACATTTCAAAAATTATTACCATCTAGTTTTGCTCGTGCACTACCTTACTTTTTGACCCAATTTGTTGTATTTAATAATATAAAGCTTAAAGGAAAATTTTTGAATTTACGTAACTTTAGGGCATAGATGTTTTAAACTTACAAACACATAGTTAGATGTCAAACGAGCTGAAAATTTATACGATAAAGTTTCCCTCATGCCCAACAATGTTTTTTTTGCCCAAATTCGTTTTATTTGCTAAAATAAACTAGGAGGGCAAGTTCGTAATTTAGCTACATTTCGAGCGGTGGAATTTTGGAGTTTCGAGTATATAGTTTGTTGTAAAATAGGATAAAAATCGATACCTTCAAGTTATGATCATGCCCTATGCTTCCTTTCAGCCAAATTCGTTCTATTAGGTCAAATTAGCTTTAACGACAATTTCATAATTTATCTTACTTTCGAGCAATGTAGTCTTAGAATGTCGTGGACATATTTTGATGCGAAGAGTGCTAAAAATCATTACTATCTAGTTTTGCTCGGGCAGTACGCTATTTTCGACCAAATTCGTTCTATTTTATAATTTAAGCCTTAACGGGCAATTTGCGAATTCAGTTAACTTTTGGGTGGTGAAGTTTTAGAATTCAAAACACATATTTTTACACAAATGGGGAAACCAATACCATAAAGTTTAGATCGTGTCTTATGATGTTTTTTGGCCAAATTTTTTGTGTTTGCTTAAATAAACTAGAGAGCAATTTCGTCATTTACCTACCTTTGGGGCGTTGGAATTTTGGAATTTCAAGTACATAGTTTGATGCAAAATAGGATAAAAATTAGTACCTATAACTTGTGATTATGCCATATGCTTTGTTTTAGCCAAATTCGTTAAATTTGTGAAAATAAGTTTAGAGGGCAATTTCTTATTTTCCTAATTTTTGAGTTGTGGAGTTTTAAAATTTCATGGACATAGTTTGATATGAAACGTGCTTAAACTAATTATCGTCTAGTTATGCTCGTGTACTATGCTACTTTTTTTACTAAATTTATTGTACTCTATAATATAAGCCTTAAAGGAAAATCTTGAATTAAGGGGACTTTCATGCGGGAAGTTTTAAAATATGGAAAACATAGTTCGACTAAAAACGGGCAAAAAATGAATATCTAAACGTTTCGTTGTGCCCTTAGACATTTTTCGGCAAAATTCTTAGTATATACTAAGATAAACTTAGAGGGCAAGTTCGTAATTTGGCAACCTTTCCGTTGTTGTTTTTGAATTTTAAGGACTAGTTCAATGCAAAACGGGATAAAAATCAATATCTTCAAGTTGTGATCATGCCATTTGCTTTGGTTTAGCTAAATTTGTTGTATTTGCTAAAATAAGCCTAAAGGGCAACTTTGTAATTTAGCTAACTTTCAAGTTGTGGAGTTTTAGAATCTCGAGGATATAGTTTGATGCGATTTGCGAAAAATCATTTGCATCAGGTTTACTCGTTTATTACACTACTTTTCAACCAAATTCATTGTATTTTATAATATAAGCCTTATGGGCAATTTCTGAATTTTGGTAACTTTAACGCAATGAATTTTTAAAATTTGGAGCATAGAGTTTGATGCTAAATGGGCAAAAATCAATACTGTATAGTCTCGCTCGTGCCCGACGATGTTTTTTGGCAAAAAATCATTGTGTTTGTTAAAATAAACCTAGTGGGAAAGTTCATAATTTAGTTACCTTTCGGGTTGTGGAATCTTGGATTTTCAAGCATATAATTTGATGTAAAACAAGATAAAAATTAATACCTTCAAAATTGTGATCATGCCCTATGCTTCATTTAAGCCAAATTCGTTGTACTAGTTAAAATAAGCCTTAATGGAATTTTTGTAATTTAGCTAACATTTAAGCATTGGAGTTTAACAATCACGAGAACATAGTTTGATACAAACTATGCTATAATTTACTACCGTCTAGTTTAGATCATGCACTACACTACTTTTCAACCAAATTCATTGTATTTTATAATATAAGCCCGAATGGAGATTTATGAATTCAGGTAACATTCGGGCGGTGAAGTCTTAGAATTTGGAGCACAAAGTTTGACGGGAAACGAGCTAAATATAAGTACCGTAAATTTTTGTTGTGCCTCATGATGTTTTTCGACCAAATTCTTTGTAGTTGCTGAAATAAACCTAGAGGGCAAGTTTTGTAATTTAGCTACCTTTCGGATAAGGGAGTTTTGGAATTTCAAGTACATATTTTTTTGCAAAATAGGACAAAAATCAAAACCTTCAACTTGTGATCATGCCCTACGCTTCGTTTCAGCCAACTTCGTTGTATTTGCTAAAATAAGCCTTAAGGGCAATTTCATAATTTTTGTAACTTTCAGACTCTTGAATTTTAGAATGTCGTAGACATAGTTTGATGCAAAACTTTTTAAAAATCATTACCGTCTAGTTTTGCTCGTGCACTGCATTTCTTTTCAATCAAATTTGTTATATTTAATAATATAAGCCTTAAAGGAAATTTATGAATTTAGGTAAGTTTCGGGCATAGATGTTTTAGACTAATGAACACATAGTTAGATGTCAAACGAGCTAAAAATTTATACGATAAAGTTTCGCTCATGCCCTACAATGTTTGTCAGCTAAATTCGTTGTATTTGCTAAAATAAACCATGAGGGTAAGTTTGTAATTCAGCTACATCTCAAGCGGTGGATTTTTGGAATTTCGAGTATATAGTTTGTTGTAAAATGGGATAAAAATCAATACCTTCACGTTATGATCATGCCCTATGCTTCCTTTTAGCCAAATTCATTGTATTAGGTCAAATTAGCTTTAAGGGCAGTTTCGTTATTTATCTTACTTTTGGGCAATGGAGTCATAGAATGTCATGGACATAGTTTGATGTGAAAAGTGTTAAAAATCATTACAGGTCTAGTTTTGCTCGGGCAGTACGCTATTTTTCAACCAAATTCGTTCTATTTTATAATTTAACCCTTAACGGTAATTTGCGAATTCTGGTGACCTTTGGGCGGTGAAGTTTTAGAATTCAAAGTGCATATTTTGACACAAATGGGGTAAAAATCAATACCGTAAAGTCTTGATCGTGCCTTATGATGTGTTTTGGCCAAATTTATTTGTATTTGCTTAAATAAAAGTTAAAAGCAAGTTCGTCTACCTTTCGGACAGTGGAGTTTTGAAATTTCAAGTACATAGTTTGTTGCAAAATGGAATAAAGATCATACATTCAACTTGGGCAGTGGTGTTTTAAAATTCATTTCCGTCTAGTTTTGCTCATGCACTAAGCTACTTTTCGACCAAATTTATTGTATTTTATAATATAAACCTTAAGGGCAATTTCCAAGTTTAGGTAACTTTTGGGCGGTCAAGTCATAGAATTTGGAGCACATAATATAATGCAAAACGGGCTAAAAAAGAGGGCCGCTAAGGGCACCCCACCGTTTCATGAAGGCACCCAGTTAATGTGGGCACTAACCAATTTACCTGGGGCACCAAAAAATTAGACCCAAAATACCCAAAATACCCCTCGAACAAACCTCTCTCACCCCACCACCCCCACCCCCACCACCGAACTCCTTGCGAGGATACCCCGAAATCGTCGTTTACGTCCGTCTCCGTGTGTTTTTTCGTCGTTGTAGGAGGTTTTTGTAGTTTGTAGCCTCGGGGTGTTTGCCGATTTCGTCTTCAAATTAGGGCTCGGTTCTAGTTTTTCATTCACACACTCAAGTCGAGAAATCGATCGTTTGAATGTACGTTGGTAGTCTAATTAAGTTGCATTTGATAGAGTAGTTGTTATGTTTGTGTGGCGGTGCATTCAATGGTTCATTTATTGGGCGTTCGTGGTTCTCGGCCACACAGGCCAGAGATTTTGTTTACAGTCTCGGCCAAGCATGGCCGAGACTGAGGGGAAATTTTTTAGAACTCGTGGTTCTCGGCCAGACAGGCTAGAATAGTTTACACAGTCTCGGCAACGAATGGCCGAAAGTAATTGTGTTATCTCGGTCACCACTTCACGAGAGTAACCATTAGTATATAGTTTATGTCCTGTCGGTTGATGTACTACCGAGAATGTAGAATAGCTCTCGGTTGTCCATAACCGACACTTTTATTGTCGTCTCGGTCACCACTTCACGAGAGTCCTCGGTGGATGTTGACCGAGACGTTTTCATAACTCTCGGTCCTGCGAGGCCGAATCAATCGCGCCCATGAAAAAACGTCTGAAAATTTGAGAAACCCTACGTTGACAAAAAACAGTTCCTTCAAACCATCATATGGTTGTCAAACATTGTTACATCGCTGTCGGATGATGTCAATCCGCAAGAATCGATAAACGGTCGCCAAACGCAATGTTGTTTTATGGTTCAAACTTGGTGGTGGGGTGCCCCGTTTTCTTTGTGGATAAAGATTCGGAGTATCTACCTTTCAGACAGTGGAGTTATGGAATCTCGATTACATAGTTTGATGAAAAATGTGATAAAAATCAATACCTTCAAGTTGTGATTACGCCTTATTTTTGTTTCAGTTAAATTCGTAATATTTGCTAAAATAAGCCTTAAGGGCAATTTTGTAATTTAGCTAACTTTCATTCAATGGAGCTCTAGAATCTCGAGGACATAATTTTGTGCGAAAGGGGAAAAATCATTACTGTCTAGTTTTGCACCTGCATTTTGCTACTTGTTGACCAAATTCATTATATTTTATATTAGAAGCCTTAAGGGAAATTTCTAAATTTTGGTAACTTTCGAGTGGTGAAGTTTTAGATCTTGGGGCAAATAGTTTGATGCGAAACAGGCTAAAAATCAATACCGTAAAATTTCGCTCGTGCCCTATGTTGTTTGCCAACCAAATTTGTTATGTTTGCTAAAATAAACATGGAAAGCAAGTTCATAATTTAGCTACCTTTAGGACGATGGAGTTTTTGAATTTCAAGTACATAGTTTTTTGCAAAACATGATAAAAATCAATACCTTCAACTTATGATTATGCCCTATATTTCGTTTCATCCAACTTCGTTGTGTTTGCAAAATAAGTCTTAAGGGTTATTTTGTAATTTAGCTAACTTCGACCAATAGAGTTGTAGAATCTCTTGCACATAGTTTACTGGGTAACATGCTAAAAATCATTGCTGTCTAATTTTGCTAGTGCACTGCGCTACTTTTTGACCAACTTAGTTATACTTTATAATATAAGCCTTAAAGGCAATTCCCGAATTTAGATAACTTTCAGGCAATGAAGTTTTAGTATATGGAATTGGCGAGTTTGTAATTTAGCAACGTTTGTAACGGTGGAGTTTCAAAATTTTGAGGATAAAGTTTGACGCAAAATGGGATAAAAATCAATACCTTCAAGTTGTCATCATGCCTTATGCTTTGTTTCAGCTAAATTCATTGTATTTGCTAAAATAAGCTTTAAGGGAAACTTTGCAATGTAACAAACTTTCAAGTAGAGAAGTTTTAGAATCTCGAGGGCAGTGGACTTTTAGAATCTCAAGGACAGTTTGATATGAAATGTGCTAATAATCATTACAATATAATTTTGCTCATGCACTATGCTACTTTTTAGCAAATTCATTGTATTTTATTATATAAGCCTTTAGGGAAATTTTGAGTTTAGGTAACTTTCGGGCAGTGAATTTTTAGAATTCAGAGCACATAGTTTGACAGGAAACGAGCTAAATATAAGTATCGTAAATTTTTGTTGTGCCCCATGATTTTTTCTCGACCAAATTCTTTGTAGTTGCTAAAATAAACCTAGAGGGTAAGTTTGTAATTTAGCTACCTTTCAAATAAGGGAGTTTTGGAATTTCAAGTACATAATTTTTTGCATAATAGGACAAAAATTAATACCTTCAACTTGTGATCATGCCCTATGCTTGTTTCAGCCAACTTCGTTGCATTTGCTAAAACAAGCCTTAAGTGCAGTTTCATAATTTTTGTAACTTTTGGGAAGTTGAGTTTTACAATGTATTTTTGACTTTCCATGGAGTACGATCTAGGATAACATCACAAATCCTCCTAAATAAGTGTCTACAACGATAAGTGACTCCAACCGCAGAGCACCACAGTGTTTATCCTACCATATATATAGCCAATGAATAAAATAGGACCCCCAAAGGCCTATTTTCTCTCATTTTTTTGAATGCATTACAAATAAAATACGCAGCCATAACCCAGTGCATGCAATTATATTTGAGAAATATTCATACAACGTAAAGGTTACTATGGGTTTACTTATAATACAACCACAACACTGAAAATCTTTTGCACTCCGTGTCCGTAAGCTAGTCCACACCGGTTTTCAATCGCGGTCCTACAATTAATTTTTAAGTCCAGTAAGATTCCACAACAACCTCACAATTTTCTCATTTTATTATAATTCAGTTGGAACAATCTAGTCCAAAAAATCATGGAATCACTCTAAACCAAGTCCTTGAATGTCAAGGTCCCAATTTCTACTCAAAATTGTGGTTCAACATCGAAAATTAACCTTGACTAGGCTTTAAAATAAATTTCCAAATTTTGTACTTTTTTAGGTATCATAGTACATATTACGAGGAATAACCTATGTATCAATCCTTGAGAAAATCCCAAAATCCTTATTTTTCAAAAAATCTCCAATTTTAATTTATTTATGTTGGTGCATGTGCCTTAGGTCAATCTATAAACATTGTTTATCTTATAATTTTAGTTAATAAAATAGAGGTTTTCATTTGCTATTTTATTATAAGTGATTGCATGTTTACCTTATAATAAGATCCATGGGTATTTATTGAAATATCCTTAATGTCCCTAGTTGGACATTATACGGGAAACTATAATGAGTTAAGACTAGTGTGAATCTTGATTGATGATCATGTTATGCTCATGAATACTTGTTAGGGAACAAGGTATTTGACCGACCCGCTATGAGAACACCATAGGGATTAAGTCATAGGTGTTACTCATGATATGTATATCATTTAGTCCTTCAACTTGAGATTACCATAGACTTTAATATTAGGAGTATGATAATTTGACACAATCAAACGTTGTCTTTAACCGGATGATTATAAAGATCGTGATTGGTTACCATGTAAATAATATGTGAAGGTGTGTAATCAAGATAGAAATTATCCCTCTCATATAGAGAAAGGTATTAGTGGATCACTCGATATATTAGACTATTAAATGGCCAAGTCCAAGTGAATTGATATGATCTATGTCATTTGGATGTTTTCTGTTTACTTAAAGATTGAGACTAGTACGATTGAACATTAAGGGTGACTTTCAATGCCTTATGTTGTAGCATCCCTTATCCTGATTAGGGAGATACTCAGCTTGAAATAATAACTAACCCCTGGTAACCCAGCCAGACTTTACTAGAGCTAGCAGCCCCTCTGTCAATACTTGATAAACTCAACCTGTATATCGATATCGAATAAAAAATACAAAGTATATGTAACGTAATATTAAAACTTTTTTGATAATTAACAATATTCAGAAATACAAAGTTTACCAAAAATAAAAACCTCGTTCATAAACCTCCCTACCCTAATTATATACAATGGAATATATCAAACATTGTATATATGTACAAGAAGGCTCATTAAATCGTAAAGAAGATTATAAGACTCCTAAATCTTTTCCTTGGCCTTCGTTTAAGTGCTAGGTTACGAACCTGAAATATTAAATTTGGGGTGAGCGCTCCAACATGCTCGGTAAGTAAAGATTCACATAACCATCAACATTCCATATAATAATCAAGAATATTATGCAATAATAATATGCACCAATGTTAACTATCAAGAATATGGAAAACATATAAATCAATAAATAACGGATGCAAATCAACTATCAATGATTATTACACTATGATTCCCATTTTATTTATAAAACTAAGGTTGATTACCCACTAAAGCCATTAATGGGATTGCTAGACTAACACATTGGCTGATGTGTTGTCTAGTCAATCCATTAATGCCCAATGATTATATTTGAAACCCTCTAGTGATTACGTAATCCATGCAACCTATTGAATTGAGTAGGAAGTTACATATAGGCTGAGAAGGTAACTCATCTCCTATATAACCTAGTCCCAGTCTCTAGAACTTACTCTTGGGAATCACATTAAACACCATTTTTCGCTTATTAAAACCATCACAGTGTACATAGTCCCCCATACAGTCCATAAATTACATAAACTATATATACTAGGATAGTCAGGTAACTTTGATAAATAAGCTAATCCACACTAACCTCGGTTTAGGTTTCCATTCCAAATTCTCTAACTTTACTTGCACTCAAGCTTTCCCGACGATCCAACACCTATCGCAAACCATTTGTGATCAATATAGGTCTAATACCCTATAATTAGAACCTCTAATTTATTTCTTAAGTCCTCAAGAAATCCTAACCAAAACTCAGCTTATTTGCTATTTTTTTGGGTTGGGAGCGAGCCCCCTCACTGGATGGAGTACGTTCCAATAGCTGAGTTCATCCTCACTGATGAAGGGAACGTGTTCCTCTACTAGGTGGAGCACACTCTACCCTCTACAGTCTCGATAGTACACAAGGCAGCAACCACTGTTCCATCCACAAATTTATACAACAACATCAAACACTCCCAAAATTCATCAAGGAAGACCTCTAATGAAGTAACAAGCCATTTCAAATGATCAAACAACATAATTCATAGAGATCTCATCACTTACTATCAAACTAAACTTCAAAAACATAAAAACTAAACTTACCAAATTGATGATCTCAGACTTTCTAGTTGTTTAAGCTTCTCAATTCAAACTAAAACCACTCCCTGACTGACCTCCATAATAACAATTATTTCAAACTAGAACAAGTCCACTAGGTAAAATTAACTCATAGCATCCTATAGCCAACACAACAATCGTAGGATGACTTCTCCTTTCTTTAGCTTTTTACTTTTGGTGAGACCCTGAACATTAATATAAATATGATATCTACATCTGGTATCCAATACTCAGGATTCACTAGTAGACAAGTTAACTTCAATAACGTCAATACTTAAAGCAGTAATCGCACTACTCTTTTTTTTCTTCAGATCTTAAAGATGGAGCTTAAAA
The DNA here is from genome assembly GCA_039657325.1 of Stephania cephalantha. Classification (NCBI taxonomy): domain Eukaryota; kingdom Viridiplantae; phylum Streptophyta; class Magnoliopsida; order Ranunculales; family Menispermaceae; genus Stephania; species Stephania cephalantha. The sequence continues at coordinate 33,235,326 of CM077570.1, read as the reverse complement.
TTTCTAAACCAATGCCCAAGTGCATGGCAGAAATCACAATTTCCTTCTTTTTTCTTCTCCTTTTGAGACTTTGAAGTAGAAGGAGCCTTAAGCTTGACTTGTTCCACAGGCTTTGTGAAAATCACAACAGTCTTAGTAACTTTAGCTTTGCCTTTGGCCTTCTTCTTCATAGCCTTTCCTTTATGAGCCATCAACACATTAGCAATGGATTTCTTGACATTCTACTCAGCAATTTTAAGCTTCAAAAGCAACTTTGAGATAGACTTCTCCATGTCATTCATGTTATAGTTCATTACAAATAGAGAATACCTATCAGGCAATGAATTCTGGATCAAATCCATAGCTCACTCTTGGCTTATGGGAAATCCAAGTCTTGAAGATGGTCAATATAGCCCTTCATTTTTAAAACATGAAGACTAACTGACACACCCTCAACCCTTTTGCAAGAATGAAGGTCCTTGACTGTCTCGAACCTTTCTTGCCTAGCTTGTTGTTGGAACATTTCCTTCAGCATCGTAGCCATGTCATAAGCTTCCATGTGTTTCATGTCCTTCTGAAGTTCAGAAACCATGGTTGCAAACATATTGCATGCAACATCAGTTGAGTCGTTGACATGCTTAGTATGTGCATCCTTCATGGCTCTTAAAGCATTAGTTGGTTCTTCAGGAATATGATTATCTAGGACATACAACTTGCTTTCATGGTTAAGAACAATTCTCTAGTTTCTGAACTAGTCAAAAAAGTTTGTCCCAGACAACTTATCCTTCTCAAGGATGGATTGCGGTGATAAGGGATTAGTGTGATTTGAAGAGGCCATAGATTTACAACAAAGATTACGCAAAAGTTCATGTTAGTATAGAGGAATAGACTCCAACTAAATTAACAACCCTCCTTAAAACAATATGTTAATTTAAGGGACTAAAATATATGTTTCACCTAATTCTAAGATAGCTAAGGCATGACACTTTAAATTAGGTTATTTTGGTAGGTACCAATTACCAATTACATCATATATAACTTTTAGTTATTTTTATGAGATTATGACATCTTATGTCTTAGCATGTTTTATTTCATCTAGTGCCTAAAGCCAAAAATTGCTTTGATAGCTTTATCAAGTCTAACCATTTCAAACAATAGAGTAACCATTACTCAACTTGCCTCGCCAACATAGCACAATACAATCTACAGAGGCAGACCCTTATTGATGTTATTGAAGCCTTAAGAAGTGTTTGAGAATGGATGACACTTAACTTAAAATTTAGAAGAGGGATTTTATCTCTTTTAGTGATCATAATTTAAACAAGATAAATATAATATATTACAAAGCATAAAAAATCACTACTACAAGTTAAGAAATTATACTAACATTGACTTTTATACGAATTTCCTTACGCTACGAATAGTTATCAGTTGTCCTGCTGACCAATCAACTGGCAGTGGTTCCGCTGAACGATCTGGAGGGGCCCCCTTTTTTATTTATTTTTTAGTTTTTTAGACAACGAATTCCAGTTCCAAAAATAAAAAATAGTCTAAAATTTCTCATTATTTTAGTCAATCCAATTGACCAAAACTGCCCCTTATTTTAATTCCAAAAAATATTAATTAAAACGTTATTAATCAACTCGAGCCTACCTTAATATCTTATCCTAATCCAATTAGAATTTAAGATACTCCGAATCTTTATCCAATTAGAATATTATGTATCTCACCTATCTTTTAGGATTTGTAATTCTTATCTGATTACAAGTTTATCTCCTTTCAAATAGGAATATACTAACAGATAACCATAATGAGATATATAGTCAAAATCAATTTAGATTTTATTCATACAAAAAAAAAAAATGAATCAAGAAATGAAATATTAATCATGCATTCAACACCAGAATCATATTTAATTAATCATATTGACCTAATCATGATTTCTATCATGGAGACATATATAATTATTGAACAAAACGAACTATCCATCCAACTCAAGAATCGCATTAACCTAAACATGACTTCTACAATGTGAACATACAAAACTCACATCGTTCAATATTAAAATATATGTTAGTCAAAATATTCTAATCATGAATTCTATCATTGAATCAAATCATGCGTATGTATCAAATACATGAATTAACGACATGTTTTAAAACCACTTCTTGATAACAATTATCACATAACCTATATGCACATCATATACACATTAATCAATATCATTTTTTTTTCACACATATATCATATATACATTAGAGAAAAAATGCAAATGTTTAATAGAACCAAACCTGGCTCTGATGACACTGTTGGGTATTTGAGGTTCATACGTTGGGAGAAATTCAAAACAATTTTGAAAAACTCCAACAAGATCAAAAATAAGTTCCATTAAAGTTGATCTACAAAAGTAAACCATACCTTAATCCGTGATTTCCTTTTTTGATTGATTGATCTCTAAGACGTTCAAACGCGCGTCCTCTATCAGAAATCCATACACAAACGATTACCACGATTTGGAGTGCTAGCCCCAAGAGAGATTAAAAAATTTCTTTCTCTCCTTAAATTCAGAGAACTCGAAAATAGAAAAAAAGAAAAGAAAATCTTCTTGCGTTTTAGGGTTTCACCATCTATTTCTATGTGTAGATAAGCCCTCACTTAAAATCCTCTTCGTAATACAATTTTTGTATTTAGGCAGTTTAACAAAATTACACATATGACCCTATTAATAAATTATCATATAACAAATCGTACGGGCTTTTATGTCATGAATCTTATCAAATAAAATTTATTATTCTAGACGAACTGAAATTGCGCAAAGCCATTCTTTTTGTACGACCCAATAGGTTCATGCGACATTGGCAGTGAACCAAAAACCATGGTACACAAGTCATAAGCAATCTCTAGCAAGGCATTATGACTTCTTAAGTAGCATTAATATCAAAATAGATACAACCTAATGAATAACATATATCATATCCTTTTATCGTACGATATCCTTTGATTAAACATAAGACATAAAAAGTCACCCTTAATGTTTAATCATACCAGTCTCGATCTTTAGGTAAACTAAAAACATCCAAGTGACATTGATCATATCAATTCACATGGACTTGGCCATTATCAATCTATCATATTGAAGGATCCACCGAAATCTCTCTATATGAGAGCGACAAATTATATCTTGATTACACACCTTCACATATTATTCACATGGTAACCAATCACAATATTTAAAATCGTCCAGTTAGAGACAAAGTTTGATTATATCAAATTACCATGCTCCTAATATTGAAGTTATGGTAATCTCAAGTCAAAGGACTAAATGATATACCTATTATGAGTAACACCTATAACTTAATCCATGTAGTGTTCTCATAGTAGGTCAGTCTAGTACCTTGTTCCCTAACAAGTACTCATGATCTAGATTCGTATCTCTATACACATTATCATCACATGACCATCAATCAAGATTCACACTAGTCTTAATTCATTATAATTCCCAATATAATGATCGACTATGGATATTTTATATATTTCATCAAATACTCATGGATCTTACTATAAGGTAAACATGCAATCACTTATAATAAAACAACAAATTAAAAACCTCAATTTTATTAACTAAAATTATAAGATAAACATTTTTTGTAGATTGACCTAGGGCACATGCCCCAACAATTAATTGCGCTTGTGCGTAGTTTGAAGTCTTGGAAGCCTTGGTTGTTCTTAGAGCCATATTTACATATATTATCTATTAGTTTCATATTTTATTGCTTTTGGAGAAGATTTGGAGATTCAAGTATTTTATTTCGGAGGTATTTTAAATAATGTCTATTATTTATATTATTGCAATGTTATTAATGATTATGAGTTAGTAGTTTGTTTAATCTAAACAAAGTCTGAACATGAACTAGATCCATTTTGCAACGTAGTTATGATTAGATGAATATGTAATTAATTTTATAAACTTAATTGAATTCTTTGATTCATTAATTGAATATGTTATCATCTTTTGATTTTAATCTTAGATTTGAGTATTATATGCATAGTTTAGAATGTGATATCTAAATCTAATGTTGAAGTGGCTTTCCGAAGATATTTGATTTCGTAGTTTGAAGTTCTCATAAAGTTTATTGCAGTTTTATTGTGTGAAGTTAATGTCTTTGTGTAAGTAAAGGGGTTCGCTCAATACAATTATAAAGTAGCTTTTCCACCGGTATAAGGAGAATAAATGGCTGGCGAAAGGTTGTTTACTTACTTATGATTAGAGTTTAATAATTTATCTTACTTTATAAAGTATGTTCATGACTATATAGATTGGATTTACATGTTTGGAATGTAAAACAGGTTTATGTTTCATTGTTATGGATATTTGTTTGGATATTTAATTATTATTGAATTTAATATATTTGAGTGATTGTGAATCTGGATTGTGTTAGTTAATTATGTTAATATAGTTAGTTAAGTATTATTATATAATTTGTTAATTATTAGTTAGTTTAATTACTATTATTAATTAATTAAAATAAAAATAAAAATAATAAAAACCTTTCAAAGTCTTTTTTCCTAGAGAAGTTTGATAAATCCATATGGAGATGATTCCTATAAAAGGAAAAATCACTCTACACGCCTGGCATGTGTCAATAATTGGCGTCGTGCCAGGGATTTAAACACAATTTCGTAGGACATTTAGACATTGTGTGGTATATCCACTTCGTCGTTATAGAATCTTTAAATCTATTAGATCCTGAGGTAGATATGACATTCAATTATAATTTAAGACAACGACAACGTAGAGGACACCAACCTACCATTATGGAAGCCAATAATAACTTTAATCTTAATAATAATAATAATAATAATAATAATAATAATAATAATAATAATAATAATAATAATAATAATAATAATAATAATAATAATAATAATAATGATAATAGAGAAATTACTTGTAGGCAAGGTAATCAAAATGTCACTGCTTATGAACCAATGTATATTGCCTATCCTGAGGGATTTCCCGAATTTGAATAAAGATTTGGATTCATTATTGCTCTATGTAACTTCCACGGTAAGGACAATGAAGACCCACAAAAGTTTATAAGGGAATATCAACACAAAGTTAATGGGATGAAACCTAAAGACTGCATGTTAGAACAAATCAAACTTAATGCTTTTCTTTTTGTATTGAAAGATCAAGCACAAGATTGGTTGTTTTAGCTTCCTCAAGATTCGATAACCACATGGGATTAAATGTTAGAAGCTTTCCTAGATCAATATATGCCTGCAAAAAATTAGTATGTTCATGACTATATAGATTGGATTTACATGTTTGGAATGTAAAACAGGTTTATGTTTCATTGTTATGGATATTTGTTTGGATATTTAATTATTATTGAATTTAATATATTTGAATGATTGTGAATCTGGATTGTGTTAGTTAATTATGTTAATATAGTTAGTTAAGTATTATTATATAATTTGTTAATTATTAGTTAGTTTAATTACTATTATTAATTAATTAAAATAAAAATAAAAATAATAAAAACCTTTCAAAGTCTTTTTTCCTAGAGAAGTTTGATAAATCCATATGGAGATGATTCCCACTTGCCATTACTACAAAATAATTAAAGTATAATATAAAAGGAAAAATCACTCTACACGCCTGGCATGTGTCAATAATTGGCGTCGTGCCAGGGATTTAAACACAATTTCGTAGGACATTTAGACATTGTGTGGTATATCCACTTCGTCGTTCTAATTCTATAGAATCTTTAAATCTATTAGATCCTGAGGTAGATAGGACATTCAATTATAATTTAAGACAACGACAACGTACAGGACACAAACCTACCATTATGGAAGCCAATAATAACTTTAATCTTAATAATAATAATAATAATAATAATAATAATAATAATAATAATAATAATAATAATAATAATAATAATAATGATGATGATGATAATAGAGAAATTACTTGTAGGCAAGGTAATCAAAATGTCACTGCTTATGAACCAATGTATATTGCCTATCCTGAGGGATTTCCCGAATTTGAATAAAGATTTGGATTCATTATTGCTCTATGTAACTTCCACGGTAAGGACAATGAAGACCCACAAAAGTTTATAAGGGAATATCAACACAAAGTTAATGGGATGAAACCTAAAGACTGCATGTTAGAACAAATCAAACTTAACGCTTTTCTTTTTGTATTGAAAGATCAAGCACAAGATTGGTTGTTTTAGCTTCCTCAAGATTCGATAACCACATGGGATTAAATGTTAGAAGCTTTCCTAGATCAATATATGCCTGCAAAAAATTAGTACTTGAAGAAAACAAATAACAGTCGTGAAAATGAAAGATGATGAAAATTTTAATGAATTTTAAAGATAAATTTCAAAGATTAATTTCATCTTGTCTACAATACTATACACTCAAAGAGCTTTATTAGAATACTTGTATGAAGGACTAAAACATTTTGAACAAAGATTATTAGATACCATATGTCGTAGATCATTATTTGATATTACACCAACTTTAGCAGAAGAAGCTATTAATAAGATGATCAAACAATCTAAACAATATGGTGAAAAGACCGATATATCAAGAAAGAAAGTTTATGAGGTTAATAATAAAACAAGTAATAAATTCAATGAAAAAGTTGAATAATTATCTAACATGGTTAAGCTACTACTAAAAGATAGATCAAATCAAGTTTAACCATGTTGGTTTTGTAATGAAGTTACACATCCTACAGATGTGTGTCTTACTTTAAAAGAAAATAATAATGAAGAAGCCCACACGGTTATGAACCAATATTATAGTTCGCATAGAAACCAATATAATAACAACAATTATTACAATGGAAAACCAAATTTAAATCTTACATACGGTCCACAAAATCAAAACTGTACCACTTTTAGACCGGGAGCACCAATACAACCTACAACAATGCAACAACCTCAACAAACTATTCAACCTACGCAACCTAACGTAAATCAAATATTACACAACTTTATGACATAAAGTCATTAAAATAGTACACAAATTTTTCAAAACCAAATTGAAACCGATATATCTATTAACGAGTTGAAAAATCAAGTAAGTAAAATGACTCTACAAATCAACAAACTAAGCAATCAAACTAAAGTAACTAGTTAACCTACGAACACTACTAATCAAGCACATGTCAATGCTTTATTTTGCGAAAATGGAAAAGAAATGAATACATAACATAAGACACCAAAAAAAGGTAAAAAGAAAGCTAAAGTACTTAAGACAATAGAACAAGAAGAAGAGGAGATGATGACAAATGTCATTTCCATTAGGGAATTGATGGCCGAGCAACTAAAATACACACATTTTCCCGAAAGACTATATTCATTGTATTTAGCCAAAGTAGAAGGCTACGAGAAATCTTTACAAAATTTTGAATTAATTAAACAAGACAAAGTAAACGATATTTTTAAGTCAAATGAAGATATGCATTCTAATTCTACTGTTCCACAATGATTAGCAAATGTTATGGAGGAAGAATGTAAAGAACACATATCTAATCCATTTAAGAAATAAAAAATTAATGAAAATTTAGAACAAAGGACACCATACTTAAAGAGAAGGCCTGAAAAATGTTCTGACCTAGGAATGTTTTTCATATCAATCATCATAGGCAATTCTTCTATTGAATTTTATGTGTGTAATCTCGAGGCATCAATTAGCATTATGTCGGATTCATCTCGCAATTATAACAGCTAGCTTGTGTAATAGTTCAATCAACTTACGTTGATCACATATATCATCCACAGGGAATGGTTTGGCACTAGTTAATTACTTATTTATCTTTGAACTATTGGAAAAGGAAATCAATTTTTAATTGGTTTTATATTAAACTAAACTATCTAACAAATCAATTCAAACTTTAAATTAAATCTTACATTAAGGATATCTTAGTTCACAACTTCACCTAGGTAATTTAATACTATGTTTTTCAACCATCATTACATCTTAATATGTTGTGTGCAATGCCTAATTAGAATAGACAAATTTCTTTCAAATCCAATTTATCCCACTATCATGACGAAAAAGATTCTAATGTACAAACTAGAACTCCATTTACTGGTGTGAATAACGTAAGCTGCATATTGCTTTAAGTCTCAAATTTTTGGATTCATAACCAACCAAGTTTACAATTTGTGCCTTCCTAATCAATAACTATCGCTCGATGTTGAGTATTTTATATTTGTATCATTCATGTCCAGATTAAAAGCTTCAATTACCATGATAACTCCTAAAACCTAATTTCATTAAACACGTGATCAAGATGTTGAAATCATTACGCTCGTAATCAATACAATTTTCACCATTACAATTTTTATAATCACTTTTTACACATATTCAAAGCATAACATTCATACCATATGTTCCATTGATCCATAAAGAAATACACTACTCACACATCATTGAAACACACATGTCACAATTCATAATGGGAATTATATCAAATGAAACCAAAATTGAATTATCCAAGATGAATATGAATATTACCTTCAATTAATTAAACGAAACCAAACTTGAATTGCAAACGTGAAGCCTTCAATGTTTCCTTCACACAATACTCCTTAATACTCAAACACAAAGTAAGCATATGCTAAACATCTATAATGGTGCCTAATAGTTGGTGTGTGGTTAGTTTTTCATGTCCTAATAATTATTTATTCTTCCAATTAACAATTAGAAACTCTATTTTATAATTTTACTCAAAATAAAACTCCAATTTTCTATTTCTACGAGTTTGGCACTGTCACTAATGCCCCAGCGCCGTGTGTGTTAAGCCACGGCGCAGCCACTACACCACATCTATGTGCATATATTTTGACCTCCTGGTGCCTCGGCGTTGTCACTGCCATGTCCCGACACCGTCCCTTGTGTGCCATAGCGCCACCACTGCATTGCCACTACGCCGGACATCCAGTGTTTATTTCTTCACTTCCTTTGCTCTCCCACATCGTGCATTTTTCTTCCCATTATAACATCCCCTAACCCGATTAAGGTGATACTCGGCTTCAAACCATAATTAAGCTCAATAATCCATCCAGACTTAACCAGATCTAGCAGCCTCTCATTCTATCTCTTGATAAACACAATTGTATATTGAATATCGACATACAAAAAATATTAAACGCAATGGAAATTAAAACTTTTTTCATACTTAAATAAGATATACAAAGCCAAATCCAACTGGAATAAACCGTAGTTATACAAAACCTCCTATCCTTTGTGATATAACAAAACTGTAATTCAATAGAAATATATAAGAAAAGGGAAAAGACAAATTTCTTTTAAATCCACTTTATCCCACTATCATGATGGAAAAGATTCTAATGTGCAAACTAGAACTCCATTTTCCGGTGTGAATAACGTAAGCTGCATATTGCTTTAAGTCTTAAATTTTTGGATTCATAACCAACCAAGTTTACAATCCGTGCCTCCCTAATTAATAACTATCGGTCGATGTTGTCATTCATGTCCAGATTAAAAGCTTCAATTACCATGATAACTCGTAAAACCTAATTTCATTAAAAACGTGATCAAGATGTTGAAATCATTACGCTCGTAATCAATACAATTTTAACCATTACACTTTTTATAATCACTTTTTACTCATATTCAAAGCATATCATTCATACCATATGTTCCATTGATCCATAAAAATAAATACACTACTCACACATCATTGAAACACACATGTCACAATTCATAATGGGAATTATCTCAAATGAAACAAAAATTGAATTATCCTAGATGAATATGAATATTACTTTCAATTAATTAAATGAAACCAAACTTGAATTGCAAACATGAAGCCTTCAATGTTTTCTTCACACAATACTCCTTAATACTCAAACTCAAAGTAAACCTATGCTAAACAGCTATAATGGTGGCTAATAGTTGGTGTGTGGTTAGTTTTTTATGTCCTAATAATTATTTATTCTTGCAAATAACAATTAGAAACTCTATTTTATAATTTTACTCAAAATAAAACTCGAATTTTCTATTTCTACGAGTTTGGAACTGTCCCTAATGACCCGGCGCCGTGTGTGTTAAGCCACGGCGCAACCACTACACCTCATCTATGTGCATAAATTTTGACCTCCTGGTGCCTTGGCGTTGTCACTGCCATGTCTCGACACCGTCCCTTGTGTGCCATAGAGCCACCACTGCGCTGCCACTACTCCAGACATCCAATGTTTATTTCTTCACTTCATTTGCTCTCCCATATCGTGTCTTTTCTTCCCATTATAACATCCCCTAACCCGATTAAGGTGATACTCAGCTTGAAACCATAATTAAGCTCAATAATCCATCCAGACTTAACCAGAGCTAGCAGCCTCTCATTCTATCTCTTGATAAACACAATTGTATATCGAATATCGACATAAAAAAATATGAAACGCAATGGAAATTAAAACTTTTTTCATACTTAAATAAGATATACAAAGCCAAATCCAACTGGAATAAACCTCGGTTATACAAAACCTCCCATCCTTTGTGATATAACAAAACAATAATTCAATATAAATATATAAGAAAAGGGAAAAGACAAATTTCTTTCAAATCCACTTTATCCCACTATTATGATGGAAAAGGTTCTAATGTGCAAACTAGAACTCCATTTACCGGTGTGAATAACGTAAGCTTCATATTGCTTTAAGTCTTAAATTTTCGGATTCATAACCAACCAAGTTTACAATCCGTGCCTCCCTAATTAATAAATATCGCTCGATGTTGAGTATTTTATAGTTGTATCGTTCAAGTCCAGATTAAAAGCTTCACTTACCATGATAACTCCTAAAACCTAATTTCATTAAACACGTGATCAAGATGTTGAAAATCATTACGCTCGTAATCAATACAATTTTAACCATTACACTTTTTATAATCACTTTTTACTCATATTCAAAGCATAGCATTCATACCATATGTTCCATTGATCCATAAAAATAAATACAGTACACACACATCATTAAAACACACATGTCACAATTCATAATGAGAATTATCTCAAATGAAACCAAAACTGAATTATCCAAGATGAATATGAATATTACCTTCAATTAATTAAATGAAACAAAAACTTGAATTGCAAACGTGAAGCCTTCAATGTTTTCTTCACACAATACTCCTTAATACTCAAACATAAAGTAAACCTATGCTAAACAGCTATAATAGTGCCTAATAGTTGGTGTGTGGTTAATTTTTCATGTCCTAATAATTATTTATTCTTCCAATTAACAATTAGAAACTCTTTTTTATAATTTTACTCAAAATAAAACTCCAATTTTCTATTTCTACGAGTTTGGTACTGTCACTAATGCCCCGGCGCTGTGTATGTTAAGCCACGGCGCAGCCACTACACCACATCTATGTGCATATATTTTGAACTCCTGGTGCCTCGGCGTTGTCACTGCCATGTCTCGACACCGTCCCTTGTGTGCCATAGCGCCACCACTGCGTTGCCACTACGCCGGACATCCAGTGTTTATTTCTTCACTTCCTTTGCTCTCCCACATCGTGTCTTTTTCTTCCCATTATAACATCCCCTAACCCGATTAAGGTGATACTCGGCTTCAAACCATAATTAAGCTCAATAATCCAGCCAGACTTAACTAGAGCTAGCAGCCTCTCATTCTATCTCTTGATAAACACAATTGTATATCAAATATAGACATAAAACAAATTTTAAACGCAATGGAAATTAAAACTTTTTTCATACTTAAATAAGATATACAAAGCCAAATCCAACTGGAATAAACCTCGGTTATACAAAACCTCCCATCCTTTGTGATATAACAAAACAGTAATTCAATAGAAATATATAAGAAAAAGGAAAAGACAAATTTCTTTCAAATCCACTTTATCCCACTATCATGATGGAAAAGGTTCTAATGTGCAAACTAGAACTCCATTTACCGGTGTGAATAAAGTAAGCTGCATATTGCTTTAAGTCTTAAATTTTTGGATTCATAACCAACCAAGTTTACAATTCGTGCCTCCCTAATTAATAAATATCGCTCGATGTTGAGTATTTTATAGTTGTATCGTTCAAGTCCAGATTAAAAGCTTCAATTACCATGATAACTCCTAAAACCTAATTTCATTAAACACGTGATCAAGTTGTTGAAATCATTACGCTCGTAATCAATACAATTTTAACCATTACACTTTTTATAATCACTTTTTACTCATATTCAAAGCATAGCATTCATACCATATGTTCCATTGATCCATAAAAATAAATACACTACTCACACATCATTGAAACACACATGTCACAATTCATAATGGGAATTATCTCAAATGAAACCAAAATTGAATTATCCAAGATGAATATGAATATTACCTTCAATTAATTAAATGAAACCAAACTTGAATTGCAAACGTGAAGGCTTCAATGTTTTCTTCACACAATTCTCCTTAATAGTCAAACTCAAAGTAAACCTATGCTAAACAACTATAATGGTGGCTAATAGTTGGTGTGTGGTTAGTTTTTCATGTCTTAATAATTATTTATTCTTCCAAATAACAATTAGAAACTCTATTTTATAATTTTACTCAAAATAAAGCCCCAATTTTCTATTTCTACGAGTTTGGCACTGTCACTAATGCTCCGGCGCCGTGTGTGTTAAGCCATGGCGCAGCCACTACACCTCATCTATGTGCATATATTTTGACCTCCTTGTGCCTCGGTGTTGTCACTTGCCATGTCTCGACACCGTCCCTTGTATGCCACAATGCCACCACTGCTAGCCGCCATCCTCCAGGACATCCAATGTTTATTTCTTCACTTCCTTTGCTCTCCCACATCGTGCCTTTTCTTCCCACTATAACATCCCCTAACCCGATTAAGGTGATACTCGGCTTGAAACCATAATTAAGTTCAATAATCCATCCAGACTTAACCAGAGCTAGCAGCCTCTCATTCTATCTCTTGATAAACACAATTGTATATCGAATATCGACATAAAACAAATATTAAACGCAATGGAAATTAAAACTTTTTTCATACTTAAATAAGATATACAAAGCCAAATCCAACTGGAATAAACCTTGGTTATACAAAACCTCCTATCTTTTGTGATATAACAAAACTGTAATTCAATAGAAATATATAAGAAAAGGGAATATTTATTACATCGAAGATAAAATCTAGACACCTAAACTTTCTCTATCTCATAGTTATAGCGCTTGTCAGTATTCCTGAAATACTAATTGGGGTGAGCACCCCAACTTGCTCATTAAGTAAACAAAGGAATCAACATTCCATATAATAATCAAGAACAATATACAATAAAAATATGCACCAATTATAACTAACGGGATTGTGAAAAGTATATAATCCAATAAATAACAGATGCAAATCAAATCGTCAATGACTATTACACTGTGATTCCCATTTAATTTGTAACACTAGATTTGATTACCCACTGACACCATAAATGCGATTGCTAGGCCAACATATTGGTTAATGTGTTGTCTAGCAAATCCATTAATGTCTAATGGTTCTATCCCAAACCCTCTAGTGAATATGTAATCCACAGAACCTATCTAACTAAGCATGAGTTACATATAAGCCAGAATATCAACCTCATATCCTATATAACCTGATCTCAATTCCAAGAGTTACTTTCGCTGATCAAATTAGTCATCGTTTTCCATTTAGTAAAAACATTACAGTGTACATAGTCCCACATTCAGTCCATAAACTGTATGAACTACATATACTAACATATATAGATAATATTGATAAATAAGCGAATCCATAATTACCTTGGTTTAGTTTTCCATTTCCAAACTTCCTAAGTTTCCGGGTCACTCACTCTTTCCTGGTTATCCAAAACCTATCACAAACCATTTGCGATTAATATAGGCATAATACCTTATGTTTAAAACCCTTAAGTTAGTCCCTAAGACTTTAAGAAATTCCATCTAAAACACAGCATAGTTGTTGTTTTTGGGGGTAGGAGCACGCTCCCTCACTTCGTGGGGTGCCCTCCACCAACTAGGTTTGTCCTAACTAATGAAGGGAGCATGCTCCTCTGCTACATGGAGCACTCTCCAACCTGTACTGTCTCGATAGTAAACAAAGCAACAACCACTAATTATCAATTAAACCACCAAAACATCACCCAACTATCCCAAAACATCAGGGAGAACCTCTAGTGAGGTAACAACCTATTTCTAGTGGTCACCAACATCATTTCACAGAGAAATCATCATATACTATTGAATTCAACTTCAAACTCAAAACTACACTTACCAAGATGATGATCACTGATCTAATAGTGTTTTGATCTCTTCAAACCCATTGAATTCCCTCTTAGACAGCTCCTCACAAGATCAAACCCTTAGTTGCAAATAGTGAGGATAAACTTGAGGTTTTTTATTTAAATATATGTATTTTCCCCGAGTTATGCATTACGCTATCTCGAGGCTAATCAAGTGAATAATGTGTTAATGTGACACACCATAAAGTGACACAAACTTTAACATCATCAACATTTACACTCATCTCAAAATGATTCAACGATCCATATAATTCAAGCCAAACTTATCGTTTTATTCATATATATTTATATATCAATTATATATAAATATATATACACTTTGTGCATTTTCTCACCAATAAATTCAACGGACATGCCTATGAGTATCCTCGGGTGTGCACATTCATTTCACAACCCCTTTTTCGCACTTGATATATCGGCTATTTATTGTATATTTAATCATTTTATGATTATAGGCTTGTATATGAATTCTTTTTTTACACTACAACCTATAAATTCAACAAACATTCCAAACAAACACAAATCATCATGCAAACCCACACACACGCTAATCGAGGTACGCCGAACTTAACTATTAGCCTAACTTGAATTAATTAAGATTTGAATTAACACCAATCACCGGCTTAAGGTAACGAGTCATTACAGCCTCTCCAATTTAAAGCAATTTCATCCTCGTAATTAAAGTAAACTCAAAATTACCTATTGTTTCGAATAGAAATGGAAATTACTCCTTCATATAAGACTCCCAATCCCAAGTTAGTTTATCTCTCAGTGAAATTTCTATTTCACTTTAACCAAAGGAATCTCTTTGGTTCTCTGCCTCTGAATCTTACGATCAATTATCTAAATCGGCAGCTCATCGTAAGATAAGTATTACTGAAGATTAAATTCATTCCATTCAATCCTTGGAGTGAACTGAGTCTTTTATTTTGCGAAGCATTGACACTTGGAAAACATTATGAACTTCAGCTAGCTGAGGAGTTAACTTTAACCTATGAGTAACAGGACAATTCATTTCCTGCATTGTGAACGGCCCAATATAACTTAGAGCTAGCTTACCTTGCAATCCAAACCTATATAGTCCTTTCATAGATGAGAGTCTCAATAGGATGAGATCGTCCATTGAAAAATTAAAAAATTTATGATGTTTTTCGGCGTATCTCTTATGTCTTTAATTGTCATAGTAAAATGCTGACGAATCTGCTAAATTCTCTCTGTGTAGTTTTGAATCAGCTATGGCCCCAACAAAACTGTATCTCTAACCTCTGTTCAACATGCAGGTGAACGACAAGGCCGACCATACATAACATTAGAAGAAGCCATTCCAATGCTAGCTTGATAGTTATTATTATAAGAGAACTCACACAAGGGAATTTATTTCCTCTAGTTACCACCAAACTCCAAGACGCAAGCTCAAAGATTAAATATCAATCGCTCATTCCGCTCATCAGTCTACGAATGGTATACCATATTGAGGTTAAGAACAATTCCCAACTGTCTATACAATTCACTCCACAGTCTGAACGTGAATCTTGGATCTCTATCCAAAGTATTTGACACTAGAACTCCATGAAATCTCAACACCTTATATATGTACACCTCAAATAATGATCGTTCAAGAGGATCTCGCAAGGAAACTGTCAAGAAATGCACAAACTTTGTCACCCTGTCAACTATAACCCATACTGCATCGTGC
The DNA here is from genome assembly GCA_039657325.1 of Stephania cephalantha. Classification (NCBI taxonomy): domain Eukaryota; kingdom Viridiplantae; phylum Streptophyta; class Magnoliopsida; order Ranunculales; family Menispermaceae; genus Stephania; species Stephania cephalantha. The sequence goes on along the minus strand of CM077570.1, from coordinate 33,219,306 downwards.
TTACGCAGACTCAGAGGTAAATTGGAAACAAAATCCATCAATATATGTTCCCATTTCCTCTCAAGAATAGGCAGTGAATGTAATAACCCTCTAAGTTTCCTATGCTTAGCCTTAACTTGCTGATGTGTCTCACATCTCTTTACGAACTCAGCAATGTCATTTTTCATTCCATGCCACCAATAAACACGCCTTACATTATGATACATCCTAGTCTTACCTGAATAAATAGAGTAAAGAGATCTATGAGATTCCCATAGCAAATGCTGCCTCAACTAATCCTGAGGTGGAATCTATAATCTATCTCCGAATCGTAACGCACCATCACCATAAACTAACTAATCAGGATGATCCACACTAGTGGCTAACCTCTGACGCGCTACAAAATCATGATCATATTTCTAACAATAAATCACCCATCGAATCATCTCTAGTTCAGCCTAAATCTAAGAATAAAAGAACAGATTAGTAGCTCTGGAATGAGCTTTCTCAGTTGATGATGTGTCAGCCGAACTTTCACTAATCATCATCATAGATGCTTCCTCAAGAAGTCTAAATTGAGAAGCTCTTGCAGTGGCTACATTCTCTTTATATGTTCTTCCCCAACGCAAAGCATCCGCAACCACATTTGCTTAGCCTGAATTATATTGTCGAGTTAAATCAAAATCTTTGAGGAATTCAAGCCAACTACACTTTTTCATTTATATCTTTTAAATATTTTAGCATCCTATAATGCTTGCCAATCTATTATTTCCATTAATTTGAGTTCTAATTGCATACTGGCAGTCTGTTAACACTCTTCTAAGTAGTTCTAAATTATTCATGCTCCAACTAGCTTGTATCGTTACTTCTCGTCCCACACCAATTGACGACAAAGTTTAACATATAACTTTTTAAGGGAAACACCCCAACGTTATAACCTGATAATATCATTACCAGAGAACTCACACAACAAAATATTTCTTCTAGTAATTACCATATTCCAAGTCACAAGCTTGGAAATTATATTCTCTGGAATTAAGATTAGCTAAAAATATATTGTGTTAAGATTAAGAAAGGTCCTTCCCATCTATTATATATTTCTTCCCCACCGGGAAGCAAACTTTCGATTCCTCATCGAGATAATAATCATGGTTTTCCATAAACTCTTAACTCTTTCTACACACATATATATCACTTACTCTTCCACAAGAAGTAAACAACGATACTTGGCAAGAAATTTCAGACTCTATCAATCTTACAATTAAAACATCAACAATCTTCAGTTGTGATTACAACTTAGGTTAGTTCATCATAAATTTCTGAGCATGAATTTCTCATTCATTCATGGCAAGAATAATATAATCCTCCAGTTTTAATAACACTTAGCTTCCAATTGCTGATATAACTTATATTACTTTATAAAATTGACATGTCAACTTTCATTCCAAGTCATTAAAAATTCATTCTTATCACAATGATTTTAGATTTTGACTGAATGTGTATTTTAAAGAAATCCATGATATTCTCATAACATTCTTGCCTTAATTTTTAATTAGAGTTCCATGAACTTTCTTTACATGCTCAACATTATGATTTGAGATTATCTACATAAAATACCATTAACTAGTTGTTAGACCTTGATCTACTATATAATCTGAATCAATTTCTCCAATAATTCACCATTTAATTAATCATCATTAGCTCAGCTCCAATCTGAGCTCCAAAGAATAGACTTGTAATTACCAATCCAAACAACTTAGTTGATTTATGCATGTGTAGGACTTCAATGGATCACCATTATACATCTCACTCAAGCGATATTACTGAGCAACTTTTATTGTAACTACAACCACAATACATTTCCTATTCAAGGCATTGTCAACACAATCACCTTTAATGCGTGATGTTCTAGAGTGAATTTCTACATTTGAGAAATCTAAGGTATCAATCTCACTTTCCCATCACTCTAAATATTACATTTTTCAAACTTCTACAGTTTGAACTTCACTGTTTACACCAATCCACTGGTTTTTATACCTTAAGATTGTCTTTTAATCATTCTTCTAAAGATTCTCAATAATCTCTAAGAATTACTAAAAGACTCTCACCAAACTTTTCCTCTTATTTACAAGTGATGTTTTCCACATTTGGTACAACTACCAAAATAGTTCTCTCGAGATTATCAATCGCAATAATTCTTCTTAAATGTCTTGAACTACATATATAGCTTGAAGTATAAGCTACAATTTTTGCTTGTGTTAGTAGGCATATTTACCTAAATAAGAAGTATTAGGATGAATCCTCTAACTTCTTCTACAATTTAGGTATCATCAAGCAAAAATTGTAGTCAAGGCATCCTTGTATATAACTTTAGCTTACAACAATCCTCATACTTGAGTTAATTGAATAAATTACATAACGATACTAGAGATCACTAGATCAATCTTTTTTTATATTCAATTATTTCAAGATTACTTTTCTCTTTTGCCTTTGTTTTGAATACAAGACAATCCCAAATTATCTCAGTTTTAGTCAAATCCCTTGATTTGTTGGTAATATCCAATACTCATAAAAGTAATTTACCTTTGAAACTCAGTACTGGCACTTGCAAAATATGGCCTGAACCAGTTTACCTTCACGATTTACATTTCTATACGGTAATGCTAATGCATCATCTAAGTCTTCAAAGATTCCACATTATTATTGATAACACAATAATAACTTTAATAAAATAGGGTTTCAAAACTCGACACCCTTCATTCTTGAAGATAGCATGAGTTCTAATAAGTTTTAATTGTTTCAACCATCCACTTAAAGTGATCCAACAATCGACTATAATCATTTTTAAATATATCCTTAACTCTAATGATACCATGATGACAACTAGATCACAACTAACTTTTGAGAACAATCGATTTCACCTTATTATAAGAATGAGTTGTCAATCCTGGGTAATAAATATTCATTTCTACTACTACACATTATTCCTTGGATTCTTCAAATCCTCATATTCATTGACCACTCATTCTTCTCAATTTGAACTATACCAGTCTAAAACATCAAACTAGGATATCTTACCAACCCACTGTTATGTTCAGGATTAAACTATCTTCAAACCATACCAGTTTAAATTTTCAATTTCACCTTTCATTATCCAACAAATTACTTGTCATTCAAATATAGATTCACACTATATCTGGAATTTCTACTTCATAACTACTAAAAAAGTATAAATACATTATTGGTTTCCTAACCTTAAATAGGCTTTTATCATTAACCACTCAATTATTTATAGAATAACTTCCATTATTTCTCAACTGGTAGCAATACTAGTATTAAATCACTTCTCGAAGTCGTCTACCATCTTTGAGTTCCACCTAAAGTCATTCAGTATTCCATTGCTTCATAAATTTCATTCTCCTAATACACATCTCGAGGTCTGATCCAATAGATTCTTCTTCACTGACTACTATTTGTCTAATAATATCAGCGACATTAAAGACCATTGAAAATAGTTAATAGGAGAAGAATTTAATTTCATCTTTGTAACTTTTCCTTATGTCTTTCCATTTCTATCTCCTTAAGGTTAAGATTCTCTTGAACTCTTACCTTAAACACTTTCTCATATCATGAGAAATCGATGAGCTTCAAATTTGTTAGTACCATTTAGGAAATACATAATTCTTATATCTACCGTGTAGACATAATAAGATGAACAAATAGCATATGTCAGTCTTTTATCTTTTGGCTCCCCGGCCCTAAATCACAATAAAACCATTTATTACATCTAAGCTTCTTCCTAACTCGAGACAACTATTTGAGTTAGTAAATTTAGGTTATGATACCAAGGTATTTCATAGTCGATAACCTTAAACTTCGATACCAAGCTGTCTCTGAATTATCACATGTTTCCAAGTAATAAGGTTATTCTCTGAAGTAATCTTTAATACCAAACTGTAACATAGCTAATCACTTAAGGCTTTGAAGTAGAATCTGATACCAAGCTATAACATTCCCTAACCTGATTAGGGTAATACTCGTCCTGAAATCCTAATTAAGCCCCTATAATACAGCCAAACTTAACTAAAGCCCACAGCCTCTCATTTTATCTCCTGATAAACATAATTGTATATCGAATATCGACATAAAACAAAAATTAAACACATCAAAAATAAAAAAAAATTCGATACTTAAAAACGATATACAAAACCAAATCCAACCGGAATAAACCTCGGTTATACAAAACCTCTTATCCCTTATGACACTAAAAAACTGTTATTCAATGCAAATATATAAGACAAGTAAAGATTCATTACATCGAAAAGAAGATAAAGACACCTAAAACTTGTTTATCCCATAATCGTAGCGCTCATAAGTATTCCTAAAATATTAATTGGGGTGAGAGCTAGCCATCGACATTCCATATAATAATTAATAACATTATGCACCAATGATAACTCATGTGATTATGAATAATATATAATCCAATAAAAAATGGATGCAAGTTAAACCGTCAATGACTATTATATCGTGATTCCCATTTTATATGTACAACTAGGGTCGATTACCCACTAACACCATCAATGCGATTGCTAGACTAACATATCTAGTGAGCTGAGCAGCAGCCATTACTTATCCACCAGACCACCAAAACATCAACCAACACTATCCATTAACATTACGGAGAACCTCTATTAACGTAACAACCCATTTCCAGTGATCAACAACAACATTTCACAGAGAAATTGTCATAGAATATTGAATTCAATTTCAAATTCAAAACTACACTTACCTAGATGATGATCTATGATCTAATAGTGGTTTGATCTCTTCAAACCTACTGAATTCCCTCCTGGACAACTCCTCGCAAGATCAAACCCTCAGCTGCTTCGGTCCTCTAACTCTCTCGATAAAATGAATGAAATAGTAAGGATAAACTTGAGGTTTTTGATTTAAATATATGGATTTCCTCAAGATATGCATCGCGCTATCTCGAGGTTGATCAAGTGAATAATGTGTTAATGTTACAAAACCTAAAGTGTCACAAACTTTAATAGCATCAACACTTACACTCATCTCGAGGAATTCCAACATTCCATATAATTCAATCCAAACTTATAGTTTTATTTATATATATTTATATATCAATTATATATAAATATACATACACTTTGTGCATTTTCACGCCAATAAATTCATGAAACTTGCCAACGATTATTCTCGAGTGTGCACATTCATTTCACGACCCCGTCGACGCACTTGATGCATCGACTATTTATTGTTTATTTACTTATTTTATGATTATAGGCTTGTATATAAATTCTCTTTTATACTACATCCTATAAATTCAACAAACATTATAAACAAACACAAATCATCACACAAACCCATGCACACCCTAATTGAGGTACGCTGGACTTAACCACGAGCCTAACTCAGTTAAATTAGAATTTGGACTAATACTAATTGCCATCTTAAAGTAACAGGTTATTACACCCATGTTGTGCCTTTCATTTCCATAGCATCACCATGTGTAGCTATCAAGTCAATAATTAAGCACATTTTATAGTGTAATTTTGGTCAATTTTTGGTATAGGTATTCTTTTTTTTGTGATTTTAGATTTTAAATAGGAAAATAAAGAAATAAAAGAAAAGAGAAAGAAAAGCAAAACAGTCAACTGAAAAACTACACCAGTGAGCCTACTATTTGGAATAACACTAAGAATCACCATATAAATCAACATCAGAAGTAGGCTAGAGAATCCATAACAAATTGGAGGATGAACAAGAAATCGCTAGCTGAATTGGTGGAGCTATAGGAGCTAAACTCAATGATTTGACCAGCGATTTGTGTATAAGTGAGGAATCACTGACAAATTGCTGACGTTAGTTATAAACTTTTTTAGACTAATATGAGAAATTTGTATTTATCTAAGAGATTTATTCCTAGAGGAACTATATATAGGACTAGAGAGCTTAGAAATAACTCTATCCAATTAATCTTTAACTATTCTTTATTCTTTCTTTTCTCTTTTATTAAGTTCTTTATGTGAAGCAACATTGGAGCATTGGTTTAAAGGTATTTATTTATTTAATTTTGTCATTTAATTACATATTAGTGTTGTTTAATTCTAGCATGTTTGAGTGGTCTATTTATCTAAACAAACCCTAAGAATGTAATATATTTTGGATTGTTATGTAGTTATAATTATGGAATCATGTACTTAATGGTTTAGATCGATCTATACACGTCAATCACGGATAAAACAAGTTGTTTTTGCGTATTACAATTATGTTGAGTGCATATTGGCCAATATGTTCCTTAATATAGATTATTCAATTATATGTCTATAGTTATTAACAACTATAGAAAGAGTAACTAGGATTAGTCTATAGGGCATTTCTCTAGTGGATATCTTAGGTGATTGTGTTCTAAGTTATTTATTATGCGATTTCGGTAATATTGGCTTAGATTAGACATAATTTTCATTGAACTTAATGGTATCGTATTTCTACGGTGTTGTGTTTTATCTAATGGGTAGACTTACAATGATAAGAATATGGCATTTCCATTGAATGAAAATCGGTGGTTGGCTAAAGGCTATCAACCTATTATGAATTAGAATTTAATGATTGTAAGATTCTATATATAATAATTATAGCTATATTATAAGGTGATGTTACGTTTTGGTGATTGAAAACAATCCGAGTATATATATTTAATGGGGATTTGTTTAGATGCTTGTTAGATATTTTATTTAAGTTGATATATCAATTATTTGTTTATTAGTAAAAGTATATTAAGTTATTTTATTTAATTTAAGTTGTTTAAAGTTTACTTATTTTAATTAATTATTTAATTTATTTGCATATTGTTTAGTGTTTGTTTTTCCATTTAATTAAAGTAATTAAATTAAAACAAGTTAAATAAAATTCTTAAGAGATTTGAAAAATCCCTGTGAAAACGATATCCCATTTACCACTACTACAAGTTAATAGTAAAAAACAAGAATTTATTGTGCACACTCGACACATGTCAATTTTTGGCGCCATTGTCGGGGATTTTAAAAATAATCTCTTGGAAACCTTTTTGTTGAAAGTCATATAAAATAGCTGACAATGAGGAAGAATTAACTTTTAGGAAATCTAATAGGAATGTCACAGCTTATGAACCTATGTGCCTAACTTGCACAACAAAGTTTTTTGCAAATTGAAATTCAGACTCATAAATTCTTTACCTTGCTTCTATGGTGAACATAGTGAAAATGCTCAAAAATTTATTAGGGAGTTCATACTTAAAGTAAGCACGTTAAAACATAAAAATATAGAAATACATTATGTTAAATTAAAAGCTTTTCTTTCCGTATTAAAAGGCCAAGCTTTAGATTGGTTATTTTACCTTCCTCAAAATTCCATAACCAACTGGTCAGAGATGTTAGAAGTCTTTCTTGATCAATATGTCCCAGTAAGACGAATTTGTTTATATAGAAAGAAAATTAGTAATGCTAAGATCGAAACAGGAGAAAGTTTTGATGAATTTTTAGATAGGTAAAAAAGATTGATCTCAATATATCCAATGCATAGATTTACCAACAAAACTTTAATGCAATATTTTTATGGAGGATTAAATCACTTAGAATGAAGATTCTTAGCCAGTATGTCTGGAAGGTCTTTACTTGATAAAATACCAACTCTAGCAAGAGAAGCCATAAATGCAATGGCAAAGCAATCAAAGGAATATGGTGAGAAGAATGAACCATCCAAAGATAATCTAAGTTACATGATATATAAAACACAAAATGATCAGATACACAAGTTGAAAGCCATAGTTGAATTATTACTAAAATATAGTTTAAGCACAGTAAAACCTAGAAATGATTAAGCCATTCTCATAATGAATATCCTTTGAAACAACAAACCAAAATAGAAGAAGATAATAAATAATGAACTAATATGATCAGTTCGTTGATCCTAATTATAACTTTAATAGTTATGCAAATTACCTACAACAAAATGTAGGTAACAATAGCAATAACTGGGATTATCAAATGTATAAAACATTGAATAATTCTGAACGAGAACAATATCAAATAATTCAAATATTACAAAATGATATGACTGATGTTAAAAACCAATTGAGTCAAATGGCAACATAGATGAGTGAATTTGTAAATCAAGGGAAATTACCATCTCAACCTTATCCTTCTATATATGAAAAAGCACTAGCTATAACATTAAGAAGTGGTACGCAGATGGATGAACCTAAAATACTAGACCAATTAGTTTCTAGAAAAGAAATAGAAACATAATTAGAAAAAAATTTGAAGTAACAAGTAACAAAACTCCCAATGAAAAAGGTTAATAAACCTAATGAAGATAGACAAATTAATATTGAACCAACATTCCCTTATAGTTTGGAAGATAACAAAAATTCTAAGAAACTGGAGGAAGAAAAACAAATATCTGATACATTAAAGAAAGTAGTAGTTAATACACCTTTGTTCGAATTCATTCAAAAAGTACCTGAGTACCATAAATTTATAAAAGACTTATGCACTAATAAGTTCAAGGCTAATGAAAAGTAAGTCTAGAAGAACACGTATCAGCATTAATCCAAAAGAAGTACCTCCTAAATGTTTTGACCCCGTAATGTTTTTTGTTCCATGTACAATTCAGAACATAGGAATTTCTAAAGTATTGTGTGATCTGGGAGCCTCCATAAATGTTATGCCTTTATCAATTTATTTACGAATAACAAACGTACATTTAGAAAAAACAGGTATAGTCGTACAACTAGCTAATATAACTACTATTAAAGCAGTATGGTTACTCGAAGATGTGTTAGTCAAAGTTAATGATTTAATCTTTGCAGCAGATTTATATGTCTTATATATGAAAGAATATAATTTCTCTAATAGGAGTTCTCTAATCTTAGGAATGCCATTTTTGAAAATAGCGAAAGTAAAGATTGATGTTTCAAATGGAACATTAATAATGCAAATAGATAATGAAGCAATAAATTTTAATATATACGACGCAATGAAATACCCAATGGATGTTTCTTACATATTCACATTAGATATGATAGATCCATTGACAGACAAATCCTTATGAATAGATAAAATAGAATTAGCAATCGAAGATTTAGAAGAACATGAGGATAGAGAAAAAGAAACAAAAGAAAGATTAGGTATTATAGAATCACATAATGAGCTACCAGAACTTACTTATTACCTAGACCTATCTAGATATCATTCGAAACTCCTACCTTCTATAGTTATAGCCCTTAAATTGGATCTAAAAACTTTACCAAACCATTAGAAATATGTTTATCTAGGGGATTGTGATAAATTGTCAGTAATAATTTCTAACAAATTAACTAATCCAGAAGAAAATAAGCAAATAAATGTATTGAAAGAATTTAAAGGAGCGATAGGATGGACCATAACATATATCAATGGAATAAGTCCAGCTATGTGTATGCATAGGATAAACCTAGAAACGGATACTAAAGCTTCTAGACAACCTCAACTTTGATTAAACCTACCAATGATAGACATAGTAAAAGCTGAAATATTAAAACTATTGGATGCAGGAATGATATTTCCAATAGCTGATAGCAATTGGGTAAGCCCAGTCGAAGTAGTCCCTAAAAAGACAGGAATTACACTAATAAGAAATGAATATGGACAATTAGGGCCAACTAAAATCCAAAACGGTTGGAGGGTATGTATAGATTATAGAAAATTGAATGTCTCGACCAGAAAAGGTCAATACCCACTCTTTTTCATAGAACATATATTAGAAAGATTAGCTGAAAGAACCCATAATTGTTGCCTAGATGGTTATTTATGATTTCACCAAATACCTGTAGCCCCAAAAGACAAAGAAAAAACTACTTGTACTTATCCCTTTGTTAAGTTTTCTTATAGACGTATGTCTTTTGGTTTATTTAACGTACATGCAACGTTCCAAAGATTTATGCTTAGTATTTTCTCCGATTATATGGAAAATTTCATTCAAGTTTATATGGAGGATTTCACAGTTTATGGTAATTCTTATGATGAATGCTTAGATAAGTTAACTAAAGTACTTAAAGATGCATAAAAAGGAATTAAGTACTAAACTATGAAAAATGTCATTTCATGGTAGACCAGGGATTAATATTAGGACATATAGTATCACATAAACGAATAGAGGTAGACCCTGCAAAAATCCAAGTAATCAAAACATTACCTTACCCCACCATAGTAAAAGAGATACATTCATTTATTGGACATGCAGCATTTTATAAAAGATTCATAAATAATTTCTCAAAAATTACACAACCATTATGCAAACTTTTACAAAAAGACGTTCCTTTTAAATTTATTAATGAGTGTAAGATAGCATTTGATAAACAAAAATATTCTTTAACAATTGTGATTAAATCACCAGGTTGGTCATCACCTTTTAAAATTATGTGTGATACAAGTAACTATGCAGTTGAAGCTGTTTTAGGTCTAAAAGTTGGAAAAGAATCCCATGTTATATATTAAGCCTCTAGGATACTAGATACAACCGAATAGAATTGCACCACTACTGAAAAAGAACTCTTAGCAGTAGTACTTTCCTTAGAAAAATTTAGACCATATCTATTAGGAACAAAAGTAATAGTTTATTTAGATCACGCAACTTTTTGACATTTAATGACAAAACATGATGCAAAATGTAGACTAATAAGATGGATATTACTCCTACAAGAATTCGACCTTACTATAAAAGATAAGAAAGGAGCCAAAAATCTAGTAGTATACCACTTATGAAGGTTAGAGAATTGAAAACCACCTATACCATTAAAGGATGATTTTCCAAATGAATACTTATATAATATGCATAATGAAGGCCCTTGGTATGCCGATAAAGTTAATTATCTTACTACCAATATGTTATCATCTTACTTAACGAGAGCCCAAAAGAATAAGATTAAAAACGATTCTAAACAATATTCATGGGATGAACTCTACATATGGAAGTTTTGCACCGATAAATAATTAGGAGATGCATACCACATTCAGAAGTACGACTAATTATAGCTCATTGTCATTCTTAAACATGTGGAGGTCATTTCGATTTACGTAGAACTGCCCGTAAAATTTTAGATTCTAGATTCTTTTGGCCCACTTTATTTCATGATTATTTTCTTTATGTAAAATATTGTCCAAATTACCAATGAACTAGAAACTTAGGACGTAGAAATCAAATGCCTTTAACCCTTATCCTTTTTTGTGAAGTGTTTGATATCTAGGGCATATATTTCATGGGGCCTTTTTCACCCTAAAATGGATATGTTATATCTTACTTGTCGTAGATTATGTGTCTAAGTGGGTAGAAACAAAACCTACTAGAACTAATGATTCGAAAATAGTAATTGATTTCCTTAGATAAAAAATCTTTACAATTTTTGGAGCACCTAAAGCACTTATAAGTGATAGAGGTTCAATTTTTTGTAAACGAATCTACTTGCTAAGTGCAACGTCACATATAAGACATATGTTGCATATCACCCACAAACTAGTTGACAAGCTGAAACGTCGAATAGAGAAATTAAGTTAATATTAAAAAAAATAATTAGTCCAACACATAAGGATTGGAGTTTCAGACTGGAAGGCGCATTATGGGCACATAGAAGACCATTAAAGACACCAATATGCATGACACCGTATAGGTTAGTATTTGGAAAACCATGTTATTTACCAGTCGAACTAGAACATAAATCTTATTGGGCAATAAAAACATGCAACATGAATTAAAAAGAAGCAGGTAACCAACGAGAGTTGAGTCTATAAGAACTGGAAGAAATTAGGAATAATGCATATGAAATGCGTCGATTTATAGAGATAAGATTAAAACATTTCATGATAAGAAACTAATTCCTAAAAAAAATTCAAATAGGAGATAAAGTTATACTATTTTCTTCAAGACTTAAATTATTTCTCGGTAAACTACGTTCGAGATGGACAAGACCTTATCTGATCCTCAACTTTTTACCTCATGGTGTAGTAGAAATAGAAAACTTAGAAACAAGAGAAGTATTTAAAGTAAATGGTCATTGGTTAAAACTTTATTATGAAAATTTTGTTGAACATGATATGAAAATCATCGACCTGGAGACTGATCAACAAAATCTACAAAGTAATGAAATATAGTTTAGTGTCTGCATCCATGCAAATGAAATAGTTAAGAATGAAACCATTACACTATGGATGTATAAGAAGCCTCGCAACAAGAAAAAAAAAGTCAAAGGAGCAACAACCTGAAGCGCACCAACAAAAGGGAAAGCAACTAGCGAAAGAAGAATTCACTGATGAGCAGCTAAAGCTTCAAGATTTAGGACATGCGATTGAAATTTACAAAGATGATCTAGGGAAACTCTTCCTCCACATGATGATTAATGACGCAAGTTTCCCTAATGGTTTACTTGATAAAGGGCTAACATGAACATCTTACCGAAATAATGAAAGAGAAAAGTCAGGTTGAATATTGATTTTATACCACCTTCGGTTGTCAACAAAACAAATGGTGACAAGATCTTTCCACTAGGAATGTCGATAAATGTGCCAGTGCAAGTTGGACGATTCAAGTATTTTACGAATTTCCTGATAATACCATAGATTTAGAAAAATGATGTGATATTTATGGGACGAACTTTTCTAAAAATAGCTAGAGCTATCTTTGATATCAAACAACGTATAGTTACAATTAGGATGGGAAATGAGTACATTTATTTTTAGGATGGTTATAAAATGGACGACTGCATCAATGACGATGGCTATGAAGGTGAGACATCCTATTGTGATGAATACACTGAAGAACATTATGCAGATGCTAAGAATGATAAGGGATATGAAGTTATCAAAACCAATGAAGAATCAGCTGATGGTTAGTTTCACTCGCTTAAACTGAATGACAAATGATTAACTACTAATTCGAGCCAATGACTATAAACAACAACGCTCTATGGGCGGCAGCACATACTCTTTCTTTATTTTCATCTCTAGTAGTAGGATTAGTTAGTGTTTTTTCTATTTTCTCAACTATTGACTCTTATAATGGGAGTATTTTAGGATTACTATTTTAAATTAATTTTATTTATGGGGGGTTGATCGAGCCAAAGTCTTTCCATTTACTAGAATTAGGATAGTTAGTATATTTATCTTTCATTTGAATCTTATTTGCTTATTTAACTATTTTAAGTAATAAAGCATTTATTTAGTTTCTTACCCCCTGAACAAAATTCCAAATTTTATTATTATCCCTAAATGATATATTACATTCCCTGTTATTGAATACATATCACTCTATCTTAATTATAACTGATATGTGTGATAACTATTCAAATATAGAATATATTAGAAAAACAACATAATTGACCCAACGATTTCCCAGCTATACCAATTAACACTGAAAATTGATGGGGTAAATCACCAGTAGTTTGCAAGTTTTTTAGTACAAAATTGACTCAACAATTTGTTAGCGATTTTGGTTTTATACTATGATTCGCTGAACTAATCACTAAACCACTAAGACCAATTTTAACCAATTTCACTAGTGATTTATCAGTGATTTCACTTAAACCCCAAATTGTTGAGCACGAATCCGTGTTTTGAAAAATCGAACCCCAAATCTCCAATACTAATACCTTTTCACACCTAAAACCCCCACACCAATTCGTTTGATATATCAATTCTTGCGTAGCCCTCCAAAGCTTGAACTAAAGTCTCTTAAGTCCATCTCATCTTGATTAAGAGCACTTCCACCTTATATATATAATCAATCCTAGTTCATACATCACACTTAGGGCTTAGAGAGTATTCGATCGAAGATTGAAGCTTAGAGAGAAATTTTAAGGAGCTAGTAAAACATTTTACTTGAGAGATTCACTCTGAAGAAGGTAATGAATCAATTCCTTACAACCCTTTTTATTTCAATACCTTGAACAAAAATCAATTTTTAATAAATTTTCATACTTATGTACCTTTAGGTTTTTATCACAAATTATTTTTGGAAATGGTTTTTATGCACACTTTCAATTTGAAATAGGTTTTTAAATGATTTCGGGGCTTCTTATGAGTCTTTCCAATATATACAAGGGATACGAATATTTTAAACGAATCACTTTCAACTCTTCCAAATTTTACATTAAAACCTTGAAATAATTTTTTTCCTTACCTTGTTATTATGGAATGTCAATGATAGAATTTCACCTATTTCATCATAGTTGAACCATCCTATAATGGGACGAGGTAGATGTGGTAAACAAGATAATGGGAAAGGTGTAGTGCAACCCAAATACAAATAGAAGTATGCGGGCCATCAAAAAAATATAATACCTACCGGGATTAGTATTAGAGAACCTAGAACTGTGAGGGCTAAACTAAGAGAACAATCTCTATTCTCATCTAATGAGGAAGAATACTTTGAAAACCCAAACCCTAGTCACTTGGTACCTAATGAACCTTCCTTATTTGTGAGACCTACGGCTAAAATGAGGTATTAAAATGATCAAAAGAGATTCATCATTCCTGAGAGAGGGGTTCAACATTCAAAATATGAGCAAGTATAAGGATAGAATTGTGAGCATCATCAGAGATAGGGGATAGGATCGACTACTGCAAGATTATACGGGAAGAGAAGAAAGGGGATGTTGAGATATTGTAAGACAATTTTATACTAATGGACATGTTAGTAGGGAATAAGACAAAGTGGTTGTTAAAAAGAAGACAAATGATATTTCACCTGCAAGGTTGAATAATTTTTTTGGTCTTCCACATAACACACAAAACGGATTAGGATTACCTGAATGTCAAGTTTGAAGATAAGGAATCCTACCCATTCCAAATTATCCAAGATGCATTTGAGACTCCTCCGGGGAGGGAATTTGTGCTTGAAAGCAAAGGCCACCAGAAATTTATTGAAAACACCTATTTTAAGAATATTATGAAAAGTTGGAGTTGAATATTGATGTGTGATTTCACCAAACCAAACAAAACTTCGAAGAGAAGAACCAAATAGCTAATTTATTGTACTTAATAGTGGAAGAAGGGTTATATCGATGTTGGAAAAACTATACAAGGTTCTATAAAGTTTGCCATGCATACTACGAAGAATGAAGGATTACCATTCCTAATTTTGATCACTGAGTTGTGTAGGAAAGTCGGGGTGGATTTCGACACTGAATTCAATGTATTGCTCGGTAGGACCATAAGTAATGCGGGAGTGCAACAAAGGAAGAAGGTGGAAGGATACAATGACTCGAAGGATGAACAAGAAGCGTTCAATATAATAAACACGTGGGAAACAAGGAAGTGAAACACAACTAAGAATAGAAGGAAGACAAGAGAAGATGCAAAAAGAACGGCGAGTTTAATGGCTGGAGTGACTATACCCAATATTCCTACGAGTATGCCACCATCTTCATCACAGCCTTGTAGAGGAGGATTTTTTCAAACTATATTTTCTTCATTAATGTGTAGCCGACGACAATTGATTGCAATGAACAAATGATAGTGGAAAATGAGAAGACTCTACAGTACTACCATTCTATGTCTGAGAGAAGACATGATAGCCATTTGTAGGATTCAAGGAGGAGCATTGACATCCCATCTCTACAGTTGCAATTTCCTACTAGGACTTACAACCCAACTGATAGCTATGTTTCTTAACCTTCTGTAGCTATGGTTGAAGATGATAAAGCTAATACTAAGCTCACTTCTGGACATCGCCGTGTGTAATATTTTTTCTTTTATATGCTTTGAAAGATTATCTCACCATCAATTGCACTTAATCGAACATAATGGAAAAGTTTGATCCATGTAGCCGACCCCAATTAATTTGGGATTGAGGCTATATTGTTTTTGTTGTATATGCTTTGAAAGATTGAAAATACAATGTATTATTCTTGGTGAAACTTTTGTTAGTGACAATTTATCCTTCTGTTTTGCATTCCATTAATTTGAAATTGTTGACTTATATATTTTTATATTTATTTATATTTTAATTACCCATATCAAATCGTTATGC
The DNA here is from genome assembly GCA_039657325.1 of Stephania cephalantha. Taxonomy (NCBI): domain Eukaryota; kingdom Viridiplantae; phylum Streptophyta; class Magnoliopsida; order Ranunculales; family Menispermaceae; genus Stephania; species Stephania cephalantha. The sequence goes on along the minus strand of CM077570.1, from coordinate 33,203,265 downwards.
TCCACGTGGTACGTTTGTTATGTTGAAAATCCAATTTAATTTTAAAACTTGAGGACGAGGTTTAGAATGAGTTTGAGGACATTTTAGGTAAAGTATGATACAAAGGTAATGAAAGGAAATAAATGTAGAGGTAAAGTTTAGAATTATTTTTAAATCTGATATTCAAGTAAGTTGATGAAGTTTTTCACATTTCGTTTGAAATCAAGTAAGTATGAATTTCATTTTTCTTTATTTTTAGTAGGAAAAAAATGATAGTGAATATATAATAGATTTTTAATGGAAGTGATATTTTTATTACCTAAGTGAATTTTATGATAGAAGGAATAGATTTTTATACCCTTTTTTATTAACTTTACTAGTTGATGTGTAAACTAAATTGGATACCTTGTTTTAGTTATAATAATAGGTAGAAAATCGAAACAATAGTGCAAGATGAACAAAATATATTTCTAATAATCTTATTATACAAAAACTATTGATTAAGTATTTATATATATAAAGTTATTATGCTACATTGAAAGAAGAAATAGTTTAGAAACTGATGAATTTATAAAACTTAGAAAGAATACTTTCTTCAATTTTAATGGATGGGGTGAAGTGTTTACAAGAGTTTATAAAATAAATATATAGAGAATTCTATAGATTCCAGAGGAAATGGAGCAGGAAATCTATAGTGGGAAATAAGAGAGAATGTCCAAAGGAAATGGAACATGAACTTAAAAGTAAAAGTAAAATAAATATGTTAAAAAGAAATAATTAGAATGGAGTAGGAAAAAAAAATTGATAGATGAAAAAGATGGATGTTCTTAAACTCTTCAAAAGAAAAGATTTAACTCGAGTGCTTCAAACTAGAGTTGAATGAAATATTTCTTAATCTAACATATTTTAAATGACAAATTCATTGGTATATTGACAAAATCCCTATTGATTTTGATTGTTGTACTATTATAAAGTATATTCTAAAATTGAAACTAATCTAATGGTTTTTGGGTTTCGAGATTCTATATTAGTTATCATAAGCTTGATGCTTGTTAGTGGAGATTAGGAAAACCTATGTTACGAACTATCCTTGGTAATGAACTTCAAGTTTGATAAAGTGTTACATTAAGTGGTTGAATTATCATTAAGGGATTATTTGATTTGACAAAATCATTTTATTCTATCGTCACTTTCATTTAATTGTGGGTAGTATATTTCCATTTGAAAAGCACTTCTATTTTAAAATTTCTATTATTTAAAGTTAAGATGAATTAAACTGAAATCGACATATAAGAATGAAAATAGGATATGATTAAGAGTATTCATTTGCTCGGGAGAACAAAGTGTCGTGTTTAGGGGTAATTGACAAGTTAATAATTAAACACATTTTATTATTTAATTTAGGTTGATTTTTGTATAAATGATTAAATTACACAAGGTATTCTCTTAGATTGTGATATCAGGTTTTAAATAAGAAAATGAAGAAATGGAAGAAAAGAGAAAGAAAAGCAAAATAGTCAACTAGAAAACTACATCAACGAATAGCCAGCGATTTGGAACAACACTAAGAATCGACATATAAATCAATAGCAAAAAAGGCCAGTGAATCCATGGCAAATTAGGGAATGAACAAGAAATCGCCAACTGAATCGGTTGATCACTTAGAGCTAAACTCGGTGATTTACTTAGTGATTTGTGTATTAGTGAGGAGTCACTGACAAATCGCTGAGGTCGGTGATGATTTTTTTAGATTAATATGAGGAATTTGTCTTTTATCATAGGAGATATATTCCAAGGGGAACTTTATGTAGGACCAGAGAGCTTCGAAATAACTCTTTCCATTTACTCTTTAACTATTCTTAATTCTTTCTTTTCTCTTTTATTGAGCTCTTTATGTGAAGCAACATTCGAGCTTTGATTTAAAGGTATTTATTTATTTAATTATGTCGTTTAATTACATATTAGTATTGTTTAATTTTAGCATGTGTGAGTAATCTATTAATCTAAACAAACCTTAAACATGTAATGTATTTTGGATTGTTATGTAGTTATAATTATGGAATCACATACTTAATGCTTTAGATCAATTCATACACATCAATCACGAATAAAACAAGTTGTTTTTGTGTATTACAACAACTAATTCTTTATGTTGAGTGTATAGTGGCCAATATATTCCTTAATATAGAGTATTCAATTCTATGTCTATAGTGATTAACAAAAATTATAGAAGTAGTAACTAGGATTAATCTATAAGACATTTCTCGAGTGGATGTCTTAGGTGATTGTGTTCTAAGTTGTTTATTATGCGACTTCAGTAATATTGACTTTGATTAGGCATGATTTTCATTAAACTTAATGCTATCATATTTCTACGGTGTGTCTTTTATCTAATGGGTAGACTTACAATGATAAGAATGTGGCATTTTCAATGAATTTAGGAAAATCGGTGGCTGGATAAAGACTATCAGCCTATTATGAGTTAGGATTTAATGATTCTAAGATTTTGTTTATTGTGGATGCTCGACACGTGTCAGTAGCCATGGCGACAACCTTGTTTTCATTACTCTGTTTATTCTCGTTTTTGCTCATTTCCTTCCTTTAAACCTTAATTCCCTAAAAATGTAATAACACCCTGAATTAGAGCTCATTTAGGGATATTTATACTAAATAATTTATTAAACTAACCATATACGAGTATAAATAATCACTTATCAAATACCCCCAAACTTACGATTTTGCGCGTCCGAAGCAAAAGTGTATTTTACAAAGTCTCCTAAAAAGTAGTTCTCATTCAATTTACATTGTTTATGGAGTATCCTTTACTTCACTAAATTCCTAATTAATAATCCACTCAAGAGTTTTTCATTGCAAAAACTTATATTTTCTAGACATGTAGCTTTAACAACACGTATAACTTCACTTTCAAAACACCAAAGTAGGTCACAACCAAAAATCATTACTACTTAAAAGTTTGTTTCATCTTAACACTCAAATAGCAAGAATGCAATCTCATGATTTCTCATTAAGTTCTGAAATTCAAAAATAAGCATAGATCAAACTCATCTTTGATAGATTTTAGCATTTCAAGACTCTATAGGACTAAACATATTTGGAAAGGAAACTTAACTCAATTAGCTACTCGTACACGAGATAAATCTTTTATTTGAAGAGTTTTAGTTTACATCTGCCTTTTTTTTTTACTTTATTTTTCTCTCATTCTTCTTATCCTTTTATTTTTATTTTCACAGTCCTTTTTTTTCCTATGGACTTTGTTTTTCCTTACTTTTACCAACCATCAACTTCTCCGCTCCATTTCCTATGGCACTTATGGGATTCTCTCTTTTTTATACTTCTAAAACTCTTGTTAGCACTTCTCTCTTTTTCTAAATCAAGTAAGTTAACTCCAACTTTTAATTTACAATGCCTATTTCTTCCCCTCTTTGTACTAAATTTTTATTTACTTTATATTTACTAGTAAGATTTACACTTATTATAGAATCTTTGGAGATCTAACGTTTTCCACAAGAAATTTTATAGTTTCTTGCTTTTGTTTCAAATTCAAGGTCTTCCCTAACGCTAGGTTTCTAATCATGAAATCACGTCGTTGTTTGCTACATTTTATTGTTTTCTTTTACAAAATTTAAAATCCTCTCTTGAGTTTCATATCAAAAAGATACTTGTAACCTATTCATCCATAATTAAAGGCATGAACATCAAAATGAACTACATATTCGTTACATATTACTATGTATAACCTAATCTATACTACTTAAACATTCACATAGTAAGAAAAATGAAAAATTTATATACTACCATGCTTTCCTCCTTAACTACTTCAAATTAAAATTTAAGCAATCGTGCATGCAGTGTTTATCCTTAATTCTCAGCTATCTTACCACTTCTCATAATTTAGTGTAGTATCAATGCCCCCTAACATAAACCAAACCTTATCCTCAAAGTTTAAAAGTAAGACTGAAACATAAAAACACTAAAACACACAAATATATATAATACCAGTAGTTATAATAAACTAAACGAAACATAGAATTTAAATTACTATTTAGTTAACAAAATATCCTAGTTTTTTTTAAAATAAATGGTATCAATGTCACTCTTAACTCTTCAAGTTTAAAGGAATCCTAATACACCGCGCGTCATCATCATCATCATCTGCATCATCAGCTTCAGTAAAGGAAGGTGTCAATGGACGTTTCGTCCTCCTATTATGCACCACATCCTGATTAAACATGTAATCTAGTGTTGTTGGAAAGCGAATTATCTATCGGTAGGTCTCATCCTTCAGCTCCTCACATACTTAGCTAAGTCTATATGGTGATCAATAAACAACATGAGATTTTACTGCTCGTTCCATCGGTTTTGCTATCTCCTTTCCATATCCTGCTCGCATCTCAACACAGTTGCATGGTAATGCACCTTATCCTTTTGGTATTGTCTCCTCATCTCTGCTATCCACAGCTTCTACTACCGTGGAGTCAAATCCTTTGGTGGTGGTACTGATGCCTGTGGCGAAGGAGGTGGTGGAAAGACTTAAGAATCGTCTAATTCCTGCCCTCCAATCTCTTGGTCAAGAAACTCGTAGCCCTTAGAAAATCCCTGCTGCTGTTTCTCCTCATCTTCTTCATCTTCTTCCTCTTCTAGCTCCTGGGCTAATTTTGTTGTTGTTGTTGCATGATCCTTTTGTCGGTTGGCCTCGATTCTAGCTCCCTCGGCTCTCTCTCTCTCTCTCTCTCCTCCTTTAACTTTTGGTAACCAGGCGTTGATTTCAATGTGAGAATGAAAGCTTCTTCCATGGATGTTTGGGCCTCTATATTAAATTATTCGTCATTTCTCAACCTCACTCTGGCCTCTTAGCACATCTGAGTAATCAAGATAGGAAACAACATTTTTTTGTCTCTTTCTGACATAATTGACTCCCTTAAACTATTGTAGATTATCTAGCCGATGTTGGTCTCCCCATTCTTTGTAATATCATAAAGATAAGACATTTTCGGCTTGTTGATCTCGCCCTGCTAAGAAGTGGGGTATAGCGATGCAACAAGGAAATTTTTTCACATTCTATAAACTTTTCTAACACTCCCCATCTTAATGTGCATCGGCACATTCTTAGCTCCCATGACCAAACCTTGTTGTCTTAGGACAACCAATGCGTTTTTATGGCTCTAAACTGGTATAGGTTATAAGGTCTCTCATATAACTTTGTCGGGAAAGCCGGTTCGGATCCATAGACACTTAAATACTCCAACCCATAGAAAGTATTTATCTCACGTCTATTGAAGAGAACAAGAATCTCTTTCACCATAATTGGCCTATCCTTGGCAGTGAACTTCACATTAGCATAAAATTCCAAAACAATCTCACTCACTCATTTAACTTCATTTTTTCTATAATCTTGAGTCAGTTGTTCCCGATTTCGTTGTCTAGCGAAGTTGTTTACTCTATTATCAAACTTGGCCTGCAAATTAATCTCCCATTCATAAATGAACTCTTTATGTTGGATTTTCTCATATCGGTATTTGACCTCTCTACTAATGAAAAATTTGGATTTAAAAGGTCTAAGCTCCTCTTAATTGGGATTTCTTGAGGTAGATGCCTCAAAATCATTTGCTCTAGTTTGCCTAACTTGTTTCCTTGTTCTTGTCATTTCTTCAAATTTCAAACAACTAAACAGCAATGTAATGCAACTCGTGTCTTCAAATCACCTAAATATAAGAATTCATATCACACGTATCACTCGTACGCCAAATAATGCAAAGACATTAACTAAGTCTACATGGGTAACATTAATGCTCAACATTCACATAATCTCGCAAAACCTATCCTACAACCTCAAATCCACAATTTCATACAATATCATCAAAATTTTAAAATTTTAAAGCATAACTAGATGAAATTGTAAATGTATCTCAATGCCGAATTTATTTCCAATGTAGAACACTCCTCCAAGTCTTTTTCAATATGAGCCTTCTAACTTTTCTCACCAACTAGAGCCCTAGCTCTCTTTGAGCACAAAGTCCAAAAATCCAAGCCCAATCTCTCCCACTTATGCAAATCCACAATGTACTTGTCTCTTTCACTCTCAATCACAAGGAACTCACTAAACTCACTTAAAAGTGATCAAAATTTTGCTCTAGAGGAATATATGTGGCACGACGCCATGACAGTGCTACCACTGCGTCAATGATGCAGTGGAGTGTTTTCTTCATTTTTGTCGGCCGCCATCTCAACGTTGTGGCCATTCCCCACGGCTCTGTCGGTAATAACCTCTACGTTAACCTACCTACCAACGTTCCTCGTATGTATTTTTTTGTTAATCTCTCTTTGGAACTCCTCTGATTTTGTGTATCACTCATACAAGGTGACGTGGCTGCATGAAATCCATGAAAATATAAAAATTATAAGTTTTACCTTTTATTCGCCCATGCACCTTACGTTCACCACTTTGAACTCCTTTGCTCTTTTTCGCTCTTTAATGAGTAAGCAACGCATTTTTATTCCGATGACTCGTCACCCAGTGAATGCTCTTTCCTGCACATTCGACAAAAAATCTTGAAAGTTAGAAATAAAACTTTGAATTGTAATTATTAAACTAAATAACTAGCTACTAACTGAAATTGAAAAACTTGGAATATAAAAAAGACCCATGGGCTCCCTCCTTGTAGCGCTTAATTTAACGTCATTAGCCTGACATATGCTTCGTGGCTCTCGAATGATCACCATGATGCACCAAGGTTACTTTAATGATGTATCCTTGCAAAGTTCTTCATATCACTTTTCTAGCATGCTATCTTATCCTTCAGAAACTTCATGTGATTTGGCACGCATGGCCATGCTTTGATAAATGGGGTCTTCTTTGTAATATTCTCATTCATCTATGCAAAGATCCAAATTTTCTCACCGTTCCACTGATCTTATAGCTCTTCCTGAAATGTTGTATGTGATACAACAAGATTGATTATCTCTTGCACAAACTTTATACTATGTGATCTTAAGTTTTTACTACTTCCTTCATTCATTATTATTTCAAATTTCACTAGATGAACACCACTATCATGTTGCTTAATCTCCTCAATATGAATCTCATCTCTAACATGGTCAAGTGAATCATCTAATCTTGAAGCATCAACAATGTTTTTATCATCTTGATTGGGCTTCTCTACATCTTTTTATGCTTAATTACATGCTTCCTCAATCGTTAACGACTCCTCGACTTAGTTCTCCTCAAACTCAAACGCCACCACTTGTCTTAAATTTATAAATTTTGTAATTTCCTATATATTCTTTTCCAAATTTAAGAAAGCCTGATTCTCTTCTTCCTCTTTCATATTAAATGATTGCATTAAAATCTCTGATCTTTCCTTATGTTTCTTGAGATCATGCTCACTTTGCTCATCCATTTTTCTTACTAATTTCTTTAAAGATGCAAGAGACAACTGTTCATCCATCTCTTGATCTTGTTGTGATTGTCAGTTATCGTGAGAACTCTATGATGGTTTATAGATATTTTGAATGTGAGGGTTTCTAAAGCTTCGATAATTATGTCATGATTGCTTTCCTTGTAGGTAGTTGCAATGCCTTTCACTTCCCATAAATCTCGTAAATCCATACGGGTTATAATATGGTTGATGATATCCCGTCCATGCCAAACCACTCGCGATTAGTTATGCATGGTATGTGGTATTGTCTTGAACTCCTTCACTTTAATAGACCAACCTAGAAATTTGATCAATGGTTTCACTATTTGATTCCTTAAGATGATAACTATATATTCTTTACATCCCTACAACACTAAAGACAAAAGAAAATAGATCAAGTGCAATAGGGTCAGTCAAATTTAAACTTTTTATTTTTCTTATTTTTGTTTTTATTAACTTGAGAGTAAAGTACTGAAAATCAAACTTAGCAACTATTCAAACTAAGTAATACTAAGTGGCTACCTATCCCTGGCAACGACACAAAAACTTGATGCGTGCTGCAAGTATAACGGCTAGCTTGTAGTAATTGCAACCAACTTACATTGATCACGGGTATCATCTTCAGGGAAAGGTTTTTGCTCTAGTTAATTACCTATTTAACTTTGAACTATTGCTAAGTAAATACCTTTTTAATTTGTTTTATATTAAACTAAACTATCTAAAAAATCAATTCAAACTTTACTTTAACTCTTATATTAAGGATATCTTAGTTCACAACTTCACCTAGGTAATTTATACTTTACATCTTAATATGTTGTGTGCAATGCCTAATTAGAATAGATAGATTTCCTTCAAATCCACTTTTACCCACTATCATGATGGAAAAGATACTAATGTGCAAACTAGAACTGCACATATCCGTGTGAAAAACGTAAGCTCCACATTGCTTTATGTCTCAAATCTATAGATTCATAACCAACTAAGTTTACAATCTGTGCCTCCTAAGTAACAACTATCACTCGATGTTGTGTATTTTACAATTGTATCATTAATGTCTGGATAAAAAGCTTCAATGGCCATAATAACTCCTAACACCTAAGTTAATTAAACATGTGATCAAGATGTCTAAGGCATTACACTCAGAATCAATAAAAATTCTAACCATTGTACTTTTTATAATCACTTTTTACTTGTATTCATAGCATAACATTCATACCATAGGATCTATTGATCCCTAAGATAAATAGACTTCTCACACTTTATTGAACACAAATATCACAACTCATAATGGAAATCATTGCAAATCAGAGATGAATATAAATATTACCTTCAATTAATCCAATGAAACCATACTTGAATTGCAAATATGAAGTGGTCAATGTTTTATTCACACAATACTCCTTAATACTTAAACTCAAAGTAAACCTATGTTAAATTACTCTAATGGTGGCTAATAGTTATTGTATGGTTATTTTTACATGTCCTAATACCTATTTTTACTTCCTAATAACAATTAGAAACCCTACTTTACCATTTTACTCAAATTAAAACTCCAACTTTCTATTTTCTCTGAGTCTGGCACTGTCATTAATGCCCCGGCGCCGTGTGTATTAAGCCACAACGTCGCCACTCCACCACCTCTACATGCATCTTTTTTGACTTCCTGGTACCTCAACGTTCTCACTACCATGTCCCGGAGCCGTCCCTTATGTGCCACAGCGCTACTACTGCGCGAGACCTCCGATGTTGATTTCTTCACTTCCTTTGCTCTCCCACACCGTGCCTTTCCTTCCCACAATATCACCATGTGTAGCCACGACGCCAACCATGTTTTCATGGGTTTTTACTCCTTCTCTTCTCATTTTTTCTCATTTTCTTCCTTTACACCTTAATTCCCTAAAAATGCAATAACACCATGAATTAGAGCTCATATAATGAATTAGAGCTCATATATGGATATTTCTACAAAATATACTATTAAACTAACCCTATATATGAGTATAAATAATCACTTATCAATGTAACTTACACTTTATCAATCATTAAAAAATATGATTGTTAACTACTACGCCTATTAATCTCACTTTAGCAAATAATATCATTATTAAACCGTACGGATTATTAGAAGACATCCTAGTACAAATGCACAATTTAGTATATCTAGCTAATTTTTATGTCATGGAAATAGGAGATTCAATATCACCTAATCATTTGCCTATCTTATTAGATAGACCTTTTCTAAAGACAGCTATTACTAAGTTAGATAATTATGAAGGAACAGTGTCTACAGAGTTTGAAGATAAGATTGTCAAATTCTAGAGTTAATAATGAATATAACTATGACACTTATGAAAAATGTGATGAATTATTTCAAAATGGGATTGATGATAATGTGACGGGCCGTTCCCTAATCTAGAGCACCGCCTGGCCTTATCCCGTCATTAAGCTATAATCTCAGCCATGTAGAACTTAACAATGTATTGGTCAGTTTTCTTGTCCTATTTTTCTTGTTATTAAAACCTTTTATCATTTTAATCAAGGGTAATAAAAATCTTTTATCATTTTAATGTTATCAGTGGAAGACTTAATAAAATCTACGGAATCATTATAAAAACACATATTGTGGAAACCAGGTAAATAAACGACCACATGAACTCAACCAAATAAAGTCACGCATCAGCCACGAATCTAATCTCTCAACCTATTATACAACCCAAAACCATTCAAAGAGATAAAAAATAAATACATAAAGTGATCACCTACTATTGTCCAGGGCTCAAAAGTAGTCGTCGATCATCTCCTTGACTGCCCTGCTACTCATTATATCCGCACCCACCATCATAAAAAGGATGGTGAGTACAGTAATGTAGAAAGTAACACTAAGTGAAATTTATCCATATTTCCAAACATAATAAGAAGACACCTTAAATTATATATTAATTATAATGAAAAATTGAAATACAAACATACTAGAGAATACCATAGTTAAACAAAATAAGTTTGACACAAATGTTGAAAATGAACTAATTCCAGTTAGCCCAGTGTCCAACACATTAACCTATATATTACTCATTTACTGTAAGGGAATGTGACCTAGGTTAATCTATAAACATTGTTTATCTTATAATTTTAGTTAATAAAATATAGGTTTTCATTTGTTGTTTTATTATAAGTGAATGCATGTTTACCTTATAGTAAGATCTATGGGTATTTATTGAAATATCCTAAATGTCCCTAGTCGGTCATTATACTGGAAACTATAATGAATTAAGACTAGTGTGAATCTTGATTGATGGTCATGTGATGATAATGCATATAGGGATACAAATCAAGATCATGAGTACTTATTAGGGAACAAGGTACTGGACTGACCCGATATGAGAACACCACATGAATTAAGTCGTAGGTGTTACTAATGATAGGTATATTATTTAGTCATTCGACTTGAGATTATCATAGACTTCAATATTAGGAGCATGGTAATTTGACACAATCAAACGTTGTCTTTAACCGAACAATTATAAAGATTGTGATCGGTTACCATGTGAATAATATGTGAAGGTGTGTAGTCAAGATAAAATTTGTCACTCTCGTATAAAGAGAGATATCAATGGATCCCTCGATATAATAGAATCATAATGGCCAAGTCCATGTGAATTGATATGATTAATTTCACTTGGATGTTTTTAGTTTACCTAAAGTTTGAGACTAGTACGATTGAACATTAAGGGTGACTTCCATGCCTTATGTTTAATCCAAACGAATCGCACGACAAAAGGATATGATATATGTTACTCATTAGTTTGTATCGATTTTGATATTCATGTTACTTGGGTAGTCATAATGTCTTGCTAGAGACCGTTTATTACTTGTGTACCAAAATGCTTTTGGTTCACTGCCAAAGTCTCATGAACCTATTGGGTTGCACAAAGAAATAACTTTGCGAAATTTTAATTGGTCCAGAGTAATGAATTTTATATGATAAAATTCATGACATAAAAGCCCTTACGATTTGTTATAGGATAACTTATTAATAAGGGCGTATGTGTAATTTTCTTAAACTGCCTAAATATAATAGTTGTATTATGAATAAAATTTTAAGAGATGGCTTATCTACACATATAAATAGAGGTTGAAACACTAAAAAGAAACAAGATCTTCATTTTTGCAAATTTCGAGTCTCCTGGATTTTGGGAGAGAAAAAAATGTTTTTAATCTCTCTTAGAGCTAACACTCTAAATTGTGGTCACCTTCGTATGTAGATTTCTGATAGAAGATGCACACTTGAATATCTTGAAAATTGAACAATCTGAGAAGGACATTACGGATTAAGGTATGGTTTACTTTTTGTAAATCTAGCTTAATAAAACTTATTTTCAATCATGTTGGGGTTTTTCAAAAAATATTTTGAGTTTTTTGTTGCGTATGAATCCCAAAACCAAACATTGGTATCAAATCCATAGGCTCGGTTATATTAAACATTTGCATGTTTTCTCTCAATTATATATGATATATGTATGGAAACATGATCTTGATCAATGTATATATGATGTACATAGATGTTCTATGCTAATTGTTATCAAGAATTGATTTTAAAGCATGTTATTAATTCATGTATATTGATACATACGCATGATTTAATTCAATGATAGAATTCATGTTTAGAATATTCGATTGACATATGTTTTAATATTGAACGATGCAAATTTTGTATGTTCACATGATTAAAGTCATGTTTAAGTTAATGTGATTTTGGTGTGAAATACGTATTTCATTTTTGTTCAATAGTTATGTATGTCTCTATGATAGAAATCATGATTAGGTTAATCTGATTAATTTAATATGATTCTGGTATTAAATGCATGATTAATATTTCATTTATTAATTGAGTTGCTTGTTTTGTATGAATAAGAATCGAAATAAGGATTCAAAGTATCTTCAATTCTAATTGGATTAGGATAAGATATTAAATTAAATGCGGGCTCGAGTTAATTAAAGACGTTTTAATTAATATTTATCAGAATTGAAGTAAGGGGCAGTTTTGGCCAATTGGATTGACTAAAATAATGAGAACTTTTAGGCGATTTTAAATTTTCATTGTCAAAAAAAGGCGCTGCCCCTGTACCCCCTATTGGGTTTTGGGGATCAAGCGTAGCTAAAGTTTTTGAAACCTTTTTCGAATATCCCCGAACCAAGATCTTATTGATTCCATTAAAATGATGCACCAATAGAGAAAAATCATACCTTAACAAGAACAACTCCATGTCTGCCTTGCTTGGTGTTGATCGAATCCTTCAAGATGCTGCTAGAGACGAACGTCCTCTATCATAAATCCATACACGAATTATAATCACGATTCGGAGTGCTAGCCCCTAAATTTTAGGACAAAATTTCTCACAAAAAAATTCTCTAAAAAATCTTTAATACAACTATGACCTCAATGTCTTATTTATAGTATAATAGGTCGAGTTGTAAAAGAACTCCATCTCCTAGTCACACTCCAAATAGAGTCTTAGATAAAGTCCAACTCTAAAAAGGATAGTCTCATAGATAATCTATAATTACTAATCTAACAAGAGTTGTAATTTATCTATTACTCAAATAAGAATTAAATTCATACTATAATTCTAATTAGAGTCCTATTCAAAATAGGATTTACTAAGAGGCGAAATTTCAAGTCACACTAAAAATGTAGGAGAATTTCAAGTCCTAGTCAAACTAGGACACTAAATGAGAATCTTCAAAATGAATTTATCAAATAAAATTTATTAACATAGATAATATTCAATCGCACAAATTCATTCTTTGTGGGAGACCCAATAAGTTCATACAACGTTGGCAGTGAACCAAAACCATTTTGGTACACAAGTCATAAGCGCTCTCTAGCAAGACATTATGACTGCCTAAGTAGCAAGAAGATCGATAAATTGATACAAGCTTAAAGACAGTGTATATCATATCCTCTTGTCACGCAATATCTTTTTAATTGAACATAAGACATGGAATGTCGCCCTTATAGTTCAATCTACTAGTCTAGATCTCCAAGTAGACTGAAATTGTCAAGTGACATTGTTCCAATCAATTCACTAGACATAGCCATTTATCAGTCTAACATATCGAGGGGCCCAAAAGATATATCTCTCTATATAAAAGGAAAAAATTCCATCTTGATCACACAACATCCACATATTAGTCAGACAATGACCAATCACAACTTTTATAATATGACATTTAATTGCTTCAAATCATTGTGTTCCTAATGTTAGACTCTCTGGTGATCTCAAGTCAAAGGACTAAATGATATAACTCCCGTGTGAATCACTTCTGACATTAACCATGTAGTGTTCTCCTAGCGGGTCAATCCAGCATCTATTCCCTACAGATACCCATAATTTTGATATGTATCATCACATGACTATCAATCAAGACTCATACTAGTCTTAATTACTATTCTTCCAACTAATAATTGACTAGGGATGTTTAGAATAATACAATAATTATCCATGGATACTATTATAAAAGAAACATGCATCTACTTATAATAGATAAACAACATTTACAAAATTTGCCAAGGGCACATACCCCAACATCTCCCACTCGCACTAGGTCCAATCCTACATATATGCAATACTGCGTGACCATAATGTGTTCTTAGTGGATGAAGTTTTCATTATGTATCTGCTACATTGCTTAATATTGATATTATGTAAATCTTCATGTTCTTTCTCTAATAAGACAAAAATGCTCAAGTGATTGCTTAGATCTATAGTGTGATTAATTTAGGTTCCATAACCTAAATTTGCCTATTGGTTTTACAATAAAAGCCAACGTTATTTCCAACACTTGGAATCACACCTTATTCAATCATGAACCTTATGATCTAAACACTTTTTGGCTGCATTAAATGCTGCAAAAAACTTAGTTTATGTTATAGAACTTGTTAGAGTGAGTTTAGAATGTTTCCAACTCATTCCTACGAAGTTAACACATATCCATATTGCGATCATATTTATATTAGTTTGAAAGTTTGCATCTTGTAACTATTTACGAGACTCATGTCTTTTAAACCTCTGCAAATCTAATATCATTTCTCAAGTGCTTCCAAAGTACTTAAGAACGTTATCAAAAAATATCCAGTGACCTTCACCAAAATATATGAGATATATGTATGTTTTGCCATAAGCATATGACATATCTAGTTGAATGCAAAGTATAACATATGTGATTATTCTCATAGCTAATGCGAGTGAAATCATATTCACATTGTGTCACTCATCATTTGTCCTAAGACTTTGAGTCTTGCAGAGACCTATGTTATAAAACATAAGAACGAATTCTTTTAAGAATCTCGCATATTGAAACCTTTTCAATTATTTGTCTACATAAGCACTCTAATTTAGAGCAATTAGCCTCTTAGCTATATCACTATGGATCTATATCACAAGGATATAGACCTAATTGTCTAAGAATTTCATTGAGAAACTTTCCTCAACCAAGGCTTGACATTTTGCAAGGTTAGGACATTGTTTCTAATGAATAATATATCATCAACATGCATATTAAGAAAGATAATTATGCTTCCACTAACATTTGTGTATGAACAAGGTTTGTCTTCGATTCAATGAATTTAATTCATTAATTGTTTCATCAAAATAATAATACCAACTCTGAAAGCTTACTATAATCCACAAATGGATCCTTTAAGCTTGCATACCTTTCTAAAATTCTCAAGATAATATAAACCCTTTAAGTTGTGTCATAAACATCGTTAAGGAGCATAAAGCAATGCTATTTAGACACTCGTTTGTCATATCTTATAGTCAAACTATGAAGTAATGACAATCATAATTATAGAACTTGAGCTCAACTACTAGTGAGAAATCTTATCATAATCAACAACTTGATTTAGATTGAGATTTTTCGATAAGCCATGCTTTTTATTTTTCATGTCATTTTAAATCATTTACATCCAATGGTCATACCACTTTCAAGTAAATAAATCAAGTTTCAAACTTGAATAAAATACATTAATTAAAATTTAGAGTTCATAACACTTGGTCTTTTCATCCAATCTAGACGAGACAGGTCTTTTGATAAGTAGTGATTCATTCTTATTCAGTATCAAAAATATATCAGTTACTTGTGTATACTCAACTAGTTCAAGACTTTGTTGAACATCCTAAAATGGTTCTGTTCTCATTCGTGGCTCTTGAAAATATTAAGATTTATTTTTTTCCCAATAATATCTTTCAAATAAACTATTTATTTTGATAGGCATCATTTTGAGCAACAAACAATTTGTTCTCAATTATATAAAATAGTATCATAATGTTCAACCACAATTAGACACAAATGACTTACGCAACAAACTTTATGTGACTTAGCATCTTACGCAAGTCTCGCCGCCTCAAATCTCAAGAAAAGACAAACTAAGTATTTTTATTCCATATCGTATATGGAGTTTTATCTACCACTTTATATGAAATAAGGTTTAGTGTGAAATGCAGTGTTTTCTAAAGTATAGCCTCAATATGACATCATAGGAAGGCCTGTGTGACACATTATAAATCAAATTATATCCTATATAGTTTGATTTCTCCTCTTAAAACATCATTTCTCAAATGACGTTCCTAGTGGAGTTAATTGCAAGACAATCCCACAATTTCAAAGATGGTCATTTAAACTCCTAGCTCAAATATTATCCACCTGGATCTCATCAAAGTATATTAATAGTTTGCCAAGTGATTTTTTAATACTTATTTTGAAATGTTTGCAACAATTCAAAATCATGTCTTCCTGATAGGATTTGTAATTCATTATAAAAGGAACAATTTCATTCTATGAATAACTAAATCTATTTTTTAAGGCTTATCCTTATAATTGGGCAAAGTCTAGCTCATAACTAAGGTTTTTGTGTCTGACACAAACACTTTTGGTAGCTTTTATCTTCCCTTTATCTTTCTTTATTAAGTTCTTTTATGTTACAAACCATCAGATATATGTCAAAGGAACTTTCTTTTTTAATATTTTGTCTTACAATTTTAAACGTCACATGCAACTGTAAACAAGTTTCTCTATGTCATTCATATTATATAGTTCAAAACTATTTTAATGAATTATAGATCAAATCTACTGCCATCTTATGGCACATAAAGATTCAAGCCTTTTGAGATAATTAATATAGTCCTTTCATGTTCCAAACATAAAGACATATTAATAGGTTCACAATCATTTTACAAGAATCTAGGAATTTTGTAATCTTATACCCTTCCCGTGTGACTTACTATTTGAACATTTCTGTTAGTGTCACTATCATGTCATTAGTTTCCACAATTCCAAATCTTTCCTCAAGTCCGTTTTTATATTTGCTAACATGACATATAATCCATGTATTAATAGATGGTAGTTTAAAAGGAACCATTAATCTAAGACTTACATCTTGTTTTTTTTACGGTTGATAACATTTATCAATTTTCCAATCAAAACATGGAAATCACTCTTAGGAAATATTTTATCCTTCTCAAGGATTGATCACAGTTACTCGGGATTAGTGTTACAAGGATTCTAATATCTACACCTAAAGGATTATGCATAATTATTTATTAGTGAGTAATTAAACTCCCACTAAATCAATAACCCTCGTATATATTAATTTAGTGGACTAAGATCCGTATTTTACTTAATTTTGAGATAGCTAAGGCATGACACTCAAAATAAAGTTATTTAGGTAGGTAACATTTACTAATTGCATCACATGCAACTCTTAGGTTCTTTATGAGACCTAGACATAATATTCCAAAACATGTTATGTCTCATCTATGCCTAAAGCCCAAGATCGTTTTGATAGCTTTATTAAGTCAAACCAATTTAAAATATCTAGGTAACCATTACTAGGCTTGTCTCACCAAGACAACACAATACATCCTGCGAAGGCAAACCCATATTGATATGATCGAGGCCTTGACAAGTGTTTTAAAATTTGGTGGCAATAACTTAAAATTATTATCGAGGGATTTTTATTAGGAATTATGATTACTTAATGTTTATGATAATTAATTCTATCATCTATTTAATCATGGAATATCCTATATACCCAATATGCATAGAATAAAGATAATAAGTAAAAATTCTAAATATCACATACTTATTGTTTTTTTTATCAATCCAATTGAGAGAAACAACTCATAATATTGATCAAAAACCTATTTAATTAAAACTATTTTTAATTAAATTAACCAAATCAATACTTATGTGTGATGGCCTTAGAAGAGGTGTAATTGAATTAGAATTTCTAATGAGGTTGTCATGATGACCATGTTTCCTTACTAAGCATAAATATTAATCGCAGTGTCGAGAGTCCTCCTGGCTAAAACGCTTTTAGCAAGAACTCTCCAAATCACTACATGGCACCTACATAGATGAATTAAAACGTGACTAAATTATGCAATACACACATTATTAGTAGTCTCATCCTTGTATCCATGCTTTAGAGACACCAATTATAGTCGCAATAAAATACGTGGGACATAGGATGTGACAACCAAGTGTTTAGATTTGCACACAACAACTGATTACTATAAATCTCTAGAATAAAAATTCATACATGTGCACGTCGAAGTTGGAACACGAGAATCATATTCAATTAAATACATTTTTACTTTTGATAAGAGTTTCAAACACATTGGAATTAATCTACATGTGATCTTATCATGTTTAATTAGAGAAAAACACGACATATAATCAAATCACTAATACTTTCAGTAAATTGTTTTTTATTAGATGCTTTATATTTCCGATTTTCAAAAATAATTAACCAGTGATTGAAGTGAAGCGAAACCACTCCACAACTTGCTCCGTTTTAATGATCGGTGACTTTCAAAACAATAGACGACCACTCGTCCACGTGTCCTAAAGCAGCCATTACTTCACGTTGTTACGAGTGATCATTCAACTCCAACACCCAAATTTGAAATTGAAATCTCATCCGCTAGTCACAAAGTGTACCACGTCAACGTGAACTACAAAAGTTCCCAAGTGAACTCTTACTTGATCGACACAAGTAAGTTGCCATTGCCAAACAATATTGATTGGCTAAGATAATGTTTATGGGTAATTTCACGACTCAGTCATAAAATCGTATGAGGCTTCTCCACATAAATTTATATATGGTAACTAATCATATCATGCACATATATATTGTATATAAAATTAAATCAAACCCGTCATGATAACAATTATCATGAACAAAATACATATCGCATATACATAGATTAAGGGCATAATTTAACGTGCATTCAAATTTAATGGAATCAAACCTTGCTTTGATACCTCTGTTAGGTTTCGGGGAGCGAAAGTTTTTGAAACCATTTTCGATATCCCTGAACCAAGATCTTATTGATTCCATTAAACTGATGTACCAATAGAGAAAAACCATACCTTTACAAGAACAACTCCATATTTACCTTATTTGGTGTTGATCAGTTCCTTCAAGATGCTGCCAGAGACGAACATCCTCTATCAAAAATGCAGACACAAACGAACGATCACGATCCAGAGTGCTAGCCCAAAAATTCTAGGACAAAAGTTCACACAAAAAATTATCTAGAAAAATCTCTACTACAACTGTGACCCCAATGACTTATTTATAGTACAATAGCTCAAGTTATAAATGAACTCCATCTCCTAGTCACGCTCCAAATAGAGTCTAAGATAAATTCCAACTCTAAAAAGGATGAGTCATAGATAATCTACAATTACTAATCCAACAAGAGTTGTAATTTATTTAAAACTCAAATAAGAATTAAAGTCATACAATAATTCCAATTAGAGTCCTATTCGAAATAGGATTTACTAAAAGACAAAATTTCTAGTCACATTAAAAATGAAGGAGAATTTTGAATCCTAGTCAAACTAGGACACTTAATGAGAATCTTCAAAATGAATTTTATAAAATAAAATTCATTAACCTAGAAAATATTAAATCACGCAAATCCATTCTTTGTGTGCAACCCAATAGGTTCATACAATGTTGGCAGTGAACCAAAACCATTTTGGTATACAAGTCAAGCAGTCTCTAGCAAAGCATTATGACTGCCTAAGTAGCATGAAGATTAATAAATCGATACAACCTAATAGACAATGTATTTCATATCCTTTTGTCAAGCAATATCTTTTTGATTGAACATAAGACATGGAATGTCGCCTTTATAGTTCAATCTACTAGTCTCAATCTCCGAGTAGACTAAAATTGTCAAGTGACATTGATTCAATCAATTCATTAGACATTGCCATTTTTCAGCTAACATATCAAGGGGCACAATAGATATCTTTATCAAAAGAGAGGGGCAAATTCCATCTTGATCACACAACATCCACACATTAGTCAGACAATGACCAATCATAACTTTTATAATCATCCGGTTAAAGACGACGTTTAATTATGTCAAATCATTGTGCTCCTAATGTTAGAGTCTCTGGTGATCTCAAGTCAAAGGACTAAATGATATAACTCTCATGAGAATCACTTTTGACATTAACCATGTAGTGTTCTCATAGCGGGTAAGTCCAGCATCTATTCCCTACAGATAGCCATAATCATGATCCGTATCATCACATGACTATCAATCAAGACTCATACTAGTCTTAATGTATTATTGTTCCAATAATAATAATTGACTAGGGATGTTTAAAATTATATAATAATTATCCATGGATATTATTATAAAAGAAACATGCATATACTTATAATAGTTAAACAACATTTACAGAATTAGCCTAAGGCACATACCCTAACACCCCTGTCTCTTGACCAATCAATTAAACCACTGCCTGCTAACCACCTAGGTGGACCGTCGATAACTATTCGTAGCGCAACGAAATTTGTATGATAGTTAATATTAGTAAAGTTTCCTAACTTGTTTAGTGATTGAAGATGCATTGCAATATATGATATTTATCTTGTTTAATTTATTGTCACTAAAACAAATAAAAAAATATCCATCTTCTGAATTGTAAGTCAAGTGTCATCCATTCTCAAACACTTGTTAAGGCTTCGATCATCAATATGGGTCTGCCTCAGTAGAGTGTATTGTGTTATCTTGGAAAAGCAAGCTGAGTAACAATTACTCTATTATTTGAAATGATTAGACTTGATAAAGCTATCAAATTGATTTTGAGCTTTATGCACAAGATGAGATAAAACATGCTAAGACATAAGAAGTCATAATCTCAATAATATCTAAAAATTACATAAGAATTAATTGGTAATTGGTACCTACCTAAATAACCTAATTCAAAGTGTCATGCCTTAGCTGTCTTGGAATTAGGTGAAACATGGATTTTAGTCCCTTAAATTAACATAGCATTTTTAGGAGTGTTGTTAATTTAGTGGGAGTCTATTCATTTATACTAAAATGAACTTTTACATAATCTTTGTTGTAGATCTATGGCCTTTTCAAATCACACTAATCCCTTGTCACTGCGATTCATCCTAGAGAAGGATAAGTTGTTTGGGACAAATTTTCTTGACTGGTTCAGAAACTTGAGAATTTTTTTCAAGCATGAACGCAAGTTGTATGTCCTTAGTGAACCTATTCCTGATGAACCACCAGCTAATGCTTTAAGAGCCATGAAGGATGCACATACTAAGCATGTCAACGACTCAACTGACGTTGCATGCATTATGTTGGCAGCCATGGTTCCTGAACTTTAGAAGGTCATGAAACACATGGAAACTTATGACATAGATATGATGCTGAAGGAAATGTTCCAATAGCAAGCTAGGCAAGAAAGGTTTGAAATTGTCAATAACCTTCATTTTTGCAAAATGGTTGAGTGTGCGTCAATTTGTCCTCATCTTCTGAAAATGAAAGGCTATATTGACCATCTTGATAGACTTGGATTTCCCATATGCCATGAGTTGGCTACGAATTTGATCATGAACTCATTACCTGATAGTTATTCACAATTCGTGATGAAATATAACATGAATAACATGGAGAAGTTTATCTCAGAGTTGCATTTGATGCTTAAAACTGTTGAGTAGAATGTCAAGAAACCCATTGCTAATGTATTGATGGTTCAAAAATGAGGGGCTCTTAAGAAAAAGGGCAAAGGCAAGACTAAAGTTGCCAAGGCTATTATGACTATCTTAAATCCTGTAGAACAAGCCAAGCCTAAAGGTGCTTCTACTTCACAGTCCCAGAAGGAAAATAAAAAAGAAGGAAATTGTCATTTCTGTCATGCACTTGGGCATTATTTCAGAAATCGCATGCTCTATCTTGAGATATAAAGAAAAATAAGAGTAGTGCGACTACTGCTTCAGGTATTTATGTTATTGAAGTTAACTTGTTTACTAGTGATTCTTAGATATTGGGTAGCAGATGTGGATCTGGCATTTGTATTAATGTGCAGGGTCTCACAAAAAGTAGAAAGCTAAAGAAAAGAGAAGTCATCCTATGAGTCGAAAATGGAGCAAAGGTTGTTACGTTGGCTGAAGGATACTATGAGTTAATTTTACATAATGGACTTGTTTTAGTTTTAAATAATTGTTATTATATCATTACCTTGAGCAGAAAGATCATTTCAGTTTCATGTTTGGATTTGGATGGTTTTAATTTCATTAATGCGAATAATAAATTATTCATTTCTCTTAAAGACGTTTTCTATGCAAATGCTGATTTGTGTGATGGTCTTTATATTCTAAACATGAAAATGTCCACAAATAATTCTATTCTTTACGTAAATCCAAAGAGATTCAAGTCAAATGATTTGTGTCAAACCTACCTTTGGCATTGTTGTCTTGGCCACATAAATGAGAAACGAATTTCTAAAATTCATAAAGATGGACTTTTAGATTCCTTTGATTTTGAATCATATGAAACATGTGTATCATTTTTACTAGGCAAGATGACAAAAAGTCAATTTATTGGACACAGTGAAAAAGCAAGTGATATTGGGTCTAATACATATTGATGTATGCAGTCCTATAAACATAATAGCTATATGTGGTTATCCATTTTTCATTACCATCACTTTTGATTTCAGCAAATATGGTCATGTGTTTCTCATGAAATATAAAGGTGAATCTTTTGAAATGTTTCAAACATTTCAGAATAAAGTGCAAAATCAACTTGGTAAAACTAATAAAGCACTTCGATTGGATCAAGGTGGTGAATATTTGAGCCAAGAGTTTGATGGTCATCTTAAAACTGTAGGATTGTCTCACAGTTAACTCCTTTAGCAACTCCATAATAGAATGGTGTTTCTAAAAGGAGAAAAATGATTTTATTGGATATGGTTCGGTCTATTATGAGTCATGCCGATCCTCTTATTTCCTTTTGGGGTTATGCCTTAGAAATTGTTGCATTTAAACACTAAAAAAAAACAGCCAATCAGAAACGGAAATTT
Organism: Stephania cephalantha; assembly: GCA_039657325.1. Lineage (NCBI taxonomy): Eukaryota > Viridiplantae > Streptophyta > Magnoliopsida > Ranunculales > Menispermaceae > Stephania > Stephania cephalantha. The sequence continues at coordinate 33,180,442 of CM077570.1, read as the reverse complement.
CCGTTGCTGATTAACATAAATTTCGTCTCTAATTCAATTCTGCAACTGAACAGAGACGAAATCTATTCCGTCTCTAAAATCGACGTCGCTGATTTAGTCAGCAACGGAAATGTGTTTCCGTTGCTGATTAGAGATGGATTGGAGACGGAATTTAGAAACGGAATAGAGACGGAACATAAATGCACATTTCTCCAAAGTGAATGATTTTATTTGCATTCCGTTGCTAATTTGTCTCTAATTAGTAACGGATTAGCAACAAAATTTATTAATTCTGTTGCTAATCCGTTGCTAATTAGAGACGGATTAACAACGAAACTTATAAATTCCATTGCTAATCCGTTGCAAATTAAAGACGGATTAGCAACGGAATTCATAAATTTCGTTGCTAATCCGTTGCTAATTAGAGACGGATTAGCAACGGACTTTACGAATTTCGTTGCTAATCCGTCTCTATTCCGTTTCTAAACTCTATTTACCCAGTTTTTTCATTCTATTTCTTCACAAATTAGAGACGGATTAGCAACGGAATTTATAAATTCCGTTGCTAATCCGTCTCTATTCCGTTTATATGCCAAGTTTTTTTTTAAATATTCACAAGAATCAAATTGGTTCTCCAAAACTTCTAAAACTAAAAATAACAACAGGACCTGCTCCATCGCCTGCACCCCCTCCAACAACTCCTTGGGGAGCTAACATCCCCAAAAAATCAAAATTTCACATACATACACAAATCAACAATATATATCAACAACACAGATTCAAATGAGAAAAAACATACAATTCGATATTAAAAAAGATTTATATATTCACGAAACGTAGTCAAGTATAAGAAATGTCTAAGATACCTAAGTATCCACAAAAAAACTACAATTCTCATTGTTCTACAACAACCATAAAAATACCTAAGTATCATAAAGTTGTCAATCCCTCGTTGTGCTAACACCTGGGATGTGGTAGCATCAGGATCTACGTATATTCTTTTCTTTCTCCCTAACAACCTGAGACTATAGACACGTCCTTTGGGACACTCACCCGCCACCTTGTAGTACACCGCCTCATCATCCACCGGCTGGTCCGGTGTAGTCTGGGTCAGCTCCTGACGTCTCCTTTGGAGCTTAGCCTGCATGGATCAACAATAATGGTAACAATATAATAGTAGCATTAAATTTGTTTTCTGAAGTAGGGGTTCTTTAAGCTTTACTGCTCATTTTCGTGATTTCAATAACTCTACTTTTGATATACGTCTTCCTGCATAGAAAGATCAAAGGTACAAGTAATTACTTACAAAAAAAATCATAAATGCACAAGGAAAAAGAAATAAGATTTAAGGAATGCCCGCGCGACCCTTAGAGAGGCATTGCAGTACAAACAGTCCAAAATAATTAAGTTACTAGATAGCAACTAGAGTGGTACATTGACATGTGAAGCTTACAAATGATCAATGGCATCACTCGCTTAAACAATTCCATTCTAGTTTTCTACCCTAGGCAACCCTTGGCCAAAGCCCAATCTACACGACCACCTAAACAACAAAATATGGGTATTTAACTAGTTATGAAACATCAAACTGAATCATACTAAAACATTAACCAATAGATAAGACAACCAACATAATCAAGAGACATTGGATAATAGATAAGACAACGCAACTCATTAAGTAAGGGCAAGTACAAAGGTTGGCTCCTTAAATCATTCCTATCGAAGACTTCATGTTTTAGAATTTACAAACAAGCATCACACCATAAACATATTGACATATTGTGTACATTCACCAATAAATACAGCTACACAAATCATAGTATGTATTTAGAAAGAAATTCAATATCTCATAGATCAACGACATTAAAGGAATTCAATCATAGAAACGAAGTCAAAACAAAGAATGCTATGCGACAATTTTTTACACGATTATTTTAGCCAAAGAAATCATAGATAGTAATACACAATGCATGACATTACTAATATAAGATCGGTAGTAAAACAATCCAAATGATTTAATGTCAACTCAGAAATGGAAATGAAATAAAGAGAATTGCCTCAAAGGGTTTAGTTACCTTAAATACTGTTTGCTTTGCTATATTCAATTTTCAAGGCATTTACTTGTTGAAACTCTGAATATAAATGTGTCTGATTGATGATTATATATATTTATTGTGATCTGGTACTTTATAGAAAATTTAAAGATCACCCTCTAACTTCTCTTATTACTTCCTAAGTTAAATAAATTCTAGTTTTTGGTACTATATCATATCAAATTAATAAAAATTTGCAGATCATAAAAGAGACCCCATGCTTTTCCATATCATGAAGAAATATAAATTATTTGGTATTCGAAGAAGCAAAAACTCGAAATGCTATTCAATGGTAGTAGAAAAGAGAGACAAACCACTTGAAGCTTCAGAGAAAGTATTGTCGCGGCTGCAGCGAGATTTCATGTAACCAAATGAACCTTTTGGATAGGCTGCAGGATTCCCAAGTCTCTTGGAAGTGGCAGATTCACATTTAGGATTGGTGTTGTTATTGTTGGGGTCTTTTAGTGATGAGTCCTGTCCACAAGTACCACCAGTAGTGTTGGCAAACTGCATACACATTGCATAATTGTAAAACTGAGTACAAAAGTGAAATCCAACAACAAAAGTAATCACAACAAAAATGTAAAGGAAATAAGAAATATGACCAAAGGAGTTACATACTTTTCCAATAACATTAGACTTGAAGCAACTACTTGTGACTTTGTGACTTGAAGCAACTACTTGTGATGTTTTCAACTTGAGATTTCGGTTGTGGCAGCTTCACCTTCAACTTCAAATTCTTCTTAAGTGTGATGTTTTCATCAATAGGCATTGATGAGATTCGAATGAACTTCATTGGGATTCTCTTCATGTTTAAACTATGATGATTTTCAAGCAACATAAACAGCAGACACTGCCAAAAAAAAAAATTAAAGTCAATTAATTGTGTGATTTTATTACATAAATTCCACAACACATTCATATCCCATTCATTCCATAAGGAAATAATTGTGTGATTTTATTACATAATGAAGCTCTCATGAAACAACACAAAAGTTTGTATCAATGATGAAGAAAAAAAAAGAAAAGAAAGTCAATCCAAGAAAGACCTAAACCTCAATTGTAATCAAAAGTGAAAATAAGACCATCAAACTCTCATTAGCATAGAGTATAGGATTATAACAAAAAGAAAAGTCAATTAATTCCAACACATATATATAGTTAGCCAGAAATTTCACAACACATTCATAACCAGCAGACACTGCTAAAAAAAAGTAATAATTAATTAATTAGACCATCAACCTCTCATTAGCATTGACACTTACATATAGTTAGCCACCACAAATTCCACAACACATTTATATCCCATTCATGCTATAAGGAAATAATTCATGCATGCTATAAGTAATAATAAAACCATCAAACTCTCATTTAACATTAAACAGAGAGAGTGTTGAAATAATTCATGCATGCCATAACCCAATGAGCCTAAAGCCAGCGTTCCTGGAGTAAAGCATGCTAATTCATCCATCTGCAATTTTGAAGAGGAAATACTTAGAGAACAAATAATAAAATAATTACAAAAGTAAAGGACCTTGAACTATGTTATGTGCTTAACAGATAGAGGAAGTACCTTATCAGATAAAGAGTCCCCATTTTTCTCACAGATGTAAGTGAAGGAGGATGGTGTTGATTTTCGAATTAAGCTTATAAGACCTTTCATTGATGTCTCCCACATTTCTCTGATAAGATATTATCACAACGAATTGAAAGAGTACATTAGCTAAAATTCAAGCAAGCAAAACTAGTAGAATCCTTGAATTGGGCAAGAAAACTGCTTGACTGATTTAACAGGCATTATAGTGAATGACAAGAACAAAAAAAAATAAAAAATAAAAATTAAATGGTTATTCACTTCAGGAAATTAGGAAAAGGAAACCAAATAAATGTAAGGGAAAAAACTTGACGAAAAGCGGCGACGGCTTAGGGTGCAGCGACGGGTTAGGGTGCGGCGACGGCTTAGGGTGCGGCGAACAGCGGCGACGACTTAGGGCTTCAGAGGCTCCAATCTCCAGCAGACGGCGACGACAGACCCGACGGCCTCGTCGCAGCCTCAATCGCAGCGACGACAGAGATTTAGGGTTTGGGAGAGAGATTTCGGTGAGAGAGAGAGAGAGTTGATGGTGAGTGAGATCCGGTGAGAGAGAGCGGTGAGATTTCGATGAGAGAGCGGTGAGAGAGAGAGCGATGAGAGAGCGAGAGAGAGAGAGCAGAGAGAGAGAGAGAGAAGAGAGCGGTGATGGTGAGAGAGAGAGAAAGAGCGGTGAGAGAGAGAGCGAGTGCGGTGACGGTGAGAGAGCAGAGAGCGGTGACGGTGAGGTGAGAGAGAGAGAGAGCAGAGAGCGGTGAGAGAGAGAGAGCGGTGAGAGAGAGAGAGCGGTGAGAGAGAGAGATAGCAGAGAGCGGTGAGAGAGAGAGAGCGGTGAGAGAGAGAGAGATTTCGGTGAGAGAGAAAGAGAGTTGGTTGTGAGAATCGGTAGAGAGAGAGAGAGTTCTATTGTGGTTGGTCCCCATTTTTGGGGCATCTAGATCAAAGCACGCACGAATCTCGAGACGTAATGGACGGTTGTAAAAAATTAAAATTTTGGTGGGAATGTTGGCGCCAATTTTTTTGAGACGGAATTTAATTTCGTCTCAATTCCGTCTCTATTTCCGTCTCTGATCTCTCTCTATTCCATCTCTGAATTATTCCGTCTCAATTCCGTCTCAAACCATTTTTTGTTAGCAACGGAACTAAATTCCGTTGCTAATTCCGTTTCTAATTATCCATTTTTTTGTAGTGAAACTGAATCGTGTTTCTTCTAAAGCAGTTGATAAAACACTATATGAGATGTGGTTTGGGAAAAGACCAAGTTTGTCTTTCCTTAAGTTTTGGGTTGTGAGTTTTTCATACGATGAAAAATCTTAGAAAAAATGATTAGCCAAATCGACTATATGTGTATTTATTTATTATCCTAAAGAAAGTAGAGGATGTTGCTTTTATAATCCCACTGAGAAGAAAGTGTTTGTTCCTTGGAATGGTGTCATTATAAAAAAGGATTTTATTGAAAAAAACAACAATGAGAATGAAATAAGTCTTGAAGAAGTTCAAGAACCACAAATAAACACTCAACAGTTAATGGGAGATCAACAAATTCTTGAACTAGTTGAACCTTTATAAGTATCACAAGGCCTACGTAAGTCTGATAAGGTAAAACATCAGCCTGAGAAATTTGGATTTCTTATTATTGATAGTAGTGGGGTGTTGCTCATGGATTAAAATGAGCCTATTACTTATCAGGAGGTCGTATCTGGCCCTGATGGAGATAAATTGCTTAATCATGAGATACATTCCATTTATGATAATCAAGTTTGGAACCTGGTTGATTTCCCTAAAGGCGGTATAACCATTGGATATAAATGAGTTTCTAAGAAGAAAAAACTGACATGGATGGCAATGTGCATACTTATAAAGCACGACTAGTAGCAAAAGGTTTCAGCTGACTTAAGGTATTGATTATGATGAGACTTTTTCTCTTGTAGCCATGCTTAAATCCATTGAAATTCTAATTGTCATAGCTGCATATTATGACTATGAGATATGTCAAATGGATGTCAAAACATCTTTCCTAAATGAAAAGTTGCTTAAGGACGTGTATATGATATAGCCTGAAGGCTTTATTCATCTTGAGAATTCTAGGAATGTGTACAAGCTTCGAAGATCCATTTATGGATTAAAGCAAGCTTCTCAAAGTTAGGATCTTCGTTTTGATGAAGCAATTAAGGAATTTAGTTTCATTAAAAATGAAGATGAACCTTGTGTATACAAGAAGGTCAGTGGGAGCGTGATTATTTTTTTGGTACTTTATGTTGATGATATATTACTTATTGGAAATGACATCCCAACCTTGTAGAGTGTCAAGTCTTGGTTCAGGAAGTGTTTCTCAATGAAGGACATTGGAGATGCAATCTACATCATTGGGATCAAGATCTATAGGGATAAATTTTAAAGGTTGATCAATCTAAGTCAAAATGCTTATATTGTCATTGCCAATGTCTTATGGTATGAGTCTCAGCGAAACTCAATGTTCGAAGACTAATGATGAGCTAGAGCGCATGAATACGATTATATATGTCTCAGCTATTGGATCTATCATGTATTCCATGTTATGCACCTGACTTGATGTATCATATACTTTGAGCGCAACAAGAAGATATCAGTCTGATACCGGTGAGAGTCACTAAATAGCTCTAAAGAAAATCTCTAATTAGTTGAGAATGACTAAAGAAGTGTTCTTCATTTATGAAAGTTTGGAAGAAAAGCTTGTTGTAAATGGTTACACATATGCAAGTTTTCAAACTGATATAGATGACTTCATATCGTAGTCTGGATATGTGTTTACTTTGAATGGAGGCATATTGAGCTAGAAAAGTTTGAAGCAAGAAACCGTGGTAGATTCTACAATAGAAGCTGAGTATATTGCAACATCTGAAGGAGGCAATTTGGATCAAAAAGCTCATCTCTGAACCTGATGTGGTTTTTAGTATAGCTAACCTCATTTACTTGTAATGTGACAATAACGGGGCAATAGCACAGGCCAAGGAACAAAAATCATACCATCGACCAAAACATATACTTGGACATTTTTATTCCATTTAAGAAATCATTGAGAGTGGAGACGTGAAGATTTGCATAGCTCCTATAGAAGTGGGAGATGTCGATGAATGTGCCCTAGGTCAATCTATAAACATTGTTTATCTTATAATTTTAGTTAATAAAATAAAATTTTTCATTTGCTATTTTATTATAAGTGATTGCATGTTTACCTTATAGTAAAATCTATGGGTATTTGTAGAAATATCCTAAATGTCCCTAGTCGATCTTTATACTGGGAACTATAACGAATTAAAACTAGTGTGAATCTTAATTGATGGTCATGTGATGATAATGAGTATAGGGCTACGAATTGAGATCCTGAGTACTTGTTAGGGAATAAGGTACTGGACCGACTCGATATGAGAACACCACATGAATTAAGTCATAGGTGTTACTCATGATAGGTATATCATTTAGTTCTTCGATTTCAGATTACCATAGATTTCAATATTAAGAGCATGGTAATTTGACACAATCAAACGTTGTCTTTAACAGAACAATTATAAAGATTGTGATTGGTTACCATGTAAATAATATGTAAAGGTGTGTAATCAAGATAGAATTTGTCACTCATGTATAGAGATAGATATCAGTGGATCTCTCGATATGATAGACTGATAATGGCCAAGTCCATGTCAATTGATATGATTAATGTCACTTGGATTTTTTCAGTTTAACAAAAGATCGAGACTAGTATGATTGGACATTAAGGGTTACTTTCCTTGCCTTATATTTAATCAAAGAATATCGTACAACAAAAGGATATATTATATGTTATTCATTAGTTTGCATCGATTTTGATATTCATGTTACTCTGGTTGTCATAATGTCTTGCTAGAGACCGCTTATTACTTGTGTACCAAAATGGTTTGATTCACTGCCAACGTCGCATGAACCTATTGGGCCACACACAAAAAATGGTTTTGCGCAATTTCAATTGGTCCAAAGTAATGAATTTGATATGATAGGATTCATGACATAAAAGCCCTTATGATTTGTAATATGATAACTTATTAATAGGGGCATATATGTAATTTGCTTAAACTGCATAAATACAATAGTTGTATTATGAATAGGATTTTAAGCGAGGGCTTATGTGATGACCCCTTTTGCAAATTAGGGCCCCGCCCGACCTAATCCATCATCAAGCCATAATCTCACCACGTAGGTGTTAACAAGGAACTAGTCAGCCTTTCCATAAGTTTTCTATTTACAATTTAACTATCTAAATAAATGTTTTCTTATTCTATGTTAATTAATAAATCAGAGTTAATTAAAATTTTGCAAACTTAAAGATAATTAAGTGGAAGTCTTAACAATTTAGCGGAAGCTTTTAACATGATACCTAAGAATTGTGGAAAACCAAGAAATAAAAATCACATGCATATATATAATGAAATGGCGATAAAATATATCTACATGTATTATATAGACAACCCCAAAAGTATATGAAAAATATATAAAAGTCATACAACAAAACTAAGAACCTACAAAATCAAACGTAGCAGCACTCCGCTAGTTCTAAGATACTCATCAATATTCTCTTTGTTTGGTCTGCTACTAGATGGATTTGCACCCACCATCATAAAAAGGACGGTGAGTACAGGAAAGTAGAAAGTAACAATGAGAGACATTTGTTCACATTTCTAAATCTACAAGAAGTATCTAAAAGTATAATAATAACAACTATGCTGAAAAGAAATCATGCTAAAAGATACTACAGTTAAACAATATGAAACTTACATTTGGCCCAGTAGTAATGATTTATGGTCGATCGCCCGTGATTCCTATCACAATGCCTTTTTCCACTATATAAGGATGGTGTTGTGCTCTACATCTCTGTTGAAGGTCAAAGTTGAGCTCTACGCCTCTATAATCTTTCACAAGTGTCAGTCACCTGTGATATATGTGCTTACCAATAACCATGGGTCACATACCTCGTGTGCTGCGCGAGATAGTGGTGAGATCCCAATCACATCGGAATTCTAGTAACCCCCGTGTGCCGCACCATCTCTATCATATCATGATCCTAGATTCAAGAACTACTTTCATTGCATAAGAAATGACACAGTTTAGGAATCCAACAAAGTAATTCCATATTTAATCCATAAATTAATTTTGATGAACAATACCATCAAATATCTACCTAATAGCATGCTATTTCATTTGAATAAGTATAACAACAATAAAAAATGACATAGCGCGTGATTTAGAGTCAATGAGACAATTTAATCAATAATCAATACCATGATAATAAATTAATGAAATGAGAGAGGAAACAAGTCATGGTATTTAGATTAGAATATACAAATTAGTCCAAACGACTAAAATTGAATGACAAAAGAAGAATGAAATGTAAATAAATATCTCAATCAATTTACTTACAATCCATACAAATTTCCTAGTTATTCTAGCCTCCCGACACCTCAAAACTTGTATCCGAACCCCCGAGACTTTTCCCTAGGCTCCTGTTATCATTTAACATGTTTTTAAGTGCGTTTATATCATTAGTTAGGGTATTGGACTTATTTAGAATGTTTGTTTTTAATTTGGGAAATTCAAATTTTTGAGATGTTGTTGTACCTAGCGCGCTAGGTAGCCTACCAAGCATGCTATTGACCTCATTAGCACGCTAACAAGTTTCTCTAGCGCATTATACGAAGTTAGCACACTAGCTGATCACATCTAGCGCGCTATGAGCAGGAAAACCCATAATTATGCACTTAGAATTCTGAGTTATTTCCTAACATAGGTCACTCGAACACCTTGGATCTCTTTAGTACACCTCCAGAGATCCAAGATACCCACCAAAACCATTTACAATAGCCATACATTAATTTTATCACAATTTCATCCAATAAAACTAAGTAACTAATGTAAGAGAATTACCTAGTTGATGAACAGCTACAACTTGATCTACTCCTACATTAAATTATCCTTCTTAATTTTGCTGATCTTTACCTTCTCCAAGTTCTCCAATAAGTTTCCTTCCTCTAATTCATAGAAATGAAATGGTTGGTTTGCAGATGTTTATCAATCCAATCTTATATATATTTATATAAGATTGATTATTAGCCATTGTTCCTAATGTACATACGTATCTCGAGACTAATCTAATGGCTTACACCTTGCCATATTTTCCACTAACTCTCCACTCACTCTCTCTAAGTAACACCAATATCAAACTCAATTAGTCTCTTGATGTGTCGATACGTATCTCGAGAATCATCATATGGCTATTGTTTTAATTTCCTAATTTAAGTATATTTAATATAAAATTAAACTTAGCCACATTAATATTACTACATAAGCTAAACTAGGTTTAAACCAACTTACCACATCACTATCTACTCCGGTTCCATGTCGACACGCATCTCGAGGCGTGTCCTCACTCACGTCTCGACACCTAAATACAAGTAGGAGTGACTTAGTAGTCTACATATATCTAATACACTAGGCATGCATCACAACAAATCTAACATATACCTTGACCACCTTGCATCGGTCACGACACGTATCTCGATGCGGATTCTTCATCACAGGTCACTAATCCTGATTAAGAAATTAAACTCTGATTAGAAGTTTGGACCATGAAAAATCTTCCTAACTAATGGGAATTTCGTCGGGTTAAAGTTTTAACTGACTCAAAAATATACGGAAACATATCCCTTAAATAGTTTTCCCGCTGCCAAGCGAGTTATGAGCCATCATGCAACTACCACTTGTCTAATACTTTAAGAATAGACTTGTCTCTCAACTATTATACCTTTCGATCTAGAATCTGTATTGGCTGCTCCTCATAAGATACATCCTCACTCAGGTCAATCTGACTCAAGTTAACCATCGGTCGTCTGCCTGCTTTCGACTTAGCTAGTCGAAGCATAGGAATATGGAAGACTAGATGAATGCCTCACATCTGTAGAGGTAACTCCAGCTCACACACAACCTTCTTGACCTGTCTTCTGATTTTGAAAGGCCTTATAAATCTCGGTGCTAACTTGCATTTCAAACTAAATCTATGAAGACCCTTCTGATGAGAAACCTTCAAATACATAAAGGCTCCCTCGGCATATGTAAAGTCATTGCAATACGTGTCTGCATGCTTCTTCTACCTCTCCTAGGCTCCTCTAAGCCTTTGGCAAATCTTTCTTACCTTCTTTATGTGATCAACAACAATTTCAAGCCGCACTAACTCCCAGTCCTCTGGCGAGCGACACGGTCTGCCATATAAAGCCTCAATGGCGTCATCTCAATGTTAGCCTGATAACTGTTGTTTTATGCAAACTTACACAATGGTAGGTACTCATCCCTTGATCCACCAAACTCAAGCACACAATCCTTAAGCATATCCTCGAGTACCCGAATCAACTTCTCAATCTGTCCATCAGTCTGAGGGACAAAGGTTGTGCCGAATAGTAAGCGCGTACTGTATTGCTCTACATACTCTTCCACATCCTAAAAAAATATAAAGCATCTCTGTTTGACGTAATAGTCAATGGTACCCCGTGCATTCTGATAATCTCCCTCTAGAACAATATTCTCATTTGGTCAAATGTGTACTGGGCTACAAGTGGTAAGAAATGGGTAGATTTCATCAATTTATCCATAATAGCCAAAATAAAATCGCGTCATCTGACACTCTTCGGCAATCCCATGACAAAGTCCATAGCTATGTCTTCCCACTTCCATCGTGGAATGGGACGCGACTGTAATAATCCTCCAGGTCTACGATGCACATCCTTCACCTGTTGGAAAATCCCACAGTACCTAATGAACTCTAATATGTCTACTTTCATCCCAGGCCACCAAAAATGTCTTCTCATATCATGGTACATCTTGGTCCTGCATTGATGAACAGTGAACTGAGAATGGTTTGAATCCTAAAGAATCTCATCTCTCAACTCTGCAATTACCGGTATCTACAATCTGCCTCTGAATCTCAGACACTGATCCATCATTTCCGTCAAGTCAGTAAGTAATCTGGGCTAACTCACTGAACCTCAAGTATAGAATGTTGGCTCTTTGACCCTTTGGCACTTTTTATGTAGACATTGTCTGAAGCCTCAGCTGTACACAAATCAACACCCGGATGCCTGTAGGAATATGTGACTTACTTATCATCGCCGCTACCTTGAGTAATCCATACTCATGTGTCATATGATATCTAACAACATTGGCATCTCCAGTAGGTATCCTACTCAAGGCATCAACAACTACGTTAGCTTTTCCTGAATGATACTACAAAGAAAAAACATAGTCGTTCAGAAACTCCAACCATCTGCGTTGTTTCATGTTCAACTCTTTCAATGTGAAGAGGTATTTCAAACTCTTATGATAAGTGTAAAGCGTAAACCTCTTTCCACACAGTTGATGTCTCCATATCTTCAGAGCAAGCACCACCGCTGCCAACTCTAAGTCATGAGTGAGATAATTCTTCTCATGTATCTTCAGCTGCCTTGATGCATATGTTGGGGCATGTGCCCTAGGTCAATCCATTAACTGTCTTTATGAATACTTTTAGTTAATAAAATAGAGGATTTCATTTGTTGTTTATTATAATTAATTTGCATGTTTACATTATAATAAGATCCATGGGTATTTACAGAAATATCCTAAATGTCCCTAGTCGATCATTATACTTGGAACTATGATGAATTAAGACTAGTGTGAGTTTTGATTGATGATCATATGAGGATTATACGTATAGGGATACGAATCAAGATCACGAGTACTTGTTAGGGAACAAAGTACTGGACCGACCCGCTGAGATCATCATCATGGATTAAGTCATAGTTGTTTCTCATGATAGGTATATTTTTCGGTCCTCGACTTGAGATTACCGAGAGACTTCAACATTAGGAACACAAGATTTGACACAATCAAACGTTGTCTTTAACCGGACGATTATAAAGGTTGTGATTGGTTACTGTGTGAGCAATGTGATGAAGTTGTGTAATCAAGATAGAATTTGTCCCTCTCATATAAAGAGAGATATCCAGTGGATCCCTCGATGTGTTAGATCATAAAAGGCCTAATCTAAGTGAATTGATATTGATCAATGTCACTTGGATGTTTTCAGTCTACCTAGAGATCGAGACTAGTACGATTGAACATGTTGGATGACAATTCCATGCCTTATGTTTGATCAAAAGGATATTGTGTGACAAAAGGATGTTATATACATTATTGATTAGGTTGTATCGATTTGATATTCGTACAACTTGGGTAGTCATAATGTCTTGCTAGAGGCCGCTTATGACTTGTATACCAAAATGAGTTTTGGTACACTGCCAACGTTGTATGAGCCTATTGGGTCGCACACTAAGAATGGTTTTGCGAGATTTTAAGATGGTTCAGAAAAATGAATTTTATATGATAAAATTCGTGACAGAAACGTCCTTGTGGTGTATTACACTTATACTTCTTTAAGTAGGGGTATATGTGTAATTTACTTAACCGTCTATATACAAGGGTTGTATAAATAGACGCTTTAAGTTAGAACACATATAGGAAAGATTAAGGGCCGAAACTCTATTTTCGTTTAAGAAACGAATTAGGGTTTTCTGGTACGCTCTGGATCGTTTTGGAGAGAAACAAAAGGTTTGGTATTCTCTCGAAGCTAGCACTTTGAATCTCGGCCGCCGTTCGTGTGTGGATGCTGGTAGAGGGCGTTCGTCGTTGGCAGCACCTTAGAGATCGATCAACCTTCAGAAAGGTATATTGCGACCGAGGTATGATTAAGTTTTCATGGTTTAAACGTTTTTAATGGAATTAGATTCGGATCCTGTTGGGGTTTTTGTCAAAATTGTTTTGTAAATTACGCTGCGTATGAACCCCAAAACCCAACAGTGGTATCAGAGCCATCGAGTTCGATTCCATTAAATTCATTGCATGTTTTCTTCTTATATATACATGATATATGATTGAAAGCATGTTAATAGTGGATGTATATGTGATATACATAAATTTTCTGTGAGATTTATTATCATGTTTTGTGTATATGATACATATATTCGTGATTTAATTGAAATCAGTTTCGTACATGCTAGTAACCATGTTAGGTTAATTTTAATGAATTGAGTTTCGTGTTCTGTGATCCATGACACCATTAGGTTCGATTGGGATAGTAGTTCATGATTCAATTACATATTTGTGATTATTTGGATGAGGACCGAAATTACAAATAATTATTTTTCAAAATTATTTATTTATCTCGTTATATCTATTCTGTTATGAAGTTTCTATTTGATAAGAGATAGATAACAAATTAGATTAGGAGATATAAGCAAAATCGGTTTCGTTATCCCTATTGGATGGAGATACATATCGAGAATCTTGTTATTGGTGATATGCTAGGATTCAAATATCTTAAGTCCTAATTGGATTAGGATAAGACGATTAGTTAGATGTGGGCCCGGGTTAATTAAAAATGTTTTAATTGACTTAATTTTGGATAAATTAAGGGGTAAATTTAGGATAATAAAATCAGCGAAAAATATGATTTTCTATAGCGAATTTTAATTTTCGGAATTGAAATTCGTCTAACTAATCCTAGCGCACGGAAATTCTTTTATTAGTGAGAAAATTTCCAAATTGTTTAGTGATTGAACAAATCAATAAAATTTATGATATTTCATTGTTTACATAAAATCACTAAAACTGAATAAAAATCCCTCTATTAAATTTTAAGTCTCGAGCCATCTATTTTAAACACTTGTCAAGGCCTCGATCACACTAATATAGTTTCAGCCATAGCTGGGTGTATTGTGTTATCTTAGTAAGACAAGTTGGGTAAGAGTTACCTAAATGTTTAAAAATGGTCCGACTTAATAAAGCTATCAAAATAGTTTTTAGCTTTAGGCACATGATGAGATAAAAAACATGCTAAGACATAAGATGTCCCGTATCTCATAAAAGTATTTAAAATTACATAAGATGTAATTGGTAACTGTTACCTACCTAAATAATCTAGTTCTATGTTTCATGCCATAGCTGTCATAGAATTAGGTGAAATATGGATTTTAGTCCCCTAAATAAACAATATGTTTTAGGAGGGTTGTTAATTTAGTGGGAGTCTATTCCTCTATACTAAAATAAACTTTGCATAATCTTTATTGTAGATCAATGGCCTCTTCAAGTAACAATAATCCCCATGTCACTGCGATCTATCCTTGAGAAGGATAAGCTATCCGGGACTAACTTTCTTGACTGGTTCAGAAACTTGAGAATCGTTCTCAAACATGAACGCAAGTTGTATGTCATGGATGCTTCAATCCTTGAGGACCCAACTGCCAATGCTACGAAAGCTGTGAAGGATGCGCATAATAAGCATGTCAACGATTCTACGGATGTTGCATGTATTATGCTGGCAACTATGGTTCCTGAACTTCAGAAGGACATGGAACTAATGGAAGAAACGCTGAAGGAAATGTTCCAACAGCAAGCTAGGCAAGAAAGGTTCGAGACAGTCAAGAACCTACATTCTTGCAAGATGACTGAGGGTGCGTCAATTAGTCCTCATGTTCTTAAGATGAAGGGCTATGTTGACCAGCTCGATAGACTCGGATTTCCCATAAGCCAAGAGTTGGCTACGGATTTGATCCTGAATTCATTACCGGAGAGTTTTAATATTAATAATATGGAGAAATCAATTTCAGAGTTGCATTTGATGCTCAAAACTGCTGAACAAAATATCAAGAAACCCTCTAGTAATGTGTTGATGGTCCAAAAGGGAAAGTGAATGAAGAAGAAAGGCAAAGGCAAGGCTAAAGTTGCCAAGGCTCAGCTGCTTTTGTCGCAAAAGCATGTGGAACAAGTCAAGCCCCAGCCTGTTCCTGCTTCAAAACACCCAAAAGAAAAGGAAGGAAATTGTCATTTCTGCCATGCACCTGGACATTGGTTCAGAAATTGCAAACTCTATATGGAAGATCTAAAGAAGAAAAAGGGTAGTGCGACTACCACTACGGTATTTATGTTATTGAAATTAATTTATCTACTAGTGATTCCTGGGTATTAGATACGGATGTGGATATCACATTTGTATAAATGTGCGGGGACTCACCGAAGTAGAAAGTTGAAGAAAGGAGAAGTCATCCTCCGCGTAGGGAATGGAGCAAGAGTTCTTTGCCCTGGTTTGTTGGATCATATGACTTAGTCTTACCGAGTGGACTTATTTTAACTTTAAATAATTGTTATTTTGTGCCTGCCTTGAGCAGAAACATCATTTCTGTTTCATGTTTGGATATGGATGGTTTTGATTTTATTATTGCGAATAATAGATGTTCCATTTCTCGTAAAGGCATATTTTATGCAAATGCTGATTTGTGTGATGGTCTTTATATTCTAAGCATGAAAAAGTCCACTGAAACTCTAGTTTTTAACATAAATACAAAGAGATTCAAGTCAAATGATTTGAATCAAACCTAGCTTTGGCATTGTCGTCTCGGGCACATAAATGAGAAACGCATAACGAAGCTCCATAAAGATGGACTTCTAGATTCATTTGATTTAGAAACATATGAAACGTGCGTATCTTGTTTACTAGGCAAGATGACTAAAAGTCCCTTTACTGGACACAGTGAAAGGGCAAGTGATTTATTTGGTCTAATACATATTGATGTATGCGGTCCTATAAACACAATGGCTAGAGGAGGTTATCGGTACTTCATTACATTTACTGATGATTTCAGCAGATATGGTTATGTATATCTTATGAAACATAAAGCTGAGTCATTTGAGATGTTTCGAACGTTTCAAAATGAAGTGCATAATCAACTTGGTAAAACTATCAAAACACTTCGATCAGATCGAGGTGGTGAATATTTGAGCCAAGAATTTGATGATCATCTTAGAAATTGTGGGATTGTCTCCCAATTGACTCCACTAGCAACTCCACAATGGAATGGAGTTTCGAAAGGAGAAATCGAACCTTATTAGATATGGTTCGATCTATGATGAGTCATGCCAGATCTTCCATTATCCTTTTGGGGTTATGCATTACAAACTGCAGCTTTCACTCTAAATCGAGTTCCTTCTAAAGCGGTTGATAAAACACCATATGAGATATGGTACGGAAAAAGACCTAGTTTGTCTTTCCTTAAGATTTGGGGTTGTGAGGCTTACGTAAAACGACAAGTCTCAGAAAAACTAGCACCTAAATCTGACAAGTGTTTATTTGTGGGGTATCCTAAGGAAACAAAAGGATATTACTTTTATTATCCCACTGAGAACAAAGTGTTTGTTGCTCGGTATGGTGCCTTTATGGAAAAACAGTTTATTTCAAAAGACACTAGTGGGAGAGAAATAAATCTTGAAGAAGTTCAAGAATCACAGATAAACACCGAACCGCTACTGGAAGTTCAACAACGTTCTGAACCAATTGAACCTCCACAAGTGACACAAGGCCCACGTAAATCTGGTAGGGTAAGACATGAGCCAGAGAGATTCGGATTTCTCATTACTGATAGTCGTGATGTGTTGCTTATGGATCAAAATGAGCCCACCACTTATCGGAGGCTATGTACGGACCAGGACTCGGATAAATGGCTAAGTGCCATGAACTCGAGATGCAATCCATGTATGATAACCAAGTTTGGAACTTGGTTGATTTACCCGAAGGTGGTAAGACCATTGGATGTAAATGGGTTTTCAAGAAGAAAACTCGACATTGATGGAAAAGTGCATACTTTTAAAGCAAGACTTGTAGCAAAAGGTTTCGAGCGGACTCAAGGTGTTGATTATGATGAAACTTTTTCGCCAGTAGCCATGCTTAAATCCATATGAATTTTAATTGCCATTGCTGCATATTATGACTATGAGATATGGCAAATGGATGTAAAAACAACATTTCTTAATGGAAAGCTGCTTGAGAACGTGTATATGACACAACCTGAAGGTTTTGTACATCCTGAGAATTCTATGAAGGTATACAAGCTTCAAAGATCCATTTATGGATTAAAGCAAGCTTCTCGGAGTTGGAATCTTCATTTTGATGAAGCAATCAAGGATTTTGGTTTTATTAAGAATGAAGATGAGCCTTGTGTATACAAGAAGGTCAGTGGGAGTGTAGTTTTTCTGGTACTGTATGTTGATGATATATTACTCATTGGAAACGACATCCCAACATTGCAGAATGTCAAGTCTTGGTTAGGGAAGTGTTTTTCAATGAAAGACTCAGGAGATGCAGCCTATATCCTAGGGATAAGGATCTATAGGGATAGATCTAAGAGGCTAATCGGTCTAAGTCGAGTGCTTACATAGACAAGGTCCTGAATAGGTTCAGTTTGCAAGACTCTAAAAGAGGATTGTTGCCAATGTCTCATGGCATAAGTCTCAGCAAGATTCAATGTCCTAAGACAAATGATGAGCGAGGCCGTATGAATAAGATTCCATATGCATCAGCTATTGGATCTATCATGTATGCCATGCTATGCACTCGACCTGATGTATCATATGCTTTGAGCACTACGAGCAGATATCAGTCAGATCCTGGTGAGAGTCACTGGATAGCAGTAAAGAACATTCTTAAATACTTTAGAAGGACTAAGGAAGTGTTCTTGGTCTATGGAGGTTTTGAAAATGATCTAGTTGTAAATGGTTACACAAGATGCAAGTTTTCAAACTGATATGATGATTTTAGAATCGCGGTCTGGATATGTGTTTACTTTGAATGGGGTGCGGTAAGTGGAAAAGTCCGAAGCAAGAGATCGTGGCGATTCTACAACGAAGGTGAATATATTGCGGCGTCCGTCCGATGCAAAGAAGGAGGCAGTTTGGATAAAAAAGTTCATTTCTGAACTAGGTGTGGTTTCAAGTATTGCTAACCCTGTTTGTTTGTATTGTGACAATAACGGGACAATAGCATAGGCCAAGGAACCTAGATCACACCATAGATCCAAACATATACTCAGGCGTTTTCATCTCATCAGAGAAATTATTGAGATGGGAGACGTGATGATTTACAGAGTACCTACTGAAGACAACGTTGCGGATCCATTGACAAAAGCTCTTCCACAAGCAAAACATGATGGTCATGTTAGATCATTAGGCATTAGATGCATTTATGATTGGCCCTAGTGCAAGTGGGAGATGTTGGGGCATGTGCCCTAGGTCAATCCATTAACTGTCTTTATGAATACTTTTAGTTAATAAAATAGAGGATTTCATTTGCTGTTTATTATAATTAATTTGCATGTTTACATTATAATAAGATCCATGGGTATTTACATAAATATCCTAAATGTCCCTAGTCGATTATTATACTGGGAACTATGATCAATTAAGACTAGTGTGAGTCTTGATTGATGATCATATGATGATTATACGTATAGGGATACGAATCAAGATCACGAGTACTTGTTAGGGAACAAAGTACTGGACCGACCCGCTATGAGAACATCACATGGATTAAGTCATAGTTGTTTCTCATGATAGGTATATTTTTCAGTCCTCTGACTTGAGATTACCGAGAGACTTCAACATTAGGAACACAAGTGATTTGACACAATCAAACGTTGTCTTTAACGGACGATTATAAAGGTTGTGATTGGTTACTGTGTGAGCAATGTGATGAAGTTGTGTAATCAAGATAGAATTTGTCCCTCTCATATAAAGAGAGATATCCAGTGGATCCCTCGATGTGTTAGACTGTTAAAAGGCCTAGTCTAAGTGAATTGATATTGATCAATGTCACTTGGATGTTTTCAGTCTACCTAGAGATCGAGACTAGTACGATTGAACATGTTGGATGACAATTCCATGCCTTATGTTTGATCAAAAGGATATTGTGTGACAAAAGGATGTTATACATTATTGATTAGGTTGTATCGATTTGATATTCGTACAACTAGGGTAGTCATAATGTCTTGCTAGAGGCCGCTTATGACTTGTATACCAAAATGAGTTTTGGTACACTGCCAACATTGTATGAGCCTATTTGGTCGCACACTAAGAATGGTTTTGCGAGATTTTAAGATGGTTCTGAAAAATGAATTTTATATGATAAACTTCGTGACAGAAACGTCCTTATGGTGTATTACACTTATACTTCTTTAAGTAGGGGTATATGTGTAATTTACTTAACCGTCTATATACAAGGGTTGTATAAATAGACGCTTTAAGTTAGAACACATATAGGAAAGATTAAGGGCCGAAACTCTATTTTCATTTAAGAAATGAATTAGGGTTTTCTGGTACGCTCTGGATTGTTTTGGAGAGAAACAAAAGGTTTGGTATTCTCTCGAAGCTAGCACTTTGAATCTCGGCCGCCATTCGTGTGTGAACTGCTGGTAGAGGGCGTTCGTCGTTGGCAGCGCCTTAGAGATCGATCAACCTTCAGAAAGGTATATTGCGACCAAGGTATGATTAAGTTTTCATGGTTTAAACGTTTTTAATGGAATTAGATTCGGATCCTGTTGGGGTTTTTGTCAAAATTGTTTTGTAATTTCCTCTGCGTATGAACCCCAAAACCCAACAGCATAAGCCATTGTGCATTTGTCCTGCATTAATACATAACCTAGACTCATATGAGAAGCATTTGTACATACCAGGAATCCCTTCCCAGCCTCTAGCAATATGAACACTGGTGCGATAGTTAACAATCTCTTCTGCTGAGCAAATGCCTCCTCGCGTTCCTCAGACCAATCAAATCTGACGTTCTTCTGGGTCAACCTGGTAATTGGTGCAATAATCTTCAAGAAGTCCTTCATGAATCTACGATAATATCCTGCTAACCCCAGAAAACTCTTGATATCTTTGACTGACGTCGATGCCGGCCAATCCATAATAGCCTAAATCTTGATCGGATCTACAACAATACCTGCTGCTCCAACATGTCCTAAAAACTTGATTTTTGACAGCCAAATTTTACACTTGTTGGACTTAGCTTAAAGTTTATGCACCTTAAAAGTCTGTAACGTCTCCCTAAGGTGCTGCTCATAATCCTCTCGAGTCCTTTAATATACCAATATATCATCGATGAAAACTATTATGAAGTAGTCAAGAAATGGTCTCATCAATCGATACATCAAATCCATAAACATGGCAGGAACGCTAGTCAAACCAAACGGCATGACTATAAATTGATAGTGTACATATCTCGTGTTGAACGATATATTAGACCTATCTTCATTCCCGATCCTAAGTTGACGATTCCCCTTATCTTAAGTCTATCTTGGAGAAAACTGTGATCCTCTCAACTGATCAAACAAGTCATCAATCCATGGTAATGGATACTTGTTTCTGACTGAGATTTTATTCAACCGTCTCTAATCGATACATAGCCTCAAAGTACCATCCTTCATATTCACAAACAGGACAGGTGCTCCTCATGGCACCATAGAAATTGTGATGAATCCTTTCTGTCCCAAGTCTTGTAACTGACTCTTCAACTCCTCCAACTCTCTCGGATCCATGTGGTACAATGGTATAGATATAGGTCTAGTGCTTGGTACCAACTCAATAATAAAATCTATCTCTCTCGGTGGTGGTAATCCAGGTAAGTCCTCCGAAAACACGCCTGAACACTCACACACAATCGAAATCTCCTCTATTCTAGGTCTCTAACTCTCTACTATTATATATAATGATGTCAGTATCTTCAACTCTCCACTAGTCGCAAGTCAACCTCTAGTGCCCTCGGCTCTCGGCGTACTACCACTATATATAAACCTCAGACACCCTAGGATCTCAAATATCACTATCTCACTAAAACAGTCAATATGAGTGTGATACGCTGCTAGCCAATCCATCCCTAACAATGCATCAAAATTTAAAACTCAAGAACCCTAATGTTTGTAGGTAACCCTACCCTGCCTATCTCTACTGGATACCCCTTAACAAGACAATTAGGGTAAATCCTATCCCTGACTACGATACTTAAAATCAAATGTACGCTAACTTTAACCGATGTCAACCCTAAGATGCCTATGATGCGACCAGAAATGAAAGATATTGTAGAACCTGAATCAAATGAAACATATAAATCTCTACCACAAATAGAAATCGTACCCTCAATGAGTCCTCGTGTACCAAAAATAGAGATTTTACACCCTCTCAACTCTATGGTGGAATCATGGCTACTGGCTGTGGAAAATCTCTAATTACATGCCCAACGTAACCACACCTGAAGTAAGTAATCAACCTACGCTGACTTTGTAATTGATCCTAGGCCCATGCATGTCTCTATCCATATCGAGAACCGTATCGACCTCTACCTCTACCTCGACCTCTATAACCTTGTTGCTGCTGACGTGGTGCTGGTGGTGCTGGAAGAGTTGGCAAAGTAGTAGGAGCTGGCAATGCAGGTCAAACTAGTGGTGGCAAGGGAGGTCTACTAATTATTGTCTGTAATGGAGTGGGAGATGATACATAAGGCATAAATGAGGTGATTATGCCTGATCCCTGAGAACCTCTTTCCCATCTCCTCAGTTGTTTTCCCCTTTATCTCCTCCTCTCCAACTTTGCAGCCTGATCTGCTGACAATGCTGGTTCCAAGGATGTCCCATCGTAACTCTACTTAGATATTAGGTCTCGTGAGAAAATGCACGCTCATAAATCTCTCCCAAAGTCTTGACACCTAAACTGACCATAAAAAACCTTATATCTAGTCTCAATCCATCTCTAAAATGATATACATCCTCTAAATCATCTCTCACTAAATCCCCAGCAAACTACCTCAAATAGATATTTGTCTCTGTAACTCATCACCGAGTTATCAGCTTCCTGTTTCAGATTTATGAACTCCTTCCTTAACCTCTTCATCATTGTAGGTGGGAAGTGCTGGTGATAAAACTTCTTCTTAAAGCAATACCAAGACTCAAAGTCTCCATCAGAAGCTATCGTCGCATGCCATCAAACATCTGCGTCTCTATACTGAAGCAACACCTACTTATCTATCTTCTCAAAGTCTCGCTGACCATCAAAGTAAACTAGCTTTAGTCTGATGAAATCCTTCACCAACTGAACCTCAGCTATCAAGCTAGAAGAAGTAGGTGTGAAAGACGGTGTATAAACTATCTATATGGCTGGTGTTGTCACTTTCGGTATAGTCTGTACTACCGAAGTGGTTGCTGACGATAATGTGGAAGTAGTAGTAGTAGGGGCCGGTGTTTGTACTGGTTGAGTAAAATGTAATGTCATCATGGCAATGAAATTCGCTGACTATTGTCCATGAGCAGCTACTCGATTAGATAGCCTCTTAAAATCATCAGCTAATGGAATAGGAGGTTGGCTGCAACTAGCACCTTCATCCCCACTATCACATGAATCTACCATCGGTGTCTACAAGTTGATAGCGAACGCGAAACAACTACTAAGTAGATAACGTATATACATATAAAAACTAAGATTTACAAATGAGATATCCCCATCTCACTTTCACTCATTTCCCAACTAATAGTTTCTAGGCAAGGATCAGCTGGTTTCCATAACTAAAATTTTTATCTACTTGTTTAAATTTTATTTGTTACTTACAAGAAAAGTTGGCCTCTAATACCAACTGTAACTTTGTTTCACGTTGTAGAATAACAACAATCCACTGCATAAGCTTTCTAAACCTGGCTCTGATACCACTTGTGATGACCCCTTCTCAAATTAGAGCACCACTTGGCCTAATTCGTCACTAAGCCCTAATCTCACCACATAGGGCTTAACAAGAAATTAGTCAGCTTTTCCAAAAATTTTCTATGTATAATTTAACTATTCAAATAAATGTTTTCTTATCTTATGTTAATTAATAAATCAAAGTTAATTAAATTTTACAAACTTAAAGATTATTCAGCTGAAGTCTTAACAATTTAGCATAAGCTTTTAACATCATACCTAAGAATCGTGGAAACCAGGAATTAAAGATCACATGCATATATATAATGAAATGATGATAAGATATATCAACATGTATCAGGTCAGGGTACTATCGCTCAACCCATAATATATACCACCCCAAAAGTACATGAAAGACGTATAAAATTCATACAACAAAACTAAAAACCTACAAAATCAAGCCTTGCAGCACTAAGCTCGCATAGAGGTAGTTGTTGATCTTCTCTTTGTATGTTCTGCTACTCAATGGATCTGCACCCACCGTCATAAAAAGGACGGTGAGTGTAGAAAAGTAGAAAGTAACACTTAGAGACATTTTTTTCACATTTCCAAATATACAAGAAGTATCAGAAAGCATAATAGTAACAACTATGCTGAAAAGAAATGATGCTAAAATATACTACGGTTAAACAATATGAAACTGACACTTGGCTAAGTAGTAATTATCTAAGGTCGGTCGGCCGTAAGTCCTATCACAATGCCTTTTTCCACTATATAAGGATGGAGTTGTGCTCTATATCTTAGTTGAAGGTCGGAGTTGAGCTCTACACCTCTATAATCTTTCACAAGTGTCAGTCACATGTGATATACGTGTTTGCCAACAACCCCGAGTCGTATACCCTCGTATGTTGTGCAAGATAGTGGTGAGATCCCGATCACCCCAAAAGTCTAATGACCCCAGTGGGCCGCGCCATCTCTATTATATGATGATCTTAGATACAAGAACAACTTTCATTACCTAAGAAATGACATGGTTTAGGAATCCAACTAAGTAATTGCATATTTAACGCACAAAGGAATTTAGATGTACAATACCATCAAATATCTACCTAATAGCATGCTATTTCATTCGACTAAGTATAACAACAATAAAAATGACATAGCACATGATTTAGAGTTAGTGAGACTATTTAATCAATAATCAATATCATGATAACAAATTCATGAAATGAGAGAGGAAAAAAGTCATGGTATTTAAATTACAATATGCAAATCAGTCCAAACGACAGGAATCGAATGACAAAATATGAATGAAATGTAAATAAATATCTCAATCAATTTACTTACAATCCACGCAAATTTCCTAGTTATTCCGGCCTCCCAACACCTTAAAACTTATATCCGAACCCCCAAGACTCTTCCTTAAGTTCCTGATATCATTTAACATGTTTTTTAGAGTGTTTAGGCCTTAAGTTAGGAATGGACTTATTTAGAATGTTTGTTTTTAATTTAGGATATTCAGATTTTTGGGCTTTCATAGCACCAAGTGCGCTGGGTAACCTACCTATTGTGCTAATGACGCCACTAGCACTCTACCGAGTTTATCTTACTTGCTATACAAAGTTAGTGTGCTAACTGATCACATTTAGCTCCCCATTTACTGGAAAACCCAAAATTTTGCACTTAGAATTCTAAGTTCTCTCCTCACATAGGCCACTCCAACACCTTGAGATCTCATTACTACACCTTAGGAGACCCAAGAAACCCACCAAAACCATTTACAACAGCCATACATTAATTTTATCACAAATTCATCCAATTAAACTAAGCAACTAATGTAAGATAATTACGTAGTTAATGAACACCTACAATTTGATCAACTCCTACACCAAATTCTCCTTCTCAATCTTGTTGATCTCTACCTTCTCCAAGTTCTCCAGCAAGTTTCCTTCTTCTTTAAGTCATAGAAATTAAATGGTTTTGTTTGCATGTGTTAATCAATCCAATCTTATATATATTTAGATAAGATTGATTAATAGTCATTGATCCTAATGTACATACGTATCTCGAGACTAATCTAATGGCTTACACCTTACCACATTTTCCAGTAACTCTCCACTCACTCTCTCTAAGTAACACTAATATCAAACTCTATTAGTCTTTTGATGTGTTGATATGTATCTCGAGAATCATCATATGGCTATTGTTTTAATTTGCTAACTTAGGTACATTTAATATAAAATCAACCTTAGCCACATTAATATTACTATATAAGCTACACTAGGGTTAAACCAACTTAGCACATCAATTTGTAGAAGTGACTTAGTAGTCTACACATATACAATACATTAGGCATACATCACAACAAATCTAACCGTGAAATTCGAGAATTTGAAAAACTTGATTAGATGACTAATTACGTATTTTTAGATTTTAATTGGAGTTTAGGTATCCGAGGTGGGACCCACGCATTACGGACAAGAGATCATAAGCTACAATGTTATTTTTTCGATAATGAATGCCTAGTGTGTGTATTATATGATATTTTTTCGTGAAGTCGGGGTATGTTGAGGTGTATCTTCAATTTTTCATAATCGAGGTTGTAAGTGTGTCTGAAGGGCACAATTGCAATATAAGTTATTAGTCGTTCGAAAACTAGAAAACAAGTGTTAAGTATCACGCGGGGATTTTGCCTTGGTTTACATGCAAGTTGGGATCAGTAGCAGTGTAAAATGAGAATGAAGTTGGCGCAAGACTTTGCCTCGAGTTTTGTATTAGTTGGTGGTGGTCAAGGTTGAGATTGGGTCCAAATTAGTACAAGTTTGGCTAAGTATGGCAACAAAATCTATCCAAAAGACTTTGGTATATCATGGACAAAGTAAAGATTTTTAAGGTTTTGGTGTGACCAAAACCATTGGTACAAATGTTTTATGAAGATGGATTATTTTGTCAAGAGTTTGGTTCAATTTGGTAAAAAGTTGGATCCAAAACAAGTCAAAATAGGGATTTCTGGAATTAATAAATAAAAAAACTTAAGTTGCTGACAAGCAGCAAATAGTTTATATATATATATATATATATATAAGAAAAACAAATGAGACGATTACTTTCATTTCAACAGAGAATAAAAAAGATTCGTCCTTAACCCTCTCAACTCGGTCTCTCACTCTATGATCTCCCTACGTTGATTTTTGCCCAATTTCTTTCTACAAAATTGTATAGCATCACGAGACGGTTAGTTTGAGATAAGTTTCTACGGCGAAGATGAGATATTCGGTTCGAGATTTGGTAAATTCTCAATTCAGGCATTTTCCACAATTCAATTTGAATTCACGCAATTTTCGATTTCTTTCGTGGGGTTTTGATGAAAATTGGTAGAAATCATTTTGAATTGATGTATTGAGTTAATTTGGATCAATTTGGAATAAATCTCATTGGCGTTGGTTATGGTTTTGATGAATTGAACTAATGTGATTCAGTTGATTACTATTTTGGAGATGTTTTATAGTTGATATTGATTTGCCTTACGATTCTGGATGAATTGATTATTGGTTTTGATCTAATTTAACTCCACAGGCTATAGAAATATTTTGATGTTGGTATCGAGTGGTCTTATGGTGTTTGTTATCAATTTAGAGAAGTTTTGTTTGTTCAAGAATTAATAAAGTTTTCCTAATAGACATGCCATATTATAAAATTCATAACTTCTCCGTCGGTGAATTGATTTGAGTGTTTTTAGAGTGTATAGAAAATAGGACATGAGTACTACAAGTTCCTTTTAAGTCATCATAACAAATATTGATATTTTCAAGGTTAAAAAGTTACCCCAAGTTGGCTAGTTGAAAGCCAATTGAAATAGTTATATAAATTAATATTTTTGGAAATTGTTCTCAAACGTACTTTAGCCATAGTTTTCATTGGGTTTTGTGATTTAGTTTCACTTTAAGCTTGACCCATAATAGAATTGGGTATGCAGGGAAGCTATTGGAACCATTTTCGAGGTGATCCAACGATCCGAGAACCCCGAGAATTTAGCTCAAAGTTGGTTGGTTGTAAGTAAACCCTACAGTGGTCATTACTATTTATGGAATTTATCTTTGTACCTGCATTTGTGTTTATTCTGCATTGCATTTCACATCATTCTTTGTCATGCATTCATGGCATCCGGATAGAGTTCCCCCTATTTCGATCGTAAAAGTGTGAAGTACTCCACTACGGTCTAGAAGTATTACGGGCGTCTTAGGTGAGTAATGTCTACTCTAGGGTAGCATGCATTGAACTCATAGGACTGTTCTAGGTTCATCGTGAGTGGGCCTGCTTGTTATGAGTTTAGAATAGGAACTGAGGGATCTATGTTGTTATATAAATTTGTTGTTATTTGGAAATGCAATTACATGTCTTCATGTATTCAGACTAACATTTGCATGAGTACAGAGCAATGTAGGAGTTTATTTACCTGACATCTTCGAGTTTGTTTTTATGATGTTAGGTTCTTTGGGAAGACCAGACATAATGTGAAAAACTCAAACAATTTTGGTGATGTTTTAAATTTAAAAGTTTAATTTTCTTGTTGTAATCACTTTATATATATATATATATATATATATTTAGGCTTTGGGGTGAACATAAGTCGTAAAATACTTTCAAATAGGTTATGTGAGTCTCCTAAATTAGTTTTGAAGTAAGTTGATAAGTTTTTTATTCAGTTTCAGTTTAGTTTGTGTTTGTAAAGTTGTAAGGTATCGAAGACTTTAAGTTAGTTAAAATGTTTTAAATTTATATATATTGTGAACTGCGGGGAGTTATTAGTCCTTCTAGGCTTCTCCTCATTCTGCGGTCTATTAGGTGAAAGTTTTCTGGCAGACCTCATTTAGGGGAGGTGCTGCCGAAATTTTTACAAAATATGGATATTTGCTCCAATTAAACGAATCATGAATTGAGTTTCATTGAGGATATAATTTAGTTTGGAGCATTATTAAGGATTAAATTAAACTTATTTTGAAGTTAAAGTTAATTGAAATAATTAAGTGCCTAATTAGGGTGATTAGGGATAAGTCGGGGCTTAGTGAGAAAGGCCATGACACTAGCATATACCTTGGCCACCTTGCCTCGGTCATGACACATATCTTGATGTGATTCCCTCATCACAGGTCACTGATCATGATTAAGAAATGAAACAGCATTAGAAATTTTGGCTGTGACAGTTCATCTACACATATAAATAGAGGTTGAAACCCTAAAACGAAATATGATTTTCGCTTTTACAAATTTCAAGTTCTCTGAGTTTGGGAGAGAAAGAAAAACGTTTTCAATATCTCTTGGAACTACCACTCCAAATTGTGGTCACCGTTCGTGTGTGGATTTCTAATAGAGGACACGCACTTGAACGTCTTAGAAATCGAACAATCAGATAAGGAAATCATGGATTAAGGTATGGTTTACTTTTGTAGATCTAGTTTAATGGAACTTATTTTCGGTCATGTTAGAGTTTTTCAAAAACTGTTTTGAGTTTTTCACTGCGTACGAACCCCAAAATCCAACATTCATCATATATATATCAGCTACTAGCTTATTTAGCAGTGCACGTAGGCACAATCCTTATTGGTTATGAAATACGGCATATCAACCTCATGTAATAGGCTAGTACACATAACGCTTTGGTATTACACTAATTGGTTACCATTTGTTCATTTCAATCTCATATAGTAGGTCCGTGTCACTAACTAGTTGAAATACCGACAACTCCACGTCCCATACCGCGTGTGTCGCGTACACCCCATATCAAATCAAAAAACCTGACACATGTTTTAATTTAACAACAATCAAGGTTTAATATAAACAGTGAATTCAAGGCATGGCATACTGAGTACAAACATACAATTGAAATAAAATTGAAAGAAATAAATATACTTATAATTCACGTAATTCATAGCTTAAACTGGCTCTGACTTCTCCACACTCGTACCCAGACTTCTAAATCTGATCCAACTCGCTCATGGTACTCGAGCTACATTCCCTCGGTCCCTTTAAGTTAACTAGGTATGTTTATTGTGTATTCAGATTGGTTAAATGGGTTTTAAGTTGATCTTCAAAACCAACCCCTAATTACCAAATAAAGATTCAATTTTGGTCATGTGTTACAGTGCATTTTTGGGCTTGAAAACATTAGAATCTTAAGATCTTCCCAAGTTCGAAGTTGTTGGCCTCTGTCTTAGCTTTCCAGGAATATTACTTTTGCACAATTTTGATTAGAATCATAGGAGATATGAAAGTTTTACCATAATGACTCAAAATAGTTTTAGATTCTCACCAGCAACTTTATAAATTACATTTCTCCTAAACTATAGCTTCAAAACTCATAATATTTTTACTGAAGCTTTAAGACTTATCCTAGAACATTATACTAAAATATGATATCAATCGAATAAGAAATGAGGGAGTTATGTTCAAAACAGAAGTACATTAGCAAAACTGTGAACCTAGAAATTGCAACTTCATCACCAAAGTTGTAGAGGGTTTTTAGACATGAAAACACTCAAATTTCAAAATCTTTTAGAGGGTAAAAGTTGTTCCCTTTGCATTAGCTTTCAAAAGCCTTTGGAATGAGTTCATTTCGATCTAAAATGAGGAATCTATGACAAAATTACAGAGGCTGGTTCATAACAACAACTTGCAAAATTTCCTATTTTATTTTTACAACATCATGAATTTCAAAACTTCATAACTTAATGAAAACAAATCCAAATCAAAAACTTCTTTATAGTAGAATTAGTGAAATTTTCAAAGGAGTCTAAATATGGAATTATATTTTGAAAACAAAGCCATTTGCGCATTGAAATTACTAAATAACCGAAACTAAAGAAAAACTTATAATTTTTTTTTGAATTTCACAAAGTGGTGATGTAGATTAGTTTACATAGATATGGAGCTTCTCTAACTTGATCAATATTTTGCCAAATTCATAAAAGTTCCTCAGCAAGTTGCATCTTCTCCTCGTATCTCTTTCCCTTTTTTCTTAACATGAAATTAGATGATTTCCATGCAACTTCCACTAGCCTAGCTTATGTAGAGATGAGACTAATTTATAGCCCTTGATTTTTGTGTGTTTACCCATCTCTGAGCAAATCCAACAGCTCACATCTTGGTCCTACCACCCGCTAACTCATCCTTGTTAACACATAGATTAACTTAATTTACTTAGTGATGGAGATATCACGCATTCCGAGATACAACAACACTCATTGTTTTATTTTTCTTACTTAGGTCACATAACAATAAATTCAACTATAGGTACATTGGATTAGTTATTTTAATATCATTTAAATAAATTAGGACTTACCACATCACTCTCTACATCAGTCCCACACCAATACGCCTCTCAAAGCGCATCCTGGCTCACGTCTCGACGTCTATATACAAGTAGAAGTGACTTAATAATTCTACACACATACCATACACTAGGCATCTATCACACCAAAAATACTACATTACTCGGTCTTCGTGCAGAGTTAGAACTGTGTACCCACTCTCGGGCCACGTCACAGGTCGTTGACTCCTAATTACTAACAAATCCACTATTAGAGATTTGGGCCATTACAATCTTCCTAACTAATAGGAATTTCTTCCTTGAAATTTACTTGTTCCCAATTTTCATCTTTAATTATCTCTCCATTCTCATTGTAATTACCTTAGCCAAAATTTCATATTATACTAGCCCTAAAGCCCGCATTTCTCAACTACCACAGGTGGATCCACTAATTACTTCTATATGGGTTCACATATCTAAGTAGGCAAGTCCACACTTAGCAAACTCCTACATATTATCACTATATACGACACTTTTGTCATAGTTCTTCAAATAATACCTAAAGTTCCTAATATATAAAACTACTAAAAATTGGTCTCGGGAGGTGAGAGAAACTAATTTTGGGTGTTGGGGAGGTGACTCGTGCGCCGAGGAGCATCGTATGGATATTTTTGACTTGAAATCACGTTTTGTCCACGTGTTGTAGCGCGATTGGTCGTTTGGTTTGCCGCACGCTGACATGGCATCATCTGGTTGGAAAAAGAAGCTGCTGATGATGTCCCGGGTGGTTGAGAGCTCAACACGTGGCGGGCGTTGGTGGCGGAGTGAAAGTTGCACGAAATCGGCAAAAATCTGGGAGACGGTACGCTGCGTATCCCGAGGAAATCGAAGAGCTGCTAAATGAGGATAAATACTTTGTCTGTGATGTGGTGATGGTGAGACGCCATGTGGCTGCGTCTGATTGGTCCGTTTTCCTGCGTGCGCTAACGTGACGACTCTTAATTGGTGAAGACCGGTTGTGAGTTACGTTGAGGTCTGCCACGTGTCACGCTATGGTTGGAGGACAGGTTGTGAATGACGTGCTATTGAAGAATTGGCCAATGGTAAGCTTCCACGTGTCAGCTGTCTCCTATTCTACCCACCGCGCGACACGTAACTGGATGCAAATTGTCCAGCGTCCGATCACTACGAGTAAATATTCTATTTTGAGTATTTTTCGCCACGAATTCAACCGCGCACTCCATTTCACCTGAAAATGACCAATAAATATAATTAAATATATATTTTGGAGACTTTCTATATTTAAGTATACTAAAATAAACTATTAAATACCTATAAATATTGATTTATCAAATACCCCCAAACTTGACTTTACACGTCCTGAGCAAAGGTGTAGATGACAACACAACTTAGCTAGACTCCTAATATAATAATGGACTGGCTCAACTAATCCTATACCCGACTCAAAATTCATGGAGTTCATCTGGTTTACATAGCCACCAAATTAACAAGCCACTCAAGAAATTTTGGAGTTATGATATGTCAAGACTCGCAACCCAAACACAATTACATCCCACTTTAAAGACATAGATCCGGTCAAAACAAAGGCCATCAACTGCTCACGAGTTTTCTTGGTCTATACATTCAAGCACGCAAGTTTAAAATTCTCACTTAATCTAGTGAAAGCACTCGAGCTAAATCTTTTATTTGATGAGTTTTCACAACTTCCGCCTTTATTCAATTTATATTCTCTATTTTTTTCTTCTTCTTTTTTTTCAACAAATACGGTCCTTGCTCCATTTCCTATGGACCGTTTTTCTCACTTTTTTTCACCACAAGTTTTCCTACTCCATTTCCTGTGGAAACCTATGGGACTCTCTATATTAACAAAACTCATGTTAGCCCTTCTCACTTCCACTATAATCAAGCAAATCCTCCATGTGGGTTAAATATTATCACTTGCATAAGTATGACCGTCTGCTTATTTTCGTTATCTAGCACAAAGTCCAACCATCAACTAAGCCCCTAATCATGAAATCATAAAAATGTTAGGTGCGGACTCAATTGAGTGTTTCTTTTAGTTTTCCCTAAGTTTCAAGTCAAAAGGCAACTATAATGTACTCATCCACAACCAAAGGCATGAAACAAAATTTCGGGTGACTCTATATGCAATAAAAAAATGAAAATATACTAAATACATGCATGAATGTGTATCAACTACTAAGGAAATGAGAAAGAACTATGAAGGGACAAGAAATGAATGAAATGGAAGAAATGATATAAAATACCACCATTACCATCCATCAATCGCATATAACCGCATAAAAAAACTAAATGATCTCACATGCGGTCTTTCGCAAAGAATCCATCCAAACTCAATCCATAATCCCCAAAATACCCCAAAACTTATTCCGAACCTTGTCCTCAAGGTTCAAAACAAGTCAATGTAGAATCCAATAAAAAGAAAATGACAGTGGTAAAGAAGAACATGAATAGGAAGATGATATAAATGCATGCATTACAAAAAGTCTCTAAAAACAGTGAACGCGCAAAATCTCTCATATCTAGGTGACTAAGGAAACTATGAAAGAACAATCATAATAAGAGCAAGAACTAGTAAACATAGGAGTTAACTCAAAAAAATTCCAATCAAGTCTTGCGAGCCCGAAGTCTTTCAACTAATGGTGAAATCAACAAGATGATGGAATGAAGTTTAGGGTTTTGGGTCAACTCAAAAACCCGCCACTAATGCGGCGACTTAACTTGGGTATAACCCAACAAAGTCTCAAAACACCTAAAATTCTATAAACATGTTAATTCCTAAAATAAAATGCTCACGTTATGCTAAAATAAAATATAATCCATAGTAAAACCTAACAAAACTCTCGGGGTGCTCCAATTTATTAAAATAAATAATAATAATAATAAATAAATAAATAAATAATAAAAACACCAAAGAAAGAAAACCGATCCCCGACAACGGCACCAAAAATTGACGTGCACCGAACTCGTCAATAAAACAAAGTTTCCTAAACCAACTATTTTGTAGAATAGTGGCAAATGGTCGATCCCACAGAGATTGGTAGTCTTTCTTAGGTGAAAAATAACAAAAAGGGAAAATCGGGGGTTTTAAAATAAATAACTTAACAAACTAATCGAAGTAAACTAAATAAATAAAATAACGAAACTAATTTTGAAAACAATTAATGAACACCTAAGTAACACCTAGGTCTATAGTTCCACAAATCAGAATCAAGATTCAATGGCAATCATGGTCTTTAATCTTTCCCAAAAAGTTATTAATTTATATTCTCCTAGATTAGCTATAGAAAATCGACATCTGCCAGAAATTCCTCGTTTCCCTAATCTCGATAGTCATGATGTCCGCCACTAACTACTTCCCTAATTAAGGCATAACCCTAGACATTCGCCAATCGGGTTTAACACACTAACCGCAGTAATATGGATCTATGGTAACACTAATCCTAAATAACCGGATTGCATCCGATCCTGATTTAACCTAGATTCAACTGTTGCACACTCAAGAACCTGTAAACGGGTGAGTGTTCGTCACTTTATTGGTCCAAAAGCACAATTACAAGGATACTAATGGTCCAAATAACTATAGGTTGTCCCCCTAAAAGCATGCACTGGCCACATACATACCCTAGATCTAAACCATATTCATTAAAATCAACAACAATTAAATAGGAGAATTTAAACTAAATTAAATAATAAAATAAAAGATCTCACATAATATGTCATGAATCCATAATCCCGACTTGTTTCCTCGCCGACCTAGGCAATTGTCGAGAGAAGCCGATGCAAAAAATATGATAGTCGGTGTTATTCAAATAATACTAAAGTTCCTAATACGTAAAACTACTAAAAATTAGTCTCGAGAGGTGAGACTCGTGCACCGAGGAGCATCGTATGGATGTTTTTGGCATGAAATCACGTTTTGTCCACGTGTCGCAATGCGATTGGTCGTTTGGTCTGCCGTTCGCTAACGTGGCATTGTCTGATTGGAGAAAGAAGCTGCTGATGACGGCCTGGGTGGTTGAGAGCTCGATATGTGGCGAGCGTTGGAGGCAAAGTGGAAGTCGCACGAAATCGATGAAAATCTAGGAGACGGTACGCTGCGAATAACTACTGAACGAGGAGAAATGGTTTGTCTGTGATGTGGTGATGGTGAGACGCTACGTGGCCGCGTCTGATTGGTATGTTTTCCTACTTGCGCTGACGTGGTGGCTCCTGATTGGTGAAGACTGGTTATGAGTTGCGTTGAGGTCCGCCACGTGTCATGCTCTGGTTGGAAGACTGGTTTGTGAATGACGTGCTATTAAAGAATTGGTCAATGGGAAGCTTCCATGTGTCAGATGTCCCCTTTTCTACCCACCTCACAGCACGTAACTTGAGGCAAATTGTCTCGCGTCCGATCACTACGAGTAAATACTCCATTTTAAGTATTTTTTGCCACAAATTCAATCGCGCGCTCCATTTCACTTGAAAATGACCAATAAATATAATTAATTATATATTTTAGAGACTTTCTATATTTAAATATACTAAAATAAACTATTAAATACCTATAAATACTGACTTTTCACGCACCATTACAAGTGAACCCAACCAATATGAGTTACACAAAGGTTTATTTATTAATCTTAACCCATAATTATCATAGCTATGGTCATAAATTCAAGTTACATTTTCTAGCTTTATTGTTCCCGTATTACGCCTATTAGGTACCCGCGTCGACACGCTTTACGAAGCGAACACTTGTCGCACAATCTCACTCGATTACAACATTCTAGTATACACATGCGATCCAATATGATAATTTAATAATTTTAAACACTACACTTAAATAACCATCATCCACAAATAACATATTCCCTCGGTTCTTTTGTCTGATTTAACCGAGTTGTCCAAGTAAGGCCCTAATTACGGCTGTTGATCCCCGAGATTAACGTTGATCCTAGTTTGATTAATTTGGATCTTTGCAATAATCACCTATCTTCCCAATATTGCGAGTTAGACAACATGAGGTTCACGAGACTGAGCACCTATCATCCCAACTTAGGTTATTTTTCCCCAACACTACGGATCAGACAGCATGAAATTCATAAGTCTAAGCCAAAAACTCAACAGAGCCATAGAGGAGGGAGTGTAGCGGAGGTCTCCGGTCCTCCATGTGATGGCCCCTCCCTGAATCTATGGCACCACCCGACCTAATCTCGTGATTAAGCCCTAATCTAGCCATGAAAGACTTAACAACGTATTAGTCAGCCTTTTCAAACTTATCTCCTCACTAATTATCTTTTCTAATAAGCATTATTCAGCAGAAGGCTTAACAAATTAATTAGCGGAAGCTATTAACATAAATCTGAAATATGTGGAAGACTTGGAAACAAAGATGACATGCATATATATATTAAAATTGCGATAACAATAATATCGAGATGTGTTTGGTAGGTAACTACCTCACAACCCTTATATGCAACCCCAAAATTATATAAAATACATATATAAGTCATACGACAAAATCAAAACCTACAATGTCAGAAATCATAATACTTTAGAGGCTCAGAGGTAGTCGTCGATCTTCTCTTTGCCAGGTCTGCTACTCGATAGATTAGCACCCAGCGTCTTAAAAAAGACCGGTGAGTATAATAAAATAGAAAGTAACATTGAGAGACATTTATCCAAATTTCCCAACACAACAAAAAATACAGCTAACAATACATATATTCGCTTTACATCAGCAATATTGAAATACAAACACATTACCAAACATTACAAGCAAACAATGTGACATTAATAGAACCATTAAGCATGAACTAAATTCATTATATTGTGTCTTTAACCTTTTAGCCCAGATATTACCCTTTTGGCCACATAGACCTTGGGTAGTCACTTTTTCAGTAGTGCACGTAGGTAGTATCAGTATTAGTTGTGAAACACAGCTTATCGACCTTATGTAATAGGTCAACACACATAGTACTTCAGCATTACCTTAATTGGTCACCACTTAATCATTTCATCATCTTCATATAGTAGGTATGTGACATTAACTAATCAATATACTGACATCTCCGTGTCCCATACCCCGTACATTGTGTAAACTCCAAAACAATTCATGAATTCTAAGTACATGTTCTAACTTATCGACACAAGACACATAATTCATGTTACTAAGAGTACATCAAGCACAGCAATACAATCACTATAAACATGAAGCAACATCAATGAATGAAATTGAGAGAAATATCTCAATCAGCTTAACTTACAATCCACGCAAAGTTCCTAGGCTAACCCGGCATCCCGACACCTCGTATCTCACCAACGACCTGTCGAGACTCCTCCCTGATTTCCTGAAGTTAATTAGGGTGTTTTAGGCTTCATAAAAACTATCAAAGTCTGAGTAAATCAATTAGAAAAACTTCTAAACTCATAGCTTTTGCTAAATAAATCCTTCAAGAACACCTACAACTTTAAAATTTCATACCTTTGTCAATTCAAATAGAAATCCAGAATTTTTTTATAGCAGATTTATTGGTAATTTGCGAAGAATCCAAATCTGACAATCAATTTTGAAAATGGTTTCATTTACCTTCTAAAATTAAGAAAAAAACCAAAACTGAAGTAAAATTCTAAGTTTTTTTAACAAACTTTTACAAATTGATAGTGTACACTAGCTTACCTAGTTATAGATCACTTCAATCTTGATTAATCTCTAACAAACTCACCAGAATTTTCTCCAAATCTTTTGATTTTCTTCCTCTATGATCTTTCTTTTAATTTTACTTCTCCTCTAAGTAAGAGTTGAAATGATTTGCATGTTTTATCTCATTAATTTATATATATGAAAATAAGATTAAACGATAGCCATTGATCTTAATATATACACGCATCTTGAGGCTAATCTAATAGCTCACATCTTGATTTGCATCCACTAACTCACCCTTGATAACACACATTCATAACTTAATTTGCCGTGTGATGTATCCCTACGTATCTCGAGGAATATCCATGACTAACGTTTTATTTTGCTAACATAGGTTATATTTATCTAAATTAAGCTATAGTTACATCAATTCAATTATATAAGCCACATTAACTTAAATTATACCTACCATATCACTCTCTACTCTGGTCCCACATCGGCATGCATCTCGAGGTGCATTTTTGCTCACATCTCAACGTTTATATACACGTAGAAGTGACTTAATAAGTATATATAATGCATTAAGAATTCATTAAACCATAACATTTATTATTCGGTCTTCATACTAAATGTTGGGTTTGTATACCCGCTCTTGAGCCACGTCATGGGTCGGTGACCCTTAATTACAGACCAAATCCATTATTAGAAATTTAGGTCATTACAATCTTCCCAACTAATAGAAATTTCATCCCCGAAATTTACTTATTCTTAATTCTTATTTCTAATTTTTCTTTCGTCATCTCATTGTGATTACCTTAGCTAAAATTTCAAAAGATACTAACCGCAAAGCTTACCTTACACAACTACTCGGGAGGATACACTGACCACTTCAACTTGGTTTCACATATCTTAACAATTAAGTCCACACATAGCAAATTCCTCTATATCATCACTTATACACAACACTTTGGTCATAGTACTCAAGAGAAATCTTGCTAAGCGTAATTTTCTAAGGAGTTTTAGATGTTTCTTATTCAGATAACACTACTCCTATTTATCAAATTCTCTGTTTATAAGTTATAGACTAAATCGGATCACCCTCGACCATCTAAGCATCAACTCTTCCACAAATCAATAATTCAATTAATATCATGCACAAAGCAAACAATACACATGCATAGTGCAGAAGTAAGTGAACTCACTTACCTTTGTATGGTCGTGTACCATATATGAGTCTAATCGTGTCACTGCCTAAAGTCTCTATTTGGTCTGTGGTTGTGACATCGCCTACTGATAACCCGCTGGTTGTGGGCACTGACGAACAATATTTCTAACCTATAGAAAACTATAACATGTCGGAGGTCTCCTCCGCTCTGATAATGCAGTCTGAGTCTGTCCTTGTATCGGAGCATCTCGGCCTCTACCGCCCGATACTTGTTATGCTTGAAGTACTGGTAATGCTAACCTAATTGGAGTAGGCAAAGTAGGTACATGCGAACTATGTTCTACCGAGATAGTAGATTTCACTGGTCCTACACTTTGAGATCCTTCAGTCTAACTCCTTTATCCTTTACCTTCCCGTCTCCTCCTCTCAAAATCAATACTCGAATCTGACATCACTTACGGACCTCGCGCTATCTGGTTAGCAATCCTACTTAAATGATATGTCTCATAGGAGAGAGCACGCTCATATATCTCACTAAGTGTCCTAGCTCTGGCACTGACAACATAATATATGATGTCAGGTATTAGTCTATCTCCGAAATGATAAACATCTTCTAAGTCATCTCTCACTAGATCTCTGATAAATTGCCTCAAATAACCGTATCTATCTCTGTACTTCATCACTAACTCATCGGCTCCCTGTCTCAAGTTCACAAATTTTTTCCTCAACCTCTTCATCACTATTGGAGGAAAGTTCT
Source organism: Stephania cephalantha (assembly GCA_039657325.1). Classification (NCBI taxonomy): domain Eukaryota; kingdom Viridiplantae; phylum Streptophyta; class Magnoliopsida; order Ranunculales; family Menispermaceae; genus Stephania; species Stephania cephalantha. Next base: position 33,141,297 of record CM077570.1, on the reverse strand, counting down.
GATGATAGATCTTTTTCTTAAACGCATTTCGAATCTCAAAATCTCCATCACTAGTTGTAGTCGTGCACCACCAAACATCAGCGTCTCTCTGTAATGTATACGATGAGATCTCGGTCCAAAATCTATCCTCAGTCTTCAAGATCTTATGAAGTTTCTCCTGATACAACACCCATTTCTCTATCTTCTCAAGATCTCTCTACCCATCAAAATAAACTTGCTTCATTTTTTATAAAGTCTTTCACCAACTGAACCTGGACTGATGTAGTAGTAGATGTGGGTGTGGAAGATGGTAGTGTTTTCAATGTCTCAGCTGTCTGTACTGTCATAATAGGTAGAGTTTGTACTACAGGTACCGCTGGTGTCGTAGTAGGAAACAGTGATGCTAGTAACGTTGGCATAGTAGTAGCAGTAGGGACTGGTATCTGTGTTGATGCAATAACATGAGCTGTCATCATATTAATGAAATCAATCAAGTTTTGACCCTGAGTTTATACCTAATCGGACAACCTCTGAAAATCATCCGTAGAGGGAATAGAAAGATGACTATCACTAGTACCTGCATCCCTGATATCGCGTGAATAAGCCATCATTGTCTACAATTTAATAGCGAACGTGATATCAGCTAGTACACGTCATAACGTGTATATATACATACACATTAAACATAACACATAAACATACAATCCCAAACTTACATTTGCTCACTTCCAAACTAATAGTTTGTAAGCAAGGATCATCTGGTTTCCACAACTAAAATTCATATTTTATTCACATTTTCGCTCATACTTATTGAATCAACTAATACTCCATTACCTAGACTACAAACTTAGGCTCTAATACTAACTATGATGGCCCATCCCTTAATTTAGGGCACCGCCAGGCCTAATCCCATCATTAAGCCCTAATATAGCCATGAAAGACTTAACAACGTATTAGTCAGCCTTTTCAAACTTATCTCCTCACTAATTATCTTTTCTAATAAGCATTATTTAGTGGAAGTCTTAACAAATTAGCGCAAGCTATTAACATAAATCCTAAATATGTGGTAAACCAGGAAACAAATATCACATGCATATATATAATAAAATGGTGATGAAAATATATCGACATGTGCCTGGTTAGGTAACTATCTCATAACCAAAAGTATATTAAAGACATATATAAGTCATATGGAAAAATCTCAACCTACAATGTCAGAAATAACAGTACTCCAGAGGCTTAGAGGTAGTCACCTATCTTCTATTTGTCTGGTCTACTACTCGATAGATCTGCACCCACCGTCATAAAAAGAACGGTGAGTACATTAAAGTAGAAAATAACACTGAGAGACATTTATCCACATTTCCAAACACAATAGAAAATACACCTAATAATACATATATCCACTACACATCAACAATATTGAAACATAAACACATTACCAAACATTACAGCTAAACAATGTGACATTGATAGAATCATTAAGCATGAACTGGATTCATTAAATTTTCTCTAACCCTTTAGCCTAGATATTACCCTCTTGGCCACATAGACCTTGGATAGTCACTTTTTCAGTAGTGCACGTAGGTACTATTCTTATTAGTTGTAAAACACGGCTTATCGACCTTATGTAATAGGTCAGCACATATAGTACTTTGGTAGTACCCTAATTGGTCACAGCTTAATCATTTCATCAACCTAATATAGTAAGTATGTGACACTAACTAATCAGTATACCGACATCCATGAGTCTCATACCCCGTGGGCCTTGTATACCCCAAAACAACTCATGAGTTCTAAATACATGTTCTAACTTATCAACAATCATGTATCAAGACAAGACATGCAATTCATGTCACTAAGAATAAATCAAGCATAACAATACAATCACTATAAACATGAAGCAACTTTAATGAACGAAATGGAGAGAAATATCTCAATCAACTTACATACAATTCATGTAATGTCCCTAGGCTAACCCTGCCTCCCGACACCCCGTATCTCACCAACAAACTCTGGAGGCTCCTCCCTAGTTTCCAAAGGTTAATTAGTGTGTTTTAGGACTTATACGAACTATTAAAGTTAGAATAAATCAATTAGAAAAGCCCCTAACCCATAGCTTTTGCTAAAAAAAAAATCATTCAAGAACATCTCCAACGTTAAAACCTTATAACTTTGTCAATTCAAATCGAGATCCAAATTTTCTTGATAGCAAATTTATCAATTTTTCACGAGGAATCCAAATCTATTAACCAATTTCGAAAACGATTTCATTTACACTCTAAAATTAAGCAAAAACTATAACTTAAGTAAAATTTTAAGTTTTGTTAACAAACTTTTACAAATTGATAGTGTACACTAGCTTACCTAATTTTTGATCACATCAATCTTGATTAATCTCTAACAAATTCACCAGAATTTTCTCCAAATCTTATGATCTTCTTCCTATCTGTATAAGCAACATTAACTTAAATTATACCTACCAAATCACTCTATACTCATGCCCCATGTTGGCACGTATCTTAAGGTGCATTTTCGCTCGCGTCTCAACGTTTATATACACAAGAAGTGACTTAATAAGTATATACAATACATTAAGCATTCATTACACCATAAAATTTATCATTCACTCTTCATGTCGAATTTTGGTGTGACGGCTCCAGTTACCCATAAACTGGACCCCGCCTGGCTTAAGCATACGTGGACTCCCAAATCAGCCTCGTAAGGTTAACGCATGCCTAGTCAGCCTTCCAATCCATCATTATCAGTTAATTCATAATTTTAAGTTGAGATATTAATGTTTTTGCAAGGTTTACAAGTTAACGGAAGTAATTAATAATTAAAATAACTCAGCAATAAAGTAAAGGAGTCGAACAACCTAGATGTGGAACCCTATATATATCAAACATGTCTATCAAATGACAAGTGTAGGGTGTATACAAAAGTGATATACAAGTCATAAGCATCTCTTAAAACCCATAAAGTACCCCAAAAGTGATAAAACAGCATATATATGTAATACAAATAGTTAAAAACCTAGAGAAGTGAGTAAGGGAGGACCGCTCCGATGTCCTCAGAGTAAATCACATAATATTGGTGTCTTTCCTTTGCTCGACTATGGATTTGCACTCATTCAAACATAAGAATGAAGAGTCCAGTAAGTAAAAGCCAGTAGGATCTAAACAGTACTTCAAATAAATAAAGCAGTCTAAAATTCATGCGGATAGAAAAAAATTATAAGGAGTGCATGATAATAAGACTGAATAATGAAAGTACAATAAGAAAGTAGTGTCAAAATAAGCAATAGAGAGGTGTCCAAGTAGTCCAAGACCACCGAGTGTGGGTGCCACAGGGTCGGGGTCATAGAGTCGCGGCAACGCCAAGTAAACTCACATCCTACGATGAGGCAGCGCCTGCTATACCTAGACCATCATGAATGAGGGATATCAATGGTGCCCTAGAAAAAACACATCTCATCCCAACCAAACAATCTAGTGAATTGAGGTCATAGCTCTGGTAGCTAGCCGGCAACCACTCCAATCAGTGACATCTTTCTTGACTCACTTGGCCATCGAACACTCATATCGAAATAGTAATTCTAAGGAAGGATAATAGTGCAATAATAATAACATGTAAAGCTCAATGAATTACTATACATTTCGTGATTGGTTTTACTTACCTCGAATCAAAGCTAACATGAGCTATCGCGGCTCCGACAAGCGTCCTAATCAACTCCTCAATGCCCGACTATAGCTAGTTAGGTACCTGGTGTCCATTTTGATTAGTTATATACGTGTTAGAGTCAATAATTTGTATTTACCATCATTGTTGCTAATGTAGTTTAATTGTAGTCTAACTTGCACATTTGTGATTTTGCATTTGGTGTTCTTAGAATTTGGCTATTAGGATTCTTATTGTGAGAGCAATGTAAATTGACATATTGGTGCATAACAATCCCATTTTTTGACTTAAAAATCAATTCAAGTCAAATTTGGGTATAATGGTTCATTTTATCCATTTCAAGTCCTCATTAAGCATTTAACTCGGCCAATAGTGTCCAAACTTATTTAATATTTCTCAACACACTTTATTAATTATTTTCGAGTTTCATTGAACCATTTAGGATCATTAGAAATCATTTCAAGTTGGTTTAAGACAATAGTTTGCAAAACCATCCTTTAGGGACTTCAAAATAATTACTTGAAAGTTAGTTTTCCTACAACTTGGAAAATAGCTTAAAAATAAATATAATTTCCTAAAATTCTCGAGGGTTGTTTTGTAAAGTTCAAACACTTGAAACCAAGGCTGTCAAGTAACAAAATCTCATTTATAAGTCCAACAACTCAATTTGAAACTCCAAGTCAAGATTTCAAGTGCTTACTTGTAAATATGAAATTTTTTAGTTGAAATGCGACTTGAAAATTGAGTTAGATCAACCAAAAAATCACATAAACTGGTGGAATCCTTCACAATTATCTAATAAATTATTCTAAAAATTTTTGTCTCATTTCGGTTTCGGCATCATTTGATGCCTGGAATAGGTTTAAGCCCATTTCAGCTCAAAGTCACAAAAGTGCTATCGCAATAGATAAACTCTAGTTTTCAACAAATCTTTGACAAATTGAATGACTTGATTCTTGAGATCTAATATTATAAGTCGTTTTTCTTTCTCAAAGCTTTCCAACGATATGTGGAGCATCGAAATTCGAGTTAAAACGAATGAGATATGATCGTTTTATTAAAACTAGTCAAATTGGTCTTAAGGCTGCCCAGAACATGAAGTGCGCTCCACGTTTTTGTGGAGCGTGCTCCAGGGTCAGCAGAACTATAGAAATGCAGTTCTGCAATCCCAATTCACCCAAAACTCATTCTTCAAGCCCCCATTCATACCATATCCCTAAAATTAGATCAAATATTTTTTAGGCAATTCAAACAACATCAAAACACCATTAAACATCATCAATTGAGTCAATTAATCATGCATTTCTATTAGAACTACTCAAGAACATCAAAAGCAATACTTAATTCAAAAATTGATTCAATCCTTATAAAGGTGTTGTCCTGAGTTTTAAACCTCATTAACAATCAAATACACATCTATTAAAAGACCCTTTCATGTATGACATTGATAATCAAAATTAAGATCATGAAACCCTATTTTAATCAAGATAGTAGGTTTATATGCTTACTTAGGGTTGGATTCTTAGTGCAAGATTTCTCCTCCTAGCTTGAGTGACTCCAATTATGTCATATCATTTCCCAAGTTTTCAGCAACAATTGTGCACTACTCACTTGTTCTCTCTCAAATATTGAAGTTTAAGGTTAGAGATGAGAAATTCATGCTAAGTCATCTTTATATATCTTGGCCCATATTAACTCATAGCCATTGATCAACCTAGTTTTAAGATTTCTAGGAACATCAAAGGTTCAGTCTACAACCCATACATGCACCTTTAGATTTCCATTAAGTCATTCTAGGGTTTTTCATTTCTTAGATCCTTAGGATCATCTCTAGGTTCACAAGATTACTTATTTCACTTTTGGCATGTTAATTGCTATTATATTTTATTTGGAGCCTTTATGTAAGCTACCTCAATCCAACTATATCAAACAAGTCTTGTTAACTTAGCCTATAATTTGTTTAACTTAGGCATTTTTTACATAACATTAAAACTTAAGTTATTATCTAATCTAGTATTATACCAATATATCCCATACCCGATGTATACACGCATTCCTAAGCGAACCTCGCCCGAAAGTCTACTATGATAGGGAAATAGATAAGCAACATTGTTCATTAGATATATGTAAATAATACACAACATCAAACAAATATAAAATACCTCGGTGTCGACTCCTGAGAGTTGAGCAAGTACACCACGTCATCATAAGTCTTAATTAGAATCATGTGGTGACACGTTGGCACGAGTTAGGAATTTAGGATTGGGTTTATATACCTGCTCTTGAGCCATGTCACAAGTCGATGACCCTTACAGACCAAATCCATTATCAGAAATTTGGGTCGTTACACTCCAATCCAAGGTACCAATCAAATCATTCACGTTATATCAATTCCACAAGCATTCAAGAGGCAGAGTAACAAAAGAGGACATAATATGAAGCAGATTTCAAGAAGAGATAACTATAAGGATTCTAAGTAAAGCATCAGAAATTATTGAAATGAATCCTAACAAATCTACTAGCATGGCATGATTGATAATAAAGCAAATCTTACTTAACTCGAAGCAATGTTATCCTATACAATCCTAACTTAGAAGTTCTTGTTTGGTTCTATTCATGTCTACATTGGATGTGTCATTAACATGTTAGGTTTAGTTTAAGGTAAGTTTACTTATTTCGTATCAATATCTTGAAAACAATATAAAACTCTTTTTGAAACAATGTCACGTCATTGCCACAGCGACAAAGGTTTTCGGGGTTAGTTACCACTGCCTCGGACCTAGTCCCGACATTATATCTCAATAAAACTTAGTTAATTCTTGAAAATGGAACCTCTGATCTTAAATCTATAAAAGTTTTCAGCATCGTCCCAGCTTCATGGGTTTACTCATAGTGCGCTGGGGCAAAGTCATTAGCCTCGAATCAAAAATCGTAAATTAGCCCTAGAGATTTGCCAACGCCGTACGTTACACGACACGGCGCTGGGGAATCGCTAGGTTGGCGTCGTCAATTGCCCAAGCAGCGTCGTCCTGCCTGTGAGCGAGGCATTAGCACGGCGCTAGGCATGAATTCAAAATTTTCCAAATCTGAATCCAATTTCCAAATTCTCCAACAACTCACGTCGACCCTCAAGACTCAAAATCCAATCAAAACAGTAAATAACACCTCCTTTGAAACCGCAAGATCAATCTGATTTCATCAAAGAACGTATTTAAAGCCAAATCCACCATTAACACATAGATTTTGTAATCCATTTTGAAAAAACCAAAGAAGATGAGATGGTGATGACCCAAATCACGAATTAAAACATGGGGGTTCATCTTCCATCTTAAAACATCAAGAGAAACAATGATTTCATTCCAAAATCAAATGCGCAAATCAAATAGAGAAATTAGAGAAGATGAGATAAGTTTGTTCACTTAGCTTTGTGAGATCTTGATGAGAGTTCCCTCTCCTCCAACAAATCTACAAAGCAAGTGTTCTTGGTTTCCCCCTCAATTTCTCTACGTAGTGTTTTCAAACCAAAAGTGACTTTAAACCCTAATTTGGCTTAAATACCTAATTAATGAAATTAGGGTTATGTTGACCAATCACAACCCTACATCTCATCTTGATGGACTTAAGCACTAGGATGATCCAAGAGTCCACCTTAAGTCCATCATTCCTTGTATTTTATAATAATACCCTTATATGTGTTTGATTAACAATTTGCCCTTTTCTCTTGTTAAATTTACCTTTCTAGTCCTTTAGGCTTATTTCCATTTACTTAGGCTTATATTCCCATCTAAGTCAACTAAGTAGTATGTAGTACGCACATTATTCACACTATTACAAAAATGACATATATATTTACCCAAATACCCCCGTCACTTGGGTTAAATTATAATTTTAGAAATTTGAGTCGTGATATGGTATAGCACTGTTATGCCTCAAGATAAGCATCACTTAGATCAACAAGGAATAAACTTGTGATCTTGATAAATGTTACAACTCATTGTTGAGTCAACCTAGGTGGCATGAAGGTTGTTGTAAATTATCCTATTTGAGATGGACTTCTAAACTAATAAGGACAAAGACAATCCTAGGGGAGTTGGGATTTGAGATACGTTGTTATATCGAATCCGAGATACGTTTTGATCAAAAAACAATAAATAGGAAAATCGACTCAAACAAGAGGTACATAGAAAATTCTTAAAAAAAGGCTCTTCCTTCGAGATTTTACTGATTTGAGCATCGGAGTGTTTTCTTCGAAAGCCCCCACTCCAGGATTTTTTTTGCATACTTTGACAAAGAAGTGATCCCATCACAAGGTCGCGACAATTCCCATCTTTGATATTGAGGATCGAGGTCAAGTTGTTGTTTCAACAACATTTTTGGTGCTAGAAGGAGGGTCGGTTCTTAAAAAAAAAAAAAAAAACTGTGTGTTCAACATAGAACACACAGTTCTTTGGAAAAAACTGAGTGTTCGGCATAAAACACCCAGTTCTTTAAAAAAAAACTGTGTGTTTGACTTAGAACACCTAGTTCTTTGGAAAAATTGAGTGTTCAACATAAAACACTTAGTTCTTTAGAAAAATCGAGTGTTCGACAAAGAACACGTTCTTTGAAAAAGATTGAAACTGAATGTTCGACAGAGAACACACATCTTCATATTCTATGGCAACCACTACTCAAAACACTTATAATAACGAGGTGTGAGACCCATCTTATCGTTGGTCAGGACCTATCAGAGAAGATCAACAATCACACCACACATCTCCTCCATGAAGATCCGGTCTAGAGAAGAAATTCGTAATACCTCTAATAGGGGAGAGAGTGATCTTAGGAAGGAGTTAGAAAGACAAAGGATTGAACGCGAAAAGTGAAGGGTTGGAAAACCACCCGCTGAAAACAAATTGGCCAGGCTAAGGAAACAAGTAAGCAAGTTACAAGAGCAAGTAGAAGTTTTGAGTGGAGCAGATCGCAATTCTCCTCAAAGAGAAACCTTTGTTGGCTCTTCTAGATCTGGTCATAATGTACATGATCATGGTGAAAGGATAGAGAGGCGGATGGAGCGATGGGTGTTGGAATGCCTTGGCCCTCATCCTCAGGCTAATACAGATTTGGTAATATATAAGGTCGATCTGCCTCCATTTGTTCAAGACATTCTTGATGAACTATTACCAAATGGACTTAAGATGCCAACTATTGATAAGTATGATGGGATAGGAGATCCTACTGAGCACATTCTGAATTTCAATGATGTGTTACTCTTATATGGAGTATTTGATGCAATAAAGTGCAAAGCTTTCAAAATTGGTACAAACAACTTACTCTAGGCTCTGTTCATTCGTTTGACCAATTAAGTGAGTTGTTTGTTAACCAATTCATAGATGGTAAAACTCATGCTAGGAGTTCAGCTTCTTTGATGAGTATTAAACAAAGATATTGTGAAACACTTAGAGACTACTTAAAGAGATTCACAAATGAGGCACTAAAAGTACCTAATTTGGACCAATTTGTTGTTGTGGTGGCCCTTACTAATGGGACAAACAATAAACACCTTAAGGTTTCTTTAGCCAAGAACCCGTCTACCACAATGGCCAAGCTATAAAGGAAGGCAAGAAAGTACATGGTGGTTAAAGAGATAATACAATCAGAGAAAGATAGAGGGAATGATAGAAAGAGGGGTGGAGCGGATAACGGGAGTGATGATTCCAATAAGAAACCAAGGTTCACATCTAACCCCGGAATTGCACCGAACAGTGCTAATAGATTTTTGACTTTTTACCCCTTTGAACCATTCAAGGGAACATATTTTATTGGAGATTGAGGTCGAGTCCTTCGTCAGAAGGCCAAAACTAATGAAAGCTAATGTAGCAGCCAGAGATAAAGCTCTGTATTGCAGATGTCATAAAGATCATGGTCATGATCCTGAATATTGTAAGCATTTAAAGGAAGAAATAGAGTTTTTGATCCGGAAAGGCCATCTTAACCAGTTTATGAAAAACAAGGATATCAGAAAACGTGGTGATTATAAAGGAGGAAGAAATTATGATCGTAGAAAAGATGAGAAAAAGGAAGGCAAGCACAACTTGGAGGTGTGATCAATGTCATATCGGGAGGACCAATAGCTTCAGGAATATCTTCATCATCTAGAAAGGCATATGCACGAGAGTCTCTCATAGTTGAGATACCGCCCAAGAAGGCACGATTGGAATGCAACATTAGCTTTACTGATGATGATTTAGAAGGGATTAAGTTCCCCTATGATGATCCTTTAGTAATTGAGATCATAGTAGGAAACTTTACTATCAAACGTATGCTTATTGATAATGGAAGTTTTGTGGATATTTTATACCATAAAGCTTTCTCTGACACGGTATATGTTGACAGCCAACTTACTCCATTTTCAGCACCTTTATATGGCTTCAACAGGGCTAAAATTAATGTTGAAGGCTTCATATGTCTTCCAGTTACTATTGGGGAGCCATCAAGGAAGGTAACTAACATAGTGATTTTTTTGGTTTTTAAGGCACCCTTAGCCTATAATATAATTTTTGGAAGGACGGCACTTAATAATTTTAAGGTGGTTTCTTCGACATATCATTTGAAGATGAAGTTCCCAACCCCCAATGGTATAGGAGAAGTGAGAGGAGATTAAAAGATGGCCAAAAGTTGCTACTCGATGGTCGTTAGACCTAATAGTGTTGAGGGGCAAGTTTTGCCTATAGATTCACTTAATGTTAATGATGAAGGAAAATGGAGATCAGAACTGGCTGAAGAATTAATCCCTATTGTCATAGACAAGGATGATTCAGAAAATTTAACCTATATAGGTTCCGATTTGAACCCAGAATTCAGTGTTGAAATGGAAAAATTCTTGCAAGATAATAAATGTGTATTTGCATGGACACCAAGCGATATAACTGGTATTGATGCAAAAGTAATCACTCTTCATTTGAATGTTGATCTAACTAGAAAGCCAGTAAGGCAAAAGAAAAGGGCATTTGCTCAAGAGAGGCAAAAAGCAACTGTTGAAGAAAATTAGAAACTATTAAAGGCCTAGATTATCGAAAAAATTATATATCCAAAATGTTTGGCAAACCCAGTAATGGTGAAGAAGTCTAATAGAAAATGGCGGATGTGTATTGACTTCACGGACTTGAATGATGCTTGTCCTAAAAACTTCTTTCCATTTTCACGAATTGATATACTTGTTAATGCAACCGCAGGTCATGACCTTCTCAGCGTCATGGATTCATTCAGTGGTTACAACCAGATTCAAATGTTGTAGTTAGATAAACCAAAGGTATCATTCATTATAGAGCACAATCTTTATTGTTATAGAATGATGTCATTTGGATTGAAGAATGCTAGCGCAACCTATCAAAGGCTGGTTAGTAAAATATACAAACCATTGATTGGAAAGAACATGGAAGTATATGTTGATGACATGCTTATTAAGAGTCTAAAGCAAGAGGATCACGTTGAAGACTTACGACAAGTCTTTGATTCTCTCAAAAGATACAACATGAAGTTGAATCCTCTAAAATGTGCTTTTGGAATTGCTTCGGGAAAGATTCTAGGTTTGATGGTGTCTAAGAGAGGCATTGAAGCTACTTATGATAAGGTTGAGGCAATAGTCAATATGAAGGCTCCAAAGAATGTTAAGGAAGTGCAAAGACTCATAGAAAGAGTAGCAGCTCTTGGGAGATTCATATTGAAGTTAGCTGATAGATGTGTTCCATTCTTTAATAATTTAAAGAATCCTAAAAATTTTGAGTGGAATTCAACTTGTCAAAACTCATATGAAGAGTTGAAGAAATACTTATCAAGTTTGCCTCCATTGGCCAAGTCCTCAACATGAGAGGTGTTATTCCTTTATTTAGTTATTTCTAAAGTAGCACTGCTTGTCGTTCTTGTGAGAGAATAAGCCAATACACAACCACATGTTTATTATGTTAGAAAGTATTACAAGGAGCAAAAACTAGATACAAACAAGCAGAGAAATTTGTGTTGGCATTGGTGATGGCGGCAAGAAAATTGTGCCCTTATTTTTAGTCTCATCCAATTGTGGTCTTGACAAACCAGCCGCTAAGAATGATATTACATAGTCCATAATTTAGTGGAAGAATGATAAATTAGGTTGTGGAGTTGGGTGAATATGATATTACCTACAAACCTAAGGTTGCTATCAAAGGACAAGCTTTGGCGAATTTCATCATTGAATGTACTCTTCCTGAGGAAGAAGAAAATTCAAGCAAGATAGAAGGTGATGAGAAAGATTATTGGACGTTGTACATCGATGGATCATGCAACAATATGGGAAGTGGCGCTGGCGTAATTGTAATCAGCCCTTATGGGTTCGAAGTCAAGTATGCTATAAAGTTGGATTTTCCAACCACAAATAATGAAGCAGAATATGAAGTCGTTTTGGCTGGACCGGGGATAGCTAAAGCTCTTTGTGTTATACACTTAAATCTTAATAGTGATTCCCAGTTAGTAGTCATGCAGTTACAAGGAGAATATGGAATCAAATATCAAAAGTTGAAGCAATATTATGATCTTGTGAGAGTGGCAATGAGTTATTTTATTGATTGTTAAGTTTACAATGTTGTTCGAGAAAACAAAACAAAGGCAGATGAGTGTTAAAGCTAGCTTTCCTTAAAGGAAAAAAAATATGATATTGTATACTTTGAGACTCTTCCCGAGCCTAGTATCAAAGCTAAGGAAGTTGTTGTCATGGATAATGAAGAATGTTGGATGTCCCCAATCAAAGCTTATTTAGAGAAAGGGTCGTTGCCTGAAGATCCAAAAGAAGCAAAAAATTTAATGATGAGAGCAACACGATATACAATCCTTGAAGGAATTTTGTACAAATGATCATACATTTTGTCGTTGTTGAGATGTTTGTCACTAATAGAGGTAGATTATACATTGTGTGAGGTCCATAAAGGAATATGTGGACATTTGGGAGGATGTGCACTGGCCCATGAAATACTTCGCCAGGGATTTTATTGGCCAACCATGCAAAAAGACTCGATAAAATTTGCTAGAAAATACAATCAGTGTCAGAGGTATGCACCGTTACACCACCAGCCGGCAGAGCAAATAACGCATGTTATATCATCCCTGTCATTTGCAATGTGGGGAATGGATATTTTAGGGCCTTTTTCACCAACATCTTGTTAGAGAAAATTCGTGGTGGTATCCATTGATTATTTCAAAAAGCGGGTGGAATTGGAAGCATTAGCTACTATTACATAGCAAAAGATTCAAAAATTCTTTTGGGAGTCGATCATCTCTAGATATGGCATCCCTCAAGTCTTGGTGATCGAAAATGGAAAACAGTTTGATAATGCCAAGTTTCGTGACTATTACAAAAAGTTGCAGATTAAGCAAAGGTTTACTTCAGTTGCTCATCCACAAGCTAATGGGCAAACTGAAGTGAAAAATAGAATTATCCTAGATGGTCTGAAGAAAAGGTTGGATGGCATCAAGGGACTTTAGGCAGATGAGTTGCATAATGTCTTATGGGCATATAGGACAACTAACAAGACAACAGCGGGAGAAACACATTTCCAACTTGCCTATGGGGCAGAAGCTATTATACTTGTTGAAATCGGGATACACTCCTTTAGAATCCAGAATTTTGATGAGCAATCAAACCAGCAAGGTCTGAGGCATAACTTAGATCTTTTAGATGAAACTTGAGACCAAGTTGCAGTAAGGGTGGTTGAATTCAATAACAGGGTGGCCATGTACTACAATGCAAAAGTTAAAGGTCGAGCCTTTAAACAGGGAGATTATGTCCTGAGAAACATTGAAGTCTCTGACCTCTTGTCAAGGGGAAAGTTGTCACCTAATTGGGAAGGGCCATATAGGGTCAAGAAAGTAACTAGGCCCAGATCTTATAGGCTTGAGACATTGGAAGGGCAGGAAGTCCCAAGGTCGTGGAGTATCATCAATTTACGCAAGTACTACCAGTAGGCTAGCGCATGTACTACCAGTAGGCTAGTAAGAATTTTTTTTTTTAAGAATTATTTTCCATTCTTAATTAGCAATTTACATTGTGTTTGAATTTCATCTTTAGTTTTGAATAAAAATTCTTTTATATTAATGTTTTGATCATATCTTTTATAGCATAAAACATTGAGTGTTCGACCTCTTTATTTAAAAAAAAAATTGAGTGTTGGACATAAAACACTTGTATTTAAACAAAAAAATTGAGCGTTCAACATAGAACACTCAGTATTTAAGAAAAAACAGAGTGTTCAACATAGAACACTCAGTCTTTAAAAAAAATTGAGTGTTCAACAAAAAACACTCAATAGTTAAGAAAAAACTGAGTGTTCAACATAGAACACTCAGTCTTTAAGAAAAAACTGAGTGTTGGACATACAACACTCATATTTAACTAAAAAAAAACTGAGTGTTGAACATAGAACACTTAATCTTTAAAAAAACCTGAGTGTTTAAGATAGAACACTCAGTATTTAAGAAAAATTAAGTGTTCAACATAGAACACTCATTATTTAAAAAACATTGAGTGTTGGACATAAAACACTCGTATTTAAAAAAAAAAACTGTGTTCAACATAGAACACTCAGTCAAAAAAAGTGTGTTCGACGTAAAAAAGAGCCACGTAATGGCTACATAAAAAAAGGCCTAAAAAGGCTTGTGCAAAAAAAGAGTTAAAGGCTTAGAGACAACCAATAAATAGGTATCTTCAAAAAAAATCTGGAGGCATAAATGTTCAAGCTTAGAAGGGCATAAAAGTTCAAGTCTAGAAGGGCATTAAAGTTAAAGCCTAGAGGCATAAAAATTCAAGCCTAGAAAGGCATACAAGTTCAAGCATGGAAAATGCATAAAAGTTAAGGCCTGGAAAGGCTAAAATAACAACCTATATATGGTTGCATTACAAAAAAAGACTTAGAAGCCAGAATGAAAGAGTTGATCAGCAAAAAGAATCCTAAGACGGAGTGTTACGAACACTTCAAGAAAGTTGGTCTTCGCCCTGAATGGTGGTTGAGGTGCCAGCATCCTCCTCCATATCTAATGAATCTGGAACTTTCGCTTCCTCTTCGGTGATAGGATATTTGTGGCTCGGATGCGTAACGTATTTATTCCAACCCTTGGTAATCAGAAAATCACAATTCTCAATCATGAAGTCCTTCAGCTCAGTACAATAACCTGGAGAAGCTTTATATGCCAAGATGCCTTTGCGAATCTCCATTTCACGGGTGTCTCTCAGCATGGTGTTCTCCTCCTTTAATTTTTCATACTCCTCCTTAAAACGGCATTTTTCAGCATTCTTTTCCATTAAGGAAGATTGGAGCTCTTGATTAAGCTTGAAAATCTTCTTTGATCGGTCAGAGGTCTTACTCAAGTACAGCATCATCTGAAAAAAGGAGGGAAATTTAGAACCAAGAAAAAAAAGGTTTACTTACCTATGCACCAGCCTATTTAAGATGGCTATCAAGAGATTCCTAACTCAGTATAGAAGTTTGAGCTCGATCATAGGAGGTACAAGCTTTGTAACATAGTTCTGTTACAATGACATCACTGACAACAGCACTATTAGAAGTCTTTATTCCCTAAGAAAGAACATGGCTTTCATCATACCGATTCACAATCGGTTGTGGAGTTACAGAAGGAGGTTGAGGTACCACTTCAACCTCAATTTCTTGGGAACAAGATCCTACATTCTCCTATCGCCTCTTCTTCTAACTAGTAGTTTGTCTCTTTTTTTTTCCTTTCTGCTATTTGAGTCTGGATCTCCAATGCTTCAAGAAAAAAGACGAAAGATGATCAAAAACAAAAAATAGAAAAATAGAAAAATAAAAGAAAAATAAAAGCGAGACAAAAATATATACCCTCTCCTCTAACATGGCTAAGACCAAGATCCACCAGTATTGACTCTCCTAATAGATCAACTTCTATAGTTTGGGCATGCTCTTCACAACATAGTGTTTTTTTCATCCTTTTTCTACTCTTTGGTGACAGGATATTGTTTTAGAGGATGATCTAAGGCAATGCCCCACTTATGGGGAAAAATGGTGTGCCATGAACCAGAATTCCATTTAACATAAAAAAATTTGTTTTTCCACTCACGGTTCAGCTGACGAAATGACAGGGTATCTACAATGGATATGACAGACCTTTGGTGAGCAAAAGTAATCCATCCTACATGTGTTGCATCATTATTTTTTGACATAGAAGATATTTCTGAACAAAGTTATTGAGGGAGGAAACCTAAGTTGCTTACAGCGCACTAAAAAACACATGGTGCACCAAGAGTTGGGAACTATTTGAATAGGACTAAAGTTGTAATTAAAAGAAGTTTGGTGATAAATGGATCTGATGGGAATCTCTAGCCGGCCTTGAAAGCACTTTCAAAGACACAAAGTCTAGAGTCTGCATTACAGGATAGGCTAAAAAGGCTGACAGCCTTACAAATATAATATGGTTTTGTAATATCATACAAAAAAGCAATGTCATCTACATTTTTTTGTTCAGAGAAGGAAGAAACAAGGTCATATGCCTCTAAGTTGGTGTAGCTACTAACATGTTGAGCATCACTTATGGTATCACATAATGTCTGATGACAACAACCATGTAAAGAAAGAGATCTATGAGTGAAAGATAGCTCACTAGAAGTACCTTCTTCACGATTCATTGTCGTGTGATGTTGAAAACTGACGCCTTGAACAACTTCTATAGAAATGGATCTAACACAACATAAATAATATAAAATAAAAGGCAAGTGTCGAAGTGAAAAAGAGAAAGAAAAGAAGTTGTAGAGGATGAGACAACGAGAAGGTCTCTCCCTCTTTTTATAATGACAGCCACAAAAACGTATTTCAAGTTTAACTTTAAATTCAAATTTCAAGTTCAAGAAAAAGTGAAAGAGGTTGAACGTACACACCTAGTACCCATATGTTGAAATGACTAGTAGTCAACAGTACACATCTAGTAGCCATAAGTTGAAGTGACTAGTAGTCAACAGTACACATCTAGCTATATGTTGAAGTGACTATTAGTCAACTATTAGTCAACAGTACACATCTAGCTATATGTTGAAGTGACTAATAGTCAACATTACACATTTAGCTATATGTTGAAGTGACTGTAGAGTCAACAAGAAATTTAAATCACTGCACATGTTAAAGTGATTAGGTGACTACACATCTAGCTAGAAAATCAGAAGTTTAAATTAGTTACTTCAACATAAGCTACATCTCAACCACAATGCTAGTAGACGCCCTAAATAATTGAATAGATGTGGTATAGCACCGTTGTGCCTCTAGATATGCATAAAAGGATCGATATCCTAGTAATATTATTTACTTCTTTACAAATAAATTTACAAAGGTGTAGAGGGCAAGTGATATGCATAGCACCGTTGTGCCTCGAGATACACATCACTTAGATAAAAAAGGAATAAACTTGTGATCTTGATAAATGTTAAAACTCATTGTTGAGTCGGCTGGGTAGGTATGAAGGTTGTTGTAAATTATCCTATTTGAGATAGACTTCTAAACTAATAAGGATAAAGACAATCTTAGAGGAGTTAGGATTCGAGATATGTTGTTATCTCAAATCCGAGATACGTTTTGATCACACAACAATAAATAAGAAAACCGGCTCAAAAAAGAGGTACGTATGAAATTCTAAAAAAAGGCTCTTCCTTCGAGATTTTATTTATTTGAGCGTCGGAGTGGTTTCCCCGAAGGGCCCTACTCCGGGGTTTTTTTTGCATACTTCAACAAAGGAGTGGTCCCATCACAAGGTCGCGGCGATTCTCATCTCCGATATCGAGATCGAGGTCGAGGTGTTGTTTCCAGAACAGGGCATAACACCTACTCAGCTAATTAGGTTGCGTGGATTACACATTTATTATAGGGTTTAGGACAGAACCATTGAACATTAATATATTGGCGAAATAGTGCATCGGCCAATGTGTTGGTCTAGAAATCGATTTAATGGTGTAGATGGGTAATTGACCCTAGTCTAACACTTGAAATAAGAATCATGGTGTAATAGCCATTGATTGTTTGACTTGCATATGTTTATTTATTAAATTACATGCTTTCCATGATTCTGTTAGCTATGTTTGGTTCATATTGTTATTGCATATCACTTTTGATTATTATATGAAATGTTGATATTATGGAAATTCTACTTACTGAGCAAGTTGGAGCGCTCACTCCAAATTTAACATTTCATGTTCTCAGCTCAGCGCTTCAACGAAAGGGAAGGAGAAAGTTTAGGAGTTTTATTGTCTTCTCTTTAATGTAATGAGCATTGTTATATATACTATTTGAATTACATTGTTGTAATATAACAGGGTTGGGAGGTTGCTAGCTCTAGTTAAGTCTGGCTGGTATACCATGGCTTAATTATGGTTTCAGGTTAGGTGTCGCCCTAATCGGGACAGGGGATGCTACATAACGGGTCCTCTTCTTGTTGTTCACCAGGGGGCTCACCTAAGACCCCACCATCTCCGCCATTCCCATCTTTCCTACTTGTAGTAGAAGCACCGCCTTTGTCCTTGGCCTCACCGTTCCCATATGAACTCAAGGTCATACGATCACTATCATCATGCTCCGTGTACTGCTCTCCAAGACTCATTATAATCTACCTCAAACTCACTAAAGTGGACCCAAGCAACCACTAGCTCCCATTTTGAGCCTCGGCAATTCGGGATGCCTCCTCCTGCACAACATCATCTCCTTGCATAACTAGAAGTTGGGCATTCTTTTTCGCTTTCCTGTAAGAAGTCGTTTGCGGGTTCCTACCGGCATAAGTACCTTTAGTCGCCACATTACCAGACTTAGCAGCAAATTCTCGTTTTGCTCAACTCAGATCTGAACCAGCCTTCTCCATCATTACATTCATCATCCCATAAACATACCTAAAAGAGTAAGTGTATAGATCAATATCAAAGTTTTTAGAAAATTGTTTTAATTTACATATGTAATAAGTCGTCAGTTGTACACGTCTGAAAAGAAAATATATGTTTCAGTTAGCAGCAACCAAGACCAAGACATGCGTCTCGGTTGTAGGTCACCGAACTAAGTACCTAAGAGCACACATTGTTCTCTTCGGTTACTTGATACTGACAGCCAGTGTATACTCTCAGTTTTAGACAACCAACATTGCACCTTGTCTTTCGATGACTAACCATCGTGTCATGTTACACACGAAAGTGTGCATGATTGGCATGTTGGGATCAATAACCTCCACTGCGTTGATGAATTGAAGAAATGTGTGGATTGAGCCTGGAGTTTAATACTCTATCTCCTTAAGACAATATTGCCCCACAAATCGTGCACACGGTTGGTAGCACTTATCTCTCAGGATACAACAATCACGATCCTACAATTACAGCACTTTAGACCGTATGAATAATTGGATCAAAGTGTTGTACTCACTCACTGTTAAAAAAATGGATTTAATGACCGGATAGAAATTAGGAATTTTACTGGCCGGAGAGAAAATAGGAATTTTTAGTGACCGGAGAGAAAATAGGAATTTTAATGACTGGAGAGAAAATAGGAATTTTCTTTAAGAACACCGGAATGAAAATTTTTGTTGTATCATATTATGTTGGAGACTCATGATATATATAGACTTGTTGTGTTGGTTCGCATACGTATGGGTATGTCCATGTATTCAAAGTATACATCCCACATATATACAATGCTTTGAATTAGAATGTACAAAACAAATACGTTCAATGCACTTGTAAGTGTCCCATGCATGTGTCAATTACTAATTGTGTTATCTTCAAAGATAAACTCCTTTGCATCTTAATTTTACCTCTAATTCATGCATATAAATAACTGTACGTTCTTTTTCAAACAAGCACTTCAGTATATGTATATATACACAATGTATCGTATACAATGTATGGCATACATACACATATGCTAGTCAAGCAATGTGTTTCTTCAAACGTGTTGGTTCAAACAAGCACAAGCACGTTAATTTTTTTAAAATAATATATATCATATCTATATATTTATATAACACAAATAGTTCACATGTATACACATTACAAATGTATATTGACACCTTACACCTACTCAATTTAGCATTCATATATTAGATATATGGTCACAAATTATGTGCCATTATTCCAACAATCCCCCACAAGAATGAAATTGACCAACACACACAATATATATATATATATCATCCCTCACATAAATGGATTTTTTCATGATTTTCTTTAAGAAAAAAATAATAATGCAGACTCTAGAGTGAGTACGGTGGAAATGAAAGACATCAGGATAGGTTGCTTGTGGCTTTGAACCTTCCCTAGTGTAACACAATCGGGTTTGCTAGCTAATCAGTTAACACGATGTCTTGAACTTTACAGTCGTTTGTGCAAACCAAAACAACAATGTACACACAACCCACTTCCGACAATTTGAGTTCCTCGGTTGTGTTCGTTAATATGGCCCTGAACAACTCCCAAATTTATGTGCGCTCTAAAGAATTCAAGCCTTAAACATTCTCATAGAATTGCCCCAGTTCACACTCACATAGGTAATTTCTATTAAGAGTATCCTGTTATACCCCTCATAAAATTATGACATAAAAATCATTAAAAGTAAATCTTACCTTCAATAATTTTGCAGGCATCACTATAACATCATAGGAACATGTTTGAATTAAATTCCATAGTGATACACCATACTCCATTATTTAGTTGTCCCTTTTGAACCTAGATTTTGGGATCTCCAGTCAGCTAGGTTGGGTATCCACAATGGATTATATTTTATAGGCTTTAATATCATTCCCCTTGATAAACATATTACTTGATCTCTAGGCAAGCCTTTAGTTAACGGATCCGCAAAGTTATTTTTTGACCTTATATAATCAATGGAAATTACTCCATTCTCAAGTAATTGTTTTACTGTCTCATGTCATCGACGTATATGCCGTGACTTACCATTATACATTTTATTATGCGCTTTCGCTATAGTAGACATACTATTACAATGAATACAAATGGCTGACACAAGTTTCAGCCAACAAGGAATATCTTCTAAAAAACTTTAAGCCATACGGCTTTTTCACCAGCTTTATCTAAGGCTATGAATTCAGATTCCATAGTAGATCTAGCTATGCATGTTTGTTTAGAAGATTTCCAAGATATAGCACCACCTCCAAGTGTGAAAACATACCCACTTGTAGATTTAGTATCCTGAATATCAAATATCCGGTTAGCATCACTATATCCTTCTAGAACAGCAGGATATTTCGTATAATGTAATCCATAATTCACTGTGTACCTTAAATATCTAAGTACCGTATCATTACTTTCCAATGATCTTTCCCTTGATTACTAGCATATCGACTTAATCGATTCACTACGCATACTATGTCAAGTCTCATACACGACATGACATACATTATACTGCCAAGTATACGTGCATAATCTAATTGATCTACGGGTTGCTCTTTATTTTTAGTTAGATGTTCATTAACATCAATTGGTGTCTTTATTGGACTTGTTTCATATTTATTGAACCTATTCAATATCTTCTCAATATAATGAGATTGCGATAACACTAATCCATTCGCTATCTTAGAAATCTTATTTCCTAAAATAACATTGGCAACTCCCATATATGTCATCTCTAAATGTTGTGTCAGCATTTTCTTTGTGGATTTGATTATAGTTTTCTCATTGCTTATAATCAACATATCTTCCATGTATAAACAAACTATGACAAAGTCTTTAGGTGTGTCTTTGGCATATACACACTAGTCACATTCATTGATTTTTAAACCATATGATAACATGACATTGTCAAATTTAATAGGCCACTGTTTTGGAGCTTGTTTTAATCCATATAAAGATTTAACAAGTCGACACATTTCTTGCTCTTGTCCCGATGCAACAAATCCTTCCGGTTGTTGCATGTATATTTCTTCTTCTAATTCACCATTTAAAAATGTTATTTTAACATCCATTTGATGAATTTCAAGATTTTTTATAGCAGCAATTGCAATTAACATTCTTATGGATGTTATCCTTGTTACTGGAGAATATGTATCGAAGAAGTCATATCCCTCTTTTTGTTTAAAACCCTTGGCTACTAACCTAGCCTTGTATTTATCAATTGAACCATCCGCCTTTAATTTTCTTATAAAAATCCATTTACACCGTAAAGGTTTCATACCGGATGATAAATCCACCAACTCCCACGTATGATTGTGCATAATTGATTCAATTTCACTATTAATTTTTTTTTCCATAAAGGAGCTTTGGGCGTAGACATAGCCTCTTTAAACGTTTGAGGTGCACTTTGTAACATGTAAGTTAGAAAACTAGGACCAAAAGAGTTTGCAACTTTTGTCCTCTTACTTTTCCTAAGTTCATCCTCTTTATTTGGAGGATTACTACTACTTGCATCATCACTCGTTCTTTTATTAGAACTTGATTTACACATAATTTTATTTGGAAAAATATGCTCAAAAAATAACGCATTTCTAGATTCCATGATTGTATTTACATGTATATCAGGAATATCTGATTTAAATACAAGGAATCTATATGCATGACTATTGTGAGCATAACCAATGAATATGCAATCAATGGTTTTTTGGTTCAGTTTTAACCTTTTTAGGTTAAGGAATAGCTACTTTAGCCAAACACCCCCACACTTTCAAGTATGTGTATGAAGGTTTTGTTGGGGCATGTGCCCTAGGTCAATCCATTAACTGTCTTTATGAATACTTTTAGTAAATAAAATAGAGGATTTCATTTGCTGTTTATTATAATTAATTTGCATGTTTACATTATAATAAAAACCATGGGTATTTACAGAAATTATTCTAAATATCCTAGTCGATCATTATACTGGGAACTATAATGAAATAAGACTAATGTGAGTCTTGATTGATGATCATATGATGATTATACGTATAGGGATACGAATCAAGATCACGAGTACTTGTTAGGGAACAAAGTACTGGACCGACCCGACCCGCTATGAGAACATCACATGGATTAAGTCATAGTTGTTTCTCATGATAGGTATATTTTTCAGTCCTCTGACTTGAGATTACCAGACTTCAACATTAGGAACACAGTGATTTGACACAATCAAATGTTGTCTTTAACCGGACGATTATAAAGGTTGTGATTGGTTACTGTGTGAGCAATGTGATGAAGTTGTGTAATTAAGATAGAATTTGTCCCTCTCATATAAAGAGAGATATCCAGTGGATCCCTCGATGTGTTAGACTGTTAAAAGGCCTAGTCTAAGTGAATTGATATTGATCAATGTCACTTGGATGTTTTCAGTCTACCTAGAGATCGAGACTAGTACGATTGAACATGTTGGATGACAATTCCATGCCTTATGTTTGATCAAAAGGATATCGTGTGACATAATGATGTTATATACACTATTGATTAGGTTGTATCGATAAGGAGTTGCATCCATATTCTTTCGAGGAATTTTATTCAGAATATGGTTGGCGGAAAGAATTGCTTCGCCCCATAAATTCTAAGGTAACCCAGAATTTAATAACATAGCATTCATCATTTCTTTTAATGTATTGTTTTTACGTTCCGCAATCTCGTTGGATTGAGGAGAATAAGGCGCAATCGTTTGATTAATTATGTCGCGTTCTTGACAAAAAACATTAAACGGTGCATCGTATTCACCTCCTTGATCACTCCTTATAGCCTTTATTGATTTACCAAGTTGATTTTCAACTTCACTTTTATAGTGTTTAAAGACTTCTAGAGCCTCATATTTGCTTTTAAGCAAATATACATAGCAATATCTAGTGCTATCATCAATAAAGGTTATGAAATATTTCTTGCCTCCTCTAGTTTGTACAAACTTTAAATCACATATATCGCTGTGAATTAAATCTAGAGGTTGTGTATTCCTACTATCAACAGTGTGAAAATGAGTTTTTGTTAATTTGGCCTCAACATAAATTTCACACTTATGATTTGGATCAATTTTAAGATTAGGAATTAATTCTAAATTCATTAATTTTCTTAACGAATTAAAATTAACATGTCCTAGTCTTTCATGCCACAAATCAGGAAAATTCAACAAGTAAACAGAAACTTCAATATTATTAATATCAAATTTAAGAAGTATAGGCATTACATTCATCTTAAATAAATCATTTGCTACGTACCCCTTGCCCACAAATACACTATTCTTAGATAGTACAAACTTATTAGATTCAAAAACCATTTTGTATCCATTTTTGCTAAGTAAAGACCCAGAAACTAAATTCTTGCGGATGTCAGGAACATGCAACACTTCATTCAAAGTAAGTTCCTTGCCAGATGTCATCTTCAGCACTACTTTCCCAACTCCAATTATCTTTGAAGTCGCAGAGTTACCCATAAATAAGTTTCTTCCATTGATAGGCTTGTAAGAGGGGAACATGTTTTTACCTGCACATACATATTTGGTTGCTCCAGTATCAATGTACCATTCTTATGGATTATCCACCTGCTTGCTTCAAAAACAATTACAGATAAATTCAACTAAGAAACATTTTTAGATAACCCATCTTCAATAAAATTAGCACGACCACCACCATGAACCTTAGACTGAGTTTTGTTCCTCTTCCACTTGTTGTTGCATTCTTTGGCTTTGTGACCATATTTCGTGCAAATAAAGCAAGAACCAACAAATTTATTTGCTCTCCTTTGAATTGCTTGGGTTCATCACTAGAATGCTTTCTCTTTTGGAACTTTTGATGCTTTGACTCACCAAAAGATTAGCTTTGGGCTCATTGGGCAAATCAATGTTCTTGTTTTCATTCTTCTTATTGTCTTCTTCAATGCGAAGTCGAACAATCAAGTCTTCAAGTACTATCTCATTGCGTTTATGCTTGAGATAATTCTTGAAATCTCTTCAAGATGGAGGCAATTTCGCAATAATTGCTGCCACTTAGAATGACTCACTCAAAGACATCTTCTCCGCATGAATTTCATGGAAAAGAATCTGAATTTCTTGGACTTGATCCAATACCGTCTTTGAGTCCACCATCTTATAATCCAGAAACTTACTAACCATAAACTTTTTATGGCCAGCATCTTCCATCTTATATTTCTTATCCAAGGAATTCACAATTTCTTGGACGTACGCATGGTACTAAAAACATTATATAAGGAATTATCAAGACCATTAAGAATTTAGTTCTTACACAAAAATTCGTTATGGTTGCATGCTTGAATGGCTGCGATGACATGCTTATCAGTTTCATATTCACGCAATTCTGGTTCATTTTTAGTTATCACCTTCACCAAGTTCAGCGTCTTCAAGTAGAATAACATCTTCTATTGCCAACACTTAAAGTTCGTGCCAGTGGATTTTTCAGGCTTCTCTGGCTTCATAGAGGGGACGACGGTATGTGTAGAGGTAGAACCTATTGTTATTTTCTTAAGCTTGTTGTGATCAATAACCTCCACTGCGTTGCTTGGTGTAGTCATGGCTGAATTGATGTAGAAAATTACTCCGAACTTGATGAATTGAAGAAATTTGTAGATTGAGGCTAGAGTTTAATATTATATCTCCTTAAAACAATAATGCTCGCAAATCGTGCCCGCGATTGGTAGCACTTATCTCCTAGGATACAACAATCACGATCCTACGATTACAGCACTTTAGACCGTAAGAACAATTGGATCAAAGTGTTGTACTCACTCGCTGTTAAAACAATGGATTTAATTACCAAAGAGAAAATATGAATTTTACTGACCGGAGAGAAAATAGGAATTTTTAGTGACCGGAGAGAATATAGGAATTTTAATGATCGGAGAAAAAATAGGAATTCTCTTTAAGAAAACCAGAATGAGAATTTGTATTGTATCATATTACGTTGGAGACTCATGATATATATATATAGACTTGTTGTGTTGGTTCGCATACGTATGGGTATATCCATGTATTCAAAGTATACATCCTACATATATACAATGCTTTGAATTAGAATGTACAAAACAAATACGTTCAATGCACTTGTAAGTGTCCCATGCATATGTCGATTACTAATCGTGTTATTCTAACGGCCGAAATGTGCTAATCGTGTTTACTTCCTCAAACAGGCTTAACGACCCGTACTGTGGGACCCATACCGTGATATGTCCATTGACCGAGGCAAGGGCCGAGGTATATTTTATTTTTGTTGTGATGTATGCCTAGCGTATTGTATATATGTAGATTTTTAAGTTAATTTTATACGGGTGTATAGATATCGAGATGAGCAGGGATGTACCTCGAGTCACGTGTTAACGTGGGACCGAGGTAGCGGCATATGGGGTAAGTGTAATCAAGTGGAGTTAAATGTGAATTTATGTTGGTTTATAAGTGGCTAATGTGGTCACATTTAATTAAAACTAAATGTACTAAAGTTTGTAAAATAAAACAATGGCCACTGGATAAACCTCGAGACACGCTTAAATATGGTTCAATACAAGAGATGTACAAATTGGTGTCATCAAGTCATGTGATAGTGGGACATGTGGCGAGGAGGAACACAAGACGTGCCTCGGGATGCGTGTGTGTAGAGATGATGGGCTATCATCAATGTTTATCCAAACCATATAAATCATGTAAAATCAATTCATTCAAAACACCTCATTTTCTCTTCTCTTCCTCATCAACGTTTTCTTTAGTGAGAATGAGCTGTGGAGGATTTAAGAATTTGCTAGGGAATGAGAGAAACCAGAGAATATTAAGGTGAGTGTTGTGTTGTTTAGTTGATGTTATTTGTGGTTTGTTCTTGCGAGGAGGGAGCTCGGGAGAGTCGTCTCCCCTCACCAAACGAGCTGGGATTGGATCTCCGACCCCAGCTCATGAAGAAAAAAAAAAACTTCCATCAACGAACCAGGGAGTCCCTTGTTCGTCGAGGAAGAAGGGGGCACACGCACGGGCCGTGCGTATGCACCCCTTCCCTTGTTGGGCCGGGCCAAGGGCCTGGGCCAAGCTCGGCCCATGAGGCGAGCGAGGCCCAGCGCCCTGGCCAGGGTCGGGTTCGACTCGTTTGGGTATACCCGACCCAAATAAAAAAAAAGATAAAAGAAAGATAAAAGAAAAGAAAAAAGAAAGAGAGAGAAAAGAAAAGAAAAAAGAAAAATAGAGAAAAAATTGGAAAAATTTGGAAAAAATTCCAAAAAAATAGGGAAAAATTTCAAAAAATTATATTTCGACAAAATAAATAGAAAGTAATGAATTTCTATGAAAAATAAAATATTCAGAATTTCGGACGAGACTTTTACGGGGGTCTTACCTCGAAAAGTGCGAAATGGGCGGATTGGCCTAAAAATTTAGAAATTGGTCTCAAATTCGATTTGGCCTAAATTGATACATTATTTAATGTTAGGGAACTAAGGGGAGAACTCAGGAGATTAGGCACACATTTCGACGTGTCGAGGGATTGAATAGACTAGGACAAGCGTGTGAATTGTAAATACAACTGTGAGAATTTTATATTTCATTTCATCACCTTTATTGATTTATTGGTCTATTGGTACACATTGCTACTTGAAATCCCACATCAAGTTGTTCTTGTATCTATTCATGAGTGAATATTGTGACATGATGCCTTGTGAATTGTTTCATTGACTCTGATTTGTACACTTGATGTCATTTTTGAAAAGAATGGATGAAAAGCATGCTAATGGGATAATTTGGATTTACTTGGACTTGTATTTGATTTCCTTTGGGCTTTGTAGCCTAACTTGTTTTGGATTCCTAGAACATTGGCATTATTTGTCTTTGAAATTAAAGTAGGGATTATCTAGTGTCCATTGCACGAGAGATGCGAGGTTCACGGGGACATAGGTCTACTGGGGTTCCGGCACTCACCACTACACTTGCGCAGCACACGAGTTATGGGACTCGGGGTGATCGGCAAGCATGAGATTGATGTTGTATAAGCGTAAAGCGCAGCTCCGCTAATTGTGTGAGATATGTTGAGCGCAGCTCCATATAGTAGTGGGAAAGGTTAGGTGATAGTTCTCACCGCCGACCGGACGTATATCATCTCGACTTAGTGTGTGTCTATCTCTACATCTTTAAGTGTGGTATTTACTTGCATTACTTGATTCAGCAATTTATTTCGCTAGCACAGTGCAAGAGCAAAACTTGACAATAATGGTTTTTAGCATGTTTCGCAGCAAACTTTGTCCCAAAAATTCTAAAACTCTACTACCTGATAGTTAGCTAGATTACGAAATAGCCTTTAATAACTTAAGACTTACTTTAGCAAATATAACAAAGTTGGTTGAAATGAAGCATATGTCATAATCATAAGTTAAAGGTATTGATTTTTATCCCATTTTGCGACAAATTGCGTACTTGAAGTTCCAAAACTCCACCGTCTGATAGGTAGCTAAATTACGAAATAGCCATCCATGTTGATTTAAGCAAATACAAAGAATTTGGTGCAAAAACATCGTAGGGCACAAGCAAATATTTACAGTATTGATTTTCAGCCCATTTCGCGTCAAACTATGTACTTCGAATTATAAAACATTACTGCCTAAAAGTTACCTATATTCAAAACTTTCCCCCTAAAGCTTATATTATAAAATATAACAAATTTGGTCAAAAAGTAGTGTATTGCACAAGCAAAATTAGACAATCATGATTTAAAGGATGTTTGGCATTAAACTATCTCCACGACATTCTATGACACCACTGCCTGAAAGCAAGATAAATTATGAAATTTCCCTTAAAGCTTACTTTACCTAATACATCGAGTTTGGATGAAAGGAAGCATAGGGCATGATCACAATTTGAAGGTATTGATTTTTATCCCATTTTACAACAAACTACATCTTCGAAATTCCAAAATTCAACTGATCAAAAGGCAGCTAAATTACGAAGTTGCACTCCTAGTTTATTTTAGCAAATACAACCGTTAGACCCTAGTTTACTATGTTTTGGTTTGTCTATCCTTGTTAGCAGTACATTGTCAAAGCATAAATTAAGTTAGTTTGGTAAATGCTGCAATGAAGATGGAAGCCTGACTCTGGGAAATGTGCAAGAGTCGATACAACTCAGAGATAGATTACAATGTAAATTCCAATGAAAGTTACAGTTTCAAAGTCAAAGTCGAATACGAAGACAAAATTGAAGTCAAAAAAGGAATTGAATATGAGTTGGATACTACAACAAAGCAACTATCAGTATTAGTCTACAATAGTAAAGAAATTCAATACTTCTAGGAGAGAACTTTGAGATGGATTACAACTACTAATTCGATAGAAAGGTGAAGAACTTTATGGAGATGACAAGTCAAGAATCTTGAAGGAATAGAAGGCTTAGTTGTTGAATGTTGGATGATTGCAATATAAGTTACAATTGGAGACCGATGAGGTTTTCTGAGTGGTATTGTATTTAGCACTGAATTTCTACATATAATAGATAGCCTGAGTCAATAAATACACAAAGTCGCCATTGTGTGGATCATCATTCATTACTTGAGTTTTATGAGAATGAGAGATCATTATAGTGTTTGTTCACATTATCAATTTGTGTAATTGATTAGGCTGAGCCTACGCAGAGGAAGACATTCAAGTCTTATTGTGATATCAATTCTATTTTTAGTATTGATGTGTGCATGTTAGTTTATCACTAATTTGTTAGTCTCTTTATTTCCTCTTGTTTCCAAAACTTCAACAGTGGTATTAGAGCTTTGTCACTTTATTATTTCTACAAGTGTAGAAGAGTAAGATTCTGGAGAGTCTTGTTGCCATGGGATCGATTTATGAGCTGTTACGATAATGAACTATTGAAGGACATGAATGTGGATCGATAACTCGATTGCCATTGTTGGAAGGAACCAACTATGCCTACTACAAGGTTCAGATTGTTCACTTTGTCTCTGCCATTGATGAAATTACTAAAGAATTGTTGGAGAAAGAATACACTACTATAAAAAAACTAGATATGAATGGTAATGTTGTTCCAAAACCTGCAACTCTATAGACATACGCTAAAAATAAAGAAAAGGTTGCAAATTACAAGGAAATAAATTATATCTTCTGTGTTGTTGATGCTTAACGCTTCAAACTGATTGCAAATTGCACTACTACAAATAAAGCATGGGAAGTTCTGAAGTCAATATTTGAAGGTACGAATTCCGTTAAAATTTCCAAGTTACATAAATTAAGTTCTATGCTTGATCGTCTAGAGATGAAAGACGATGTAGATATTGCCTCTTTTAATGATCGTTTGCGAGACATTGCTAATCAAGCTTTTTAACTTAGAGAAAAATATATTGATAAACAGTTAGTACAACGTGCTTTTCGTGCTCCTCTTTTATGATTTGACTCAAAGATTACCGCAATCGAACTGTGTCGTAATATTATTAAGATGTATCTTGATGAATTAATGGGTTCTCTAGGAACTTATAAGACGAATATGTTTAAAAAAGCCAAATTCTTCTAAAAATGCCTATAATGTTGAGACTACTATTTTCTATGACTCTATGGGAAATGATTTTGCTATGATGGCAAAGAAGTTCTCAAAATTTCTCAAAACCTATAAAAGAAGTTTTGTTGGAACTAATTTTAAAAGTGTAATGACAATAATAAGCCTTCTAATGATGATAAGAAGATATACGCTAAGAATAAACTCAATGGCATTAAGTGTCATGAGCGTGGAGAAAATGGACATATTCAGATTGAATGTCCTACTTACAAGAAGTCTTTGAATGATTCTTGGAGTGATGATGACTCAGATGAAAGTGATAAAGAATCTAATGATTCTACTACTGCACTCACAGCTCTATTGACAAAATTAAATATTGTTAATACTTCTCTATCCGCTATTAGTCTTTCTAAACTTGATTCCATAGTATCTGACATGGAAAAGAGTAAGGAAAAGGCAAAGGATGTATGTGTTGCAATCAATGTTGAGGGTTCTATAAAGAATCTTCAAGCTTCTTATGATCTATAATTCACTGAATGGACATCAATTTATGATCAAAATTTGGACTTGAAGATGAAATTGTTCTATTTTAAATTAGAGTATAAGACTCTTGAAAGAGAATACAAAACTTTTACTTCATAACTAAAGGATCGTAAGGCTAAAATTTTTATATTGAAGAAAGTTTTTTTTTGATTCTGAGGTTGTTACTACAAAGTTACATGATAATTCTCATAGATTTATTTACATAAATTTTGTCAAAGGTAATATAATCAATAAAAGTCAATCAAATACAACTAAAGTTTATACATTAAAAGAAAAATGAATGTGCCATAGAAGGTTGCTGCAAGTGCAAAGAAAAAGGTGACAGGTGTTGTTGATAACTTACCTCCTCCTACATGTCATTATTATAGGATTGTTGGTCATATTCGACCATGATGCTATCGGATGTTTAAAGATCTTAGTACACTTACGAAGTAGAAAACATCTAAAAATGTTTGGATAATAGAATCTCATAAAGTTATGACAACGCATCTGCAACTCTAAGTAACTCTCGGCAACTATGACTGAGTTTTGGTATTTGGATGGTGGTAGTTCCAGATACATGACTTGTAACAAAAGCATTATTAAAAATTATGATTCTTTTAAGGAAGGTGATGTCACGTTTGGTGACCAAAAAGGTAAATTGGTTGGCAAAGGAACTCTTAATGTT
Organism: Stephania cephalantha; assembly: GCA_039657325.1. Taxonomy (NCBI): domain Eukaryota; kingdom Viridiplantae; phylum Streptophyta; class Magnoliopsida; order Ranunculales; family Menispermaceae; genus Stephania; species Stephania cephalantha. The sequence goes on along the minus strand of CM077570.1, from coordinate 33,110,004 downwards.
GTAGGACTGGCTAATCTTAAAGGAGTCATGCATGTTGAATGGTTGAAATCTAACCTGATAATCAATGAAGAAAAACAACACATCATGAATAAGATATGTACATCTGACAACTACTATATGCTACTTTAATATTCTATATCGCCTTATAAGTTGCAAGTTATGTGTAACTTTATTTCTCTAACTAACATAAAGCTTTGGCATATAAGGCTTAGTCATCTTAATTTCAAGCACCTTCAGAAACTGCTCTCTCATAATGATGTTAAAGGTATTCCTAAACTATCATATAAGTCTGATTCTATTTTTAAGCCATGTCGAAGGGGAAAATAATGTTCAATTTCACATGATGGCCTCAATGACATATAGACAAAATGAGTGCTGGAATTACTGCATATGGATTTGTTTGGTCGAATGCAAGTTGAAAGTCTGGGGAGAAAGAAGTATGTTTTTATCATTGTTGATGACTAATCAAGATTTACTTGGGTTTGTTTGGTGCATGATAAAGCAAAAAATATTTGATGAATTTGAGAAGTTAACTGCTCGACTTCGGAATGAAAAAACTGATGAAGATGTATCCATTGATCGAGTCCGTAGTGATCATGGAAGAGAGTTTTAAAATCAGCAATTTGCTTATTATTGTGCTGAATTTGGGATTATGTATGAATTTTCTGCACTAAGACACTAACACAGAATAGTGTTGTTGAAAGGAAAAATTGCTCAACTTAGGAAATGACAAAAGTCATGTTAGCTGCGAAAAATCTTCCTATAAATCTTTGGGGGAAAGTAGTAAATACTACTACTAATATTATCAGTAAAGTTAATTTCAGGCAATTAAGTACAAAAACTATGTATGAAGTCTTAAAAGGCAAAAAACCATCTCTCAAACATTTTCATGTTTTTGGCACTACCTGCTTCATATTAAATGATAGAGATCACTTGGGAAAGTTTGATTCCAAAAGTGATGTTTGAATTTTTCAAGGATATTCTCTAAATAGTAAAACTTATAAAGTCTACAATAAGTGAACTATGACTGTGATGGAATCTATTAAGGTTATGGTTGATGATTGCACAAGAACAGAACAATTGTCCTTTTAAAAGGATAATGATGATGAGCTGACAACATCAATAAGTTCAACACCTATTACTCAACTTGCTGCTAAACCATCTAATTCAGATATCACTACTCCATCTGATGATGAAATGATAATGATGATGATGATCCTTAATCACCTACTACTATAAAATGTGGTTCTAGATATGTTGCTCCATAGTCAAGGATTCTTAAAGATCTTCCAATTGAGCAAATATTTAGCTCGATTAATGATCCAGTGCAAATAGAGATATTCCTCCTGTTGACTTACAGGAATATGGTTCGTTTCGCATGTTTTACATATCAAATTTAGCCAAAAATTCTCAAGGAGGCTTTAATAGATGAATATTGGGTGAATGTTATGCAAGAGGAACTCAATGAGTTTGTTACACATGATGTATGGGGTCTTATTCCATGACCTTCTAATGTTAATATCATTGGTACTAAGTAGATATTTCATAACAAGACAGATGAGAGTGGTATTATTGCTCGCAACAAAGCCAGATTGGTTGCATAAGGACATATACAGGTTGAAGGTATTGATTTTGATGAAATATTTGTTGCAGTTGCCAGATTGGAATCTATTCGTCTACTGCTAGCCATTGATTGTAACAAAGGTTTAAGTTTAAGAAAATGGATGTTCAAAGTGCTTTCCTATATGGTATTTGCTAGAAAAGGATTACGTTGCACAACCAAAAGGATTTGAGGTACATAATAAACCTAACGATGTCTATCATATGAAAAAGGCACTTTATGGACTGAAGCAAGCACCACAGGCTTGGTATGAAAGGTTTACTATCTATTTGTTGTATAAAGGTTACAATAGAGGGTCTACTGTTAAGACTCTATTCTCAAAAGGCAGAATAACAGTTTGTGGTTGCGAAGATCTATGTCGATGATATTGTATTCGAGGCTTCATCTACAATGCTAGCTTCAGAGTTTGTTGATTTAATGAAGAAAAAATTTGAGATGAGCATGGTTAGAGATCTTACATATTTATTGGTCTACAAATTACACATTCATAAGATAGTATATTCATATCTCAGAATAAATATGCTAAATCTCTTGTTAAGCATTTCGAATCGGACACTGCTTAGTCTATTTGAGCACCTATAAGCTCCAGTAAGAAGATCCATAAGGATGCCAAAGGTGTTTTTGTCAATCCTATATTATACAGAAGCATGATTGGTAGTTTATTATATCTTACTGCAAGAAGACCTGATATTGCTTTCATTGTTGGACTTTGTGCTTGCTAACAGGCATGTCCAAAAGTGTTTCATCTGGTTGCTGTAAAAAAGATTATGCGCTATGTGTATAGAACAACTAACATTAGTATATTATTTACTAATGGAGGTTCTAGTGACTTAATCGGGTATAGTGATGATGATTGGGCTGGAAATATTGATGATCAAAAGAGTACTACAGGTAGATGTTACTACACGGGTTCTAATCTTGTTGCTTGGAATAATAAGAAACAGAACTACATCTCTCTATCTACTGTTCAAGCCGAATATATTACTATTGGCAGTTGTTGCACACAGTTAATATGGATGCAACAAATGCTCCAAGATTATGGTATTGCTTTATCTCAATTAATAATTTACTGTGATAATAAAAGGGTCGTTGATATTTCGTAGAATCCAGTAAAACACTTTAAGATGAAGCACATTGATATTCGTCATCATTATATCAGAGATATATCGGAAAGAGGATTAATTTGTATTCAACTTGATTCTACTGAAAGGCAGCTAGCTGATATTCTCATAAAGGCTTTTGACATAAAGACTCTTGAGATGGTTGTGCCATGACATTGGCATGTGCTCTCATTAGCAAGGATTATCATTGCAAAATGGAAGTTATGTGCTTTCATGCAAATAACTTTGTGATTGGACATTAAGTTGTAAGCTGCTTTCGTGTTTGTCCAAGAAACTGCGACTTGGGATTACCTGCTACATGTGTCACTCTTGTTAAGTCAGTTGTAAGAACTAGCCTAAGTGACGTGGGACTCACATTGTGATATGTGTATGGACTGCGCCGAGAGAGTCGAGGTCTACATTAGATTTGTTGTGGTGTATGGCTAGTGTATTTTATAGGTGTAGACTACTAAGTCTCTTCTACTCGTGTACAGGTCTCGAGATGTAAGTGGAGACGTGCCTCGAGTTACATGCCGACTTGGGATAGGAGTATAGAGTGATGTGGTAAGTTTATTTTAAGCTTAATATAGATTATATGGTGGCTTTAATGTGGCTAAAGTTAATTTTTAATTAAATGTAACCTAAGTTAGCATTTTAAAACAATAATTATGTGATTTGCATCGAGAAACGTATTAGTACATCTAGAAAACTCATTAAGTTAATAGAGGTAAGTTGAACATGAGTTAAAAAGTCTACCATTAGATAGGTCTCGAGATACGCATGTGTAATTAGATCAATGGTTTTCATTCAACCATATCCATTTCATATATATAATTAGAGATCAATTAATGCAAACTACATCTTTTTCATTTCAACAACTTAGAAGCAAAGAAAACTTGCTGGAGAAGTTTGAGGAAGAAGAAATCAGTTTGATTTTGGTGAATTGAAGGTGTAGTGGTTGATCAAGCAAGAGAACATCAACTAGGTAATATACATACACTAGGTTAATTAGTTTAATTAGTTGAATTTATGAATTTGATGTTATATGTGGCTATTTTATGTTGTTGTTGATGTCTTAGGGCTCTGATGATGTATATGAGGCTTCCCAAGGCATTTGGGAAGCCTATGTGTGGAGAAAACTTGGAATTATAATTTCAAAATTTTAGATTTTTTGTACATAGCGCCATAAGTAAATCAGTTAGCGCCCTAATTTTGGTTAGCACAACAGTGGTTAGAGCGCTAATGAGGCCACTAGCGCGCTAATTCAATCCCTTAGCAGCTAATTGCCCTGACAGCATAAAAATCTACGATTTTTTAAATTTGCCTAAAACACTATAATTGAGCCTAATACCCTAAGTAACGGTCTAAATAGATCCAAAAACATGTTAGGTGATATGAAGAACCTAGGAAATGGTTACGGTGATTCAGATATAAGATTTGAGGTGTCGAGAGGTCGGTAACGCTATGACTTTACATTGTTTGATGTGAGTATACCCGTTGATTGTTTATTTACATTTCATTTCCGATTTTAACTTGTTTGTTATAGTCTATATTGACTATGTCTAGCTTTATACTCTCATATCATGGACTTATTTGTTATTCCTCACTTGTCGAGCTTGGTTTCCATGATATTTTGATAAATTGAATTCTTTTGAATCCATTCTTACGCTATTGTCATTTCTTGCTATTTTGTAGTAAATATAGTATAAATAGCATTATATTAGGGATTTGTGAGTTGTGAATGATGTTATGGACTTGTGTTCTTTGGAGAATTTTGTGCTTTAAGCATAGCCAATTCTTGGAGTCCTTAATGAGACATTTTCTTGAAATTATAAAGTAGTTATAGAATCTAGAATCCACTACACTATGAGTCGATCGTCACACAAGGTTCGAGTCCCTGGGGATGTCGGCACTCGCCACTATGATGAGGCACATGGGGTTAGAGTCCATGGGGTTGCCCATATACGGGGTTAGATTCCCTGATGATATCACGGTTAGTGTCCCTGATGACACTGGGGTTAGAGTCCCTAGTGATATTAAATAGTGTGACACCATGCACATCCTTTAGTGGTTAAGGCTTCACCGAAGTAGGTCACAGACGATCGGATCTAGAACATAACTCTTTATCCTTGTGTAAGTTTTACTTGTTTAATTGTGGTTTTTATCTTTATAATTGTGGTAATAGTTATTCTTTATTGAATTTATGCTTTTAAATACCTTTTAGTTTGTTTTGAAAATGTGAATGAATTGGTCAATGGGGATTACTGTTACTTTTTGTACTTACCGTCCTTTTTATAATAGTGGGTGCAGAGTCGTTGACGAGCAGGCCGGGTAAGAAAAAGATTGTCGACTACCTCTAAGCCAACGGCGTACCTCTGCATCAATATTTTGTAGGTTTTTGGTATTTTGTGTTTTATACAATTATATTTTGATTCACTTTGAGGTTGTGTATCGGTTGAGCATTTTGTTCCCTAGATTATGATGACATCAAACTGTTTATATTCACCACTTTGTTATATATGCATGTGATCATTGTTTTTCCTAGTTTCCATACATTTAGGATTTTTAATAACTATTTCCACATAATTTGTTGAGACTTCCTCTAAATTGCATAACTTTTAATAAATTTTTATTTACTTTGAAACTCAATCGTAAAGTGACATGTGTTTTATTTATCTGAAACACTAGTATGGAGTAGATTTGAATAGAAAGGCTAACTAATACGTAGTTAAGTCCTATGTGGTTAAGAATTTGGGCTTAATTACGAGATTAGGCCGGGCGTTGGCCTAGATTAGGGAAGGGGAATCAAAGTTGGTATCAGAGCCTATATTCATGATAAAATTCAAATCTTAGATGTGGGAACCAGATGATATTTGCGTAGAAACTATTAGTTAGGAAGTGAGTGAAAATGAGCTGGGGAAATATTTTATTTATACGTTACATTCTATATGTACATAAATACGAGTTACACCACGCAGTAGCTGATTCGTGTTCGTTATCTATCTGCAAACATAGATGGCAGACACATGTGATGGCGAAGACACTGGAGCTAGCAGTAGTTAGCCTCCTACTACCTCAATGGACAAATATAAGAGGTTATCTGATAGTGTAGCTGCTCTGGGGCAGCAGCTAGCCGATTTCATCGCATTCATGAGGGAGCACATGGCGGCTATCACACCAGCCCTCGCCGCCACTCGTACTACTACGGTGACACCCCAGACCACCAAGACTAAGATTTCATCATGCGATACTATTACAGGACCTCGAGTACTCGCACCACCAGTGCTACAGCCAAGTGTAGACCCTACAGCACCCCATCTACTAGAGTTACCGATATTGACTATACAAGAGGTAGCTATAGCTAGGGACACATCCACTCCTACACCTACGCCTTTTGAGGCAGCCGGACTATCGAGGGACGCTAAGCTGGTGAAGGAGTTTATCAAGCTTAGGCCAGTATTCTTTGCTAGAGAGCGAGACCATGAGAAGATTGAGCAGTGGATTATCTCACATGAGTAGTTACATCTACTGTTGAGCATTGAGGATAGATTACAGCCTATTCTCTCTTATTACACCCTAAAGAAGGGTGCAGATGTCCGCTGGAGGACCATAGTGCAAGCAGAGGCAGTTTGACATCATAGGATGATTTCAAGAAATATTTTTTCAAGTAGTACTTTCCAGCCTCTATGGTGAAGAGAATGAATAAGAAACTTATGGCACTCAGACAAGCTGAGGGCGAGACAATTATGAGTTATAAGGACAAATATGGTTATCTCAAATAGTTTTTCGAGGACTTGGTTACGGATGATGCCGATGACGCCTTCTATTTCGATGATGGTTTGAGATGAGACATTGCATGATCAGTTTTGAGCACCAGAGCCATATCTCTCTAGGAATGTAGGAGCGAGCCCTCTCCCATTACACATACGAGTTGGGTTGAGAGGAGGATGGACGTGCTGAGTTACCGGAGAGAGGAGCTGATTTTAAGTAGAGAGGATAGAGGGGTAAGAGACAAAGGAGAGGAGATAGACGATTCCAGGGGGCGGAGCACAGGGCATGTAAGTACGTTTAGTGGCACATGCACTGCCACTAGGCCCCACACATGACATAAAAGGCAGACCTCCCTTACCTTGTCCTGCCAAGCAGGCATTACCAGCACTACCAACAAGGCGACAACAGCAGTAGCAGGGTAGAGGCCGAGATCTTAGACAGGGACAAAAGCATGCATTGGGATAGGTCCAACATGATCAGAGTAAGAGACATCAATTTAGCCAACGTATACCAATTACATGTTGGAGATACGGTTAAGTGGGGCACATGGCCCGAGAGTGCACACAACCACCGGTAGCTTATCCATAGTAAAGCATAGAGGGAGCCTACATGGTAGCGTATCAAGATTTTGGAGCGACACGAGAGCTCATTGAGGGTACGGTTCTTATTTCCTGTAGAGATGTTTATGTGCTTCTTTATTCTGGTTCTACTATTTCATTCATTTTTGATCGCATGGTAGACATCCTAGGGTTGACACCTGTTAGGCTTAGAGTACATTTGATCTTAAGTACCGCACCTGGGGATAGGGTTTACCCTAATAGTTTTATCGAGTGATGTCCGATCGAGATAGGTGGGGTAGAGTTACCTGCGTACTTTAGAACTCAAGTTCTTAGAGTTTGACACGATTTTAGGGATGGATTGGCTATCAGCATATCACGCACATTAACTATTTCAATAAGACATTGATATCTGAGATCCCAGAGTCTCCGATATTCACTTATAGAGGCAGTCTAACGAAAACAGTAGGCATGAGAGGTTGACCTGTGACTAGAGAGGAGATGGAGGCATTAGTTGCACTATATATAGTGACAAAGAGTCGAGGGCCTAGACTTAAGGATATACTGGTTGTTAGAGAGTTTCCAAATATGTTTCCAAAGGGCCACAAGAGGTTGATTTTATTATTGAGTTAGTATCGGGCACTAGACCGTTTTCCATACCGTCGTACCACTTGGCACCGCTAGAGTTAGGGGAGTTGAAGACTAAGCTTCAAGACTTATGACAGAAGCGATTCATCACTCCTTTTATGTGGCCATGGGAAGCACCAGTCCTTTTTATGAAGAAGAAGGATGGTAGATTGAGACTTTGTATCGGCTATAGCTAGTTGAAAAAAGTCACAGTCAGGAACAAGTATCCATTGCCGAGGATCGATAATTTATTTGATCAGTTGAGAGAAGCACAATTTTTCTCCAAGATAGACTTGCCATCAGGGTGTCATTAGCTTAGGATTTGGGATGACGATAGGTCCAAGATAGCTTTTACCACGAAATATGGACATTTTTAGTTCACCATCATGCCATTTGGGCTGACCAATGCGCATGCACTGTTTATGGATTTTATGCATCGGGTTTTTAGACCATTTCTTAACCATCTAATGATATTCTTCATTGATGATATACTTATATATTCGAGGACCGGAGAGGATCATGAGCAGCACCTTAGGGAGACTTTGCAGACCTTGAAGGAGTTCAGACTATATGCCAAGTTCAACAAATGTGAATTTTGGCTTTCAAAGGTCAAGTTTCTGGGGCATGTTGTTAGAGCAACAGGGATAGTAGTGGATCCGGCCAAGATTCAGGCAATTATGGAATGGCTAAAATCGATGTCAGTGACAGAGATAAAGAGTTTTCTAGGTTTAGCATGGTACTATCGCTGATTTGTGAAGGATTTCTCGAAGTTCGCTTCACCGATTACTAGGTTGACCTAAAAGGACTCAAGATTTCATTGGTTTGAGGAATGCGAGGAGGCATTTGCTTAGCTGAAGAGATTATTGACTACTGCACTAGTGTTAATATTTCTAGAGGCTGGAAAGGGATTCTTGGTGTACACAGATGCTTCTCATATGGGTTTGGGTTGCGTGTTGATACAGGGTAGTGGTACAGTAGCTTTCGTCTCTAGACTATATAAAGTACATGAGAAGAATTACCCCATACATAATTTGGAATTAGCTGCAGTAGTGTTTGCACTTAAGGTGTGGAGACATTATCTGTATGGAGAGAAATTCACACTCTTTACTAATCACAAGAATTTGAAATATCTCTTCACACAGAAGGAGCTTAACATGAGACAGCGCAGATGGTTAAAGTTTCTAAAAGATTATGACTTTTCTACGGAGTATCTTCCAGGAAAAACTAATGTAGTCGCAGATGCATTGAGTGGGATACCAGTTAGAGATTATGAGGTTGTTTGTTGCCATATGACGCATGAGTATGGGTTATTTAAGGTAACGACAATTATGACTCTGCCTGATATTCCTACTGACACTTGGGTGATGATTTGTGCCCAAACGAGACTTCAAATAGTGTCTACACAGAGAGTCGACGTTCTATAACCAAGATTCAGTGAGTTAACCTATAGTTCTGACTGTATTGACTGGACAAAAATGACGAATCAGTGTCTGAGATTTAAAGGCAGACTATGGATACCTTAAGTGATAGAGCTGAAAGATGAGATTCTTTAGGAGTCACACTGTTCCCAATTCACCGTTCATCCAAACAGGACCAAAATTTACCATGTTATGAAGAGAGATTTCTGGTGGCCTAAGATGAAGGTGGATGTGTCAAAGTTCATCCAGTAAAGGCTGAACATCGCAGACCTGGAGGGATGATACAACCTCGTCCCATTCTAAGAAGGAAGTGGGAGGACAATTCTATGGATTTTGTAAGAGGATTGCCAAGGACCGCCAGGAGACATGATTCTATCTGGGTGATTATTGACAGACTGACGAGGTCTGCTCATTTTCTTCTCGTAGTCGCGCATTACACATTTCATCAGCTAAGTATACTATTCGAGCGAGATATTATCAGGTTGCATAGAGTACCATTGACAATCACGTCAGATCGAGATGCTATGTATACGTCCAAGATGTAGCGGTGTATGCGAGAGCACTATGGTACGCGCCTACAGCTCAACATGGCTAGCTCGAAATGGCTTTCCATCATTAGATTGATGGGCTGACCGTGAGATTTATCCAGGTTCTTGAAGTTATGTTACAGGCTTGTGTGTTGGAGTTTGGCTGATCTTAGGAATAATACCTACCATTGTATGAGTTTGCATACAACAAGAGTTATCATGCCATTTTTGAGATGGCGCCATTTGAGGCTTTATTTGGCAGACCATGTTGCTCGCTATCATGTTGGGCTGAGCTAGAGGACTGGGAGATTGTGGGGCCTGAGATTGTTGTTCACCTTATGGAGAAGGTCAAACTGATCCATCAGAGACTCAAGGGAGCCCAGGATAGACAAAAGTAGTATGTAGACAGATATCGCGGTGATCTCACGTACACCGAGGGAACTTTTGTATATTTGAAGGTTTCCCCTCAAAAGGGTCTTCAAAGTTTTGGAGTGAAAGGTAAGCTTACATCGGGGTTCATCAAGCCTTTCATGATTAAGAAACGGGTCGGGAAAGTTGTGAATGAGCTTGTGCTGCCTCCACAGATGTCGGGGATTCATCTAGTCTTTAATATTTTGATGTTTTGATTAGCTGAGTCAAGAGCAGGTGGTCGACTAACTGTAGATTTGAGTCAGATAGACCTGAGCGATGATATTACTTATGAGGAGCAACCTATTTAGATCCTAGATTGAAGGGTACAATAGTTGAGGAACAAGTCTTTCCCGAGGGTTCTCGTTAAGTGGCAATACCTTGATGATACGAAAATCACTTGGGAGCGGGAAGACTATATGATGGATAGGTTCTCGTTATATTGGTGTTGATGTCTTGGGGCTCTGGATATGTATATGAAGGTTCCCAAGGCATTTCTGTAGCCTATGTGTGGAGAAAACTCGAAATTCTAATTTTAGAATTTTGGTTTCCTTCATAATGCACGCTAGATAAATCAGTTAGTGCGCTAATTTCGATTTGCGCGCTAGAGGCAGTGGTTAGCGCAATAATAAGGCCATTAGCGCGCTAATTGCCTTGACAGCATATAAATATGAGATTTTCCATATTTTCCCAAGACACTATAACTAAGCCTAATCCCTAAATAGAAGCCTAAACACATCCAAAAACATGTTATGTGATATCAAGAACCTAGGAAAGGGTTACGGAGATTTGGATATAAGATTTGAGGTGTCGAGAGGCACGTAAAGCTAGGGCTTTACATTGTTTGATGTGAGTATACCAGATGATTGTTTATTTACACTTCATTTCCAGTTTTTACTTGTTTGTTATATTCTATATCGACTATGTCTAGCTTTGTACTCTCATATCATGGACTTATTTGTTATTCCTACTTGTTGAGCATGGTTTCCATGATATTTTGATAAACTGAATTCTTTTGAATCCATTCATATGCTATATGTTATTTCTTGTTGTTTTGCAGTAAATATAGTATAAATAGCCTGCTATTAGGGATTTGTGAGTTTTGAATGACTTTGTGGACTTGTATTTTTTGGAGAATTTTGTGCTTTGTAGCATAACCAATTCTTGGAATCCTTAATGAGTCATTTTCTTCGAATTATAAAGTAGTTATAGAATCTACAGACCATTGCACTATGAGTCGATTGGCACACAAGGTTTGAGTCCCTGGGTATGGCGAAACTCGCCATTATGATGAGGTACACAGGGTTAGAGTCCCTAAGGCTGCCCATCTACGGGGTTAGAGTCCCTGGTGATACCGGGGTTAAAGTCTATGACGACACTAAAGTCAGAGTCCCTAGTGATATTAAATTGTGCGACACCACACACGTCTTTTATTGGTCAAGGGTTCACTGACGTAGGTCACAGCCGACCAGATCTAGTTCATAAATACTTAGCCTTCTGTTAGTTTCACTTGTTTACTTTGGCATTTCTTGACATAATTGTGGTACTAGTCATTCTTTATTGAACGTATGCTTTTAAATACCATTTAGTTTGTTTTGGAAATGTGAATGAATTGGTCAACAGGGATTACTGTTACTTTTTGTTATTCACCGTCTTTTTTAAGACGATAGGTGTAGAGTCGTCGACGAGCAGGCTGAGCAAGGAGAAGATTGGTGATTACCTCTCAACCAGCAGCGTACCTCTGCATCGATATTTTGTAGGTTTTGATATTTTGCGTATTATAGTTGTATTTTGATTCACTTTGGGGTTGTATATTGGGTTGAGCGTTTGATTCCTTAAATTATGATGACATCACATTGTTTATATTCGCCACTTTGTTATATATGCTTGTGATCGTTGTTTTTCTTGTTTTCCACACATTTAGAATTTTTAATAATTTTTTCCGCATAATTTGTTAAGACTTCCGCTAAATCTTATAACCTTTAATAAATTTGGATTTACTCTAAAATTCAATTGTAAAGTGACATGTGTTTTATTTATCTTAAACATTATTATGGAGTAGATTTGGATAAAAGGATGACAAATATATAGTTAAGTCTTATGTGGTGAGGACTTTGGGCTTAATTACGGGATTAAGTCGGGCGGTGCCGAAGATTATAGAAAGGGTCGTCACACGCACGTATCTCGAGACCTATCTAATGATGTACATATTGAAACATTTCCACTTACTCATTCTAAGTAACACACATATGTAACTCACTTAGTGTCTAGATGTGTCAATACGTATCTCTATGATCATCACATGGCTATTGTTTTAACTAGCTAACTTAGGTACGTTAAATGTATAATTAACCATAGGCACATTTAAATTATTATTTTAGTTACATTAAGCCTAAATAAAGTTATCATAATCACCCACTATCTCTGTCCCACACTAGCACGCATCTCGAGGCGCATCCTCACTCACGTCTCGACACCTATACACAAGTGGGAGTGACTTAGTAATCTACACATATACAATACACTAGGCATACAACATAACAAATATAACATATACCTCGACCCTCTCGCCTTGGTCATGACACGTATTTCGATGTGGGTCCTACGTCTTGGGTCACTGAAAATGATTAAGAGATTAAACAAGGATTTAGAATTTCTGTCCATGGCAATTCTTCCAAACTAATGTAAATTTCATCCTCGAAATTAAACTTAAACTAAAATTATACCTCTTCAAAAGGGTACGAAAATGTATCTCACATATAGTCTTCCGGTTCCCAAGTAAGCTCTGAATCTCCATGGAATTGCCACTAGACTAACACCTTCGGGATAGACTTGCCTCTCAACTACTATACACTCCAATCTAGGATTTGTACTGGCTACTCCTTATAAGACACATTCTCGCTCAGGTCAATCTGACGTAAGTCGACTGTCAGTCTCTCGCTTGCTTTCGACTTGGCTAGTTGAATCATAGAAATATGGAATGCTGGATGAATTTCTGACATCTATATTGGTAACTCAACCTCATATGCAACTTTTCCAACCTGTTTCTTAATCTTGAAAGGTCCGATGAATGTCACTGCTAACTTGCCTTTTAAGACCAAATCTGTGAAGACCCTTTCGAGGAAAAACCTTTAGATCCACAAAGGCTCCCTCGTCATATATGAGATCATTGCGATACGTGTTTGCATACTTTTTATATCTCTCATAGGATCCTTTAAGGCTCTGGTGAATCTGTCGTACCTTCTATGTGTGATCAACAACAATTTCAGGCCTTACAATGTCCAAGACCTCAGGCCCAGCCCAATAAGATGGTAAATGATATGGTCTGCCATATAAAGCCTTAAATGGCGCCATCTCAAAGCTAGCCTAATAAATGTTGTTGTATGCAAACTCACACAACGGTAGGTATTTCTCCCATGATTTTCCAAACTCCTATATATAAGCCCTGAGCATATCCTCGATAGTCTGAATCAACCTCTCAGTCTGCCCATAAGTCGAAGGGTGAAAGGCTATGCTGAATTGTAAACGCATACCATACTACTCTTGTATACTCCACCACATCCTCTACATACAAATAGCATCTATGTCTGACGTGATAGTAAATGGTACCCTATGCAGCCTAATAATCTCCTTCTCGAATAATAAACTCAACTGGTCAAATGTGTATTGAGTTGCAACTGGTATGAAATGGGCATATTTCGTCAATCTTTCCACCATCACCCAGATAGAATCATGTCGATGAGCAGTCCCCAGCAATCTTCTAACAAAATCCATGGTTTTGTCTTCCTACTTCCATCGTAGGATGGGAAGCTGTTGTAATAATCCTCCATGTCTACGATACTCAGCCTTCACCTGCTGGCAGATCCCACAGTTCCTGATAAACTTCGATACGTCCGCTTTCATCCCAGGCCACCAAAAATGTCTCTTCATGTCGTGGTACATCTTGGACCTACCTAGATGAACAATGAACTGGGAACAGTGTGAATCCTAAAGAATTTCATCTCTTAGCTTTGCCACTACCGATATCCACAATTTACCTATAAATCTCAAACACTTATATGTCATCTCTATCAAGTCAGTACAATCAGTACTCTAGGCTAACTCATTGATTCTCGGGTATAAAATGTCAGCTCTCTAACCCTCTGAAACTCTTTGTGTAGACACAGTCTAAAGCTTCATCTGTGCACAAATAATCACCTTTGTATCAGTAGGAATATATGATTGAGTCATCATCGTCTCTCCCTCAAGTAATCCATACTCATGCGTCATATGACATCTCACAACCTCGGCATCTCCAGTCGGTATCCTACTCAGCGCATCAGCAACTACGTTAGCTTTTCCTAGATGATACTCTAAAGAAAAGTCATATTCTTTCAAGAACTTCAACCATCAGCACTGTCTCATGTTCATCTATTTCTGTGTAAAGAGGTATTTCAAACTCTTATGATCAATTTAGAGTGTGAACCTCTTTCCATACATTTGATGTCTCCATATCTTCAAAGAAAATACTACCGCTGCCAACTTTAAGTCATGAATGGGATAATTTTTCTCATGTATCTTCTGCTGTATGGATGCATAAGCCACCGTGCCTCTGTCTATCATCAACACACAACCTAGACCTGTATGAGAATCATATTTATATACCAGGAATTCCTATCCAGCCTCTAGTAATATCAACACTTGCGTAGTAGTAAATAATCTCTTATATTGAGTAAATGCCTCCTCGTTTTCCTTAGACCAATTAAACCTGCGTCTTTCTATGTCAATTTGGTCATGGTGAAGCGATCTTCAAGAAATCCTTCATGAACCTATGATAATATCCTGCTAATCCCTGAAAACTCTCTATTTTTGTAACTGACGTCGGTGCTGGCCAATCCATAATAGCCTAAATCTTAGCTGGATCTACAGCAATAACATTTTCTCCAAAAACATGTCCAAAAAACATTACTTCCGACATACAAAATTCACATTTGCTGAACATGGCGTATAGCTTGTGCTCCCTCAAAGTCTTTAATGTCTCCTTGAGATGGTTCTTGTGATCCTCTCGAGTCCTCGAATATATCAATATATCATCGATGAAACCTAGTAGGAAATGGTCAAGAAATGGTCTCATCACTCAATGCATAAAATCCATAAACATGGCAAGAGCATTAATCAAACCAAACGACATGATTGTAAATTGATAGTGTCCTTATCTCATGTTGAACGATGTCTTTGACCTATCCTCATCCCTGATCCTAAGCTGATGATACCCTGATCATAGGTCTATCTTGTTCAAAAATTGTGTTCCTCTCACCTAATCAAATAAATCGTCAATTCGTAGTAACGGATATTTGTTTCTAACTCTTACCTTATTCAATTGTATGTAGTCGATACACGGTCTCAAAGTACCATCTTTCTTCTTCACAAATAGGACCGGTGCTCCATATGGCGACATAGAAGGTGTGATGAATCCATTCTGTCCTAAATCTTGTAGCTGACTCCTCAACTACTCCTACTCTCTCGGAGTCGTGTTGTATGTTGGTATAGAGATAAGTATAGTGCCTGGTACCAACTCAATAATAAAATCTATCTCTCTCGGTGGTGGTAGACCAAGTAAGTCATCTGCAAACATGTCTAGAAACTCACATATAACCGGAATCTCCTCAAGTCTGGGTCCCTGACTCTCTACTATTGTGTGTAGTGATACTAAAGTCTCCATCTTTCCACTAGACGCAATTCGACCTCTTGTGTCATTGGCTCTCGGTATACTACCACTATATGTAAACATCGGACACCATGGGATCTCAAATATCACTGTCTTACTGAAACAATCGGTATGAGCATGATAAGCTGCTAACCAATCCATCCTTAACAATGCATCAAAATCTAAGAACTCGAGAACTCTGAAGTCTACAGGTAACTCTACCCCGCCTATATCTACTAGACATCCCTCAACAAGACAATTAGCGTAATCTCTATCCCCAGCTGTAGTACTCAAAATCAAATGTACGCCAACTCTAACCGTTGTCAACCCTAAGATGCCTATCATGCGACCAGAAATAAAAGATATTGTAGAACCCGAATCAAACAATACATATAAATTTTTGCCACAAATGGAAACCATTCCCTCAATGAGTCCTAGTATATCATCGTTATCAGGCTGTGCTACCATGTGAACACCCTCTCTTCTGTGTGGTGGAACCACGACTGTTGGCTATGGACAATCTCTAATCATGTGCCTAACCTGACCACACCTATAGCAAGTGATCAGCCTACGCTGAGCCTGAACTTGAACCTGGGCCTGTGCCTATCTCGGTCCCTATAGAGAACTATCTCAGCATCTTCCTGTACCTCTACCTCGACCTTTAGTATCCTATGTAGCTTCTCCTAAGATATCCCCACCACATTTTCACTCACTTCCCAACAAATGGTTTCTAGGCAAGGATCGTCTAGTTTCCACGACTAACATTTGCATTTTCTTGTTTAAATTTTTATTTGTTACTTATTGGAAAAGTTGAAACCACACCTAAGAGAGGGGTGAATTGGGTGTATCGAGAAGTAATCACCTTTTTAAAATAATTCAACAATAACAATGCTATATGCTCACTCAAGCGCAAGTATGAATGCAATGCAACATGAAGGAGATAGAAGAGATGGAAAGAGGCACGCGATTTATAGCGGTTCGATCTAATAATCTACATCCACTACCTAACCTCCCTGGTTAGGATTTTCAAACCCCCACTTATATTGCCAATAAGTGTAACAACCTAAGCATACAATACTAGAATGCCTAATCACCAATTAGGACTTCCTACCTAGCCGTAACTAGGGTTTATGCCTAGCCTCAACTAGGTCTTCCCTTCGACTTAGATCCCACTAAGTCTTACAATCATCTACTTACAAAGAATAGACGAAAATAATCAAATTCACTTTACAAAGTAAAGCGGCACCAAATTCAAATACAAGCAAGCCTCCTAAAACCTAACCACTCTAATGCATGTAAGTATGAGAACAAATGAGAAATGCAAGTATATCACTGATTTTGTGCAAATCTCAAATATGAAACCATTTCAAACGAATCAATTAAAACAAATCCGCTTTCAAATCCAAAGAATAAGAAGTTTGATAAAGATCAAGTTTAAGTGCAAACTCTTGTCCAAACCAGTCCTAGGGTTTAGTAAGTCAAGTTTAAGTGTAAAACCCAAGCCAAATGTGTTCAATAACATAACAAATGATTTCCATAAGTCAAGCACACAAAAATATGAAATTTACGCACAAGAAGAGCAAGGAAATTGGACTTTCTTACAACCCCGAAAAAGTGATTTGAAAATTAGTTATAGAGTGGATGTTGTAAGCTCTAGAACGCCTTAATAACGCTAGTTTCGAGAGCTATTCAATTGCCTCGAAAGATTATAAGTGATAGCACACAAAAATCCAAGTTTCTTCTTTGAAAGCTATAAGCACTCTTTGGTTATCTTGCTTGACAAGACAATGAAATGTTCTTTGTGGTTTGAGAATGTTCGACATTCCTTTTTAACAATTTTTTATCGTTCCAGATATCCAAGTGCTTAGATTTGATCATCTATTGAAATTAAAGTGTGATTTTCAGCTTTATAAAAAAGTTGTTAGAAAGGCAACTAGCGCGCTATTATTTGGACGTAGTGCGCTAATTCTCTAAGCTAGGGCGCTAATGCTAAAAATTAGCGCGCTAACTCTGAAATTAGCACGCTAATATAACTATTAGCTCGCTAACTATTAGGGGCCTCAAAATAAATATTTTTGGCCCTAGAGTTAGTGACCACTTATCGCATCCGGGACCCTACCAAACTTCTTATAACATGTTATACATGTTTGTTAAGGGTCATAGAACCTGTTTAGGTGGTCTGGATGTTTCACAAATCTTGAAAATGGAAAATCTCGGTTACATCACTTACATAGGGTCTTTTCTGCAAATACACAGTTTTTCTTTTCAAAAACCTTTCAAAACAAGTTTTTCACTTCGGAAAACTTCCATAATGGTTTTTAAAGTACAATGTGAATATAAAAACATGGTTTCACATAGTTTGAGCTTATAAGACCGATTCAAGTGGTGAGTTTCATTTAAAACTCCAAATGATCACTTGAAATTTGAAAAGCGATTTGAAAAACATGATATGCATGAACTAATGCATTAAGCTTGCGTAAATGAACCTGTGTACCTTACATCAATGTTACAACATGTAATATGATCTTCCGTCTTCGTTTCCTCGTGTGAACTGAATCTTGAACTTTTATGGCTTGAACACTTGAGATGTGATACTCTACAAACTTTGACTAACTGAAACACACTTGATAAACTTATTAGTATACTTTCACTTTGTTTGTTTCCATCAAAATCCCGGATGGAGCAAAAGTGACTAACTACTTAGTCCAACGATCTCCCCCTTTTTGATGATACCAAACAATGTGAACTTGACAATCAAAAATGGAATTCACATGTATTCATATCCATAGAGCAATCTCGAGCAATCTCAAGTTCAACGCATACATTTCTCCCCCTTTTGATAACATCAAAAAGTGGGGCCAAGCTCCCCTTCGCTACAAGCATAACTGAAAATAAGCTATGAATATAACCACAACACAGTGAGTGGAAGATTCCCCCTCAATAAATGCATATAACCAGACATAAACAGGTATATCATTTAAAGTCATTCACAAAAGCTTAACAATAACTCAGAGATAAGCAAAAATATTTCATGATATTAAATGCCGAAAATGAACATAAACATAGTTGTGGCCTAAACAGTTGAGTCTACAATATAACAAATGTGCATCAAAACATTGAGGACTAACATAGATAAGCCTAGTACTCTCCCTAACTATGTTATGCCTAGATAATCCTCTTGATGAGACAATGTTCGATGCGCAGAACCGGAGGCAGGGTCATCTCGCGCTGGCCTTGCTGGCAGTAGATGGCCCTCTGTGCGACGAAGTCGATCACCCTGATGCTTAAGGCGGGTGTTGATAGCTGTGAAGGTTTGAGTCATGTACTCATGCATATAATCCAACTGCGCGGAGAGGTACGCTGTCGATGGAGACATCTCGGGAGGAGGGGCAACGCCATAAAATGTCAGATAGTATAGGCTATTGTTGTTGCTTCTGCGACTGCTGTTATGACTGCTGTTATGGATGTGGTGGAGTCGCAAAGTCCTGGTGAACCTGATCATCACCATCATCACCATGAGGGAACAAAAAGTTGTAGTCCATGTAGTCTCTCTCATCAAAAGCAACTAGAGGATTGGTGGGAAGTGGAGACTTTTATCCCTCGTAGTGTTGACCATCTTCTCGAATCCATCTCTGCGCGCGACAGATATATCGGTACTTCATGGCCTTAAGATTGCCATGTCAATGGTGCCATAGGCAGAGAGTGGGCAACCGCCTAAACTGATATCCACCTGGGCTGGCTCCAGATAAGAAGTGATGATGTGGGCGTACGGGAGATGACGACTGGAGCTACACGTGCTAGTCATGTAGCCGATGATAAGGTGGGGCAAACTAAGAGGGGTCTCACAAAATAGGTGCCTAAGGACAAACATGTCAAGTAAAGTGACGTAGTTCTTACTACCGCCACGTGGAAAAATAACCTTATGCAAAACTCTGTGAAGTAGGTAAGGCACAAGATTGAAGTTAGTGTCAATGACTCTAGATGGATACACGGTGAGTTCCCTGTCAGACCGTGTGAAAGAATTTAACACCTTAAGCCAATTAAACGGCTAACTAAGAAACTTACACCCAACGGTAGTGTTGGGAGGGTGCAAGAGAAGGTCAAACTGCTGAGCAAAGCTCTCCGGTGTAATCTCGATAGACCGATCACTGACAAACGACTGAATGACGAAGGTATTCGCCGTGTCGAGATTGAAATAAAAGACTCGAACTAATGGTGGATTATAGTCATCTTTATACTGATAGAACGTAGCCCACCCTGATTTGGAGAGGACCTTTCGTATTGAGAGATGAGCCTTGTCGAAGAACGCGAGAATGACAACGACGGGCTTAAGGATTTTAGCATTCGTAAGCCGTGGGCTTACCAATGCCAAAATGGACTTAGTCTCATGCAGGGATTTGGATCAACTCTCTTTTTAAGGGGCATTAGCTATGACGGTGGCCGAGGTGTCGGTACGGTGACTAGAAGACCTAGTCTCGTGATGGGATGACGATTAGGAGGCGATGTGGGACAGTGTTGATGAATTGGCGGACTCGGACTCGCTACTAGACGATGAAGACTTGACAACACGATGCGTGGGGGGATGAAGGGAGGACGATGTAGGGGCGGTACGGGCAGTGGGATGGGTAATGGAACGGGCGGAAGTTCGACGGGTCGACATGTGTGCAAACTCAAGGATGGAGACAACAATGGTGGTTCAATCCTAGGGCTAGGAAGTAAAAACACCCATATTGACAAAGTAAGTAATGGAATTTACCTAAGGATCGTGGGAGAGTTGTTGGAGAGGATGAAGACCCAAGAGGAGAGGAGTGGTGTGTGCAAAATAAGAATTTATGGTCAAAAATAGTGATATACTGGTCCTGGCTGAACAACATTAGCGCGCTAATGAAAGAATTAGCGCGCTAATGATGCCGATAAGTGATCTGGGCCAGGGACGATTAGCGCGCTAGGTCCTAGAATTAACGCGCTAATCAAAGACAATTAGCGTGCTAATAATCCGAACTAGAGCGCTAATTGCTTTTTGGAATTTGAAATTTAATTTTTTTAGTTTTTTACGGACAACTCCGATTCACCTCATACTTCATGGACACTTCATTAACTACATATATAAAGGATTGGAACAACTAAAACATGTGTAGAAGGTCCAATTCATGAAACATGCCTAATTCACATCGAATCTTAGAAAATTGGTCTTTATGCGATGGCTTGGTTAAGATATCAGCTAGCTGGTCCTCTGTGGGCACGTGGATTAGTTTAACATTGCACTTTTGGACGTAATCGCTAAGGAAATGGTGCCTAATCTCAATGTGCTTAGTGCGAGAGTATAACACCGAGTTTTTTGATATGTTAATTGCACTTGTGTTATCATAATAAATTTCAACACATCCAACTTGGATTTGGTAATCCTCAAGTTGTTGTTTCATGTATAAGACTTGAGCACAACAACTTTCGGCAGCCACATACTCGGCTTCGGTCGTAGACAAAGCAACAAAATTTTTCTTTTTTCTAAACCATGATATAAGTGAATTTCCTAGCAAATGACAAAACCCAGAAGTACTTTTCCTATCCACTAGACTCCCCGCATAGTCAGAATCAACAAAGCTTTGAAGTTCGAAACTCTTGGCTTTGTTGAACCACAATCCCAAATCTCGTGTCCCACTAAGATAACGAAATATACACTTGACACATTTCAAGTGAGATTCCTTAGGTTCGAATTGAAATCTAGTACATAAACACACACTAAACATAATATCAGGCCTACTAGCAATCAAGTATAGGAGACTACCAATCATGCCACGGTAAAGTTTAGAATCTATGGATTTTCTAGTTGGTCTTTGTCCATTTTGACGGTGGAGCTACTAGGAGTGTCACATGCTTTCAAATTTTCAAATTTGAATTTCTTTAACATGTCACTCACGTGCTTCGCTTCGTTTATGAAAATGCCATGTTTGGATTGCTTAATTTGCAAGCCTAGGAAGTATGTTAGTTCACCTATCATGCTCATTTCAAATTCATTGGTCATCAATGATGAGAATTCATCACATAAGTGTTTATTGGATGGCCCAAAAATAATATCATCAACGTAAATAAGAACAAGTAGCATGTCACATTTTTTAATCAAAATGAACAAAGTAGGATCTAGCGTTCCTTTCTTGAAACCTTTGTCATGTAGAAATGCACTAATTCGGTCATACCAAGCTCCAGGAGCTTGTCTTAATCCATACAAGCCCTTTTGAAGACGATAAACATAACTTAGATGATCATGATCTTCAAAAACTCGGTGGTTGTTCTACACATACCTCTTCATTGATGAAGCCATTTAAGAATGCACCTTTAACGTCCATTTGGTATAGTAGAAACCCATTGTAGCAAGCATAAGCAAGCAACATCCAAATTGCTTCTAGTCTTGCTACCAGTTCAAAGGTTTCCTCATAGTCAAATCTTTCCTCTTGATTATAGCCTTATGCAACCAACCTAGCCTTATTCCTTACAATCTCACCCTTCTCATTCTTTTGGTTTCTAAAGACCCATTTGGTACCTATGATAGTACTGTCTTTAGGTCTAGGTACTAATGTCCATACCTTATTCCTAACAAAATGACCTAGTTCCTCTTGCATAGCCATGATCCGAAACTCATCACCTAAGGCATCATCTATCTTGGTGGGCTCGGTTTGTGATACAAAAGCTATGTGTCCCTCATCTCGGTGCAATGATGACCTAGTGGTTATTCTTTTATTTGGATCACCTATAATTTGTTGGGAGGGATGGCCTATAAGAATTCTTCAGTTCTTAGGTGCACTAGGTTATGGTTCCACTCTCACCTCAACCTCTTGACTATTGGATGTTAGGCCTAGGATGACATCATCATCATCATCATCATCAATCCTCAATTTTTCCAAGGTATGCATCATTTTCACTTTGTGATCTACTTCATCAAATTTGACATGAATAGACTCCTCTATGATTTTGGTTGATCTATTGAACACCCTATATGCTTTGCTATGCATGGAGTAGCCTAGAAAAGTGCACACATTTGACTTTGGTTCAAATTTGTCCAAATGATCCTTATCATTTAGAACATAGCAAGCGCAACCGAACACCTTGAAGTAACTTATGTTGCACTTTCGGCCTTTCCATAGTTCATAAGGAGTCATTTTCACTTGCTTACAGACATTTACCCTATTGAGAATATAGCACGTCGTGTTAATAGCTTCGGCCCAAAAGTGTTTAGCTATGTTGTACTCGTTTAGCATGGTCCTAGACATATCTTAGAGGGTCCTATTCTTTTTTTCTACAACTCCATTTTGTTGTGGTGTCCTAGGAGAAAATAGTTGGTGTGTGTATCCTTGTTTAGCAAAAATCTCCTCTAAGTTCCTATTGACAAACTCACCACCCCGATCACTCTTAATGATGGTAATTTTATACCCCTTCTCATTCTCAACCAAAGCACAAAATTTCACAAACACATCAAACACTTCATGCTTATGAGCTAGGAAATAAACACATGTATACCTAGTGAAATCATCAACAATGACAAAACAATATGATTTACCCCTAGACTTTGTATTTGGGTGGATTCGAACAAATCCATATGGATAAGTTTCAATGCTCTAGTCACATCACTTGTTACTTTCGTCTTAAATGACGATTTCACTTGCTTACCAAGGATACAAGGTTCAAATTCCTTGTCTTTCTTATAAGTGCATTTGGGTAGACCCTTGACAAGATCATGCTTGGTCAATTTTGGACAAGTTTTCCATGCTAGAATGTCTTAGTCTACGGTGCCACAACCATGCATCACATTCACTTTGAGCACTCAAACATGAAACATTTTTTATATGCATCTCATCAAAGTTAATGGCATAAACATTTTTATCCATATATGCAACAAATAGAGTTTCATGCTTCTCATTCCTAACAATGCATTTTGATGATTCAAACATGACATGAAATCCTTTGTTACACAATTGCTACGCAAGTTATGTTTCAAACCATCAATAAGAAAAACATTAGAAACGAAAAGTAAATCGTTACCAACGGTTCTAAGGCCTATAACATTTCCTTTTTTGTTGTCCCCAAATATGACCTTTCCACCATCATGCCGCTTTAATTCAATGAATTGATGTGCATCTTCGGTCATGTGTCTTGAGCACCCACTATCCAAGTACTATGGGCTGCTCTTCCTCGCATCCTATACAATGAGAAAAACACTAGATTTTGGTACCCAAACACCTTTGGGTCCAAGAAAGTTAGTATCGTAAACATTCTTAACTACCCATGCTAGTCTACCCAATTTGGCCTTTTGTAAGGCACATTTCCTAACCGCATGAGACCTATTGCATTTTGAGCATCTACGGCCATCTTCTAGCAATTTCTTGTAAGTCAAAAAGTTCGCTCCATAGCCTATGCCTCTCTCGTTGAGTACACATCGTTGTGCTCCGAACATCATGTTAAACATCTCTATACCATTAGTGAACTTGTGCACCGTGCTAGTCAAGCCCTCTACATCCTTGACTAAAGCATATCTCTCCTTTAGGACTTCATTCTAGTCACTTTGGATATCATTAATGGTCCCAGTTTGTGACTCAATCTCATTAATTGTTATGGTCAAGCTCTTTTTGAGTTGTTTGGTCTTTTTGACCTCCTTTTCCAACTCTTTCCTAAGCTCATCAACATTAGGAACATCATCCTAATCATCAACATCATCAAAATTGAAATCGTTAGAGTTTACCTCACTTTATGCCATGAGACAAAGTATTGCTTTCTCACTTTCCGATTCGGATTCGGAACTTGATGAAGATGAATCATCCCATGTCGCCTTAAAGCTCTTCTTGCATTTCTTCTTGTCCAACACCTTCTTGGACTTGTATTCTGCCTTGATGTGGCCCAGTTTGCCACACCCAAAGCATATGGTCTCGCTTCACTTTCCTCCCTTGCTTCCATTCTTGTACTTCTTCTTGTACTTATCTCACTTGTACATAACCTTGTTGAGCTTTCTTGAGAGCATGGCTATTTTCTCCTCAAGATCATTATCATCACTAGATTTGTCATCTTCAATGATCTCAACCAAAGGAGCTGGTGGGCTATTTTCTTTCAAAGTAATCTCTTTTCTTGAACTCTTAGTACCCCCACTCAATGCTTCCAATCTAGCTCGATCATTTAGTTCAAATTCATGGATCGTTAGCTCTCCACACAAGGTATCAAAAGTGTACTCTCCAAGGTTTTACGCTGATTCCATAGCATACTTCTTAGCATCCCATTCTTTAGGCAAGCCTCTAAGGAATTTGTACACTGAAGTCTCTCGATCATAGTTCTTTCCAAGATTATTGATCTCATTCAAGAGCTTAGTGAACCGAGTGATGGCGATGGCTATGTCTTCATCGGAGGCAACTCGGAAAGTCTCATAGTGTTCCTCAAGGATTCTAAATTTTGTCTTCTTCACTTGAAGTGTACCTTCATAGTGTACCCCAAGCTTCTCCCACACTTCCTTGGCCGTTTGACAAACACTAACTCAGTTCAATTCGTTCTCACTTAGCACGCAAAACAAATGATTCATGGCTTGATCATTTGATTTCTCAATCTTGGTCTCCTCGGCAGTGTATTCTCTCACGGGCTTGTCCGATGGAGTGTACTCATTCTCAGTTGAGTCCCACAAAAGTCTACTTTGTGCCCTAATGTAAAACTTCGTCCTTACTTTCCAATGAGCATAATCGGTTCCATCAAAATACGGAGGCCTACTCGAGGAGTTGCCTTCCCTAAGGCGAGCCGGATCTAAAGTTTGCATCCTTACATAAAAACACTCAAAGATACATTAGTAACACTTTGAGCAATAATCCACTCTGATACCAATTAAAAACACACCCAAGAGGGGGTGAATTTGGTGTATCGAGAAATTATCGCATTTTTAAAATAATTCAACAATAACGATGTTATATGCCCACTCAAGCGCAAGTATGAATGTAATGCAAGATTAAGGAGATAGAAGAGATGGAAAGAGACATGCGATTTATAATGGTTCGATTAAAACAAATCCGGTTTCAAATCCAAAGAACAAGAAGTTTGATAAAAATCAAGTTTAAGTGCAAACTCTTGTCCAAACCAGTCCTAGGGTTTAGTAAATCAAGTTTAAGTGTAAAACCTAAGACAAACATGTTCAATAACATAACAAATGATTTCCACAAGTCAAGCACACAAAAATATGAAATTTAAGCACAAGAAAAGCTAGGAAATCAGACTTTCTTACAACCCCGAGAGAGTGATTTGAAAATCAATTTTGGAGTAGATGTTGTAAGATTTAGAATGCCTCAATAACGCTGGTTTTGTGAGTGATTCAGTTGCCTCAAAAGATTACAAGTGATCACACACAAAAATCCAAGCTTTTTCTTTGAAAACTATAAGCACTCTTTGGTTTTCTTGCATGACAAGATAATGAAATGTTCTTTGTGGTTTGAGAATGTTCTAAAATCCTTTTTAACAATTTTTGACCGTTCTAGAGATCCAAGGGCTCAGATTTGATCATTTATTCAAATTAATGTGTGATTTTTAGCTTTATAAAAAAACTGTCAGAAAGGCAATTAGTGCGCTAATATTTAGACCTAGCGCTCTAATCCTCCAAGCTAGCGCGCTAACTCTGAAATTAGCACGCTAATATAACTATTAGCGTGCAAATTGTCAGGGGCCTCAAAATAAATATTTTTGGCCCTAAAGTTAGCGACCCCTTATCTCATCCGGGACCCCACTAAACCTCTTATAACATGTTATACATGTTTATTAATGGTCATAGAACCTGTTTAGGTGGTCTGGATGTTTTCACAAATCCCGAAAATGGAAAATCCCAATTTCATGACTTACATAGGGGTTTTTCTGCAAATACAAAGTTTTTCTTTTCAAAAACCATTCAAAATAAGTTTTTCATTTCCAAAAACTTCCACAATGGTTTTTAAAGTACGATGTGAATATAAAAACATAGTTTCACATTTTTTAAGCTTATAAGACCGATTCAAGTAGTGAGTTTCATTTAAAACTCCAAATGATCACTTGAAATTTGAAAAGCGATTTGAAAAACATGATATGCATGAACTAATGCATTAGGCTTGCATAAATGAACATGTGTACCTTACATCAATGTTACAACATGTAATATGATATTTCGTCTTTGTTTCCTCGTGTGGACCGAATCTTGAACTTGTATGGCTTGAACACTTGACATGTGATATTCTACAAACTTTGACTAATTGAAACACACTTGATAAACTTATTAGTATACTTTCACTTTGTTTGTTTCCATCAAAATCCCGGATGGAGCAAAAGTGACTAACCACTTAGTCCAACAAAAGTTAGGCCTCTATTACTAACTGTAATTTCTGTATCACTTTGTAGAATAACTATATTCCACAACCTAGCCCTATAAACTTAGGCTCTATAACCTGCGCTTTATAATTTTAGGCTTTGATACCACTTGAGACGAACCCTTCTCAAATTAGGGCACCGCCCTTCATTAAGCCCTAATCTCACCATATAGGACTTAACAAGGAATTAGTCATCCTTACTTACCCATTATTTTTCAAATAGACATTTACCTATCCTATGTCAATTTGTAAATCAGTGTTCATTAAAATTTTACTTACTTAAAAGTTTATTCAGTAGAAGTCTTAACAAATTAGCGGAAGCTTTTAATGTGATACCTTACAATTATGGAAAAACCAAGGAAAGAAAAATAACATGCATTTATACATATATATAACAAACGACGATAATATTTCATCATGTGTCTGGTCGAAGAACTAGTCTCTAAATCCATAATAAACAATCCCAAAAGTACATGAAATACATATAAAACTTATGCATCAATATCAAAACCTACAAAATTTGGTGTAGCAGCACTCCACTGGCTCAGATGTAATCACTGATCTTCTCTTTGCCTGGCCTGCTACTCGATCGATCTGAACCCACCATCATAAAAAGGACGATGAGTACAGGAAAGTAGAAAGTAACACTAAGAGACATTTGTTCACATTCCCAAATATGCAACAAGTATATAAAAGCATGATAATAGCAACTATGCTGAAAGAGAACATGCAAATAGATACTTTAGTTAAACAAAATGAATTGACACTCAGCTGAATAGTAATGATCTAGCAGTTGGCCGTGATCTTCATCACATCAGCCTTTCCTTTATATAATGATTGAGTTGAGCTCTACATCAATGTGAAGGTCTGAGTAGTGCTCTTTTCCTTTATAACATTTCGCTGGTGCTAGTCACTTGCGATATATACTTTCCAACAACCCCGGGTCCCGTACCCCTTGATGTCACCCAAGTTATGCTTGCCAACAACCCTGAGACTCATTTCCCGTATGCTGCACAAGATAGTGGAGAGATCCTGATTACCCTGGAAGTCTAGTGACCCTTTTATGTTTGCAATATCTCTATAATGTAATGGCCCTAGATGCAAGTACTACTTTTATATTGCAAGGAGCGACATGGTTTTTGAATCCAATAAAAAAATTGCATAACTAATGCACAAATGAAATAGATTATACAATATTATAAACCACCACCTAATAGCATGTTATTTCATTGACTACATGTATCAACATTCAAAAATGACATAGCACATGATTTGGAGTCAATGAAATAATTTAATCAACAATTTATATCATGAAAGCAACCTCATGAATTGAGAAAGGACTATAAGTCATGGCATATGAAATACAATGGAAAATCAATCTAAATGACTGGAAGTGAACAAGTAAATAGGAATGAAATCTAAGTAAATATCTTGATTAGTTTACTTACAATCCGAGCAATTTCTTAGGCTATTTCGGCCTCCCAACACCTCGTATCACGTATCCAAACTCCTGAGACTCTTCCTTAGGTTCTTGATATCAAATTACTTCAAATAAATTGGGTTTAGGTCAGGTCAAATGGATTTAGGAACCTTAACCTAAAACAACCCCTTAAGACTAAACAATATTAAAATTTTAGTACTATATTGCAACACATTTTTAGTCATGAAATTGCCAAAATCTCAATGTCTTTCCTGTACAATGGTTTTGGTCTCTAACTAAGCTTTTCAAAAAGGTTTAGTTTGCATATTTATGATTTAAAAAAAAATGATATCGCAATTTTACTAAACACTGCTCAAATTGGAACCTAATCTGACCAGCAGATTTAAAAAATTCATTTCTCCCAATCTATAGTTTTAAAATTTGTGATTGTTAGAAGGCAGTTCATATTGCAAATAACAACATATTAAATGATGTGCTAATTTGGATAAGTTATTAGGGAGTTATGCCATTTATAATTTAGTTTCAAAAATCTCATAATGCATTTAATCACCTATTTGTTGATTACTTTTGGACATGAGAATATAGAACTACAAAATTCCAGTAGGATAAAGGTGTTCCCTTTTTAGTTAGCTTTCAAATGCCACTAGATTAGATTCATTTCGATTTAAATTGAGCAAGTTATGACAAAATTACATAGGTTGGTTCATAATACAACAAGCAGAATTTCCATTTTGTACTTACAACTTCAAAAATTCGTATCTTTTTTATTTCAAAATCAAATTAAGAACTTCTTGAATGTTGGATTATCAACTTGAAATTAGGAATCCAAATTTATCAACCAATTTCAAAGACTTAATCTTCTAGCCTCTGAAAATGGCAAGAAACCAGAACTGGTTTCAAACTTAAATAGAGAGATGTATACCTAGTTGGATGAACCACTAGCTTTATCAACACCTCCTACTCTAAACCCACTAATTTCTCCTTGATCTTCTCTAATTTTCTTTCTTCTCCAACAATCTTTTCTTCTTTCCAAAGCATGGTTACTTAGCTTCTAAGTTATTGAAATGAAGTTGGTTTTACTTGAGTTGATCTCTAGCTTTTTATATGAAATGGATATGGTTGATTAATAGCCATTGATTCTCATATGCACACATATCTCGAGGCCTATCTAATGATGCACATATTGACACATTTCCCACTTACTCAATCTAAGTAACACCTATGTGTAACTCACTTGGTGTCTAGATGTGTCAATACACATCTATATGATCATCACATGGCTATTATTTTACCTTGCTAACTTAGGTACATTAAATGAATAATCAACCATAGCCACATTTAAATCACTATTTAAGTTACATTAAATCTAAATAAACTTACCATTATGACTTTCTACCCCGGTCCCACGTCGGCATGCATCTCGAGGTGCGTCCCTACTCATGTCTCGACACCTATACACAAGTAAGAGTGACTTAGTAATCTACACATATACAATAAATTAGACATACACCACAACAAATATAACATATACCTCGACCCTGTCACATCAGTCACGCCATGTATCTCGATGCGGGTACCACGTCATGGGTTATTGATCATGATTAAGAGATTAAACTATGATTTAGAATTTCAGGGCGTGACAGTACAGCTCGAGCAAAACTAGATAGTAAGGATTTCTTAGCACATTTTGCATCATATTATGCCCGAGAGATTCTAAAACTCTACTAACCGAAAGTTACTTAAATTACGAAATTGCCTTTAAGGCTTATTTTAGCAAATACAATGAATTTAGCTGAAACGAAGCATAGGACACGATTACAACTTGAAGGTATTAATTTTTATCCCATTTTACATCAAACTATATCCTCGAGAATCCAAAACTGCACCGCCCGAAAGGTAGCTAAATTATGAACTTGTTTTCTAGGCTTATGTTAGCAAACACAATGAATTTGGCCAAAAAACATCGTATCGCATGTGGGATACTTTATGTTATTAATTTTTAGCCCATTTTGCGTCAAACTATGTGCTCTGAATTCAAGAAATCCACTATCTGAAAGTTCCCTAAATTCTAAAATTGCCCTTAAGGCTTATATTATAAAATACAACAAATTTGATCGAAAAGTAGCGTAGTGCACGAGTAAAAGTAGACAATAATGATTTTTAACACATTTCACATCGAATTATATCTATGAGATAATGTAACTCCACTGCCCAAAAGTAAGCTTAATTATGAAATTGTCGTTAAAGCTTATTTAAGCAAAAACAACGAAGTTAGCTGAAATGAACCATAGGGCATGATCACAAGCTGAAGGTGTTGAATTTTATCTCATTATGCAACAAAACTTTGTACTTGAAATTCTAAAACTCCACCGTTCGAAAGGTAGCTAAATCATGAACTTGCCCTCCACGTTTATTTAAGCAAATAAAAAATTTGGCAAAAAAACATCATAAGCCACGAGTAAAATTTTAAGGTATTTATTTTGTCTATTTTGCGGTAAACTATGTTCTTTGAATTCTAAAACTTCACATCCCGAAAGTTACCTAAATTTAGAAATTGCCTAGAGGCATATATTGTAAAATACAATGAATTTGGTCCAAAAGTTGGGTACCGGACATGCAAAACTAAATTGTAATGATTTTGTAGTGCATTTTACAGCAAACTGTCTAAGAGATTCTAACACTCCACTGCCTGAAAGTCAGCTAAATTACAAAATTTCCCCTAAGGCTTATTTTCACAAATACAATGAATTTAAGTGAAATTTTATCCCGTTTTATATGAAACTATATCCTTGAAAACCAAAAACTGCATCGCTCAAAAGGTAGCTAAATTATGAACTTGCCATTTAGGTTTATATTAGAAACCACAACGACATTGGCCAAAAAAACATCGTAGGGCACGAGGGAAACTTTAAGGTACTTGTTTTTAGCCATTTTGGGCCAAACTATTTCTAAAAATTCACCGCGTTGAAGTTTCCTAAAATCAAAAATTGCTTTTGAGGCTTACATTATAAAATACAACAAATTTAGTCGAAAAGTAGCGTGGTGCATGCGCAAAACTAATCAATAATAGTTTTTAAAACGTTTCGCATCAAACTATGTCTAAGAGATTCCAAAAATCCATCGCCCAAAAGTTAGCTTAATTATGAAATTTCCCTTAATGATTACTTTAGCAAATACAATGAAGTTGGCTGAAAGGAAGCATAGGGCTTGATCAAAAGGTGAAGGTATTGATTTCTATCGCGTTTTGCAACAAACCGTGTACTTGAAATTCCAAAACTCCACCGTCCGAAAGGTAGCTAAATCATGAACTTGCCCTCTATGTTTAGCTAAGAAAATACAAAAAATTTGTTCAAAAAACATCGTTGGGTATGAGCAAAACATTACAGTCATGATTTTTAACTCGTTTTGCGTCAAACTATGTGCTTCGAATTCTAAAACATCACCACTCAAAAGTTACTTACATTCGAAAATTGCCCTTGAGAATTTGGTCGAAAATTAGCGTACTGCATGAGCAAAACTAGACAGTAATGATTTTTTAGCACATTTTACGGCATATTATGTCCCAAGAGATTCTAACACTGTACTGCCCGAAAGTTGGTGAAATTACGAAATTGCCTTTAAAGCTTATTTTAGCAAATATAAATAATTTAGTTGAAATGAAGCATAGGGCATGATTACAACTTGAAGGTATTGATTTTTATCCCATTTTACATCAAACTATATCCTCGAGAATCCAAAACTGCACCGTCCAAAAGGTAGCTAAATTATGAACTTGCCCTCTAGGTTTATATTAGCAAACACTACCAATTTGGCCGAAACACATCGTAGGGCGTGAGGGAAACTTTATGGTATTGATTTTTAGCCCATTTGTGCTAAGTATGTGCTCCGAATTCTAAAATCTCTCCATCCAAAAGTACCTAAATTCGAAAAATGCCCTTAAAACTTATATTATAAAATACAACGAATTTGATCGAAAAGTAGCATTGTGCATGAGCAAAACTAGCAGTAATGATTTTTTAGCACGTTTTGCATCAAACTATGTCCTAAAGATTCTAAAACTCCACTGCCTGAAAGTTAACTAAAATACGAAATTGCTCTTAAGGCTTATTAATTTAACATACACAACGAATTTGGCTGAAACATAGCACAAGGCATGATCACGACTTGAAGGTACTAATTTTTATCTCGTTTTACATCAAAGTATACAAACTAATACTATAAAATCTCGCTCTTGCCCTACGATGTTTTTCTACCAAAGTCATTGTATTTGGTAAAATAAACCTGGTAGGCAAGTTCATAATTTAGTTACCTTTCAAGGGATGGAGTTTTGGAATTTCGAGGGTATAGTTGGATTTAAAATGGGATAAAAATCAATACCTCCAAGTTTCGATCATGCCTCATGCTTCATTTCAGCTAAATTTGTTGTATCTGCGAAAATAAGCCTTAAGCGCAATTTTGTAATTTAGCTAACTTTTAGGCACTGCAGTTCTAAAATCTCCAAGATATAGTTTAATCCAAAATGGGGTAGAGATCCTTATTGTCTATTTTTGCTTGTGTATTACGCTACTTTTTGACCAAGTTCGTTGTATTTTACATGATAAGTCTTAAGGGAAATTTTTGAATTTAGGTAACTTTCGGGCGATGAAGTTTTGGAAAATGAAACACATAGTTTGATACAAAATAGGCTTGAAATGAATACCAAAAACTATCGCTCGTGCACTACGATGTTTTTCGGTCAAATTCATTGAATTGGCTTAAAATAAACCATGAGGGCAAGTTCATAATTTCGCCACCTTTCGAGCGATGGAGTTTTGAGATTTTAAGGACCTAGTTTGATGCTAAACAAGATATAAAAAATCATTAGCTTCAAGTTGTGATCGTGCCATATGCTTCATTTAAGCCAAATTCATTATATTTAATAATTAAAGCCTAAAGGGAAATTTTGTAATTTAAATAACTTTCAGGCAATAGAGTATTGGAATCTCTTGGACATTGTTTGATGTGAAACGTGCTTTATATCATTTCCATCTAGTTTTGCTCGTGCATTATGTTATGTTTCGACCATATTTGTTGTATTTTATAATATAAGCCTTAAAGGTAGTTTCCGAATTTAGATAACTTTTGGGCGGTGAAGTTTTAGAATTTGGAGCGTATAGTTTGGCGTGAAATGGGTTAAAAATTAATACCGTAAAGTTTCGCTCGTGCCCTACAATGTATTTTGGCCAAATTCGTAGTATTTGCTCAAATAAACCAATAGGACAAGTTTGTCATTTAGCTACCTTTCGGGCGATGGAGTTTTGGAATTTTGAGGACATAGTTTGATGCTAAATGGGATAAAAAAAATATATTCAAGTTGTGATCATGCCCTATGCTTTGTTTTAGCCAAATTAATTGAATTGCTAAATTAAGCCTCAAGTGTAATTTCATAGTTTAGCTAACTTTAGGCGGTAGAGTTTTGGAATCTTTTGGACATAGTTTGATGCAAAACATGCTAAAAATAATTATCATCTAGTTTTGGTTGTGCACTACGCTACTTTTCGATCAGATTTGTTGTATTCTATAATATAACCTTAAGGGCAATTTCTGAATTTAGGTAACATTCGAGCGGTGAAGTTTTAGAATTTGACGCACATAGTTTGCCGCGAAAAAGTGCTAAAAAGTAATACCATAAACTTTCGCTCATGCCCTATAATGTTTTTCGATAAAAATCGTACTATTTTCTCAAATAAGCATGGATTAAAAGTTTGTAATTTAGCTACCTTTGGGGCAGTGGAGTTTTGGAATTTTGAGGACATAGTTTGACGTTAAACGGGATAAAAACCAATACCTTCAAGTTATGATCATGCCTTAACCTATGTTTAGCTGAATTCGCAGTATTAGCTAAACTAAGCGTTAAGGGCAATTTCAAAAATTAGCTAACTTTCAGACAATAGAGCTTTGGAATCTCTTGGACATAATTTGATGTAAAACATGCTAAAAATCAATATCATCTAATTTTGCATGTGCACTAGCTACTTTTCGACCAAGTTTGTTGTATTTTATAATATAAGCCTTAAGGCCAATTTTCAAATTTAGGTAACTTTCGAGCTGTGAAGTTTTAGAATTTGGAGTAGAAATTTTGATGCAAATGGGCTAAAAATTAATACTATAAAATTTCACTCCTACCCTACGATGTTTTTCGTAGTATTTGTAAATTCATAGTATTTGTAAAAATAAACTTAGAGAGAAAGTTCATAATTCAGCTACCTTTCAGGCAGTGGAGTTTTGGAGTTTTGACGATAAAGTTTGACTCTAAAAGAGATAAAAAAAAATACCTTCAAGTTGTTTTAGCTAAATTCATTGTATTTACTAAAATAAGCAATAAGGGCAATTTTATAATTTAGCTAACTTTCCGGCATTGGAGTTCTAGAATCTCAAGGAGATGGAAACAAGGTAAAAATCCTTATCGTCTAGTTTTGCTCATGCACTACGTTATTTTTTGACCAAATTCATTGTATTTTATAAAATAATCATGTAGGGCAATTCTCGAATGTAGGTAACATTTGGGCGATGAATTCTTATAGCTTGGAGTACATAGTTTGATGCAAAACGACCTAAAAATTAATATTGTAAAGTTTCCATTGTTAAGTTTTTAAGGTTCATACGTAGTGAAAAACTCAAAATAAATTTTGAAAAACCCTAACAAGAACGAAAATAAGTTCCATTAAACTAGATCTACAATAGTAAATCATACCTTATTCCTTGATTTCCTTCTTTGATGGTTCAATTTTCAAGACGTTGAAGTGTCTGTCCTCTATCTAAAATCCATACATAAACGGTAACCACAATTTGGAGTGCTAGCCCTAAGAGAGATAGAAAACATTTTTCTTCTCTCTCCCAAAATCTAGAGAACTCGAAATTTGAAAAAATGAAAATCATGTCTCATTTTAGGGTTTCACCCTTTATTTATATGTGTAGATAAGCCCTCACTT
Source organism: Stephania cephalantha (assembly GCA_039657325.1). Lineage (NCBI taxonomy): Eukaryota > Viridiplantae > Streptophyta > Magnoliopsida > Ranunculales > Menispermaceae > Stephania > Stephania cephalantha. Next base: position 33,074,529 of record CM077570.1, on the reverse strand, counting down.
AAGATCATATTTGTAATACAACTATTGTATTTAGGCAGTTTAAGCAAATTACACATACGCCCCTATTAATAAGTTATCATATAACAAATCGTAAGGGCTTTTATGTCTGAATTTTATCATATAAAACTCATTACTCTGGAAAAATTGAAATTATGCAAAACCATTCTTTGTGTGCGACCCAATAGGTTCGTACGACGTTGGCAATGAACCAAAACTATTTTGGTACGTAAATCATAAGCGGTCTCTAGGAAGGCATTATAACTACCTAAGTAGCATGAATATCAAAATCAATTCAACCTAATGAATAACATGTATCATATCCTTTTGTCGTGCGATATCCTTTGACTAAATATAAGCCATGGAAAGTCACCCTAAATACTCAATCGTACTATTCTCGATCTTTAGGTAAACTTAAAACATCCAAACGACATTAATCATATCATTTCTCATGGACTTGCCATTATCAGTCTATCATATCGAGGGATCCACTGATATCTCTCTCTATATGAGAATGACTAATTTTATCTTAATTACACACTTTCACATATTATTCACATGGTAACCAATCGCAATCTTTATAATTGTCCAGTTAAAGACAATTTTTTATTGTGTAAAATTACCATGCTCCTAATATTGAAGACTATCATAATCTCAAGTCGAATGAAAAAATGATGTACCTATCATGAGTAACACCTATGACTTAATCCATGTGGTGTTCGCGTAGCGGATCGGTCTAGTACCTTGTTCCCTAATAAGTACTTATGATCTCGATTCGTATCCCCGTACACATGATCATCACATGATCATCAATAAAGATTCACACTAGTCTAAATTCTTTATAGCTCCCACTATAATGATCAACTATAGACATTTAGGATATTTCAACATATACCCATGGATCTTAATATAAGGTAAACATGCAATTACTTATAATAAAACAGTAAATGAAAACCTTAATTTTTTAACTAAAATTATAAGATAAACAATGTTTGTAGATTGACCTAGGGCACATACCCCAACATGTCCGACTTGCATTAGGGCCAATCATTCATTTATCTAATACCGAATGACCTACCATGACCATCAGGTTTCGCTTGTGGAAGAGCCTTCGTCAAAGGATCTGCAACATTGTCTTTTGTAGTAACTCAACAAATCTTCACGTCTCCCCTCTTAATGGTTTCTCGAAGGAGATGAAAATGTGTAAGTATATGTTTGGATCGGTGGTGTGATCTTGGTTTCTTGGCCTGTGCTATGGCCCTGTTATTGTCACAATACAAGCAAACGAGGTTAACAATACTCAGAACCACACTAAGTTCATAGATGAACTTTTTGATCTAAACTGCCTCCTTAGCTGCATCGGACGTTGTAATGTACTCAGCTTTTGTTGTAGAATCTGTCGTAGTTTCTTGCTTCAAAATTTTCCAGCTCACTTTGCCTCTATTCAAAGTAAACACATATCCAGACTGAGATCTGAAGTCATCAACATCAATTTGAAAACTTGCATCTTTATAACCATATACAACAAGCTCATTTTCCAAAATTTCATAGACCAAGAACACTTCTTTAGCCCTTCTTAAGTACTTAAGAATGTTCTTTACTGCTATCTAATGACTCTCACTGGGATCAGATTGATATCTGCTTGTTGCACTCAAAGCATATGATAAATCAGGCCAGGTGCATAACATGGCATACATGATAGATGCATTAGCATATGCATATGAAATCATATTCATATGCTCTTCCTCATCATTAGTCTTCGGACATTGAGTCTTACTGAGACTTAGACCATGAGACATTGGCAACGACCCTCGTTTAGAGTCTTGCATACTGAACCCATTCAGTACCTTGTCAATATAAGCACTCTGACTTATACCGATCAACCTTTTAGATTTATCCTTATAGATCTTAATCCCAAGGATGTAGGTTGCATCTTCTAAGTCTTTCATTGAGAAACACTTCTCTAACCTAGACTTGACACTCTACAAGGTTAGGATGTCATTTCTAATGAGTAATATATCATCAACATATAATACCAAGAAAATAACAACGCTCCCACTGACCTTTTTGTATACATGAGGCTCATCTTTATTTTTAATGAAACCGAATTCCTCAATTACTTCATCAAAATGAAGATTCCAACTCCGAGAAACTTGCTTTAATCCATAAATAAATCTTTAAAGCTTCCAAACCTTCCTGGAATTCTCAGGATGAACAAACCCTTCAGGTTGTATTATATACACATCCTCAAGTAACTTTCCCTTTAAAAAATTTGTTTTGACATCTATTTGCCATATCTCATAGTCATAATATGTAGCTATGGCAATTAAAATTCTAATGGATTTAAACATGGCTACTGGAGAAAAAGTCTTGTCATAATCAACAGCTTGAGTATGTTTGAAACCTTTTGCTGCTAGTCGTGCTTTATAAGTATGCACATTGCCATCCATGTCAGTTTTCTTCTTGAAAACTCATTTACGTTCAATGATCTTACCACCTTCACATAAATCAACCAGATTTTAAACTTGGTTATCATACATAGATTACAACGCAAAATTCGTGGCACTAAGCCATTTATCTGCCTCAAGGCTAGACATACCCACCTGGTAAGTAGAAGGTTCATTTTGATCCGTGATGAATACCTAACTACTATCAGTAATAAGAAATCCAAATTCTCAAGCCGATGTCTTACCCTATCAGACCTACATGGGCCTTGTGATATGGAGGTTCAACTAGTTCAAGACTTTGTTGATCTCCCACTGGCAGCTGAGTGTTTATTTATGGTTCTTGAACTTCTTCAAGAGTTTTTTTATTCACATTGTTGTCTTTTGAAATAAACTTTTTTCATAAAGACACCTTTTCGAGCAACAAACATTTTTTTCTCAGTGGAATTATAAAAGTAGTATCCTCTTGTTTCTTTAGGTTAACCAACAAATACACACTTGGTATGGTTGATAATTTTTCTGAGATTCATCATCGTACGAAAACCTTAGAGCCCCAAATCTTTAGGAAAGACAAACTTGATTTTTTCTCAAACCACACCTCATAAAGTATTTTATCAACCATTTTAGAAGGAACACGATTTAGTGTAAATGCAATAGTTTCTAAGGCATAACCCCAAAAGAAAATAGGAAGATCTGCATGACTAATCACAGATCGAACCATATCCAATAAAGTTCAATTTCTCCTCTCCGAAACACCATTCTATTGTGGAGTTGCTGGAGGAGTTAATTTTGAGACGATCCTACAGTTTTTAAGATGATCATCAAACTCTTGGCTCAAATATTCACCACCTCCATCGGATCGAAGTGTTTTAATAGTTTTACCAAGTTGATTTTGCACTTCATTCATAAATGTTTGAAACATTTCAAATATTCACCTTTATGTTTCATGAGATACACGTAACCATATCTGTTAAAGTCATCAGTGAAGGTAATGAAGTATCGATAACCACCTCCAGTCATTGTGTTTATAGGACCGCATACATCATGTATTAGACCTAAAAAATCACTTGCCATTTACTGTGTCCAGTAAAGGGACTCTTTGTCATCTTGCTTAATAAACAATAGACACATGTCTAATATGATTCAAAATCAAATGAATCTAAAAATTTATTTTGATGGAGTTTAGAAATGTGTTTCTCATTTGTGTCCAAGACGACAATGCCAAAGGTGTGTTTGACTCAAATCATTTGACTTGAATATCTTTGTATTTATGTTAAGAATAGGAATAACTGTGGACAATTTCATGTTTAGAATATAAAGACCATCACACAAATCAGCATTCGCATAGAAAACGTCTTTACGAGAAATAAAACATTTATTATTCGCAATTATGAAGCTAAAACCATCTAAATCCAAACATGAAACTGAAATGATGTTTCTGCTCAAGGCAAGAACATAATAATAACTATTTCAAACTAAAACAAGTCCACTAGGTAAAATTAACTCGTAACATCCTACAGCCAACGCAGCAACCTTTCCTCCATTTTCAACTCGTAGGATGACTTCGCATTTCTTTAGCTTTCTAGTTTTGGTGAGACCTTGCACATTAATACAAATGTGAGATCCACATTCGGTATCCAATACACGGGAATCACTAGTAGACAAGTTAACTTCAATAATGTAAATACCTTAAGTAGTAGTTGCACTAATCTTTTTTCCCTTAGATCTTCAAGATACAGCTTGCGGTTTCTGAACCAATGCCCAGGTACATGGCAGAAAATGACAATTTTCTTCCTTTTATTTTTTCTTTATGGGACTATGTAGTAGAAACAGCATGAGGCTTGACTTGTTTCAAAGGCTTTGTGACAGTCACAACAACCTTGGAAACTTTAGCCTTGCTTTTGCCTTTTTTCTTCAAAGTCTTTCCTTTCAGAACCATCAACACATTAGCAATGGGTTTCTTGACATTCTGATCAGCAATTTTAAGCATCAAGTGCAACTTTGAGATATACTTCTCCATGGTATTCATGTTATAGTTCATCACAAATTGTGAATAACTATCAGGTAATGAATTCATGATCAAATCTGTAGCCACATCTTGGCTTATGGGAAATCCAAGTCTGTCAAAATGGTGAATATAGCCTTTCATTTTCAAAACATAAGGATTAAAAGATGCACTCTCCATAATTTTGCAAGAATGAGGCTTCTTGACTGTCTCAAACCTTTTTTGCCTAGTCTACTATTGGAGCATTTCCTTCAACATCGTAGCCATATTGTAAGCTTCTATGTGTTCCATGTCCTTCTAAAGTTTAGGGACCATGGTTGCCAACATAATGCATGAAACATCAATTGAATGGTTGACATGCTTAGTATGTGCATCATTTACTGCTCTTAAAGTATTGGCTAGTGGTTCCTCAAAAATAGGATTATCCAGGACATACAACTTGCGTTCTTACTTAAGAACAATTCTCAAGTTTCTAAACCAATTAAGAAAGTTTATCCCGAACAACTTATCCTTCTTAAGGATGGATCGCAGTGACAAGCAATTAGTGTAATTTGAAAATGTCATAGATCTAGAACAAAGATTATGCAAAAGTTCGTTTTAGTTTAGAAGAATAGACTCCCACTAAATTAACAACCCTCCTGAAAATTCTATGTAAATTTAAGGAACTAAAATCCATCTTTCACGTAATTCCAAGATAGCCAAGGCATGACACTTTAAATTAGGTTATTTAGGTAGGTATCAATTACCAATTACATCTTATGTAACTTTTAGTTGTTTTTATGAGATTATGACATCTTATCTCTTAGCATGTTTTATGTCATCTAGTGCCTAAAGCTCAAAATTGTTTTAATAGCTTTATCAAGTCTAACCATTTCAAACAATAGAGTAACCGTTACTCAACTTGCCTCACCAAAATAACATAATACACTATGCGGATGCAGACCTTATTGATGTGATGAAAGCCTTGACAAGTGTTTGAGAATGGATGGCGCTTGACTTAAAATTTGGAAAAGGGATTTTTATTTGTTTTGGTAATTATAATTAAAACGTTTTTAATTAACTCAAGCCACCTTTAACTTAATATCTTAACCTAATCCAATTAGAATTTAAGATACATTGAATCCTTATCCAATTAGAATTAGTTATTTATCTCACCTATCTTCTAGGATTGTAATTCTTATCCGATTACAAAATTATCTCCATCTAAGATGACTATACTAACAGATAACCTCAATATGATATATGATCAAAACCAATTTCGATTCTTATTCATACAAAAAAAAGTAATTAAATCAAGAAATGTATTAATCATGCATTCAACTCCAAAATCATATTAAATTAAGCATATTAACCTAATCATAATTTCTATCATGGAGACATACATAATTATTGAACAAAAATAAAATATGTATTCAATACTAGAATCACATTAACCTAAACATGACTTCTAACATGAACATACAAAATTTGCATCGTTTAATATTAAAAACATATGTAATCAAAATATTAAAAATATGAATATTATCATTGAATCAAATCATGTATATGTATCGATATACATGAATTAACAACATGCTTTCAAACCAATTCTTGATAACAATTATCACAGAACATATATGTACATCATATATATACATAAATCAAGATCATGTTTTCACACATATATCATATATACATCAGGGAAAACATGTAAATGTTTAATAGAACTGAACCTTGCTCTGGTACCACTGTTGGATTTTTAGGGTTCATATGCAGCGAAAACTTCAAAACAAATTTTGACAATAGTATCAAATATTAGTTTCATTAAACTAGATCTACGAAAGTAAATCATACCTTATTCCATTATTTCATTCTCTAATCGTTCAATTTTTAAGACGTTCAAGTGCCCATCATCTATTTGAAATCCACACATGAACGATGACCACAATTTGGAGTGTTAACCCTAAGTGAGATAAAAAAAAAAACATTTTTCTTCTCTCTCCCAAAATCCAGAGAACTCAAAATTTGCAAAAACGAAAATCATATCTCATTTTAGGGTTTCACCCTTTATTTATATGTGTAGATAAGGTCTCACATAAAATCATATTTGTAATACAACTATTGCATTTAGGCAGTTTAAGCAAATTACATATACGCCCCTATTAATAAGTTATCATATAACGATCGTAAAGGCTTTTATGTCATGAATTTTATCATATAAAATGATAAAATTCATTACTCTAGATCAATTGAAATTGCGCAAAGCTACTCGTTATATGCGACCCAACAGGTTCATGCGATGTTAAAAATTAACCAAAACCATTTTGGTACACAAATCATAAGCAGTCTCTAGCAAGGCATTATGACTACCCAAGTAGCATGAATATCAAAATCGATACAACCTAATGAATAACATATACCATATCCTTTTGTCGTGCGATATCTTTTGACTAAATATAAGGCATAAAAAGTCACCCTTAATATTCAATTTTAGTAGTCTCGCTCTTTAGGTAAACTGAAAGCATACAAGTGACATTGATCATATCAATTCACATGGACTTGGCCATTATCAGTCTATCATATCGAGGATCCACTGATATCTATCTCTATACAAGAGTGACAAATTCTATCTTAGTTACACACCTTCATATACTATTCACATGGTAACTAATCTCAATCTTTATAATCGTCTTATTAAAGACAACATTTGATTGTGTCAAATTACCATGCTCCTAATATTGAAGTCTATCGCAATCTCAAGTCGAATGACTAAATGATATATCTATCATGAGTAACACCTATGAATTAATCCATGTGTTGTTCTCATAGCGGGTCCTTCTAGTACCTTGTTCCCTAACAAGTACTCATGATCTCGATTCGTATCCATATACGCATTATTATCGCATGACCATTAATCAAGATTCACACTAGTTTTAATTCATTATAGTTCCCAGTATAATGATTGACTAGAGAAATTTAGGATATTTTAACAAATACCTATGGATCTTACTATAAGGTAGACATGCAATCACTTATAATAAAACAACAAATGGAAACCTCAATTTTATAAGCTAAAATTATAAGATAAACAACGTTTGTAGATTGACCTAGGGCACATGCCCCAACATCCCTCGTGCCCTACGATGTTTCTCAGCCAAATTCATAGTATTTGCTAAAGTAATATTGGAGAGTAAGTTTATAATTTAGCTACCTTTTAAGCGGTGGAGTTTTGGAGTTTTAAGGACATAGTTTGACACTAAACGAGATAAAAAAACAATAACTTTAAGTATTGATCATGCCTAAGATTTATTTCAGTTAAATTCGTTGTATTTTCTAAAATAAGTCTTATGGGAAAATTTGTAATTTAGCTCACTTTCGAGGAATTGAATTCTAGAATCTTAAGGACAAAGTTTGATGTGAAATGGTGTAAAAATCATTACCACTTTGTTTTGCTTATACAATACGATACTTTTCGACCAACTTCGTTGTATTTAATAAGATAAGTCTTAAGGGCAGTTCCCAAATTTAGATAACTTTTGTGCAGTGAAGTTTTAAAATTTGTTGCATAAAGTTTGATGTGAAATGGGCTAAAAATCAAAACTATAAAGTTTCACTCGTGCCTTACAATGTTTTTTTTGGCCAAATTCATTGTATTTGCTAAAATAAAACTTGAGTGCAAGTTCGTAATTTAATTACCCTTCAGGCATTGGAGTTATAGAATTTTAAGAGCATAGTTTGAGGCGAATTGAGAAAAAGATTAATACATGCAAGTTTCGATCGTGCCCTATGCTTCGTTTCATCCAAATTCATTGTATTTACCAAAATAAGCCTTAAGGGTGATTTCATAATTTAGCTAACATTCTGGCAATGCAGTTCTAGAATCTCAAGGATTTAGTTTGATGTAAAATGGGGTAAAACTCCTTACTGTCTAGTTTTGCTCGTGCATTACGCTACTTTTGAACAAATTAGTAGTATTAAATAAGATAAGCCTTTATTGCGACTTCTTAATTTAGTTAAATTTCGAGTAGTGTTGTTTTAAAATTTTGAGCACATAGTTTGATGCGAAATGGGCTAAAAATCAATAAAATAAAGTATCGCTCGTGCCTTATGATGTTTTTCGACCTAATTCGGCGTATTTGCCTAAAATAAACTTGGAGGGCAAGTTCGTAGTTTAGCTAACTTTTGGATGATGGAGTTTTGGAATTATGAGTACATAGTTTGATGCAAAGTGAGGTAAAAAGAAATACCTTCAAGTTATGGTCATGCCCTATGCTTTGTTTCTGCTAAATTCATTGCATTTGCTAAAACAAGCCTTAACTACAATTTTGTAATTTAGCTGACTTGGAGGCAATGGAGTTTTAAAATCTTGAGGACATTGTTTGATGCAAAACAGGGTAAAAATCCTTACTATCAAGTTTTGCTCGTGCACTACGCTACTTTTTGACCAAATTTTTTGTATTTTAAAATACAACCCTTTTGGGCAATTTCTAAATTTGTTAACTTTCAGGTGGTGATGTTTTAGAGTTTTGAGCATAGAGTTTGATGTGAATTGGGCTAAAAATCAATACCATAAGGTTTTGCACGTACCCTACAATGTTTTTTTGCCAAACTCAATTTATTTGCTTAAAAAAACATGGAGGGCAAGTTCATAATTTAGCTACTTCTCGGACGATGGAGTTTTGGAATTTTAAGTCAATAGTTTGGTGCAAAATGAGAAAAAAAAAAAAAAAAAAAAACAATACCTTCAAGTTTTGATCTTGCCCTAAGTTTTGTTTAAGCTAAAGTCGTTGTTTTTGCTAAAATAAGCCTTAAAGGCAATTATATAATTTACCTAACTTTCTGGCAATGGAGTTCAAGAATCTTGAGGACATTGTTTACTGTGAAACGGGGTAAAAATCATTACTGTCTAGTTTTGCTTGTGCAATACGCTTCTTTTCGACAAAATTCGTTGTATTTTATAATATAAGCCTTAAGGGCAATTTTTGAATTTAGGTAACTTTCAAGCAGTTAAGTTTTAGAATTTCGAGCACAAAGTTTGATGCGAAACGGGCTAAAATCAATACCATAAAGTTTCGCTTATCCTCTACGATATGTTTCGGCTATGTTCGTTGTATTGGCTTAAAATAAACCTCGAGGGCATGTTTTTAATTTAGCCACCTTTTGAGCGGTAGAGTTTTGTGATTTTAACGACATAGTTTGATGCTAAACGGGAAAAAAATTAAAACCTTCAAGTTGTGATCATGCCCAATGTATTATTTCAGCTATATTTATTGTATTCGCTAAAATAAGCGTTAAGGGCAATTTTGTAATTTAACAAAAATTTTGGCAGTAGAGTTTTGGAATCTCTTAGAAATTGTTTGATGCGAAACATGCTAAAAATCATTACCATCAAGTTTTGCTTGTGCACTATGCAATTTTTTAATATTTTATAATATAAACCTCAAGGGCAATTACCAAATTTAGGTAACTTTCGAGCGGTGAAGTTTTTTGAATTCGATGCACATAGTTTGATTTGAAAAAGGCTAAAAATTCATACCATAAAGTTTCGCTCGTGCTCCTATGATGTTTTTCAGCAAAATTCATAGGATTTACGATAATAAACTTGGAGGGCAAGTTCGTAATTTGGCTACCATTCGAGCGGTGGAGTTTTGGAATTTTGAGGACATAGTTTTACGTTAAAAGGGATAAAAACTAATACCTTCAAGTTATGATCATGCCCTATTCTTTGTTTTAGCTAAATTCTTTGTATTTGCTAAAATAAGCCTTAAGGGCAATTTTTTAATTTGGCTAACTTTTAAGCAATGGATTTCTAGAATCTCAAGGACATAATCTGAAGCGAAACGCGGTAAAAATCATTACCATCTAGTTTTGCTAGTGCAATATGCTACGTTTTGACAAAATTTGTTGTAATCTATAATATAATCTTAAAGGGAAATTTTTGAATTTAGGTATTCATGCAGTAAAGTTTTATACTTTGGACCATATAGTTTGACACAAAACGGGCTTAAAATTATGACTGTAAAATTTTTCTCGTGCCATACGATATTTTTTGTTCAAATTCATAGTATTTGCTTAAAATAAACCATGAGGGTAAGTTCATAATTTAGCTATATTTTGGGCGGTGGAGTTGGATTTTTAAAGACATTGTTTGACGCTAAGCAAGATAAAAATCAACACCTTCATGTTTTGATCATGCCTTATGTTTTGTTTTGGCTAAATTTGTTGTATTTGCTAAAATAAGCCATTAGTGCATTTTAGTAATTTAGCTAACTTTCTGGCAATGGAGTTTTAGAATCTCGAGGACATAGTTTGATGCGCAACACGGTAACAATTATAATTGTCCAGTTTTGCTCGTGCACTACGCTATGTTTCGACCAAATTTTTTGTATTTTATATTATAAGCCTTAATGGCAATTTCTAAATTTAGGTAACTTTCTGGTGGTAATGTTTATCAATTTGAAGCACATAGTTTGATGTGAAATGGGCTAAAAATAAATACCTTCAAGTTCCCCTCGTGCCATATGATATTTTTCGGCCAAATTCGTTGTATTTGCTTAAAATAAACCTGAAAGATAAGTTCATAATTTAGCTACCTTTCATACGACAGAGTTTTTGAAGTTTAAGTTCATAGTTTGATGCTAAATGGAATAAAAATGAATAGCTTCAAATTGTGATCATGCTTTATGCTTTGTTTCAACTAAATTTGTTGTATTTGCCTTAAGGGCAATGTTGTAATTGAGTTAATTTCGGGTACTTCAAGTCTAGAATCTCAAAGATTTAGTTCGATGCGAAACGGGGTTAAAATCCTTATTGTGTAGTTTTGCTCGTGCACTATGCTACTTGTTAACCAAATTAGTAGTATTTTATAAGATAAGCCTTTATTTCAATATCTTAATTTAGTTAACTTCTAGGTGGTGATGTTTTAGAATTTCGAGCATATAGTTTGATGAGAAATGGGCTAGAAATCATTACAATAAAGTATTGCTTGTGCCCTACGATGTTTTTTGGCCAAATTCGATGTATTTGCTTAAAATAAACTTGGAGTGCAAGTTTGTAATTTAGCTACCTTTCATATGATAAAGTTTTGGAATTTCGAGTACATAGTTTGATGCAAAGTGCGATTAAAATAAATACCTTCAACTTGTGATCATGCCCTATTCTTTTTTATGCTAAATTTGTTGCATTTGCTAAATAAGCCTTACGTGCAATTTTGTTATTTATTAAACTTTCGGGCAATGGAGTTCTAGAATCTTAAGGACATTGTTTGATGCAAAGTATGGTAAAAATCCTTACTGTGTAGTTTTGCTCATGCACTTCGCTACTTTTGGACCAAATTTGTTTTATGCAAAACGCACAATTTATGAATTTAGGTAACTTTCAGGCAGTGATGTTTCAGAGTTTCGAGCACATAGTTTGACTCAAAATGAGCTAAAACTCAATAATATAAGGTTTGGCACGTGACATATGATGTTTTTTGATAAGTCATTATTTATATATATTTAGTAGTTAATTTTAGTATATTTAATTATACAAAGTATCTAAAATATATATTTAATTATATTTTTTGGTCATTTTTAGGTGAAACGGAGTACGCGGTTGAATTCATGGCGAAAAAATACTCAAAATGGAGTATTTACTTGCAGTGATCGAATGCCGGACAGGTTGCCTCGAGTTACGTGTTGCGCGGTGGGTAGAATAGGAGACAGCGTATTTCAACCAATTACAGGTTGCCACATCAGCGGTTCTCATCACAGCAGCTGACACGTGGCGTTCTCACCCTCTCCAAGCACGTCACCCATTTTCTCTCCTCCAATCAGCAAGCGCCACATCATGCTCGCTCACCACGTCACCACGCCAGCTTGAAAGCAAGGCGCCAGCTCCACTAATCAGACGCCGAAAAATCAGCGTAAGCAGGCACGTCACAACCCAACAACGTTCTCCTCCCACAACCTCCATTGATCTGCCTCTGGATGCTCGTCCCCACAAACTCCCAGATCTTCGCACGATTCACGCGATTCTTTACTCCGCCTCCCATGCGCCACGTGTCTTCATCCAGTTGGCCACCAGCGCGTCATCACATGCTGTCTCGTCCAGCAGAAAGCAGCAACGTCAATTGAGCGGCAGGAAACGGACCAATCGCGCTGCGACACGTGGCAGACACCTATTTTCAAGCCAAAAATAGCCCTACGATGCTCCTCGGCGCACGAGTCACCTCCACAACCCCCAAAATTAATTTCTCACCTCCCGAGACCAATTTAGACTATTATTATTTTAACATCGACTTTCTTAGACGATGATGTTTGGCTAATCAACTCCTTGCCTAGGTCGAAGGGGAAGCAAGTCGGAATCATGGATTCATGGCATACTATGTGAGATCTTTAATTTATTATTTAATTTAGTTTAAATTCTTTTATTTCATTGTTGTTGATTTTAATGATTATGGTTTAGATCTAGGGTGTGTATGTGGCTAGTGTATGCTTTTAGATGGACAATCTACAGTTATTTGGACCATTAGTATCCGTGTAATTGGGCCTTTGGACCAATAAAGTGACAAACACTCACCCGTTTGTCGTCAAACCCTTTCGGTTCTTGAGTGTGTAATAATTGAATCTAGGTTAAATCATAAGCGAACGCGACCCGGTTATTTAAGATTAGTGTTCTCACAGACCCATATTACTACGTTAATGTGTTAAGCCCGATTGGCGGATGTCTAGGGTTATACATTAATTAGGGAAGTAATTAGTGGCGGACGTCCTTGCTACCGAAATTAGGGGAATGAGGAATTTCTGGCGGATGTCGATTTTCTATACCTAATCTAGGAGAAATTGAATTAATAACTTTTTGGAATGATTGAGGGCCATTAAATGCCATTGAATCTTGATTCTTTCTTGTGGAACGGTAGACTTAGGTGATTTCTTCTCATTGATATTATTTTTGTGAAATTTTATTTGCGTTAGTTTACTTAATTATTTCATTGAACTTTCTGAAAACCCCCCATTTTTAGTTAACTTGGAGTAAAACTCAAGTCCTGTGGATTTGACCTCGTATTTATCACTACTACACCCTTGTGGTTGGTAACTCGATTGCGGTTATATTTGGCACGCATGACACATGATCAAATTTTGGCGCCATTGCCGGGGACTTAGTCCTTACTCTGAGTTTAGGTTTCTTTTCTTTTCTTTTTTTTAGTTTTATGCTACCACACCTCACTCGGTCAAAATCGACTGGTTCATTGTTACCTTTCGATCATGAACCAGAGAGAACATTTCATAGGTGGATTAGAGATACCCAACTTAGGCAACAAGAAGGCCAAAATCCTCTGAACATGGGTGCAAATCGCCAAATCACCATGGGTCACGCCAATCAAGAGCTTCAAGCTATTTTGGTGCAACAACCCCTCTACATGAACTATCTGGATAATACCGGAGACTTTGAGTTGAGGTATGGGTTCATTCATCTCCTACCATCCTTCCATGGTGGCGAGAATGAAGATCCTATCACTTTCCTGAAGGAGTTTCATACTAACTGCAAGTCGATGAAACCCTCCAATGCGGACGAGGAAACGGTTAAGCTCAGATCTTTTCCGTTTTGCCTTAAAGACAAAGCCAATGAATGGCTTTTCTACCTTCCGCATGGTTGCATTAACTCCTGGAATGAAATGGCAACTGTGTTTTTGAATGAATACTTCCCTAAGGATAGAGTTTCTCAGCTCATAAAGGATATATGCAGCATCATAATGAGGTCGGGCAAATAATTTGGCGCATATTGGGATCGCTATAAGCGATTGATTGCTAGTTGCCCGCAGCATGGTCAGTCTGAGAAGGCCATAGCTCGATTCTTCTATGTTGGCATGTTGCCCATAGAACGACGCATGATTGATAATGCGTGTGGGGGTTACATTCGAGACGAAACTCCAGCATAATGAAGCAATTGTATGAGGACATCGTACAACAGTCACGCATTTATGGTGATCTTGATGCTACTGCTTACCGAAGTCTGACTGTAGGGAGTGTCTCGAGTTCCACTGACCAGAAAATTGATCAGCTAACCTCAATGATGGAACGTATCCTCTCATCTGGCAAAGTGCAAGTCAAAGCATGTGGCTTCTGTAGTGCTACATATCATGCAACTGATGAATGTCCTACTCTTTTTGAGGATAATCAACAGGCTAATGCCATGGGTAATCAGTTCCAGGGACCATCTAGAGTCCCATTTGGGAATACATATAATCATGCAACAGGGAGGAACAACCCGAACTTAAGTTAAGGGTCTCAAAATCAGAACTATCAGACCTTCATCCCTAGAGGTCAACCGTTGCCTACACCCTCCAATAACTCCTCTTCATTTGAGGATATGTTGAAAGCCTTTATGGGCCAACAAAGCCAATTTATGAGTGAAATAGCCCAATTCAAGGCTACCACTGAGAAATCCATCATCGAAACCAATTCGACGGTCCGAACTCTTCAAGTTAAAGTGAACCAAATGACACAGCAGTATGGATGTCTCGAGGATAAAGGAAAGTTGCATTCGCAACCTTACTAGAATCCTAACGCGAGTGCTAACACAGTTACACTCCAAGTGGTAAAGAGCTGGAGGGACCCAAAAGGAACAATAGGTCATCTGATAACAAAGCCTAGGAAAATGAGGAAGAACACGAGGTAGTAGTGACTCCATTTGTCCCTAAATAGATGGTAACTATTCAAAAGGAAGCACCACCCACATTTAAGGTCAAACCTCATTTTCCACAACGACTCATCTTAGATAAGAAAAATGAGGAAGAGAAAGAAATTCTCGAGACCTTTCGGCGAGTGGAAATTAATATTCCACTCCTCGACGCTCTGAAGCAAGTCCCTAAGTACGCAAAGTTTCTTAAGGAACTATGCACTAACAAAGGGAAACTGAAAGGCAACGAAAAAGTCCAAATGGGAGAAACTGTCACGGCTATCCTATGGAAGAAGTTGCCTCCTAAATGCAAGGATCCTGAGATGTTCTCAGTACCTTGTGTTATAGGTGATGTAAACATTCAGAGGGCTATGTGCGACCTTGGAGCTTCCATTAATGTCATGCCATTGTCTATTTATGAGACATTGCATGCAGGCCCATTAGAGGAGACTGGTATTGTCATTCAGTTGGCAGACCGTTCTGTTGTCAGACCTGTTGGTGTTCTCGAGGACGTTCTAGTCTGAGTGAACGAGTTTTTCTTTCTTGCTGACTTCTACGTGGTAGATACAAAGGAGGGCCATTCCCCAATGTTTCGTCGGTACTCCTTGGACGTCCATTTTTGAAAACGGCGAAAACGAAAATAGATGTTGATGATGGATCTCTTACCATGGAGTTTGATGGTGAAGTCATCAAGTTTAACATCTATGACGCGATGCGATACCCCAGTGATGTGTCGTATGTGGTGTGTACCATGGACTGTGTGGATCCACTCGTTGAGCAGACCTTGCTCACGAGTGGCAATGATGAAGTTAAAGTAGTGTTAGAGCATCATCTCGACACTACTCAAATCCACGAGAGTGTTCTAACCTTCGATATTGATGTCAATGATGTTGTTTTCGAGTTGGATTCATTCCAACCCCTACCCCCAAGTGTCTATCATTTGGAGTTACCTACTTCTGACTCTGAACTTTCTCCCTCCTTGGTTAAAGCTCCCACACTTGAGCTGAAACCACTACCTGAGCACCTAAAGTATATGTTTTTGGGTGAGAATGACACACTCCTTGTGATCATCTCAGCCAAACTTACACATTTGGAGGAAGAGAGGCTCCTTCGAGTATTCCGGGAGTTTAAACAAGCCATTGAGTGGACCATAGCAGATATCAAAGGTTTGAGCCTTTCCACTTGCATGCATCATATATATATATATGGAAGAAGGGTCAAAACCTACGAGAGAAGCCCAGAGGAGGCACAATCCGCTCATGATGGATGTCGTGAAGAAGGAGATACTGAAGCTCCTTGATGCTGGCATGACTTACCCCATCTCTGATAGTAAATGGGTAAGCCCTATCCAGGTGGTCCCTAAGAAAATGGGAGTCACGGTAGTCACCAATTCACATGGTGAGTTGGTTCCGACCCGCATTCAAAATGGATGGCGTGTATGCATTGACTATAGGAAGTTAAACGCTTCAACCAGGAAGGATCACTTCCCCCTACCATTCATTGATCAGATGTTGGAGAGACTAGCCGGTCGTTCTCATTACTGTTGTCTTGACGGTTATTTTGGTTTTCATCAAATACCGGTAGCGCCTGAAGACCAGGAAAAGACGACCTTCACCTGTCCATTTGGCACTTTTGCTTATCGGCGCATGCCCTTTGGGTTATGCAATGCACCTGCCACCTTTCAAAGGTGCATGGTGAGTATCTTTTCAGATTTCGTTGAACATTTCATTGAGGTCTTCATGGACGGTGATTCATTCGATAGTTGTCTCAACAATCTAACAAATGTACTCAGCAGGTGTATCGAGAAGAACCTGGTTCTGAACTATGAAAAGTGTCATTTTATGGTGGACCAAGGTCTTATTTTGGGACACATTGTCTCAGCCAGAGGCGTAGAGGTGGACCAAGCTAAAATTGATGTTATCAAGAAACTTCCCTACCCTATGAATGTGTGGGAGATTAGATCTTTCCTTGGACACGCTGGTTTTTACCGTTGTTTCATCAAGGACTTTTCAAAAATCTCACAACCCCTATGTCGTCTACTTCAAAAGGACGTACCTTTTGAGTTTGATAAGGCATGTAAGAGTGCATTTGATGCACTGAAAGACTCACTTACTAGCACACCAGTTATTCAGGCCCCTAATTGGGAGCTTCCATTTGAAATTATAAGTGATGCTAGTGATTATGCAGTGGGTGCAGTCTTAGGACAGAGAGTCGGGAGAGCTTCATATGTCATTTACTATGCTTCTCGTACTCTAGACGCGGCTCAGATGAACTACACCACTACTGAGAAGGAGCTCCTTGCCGTTATCTTCGCACCTGAGAAGTTTCGGCCTTATCTATTGGGAACCAAGGTTATCATTTATTGTGATCATGCTGCCTTGAAGTACCTGATGAGTAAAAAGGATGCCAACTTTGGCTCATTAGATGGATACTCCTACTACAGGAGTTTGACATCACAGTCAAAGATAAAAGTGGTGCAGAGAATCTAGTCGCATACCATCTCAGCAGAATTAAGAATGGTGAGAGTCCTATCCCTCTTATGGATGATTTCCCTAATCAGTACATCTATGTCGTAATGGAAGATCTCCCCTGGTACGCCGATTTGGTGAACTATATCACTTCGGGAGAGCTATCTCCTCACCTTTCGAAGGCTCAGAAGAATAAAGTAAGGAGCGATGCTAAGTACTATGTATGGGATGACCCGTACTTATGGAGATTTTGCTCCGACCAGGTTATCAGACGTTGTGTTCCTCAGACTGAGAGTCACTCCATATTGGCTTTTTGTCATACTTACGCCTGCGGTGGCCATTTCGGTCCCCGTCGGACAGCTAGGAAAGTTCTTGAGAGTGGGTTTTACTGGCCCACCATTTTCCATGATTCATACATGTTTACCAAGACTTGTCCTAACTGTCAGAGAACTGGTAACCTTAGTCATCGGGACCAAATGCCACTTACCCCGATTCATATTTGTGAGATATTTGACGTTTGGGGTATAGACTTTATGGGATCGTTTCCAATGTCATTTGGTAATGTTTACATACTCTTGGCAGTGGATTACATGTCTAATTGGGTGGAAGCTAAGGCTACACACACTAACGACTCTAAAGTGGTATGTGAATTCCTCAAATCGAGGATTTTCACAACATTAGGTACCCCACGTGCCCTGATTAGTGATAGAGGTACTCACTTCTGCAACTGTACGGTTGAAAATCTTCTGAGGAGGTATAATGTCACTCATCGAACGTCTACAGCGTATCATCCCCAAACGAGTGGCCAGGCAGAGGTCTCTAATAGGGAGATCAAATCAATCATGGAAAAGATGGTGAATCCTACTCGTAAAGATTGGAGTTCACGTCTTGATGATGCGGTTTGGGCCTACCGAACGCCATTTAAAATGCCAATTGGGATGTCCCCATATCGCCTTGTGTTTGGTAAAGCTTTCCACCTGTCGGTCGAGCTCGAGCATAAATCCTACTGGGCTGTGAAACAGCTTAATATGAAGCTCGATGAAGCATGAAAAGAGAGAAAGCTCACTCTCCGAGAATTGGAGGAAATCAGGAACGACGCGTATGAAAATGTGTGGATTTATAAAGAAAAAATGAAAGCGTTCCATGATAGCAATCTCTCTAGAAAATCTTTCCGTGTTAGTCAGAAAGTGCTTTTATTTCAGTCACATCTTAAGATTTTTGCAGGTAAGCTGAGATCGAGGTGGACAGGACCATATGTTGTGACTGCAGTGTATGATCACGGAGCAGTGGAGATTCAGAGTTTGGAGACTGGTAATGTGTTTAAGGTGAACAGCCACAGATTAAAGATCTTCTACGAAGACTTCCCGAGCAATAATGTGGAGGTCGTCTCACTTGCAACGCCAGTCTATAATAATTGATAGAATCAGACCAAGTCGAACCAATGACTTTAACCAAAAGCGCTATTGGGAGGCAGCCCAAACTTCGATAAGTATCATTTAGTTTATTTATCTTCGTATTTTTCGTCATTTTGCATTAATTTGTATCATTTCCTTCATCTTATATTTATCATATTCTTTCACCATCTTGTTTGTTTTCTATGTGTGGACCTCTTGACTTGCTTTGAACCTTGAGGACAAGGTTCAGAATAAGTTTGGGGGTGTTTTAGGGATTTTGGATTGTTTTGGATGGATTCTTTTGCAAAAGACCGCAGGTGAGATCATTTATTTTTTTTTATGCGGTTATATGCGGATATCGGATGGTAATGGTGGTGTTTTAAATCATTTCTTCAATTTCTTTCATTTCTTGTCCTTTCATATTCCTTTCTCATTTTATAAGGATTTGATACACTTTCATGCATATATATGTATTTAGTATATATATATTTATTAGTTATTTAAAGTCACTCGAAACTTTGTTCATGCCTTTGGTTGTGGATGAGTACATTACAATTGCCTTTTTAACTCGAAACTTAGAGAAAACTAGGAGAAACACTCAATCGAGTTCGTAGCTCTGCATTTTTATGATTTCATGATTAAGGACTTAGATGATGGTTAAACTTTGTGCTAGATAACGAAAATGAGTAGACGGTCAAATTTGTGCAAGTGGTATTATTTTAACCCACATTGGGGGATTTGCTTGATTATAGTGAAAGTGAGAAGGGCTAATAGGAGTTTTTCTAAAAGAATAATATTAAAAAAATAATAAAATAGAGAGTCCCATAAGTTTCCACAGGAAATAAAGCAGGGAATCTTGTGGTGGAAAAAGTGAGAAAAGCGGTCCACAAGAAATTTAGCAGGGATCGTATTAATTGAAAAAAAAAATTTGGAGAAGAAAAAAATGTGAAAAAAAATAAAAATAAGATGAATAAAGGTGGAAGTTGTGAAAACTCCTCAAATAAAAGATTTAGTTCGAGTGCTTTCACTTGATTAAGTGAGATTTTAAACTTGCGTGCTTGAATGTATAGACCAAGAAAACTCGTGAGTAGTTGATGGCCTTTGTCTTGACCGGATCTATGTCTTTAAAATGTGATCTTAATTGTCTTTGAGTTACGAATCTTGACATATCATAACTCTGAGATTTTCTGAGTTACTTGTTAATTTGGTGGCTATGTAAACCAAAAGAACTCCATGAATTCGGGTCGAGTATAGGATTAGTTGAGTCAGTGCATTATTATATTAGGAGTCTAGTTTAGTTTGTGTTGTCATTTACACCTTTGCTCGGGACGTGCAAAGTCTTAAGTTTGAGGGTATTTGATAAGCAGTATTTATATATATTTAGTAGCTTATTTTAATATATTTAATTATACAAAGGATCTAAAATATATATTTAATTATATTTTTTGGTCATTTTTAGGTGAAACGGAGTGCGCGGTTGAATTCGTGGCAGAAAAATACTCAAAATGGAGTATTTACTTGCAGTGATTGGATGCCAGACACTTTGCCTCGAGTTACGCGTTGCGCGGTGGGTAGAATAGGAGACAGCGTATTTCAACCAATTACAGGTTGCCACGTCAGCGGTTTTCATAACAGCAGCTGACACGTGGCATTTTCACCCTCTCCAAGCATATCACCCATTTTCTCTCCTCCAATCAGCAAGCGCACATCATGCTCGCTCACCACGACACCACGTCACCATGCCAGCTTGCAAGCAAGGCGCCACCTCCACCAATCAGACGCCGCTAAATCAGCGTAAGCAACCATGTCACAAACCAACAGCGTTCTCCTTGCACAGCCTCCATCGATCTGCCTCGGGTTGCGCTTCCACACAAACTCCCAGATCTTCACACGATTCACGCGATTCTTCACTCCGCCTCCCAAGTGCCACATGTCTTCTTCCGGTTGGCCACCAGCACGTCATCACATGCTGTCTCGTCAAATAGAAAGCGGCCACGTCATTTGAGCGGCAAGAAACGGACCAATCGCGCTAATATTTTCAAGCCAAAAAAGAGCCCTCCGATGCTCCTCGGCGCACGAGTCACCTCCCCAACCCCCAAAATTAGATTCTCTCACCTCTCGAGACCAATTTTTAGTAGTTTAATATATTAAGAACTTAGGTTTTGTTATTGGAATCACCGACTATTATTATTTAGCATCGACTTTCTTCGATGATGATGTCTGGCTAATCAACTCATTGCCTAGGTCGAAGGGGAAGCAAGTCGAGATCATGGATTCATGGCATACTATGTGAGATCTTTTATTTTATTATTTAATTTAGTTTAAATTCTCTTATTTCATTGTTGTTGATTTTAATGATTATGGTTTAGATCTAGGGTGTGTATGTGGCTAGTGCATGCTTTTAGATGGACAATCTACAGTTATTTAGACCATTAGTATCCGTGTAATTGTGCATTTGGACCAATAAAGTGACAAACATTCACCTGTTTGCCGTCAAACCCTTTCGGTTCTTGAGTGTGCAACAATTGAATCTAGGTTAAATCGGAAGCGGACGCGACCCGGTTATTTAGGATTAGTGTTCCCACAGACCCATATTACTGCGGTTAGTGTGTTAAGCCCGATTGGCGGATGTCTAGGGTTATACATTAATTAGGGAAGTAGTTAGTGGCGGACGTCCTTGCTACCAAAATTAGGGGAATGAGGAATTTCTGGCGGATGTCGATTTTCTATAGCTAATCTCGGAGAAAATGAATTAATAACTTTTTGGAATGATTGAAGACCATTAAATGCCATTGAATCTTGATTCTTGCTTGTGGAACCGTAGACTTAGGTGATTTCTTCTCATTGATATTATTTTTGCGAAATTTTTATTTGTGTTAGTTTAATAATTATTTCATTGAACTTTCTGAAAACCCCCCATTTTTAGTTAACTTGGAGTAAAACTCAAGTCATGTGGATTCGACCCAGTATTTACCACTACTACACCCTTGTGGTTGGTAACTCGATTTCGGGTTATATTTGGCACGCACGACACGTGATCATTTTTCGACCAAATTCATTGCATTTACGTAAATAAACTTCGAAGGCAAGTTCGTAATTTAGCTACCACTAACACAATGGAGTTTTAGAATTTTGAGTCAATTGTTTGATGCAAAGTGCGATAAAAATTCAATACCTTCAAGTTGTGATTATGCCTTATGTTTTGTTTCGGCTAAGTTCGTTATATTTGCTAAAACAAGCCTTAAGGGCATTTTTGTATTTTAGTTAACTTTTAAGCAGTGGAGTTCTACAATCTTGAGGACATATATTGATGCAAAACGGAGTAAAAATCATTATCGTCTAGTTTTGCATGTTCACTATGCTAATTTTTAAGTAAATTTGTTGCATTTTATAATATAAGCCTTAAAGGCGATTTTCAAATTAAACTAACTTTCGGGTGAAGTTTTAGAATTTGGAGTACATAGTTTGATGCAAAATGGGATAAAAATTAAAACCGTAAAGCTTCTATCATGCCTTACGATGTTTTTTGTCCAAATTTTTTGTATTTGATAAACTAAACATAGAGGGCAGGTTCGTGATTTTATCGACCTTTTAGGTGGCGGATTTTTGGAATTTTTAAGACATTGTTAAATGGGATAAAAATCAATACCTTCAAGTTGTAATCTTGCCCTATGTTTTAATTGTATCTTAATTATTTGTATTTGCCAAAATAAGCCTTAACGGGAATATTGTAATCTAGCTAACTTTCGGGCAATGGAGTTCTATAATCTCAAGGACATAGTTTGATGTGAAACGAGGTAAAAATCATTATCGTCTAGTTTTGGCTGAGCACTACGCTATTTTTTGAGCAAATTCATTCTATTTTATAATATAAGTCTTAAAACCAACTTCAGAATTAAAGAAACATTTGAGTGGTAATGTTTTAGAATTTTGGCACATAGTTTGATGTGAAACGGTCTAAAAATCAACACCATAAAGTTTCGCTCATGCCCTACGATGTTTTTCAGACAAATTCATAGTATATGCAAAATAAACCTCAAGGGCAAGTTTGTAATTTAGCTACCTTTTGGTTGGTGGAGTTTTAGAAATTTTAGGACACAGTTTGATGCTAAACATGATAAAAATCAATAACTTCATGTTCTGATCATGCCCTATGCTTTGTTTTAGCTAGATTTATTTTATTTTGCTTTTATGGCAGTTTTGTAATTTAGCTAACTTTCAGGCGATGGTGTTTTAGAAACTCAATGACATAGTTTGGTATGAAACAGGGTAAAATTCATTATCGTTTAGTTTGCTCGTGCACTAAGCTACTCTTCGACCAAATTCATTGTATTTTATAATAAATTCCTTAAAGGAAATTTTTGAATTTAGGTAACTTTCGCATGGTGAAGTTTTAGAAATTCCACTACATAGTTCGATGAAAAACAGGCTAAAATTCAATATCATAAAGTTTCGCTCTTGCTTTTCGATGATTTTTGGCCAAAGTCGTTGTATTTACTAAAATAAACTTGGAGGGCATGTTCATAATTTAGCTACCTTTCGAGCAGTTGAGTTTTAGATTTTTGAGAATATAGTTTGATGTAAGATGGGATAAAAATCAATACCTTCAAGTTGTCTTCACGCCCTATACTTTATTTCAATCAAATTCGTTGTATTTTCTTAAATAAGCCTTGAAGGCATTTTTGTAATTGAGTTATCTTTCTGGTAGTGGAGTTTTAGAATCTCGTGGACATAGTTTGATGTGAAACATGCTAAAAATCATTACCGTCTAGTTTAGCTTGTGCACTACACTCTTTTTTGGCCAAATTTGTTGTATTTTATAATACAAGTCTAAAAGGAAATTTCCAAATTTTGGTATCATTCAGGCGGTGAAGTTTTAGAATTTGGTGCACATAGTTTGATGTCAAATAGTCTAAAAATCAATACCATAATGTTTCACATAGTCCTACGATGTCCTTCGGCCAAATTCATTGTATTTGCTTAAAATAAACCTTGAGTGCAAATTAGTAATTTAGCCACCTTTTGGGCAGTGGAAGATTGGAATTTCAAGGACATAGTTTGAAGATAATCAGGATAAAAATCAATACCTTCAATTTGTGATTATGCCCTATGATTTTTTTAGCTAAATTAGTTGTATTTGCTAAAATAAGCCTTAAGGGTAATTTTTTAATTTACTTAATTTTTAGGCAAAGGGGTTATAGAATCTCGAGGACAAAGTTTGATTTAAATTAGGTAAAAATAATTACCATCTAGTTTTGCACGTGCACTACGCTACTTTTCGACCAAATTTTTTGTACTTTATAATATATGCCTTATTAAAAATTTTCAAATTTCACTAAATTTGGTGCGCTAAAGTTTTAGAATTCCGAGCCCGAAGTTTGATGTGAAACGGGCAAAAAATACTATAAAGTTTTGCTCGTGCCCCACGATGTTTTTTGACTAAATTCGTGGTATTTGCCAAAATAAACCTAGAAGGTCTTAATTTATCTACCTTTCGGATGATGGAGTTTAAGATTTTTGAATACATATTTTGAGGCCAAAAATGGGATAAAAATCAGTACCTTCAGTTGTGATCTTGACCTATGCTTTGTTTCAGCCAAATTCAAAGTATTTGCTAAAATAAGCCTAATGGGCAATTTTGTAATTCAGCTAGCTTTGGGCAGTAGAGTTTTGGAATCTCTTGGACCGTTTGATGGAAAACGTGCTAAAAACCATTATTGTCTAGTTTTACTAGTGCACTACACCACTTTTTGATTAAGTTTGTTGTATTTTATAATCTAAGCTTTAAGGGAAATTTTCGAATTTATGTAACTTTTGGGCGCTAAGTTTTAGAATTTGAAATATATACATTGACAGGATAGGGGGCAAAAATTAATATCGTAAAGTTTCGCTCATGCCCTACGATATTTTTCGGCCGAATTCCTAGTATTTGCTAAAATAAACCTATAAGGCAAGTTCATAATTTAGCTAGCATTTGGGCGTTGGAGTTTTGTAATTTTTAGGACATAGTTTGTTGTCAAAAGGGATAAAAACTTATACCTTCAAGTTGTGATCATGTTCTATGTTTTGTTTCAGCTAAATTCAGTATATTTGCTAAAATAAGCTTTAAAGGAAATTTTCTAGTTTAGCTAACTTTTGGGCAATGGAGTTCTAGAATATCGAGGACATTGTTTAATGTGAAATGGTGTAAAGATCAATACCGTGTAGTTTTGCATGTGCACTATGCTAATTCTTGAGCAAATTTGTTGAATTTTATAATAAAAACCTTTTAAAAAACTTCGGAATTAAAGGAACTTTTGTGCGATAATGTTTTAGAATTTTGAGCACATAATTTGATGCGAAACGGTCTAAAAATCAATACCGTAAGTTTTCTCTCATTCCCTACAATGTTTTTCGGCCAAATTCATATTATTTCAAAAAATAAACTTGAAGAGCAAGTTCGTAATTTAGCTGCCTTTCGGGTAGTGGAGGTTTGGAAATATTAGGACATAGTTTGATGCTAAACAAGATAAAAATTAATACCTCAAGTTGTGATCATGCCCTATGCTTTGTTTCATCTTAATTCATTGTATTTACCTTAAGGGCAATTTTATAATTTAGCTGACTTTCAGGCAATGGAGTTCATCTCGTGGATAAAGTTTGGTATCAAATACAATAAAATTCATTATCATCTAGTTTTGCTTGTGCACTACGCTACTCTTTCACCAAATTCGTTGTATTTTATAATAAATGCCTTAAAGGGCAATTTTCAAATTTAGGTAACTTTTGCGTGGTGAAGTTTTAGAAATTCCACCACATAGTTTAATGCAAAATGGGCTAAAAATCAATACCATAAAGTTTTACCCTTGCCCTACGATGTTTTTCGGCCAAAGTTGTATTTGCTAAAATAAACCTGGAGGGCACGTTCAAAATTTTGCTACCTTTAGGGCAGTGGAGTTTTAGAATTTTGAGGATATAGTTTGATGTAAAACGAGATAAAAATCAATACCTTAAACTTGTGACCATGTCCCATGTTTTGTTTTAGCCAAATTCATTTTATTTGCTTAAATAAGCCTTAATGGCGTTTTTGTAATTCAGGTAAGTTTCTGGTAGTGGAGCTATAGAGTCTCGAGGATGTAGTTAGATGCGAAATATGCTAAAAATTACAACCATTTAGTTTTGCTCGTGCACTACGCTCTTTTTCGATCAATTCATTATTTTTTATTATATAGGTCTTAAGAGAAATTCCCACATTTTGGTCACTTTCAGGCAGTGAAGTTTTATAATTTGGAGCACATATTTTGACATGAAACGAGCTAAAAATCAATAACATAAAGTTTCGTTGGAGCCTTATGTTGTTTTTCGGCCAAATTCATAGTATTTGCTAAAATAAACCTGGAGGGCAAGTTCCTAATTTAGCTAACACTCGGACATTGCAGTTCTAGAATCTTGAGGACATAGTTTCATGTGAAACAGTGTAAAAATCCTTATAGTCTAATTTTACTCGTGCAATTATCGAATTTAGTGAACTTTTCAGGCGGATATTTTAGAATTTCAAGCACATAGTTTGATGCCAAATAGTCTGAAAATAAATACCAAAAAGTTTCGGTCGTGCCCTACAATGTATTTCGACCAAATTTGACATATTTGCTTAAAATAAACCTTGAGGGCAAGTTCATAATTTAGCCACCTTTCGGGCATCAGAGTTTTGGTATTTCAAGGAAATAATTGACGCTAAATGGGATAAAAGTCAATACCTTCAAGTTGTGATCATGCCTTACGCTTTGTTTCAGCTAAATTCGTTGTATTTGCTAAAATAAGCTTTAAGGGCAATTTTGTAATTTACATAATT
This sequence comes from Stephania cephalantha, assembly GCA_039657325.1. Classification (NCBI taxonomy): domain Eukaryota; kingdom Viridiplantae; phylum Streptophyta; class Magnoliopsida; order Ranunculales; family Menispermaceae; genus Stephania; species Stephania cephalantha. The sequence continues at coordinate 33,047,749 of CM077570.1, read as the reverse complement.
TCGGGCAATGTAGTTCCAGAATCTCGAGGACATAGTTTAATTTGGAACAAGGTAAAAATAATTACCATCTAGTTTTGCTCGTGCACTACACTACTTTTCCACTAAACTCGTATTTTTTAATATATCCCGTAACGTAAAATTTTTAATTTTGCTAAATTTCGTGTGCTAAGGTTTTATAATTTCAAGCCCAAAGTTTGATGTGAAATTGGCAAAAAATCAATACCATAAAGTTTTGCTCATGCCCTACAATATTTTTCGGCTAAATTCATAGTATTTGCTAAAATAAACCTAGATGGCAAGTTCTTAATTTATCTACCTTTTGGATGATGGAGTTTTAACAATTTTAAGTAAATAGTTTGATGCAAAATAGGTTAAAAATCAATACCTTCAAATTGTGATCATGCCCTATGCATCGTTTCAGCCAAATTCATTATATTTGCTAAAATAAGCCTATTGGGCAATTTCATAATTTAGGTAAATTTCGGAAAATAAAGTTTTGGGATATCTTGAACGATTTGAAGCGAAACGTGCTAAAAACAATTATTGTCTAGTTTTACTAGTGCACTACGCTACTTTTTGACCAAGTTTGTTAGATTTTATTATATAAGCATTGAGGGCAGTTTCTGAATTTATGTAGCTTTCAAGTGTTCAAGTTTTATAATTTGGAGCATATAAATTGATGCAAAATGTGCTAAAAATTGATACCGTAAAGTTTCGCTAGTGCTCTACGATGTTTTTCGGCCAAATTCATAGTATTTGCTAAAAAAAGCTAGAGGGCCCGTTTGTAATTTGGCTTTCTTTTAGGCGGTGGAGTTTTGGAAATTTTAGGACAAAGTTTGAGGTTAAACGAGATAAAAATTAATACTTTCAATTTGTGATCATGCCCTATGCTTTGTTTCAATTAAATTCGTTGTATTAGCCTTAAGGGCAATGTTGTAATTTAGTTAACTTTTGGGTACTACAATTCTAGAATCTCAAGGATTTATTTGATGCGAAACGGGGTAAAAATCCTTAATGTCAAATTTGTTCATGCATTATGATACTTTTTGACCAAATCTGTAGTATTTTATAAGATAAACCTTTATGGCGATTTTTTTAATTTTGTTAACTTCCGAGTGGTGATGTTTTAGAATTTCAAGCACATAGTATGAAACAAAATGGGCTAGAAATCAATACAATAATGTATTGCTCATGTTCTACGATGTTTTTTGGTCAAATTCGTTGTATTTGCTTAAAATAACTTTGAGGGCAAGTTCATAATTTAGTTACCATTCGGACGATGGAGTTTTGGAATTTTTAGTACATAGTTTGATGCAAAGTGAGATTAAAATAAATACCTTCAACTTGTAGTCATGCCATATGCTTTGTTTCTGCTATATTCGTTGCATTTGCAAAATAAGACTTACGTGCAATTTTGAAATTTAGCTAATTTTCGAGAAATGGAGTTCTAGAATCTCGAGGACATTGTTTGATGCAAAACGGAGTAAAGATCCTTACTATCTAGTTTAGCTCGTACACTTTGCTACTTTTGGACCAAATTTGCTTGATGGGAAACGTGCAATTTTTGAATTTAGGTAACTTTCAAACGATGATGTTTCAGAGTTTCGAGCACATAGTTTGATTCAAAATGGGCTAAAAATCAATACAATAAGGTTTTGCACGTGCCTTATGATGTTTTTCGGCCAAATTCATTGTATTTGCATAAAATAAACTTAGAGGGCAAGTTCGTAATTTAGCTACCTCTCAGACGATGGAGTTTTAGAATTTTGAGTTAATAGTTTGATGCAAATTGAGATAAAATCAAAAACTTCAAGTTGTAATCATGTCCTATGTTTCGTTTCAGCTAAATTCGTTGTATTTGATAAAATAAGCCTTAAGGACATTTTTGTAATTTAGTTAACTTTCAAGCAGTGGAGTTATGGAATCTCGAGGACATAGTTTAATGCGAAACGGGGTAAAAATCATTACCGTTTAGTTTTGAATGTGCACTACACTAATTCTCGAGCAAATTTGTTGTATTTTATAATATAAGCCTTAAAAGAAAATTTTGAATTAAAGTAACTTTTGGGTGGTGAAGTTTTAGAATTTCTAGCACATAGTTTGACGGGAAACTGGCTAAAAATTAATACCGTAATGTTTCATTCATGGCCTACGATGTTTTTTGGCCAAATTTGTAGTATTTGATAAACTAAACCTAGAGGACAAGTTCGTAATTTTATCTACCTTCAGGTGGTGGAGTTTTGGAATTTTTAAGACATTGTTTGACACTAAACGGAATAAAAATCAATATCTTCAAGTTGTGATCATGCTCTATGATTTATTTTAACTTAATTATTTGTATTTTTCAAAATAAGCCTTAAGGGAAATTTTGTAATCTAGCTAACTTTCAGGGAATGGAGTTTTAAAATCTCAAGGACATAGTCTGACACAAAACGGGTTAAAGTTTTCTCGTGCACTGCACTATTTTTCGACCAAATTCGTTGTATTTTATAATATAAGTTAAGGTAACTTTCGGTCAGTGAAGTTTTAGAAACTCCACCACATTGTTAGGTGTCGAACGGGCTTAAAATCAATACTAAAATGTTTTACACTAGCCTACAATGTTTTTTGGCCAAATTTATTGTATTTGCTAAAATAAATCTTGAGTACAAGTTTTTAACTTGGCTATCTTTTGGGCACGGGAGTTTTAGAATTTCAAGAACATAGTTTGGTGCGAAATGGGAAAAAAATAAATACCTTCAAGTTTTAATCGTGCCCTATGCATTGTTTTAGCCAAATTCATTGTATTTGGAAAAATAATCCTTGTGGGCATTTTCGTAATTTAGCTAAATTTCGAGCACTACAGTTCTAGAATCTCGAGGACTTAGTTTGATGTGAAATGTCATAAAAATTATTACCGTCTAGTTTTGCACGTGCACTATGCTAATTTTCGATAAAAATTCATTGCATTTTATAATATAAGTCTTAAAGGCAATTTTTAAAATAAGGTAACTTTCAGGCAATGAAGTTTTTGAAATTCCACCACATTGTTAAATGTGAAATAGGCTTAAAATCAATTCTGAAATGTTCCACCACATTGGGCCAAATTCATTGTATTTGCTAAAATAATTCTTGAGTACAAGTTTGTAATTTAGCTACCTTTCGAGCAAAGGAGTTTTAGAATTTCGAGAACATAGTTTGGTGCAAAATGGGAAAAAATAAATGCCTTCAAGTTTTAGTCGTGCCCTATGCTTTGTTTCAGCCAAATTCGTTGTATTTGGAAAAATAAGCCTCGATGGCATTTTTGCAATTTAGCTAACTTTCGAGCACTACAGTTCTAGAATCTCAAGGACATAGTTTGAAGTGAAATGAGGTAAAAATTATTTCCATCTAGTTTTTCATGTGCACTACGATACTTTTGAAATTTTAAAGATAGTTTGATGTTAAACGAGACAAAATTTAATAGCTTCAAGTTGTGATCTTGCCTAATGTTTTGTTTCAGCTAAATTTGTTGTATTTACTAAAATAATCCTTAAGGGCAATTTTGAAATTTAACTAACTTTTAAGTAGTGGAGTTCTAGAATCTCAAGGACATAATTTGATGTGCACGGGGTAAGAATCATTACCATCTTGCCTTGTTTCTGCACTATGCTACTTTTCGACTAAATTCTTTGTATTTTATAATATAGGCCTTAAGGGCAATTTTTGAATTTAGGTAACTTTCGGTTGGTGAATTTTAAGAATTCGAAGCACATAGTTCGACGCTAAATGGACTAAAAATTAATATAGCAAAGTTTTGCTCGTGTCCTACGATGTTTTTCGGCTAAATTCGTTGTATTTTCTTTTAGTAAACGTTGAGTGCAAGTTTGTAATTATGCTACATTTTGGGCAGTGGAGTTTTAAGATTTCAAAAACATAGTTAAATGCGAAACATGAAAAAATTTAATACCTTTAAGTTTCTATCGCGCCCTATAGTTCGTCTCAGTCAAATTCGTTGTATTTGTGAAACCAAACCACACAGGTAATTTCTTAATTTAACCAACTTTCAGGCACTAATGTTCAAGAATCTTGAGGATATAGTTTAATGTGAAACGGGGTATAAATAATTACCGTCTAATTTTGTTCGTGCACTATGCTACTTTTTGACTAATTTGTTGTATTTTGTGAAATAAGCCTTTTGAGCAATTTTAGAATTTAGGTAACTTTGTGGTGTTGAAATTTTATAATATAAAAGACATAGTTTGATGTGAAATGGGCTAAAAATCAATACCGTAAAGTTTTGCTAATTCCCTATTATGTTTTTTTGCAAAATTCGTTGTATTTGCTTAAAACTAAACTTGAGGGAAAGTTCATAATTTAGCTACCAGTGGAGTTTTGGAATTTTAAGGTCATAGTTTGATTCTAAACAAGATAAAAACAAATACCTTCAAGTTGTAATCATGCCCTTCCCTTTGTTTCAGCTAAATTCGTTGTATTTTCTAAAATAAGCCTTAAAGGCAATTTTGTAATTTAGCTAACTTTCTGGCAAAAGAGTTCTAAAATCTTGAGGACATAGTTTGATACGAATCAAGGTAAAAATCAAAACGGTCTAGTATCGCTCATGCACTACGCTACTTTTTGAATAAATTTTATGTAGTTTATAATATAAGCTTAAGGGGCAATTTTTGAACATAGGTTAACTTTCAAGCAGTGAAGTTTTAGAATTTGAAGCACATAGTTTGATCTGAATTAGGCTAAAAACCAATACCATAAAGTTTCGCTTGTGCCAACGATTTTTTCGGCCAAATTCGTTCTATTTGCTCAAAATAATCATTGAGGGCAAGTTCTTAATTTAGCTACTTTGGACGGTGGAGTTTTAGATTTTTAAGGTCATACTTGGATGATAAACATGATAAAAATAAATACCTTTAAGTTGTAATCATGCCCTATGCTTTGTTTCAGTTAAATTTGTTGTATTTTCTAAAATAAGCCTTAAGAGCAATTTCTTAATTTGGCTAAATTTCACACAATGGAGTTCTAGAATCTCAAGGACAAGTTTAATGCAAAACATGGTAAAAATCATTACCATCTAGTTTTGCTTGTGCACTACGCTACTTTTCAACTAAATTCGTTGTATTTTATCATATAAGCCTAAGGAGCAATTATCGAATTTAGGCTAACTTTCGAGCATTGAAGTTTTAGAATTTGAAGCACATAGTTTGATGTGAATTGGGCTAAAAATAAATACCATAACATTTCGCTCATCTCTACGATGTTTTTCGGCCAAATTTGTGTATTTGCTTAAGGTAATAGTTTGATGATAAATAGGATAAAAATAAATACGTTCAAGTTGTAATCATGCCATGTGGCGGCCCCGCCGCCCCGGGGTGTCGTCTCTCAGTGCGCTCCTTACCCGGTGGCCTAGCTACATGTGTCCAGCACTTGCCTGTCCATCTCATGTCTCGATAATTGTGTCCACGCATGTGTTATAAATTTAGTGAACCGATTATTCACATTAATCTTAATTTATTTCCTTTAGTTCAACTGTATGTAGTTTATTCAAGTCCTAGCCTTTCTAGTGGTTTTTATATTTCAGAGTTGCAATTAGATAACCAGTATTTTACAGCGAAAGTCTTAAAGCAACATCAACATGTATTTTCATTAACTCTTATGTTTTATAAAGCATCATTCCTATTGTGGAAAACCCGAAATAGTACACTATATATATAAAGCGACAAAAGTAAATATATACAAGTATATATGTCTCACCAATCTCCAATAAACCCAAAATATATAACAAAATGATAAAATAAACACCTACATGTAGTGTGTCGAATAGTGGGCGAGCTCAGAGATAGTCACCAAGAATCCCATTACCGTTACTTGTAGAAGGATCTGCACTCAGTCATCACAACAAAACAGATGGTGAGTCCAGTAAGTAAAATCCCAAGAAAATTCACTTAGCATTCATATGATAAAGTAAAGGAAATTTAAGAAATACAGTTGAATAAACATGCAAAATGTAAATAGGCAACTGTAAATGGATCATCGCATGCGTAAATACAATAAAGAGCAAACGTGTGTGTCTGTTCTAGTCATACTAGACCATACTTCGGATACTCTCCCCAGGATCCCACTAGTGGGCGCACCCAACTAGCCCATCACCTGGTCCTTCTCAGTGGCCGGCGTAGACCCACGATGGATTGACACATGTACCGACAAAGTAGCTCGGGTTGTTATCCACCGAGGACTCCTGATACACATGTTATGGTCTAGCGTGCATGAACACAACAGAATATCCGGCAGGAGTAAACCCAACCAATCGTCTAAACAGTGACTTAGATATGGATAACCAAATAAATAAATGATAGAATCAGGAAATAGAGTAAAATAGTATTGAAAGTAAGTAAATACTTAAGTGACGTTCTTATGGGTTTTCAAACCTCAAAATGCTCTCTAACTTCCCCACTCCTGTATCCGACCCGACAAGCTTCCTGACATCGAGCTATGGTTTCCTAAGTCCCTGAAGTCAATTAAGTATGTTTATTGTGTATTCAAATTGGTTGAATAGGTTTTAAATCAATCTTCCCAAATCAGCCCCTAAAGACTAAATTAAGTCACAATTTCAGTCTTATGTTACAACGCATTTTTAGGCTTGAAATAATCCAAATCTCAAAATCTTCCATTTAAAAAGATTATTGGTCTCTATCTTAGCTTTTAGAAAAGGTTTAGTTTGAAAAATTCCGATTTGAAACTAAAGACATATCATGATTCTATTAAACATAGCTCTAATTGGAATCTAATCCGACCAGCAGACTAAGAAAATCTATTTCTCCAAATCTATAGTTTAAAAAAATTTAATTTTTAGTCCAAGGCAACAAACATATCCAAGAACAACATACTAAAAGATTAGCTTATTTGGATAAGTAGTTAGGGAGTTATGCCTTAAACAAATTTTGTTTCAAAAATCTTCTATTGCATTCTAGCACGTACTTGTAGAGCACTTTTGGACATGACATCATTTGAATTACAACATTTCTAGTTAAGGAAAGCTGTTTCCTTTTTAGCAAGCTTTCAAATGCCATAAGTTTGGGTCTATTTTTATCTAAAATGAGTAAGTTATGACCAAATTACATAGGCTAATTCCTAATACAACATGCAGAAATTCAGTTTTAGTCTTACAACTTCAAAAATTCATATCTTCATGATCTCAAAACCAAATTAAGAACTTCAATATAGCTAGATTATCAGTTTCAAATGAGGAATCTATATATATAAACCAATTGCAAAATCTTAATCATCTACCTTCTAAAATTAGCTAAAAACCAGAACTTGTTTCAATTTGACATAAAGAGATTTGTACCTAGTTAATGTACCACCTAGCTTAAGAAATTCTAACCAATCTTCCATGGATTCTTTCTCTCCATCAACCTCCTTCTTCTCCAACAAGTTAATGATAAGATGGTTTAGTTTGCATGTTTTTTTATCAACTCATCTTATATATTGAGGTGTTATTAATTTCTAGCCATTGATCTCCATGCATTTACGTATCTCGAGAATCATCTAATGACCCATCTCTTTCCATGTATCCTACTAACTCCCACTAACTCAATCCAATTGATACTAATTGGCTACTCACATGGTTTCTAGAAGTGGCAATACGTCTCTTTAGTTCAATCCTATAGTTTTATTTAATTAACCAAACTATAGGCCTTGATTTATTTGATTTAATTACCTTAGCTAAGGCTCATTATAATCTATATGGTTAGTGTTTTTATTCACCACATTGATAAATTTTGTGATCCCAGTAATCCTTGACTACCCGACACCCAATGCCTCGCGTCTCGACACGCATTTTGAGGTACGCCATAACTTATTATTTTAATTTAATCAACTTAGGATACGGTTACATTACCCATTTTAATTGATTAACTAGTCATCTTAATATGAATTAATCGAGTTTCCTAGTGTACTCGTAGTTCGTCTACCCGATCCCCGCGTTGACAAGCTTTTCGAGGCGACTACTCGTCACATAATCTCGCACGATAGCAACGTACACACATGCGATGTCACAATAATATAATGTTTAAAACATCACACCTAAGCAACCATCATTCACAAATAAAATATTCTCTCGGTTCTCGTGTTCGAGTCTATCGAGTTGTCCATATAACGCCCAAATTACGACCATTAATCCCCGAGATTAACGTTAATCCTAGTTTAATTAATTTGGTCCATTACATGTCATATGCTTTGTTTCAGCTAAATTCATTGTATTTTCTAAAATAAGCCTTAAGGGAAATTTTGGAATTTAGATAACTTTCATGTAATAGGGTTCTAGAACCTTGAGGACATAGTTTAACACCAAACAGGAAAATCATTACTGTCTAGTTTTGCTTGTGCAATACACTATTTTTGGACTAAATTAATTGTATTTTATAATGTAAGCTGTGGGGCAATTTTTGAATTTAGGGTAACTTTTAATGCGGTGAGTTTTTTGAATTTGAAGCATATTGTTTGATGCAAATTGGGCTAAGAATAAATATCATAAACTTTCGCTCGTGCCTTACGACTTTTTTCCTCCAAATTTGTTGTATTTTCTTAAAATAAACCTTGAGGGCAAGTTCGTAAGTTAGCTAACTTTCGGGTGGTGGAGTTTTGGAATTTCAAGGTCATAGTTGGATGCCAAATAGGATAAAAATCAATACCTTGGAGTTGTGATCATGCCATATGTTTGTTTCAACTAAGTTCCTTGTATTTTCTTAAATAAGCATAAAGGGCAATTCATAATTCATAATTCAACAAAATTTTGAGCAATGACACTCTAGAAACTCGAGGACATAGTTTGATGCGAAACAGGGCAAAAATCATTACCGTATAGTTTTGCTCGTGTACTACACTACTTTTCTACTAAATTTGTTGTATTTTATATTATAAGACAGAAGGGCAGTTTTTTTTAAGTTGGGTAACTTTTGAGCAGTGAAGTAGTAAAATTTGAAGCACATAGTTTGATGCGAGAACTGTCTAAAATCAATACCATAAAGTTTTGCCAATGCGTAATGATGATTTTCTGCCAAATTTGTTGTATTTGCATATACATAGAGGACAAGTTCATAATTTAGCCCCCTTTTGTGTGGAGTTTTTTAATTTTGACGACATAATTTAATGCTCAACAGGATAAAAATCAATATCTTTAAGTTCTAATTATGTAATATGCTTTGTTTCAACTTTATTTGTTTTATATGCTAAAACAAGCATTAAGCGCAATTTTGTAATTTAGCTAAATTTTAAGCAGTAGAATTTTGGAATCTCTTAGACATAGTTTAATGCAAAGCATGCTAAAAATCATCACAGTCTAGTTTTGCTTGAGCGCTACTCTATGTTGCGACCAAATATGTTGTATTTTATAATATAAGGCTTAAGGAAAATTTTCAAATTTAGGTAACTTTTAGCCGGTGAAGTTTTAGAAATTAGAGCACATATTTTGATTCGAAACGTGCTAAAAATTAATATTGTAAAGTTTTGATCGTGCCCTACGATGTTTTTTTAGCCAAATACATAGTATTTACTAAAATAAACTTGGAGGGCAAGTTCTTAATTTAGCTATCATTTGAGCGGTGGAGTTTTGAAAGTTAAAGGTTATAGTTTGATGCTAAACAGGATAAAAATAAATACGTTCAAGTTGTTATCATGCCCTATGCTTTGTTTCAGCTAAATTCGTCGTATTTTCTAAAATAAGCCTTAAGGGCAGTTTCATAATTTAACTAACTTTCATGCAATGCAGTTCAAGAATCTCGAGGACATAGTTTGATGTGAAACAAGGTAAAAATTATTACTGTCTAATTTTGCTCGTGACCTACACTACTTTTCAACTAAATTAGTTGTATTTTATAATGTTAGCATAAGGGGCAATTTTTGAATTTAGGTAAACTTTTGGGCTGTGAAGTTTCATAATTTGAAGCACATAGTTTGATGTGAATTGGGCTAAAAAGCAATATCATAAAGTTTTGCTCGTGTCCTACGATGTTTTTGGACCAAATTCATTGTATTTGCTTAAAATAAACCTTGAGGGAGAGTTTTAATTTAGCTACCTTTCAGTAGTGGAGTTTTGGAATTTCAAGGTCATACTTGGATGCTAAACAGGAGAAAAATAAAATACCTTCACGTTGTAATCATGCCCTACGCTTTGTTTCAGCAAAATTCATTGTATTTTCTAAAATAAACCTTAGGGGTAATTTTGTAATTTAGCTAACTTTCAGGTAATGGAGTTCTAGAATCTCAAGGACACAGTTTGATGCGAAATGGGGAAAACATCATTACTGTCTAGTTTTGCTCTTGAACTATGCTACTTTTCAACTAAATTCTTTGTATTTTATAGTATAAGCTTAAGGGAAATTTTTTGAATTTAGGTTAACTTTAGGTGCGGTGAAGATTTAGAATTTGAAGCACATAGTTTGATGTGAGTTGGGCTAAAAATTAATACCATAAAGTTTGGCTCGTGCCCTACGACATTTTTTAGTCAAATTCTTTCTATTTGCCTAAAATAAACCTTAAGGGCAAGTTCGTAATTTAGCTAACTTTCAGGTGGTGAAGTTTTGGAATTTCAAGGTCATAGTTGGGCGCTAAACTGGATAAAAATCAATACTTTTAAGTTGCGATCATGTCCTTTGCTTTATTTCAGTTAAGTTCTTTGTTTTCTTGAATAAGCATTAAGGGCAATTCATAATTTAGCCAAATTTCGGGCAATAGAACTCTAGAAACTTGAGGACATAGTTTGATGCGAAATGGTGCAAAAATCATTACCGTCTAGTTTTGCTCGTGCATTACGCTATTTTTCGACTAAATTCATTGTGTTTTATATTATAAGACATAAGAGCAATTTTTGAATTTAGGTAATTTTTTGGTAGTGAAGTTTTAGAATTTGAAGCACATAGTTTGATGTGAAATGGACTAAAAATCAATATCATAAAGTTTCGCCCTTGGAAAACGATGTTTTTTGAACAAATTTGTTGTACTTGCTTAAAATAAAATAAGATGGCAAGTTTGTAATTTAGCCACCTTTCGGGGCGGTGCAGTTTTGGAATTATAAGGACGTAATTTGATGTCAAACAAGATAAAAAACAATATCTTCAAGTTTTGATCATTCCCTATGCTTTGTTTTAGCTATATTCGTTTTATATGCTAAAATAAGCATTAAGGGAAATTTTGTAATTTAGCTAACTTTTGGGTAGTAGAATTTTGGAATCTCTTAAACATAGTCTGACGTTAAATATGCTAAAAATCATTATCGTCTAGTTTTGCTTATGCACTATGCTACTTTTCGACCAAATTAGTTATATTTTATAATATAAGCATTAAGGGTAGTTTTCGAATTCAGGTAACTTTCGGGCGATGAAGTTTTAGAATTTAGAGCGCATAGTTTGATTTGAAACGGGTTAAAAATTAATACTTTATTGTTTTGCTTGTGCCCTATGATGTTTTTCAGCCAAATTCATAGTATTTACAAAAAAAAACTTTGGAGTTTCTAGAACATAATTTGACGTTAAAGGGGATAAAAACTAATACCTTCAAGTTGCGATCCTGCCCTATTCCTTTTTTTTTTTCAGTTACATTCTTTGTATTTGCTAAAATAAGCCTCAAGGTCAATTTTTTAAATTTAGCTAACTTTCAGGTAATGGAGTTCTAGAATCTCAAGGACATAATTTGATGCGAAGCAATGTAAAATCATTACCATCTAGTTTTGCTCGTGCACTACGCTACTTTTTGAGAAAATTCGTTGTATTTTATAATATAATCCTAAGGGCAATTTTCAAATTTATGTAACTTTTTGAGCAGTGAAGTTTTTTTTATTTTTACCACTTATAATCGTAAAGTTTTGCTCTAGCCCTTTGATGTGTTTTGGCCAAATTCATAGTATTTGCTTAAAATAAACCAGGAGGGCAAGTTTATAATTAAACTATATGTTAGGCGAACGAGTTGGAATTTTAAAGACATAGTTTGACTCTAAACGGGATATAAATCAATACCTTCAATTTGTGATCATGCCCTATGCTCTATTTCAACTAAATTCATTGTATTTGCTAAAATAAGTTGTTAGTGTCGAAATGTGATATAGACAATTAAAGGTTTGTCATAATATTGTTACAACTAGATGAGTGATCCAAATCCAACACATTGGACATGTGCTTCAAATCAAAATCGTAACTCTTGGAGATTTGGTTCAAGATTGGCAATTGTAACCGGTTGCTTGAAGTAAGTACAATAGGATTTCTGGATAAGGCAGTTGAAAATTTGAACTTATCTCAACCGATTGGTGATCAATTTAAGATTATGAAGTTGATAAGGTTTGCAATCTAGAAGACATTACCACGTGATTAATGTGGTTGGTTTTACAGATTTAGATTGTTCAGATCTTGCCAGTTTAGTTAAGATTGAAGAATCTATTTGTGTCTATTTATGGTATTCAAAGTGATGAGTTTGCACACCAGTTAGAGTCGATTTAATTTGTATTATGAACTTGTTCTGTTCACTATCTTTATCGAGTTGTAAAGCATCCAAGGGGACTTGGGTGTTCCAGTGAGGGGGAGCCTCACACACAAGAGGGATCTTGTGTATGTAAGGTCCACAAGTGAGGGTATGAGAGTATGCTAGGACGAGCTCAAAGTGAGGGAGCCACGTCAAGGAGTCATGTAGTTCGATTCGTCATACTAGTGGAGCTTAATCTGGGCGAGGCCCCGCAGACGTAGGTCATGGACCAAACTGCGATAACACATCTGGTGTCTTGGTTTGATTATTCTTTATTTTGTTGTTTTCATTCATTTAAGTTGTTACTTTTTTTTCCCTGTTACAACCAAGTATTACATACGGTTGAAACCACATTCGGTTTTTTCAATTTGTATTAAAGCAGGCACTATGAAGTCTTTATTTTACAGAGACAAGTGAGATTTGTACTAACCAAAATGTCTTAAGGAAACCAGTCAGACCAGCCTGAAGGAGTCTCTAACACGAGACCACCACTGCTTACTAATACAAATTATACGTATTAGAAAGCTCATATGGAGGGGTACATTTGGTCCATAGATGTGAGGCCTGGAGGTCAATTGAGAAAGGATATGAGCCACCTGAAGTTGATGGAGAACCAAAAAATCCAGATAATTAGACAGCGGATGAAGAAAATCTTCTCGGCCAATGCAAAAGGACTAATGCAATCTTTGGAGCTATCAACCAGGAGCATCTCAAACTTATCTCCTCGTGCAGAGTGGCAAATGAGGCATGGGAGATCCTTGAGAACTTCTTTGAAGGCAATGAAGTCGTTCATGAATCTAAGATTGTGTAGCTGGCATCTCAGTTTGAAATGCTGAGAATGGGTGAAGAAGAAATAGTCGCTGAATACACTGCCAAGCTCAAGGATATAGCCAACTAGGTACAACAACTTGGGAAGAAATACTCCAACAAAAAGCTAGTGCAGAAGGCCATTTGAAGTCTTCCTGTTAAATACAATGTGAAGGTTGTTGCTATTCAGGAGAACCAAGGTCTCAAGGACCTTAAGTTTAAAGAACTCATGGGGTCCTTAACCACATATGACATGCAACTCAATCAACAGAAGAAATCAAAAGAGCTTGCCTTGAAAGCTGCATCACAATACTCCAGCATAGAAAATGAAGCAACCCCTGAAGAGGATGATCTTGCCTTGTTAACCAAAAGTTATAACAAACTGTTTCGAAAATTTTAGGGAATAAAGAATGGTGGAAAGGGAGATTCAGGAAAGAACTTGAAGTCAAGCCGTTAGACAAAAGCAAGCTTACATGTAGAGAATGTGGAGGACTAGGACATTTCCAAGCTGAATGTCCATCTAGAAGAAAGAAGAAATCACTAGCCAGTACCTGGAGCGACTCAGAATCAGACAATGAGGGAGAACATGTGAATTAGCACATCGCACTTACTGTTGTACAAGCAGTTGCAATAGGAGCTAAGACAGCTGTTACAACCAAAGATAACAACTTTGAAAAAGAAAATCATTAAAAAAGTGATTCAAATGATTCTTATTGTGATTTACCTAACCTCTATACTCATGCGGAAGTAAAAGGAAATTATGATGCTATGATCTCAAAATGGGAAGAAGCCATTTCATGCATTCAAGCACTTGAACATCTCCTTGAAAAAAAAATAAGGAGTTGATCAAGTGTAAGAATGCATTGGAGAGTGCAGAGAACACCATCAGCAAGCTGAATAAGGGAAAGGCCAAGCTGGATTATCTTCTGCAGATTGGTAAAAGATATCGTGATCATCAAGGAATAGGTTTCACAAAAGGCTCCTCTACACGGTCCTTCAATGAACCTATGAGGTTTGTGAGAGCACAAGGAGAAACCACTCACCAGCAAAAAGGGAGGTTCAGACCTACATGCTACTATTGCGGAATCAAGGGACACATTCATCCAAAATGTTTCAAGATGATCAAGGAACTAGCTCGAAGACAACTCAAGATCACTCAAAAGGCTACTCAAGAACAAGGGTCTCATCCATCCAATCAGTAAAATCAATAGGTTCTAAAAGGAAATGTATGTCAGGGGTTTTTAGAAACGTTAGGTGGGAAACTATTTTTATTCCAAAAATAAGGTTGGCTACTTTTAAATTACAAAACTAAGGTATGTCTCCTTTTGAAAAGGAGTCATTGATGATGATGTGGCTCCATGTGGCATGTGTTGATGAGGTGGAGTGAATGACTCCTTTTGAAAAGGAGTCATCTATACAAAATGAATGACTCCTTTTGAAAAGGAGTCATCTATACAAAATACACGACCTCTATTTTACTCCTCCAAATGAGCACTTTGTTCAACCCATGCAAACGACGCGCACGTATCTCGAGGTGGACAATCTAAGCAAACGACACGCACGTATCTAGCGGTGGACAACCCATGCAAACAACACGCATGTATCTCGAGGTGGACAAACCATGCAAACGTGACGCACGTGTCTCGAGGTGGACAACTCATGCAAACGACATGCAGGTATCTCGAGGTGGACAACCCATACAAACGTCACGTATGTGTCTCGAGGTGGACAACCCATGCAAACGACAAGCCATTATCTCGAGGTGGATAAATCCATGCAAACGTCACGCACGTGTCTCGAGGTGGACAACCCATGCAAACGACATGCACGTATCTCAAGGTGGATAAATCCATGCAAACAACACGCACGTGTCTCAAGGTAGACAACCCATGCAAATGACATGCACGTATCTCGAGGTGGATAACACATGCAAACAACACGTACGTATCTCGAGGTGGACAAATCATGCAAACGTTAGGCACGTATCTCGAGGTGGACAATCCCACATTATTTTGGCATCCACATGGCGCCCACGTGGAATACTCCACGTGGTGCCCGTGTTCAGAAAACATGAATGGCGCATTTCCAAAATGTGCCATTCATGTTAGGGAACATCCACGTGGGCGCCACGTGGATTGTTCCACAATACACGAATGGCCCATTTTGGAAATGCGTCATTCACATGGCGCCCACGTGGAGCACTCCACGTGGCGCCCGTGTTCAGAAAACATGAATGGCGCATTTCCAAAATGCGCCATTCATGTTAGGGAACATCCACGTGGGCGTCACGTGGATTGTTCCACAATACACGAATGGCGCATTTTAGAAATGTGCCATTCGTGTATTTTGAGCGGACTAATTTTTCTCCAACTAATGGCGCATTTCCAAAATGCGTTTTACCTTACTTTTGGAATAAAAAAAACCTAACTTATTTTACTCATTTATATTAATTTTGACAGTTCATTTGTAATTTTTCCTGTATGTCATGCAACACATATAAATTTGAAGTCCATATCATCTTCTGATTGGTATTTCGATAGTGGGTGCTCAAAGCATATGACAGGTGATAAGAGTCTTCTCATCAACTATCAATCTCAAGCTGGAGGATATGTTACCTTTGGAGATGGAGTACGGAATCAAGTCATTGGAAAGGGAACTCTTGAGGTTCCTGGTCTACCTACACTGGAAAGGGTTCTTCATATGGAAGATCTGAAGGGAAATTTACTTAGTATTAGTTAGCTCTGTGATAAAAATTCCTATGTAAATTTCACCAAAAACAGATGTAATATGTGTAATGTAGATGGAAAATTTATCATGACCGGATAAAGGTCATCTAACAATTGCTACTTGTTGCAACAGCTAAGCAGGGCCTGTTACAACTCTATAACAGACATCATTGAAGAATGGCATAAGTGATTAAGACATGTCCACTACTGACATATGATCAAACTTTCAAACTCTAAAGCAGTACGAGGACTGCCAAGGCTCACTCTATCATCCATGAAGACATGCAAACCATGTCAGCTTAGGAAGCAGAAACGAGAAAGCCATAAATCGGTAAACTCATTCAATACCTCTGCAATACTTAACTCTTACACATTGATCTAGTTAGACCTACTTAGGTATCAAGCTTGTTTGGGAAGAGATACATTCTAGTTTGTTTTGATGATTTTTCTCGATTTACCTAGGTTCTTTTCTTGACATAAAAATCAGATGCATTTGAGAGTTTCAATGAACTATGTCTGAAGTTAATGAATGAGAAGTAAGCCTCTAGAGAACATATCATCATAATCAAAAGTAATCATGGGAGAGAGTTTGAAAACCAAAAATTCCATGATTTCTACATAATCTTATGAATTCATCAGGAATTCTCAGCCCCAATTACACCTCAACAGAATGGGGTGGTTGAAAGAAAGAGTCGACATATTCGAGAAATGGTCAGGGTAATGCTTACCTCAAAGAATCTTCCTACCAAACTATGGGCAGAAGCTATCAACACTGCGTGTTACACTATCAATATAACATATCTTCGTTTTTTCACACATAAAACTCCCTATGAGTTCTGCAAAGGTAAAAAGGCTAATCTTGCTTATTTTTGTGCATTTGGAAGCAAGTGTTTTATTCTGAATGACAGAGAGATCTTGAAAAAGTTTGATCCAAGAAGTGATGAAGCCATCTTCTTTGGCTATGCAACTGACAGCAGAGCATATAGAGTTCTGAACCAGCTTTCTCAGAGAGTAATGGAGTCAATCAATGTTGTCTTTGATAATTCTCCATCAGATCAACAACCAACACAATCTCACAATAGAGATGATGATCTACTAGTTACAATTACTCCCTTCATACCAGTTACAACCACTCCCAGTATGCATGTTTCCACCGGTGTTGAAGCTTGACTGATGCAGTTACATCTCCTCACGAGACTGAGTCAGAACTACCTACTGGTGCTCGAGAATCTTCAAGCAGAATTCAAAAAGATCATCCTCCTTACAACATAATTGGAGAAAAAGATGAGGGATAGTAACCAGAGATACAACAAGAATTGACTAGGGGAGGCTAGTTGGGTATGTATGTTATGTCTCTAACATTGAGCCTAAGAATGATTCTGATGCATTACAGAATGAGTACTTGACCCTAACTATGTAAGAGGAGCTGAATCAATTCCAGAGACTCGATGTTTGGACTCTGGTGCCTCGACCCAAACATGCAAATGTTATTGGCACAAAATAGATCTTTAAAAACAAATCTGATACTCAGGGTGAAGTAGTTAAAAATAAGGCACGCCTAGTGGCACAAGGCTACAATCAGATGGATGTGAAGAGTGCATTCTTAAATGGAACTCTAAATGAAGAGGTGTACGTTTCTCAACCCAAGGGATTTAAAGATCATTCCTTCCCATCACATGTCTATCAGTTGAAGAAGGCTTTCTACGGGTTGAAACAAGCTCCTCGGGCCTAGTACGACCGCCTTGCATGAATTCTACTTGATAATGGTTACACTCATGGAAATGTGGACAAATCATAATTTGTTAAGCAACATGCTTCCTCACTCCTCATAGCTCAAATATATGTTGATGATATAGTCTTTAGAGCTACTGCCAAAGCTTTGGTGGAAGAATTTGTACACAACATGCAGACTGAGTTTGATATGAGCATGGTAGGAGAGCTCTCATACTTTCTTGGTCTCCATGTTCATCAGACCAGTAAAGGTACATTCCTATATCAGCATAAGTACTCATGTTCCTTGGTGAAACATTTTGGGTTAGAACAGGCCAAACACATGCACACACCTATGGGTACAACTGAGAAGCTAACCAATATGAGCATGGAAAATCTATTGATCCATCTTTCTACAGAAGCATGATTAGAAGTCTACTCTACCTCACTCCTAGCAGGCCTGGTATCTCATTTAGTGTTGGTCTATGTGCTCACTGCCAAGCTACATTTAAGGAATCACACTTGTCAGCTGTCAAGAGAATTATTCGCTATGTGGCAGGAACTTCAAATTTGGGACTTTGGTACTCATCCAGTTCTAACATCTCACTTGCTGGTTATAGTGATGCAGATTGGGCAGGTAGTGCAAATGATTGCAAAAGCACCTCGAAAGGGTGTTTCTTCATGGGAACCAACATGGTGTCTTGGTTCAGCAAGAAGCAAAACTCAATTTCCCTCTCCACAGCTGAAGCAAAATATGTTGTAGTTGCAAGTTGTTGCACATAACTGATTTAGATGAACCAAATGCTATGTGACTATAATGTGCAGTTGCAACCACTGACTGTCTTCTGTGACAACTGCAATGCAATTGACATTTCAAAAAATCCAGTGCAGCATTCCAGAACCAAACACATCGAGTTGAGGTATCACTTTATTCTGGATTTGGTGGAAAGGAAGGTAATCTCTATTGAATATGTTCACACTGATAAACAGTTGGCTGATATTTTTACAAAACCTCTTGATGCTTCTAGGTTTGAGTTCTTGAATGGGGCTATTGGGTTGTGTCTTAGCCCTGTGTAATGCACATAGGTTTACCGTCTCCCCCCCCCTCCCGCGTTTTTTTTTTATTTATTCTATTTGATTAAGTACAAGTTAAATAAAGGGGGAGTAGATTTGTGCGTGTGTGTGAGTCGTGTGAGTGAGTTATGTGTTATGTGTGTGTTTTTTTGGAATCAAACGATCATATTACCATTTAGAATGATTATTTAAATTATTTTATTTGTAATCATCATGTGTGCTATTAATTAGGGTTGTTGAGATTTTAATGGGGTAGATAAGCATCAAGGATCTAACAAATCTCTGGCCTCTGTTTCATCTGTGATCTATCTCTCTCACGTGCACATCTCTTACTCTACAACCTTTGCAAATCTCACCTTCATCTTCCATTTTCAAGCAGTTGCAACTCCGACGATGCCATCGTTCGAACCAGAAGTTCAGTCAAAGATGTTGCATCACAGGCACCACCTCCACCCAAAGGAAAGAAACTAGTGCAAAGAGGGAAGAAGGTTTTGAATCCAACACCTCTAAGTGTTGTTCCACCTCCAAATCGGTCTCAATCTTCATCTGAAGGATTACCGCCACTTCTAAGGAAAAGACCGACTAGGGTTGTTAACCCTCCTGCATCTTCATCAATAGAATATGATCAACCTGATGACCTACAGCCATCTTCTGAAGCCGTGCATGTTGCATCTGAACCTGCTCAGCCCTCAGCTGCAAATCAGGATCATGCCAAATCTGTTGAAAAGCAGATTCAACCAGCGGTGGTGTCACCTGTTGTGACTTAGCAACCAGTCGAGTCTTCACAGGTCAATGAAGAACAAGTCAGACCTGAAGCAGCCCCTGATGCATCTACCCTTGACCAATCAGAACCAGTTGAAACTGTAGAGTAGGAGACCCACCACCACCATACAAAGATTCCAGCTACAACCAAGGAACATGTTCATGTGGTCTCCACTGCTCAAACTATTGAAGAGACTGTTGTTCCAGACCGAGGAAATGAGGGAGATGATGAACATATGTTGCTATCATCTTTAAATAGGAAATTGAAGAAGAAAGATGCAAAGAAGAGGAAGGCCAGAGTTTCCCCTGTTCCAACTAGTGCATCAGACAGCCCGGTTGCAACCGAGGCTATACCAGAAGAAGAATTCTTTACTGAGTTAAATGTAGAAGTACCAGTATCAAGAAGCACCATTCCCGACTCAGATGGAGAGATAGAACAACCAAGAATAAAGCTGGGTAATCACATATTCCACACCCACCAAATGCTAGATGAGGAGGCTGAAGGACGGTACGAAAGTCTCAAATGCAAGAAGTACCATCCTGAGACTTACCTCCACAAGAAAGACTATGCCGGCGAGAACCTGGTAACCTTTTTGAAGACTTGCTATCTTTTCAAGTTATTCTCCTTCCCAACCAGATACAATATGAGTTTGGTAAATGAGTTTTATGCCAATCTTAAGAAGGAAGTCTTTGATCCTAAGTCCCTACACTACCAAAGGGTCTTCATCAGAGGGAAATTTATAGAATTCTCCCCTAAAGTCCTCAATGTATTTTTAGAGTGTCCATTTATCCTTGAAGGTCATAGTTTTTCAAAGGACTTTCAGATGTCCAATACCATGTTTATTGTGATCTATACCATTACCCATAACAAGCAAACACAGTGGCCAGAGAAGAATATGAAGAAGGATATCAATGATATGACTTCATTGTACTTTTGCTTATACAATCACATTACCAGCAACCTTCTTCCAAGTAGACATGGCAGTACCTTTGACAGAGAAATGAGGGTTCTTTTGTATGTCATAGGTCAAGGAGCTCCAATTGACCTTGAAAAATCATCTTTCGAACAATCTTGCAGAGAACCAAGCCTAAAATCATTTTTGAATATTTGTTCTTTCCTTGCTTAATAATTGAATTTCTTGGCTCTCAAAAGGTTCAGGATATTACTCAGGATTTATGGTGTTTTGCCAGAGTGAGAGGAATTTTCGACAAAATCAAAAATGAGGGGTCTTCTCACTTTAATGATCTGCTTGTTTCACCTCAGTTAGCTACTACTCTGCCATGTCATTGCAACAGCAGGGACACCCAGTTGGAATTGATGCTCAGGAACCTGGTCCCTCCAAAGTCCAAAAAAATAAGAAAAAAAAAAGAAGGCTCCTTCAACAACTACTGTACCTTCATGTTCCGCACCTGATACATCCCCACCAGATGATCAGCCTACCTTTGACTTGGGCATTGACGATGATGACTTTCTCGACCCAAAACGGGAACAAGAGAAAGAGTTGATGCACACTATTTGAGCATTACCTGATCCCTTATTTTAGAATTTGTTCGATTTCTTGAAGCTTATTGCTCCTCCTTCTACTTAATGAGTAGTTGTTGGTACTACTCTCTCTTACTTCTTTGCTATTATGTTTATCACAAAGGGGGAGATGTAGAGATGAGTTAAGTAGGAGTGAGGGGGAGTTGGAGTTGCTTCTTGGAGATACAGTTTATGGTGGTTATCGTGGTACTATTTACTTAGCTTCTTCGAGATACAGTTTATGGTGGTGTTTCATTTTAATGCTTGAGACTACTATTTATGGTACAACCTGTGGATTGATGCGGTTGTAACCACTGTGGTGATGGAAAATAATGCTTGTGCATGTGCCAACAATATCTTTTTATTTCTCATCTTGTGAAGATTTTATGCTCCTGACTTATCTTATTTATTTTGACAACATAATGACAAAAGGGGAGATTGTTAGTGTCGAAGTGTGATATCGACAATTAAAGGTTTTTCATAATATTTTTACAACTAGATGAGTGATCAAAATCCAACACATTAGACATGTGCTTAAAACCAGAATCGTAATTGTTGGAGATTTGGTTCAAGATTGGCGGTTGTAATTGGTTGCTTGAAGTGGTTACAACAGGGTTTCTGGATAAGGCAGTTGAAGATTTGAACTTATCTCAACTGATTAATGATTAATTTAAGATTATGAAGTCGATAAGTTTTGCGATCCAGAAGACATTACCATGTGATTAATGTGATTGGTTTTATAAATTTAGATTGTTCAGATCTTGTCAGTTTAGTTAAGATTGAAGAATCTATTTGTATCTATTTATAGTGTTCAAAGTGATTGAGTCTACACACTAGTTAGAGTCGATTTACTTTGTATTGTGAACCTGTTTTGTTCACTCACTTTATCGAGTTGTAAAGCATCCAAAGGGACTCAGGTTTTCCAATGAGGGGGAGCCTCACACAAAAGGGATCTTGTGTATGTAAGGTCCGCAAGTGGTATGAGAGTATGCTAGGAGGAGCTCAAAGTGAAGGAGTCACATTAAGGAGTCATGTAGTTCGATTTGTCATGCTAGTAGAGTTTACATCTGGGCGAGGCCCAGCATACGTAGGATATTGACTGAACTGTGATAACACATCTAGTGTTCTGGTTTGATTGTTCTTTAATTTGTTGTTTTCATTCATTTAAGTTGTTACTTTTTGTTTCCCAGTTACAACCAAGTATTACATACAGTTGTAACCACATTCGGTTATTTCATAAGCCCTTATAGCATTTTTGTAATTTAGCCAAATTTTGGGCAATGGAGTTCTAGAATCTCGAGGACATAGTTTGATGCGAAATGAGGTAAAAATTATTACCTTCTAGTTTTGCTCATGCACTATGCTATGTTTCGACCACATTTGTTGTATTTTACCACATAATCCTTAAAGGCACTTTTCAAATTTAGGTAACTTACGCGTGGTGAAGTTTTAGAATCTGTAGCACATAGTTTGATGTGAATCTGTCTAAGAAATTAATACCGTAAAGTTTCGCTCGTGCCCTATGATGTTTTTTAGTCAATTTTTTTGTATTTTCTTAAACTAAACCAAGAGGGTAAGTTCGTAATTTAGATAGCTTTCAGGTGATAGAGTTTTAGAAGTTTAAGGTCATAGTTTGATGCTAAGCTGGATAAAAACCAATACCTTCAAGTTGTGATCATGCCATATGCTTTGTTTCAGCTAAATTTGTTGTATTTCCTAAAATATGCCTGAAGGGAAATTTTATATTTTGACTAACTTTCGTTCAATGGGGTTCTAAAATCTCGAGGACATAGTTTGATGGGAAATAGAATAAAAATCATTACAGTCTATTTTTGCTCTTCGATTAGCCACTTTTCAACCAGATCCATTGTACCTTACAATGATCCATTGTACTTTACAATATGGGCTTTAAGGGCAATTCTTGAATTTAGGTAACTTTCGTGTGCTTAAGTTTTAGAATTTCGAGCACAAGAATTTGATGTGAAACGACCTAAAAATTAAAAGCGTAAAGTTTTGCTCGTGCCCTACGATGTTTTTTTTGGCCAAACTCGTTGTATTTGATCCAATAAACCTCAAGTGCATGTTCATAATTTAATAACCTTAAGGGAAGTGGAGATTTAGACTTTTAAGAACATAGATTGATGTGAAATAGAAAAAAATTAATACATTCATGTTTTGATCATGCTCTAATATTGGTTTAAGCCAAGTTCATTGTATTTGCGAATATAAGCCTTAAGGGCGATATCGTAATTTACCTAAATTTTTGGCACAATAGTTCTAGAATCTCAAGGACATAGTTTGATGCGAAACAGGGTAAAAGTCCACACTGTCTAGTTTTGCTCGTGCACTACGATACTTTTCGACTAATTTTGTTGTATTTTATAAGATAAGCCTTTATGGCAATTTCTTAATTTAGTTAACTTTCGAGCGGTGATGTTTTAGAATTTCGAGCATATAGTTTGATGCTAAATCAATATAATAACGTTTCGCACTAAGATGTTTTTCGGTCAAATTCGTTGTATTTGCTTAAAATAAACCTAGAGGGCAAGTTCATAATTTAGCTACAGAAGGAGTTTTTGAATTCCAAGTACATAGTTTGATGCAAATTGAGATAAAAATACAAACCATTAAGTTTCGGTCATTCCCTAGGCTTTCTTTCAGCTAAATTCTTTGCAGTTGCTAAAATAAGCATTAAGTACAATTTGGTATTTAGCCAGCTTTCGGGCAGTAAAGTTCTAGAATATCAAGGACATTGTTAGATTAAAAATGAGGTAAAAATCCTTATTGTCTAGTTTTGCTCATGCACTACACTGCTTTTTGACCACGTTTGATGCAAAGTGATATAAAAATTAAGACCTTCAAGTTGTGATCGTGCCCTATGTTTTGTTTGAGCTAAATTCAATGTGTTTGCTAGAATAAGCCTTAAAGACAATTTTATAATTTGGCTAACTTTCGGGCATTGGAGTTTTAGAATCTCGAGGACATAGTTCAATGTGAAACGAGGTAAAAATTAATATCGTCTAGTTTTGCATGTGCACTATTCTAATTTTCAAGCAAATTCATTGTATTTTATAATATAAGCCTTAAAAGCCACTTTAAAATTTAAGTAACTTTTGGGTGGTGAAGTTTTAGAATTTGGAGTGCATAGTTTGACACGAAACGAGCTAAAAATTAATATCGTAAAGTTTTGCTCAAGCCCTAGGATGTTTTTTTTTGCTAAATTCGTAGTATTTGCTAAACTAAACCTAGAGGACAAGTTCGTCATTTTTCTACCTTTTAGGTGGTGGAGTTTTGGAATTTTTAAGTTGAGATCATGATATATGCTTTGTTATAGCTTAATTCGTTGCATTTGCCAAAATAAGTCTTAAGGGCAATTTTGTAATTTAGCTAACTTTCGGGCAATGGAGTTCTAGAATCTGGAGGATAGAGATTGATGCGAAACAAGGTAACAACCATTATCGTCTAGTTTTGCTAGTTCACTACACTACGTTTCAACCAAATTCTTTATCTTTTATAATACAAGCTTTAAAGGTAATATTTGAAATAAGAAAAATTTCAGGCAGTGAAATTTTACAGATTCCTCCACATTGTTTGATGCAAAACATGTTAAAAATCAAAACTGAAATGTTTCGTATTTTAGCTACCTTTTAGGCAGTGGAGTTTTAGAGTTTCAAGAACATAGTTTAATGCGAAATGAGAAAAATATTATTACCTTAAAGTTTTGATCTTGCCCTATGCTTCTTTTCAGCTAAATTCATTGTATTTGCGAAAATAAGCTTTGAGGGCATTTTAGTAATTTAACTGATTTTCGAGCACTGCAGATCAAGAATCTCGAGGACATAGTTTGATGCGAAATTACCGACTAGTTATGCATGTGCACTATGCTACTTTTCAACCAAATTTGTGGTATTTTATAAGATATGCCTTAGGGACAATTTACGAGTTTAGGTTAACTATCAGGTGGTGAAGTTTTAGAATTTAGAGCACATAATTTTTTGGAAGACGAGCTAAAAAATAGTACCACAAAATTTATCTCGTGTCGTACGATATTTTTTGGCTAAATTTGTTGTAAATTTGTTGTAATTGCTTAAAATAAACCTTGAGGGAAACTTCGTAATACCTTTCGAGCGATGAAGTTTTGGAATTATAAAAACATATTTTGATGCTAAAAGGGACAAAATTCAGTACCTTCATGTTGTGATCCTGGCCAATTCTTTGTTTTTAGCTAAATTTGTTGTATTTGCAAAAATAAGCTTTAAGGGAAATTTTGTAATGTAGCTATATTAAAGCAGTGGATTTCTAGAATCTCAATGAGATAATTTGATGTGGAACGAGGTGAAAATCATTAGTGTCTTGTTTTGTTCGTGTACTACACTACTTTTTTACCAAATTCGTTGAAGTTTATAATATAAGTGTCATGGGCAATTTTTGAATTTAGGTAACTTTCGGGAGGTGAAGTTTTAGAATTTGGAGCACATAGTTTGACACGAAACGAGCTAAAAACTAATTTGGTAAAATTTTCACTCGTGCCCTGCGAAGTTTTTAGGCAAAATTCCTTGTATTGGCTTAAAATAAACCTTGAGTGCAAGTTGGTGATTTTGCTACAATTTGGGCAATGAAGTTTTAAAATTTCGAAGACATAGTTTGATGTGAAACAAGAAAAAAAAAATTAAAATCTTTAACTTTCGATCGTGTCATATGCTTCGTTTCAGCCAAATTTGTTGTATTTGCAAAAATAAGCCTTAAGGGAAATTTCTCAATTTAACTAACTTTCGGGCACTGCTATTCAACAATCTTGAAGACATTGTTTGATGCGAAACGGGGTAAAAATCATTATGGTCTAGTTTTGGTCGTGCACTATGCTACTTTTTGACCGAATTTGTCATATTTTATAAAATAAGTCTTAAGGGCAATTTAAGAATTTAGGTATCTTTGGGGCGGTTAAGGTTTAGAATTTGAAGCACATAATTTGATGCGAAACGGGCTAAAAATCTATACTATAAAGTTTCGCTCATGCTGTAACGACCTCTTCTCAAATTAGGGCACGCCCGACCTAATCCCATCATGCCCTATCCCACCATATAGGACTTAACAAAGAATTAGTCAGCCTTTCAAAAACCTCGTTACTTACCCATTATTTTTCAAATAGACATTTACCAATCCTATGTCAATTCATAAATTATAGTTAATTAAAATTTTTCTTAGAAGTTTATTCATTGGAATTCTTAACAAAATAGCGGAAGCCTTTAATGTGATACCTAACAATTGTGGAAAAGGCATGGAAAGAAATATCACTTTCATGTATACATATATATAACAAACGATGATAATATATCATCACGTGTCTGATCAAGGTACTAGTCACTCAACCGATAATATACAACCCCAAAAGTATATGAAATACATATAAAAATAATACATCAAAATCAAAACCTACAAAGTTCGGTGTAGCAGCACTCCATTGGCTTAGAGGTAGTCACTGATCCTCTCTTTGCATGGCCTGCTACTCGATGGATCTGCACCCACCGTCTTAAAAATAACGGAGAGTATATAAAAATAGAAAGTAACATAGAGAGACATTTGTTAACATTCCTATATATGCAACAAGTGAGTTCTGCATCATCATGGAACTGCCACTTAACAAGAAACTTTGGGACAGACTTGTTTCTCAACTACTGCACCCTTCGATCCAGGATCTGAATAGGTCGCTCTCATAAGTAATATCATCACTCATGTCTATCTGACTCAATTCCACAGTCGGTCGAACACCTGCTCTCGACTCAGCTAATCGAAGCATCGAAATATGAAAGACTGAATGAATCCCTGACATCTATGGAGGCAGCTCAAGCTAATATGCGACTTTCCCGACCCTTCTCTTAATCATGAAGGCCCGATAAATCTCAGTGCAAGCTTACTTTTCATCCCAAATCTCTAAAGACCCTTCTGAGGGGAAACCTTTAAATATATAAGGCTCCCTCGGTGTACGTGAGATCACCACGATATTTGTCTGCATACTTCTTTTATCTCTCTTAGGCCCCTTTAAGTCTCTGATGGATCATTTTGACATTCTCTGTGTGGTCAATAACAATCTCATGCTCTACAATCTCTCGATCCTCTGGCTCAACCTAACACGATGGCGAGCGACACGGTCTACCATACAAAGCCTCAAAAGCCATTATCCTAATATTGGCCTGATAATTGTTGTTGTAAGCAAACTCACACAACGGTAGGTACTCCTCTCAAGATTCGCCAAACTCCAACAGACAAGGCCGTAACATATCCTCGAGGACCTGAATTGATCTCTTACTTTGCTCGTCAGTCTAAGGATGAAAAGTTGTGCTTAGCTGTAGGCTCGTACCATATTGGTCATGCATACTTAGCCACATGCGAGACGTATACATATCATCTCTATCAGATGTGATAGTCAATGGTACTATGTGTAGCCTGATAATCTCTCTCTCGAATAGTATACTCAGCTGATCAAACGTGTAATGCGCGACTACTAGTAGAAAATGAGCAGACTTCATCAGTTTATCTACGATCACCAAAATAGAATGATGTCTCTTGGTGGTCCTCAGCAATCCCTTCATAAAATCCATATATATGTCCTCCCACTTCCATCGTGGAATGGGAAAAGGTTGTAACAACCCCTTAGGTATGCGATGCTCGACGTTTACTTGTTGACAGATCTCATAGTTCTTGATGAACTAAGACACATCCGCCTTCATCCTAAGCCACCAAAAATATCTCTTCATGTCATGGTACATTTTGGTCTTGCTTGGCTGAACGATGAATCAGGAACGGCGTGACTCCTAAAGAATTTCATCTCTCAACTCTGGCACTAACGGTATCCACAGTCTGTCTTTGTATCTCAGATACTGATAAAACATCTCCGTCCAATCAATACAATTTGTACTCTGCGCCAACTGACTAAACCTCAGGTATAACCTGTCGGTCCCCTGACCCTCTGACACTCTTTGTGTAGGCACATTTTGTACTCTCATCTGGCGTAAATATCAATCCGAGTACCTATAGCAATTTCTAGCTGACATATCTTCGTTGTTGCCTCGAGTAAGTTATACTCATACGTCATGTGGCATCTGACAACCTCAGCACCTCTAACTGGTATCCTACTCAATGCATCTGCGACTACGTTGGCTTTTCCTGGGTGGGTGATACTCCAAAGAAAAATCATAGTCCTTTAGAAACTCTAACCAACTGCGTTGTCTCATATTTAGCTCCTTCTATATGAAGAGATATTCCAGACTCTTGTGATCCGTAAAGAGTGTGGATTTTTCTCTATACAGATATTGTCTCCACACCCTCAGCGTAAACATAATTACTGCTAACTCCAAATCATATGTGGGATAGTGCTTCCCATGTATCTTTAGCTGTCTGGAAGCGTAAGCAACAACTCCTCCATCATGTATTAGTACACAGCCTAAACCCATATGAGAAGCATTTGTATACACTGGAAATCCATGCCCAGCATCTGCATTATCAATACTGGCGTAGTAGTCAACAATCTCTTCAACTCAACAAATGTGTTCTCACAAGCCTCAATCCACTAAAATGCTACTTCCTTCTGTGTCAATCTGATAATCGGTGAAGCGATTTTTGAGAAATCCTTCACAAAACGACAGAAATTACCTGCCAAACTAAAAAAGCTCTTGATCTATATCACTGACATCGGTCTAGCCAATCCATGATAGCTCAAATCTTGGCCGGATCCACTGCAATCCCCACTGCTCTAACAACATACGCCAGAAACTTGACCTCTAAAAGCTAAAATTCACAATTGCTGAACTTGGGGTAGAGTATGTGCTCCCTCAAGGTCTGCAACGCCTCCCTGAGGTACTGCTTGTAATCCTCTCTGGTCCTCAAATATATCAATATATCATCAATGAATTCTATTATGAAGTAGTCAAGAAACGATCTAAAAACTCGATGCATTAAATCCATAAACACTACAAGGGCATTGGTCAGCTCAAATGGCATGACTGTGAACTGAAAGTGTCCATATCTCGGGCTAAAAACTGTCTTAGACATATCCTCATCCTTGATCCTATGCTGATGATACTCTGATCGTAGGTCTATCTTGAAGAAATATTGTGCTCCTTTCAGCTGATCAAATAAACTGTCAATCCTTGGCAGTGTATACTTGTTTTTGACTATGACTTTGTTCAAATATTTGTAGTCAATACACAGTCTCAAATTACCATCCTTCTTCTTCGCAAAAAGGATAGGTGCTCCCCTTGGCGACATAAAGGGTGTGATGAATTCCTTACGTACCAAGTTCTAAAACTGAGTCTTCAACTCCTCTAACTCTCGTAGGGCCATACGGTATAGAGGTATAAAAATAGGTCTGGTGCTCGGTACCAACTCAATAATCAAATCAACCTCTCGTGGTGGCGATAGACCAAGTAAATCCTTTGGAAACACATCTGAAAACTCTCTAAGAACTTGTATATCCTTTAAGCAGGTCGATCTCTCATGCCTATTGTCCTCACTGAACTACCTGTATAGGTGAATATCGGATGCCCTGAGATCTCGAATATCATTGTCTTACTGAAATAGTCGATACGAGCGTGGTATGTTGACAGCTAGTCCATCCCTAAAATCATGTCGAACTCTAAGAACTTGAGGTCTCTAAAGTTAGTAGGTAACTCTACCCCACCTATCTCGACTGGACATCCCTCGATAAAACTATTAGGGTAGACCCTATCCCCAGCTGCGGTACTCAAAATCAAGTGTACTTTAAGCCTAACAGGTGTCAACCCTAGGTTGCCTACCATTCGACCAGCAATGAATGAAATAGTAGAACCAGAATCAAATAGTACATAAGCATCTCTATTGGAAATGGAAACTATACCATCAATGAGATCTCGTGACGTCCCAGGATCTGGTTGTGCTACCATGTGGGCTCCTTCTCTGCGTTGTTCTGGATAGGTTGTCACTGGATGTGTGTACTCTCTGGACATGTGCCCCACTTGACCCCATCTTCAATACATGATGGGTCCACACTGACTAAACTGCTATCTTGATCCCTGATCATGTTGGACCTATCCCTGTACCTGCCTCTGTCCATGTCTAAATTCTCGGCCTCTACCTCAGCCTCTACCTTACTGTTGTTGTTGTTGTTGTGGGGGTACTAGTGGTGCTGATAATGCCTACCTAGCGGGAGGGGGTAAGTGAGGTTTGCCATAAGTGTCATGTGTGGGGGCTGGTTGCAGTGCATGTGCCACTGGATGTATCTACGTGCCCTGTGCTCCGCCCCTCTGAAACCGTATATCTCCTCTCATATATCTCTCACCCCTCTGACCTCTCTGCTCATAATCACCTCCTCTCTCCGATAACTCAACACGTCCATCATCCTTTTTGCTTAACTCATATGTCTTATGGGAGAGGGCCCACTCATACATCTTTTGAAACGATCTGGCTCTGGTGCTCACAACTGATCGCGCAATGTCTAATCTCAACCCATCACCGAAGTAGAAGGCATAATCAGCATCACTTGTAAACAAGTCCCCGACAAACTGTCTAAGGTAGCCATATCTGTCCCTATAGCTCATCACTTACTTGCCCTCAGCCTATCTCATCGCCATAAACTTCTTTTTCATTCTCTTCATCATAGAAGCTGGAAAGTATTGCTTGAAAAAATATTTCTTGAAATCATCCCATGAGGTAAAATTACCTCTGCTCGCCATTGTATTCCTCCATTAAACATATACACCCTTCTCTAGGGTGTAGTAAGAGAGAATGGGCAATAATCAGTCCTCGATGCCCTACAATAGATGTAACTTCTCTTGTGAGAGAATCTACCGCTTGATCCTTACATGGTCTCACTCTCCAGCAAAGAACACTGGCCTAAGCTTAATGAATTCCTTCACCAGCTTTGCGTCCCTAGATAGTCCAGTAGTCAGAAGACGTAGGTATAGGATTGGGCGTGTCCTCAGCTGTAGTTGTTTCCTATACAATCACTATCGGCAACTCCGGTGGACAAATTGCTATATGGTATACTTGTGGCTGTGGCACTGGTGGTGCGGGTGCTCGATGCCCAAAAGTAATAGTGTCTGGTGCAGTTTTAGTCCCGGCAGTATGAGTTGAGGGGAGGGCTGGTGTGACAGCCGCCATATGCTCCCTCATGAAGGTGATGAGGTCAGCTAGCTGCTGCCTCTGAGCTGCTACATGATCAGACAGCCTCTGCAGTCGTCCATTGAGGTAGTAGAAGTGTGGCTGCCCCAAATTCTAGACCGCCTTGCAACCTGCCACGTTGCATCCCACATCAACTAGCCTTGCCACGTCATGGCCTGCTTTTCCTTCACGCCTCGCGACCTAACGAGTTGCTTAAACTTTTCCAGCTAAACCTAGTTACGCTAACTAATATTTACATAAGTATTAATAATTCGTGTAGCCAGTTACGCAATTTATCAAGTTATATTATAATTTTATAGTGGAAGTCTTTTAAAGAGTAACTTATGCAATATTTAACAATCCTAAGTAGCGGAAAACCTGGCAAAAGATACCATGTATATATCAAAGCGAGATAAGTATAACAAAAGTTCCGTATACATGTAATCAGTGTTCTATGGTCCCCAAAACCCAACAAAAGTAAAATAAATACATATTGATATTACACACGAGCTGGCGTCGCTATCTCAGAGGTAGTCGCCTAATACCTCCTTCCCCTTGCCTTTGCTCGTCAAAGGATCTGCACTCGGTCACCAACAAATACAGTGACGAGTCAAGTGAGTAACAAGAGAAGTCCATACAATATTCATGAAATAAAACTGATAAACTACGAGACATACGAATATAACTCCTGGCAATAGTACGTCATATTCCCATGAATTTAGGCAACATACGACAAGCAAAAGCAGTAGCATGAAATAAATAAACAGTACATACCAACTAAACTAGCTCAGAAAATAAAGCATTAATTAGTAAACATCTGTATAATCATGAGAAAACCCTGACCTACACTAACCAGTACTCGGTAAATCAAATAGGAACCACGTATATATTTACAGGCTTAAAGTGACTGAACCCCAACTTCAGTTACCGGATGAACCCCTCTAGACGCTATTTCAAGTCAAGGGAACACCCTAAATCCCTTCTGACAGTCGTAAGTATATCCTATTGTCATCGACAGGAGCATTAAATACAAGTAATTCGTGCAAGCGATTTAGCCACAACTAATATGTACGCACACCGAAAAGGAGTGAAAACCCATGTGTGCCCACCAGCAGTCACACATGAAATGTGATATGGACAAATCGAAATCATGAATTTTGTAAGGCATTCCAATGGGTTTACGCACCTCAATCCGCGCTCTAACGTCCTCGGACTCCCGTATCCGACCTGACTAGCTCCCTAATACCTGAGCTATGGTCCCCTAAGTCCCTGAAGTCCAATTTTACATGTTTAGTAAGTTTATAGGTGTTTAGGATATGTTTTAAGTCAAAAAATCCCAAAACAACCCTTTAAATTTAGTTTCTGTCTGTAGTTAGCGCACTATGTAATGGTAGCGTGTTATGGAAATGATATAGCACACTACTGATCTTCGTCCTAAAGAACAGTTGAGAACCCAGAATGATTAGCGCACTACCTAGCCTTTGGGAGAGAATTCTCATGTCGAGAATTCTGTATTTCCCCTCCAATTTGGCTACCTAAACCTATCTAACACACTCTCCACATGAATTTAATCAAAATAACACCCAAAAACCATAGACCAACCCTTCCAATTAGAATTTTAATAAAAACACTCAAAATTGGGTTTATTGAAAATAGTAGAAGATGGAGATGATGATTACCTAGGTTTGAGTCCTCAAATTTGCCTCTAAAGTGTTGAATTCTGGTTCTTAAATCACCTCTCTTTCTCTCTGAATTCCAGAATGAAATTTGATTTCATTTGCATGTATTGATCAAAACATCCTTATATATTAAGGTGGGATTGATTTCTAGCCCTTGATCTTAATGTGTTTACGTATCTCGAGGTTTGTCTAATGGTTCACCTCTAGCCACTTATCTCACTCACTCCGACTCACTCAGTCCATGTGACACAAATTTTCTACTCTCATAGCTCCTAGTGTGCCAATGTGCATCTCTAGAAAAATTCTATAGTTCCCAATTAATTAACTAAACTATAGGCCTTGATTTATTTTAATTTAATTGCACTTACTTAGTCCATTTAATACATATGGTTAGTGTATTATTTATAAAAAATAACCAACTTATGGTCCCACTAACCTTCGACTACCCGGTGCCCCGCGTCTCGATACGCATTTCGAGGCACGCCATAGCCTAGTGGTTTAATTTGAATTAACTTAGCTTATGGTCACATTACCCATTTAATTGATTTATTGTTCATCTTGACATGGATTAGTCGGATTTCCTAGCATACCCGTAGTTCGCCTACCCAACACCCGCGTTGACACGCCTTTTGAGGCAAACACCTGTCACAAAACTCGCTCGATAGCAACATACACACATGCGGTGCAATATAAGAATAATAATTTTAAAGACCACATATATACAACCACCATCTATAAATAACATATTTCCTCGGTTCTCGTGTCCGAGTCAACCGAGTCGTCTACATAATGCCCGAATTACGCCCGTTGATCTCCGAGATTAACGTTAATCCAAGTTTAATTAATTTGGGTCGTTACAAAACTGCGACGACCCCAAATTTCAGGCCACCTTGCTACTCGCCACGTTTCATTCCACGTCACTAAGCCTTGCCAAGTCATGGCCTGCTTATCTTTGACGCCCCGCGACCCACCTGGTTGCTTACACTATTTTAGCTAACCCTAGTTACGCTAATTGATTTTCACATAAGTTTTAATAATCCAGGTAGCCAATTACACAATTTATCAAGTTATATTATAATTTAACAGTTGAAGTCTTTTAATGAGTAACATATGCAATATTTAACAATGCTAAGTAGTGGAAAACCCGGCAAAAGATACAATATATATCAAGGCGAGATAGGTATAACAAAAGTTCCATATACATGTAATCAGTGTTCTATGGTCCCCAAAACCCAACAAAAGTAAAATTAATATATACTGATATCACACACGAGCTGGCTCTACAATCTCAGAGGTAGTCGCCTAGTACCTCCTTGCCTTTGCCCTTACTCGTCAAAGGATCTGCACTCAGTCACCCAACAAATACAGTGACCAGTAAGTAAAATCCCAAGAGAAGTCCACACAATATTCATAAAAAAATTTGATAAACTCGAAACATGTAAATATAACACCTGGCAATAGTACGTCATATTCCCATGAATGTAAGCGGCACACGACAAGCAAAAGCAGTAGTGTAAAATAAATAAACAGCATATACCAATTAAACTAGTTCCAAAATAAAGCATTAATCAGTAAACATCCATATAATCACAAGAAAACCCTGACCTACACCGGCCAGTAATCAATAAATCGAGTAGGAACCACGTATATACTTATATGCTTACAGTGGTTAAACCCCAATTTCAGTTACCAGATGAACCCCTCTAGACGTTATTTCAAGTCAGAGGAACACCCTAAATCCCTCCCGGCGGTCGTAAGTATATCTTATTACTGTCGACAGGAGCACTAAACACAAGTAACCCATGCAAGCGATTTAGCCACAACCATTATATACGCAAACCGAAATGGGAGAGAAACCCTATGTGTGCCCACCAGAGTCACACATGAAATGCAATATCGATAAACCAAAACTATGAATTTTGTGAAGTATTCTCAATGGGTTTACGCACCTCAATCTTCGCTCCGACGTCCCCGAACTCATGTATGCAACCCGACTAGCTTCCTGATACCCGAGTTATGGTCCCCTAAGTCCTTGAAGTCTAATTTTACATGTTTAGTATGTTTATAGGTGTTTGGGATGTGAATATTGTGTGGACTTCTCTTAAGATTTTACTCACTGGACTCGTCACTATATTTGTTGGGTGACTGAGTCCAGATCCTTCAACGAGCAAGGGCAAGGGCAAGGAGGTACTGGGCGACTACCTCTGAGAATGTGGAGCCAGCTCGTGTGTGATATCAGTATGTATTTATTTTACTTTTATTGTGTTTTGGGGACCATAGAACATTAATTACATGTATATGGAACTTTTATTATACGTATCTCTCCTTAATATATACATGGTATCTTTTGTCGGGTTTTCCATTACTTAGGATTATTAAATATTGCATAAGTTACTCATTAAAAGACTTCCGCTGTAAAATTATAATATAACTTGATAAATTGCGTAACTGGCTAACTGAATTATTAATACTTATGCAAATATTAGTTAGCGTAACTAGGTTTAGCTGGAAAAGTTTAAGCAACTCGTTAGGTCGCGAGGCGTGAAGGAAAAGCGGGCCATGACGTGGCAAGGCTACTTGAAGTGGGATGCAACGTGGCAGGTAGCAAGGCGGTCAGGAATTTGGGGCCGCCACACTTCTACTACCTCAATGGACGACTGTCAGAGGCTGTCTGATCATGTAGCAGCTCAGAGGCAGTTTGGTATCAAAGCGAGGTTGAGCCTATGGGAGGAAGTGTAGTTGTCCTTAACCTGATACCAAACGCCACAGTTTGGTATCAGAGCAAGGTCTATGGTGCCTAGGGGGATGAAGCATAATTTAACTTGATACTAACGCTACAGTTTGGTTGGCTGACTGCTGCTAGCTCCAGTGTCTCCACCATCGCGTGTGTTTGCCATCGATGTCTGCAGGTAGATAGCAAACGCGAATCAGCTACTACAAGGTGTAACTCGTATTTATGTACATATAGAATTTAACATGTACCCAGCTCACTTATTTCACTTCCCAACTAATGGTTTCTAGATAAAGATCATCTGGTTTCCACATCTAAGATTTGTGTTTTACTTATTGAGAAATCATGGCTCCGATACCAACTGTGGCGGCCCCTTCCCTAATCTAGGGTACCGCCCGGCCTAATCCCATAATTAAGCCTTAATCTCAGCCACGTAGGACTTAAATACGTATTATTCAGTCTTTTTATACGCTCTATGAATAAGTAATACACATATCTACATATTAGTAGATTTCAGAGTAATCAAATACTTTTTAAAAGTTATAAAGTTTAGCGGAAGTCTTAAAAGATTATGCGAAAGTAATATATTAAATCTTAAGTATGGAAACTAGGAAACAACTATCACATGCATATATATATATAAAAGTGGCAAATATAAACAGTGTGATTGTCATTATAAGTCGAGGAACTAAACGCTCGACATAATATACAACCCCAAAATGTATCAAAGACATAATTGTATAATACACAAAATATCAAAACCTACACAATTTCAATGTAGAAGTATGCCGCTAGCTCAAAGATAGTCGCCGATCTTCTCCCTGTCGGGCATGCTCGTCGATGGATCTACACCTACTGTCATAAAAAGGATGGTGAGTCCAAAAAGTAACAGTAATCCCCGTCATTCACATATTCATTCACATTTTCAAAAAACTAAATGGTATTTAAAAGCATAAGTTAAATAAAAAAGACTAGTACAAGAAATATGCTAAGAAATACCATAGTTAAGAAAGTGAAACTGACACAAGGCTAAATAGTTATGATCTAGATTCGGTCGGCCGCGACATGCGTCATTAAAGCCTTTAAGGTCACTAAAAGATGTGTGTGACATTGCACTGTCTAATATCACTAAGGACTCTAACCCCAGTGTTACCAAGGACTTTAACCTTGGTAAATCGACAACCATAGGGACTCTAACCTGTTTGTCACGTCATAGTGGCAAGTGTTGACATCCTCGTGGACTTTAACACAGTGTGTCGATCATCTCTAACATAGTGCAATGGACTCTATATTCTATAACTATTTTATAATTCCAAGAAATTGACTCGTTAAGAATTCCAATACTATGCTATGCTACAAAAGCACAATTCCTAAAGGTATGAGTCCATAAAGCCATTCACAAATTCACAATTCCTAATAGCATACTATTTACACTCTATTCACTTTGAAACAAAAATAAATGATGTAAAGCACATGGATGGATTCAAAGGAATTCAATTCATCATAAAATCCTAAAAGTCAAATAAGTTCATGATTTGAGAGTACAACGTTGAACATAGTCAATATAGACTACAACAAACAAGCATAAAGTGGATATGAAATGCAAATAAATAATCAATGGGTATTACTCATATCAAGCAATGTAAAGTCCTAGATTTACCGGCCTCCCGACAACCCAAATATTGTATCCAAACCATCGAGACTTTTTCCTAGGTTCTAGATATCATTTAATATGTTTTTAGTATGTGTTTAGACCTTTAGTTAGGATATTGGTCTTGTTTATAGTGTTTGAATTTAAGTTAGAAAGCTTAGATTTTTAGGTTGTCATAGCACCTAACTTGCTGGGTGACTTGATTAGCGCACTAGTGACCTTATTAGCATGCTACCTCTTCTTACGAGTGTGCTACATAAAGTAAGCACGTTACCTAGCACATCTAGCACGCTATGTGCAAGAAAACTCAGAATTTTGCACTTAGAGTTTTGACTTCTCTCTCACATAGATCAAACCCAATACCTTAGGATCCTTATTACACTTACCAAAGTTCCAAAACAACTACCAAAACCATTCAAAACATCCATACATAAATTTTATCATAAATTTATCAAATTAAGCTAAGTTGTTAAAGTAAGTAAATTACTTAATTGATGCACCACACCTAGCTTGATCAATACATCCAAATCACTAAATCTTCCTCACAATTCTTGTTGATTTCTTGATCTTCTCCAACAAGTTTTCTTAGCTTCTAAACTTTGAAAATGAAATGGTTTAGTTTGCACATGTTAATCAATCCAATCTTATATATTTAGATAAGATTGATAACCATTGATCTTTATGTACACACGTATCTCGAGACTAACCTAATTGCCTTAACATTGACATATTTCCCACTAACTTATTTCAACTAACACCAATATCAAACTTAATTTGTCTTTTGATGTGTCAATACGTATTTCGAGAATCATTAAATGACTATTGTTTTAACTAGTTAATTTATGTTACATTTAATATAAAGTCAATTATAGCCACATTAATTCTACTATTTAAGCTACACTAAACTTAAACCAACTTACCACATAGGAGTGACTTAGTAGTCTACACATATACAATACACTAGGCATATACCATAACAAATCTAACATACACCTTGGCCATCTTGCCTCGGCCAGTGCACGTATCACGGTGTGGGTCCCACGTCACGAGTCGGTAATCTTAATTACAGATAATAAACAAAATTAGAAATTTGGGTCGTGACAAATATGTATCTCGAGATTCATATTTTTTTGGGTGTTACACAGGTGAGAATGGAGTGGTTTATAAAGCCTAATCAGTGCAAAGATAGTATAAAATAATGATAATAAGTATTGAAATCGAAAAGGAATGCTAAGTGACTTTCTCGTGGGTTTACTTAAACAAATCGCGATGAAAATTTGATCCTCGCAGCTCGCTCGTACCCTGAAATACCCGTTTAACAGTCCCCTAAGCCTCTCTAGGCCCCAAGCGTGCTCCATACTAATTCATTTGGATATGTTTTGAGGGGTTTAGGGTCCAAAGTTAAAAATAAGGCCCGAAGTAAAAAAAATTTGATATCAAACTAGTATGAAAGCGCGCTACTTGCCTGTTGGGTAGCGCGCTAATGAGGATCATTAGCACACTACCTACGCTTCAGGACCTAGTCCTGCCTAGAATAAATATGGCACTACCTGGTCAGGGACCAAAATTCTTAACTTGGGAATGATGATTTCCCTTACCTCAAGCGTGACCTATGGCCCTCTCCATCGGCATCGACCTCATCCTCGACTCGTGGGGAGCTTCATACACCAAAACAATAGCCAACAATAACAATTTATTATCAAATTCATGCATTCATTCACCATTAACAAAAACAACTAAAATCAATTTGAAACCTTTAACTTCATAACTTCAATGGTATAAATTCATAAGTTTGAGTTTAAAAACAGTGAAGAGAGAGAAATTTAAGCTATGAACTTCGTTTTGCACAAAAACCTCATTGATGCATAGCATTCACAATTCATCAATTTAACAAGAAATAGGAGCATTAATTGGATTATTACCTAGCCTTTAAATTCACCAAAATTTGCTCCTACATGCCCCAAGACCTCTTGATTTACCCAAATTTCAGCAACAAAACTTGCTTTCAACTCCTTAATCTCTCTAGGAAGGAAGTCATGCATGAGAATGAAAATTGGGCTAAGTCCCCTATATATATATATATATATATATATATATATATATATATATATATATATATATGGGTACTTATACCATGGGTGGGTATCAAATAAATATTCATGGTATGGGTACCAATTCTCAACCATTAAATTAACATCAAGATAGAGAATGGTTATAAGACACTAATTAATGCACATTAATGTGATCCACATATAATTAATGACCTTTAAATTAATGTTTTTTTCAATCAAAAGACTCACAAGTTTGACATTTGCTATTTATTTTTACTAATGAAGAATTTAAAAATTAAAAATGTTATTTATTTTTTAACTTGTGGAAGATAAAGACATTTTTAAAATTTATTTGTAACCTTTAAGCTAAGAATTTATTAACAAATGTGCATTACTCAATATCAATAATAAAATTTATCTTAGAACTAATTGGGTGGCCCAATGGTTTGGTATGAAATTTAGAAGTAAGAGGTCATGGGTTCAAATCTTGGTGGGTGCAAAAGTTGGTTATTTCCTATCAAAAAAATAATAAATTTTGTTTTAAAAATAAATTTAGTACAACTCCTTATAACATTGCTATTTATCATTTGTCTCTTTTTAAAAAAAATAATTTGCACTTAATTACTTTATAATTTAAATAATTAACAATTTTCTTGAAAGAAAAATAATTAAACATAAATTTACAACACGAAAAGTAGAATAGATAAATTAATTATTTGAATCAAATTAAAATGATTAAAAATTTAGAGTTGGAAAATGATTAAATATTAACATGCTAATATATGACGATTAATTTAGCTTCTAAAATTATATTTGAACCACATAAAAAGTCAAAGATACAATAATAAAGTATAGTATTGATTAGAGTGGCAAGTGATTTGGTTTTCCTCCCGAGTTTGAGTTTTTTATAGATGAAAAAAATGAGTTGAGTGGGCTACCACATGTATGAGCATGACAATATCCGAGCGTGGATTACTCGGCGTGGGTGGAGGCGAATGTCATCTAGAATTTTGAAAAAAAAAATATAAGAGGAAATTAAGGAAATAATTTCAGTTATTATTCTTTTTGGTGCATTAATATTTACATCATACATGATGCATTTATATGATTAAGAAATAATTAATAGATAGTACAAAATCATTTAAAAAATCAATAATTAAATTATCAAATTAAATTAAATCACATTAAAGTGTTCAAATTATAAAATATTTGGAGGTGTCTAAAGACATTTGTCACTTTACTAGTTATTATCATATTATCAAAAAGAAGATAGTTTCATCATTGAAATTTTAAAAATATTATAATTGATTTATTTAAAAAATGTGTTCATTGAATATGTTCCTAATTAAACAATATTTAATACGTTGAAAATTAAAAGAATTCGGAAATATAATTTAAAGAATTTGAAAGATATCCGAAGTGTAATATGTACTACATTAAATTGAACTTAACAGAATATTAAATTTATGTAGTTGGGCCT
This sequence comes from Stephania cephalantha, assembly GCA_039657325.1. Taxonomy (NCBI): domain Eukaryota; kingdom Viridiplantae; phylum Streptophyta; class Magnoliopsida; order Ranunculales; family Menispermaceae; genus Stephania; species Stephania cephalantha. The sequence continues at coordinate 33,006,939 of CM077570.1, read as the reverse complement.
TATTTATTGAACCGATCAAGTATTTCTTATATGTTGTTGTTATAGCGATCATCATTAATTATTTATAATTACAGTTTTTATAATTACATTTGTTACCTCAAAATAATCTAGTTCATACACGTGATATTAGATTATTCTTCAATATCAATTACAATTGATGTATTTTCTATTGTCATTTAAAAAGAAGGAAAAAAACGAAACCAAATTTGAATTTGTGGTAATTTTAGTTGACGCTTATAAAAAATCTCAAATTGTAAATTAATTGGTGGTATAATTTTATGATAATTAATAGTGTTATATAATGATTTAAAGAAAATATAAATGCATCATTTTTTATAAAAAGACTTATTAGTATTATATTTATTATTTATTTTAATTATTGTAGCTTTAAAATAAATACGAATTTCATAATCTTAATAAATTATATACGACCATAAATAAAACATTGATTTTAAAAATTAATAATTTTATAATCTGAAAATAGAAATATAAAAAGATTTTTTTTAAATGAATAAGTATCATACATTATTAGCATATTTTGATTAGGTCATACAAATAATTAATTATATAAAAAGTTTTTATTTTTTACTCAAGCAAGTTTATTCATATTGGTACAATTTTCAACCTAAGTCGATTGTTGATATATTGTCAAAAAAAATAAAAATTGTTGATATATATTATAAAGGTGCAGTACGCGGTATTAGTACTAATTTGAAACTACATTAATTGTAATTGTTCATAATCATTGCCAATTTTCACATAGCATTACTCAACTTATTTTCCAAAGAGCAACAATTTAAAAAAGTATGTTGCATTTAATGCATTGGACAATTCCCAAACATAATTAAATAACAAAAATTAAATGATACAAAAGCACCATGCCATGGGTATATTTTTTGATACTCATGGTAGAAACATATATATATATATAAGGAAGTTCTACCATGGTGATTGAGAAAATCACCATAGATGGTGATATTAACTTCTAGCCATTAGATCTTCATCTAACTCTTCAATTTAGACATTGTGCAAGATTTGTGAAATTGATAACCTATAGGTCAAATTACTATATTTAATATTATGCTACATTTGATATTCTGCATTTAATAGACTGCATTTAATGTTCTACACCTGATTATATGATTATGAGATTTACTACCTTTAATTATTAATCACTCCATACATTATGCTTAATTTCTAAAAGTATTGTTGTACTTTATATTATTTGTAATAGTATAATGCAATTTGATTAGTCTTAAAAGTGTTGTTTCTCTATAAACTTTTTAAATAACTTTTCGTTTTGCTAAATAATAAAGTACATAACATGAAGAGATTTTTAGATATTTAAAACATCAAGAATAAAAATAATATATATTTATGATTTAGTCTTGTGGTTTTGAGAAGAAGCAAAATTATGAACAACTATATTCATTTTTAAAACATCAACAATATATACTATATACATCTTAATATTATGAATAAGGTTTTTAAAAATATATGTCATGCACAAAATTATGTATGTTGCGTACTTTTTAAAGAGAAAAATAATTAAATTAAATAGATAAAATATATAATATAATTTGAAAATAAATTTTATCATTATTTACAACTAAAAATATTTTTTCAATAAATTTCAAATTTCAAAGATTTTCTTAGTATCTAAAAAGTTGGATGTTTTACTTCTAAAAAAACAAGTTGGGAATTTAATTAATTTTTTTTTATATTTTCTTCAAAAAATAATTAGCAAGTTATTAATGAACTCTCTTATTAAATAATCATGCAATATGATAAATTATCTTATTTAATAAAATTAATTTAAGAAAAGTATGATTAGAACATGTTTTGTTAAAAAAATCTAAATTAAAAAATAAGATTAATGTAAAATTTACCGCATTTCCTACTTAATCATAAAATGTTACATTTTTCTTTATAAAATCATAAAATGTCACTTATACATACTAATACAAACACACATATTTATCTTCAAAAAAGCAAAAATAACAAAAATAAAAAGTAAATTGACCTTTGAAAAAAAACTTAAAAACTAAATTAATACATTAATAACTACTATCAAGAAAAATAGAAAATTATTTGAAAAAGTATAGAATTTAAATAAGATATTACAATATTATTGTTAAAAGTTACTATTAACATTAATTTATTATATCAAGAATTATATTATATTTTTTTCAAAAGGTAAAGTCTTTTTTTTTATAATTTCTACTAGTTGCAATTCTGAGCTCCGCGTATGAGCAAGACCCTATTATCAATATAAAATAAAAACAAATATAACGTAAACCAAAAGTTAAAAAACAAAAAAACTTATGATGTAATCTTTAGTTGATTTGAAGCAAAGAACAATATCACTGGACAAACTGAGTTTATTCTCACTTGGTATATGGTCAAATTTATTTAAAATGGTTAATCAAGCAAATATATCATGTTAATTTCTTATTTTGTAAATTTTTAATGTCACTAGCTTTTCTCGACGGAGAACGTCACATTGATAATTATTGGGAGAGCAGCATAAAAGCAAAACATAATCAACAAAAAAAGTTTGCAAGTTTTCTTTAAAATAAAAAAGACCTTATGCATGTCTTGATAATTATTGGAGATTTAAGAAAAATATAATAATTATTGGAGAAATAAATTTATATATATATATCTCAAGATGACTATATATCAATTAATAGTCAATAATGTCTACAATTAATAATTGATTAGGAATATACTATTAATTATAATGATGAATTAATGTTTTGAACCAACAACTTCTTAACAAAATTTAATTTGCTTATTTATGATAGTTTGAGTTTCCAACCTGAAATGAATTGGATATACATTCAATTCTCTTTATGACAATTTGAGTTATCTACTATAATAAGTTGCAATGGAGATCACATATGACCTTACCTATCCCTAGTTCATCAAAGGTTGAGATTTAAACCATCTAGACCACAATTACTGTCCATTTGTGTGTTAGGATAGCCTCTAGATGATTCATCACAAGGCTTATCCATGGTCCAAATTGATTGACCGAACCTGCTTAGGCTATATTTTCATATATAACATAGCCAAAAATTCTACTATGGGCACATTAATTGATTAATTAGTCTACAACTTACTAATAAATCGAATTCCATATATAGACTAAGCCATGCTTGCTCGGTAAGCTGGCGTCATTGCACATTTCGAGGCATGCCGAGACCCTATTGGTCTACTTGGTTACTTAGGCAAAATTAATTTAGTTCATTACCTTAGCTTAGGATTTGGTATAATTTACTTAAATGAATCCACTAAGCTACCAATTTATTGTTTAAGCTGTCAAATCCCATACCCACGTTGTATACACATCTCTAGGCGCACCCGCGGCTCACACGAATCACGCAAAACGAGGTAATTCCAAATATAAAAGGCAGTGCAATTAATGTTATTTATGAATTAAATAAAATATACACAATAGACAAGCACATCACATAAGAATAACCATAAATATAGCTCCGCATACGTGCCCTACACTAATATGCGAGGTCTATATGGGTCTGATTTGGGTCTTAATTTAAAATTAAACAATTAAATAAATTTTATATTTGCGAGCTGTCACAGGGTATTTGACAAGTCGATAATTTTACATGTTTTATAGTATGCTTTAGTATGCTTTATAAGGTAAATTCTCTAAAATATAATTTTAATAGCTTGTATTTGTTTATTTCAGTTGTATAAGGTAAATGGCTGAAATCGTAGCAAAAAAAAATGGTATAAAATGCATACATAAAAGTTCTATGTTGAATTTACCTCGAGAAATGTGTGTGCGGGTCTCGAAGCAGTAAACTGGGGCCTGCAGTGCTGGTGTGACATGGCAATATGTGGTTGGAAGTGTGATGATGTGGCAATGTGTGATTGGTGAAAGGATGAAGTGTATGTGTTCATTACATGCATGGCCAATGCAAAGGTGGTGGAGTGTGTGATCCTATATATGTGGCAGAATGTATGGATTTTAATGCGCATAAATGCACAAGACCCTTGCGATTGGTTTCGAGATACGTGTAGAAGAGTTGGTTAACATATGGTGACCACTAGTAATGTTATTTATATCACATAGTGTTCAGACCATGCGACAATAGAAGCCGTTCAAATCGTCCTCCAGATGCGTGTTGATCTAGATGATAATGTTGCAAGAAATCAGACAACTGTCACTCATGCGACTATAGAAGCCGTTCAGATCGTCCTCCAGATGCATGCTGATCTAGATGATAATGTTGCAAGAAATCAAAAAATAAAAAGAGCCATCCCCTGCCAGAAGAGCCTAACCATTTAGGCTGATGAGCCTTCTAAATAGGAAGTTGCATTATATAACTAGAGGGCCGCTATGTACACCCCGCCAATTTACAAATGCACCCATTTTTTTTTTTTTTTTTTTATGTATTCTCTCATCTAAATTTGACTTTGATGTAAACGGCAATATTATCCTTTCATATAAACCCTCAACAATCCCACAACACACTTTTGAACCATTTTTGGAGCACCCCACCTTCTTTGTCTATCATCTCTAACCTAAACCTACGTTTTTTTTTTTTTTTTTTTTTTTTTTTTTTTTTTTTTTTTTTTTTTTTTTTTTTTTTTTTTTTTCGGGCGTTTAACGATTATTACGTTTTCACACCATCCGATAGCGAGGTACCACTACAAAAAAACAGCAAATTAGAAACGAAATTAGCAACGGAATAAGTGTCCGTTGCTAATTAGCAATGGAATAGCAACGAAAAATGGTGGGGAAAATGTTTTTCCAATTAGAAACAGATTAGCAACGAAATTTAGCAACGGAAACAAATTTCGTTGGTAAAAAACCTGCGAAAATTTCCCGCCTAAAATTCCCTTGCTAATCCGTTGCAATTTAGTTTTAGCAACGGATTAGCAACGCAACTTGCCTAATCCGTTGCAAAATATAAATCGCAATGGATTACCAACGGATTAGCAACAATGGATTCCGTTACTAATCCGTTGCTAAATGAGTTTTGTTGGTATTCCATTGCTAAATTGAAAAGTAAGATAAAAAAAAACATGTATCAATACACATGAACTCACACACACACAAAAAACACATATACCTACGCCACGCACCGATCGCCTCTGCACGCACGCACCGCCTCTGCACACCACGCACCGCCCGCCTCTGCACGCCACGCACCGCCTCTGCACCGACCGCCTCCCCTCCTCCGCCGATTCCGACTCCCTCCTCGCCGTGAGCGCCGACTTGGACAGATTTTCCCCAACTTCCTCTCTCTCTGCACCTGCCACCTCCCCTGATCTCTCTGCTCCCATCCCCCTCTCTTTCCTCTGCACCGACCGCTTCCCCTCCTCCGCCGGTTTCGACTCCCTCCTCGCCGCCAACACTGAGTTGGAGATTTTCTCCATCTTCCTCTCTCTGTGCACCGACCGCCTCCCCTCCTCTCTCTGCTCCCATCCTCCTCTCTCTCATCTGCATCGACCGCCTCCCCTCCTCCGCCGGTTTTGACTCCCTCCTCGCCGCCCTATCCTCCAACGCCGACTTGGAGATCTTCATCGTCCGTTTCCGTTGTCAGGTGCACTATCTTCTCCGTCCTCCTCTCTCTCTGCATTGACCGCCTCCCCTCCTTCGCTATCCGCCCTGCCGCCGCCGCCGCCTTCCCCTCTGTCTTCTTTGTCGAATCCGCCGATGCTTCCTTAGATCGCCCAGATCTCAGCCTACGACGAGATCTGTGACGGCCCCAAACGAACCAGGGAGTCCCTGGTCGTTGGGGAAGAAGGGGAAGAAGGGGGTCGTGCGTGTGCACCCTTTCCCTTTGTTAGGCCGGGTCAGGGGCCTGGGCCAGGCTCGGCCAATGGGCCAACCCAGGCCCAGAGCCCTGGCCAGGGTCGGGTCGACCTAAACGGGCCGACCCGACCCAAATTAAAAAAAAGAAAAAAAGAAAAAAAAAAAGGAAAAAAATGGAAAAAATTCCATAAAATTTGGGAAAAAAATTTGAAAAATTATATTTCGACAAAATAATAAATTTCTATGAAAAATAAAATATTTGAAATTTCAGACGAGCCTTTTACGGGGGTTTTACCTCGAAAAGCGCTAAATGGGCGGATTGGCCTAAAAATCTAGAAATTGGTCTCGAATTTGATTTGGCCTAAATTGATACATTATTAAATGTTAGGGAACTAAGGGGAGAACTCAGGAGTTTAGGCACGCATTTCGAATTGTCGAGGGATCGAATAGACTAGGACAAGCGTGTGAATTGTAAGTACAATTGTGAGAGTTTTATATTTCATTTCATTCACCTTTATTGATTTATTGGTCTATTGGTAGACATTGCTACTTGAAATCTCACATCATGTTGTTCTTGTATCTATTCATGGGTGAATATTGTGACATGATGCCTTGTGAATTGTTTCATTGACTCTGATTTCTACACTTGATGTCATTTTTGAAAAGATTGATGAAAAGTATGCTAATGGGATAATGTGGATTTAATTGTACTTGTATTCGATTTCCTTTGGGCTTTGTAGCCTAACTTGTTTTGGAATCCTAAAATTTTGGACTTATTTGTCTTTGCCCTATATTACATTCACTACACATGTTCCGATATTATTCAGTTAATTAAAACTCCCTTATCATTCTCATGTATTTTAAAGATCATGCGGAAGCCTTCATTATCCAAAATTCTTAAGTGTGGGAAACCAGGAAAAATGTACAGCATCACATGCACATATATATATATATATATATATGAAACTATTCACTCAACCCAATGTACAACCCAAAATGACATAAACAATAATAATACAACAAAAGTCGAGACATACAACAAAAGTCGAGAAATACAGCATCACATGCACGTATATATATTTTATTTTTCATAGAAATTCATTATTTTGTCAAAATATAATTTTTTGGAAATTTTTCCAAATCTTCTAGAATTTTTTCCATTTTTTCGCCCTTTTTCTTTTTTTTTTCTCTTTTTTTCTCTTCTTTTCCCAAATCTTCTAGAATTTTTCCCAAATCTTCTTTTCTGGCCTAAGCCCCTGGCCCGGCCCAACAGAGGGAAGGGGTGCACGCGCACGGCTCGTGCGTCTGCCCCTTTTTTCCCCAACGAACCAGGGACTCCCTGGTTCGTTGAGGGAACAAAAAAAAAATTTCCTATTTTTCTTCACGAGCTGGGGTCGGAGATCCAACCCCAGCTCGTTTGGGGAGGGGAGTCGACTCATCCGAGTCGTCTCCTTCCTCAGGAGCTCCCGAGCTCCCTCGCCAACACCAACCCATAACGCAACATCAAATTCACAACACCAAACTCACCACGATCTTCTCTGGGTTCTCTCCTTCTCCTCCTATCCTCCACCAGCGATTATCTTCTCTCTTCTGCTACCGATTTGAGGATAAGAAGATGAGATCGTTGACTAAAGTTTATACAGTGCTCAGTTTAAACCATAGCCATAGATCATTGTGTGCACACGTTTCTCGAGGCTCATCTCATGGATTACCTTGTCCCACTTGTCCCTCAAGTCATTTTTGAGTGACTCTACATTTGGACACATTGTCTCGTGATGGGTTAACGCGTGTCTCGATGCATATCTAGTGCATTTGGTTTTATTTCACTAACTATAGGCCATTTATTACTTAGCTAAATGTGGCCACATTAAAGCCACTTATGAACCCAACATAAATGCATATTGAATTCAAATAAATTAAACTTACCCCAATATGTCGCTACCTCTGTTCCACGTCGACACGCGACTCGAGGTACGTCCGTGCTCGACTCGATACCTACACACCCGTAGAAAATTAAATTAATAGTTTACACATATACAATACACTAGGCATACATCACAACAAATATACAATGTATCTCGGCCCTTGCCTCGGTAAATGGACATATCACGATGTGGGTCGCAGAGTGTGGGTCGTTGAACCTGTTTAAAGACGTAAACACGGTTAGAGATTTTGGGCTATTACAAGATCACCGTCGTCTGCACTCGCCTCGCCACCGTCCGCACTCACCATGACGAGATCGCCACAGTCCGCCGCGTTCATCCTGACGTCGCCGCCGTCTGAGTCTCAGTTTTCTTTTTCCATTGAATTGAGTGGTGAAAAGAAGATGATGTGAGTTTTCTTGTTTGATTTTCTTACAATGCCAAGTTCTTGTGATTTGGTTCTATTCATTGGAACCTCATTTGATTGTTGATCTGAGTTTTGTCAATCTTTTGAGAATGAATGATTGAATGTATTGATTTTATTATAATTGTTTGAATTTCTAAGTTTGTGTTGTTGTTGTTGTTGTTGTTGTTGTTGTTGTGGTGTTGGTCATTTGGTGTTCTTCTCTATAACTTCTCAACCTCTTAATTATTGGTGTTCTTTAAGAGAATTTCATGATATTGATTCCAATTGAATCCCCAGTTTGATGGCTCCCTAAGTTAGTCTTCCTCTAAGACTACATACGTATATATGTTTGTGATATATATAGTGCACATGCTGAGTCCCATTTGTAATCCTCTAATTTAATTGGTGCTAATTAATAATAAATGTATGATGGTGCAATCTATGGTTGTTAACTTGATACAACAATAAAGAAAGAATAATATATACATAAGATGAATTATTCAATTAGTATTTGAAATGTTAAATAAAGTCACCTAGTATACAACTGCATGTGTATTTGAGAGATGTGTTCACAAATAACAAATTAAGTGTATCCAAAAGACTAGTGTAATTATACAACTGCATGTGTATGCTTCTGAATCACTATCATGATGTTAAATAAAGATACCTATTTGATAAAAAAAGAATGCTAAAGCCACCTAGTCATTATAGTGTTTGCACCAAAATTGATTGTGTGATCATAGTGATACCATTGCCATCCCTAACTAGTGCAAATTGTGGTTTTGTAATGACACCCCTCAAATAATCGCCATCAAACTGGGGATTCGCGTTGATTTTAGAGGCTTAATTAGCCTTCACGGGCTAAGAGCGCCAATTAAATCCTTCCAATTAGTAAGGCTCATCTCTATACTGATTAACAAACCAATGTCCTATAAATGTCTTCTCGCAAAAACTGACATGTTATTTTTGTTTCCTAATAACTTAGTATTTGAAGTAGAACACAAAGGAAAGTTTATGAAATTTTAAAATCTTTTCATTTTTTAAAAAAATTTAATGAACTTATAAAAATTGATTTACATATAACTTAGGTTATAGTTTGAGAAGTTAAAATACTTTAGAGAGTTCAAGGAAGTTTAGAGATGTTTCATCCCAAGTTGTTAACTATGTACAAGCTAGCACCACTATCTTACAATCATCCGTATAATTCTCTTTTCATTTGCATGTTTCTATGGTTTGTTTTCATATGATTCTTAAACTTGGTTTTGCTATTTTCTAGGTAGTGAAGGTGATCATCCCGACTATTCGAAATCGTTTGTAATTGGGAGTGCCATATTCAACATTTTAGTAGACTTAAACCCCGCTCCGTCTCTCCCAGATTTTCTATAGCAGGGGAAATTCAAGTAAGTTTTGTAATTGTTCAATGCATTCATTTCGATTAGAAATTGTGATTTCAATCATTTTATGAATTTCTTGAAATGTTAATGTATTGGATTTAGCTTTTCAATTCATGTTTACATGATATTATGAAATGTTGGGGAGATGTGAGACCTTCTAGGCTTTCTCCCGGCTGTTGTTTATTAGGTTCTGAAGTTTTATGGTAGTCTATGTTATAGGGAAAACTATGTCGAAATTTTTGTAGAATATGCAAAACTAGTGGTATGAAGTTATAGGGACAAAGAAGAAGTGAACAAGAATATAAATGGTTTATATGGGGGCAAGTTAGCTTGCATTACAAACTTAGTGCACTTAATGGGGCCAATTGCGATCAATTTAGTGCACTTAATAGGTGCAAGTTTGCTTGCATTACAAACTTTTAGGCTTATATGAAGGATTCTCAAACCTCCCTTACTGTGTTTTGATCTGCAGTTTGATATTACTTTGATTGGGTACTTCCCAACATTAATTGAAATGATTCCTTGTTAAATGAGGATAGATGGTCATAGTTTAACGAACAGTAAATAGGATGGTTAATCAGTAACTATACCTTTTAAATCACAAAGATTATGATTGTTTATTTCAACTAGGGATTACTTTAATACTACTAGTTAGTCTTGTTGGGTTTTGGGGTTCATACACAGCGGAAATTACAAAACAATTTTGACAAAAACCCCAACAGGATCTGAATCTAATTCCATTACAAACGTTTAAACCATGAAAACTTAATCATACCTCGGTCGCAATATACATTTATGAAGGTTGATCGATCTCTAAGGTGCGCTAACGACGATTTAACGCCATCTACCAAGAAATAACACGAACTACGGCGGCGAGAGTCGAAGTGCTAGCTTCGAGAGAATACCAAACCTTTTTGTTTCTCTCCAAAACGATCCAGAGCGTACCAGAAAACCCTAATTCGTTTCTAAAACGAAAATAGAGTTTCGGCCCTTAATCTTTCATTCTGTGTTCTAACTTAAAGCGTCTATTTATACAACCCTTGTATATAGACGGTTAAGTAAATTACACATATACTCCTACTTAAAGAAGTATAAATGTAATACACCACAAAGACGTTTATGTCATGAATTTTATCATATAAAATTTGTTTTTCTGAACCATCTTAAAATCTCGCAAAATCATTCTTAGTGTGCGACCCAATAGGCTCATACAACGTTGGTAGTGTACCAAAACACATTTTGGTATACAAGTCATAAGCGTCCTCTAGCAAGACATTATGACTACCCAAGTTGTACGAATATCAAATCGATACAACCTAATCAATAGTGTCTATAACATCCTTTTGTCACACGATATCCTTTTGATCAAACATAAGGCATGAAATTGTCATCCAACATGTTCAATCGTACTAGTCTCGATCTCTAGGTAGAACATCCAAGTGACATTGATCAATATCAATTCATTTAGACTAGGCCTTTTAACAGTCTAACACATCGAGGGATCCACTGGATATCTCTCTTTATATGAGAGGGACAAATCCTATATTGATTACACAACTTCATCACATTACTCACACAGTAACCAATCACAACCTTTATAATCGTCCGGTTAAAGACAACGTTTGATTGTGTCAAATCACTGTGTTCCTAATGTTGAAGTCTCTGGTAATCTCAAGTCAGAGGATTGAAAAATATACCTATCATGAGAAACAACTATGACTTAATCCATGTGATGTTCTCATAGCGGGTCGGTCCAAAGACTTTGTTCCCTAACAAGTACTCGTGATCTTGATTCGTATCCATATACGTATAATCATCATATGATCATCAATCAAGACTCACACTAGTCTTAATTCATTATAGTTTCCAGTATAATGATCGACTATGGCCATTTAGGATATTTCTGTAAATACCCATGGATCTTATTATAATGTAAACATGCAAATTAATTATAATAAACAGCAAATGAAATCCTCTATTTTATTAACTAAAAGTATTCATAAAGACAGTTAATGGATTAACCTAGGGCACATGCCCCAACAAGTCTTTCAATTGGATTGAAGTGAGTGTCAACTTAATTGGATTAACAACATAGAATCTTTAAGTTATATATACATAAATTTAATTAGTTGGCTATATATGTGTACCTAACGAAAAACTTACTTGGGCTATGTTGTTATTTGTTCTTATTTTTTATGTCTTCACTAATATTACTATGATGTTCATGTTTCCTAACAAGTATGATTTAATCAATAAAAGTTCGAATTAATTGAGTTATCGTAAGGATCAATGTTTAGCTATATATTTATTTTATTATTGCAATTAAAATTTAGTTCCTACAAATTTAGTGTCACTCCTAAGTCAATTGGTTGCGCCATTTTTTGTTTGCGGTTTCTCATATAATTATAATGTGCACTCATAAGCCTTTTAATTCATGTTTACATGATATTGTGAAATGTTGGGGATATGTGAGACCTTTAGGCATTCTCTCAATGATGTTTATTAGGTTCTGATTTTTTTGGTATTCTATGTTATAAGGGAAACTCTGTCGAAATATTTGTAGAAGTAACATATATTCATGGTCTAGCTAAAGGCATTGCAATAAACCTTACACAAACATTTTATAAATGTATTTTAAGGCATTGATTAGTCTTACGATTACAAAAATTGAATTGTTGACATTTGCATTTAATTTGAGTCATCGTATTTTGTAGGGAATGTTGACAGTGAATAAATAGTGGATGTACAATCGCCTCGATAACGGGTTTATTCGAAGGGAGTTTGTTGTAAGGGTAAAGGAATTCATAGAATTCGTGAAAGCAAATTGTACCACTTATCACAATGAGGGTAGGATTAGGTGCCTATGTAATTGCAATAAATGCCGACTTCTACCCTACTTAGACGTTCACACAGTTGAGTACCACATATGTAGGTATGGGTTCGTTCCTGGATACTATTGTTGGTACGAACACGGTGAGAAAGAAGGTCAGGATACGACATCCACTTTCTACGATTTCGAAAATAATTACGGTATCTTGACATAGTGTTTTTGTTTCCTAGGATTAGAGTGAAGTGAAGCAAACTTTAACAAAGTCATCAACATTACGCGGGGATCAAGAAAATCTCATTCATAGCTAAATATGTGTGTTTGATTGCATGCTTTTGTCGCTTAGGATTAAAATAACGGTTTTGTAAACATTAGATTATAGTAAACAAACGGATATATTTGTCGCATAAGACAGTTAATCTTTATTTTTTCATTGTAGTAAACAAACACGACCAACTTAAGCTTAATTTAATGTTTTTCATGCAAGTCATTTCTTCTACAGAGGCTTGTGTTCTATCTCTTCCACTTATATCATATTTGTAGGTGCAACATTAGCTTAGAGTACTACTTATGATAAGCTCATCTCTTTGCAAATGATTCTCATTAGAAGTTATGATAATTGAATAATTTACATGCATATATAAATCTCATTATAGGACCTTCATATACTCGATCTATTAAATGAAGCTATCTACTACATTTTTCCATATCACACTCTCTTGTGTATTAAAAATGCTTTCGAAGCTCTTCACTTCATGATGATCTTTAAATGTTGAAAAATCTCCAAACCTTCTTCCATTTGCATTCTCACTGTCCACTTTAGTAAGAGAAAAATAACCCTTGTAAGTCCTTTTTGGCATTCTCAATTTCAAATATCTTAGTGTGCACATGATTGAAGCGAAGATATCCAGTAATTATTTACTTCTTAATTATCTATTAGTTACTTGCTTCTTTTCTTACATTGACTTTTGCTATTTTTAAGCATTATATATTATTTTGGGCTATTTAATTTTTTTTATTTTCTCAATTATTTATTTTCATTTTTTTCTTTGACAACTTTGTTTTCGTGCAGGCAGAGCTCGTGAGGAGGCGTGAGGAGCACTCCCAGGCTACACCGGACCGACTGATTGATGAGAAGCAACTCTACTACGATGCGGCAGGAAAGTGCTCAAAAGGGCGTGTTTATGGCTCGGGTCACTTGCCAAGAGGAAGACGAGATATGAAGATCCCGGTGCCAGTACGTCCCGAGAGTCGATGGTGCGGTGTTCAAAGCTTGATGCAGTTGTTCAAAGGCTTGCACAGTTCGAGGCTTTTGTGCAGAGCCAGTTGGGAATGCGCATGGACTTCGGAGCAAGCACCTTTCAGGCACCACCACCGCCGCCACCACCACCTCATGAGCATCATCAGCAGGTTGGGATGGATCCGGCTCGTTCACCACAGTAGCAGCACGACGATGATGATGAGGACAACCATGATTAGCTGGATGAGGAGCACCTTGGTGACGAAAGTTAGGTATTTTAGTTGGTAAAAACAGTTTTTGGGTTTGTAAGTAAAATTCAAACAACTTTTAGTGCATATTGAGGTAGAATTCTCTTTTTTGGGTTTAATTTAGTATATAATATTTGATATTTTGTGTGAATGAATGGTACGAAATTTTGTTTTGAAGGATGTTATAGCACCCCCAAGGAGTCGTTGAAGGGGGTGCAGGGCGTTGGAGAAGGCTATTTGCAGGTTTTGTTGTTTAGAAGAACCGTGCTGTAATAAAATGCAATGAAAAAAGAATTTTGCGCATACAAATGGAATAGCAACGGAATAGCAATGGACATCAAGCATATGTTATGGGTTTAATACTTGTGTTTCGTTGCTATTCCGTTACTAATTAGCAACTGAATATCAACGGAACTCTTGAATATTGTTGTAATTCCGTTGCTAATTAGCAACGGAATAGCAACGAAAGCCTTGAGTTCCGTTACTATTTTGTTGCTAATTAGCAATGGAATAGCAACGGAACCCTTGAAGACCGTTGCTATTCCGTTGCTAATTAGCAACGGAATAGCAACGGAATGCAAGTGTAAGATGATATTTTCAGTGCTATTTTCATCTCTAATTCGTTTCTAATCCGTCTCTATTTAGAGACGGGAAATAATTTTTGTTGCTAAATATTTAGCAATGACGATTTTACAAATGGAATAAATTTCGTTGCTAATCCGTCTCTAACTGTCTTTCCGTTGCTAATCCGTGTCTTTTCTGTTGCTATTCCGTTTCTATTCCGTTTCTAATTTACTATTTTTTGTAGTGTATACCACTTGATTAATACTATATAAAGGTTCAAATCAACTATTTTTTGTGTTGTAAATAGTGACATTGATGATTTGATTTTTCATTGTAGGGTTTCAAATATTTGACCCTTTCGAATTTGTTTTCAACGTACAATGGATGAATCTACCGTAATGGTTCAAGATGAGGTATAGGAATAGGTATTTATTGCTGTTTTTTGTGTTTTTTTTCTGTTTTTCATTGGTGTGTTCGGTCTTGATTATTTCGGCCTCACAGGACCGAGACATTCAATAAAGTCTCGGTATGTGGGAGCCGAGACTTATTGAGAGGTCTCGGTCACTCTGAAATCGAGACATATTCAGGCGTCTCGGCTCCCACTATCGAGACAAAAGATAAGGTCCCAGTACCCAACAACCGACACTTTGTGTTAGGTCGCGGCCCTGTACTACCGAGACGATGGTTTTTAGGTTTTTTTCATGAATCTGTTGTGTATTGTTGTTGAGTAGTTCAATGTTTGTGTCGTAGGTAATGCCGGTTTTGACATTATTTCCAGACTACAAGGATGCTTTCACTCCTTGTAGGCTATTCCCATCGAGAGAATCAGCTATTTCATGGCTTCAAATGATTGATCATGCAAAAATGTTTGTGTTAGTAATGAAGCACTCTGATGCCGGAGGGATTAAAACACAGGGGAAGGGTCAAACTTGCATGTGAGAGGTCCGGTACATTTAGGGGAATCTCACAAAGAGTAGGGAAAGCCAAAGCTACAAAACTTGCTTTGACACCAAGAACTGAAGAGGAAGAGGAAACTACTAGGACTCAAAATGGTATAAAGAAATTTGGGTGCCCTTTCCTTATTAACATCAAGGAAAATGCGGATTCTTTGTGGTACGTTACTATGGTGTGTGGGAGGCACAATCATGACCCTGCAAAAAACTTAGATGGCCACTCATTTGCAGGAAGATTGGATACAGGTAAGCAGGTGGTTGTGGTGCAGATGACTACCGGGAATGTGGAGCCAAGAGATATCATCAACACGTTGAAGCAAAGGGATGGAAATAATTTTTTGACTATGCGGACAATATATAATACACGACAAAAATTTCAAATTGAGGATGCGGGTGGGAGGACTCAAATGCAACAACTATTGCACATATTAGAGAAGAATAAGTGGATGTCGTTGCACATATTGGAGTAGAATAAGTGGATGTCGTGGCGTAGGAAGCATCCCGATACGAATGTCGTCACTGATTTTTTTTGGTCACATCCTGATTGAATCAAGTTGATACGGTGTTTCCCGTCAGTTTTTTTTATGGATTGCACTTACAAAACAAATAGGTATCGGATGCCGTTATTGAAGATTGTTGGCATCACTTCGACTCATTTAACGTTCTCAATTGGGTTTGCTTTCATATCATCGAAAACTCAAGCCAATTATGTTTGGGCACTTGAGAACTTGAGATCCTTTTTGGATCGGTGGCCTAAACCTGACGTGTTTTGTTACGGATCGGGAGTTAAGCCTTATTAGTGCTATTGAAGAAGTATTTCCATCATCGTCTCACATTCTTTGCTTTTGGCACATAAACAAAGTAGTATTGGCCAAGACTAAGAAGATGTTTGGGGATAACGAAAGCTTCGCTCGTTTCATGGATAGGTGGACGAGCGTGTTGTATGCTAATTCGGAGGCCTTATTTGAACTTAGGATGAATGACTTGTGCTGTGAGTTCGGTCATGTGAAGGGCCTTACTAATTACTTGGATAACACATGGGTGAAGATCTACAAGGAAAAATTTTGTACCGGCATGGACTGATCAAATTATGCACTTTGGGGAAATAACGACGTAGAGGGTTGAGTCTGCGCATTCCACTCTGAAGCTACATCTTGGCAACAGTTAGGCAAATTTTGAGACTTTGTGGAGTGTGGTTGATGGTCTTCTTAGGATCCAACATAACTACATCAAGGCATCATTTGAGCCTAGTTTGAATGTGATGCAACATGAATATGTTGACACTTTGTATTGTCGGTGGCGTGTATATGTCTCCTAAAGGGCGCTTAAGTTAATTAGAGATGAATTAGAATGTGGAGATGATGTTGGACATGACTCTACTCGTTATGGTTGTGAGATACGTACCACGCATGGTTTTCCTCGCGCACACGAGATAAACTTCCATAAATTTGCTGGTTCACACATCCCACTCGAGGACATTCATGTATAATGGCGAAAGTTGAGTATGGTACCAGAGAATCATGTGGATCGATCCAGGAACAATGTCAACGATGAGATTCAAAAAGTGTTGGAAGAGTTTCATGCTTGCACTGACGAGGACGATCACATTAGGATTATTCAGCAGCTTAGAGAGATTAGTCGGCCTTCATCTACACCGGGAGTTGTCCCACCTACAAAAATAAAGACAAAGGGAAGGACATTGGGGTCTACAGTTGGAAGTTTGTTGAACAAAGGAAGAAGAAAGAATCAAAGAGGAAACATGATGAAGAAGATACTACGACGACAAGATTGTCAAGCGGGTTTGAGTATGTACTATCGAAAGAAAAGGCATCTAGTTCGAGGAAGAAGCAAAATAAAGGAGGGTCTAAAATGCACCGGACACGTCGGGTGACCCAAGGTGTATCTAAGGTTGGTTATTCTCATTGCATACAACCGGATTGGTTGCCATATGTTGAGAGCACTATTGATGTAATGGGCAATGGTAATTGTGGATATTGGTGTGTTGCCTCCGAGCTCAGACTCTCCGAAGTAGATGGTTGGAAGTTAGTATGTAGAACGATGTTTGATGAGATAACGGGGTATGAATCTCTTTGGCGGGAAGTACTTGGAATGAGCTACAAGAATGTAAAGACTGCCATTTATTATCCGGATGATCGAGTTGGTGCCTCTTTTCACGAATGGCTTACACTTCCGGACATGGGGTTGTTAATATCAACGGCCTTTAACGTCATTCTTGTAAACCTCTCGCATGATAGTTGCTCCTCATTTCTTCCTCTGCGTAGTGTCCCACCGCCATCTTCCGATAGTCGTTTTATCATTGGCATGATTAATGATAAGAACATCCATTGGGTTAGGGTACGTTCGTACATTAATTTGTAGTTCACATGATGCATTATTCAATTTTGACTTATTTGATAATGTATTCTTTGTTGTAATTTGTATTTTACAGGTGAAGTTGATTGTGAATGCACTGCTTCCACCATTATATACATCGTGGGAAAGGTATGCTGAGGAGTGCGCTAAAGGTTGGCGTGAAGGAATCATAATTCGAGAAATCGTGCCGGTGGTGACTTCTTAGCTAGGCACTCCTGCCGTAGTAGACTTAGGTTCGCCTTAAGAACATTCATTGTAAAAAGAATGTTTCAGTGTACGAAGGATTAATTCGTTTATTTCATTAGTTACTACATTAAATTAATTTTTCATAAAACATGTGTTATTTGTTGATCTATTTACGAGCGTTGGTGCATATCGAGAAGGTTGTCAAGGTGTCATAAGACGTGTTATTTTTTAATTTCAATTATAGCACACCTTAATCTCGGTACCACAGGTCCGAGATCTAACAAATATCTCGCCATGCTATAACCGAGGTTACCGTAACCTTCTCGGTTACCACATACCGAGAAGGTTTTAAATCTTTGTAACTGAATGTAATTTCGGTACTACAACTTCGAGATCGATACCCTTATCTCACCGTGCACTAACCGAACGTAACCTCTTCATTTCGGTTACTACATACCAAGACCATTCTTATTTTTTGATTAAAGGTTACGTCACGGTACACATGCACCAAGATTCATTTTAATGTTTCATTCACAAACGACCGAGACAATACTTAATTGAGTACTGTACATAACTCCTGGTCAATGGCTTACGAGATTAACCCAGTAATCTTGGCCTTCCTTGAGCGAGACTTATTCTAAATGTTGGACAGAGCTAACCGAAACATGATAAAAAAATTTGGTCAACACGAAACTCGGTAAGATGTAGGCGTAAGCTATGCACCATTCTCAATCCTGATGGAACGAGACTAGCCTAACAGTCTCGAACCTGAGTAACCGAGACTGTGTTCTAATCACTTAAACCAACCTAACAATCTCGACCTTCCTTGAGTCACATTCATCACAAAACATTCACATCACCAAAATTCAAACAACAATTAATATTATCCATACATTCAACATTGAATACTCAAATCATAAGTTAGTGCCTCATTAAACTTCATCACAAAAAATTTCATGAACAATTAGTGCCTTCATGCCTTCATTCACACCACCAAAGTAAACTTCAACAATTAAACAATAATCAAATTCCGTAAATCTAATACTAATGTAAAACAAAACAACTACATTCCCTCATTGTTTTGGCTTCTTCAAGTTCTTCCTAGTATATTCCTTGCCAAGCAATCTTTTTGGGGGCGAGCATCGACCGGTGGCGTTGAAGCATTAGACGGGGTGGAATTAGTAGAAGTATTATCGTGATGGGACTGCCTAAGGCCTAGTTGGGTAGGTGTTAATGTGTCAGTTGCGGTGGTGGTGGCGGCGGCTATAGTGGTTGTGGTGGTAGTGGTAGTGGTGGTGGTAGGATCGAGAATCCACCCATACAGGAAATTGACGACGTCACTAGCCATTTTCCTCGCAGACTCCAACGTACACAACTCCAGCGGGGTGTCCATCCATCGTAGTGCCTTGTCCAACGCTCGCCTATTACGCTGATGAAAACAAAAGAAATAGTTTAATGTTAAAAATTACGGGTTTTTAATAAATTTAAAGCACATATAGAAAACGCATTCAATACCTCCAATAGCTCATTGTCAGCGATAGTTGCGGCAACAAGGTTTTCATCTTCGAGGCTTGGGTTTTCGATCACTGATGTGACACTTTGAAGAACCAAGGTAGATAGTCCAGTGTAGCCAAAAACTCAAATTGTGCTTTCTCACCGCGAACTTCGGGGGCCAACAAATGGTTACGCCAGCGTTCCCTATTGTCTTGTTGGAACTCATACTTGACAGAGTATTTGAGTGCAGATGGGTCTCGATGTGCTTCCAATGGGCGGTACGGAGGATTGGTATAGATTGCACGTGGCCAAGCTGTCTCAGAATCCTCTCCGGGTGGTAGGGCTCCACCACATCCATGTACTTCAATATGCCATTGTAGAAGGCCATCAGGTGCACAACCCCATTATCCCTGTAATTAACATAAGGGTCCCAAGTGACATAATCAAACATAAACAACCGTAATTAGTAAACATAAACTAACTTTAACGTTCACCAACACGATTGACTAACTAACTCACCTCGTTTGGCCACAACCTGTACAACGTTCTCCTGATGGACCCAAGCTTGTCAAGATTTATGACCGTCTCGTGCTTCTGAATCCATCTACAGACAAGAGGTTGCACGTAGTCCATGTACTTTGCATTGGGTGTGGCGAGCCCGAGTTTGAAGTGGTCGTACATTTGACGCCCCTTCTCCAAATAAGGGCACCGCTCAGCCTAATCCATAATTAAGCCCTAATCTCCCATATAGGACTTAACAAGGAGCTAGTCAGCCTTATTTAAACAGCTAAAAACCTACCAATTATGTCATATTAATAAAAATATGATACCACCTACAGTCAACTTGATAGTTCGACTACCTAACAAATCAGAGTTATAACATTTACATCGGCCACCGTGCATCGGTAGTGACACGTATCTCATTGCGGGTCCCAAGTCACACGTCATTTGGTCCTGCTTAAAGAATTAAACGTGCATTAATTATTTGGGACGTGACAGTACACCCATCCCTACAAATACATACAACGTTAGTTATTAGAAAAATGCAAAACCTAATTCAAATTATTCAAGTACATATATTTACAAATATACCTCAAGTAATGTGAGGTAGCTGACAATCTGAGAAACGTGTGCTCTGGTGGCAACCCCTAATTGTCGGTACAAGTACGCTAATGCAGCTCATGCATACTTGCCCACATCATCCAAATCTTCTAGAAGCTTCAACAATGTGATAGATACCCGAAATCCACTCTTGTTCGCAAAAAGGGTGCAAGAGAGTAGGTACAACAAGTACGCCAGGGCAGTGCATTCCACGTGTGGATAAGTAGTGTCAGTTGAACTAGCTTTAGGGCACCATCGACTCTTCAACCAACACTTTCGCTCTGTGAGCCCCTTGCTGATGTTCACTTCCTCATTAGCATCTTCAATGCTGACCCCAAGTAGTCTAGACATCAGCTTAATCGCATCTGAGCGACATTCCTCGGTGTACCTCGCGAAGTTCTAAACTGCAACCACTTTGCCTGTGACAAGAATCTTCAGGAAAATGCTCACATCCTCCAAGGAGATCGACATTTCACTGAATGGTAAGTGAAATGTGTTTGTCTCCAGTTGCCACCGCTCTACAAAGGCAGATATAATCTTCTTGTTAGCCTTGCGGTATAAGCAGTCTATCAGCGTATTCAACCCGGACCGCAGGATAATCCTCTGAGGGCCCTCGGTGTCAGGGTGGCACGATTGTAAGTCCCATTCTTGGATCTGAGCACCGTGATTGATACACTTGAGTATCGGGTGATCCTACAACAAGAAAAGAAAATTTTCATCAATTATATGAAAACATTAATTTTGTAAGTACTATATTCAATGAAACTATACATACATCATTGGTATAAATCGCTAATGCGACATGATCTTTAAAGCTCATAAGCAATGATCCATCTGAAGGACCACCGGGGAAAGGTGCACAGGTTTCCAATTGCTCTTATGACTCCCCTTCATTCCGACTGTTGGGGCATGTGCCCTAGGTCAATCCATTAACTGTCTTTATGAATGCTTTTAGTTAATAAAATAGAGGATTTCATTTGCTGTTTATTATAATTAATTTGCATGTTTACATTATAATAAGATCCATGGGTATTTACAGAAATATCCTAAATGTCCCTAGTCGATCATTATACTGGGAACTATAATGAATTAAGACTAGTGTGAGTCTTGATTGATGATCATATGATGATTATACGTATAGGGATACGAATCAAGATCACGAGTACTTGTTAGGAAACAAAGTACTGGACCGACCCGCTATGAGAACATCACATGGATTAAGTCATAGTTGTTTCTCATGATAGGTATATTTTTCAGTCCTCTGACTTGATATTACCAGAGACTTCAACATTAGGAACACAATGATTTGACACAATCAAACGTTATCTTTAACCGGACGATTATAAAGGTTATGATTGGTTACTGTGTGAGCAATGTAATGAAGTTGTGTAATCGAGATATGATTTGTCCCTCTCATATAAAGAGAGATATCCAGTGGATCCCTCGATGTGTTAGACTGTTAAAAGGCCTAGTCTAAGTGAATTGATATTGATTAATGTCACTTGGATGTTTTCAGTCTACCTAGAGATCGAGACTAGTACGATTGAACATGTTTGATGACAATTCCATGCCTTATGTTTGATCAAAAGGATATCGTGTGACAAAAGGATGTTATATAAACTATTGATTAGGTTGTATCGATTTGATATTCGTACAACTTGGGTTGTCATAATGTCTTGCTAGAGGCCGCTTATGACTTGTATACCAAAATGTGTTTTGGTACACTGCCAACGTTGTATGAGCCTATTGGGTCGCACACTAAGAATGGTTTTGCGAGATTTTAAGATGGTTCAGAAAAAAGAATTTTATATGATAAAATTCATGACAGAAATGTCATTGTGGTGCATTACACTTATACTTCTTTAAGTAGGGGTATATGTGTAATTTACTTAACCGTCTATAGACAAGGGTTGTATAAATAGACGCTTTAAGTTAGAACACACGTATGAAAAGATTAAGTGCTGAAACTCTATTTTCGTTTCAGAAACGAATTAGGGTTTTCTAGTACGCTCTGGATCATTTTGGAGAGAAACAAAAAGGTTTGGTATTCTCTCGAAGCTAGCACTTCGAATCTCAGTCGTCGTTCGTGTGCGGATTGCTGGTAGAGGGCGTTCGTCGTTGGCAGCGCCTTAGAGATCGATCAACCTTAAGAAATGTATATTGCGACGAGGTATGATTAAGTTTTCATGGTTTAAACATTTTTAATGGAATTAGATTCGGATCCTGTTGGGGTTTTTGTCAAAATTGTTTTCTAATTTCCGCTGCGTATGAACCCCAAAACTCAACACCGACTACCTCCACCACTAGTATTCCCACCCACACTACTACGATGCCTACTAGTAATGTCAGCTGGTGTAGAAGACTCACTGCTACTAGACTCCGATGCATGATCCTCAACTTCGCCTCGAGCAATGACAAGATCTTTGCGTCGACTCGTGTCGACGTTCTTTGCCCGATCAACAATACTCTTTCCGTTTCCCTTCACATCAACGTTATGTTTCTCTTTCCGATAAGTCCCGACTGCCTCGCCTGCGGTTACCCCTCGACGCGTCAACGCCCACCTCATCCCTAGTCATTATGGTCTTGGAATGAGCCATACCTGATAAGACAATAACATGTCAGCACCTACAATAGAAAAAGAAATGAACTTCAAAAAAAAATAGACAAAATTTTACCATTTTTATAGTATCGGTCAAGTAGGTTCGAGAAAACAACACTAATATCGGTTGTCTATAACCGAGACAGTGTTCCTAGTCTCGGTATTCAATAACTGAGACAGTTGTACATAACCGGGACTAACCAAATTACACATTTTGAACTACTTTCGGTATGTGGTGTCCGAGAGTAATACATGTGTCAGTGTACTTGGGATAATACTACCTAACCAAAATCTCGGTTATTGTTAACCGGGACAATCGAAGATCAAATATACTACAGCTTTCGGAGATTACCCCGAGCCTATAAGGTGACTCTCGGTAGTAAGTAACTGAGACACTACAATAACTACAAAAAAACCTACGTCTCGGTCATGCTTTACCGAGATTGTGCTCATCGTCTCAGACCTGCTTGGCCAACAAGCACGGGTTTGCAAATTCAACAACCTAGCAGACGAAATACACAAAACAAACCAAAACCAAACCAAAATCTACCAAAATCAAGTTTATACATACCTATAACTTGTCGAATAAACGCCTCCTCTGACTTGGTACCCTAAAATTGAGCCCTAAAATGTGCCAGACAACTCGAGATCTCTTAAACTGGAAGAAAACCACCACTTCAAAGAGCGAGAATCAGATGAGAACGCACGAAGGAAGCGATTGCACTTGCCAAAGATCGAGAATGTGATCTAAGGTTCGAAAATTTTTTCAGTTCCTCCTTGTGCATTTTATCAAATTGGTGGATTGGTGGTGGGGTGCACTTGGGGGCAATTTTTGGATTTCATTCAAATTTTTTGGGTGCCTTTGGTAAACCACTTGGTGCCCTCAATAGTGGTGTGCCTTCACTAATTGGTGCGGTGCACATAGTGGCCCTCCATAACTATCAATTCCGGAAATAAAGGGAAAATAAAAAGAGTGGAAGGTATGGAAATCGAACACGAGGCCTTCCTTTTCATCAAAAAAACACGAGTCCTTCCTCTACACGCAAGCGATCGCACAGAAAATTCAGTCTGGCAAGGCGTCACCCCTAATGACACCCTAAGTGACACCCCTATGATGTGGTGGGCGGGTCCCACGTAAAAATGAGTGTGCGCAAAATAGTTCCTGGTATATAACACGTGTGGTGTATATCTCGAAGCGTGCACAACGACTCTCATTAATGTTGGTCTACATGCCATGTCACATTTTTACGTGGGACCCGCCTGCTAGGGTGTCACTTTGGGTGTCATTAGGGGTGTCTAGCATTTTTCGATTCACATATAATATTTATATCGCAATTTCAGCGACTTAAATCGAGACAAAATGGATGGACTCCCACTTTGTGATTATCAAGAAATTTAGTTTATAGTGTATTCTAGTACATCTAGAAGACTCTAGAGAGCAATACGAAAATTAAGAAAATACTATAATAGGACTTTACACTCCTACTTATCTCTTTTCTCTCCCTATTTTCTTCTCTAGTTTATTATTCATTTTTAATGGAGTTTTCTATATTCATTATTAGCTAAGTTTGTTTACAAGACTAAGGGACTGCTAATATGGTTTAAGTCTTTTATGAGATATCTATTTTAATTGTTCTTTCAATATTCAGTATTCTTCATTGCATTTATTTAATTGGTCATTTTCTTGAATTATGACTCGTGAACTTGATATTGAATGTATAGTCTAGAATTTGTATTGGGATTGATAGGTTCTAAATCTAGTTAGATAGTCTGCATCATATACGTGTGTGAATAATCGAATGTAAGTAGTAACTAAGATCATCGTGGGGGTAATCATTCATGTTTGAGAAGTCTTAGGTGTTTTTAAAGATCTAGATCAAGTAACGCGGCATATTTTGTTAGTTATTGCTTAGTAGGTGTTTTTATGAATTTTAATGTGGTCTCATTTATTATTAGTTCACTTTGAGTGTTCGAAAGACTAATGGTGATGAGATTAGAATATGGATAAGAGTCGCGTGAATATACCATTGATAAAAGAAAAATTAGGTAGTTTGTAGCGTTCTGAGTTACTATAGTTTACTTATTGAATATGTTTGAACTTATCTTTAAAAATCAGTGACTAATTGATTTCAACCAGATTAGTAATTTCCTTTGTTCTAGGTTTTCTTCGCATTGAATTTCATATTTATTATATGTTTATTTTTATTTATTGTTTTATAAATAGTTTAGTTAGTTAGTGCCTCTCATATATATAAAAAAAACCATTTTCAACTAAAGAAAGTTACTAAATCTTTGTGGGATTGATGTTTTGCCACTATTTACAAAATAGTAAGTTTAGGTAATTAATTTATTGATGCGTTCGACACACGTCAGATATATAGGTCGAGTAGTGGCGCTTAATTAGCTATTGCCTTCGATAAGTGTGACGAACTGAACCCATAAAGTCATTTCCTTGTCTCAATCCATTCTTGAGCTTTTCCAGTCTCATTTCTTCAATTCCGCTTGAACTTGTAATGTTTGGTTTTCTTTGAACTTGCAAATACTTGACAAACTTGTTAGATTCATTTCACATTGTTTATTGACATCAAAATCTCAGGCGGAGTCTAAGTGATATAACACTTAGTCCAACGCTTACATCTCTTTGTGTCTCCTTGATCTAAAACTTCCATTACATTGTTCTCCTGCAAAGAATTTACATCGCCTTTGTTCTTGTATTCATTTATTATTAGTTATTTTGTTTTAGTTTAAATTAGTTTACTTTAAAACCCCATTTTTAACCTAAAATCTCTCTATGATCCATGTGGATTCGACACCGCTTACCATTACTGCAAATCCATAGTAGTCCGATAAATAGGGATTATTATTGATGCGTTCGACAGCCCATCAATTTTTGGTGTTGTTATTGGGAAGTACTGATTAACTTTACATTTTTAACGTTAATTTCTCTTTGATTTTTTTTTTATTTAGTTTTTCTAAACCCTTATTTTTAAGTGTGTGCATGTTCACTTCATGGACTCCTACTCTTACAATTTCGGTCCATATAAAGACTCGCACGATTATATTGTGAATAGGGTAGGTATGTCATGTTATGAACAAGAATTTACTTATTGTCCTTATGTGCAACAGGTCGAAAATTTTGAGAATTGTGGAGATTACTCTAATCTTGCTAATGCTCGTCCTTACTATCCGGAGTACGAGAACTATCCAAGTTGGTGTTATGCACCGGCCCTAGCGGTGCAATTACAAGGATCTTCACTTAAATATTTGGTGAAGCAGTTAGCAACTGGCCAACATCAACATATAAAATATGACTCTGATTTGAAATAAATTCATAAGTAAATTGATTAATTAGTACAAGATTTGGAAGTCACGGTTGAAAAAAGGTGGTGGTTAACACTATACCTTCTAAGGAGTTGCAGCTCGATTGTTATGATTCCATGTCAACTCAATCGACTCCTCAATAGGATGAGTTGTCTATAAAAAATAAGATGAGGATTATTTTTGATGAGCAACAAATCTATATAACTGAAGAAGAGCTTGAGCAATGGATCCAAAAAGAAACACAACGAATAGAGCAAGAATGGGAGGAAGCTATGATACAAAAATGGACAAAAGAGTGGATTATTTCCATTCGCACTAGTGAATACTTTTATTGGAGATGAAGAGTTTCCCTTGCAACCAATTTATAACCTGAAGGAAACCTTGAATGATATTACTTTTGTCGAGATGGATGAGTTTACATATGATGTTGATTATCTAAGCGAATGAGAAGAGGAATCAGGCGAAGGACTTGAGCTAGACAGCATGGCCATTTTCTATGGTTGCACAACTTTTGATGAAAAGGAAGCCAAAAAGGAAGTTAAAGTCACTTCGAAAAGGTCAAAGGAACTACAAGAAGAGGCAAGGAAGACAAACCTCTAGTGTTGATGAAACTACCCACCCTCGCATGCATACTTGTTGAATTTTACACAGGGGTGAAAGAAAAGGAGCACGTTAAGATTTTCTATACTGCCGACACCTTTGTGTTAGATGGTACAGACAAGTTACAATCTTTTTGTTATAAGTCCAAGATGAGCTTCTAATACTGAAATAGGGCGCGCCAATTTCATTGCCCAAAACTACGTTGACGCCATTTGCTCGAGACTAATCTAAAATAGTGGTCGTTACGTGATCTTCCGCGCCAAGCTTGACCAAAGACTAGAAATAAAGGCGCTTGTTGGGAGAAAACCTAGCTTCATTTTTATATCATGTATTTTAGTTTTAATTTGGTTTAGTTTAGTTTATTTCAATTATTTAAGTTGACCCTAAACTTGAATTCTTAATTTTTGCAGGTTAGGGAAATTTGTTATCGCGAAAGACACGACATTACCATGTGTTTTGTGTTAGGTTTGACTTAGGATTATATTTTGTTAGTGTGATTTAAGTATTAGTTTTTAAAGAGTTGACTACTTATTAGGATTTTACGTGTGAAACTTAGTTGGGAGTTAGAAACCAACATAAGTTGCCACATTAGTGGCAGGTCTTTAAGTAGAACCCCAAATCATAGACTTCATTCTATCATCTTGTTGATTTCAACCTTAGTTGAAAGACTTCAGGCTCGCATGACTTGGCTGCATTATTTTTTTGGTCGCGCTATGTGCACCCTAGTCATTATTCAGGGAAACCCATTTACAAAGGCACTCAACGAATTTGTCAGGGCACCCCCAAATTTGACGAAAATACCCCTATAGCCAACCGTTGAGTTCCCGACTGTTTTCCATCAAAACTTTTGAAACCCTATAGTTTCCTAGTGTTTCATTGTGATTTTGACTCTCAATCTTTGCATTTTCGAAGTTCTCTCCCACAGATTTGTTTGATTTGTGCATTTGGAGAATTGTGTGGGTGTTTGTTTGGGCAGTGGAAGTGCTCAAATTTGGGGATTGTGTGTAATCGAAAGGCAGACTGAGGTGTGTATGTGTTGTAGTTAATTATTACGTTCATTTGAATCATCTTCGTTGTGTACTGCCATGAAAATTTAGAAATGAATGGGTTTTGTCAGAAACCAGCATTTGTCGGATACACAGGGTCGTGACATGTTCAATAGTCTCGGCAATGTATTGCCGAGACTAAAGAGGATGTCACGGATGAATTAGAACCGAGATAACCTTTCGTTAGGTATCAGTTTGTTGACACCAAGACCACCTGACGGATCTCGGTGCAATACTGTCGAGTCCCTTCCAAATATTTCGGTAAATGTCAACCGACACTATTGCATCGTGTCTTGGTGAAAGGTAACCGAGACTACAGGTTTAGTCGTGGTTTCTATGCTCTGAGACTTTTGAACAAATCTTGTTACTGTGTAGCCGAAACAATCGTGTTGCTTCTTATACTCGGTGACTTGAAACCCTAACCCTTTTGAAGGCTCAAAACTCACCTCCCAATGTCTCGATTCAGCACCACTTACGTCTTGATCATCCATTGTACACTAAAACATACACGATTCGCACCGAAACCTACACATCAAAGATAAAGAACGAATCCAACCACCATTGTCAACCCACCAACACATACTAAAAACCCATGTCTTAAACACTAAAAACCAAGAACATATGTAGATACAAACCTTGTATGCCCTCTTTGATCGAAGAACGTCATGTCCGATCGCCGACGAAGATAACAGAATCAGTTGGAGTTCGTTCTTCTCCAATCAAAAATGGGGTGGGGTGCCAGAAAAAAAATGATTTTTGTTGTTGGGTTATGTAAGAAGGCATATTAGTCATTACACATACAATTGGAAATAATGGGGTGCCCTAAGTGATGGCTGGGTGCACATAGCACGACCCTAATTTTTAGTCCACTCCTTTGTTTGATAGATCTCACCTTTATTATGTCATTGTTCGAGTGTTTCCTTAGTCACCGAGATTGAAGAGAGATTTTATGGTCTTTTGATGTATTTTCGAGATACAGTATTATTTTTGGGATGTACTTTTAATGTACTTCACTGCACTACATAGCTTATCATGATCACTTTTGCATACTAACAGTTTCTAAAGGGAGCGGCTAAAAGGACCCTATTTATTGTTTAGCGAACCCCGTTTCAAATTTTTACAGTAGTTCCAAAACTGTCTTAAGAGGAAATGACATTTTTACCCTTCATATAAAAGGGTTCTTTCTTTCTCAAACCCCACCCTATCGTCTCCTTCACCACTGTGACGTTCTGAATACTCTCATGAATCCTCACACTTTCGACGCCATTTAAGAGGAAAAACGTCTGATTCTACCTGTAATCGACACGCTAAGTTCGTTCTCTCCTCGTTTATCCACGTTTTATGGATGATTTCAAGTTTTTTAGGCCTCATTTGACTGAATGTTGTTATTTCCCCTTTTTGGTTATTAAGGCTTTTGAGTTATTGTTGATTTCGACTTCGTTGGTTTGAAATATCGAAGGATTCCTTAAAACGAAGCCATCCCGACAATGAAGAGGTATTTTTTCTTATTTTTATTGGGTTCTTTTCATCGAGGAAGAACCTTATTTTGAGGTTGTAAACCCCGTGCTCTGCGGAGTAACAGGGCCTAGACGTGTACTACATGTCTCGGTCCATCAAATCTTAAATATACGGGTACTTTTCGGTATTCTTCAACTTAAAGGTCACCTATAGTTATAGCATATGTAAGCCGTTATTGATACTTAACCTTCGGTTTTACCAAGCTGAAACTCATGCTTAACGTGTTGGACATGTTGGATCGAGACCCTCCATTTTTCGTCTAAAATTTGTTTTTTGCCTCAACTCTTGACTAATTTTTTTTGTAGGTTGCTACGTGCAATACGGCAGGTACATCAAACGAGTCTTTCTCGGACTTCACGAGGATCTTTACACCGGATGTGCCATTTAAGAGGAGAGAAGATGTATTAGCTTGGGCTCAGGAGATTGTCAAGCGTTGTGGTTTTATAGTAATCATATTGAAGTCTGATTCAAGTTGCGTTGGCCAGAGTAGGTGGGCTAGGTTGTCAATAGGTTGTGAGAGGTATGAGGCATTTGGAGTGAAAGTTTCAAAGACAAAGCAAATATTGAAAGGAATGGAAGATTAGGCGAGCGAGGAGAAGAAAAAACTGACCGGATCCAAGAAGTGTGGATGCCAGTTAAAAATCAATGTAAAGCACGAGTTTGATGGATTATGGCACGTCCGACTTGGTTGTATACGAAATTGTATCAGAGTAATCATACCGTGAATAGTCTGTAACTTTTAGATTACATGAATCGATACATTTCTTTCACTTTCGATTTGGATAATCTCTAATTTGTACCATACCGTACTTGTAGACTGCGCATACCCCAACATCAATGTTTGCTTAGAAAATCTGGATAAGTGTCGGGGCTCTTAGTCTGTTAATTTACTGTAACTTTCGATCGTACCCCACCAGTTTTTCGCTCTTACCTCATTTATGTACTTATTGTACCCCATCCGAAAACTACTTAGTTGTATACGAAACTGTATCAGTGCAATTATGCCAAAATATGTTTGATACTTTTGGACTACTTGAACCGTAACATGTCTGTAACTTTAGGTCGGAAAAATCTGTAATTCCTTTGTACCCCACATTTCGACTGCTCATACCCCACCAATGAATGTTTGCTTAGAAATCTTTATAAATTTCAAAACTATTGGTCTATTAATTTGCTATTGCATTCGGTCGTACCCCACCAATCTACTGTTCTTACCCCACTTATGTCCTGCTCGTACCCCACCCTTTAACGTATGATTTGAGATTTCCATTAATTTTGGACCAACTATTCCGAAATATGTCTGATACTTTCGACTAGAATAAACCGTGAGAATAATGTTACTCTCGGATCTTGATGTCTGTCAGGCATAGATAAAACACCAAAACTAAGATAATGTGGACATCATTTTGTGGCGAAGAATAACAAAGCATTACTTTATGCACGAAGACATTTTTTTCACAAAAAAAAACAAAGAATATAATCCAAAGTTAATTAACCACACAAAAATTGTAATGAAAAGATTGTTTGGAAAATGCACAAAGGCATTTTATGCAGAAAGGCATATTGTTTCAACTTCCAATAACAAGTTTGATTCATTGGAAAGAACTAAGGCTTCACTCTTGGCTGCTTGCCCTTCTGCCCATATTGATGAGCAACCCCGGTGGATATTATTCCTCCCTCGCTTTGAGTGGTAGTCCCGATGGTTTCGTATGTATCATCAGCTCCCAAAAGGAAGGCGATAACACGATCTGCCATGTCAAACGCATCGGCAACTGTAACGTTGTCCCTAGCCATGCACCGGAACCGCAATGCCGCACAAGCGCCCGGCGGTCGCGTTGTATACATATACGTCAAAAAAGTGTTAATATACATCCAATAATATCATGAATACGATACAATAAGGGATATGAGAGAAAAAGATAAACAAACTATATAGAAATTCTTACCAAAAAGTTTTCATCCTCATGGACCACCCCTAAAACGTGCTCAGGATTCACCGCAAATAGATGGTTGACTCCGTGAAACCATTCCATATAGTCAGGTGCTGCTAATAAGGATATTCGGCCTTCTCACCCCGTCGCTCAATAGATTCAAGATGCCCCTCCCAATCCTCCCAAAATTGGGCCTCATACGAGTACTTAACGTTGTACAAATTTGCCATGCTCCTCCTATCAGCGTCAATTAGTCGGTAAGGTACTCTTGGAATCCATTGAACGTATCTCATTTGCCGCACCACTTTTAAGGGATTGTGTGGTTTCACAATATCCATATACCACATGGGGCCAAAGTAGAAGGCAATATCATGGACAAGTGGTGCACCCTTGAAAATATAATTCTAAATCACCTATAACAAATAATAATATTTGTTAATAAACATAAGGGTATATAGTTGAATAAGCCAATTCGGTTTTTACGTCATAAGATCTCAACTGATCGAGGCAACGCCTAAAAGATACAAGATGATCCAATGCTCACCTGTTGTCCTTCTTATAGAGCCTCGACTCCTTCTTGTGGTGCCACTTTATAACTCAGGGCTTATCGGAGGAGTAGTCGCTACGCAAAGTAGGCTCAATAAATGGAATGTGATCGTACATCCACCCCTGCACAAAACAATGGTATGGATGACATATCGAAACTAAATTAAATGCAATAGTAAGGTAATAAAGTATTATACCTCTAGCAACGTCATATAACCGCCAATTAGAGTTACTTTGGCATGACTAGCAATGCCAAGTTGATGGTACATGTGTGCAAAATTTACGGCTACCCATGCGTAAGAACCAATCTTTTCCACGTGTTCCAAAAGCTGGAGGAGAGAAAGGGAAACTCTTGTATCAGACTTGTTTGCAAAAAGTGTCGCTCCAAGGAGGTAAGAGGTAGGCTCGAACCAAGACCTCGGGAGTAGGATATACATCGCAACCTCTTTTGTCGTCATGTCCTTATCTTTTCTTTGGTTCAGATAACCGATCCTTCAACCATTACAAACTAACGGTCAGCCCAGGCCTGGTCGTAATCTCCTCGTCAACATCACTCACCGACACCCCCAACAACCTACTAATCATCCACGTCACCACTTTAAGGTCCTTGTAAGGCGTAAACACGGTCTTACCGGTGACCGAAATACCGAGAAGGACTCGCACGTCTTCGAGTGTGATCGTTATCTTGCCAAAGTGTAAGCGGAACTTGCTGGTTTCGGGCTACCATATTATTGAGTTTTGGGGTTCATACGCAGCGGAAATTACAAAACAATTTTAACAAAAACCCCAACAGGATCCGAATCTAATTCCATTAAAAACGTTTAAACCATGAAAACTTAATCATACCTCGGTCGCAATATACCTTTATGAAGGTTGATCGATCTCTAAGGTGCTACCAACGACGAATGCCCTCTTCCAGCAGTCCACACACGAACGGCGGACGAGATTCGAAGTGCTAGCTTCAAGAGAATACCAAACCTTTTTGTTTCTCTCCAAAACGATCCAGAGTGTACCAGAAAACCCTAATTCGTTTCTGAAACGAAAATAGAGTTTCAGCACTTAATCTTTTCATACGTGTGTTCTAACTTAAAGTGTCTATTTATACAACCCTTGTATATAGACGGTTAAGTAAATTACACATATACCCCTACTTAAAGAAGTATAAGTGTAATACACCACAATGACGTTTCTGTCATGAATTTTATCATATAAAATTCGTTTTTCTAAACCATCTTAAAATCTCGCAAAACCATTCTTAGTGTGCGACCCAATAGGCACATACAACGTTGGCAATGTACCAAAACACATTTTGGTATACAAGTCATAAGCGGCCTCTAGCAAGACATTATGACTACCCAAGTTGTACGAATATCAAATCGATACAACCTAATCAATAGTGTATATAACATCCTTTTGTCACACGATATCCTTTTGATCAAACATAAGGCATGGAATTGTCATCCAACATGTTCAATCGTACTAGTCTCGATCTCTAGGTAGACTGAAAACATCCAAGTGACATTGATCAATATCAATTCACTTAGACTATGCCTTTTAACAGTCTAACACATCGAGGGATCCACTAGATATCTCTCTTTATATGAGAGGGACAAATCCTATCTCGATTACACAACTTCATAACATTGCTCACAGTAACCAATCACAACCTTTATAATCCTCTGGTTAAAGACAATGTTTGATTGTGTCAAATCACTGTGTTCCTAATGTTGAAGTCTCTGGTAATCTCAAGTCGAGGACTGAAAAATATACATATCATGAGAAACAACTATGACTTAATCCATGTGATGTTATCATAGCGGGTCGGTCCAGTACTTTGTTCCCTAACAAGTACTTGTGATCTTGATTCGTATCCCTATACATATAATCATCATATGATCATCAATCAAGACTCACACTAGTCTTAATTCATTATAGTTCCCAGTATAATGATCGACTAGGGACATTTAGGATATTTCTATAAATACCCATGGATCTTATTATAATGTAAACATGCAAATTAATTATAATAAACAGCAAATGAAATCCTCTATTTTATTAACTAAAAGTATTCATAAAGACAGTTAATAGATTGACCTAGGGCACATGCCCCAACATCTCCCACTTGCACTAGGGCCAATCATACATGCATCTAATGCCTAATGATCTAACATGACCATCATGTTTTACTTGTGGAAGAGCTTTTGTCAATGGATCCACAACGTTGTCTTCAGTAGGTACTCTGCAAATCTTCACGTCTCCCCTCTTTATAATTTCTCTGATGATATGAAAACTCCCGAGTATATCTTTGGATTTGTGGTGTGATCTAGGTTCCTTGGCCTGTGATATTGCCCCGTTATTGTCACAATACAAACAAACAGGGTTAGTAATACTTGGAACCACACCTAGTTCAGAAATGAACTTTTTGATCCAAATCGCTCTCCTTTCTTTGCATCGGACGCCGCAATATACTCGCTTTCTTGTTGTAGAATCTGCCACGCCTCTTTCTTCGAACTTTTCCAAATTTTATCGCACCCCCATTCAAAGTAAACACATATCCAGACTGCGATCTAAAATCATCTATATCAGTTTGAAAACTTGCATCTGTGTAACCATTTACAACTAGATCATTTGCAAAACCTCCATAGACCAAGAACACTTCCTTAGTCCTTCTTAAGTATTTAAGAATGTTCTTTACTGCTATCCAGTGACTCTCACCAGGATCTGATTGATATCTGCTTGTAGTGCTCAAAGCATATGATACTTCAGGTCGAGTGCATAGCATTGCATACATGATAGATCCAATAGCTGATGCATTTGGGATCTTATTCATACGGTCTCACTCATCATTTGTCTTAGGACATTGAATCTTGCTGAGACTTATGCCATGAGACATTGGCAACAATCCTCTTTTAGAGTCTTGCAAACTGAACCTATTCAGCACATTGTCTATGTAAGCACTCTGATTTAGACCAATTAGCCTCTTAGATCTATCCCTATAGATCCTTATCCCTAGGATATAGGCTGCATCTCCTAAGTCTTTCATTGAGAAACACTTCCCTAACCAAGACTTGACATTCTAGAATGTTGGGATGTCATTTCCAATGAGTAATATATCATCAACATACAGTACCAAAAAAATAACTACACTCCCACTGACCTTCTTGTATACACAAGGCTCATCTTCGTTCTTAATAAAACCAAAATCCTTGATTGCTTCATCAAAACGAAGATTCCAACTCCGAAGCTTGCTTTAATCCATAAATGGATCTTTGAAGCTTGCATACCTTCCTAGAATTCTCGGGATGTACAAAACCTTCAGGTTGTGTCATATACACGTCCTCAAGCAGCTTTCCATTAAGAAATGTTGTTTTTACATCCATTTGCCATATCTCATAGTCATAATATGTAGCAATGGCAATTAAAATTCTTATGGATTTAAGCATGGCTACTGGCGAAAATGTTTCATCATAATCAACACCTTGAGTCTGCCTGAAACCTTTTGCTACAAGTCTTGCTTTAAAAGTATGCACTTTGCCATCCAGGTCAGTTTTCTTCTTGAAAACCCATTTACATCCAAAGGTCTTACCACCTTCAGGTAAATCAACCAAGTTCCAAACTTGGTTATCATACATGGATTGCATCTCAGAGTTCATGGCACTTAGCCATTTATCTGAGTCTGGTCCAGACATAGCCTCTTGATAAGTGGTGGGCTCATTTTGATCCATAAGCAACATATCACGACTATCAGTATTGAGAAATCCGAATCTCTCTGGCTTATGTCTTACACTACCAGATTTACGTGGGCTTTGTGTCACTTGTGGAGGTTCAACTGGTTCAGAACGTTGTTGAACTTCCAGTAGCGCTTCAGTGTTTATCTGTGATTCTTGAACTTCTTCAAGATTTATTTCTCTCCCACTAGTGTCTTTTGAATAAACTGTTTTTCCGTAAAGGCACCATACCGAGCAACAAACACTTTGTTCTCAGCGGGATTATAAGAGTAATATCCTTTTGTTTCCTTAGGATACCCCATAAATAAACATTTTTCAGATTTAGGTGCTAGTTTTCTGAGACTTGTCGCTTTACGTAGGCCTCACAACCCCAAATCTTAAGGAAAGACAAACTAGGTCTCTTCCCATACCATATCTCATATGGTGTTTTATCAACCGCTTTAGAAGGAACTCGATTTAGAGTGAAAGCTGCAGTTTGTAATGCATAACCCCAAAAGGATAATGGAAGATCTGCATGACTCATCATAGATCGAACCATATCTAATAAGGTTTGATTTCTCCTTTCAGAAACTCCATTCCATTGTGGAGTTGCTGGTGGAGTCAATTGGGAGACAATCCCACAATTTTTAAGATGATCATCAAATTCTTGGCTCAAATATTCACCACCTCAATCTGACCGAAGTGTTTTGATAGTTTTACCTAGTTGATTATGCACTTCATTTTGAAACGTTTGAAACATCTCAAGTGATTCAGCTTTACGTTTCATAAGATATACATAACCATATCTGCTGAAATCATCAGTAAATGTAATGAAGTACTGATAACCTCCTCTAGCCATTGTGTTTATAGGACCGCATACATCAGTATGTATTAGATCCAATAAATCACTTGCCCTTTCACTGTGTCCAATAAAGGGACTTTTAGTCATCTTACCTAGTAAACAAGATACGCACGTTTCATATGTTTCTAAATCAAATGAATCTAGAAGTCCATCTTTATGGAGCTTTGTTATGCGTTTCTCATTTATGTGCCCGAGACGACAATGCCAAAGATAGGTTTGATTCAAATCATTTGACTTGAATCTCTTTGTATTTATGTTAAAGACTAGAGTATCAGTGGACCTTTTCATGCTTAGAATATAAAGACCATCACACAAATCAGCATTTGCATAAAATATGCATTTACGAGAAATGGAACATCTATTATTCGCAATAATAAAATCAAAACCATCCATATCCAAGCATGAAACAGAAATGATGTTTCTCCTCAAGGCAGACACAAAATAACAATTATTTAAAGTTAAAATAAGTCCACTAGGTAAGACTAAGTCATATGATCCAACAGCCAGGGCATCAACTCTTGCTCCATTCCCTAAACGGAGGATGACTTCTCCTTTCTTCAACTTTCTACTTCTGGTGAGTCCCTGTACATTTATAAAAATGTGAGATCCACATCCGGTATCTAATACCCAGGAATCACTAGTAGATAAATTAATTTCAATAACATAAATACCTGTAGTGGTAGTCGCACTACCCTTTTTCTTCTTTAGATCTTCCAGATATAGTTTGCAATTTATGAACCAATGTCCAGGTACATGGCAGAAATGACAATTTCCTTCCTTTTCTTTTGGGTGTTTTGAAGCAGGAACAGGCTGGGGCTTGACTTGTTCCACAGGCTTTGCGACAGGTGCAGCAGCAGCCTTGGCAACTATAGCCTTGCCTTTGCCTTTCTTCTTCATTCCCTTTCTCTTTTGGACCATCAACACATTACTATAGGGTTTCTTGATATTTTGTTCAGCAATTTTGAGCATCAAATACAACTCTGAAATTGATTTCTCCATATTATTCATATTGTAGTTCATCACAAATTGTGAGTAACTCTCTGGTAATGAATTCAGGATCAAATCCGTATCCAAATCTTGGCTTATGGGAAATCTGAGTCTATCAAGTTGGTCAACATAGCCCTTCATCTTCAGAACATGAGGACTAACTGACGCACCCTCAGTCATCTTGCAAGAATGTAGGTTCTTGACTGTCTCGAACCTTTCTTGCCTAGCTTGTTTGTTGGAACATTTCTTTCAAATACGTTACTGACCATGTCGTAGGCTTCCATTAGTTCCATGTCCTTCGAAGTTAAGGAACCATAGTTGCCGATAATACATGCAACATCGGTAGAATCGTTGACATGCTTATTATGCGCATCCTTCACAGCTTTCGTAGCATTGGCTGGTGGGTCCTAAGGGATTGGAGCATCCAGGACATACAACTTGCGTTCATGCTTGAGAACAATTCTCAAGTTTCTGAACCAGATCAAGAAAGTTAGTCCCGATAGCTTATCCTTTTCAAGGATGGATCGCAGATGATAGGAGATTATTGTTACTTGAAGAGGCCATTGATCTACAATAAAGATTATGCAAAGTTTATTTTAGTATAGAGGAATAGACTCCCACTAAATTAACAACCCTCCTAAAACATAATGTTTATTTAGGGGACTAAAATCTATATTTCACCTAATTCTATGACAGCTATGGCATGAAACACAGAACTAGATTATTTAGGTAGGTAACAGTTACCAATTACATCTTATGTAATTTTAGATACTTTTATGAGATACGTGACATCTTATGTCTTATCATGTTTTTTATCTCATCATGTGCCTAAAGTTCAAAACTATTTTGATAGCTTTATTAAGTCGGACCATTTTAAACATTTAGGTAACTCTTACCCAACTCGTCTCACCAAGATAACACAATACACCCAGCTATGGCTGAAACTATATTAGTGTGATCGAGGCCTTGACAAGTGTTTAAAATGGATGGCACGAGACTTAAAATTTAATAGAGGGATCTTATTCAGATTAGTTATTTTATGTAAACAATGAAATATCATATATTTTATTGATTTGTTCAATCACTAAACAATTTGGAAATTTTTATACTGTTCACTAATAAAAGAATTTTCGTGCGCTAGGATTAGTTAGACGGCGGTCCATTGACCATTCCATGGCGGTGGTTCCATTGACCGAGTCAATGAATGGGGAACAGGGCGCGCGCCCGATTTTTTTTTTTTTTTTTTTTTTTTTAGGAGACGAATTTCGATTCCGAAAATTAAATTCGCTATAGAAAATCATATTTTTCGCTGATTTTATTATCATAAATTAACCCCTTAATTTATCCGAAATTAAGTCAATTAAAACATTTTAATTAACCCGGGACCACATCTAACTAATCATCTTATCCTAATCCAATTAGGACTTAAGATATTTGAATCCTAGCATATCACCAATAACAAAATTCTCGATATTTATCTCCTATCCAATAGGGATAACGAAACCGATTTTGCTAATATCTCCTAATCTAATTTGTTATCTATCTCTTATCAAATAGAAATTTCATAACATAATAGATATAACGAGATAAATAAATAATTTAGAAAAATAATTATTTGCAATTTCGGTCCTCATCCAAATAATCACAAACATGTAATTGAATCATGAACTACTATCCCAATCGAACCTAATCATATTAGTTTCGAATTAATATTAAGACTTATACAATTTAAGAAACTTAAAACAATGTAACCTAAATATGCATACTGAATTACAGAGATTTCATCCATGCATCAATACACGAAAAATAAAGATTATACCTAATGGTGTCATGGATCACTGAACACGAAATTCAATTCATTAAAATTATTCGAATTAACCTAAAATGGTTACTACCATGTACGAAACTGATTTCAATTAAATCACAAATATATGTATCATATACACAAAACATGATAATAAATCACACATAAAACTTATGTATATCACTTATACATCAACTATTAACATGTTTTCAATCATATATCATGTATATATCAGAAGAAAACATGCAATGAATTTAATGGAATCGAACTCGAAGGCTCTGATACCACTGTTGAGTTTTAGGGTTCATACGCAGCGGAAATTACAAAACAATTTTGACAAAAACCCCGACAGGATCCGAATCTAATTCCATTAAAAACGTTTAAACCATGAAAACTTACTCATACATCGGTCGCAATATACATTTCTGAAGGTTGATCGATCTCTAAGGCGCTGCCAACGACGAATGCCCTCTACCAGCAGACCACACACGAACGGCGGACGAGATTCGAAGTGCTAGCTTCGAGAGAATACCAAACTCTTTTGTTTCTCTCCAAAACGATCCAGAGCGTACCAGAAAACCCTAATTCCTTTCTGAAATGAAAATAGAGTTTCAGCACTTAATCTTTTCATACGTGTGTTCTAACTTAAAGCGTCTATTTATACAACCCTTGTATATAGACGGTTAAGTAAATTACACATATACCCCTACTTAAAGAAGTATAAGTGTAATACAACACAATGACGTTTATGTCATGAATTTTATCATATAAAACTCATTTTTTTGAACCATCTTAAAATCTCGCAAAACCATTCTTAGTGTGCTACCAATAGGCTAATACAACGTTGGCAGTGTACCAAAACACATTTTGGTATACAAGTCATAAGCGGCCTCTAGCAAGACATTATGGCTACCCAAGTTGTACGAATATCAAATCGATACAACCTAATCAATAGTGTATATAGCATCCTTTTGTCACACGATATCCTTTTGATCAAACATAAGGTATATAATTGTCATCCAACACGTTCAATCGTACTAGTCTCGATCTCTAGGTAGACTGAAAACATCCAAGTGACATTGATCAATATCAATTCACTTAGACTAGGCCTTTTAACAGTCTAACACATCGAGGGATCCACTTGGATATCTCTCTTTATATGAGAGGGACAAATCATATCTCGATTACAAAACTTCATCACATTGCTCACACAGTAACCAATCACAACCTTTATAATCCTCCGGTTAAAGACAACGTTTGATTGTGTCAAATCACTGTGTTCCTAATGTTGAAGTCTCTGTAATCTCAAGTCGAGGACCTGAAAAATATACCTATCATGAGAAACAACTATGACTTAATCCATGTGATGTTCTCATAGCGGGTCGGTCCAAGATTTTTGTTCCCTAACAAGTACTCGTGATCTTGATTCAATCCATATACGTATAATCATCATATGATCATCAATCAAGACTCACACTAGTTTTAATTCATTATAGTTCCCAGTATAATGATCGACTAAGGACATTTAGGATATTTCTGTAAATACCCATGGATCTTATTATAATGTAAACATGCAAATTAATTATAATAAACAACAAATGAAATCCTCTATTTTATTAACTAAAAGTATTTATAAAGACAGTTAATGGATTGACCTAAGGCACATGCCCCCAACACATATCTCTATAATGCCTGAAACATAGACCATATTCCCTCTTTCGTATGAGATGTAGCCCAGTGGTGTTAAACTTGGCAGCCCAAAACCAACAAGTTCCACTTACCCTTTGGCGTGATGACGATCACACTCGAAGACGTGCGAGTCCTTCTCAGTATTCCTAAAACATAGTCCCTATTACCTCCATCGTATGAGATGTAGCCCAGTGGTGCTAAGCCTGAGTCGTTAATCAGCTCTTCAACCCTTTCCTTCTCGGGATGTTGAGCGATTGTCTTCCAAACAGATATCTGATAACCATGATTTATGCACCTCAATAACCCCTAGCCTACAAAATATATAGTACATATTTAAAATACTATATAACTAATAGGATGATGAAATTAATCTTTCCAAATGTAACTTACCTTGTTCCTCAAAATATTAAAGAGCACGTGGTGCCTGAACGAAGGTAGGAGACTTAAATCTAAGGGGCCACCAGGAAATGAAGTGACATCTAAGTCGGCCAGATCGGTTTACATATCAAAACAATCCTCTTCCTCCCCACTTTCAACATAATCACTACCTGATGGTGTATGACTCGCTTCGATGCTCTCTATGGATCCACTCCCATCGATTCCTCTAACTAAGGTATCCCTCTCACCTAAAGAGGTCGTACCAATGGCCTCAACATCAGCCTCTCCTAAATCCAGCTGACCCAGCTTAGATTTCTTAATTAGGACTCTCTTTGACGTCAAGGTTCTTTTGCTTCCTATAAGAGGAAGTCGGACGCTTCCTCTTAGGCACACCCTTCGCTCTTTGGGACCCTACGGTACTAGTATCGACCCTATGGGGAGGTCTTTGCGCTCTTGTTTTCGGTCTCTCCATACATTAGTTGGTACACAATTTAAATAATGAGAATAACAATTCAATTATAAAAGTTCGATTTAACATGACCGAAACCAATACAAGTGTTATCGGTATAAACTATCCGAAACCTCTTCAATGATATCGGTGTGTACAGACCGAAACCACATAAGGCATTATGGCTTAACTAATCCGACACCATCTGAAAGCCATCGGTTTAACATAACCAACACCTATCACATGGTATCGGTTCAAAGAAACCGTCCACTACAAGATACCTAGAACTATAACCCCGAAACCCTAACCTCACTACACCCAATCAATGGTCACAAAAATAGATCTGAACGACGCGTAAAATCATGAGGAACAAAGCCCACAAGCTTAGAGTGTCGAAAACTTACCAAATCAGCCGCATTACGCCAAACAATGCACCGGTGGTCCTTCGTTCTTCATGATCAGTCAACGACGAATCCTCTACGATTCGACTAGAATACAAACTCTCATGACCTCACTGACCGTTACAGACGAAGAATATGTGGTTATTTTTGGGTTTTAGGAAGGTTTGATTTGAGGTATGCAAGTGAAAAACGACTTACGACAATGGTTTTTTCTGGGTTGAAGACGAGTATTTTTAGGATTTTGAAAAAAAAATGGAGTCCGATTAGTAAAAAAAATTCAAAAATAGAGTATGATGAAGTAATGAGGTCATTTAAGCAATAAATGGGGTCCTTTTAGCCGCTCCATTTCTAAATCGTGTTTCAGTCAATTTGCTTTTATTTCTATTCTTTCACTTGCACTTTCACTTGTCTTTTGAGGTATTGTGCATGTCACTCCTACTTTCTTGAACCTTGTCCTTCAAGATAACTTTAGGGGTCTTGCAAGTATGCAGGTTGGAGGAAATTTATGTATGACCCGTAAAAGGTTGGGGGCCATGGCCGCCAAAGTATGCACCCAGCTTCGTCGCCGATCACATTCTTTAGATAAGAAATCGACCCACGAGGAACACGAGTTCAGCACGTCTGGCACATTTATTTTCACTACATAACAGTAAATTTCTATTTCCATATACTTGCAAAATTGGACCTCTTTCGAATCGTTGAAGAACCCATGAAGTGAGGATGACCATGAGGAGCTTCCCTCATCAACCATCTCCACGTCCGACACGATGAAAAGCTTCTGACCAATACCTCCGCAATGTGATAGTACAACCGAGACGGCCTTTCCATCCGTATTTCAACACATAATTAAGTGTTAAAGTAGCAACACGTGTTTCTTCTAAAAATTGAGCAAGAATTCCATTATAATACAATATACAAAACCTGGATCCGAAAACATTGCGAACAAGTTGAATAAATGGGACTCTTCCAGATTTTCAATATTGCTATCACTTAAGAAAACATGCTGCTCATCCTACAACGCTCTTCTCGCTCACAATTGCATGAAAACCACTGTTATTTAAACTAATTAAAACATGAAGAAGTAACGACCACCCAAAACTAAGTTTCTTTTCAAGATGGGCTTACTATGCATAAAAACAAATATATGATATAATTTAAACCACATGTTTCATGGGTCTAAGCGACATGGAAAAAACTAGTTTCAGATGAAATGATACATGAAGAGAAGCTATGGCGCATACAGGGATCCGCAAGCCAAGGGGCTGTTGGTCTCCTCCGATATGTTTTTATCATTATTAACTGATTTGCATATTTTGTTGGTTCGTGCCATGAAACTTCCTCCCAGCTTCAACAGCTTTCCTGTCAGGACAATAGGGAAAAAAAATTAAGAGACATACAACAAAGCAGTTCGTATTTGCCGACCATCGTGAGAACCCTTTCAAGCATTATTCTAAATAAAATAAAACAATGTATTAACACTGTTATTTTTTAATTCAAACAAAAAACACTGATAATTTATACTCCCTCCTCACCCCTAAACATTTAATTGCAAACAAATGCTTGTTCTCCTTTTATTGGGTAGATAGAGAATTGGTGTAGTCAATGAAGAAATTAAAGCACATGCAAGATTTTAATTTGAACCGATAGTTAATGTTTTCCTTAATAAATGTTTTGGGCAAAACGACTTATATTATTGATCAGAGGGAGTACTTGCTAGCAAGCATAATTGATACAATGAAAACTTAATTCCGGTGGTTTGCCCACCTCCAAAGACTCCACCTGATTTTTGGCCTAATTTTTGCATCAATTGGCGGTGCTACTACTCGTTATTGAATTCTTGCGTTTCTTATGTCTTCTCTATGAGTTTTACCACACTTCCACCATGCATTCTCATTTCCGCTACATTCATTTTTTGTATTTGTTCACTTCGATATAGCATAGTCAGCCTAATTGCATTTCTATATAATTTTCATTTTAGCTTGGTATGGATATTTCGACCAAATTGCACATGTCGTACTCTTCCACTGCATCCAT
Source organism: Stephania cephalantha (assembly GCA_039657325.1). Classification (NCBI taxonomy): domain Eukaryota; kingdom Viridiplantae; phylum Streptophyta; class Magnoliopsida; order Ranunculales; family Menispermaceae; genus Stephania; species Stephania cephalantha. The sequence goes on along the minus strand of CM077570.1, from coordinate 32,962,569 downwards.
CCAACTTTAATTTTGTGTAACATTATTCTCTACTAAGGGTGTACAAAGGTTGGGTTGATTCGGGTTTGGCCTCCAACACAAACCGAACCGAATAATTCGAGTTTGTATTTTTATGGAACCAAACCAAACAAATTGGTTTTTTAAAATCAAACCAACCCAACTCTATAAATGGTTCCAACTGTCGGGTTGATTTTATAGACCATAATATTTTTTCTTCCGAAAATGAGGAAGTAAACTTCCAAGCATACTCCTGTAACATATAATTTCAAATTCTAGTTCACTTTAAAATAAAATAAACCAAACAAAAATCTGATCAAAAGGCAACAAAAATATAGCATTGTTATCAAACTAATATTAAAGCACAATTATTAAGCCACATATGAAGTTCATCGCCTTCAAAAACCAAGATGCAAATTATAGATAGTTCTTCCAAGTAAAACCAAATTGAAGTCTAAATGTAAAATAAAAGAGTAACCATTTAAAAAATGGTTAAATTACTAAAAGGTGGACAAGTCCAAAAAGTTCAACTTGAAATAGAACGGAGTGAATTGTTTGGTATTGCCGATTGATACAAGTAAGGGGAAATCTCTCAAAAGATATTTGAGATCGATTGAGATTTAAAATTTTGTTATGTATATATATAAATCAACTATATCTAAATCTTTTACAACCGATTAGTGTAGTCATGGTTGGTTCGAGTCTAATCGGGTTTACAAATATAGAACCCAAATACTGAACCAACCCATCGGTTCTCAAATTTGAATAGTCCAACCCAAATCAATAGCCTTTTGAACTCAACCCAAATCCATTGAGTTGGTTTGGATCTATCGCGTCCATCGAGTCTATCGGTTTTTTGTACACCCCTATTCTCTACCATCATTTTGTATGACTGATCCTAGATATCTAAAGCGGTTAACCTAATGAACTTCTACGTCCCCCAATTTTATCATTACATCTTGATGGCTAGTATTTCTAAATTCACAATGCACGTATGGATCTTCGTCTTACTCAACTTAAAGAGACCGAAAATGAAAAATGGAGCATGCAACATAAGGCCTACCACAAATGGAGTGCCCCATATATCTTCCTTGTCAACGGAATTGAAAGAAATTGAGGGCAAAATAGAATAGAATAATGGCAACGAGGTGCTCAATCGAATTGTGAAGCAATGAAGAAGGGAAGACTACTATGGTTTAAGATGAAGCACGAATTGATTGATGATTCTCGAACCATGTGGCGGACAAGTGGTCCACCCACTTAAAACTTGATAAAGAACTCGAAATGCAAAAGATGACCTATCATAAGCGAACAAAGCGTGAAAGGAAAGGAGTGACACTTGGAAACAGACCCTTGTAGCGGAAAAATCATGAAAGGAAATATGTGACACTTGGAAACAAAAACAAAACACTTAGACCCTTGTAGCACCATTAAGAAAAGTCCTTCATTGATAAGTGACAAACTAGAATGGGTATAAGTTTAGACTGAAAACAACCAGACTCGTCTTGGCATTTTGGTGAAGCCTCCACTCACAAACCATAAAGCCCGTACTTGCACTCTCCAAGAACTTGAAAATTGTCCACCAAGTTACCAACTAACAAAAGTTAAGAAGAGCATTAAAACGCACACCATGAAATCACCTTGAGTGGTCCACTGTACAGGCAGAATTATTGTTGTCTCAAACCCATTTGAAGCAACCAAACGCATGGAACTATGAGAAAACTTTGTGAAAAATTACATTGGAAGAAAGAACTATAACATTTTATGGTGTGTTAGGTTCAAATATTAATTAACCCTTTAACATCTGCTTGCCTAAAACAAGTCATATTTGTTAAACATCCTTTCGCCACCCATACCCATTATGTTGAATAAGATTTATTGTTTGACTATTATACCCCTTCTCCAAATGTGAAGAAACCTAACAGAAATCAGTTGCTTCCAAATCGATGTTCCATTTGAGGACAAATCTATATCGATGAACAATTGAATAAACAAACAACCTAAAAAAAAAAGAATCAACAAACAAGAAACATTAACAAAATTCAAGAAGTAAAATATTCATACCTATTAAAAAAATGAACTTGAGATTGAATATTTTATATGAAAGACAAAAATTGTGTGCTTGGGATCTCTTGCCAACTTTTCAATCGATTTCAACAATCTCAACAGATGGAAAACACCAAAATCCTTCGGAAGCCCTTTTGAATTTCTCGCCATAAGTTGTGTTAGCTGGACTCGACACCTAGGCTAACGTGTCCAAGTCGACACGATACGAAACAGATCCAAACACAGAATACGAGTCGACACTTTAGATCCACGGTTGGACATAGCAAGGTTTTCATCAATCACTCAACACTAGGAAACAGAGAGACTTGCAACGAGAGTGAAGAAGTTGCAAAGCGAGAGAATGAGTGAAAGCGACTTGCATGTGTCAAAGAGAGAGAGGGAAGAGAGTGAGTCGTATAGAAGGGAGAGGGGCAAGCCGATTGCAGCTTGATTCAACCCATTACATCTCTTCGCAAAGTCAATCTTTATCTATAATGTAGGTAGAAGATGTTGCGATTATTTTGGTTGCGTTATTATAGGTTTTACCGTGTTAGGACCTATTGCGAAGGGTGAGATCACATCCAATCAAAGTTGTCAAATCAGAATCGAATCGTAAAATAGATAGGGGCGTATTGTGAATCGAATCGTAAATCGTAAGAGCTATTTGAATTCTTTTAAAATGCTTCTAAATACTTTTAATTTGTGTGTTTATTTATGATTTTTCAGTTTTTAATGATATATAACCGTTTCAATAAAAAGTTAAATGAGAACAACTGACTTTTTTAAGAAAAACTGTTTTTTTAAGAAAAAACGTTTTTTTTACTGAGATGCCAAACGTATCTTATTTTGTGTACAAATGTGTGTGGGAAGGGTACTTATTTATTAGCCAACAAAGAATAGGGCTTCTGTGTGAACGAGATTTGGGGAGAAGTTGAGTTGGGGCGAGACACGAAAAATCAGTAGAAGAGGGAACGAAGGATGAGAAGATGAAGGGATTGGTTTCGATCTTTTGCCTTTGATATTCATCTCTGCTTTGATCTCATCCGACTCTCATCCCGAATTGATGCCCCTCCTTTGCGTTAAAAGCGGGAAAAAAAATCGATTTTTTATGCCCGTCATTTGCGAATCGGTCCAATTCGAATCGAATCGTCCAATTCGCCAGTAACTCGTTCGATTTTTTCATGCCCACCGAGTCAACTTGTACAAGTTTGACAACATCGCATCCAATCATCGAATTTATGGATCGAATATCGAATGTGCACCTTGTCGCTTTAAGTATTAACTCACCAAATTGGCTATATCTATATCAAGTTAGCTGATGTCCATTGGATTTTAGTTGGCTTATTCCCATTGGGTTCTAGGCAATGCCCGTTGGACAATAGGAGAGTTAACAATTGTTCCATGTCGACAATTCAATTAGGAATAGAATGTGTTATAAGTTTTGATTGGAAACTCTAACTTGCCATGGCATTTTGGTGAAACATCCGTTTTCAAACCTTAATCCCTACACTCGTACCCTTCCAAACATGGACATGAGCTACTATCATAGAAACTTAACATGGTATCGAAGAATAAATATGTTAAAATCTCAAAATAGATGAGAAAATCATTTAAATGAACTAGGAATTAGAAAATACCAGTGATTGCAAGGCCACGCTACAACCTAGGCACTCCCTAGGCATTTTGGGGCAAAACCTCCTAGGTGGTGTCCAAAATAATTTTTAGAAATTTGAAGGGGTTAGTACAATTAAGTTTGGTAATACTAATACCAGCCCAACAACAAAATTTTAGCATAATTAATGTTACGTACTTAAAAAAACATAAATAATGTTACATAACGATATAAAGGTTTAATAGCACCCTCGAAGTGTATATATATATACATTCTTTTGTCAAATATCCATGAAGTATTTATTGAATGTGGATTACAATAACTAATACGTAATTATTGTTACTTGAGGACCTATAAATAAAGAAATAACAATTCAAGGGCCTTTAAATAAATATTTGTTGGCCGCCCAGGCGATGCCCCTAGGCTAGGGAAATCGCCTTAGCGCCTTGCAATCCATGCTTAATAGCTCAAAATAGATGAGCCCAAGATTCAAGTCAAAGTCAAGTGAGTCCAAAGTTGGTTAATGCCTGCTGGATTTGAGGCAATGTTCGTCGGACTTAAGGGGGTGTCTTAAAAATCGTCCCACATCGACTATTCAAGAAGAACTAGAATAGGATTATAAGTATGAATCGGAAACACCAACTTGCCACAGCCTTTTGGTGAAGTCTCCTCTCCTAAACCTTAAGCCTCACTCTCATACCCTATCATACAAAATTCAGTAGTCTCGCAACCATTAAATGAAGAACAAAAATTAACTATGTGATTTTCTTTCCTTTTCTTTAACAATAAGAAACTAGAAGTGCAATAGTAAAAAAGATTTTGTTGTTAAAAATGCAAATCATGGAAGAAAAGAAAATAAAAAAGCTAAAGGTTAAAAATTAGCATGACAAACGAACAACAATTCCTTTTTATAGTGGTTATCCCTCAGTCCACTAATACTTACTAACTCCTATTTCTTAAACGGTTAGGAAACCCAAGTTTTTACCATCAATTAGCCATTTCGCCACTTTATCATGTCCCACATGCCAACCATATCCATATCCTAGTCAAGAGGTTTTCCATTACTCATGCGCCACACGTAACAAAGCATTCCCAAAACCATTTGCATTGCATTTGTAGCAATTTTGAAAGTTTTGGATGTCCTCTTCAAAGAGTAATTAGTAAATTACTATTTGGTCTCCCATATAAAGAATAGAGCCAAAAAAAAAAAAGTGGACTGCAAAGTTGGCATAATAAGGTTGAAGTTTGGATTGAATGATGAACAAAGGGAACAAGATTATTTCAATGGAATACATAGGAAGCTCTCGAAGCTATTCTTCTAACTCTATCACTCTAGCATATGTGACATCTTTCTCCATTGAAAGCCTCTGATAAGTCGGTAATTGTTTCTGTTTAGTGGTGTTTTTCAATGTGTTTATATTGGTAAAGTCTCCAAAAAGTGGTTTTAATGGACTATATTTGACTGTTTCAGGTTATACGTTTTGCGCAGTTACAACCCGAATGTAAAAGTACGCAAAATCGAGTATTCATGTGTTCGGAGACGTTCTGCCTCAAAAACCGTGACAATGCGAATCCCGAGGCTGTGGAGTGGGACCCACAGGTGTTGCTATGACACAGCGATAAGCGGTAGCAAGGTGGTCAGGATAGAGAAAGTGGGATTTGTTTCCAATTCGATTGAGATCCTTTCCTGATTCGGAGCAGGCCACTAGTTACATTATTTATGTTTATTTTCAAGGTTTTTTTATATCTTTGTTTTGTTTTTTGAAGGAGCAGAGGACGAATAGAACAGGGGCTCTCTCGATTTTACGTTTCATTTTTGAAGAAAACTAGGGTCTGCTTTCTGTTATGTCGAACTAAACCCCTTCAACATATGTCAGAGGCGAAACGAGTGAAGGCTATGACATCCATAACTATTGTGAAATTGTTTTAATTCTTTTAACAATTCATTTGTTTTATTTTATCATCTTTGGGGTCGTTTGATTCTAAAGTCGTGTAGATGCATATGCATGATTCTAGTGTTCATTCCTATAGCTAGTGATAACCTTCGACTTCTCAAGTTTCAGGCGTAAGCCATTCAAACACTATTGGTCTTCGATTGGTACAAATATAGATTCTTCAACTTAGGCTAGAAAAAGGGGTTTTTTTTTAATGTAGAATGAATCAAGAATGAACAAAGTAAATAAGCAGTAAATTACTAGAGATATCAATGAAAAAGGACTCTAAACCTTCGACTTCTCAAGTTTCAGGCATATGCCATTCAAACACTATTGGTCTTCGATTGGTACAAATATAGAATCGTCAATTCATTTTAGATTAGCTATAAAACCCTCAACATGCGTTCGAGTTCCTAGCCCTCCTAATTTTGATATTATGGGTAAGACCACTAAATACTTCCCTTGTCATGCGCACAAACCTAGACAGTGCAGCAATTGCTGTGAGCTTCGTGAGGAGACTAAACCTAGGCAACTGGAATACAATGTGCATCCAGTTTAACCTAGACACCTATGGTGTGTGATCGGTCCCAAAGGGGGCGAGCCAATTGGTATGACCACTCACTACTAGTTGTGAAACTCACCACACGATTACATATGCCGATGGTTATCGCTAGCTATAGGAATAAATGCTAGAACCATGCATATGAACCTACACGACTTTAGAATCAAACAATATAATCAAATGACACCAAAGATGATAAAATAAAACTTAATGAATCATTAAAAGAATAAGAATAATCTCACAAAAAGTGTAAAAGCCATAGGCTTACTCGATCCGCCTTCGACTTAGTTGAAAGTAAGAATTTCTCTAAATCTCTTTCTAGAGGCTCCAATACGGAAGTTTTTCGAAAAGCACGAGTTTTTGCTTCTGGCGACAACATGTAACTTAATGGGGCCCAGCTGGATACATTCTATTCTCAATATAACTTGAGAATGTTGTCTTTAACTAAAATCCCATTTCATCAAGCTTCCATGACAAGTCATGAAAAGCTCAAAATTTCTTCATATATTCTTCTTTTACATTGATCAGAATTGAAAAAAAAAATAAAAAAGAAAAAAAAAAACAATAATAAGTTGGTTAAAAAGAAACAATACTGAGTTGGTTAAGGAAGCCAAGGCAAACCAAATAAATAGCAATTTACCCACTCAAGCATGGCATATAAATTCCCAAACTTTTTTGAACTCCTCCAAATTATTTAGTTTTTGTCAAACACCAAATTAAAAAAGGACAATGCTAGGGTGACATTTTTGGGACACCCAGAATGGACACCTAGTTGTTGATGTCCATTCAATACATATAGATTTGTGTGTCCAAAACATAGATGCAAAAATCAATGGGCGCCAACAAACGGGTGTTCATTCCAGAGTCCCAAAACGGGTCACCAAATCATTTTCCATTAAAAAAATACACGCAAAATAAAATTTATGAATTTCCACAACAAATTAAGGAAAGCAAAACATGATTAGCAAAGTTCTTATGCTAACTTGCAATAAAAAGATGTAACAATTGATGTCATTTTTCCAAAAGATACTTAACAAAACTACATTTGACGAAAAACATGAGTACATTAGACAGAGCGAAACTAAGAAATAATATCAAAGATAAATGAATTCTAATTTTATGCCACGGAATATCTAAAGGGTCAAAACTATTAAAATTGAACTTGAAAAACTTCATGGTTACTGTCTACGTAAAATTATAAACAACATGCTTCTTTATTGTTACTTGAGAAATTAGAGTCTTGCTAGAGCTTGAGACTTATTTTTAAATCTCCTCAATTCCCAAGTATTGCAAAAATTACCTATATCGAATTAGTCTTCCCTAAATTACCTTATGAATTCGAAGTGACTAAGTCATAGAGGAAGTCGAATTTTCAAACATTGCGCACGAGAAAAAAAAAAAAAAAAAAAGTTGTGCACAAGAACATCCTTGCAAACATTAACTCTTTATGAATTTACTCACAATAGAATACCCAAGTAACGAATAAGCTATTAGCCCACGAGCCTCCTCGTCCTCTTCCAAATTAATGTTGCACAATTAACTCCAATCTGACTTGGAGGCCAGAAAGCCAATAAAAGAGCTTCCAAACAAATCTCTTATGTAGGACGTGTAAAGCCTTATCCAAAACATTACAAGCGTAGACGTAAAGATTGATTTAGATTAGGAGTCTTTGTTGGATTCCTTGCAAGATTTTCTATTTTGATTAGGATTGGACGTTTCTATTTTATTAGAAGTTTTGTGTTATTAGAATTCGTAAGTTTTAATTATTTTCGTCACTTTATTTAATGTAATTTTAGAAGGTCATTAGGAGTTTAAATTCCAAATTGTATTAGGAGTTTTAGGACCCTGATCCTATATATAGGTGTTTAGCTTAAATTTTATGATATAGAACATTAAATAAAATTGATATTTGCTAAAATACCTTCTCTCTTCTTGTACTTGATTTCTCTCCTCTAATCCTCCATTAATTTGGTATCAAAGCCAGGTTCAAGTCCTTCTTCACTTTCTTTCTTTCTTTCTTTCTTGCGCAAGAGGTTCTTGCACTCTTCCCTTTCTTTCCTTCCTTCTTTCTTGAGGAAAAGGTTCTTGCATTCTCTTCTTATTCTTTTCTTTCCTCTACTTCTCAAAAAAATTTGCACTGTATACAAAAATCTTCACTATTATGCTGTTGGTTTTCGTTGTCTCGTTGGTTTCCTCATTATTGTTCTGCTGCCTTGTTGCTTGTTGTTGTCTTGTTGTCTTAGGGCTGCAATTTTGTGTTGTTTTGGATAGTGATTCGTTGTTGTTTCACTGCTATTTCATTGTTGTTTTGGTGGCGTTACCGTTCTCTTGGGTTGTTTTCCTGCCATACCTAATTTGCTTGCTCAAAAGTAACCAAAGTATGTATGAATTCTTCACTTTGAAACTGAGCTTCTTTTTTCTTTTTTTTTGCATCTTTGGTGGTTAAGTCAAAGCTTAAAAACAATCCTTATTACATTCTCGATTAGACAAATCAAGCCTTCACCCATAGCCTTCTCCCATTAATTGGCACCACTATGAATACACGTACAACGTCTGAAACTCGAAAGAATTTAATAGCCAAGTTAGAGAAAATCCAGGAGCAAATTGATGGTAAATTATAAAAGCTTAAACTCGAATAAGAGATGCTATAGACCAATTCACTACTTCGATAGGTCAACACCTGGTAGATGAAACTAGTTCTACCCCTAGTGGCCCTGAAGTTGATTACTATCCCTCTTCGAATCAATCTCATGTCCCCTAAGGTTTAGAAGAATCACACATAGGTTTAGATGAATTACGTGATGTAAAGGATGACGAACAACTCATTATGCCCTTAGATAATCCATACTCAAGTGATGAGCTTGAGGAGGATTTGGATCATTCTGATGAGCCTTTGAATGTTATGAGATGCATTTTGTGTTCTCCCGTCCACACTAACGAGGGGAAGCGTACAAGCTTTTTCTTCACAAACATCAGTAAAATTGTAATTGATGGTGGGCGTTCTATGATTGTCGTGTCTACTTCAGATGTTTCTAAGATGAAATTAAAGCCTGAACCACATCCCCAACCTTATAGGGTTGTGAGTCGATAAGACTTAATTAACAGTGACTGAAAGGTGATTGGTGTCACTTACATAAGGTGATTATAGTGATCGCATTTGGTGTGATATTCTACCTATGGATGCTGCACATGATTTGCTAGGGCGTCCTTGGTTATATGATCTTGATGTCACCCACAATGGTAGAGAAAACACATATTTTTCAAACATAGAGGGCAAAACTATTAAGTTACTTCTTGCCAAGCCATTAGATAGTAAGCCCAAACATAACTCAGTGTCTTAGTCTCCTTGTCGAGCATCCATCATTAAGTCATTGCATATTTTGATCCATGGTGAGTCTTTTCCTACTGAGTTTGCCTATAATAGTTAAGTTAACCTACCTACTAGATTGTCCCTGTTCAGGTTGTCCTTGATCATCGGCCTCGTCAGCTTGTGGATCTTCTTCCCTTACCACCAGATTGACGTACCTTTTTTTCCGCTGAGTCTTTTGTCCGATGCCTACATGGCCTTCATGCTAATATTAGACGAAAGCTTGCAATTTCTAATGAATATTATAAAATTAATGTTGATGGGCTGTTAGGGCATGTGCTTTAAGTCAATCTACAAACATTGTTTATCTTATAATTTTAGTTAATAAAATAGAGGTTTTATTTGTTGTTTTAGTATAAGTGATTGCATGTTTACCTTATAGTAAGATCCATGGGTATTTGTTAAAATATCCTAAATGTCCCTAGTCGTTCATTATACTGGGATCTATAATGAATTAAGACTAGTGTGAATCTTGATTGATAGTCATGTGATGATCATGCGTATAAGGATACGAATCAAGATCATGAGTACTTATTATGGAATAAGATACTGGACCGACCCGCTATGAGAACACCACATGGATTAAGTCATAGGTGTTACTCATGATAGGTATATCATTTAGTTCTTCGACTTGAGATTACCATAGACTTCAATATTAGGAGCATGATAATTTGACACAATCAAATGTTGTCTTTAACCGGACAATGATAAAGATTGTGATTGGTTACCGTGTGAATAATATGTGAAGATGTGTAATCAAGATAGAATTTGTCACTCTCGTATAGAGAGAGATATCAGTGGATCCCTCGATAAGATAGACTGATAATGGTCAAGTCCATGTGAATTTGGATGTTTTTCAGTTTACCTAAAGATCGAGACTAGTACGATTGAACAGTAAGGGTGATTTTCCATGTCTTATGTTTAATCAAAGGATATCGCGCGACAAAAGGATATGATATACGTTATTAATTAGGTTGTATCGATGTTGATATTCATGCTACTTGGGTAGTCATAATGCCTTGCTAGAGACGGCTTATGACTTGTGTACCAAAATGGTTTTTGGTTCACTGTCAACGTCGCATGAACTTATTGGGTCGCACACAAAGAATGGTTTTGCGCAATTTCAATTGGTCCAGAGTACATATAAAATTCATGACATAAAAGCCCTTACGAATTGTTATATGATAACTTATTAATAGGGGCGTATGTGTAATTTGTTTAAACTGCGTAAATACAATAGTTGTATTACGAATAAGATTTTAAGTGAGGGCTTATCTACACATAAATAAATGGTGGATCCCTAAAAAATGAAATAAGATTTCGTTTTACAATTTTTCGAGTTCTCTGGATTTAGGGTGAGAGAAAAATCGTTTTTCAATCTCTCTTGGGGCTGGCACTCCAAATTGTGGTCACCGTTCGTGTGTGGATTTCTGATAAAGGACGCGCACTTGAACGTCTTGAAAATCGAACAATCGAAAGTAAATCACGGAACAAGGTATGATTTACTTTCGTAGATTTAGTTTAATGGAACTTATTTTCGATCCTGTTGGGGTTTTTCAAAATATGTTTTGAATTTCCCGCTGCGTAAGAACCCCAAAAACCCAACATGGGCATCGTAGGAATGTAGAATTAAATGAAAGTGATTATGTGATGGTATGCATTCGTCTTGAGCGATACCCTCCACATTCATTCAAGAAACTACATGCCCAAGCTTCTGTCCTATTTCGAATCCTTCGAAGACTTGGACCAAATGCTTATGTGCTTGACTTAGCATCTGATATGCATATTAATCCAGTTTTCAATGTTGAGAACTTGTATACTTATAAAGGTACTTTTTAGCCTCCTTTGCAAGTTTATGTTCTTAAGGTTCATATTCTACAGCTTCAGAGCCACGCATTCCACCTACTTCCGCATCTTTTGAGCATGTTGCTAATGTATTAGATGATGAGATCAAGGTTTAATAAATCGACAAACTTCGCCGAAGTTCGGACGAAGTTTGTTAATTTTTAAGTGAGCGAAGCGAAGTTCAGAGACAGTAGAAAAATTGCAAAAATTCAACTCAACTTCAGCTAACTTCGACCGAACTTCGAAAACATCGATGGAAGTTAATAAAACATGAAGTAAAATTGTTATGTTTTGTAGAAGTTGAACAAACTTCGACTGAAACTTCGACTATGCTAGAAATATACTTAAAATTCAGAATATCCCCCAGTGACATGAGTTTTATGCATTATTGTTCAATGATTATGTATAATTCTAGCATCTCTACGAAGAAACTTGTGTTTTCTAGCAAGATATCATAGAGAACTATGATAAGGGCGTGGTGGAAGTAGTGGCAACAGTAATGTGGAACTTGTGGAACCACAGAAATAATGTGGTGTGGAAGAGTCAATTTCAATCCCATTCTCAGGTGATTGAATTAGTCAAATCGCACTTACAAGCGTGGAAAAATGCTCATCATGGAGGACTATCGGCCCAAGGTGAGGCATCGAACAAGGCTCTCTTAAGTTGGCGAAGACCGGGGAGGGGGAGGCTCTCATGTACGGTGGATGCAGCGGTATTTGAGGATAAGAATGTGAGTTAGTTTGGTGCTGTTCTGCGCGATGAGGCGGGTCATTTTATCTCAGCAATGGCAGACCGGTGTGAGGGGACTTTCGAGCCAAAAGTAGCCAAGGCTATGGGGCTCGGAGAGGCATTGAGTTGGTTAAAGGCTAGAGGAGAAGTACGTATGGATATTGAGATGGACGCGCAGGTAGTTGTCCAAGCTGTGCGGAGTAAAAAACCAGATTTATCTTACTTTGGGTTAGTGGTGCAAGACTCTGTTGATTTGTTAACGGACTTGAGGACATATAATGTTTCTTTTCTTCGGAGATAAGCGAATTTAGTTGCCCATTATGTTGCAAGGGAAGCTAGTTCTATGTCTGATCGAGTCGAGTGGTATGTAGTACCCTCATTTCTTTCCAATGTATTAGCCAAAGATTTGGAAAAAAATCATCTTTGTGGTTTTCAAAAAAAAAAAAAAAGTGAAATTCCGTAAACTTCCATACAATGGCAAATTTTTGTCAAACTTCCATCGTCAAAGTTAACTTCCTCGAATTAATTTCAAATTTTAAGTGAGTGAAGTCATAGGTGAAGTTGAAGTTTCGAACCTTGGATGAGATAGTGTCTTCTTTTGATGGTGGATATCGCTGATATTTGGTGACTTTGATGAATCGTCCAACTTCTAATGCTTCATCGATTTCTGAGGATGTGTTAATACATCCGGATCGTGATCTTTTGGAAAGCTACCTTGCTACTAACTTGTCGGAGTCGAGTTTTTTCAAGTCGGGGAGAATTGATGTAGGACGTATGAAGCCTTATCTAAAACATTACAAGCGTAGAAGTAAAGATTGATTTAGATGAGAAATTTCTTTGTTGCAATCCTTGTAAAATTAGAAATTTAGTTTCTATTTTTATTAGGATTGGAAGTTTCTAATTTATTAGAAGTTGTGTTATTAGAATTAGTAAGTTTTAATTATTTGTCACTTTATTTAATGTAATTTTACAAGGTCATTAGGACTTAAAATTCCTAATTATATTAGGAGTTTTAGGACCTTGATCCTATATATAGGTGTTCAGGTTAAATTTTATGATATAAAACACTAAATAAGATTAATATTTGCTAAAATTCCTTCTCTCTTCTTCTACTTGATTTCTCTCATCTAATCCTCCATTAATCTTTATAACCAAAACTAATATTTTCGTTCTTTTTTCCTTTAAAAGAGAAGGTAACCGTCATTTGCAAATTAAAGGAGAGAGCTAACCTGTTCATAACCTGCTAAGCACTAGCCCACTAAGAAGCCCTTCAATTTACCATTAGAACTTGCATGGGTAAAAAGTACCTCAATATATCTGCAATAAACACAGAAAATGGAGAAAAGGAACCCTATTGCCTAAACCCCCTTCTACTAGAATATTGTACCTAGATCTTCCATTTAGGGTAAGTAACAAAAGAGGTCGTTGAAGATTGACATTATGCCACCCTTTCCTACCAAATTTACTCAAGGCATTTTCTTTCCATAACATAACAGAATAACTCCCGACATGTTATATGCTTTGGCGAAGTCAACCTTTATCACCACTCCTTTCCTTCCATTACCGTAGTATTGTCAACCACTTAATATGTGTTGGGCCAGCCTGCGCACACCTGCGAGAGCCAGTAAATCTCTACTAGTACCGATATTGTCTCCAACTGACCTTCTTCAACATTAGGTGTGGGGGTTTTACTCCAAGAGGCCTCAATACTATTATGGATAGAACCACAACTTAAGCAATTGTTTAAGAAGTTACACTTAACCGATGTGGGACTATATTTCTGTCCACACATCTCCAACAATCTCCACCTTGCACCAAAATCCCAATAAGATGCTCCACCTTAGACTGCCTGCCCTCCGAAATCCCACTAAGGTGTCTTGGCTCTACCTTAGACCGACTTTCCTCCAAGATGTCTCACCACATGATCTATCATCACTCATCTCGAGGAGCGACGACTCGAGGAACACCCGCGACTACTGATAGACATACCTTGTCTCAGCCGAACCATCGGCTCTAATACGCGCACACCTGCATGAGCCAGTGAATCTCTACTAGTACCGATATTGTCTCCAACTTGACCACCTTCAACAGTAGGTGTGGGGTTTTACTCCAAAAGGCCACGGTACTATTAGGGAGAGAACCACAACTTAAGTACTCCTTTAAAAAGTCACACTTAACCGATGTGGGACTATATTTCGGTCCACACATCTCCAACAATATGTTTTCCATCTTTCACAAAGCAGATTGAGCATCACCCCCTCTGAAATGAAAGATACTTCTGACCCTATTAGCAAGCACTAAAGAAATATTTTTTTTTCACCAACATTAGAAACCCTTCAGCTGCATGCCGCAATGTCTATTTGTTGGTACCTCTGACAAGGCCATACCTTGAATCAGGATATGCCTTAAGCAGCTTTATATTAGTGCGAAGAAATTACTTGAAGACTCAAAATATTTGAACACATTTGGCTCACTAGTGCTCATATCAACTTATGAAGCCTTTATTTGATTATATGGAGCTGACTACTTCATGATTTCACTTGTAAATAATACAAGATGTACAAATTCTTGAGATTACAGAAAGAATTATTCATCGAATGTCCTCAACTCAATGTGTTATTCCCATTGATGGGCACTTCAACAAGAACTCAGATGAGAAATAATAATTCTGGATCAAGGCGCACAAAAGCGTAATATTAGTAATGAATGAAAAAGTGAAATAGAAAGAAATTCATAAGTGAGGCATAAAGTGGATTAGACTATAACCTGAATGCATCTACAAGCTCCTTGTTTTCAGGATCTAGCTTCACACCCTCGTAGAAAGCATTTGCTGCTTCATCAAACCTCTACATGAATAGCAAAACATGTGGGAAGATTCATTCATTTTTAATCAAGGTAATACAATTAAGAAAAAATTACCTGCATTAGCCGCAAGGCGGCACCCTCCCTGTAACAAGCTTTTGGCCAGTCAGGCTTTAGTGCTCTGCAAACCTTAGCATCAGTTAAAGCTTGGTCGGCCTGCCCCAACCGGATCCAACAAAGACTTCTGTTTGAAAGTAAGGCCACATTGCTAGGATCCAAGTCAATGGCCTACATCTCAATTTCCATTATTTCAAGTCACATTCTATTACTCATATCCCAACATTGGAAATATAAATAAATAGATAAATAAAATAAAAGGTTTCAAAAAAAAAGATAAACAAAAAAAATCAATCATGTTTCCTTTTAATACAGCATTTCCAAAAGTTACATCAACTGGTAGACAAGAATAGCAATGCATTATTTCCAACAAAGTGGTAACTATTTAGAAAATATGAAACAGTATATAGAGTTTCAGTATGACATTAATGGTGTGTTCGGTTGGGTTGATAGGGTTGTCTTGATAGGGTTGGATTAGCAAGCATTGGATTACATGACTATGGATTAGAGTTAATCCGAAGTTGGAAACTTGTTCGGTTGGCATGATATGGTTTTAAGTGATTAAAAGAAAATGCCCTTTTTACCCCTCCCCATATAAAAACCCCCCGAAATCAGTGGTTTTGTTTGGAGTAAGTGAAGGACATTTTCGTCCTTACACATATTGGGAGAGATTGGATTAGCTAGTGATAGGGTGAGAGTCCACTTTATTTAGTCCAAAGTTTGCATGATAACTTAATCCGATGGCATTATGTAATCATGCAAACCGAACAACGGATTACATAAGCAGTCATGCGAACCGAACACACCATAAAGGAGATGGCTATGTCGGATTGAGTGAGTTAACACTTAAACTCCTCATTGGATTTTCATGTCAATAAACAATATGTAAATGGTAGTAATGAATGCGCTAAGCATTTGAGCTTTTAGAGTAATTGAGATTAATCAAGTGCATCACAGAAGTTGGAGCGCAATTATCAAGTTTTGGACAACTTCAAGACCAAGATTCTACAAGATCAAGATCAGAAATCAGACCAACTCATGTATAAATAAAGTTAGGCAACATAGGTTATCAATCCACAAGCCAATTAGGATGATCAGTTTAATTGAAATAGCCTTGAATTTTTCAAAATCATGATTAACTGGATTTTCATGAAAATGGTTTACACAAAAATTAGACTTCAAAGAGACGAACACAAATTGAACATCTCTGATGCTCTAGGAGTACTATTTCCCATTATATCATGATTTTGAGCCAAA
Organism: Stephania cephalantha; assembly: GCA_039657325.1. NCBI lineage: Eukaryota > Viridiplantae > Streptophyta > Magnoliopsida > Ranunculales > Menispermaceae > Stephania > Stephania cephalantha. The sequence continues at coordinate 32,946,301 of CM077570.1, read as the reverse complement.
ACTATATCCATAGTTAGGAAAGAAGCTTGTTTGATGATTTTCACTCAAGGAAAGGAGCACTTCATTGCGTCGAAGTATGCACTACTTTGGTTGCAAGATTTCTTATTTCTCACACTCATTTGAGCTTAATCTATATCTTTCTTCGTGAGTTGGGGCGAGAACTGATTTGTGTTAGTTGTATCCAAAGAAGTTGAAATCTTAAATTCAAATCACATCACACCCCACTACGATGCGATTTGAGGTAGAAATCATATTTCACCCAAAATCGTATCGGTGATGAATCGTACGATCTGGTTCGAGTAGCATGATTCAACACACATTATTGTACGGGCACGCACATTGATCTTTTTATTTTTTCTATAATATTGTGGTCGAGGAGGGTGATAGTGTGTGCAGACAGGAAGGAGGTGGTGTGTGGGAGGTGAGTACAAAATTGTTAAAAAAAAAAAAAAAATCAATGTGGGTGCTCGTAGTGAGTGACCATAGTAGGTCACCTTAGCATTATCCTATATATTTCAATAATATTAATCATAAAAATTGACTTTTACGATTCAAGATTCGATTTTTTTTATCTAAACGATACTTGATCCAATTCCAGAATTGGTAGTCATGCTGTCCAGGACCGAGCATCTTTTCTAAACAGAAAAAAGACTTTCAAAAGCCTAAAACCTTAACCTATTTTCTGTCATTTCCAACAACCAACTTCGAATCCCACTCAACTCAAACTTTTTTCTTAGCCTTTCCAATGACCGGTTTTGAAAATAGAGGGGTAGAGCTTTGAAGTTGAGAGTGAGAAAGAGATTCAAAGATCCAAGAGGAAGATAGAGCTTTCTATGCTACCCCCTTTTGGGGGTTTAAGTGATGAAGAGACAAAGAAGATGAAGAAGACACAAGTCAAGGCTCCAACTGATTTTCTTACACAACCTTAAAGAGGGTAACTTATACGAGATATAGTACTAGACTGCCACTTGTCCATCACATCTTTTACCAAAAGACAAAGAGTTCATACTCAATAGATAATAACAAAAGAGGAAAATGCTAAAATGACACCCCAAGTGACACTCTTATGACATTGCGTGAGGGCCCGCATCCATGGGAGCCATCGTGTGCACTTCGAGATACACACCACGTGTGTTATGCACCAAAAACTATTTTGCGCACACTTGCGTACCAAATTACAGGGGTGTCACTTGGGGTGTCATTTGGAGTGTCATTCTAGCATTTTCCAACAAAAATAACAAAAATAACCAAAAATCAGTCCAGCCACTTATTTAAATATTACAAATGTTCCAGCTTAAATAAAAATAACTAAACATGTGAAAAAATAACTAAACACATACTAAGAATATTTAAGATACTCCTAATGTGAATAAGAAAATTGTGTTCAAGTAATCGTGTGACTGTATGATGTATAAAAAATTTGAGATACTTTTACCGAGTCCCCTAGTCTATAAATTAAAGAATAGTCGAGTTCTTGAGTCAATAAAAATTTGCATAAATCATAGAATAAATTTTGGGGATTACTAATTTCAGCACATGTTTGATGTTTTCTCCACTTCTTTATTTGGCTTCCCATGTAGTTAGTGTTGTCAACTAATTCACACTCGGGCATTGTCGGACCCCATATAGGAGGTGTCCTCCCAACACGGTTTGCTCCATTCACAAGACTTGAAACCAAGATCTCGCTTAAGGGGAATCGAATTTACTGCCACTCGGAACATGAAAAAGTATCAAATATGGAACTAGGAAGTGGTAGTGCTAGATTAATTAATAAAGTTGCTTTTAGCATCTAATAATTAGTGGGCATCATTCATAACAGGAAAAATACTTGGTCCTGTTTTTAGTTTTTTGGGGCCTCGTCTTGCTATGAAGATATTCTTACATTTAATACAATCAAGAAAAGGACTTCACATGCATGTCAAAATGAGATTTTGAAAGGAAGCCACAAGCTTAAAACAGAATTCTATTAGCCATCTATTAACAATCAATCATGACCTAATATTACAGTTTAGAGGCTAGAAGTACAACAAGTATTACATGCTAGAGATAAAGGGCAAAAGCTACCTGAGTATAAGCATCAATTGCCATACAATAATTCTTTCGTTTGAAGGCATCCTCTCCTCTTGCTTTTGCCTCCAATGATTTCTTCTTCGATTCAGGTGTAACCTGAGGAAATTTTAAATAAATTACAGGATTCCAAAATCCAAATTTGTAACTAAAAATACAAATAATATCTACCCAAAAAATAAATAATAATAATAAATAAACTAAAACACAATATTGTCTTAATAAAACATAGCCAAACACATCATTCTACGAGATATTTTTATCTTCATTTCTCAAAAAAAAAAAAAAAAATTCATCTAAAGTAATCAAGCTAATTACTCTCATCAAACTAAGAATGCAACCATACATGTTTCTGAGATTAGTAAGGCCCGTGTAATCAAGAGGGTATTCCTAAAGAAGTCATTCTCATCAACATATAAACTAGAAACATAAAATGTTTTTGATTCTCATAAACATTATTAGGAATGTAACAGCATACAAGCATTCAGGCTGGTATGATGTATGAGAGGTCTCAAAGAACATTGGATTCTCATTTATGTTAGGAGATTGAAATGCATTCCGACATCAGAGTGGGAGTATGATTCTTAGGTATTACTGAGCTTGGAAAAACCACTAGTTTTTTGTCTCAATTTCACCTAGTACTAAATAGAATTTACTTAGTATTCATTTGAAATAAAAGAAGAAAAAGAAACGAGGAACGATAAACCTAAAAAATTAAAAGTGGGGAAAGAAACTTTAAGGACCACCTCAGAGATATCTTGCTCTGACGATCTACTTTTCTCTGATGTGTCAGCTTCCTTTGGGGCTTCTTCCTAGACAACAAAGAAAGCATTTACAGGTAACATGAATGGCAATTTTTTTGGCCTTTTCTATAACATAAAATGGCAAGTTGCAGTCAGGCTAGTAAAAAGCCAAGGCAATGTATTGCAAGAAAAGAGACATTTCTTCCAAATCGAAGAATGGTATTACCAGTACTTTGCCCTCTGATTGCATTTGTTCAATTATCCCATCAACACTCCAGTTCAGAATGGATTCAATCGGAGTTGTTTGGGGCAACATAATTTCCACAGCTGCACGATTACCTCTTCCGGCAGCGACTTGTACTGGTTTCAAACCATCCTGCGATATGAGAAAAACTTAGTGCTCTAATAATTGAGGAATAAAAAACTTAGAAAGGAGTCGAGCATCCAAAGCTCACCTCATCAACGGTATTTGGATCAGCTCCTGCTTTTAGCAAGCAGTTGATAATACCAGAGCTCCCATTGTCAGCAGCAATGTGTAAAGGTGTTGCCCCACCTGCAGTTACGTTTGGATTAGCCCCTGCCTACATAGAAAGAGAAAAATGAAAAATCAGTCTTAAAAACACATGTACGTTAACTAATACAAAATATCACAAGAGCACAAAATATGTTTTAACTATTGCTAGTCTATATATTTTTTCATACATCCATTTACTGAAATATAGACATCTAAATAAGCCGTTATTCAAGACATGAGATGAAGTTGAAACAATAACATAAACTAAACAGCAAAACTAACACACTTATATGTGTTAACTCGAGAAAGCACAATGGAAAGTCCATCATAGGAAGAAAACAAAAAAGCGTCCAAGGAACAAAAAAATATTTTCCATCAGTATGTAATGGACCTCAAACACAAAGAATTAAGCACTGCCAAAACATTCATTTTGAAATGGAGGTTGTAGAACATGTGAGAAGTGACTTGCAAGTCTACAACACAAGCCAAATGTACGCCGAGAGGGAAAGTTGTCACCACTCAGAGAAGCTACAAAGCGAATCTTCAATTTTAAAAAAACTAGCGTCATCATGGTGGGAGCGCATGTCGCCGTGGCAAAAGTCGATTGAAGAGAGCGAGTGGGGGCGTATTTAAAGTGGAATTCAGACGTTATTTGGGACTTTTGAACCACTTATTGAGAGAGAATTGACTACTTGAATGTGATCCAGTTTGCTCACAACTGGAGGAGCTGCAAGTAAGACTCCAAGACTTTCACAACTAGGCGATGTATATGAGGAGTCAAATCACCAAGATTTTCAATCTCATCAGCTGTAATTTGTGGCGTTAAAATGCAAGTATGTAACTATGAAATGGAATAATTTATAATAAAAAGGTAAAAATGAGGGCATGATTACACAAGCAACTTATCCAACCTTGTTTCTTTGTGATCCTTGTCAGTCTTGCAACCTCTGTCAAAAACATGCCTTCAACTCATCTCTTAATTAATTACCACTCTCTTTGTAATCAACTACAAGGTATCAATCGTCCAATACAATCAAGCAACCGTTCCTCGACTAATCTTTTTTACATTGAAGATCCAATTGGAATTGTGGATAAAAGAAAAACCTAGCAGCATGCAAAGGCCACTGCAACTGATGATTCCACTGCAAATCAATTATATCACAAATTAGCTTATATCTTTTCACCATAATTTCCATGTTCTTAGCAATGGCTTCCTTTGCACGATCCATAACCTCATCGATGTACCCCATGGAAAAACTAGAATCAGAATCTAACAAACTGAGCAACTTCACAAATCACACAATGCTTTTCAAAAGAAACGTAATAGAGTAGCAAAAATAGCAACAACTAAAATTATGTCCCTAACAGCTGACCCTTCCCTTTTTTTTCACATATGTTGACCCTTACTATTCCCCCAATGCAAATAAAGCCACTCTTCTCTTAGTCAAATAACGAGTGGCAAAACGTGTGAGTATTGGCCTCACCGAGCCTTTCCTATGTTCTTTGTTCTAGATTCATGGAAAGAACCGCAACAATTTACGGCAAAAAAGGTTTGAATGTGCTTGTGCACATCAACTATAATTTATGACTTCAAATGTGCAAGTAGGATGGCAAAAGGAAAGTGTCATGATCCAATTTGCTTACCTAACATGGGTCTGTTGATGAATGGATAACTAAGCAAGAAGATCCAACTTATCCAAATGATGATTTTGAACAATGAAACACAAAGGAGAGATACTTTTTGACAATGATTTAACTACAGTCCAACTTTGAGATTTGAAGATATAATTCTATTCATGAGTACTAATATTAATTATCTATTAAATTTTAGGTCTAAAAAACTTTAGATATGTAGCTTTGGGTGACAAAGGCAACGCAAGATGAAGAGGACCTTGGTGATTATTCAGAAGAGGGTGTAAGTGAACTTGAAAGGGAGGAGGAAGGGGATGAAGAGGGTGAGGATAAGGAAGAACAAGGACGATATGGCAAAATCGATCCCTTGTTGATGAAGTTGAGGATGATGATTGAGGAGGAAATAAAATGATGTGCAAAACAATGAAATTTTTTGAAAGTTGAAACATTAGTTTACTTTTAGCTTTACAACTTTTATTTTAATTAAATGTAGAATATGGTATACGATGGAAGTGGAACAATATTTTGTTTTGGGGAAGAACGCTCAAAATAGTACTCATACACATGTTTTTGCCAATTTGGTGACTTTGAATATGCAATTTTTATTGCATGAAATCTCTTTTTAGTTGTAAAATCCATAGTATAACTTAATATTTAAAAGTGTTAAGAAGCCTTTTAAAAAAAACAGAAAATCTACAGATTTACAATTCAAGTTACGGTTTCATTTGAATCCCAAATCAAGGTTCGAAACTTCGACTTCAACTACGACTTCACTAACTTAAAATTCAGAATTAATTCGAAGAAGTCAACTTCGACAATGGAAGTTTAACAAAAATTCGACGGCGTACGGAAGTTCACTTTAAATGCTAGAAAACTCAAGTTTCTTCATAGAGATGCTAAAAATATACTTAATCGTACAACAAGAATGCATAAAAATCACGAGTTTCAACTAATTAAAATAAATCAAAGTTCCTTAAGCTAAGGTCGCAATTCTCAAATAAAATGCCCACAAAGCCCAACCAACTCAAGGCCCACGGTGCCCTAAAGGGCCTAAACGCAAATATATTGTGTTTCATTCTTCATTTCTACTACTTCGGCCTTCTCAAAATTTGTTCGACTCCTGCCCCTGTGTGTACGAGACTCCTCCTCTCCTTCTTCAGTTCTTTACGAGACTCCTCTACCCTCTCTCTCGTAGCTCTCTCTCTTCTCTTCTTCAGATCTTCTTCTTCGTCTGACAGTCTCGTCTCTCCTCCTGTGTGTATGATTCCCATGTCCGAGCCCTCTCTCCCGTGACAGTCTCGTCTCTCCTCTTCTTCATCGATCTCTCAATTAGTTAGCTCTCTCTCTCTCTCTCTCTCTCTCTCTCTCTCTCTTGACAGTGACACTCGTCTTGTTTTCTCCTCTTCTCTCTCTAGTGAGCCTACTCTCAAAATCAAAAAAACCCTAGTTCCACTTCCTGCCTCTTCAGTCTTCACATGGGAATTTTTAACTTTTACGAAGAAGAGAAGAAGTGAGAGACTGACTGGAGTGAATGAAGATGTGAGAGCCACAGACTCACAGCTTAACCAGACTTTCTGTTCCTCATTTAAAGTTCTGAGCAAAGCTGATGAAGATGTCAAATTGGACAGAAGCACGTCACAAACTCATAGCTCAACCAGGTACGTTTCCAGCCTTTTTTGATTCCCTGTAGGGGCAACTCCGACATTTTAGTCGAAGTTGCCCCAACTTCGCCGAAACAATGCATTTTTTCTTCATGTTTCATCAGCTTCGACCGAAGCTTTCGAACTTCGGTCAAAGTTCACCGAAGTTTTACACTTTTCCTGCGGTCTTCCAATTTTGCTTCGCTGACCTGCACATCGACAAACTTCACCCAAAGTTCGGCGAAGTAATTCGATTTTTTAAACCTTGTCCCAAACCAATTTTACAATTCGATACCAATTTGACGACTTTGAATAACATAAGAGATCACTACTAAAATTCTGAAATGCCTATTGTTGATAGAGTTGGATGATTCTTGAAATTAAGGGACTTTGAATAACATAAAAGATCACTACTAAAATTCATTTTTCTGAAATGCCTATTGTTCAGAGAGTTGGATGATTCCTGAAATTAAGGGATTTGAAATGTGAAGATGAGAGGAATATTAAAATCCCTCAATCATAAAAAAGCTTAAAGTATGGAATGTACAGTTACCATATTTAGTAGTACTCCATATTTCTTGTATCTCTATAACTATAGAGCTCATGTAATCAGAGAAGAATAATATAAGAAATCAACCTCTCTCCTTTCCTCTTGTTGATGTAGGTCATAGTATCAAACCACGTAAATCTGTGCCTCTTTTTTATTTCTCTACTTTTATTAATTTTGTCACGATATCAGAGGCTCGAGCTTTACCCTAAGTTTGTCCTTTGTCATTGAATTGTTCAGCATACAATGCCTTCATTGTTGTATGTTGTTCGCTGTGACAAGCCTTTATTGCTGACCTTTTTCTTAGGATTCGAGATTATTTGCAGCCTTTATCATTGAATGTTGTTCACCATTACTTGCAACCTTCATTGCTGATTTTCATTGCAGATCATCCTTCTGTTTTCATCATTAAGAATGTCAACTTCTTAGGCTATTGCAAAAAGGAAATCTGAAGTTGTTGAGGAAGGAAATGCTGTTCAAAAGACTAGATATCTTCAAAATATTAGAGCTTCGTACAGGTTCAATGGGAAAAAACTACCTGAAGTGGTCATAATTTGTTCGTACCCCTTAAAGGCAAAGGGAATTAGGCCCACATTCTTGACAGTGGCCCTGCAAAGGATGATCTTACCTTTGAAACATGGGTTGAAGAAGACTCAGTGATAATGTCTTGGTTCTGGAACTCTAAGGAGCCAATAATCAGTGACACTTTTACCTCAGCTAAAGAAATTTGGAATTACCTTCGTAGAACCTATTCAAAGGCAGGAGATGCAACACAAGTCTACGAGATCAAGGGCAAGACTGCTGGCACTAAGCAGGGTGACAAATCTATCACGAAATATGAAAGCACATCACAAAATTTGTTGGAGCTTGATCATTACCGTGTATTCAAGATGAAGCATCCCAATGATGCAGCAATTTTCAAAATTTTCACTGAAAAAGATCGTGTCTATGATTTCCTAGCAGGATAAAATTCAGAATTTGATCGAGTTAGGATACAAATAGTGGAGGGCTCACCATTAGCAGCAAAAGCAATAGTGGAAAGGAAAAGAAACCATATTTAGAAGAAACTATCTCCCTTGTACATGTTGAAGAAAGTCGGCGCACTGTCATGCTTCAACCACCAATAGTGGAGGGCGCACCATTAGTAGCAAAAGCAGATCTGGAAACGTGCAGAAATGAGCCAACCAAACCATTTAATAAGGAATATAAGGATAACATGTGGTGCACTTACTGCAAGGAACCTAGGCACACCAAAGATAGATGTTGGAAATTACATGGCAAGCCGCCAAGTAAGGAATAGGAAAACCAAGGAGTGATGCAAAAATCTCAAGCTAATCATGCAACATTGTCTAAAGAGATAGAAAAGGTCATCAGTGAAAGGACTCAACCAAAATGAAATAGAAAAGCTTAGAAATCTGTTGGGATCTCTTGACTCTTGATTTGAAGCCATCTGAGTCTTGCTCACTTGTCTTTCAGGTAAATCTTCATACCCTCTATGCATGAATGTCTTAAGAAACACTTCCAACTCATTGATAATAGAGTCAGGAGCTTCAGGAGCCACAGATCTCATAGCCTCATTCTCATTATATTTTCCCAGCTACACGCAATGTCCAAGCCATAGAAAAGTTCTAGTGGCAAATGGCACACCTACTACTATAGCTGCAGTGGGAGATATACATCTAACATCCACTATTACCTTAAAAGAATGTTTTGCATGTAACAAAATTATCAGCCACCTTGAGTTCTGTTCCAAAACTAGCTACTACTAACCTTGGATGCCATATCATTTTTTCTTCCTCACATTGTCTCATTTAGGAACAGGGTTCGAGGAGGAGATTGGACTTGCTAAAGAAGAAAATGGCCTCTACTACTTTGAGTCTCCTGAAGAAAGTAAACTTAATTTCAATCTCTTAGTTTGTTCTTTAGATTCTTCAAAAAAGGGACAACATATGTTTGTATCACCTTCCTTTGGGTCATCTATCTTTCAGTCTTGAAAATTATGTTCTCAAATTTGTTTTATGGAACTGATGCTTCACAAAGCAATTGTGATGTATGTGAGAGAGCAAAACATACATGCTCATGTTCTCCTTCAAGCAACAAAAAAAGTTTTTGACCCTTTGATTTGATTCATATTGACATATGGGGTCTTGCTAATGCACTTTATCTGGAGCTCGATGGTTTGTCAATTGTCACTTTAATTGATGATAGTCGAGGGTCACATCAGTTTTCCTTCTCAAACAGAAATTCATGCGAGTCTATTCATAAAAAAAATTTATTCTATGGTTCGAAATCATTTTACGATTGGAATCAAGGCTTTTCGAACAGACAATACCAAAGATTATTTCAATCGAACATTGTAATTTTATTTCCACTCTCAAGGGATCATTCACGAATCATCTTGTGTCAACATGGGTTTTCCTTCTCGAACAGAAATCCCATGCGAGTCTATTCGCAAAAAATTTTCATTCTATGGTTTGAAATCACTTTGGGGTTGGAATCAAGGCTTTTTGAACAGACAATGCCAAAGATTATTTGAATCAAACATTGTCATCTTATGTACACTCTCAAGGGATCATTCACGAATCATCTTAAATCAACACCCCTCAACAAAATTAGTTGAATGAAAAAATGACCACCTACTCAACTCGACTACGACTTTACTATGCGAAGGAAATATTTGAAAGAACGATTAGGGGGTGGGGGGGAAGCGATACTCACTGATGCTTATCTTAACAAACTTCCCTCCCATGCCCTAAACAATAGAAGTCCCATGTCGATTCTTCATAGTTTCTTCTCTTATGTCAAATTTTGAATGGTATCGCCCCAAGGGTATTAGGATGCACTACCTTTATTCATAATCATGATCGAGAAAAGGGAAAAGTAGATCCTAGAACCATCAAATGTATCTTTTGGGGTTACTCTTCTACTTAAAACGGATACAAGTGTTGTGAACCTTCTTCAAGGAGAACCTTTGTATCCATGGATGTCACCTTTCAAGAGAGCACATCAATTTTTACCAAGTCCAGCCTTCAAGGGGAGATGCCAATGCTATAAGACAATACATGTGAATCCTTCAAGCCAAACAGATCTCTAGATCATTGCAATCAACATGCATTTAATGACAACACCACTCTTTTCCAGAATGTATTCCTAACCTATATGTTGAACAACATTGTTCTGTTGATCACCATCCTCCAGATTCCACTAAACCCCTTACTTCTTCCAATTCACAAAACTTACCTACGAAGGATCTACAGTGTATTCAAGGAGAAAGGCTACAACAAATCAAAAGCAAGTCCAAGACTCCAATTTGGCGTTGGACCAATGTACTACCTTAGAAAAAAAAAAAAAAAAAAAGATGATGGGAACCGACTCCTGCTCAAGTCCGGACTCACAAAATCGTGCCCAAACAACATACCAAAATGATGACCTCAAACTTCCTATTGCTCTTAAAAAAGCAAACTCTACAACCAAAGACCTCTACCCGTCATCCACTATATTTCAATTAAAAAAAAAAATCTTCTGCCCACAAAAGTTTTAAGGTTAGCCTAAACACCATACCAATGCTAAAAACTATTCTCGAGGCACTAGAAAGGGAGGAACGGAAAGATGCCATGAAAGAAGAGATGAGAAGCCTGGAAAAAAAAAATGGAGATTGGCGACAAGCCAAAATAGAAAAACATTGTTGATTGCAAGTGGATCTTTACATCGAAATATAAAGCTGATGGGACTCTTGAAAGATACATGGCAATGTTGGTGGCCAAAGGATACACAAAAACATAAGAAGTGGAGTATGAAGAGACCTTTGCACCTGTAGAAAAGATGAACACTTAGAGAATTTTCTAGTATGAAGAGACCTTTTCACCTATACACAAAAATATTTAGCTCTTTATTTCGGTGAAGTTCAATTAAAGTTGTTTGACGGACGCGTCATAATCCTTCAGGATGTTCGACATGTGTCGATTTGTACTCAAAATCTAATTTTTCTTGTTGAATTGATTCTAAGGGTTACAAGTACTCCGAGAAAGGTGGAGTATAGAAAATATTTCGGAAGTCTTCGTTGGTCATGAAAGGCGTGAAGAAGAGGAACTTTGTTTGTTTTGGTGCAAAAACATGGAGCAAGGTTTAAGCCTCTAAGGTTTATCAAAAAGTGGGTTCCGATTGTCGGTAAGTCGAAGCTGGCTGAATTGGACTTGGTTCATTCTCGGTGTTGAGGATGGTTGCCCGAAAGGGCAGGGTGGCAAGAACAAGGGGGTGAGTTTTCGCGAAGGTCAAGATTTGTTAGGTTGTGGCTCAAACTAAGTCGCAATTGTAGTTGGTGTTTAAGTTGTTGAAATCAACAACGTACCAACTGAATTAGTGGAGTTAGAATGCCAATTGACACAGGTATGCACCTTGGATTTGGATTACGACAAACTATCTATGTTGTTACTTAGCTTATGTAGGTTGATACACATAATTTTTGTTGGAGTCAAACTTTGGTGTCAAAGTTAAGGTTGGGCTTTATACAAAGTCATAAACCAACTATGTCTAGCATATGTACAAGGGAGTGGCTAAACGGACCCCAGTTATGCTTAGAGGACCCCATTTAGATTTTTTTGATGAGTTCCAATTCTGCCCATAGAGGAAATACCAAGTTACCCTTCATATAAAAGGGTCTTTTTTCCCCATAACCCACCCTCTCTTCTCCTTCACCGACTCGTCACATTCGAAACCCCAAAACCGACTCCACACTCTCGTCTCCGGCCGACCAAAAACGCGTAAATCCACACATAAACGACTTGGTAAGTAAGTTCTCTCCTTGTTTCTGCTTGTTTGGTGGGTTTTTTTGAATTTTTTTGCCATCATTTTCACTGTTATTGATGTTAGTTGTTGTTTGGTTTTTTGGGTTTTTGATTTGTTGCTGATTTTTACATTTTTGGTGCAAAAATGTCGAAGGAGTCATCAAACGAAGCCACCTTGACAACGACGAGGCATTTTTATGATTTTTTATTGGGTTTTTTCATCGAGGAAGAACCTTCATTTTTTATTGTTGTCCTCGTGTTGTGCGGAGTAACAGGGCTGAGACATGTATACACGTTTCGGCAAAGAGAAGCCAATATCTAGGGGTAAGCGTCGGTTTACTTGAACCAACATTGTTGATATGGTTTCAGCGCCTGTCAGCCGAAACACAGTCACATATCGACTATGTTTGGTCGACATATTGTACATACCCCACGTAGTCGTTACTTGGACCCCACCCGATTGGATATTTGAATTTTTAACTTAATTGTCGGGGCACAGTTGTCCGCAATATTACCAGCATTATCGTCTACAACAGACCGTAAGACATGTAAAGGTTTTTGTTAGTATACACTGTAATCATAGCTATGCCCCACTAGTTTACTCAACGGACCCCACTCGATTGTATATTGAGATTTTAGTTAGCTGTCGAAATTACAAGTTCGCGATACTACTGGCAATATCGGTTTACAAAGACCGTTATGCCTGTAGAGGTTCCAATTTTTTAGACCGCAATCTTACTTATACCCCACCAAATTACTACACGAACCCCACCATACTATATCTTCGAATTTTAGTACACGGACGGCAGATCCGCCAAGGTTCGACTCAAATAGACCCTCCCACGACCTCGATGACCGTGAAAGAAGAAGGTGGGTTTTTTTGGGTTTCGTGAAAGTTTCGATTTGGGGTATGAATGTTGGAAACGGGTTGGGGGTGGTTTTTTGTTTGTTGAAGACGAGGGTATTTTGGGAGTTTCGAAAAACAAAAAGTGGGGTCCATTTAGTAAAAAAATTCAAAAATGGGGTACGTTGAAGTAATGGGTCCTCTAAGCAAAAACTAGGGTCCATTTTGCCGCTCCATATGTATAAATATAGGAGCATAAAAAATAATGTTGTGTTGTTTATAAGAGCCAAGTGTGTGTCGTAGCGTACGTGAGCGGGTATGCGACACTGTTAGATTGAATCTTGTTGGGGTTGTCTATCTCAGTTTACATAGAGGATAGTTTTCTTTCGTGTACTAAACTATTGATCGCGGATTACCTTGTTCTTGCTCGTAGTTTTTTCCCTAATGTTGAAGCTGTCCACGTAGCTTCATGTGCTCTTATTTTCTTTGTGGTTTGTTGCCCTATCACACTAGCTCAAACAAGTTATATAACCTCTTGTAAAATATACCAATTACCAACAAAGGTGGCGGTCAAGTTGAGTCCTTTCCACTAATTGCTTTTGCACTTATCCAAGCTAAAAGTAAAAACGTCACAAATTTTAGTCAATTTGATAGCTTGGATGTATAGACATCATCATGGACTAAACATTAATTTTAAGATATTGCAAACCTAGATAACATAAATCAATTACAATTGAACAAAAATGATAAAGATCCTTAAATACGTTAACAATTTAAACCCTATAGTTGAAGAGCATAATGTACCTGAATCAATAGCTCCAAGCATAAAAGTGATCCAAACAGCAGAAATCAGTGGAGTGATATTATCATCAGTTTCAGCATCAGGCTACAGGGCAACAAAGGAAATCTGAGGTTTAGAAGTTAAAAAATAAAAAGAACACGATTTGTTTAAAAAAATATTCTTTAATAAAGCCACAGCTAATTAAAACTTTTTTTAAGTTATAAACTATACTGCAACAAGCAAATACAATTATCTCATTGCATTATTTCTAAATCTGTCACTACAACTTCCAAAATTTCCCTTGACCTAAAACGACAACATCCAAGAAGTATACGATCAAAACTGCCATGTAAAATTTACCGGATTATAAAGAAGAAAGTATTGAAACTACAAATATAGGATTCATTCTGCGAAATTTTGGTGAGTAATTTCAATTTAAAACAGTAAAATTATATAAAACGGCTATTGTAGAAAGGAAGGAGATAATTGACTCCTAACAATCAGTGTTGCAAAAAGGTAAAGAAAACATTGATTGATTGGTTCATTGGAAGATTTCTCAAAAGTGTTCATGATTTTGAATATCAATGTAATCTCAATGACTAAATACGGAGCTCTAGTAACCAGAGAAGCATAAATGAAATTATTACCAATCATTTCCTCTAGTGAATGTACGTCATAGCATTGAACCACGTAAATCTTTAATTTTCCATTTATATGTTTCTTTATTTGTTATGGTATCAAAGCTTTACGGTTGAATTAGGAATTCGTCTTTGGACTTCATCGTCGAAACTAATTTTTGGTCTTTATCGCCACAATCATCATTAGCAAAGGGAGAACAATTTGCTAACTAAACAATTGCATCAAATCCGTGTGAGCACATGTTATTTAACCATGGTGCAAGAGAAATTGCAGGTTGCTTATGACAGATTAGACAAACCCTCAGATACCAACTCTTTGATCCATTCAAGTGAGTTTCCTATTCCCATTAGGTTTAAGGCCTTATATAAATCATTTTCTCGATTTGTGCGTGTCATCCTTGCGCAGGGGCCATGCTAATCTTCTCTGTATCGTTCAAATTTTATCGGATGTCTCTGAAGAGACAGATAAACCATTTTCAAATTCTTGGATTGCAAATTCTAGAGTAACTAACCTTGTGACTAACTTTTCTAATATTTTCCGCAATTATAACCTTGTCCGAGATCGAAAAGTAGCTATTATAGATGGCCCCTTATCCATAGTTGCAAGCAAAGGGAACATTCACTTAACTCCGACATTCACACTTAAAATGTCCTAAATGTTTCAAAGCTCCTAACGAACCTTATCTCTTTACATAATTTGCCCAATGATTTGTACGATGTTATTTCAACCTACACACTGTGTATTTCAAGACTACGACTTCAGGGAAGACTGTTGGACTCCATAAGGAACGAGACATTCTCTATTATCTTAAGTTACCAACACATTTTACTCCAAACTTAGTAGCTAGTTTTTTTTTCACTTTCGAAGGCATAAACAGTAATACTGCTTTTTTTTTCCTTCAATACGATACACGACTAAATAATCAAAGAATTGTAGTCAACTTAACATTGTTTAAGTTTTTCATTTTGAAACCTTTCTAGACCAATAAATAAATCAGGTGTATCCTCAGAAGTTGTAAATCTCGAGTAAAAATTCTAAACATTTTCAACTTTCAATAACATATCAACAAAATAAAAATAAGATAGAAGAATGATGTATACACACAATCTGTATTACCTAGACCCTTCATTCCGTATACTACATAACTACTACTAATTTAACGTAGAAAAATTTTATGATAATGTTTCTCAACTATGAACATTTTTTACTTCACAATTTATCTTATTTCTATACTTAGCAAAGTTGGAGACATTTTTTAATAATTCCTTGCAAGGAGTTAAACTTCTCCAAATTAATCTAAACTTCACTCGATGAAGTACAAGCCACGGAAAAATTTTCAATCCTTGATTTGGAGTGACAATTACATCAAGCTATATCAGGTTTTCATGTTCTCTTTGTAGTTTTAAGTTTCAAATTGTATAGACACCTTGCATTCATAATTCTCTCCTCGTGTATTTTCATTATTTATGCCAATTAGCTTTATAGACGAAAAAATGTAGTTCCATAGAATGCTCATAAAGAGTAAAAGAAAATCTCAAAATGAAGTAAGAGGAAAAGTATGACTACTGAGCATAGAGATTTTGCTCGAGGAAACGAAGAAAGTAACACTCAAAATTTGACATAGAGAATTTGAAATTTTTCATATTTAAACATGCAGGAGATATTTATATGGCAGCAAAGCGCATTGCCAACTTACATTAGCACGTGCTTCTAACAAAACCTTCACGCAACCTGGTTGCCCGTGTCCAGCAGCCCAAATTAGAGGGGTACCCGCATCGCTATGTGAATCAACACTAACCCCTCTTGAAAGTAAAAATTTAAGTAGCTCTATGTGCCCTGCAATGAATTTACTTCTTAGTACAATTATCCAAATACAGGGGTTAAACAAAAGCACACAAGGTTATAATCTTATATTTGAACACTAAAAAAGGCTTTTAAATTAATGCATAGTTGGGCATCAAATTCTTTTGCAGTAGAAAAGAATGGATGTAGGAGGATGGGAATAACTACTTCCAATTTTCTTAGGAAGGAGAGAATAGCTTATCCATTTTCACTTTTCTAGGGAGACCATAAACAACTTTACCATAGATACTTGAAGAATTTGCGATTGTTTGTATATCCCGATTTAATTTTGTATTTTCAGATTGGGCTCTACATTGGAAATAGTAATTAGAGATGGTCTTTGATATCTCATTTCCTTAATGTCTTTCGTTATCCTAGTTCTAGATGGTTATTTGATAGGGCTCTGATAAGGTCCCACATAGAGTCTTGTAGAGTTAGTTAGTGGGGAATACTATATAAATAGGGGTAGAGAAATATTGTAAGGCATTCAGTACATTTGTCTTGGCTTAGAAACTCATTTGAGTTCTTGGAGAGTCCAACCTCTTGAATGTTGTGGGATTGCTTGTTACGTGGTTCGGTTCAAAGAATATATCTTCTTCTTCTCTCACATTTCTCCTGTTCTTTATCTTTTCTTTGTTAGTTCGGTCCATTAAAGTTTGGGTTCTATCATTGGTATCGAGCACATTTCAAACATGAAAGCTCGATTAGATCGAATGGAAGCTCGATTAGATCAAATTAAAGAGGAGTGAAGAAGATTTCAACCATTGAAGTGTCGATTGGGGAGCTTAGATATGAGATGAGGTTTATGTTTAGAGGGTTGCATCAGAAGCTTGACGAACTTCTTCGTCATCGCGGGATCGAATCAAGCGGCACAAGGAAGCATCAAATCGAAGAGTCTTGCGGGACGAAAGCACCAGATCCGCCAGATCCGATGACGTTTGAGTTGATTCGGGTAGTTGGAGATTCAGATCTAATGGCGATTGAGGTGTTTCCAACTGTCGACGCTTCAGATCTGGTGAAAAAACAGTCACCCAACCTCAAATCCAAGGCAAATTCAGAGATCCAAAGGTTGGTGCTGCGGATTGAGATCAAATTGCACTCGTCAACCAAATTTTTATCTAGATCTAGCTACGAGTCACCAAATCTCAGCAAGATCCTCACGGTTTCCATTCTCGATGACGCGTCTACATATCCAAGATTTGTAAGTATGGATGACTGGTTCTTTGAAATCGATCCACCACCATGGCCACCGCCTTGCCCTCTTTATTTGCTGCATTTTCTTTCACTAGAGATCTGCATTTTTGTTCTCTCTGGTACGCGCAAGTTTTTTGAAACAAGGGCTCGTTTGGAGATGATTTTGTTTAGAGAATGGCATTCTCAAGGTGCTTTCATGGTGGGATCGTTGACAACACATAAGAGTATGGGTGGTGGGATCATTGACTGTAAGACGATATTTACACCACAATATCATGTTGTGGCCTTTGATTTTTCTAGTGGGATGCACACTCCATTTTACAATTCTCATTTGAAGTTGCTAGATCGATCGACTAACTCAACATTCAAGGAGAATCAAATGGTCGTTGTTCTGTCTTCCATTTGTGGTAGCTCTGCACTTCTTCACTGTTTCCTTATTGTGCAACCATGCACTTTAGTGATGGGCTTTTTCTCATTTTTGACTTTTGCTTGGGGAGATGTCTTTGATACTTTGTGGGTACTCCATCCTCTGCAACTTGCTTCCTCTTCATTTACTGTGGCTTTATGGTATTTCCTAGCACAATTTTGGGTGTCTCCTTGGAATATACAGTCAGCTCAAGACTGTAGGGCAGTCATGAAGACGCCTTCGGTAAATCTGCAGCATTTGGTATTCACAACAATGCTCATTGTGTTTACCACTTACACTATGGAGAAAGTGATTGAGTATGTTATCTTTGATCCTACAATAGTTCTTCCTCATCATTTTTGGACATTTATTGATCACTTACATCCAATCACTACTTCATTTTTTATAACAATCTTGTTGTGGTCTACATCTAGAGGAGTTTTTCATGTTGCCTTCAATGTGTTTGAAGAAATGTCCGCTAACTTGAGTAGTGCGATTAGTCATTCTATGAAGTCTTTTCCCCTCATTTTTCCTATTACTAGTGCTGGGGATCTTCATCACGCTCTATTTGACTTTCATTACATGGGTCATACTTTGTTCGGGCAGCTTGTGGATTCCTCTTTGGCATTGGAGTGGGTTAGTCTGCTATTCATTCTTGATGATGATATGGTCCAAGGGGAGTGGGGTTTGGCTTGCACAGTTAAGACAGCTGCATTCAGTTTGGTCGTGCTTCTTCACTTTTGGGCTGATGTAACTATCAGTATGGATTGGTTGAGCATCAGGTTGATGAATGGTGTAGGTTGTTATTTAGCTGCAAGGTTCATATGGATCCTGGCATGGTCATTTCATCGCACTCATTCACATACCTTCCACCACGAGGGTTCACGTTCGGGCATATCCATCTTCTTCGGTGATCACTTCTTTAGCTACCACCTTGAGGACAAGGTGGATTTTAAAGGGGGGAGTAATGATAAGGTCCCACATAGAGTCTTGTAGAGTTAGTTAGTGGGGAATACTATATAAATAGGGGTAGAGAAATATTGTAAGGCATTCAGTACATTTGTCTTGGCTTAGAAACTCATTTGAGTTCTTGGAGAGTCCAACCTCTTGAATGTTGTGGGATTGCTTGTTCTGTGGTTCAGTTCAGCAATATATCTTCTTCTTCTCTCACATTTCTCCTGTTCTTTATCTTTTCTTCGTTAGTTCGGTCCATTAAAGTTTGGGGTTCTATCAGGCTCCCACAACAGAGATCTCAAAGCGGAGGCATCTCATCTCAAGTTTGACAATGACACATTTTGTCCTTGATATTGGAGAGAATATCCTTTCGGTATACTCTCGAGGTGATTCCATGTGTTGTGCTATCTCTGGATTTGTTGTGAACTTAGAAACATGTGAGGTGCAAGGTATCAGCATGAAGGATTCAAAAATCAAAGATGCAACAATTATAGTGGGATGCTTCTATGGATCGTCACGATCGTGAAGCATGAAATATCTCGGCTTACCTTAACAAGGGAGTCCAAGTAAGACATTATGCAATAGTGTTCTCATTTAGGCAGTTTTCAGTGCAGTACAACTCCCACTTATCATATGTCCAACTTCAAGAATGTTGGATCAAATATGTAGCAAGGATTCAATGGTGCCAATGTGATCCCGAGGCAATTTACCAAGCCTAGGCGAGGCATGCCTAAATAGAGCCTAGGGGATGCGTGGGCGGCCAAAAAGATATTTAGTTTGAGGCCCCTAAATAAGTACTTAATTATAGGTATTCAAGTAACAATAATTTTCTAGTTGCCACTATAATCAATATTCAATATATATTTCACGTATACTAGTAAGTTGCTAGATTTTTGTGTAACATTAATTAATAATTATGTTAAGATTTTGTTATTGGGTGTTACCAAATTTAACTGTAATTAGCCCCTTCAATTTTCTAAAAATTATTTAGGACACTTCTCTAGCCAAGGCGATTTTGGTGCAAAATGCCTATGTGATGCCTAAACGCCACTTTGCAATCACATTATGTAGAAGCATAGAGAGTTCATGTGGGAGTTTGGGTAGAATAGGTCACACAAAGATCATAGCATTCATTTGGTGAATTGAGGAGCAATCCGCAAGTTAGAATAATATTGAGATATGGCCTAAGAATGGAAGAAAAGGAAATAAACGTTGGAATGGAATGGCACTGCAAAGAGATTGGTAGTGCAGGTGACGGTAATCTCCAATAGACATGAGATGACAACAAACCTTTAATCCGAAATTAGTCGGGGTAGGCTACATTAATAAAATGCTTTACTCAGCTTGATTTAATGCTCAAGTAGTCATGAGATCATCTAGAATAATTAGCCCACCAACATTCAACATCAAGACACCCATAAAGCATATGAAAGTTCATCCAATCTACTAGTCAGGTAATGAAAACACTCTTAAATTTTGGGTTGGCAAAGGTGAGGTAATGAAAACACTCTAAAATTTTGGGTTGGCAAAGGTGATCAAACATTAACAAGTGTTGCAGCCAATCCCATTTTGCAAGCCTTCTTAAATTTAGGGCAATGAAACAATTCTTAAATTCTCATTTTTTGTCTTTTATATTTAATTCTCGTTTGTCTATTGCTTTTCTTTAATTAAAATTATAATCCAACTTTTCTCTTTTCTTTTATGTTTATATTTTCTTTTTCCTTTTAAAGCTTCTTTTAATTTTTTCAAGTATGTTTTTCAGTATCTATCATTCTTTGCCCCTTTTTTTAATTTAAATGGTTTTTTTCATAAACACCATACATGCTATCTTTCTATCATTTTGTACGCTTGTCGATACAACTTTTGGGGATTCAATTTTATATCTTTCTTAAGACTAGGTGATGCAAATCAGAGTTTGTGTTAGATTAGGATTTCTTATTTACTAGATAAGATTGTTAGAGTTTGTGTCAAAGTTGAAGTCATAGTTAGATTAACTTGGATTTGTTTTTAGTATAGGAGTTTATAGTAGTTGCAGTTTATGTTGGAGTCTGTCTTAGTCCGTAATAAAGCCTATATATAAAGGTTGCTCGTATTTTATTAGGGGGTTGATTATTTGATGAATAAAATTTGTGTTTTGAGAAAGAGAGTATCCCTTTGTTTGTTTTGGTTTCTTGAACTTTGTGTGTTCGATCACAAGTTAAAAACGTGTTTCTTCAACGAATTGATAGAAAAAATTATCTTTTTCTTTGTTTTGGTATTCGCGGAATCAACGAATTGGTAGAAAAAATTATCTTTTTCTTTATAACGAACAATTTGTCAATTCCTCGTTGCATCGGTTGGTAGCAGAGCGTCAGGGTCCTATAGTGTTCCACAATTTGTCAATTCCTCGTCAACGGCGTCAATAGTGGTTTGAGGACGAAGTGCTTACCGAAAGGTTTGAGCCAGAAGAGGAATATTCTAGTTCCAGCAACAAATTTGTTGCCGAGAAAGAAGAAAATGAAGTTCTTTTTCTTTACAGTGACGGCAAAGTAGATCTGATCTTCGAGGACTCCGACAACTTTGACGAGGCGCCAAAGTTTAACGGTGATGGGCACGACTTCGTGGAAGACAAGCTAGTCTTTGGAGACGACGGCTTTGTCATCGAGGTGATTTCTCATCCTAAAAGCTCTCGAGTGCTTGAAGAGGTGGTTGTTGATGGTGTCGTCGACATCTACCCAGTCAAAAAAGTTGTGGAGACAAAAGAGAAGTTCGCGGCGACCAAACACTTTTGTTCATTAATTGATGACATAGATGATGAGTTAGTTAACATTCTTCAAGACTCTCACGGTGGTGTGTTTGTTGATAACATGGATTTGTCGGTTGAAGTTCTTAGTATTGTTCATCAAAAACATGTTCCAACAAGTGGTGATGACTACATTCAGATTGTCTTCAAGTAAGAGTTGTCGGTGTTTGAAGACTTTATTGCTCAACATCGCAAGAGTCATGAAGGGACTAAAATTCGTGGATGAATTTTTTTGAACTGAGGGAGAATGATAAAGATTAAGACCATAGAGGTTATGTGTGGGAGAATAATTAAGGCATCAAATACGAGGACGAATTTTTCTCAACCGGGAAAGAATGATGAAAATCAGAGTTTGTGTTAGATTAGGATTTCTTATTTATTAGATAAAATTGTTAGAGTTTGTGTCAAAGTTGAAGTCATAGTTAGATTAACTTGGATTTGCTTTTAGTATAGAAGTTTATAGTAGTTGGAGTTTATGTTGGAGTTTATCTTAGTCCATAATAAAGCCTATATACAAAGGCTGGTCGTATTTTATTAGGAGGGTTGATTATTTGATGAATAAGATTTGTGTTTTGAAAGAGAGTATCTCTTTGTTTGTTTTGGTTTCTTGAACTTTGTGTGTTCGATCACAAGTTATAAACGTGTTTCTTCAATTCGGTATTCGCGGAATCAACGAGTTGGTAGAAAAAGTTAACCTTTCTTTGTAGCGAGCAATTGATAAATTCCTCGCTACATCACTAGAATAGAGTTAAATCATAAATAATACATAGAATCATATATTTTGATTTATTAACAGTTTCTTTCCTGAAGTTTAAAGCCTATTATATGAGCTATTACATATTTTAAGGAGCAAGAAAAATGGAGCAAAATCCAACAATTCACAATTTGTTTTATAAATAAAATGAAACCCTAAGCCAGTTGCACTGATTTATAATTCGATTCCTATTCGACAACTATGCCTATGATATTAAATGGGAACATGCAACACTTTTATCGGATAAAATGAAAGACTCAACTACAATAATGGTAAGAGATTCTTGACAGTGGAACTCTATTTCGATATGGAGCAATACTAAGAAATCTTAGCTAGTTGTTTTCATCCAACAAACCTTTCATCAAGCGAATAACTTTTAAGGTAAAAAAAAAGTGATTATTGAACCAATCATAACAACTGCTCCAAGAAAATCTTGTATAAGAACTTGTCAAAGTTACAATTACTCTTGCTTGTTCTCGAGCTTTTAACAGAGCTTTTAACATAAAATAAACCATCCCATCAATAAGGAGCCATAAGAGAGAAAGAAGAGAATGTTAAGCACTAATACGAGGGATACATGAGTTTGGGGACTTCAAATACCATGATACCCTATGACTTTTCCTTGGTGATACATTTTCTATTTTGAGTAATAGTTATCTTGTTCCTTTTAAAACAATAAATAATTATATAAGGATACATGTATGTATTAAAATGACAAACAAGAAATATACACATATGAATGTACATATAAATGGAAAAGACAAATGAGGATCCAACCGAAGAACTATTACAGTAGCAGCCACAAAGCACCCTAGTAAAATAATATAAAATTATTTGAGTAATACTACTAAACTACCGAAATAATACAAGAATGACACATTCATGTGATCAAAACTCTAAGACTCTAATAACTAACCGAAATATAATTATGTTGAGTATCCTACAACTCGGAAAATAGGGGAGGGTTGCGATAGGTTGACAGCCATGAACCAGTGTAAAACTTTTTATCACTCTTTATGAAATGGATTTTGATTTACAAAATGCATTTGAGTCTCCTACACCAGGAAACAGCTCAAGCCTCCAACAATTTGTATGGCCTATGTTCTCGTGTGGTATGATTATGCATGCAAATGGGAAAGAAGAACGCATAAATTGAGATGAACAAAAGGAAACAAAATAACCATGTAACATTACCAAAAATATAATTGGACATACGAATAGGAAATGAACTATGGAGAAAGACTAATAATCAAGAGAAGCTTTCATTGAGTAGAATAATATGTTGACTTGAGAGAAAAAGGAGAGACGTTTGATTTACTGCATCAGTTGTGATAAAAAAGGACAGATACCACAAGATGAAATGGGAATAGGGTTCAATAGTTCATCAAATCACCAAAAAACTCACAGTTTTCATAAATCAATCATCCTAGAGAAGTTCCCATATATATTCATGTTATGGGAATTATATTTTTGTGTGTTGTCAAGCATTTAAAGACTTGTGTGTTGCAATTAATACACAAGTTTATTGACCATTAGATTAAGATCTAATGATCCTAAATAAAGTTCTCATGATACGGGTATATTTTTGGTTCCCATTGTAGAAGTTCCCAGTCAAAGAGGGAGTGAGAGAGGAGCCATAGGAACATACCTATCCCCGCTGCATGATGCAACGCAGTTGCTCCTAAGTCACTAGAAGCGGCCGGATCGGCACCACAATCAAGGAGATACCTTGCAGTCTCACCATGTCCTTGCCTAGTCGCATGAAGAAGTGGGGTATCACCTATGATAGAACAGCAAATGAGTGTCGTCAACAACAACAAAAACAATAATAATATAATGATGATGTATTTAAGGTTAGTATTAGGAGTCTTTGGTGCAATTTAAGTTTTTCGTTTTTTACCATTTATGATAACGACATCAAAAGAAACTCAGAAATACCTAGAGAAATATAAAATAGAGCGATTAAAAAAAAATTAATACTCGTTTATATTATCTTTCTTTCGAAGTAACATAGGGTATTGGCTTCTATCCCAAGGGTTTAGGTTTCAAACATGAGTATGATGTATCTTACTTTTGAAGTTAGATACCAATCCATCACCCCTTAACTTATTTTCATACTCATTTATATTCTCCATTAATTGAACATTCATGAATTTGTTTAAAAAGAAAATTTTAACATCACATTGATCTACAAGACTAGAGAATGATAAGTCATTACTAGTATGAGATCACCATCATATAACTCATAAATAAGGATTGGATTTTACACGTACGAAAATTCCTAGCAACACTTGGGGAGGCAAATCCGTGCATTTAAGGTTTTGTAATCGGCCAACAGTGGATTAAAAAATTATATTTGGAAATCAATGAATAATTCAATTATCTTCAGCATTTTCCAAGCTTCTCCAAATTAAAAATGACAGCATAATCCGGTAGATGGAATCAATCAACCATGGAAAACATGTTTGAGAAGGAAGTGGCCAAAGAATACCAGGAAGTATAAAGCACGGGCCTAAAATTCTACTTTTCAGTTAATAACTAAATGGAGGCATTTTACAGTCTACAAAAATTTTATATAGTTTTTACTGATCAAC
Organism: Stephania cephalantha; assembly: GCA_039657325.1. NCBI lineage: Eukaryota > Viridiplantae > Streptophyta > Magnoliopsida > Ranunculales > Menispermaceae > Stephania > Stephania cephalantha. Next base: position 32,921,584 of record CM077570.1, on the reverse strand, counting down.
ATTTTTTATACCCAAAAAAATTCACCCTCCTTTGCGCCTCCATTGATGACAAAAAGGTCACATTTTCCATCAATCTAAAGGTACAATATGCATTGACAATTACTTCTGAGAAAAATAAAATAGGAGGTACTACAATGAAACAAATCTAACGAACAGAAATCCGAACACACACTGCAAGGGATCCAGAGAAACTCAAAAGTTACCATCTTCATCTCTCAAATCGATATCGAGTTTCAGCTCTTCTATCAAGTACTTGCAGACCTCGGTCTTGCCCTCTCTCGCCGCAAAGTGAAGCGCCCCTCGTTTGTTCGCGTCCTTAACATCCGCCACTGTCTTCGCCAAACCCTTTCCGTCGTCAAGCTCCGCCGCGACCTCTGCGCCAAAGAAGTAATGAACAACATGTTTGTTAAAAACCAAAAAAGTAAGGAAAAAAAAAATAGGCAAACAGAGATTGAGACGTTGAATCGTACTCTTGAATAGGTTGATATTTCCGGTTTGAGCGGCATTGAGAAACTGATGAACTTTCTGTTTTACTGAAATCAGAATATAAAAATGAGGGTGAAGCGTACATACAGTTGCATTGAAAAGATAGGGACTTATTTGTGGGTCTTTTGAACCTGCTAGGGCTGTGGAGGCATCGGTTGCCATCTCTGGAAAGAGTTTCACCTCCTTGAACTTTCTGGGTAGGACGCAGACTTCGCAGGATACGACTTAAACTTGGAAAAAGTGAGCAAGGGCCGACTATTTGTAGAGTACGGTCATTTAACAATTACCCGCAACCCTTCCGATCGATACGAGCATCTCCAATGAAATGTGGATTGGATGTGTATCACTTACGATTAAATAGATTGCAAATGAGAGTATGTGTTAGATTAGAATTTTTTATTTATTAGATAACTAGTCGTTTCCCTATTATTGAAACTATACAATAGAATGTTTATTAAATTATTTTACGTCTTTAACTAAGTGTCAACATCGATATCTTTGGATGATATTATGACTATATCATCTACCCAATACTAAAAATTACACCAGTAAATATAAACATTTGGACTTCCCGTTCAAATGTTGAATTCAAAACAACGTCATATATTTAGTAAAGGTGAAAAAAAATGAATGGAGTATGTGGAATTGTATTGTGCTTTTTTTTATTCTTTGAAGGGGGAAGGAAAAAAATCAAGTGGATTACAAAAAGAATGAATGAGAGGTGAAATTTATAGGGAGATTAAAACTTGCACTACACTCCGCCTATGGTTTCATAAAACTTGCACTACACTCCATTCTATGTATATGCTCATGATTTCGAGTTGATGGGCACGTGAGTTGCACGTGAAGCAAATAGAGATGTTCACTAGAGAATTTTTCTTTCTCATCTAGATATATATTATTCTAGTAATGCAACTTGTTTAGTATTGAGGAATTATAATAAACATTACTTCTATCCATGAACACACACCTAAAAATTGGGCAGAGGTTTACAATTTCGCTTTGCCTGATAGCCTTGCTTTCAACTCCATTGCAACAACGTCAATGAACTTGTGACGACCCTAAATTTCGAGGCAAACTAGGCACCGCCATGTCGTCGGATACGTCACCAGGTAATGTCACGTCACTTGCACGCATGCCCATGACAGTCCGCGAACTAACTATATAATAATCCAACTTAGTCAATTTCTATGTTTAAATGATTATTTTGTCGAAATATACTAAGTTATAAAGTTTTACGGCTTAATTTGTTTGTTTTGATTTATTTAAGTTATTTTAATAGCGGAAGTCTTAATAATATGAAAATAATTAATGTAAAAGAATTTTGCATTTATTAACAAACCTATAGGGTGGAAACCCGGCATGAGGATACCATGTATATCAATAAAGGCGACAAAAAGGTATAGTCCGTGTCAATATACATGTATCAGGTAATAAGTATCCCAAAATGATCCCAAAGATATTATTATATACATAAATACAAACACCTACAAGTGAAGCTACTATGGCTTTTTAAATCCGGCTCGTCGTATGATCTGCAACTTGCCACCAAAAACAATGACAAGTTCCAATGAGTAAATCCCAGAGAAATTCAGTTAGTATTCATAAGATATCCAAGAAAACGACTACAATTCATACAGATAAAGTAAACAAACGGAAATGTAAAGCATGAATATAAGTCGCTGAGATAATCAATAATATGGAATGCGAGTGTGGTATATAGCTGTCGAGCTCTGGGAGACAAATACTAAACCAAAAAGGCCCTGGTGGCGAGGTAATCAGGATTGGTGACCCGTGACGTGGGACCCGCATAGAGATACGTGTCGTGACAGAGACGAGAGGGGCCGAGGTATATATTATATTTGTTGTGATGTATGTCTAGTGTATTATATCTGTAGACTATTAAATCACTCATAATTGTGTATAGGTGTTGATATGTGAGTGGAGACACGCTTCGAGATGCGTGTCAACGTAGGACCAGGGGTAATGAGTGATATGGTAAGTTTATATAAGTTTAATGTAGCTTAAATATTGGTTTTAATGTGGATATGGTTGATTATAAGTTAAATGTACCTAAATTAGCATTTTAAAACAATAGCCTTGTGATGATCATCGAGATACGAGTTAACACATCTAAAAATCAATTGCGTACAAATTGGTGTTACTTAGAATAAGTAAGTGGATAGTAAGTGGGAAATATATCAATGTGTATACCATTAGATAAATCTCGAGATACGTGTGCATATGAATATCAATGGCTATTAATCAACCATATCCATTTCATATATATAGTTTAAGATCAACTCATGCGACTCAAACTCTTTCATTTCAAAAGCTTAGGAGCTAAGGAACCTTGCTGGAGAAGATTGAGGAAGAAAAAAATCAGTTGGTTTTGTGATTTGAAGGTGTAGGAGTTGATCAAGCTAGTGTACATCAACTAGGTAATTCACTTACCCTAGTTTATCTAACTTAATTTGATGAATTCATGAATTTGATGATATGTATGGATGTTTTTATGTTGTTGTTGATGTCTTGGGGCTCTAAAGGTGTGTAAGAGGGTTCTCAAGGCATTGGTGTAGCCTATGTATGGAGAAAACTCAGAATTCTAATTGCAGAATTTTGAGTTTTCCTGCACATAGCGCGCTAGAGAAAAATTGGTAGCACGCTAATGAGGTCACTAGCGCGTTAATCAGGTCATCCGGCGCGCTAAGTGCTATGACTGCATGAAAATCTGTAGTTTCTTAAATTTACCTAAACAATATAGGCAAGTCTAATACCCTAAGTAAAAGTCTAAACACAGTCAAAAACATGTTATATGATATCAGGAGCCTAGGGAAGTGTCTCGGGAGTTCAGATACGAGTTTTGAGGTGTCAGGAGGCCAGATTAACTAAGAAATTACGTGGATTGTAAGTAAACTGATTGAGATATTTATTTACATTTTTTTCCTGTTTATCTGTTCATTTCCATTTTTGGGCTGATTTGCCTATTGTACTCCATATATTATGACTTGTTTCCTTTCTCATTTCATGAGTTTGCTTTCATGGTATATATTATTGGTTAAATGATTTCATTAACTCCAAATCATGTGTTATGTCATTATTGATTGTTGATACATGTAGTCAAATGAAATAGCATGATATTAGGTAGGTGTTACATAGTGTTGTAAATATATTTTCCATTGTGCATTAGATATGTAATTGCTTTGTTGAATTCTCAAACATTATTATCTCTTGAAATATGAAAGTAGTTCTTGTATCTAGAACCATTGCATTATAGAGATAGGCCGCGGCACATGGGGTCACTAGACTATCTGAGGATGTCAGGAACTCTCCACTATAACTTGGGTGACATCACAGGGTATTGGACCCGAGGTTGTTGGCAAGTACAACTTGGGTGACTTCATGAGTTATAAGACTCGGGGTTGTTGGCAAGTATACACCGCAGGTGACTGTCACTTGGGATAATTATAAAGGCGAAGAGCACTACTTAGACCTTCACAGAGATGTAGAGCTCAACTCCATCCTTATATAGCGGAAATAGGCATTGGGATAGGACTCCCGACCGACCTGCCCTAGATCATCACTACTTGGTCGAGTATCAGTTTCATATTTTTTAATTGAAGTATCTTATAGCATGATTTCTTTTCAGCTTTGATTCTTATTATTATGCTTTGAGATACTTGTTGTATATTTTGAGAATGTGAATAAATGTCTCTTAGTATTACTTTCTACATTATTGTACTCGCCATCCTTTTTATGATGGTAGGTGCATATACTTCGAGTACTAGACCAGGGAATGAGAAGATCTAAGATTAGTGTTGAGCCGTCTGAGAAGAGTTTCTGCTATTTTTGTAGGTGATCATTTTGTTTATATATTACTTACGTCCTTTGTATAACTTTAGGTTATATATTGGATTGAGAGATTAAACTTCCATACTGTTTCATGTATTACTTTTGGTTGGTTTTATATGATCATTTGTTTACATGGTTTCCACTATAGGTGTTTATATAAATGTTTCCACTAATTTATTAAGTCTTCCGCTGATTATTAAGGTAATGATAACGATCTCTTAATTAACTTTGATAATAGTGAAGTGAATATTAACTAAGTTGTGTATGTGTAATGAGGTGAATGAGGTGAAAAGATTGACTAATACGTTGTTAAGTTCTACATGGTGTGGTTTATGGCTTACTGACGGATTAGGTCAGGCAGTACCCAATTTTGGGAATCGGGCCACACACGTAATCTCCGCGTCCTCTTCACGGTCAAAACGAGAAACTTTATTAGTCCGTAAATAGACTTTCGCACAACGCCTCAAAGGAGAAGAACTCTGTAACAGAGGCGAACCTCATGTTAACCCACTCTCGAGGTCATCGACTCACGGAGAGAAATCTCACGCTTAGTTTAAGGTACGACCAACATTATAACAACAATCGGATCATCATCTACGAGAGAGCCGGAAATGGGTCATACCGTCCCTTCGACCATACACAAACACACATGAAAATAGAGTAAATATGCAAGTCGAACTGGTGAAAAGTAAAAGTGAAATAAGTAAATTATGAAGGAAATAACTAAATTCTAAGCTAACTTTTTTATGGGTTTACTTACCTCGACGCTTGTGAAATCGCTCCAAAATGACCCGCTCACACCTCGAACTGCGCACTTAACACCCGACTAGTTCCTTATTCCATGGTGTCAAATTTTATCATTTTAAAATGTTTTAGTGTCTCATTTAATGATCTTATAGTGTAAAACCAAAAATTAAAATTTTATTCCAAATTTAGTTGTGACACGCTTTTCGAGTTACACCAGTGTGTCAAACGCTCGAAAATGTCTCAAAACCTGCTTTCTATCTTTTTCCAATTTTTTATATTTTCTCTGATTTTTTTGAATTTTTCCATAATTTTCTACCTATTTTTCCTATTTTTTTGTAATTATTTTATTTAAATTATTTTAAAATAAATTATTGTTTAATAGGGCGGGGCCTGGTCCTGTCCATCCAAGTCGACCTGGTCCGACCCGCCTATATCGGACCCGGGTCACCCCAGCCGGGTCGAGCCTGGGCCAACCCAGTCCGGCCCACCCCCTCAAATTCGTCTCTCTCTAAAGACGACTTGTCTCTAGAAAGGGACGACTTTGGAGGAAACTAATTTTTTTTCTTTTTTTTTTAACTTTTTTTCAACAAAATATTAACATCAACAATAAATAATATCAACAACCAACATAACACCACCATTAAAAAAATCCAAATTTTCTTTAAAAACTCAACCCCAACCACCACTTACCTCGTCTTGGAAAGTTGCTAATGGTGCCGTCAAGGTGGAAGAACGTTGCGAGAGAGGTGAGAGACCGAGTTGAGGGTGAGGAAAACTTGGTGAGGGTGAGACCAAATGAGATGGGGAGGGAGAGTCTAAGGAGAAGAAGAAGAAAATGTGAGAGGGGATGAAGGATCGGTTGGGTTAGGGTGAGAGAAAGGGAGGTTCTTTTTTTATTTTGTATTTGTAGATGAGATATGGTGATGTGATGGGTGATGTGATTTTGTAAACCCCTGACTACCACATACACTCGCATTACGCTCAACTCGCAGCGTCTGACGCTCTTGTCACTACACGCGTACAACGCGGCCAATGAAAATCCTAATAATAGTGTGACGCGAATATTTAATAATAATACAGTAAATTAACACACATCACACAAAAAAATAATTCACCTTGTCGGGCATGTCCTAGACTTTTTTTCGCGGCGTCCATGTGGGTTCAAGCTTAGGGTCCTAATTATTAATTAACTAATTAATCATGATTAATTAGAGCTGACCGTTACATTCTTCCCAACTAAAGGAATTTCGCCCCGAAATTCAAACTTAACTTAAAATTTTACCTTGGAACAACTGGGTTATCACTCTTGTTTGGTAAACTTTCGATCCTGAGTGAGTCCCTTCAAGGGAGAGATCTTCAAGTAGGCTTAGTCGTCTGCCTTATAGCTCAGCCCATCGCGGTACTTATTCGCATATTTCTTTCCTACATGCTCAACAGTCTAAAACGCAGGTGTTTGTGTCTAATCCTACCTGTGTGACCATGCGCATCTCGAAGCACTATCCTGACTCAACTTCTCAGCATTAACTGATATCATATGAGACTTCAATTTAGTCTTTACTACAAAACCTTTAAAATTTTTGACTAATCAGTGACTGGTAAATTTTGTTTTAAGCGCTCACACAAATCATATTCTTTTCACATGTCACCTGACTACAATTGGACACCCTGGACATATACACTAACCCTTGTATCCAAATTTGGAGGTAATCGTATTTTTATCGAGATAAAGGTGCTTGCCAAACTGACACAAGAATAAAACTTCAGTGGCGATACCTTCGCTTTTCTGTCATCTATGTTGGCAACCCTGCAACTTGCCATCTCGGCTCATGTCTTACCCAAAAATATGTCAAATTACTCAATCATAATAAAAATATTATCATACTTTTTTGTCATTTTACTTCATTATCATTTTTAAGATATCTAAAACTCTTATGCAGTGCTAAACTAGCACGATTAACTATCGAACTACACTCGAAACTCATATGTTTAACCTCATATGAAGGCAAGTTCTAGATTCTCGAACATAGTTGAAAAACATGCGTCCTCATGCCTTGCTTGTAGCGTCGACTTCTCTAGTCGTACTTCAAAAACTTATGCCTGAGTCTGTAGCACAATATGACCATGTTGTTCTTAAAGTGTTTCATCGCATACATAATCTAAAATGAAATTAGTAATTGACGCCGAATCAAACCTGTCTAGGTACTTAAAATCTTGTGATATGAATCCCGAGTCAACTAACTGCGTCACTATTAAGTGTCCATTACCAAGTCCAACTTATGCAATGGATAGAAATAGAACTATGTTATTCTCTAGCACATGCGTGCGCGTAGGCAGTACTAATATCCTAATAAGTTTGCGATTGCGTCCTTCATAAGTAATACATTCTCATGTATAAGTTACATATTGTCTTATCATGCATCTCTTTGGCGTATAACTAACTAGGTCTTACCTCGCGTGTACTAGTACCTAAAGAGAATAACTACTCATACGATAAGGTTGACCTTTGATTCCCTTGATTCTATGAAGAGTCGTGCATGCATAGATTCAAGATCTATAGACAACACACCTCTTACGTTCCCTATCAGGATGCCATATCTAATACTTACAACAAAAGTCATCATGCTAACTCCAATTTCATCTCTTAACGTCTTCTCTGGACTTCCTGAGTTAAAACCTTACTATTCATCCTTAGCGTGTATTTAGAGTCTTCGAATTATCGACGAAATGATTAAATCTTTATTTTTTTAACCGCGATAAACTTTTTGTCTTGGAGTTAAGTTTTACGTTATTCTCTTAGTGTGGGCATCCCTTTATCCAGTTGAACTTAATGAAGTCCAACTCTATCTGAGTTGGCTAGGTGGGTCTTGCTCAGATTTGTTGGGGTATGTGCTCTAGGACAATTCTGTAAACGTTGTTTCACTATTATAAGTATATGCATGTTTCTCTTATAATAGTATCCATGGATAAATATTGTATTATTCTAAACATCCCTAGTCAGTTATTACTGTGGGAACAATAATAAATTAAGACTAGTATGAGTCTTGATTAATAGTCATGTGATGATTATGCATATATGGATACATATCAAGATCATATGTATCTATTATGAACAAATATTGGACCGACCAGCTATGAGAACACTACATGGTCAATGTCATAAGTGTTTCTCATGATAGTTATAATATTTAGTCTTTTGCCTTAAGATCACCAAAGACTTTAACATTAGTAGCACAATAATTTGACAAAAATAAACGTCTTTAACCGGATGATTATAAAAGTTGTGATTGGTCGTTATCCGACTAATGTGTAGATGTTGTGTGATCAAGATGGAATTTGTCCATCTCTTTTAGAGAAAGATGTCTATTGGGCCCCTCGATACATTGGACTAATAAATGGCCATGTCTAGTGAATTGATTGGATCAATGTCACTTGACAATTTCAGTCTACTCGGAGATCGAGACTAGTAGATTGAACTATAAGGGTGACATTCCATGTCATATTTTCAACCAAAAAGATATCGCGTGACAAAGGGATATGATATACATTGTTTATTATGTTGTATCAATTTATTGATCTTTGTGCAACTTGGATAGTCATAATGTATTGCTAGAGGCCGCTTATGATTTGTGTGCCAAAAGGATTTTGGTTCACTGCCAATATTGTATGAACCTATTGCGTCGCACACAAAGAACTGATTTGCATGATTAATATTGCATGGGTTGATGAACTTTATTTGATAAAATTCATTTTGAAGATTCTCGTTAAATGTCCTAGTTTGACTAGGACTCAAAATTCTACTACATTTCTAGTATAACTATAAATTTTGTCTATTAGTAAATCCTATTTTGAATAAGACTCTAATTGGAATTATAGTATGACTTTAATTCTTATTTGAGTTTTGGATAAATTACAACTCTTGTTGGATTAGTAATTATAGATTATCAATGACTCTATCCTTTTTAGAGTTAGACTTTATTTAAGACTCTATTTGGAGTGTGACTGTGAGATGAAGTTCTTTTATAACTCGACCTATTATACAATAAATAAGACATTAGGATCATAATTGTGGTAGAGATTTTTATAGAGAGTTTTTGTAAGAACTTTTGCCCTATAATTTTTGGCGCCAGCACTCCAGATCGTGATTGTTCGTTTATGTGTGAATTTCTGATAGAAGACGTTCGTCTCTGGCAGTGTCGGGGCCCCGCAGTCCTATCAGATCATTGACCCACTGGGTCCCACGTGCCACTAATGTCCTTTGCTACATCACGACTACTCGATATGCGTGTTAACTCATTTCGTTAATCAATTTAGTTAGATAGTAGAATCACTTTTGGCATTAAAACAGCGGAAGTCTTAAATTTAAAGCAATTAAAACAATTAAATTCATCATCATATAAAACATCATTTATAAGAGCAACTCTTATTGTGGAAAACCCGGGAAAATACTCTATATATAGGCGACAATACTAAGCAGTAACATATACAAGTACAACGTCTATCCAGTCTCCCAGTACCTAAAAGTAAAGCAAAATATCAAAATAACACGTACTAGTGGGTCCTCGACCGCGGGTAATCAGATGAAGTCGCCAAGAATCCCTTTGCCCCTACTAGTACTGGGATCTGCACTTGACCATCACAAAAAGCCAAATGAAGAGTACAATTAGTAAGATTCCAAACGAAGTACACCGAGCATTTATAAGAAAATAAATAGATACCAATAATCATGTTAAATAATCATGAGGAAGCTAAACAGGCAACTGTGCTACGATCATGACATGAATAAATAACACGAGAGAAACAAAGTGTGTACTCGTCCCGATCAGACTAAACTGTACTTCGGACCCCAAGGATCCAATCGGTGGGTGCCCCCACTTCCTTTCACCTGGTTCCTCGTGGTGCGCGTCCAACACGTGCACCCTTAATGCAACTCAGGTTGCAATTCACCGAGTCCTTGATCACACGTGTTGTAGCCTAGTGTGCCATAAGTACACTACGAATATCAGGTGGAAGTAACTCGACCACCAACCCAAATGTATCAGGGAATAGAGTACAATAACAAGGTATAGGAAATCAACGATGGAAAAGTAAAACCTCAGTGACTTTCAGATGGATTCTTACGTATCTGAAAAACGCACTCCAAAGTCCCACTCACGTCTCGAGATACGCGCCCGACTCCCGACTATGGTCTCCTAATTTCATGGGGTCTAATTAAACCATTTTAACTAGTTTAGAGTCAAATTAAGTGAATTTATAATGTGCGGCAAAAAAATATGGAAATTTTATTCCAAAAAGTTTGGTTTGACACACTTTTCGAGTTATACCGGGGTGTCTAACGCCTGAAAAAATCTCGAATACTATTTTTCTATCTTTTTCTCATTTTTTATATTTTTCCTGGTTTTCTAGATTTTTCCATAATTTTCTACCTATTTTTCTTATTTTTTCTATAATTTATTTAATTTAAAACTGTTTTTAAATTGATTTTTTTAATATTATATTAGTTAAATAAATGGGTGGGTCCGTGGACCGGGTTTGACCCTGTCCAACCGGTTCAGCCTGACTCGGTTTGGGTCCACCCGGGTCGGGTCCGGTCCAGGGGTTGCACGCACGCACACGCGTGCGTGCACCCTCCTCCCCATCTTCTTCTTCACAGAGACGTTGGTCTCTGCTTTCTTTCTTTTTTAAAAAAAAAAACAACTTCAACAACAATAACAACTTTAACAACATCATCAACAACAACCAACACCATTAATATCAAGTTTTCTCCAACATTTAACCAACAATCAACCATCATCGTTAAAACTCATTCAAGCTTCATTTTAATGGAAATTGAAAGAAAATAAAGATGTTCACCTTGATTGCTTTTTTGTTTCATCAACTCCCTTCAAAACTCCAAGAGACTCATGAAATCTCCCACTTTCAATCAACCAACTCCTCCAAGAATTTGTTTTGTTCTTCACCTAGTTACACACTTTTTATATGTTGAAGAGAGGTGGAGAGGAAGAAAACGTGGAGTGAGGTGAAGAATGAGTGGTGATCCTCATTTTAAAGGTATTAGGTGTGTATGTGACATGTTCCCACTTGCTCGTCATTAGACACCAAATTTTTAGTCTTGTTCAATTACCTTCGGTTACTCGGTGTCCAGCACCTCGGCACGCATAACGAGGGGCGCCATAATCGCCAATTTCGATCAATTGGCCTAGACTGTGGGTTTATAATTTGTATTTTGTCACATTTAATTAATTTGATTAATCAAATTATTTTTTCGACCTAGCATACCCACATTTTGCTCGCTCAGTACCCGTATTGACATGTTTCTCGAGGCGAACACTCGTTACACTATCTCGCTCGATTCAATGATATAAATACACACATGCGATGCTAGGTAAATAATTTGATATACGACATCGCAAATAGGCAAACAATCATGGAAAATGACTATTTACCTAGTCAGGCGTGCCCTGACCTATCTGCGGCATCCACGCGGATCTGAGCTGGCGTCCAAGTCTGAAAATAATCAATAATAACTGTGTAATTAAAATTTGGACCGTTACAACTCTTCCCAACTAGAAAAGAAATTTCGTCCCGAAATTTTAAATAACTTGAAGTTTCGTACCATGAAATAGGTGATGGTAACGCTCCCGCATAGTAGACTGGAGCTCCCAAGTAGTCCCTTTGTACCATGATGCTGCAAACGAACCAACACCTTAGGGATCTCCCTGTTCCAAAGAGTCTGAATCGTGCGATCCACAATTGCTATCGGTCGCTCCTCATATGTTGCATCAGGCCGAACCTCGATCTGTCTCAAGTCAACCATCGGTCTCGGTCCTGACATAGCCAGTCTCAACATCGAGATATGAAACATATAATGAACCCCAGCTAACTCTGCTAGCAAGTCCAATCTGTAAGCCACACTGCCAACTCGTGCCGCGAATCTGAACGATCCTATGTATCTCGGCGTCAGTTTCCCTTTAATCCCAAATCTTTGTTGGCCCTTCTAAGGGGAAACTTTCAGATAAACCATGTCGCCCTCTTCATAGCTCAGACCCTTATGATACTTATCCGCATATTTCTTAAGTCTGTCTTGTGCCGCCCGAAGTCTCTGTCGAATCTGCCTAATATTCTTTGTGTGATCAACAACTATTTCTGGCCCAATCGCCGCTGTATCTTTAGGTGCTGCCCAACACGCAGGTGATCTGCAGGACCTGCCATACACGCCAAACGGAGGCATCCCGATACTTGCCTGATAGCTGTTATTGTAAGTAAACTCACACAGCGCTAAATAATCCTACCACGAACCTCCAAACTGCAAAATACAAGTCCTGAGCATATCCTCCAGAATCTGTATCAATCTCTCTGACTGTCCGTCTATCCGAGGATGGTAAGCTGTACTAAATTGCAACCTGGTGCTAAAGTGTTCCTGCATCGCCTCCCAGAATCTCGAAGTCAACCTAGGATATCGGTCAGATACAATAGAGACTGGCACCCCATGCAATCTAACGATCTCCCTCTCGAAGATAATGCTTAGCTGTGGGAACGAATATCTCATAGAAATAGGAATAAAATGCATCGATTTCGTTAGTCTGTCAATCACAACCCAAACAACATCGTGTCTCCTCGTAGTCTGTGGTAACCCACTGACAAAATCCATAGTGACGTGCTCCCATTTCCACTGTGGAATTGGTAGTGGCTGTAGTAAATCGCCTGGGTCTTTTGTGCTCGGCCTTAACTTGTTGGCGATATGACAACTCCTGACGTACTTGCCAACATCAGCCTTCATCCCTGGCCACCAGAATAATCACCTCAAATCATGATACATCTTGGTCCGACCAGGATGAACTGTGTAGCGAGACCTATATGCGTCCTCCAAAATTATGTCCCGTATCTTCAGAACTTCAGGTATCCACAACCTCCCTTGGTGTCTCAAACACTGATCCGTCGACTCTGCCCAATTCGTACACTCCAGATCCTAAGCCATAACCCTGAACCGCTCGTAGAGCCCATCAGTCCTCTGACACTCGGCAACTCTCATCTGACAACAAATGTATGGCTCGGCCGTAGTAAAAACATCGGTCACGCACATAATTGACGCCGCCTGTAATAAGCCATGCTCGTGTGTCATATGTCGCACTACAGTCTGACAGTCAATACCGCTCCTACTTAATGCGTTAGCTACAATGTTCGCTTTCCCTGGGTAATACTCAATAGCGAAGTCGTAGTCCTTCAGTAACTCAAGCCATATCTTTTGACGCATGTTCAGATCTCTTTGAGTGAAAATGTATCTCAGACTCTGATGATCAGTGTATAGTACGAACCGCTCTCCGTAGAGATAATGCCTCCAAGCCTTCCGTGCAAAAACGACTGCTGCAAGCTCCAAGTCATGCACTTGATAGTTTACTTCGTGGGGTCTCAATCGTCGGGACAAGTAAGCTACTGGTCTACCCTCCTGCATCAAAACGCATCCAAGTCTAATGCCCGATGCATCCGTATACACTGACAAGCTCTTGCCCGGCTCTGGCAATGTCAACACTGGTGCAGAAGTCAATCTCCTATTCAACTCCCAGAAAGCTTGCTTACACTCCTCTGAGCAATCAAATCTAACATCCTTCTTGGTCAGTCTAGTCATCGGTGCTACAATTGAGGAAAAGTCTTGTACGAATGGCCGGTAGTACCCTGCTAGTCCCAAGAAACTCCGAATGTCAGAAATAGACTCAGGCGTCCTCTAGTCAATAATCGCCCGAATATTCTCTGAATCCATAAAGATACCCTGATCGCTAATTACATGTCCCAGAAATCACTGCACTCAGCCATAAATCACACTTGCTAAATTTTGCATACAGTCTATGCTCTCTCAGTGTTGTCAAAACCACTATGAGATAGCTCGCGTGCTCCTCGCGAGTCCTGCTGTAAATCAAGATGTCATCAATAAAGACGATGACATATCTGTCCAAGTATGGTCTCAAGACCCTATGCATCAAGTCCTTGAAGATCTCCGGGGCATTAATCATCCCAAAAGGCATGACTATAAACTCAAACAACCCATATTTTGTACTGAAAATGGTCTTCTTGATGTCCTCTTCTCGAATCCTCAACTAATGATAGCCTGAACGCAGATCAATCTTCGAGAAAAACTTGGCGCTAGTTAAATGATCGAAAAATCGTCGATCCTGGGGAGTGGGTAACGGTTCTTAACAGTCACCTGATTCAACTTCCTGTAGTCTATGCGCATCCTCATTGAACCATCCTTCTTCTTCACAAATAACACTGGAGCTCCCCAAGGTGACATGCTAGGGTGAATGAAACCCTTCTCCAGTAAGTCATCTAACTGCCTATTGACCTCTTCGTGCTCTGACGGTCACGAACTCAATGATGAACTCAATCGCTGAGTCCCTGGTATCAGCTCAATGATGAACTCAATCGCTCGTGGTGGTGGCAATCCTGGTAAATCATCTGGAAATACGTCGACAAAGTCTCGGACTATTGGAACATCCTCAATCCTGACTTCAGTCATAACCTCTGGCTCAACTATCACTGCAAATGCCTCCATCTCCTGAGTCGTAGCTAGTCGGCCTCTAGTAATGGGTAGTGCGATCGCGACTCTAGTAAACGTGATCTGGAATCCCCGAAACTCAAAACGTGACGATCTTCTGGAAGCAATCCAGCTGTGCATGATATGCCGCCAACCAGTCCATCCCTAAAAGTGCGTCAAACTCTAGGTACTCTAGGACTCAAAAGTCTATCGGCAACTGATGCCCCTCTACCTCTATCGTGCAGTCTCGACATATCCGGTTAGGGTATATCTTATCCCCAGCGGCCGTACTGAGGACATGGTGTGTGTCTAGCATCTCTGATGCTAACCCTAACTCTCCTACCATGCGTCCAACAATAAATGATAATGTACTACCAAAATCTATCATAACATGTATCTCTCTACCCATAATAGATAACATACCCTCAACAAGCTGTCTGGTCGCATCTCGATTTGGTTGCGCGACTGCATGTGCTATCTCCCTAGCCTGACCCTGCTGTGCTCTTGGTAATGTCGGTGGTGCCTTGCTGTGAGCTTTCAGGTGCCTTTTCTGACCACAACGATGATATCGACGTTTCTCCTGCTTGTCTCCGAATCTCTGACCCTGGTATCTCTAACCCCTGTCACGGCTTCCCTGATCCCTATCCTGACAGTACTGCTACGGCTGATGTCGTTGCTGCTTTGTGGGTGCAGGTGCTAAGGTGTGCTTTTGCTGCCTATCTTCGTACTAGAACTGGATGTCCCTGTGATCAACCTTACGGTCCCTATCTCGTCGATCATCACGGCGACTCCTGTCAGGGTGATATCTCTGTCGTCGTTTTGCATGAGCTTATGGAAACGCTGATAAGAAACTATCCATTTCCCTGTTGCCTCAGGGTCTCCACCTCAGTAGAAGTATCCCAAATGAAACTTCATAAACTCTTTGACAAGCTTCGCCTCAGGGGTCAAGACGAATACGGAAGTAGCAACAACTGTAGTAGCTGCCGGCTTCTCGGTAGTCGTAGGTAGGGGTGTAAGAGTCAAAATCTCTAATGGTATCACAATCGCTGGCGAGACTCCTTCAGCTCGTGTATCTGAAACTGATGTATCAGTAGGCATATGTGGTGTAGTCGGGGCAACGACTGTCTGTACCGTAGGTGCGACAAGAACTGTGGGAGCTAGTGCTGGTGCTGTGGCGGTCGTCGCGGTCTGAGCCCTAAGTAACTGGAGGATCTCCGTCAACTGGGCATCGTGGGCGGCGAGTCAATCCTCTATGCTCTGAGTCGATATGGTAGTAGTAGTGGTGTCCCTAGTAGGATCACTTGTCTAACCTATCTCAGGCTGTGTCGAGGGCTGTCCGTCCATCGTGATCTGTATCGAAAAGCGTACATCGGATCAGCCTCGGTATATATACGTGTTAATATATCATTTACAATAAAACATAACACGTATATAAACTTTAAGTCTACCCGCCTCACCATCACTTCCCAACTAGAGTTCTAAGGCAAGTACATCGGGTTTCCACATCTAATAATTCTTTTTAAGTCTTATGCTCTCTTAGTTAATTTCCCGAAGTTCCTTGAACTCTCGCTCTGATACCACCTGTGGCGGCCCCAAATCCCGAGGTCGCCACGTGGAGTGTCGCGGCCCCGCAGTCCTGTCAGATCATTGACCCACTTGGTCCCACGCGCCACTAACGTCCTTTGCTACATCACAACTACTCTATATGCGTCTTAACTCATTTGGTTAATCAGTTTAGTTAGACAGTTGAATCACTTTTGGCATTAAAACAGCGGAAGTCTTAAATTTAAAGCAAGTAAACCAATTAAATTCATCATCATATAAAGCATCATTTATAAGAGCAACTCCTATTGTGGAAAACCCGTTAAAATATTCTGTATATAGGCGACAATACTAAGCAGTAATATATACAAGTAGAGTGTCTATCCAGTCTCCCCGTACCCAAAAGTAAAGCAAAATATTAAAATAACACGTACTAGTGGATGAAGTCGCCAAAAATCCCCTTGCCCCTACTAGTACTGGGATCTGCACTCGACCATCACAAAAAACCAAATGGAGAGTACAGTAAGTAAGATTCCAAACGAAGTACACCGAGCATTTATAAGAAAATAAATAGATACCAATAATCATGTTAAATAATCATGCGAAACTAAACACGCAACTGTGCTACGATCATCACATGAATAAATAACACGAGAGAAACAAAGTGTGTACTCGTCCCGGTCATACTAAACTATACTTCGGACCCCCAGGGATCCTTTTGGTGGGTGCCCCCACTTCCTTTCACCTGGTTCCTCACGGTGCGTGTTCGACACGTGCACCCTTAATGCAACTCGGGTTGCAATTCACCGAGTGCTTGATCACACGTGCTACAGCCTAGTGTGCCATAAGTACACTACGAATATCAGGTGGGAGTAACTCGACCATAAACCCAAATGTATTACTCAATAGCGTACAATAACAAGGAATAGGAAATAAACGATGGAAAAGTAAACCCTCAGTGACTTTTAGATGGATTCTTACGAACCTCAAAAACGCACTCCGAAGTTCCACTCTCTTCTCGAGATACGCGCCCAACTCCCGACTATGGTCTCCTAAGTTCCTGGTGTCCAATTAAACCATTTTAACTAGTTTAGAGTCAAATTAAGTGAATTTATAATGTGTGGCAAAAAATATAGAAATTTTATTCCAAAATGTTTGGTTTGTCACACTTTTCGAGTTATACCGGGGTGTCAAACGCCTGAAAAATTCTCGAATACTATTTTTCTATCTTTTTCTCATTTTTTATATTTTTCTTGATTTTCTGGATTTTCCATAATTTTCTACCTATTTTTCTTATTTTTTCTATAATTTATTTAAATAAATGGGTGGGTCCGTGGACCTGGTTTGACCCGGTCCAACCGGGTCGGCACGACCCGGTTTGGGTCCACCAGTCGGGCCGGACCGCCCGGCCGGTCCGGGGGTTGCACGCACGCACATGCGTGCGTGGACCCCCTCCCCATCTTCTTCTTCACAAAGATGTTGGTCTCTGTTTTTTTTTTTTTTTTTTTTTTTTTTTTAAATCAACTTCAACAACATCATCAACAACAACCAACACCATTAATATCAAGTTTTCTCCAACATTTAACCAACAATTCACCATCACCATTAAAACCCTTTCAAGCTTCATTTTAATGGAAATTTGAAAGAAAATAAAGATGCTCACCTTGATTGCTTGTTTGTTTGATCAACTCCCTTCAAAACTCCAAGAGACTCATGAAATCTCCCACCTTCAATCAACCAACTCCTCCAAGAATTTGTTTTGTTCTTCACCTAGTTACACACTTTTTATATGTTGAAGAGAGGTGGAGAGGAAGAAAACGTGGAGTGAGGTGGGGAATGAGTGGTGATCCTCATTTTGAGGGTATTAGGTGTGTATGTGACATGTTCCCACTTGCTCCTCATTAGACACCAAATTTATAGTCTTGTTCAATTACCTTCGGTTACTCGGTGTCCCGCTCGTCGGCACGCATAACGAGGCGCGCCATAATCACCAATTTCGATCAATTGGCCTAGACTGTGGGTTTATAATTTGTATTTTGTCACATTTAATTAATTTGATTAAT
Source organism: Stephania cephalantha (assembly GCA_039657325.1). Lineage (NCBI taxonomy): Eukaryota > Viridiplantae > Streptophyta > Magnoliopsida > Ranunculales > Menispermaceae > Stephania > Stephania cephalantha. Next base: position 32,903,368 of record CM077570.1, on the reverse strand, counting down.
CGAATTATTTTTTCGACCTAGCGTACCCACATTTCGCTCACTCAGTACCCGTATTGACACGTTTCTCGAGGCGAACACTCGTTACACTATATCGCTCGATTCAATGATATAGATACACACATGCAATGCTAGGTAAATAATATGATATACGACATCGCAAATAGGTAAACAATCATGCAAAATCACTATTTACCTAGTCAAGCGTGCCCTGACCTATCTGCGGCATCCACGTGGATCTGAGCTGGCATCCAAGTCTGAAAATAATCAATAATAACGACGTAATTAGAATTTGGGCCGTTACAGGCAGCGTCTTGAACGCATCGATCAACATCAAATAAGGTACATTGAGTTGTTCTTATTAAGGTATGGTTTTTCTCTATTGGTACATCAGTTTAATGGAATCGATATGATCATGGTTCGGGGATATTCGACAAGGTTTCAAAAACTTCCATTGCGCTTGATCCCCGAAACCCAACAGTGGTATCAGAGCAAGATTTGATTCCATTAAATTTGAATGCACGTTAAATTATGCCCTTAATCAATGTATATGCGATATGTATTGTGTTCATGATAATTGTTATCATGAAGGTTTAATTTGATTTTATATGCAATATATGTGCATGATATGATTAGTTACCGTATATAAATTTATGTGGAGAAACCTCATATGGTCTTGTGACTATAAGTCATGAAATTACCCATTAACATTATCTTAGCCAATCAATATTGTTTGGCAATGGCAACTTGCTTGTGTCCATCAAGTAAAAGTTCACTTGAGAACTTTTGTAGTTCATGTTGATGGGGTACGTACACTCCGTGACTAACGGATGAGATCTCAATTTCAAATTTGGGTGTTGGAGTTGAATGATAGCTCGTAACGACGTGAAGCAATGGCTGCTTTAGGACACGTGGAGGAGTGGTCGTCTATTGTTTCGAAAGTCACCGACCATTAAAGCATCGCAGGTCGTGGAGTGGGTTCGCTTCACTTCAATCTCTGATTAATTATTTTTGAGGGCCGCTAAGGGCACCCCACCGTTTAATGAGGGCACCCGATTAATGTGGGCACAAACCGATTTACAGGGCACCCAAAATTAGACCAAAAATACCGAAAATACCCCTCGTGGAAATCCCGCTGCACCCCACCACCCCCAGCACCACCTTCACCGATATTGACTCGAAAAACCAATTTGGTTTGAACCGACCAGTGAGAGGAATCTCCGAAATCGTGTCTCCCGTGTCTGGCCTTGTGTTTCTCCTTCGGTTTACGTTTTTTTTGCAGTTCTTAGGGTCGTGGTGTGAGCCGATATCGTCTCCAAGTTAGGGTTCGGTTGAAGTTCGTCGAACACACATTATTTGCGCGAAATCGCTCGGTTGAAGGTACGTTTTTAGTGTAATTAAGTTACATTTGGTAGAGTAGTTATGATTTGCAGTGGTGGTTTGTTCAATAGTTAATAAAATGGGAATTCGCGGTTCTCGACCACACAGGCCAGAGAATGTGCTAACTGTCTCGGCCAAGCATGGCCGAGAGAGAAGCTATTATTTGGGAAGTCGAAGTCTCGGCCACAAAGGCCGGAAAAGCTCATAGTGGCTCGGTTACGCATGGCCGAGAGTACTCTAGTTGTCTCGGCCGAGATGTGACGAGAGCTAGAATTAGTGCTAGGTAATGTGGTGGCGGTGGTGTACAACCGAGAATTTGCTCATACTCTCGGTTGTCCAGCGAGAGTGTTAGAGTAGGCTCGGGCGTGATTGGCCGAGAGCAAGGCGAATTGAAATGGTCAAGCAATCTCGGTGGTGCATAACAGAGACTTCTTCATTGGACTCGGTTGTACCACTGCCGATATATTGGAGGAATTGTCGGTCATGGGTGGCCAGAAAATATGGGTTGTTTGACGGATGCGCTTGACCGAGACATCGAAATGGATGAATTTGAACATTTTGTTTTGTAAATATTTTTTGGGTTCTGTTCCATGCGCTTATATGTTGTAATTTTGTCGGGTATGGCTCGTCAGAAGATCTGCGGTGACTAGGGAGGAGGAGGCTGGTATTGAGTGAGGCCTAGGCCTAACCGGGCGAGGTGGCGGAGACCCCAACGACATCGTGACCTGGAAAGAGAAAGAGAAGGAGAATGAGGATGTTAAGGGAAAGGCCAAGGTAGATGGTCATCGTGGAAGGTTACATTTGCACGATGAGGGTTCGAACATCGATCTTTGGGCGACATGAGGATCTTGTTGTAGCCCGAGGGGAGAGGAGGGGCATGCATCGGAGTCTAGTAGCAGTGACTCTTCAAGAGGCGGGGAACACGATAGAAACATATCGTAATGTGGGCGGGAGCGGTAGTGGTGGAGCTGGCCATGATGAAGGAGAGCCGAAGTGCCTGTTGAAGCGCGTGCTCCATTCCCCGGTGGTCCGGGCGCTGTTGAAGAGCTTCAAGGATCATGTGGCTTTATCGATTTGGAGGAATGAGGTAATTTCAATTTCATTGAACGGATTAACTTAATACTCATGGTCTTCACATAATGACGAGATGTTTTTACATTTGCAGGAGCGGCCCGTTCTTAAGTGTATCAATCACGGAGCTCAAATACGGGAATGGGATTTACGATCGTGCCACCGGACACGGCGGGACTTGAGAGGATTATTCGGCGTTCGGGTTGAATACGCTCATAGACTTCTCATACCGCAAGGCCAACAAGGAGGTGATCTCTGCATTTGTGGAGCGGTGGCGGCGGAGACGAACACATTTCACCTACCTTTTGGTGAAATGTCTATCTCATTAGAGGATGTCGAGCTTTCCTCCACGAAGATTCTGTGACGGGCAAAGTTGTTGCGGTGGAGAACTTTGCGAGGTACACGGAGGAATCTCGCTCGGACGCTATCAAGATGGTCTCGAATCTACTTGGGGTTAGCGTCGAGGAGGCCGAGGAGGAGGTGAATATCGACGAGGGGCTCACGGTGCACAAACATTGGTTGAAGAGTCGATGGTGCCCCAAAGGCGGTTCGAGACCCGAAATTATCCTCATGTGGAATGCACCGCCCGAGCGTACTGCTTTACTTGTTGTCTGCACTCTTTTTGCGATAAGAGTGGGTCTCGGGTGTCGATCGCGCTGCTGAAGCTTCTTGAGGACTTGGACGACGTAGGAAACTACGCATGGGGTGCGGCTGCGTTGGCCTACTTGTATCGACACTTGGGGTCCGCCACGAGAGAGCAAGTGTCTCAGTTCTTTGGCTACCTCACATTGCTTGAGGTTTGTTATAAAATAGACTTAATTTTCATTTTGTATTTCAATTACTTGCAATTGTGGACTAACAAACATTGTATGTATTTGCGGGGATGGGTGTACGACCATATCAAACTTGGTGCAGCCACACCCAATGCGAAGTACTGGACTACGTGCAACCTCGTGTCTGCGAGATGGATTCAATAGCACGAGACGGTGGCGAATGTTGACAAGCTCGGGGCCATTAGGAGAACCTTGGATAGGTTGCGCCCAGTGAGGTGAGATGGTTATCCATATCCTCGATGATTGATGTTTTAGGAATTTATTTTTGCTAACAATGGTTGTTGCATTTTGACTAGGTCACTTGGGACCCATATGTGAATTTGAGGGAAAATGGAGTTGTGCACGCGATGGCCTTTTACGGTGGGACGATCAAGTACATGGATGTGGTGGAGCCCTACCACCGGAGAGAGGATTTTGACGAGACGGTTTGGGCATGTGCAATCTATACCGGATCCTCCGTCCGTCCATTGGAAGCACACCGAGTCCCATCTGCGAACAAGTACTCCGTCAAGTATTGGTTCCATTAAGACTTTTGGGAGCGGTGGAGGAACCATTTGTTGGCTCCTGAAGTTCGGGGCGACAAGGCAGAATTTGGGTTTTTGGCTACACCTGACTACCTGCCTTGGTTCCTCAAAGTGTCTCATCCCGTGATCACCAATCCGAGCCATGAGGACGAAGACATGCTCGCCACAACCATCGCAGACAACGTGCTACTAGAGGTATTGAAATGGTTATATGTATTATGCATGTCTTATTCATCCTGATATGTTTTACATTAACACTAACCCGATTATTTCATCAGCGTAATAGGCGTGCGTCGGACGCGGCATTGCGATGGATGGACGCCGGAGGTGTGTACGATTGAGTCGGCGAGGACAATCATGTGTGACATCGTCAACTTTCTTTCGGGGAGGAGTACGGTCCCACCCCCGAGTACGACTCCGGCAGCGCAGCCGGTACAACCGCAACATCCGGCCCTACCGAAGAGGCCGAGCGGTCCCAAAGCATGGTAGCACTTTCACACACTCCACCCCGACACGGCGCGGCCGCCACGGTCGATGCTCGCCCTCAGAAGAGATGCATGGGAAGGAGTATCAAAGGAAGAATTTGAAGAAACCCAAGCAATGACCGTTTTGCGGAGGGATAGGCATTTGTATGACATTCTTTGAGTTATATGAGGTTTGCGGAGATGTTTTTATGACGATTTGTAATGTTTGATGACTACTTGTTGTATTGCGCTTATATGGTGCGTATTGACTACATGATTTACGACATTTTTAAATGTTTGATGAGTACTTGTTGCCTGTTAACGACATTTTTATGACATTTTATAATGTTACATTGCCTATCGTTCCATTTTGGTATTTTTTTTGTTCTAGGATACTTGTTTTTCGATTATGAGGGTGTCTCGGTCAAGCGGGGCCGACAATCATGTTCAATTTTCGATGCTTGAACAACGAGACAAATACGAGGATTCCGGTCTTACCGGTCGAGAATGTCGGCGATTCCGTATTTAAATATGTGTCGATTCTTGCGATGGCGAGAGAAGCCATGGGTAAGGTCGCGCATGGGTCGACGAGAAGCGGCAATTTCGGTATTGCGCGACCAAAACTTAAAGTTAGTTCTCGGTGGTGTATGGCGACAACATGCCGTATGTCTCGGTCATTCGGGTAGACACGTCTGTTCTAGCAACAATTTCCCACTAACTCGACAAATAACTTTCCAACTAACTTCGCACAAATGAAAATCCAAACGACACGACAACCGCCACGGAAACAAAAGTAATAATATATCAATGTACTAGGATAAAATCAATATACAAGAATCAAAGCGTACAACAATACCCCAAAAGGTGGTACGAAATTACACTCATTGTATATCCGTACAACTTGACAACTAACTTTCAAAATTGGTAAATTTACGAGGCATCAAGAATTCTAGGTACAAGTTTAGCACTACGGTGTACCTAAATCTACAACGGATATGGTGGCATCATCAATAGTTGCAATGGGCGCGATGTCTCGAAAGACGAATCCATCACGCCAAACTTGCGCGCGCATCATAACATCTGGTCCCACGAAGGATATAAGGATGGCAATGGTGCATTCACACGCAACTTCACTGTCAAAGTGAACAGTATAACATAAACATATTGTCACAACCCCGCAACAAAATTCATAGCACTTACCCTAACCCAATGTATATTCCTGTCATTTACCATGGCAATGACAAGTCTGTTGTCAACAACGACGACGAGCACTACGTAGAGGTAGAAATGTGGTAGCACTCCCATGCGAGAGGTTAACGAAAATGACATTGAATGCAGTGGATACCAACAATCCCATGTCTGGAATTGTCAACCATTCTTTGAAAGATGCACCAACTTGATTATCTTGGCAATGCACCGCAATCTTGACACTCTCGTAACTCGAGCCTAGCAATTCCCGCCAAAGGTTTTCATGCCCGATAATCTCATCATACATCCTTCTCCGGACAATCCTCCACCCGTCTACATCGGCAAGTCGAAGCCCAGACGCAACACACCGATATCCACAATTTCCATCGGCAACCACATCGATGATGCCCTCGACATGTGGCAACCAATACGGTTCTACGCAATGACCGTAAGCCATGTTAGTTGCACTTTGCGTGCGTCGACGCCACGACGCATTTTAGGAACAACTTTACTTTTCTTATGCCTAGAACTGGAGGCCTCCTGAGTCGATAGCACGTACTCAAATCCGCTCGGCAACCGTCTCGTTGAAGAATCGTCACCATCGTGTTTTCTCTTCGAAGACCCCGGTGTCCTTCCCTTTGTCTTAATTTTCGCCGGCGGCACTACTCCCGGTGAGACGAAGGTCGACTAATCTCCCTGAGCTGCTGAATAATCCTGAGTCGATCGTCCTCATCAGTGCAAGCATGAAACTTTTCCAACACCCGTTCAATCTCATCGTGCACGTTGTACCCAGACGGGTCCACCGGATTCTCAGGTATCATACTCAACTTTTGCCAGTAAACATGAATGTCCTCGAGAGGGATGGGTGGCCGAGAAAATATATGATGGTTTAGCTCATGTGCACAAGGAAGGCCATGTGTGGTGCGTATCTCGCAACCACAACGAGTGGAGTCGTGACCAACATCCTCTCCACGTGTCAATTCATCTCTAATTAGCCTAAGCGCCCGTTGAGAGACATAACCACGCAATCGTCGATACAACTCATCAATGTACTCATGTTGGACCACATTCAAACTTAGCTCAAACGATTCCTTGATGTTGTTGTGTTGGATTCTAAGGAGGCCATCAACCACATTCAACGAGTCTCAAAATTGGCTTTGATTGTTCCCAAGGTGTAGCTTCGAGAATAGAATGCGCATACTCCACCCTCTCGTTGTCGTTTCCCCAAAGTGCATAATTCTATTTGTCCAAGCGGAGACAAATTTCTCCTTGTAGTTCTTTAACCATGTGTTGTCCAAGTACTCGGTAAGACCATTGACATTTCCCAAACTCACAACGCAGTCATTCATCCTAACTTCGAATAAGGCCTCCGAGTTGGCATACATCACGCTCGTCCACCTATCCATAAAACGCGCAAAACCATCGTTATCCCCAAACATCTTCTTAGTCTTGGCTAATACTACTTTGTTGATGTGCCAAGAGCAAAGGAGGTGAGACGAGGCGGAAAAACTTCTTCTATGGCACTAATAAGGGCTAAGTCCCTATCGGTAACGAACACGTCGAGCTTAGGCCACCCATCCAATATGGATCTCAAGTTCTCAAGTGCCCAAACAAATTCCCATGACTCTCGATGATAAGAATGCGAACCCAACGGAGAACGTCAAATGCGTAGAAGTGATGCCAACAATCTCCAACAAAGGCATTCGGTACCTATTTGTCTTGTACGTGCAATCCATCAAAATAACCGATGGGAAACACCATAACAACTTTATTGAGTCGGGATGTGACCAAAATAACTCGGTGACAACATTCGTAACGGGATGCTTCCTATGTCATGACATCCACTTATTCTTCTCCAATATGTGCAACGATTGTTGCATTTGAGTCCTCCCACCCGCATCCTCATTTCGGACTTTTTGTCTTGCATTATATATTGTCCTCATTGTCGATACGTTTCTAACATCTCTTTGCTTCAACGTATTTAGGATGTCTCTTGGCTTCACATTCCCTTTGTCATTTGCACCACAACTTCCTGCTCCCCTTATCCAATCTCCCGGCAAATGAATGGCGTCCAAGTTTTTTGCGGGCTCGTAATTGTGCCTCCCACATATAACGATTACATACCACAAGGAGTCGATTTTCCTTTACGTTGATAAGGAAAGGGCATCCACATTTCTTGGTACCGGTTTGAGTCATCGCCGTTTCCTCTTCTTCTTTTACATTTCTTGGTTTCAAAGCTATTTTTTTCTTTACTCTTCCCTATTCTACGAGACATTCCCCTATATGTCCCAGGACCTCTAACAAAGCAAGTTTCACCCTTCTTCCCTGCGCTTAATGCCCCCAGGCGTCGAGTTCTTTGTCACTAGCACAAACATGTTCTCATGGCCTATCATTTGAAGCCATGAAACAGTAGTTCTCTAGATGGGAAGGGTCTACAAGGTGTAAACGTGTCCTTGTAGTACGGAAATAGGGTACAAACCGGCATTACACCAATACAAACGAGTGTAACATTATAATCAACCAAAATGTACAGCACAAACACAAAAAGACCCAAAAAACAGGTTCTCGGTTGTACAGTCCGAAACTTTCTTCGGAGTCTCGCTCACGTACGACCGAGGAGTTACAGTTACTCTCGGTTGTACCATTCCGTGACCTACGTACACCTCTCGATCCTCTATGACCGAGACATCACCATACATCTCGGTCTGCGAGGCCGATACAATCGCGCACCCAGACACAAACCTCGGATAACCGCAAAAAAACACAATAAATTTGCAAAATTACCTCAAGTACAACCTCCTCTTGCACCGAAGCAGTACAATCCTCCATTATATAGTGGAAACAAGTTCGGATTTGAAGAAATTACCAAACCCTACGTTGACAAACAAATCATCATTTTTCGCAGTTTTACATAACTAAACAGTTCTAAAAAACCATCATATGGTTGTCAAACATTGTTACCTCGTCGTCGGATGATGTCAATCCGCAAGAATCGATCAACGCTCGTCAAACGCAATGTGGCTTTGTGGTTCAACCTTGTGGTGGGGTGCCTTTTTTCTTTGTCAAAATGATTTGTGGGGTTTGAATCACTATATATACAAGGGCAAAATGGTCTTTTCCGGTTTCTTTGGAATTTTTACAAATACTTTGGGTGCCCTCATTAAACGGTGGGGTGCCCTTAGCGGCCCTCTTATTTTTTGACAATTGGAAATACAGAGCATCTAAAAAATTAAAAAAATGTATTACTGAAAGTATTAGTGATTTGATTATATGTCGTGCTTATCTCTAGTTAAACATGATAAGATCACATGTAGATTAATTCTAATGAGTTTGTAATTCTTATCAAAAGTAAGCATGTATTTGATCGAATATAATTCTCTTGTTCCAACTTCGACGCGTACATGTGCGAATTTTCATTCTACAGATTTATAGTAATCAGTCGATGTGTGCAAATCTAAACACTTAGTTGTCTCATCCCATGTCCCACGTATTTTAAGCCACTTTAATTTGTCTCTCTAAAGCATACAAGGATGAGACTACTAATAATGTGTATATTGTGTAAGTTAGCCACGTTTTAATTAATGTATGTAGGTGTTAGGATGCAAATGGGTAGGACAGGAGATGCGGACCTCATTCATATACCCATACCCACTAAATTTTTTTATCACTCATACCCATATCCATACCCATCTGAGGATGAATTCTCATACCTATCCCCATACCTATCAAATCCTCGTGGGTATGGGGAATCCCCATGAGAGTAAAATGCATTACCCATTTGATTCCCCATTGGGGATCCCCGTGGGGATTTTCATGGGAATTTTTGCAGGGATGGAGAATCCCCGTGGGAAAAACTTTTTTCTCCATTCCACTCCCTATTGGGGATCTTCGCGAGGAATCTCAAAAAAAGAATTGTAACAAATAAGGTGTCAAATATACATACATAACAACACAATTGTTGAAATTCCAACAAAAATGAAAAAAATCAACATATCATGCAATAAAAATTCTAACTACTAATTAAGTGCTAACACTTATAATGAAGTTTCTACAAAATCATTGGCATATGGAAAACGAAAAGTTCGAATTCAAAATATTCCTTAAAATCACTCTCTCTAAACCACAAAGTCATCAACTTTTTTCAGTACTTTTGATCCTAAAATTCTAAAATATAAAAATAGTTGCAAACAATTCAAAACAAAACATATAACTATTAATTAACCAAATAAATTGAAATTATAAATCTCATTAAGAGGTATTTCGTTATATGTATGAGTGTTTCGGGGTGGAAACTATGTAATATTATGTAATGTTTATATATAAATATCATATGGTATATATATAATAGATATCATATGGTGAATTGATATATGGGGATCCCCATGGGTAGATAGGTATCCTCGTGAGGAATTCCCGAAGGTATCCCTGTGGGGATTCCCCGTGGAGATCCCCGTGGATATATTTTATTACTCATACCCGTACCGTGCCGTGTGGGTATAAGATTTTGAACCCATCTCCACCCCCATCCCCATTTAAAATCCCCATACTCGTACTTGTTAGGGTAAATTCCCATCACCCGTGGGTATTCCCCTACCCATTTGCATCCCTAGTAGTTGCCATATGGCTATTTGGAGAGTTCTTGCTGAAAAGGTTTTAGCTTGGAGGACTCTCGACACTGTGATTATTATATATACTTAGTAAGCACACATGGTTATCACGACAACCTCATTAGAAATCCTAATTCAATTACGCCTCTTCTAAGGTCGTCACTCATAAGCATTGATTTGGTTATTTTAATTAAAAATAGTTTTAATTAAATAGGTTTCTGATCATTATTATGGGTTATTTCTTTCAATTGGATTGACAAAAATAAACAATAAGTATGTGTTATTTAGATGTTTTACTTATGATCATTATTCTATGCATATTGGGTATATATAATATTCCATGATTAAATAGATGCTAGAATTAATTATCATAAACATTAAGAAATCATAAGGTCTTAATAAAAATCCCTCGATAATAACTTTAAGTAATTACCACCCAATTTTTAAACATTTGTCAAGGCCTTGATCATATCAATATGGGTCTGCGCTTTGCGAGGTTATTGTGTTATCTTGGTGAGGCAAGCCGGATAATGGTTACCTAGATGTTTTAAATTTGTTTGACTTAATAAAGCTATCGAAACGGTTTTTGGGCTTTAGGCATAGATGAGATATAACATGTTGTGACATATGATGTCCAGGTCTCATAAAGAACCTAAGAGTTGCATGTGATGCAATTGGTAATTGTTACCTACCTAAATACCTTGATTTTGAGTGTCATGTCTTAGCTGTCTCAAAATTAGGTGAAATATGGATCTTAGTCCACTAAATTAATCATACGAGAGTTATTGATTTAGTGGGAGTTTAATTACTTAGTAATAAATTATTCTGCATAATCTTCTAGTTATAGATATTAGAATCTTTGTAACACTAATCCAGAGTAACTGCATCAATCCTTGAGAAGGATAAAATAATTTTTAAGAGTAATTTCCCTAATTTTATTGGAAAAATTGATAAATGTTATCAACCATAAAAACAAGGATGTATGTCTTAGATTAATGGTTCCTTTTAAACTACCATTTATTAGTACAATGATTATATGTCATGTTAGCAAATATAAAACCAGACTTTAGAAAAAATTTGGGATTGTGGAAGCTAATGACATGACAATGATACTAAAGGAAATGTTCCAACAGTAAGACACACGGGAAGGGTATAAGATTACAAAATTTCTAGATTCTTGTAAAATGATTGAGAACCTATTAAAATGTCCTTATGTTTAGAACATGAAATGACTATATTAATTATCTTAAAAGGCTTAAATCGTCATATGCCAAAAAATGGCAGTAGATTTGATCAATAATTCATCAAAATAGTTTTGAACTGTATAATATGAATGACATGGAGAAATGTGTTTACAGTTGCATAAGATGTTTAAAACTGTAAGATAGAATATAAAAAAAGATCGGCCTTTGACATATATTTGATGGTTCTTAACATAAAGGAAACTTAATAAAGAAAGATAAAAGAAAGGTAAAAGCTAGCAAAGGTGTTTGTGTGGGACACAAAAACCTTAGTTGTGAGCCAAAGTTTTTGCCCAGTTCTAAATAAAAGCTCTAAAGGACAGATTTTGTTATTCTTAGAATGAAATTGTTCATTTTATAATAAATTACAAATCATATTAGGAAGACATAATTTTGAATTTTTGCGAACGTTTCAAAATGAGTATAAAAAAATCACTTGGCAAACTATTAACATACTTTGATGAGATCAAGGTGGATAAAATTTGAGCCAAGAGTTTAGATGACTATCTTTGAAATTGTGGGGCTGTCTTGCAATTAACTCCACTAGGAACGTCATTTGAGAAATCATATTTTAAGAGGAGAAATCGAACTATATAAGATATAATTCGATTTATGATGTGTCACACAGATTTTCCTATGATGTCCTAGTAAGGCTATACATTAGAAACCACTACACTTCACACTAAACCTTATTTTCTATAAAGTGGTTGATAAAACCCCATATACGATATGGAATAAAAAAAACCTAGTTTGTCTTTTCTTGAGATTTGAGGTGGCGAGACTTGCGTAAGACTTTAATTCACATAAAGTTTGATGCCTAAGTCTAATTATGGTAGAACATTATGATACTATTTTATACAACTGAGAACAAACTGTTTGTTGCTCAAAATGATGTCTTTTTAAATAAAGAGTTTATTTCAAAGACACTATTGGGAATAAAATAAATGTTGAAATATTCAAGATCCACAAATGAGAACTGGACCACTTTAGGATGCTCAACAAATTTTGAAATACACAAGTACTAGTAACATATATCTCTTGAAAATTTAGAATAATAAGAAATTGGCCAAAAAAATTTAGAATTCTTTATAATTGATAGTTGTGATATATTCTTAATACTAGATCAGAATGAATCACTACTTATCAAGAGACATGTCTCGTCTAGATTGGATGAAGAGACTAAATGTTATGAACTCTGAATTTTAATTCACGTATGTTATCCGAGTTTGGAACTTGAATTATTTACCTTAAGGTGGTATGACCATTGGATGTAAATGAGTTAAAGTGACATGAAAATAAAAAAGGTGCATACTTAAAAGCACGGCTTATCGAAAAATCTCAATCTAAATCAAGGTGTTGATTATGATGAGTTTTTCACTAGTAGCTAAGCTCAAGTTCTATAATTCTGATTGTCATTACTTCATAGTTTAACTATAAGATATGACAAACGGGTGTCAAAATAGCATTGCTCTATGCTCCTTAAAGATGTGTATGGCACAACTTAAGGGTTTTGATTATCTTGAGAATTCTTAGAAATGTATGCAAGCTTCGAGGATCCATTTGTGAATTATAGTAAGCTTATCAGAGTTGGGGTCTTTGTTTTGATGAAATAATTAATGAATTAAATTATTTGAATCGAAAATAAACCTTGTGCAAACACAACGGTGTTAAAGCATGTGCCCTAGGTCAATCTACAAAAATTATTTATCTTATAATTTTAGTTAATAAAATAGAGGTTTTATTTGCTGTTTTATTATAAGTGATTGCATGTTTAACTTATAGTAAGATCCATATGTATTTAATGAAATATTCTATATGTCCCTGGTTGGTTATTATACTGGGAACTATAATGAATTAAGACTAGTGTGAATCTTGATTGATGGTCATGTGATGATCATACGTATAGGGATACGAATCAAAATCATGAGTACTTGTTAGGGAAAAAGGTACTGGACCGACCCGCTATGAGAACACCACGTGGATTAAGTCATAGGTGTTACTTATGATAGGTATATCGTTTAGTCATTCGACTTGAGATTACCATATACTTCAATATTAGGAGCATGATAATTTGACACAATCAAATGTTGTCTTTAACCAAACAATTATAAAGATTATGATTGGTTAACGTGTGAATAATATGTGAAGGTGTGTAATCAAGATATAATTTGTTACTCTCGTATAGAGAGATATCAGTGGATCCCTCGATAAGATAGACTGATAATGGCCAGGTCCATGTGAATTGATATGATCAATGTCACTTGGATGTTTTTCAGTTTACCTAAAGATTGAGACTAGTACGATTGAACATTATGGGTGACTTTCCATGCCTTATGTTTAATCAAAGGATATCGCTTGACAAAAGGATAATATATATGTTATTAATTAGGTTGTATTGATGTTGATATTCATGCTACTTGGGTAGTCATAATGCCTTGCTATAGACCGCTTATGACTTGTGTACCAAAATGGTTTTTTGGTTCATTGCCAACGTCGCATGAACCTATTGGGTCGCACATAAAGAATACTTTGCACAGTTTTAATTGGTCCAGAGTGATGAATTTTATATGATAAAATTCATGACATAAAAGCCTGTACGATTTGTTATATGATAACTTATTAATAGGGGCGTAGATGTAATTTGCTTAAACTGCCTAAATACAATAGTTATATTATAAATAAGATTTTAAGTGAGGGTTTATCTACACATATAAATAAGGGTGGAACCCTAAAAACGAAATAAGATTTTCGTTTTACAATTTTCGAGTTCTCTGGATTTAAGGAGAGAGAAAAATCATTTTCAATCTCTCTTGGAGCTAGCACTCCAAATTATGGTCACCGTTTGTGTGTGAGTTTCTGATAAAGGACGCGCACTTGAACGTCTTGAAAATCGAACAATCAGAAAAGAAAATCATGGAATAAAATATGATTTGTTTTCGTAGATTTAATTTAATGGAACTTATTTTCGATTCTGTTGGGGTTTTTTAAAATTTGTTTTGAATTTTCCGCTGCGTATGAACCCCAAAAATCCAACAGTGGTATCAGAGCATTAGGCTCAGTTCTATTAAACGTTTGCATGTTTTATCTGATGTATATATGATATATGTGTGAAAACATAATCTTGATTAATGTATATATCATATACATATAGATTATGTGATAATTGTTATCAATAATTGGTTTTAAAGCTGTTGTTAATTCATATATATTGATACATAGCATGATATGATTCAATGATAGTATTAATGTTTAGAATATTTTGATTAACATATATTTTTATATTGAACGATGTGAATTTTGTATGTTAATGGTAGACTTCATATTTAGGTTAATATAATTCTGATCATGAACATATATTTCGTTTTGTTCAATAATTATGTATGTCTCCATGATAGAGATCACGATTAGGTTAATATAATTAGTTTAATCTGATTCTGATGTTGAATGCATGATTAATATCTCGATATTGATTTTGATCATATACCTCATTGTAGTAATCTGTTAGTATATTCCTACAAGATATAAGATATACTTGTAATTGAATTAGAATTACAAATCATATAAGATAGGTAAGATATAAAACAAATTCTAATTGGATAAGGATTCAAAGTATCTTAGATTCTAATTGGATTAGGATAAGATGTTAAGTTAATGGTGGGCCTGAGATAATTAAAACCATTTTAATTAATATTTTCGAACACTGCCTGACATCGCTAATGGAATTTTAGTTAATCTTGTTCGTAGCGTCCAAAAATTCATACAATAGTCAATATTAGTATGATTTCCTAACTTTTTAGTGATTATTCATGCATTGTAATATATGATATTTATCTTATGTAATTATGATCTCTAAAACAAACAAAAAAACCTTTCTTTCAAATTTTAAGTCAAGTGCCATCCATTCTCAAACACTTGTTAAGGCTTCAATCATATCAATATGGGTCTGCCTCCGAAGAGTGTATTGTGTTATCTTAGTGAGGCAAGTTGAGTAACGATTACTCTATTGTTTGAAATGGTTAGACTTGATAAAGCTATCAAAACGATTTTGGGCTTTAAGCACTAGATGAGATAAAACATGCTAAGACATAAGATGTCATAATTTCATAAAATAACTAAAAGTTACATATGATATAATTGGTAATTGGTACCTACCTAAATAACCTAATTCGAAGTGTCATGCCTGAACTGTCTTGAAATTAGGTGAAACATGGATTTTAGTCCCTTAAATTAACATATCATTTTTAAGGAGGGTTGTTGATTTAGTGGGAGTTTAATCCTCTATACTAAAATGAAATTTTGCATAATCTTTGTTGTAGATCTATGGCCTCTTCAAATCACACTAATCCCTTGTCATGCGACCCATCCTTGAGAAGGATAAGTTATCTGGGACAAACTTTCTTGACTGGTTCAGAAACATGAGAATTGTTCTTAAGCATGAACGCAAGTTGTATGTCCTGGATGATCCTATTCATGAGGAACCACCAGCCAATGCTTTAAGAGCCGTGAAGGATGCACATACTAAGCATGTCAACGAGTCAACTGACGTTGCATGCATTATGTTGGTAACCATGGTTCCTAAACTTCAGAAGCACATGGAACGCATGGAAGTTTACGACATGGCGACGACGCTAAAGGAAATGTTCCAACAGCAGGCTTGGCAAGAAAGGTTCGAGACAATCAAAAACCTTTATTCTTGCAAAATGACTTAGGGCGCGTCAGTTAGTCCACATGTTTTTAAAACGAAGGACTATATTGACCATCTTGACAGACTTGGATTTCCAATAAGCCAAGAGTTGGCTACGGATTTGATCCTGAATTCATTACCTGATAGTTATTCATAATTTGGAATGAACTATAATATGAATAACATGGAGAAATCTATCTCAGAGTTGAATTTGATGCTTAAAACTGCTGAGCAGAATGTAAAGAAACCTATTACTAGTGTGTTGATGGTTCGAAAGGAAAGGCTTTAAAGAAAAATGGCAAAGGCAAGGCTAAAGTTACCAAGGCTGTTGTGACTATCACAAAGCCTATGGAACAAGTCAAGCCCCATGCTGCTTCTACTTCATAGTCCCAGAAGGAAAAGGAAAAAGAAGGAAATTGTCATTTATGCCATGCACCTAGACATTGGTTCAGAAATTGCAAGCTCTATCTTGATGATTTAAAGAAAAAAAAAGAGTAGTGCGACTTCTGCTTTAGGTATTTACGTTATTGAAGTTAGCTTGTCTACTAGTGATTCTTGGGTATTGGATACCGGATGTGGATCTCACATTCGTATTAATGTGCTGGGTCTCACCAAAAGTAGAAAGCTAAATAAAGGAGAAGTCATCCTACGAGTTGAAAATGGAGCAAAGGTTGCTGCGTTAGCTGTAGGATGCTATGAGGTAATTTTACCTGGTGGACTTGTTTTAGTTTTAAATAATTGTTATTATGTCCCTGCCTTGAGCAAAAACATCATTTTAGTTTCATGTTTGGATTTGTATGGTTTTAATTTCATTATTGCGAATAATAGATGCTCCATTTCTCGTAAAGACATTTTCTATGCGAATGCTAATTTATGTGATGGTCTTTATATTCTAAACATGAAAAGGTCTACAAATACTCCCATTCTTAACGTAAATACAAAGAGATTCAAGTCAAATGATTTGAATCAAACCTACCTTTGGTATTGTCGCCTTGACCACATTAATGAGAAACGCATTTCTAATCTCCATAAAGATGGACTTTTAGATTCATTTGATTTTGAATCATATGAAACATGTGTATCTTGTTTACTAAGCAAGATGACAAAGAGTCCCTTTACTGGACATAGTGAAAGGGCAAGTGATTTATTGGGTCTAATACATACTGATGTATGTGGTTCTATAAACACAATGGCTAGAGGTGGTTATCAATACTTCATTACATTCACTGATGATTTCAGTAGATATGGTTATGTGTATCTCATGAAACATAAAAGTGAATCTTTTGAGATGTTTCAAACATTTCGAACGAAGTGCAAAATCAACTTGGTAAAACTATTAAAGCACTTCGATCGATCGAGGTGGTGAATATTTGAGCCAAGAGTTTGATGAACATCTTAGAAAGCGTGGGATTGTCTCACAGCTTAACTACCCAAAGAACTCCACAATGGAATGGTGTTTACGAGAGGAGAAATCGGACTTTATTGGATATGTTCGATCTATGATGAGTCATACAGATCTTCCTATTTCCTTTTGGGGATATGCCTTAGAAACTGCTGTGTTTACACTAAATCCTGTTCCTTCTAAAGTGGTTGATAAAATACCACATGAGATGTAGTTATCCAAGTTTGTCTTTCCTTAAGGTTTGGGGCTGTGAGGTTTTCGTATGATGACAAATCTCAAAAAAATTATTAGCCAAATCTACCAAGTGTGTATTTGTTGGTTATCCAAAAAAACTAGAGGATACTACTTTTATAATCCCGCTGAGAACAAAATGTTTGTTGCTTGGAATAGTGTCTTTATGGAAAAAAAGTTTATTTCAAAAGACAATAGTGGGAATAAAGTAAGTCTCGAAGAGATTCAAGAACCACAAATAAACACTCAACCGCCAATAGGAGATCAACTAAGTCTTGAACTCATTGATCATCCACAGGTATCACAAGGCCCTCGTAGGTCTGATAGGGTAAGACATCAGCCTGAGAGATTTGGATTTCTTATTACTGATAGTAGTGAGGTGTTGCTTATGGATCAAAATGAACCTACTTCTTATCAGGAGGCTGTTTCTAGCCCCGAGGCAAATAAATAGCTTAGTGCCATGAATTCTGAGATGCAATCCATGTATGATAACTAAGTTTGGAACCTGGTTGATTTACCTGAAGGTGGTAAGACCATTGGATGTAAATAGGTTTTCAAAAAAAAAACTGACATGGATGGTAATGTGCATACTTATAAAGCACTACTAGTTGCAAAAGGTTTCAGACAGACTCAAGGTATTGATTATAATGAAACTTTTTCTCCTATAGCCATGCTTAAATCCCTTAAAATTCTAATTGTCATAGCCGCATATTATGACTATGAGATATGGCAAATGGATGTCAAAATAGCTTTTCTAAATGAAAAGTTACTTGAGGACGTGTATAAGATACAACCTGAAGGGTTTGTTCATCCTTAGAATTCTAGGAAGGTGTGCAAGCTTCGAAGATCTATTTATGGATTAAAGCAAGCTTCTCGAATTGGAATCTTCGTTTTGATGAAGCAATTAAGGAATTTGGTTTCGTTAAAAATGAAGATGTGCCTTGTGTATACAAGAAGTTCGGTGAGGCGTGGTTGTTTTCCTGGTGCTGTATGTTGATGATATATTACTCATTGGAAATGACATCCCAACCTTGCAGAGTGTCGAGTCTTGGTTAGGGAAGATCCATGGGTATTTGTTGAAATATCCTAAATGTCCCTAGTCGGTCATTATACTGGGAAATATAATGAATTAAAACTAGTGTGAATCTTGATTGATGGTCATGTGATAATCATGCGTATAGGGATACGAATCAAGATCATGAGTACTTGTTAGGGAATAAGGTACTGGCCCAATCCGCTATGAGAACACCATATGGATTAAGTCATAGGTGTTACTCACGATAGGTATATCATTTAGTCATTCGACTTGATATTACCATAGACTTCAATATTAGGAGCATGATAATTTGAAACAATCAAATGTTGTCTTTAACCAAACAATTATAATGATCGTGATTGGTTAATGTGTGAACAATATGTGAAGGTGTGTAATCTAGATATAATTTGTCACTCTTGTATATAGAGAGATATCAGTGGATTCCTCGATAAGATAGACTGATAATGGCAAGTCCTTGTGAATTGATATGATCAATGTCATTTGAATGTTTTTCAGGTTTACCTAAAGATCGAGACAAGTACGATTGAACATTAAGGGTGACTTTCCATGCATTACGTTTAATCAAAGGATATCGTACGACAAAAGGATATGATATATGTTATTAATTAGGTTGTATCGATGTTGATATTCATGCTACTAGGGTAGTCATAATGCCTTACTAGAGACCGCTTATGACTTGTGTACCAAAATGGTTTTTGGTTCACTGCCAACGTCGCATAAACCTATTGGGTCGCACACAAAGAATGACTTTGCACAATTTCAATTGGTCTAGAGTAATGAATTTTATATGACAAAATTCATTACATAAAAGCCCTTACGATTTGTTATATGATAACTTATTAATAGGGGCGTATATATAATTTGCTTAAACTGCCTAAATATAATATTTGTATTATGAATATGATTTTAAGTGAGGGATTATCTACACATATAAATAAGGGTGAAACCCTAAAAAGGAAATAAGATTTTTGTTTTACAATTTTCGAGTTCTCTGGATTTAAGGAGAGAAAGAATTTTTTTTTCAATAGCTCTTGGACCTAGCACTCCAAATTGTGGTCACCGTTCGTGTGTGGATTTCTGATAGAGGACGCGCACTTGAACGTCTTAGAAATCGAACAATCAGAAAAGAAAATCACGAAATAAGGTATGATTTACTTTCGTAGATTTAGTTTAATAGAACTTATTTTCGATCCTGCTGGGGTTTTTAAAAATTTGTTTTGAATTTTTCGCTGTGTATGAACCCTAAAAACCCAACAAAAAGTTAGTGGGAACGTAATTATCTTTCTAAATTTGTATGTTGACGATATAATGTTTATTAGAAACGATGTCCTTACCTTGCAGAATGTCAAGTCTTGGTTAAAGAAAAGTTTCTCAATGAAATTCTTAGACAATTAGGCCTATATCCTTGTGATATAGATTTATAGAGATAAACTTAAGAGGCTAATTGGTCTAAATTAAAGTGCTTATATAGACAAATAACATAAAAAGGTTTCAGTGTGCGAGATTCTTACAAGAATTCGTACTTATGTCTTATAACATAAGTCTCTGCAAGACTCAAAGTCTTAAGACAAATGATGAGCGAAACAATGCGAATATGATTCCATATGGATTAGCTATGAGAATCATCACATATGTTATATTTTGCATTCAACTTGATATGTCATATGCTTTGGGTAAAACATACATATATCTCATAGATTCTAGTGAAGGTCACTGAATATTTTTTTGATAAAACTCTTAAGTACTTCGGAAGCACTTAAAAAATGTTATCGGATTTGCAGAGGTTTGAAAGATATGAGTCTTGTAAATGGTTACAAAATGCAAACCTTCAAGCTAATATAAATGATTAATGATCGCAATATGGATATGTGTTAACTTCGTAGGAAGATGCAGTGAGTTGGAAACGTTTTAAACTCACTCTAAGAAGTTCTGCAACATAAATTGAGTTTTTAGCATCATTTGATGCATCCAAAGACAATGTTTAGATCGTAAGGTTCCTGATTGAATAAGTTACAATTCAAGTGTTGGAAACAACATTGTCTTTTATTGTAAAAACAATGGATAAATATAGGTTATGGAACCTAAATCACACTATAGATCTAAATATTCACTTGAGCGTTTTTGTCTTTTTTGAGAAAGAACGTGAAGGTTTATAGAACATCAACATTAAGCAATGTAGCAGATTCATAAATAAACTTCTTCCACTAAGAATACATTAAGGTCACACAGTATTGGATACGTGTAGGATTGGACCTAGTGAACCTAGTGCAAGTGGGAGATGTTGTGGTATATGCTCTAGGTCAATTCTGTAAATGTTGTTTAACTATTATAAGTAGATGCATGTTTCTTTTATAATAATATCCATGGAAGAATATTGTATTATTCTAAATGTCCCTAGTCAGTTACTATTATGGGAACAATAATAAATTAAGAATAATACGAGTCTTAATTGATAATCATGTGATGTTTATGTGTATACAATATGGATGAAGATCATGAGTATCTATTGGGAACAAATCTTTGGATCAACCCGCTATGAGAACACTACATGGTAAATGTCATAAGTGTTTCTCATGATAATTATATCATTTAGTCCTTCGACTTGAGATCACTAGAGACTCTAACATTAGTAGCACAATGATTTGACACAATTAAACGTCGTCTTTACCAGATGATTATAAAAGTTGTGATTGGTCATTGTCCAACTAATGTGTGGATGTTGTGTGATCAAGATGAAATTTGTCCATCTCTTTTAGAGAGAGATGTCTATTAGGCCCTTTGATATGTTAGATAGATATATGGCCATGTCTAGTGAATTGAATAGATCAATGTCTGTTAACAATTTCAGTATACTCGGAGATTGAGACTAGTAGATTGAATTATAAGGGTGACATTCCATGTCTTATGTTCAATAAAAAAATATCCCATGACAAAGGGATATGATATACACTATCTATTGTTCGTGCAACTTAGGTAGTCATAATGTCTTGCTAGAGGCCACTTATGATTTGTGTGCCAAAATGATTTTGGTTCACTGCCAATGTTGTATGAACCTATTAGGTCGCACACAAAGAACTGATTTGCATGATTTCATATTGCATGGGTTGATGAGTTTTATCAAATCATTTTGAAGATTCTCATTAAATGTTCCTGTTTGACTAGGATTCAAAATTCTACTACATTTGTAGTATGACTAGAAATTTCGTCTCTTAGTAAATCCTATTTTGAATAGGACTCTAATTGGAATTATAGTATGACTTTAATTCTTATTCGAGTTTTTAATAAATTACAACTCTTGTTGGATTAGTAATTATAGATTATCCATGACTCTATCCTTTTTAGAGTTAGACTTTATTTAAGACTCTATTTGGAGTGTGACTATGAGATGAAGTTCTTTTACAACTCTACCTATTGTACTATAAATAAGACATTAGGGTCATAGTTGTGGTAGAGATTTTTCTAAAGAGTTTTTTGTGAGAACTTTTGCCTTAGAATTTTTAGCGCTAGCACTCCGGATCGTGATCGTCCGTTCGTATGTGTCTTTCTGATGGAGGACGTTTGTCTTTGGCAGCGTCTTGAAAGAATCAATCAACACCAAACAAGGCATACATGGAGTTGTTCTTGTTAAGGTATTGTTTTTCTCTATTGGTACATCTGTTTAATGGAATCGATATGATCATGGTTTGGGGATATTCGAAAAGGTTTCGAAAACTTCCGTTGTGCTTGATCCTCGAAACCCAACAAGATCTTCCAAGCTTCTCCTCTAGACTAGCAAGAAAACATAACCGACTAAAAACTCAAAGTACCATTTATTGTCGTGGCGAGTCTAAACTAACTGTTTAAGACTTTAATCATGATATAACACCTGGAACCCTTCTTGCTTCGCCATGCAACTCAAGCCTTCTTGGATTTAGTAACTTGCAAGCGCTAAGCTCGATCCTAATATTTGAACTCCTAAAGCTTTCCACATCCCTTTGAGATATTGTTCTTACATTTTACGGGTTCTTGTTTTGGTCGGACTTATCTCAAGTGCGAAATTTCTTGAGACTGAGTCATTTATGGATTCGTGAGAAATTCAGAACTACTTGTTTCTAAGGTTGGCTTGAGGTTGTTTATGTCCTCAAATATCTTCGCATAATCTATCTCAGCTTGCACTCCTGAT
Source organism: Stephania cephalantha (assembly GCA_039657325.1). Classification (NCBI taxonomy): domain Eukaryota; kingdom Viridiplantae; phylum Streptophyta; class Magnoliopsida; order Ranunculales; family Menispermaceae; genus Stephania; species Stephania cephalantha. Next base: position 32,880,527 of record CM077570.1, on the reverse strand, counting down.
TTGTTTTATGTCAAGGAGGTGGCAGTGGGGCACCTGCCGACTTCAGGACCGCGAACAAATCGTGGCACAATAGTGGAGTTACTTGGGCTTCTATTCCTGCAAAACTACTCTAGTGCTCTGGTCAGAGCTAAAAGAGTCCTGCTTTCGTGCAACTTCGAGTCATCTCAACACTATCTGTGTCATGGTCCAAATTTCTAAATCCTAGTTTAATTCCTTAATCAGGAACATTGACCCGTGACGTGGAACCCGCATCGAGATACGTACACTGACCGAGGTGAAGCGGCCAATGTATATGTTATATTTGTTGTGGTGTATACCTAGTGTATTGTATATGTGTAGACTACTAAGTCATTTTTACTTATGTCTAGATGTCAAAACATGAGTGGAGACGTGCCTCGAGATGCATGCAGACATGAGACTGAGATAGAGTGATGTAGTAAGCTAATTTGAGTTAAATGTAGCTTAAATAATTAAATTTGAAGTAGCTATAGTTGATTTACATTGAATGTAACCTAAGTTAGCAAATTAAAACATTAGTCCTTGATATTCCTCAAGATACGTGATGACACATCAAAAGACCAATTGAGTTTCAATTGGTGTCACTCATATGAAATTAGTAGAGAATAAGTGGAATCGTGTCAAGATTAAGGTCATTAGATTAGTCTTGAGATACGTATATACATTAAGATCAATGACTATTAATCAATCTTAACTATATACAAGATTGGATAGATAAATTCATGCAAAACATTTCATTCTCATTTCATAAACTTAGAAGTTAAGGAAGTTGGAAAAGAAGATTAGGGAAAAATATAAGTTGCTTTGGAGGAGATGTTGATGGATTTGAAGGTGTAGATTAAGGTGAAAGTGTTCGATAACTTGGTAAGTTGATCTACACCATTAACTTAGTTTCATTTAATGAGTTTTTTATATAATTGAAGTGTGGCTGTTATTATGTTGTTAGTGGATGTTTTGGGGTCTTTGGTAAGTTAGAACAAGGATCTCAAGGTGTTGGAATTGTCCATGTGTGGAGAAAACTTAGAACTCAAAATGCAAAATTCTGGGTTTTCCTGCACATAGTGCGCTAGACATGTTAGGTAGCGTGCTACCTGTGTGTAGCGCGTTAAGGGTTATGGATAGTGCGCTAATAAGGTCACTAGCGCGCTAGACAAGTCACCCAGTGCGCTTGGTGCTCTGACAACACAAAATCTGCAATTTCCTAATTATAATTTAAACACTTTAAATATGTCCCATATCCTAATTTAGGGTCTAAACATACTCTAAAACATATGAAATGATATCAGGAACCTAGGGAAGAATCTCGAAGGTTTGGATAAGTGTTTTGAGGTGTCGGAAGGCCGGATTAGCTAGGAAACTTGCGTGAATTGTAAGTAAACTAATTGAGACATTTATTTACATTTCATTTCTGTTTTCTTATTCATTTCAAGTCATTTGGACTGATTTGTCTATTGTACTCTAAATGCCACGACTTTGTTGTTCTTACTCATTTTTATGAGTTTTTTGATCATGGCATTGATTGTTGGTTGACTCTAAATCATGTGCTATGTCATTCTTGATTGTTGAGACATTTAGTTGAATGAAATAGCATGCTATTAGGTAGGTGTTAATGGTGTTGTAAATATATTTTCCTTTGTGCATTAGATATGCAATTACCTTGTTGAATTCCCAAACCAAGTCATTTCTTTGGTTATGAAAGTAGTTCTTGTATCTAGGACCATGATATGATAGAGATAGTCGTGACATACAAGGTCATTATATTTTCGGGGTTGTCAGGATCTCACCACTAGCTTGTGCAGCACATGGGGGTTGTTGACAAGTAAACATCACATGTGAGGGGCACTGGTGATTATTTTTATTTGAGATGGGCATTTAGTAAGTATGTGAAGGCATTCATGATATTATTTATGTCCTAAATAGTGGAATAAGGTTGATGTGATGTAACTCACGGCCGACTGGCCCTAGATCATTACTACTTAGTGGAGCGGCAATTTCATATGGTTTAACTAGAGTATCTTATAACATGATTTCTTTTCAGCATAATTGCTAATATTATGCTTTCAGATACTTTTCGTATATTTGGAATTGTGAACAAAAGTCTCTCAGTGTTACTTTCTACTTTCCTGTACTCACCATCCTTTTTATTACGATGGGTGTAGATCTATCGAGTATCAAATCGGGTAAGAAGAACATCGACGACTATTTCTGAGCTAGCGGAGTCCTGCTACGTCTGATTTTGTAGGTTTTTGGTTTTGTTGTATGACTTCTATATATGTCTTTTATATACTTTTGGGGTTGTATGTATGGAATGAAAGATATTACCCTGACTAGATACATGTTGATATATTATTAGTGCCGTTTTGTTATATATGTGCATGTGATCCTATTTCCTAGTTTTCCACATACTTAGGAATTATGTTAAAGGCTTCCGCTAATTTGTTAAGACTTTCGCTGAATAATCTTTAAGTTTTTAAAATTTTAATTAACTCTGATTTATTAATTGACATAAGATAAGAAAATGCTTATTTCAAAAAATCATTTGTAAGTAGAAAGGTTTTTGAAAAAGGCTGACTAATTCGTTATTAAGTTCTACGTGGCAAGATTATGGCTTAATGACTAGATTTTGCTAGGCGGTGCCCTAATTTGAGAAGGGTTCATCACAATCTACTTCCATAGAGTCCACTGAAAACATGTTTGTCTCACTTCCTTTACATGTTCTTAATCGTCGACCTAGCGATATCTAGAATCTATAGTGTTGTCTAAACTAGAAATTCCTTTTTTAGCTATCATGTATGATTTTCTATAAGCTATACCTCTCTCACAAATGCCAGCTGCCATTCTAAACACCCTACACATGTCAGCTCAGGCAGAGGTCCTTCCTGTCTTGCATATGTCCTTTCCCTAAAGGGCGTTCAAGTTAATAGAATTTTCTCGATAAACAACTCGCGGTATGCATGAAATAATTATCACACATTCTAGTCTTGACGAGATCTTGAGGTGTGATAGTCTCTATTTCTATGGATACTTTTGAACTTCATTTTTAGACTACCCTTCCTTACTCGTTGCAGTAATAGACCTCGTGGCGCATTGAGCTCGGAAGTCTTGACTTACTAAAATCTTCTTGACAATTATTGTCTGCCAATCTACAATAGGCATCCTATACCAATTTGGTTAGGGTAACACGTTACTTTCGGCTGCTGTGCGAAGAATAAGGTATGTGTTGACTCTAAATATGGTTAAGTCCTAACTAGCCTATCATGTAGCTAGGTATGGAATATATAACGCCACCATCTCTAAACATGTAGGAACTGAACTAGAAGTTAGATCTTGCCCTTAGTGTACTATCCAAATGCCTCCCGAACTGGAGGTTTTAGCACATATCGGTAGTGTTAGTATCGATGATTTTGGAACTGACACCATTAACGTTCTGCAAACATTTAATCATGTAATATCATAGTTGCTAGCATCCGAAGCAAATGACATGTTTTTTCTCCTCTGATGATGTCGTCTAACTACTCAGTAGTGGTGGTGATGTCAAAGTCGTTAGCCTATACTACACTCCTTTTTGTCCTTTGTGGCTGCACTGTAAACTGCTGCATCTTTGTCATGACACTGGCTAACTATTCCTTAAACTTTTGCCTCGTCTCCGCTTACCCTCTTCACTGCCTTAGTACTCCGCTCGGTTAGTACTTTCTCTAGTGGAGGTATCGGTATTGTTGCACGAGTCTTCTACTTTGTTATATATGCCTTAATCACCATGCGCATCTCTAGTCCCATAAACTAGTCGTCTCATCCGTAAGGAGTATGCGTATCTCTGCCAGTTGTCAATCATGTGTAATAACCATCTCACGAAGAGTTGACTTAAGAATAATTGTAGGTATAATATCACTCTTCATGCCTCCAATGCCAGCTGCAATCAGATGTCATCCATTGGTGTATGCAACGATATTCGCAGTGTCGAATCAAACTCGTAATGTGTATATATGTACTACAATTAAGACGTAACACATATATAATCCCTGACACTACACTTCCCAACTAAAGGTTATAAGTCAGGATCTTCGAGTTTCCACATCTAATGTTTGTTTGTTAATTTTTATTCCATTTTATTAAACTTTCCCTTAGGTTTGTCTAAACCTAGGCTCTAATAGCAACTGTGACAGCCCCAATTTTTTAGGCAAATCGGGCACTGCCACGTTGCCGGACTCATCACCAGGCCATGCCATGTCACTTGCACACGTGTCCATCACGACCCACGAACTAACAATATAATAATCCAGCTTAGTCAATTTTGATGTTTAAATGATTATTTTGTCAAAGTATGCTAAGTTATAAAGTTTTACGACTTAATTTGTTTGTTTTGATTTATTTAAGTTATTTTAATAGCTGAACTCTTAATAATATGCAAATAAATAATGTAAAAGAATTTTGCTTTGATTATCAAACCTATGAGGTGGAAACCCGGCATGAGGATACCATGTATATCAATAAAGGCGACAAAAGGTAGAGTAAGAGTCAATATACATGTATTAGGTAATAAGTCTCCCAAAATGATCCAAAAGAAAGTATTACATACATAAATACAAACACCTACAAGTGAAGCTACTGTGGCTCTTTAGATCGGCTCGTCGTATGATTTGCAACTTGCCACTAAAAATAATGACAAGTTCCAGTGAGTAAATCCTAGAGAAATTCAGTTAGTAGTCATAAGAAATCCAAGAAAACGGCTACAATTCATGCATATAAAGTAAAAAAAATAGAAATGTAAAGCATTAATATAAGTCGCTGAGATAATCAATAATATGGAACGCGAGTGTGGTGTATAGCTCTCGAGCCATGTGACACAATTACTAAACCAAGAAGGCCCTGGTGGCAAGGTAATCCCCGCCTCTTCTTCAAGGTTGAAATGAGGAACTTTGTTAGTTGGAAGGTAGAATTTTGTCCAACGCCTCAAAGAAGAAGAACTCTGTGATGGAAACGAGCCTCACGTCAACCCACTCTTGAGATCATTGACTCACGAGAGAGAAATCACGCATAGTCTAAGGTACGACTGACACCATAGCAACAATCGAATCATCATCTAAGAGAGAGCGAGAAAGGGGTCATACTTGTCACTTCGACCATACACAGACACACGCGAAAATAGAGTAAATATGCAAGCCAAACGGCAAAAAGTAAATGTGAAATAAGTAAATTACAAAGGAAATAAATAAGTATTATCATTTTAAAGTGTTTTAGTGTCACATTTAATGACTTTATAGTGTCAAACCAAAAATTATAATTTTATTTCAAATTTAGTTGTGGCACGCTTTTTGAGTTACACAATTCTCGAAACCTGTTTTCTATCTTTTCCCATTTTTTATATTTTCTCTGATTTTTCTAGATTTTTGTCATAATTTTCTACTTATTTTTTGTACCTTTTGGAAATTTATTTTATTTAAAATTACTTTGAAATTATTTTTTATAATAAATTACTATTTAATAGGGGTAGGGGCCCTGAACCGAAGCTCTGTCCGATCCATTCAGGTTGGATCCATGTCGCCCCAACCGGTTGGGCATGGGCCAACCCGGCCCGACCCACCCCTTTCCAATTCGTCTCTCTCTCTCTCTCTCTCTCTCTCTCTTTTCCATAGAAGAATTTGTATCATTAGAGGAGTCGAATTTGGAGGAAACATATTTTTTTCTTTTTTTTAACTTTTTTTTCAACAACAATAATAACATAAACAACAATAACATTAACAACCAATGGTCACGTGTCGTGCGTGCCAAATATAACCCGTACTCGAGTACCAATCCCACAAGGGTGTAGTAGTGGTAAATACAGGGTCGAATCCACAAGACTTGGGTTTTACTATAAGTTAACTAAAAATAAGGGGGGTTTTAAAAAGCTTCAACAAACAATTAATTAAAACTAGTAAGAATTCAAAAATGCAAGAATGATCTCAATGAAAGGAAACACCTAGGTCTACGGTTCCACAAGTCAGAATCAGGATTCAATGACATATCATGGTCTTCAATCTTTCCCAAAAGATTATTAATTCAAATCCTCCTAGATTAGCTATGGAAAATCGACATCCGCAAAAAACTCCTAATTCCCCTAATCTCGGTACCTAGGACATCTGCCACTAACTACTTCCCTAATTAATGCATAACCCTAGACATTTGCCAATAGGGTTTAACACACTAAACACAACAATAAAGATCTCTGGGAATACTAATCCTAGATACCCGGATCACGCCCGCTCCCAGTTTAACCTAGATTCAATTGTTGCACACTCAAGAACCGAAAGGTTTTGACGGCAATCGGGTGAATGTTTGTCACTTTTATTGGTCCAAAAAGCATAATTATGGATACAATTGGTCTAATTGACTATAGATTTTCCACCTAAAAGCATGCAATAGCCATGTACATACCCAAAATTTAAAGCATATTCATGAAAATCAACAAAAATAAAAATGAAGAAATTAAATTAAATCAAATAATAAAAATAATAGATCTCACAAGTTACGCCATGAATCAAGAATCCCGACTTGTTTCGCCTCCGACCTAGGCAATGATTTGTTTAGCCTGACATGGTCTTCACAAACACTAAAGAAAAATATAATAATAAAGAGGAGAATTTGAGCGACTAGGGTTCCAAAAGAACAGAAGTTGATCTCCTAATAATACCTAAATCCCTAGTATAAAAAACTACTAAAAATTAGACTCTAGAGGTGAGAGAAAATGATTTACTTGGCATCATTTTTGACTCGTGCGCCAAGGAGCATCACACGGATGTTGGGCATTCATTGCAGGTCTAGAGTCACGTGGCGTGCTTTGATTGGGCGAAAGTTACTGCAATGATGATGTGGCAAGCTTCCATTGGGCAAGAAGGGGTGTCTGGACGTTGTTGGCAAGGGAGAAGCTGCCACGTGGCGTGAAGCGCATGGGAAGAAAGCTCGCACAAGACTCGTGCGAAAAACTGGGAGGTGGTGCAAGCACGAATACCGAGGAAATCAAGCGGCTGTTGTTGGGGGTATAAAATGTCTCCATGTGCTGGACCAGTGAGAATTCGACATGTGTCCGTGGCAAGTATGAGAGAATACTCACTCAAAATTGGCGAACAAATGGGAGACAGCAACGCACGCATCCTGCGACCGAACAGAATGGTTCTGAGGCACTATGTACATAAATGTGTGTCCTTGATGCGTCACTTAGCTGCTGGTCATCCCTTAGAGACAAAAATCCTCTAGTATCTGATCACAGTATGTAAATACACCATTTCACACAGTTTTTTGCCCGGATTCAACTGCGCACTCCGTTAACCCTTGAAAATAACAAATAAATATAATTAGACTAATATTTTTGGCGACTTAACAATAAAAAAATATATAAACATACTATATATAATTAAATAATTAACGACTTATCAAATACCCCTAAACTTTGGATTTTGCATGTCTCGAGCAAAGGTGTAAATGACAAAACACAAGTAAACTAGACTCCTAATATAGATATGTACTGACTCAACTAATCCCATACCCAATTCAAATTCATGGAGTTTCTTTGGTTTACATAGTCGCAAAGTGACAAGCCACTCAAGAAATTTCGGAGTTATGATATGTCAAGACTCGCCACCCAAACACAATTAAGATCACACTTTAAAGACATAGATTCAGTCAAGACAAAGGCGATAACTACTCATGAGTTTTCTTGATCTATACATTTAAGCACGCAAGTTTAAAATCTCACTTAATGTAGTGAAAGCACTCGAGCTAAATCTTTTTATTTAAGGAGTTTTCATAGATTTTCGCCTTTATTCATTATATATATTCTCTATTTTTTCTCTCCACAATTTTTTTCAAGTAATATGGCCCCTGCTCCATTTCCTGTGGAAATTGCTTTTCTGACTTTTCCCACCACATGATTCCCCGCTCCATTTCTTGTGGAACCTGTGGGACTCTCTATACTAAGAAAACTCCTGTTAGCCCTTCTCATTTCCACTATGATTAAGCAAATTCTCCAATTTGAGTTAAATTATTATCACTTGCACAATTTTGACAGTCTGCTCCCTTTGGTATCTAGCACAAGGCTTAACTATCATACTAAGTCCCTAATCATGAAATCATAAAAATGCTGGGTTATAGGCTTGAGTGAGTGTTTCTCCTAGTTTTTCCTAAGTTTCAAGTCAAAAAGGCAACCATAATGTACTCATCCACAACCAAAGGCATGAAACAAAGTTTCGGGTGACTCTAAATGCAACATATGCAACATATGACACTATGTAAGGTCTAAATGCTAGAACAAACATAGATAGACACATGTCTACTACTATTAATAATAAAAACATTACTAAATGCATGAATGAAAATGTATCATATCCTAATGAAATGGAAGATAAAAGTATCAATGAAAAGGAAAGAGAAATGAAAAAAATAAGAGAATGAGAATAACACCACCATTACCATCCTTCAACCGCATAATTTTTTAAAAATTAACGATCATACCTGTGGTGTTTAGTAAGAAGATCCATACAACATAATCCACAATCCCAAAAGTACCCCTAAACTTATTCGAAACCTTGTCCCTAAGGTTCAAAATAAGTGAAGAGGTCCACACGTAAAAAACAAACAAGTGGGTGAAAGAACATGATAGATATAGGAAGAAGGAAATGATACAAGTTCATGTATAATAATAAAAAAATACTAAATGAATAAACAAAATAATACTTATCAAAATTTGGGCTCCTTCCCAATAACGATTTTGTTTAAAGTCTTTGGCTCAACTTGGTCTGAGACTGTCAATCAATATAGACTGGTTTTGCAAGTGATACGCCATCCACATTATGACTCGGGATGTCTTCATAGAAGATCTTCAATATGCGGTCGTTCATTTTAAAAGCACTACCAGTCTCCAAACTCTGAATCTCCACTGCTCCGTGATCATACACTGCAATCACCGTATACGGTCCTATCCACCTCGATCTCAGCTTACCTGCAAAAATCTTAAGACGTGATTGAAATAAAAGCACTTTTTGACCAACACGAAAAGTTTTTCCTAGTGAGATTGCGATCATGGAATGCTTTGGTATTTTCCTTGTAAATTCACGCATTTTCATATGCGTCGTTCCTGATTTCCTCCATTCTCAGAGTGTGAGCTTTCTCTATTTTCCTTCTTCATCGAGCTTCATATTAAGTCATTTTTCACACCCTGATAAGATTTATGCTCGAGCTCAACTGGCAGGTGGCAAGCTTTTCCAAACACAAGGCGGTAGGGGACATTCCAATTAGCGTTTTAAATGCCATTCGGTAAGCCTAAACCGCATAATCAAGACGTGTACTCCTATCTTTTCAAGTAGGATTCATCATTTTCTCCAAGATAGATTTGATCTCCCTATTAGAAACCTCTGCCTGGCCACTCGTTTAGGGATGATAAACCATAGACGTTATATGAGTGACATTGTACCTCTTCAGAAGACTTTCAGCCATACGGTGGCAGAAATGAGTGCCTCTATCACTGATCAGGGCACGTGAGATACCAAATGTTGTAAAAATCATCGATTTGAGGAATTCACATACCACTTTAGAGTCATTAGTGCGGGTAGCTTTATCTTCCACCCACTTATACACGTAGTCCACCGCTAAAAGTATGTAAACATTACCAAATGACACTAAAAACTGTCCCATGAAGTCTATACCCCATACATCAAATATCTCACAAATATGAATCAGGGTAAGTGGCATTTGGTCCCGATGACCAAGGTTACCAATTTTTTAATAGTTATGACAAGTCTTGGTGAACATGTATGAATCATGAAAAATAGTGGGCTAGTAAAACCTACACTCAAGAACTTTCCTAGCTGTCCTACGAGGACCGAAGTGGCCATTACAGGCATAAGTGTGGCAAAAAGCAAAGATGGAGTGACTCTCAATCTGAGAAACACAACGCTTGATAACTTGGTCGGAGTAGAATTTCCATAAGTATGGGTCATCCCATATATAAAACTTAGCGTCGCTCATAACTTTGTTATTTTGAGCCTTCTAAAGATGAAGAGATAGCTCGCCAGAGGTGAAATAGTTCACCAAATCTGCGTAACAGGGAAGATCTTCCATAACAACATAGATATACTCGTGAGGGAAATCATCCTTAAGAGTGGTAGGACATTCACCATTCTCAATCCTCCTGAGATGGTTTGTGACTAGATTCTCTGCACCACTTTCATCTTTAATTATGATGTCAAGCTCCTATAGTAGGAATATCCATATAATGAGGCAAGGTTTGGCATCCTTTTTACTCATCAGGTACTTCAAGGCTGCGTCATCAGAGTAAATAATAACCTTGGTTCCTAAAAGATAAGGCTGAAACTTCTCAAGTGCGAAGATAACGGCTAGGAGCTCCTTCTAAGTAGTGGTGTAGTTCATCTGAGCCGCATCTAGAGTACCTAAGACTGCACCCACTGCATGATTACTAGCATCATACATGATTTCAAATGGAAGCTCCCAATTAGGGGCTTGAATCACTAGTATGCTAGTAAATGAGACTTTCAGTGCATCAAATGCACTCTTACATGCCTTGTCAAACTCAAAAGGTATGTCCTTTTGGAGTAGATGGCATAGGAGTTGTGCAATCTTTGAAATGTCCTTGATGAAACGACGGTAAAAACCAGCATGTCCAAGGAAATTTCTAATCTCTCGCACATTCGTAGGGTAGGGAAGTTTCTTGATAACATCAATTTTAGCTTGGTCTACCTCTACACCCTGGCTGAGATAATGTATCCTAAAATAAGACGTTGGTCCACCATAAAATGACATTTTTCATAGTTCAGGATCAAGTTCTTCTCGATACACCTGCTGAGTACTTTTGTCAGATTGATGAGATAACTATTGAATGAATCACATTAACAATAAAGTCATCCATGAAGACCTCTATGAAATGCTCAACAAAATTTGAAAATATACTCATCATGCACCTTTGAAAGGTGGCAGGTGCATTGCATAACCCAAAGGGCATGCGCTTATAAGCAAAAGTGCTAAACAGACAAGTAAAGCTCGTCTTTTTTTGGTCTTTAGGCGCTATCAGTATCTGTTAAAAACTGGAGTAACCGTTAAGATAATAATAATGAGAACGATCGACTAGTCTCTCCAACATCTGATCAATGAATGGAAGAAGGAAATGATCTTTCCTGGTGGAAGCATTTATCTTATCGTAGTTAATGCATACCCACCATCCATTCTGAATGCGGGTTGGAACTAACTCACCATGTGAATTGGTGACTACTATGACTTCCATTTTCTTAGGAACCACCTAGACAAGGCTTACCCATTTACTATCAGAGATAGGTTAAATCATGCCAGCATAAAGGAGCTTTAGTATCTCCTTCTTTACGACATCCATCATAGGCGGATTGAGCCTCATCTGGGCTTCTCTTGTAGGTTTTGACCCATTTTCCATATATATATATGATGCATGCAAGTGGAAGGGCTCAAACCTTTGATATCCGCTATGGTCCATATTTAAACTCTTAGAGGACTTGCAGGAGTCTCTCATCCTCCAAATGTGTAAGTTTGGCTGACATGATCACAGGGAGTGTGTCATTCTCACCCCAAAACATGTACTTTAGGTGCTCAAGTAATGGCTTCAGCTCAAGTGTGGGAGATTTAACCGAGGAGGGAGAAAGTTTGGAGTCAGTAGTAGGCAACTCCAAATAATAAACATTTGGGGGCAGGGGTTGGAATGAACTCAACTCCAAAGTAGCATCCTCGACATCAGTATCGAGGGTCAGAATACTTTGGGGGATATGAGTAGTGTAGAAATGATTCTCTAACATTACTTTCACCACATCATCGCCACTCGTGAACAAAGCTTGCTCAATGAATGGATCCATACAGTCCATGGTACATACCATAGAAGACACGTCGCTGGGGTATCGCATCGCATCATAGATGTTAAACTTGATGACTTCACCATCAAACTCTATGGTAAGAGACCCATCATTAACATCTATCTTCGTCTTTACCGTCTTCAAGAATGGGCATCTAAGTAGAACTGATGAAGCATTGGGGAATGGTTCCTCTTTCATATCTACTACGTAGAAATCAGCAGGAAATACAAACTCATTCACTCGGACTAGAACGTCCTCAAGAACACCAACGAGTCTGACAACTGAATGGTTTGCCAACTGAATGACAATATCAGTCCCCTCTAATGGGCATGCATTCAATGTTTCATAAATGGACAATGACATGGCATTAATGGAAGCGCCAAGGTCACACATAGCCCTCTGAATGCTTACATCACCTATAACACAAGGCATTGAGAACATATCGGGATCCTTGCATTTAGGAGGCAATTTCTTTTGTAGGATAGCCGTGACGGTTTCTCCCATTTGGACTTTTTCGTTGCCTTTTAGTTTTCCTTTGTTAGTGCATAGTTCTTTAAGAAACTTTGCATACTTAGGAACTTGCTTCAGAGCGTCGAGGAGTGGAATATTGATTTCCACGGCCCGAAAGGTCTCGAGAATTTCTTTCACTTCCTCGTTTTTCTTGTCCAGGATAAAATCATTATGGAAAAGGAGGTTTGTCCTTCAATGTGGGCAGTGCTTCCTTTTGAGTAGTTACCATCTGTTTAGGGACAGAAGGGGGTCACTACTAACTCATGCTCTTCCTTATTAGCCTGGTTTTTGGTATTAGATGACCACTGTTCCTTTTGGGTCCCTTCACCTTTATACCATTTCTGAGTGTAACTGTGTTAGCACTCGCATTTGGATTTGGGTAAGGTTGCGAAGGCAACTTTCCCTTATCCTTGAGACATCCCAATTGCTGTGATAATTGGTCCATTTGAACTTGAGGGTTCCAGACCGTCGAATTGGTATCACTGATGGATTTCTTAGTGTTAACCTTGAATTGAGCAACATCTCCCGTAAATTGGCTCTGTTGAGCCATAAGAGCTTTCATCATATCCTTAAGTGAAGATGAATTATTGGAGGGTGCAGGCAATGGTTGACCTCTCGGGACAAAGGTCTGGTAGTTTTAATTTTGAGGCCCATAACTGAAGTTCAGGTTGTTCCTCACCGTTGCGTGATTGTAAGTATTCTCAAATGGAACTCTAGATGGTCCATAGAACTAATTACCGATGGCATTGGCCTGTTGAATGTCCTCAAAGAGAGTAGGACATTCATAAGTTGCATGATTTGTGGCAGTGCAAATGCCACAAGCCTTGACTTGCACTTTGCTAGAGGTGAGGAGACGCTCCATCATGGAGGTCAGTTGGTCAATTTTCTGGTCAGTATAACTCGAGACACCTCCTGTTGTTAGACTTCGGTAAGCAATATCATCATGATCTCCATAAAGGCGTGACTGCTGTACGATGTTGTCATATAGTTGCTTCATTTGGGCAGGATTCTTATTTCGAATGTGACCCCCACACGCATTATCAATCATGCGTCTTTCTATGGGCGACATGCCAACATAGAAGAAATGGGCTATGGACTTCTCACACTGGCCATGCTGCGGGCAACTAGCAATCAATTGCTTAAAGTGATCCTAATATTCACCGAATGATTCACCTGATTTCATTTTGATGCTGCATATGTCTTTGATGAGCTGAGCAACTCTATCCTCAAGGAAATATTCATTTAAAAACTTAGTTGTCATCTCATTCCAGGAGTTAATGCAACCAGGAGGAAGGTATTTGTCTTTAAGATAAAACGGAAAAGATCTAAGCTTAACTGTGTCCTCATCCGCATTAGAGGGCTTCATAGACTTGCAGTTAGTCTGAAACTCCTTCAAAAAAGTAACATGGTCTTCATTCTCGCCACCATGAAAGGACGGTAGGAGATGAATAAACCCAGACCTTAACTCAAAATCTCCGACATTATCTAGATAGTTGATGTAGAGTGGTTGTTATGCCAAAAGAGCCTGAAGCTCTTGATTGGCATGCCTCATAGTGACTTGGCAATTTTGAGCCATGTCTAGAGGATTTTGGCCTTGTTGTTGCCGTAGTTGGGTCTCTTTATTCCACGTATGAAATGTTCTCTCCGGTTCAGGATCGAAAGGTAATAGTGAACCAGTCGATTTTAACTAAGTGAGTCACGGGAGCATAAAACTAAGAAAAAGAAAAAGAACTAAACTCAGAGTAAAAGACTAAGTCCCTGGCAATGGCGCCAAAATCTGGTCACGTATCATGCGTGCCAAATATAACCCGTACTCGAGTTACCAATCCCACAAGGGCATAGTAGTGGTAAATACATGGTCGAATCCACAAGACTTGAGTTTTACTCTAAGTTAACTAAAAATAAGGGGGGTTTTAAAAAGCTTCAGCAAACAATTAATTAAAACTAGTAAGAATTCAAAAATGCAAGAATGATCTCAATGAAACGAAAACCTAGGTATACGGTTCCACAAGTCAGAATCAGGATTCAATGACATATCATGGTCTTCAATCTTTCCCAAAAGATTATTAATTCAAATCCTCATAGATTAGCTATGAAAAATCGACATCTGCCAAAAATTCCTAATTCCCCTAATCTCGGTAGCTAGGTCATCCGCCACTAACTACTTCCCTAATTAATGCATAACCCTAGACATCCGCCAATAGGGTTTAACACACTAATCGCAATAATAATGATATGTAGGAATACTAATCCTAGATACCCAGATCGCGTCCGCTCTCGGTTTAACCTAGATTCAATTATTGCACACTCAAGAACCGAAAGGTTTTGACAGCAATTGGGTAAATGTTTCTCACTTTTATTAGTCCAAAAAGCATAATTACGGATACAATTGGTCCAATTGACTATAGATTTTTCACCTAAAAGCATGCAATGGACATATACATACCCTAGACTTAAACCATATTCACGAAAATCAACAACAATAAAATTGAAGAAATTAAATTAAATCAAATAATAAAAATAACAAATCTCACAAGTTACACCTTGAATCAAGAATCCCGACTTGTTTTGCCTCCGACCTAGGCAAGGATTTGTTTAGCTGGACATGGTCTTCACAAACACCAAAGAAAAAGATAAAAATTGAGAGGAGAGTTCGAGCGACTAGGGTTCCAAAAGAATATAAGTTGATCTCCTTATAATACCTAAATCCCTAATATGAAAACTACTAAAAACTGGTCTCTGGAGGTGAGAAAAAATGATTTCCCTGGCATCATTTTTGACTCGTCCGCCGAGGAGCATCACACGGCTATCGGGCATTCATTGCAGGTCCAGAGACACGTGGCGTGCTCTGATTAGGAGATGGCTGCTGCAGTTATGATGTGGCAAGCTTCCATTGGTGAGAAGAGGTGGTCGGATACTGTTGGCAAAGGAGAAGCTTTCACGTGGCGTGAAGCGCATAGGAAGAAAGCTCGCACAAGACTCGTAAGAAAAACTTGGAGGTGGTGCAAGAACAGATCCAGAGGAAATCAAGCGGCTGTTGCTAGGGTGAGAAAATGTCTCCATGTACTGGACCAGTTAGAATTCGACACGTGGCAACGACAGTTAGGAGAGGACGTTCACTCAAAATTGGCGAACAAATGGGAGACAACAACGCACGCATCCCGTGGCTGAACTGAACAGTTCTGAGGCACTGTGTACATAAATGTGTGTCCTTGATGCGTCACTTAACTGCTGGTCATCCTTTACTCAACTGTGTAGTGCATATTTCGAGAAAAATCTTTTGGCATCTGATCATTGCATTTAAATACACCATTTCACAGAGTTTTTTACCCCGGATTCAACTGCGCACTCCGTTAACCCTAAAAATAACAAATAAATATAATTAGGCTAATATTTATGGAGACTTAACAGTAAAAAATATATAAACATACTATATATAATTACATAATTAACGAATTATCAACCAACATAAAACCACTATTAAAAACTCTACCACAACCACCACTTACCTTGTCTAGGAAAGTCGCTGGTGGTGCTGCCAAGATGGGAGAATGCCTAGAGAGAGGTGAGAGACCGAGTTGAGGGTGAGGAAAGCTTGGTAAGGATAATATCAAATGAGATGGGGATGGAGAGTCTAAGGATAAGAAGAAGAAAATGAGAGAGGAATGGAGGATCGGTTGGGTTAGGGTGAGAGAAAGGCAGGTTCTTTTTAATTTTTATTTATAGATGAGAGATGGTGATGTGATGGTGATGTAATGGGTGATATGAGGGTGGTGTGATAGGTGATGTGATTTCTAAACCCCTGACTCCACCATACACCAGCGTTACGCTCACTCGCAGCATCTGATGCTCTTGTCACTACACGTGTACAACACGACAAATGAAAATCCTAATAATAGTGTGACACAAGTATTTAATAATAATACGGTAAATTAACACACATCACACAAAAAATATAATTTACCTTGTTGGGCATGTCTTAGACTTTTTTTCATTGCGTCTACATGTGTCCAAGCTTAGGGTCCTAATCAATAATTAACTAATTAATTTGGATTAATTAGAGTGGGCCGTTACAAAACTCCACAGTGTTCAAATATTGGTCCCTTGATAACCTTCACGACAGAGTTTGAGGTATTTACCAAGGGGGCTCGACTACAGATTTAAAAGGCAACAATATGTACATAGATAACCAACAAATATGGAGCTTACTTGGATCCATGTATAATAAGTGCAAGATCTTTCGTCATCTTTCCTGATTCTACAACACTAACACAAGTTGCTTCCAGTTTCTCGGTGAAATCAAAAAGTTTTGCGTTGCCATCCAACTTTGCCCTATTGACATATATACACCATTTATTAATTCTCCCTCCTCATTTTAGGACATTCAAGATTTCACACTTCAATTTTTTAAACAAAAATGTTAGCGTGCGGCTCTTAATACATCAAAGCAGCACCAAGTAGTAAATTGACAACCTCAATTTACAGCCCAGTCTTCACTTGTAGGTTGCAAGTCTTCGAGCATCGTGTACTCCATCTCTAGTTGGGCATGAAAGCAATAAGGAGACGAACATCAACTTAGAAAGTCATTTTTAAAAAATAATTTTAAAAATAAATGGTAAAAGTAAAGAAAAAAAAATGAAATGAAGGAAATATGTGAAATCACACTATGTTTTTATTTCTTATGATTCTTTGAAGGGGGAAGGGAAAAAACCAAGTGGATTGCAAGTATAATGGATGTGAAGTGAAATTTATAGGGGGAATAAAACTTGCATTACATTTTATTCCATGTATCTGCCCATGGTTTCATATAACTTGCACTACATTCCATTTTATGTATCAGAAAATGGTTTCAAGTTGAACGTACTCATTATATTCATCCATTCGTTGATAAGATAACAATTATTAATTATTATTAGATGCACACATAATATATAATTATATCTCTTGGAACAATCGATAATATAAATAAATAAATAGCAGAAAATAAGAAAACTGAGAAAAATAAAAATTGGAATGGTGAAAGGAGATAACTTCTTAACTTTCTCTCTTCTCCGACTTATATATATTGTTAGAGTTTATGTCAAAGTTGAAGTCATAGTTAGATTAACTTGGATTTGTTTTTAATATAGAAGTTAATAGGAGTTAAAGTTTATGTCAAACTCTATGTTGTACATGTGTCGGGCGTGTACAATAAATTTTTCCTTTATATTATACTTTTAAATTTGTAGTAGTGATAAGTGGGAATTGTCTCCATAGGGATATATCAAACTTTTCTAGGAAAAAAGACTTTTAAAGGTTTTTATTATTTTTACTTTAATTTGATTAATTAATTAAAATAGTAATTAAACTAACTAATAATTAACTATAATATAATAATAATAAACTAATTATATTAACTTAACTAACACAATCCAAATTCAGTATCAATCAAATAGATTCAATTTAATAATAAATAAATATCTAAACAAACATCCAAAACAATGAAACATAAACCCGTTTTGCATTCCAAACATGTTACTCCAATCAATATAGTTATGATCATACTTTATAAAATATCATAGATCATTAAACTCTAATCATAAGTAAGTAAACAACCTTTAGCCAACCATTAGTTCTCTTTATACCGATAGAATAGTCACGTTCTAATTTTATTGAGCTAGTCCATTTGAATACACAAAGACATTAACTTCACGCAATAAACCGCATTACACTTTATGAAAACTTCGAACTACTAAATCTAACACCTTCGAAAAGCAACTTTAACATTAGATTTAGATTTCAAATTCACCTAGGACATCCAAACTGTGTTTGCCTTGTTGGGTTTTTGGGGTTCATACGCAAAAGAAAATTCAAAACAATTTTTGAAAAACCATAATAGGATCAAAAATAAGTTCCATTTAACTAGATCTACAAAAGTAAATCATTCTTAATTCGTGATTTATTTCTTTGATTGTTCGATCTCTAAGATGTTCAAGCACGCGTCCTCTATCATAAATCCATACACGAACGATGACCATAATTTGAAGTTCTAGCCCCAAGAGAGATAGAAAATGTTTTTCTTTCTCTCCCAAAATCAAGAGAACTCAAAATAGCAAAAAACGAAATCCTTTTTCATTTTAGGGTTTCAACCTTTATTCATATGTGTTGATAAGCTCACTTAAAAAATTTATTAGTTATATAACTATTGTATTTAGGCAATTCAAGAAAATTACACAAACGCCCTATTAATAAGTTATCATATAACAAATCACAAGGGTTTTTATGTCATGAATTTGATCATATAAAATTCATTACTCTGGACCAATTGAAATTGCAAAATGTCATTCTTTGTGTGCGACCCAATATGTTTATTTGACGTTGGTAGTGAATCAAAATCATTTTGGTACACAAGTCATAAGCGGTCTTTAGCAAAGGCATTATGAGTACCTAAGTAGCATGAATATTAAAATCGATACAACCTAATGAACAACATATATCATATCTTTTTGTCTTGCTATATGTTTTGATTAAACATAATGCATTGAAAGTCACCCTTGATGTTCAATCGTACTAGTCTCGATCTTTTGGTAGATTAAAAACATGCAAGCGACATTGATCATATCAATTCACTTGGACTTGGCCGTTTAACAGTCTAACATATCGAAGGATCCACTAATATCTCTTTATATGAGAGGGACAAATTCTATCTTGATTACACACCTTCACACATTATTCATATAGTAACCAATCACAATCTTTATAATCATCCGGTTAAAGAAAACGTTTGATTGTGTCAAATCACTATAATCGTAATGTTGAAGTCTCTAGTAATCTCAAGTCAAAATACTAAATGATATAGCTATCATGAGTAACACCTATGACTTAATCCATGCGGTGTTATCATAGCGAGTCGGTCTAGTACCTTGTTCCCTAACAAATACTCATGATTCCGATTCGTATCCCTATAGGCATGATCATTACATGACCATTAATCGAGATTCACACTAGTCTTAACTCATTATAGTTCCCAGTATAATGACCGACTAGGGACATTTATGATATTTTAACAAATATCCATGTATCTTATCATAAGGTAAACATGCAATCACTTATAATAAAACAACAAACAAAAACCTCTATTTTATTAACTAAAACTATAAGATAAATAATGTTTGCAGATTGACCTAGGGAACATGCCCCAACATGCCTTTCAAACAATCCTAGTTACTACTTCAAATAGATAATGAATCCAAATATCACAGTACACATTCTAAACTATGCATGCAATACAAAGATCATGATTAAAATCAATAGATAATAACCTATTAAATTAGTGAATCAAAGAATGTGATTGGTTTAAAGCATTAAGCACATAATCATCTCAACATAACTACATAGCAAAATGGATTTAGTTCACATTCGAACTTTGTTTAGATCAACTAACTACTCGCTCATAATTATAAATAAAATTGCAATAATATAAATAAATGACATAGATAAATACCTCAAGAATAAATACTTTAAATTTTTAAATCTTCTCCAAAAGTAATTAACAATAAAGCAATAACTAAACAATAAAGAATGGCTCCTAGAGCATGGTAATATTGATCTAAGTACTCAAGGACAACTAATTTCGTAACCATAGGGTTGTATTTATAGTATTCTGGGTAGTAAACATCCCATAACAACTCAAACAACTTGTAGTTATCTTAAATTCTCAAAATCTCCTCCAGCAATTTCTCAGCGATTCTTATGTAAGTTGAATTGCTGGGTAAATCCATAAAATCGTAGTCCTTGTTTTCGTCGATTTGATTGGCAATTTTGGGTCCCTGGGAATCACTGGAAATCATTGGGCTTGTGAACTAGTTCATCCTTGATTCCTTACTGATGATTCTTTGCATACTCTTTCCATTTGATTAATTCCTTCATAATTTTTTCTTTTTTCGTTCATTTCTTCATATATTCCTTTTATTACTTGAAATAACAAAACAAGAGAAAACCCTATGTAATATAGTCTATTACATCTAAATCGTCCTAAAATGTACTATAAAACATGTCTAATTATTGACTTGTCAAATACCCCCAAACTAAGCACTTTGCCGTCCCGAGGAAAGGAATACTCTCAATCATATTCTCTTTTCTGCCCTCGTTTTGATTTCATAATCATATACTCTTATTCTCTAATAGAAATGATCTTTAAAGTAAAACATAGTACCCTCATAAAAATAACGATCTTGATAGAATAGAAAGAATTAAAGAACAACCATTTCATTTAATAATTCAACCACCTAATTGTGCAATACACCTCAAAACTCAAAGTTAAACTAATCACCAAGGTCAAGACACTGCATAGGTTTTGTCATTCTCCACTAACAAGCATGAAGCTTATGATAACTTATATAGAATCCCAAGATAAAAAATAACTAAATCAATATCATTTTCAAACAATACTTAAAATATAACCACAATAAAAGTTGATAGTAACTTTTATTCACCAATAATCATTATTTCATATTCAATTGTCGGAAGAAAAAAATATACTTCACTTAACTTAGCTATAAGCACTCGAGCTAAATCTTTTGTTTAAAGAGTTTTTCATAAACTTCCTTCATGTTCTTTTATCTCCCTTTCTTTCTTCTTTAATTATATATACATTCATTTTCTTTTACATATCATATTTGTAAGGGTCCAAATTAATTAAACTAGGATTAACATTACTTTTAGGGATTAACGGCTGCAAAACGGGCCTTACGTGGATAACTCAATTGACTCGAATATGAGAATTGATGGAATATGTTATTTCTTGTGTGATGGTTGTTCTATTGCGGTGTTTAAACTATTTAATTATTATATTGCGTTGCATGTATGTACATTGCTATCGAGCGAGTTGGTGTGATGGGTAGTTACATTGGGAAGCTTGTCGACGTGGGTATCGGGTAGGAATTACTCGGGGATGCTAGACTAGGCTAACTATAATACATAGTAGATAATTGAATCATAGTCTAACTTAGATAATTAAATAAAGTAAAATATGACGCACCTCAAAATGCTTTTTGAGGTGGGGGCACTGGGTGCTGGGTAATCGGAGGTTAGTGAGATTGCAAATATATTAAGCATGTGACAAAACACACTAACCGTATGTAATTACATGCCTAGGTGAATTAAATTGATAAAATAAATAGGTTGTACTATATTTTGGATATGAATTAATTGAACTTTCGATCAACCTAGTGATGATTCTAGAATGCAAACAACAAGGCAAGTTGAGTCATTATTTTGTGCCATCAAGATGCAGACAACTTGACTAGGAACCCTAGTATAGTTCTTGAGATACGAGCTGCACATTAGATTACAAGAAAATTATAAATATAAATTGATGAATGGAATTTCATATTTTTCCACTCATTTTCTCATGCAATCAGTGCTGAACAAGAAGGTTTTTTTTTTTGAGAAACCCATTGGGATCATATTGGAGTCTAAAAGCTGGAATTTAGAGATTAAACATAAAGGTAATCATCTTCACCAACCATTAGTGTTTTGAAACTGATTTCTTAAAGATTTCTTATTATTGGGTTAATGGGGAAAACTTGCTGAATTGATGAAATTAAACATGATGGATGATGTACATGTTGTTGTTGTTGCTGTATTTGGATGGGGGTTCATCCCAGGATCATTCTGCGTGAGGTTTGCCACGATCTGGAGTCAAAAACCCCATAAAGTCCTAATTTTTGTAATATTGCAACTCTGCTCGAACTTGACACCGTTCTTGTGCCATGCATGTTAACGCACCAAGCCCCTCAGCGTCGTGGCCATAAAGCCACGACACCATGACGACGTCGTGACCTAGGTTAGGGCCTGGTCAGGGGTGTAAACGCACGTCGCCACCACGACGCCTGGACACTTGAAAACACTAAAATTTTATAATTCAAATGTGGGTTTTGGTAATCGATTCTAATCAACCTAAAACACATGTAATCAATCTAAAACACATAATTGACTTTTGGGGACTAAGAAGACTGTAGCTTAGGTACCGAGGAGCTAGTCGGGGTCGGATTCGGGAGTTCGGTGAAGTCGAAGCGTGTATTTGAGGTGAATAAAACCCATTAGAAAGATTTATAGAATTTATGGTGTGATTTTTTATTAGTATCGGATTACATGTGTGACTGCTCGTGGCCACACATGGGTTTTCACTCTAAATTCGACTGCGTATATATTGGTTATGGCTAAATCACTTGCAGGGGTTTACTTGTTTTAACACTCGTACTGATGGTAGTAGAATATATCTCGACCGTTGGGATGGATTTAAGGTGTTCCCTTAACTTAAAATGACATTTGGAAGGGGCTCACTCGTTAACCGTAGTTGGGGTTTAGTCACTGTAAGCCTGCAAGTATATACGTAGTTCCTGTCCTGTCTTGTTGATGTACCAACTGGTTTAGGTTGGGGTTTTCTCATGTTATTTGATTGTTTATTTATTATTGCTTATTTCTGATCCTGCTTAATTTGTATGTGCTATTATATTACTCGCTGTTGTTTCTGCTTGTCGTATGCCGCCAATATTCATAGGAGTATTACTTACTGTTGCCAGGTGTCATATTCGCATGTTTCGTAGTTTATCAGTTTTATTTCATGAATATTGTGTGGACTTCTCTTAGGATTTTACTCACTGGACTCGTCACTATATTCGTTAGGTGACCGAGTGTAGATCCTTTGACGAGCAAAGGCAAGGAGGTTCTAGGCGACTACTTCTGAGTTACTAACGCTAGCTCGTGTTTGATTACATTATGTATATATTTACGTTTTTGTTAGCTTTTAAGGACTTATAAGACACTGATACATTTACAAGGATATTTTGTACTTATTCGCGTGTGCTATATACATAATATATATTTTTTTTTCGCATTTTCCACTATTTAGGATTGTTAAATATGCATAAAATACTCACATATTTGAAGACTTCCGCTGTAAAATTTAGTGTAACTTCGTGAATTAATGAGCTGGCTAAATAAACTTATTAATAATAAATTAAAGAACAAATGGCTAAGTTAGGGCTAATTGGAAATGTGTATGCAACCAGTCAGGTTGTAGGGCGTCATAAGTAAGCAGGCCATGACGTGGAAAGGCTTGGCGGCGTGTTCGGCGATGTGGTGACGTGTTCGCTTGGGGAATTGGGGTCATCACAGTTTGGTATCAGAGCGAGGTTTGATGGAGCCACGAGAATAGTTGAAAAAGTCGAATAAAACCTAACGAATAAACCTTAAATTTGGAAACCTGAAGATATTGACTTAGAATCCTAGTTGGGAAGCAAACTTGAGTCGGGTAGCAATAGGGCTTATATACGAGTTATGTTTTGATTGTATATATATTACATACATGTATATTAATGACAATAAAAAAAGTGTTATTTGATTAAGATGGACGGACGATCAGATCTTGTTTGACGTTTAGACGACATGTGTAATGCGGTATACTATGCCAAAGCAGAGTTGTTTCATAATTACGCGACAAGTTTCTTTAAGAGGACTTCAACATACACGAGTATTTTGACTTATGCAAAGACAAACACACCTACCTTTAATAGAGCGATGTCAACCAAGTGGAGTACGAGGACTGAAGGGAGAGGTACAAAGTAGCAGAGTGCCGATAAGTCTTTTATAACAAGTACATTATAGCAAGTACATTTCGATCAAGATTCAATTGAGGCTGAAGGAGGACTTTTTATCAATATCGGATTACATGTGTGACTACTGGTGGCCACACATAGGTTTCACTCTAAATTCGGTTGCGTATATATTAGTTGTGGCTAAATTACTCACATGGGTTTGCTTGTTTTAACGCTCGTGTTGACGGTAGTAGAATATATCTACGACTGTCGGGATGGATTTAAGGTATTCCGTTAGCTTGAAATAGCGACTGGAAGGGGCTTACCCATTATCGTAGTTGGGGTTTGGTCACTGTAAGCCTGCTAGTATATACATGGTTCATGTCCTGTTTTATCGATGTACCGGCTGGTTTAGGTCGGGGTTTTCTCATGTTATTCGGTTGTTTATTTATTACTGCTTATTTATGAGCCTGCTTAATTTAAATGTGTTATTCTATTACTTGCTGCTATTTTTGCTTGCCGTATACCTCCTACATTCATATGAGTATGACATACTATTGCCATATGACAGATTTGCATGTCTTGTATCTTATCAATTTTATTTTATGAATATTGTGTGGACTTCTCTTGGGATTTTACTCAATGGACTCGTCACTATATTTGTTCGGTGACTGAGTGCAGATCCTTCGACGAGCAAGGGCAAGGAAGTTCTAGGCGACTACCTCTTAGTTACTGACACTTGCTCATGTTTGACTACAATATGTATATATTTACTTTTTTGTTTGGTTTTGGGGTCTTGTAGAACACTAATAAATGTATATGGATCATTTGTACTTATTTACCCATGTTATACACATGATATCCTTTTACCAAATTTTCCACTATTTAAGATTGTTAAATATGCATAAAATACTCATCTATTTGAAGACTTCCATTGTAAAATTTAGTGTAACTTCGTAAATTAACGAACTGGCTAAATAAACTTACTAATCATAAATTGAAGAATAAATGGCTATGTTACGGTTAACTAGAAACGTGTAAGCAACCAATCAGGTCGTGCGGCGTTATAGTTAAGCAAGCCATGACATGACAGGGCTTGGTGATGCGTCTAGTGATGTGGCGGTGCCTGGTTCGCTTCAAGAATTGGGGCCGCCAAAGTATTCCTACGGTTCCTTGCTCTATTTTCTTTGGAATCCGTTATTTTTTATATAGGAATTATTCTTCTCATTTTCCCACCACTAAATTCTTTGCTCTGTTTCCTTTGAAATCTATGGGTCTATTTATTTTTTCAATAAAAAACTCTTGTTAGCTTTTCTCACTTTCACTATAGTCAAGGAAGTACTCTTTCCGACTTAGTAAAGCTTATTGGTTATTTCCTAGTTTCTCCACAATTGTGGCATAAACTCTTTTCAATACATATATATGTATAAACTTGATCAATAATCTTTGTATAAGAAGATTCTTAGAAATTTGTCTTGTTTATCTTGCACTATTGTTTCGATCTTATACCTATTATAATGTCTAAAACAAAGAAATCAATCCCCTCTAAACTCCTATAGTGTATACACAATCTAGATGAAATCAAATATGGTATAACAATTATTTTCCATTGTAAATTAAATAATTATTTATAATATTCTTCGATTTTCTGCCCGTACTCTTATTCTCTTAGTGGTTTCTCTCCATTGTGTGGTGCTTCTCTCATGTTCCTCTTTCGATAAACATATCCCAACACCTTCTTGGTTTTTTCAATGGCTTCATCGTTGATGGTCTTATCCGGGAAAACATCTAACTTTACTCCTATCATTGGAACTTGGCCTCGCTGCAAAACTCAGTAATCATCAAGGGAAAAAGCAGTCCTTCATTTTTATTAGTGGTTATGACATTCTTAATCGAGTCATAGATTATTCTGCCAACATCAATATAGCCGATCCCTTGGACTATATGGTATAAAAGAGCCACTATATAGTTCGCTATGCCGTAGTGTTGTAAACTAGGCTGTAGGCTTGCATTCGAGAAAAAGCTCCAGACTTTGGTTGTTTTCCTAAAATATTTGGCTTGGATGTGTTGTAGGTACTCTTTTTTATCAAAAAGGAAACCATCCCCAAAAACAGCTTCTAAACCATTGCAAATGGTCTCATAGGGAAATCCATGTCTATACGTATATTCAGGTTTAAGGTACTCGTTATTCTGTCTCAAATAAAATTTCGCTAAACCATAATACTGATTTATTCTTTCAGGTGAGTAGTCCACTGGTATTTTTCGGACTATGACTACTATTTTATTCTCATCTCCGTGCCCGTTTGCATAGAACTCTTTCACTAGTATTTCACACCCCACTTCAACGGAGGACCTCGCATTAGTATCGGTGTAGTAATCCCTAGTTAACATTCCCTAGTTCCTCTCCCTTATTATGTTTAGGACCCTATGCCCGTACTTAACTTCGTTTTTCACATTGAAACCCTTATCCGGTATAATCTTTCTATTCCTGCTAATATCGCTATTCATCATTGCAATAGCTTTAACATTGATTAGGTAATGGGCATGGAAAGAAATAGTAGGCATCTCCTTAATCTCTTCCACTCCCTCCGAGTTCTCAGTAAAACTTGAAGGTGGATAAGGTTCTCTAGGGACTTTAGTCCAGGGGTTATTCATCAAAATCCCCATTGGCCTTATTGGTTTAGGTGGAGCTTTGGATTTTTGCTTGGATTTCTCTACTAGTTATGCCTTTCACTTTTTCTCTCGAGAGCTTCTACCTCTACCTCTGGCCATTGTCTCAAATTTTAAAACTCACAAGTTTAAAAACTAAAGAAAAATGTAAATGGTAGAAACAATGTTGTCAAAAATAATTCGGTAAAATTCAAGACTTTATTTTAAAAGGAGAAATCTATTTGGAAAGCTAGTTTTGAAATTCTTCGTAAATGTCAAATAAAATTGGCATCGAAGTGATAACGTAAATATAAACTTGAAAATCGATTTTCTAAATATCGTAAAACTAGTAGGTGGCAAATTGTAGTCTTTTCAAAACTATAGTAACTTAAAGCAACACAAAACCACGAACCATTTGCAAATATGTGTAACTATAGTAACAATTTTGAAATTGTTGAATTTGTAAATCAATGATCAATGTAATCATCAATTATAGTCTATTTGAATTAATAAAACCATTTGTGCATGACAATTGAATAAATTCTAAAAAACAATTTTAAAAAACATTAAAAAATTTGCAAAAATCCCTTGGATCAAAAATTTGTTAAAGTAAAGAATAGGGTTTATATAATTACATTCTTAAGAGTGAATATCTCAAGATTGAAGCTCTTGAACTCATCCAGATCCTCCCTCCAAGCTCTATGTTGAAATTTCCTAAAACCTTAATTTAGTTCAATACCTCCAAAATCAAAATTCTTTGGTTTGAATGAGACTAGGTTGTCATGAGAATCTCTTAAATACTATGTGATTGAGCTTAGAATGGTTGAATCTAGGCAAGAAACTGATATTTTTGTGAAAGGTTGCAATGGTTTGCTAGTGTGAATGGTTTGGTGTATGCAACAATTTGGGGTTTTGATTTTAAAAACCAAAAATCGTACCTAGTGATTCATGTGTAAGTGGGATCGCTATGTGAATCGATATTAAGTGAGTTGATGTTTTTACCAATTTAAGCAGCAATTCTCCTGTACGACGAATCACCGGGAATCGCCAGATTCCAAATTTGCGCTAATTTTCCTATGTACTGCTATCGATTTTGCCAGCGATTCCTTGTGTTAATCCAAATCGTTGGGGAATCGCTAGGCCTATTTTACTATTTTTTAGTAATTTATCTTATAATTAATTTATATATCATTCATTAAAATTCATATTAGGGTAGAACTAACTAAAAATCTAAAAATTTGAGTGGGACATGTAACTAACTAAATAATTTTATTAAATAAATAAATAAACATATAAATAAGCAAGTAAATAATGCGAATTGCATAAAGGCCATATAAGCAAAAACCACTCGATCACTCCCCTTTATTTAAAATTACCTCGGAGTTTAAATTTTGAAAATATTTCCAACACAAGAGTCAAAAAGTGAGAGAATAAAAACATACTAAACTAAACTAAATTCTGAATAAAATTAAATAAATATAGAATATGGGCTGCCTCATAAAGAGCAGTTTTGTTTATCGTCATTGGCTCGACTTAACCCTTTTAGAATTAGTTTGGATTTCTAAACTTGAATTTAAGATTTTCCATTCTAGTGCCATTTTAGAAAGTGAGTGCTCAACCATTAATTATCAAAGTAATTGTTTTGTTCAGAATATCTATAACAGCTTATGTAGTGGCTAAGAAAGGCCATCCTAAAATTAAAGGAATATCTTCATTAATAAAATGTGGCATTACGGTGTTGTCATCCACTTGAAATCCTATTTGTTGAATTGAAGTTCCATTTGGTAAAAAGAATCGTTCAGAAGCAAGTGAATTCAACTCCAATTGAGTACGTAGAAAGAAATGTATAAGCATGAGATTTGCATTGGAGTTTGTATCACATTGAGCTCTGAAGTACCAAGCCCATTTGATTTTAATGTGCAAATGTATGTCTCCAGGATCTTTAAGCTTTATAGGACTGAAGTTTGAATTTTTCTTTTTCTTATTGTACTTAGATCTAGAAACTTTCCTCTTGTTAATACTTTCACAATTCTCCGATTGCTTAACTCTCCATTATTGAGTTACTTTTTTTTTGAAGTTTCTACAATTGATTCTTTCTTTTGAATCCCTTTATCAGTTTCCATTGTTACTGCATTAATTGCATAAATTTCAGCATCAAATTTATCATAATATTTTAAGTATAAATATTCATTATCATTGTTAGGGCCCGTCTGACTAAGTCATAACTTAGCCTAATTTCCCTAATTAGGCACCTAATCCATTCAATTAACTTTAACTTCGAATAATTTTGATTTCGATCTTATATAATGCTCAAAAACTAAATTTATATCCTCAATGAAACTCAATTCGTGTTTTACTTAATTAGAGCAAACTAGGAAATCATACGAATTATCTTTCGTATTTTATAAAAATTTCGACAGCACCTCCCCTAAAAGTGGTCTGCAAAAAAATTCACCTAATAGACAGCAAAATGAGAGAGGCCTAGAAGGACTCACAACTCCCCACAATTCACAATATATCATCAAATTATATCAATACTAAAACTAATTAGCTTCCACAAGTTTTGAGAGTTCAAGCCTTAAACAAATTTGAACCGCTCCACAAATCACACAATCAACAAAATAAACTATAAACTAGCTTGAACTCCCTAAATCCATCTCATAACTGTTCTCTAATTATTTTTAGAACCACAATACGACCTACTCTCACCTCGAAAACCCAAAACAATAATATAATATGATTACAACAAGAATTAAACTTTAGAACTTGAAAACAATCACCAAAGATCTTCGTGTCTTATTTGTTTTTCCTTGTCTTCTTAGAGAACCTGACATCATCAAAAACAACTCGAAGATGTCAAGTAAGTATACTCCTACACTGCTCTGTACTCCTCCAAATGTTAGTCCGAATACATGGAGACATGTAATTGCATTTCCAAGTAGCAACAACTTTATATAACAACATGAATCCCTCATTCCAGTTCGAAGCTCACTAATAGGTTGGCCACCCCAAAATTGAAACTAAAACTGTATTATGACTTCAATTGCATACTCGCCGAAAAACTTGCGTGCCTTGGGTATTTCGTGTTCCAGTCTATCTGGTAAAGAAACCTAGCTCTGAGTCCCGCTCGTGAGTCGTAGCACTAACAAGACATCATCCAGAATGACATCAATGCATGACCAAGAATGATGCGAAATGCAATGCAGACTAACCATAAATGCAGGTACAAAAATAAATTTCATAAATAGTAAATACCACTGTAGGGTTTACTTATTGTCCAACCAACTCGAAATTGATAGCGAAGCCTTACTCGCGCATTCCCCAGCTTTCACTTGTTTCAAAAATCCTATTTAAATAATAAAAATCCTAAATTATGCGTTATGAGGCAAAACACCGGACAAAAAGTTTCAAAAAAATCCCCATTTTTCCATTTTATTTCCATAGAAATCCAAAATTCATATTTATTTGACCCAAATTCCATTTTCTGAATTTTTGTAATTTGAAGGGATTTTCTTTTCATTTTGTCAAATTAAAACACATTTTTTTTAAAAAAACTTAAAGGGAAGGGCTCGATCTAGGGCTGGCAAAAATCCGGGAACGGACATAAACGGGACCGGACACCCATTTCTAAAATTATTAAATTTGGTGCCCGGACCCGGTCCCGTTTTTGAAACGGGCAATTTTTTTTTGTCCAGTCCCGTATGTTTGTAAAACATACGCCTCCCGTTTTGTCCGCTTTTTATTTTTACTTCGGCACAAATTCGGGATATGTAACTCTGGACCACTCAATCCAACCTATAAGGTAAGGGTTATGATATTAAGATATTACATGTGTTCTCTTCATTACTAATGAAGAGGAAAATAAAAAATGCATTAAAAAAAAGAAACATAAGAAAAGCCGCCAAATGAATTCATTCCAAATAGTATTATACATAGTGAAATAATTCAATACTCGAAAAATTCTAAACGTATATCACAAAAGGCACATGATCAGAACGTACATGAGTACATCACTCGAAAAATTCAATACTCACCCGTTGATAAGCAAGGCCAGCCCCAATACCAACAATGCTGACCAAATGATGGACATAGAGTTGTCAACACTAAAATGGCTGTCAAAGAGGCAACACATTAGGTCGTATATGAGATAAGCAAGACTGATAGCTAGGGTTCTCATCTGCAAATGCACAACACCACCAAATTCAACATCAAAACATTCACCATAACCAAATTAAATCAAAACCCATTTTTGTACTCTCAAAAATAAACATACCCGTTAAGGAAAACAACAAGAATTAATTCTCATAACAACAATTAATCAAATTAATATCAATACCTGTGAGGGTGTGAAGGTGAAGACCTAGAGGCCAATGGGCAAGCATGGCAACTCCAATCTTCAACAGAGAGAGAGGCCAAAGTAACAGCTAAGGCAGCATGGATTGTGGACACAATTCTGTTGCAAGAACTGAAAGACAGGTGTGGACAAATTTTTCGAGGAAAAGGAGGTGGGAGGACAAGGAGGCGAAGGAGGAGTGGTGGCGATGGCGCCGCGGCCGAGGGAAGTGGGAGAGGAGGGCGTTTCCGAGGAATTGCTTGGCGCCGTCGAGCCGGTGGGAGAAATGGGAGCCGAAGCGGTGGAGGAGGAGCCGGCGACGCCCGACTAGGCTGACTAGCTGTACGAGACGGCGAGCGCGAGACGGCGAGTCTGGCGACGGCGAGAGGGTGGGAGAGGGTTTGCCGGTTTGGTGAGAGAGAGTCGAGAGAGCGTGAGAGTCTAAGAGAGACGGCGGTGAGAGTTGTGAGAGTGAGAGGTGAGGACCGTGAGGTGCTTCCGTGCTTGTGTGAACTGTGAATGTGAAGTGTGATTCGTGAACCAGTGAGTGAGGCAAGAGTGAAATTAGGTTAATTTCACAGTGAAATTACAAATATTCCCTTCAAATTAATCACTAAACGGGTACCCATTTTTTTTAAATTTTTGCCCAGACCCGGTCCCGTATTTTTAAACGGACATAAAACATTGTCTAGACCCATATGTTTGTCAAAAAAAAATTGCCCGATCCCGTTTAAAACGGGACCGGACAAAACGGGACAAACGGGACCGGGCACATTTTGCCAGCCCTAGTTCGATCCATGAACTGGGCCAGGTTCGGCTCAGGTGAGCCAAACTTGGTTCTACTCGGTTGAGGGGATCACCCCTTCATTCCCAATGTTTCATCGAAACGAAACAGAGGGGTAACTCTATTTCTCTGTTTCGTTTCGATGAAACGATCCTTCATCGTTAAACTATTGGTTGGTCTATGGGCATGGAGATCATAAATTCCATCTCCCTATCGTCATCCTCTTCCTCAGCTTCATCGTTTTCGTCTTTGTGTCTCTGTTTATTATTTTTGTTGTGGAATCGTTGTGTGGTTTTTTGCTACTATTTTTCTTTGCCGTTTTTGTTTTCTTTTTTTGTTTCAATCGGTCCTACTTCACCTCATCTCTCTCAACTTAATACTCATTTTTTTTTTTTTCGAATTCAAAACTAATTTGAACCGTCCCTAATTGATTCACAGTAGCCCCTATCAATTCACAACCAAATCGAAATCAAAACAACAATTTTCATTCTCACCTTGATCAATGCACATACTACAGTCTCCTCTGTCAATCGAGAGATAAATGAACTAGAGAGGGAGAGATTACATTGATGAGAGAGAGAGGAACAATTCAGAGAGACGTCATGGAGAGAGCAGTGATGAAAGGAAGAAGAAGTAGTTGAAGACGATAAGCATCCCTTGGTTTGATTTCCAGAAATTAAATAGGGTAGCCAAATGACCTTATTACCCTTCAGAACTTATCCTCCTATAAATAAAACCAGTTCCTCTTTTGGTCTTTTTGCCATTTTTATTTTATTTCATGTTTATCTCTTGTTTTTTTAAGTCCAAATTATACCCTGAGAAATACCTCAATTGTGCCAAAAACTGAAAAAATACCAACGCACTCTGAAACACTCAGACAACGCGTCTAAACACCAATTGAATCCTATTTCATGACGAAAAAAGTATAATACATACAATAGGCACACAACAAACAAAAATAAAACATTACCTTATAATCTCTGGTCCGTCACTCGTGGGTCCCACCTCAGATACCTAAGATTTAAATCAAATCCGAAAATAGTTAATTAGTCATCTAATCCAATTAAGAAATTCTCAAATTTCACAATCATCAATGTCATTGTCGAATAATTCATCATATTCTTCATAAGTGTCATAGTTATGTTTGTTATTAATTTTGAATTTAACAATCTTATCTTCAAATTCCATAGACATTGTTCTTCAGAAATTTCTAACTTAGTTCTGGTTTTCTTTAGAAAAGGTCTACTTAATAGTAAAGGCAAAGAATTGGGTAATGTTGAATCTCCCATTTGAATGACATAAAAATCAGTTGGAAATATTAAACCATGTACATGTACTAGGATGTCTTCTAATAATCCATAAGGTTTAGTAATGGTATTGTTCGCTAAAGTAAGATTAATAGGTGTATTAGTTAGCGATCCTATTTTCAATGATTCATAAAGTTTAAGTGACATAACATTAATTGATGCTTTGAGATCACACATAGCAAATTCAATAGATGAATTGCCTATGGTGATGGGTATGAAAAACATTCCTGGGTTGGAACATTTATCAGGCATTGTCTATAATGGCCCAAATTAATTAAACTAAGATTAAAGTTAATATCGGAGATTAACGATCGTAATTTAGGCCTTACATGGACAACTCGGTTGTTTTGGACACGAGAATAGAGGGAACATGTTATTTGTGGATGATGTATGTTTATGTGCGGTGTTTTAAATCATTAAATTATTATATTACATCGCATGTGTGTACGTTGCTATCGAATGAGTCAGTGTGACGAGAAGCGTGTCGACGCGGTTATCAGGTAGGAATTACCCAGGGATGCTAGACTAGGCCAGGAAATGGTATATGGTGTATAATTAAACCATAGCCTAAGTCGAGGGTTAGTGGGACCACAAATGTGTCAATTATGTGACTAAGAATACTAACCATATGATTGAATAAGCCTAAGTTAATTAACTTAGATCAAATAATATAAGGCCTATAGTTAGGTTGATAAAATGTGGACCTTAGATATGCATCTAGATGACCCTAGTTAAGTTTAACTAGGATAGATTAAGTTAAATTGTGTGTCACCAAGAATGTGGACAACTTAAATGAGAGTTGTAAGATTGTCCATGAGATTCGTGTGTACACTAGAATATAATACATAGTATAAAATGGGAACTTAGTGGGTTTTGTTTCAAAACCAACTTCAAAACACATGCAAATATGAAATTTAGAGAGGGAGAAGCTAGAGTTCTGAGTAATTAGAGGTGCTAGGAAGATCAAATCCAAGAGTTCATCAACAAGTTAATCAATTTCTCCATCCCCTACAGGTTTATACTCCATTAAAATAATCAAATGAAGCTTAAATTTGGGGATTTATGGCCAAAACAAATTTGAAGTGGTAGGTCACTGTTCTTAGGCATTTGTATATGTTTTTCAACTCATTTGGACAACCCGATTGTATCTTTAAAGCCAATTTTCATGAAAACGATGTTATTGGTCAAAATTGGTAATGAATGCATGATCTAATGAATTGATGAAATTAAACATAATGGATAATGTACATGTTGCTGTTGTTGCTGTTGTTGCTGTATTTGGATGAGGGTTTCAATGCAAGATTGTTCCGCCTGAGGTTTGACACGATTCTGAGTCGAAAACCCTATCAAAATTCCTAAATTTGTGTAATAGAACAGCTCTGCCGGAGCTTGATGTTGTTCTGACACCGTGGCCATAAAGGCATGACACCGTGACCTGGGTTGGGACCTGGTCAGGGGCCTCGACACCGTCACGGCGCCTTGCATTTACATGCACTGTGCCACCACAACATTGGGACCCTG
This sequence comes from Stephania cephalantha, assembly GCA_039657325.1. Taxonomy (NCBI): domain Eukaryota; kingdom Viridiplantae; phylum Streptophyta; class Magnoliopsida; order Ranunculales; family Menispermaceae; genus Stephania; species Stephania cephalantha. Next base: position 32,845,965 of record CM077570.1, on the reverse strand, counting down.
AAAACACTAAAATTTTTTAATTTAACTTTCGATTTTTGAAATCAATTCTAATCAACCAAAAACACTTATAATCACATAATTGACTTCAAGGGACTAAATGGACGATAGCTTGGGTACCGGGGAGCTAGTCGGGGTCAGATTTGGGAGTTTAGGGAAGTCGAAGCGAGCATTTGAGGTGCGTAAAGCCCATTGGAATGCTTTACAGAATTCATGGCGTGATTTTATTGATATCAGATTACATGTGCGATTGCTGGTCGACACACATGAGTTTTCACTCTAAATTAGGTTACGTATATATTGGCTGTGGGTAAATCACTTGCACGAGGTTACTTGTTTTAGAACTTGTGTTGACGATAGTAGATTGTATCTACGATTGTTCGAAGGGATCTAAGGTGTTCCTTTGAATTAAAATAACGTTTGGAGAGGTTCTCCTGTTAATCATAGTTGAGGTTTTGTCACTGTAAGCCCGCGAGTATATGTATGGTTCATGTCCTGTTTTATCGATATAATGGCTAGTCTGGGTCGGGGTTTTCTCGTATTATTTGGTTGGTTATTTATTACTACTTTATTTCCGAGCCTGCTTAATTTGTATGTGCTGTTTTATTACTCGCTGCTATTTTTGCTTTCCGTATGCCGCCTACATTTATGAGAGTATGATTTACTGTAGCGAGATTTCATATTCGCATGTCTCGTAGTTTATCAATTTTACTTCATGAATATAGTATTGATTTCTCCTAGAATTTTACTCAGTGGACGTCACTATATTTATTGGGTGACTGAGTGTAGGACAAGGAGGTTCTGGGCGACTACCTTTAAGTTATTGACCCAGCTCGTGTTTGACTTCAGTACGTATATATTTACGTTTTTGTTGGGTTTTTGGGACTTGTAGAACACTGATCCATGTATATGGGTCTTTTATCTTATTCGCCTGTGTTATATACATGGTATCCTTTTGCCGAGATTTCTGCTATTTAGGATTATTAAATATGCATAAAATACTCACACATTTGAAGGCTTCCGCTATAAAACTTAGTGTAACTTCGTAAATTAACGAACTAGTTAAATAAACTTATTAATCATCAATTGAAGAATAAATGGCCATGTTAGAGATTATTGGAAAATGTTGAACCAACCAAATACGTCGCGGGGCATCATAGATAAGCAGGCCATGACGTGGCAGAGCTTGGTAGCGTGTGATGCGACATGGCGGTGCCCGGTTCACCTCGGGATTTGAGGCCGCCACATTCTCTTTAATGACTAAATCTTTTGTCCTAAATTTTCATTAATTTATAACTTCTTTAATTGTTCAAATATGCCTTATTTAGTTTTTTCCTCCCTAGAATTTGCTAATCGTTATGGAACGGAAGAATTAGAATGCGTATTTTCATTCAACTCATAAATATTATTTACTTTGTCTTGGTTAATTAATTTAGAATTTTGTAGAGACTTTTTTCGTAGGTTTCAATTTTGGCTGAATACTATAAGTATAGCCTTTCGAGAAAATGTATATATTTTAGTTGCTCGACCATCCATTCCCTGATGGGAATGACATTTGCCATCATTTTTTCTTCTTCTTGTTTTATTGTCTTAAGTATTCTAGTTTTCTTTTTACCTCTTTTTAGTGTCTTTTCTTGCGTATTCATTTATTTTTCATTTTCACAAAATAAATCATTATCTTGCGCTTGATTATTAGTGTCTGTAGTTTGAGTAGTTCCTTTAGTTTGATTTCTTAGCTTGTTGGTTTGTAGAGTCATTTGACTTGATTGATTTTTCAGCTCGTTAATAAATGTATCGGTTTTAATTTGATTTTGGAAAATTTGCATTTAGTTGTGATGACTTTGGGTCATAAAGTTATGTAATATTTGTTTTAAATTTGGTTGCGTAGGTTGAATAGTTTGTTGAGGTTGTTGCATCATTGTTGGTTGTATATGTGCTCTCGGTGTATAAGTGGTATAGTTTTGATTTTGTGGATAGTAGCTAAGGTTTGAATTTGTTTTTCCAGTGTAATAATTGTTTTTATTATATTGGTTTCTACAAGGATCAGAATATTGGTTCATAACCGCATTGACTTCTTCATTGTTATCTTCTTGTAAATTAGGACATGCATCCGTAGGATGTGTGACTTCATTACAAAATCCACATGGTTTAACTTGATTTGATCTATCTTTCAATAATAACTTAACCATGTTAGATAATTCTTCAACTTTGCCATCAAATATATTACTTGTTTTATTATTAACCTCATAAACTTTCTTTCTTGATGTATATGTATTTTAACTATATTGTTTAAATTGTTTGGCTATCTTCTTAATAGCTTCTTTTGCTATAGTTGGTGTAACATCGAATAATGATCCATTACATAAAATATCTGGTCGTGACCGCAAGTGTAACGATTCAATTGCAATTATAATGTAATCAATAAAATTGATTACAAATATCGTCCTCTGGGAAAGGTTATATGGACAGAGGTCACTTAGTTAAGTTCACTCTATTGTTAAGAATATCTCTTTTTAATTGGTTTAACTAAACTACTATATTCTTCAAAACAAAATAAATACTTGTACTTTTATATTAAGAAGATCTTAGTTTACAACTTCACCTAGGTAATGAATTACTATATTTTCATATCTCACTTCTTTCATCTTCATTATGTACGTGCAATGCTCAATTAGAATAGACAAATTTCCTTAAGTTCACTTCAAACTACTTTCGTGATGAAAAATACTCTAATGTACAAACTAGAACTCCACCTATCAGTGTAAATAAAGTAAGTTCCACATTGCTTTAAGTTCCAAATCGTTAGATTCATAACCACTTAAGTTTACTATCCGTGCCTCCCTAATCAATAACTATCTATCGATGTTATATATTTTATAGTTGTATCGTCCATATCTGGCTTAAAAGCTTCAATGACTATGGTAACTCCTAAAACCTCTAATCAACAAATAAGTGATCAAGATGTTCGTAACATTATGTATAGAATCAATACAAATTCTACCCATGACACTTTTTATCTTTATAATCCACTCAAAACTACTTTAGCATAACATTCATACCATATGATCCATTGATCTATAAGATTAATGAACTACTCACTCATCATTGAAATAAATATAAACATCATGATATTTATTACAATCAAAGATTGAATTAAATAACTTTAATTAAACCAAGAAAATAATACCAAATAACAACATGTGGGTCTTTAATGTCTTCTCCTCCAAAACTTTTCTTAATACTCAAGAACAATATAAAACTATGCTACTTTGTGATAATTTGTGGTAGTGTATGATAATATGTGGTATTGGGTGAGTTTACCATGTTTTTATACCTATTTATACCCCTAAGACATTTTAGAATACAATTAGAAACCCTAATAGACAATTCCAAACAATTTAGAACTCTAAACTTTCTATTTTATACTTCCCGGTGTTGTCCATAAGTGATCCGGCGTTGTTCGTGTAGAGCTACAGCATCGCTATAGCTTCGGCCTTTTCATGTATATTTTCCCTTCACAGTAGGCTCGACGCCCTGCATAGCTACCCCGACACCATGTGTACACAACCACGGCGCCACCATTGTTGTCCCACTTTTATTCACTTCTCTTCTTCTCCATGCCTTGCCCACGCTTTGTACACTCTTCCCATGACGTCAAGCATACTATCCACGACGTCAAATGTACTTTTGTGCATTTTATCCTTATTTCATCACGAATTCACTCATTTGTCTCCTTTATACCTTGTATACCTGAAAATGCATAAATATCGTCAATTACAGATCATTCTGGGATATTTATACCTAATATACTACTAAACTAGTCCTATATATAAGTCTAAATAATCACTTATCAAATACTCCCAAACTTAAGATTTTGAACGTCCCTAGCAAAAGTGTGTTTTACTAAGCATTCTTACTAATACTACTACTTAAGTCCATGCTCATTTTACATTGTTCATGTAATATCCCTTAATTCAAATAACTTCAAGTTAATAATCCACTAAAGAGATTTTCTTTGCAAAAACTTATACTTTTAATTTTTTTTTGCTTTAACAACACATATAACTCACTTTCGAAACTCAAAAGTAGTTCACAATCAAAACCATCACTACTCACAAGTTTATATTACCTCGACACTCAAGTAGCAAGTGTACAATCTCATGATTTCTCATTAGCTCAAGAATTCACAAATAAGCATAGATCATACTAGCTTTGTAGAATTTAGTACTTCAAGTGTCCATATGACTTATTATTGTTGGAAAGAAAACTTAAATTATATACTCGAGCTAAATCTTTTGTTTGAAGAGTTCTAATTTAACTTCCACCTTTCTTTATTTGTTTTTATATATCTCTTTTCTTTTATCCTCTTATTTTCTAGTTGTACGGTCCCTGCTCCGTTTCCTATGGATTTCGTTTTTTTTCTCTTTTTCCCAACCATCAAGTTCTCTACTTCTTTTCCTGTAGAACTGGTGGGACTCTCTACTTTTTTATGTTTAAAACTCTTGTTAGCACTTCTTAATTTCACTTAATCAAGCAAGTGTTAACTCCAAATTTTTATTAAAACCATGCCTATCTCTTCCACTCTTAGTACTAAATCTTTATTTACTTTGTATTCAAGTAAGATTCATACTTATTATTGAATTCCTTAGAGATCTAAATTTTTTACAAGAAGTGTTCTAGTATTTTTCTTGCTTTTGTTTTGAGTTCATGGTCTTCCTTAACTCTAGGTATCTAATCATGAAATCATACCGTTGTTTGCTACATTTCTTATTTTGTTCAAAAATTTAATAACACTTTCTTGAGTTGCATATCAACAAGATACTTATATTCTTACTTATCCTCAATTAAAGGCATGAAATTTGCAAATTAATTACTTATTCTATATATAACCTAATCTATACTACTTAAACACATTCAAATAATAAGTAAATGAAAAAGAATACACTACCATGCATTCCTCTTTAACTGCTTCAAAAATAAAACTTTACGATCATACCTGCAGTGTTTATCCTTATTTCATCATTTCTTACCACTTCCCATAATGTAGATGCCCCTAAACTTAAACCAAACTTTATCTTCGAGGTTTAAAAATAAGCCTGAAACATAAAAAGATTAAACACACAAACATAATAATAAAAAACATAATAATACATAAACATAAAGTTAAACAATTAATAAAATGACAAAATATCCCTCTAACTCCTTGATGCTTTATGAATATGCAAGTTGAGACTTTTCCATTCCGATGAAATGCCACCCGACAAATGGTATTTCCTGCACACTTAACACAAAACTTTCAAAAGTTAAGAAAATACTAAAATGTTTGGATTGTTCTACCTAAACAAAGTAAATAACTAAAATTTAAGAATCGAAATTAAAAACCTTTGGGTTGCCTCTCAGTAGTGCATCATTTAACGTCATTAGCCAGACACCTATTTGCTCGTTTAGTCCGAGTCTAAATCGAGTAACTCCATGAATTTGGATGTTTGAAATAACTGCTCATACACAAATACTTTGGTTACTGGCTTCCATGTATCACCTTCTTTAGGAGGTAACCTAGATAGATGGTCTGTAACTAAATCTCCACTACCCATTTTATCTTTAATTTCCAAATCAAACTCTTGCAATAATAAGACTCATCTAATCAACTTTGGTTTTACATCTTTTTTTTGCAAACAAATAACAAATTGCTGCGTGGTCAGTGTACACAGTGACTTTTGATTCCACTATGTAAGCTCTAAACTTGTCATATGCAAACACCATTGCCAATTGCTCTTATTCTGTAGTAGTATAGTTTTGTTGAGCTGGATCCAATGTTTTATTTGCATAATATATAACTCTAAAGGTTCTATCTCTCCATTGGCCTAACACTGCTCATACTGCATAGTCACTTGCATCACACATTATTTCAAAGTAAGACTCCTAATCTCGTACTAGTACTATAGGTGTTGAAATCAAAGCTACTTTCAAGGTCTCAAATGCGTTTACACATGTCGGACTCATTTAAAATGGAACATACTTTTTCAACAATGTGGATAGTGGTTTAGTGATCTTTGAAAAATCCTTGATAAACCTTATGTGGAAACCTGCATGTCCTAAAAAACTCCTTATATCTTTAATGTTTCTTGGTATATGAAGTTTCACAATTTGCACTATTTTTGCTCTATCAAGCTCTAATCTATGAGCAAACACTCTATGTCCCAAAACAATTCCTTCTCGAACCATGAAGTGACACTTTTCCCAATTAAGTACTAAATTTGTGTCTTGACATCTTTTCAATACCAAGGCCAAATTTTTGTAAGCATAAGTTGAAAGATGCTCCAAACACAGAAAAGTCATCCATAAATACCTCCATGATATCCTCCACCATATCAGAGAAGATAGCCATCATACATTTATGAAATGTTGCTGGTGCATTGCATAATCCAAATGGCATCCGTCTAAATGCAAACATTCCATAAGGGTAAACGTTGTTTTCTTCTGATCTTCTGGTGTTATACCAATTTGATTATATCTCGAATACCTATCTAAGAAACAATAGTATTCATATATTGCAAACCTATCAAATATCTAATAAATGAATGGTAAAGGGAAATGATCATTTCTTGTAGCCTTGTTTAACTTTCGATAATCAATGCAAACTCTCTAACCAGTTACTATTCTAGTGGATAAAGTTTCTCCATTTTCATTCTGAATAATGGTCATTCCTCCTTTCTTTGGTACAACATGTATTGGTGAAACCAATGAACTGTATGAAATAGCATAGAATATTTCGGCGTTCAACCATTTAGGATCTATTTCTTTACCACTTCTTTCATTATTGGATTTAACTGCTTTTGAGATTCAATTGATTGTTTATGATTCTCTTTCGTTAAAATCTTAAGCATGCAGATGGTTGGACTAATTCCTTTTTGATCTTTGATTGTCCATCCCAATGTTGACTTATGCTCTCTCAGAAATCAAAGCAATTGTTCTTCTTCCAATTCTGTCAAAGCTGCCAAATTAATCACATGATATGTTGAATTTTCTCCTAAGTATGCATATCCCAGATGCACTGGCAAAGGCTTTAATTCAACTGTTGGTTCAATAACTGCACTTTGCACTTTTGTTTCTAGTTTCTCAAAACCTTTATGAAACTTTTGGGTCCTATTGGTAATAAAAAATTGACCGCCACCTGAAGTTCACCCTTAACTGCAGAAATTGTAGTTATGCTTTGAACTAGACAATGCTCCAACAGGTCATCTGGCGTATATTCCTTGGCTATCTCAGAAAGACAATAAAAAAATTAGATATCTAACTTTGATACTTTTACAATGCTCTCCCTTGGAAATTTCAAGGTCTTGTAGATATTGAACAAAAGTTCCTCATCGTTTACTCGTAACCTTAATTCTCCTTCTTAAACATTTATCAAATCTCGTGCAATTGCTAGAAATGGACTCCCTAAAATTAATGGTACCTCTACATCCTCTTCCATATCCAGTATTACAAAGTTAACGGAAAAAATGAAGTTATCTACTTTTACTAATACAACTTCAATCACCCCTTTTGGATAGGTCATTGATCGATATGCTAATTGCAAAGTCATATTGGTTGACTTTCTTTCTCCCAAACCTAGCTTCTTAAATACTGATTAGGGCATCAAATTTAAGCTTGCTCCAAGTCACATAAGACTTTATCAAACAAATGTACTCCTATAGTGCATTGAATGGAAAACTTCTTGGGTCTTTCAACTTTTGAAGTAACTTCCTTCGTAAAATAGCACTGCATTCTTCTATCAAGTTTACCATTTCATATTATTCTAGTCGCACTTTTCTTGCCATATGTCTTTCAGAAACTTTATATAATTTGGCATATGTTCCAATGCATATGCGAACGAGATGTTTATGTATAAATTCTTAAACAACTCTACAAACTTCTTGAACTGTTCTTGATCTTTCTATTTTTTGAATCGCAGAGGATATGGTAGTTGTGGATTTATTAATGGCAAATTGTCAAGAAATGTCACTCTCCTTGGTACCATATCTTTTTTCTGCCTATCTCTCCTACTTTATTTTGAGCCAATTTTGATTCTTCTTCTGGTGCAACTTCTTTTTGGTTACTTATGTCACTTTCTAAGTGTTCTGCATCCCTTTGATACTGCTCATATATTTGCTTCCATGTGTCATTTGCTATATATTTTGGTTGCACTGGATCAATGGTTATTTTTCCACTTCTCAATTGGATTGCATTTATGTTCTCCATAAGATTAGTGCTTATGTTACTCGAAAACTGCCCTTTACTCCTTGGATTCAAAGTAGTGGCTAGCTGACCAACCTATCTCTCGAGGTTCTTTATTGATTGTGATCTCTCATCGTCCATCCTCTTTAGAGCTTGCTTCATAATTTCCATCTATTTCTCATCCTTATCAAGGAGTTCCCTATTGTTTATGTCAATGGCGTGCAAAAATTTCTTAATTGACTTCAATAAAGTCATTTCTTCATTCTAGCCTGGCTTCCCTTATTGGACTTGTTGATAAAAAACCAGCAGTAACTTCAGTGAATTATCAAGACTTCCGTATGAGAAGTTCTGGTTGTCCTTCCAAACTCGGGGTTCTTCGAATCAATAGGTGGACCCACTTCCTTTCCTTAGCTACATCTCCCTATCGATCGAATAGTCTTGCATTTAATCTTTTGTCTCAATTAAGAGGGGTCATGAAAAGAACAGGTTCCAAATCACAATCAATTCCTTTTCCAAAACCTACTTCAGCTGCACAAGCCCTCCTCGCATGCCACAAATGACCTACGAATAGGAAGAATCCTAGAACAAAATGAGAGGTCACTAACCAACTTCTAGGAGAAAAATAATTGACTGCATTGATCTCGGTAGCTACATTGCCCTTGGTTCTATAGACATCCTCAGAAAAGGAGACAAAAATTTGCAGGAAGGCTAGCTCTGAGTCCCGTGCCTTCTTTCATCGATGTGCAAGGTATAGCACAAGCGCTTCACACATTACCTCCAGGGGCTAGACTTCGATCTTCGCTAGTCCAAACACCTCTCCACTTTTGCTCTAGTAAATCTTTTGAGCCTTCGTTTGCTTATGTTTGCTAGGTTTTATTCGATTTGTTGTGGATTAGATGATGGAAAAACTAGCAAGCAGCTAACTACACCAGAAAGAGAAAACATCCTTAACAAAACCTTTGAGGAGCCATTCCTCACGCCTTGAAGTTGTTTCCATAGTTCTATTTGTTCATGAAGTTGATATCCTTAAACTCTATTCCTTGCTATATGTCCATTGGATTAACCACTATTGCTTGGTTATTAACGAGTTGCTGTATTACTTGCACTTATGGACTTTGTTGTCCCATTTGTAGCTTTTCCATCTGAATACTCAGGTTGGATAGTTGTGCCATGACCGCCGCTTGTGAATCAATCTTATATACACCTGCTGGCTATCTCACTGTAGAATGAGTACTTGCTGTAGAGTTCAAAAACATAAGATCTAGAAGATCTAGTGCTCCATCTTCGTCCTTGGTTAGTAGAGAACCACCTGCTGTGGCATCCACTAATGTTCTGGTACTGTGATTTATGCCATAGTAGAAAATCTGTAGTTATGCCCATTTCACGTATCCATGTCTTGGACATCTCCTTAGCATTTCTTTGAATCTTTCCCAAGCCTCACTAAGAGACTCGGTATTCTCTTGCTTGAATTGGTTGATTTCCAGTTTCCTTTCACTAACCTTCGCTGGGGAAAAATTTATCTAGAAATCTTAAATTGATTTTCACCCATGAAGTCATACTCCCTACATTCAGTCATTGGAACCAAAATTTGGCTTTTCCACTAATGAGAATGGAAAAATTCTCATCATGAGTACCTCCTTTGTAACTCTAGTAATGTGCATGGTGTCACACTTCTCCAGAAAATTCTCTACATATGCAACTGGATCTTCTTTTGCTAGCCCATTGAATAGGCTATTCTACACCATGTTGATTAGAGACGGTCTCAGTTTGAACTCAGCAATGTTAAATGGAAGCCTTATCACTCCACTGTAAGTCTCTTAAACTTCTAGTTTGAAGTAGTCACAAAGACATCTTTATCCTTGCACTCTATCTTGCTCTACTAGATCACCTTCAGGTTGGTTATTCCCTCAGCCCTATTGTTGGTTTCGTGCTTGCTCCTCCGCCATCTTGATTCTTTTATTTTTCTTTCCCTTATTGGTTCTATCAATCTCAGGATCGTAAGGCGCTAAGTCACTCTCTCCTTTTCTATGCATGCATTAATTCTTCCTGAAAAAGAAAACACAAAAGATCAAGTGTTGATTGTCCAACTTGTAACTTAAAACCCTTTTTTGTTTTTATAAACTAGAAAGTAAATTATTGAAAGTAAAACTTAATAATTTTATAAACTAACTAAACTAATGTGGCTACCTATCCCCAATATCAATGCCAAAAGCTTGGTCGTGACCGCAAGTATAACTACTCAATTGTAGTAATAATGTGATCAGCAAAGATTGATTACAGATATCGTGTTTTAGGAAATGTTTGTCTGGACACGGTTCACTTAGTTAAGTTCATTCTATTATTAAGAATATCTCTTTTTAATTGGTTTAACTAAACTACTCTATTCCTTAAAACTATGTAAATACTTATACTCTTATATTAAGAAGATCTTAGTTCACAACTTCATCTAGGTAATGAATTGCTATGCTTTCATATCTCGCTTCCTTTCTTCATTATGTGTGTGCAATGCTCAATTAGAATAGATAGATTTCCTAAAGATTCGTTTTAACCCACTATTGTGACGGACTAGATTCTAATGTGCAAACTAGAACTCCACCTATCGATGTGAATAACGTAAGTTCCAAATTGCTTTAAGTTCCAAATCTTTAGATTCATAACCACTTAAGTTTACTATTCGTGCCTCCTTAATCAATAACTATCTATCGATCTTATATCTTTTATGGTTGTATCATCCATATCCAGCTTAAAAGCTCCAATAGCCATGGTAACTCCTAAAATCTCTAATCAACAAACACGTGATTAAGATATTCATAGCATTACATATAGAATCAATATAAATTCTAACAATTGCATTTTTATCTTTATAACCACTTATAACTACTTTAGCATATCATTCCTACCATAGGATCCATTTATCCTTAAGATTAATGAACTACTCACTCATCATTGAAATAAACATACACATCATGGTATTCATTGCAATCAAATATTGAATTAAATAACTTTAATTAAATCAAGAAAATAATATCGAATAACCATACGTGAGTCTTCAATGTCTTCTCCTCCAAAACTCTTCTTAATATTCAAGAACAATATAAAACTATGCTACTTTGGGATAATTTGTGGTAATGTATGGTAATGTGTGGTATTGGGTGAGTTTACCACGTTCTAATACCTATTTATACTCTTAAAATACTTTAGAATACAACTAGAAACCCTAATAGACAATTCCTAACAAACTAGAACTCTAAACTTTCTATTTTCTGCATCCCGATGCTATCCATAAGTGATGCGATACTATCTGTGTAAAGCCACAACGTTGCAGCAACTTCAGCCTTTTTTATATGTATTTCCCATTTATAGTAGGCTCGGTGCCCTACATAGTCTACCTCAACAACGTGTGTACACAACCACGCCGCCACCACTGTTGTCCCACTTTTATTTACTTCTCTTATTCTCCATGCCTTGCCCATGCTGTATACACTCTTCCCATAGCATCAAGCATCACTACAAGAACATGGTAGAATAGCATCAAAAAATTGTAACAGAAATAATCTGTTGCTAAATAGTAACAAATCAGCAACAGTTGTGCATCAGACAATCCGTTTGACTCGGTTGACCCAAAAACAACAATTCAATGACAGATTTGTGATTAAAACATTGTGACAGATTGTACGTTGTCACAGATCAGTCACTGATTTCTCCCGCCATACATTTCCCGCCATACGAGTAAATGAGGCTGTGACAGATTTGCTACAGATCAGTGATAAAGATGATTATGTTGTGATCTGTAGCGAAATATACTAATCTACTGCAGATCAGCGACAGACGTAATATGTCGCTGATCTGCGACAGATCAGCGACATACGTAATTTGTCGCTGATTTGCGACAGATCAACGACATATTACAGCAAAAAGGAAAATAATTAAAATTGCAAAACCCATCCTCCTCGACCCTTCTCTGCGCAAACCACCCCGCCAAACCCCATTCACCGCCCCTCCCATCATCTTCCCCAACACTATCGCTACCACCGTCACCGTCGTCTGCCTGGCCTATTTCATCGCCACACTCATCATCGTCGTCCTCCGCGACTCCGCCGCCTCTCTCCTTCCTCTGCATCGCCCGCTGCATCGTCTTCCTCCGCGACTCCGACGCCATCGGTCATAGCGTCGCTCCGGTGGACTGGTGCGAAGGGCATAACAGACTGGTAGAGGGCCTATATCTCATTTATGTCGCTGCTCTCATCCGCGACTCCGCCGCTGCTCTCCTCATCCGCGACTCTGCCGCTGCTCGCCTCATCCGCGACTCCGCCGCTGGTGTCCTCATCCGCGACTCCGCCGCCTCTCCTCATCTGCGACTCCGCCGGTGCTCGCCTCATCCGCGACTCCGCCAGTGCTCGCCTCATACGCAACTCCACCGCGGGTCTCCTCATCCGCGACTCCGCCGCCTCTCTCCTTCCCCTTCATACATCGCTCGCACACCGACACCGCCGTCGGCCCGAGCTTCACCCCGGTGGACTAGCACGAAGGCATAGCAGACTCGTGTAGTGCCTCGCGACCAGGAAGTTGATGCGGTGGACCTTCGAATCACAGTCCCAGCCTCGCTTAATCCCGATTCCAGTACACCCTCGCCGGAGCACTCGTGGTTTGCGCCTTTTCTTATACTTATATTTTGGAATTTGTTGAATCGTTCTGTTTTTTTTTTCTTTTACTACTGTAATTAGGAAATCTAAGTTTTGCCTTCAATATCTCAACGAAATCGTACCTAGGTTATGATTCCAGCCACTACAAGAATATGGTGGAATAACATCCTAAAATAACGACAACCTGCTAAACAACAACAAATCAACAACTCAACAATCTGTTGCTAAACAACAACAAACCAACAACTCAACCATCTGTTGCTAAACAACAACAAATCAACAACTCAATAATCTGTTGCTAAACAGCAACAAATCAACAACCTAAGTTTATGGTCATATGTTAATGTGGTTATTTTGGTTACCAATATTGTCAGAGTCAAATATAACTCCCAACTTAAAATTAGTATTTTCAGGTTTGAGTTTAGTATTTTCTTACACTTCTATTTTGGAATTTTTTGAATCAAAACAACCTCGAAAAACTCAATTAGAACGAATTGAATTTGCATTTAGGTAGTTTCAATTTTCACTTAGCTTGTCATATGGCAATTAGCAATTACTATTGTTTAATTTAGTTCATAGTATGTTCATTGATTAATAATACAATAAATTAATAAATATGTACATTGTCTAAATTATTGTTTGGCTATGCATTTCCAACGAAATATGATATCTTATTGAGTTATAACTAATATATTCTTATATTGTTTATTAGTTGTGATTGTCATTTAGTTGGTACGTAGCTATATTTGAAATCTCAAGACTGTATATATATTAGGAATTGATGAATATTTGGATTTATTTTTTAAATAGAGAAAAGTATATTAATTAATATACTTCATTAGTAAGAATTGATAAGAAATGTCGAGACGATATGGACTTTTTGAAAAAAAAAACTTGGGCAATTCATGGTGAGGAAAAAAAGTACATAGTTGTTGTACATAGCATGTTTGGAGAGAAAGCACACCTGAAGAAGCGGTAACATATGTCTTTTCGCACATTTAAATTTCATGTCAAATTTGGAAAATATGTTCTTTGATACGGTTAGAAAGTTGAAAAAGAGATTAAAAATGCATACATTGTAATATTGTCTAAGAAACTTGCAAAGGCCAGACCTAGACCTTACTACAACACAACCATGATGATAATGCACCCCAAAATTTTACAACATGTAGTCCTAACAATGACATTACGCAAGATTTTAATATTATAATATTACATATTAGGCTGAACAAAACGATGTGCCAGATGCGATTCGTCAAATTTCACAAGGACCAATGCGTTCATGTACGAGTTATCCTGCATACCTTGTTAATGGATATAAGTTTGACACACTGTCATATGGTACGAACAAGACAACACAAAATAGTGGTGTATGCGTCAAAGGCGGGAACGATACTGACTATTACGGTGCACTCCGAACAATGTTGTTTAAATGTGATTGGTTTGATCCTACTCAAAATGGTACACAACTTCTTCGTAAATTGGGTTTGGTAGAAGTTCATAAAAACCATCGGTTCAATAGGTACGAGCCTTTCATATTGTCAATGCAAGCACATCAAGTATATTATCTTCCTTACCCTTCTATTGGGAGAAGGGAACGAAGTGATTGGTTAGCTATATGCAAGCTTCAACCAAAGTTCGTAGATGAAACCAATGTCATTAGTTCAGAAATGGCCATATCGGATAATGCATTTTAAGCTGATCAAAATGAGAATATGTTCATGGTGGAAGTAGATGTAGATCCATTAGCGTCGACAGCTGTTGATCCGACAAGTGAAATTGTGTCTGACAATGATGAATTTGAGACGAATGCAGACGATGAAGAAGATGATGAGTTCACATCGTCATCAGACAGTGGTAGCGAAGATGAGTTAGAGTGATTGGTGTGAGTTTATAGTGCAATCTATCAATTTGCTTGAAATATGATGTTTATGTTAGACTTCATATATCTCTATAAATGTTATTTGTATCAATCAACTGAATTATTGGTTTATGCGATAGATATAAATACCATTATATATGGCGAAAGGTAGGGGGCGTGGTAATATGGAGGAGGAGGACATGAAGGACATCAATAGACCCACGGAGGAGACTTGCACCATTGGACGAGGATCGTTGTCACTCCATGCTACACATTCTCATCCGGATGGTCGGTACTCATTACATCGGACTCATTCGTACTCACCACATCACACCACTCCATCACGCTCGAGTTATGCCTACTTACGTCACGACACTGAACCGTTGCCACATCACACTAGTCTGTCACATGTAGCTCGTCCATACCCAACTTATGCCTTCAGACCGTCGTCATCACATTATACCTCCTCATCGCCTCCCGGTCATCCATATCCACATCAACATGCCACACTGTCACCGGTAGGAACTGTATACACACCTCAGCATGGTGCTAGTCCCTCGACATCACATCACGACACACCATCTCCTCCAGTTCATGTACTCCCAACTCAACATGGTACCATTCCCTCTTCGTCACACCACTCCACACCATCACCTCTAGGATATGTATACCCACATGAGCATGGTATTAGGCCCTCTTCGTCACATCACGCCACACCATCACCTTCAGCTCATCCCGCTCATTCTCCTAAAGTAGGCGACGAGAACACTTCTACATCTCGTAGACCCCCAGCACCACATATGACTTCATCCGCGAGGTCATCCACTAACAGGTTGCGCTCATTGATACCACATGCGATTGAGGAGATCCCAGACTTTTTCAGACCGCTGACAGCCCCTACAGAAGGCGAAAACCTTCTTATTCATCTCATTGCTGAGCATGGCTTGAATGTTAATCTCCACAATATATACTTAATCTATAAAAATACTATTTTCCTACACTAACTTAAATGTTGAAATGGTAGGTTACACCATTCTTCCGTGGCGGAAGGGAAGATGAGTTTAGTCTTCAAGAGTGGATATTTGAAAGAAGGATGGAAATGAGAATATGTTCCACAATCCCAACGAGATATATACTGGCTTAGGTGGAAAGTCAGTAGCTTCACATCAACCATCGAAGTGAATTTATTTAAACTAGTTTCTGATTATAGAAATGAGAATGTGTCCATTACTTGTTCATTTGTAGGTGTTCTTCACTTGGGACTTGCAAATGTCATTTGCGATATATGATGAGTGGTGTCGGAAGGCAGCCATCGGGTACACAAGCAATATATATTTAATCGCGAAGAAGAGAATAACACTTATTTACTTGACAAAGGAGGTGTTTGAACATTACAAAAGAAAACGAGCAACAGATGAAGCATTCAAGAAGAAGTCCGAGCAGATGAGCACGAATAAAAAGTCTGAGGTGGGAGGGCCGGGCACTGGTATTTCGTTGCATAGCGCTGGAAGTATATCCGCGAGACAACATGGTGATATGTTGGTACGTATACATACATAAATAGTTTTGTATGTAGATGAGCGCAAATAAAAACTACTAATCCTGGAACTCGCTTGTAGGAGAAGAAGCTTAAACGTCATCCCACACGCGAGGAGATGTTTCGACACCTCCACACCCATGGCCATGACGGCCAAACTTTCGTCGATCAGAGATCCGCGAAGATTGATGTAAGTAATATGAATTGCATATAAATAGTTTTCGAGACAACACATGTAGCACATCAATTTAAAAGAAAACAATAGAGTTAACTATTAGTTTATTAACTTAATGTAGGCTGAACTCACTCGGAGATTGGAGGAGATGTCCACCCAGTCCCCCGACACATCAATTGACGAGGATGCCGTTTATCTTGAGGTGGTGCCGTAAGTCAAGGGACGTGTCTACGGATTAGGGTCACAAGGTTATCATCGCAGCATATCTTCAGGGGAAGCAAGCTCATCTCGAGGACCAGCGTATGGACCTCATGAGTTGGAAGAGCTCCAGCGAGACCACCAGAGGTTGCAAGAAACATTGTTGAAGGAGCGAATGGAACGACAAGAACAAATGCGGAGGGACAAGATGGAACACAAAGAAGAAAATCGAGAGATGCAGGACCGTTTAGCACGTATGGAGGCATTGTTGATGCAATTCCTTGGTATTAGGCCCCACGTGCCTCCGACACCGCGACCTCCACTATCACCAGTTACAGAGCGTTCTGGTCCTCGGAGTGACGACCAGCTTGGACATTTGACGACCGACATAATACCTTCTCAGTCTGCGCACCTAGATGACCACCGACTTGGACATTGGACCGATCCACATAGAGAGATGCCTGAGGATAGACATCATCTTTTGGTTGATCATGATGAGTTTATGTCGCAACTTATGCCGCCTCCGCGACCACCGCCACGGCAATAGTGATTGGATGTTCTATCTTTTTTGATGGTGAGTTTTTAATTACGAGTCAATCCATATCTTCACATTTTTTTCCTTCTAATGTAGTCGATGTGATTATTCATTTGCAGGTATGTGCAGCGGTGGCATTTGGTATTGGTGTTGCTTACAGAGAAGGAGTTGACAAGGCTTCTTTATTTTTGCTGGGTAAGATATAATTACTTTACAACTCCCATGTTGAATTTTATGTTTATTTTTCTGCATCTAATGTTTTGGAGAATGGGGGTTGATTGAGAGAGTATTTTGGTTTTACAGAGACCAAGTGATTGTATTAAATAATAATGCCACTATATGCTTTTTCATGCAAAATTCTTTATAGGTAGTTTTTGTTAGAGTAAACATTTGTTGGTGTCATAAGTTTTTACTAGCTAGTTTAACTTATGAATCTAATCAAGAAACCTTAACTAAGACTTCATTACAAAAAGTGGAGACATTTCTTGAATTGAAATGGTACTATACTTTGTGAATAAGTGGTGTTGGAATTAAACTTAATCTAGGAAATCTTTTGGTTCAATTCATGATATTGGATTGCAAACAACACAAATTTCATGTAAACTAGTGCAAGTTAAAAGTGACTCTGGCATTGAAAGTGGAAAGTGAAAAAAAAAATCAAATATTGGTCTTAATATACAAGGAACAGGGGAACCAAAGCACATGTGCTTATCAATAATCTTTCATGAAACAAAGTTGGCCCAGTATGCAAGACTGCATGAGCACATTTTTACTTCAATTTACATTTATATGTCTCACTGTCCTCGTATGTTCCAATATTGAAAAGATTGGATTCTTAATGAATGCACCTTTTGTGTTAGAATGAGTTTTGCTATAAGCCACACTGGACCTTATATTTGATTGAAAGAGTGCTCTATCTTGTACTTGGCTTCCTTTTTTCTTTTCCTTGTCTTCTCTTTTTAATCTTACAACTCTCTTTGATTCCATCTGAATGATTTTGTTTTATATATAGTTTACTTATTACATTGATAAAAGCTAGATTAGGGACAAATCCGACTATATTACACCTTAACCTAGCCTTTTAAGTTGAGATTCAACTATACTTTTTAAATAAGTACCCTACATCTCAAGTTGCTTAAGAATAGTTTTTATAGTCTTCGATTTCACTTAAATTGGATGTGACGTTATTTTAATTTTTGTTGGAATATTTTGGTTGCATGTCGAATATTGTTCATGTTCCTTTTAATTTTCAGGATTTGGATGGGATACGCTCTGCTAGCTAAAGAATTTGTATAGTGCCTATCTATGTATCGGTGAAAGAATGCTATAGGAGTGTTTTGTACACATTGTATATATGTAAATTTGTGTAGCCAGCTTGTGTAGTTGTTTGTATTTTGTTGAATAATGTTCATTTACTACTATATAGTATAATACTAATTATGAAATGTTAATCTCATTCTTTTGTAGACATTGTTTGTCAAATTTTGATAATATACATACATCGTTCCAATTTTTGTAATATTAGTAGCTTTTATTTTGTTTTTGCAGATTTTACTGCAGGTTTTCCTTTTACTATTTATTGTTTATAATTTTATTTGAAAAAATTACCATTCGACAATTAGCGACGGCTCGGTGGTGTCGCTAATTTGTCACAACGAGTCTTTGCTGACTAGGCACCAGTCAACGACAGACGCTGTCTGTCGCTGAATAGCAACAGAGTTGCGACAGACAGCGTCTTTGCTGATCGGGCAGAGTCAGCGACATACGTTGTCTGTCGCTGAACATCAATAGAGTTGCGAAAGAAAGCGTCTTTGCTGACTAGGCAAATCAGCGACAAACGTAGCGACAGATTTGCAATAGACACGTCTATGCTGACAGGACTTTGATCAAGAATAATGACCGTTTATTCTTGTGTCAAATGACAGATGTTTGTCACAAATCTGTCGCTGAACAGCAACATAATACCGAATCTGTCGCTGAGTTGCACCAGCAACAAAGATTTTAACAACAACTACTATCTGTCGTTGATTTGTTGCAGAGTGGTTTAGCAACAGAACCGTACCAATTCAACATCTGATTAGTTTATTGTTGATTTGGTTTTTTCTTGTAGTGCATACTAGCCATGACGTCAAATGTACTTTTGTCCATTTTATCCTCCATTCATCACGAACTCACTCCTTTATCTCCTTTATACCTTGATACCTGAAAATACATACATACCGTCAATTAGAGCTCATTCTGGGATATTTATACCAAAAATACTAATAACTAGTCCTATATGTAAGTCTAAATAATCACTTATTAATATCTAACAGTCTTTGTTCAAAATGATTTAGTTATTCATATAGGTATTCTAATAAACCTTTTGGGTGTATCCATATTGTGGACAAGATGGAATTAATCTTTGAAATCTATTCCAAATTCCTTAAAATTTTCATCTTCATTCATTTTCACAACTGTGATTTTTCTTCCATAAGTACTAATTGTTCTTGCAGGCATATATTGATCTAGGAAAGCTTCTAACATTTGAGCCCATGTGGTTATCGAATTGTGAAAAAGATTAAACAACCAATCTTGTGCTTGATCTTTTAATACAAATGGAAAAGCTTTAAGTTTGACTTGTTCTAATGTGCAGTCTTTAAGTTTCATCCTATTGAATTTATGTCGGCATTCCCTTATAGATTTTTATGGGTCTTCATTGTCCTTACCGTAAAAGTTAGGTAGAGTACTAATGACACCATATCTATGTTCAAATTCTGGAAATCCCTCAGGATATGCAATACACTTTGGTTCATAAGCATTGATATTTTGATTAGCTTGCCTAAAAGTAAGTTCTCTATCATTTTTATTATTAAAGTTAAAGTTATCATTGGATTCCATTGTGATTAGTTTGTGTTCTCTACATTGTTGTTGTCTCAAATTACGATTAAATGTCATATCTACCTCAGGATCAAACAGATGTAAAGGTCCCATGAAATTAGAATGACGAAGTGGATAGACCATACAACGTTTAAAACTCCTAAGAAATTATGTTTAAATCTTCAGCAATGACGCCAAAAATTGACACGTGTTGGGCGCGTACAATAAATTTTTTCTCTATATTATACTTTTAAATTTGTAGTAGTGATGTGAGGGAATAATCTCTTTAGGGATTTATCAAACTTCTCTAAGAAAAATGACTTTTAAAGGTTTTTTATTATTTTTACTTTACTTTAATTTATTAATTAAAATAGTAATTAAACTAACTAATAATTAACTATAATATAATAATAATAATAATAGTAATAATAATAATAATAAACTAATTATATTAACTTAACTAACACAATCCTAATTCAATATCAATCAAATATATTCAATTCAATAATAAATAAATATCTAAACAAACATTCAAAACAATGAAACATAAACCCATTTTGCATTCCAAACATGTTACTCCAATCAATATAATATTGAGCATACTTTATAAAGTATCATAGATCATTAAACTTTAATCATAAGTAAGTAAATAGCCTATAGCCAGCCATTAGTTAGGAAGATTGTAACGACCCAAATTTCTAATAGCGAATTTGTTCATAATTAAGGGTAACCGACCCGTGACATGGCCGGATGGTGGGTACACTGTCTGGCACTTAGCACGAAAGCCAAGTAATATATTATTTTTAGTGATGGATGCCTAGTGTATTTTATGTTTGTACACTATACCCAAAAAATCATATATCGTTTGTTTATTCACTAATTAGATGTCCGAGTAGGAAAACGCCTCGAGATGGGTGCAAGAGTGGGATGCGGATAGTAGATGTTATGATGAGTACTTAAATAGACTTTGAATTTGCATATAATGAAAGTCCATATTTTGGCTAGTAGCTATATTTAGACTAAATGAATATTTGCTAACTTAAATAAAATATGTTTATGGTTTGATTGTAAATATAGTGAAATTCAAGGGAAACTTTTAAGTTTGTGAAATTAGACTTGCATATAATTAATTTAAAAGGGCATGGACAAAATGGAAAATGTCTTATGACATGTGTAGGCGGACCAATAGACAAAAAGGTGCATGTTAGGTGTCACGCAAAAGGGACAAGTGGTAGTTTGATTTCGACTTATTGGAATGTGATGGTTTAAATGTGAGACTTTGATTAACCTAAAGATTTGTGAGTGGGGTGAGATTTAAAGTCAAGAATTATATAAGTTTCATGGTCTTTTGTTCAACATGCAAAATAAACTCCAATACCATTAGAAAGCTTGTGAGAAAATTAGGAGATCAAAGAAGTTGTTGAAAATCTTGCATTTGTTGTTGGAATTTTAGAAGATCCAAGAAGGTTGACGTTAGAGAGTATAAATCTAACTTAGTGGAGCTCATAGAATGAAAAGACACAACTCCATTAAAGCTCTTGGTATGTTTTCTTCAACAAATCTCTACAAAAATTATGTTACAAGTTGTTGTTATTGATGAGTTTTGGTACATGTGGGTTCATAAGAGTAGATCGACCCTTAATTAGTGAAAATCCCTTGTTGGGATCATTGTAAAGATATTTATTTGTGTTATGTGAAGAAAAAGATGAATACCGAATTTACTTGATGGTGATTGGATATTTATTACATGTAATTTGAGCATAAATGATTACATGGTGATGTTGGAACTCAATGGAGTTTTTAAGCTAAATGGATCGAGTTTGAGGTGATTTGAGTATTCTTAGACTCAAGAATCGAAATATAGTTGCATAAAATTCATTCTGTGTAGTTTGAGCATACTCAAAAGAGGATAACTTTCTAATGTGCTCGATAATATTAAAACTGTTATAAGTTTTGAGCATGCTTAATAGAAATAAGTCTGTTATGGATTTTTGACCTTGCTTATTTGGATTAAGACTGTTTGACTTAGTTTAAGTTTGCTCAAAGTTCAAATGTTAATATTTTAAAGCATACTAAATGTTATTATTTTGAGCATACTAAGTGTTATAATTGAGCAGACTCAAAGATAGCTTGAAGCAACCTCAATAAAATCAGCTAGCTAAACTATAATTACTCACAAATATTCAAATAAGATCCTAATACATGAAACAACAAAAATTGGTCTTAGAGAATTTATGGTGGAGGGAATGCGACGTGAGGTGTGAGACGATCAATTTAAGCTAGGAAACTACGTGCTTTGAGGTAAGTAAACTTGTTAAGGCAATTCTCTTCGTTTCATTCCTTTTGAGTATTGATACATAATCACTTGGCCTATTTATGTTTCTTTCACTTATTCAAAATGCCATGACTTGTGCATGTTCTCTATTTAATTTTGTTGAATTCATTTAATCATGTTATGGCTTGATGAAAGACATTCCTTGTTTTGATCTCGTTCTTCGTTGGATTCCTTTATTGTTGTTGACTCTAAACTGTTGCATTTACTTTACAAAATAGCATGCCATGATATCTTCATTCCTTATTATTGTTTGAATGCCTATACGTCAATATGGTTGTTGTGAAGTACTTGTGTTTATGTAATCTACAAATTCGACTCAGTGCCAACTAGGTGTAGGATATTCCATCAGTTCAGGCCCTCTATTATATGAGATGCGCGACACATGTGGTTAGATTCCCTGGGAGTATTGACACTCAACACAACTAATATATTTATATCTTATGACTAGTACGGTTCAAGGGGTTAGATTCCTTGGGGATGTCGGCACTCCACATAATTGACATTAATAGCAATACACACGGGGTATGGGACTTATGGATATTGATAAGTGGTTATTTTGAATTATATAAGGTTATTTTAGTAGTATATTTAGTATAAATATCCTTAAATAAGCTCTAATTCATGGTGTTATTGTATTTTCAGGTAATTAAGGTGTAAAGGATGGAAATGAGAAAAAATAAGAAGAAACAAAGCAAAAACCCACAAAAGCATGATTGGCAACATGCCTACATATGGTAGCACTGTGGAGGACTAAGGCACAACGTGGGAAGGAAAGGTACGGCGTGGGAGAGCAAAGCAAGTTGAGAATATGAGTTTGGAGGTTCGACGTAGTGGCGACACTGTGGACATATAAGGGACGGGGTCGAAACAGGAAGGATAATGCTAGGTGGATAGAAGAGAAGAATTTCACACACAAAGTCGGCGTAGTGGCGGCACCGTGGCTCAACACACACGGAACCGAGGCATAAGTGACAACGCCAGACTTGAGGAAAATAGAAAGTTGGAGTTTGATTTCGAGTTAAATTGTAAAGTAGGGTTTCTAATTATTATTTGAGAGTATAAATAGGTATTAGATGTGGTAAACAAAACATATATCAACCATTAGTTACCATTAGAGTAATATAGCATACGTTTACTTTGATTTTGAGTATTGAGGAGTTTTATATGGAGAAAACATTGAAGACTCTACATTTGCAATTCAAGTTTGGTTTCATTGGTTTCATTGAAGGTAATATATTTATATTCATTTCTAATTTGCAATGATTTCAATTATGAATTGTAATGTGCGTGTTTCAATGAAGTGTAAGTAGTCTATTAATCTTAGGGATCAATGGATCCTATGTTATGAATGCTATGCTCTGAACATGAGTAGAAAGTGATTATAAAAGTGCAATGGTTAGAATTTGTATTGATTCTAAACGTAATGCTTTAGACATCTTGATCATGTATTTAATGATATTAGGTTTTTGAAGTTATCATGGCCACTGAAGCTTTTAATCCATACATGAACGGTACAACCATAAAATACACAACGTCGAGCGATAGTTATTGATTAGAGAGACACTGATAGTAAACTTAGTTGGTTATGAATCTAAAGATCTGAGACATTAAAGCAATGTGGAGCTTAGGTGGAGTTTTAGTTCGCACTTTAGAATCTTTTCTATTACGACAGTGGGTTAAAGTGGATTTAAAGGAAATATGTCTATTCTAATTAGGCATTGCGCTTTACATATTGAGATGTAAAAGTGGTTGAAAGGCATAGTATTAAATTACCTAGGTGAAGTTCTGAACTAAGATATCCTTAATATAAGAGTTAAAGTAAAATTTACATTGTATGTTAGATATAGTAGTTTAATATAAAACCATTTAAAATGGGATTTCCTTAGCAATAGTTGAATGTTAAATAGGTAATTAACTAGTGCAAAAACCGTTTCCTAAGGACGATATCCGTGATCAACGTAAGTTGATTGCACTATGAATACAAGTTAGCCGTTAAATTTGTGGCACATGCCATGTTTTTGGCGCCGTTGCCGGGGATAGATAACCTTTTAATATTACTTAGTTAGTTTGAAAAGTTGCTAAGTTTTATTTTCAGTACTTTATTTTCAAGTTCATAAAAAATAAAAAATAAAGGCTTAAGTTTCAAGTTTGACTTTCTGCATTTAATTTTTTGTGTTTTTTTTCAAAGATAACTAGTGCATGGGTAGCAAAGGAGAGAAGGACCGAGTGCCTTACGAACTGGAGATTAACAGAACGAACAAAGGAAAGAAAAAAAAGAATTGAGATGGCGAATGAGAAAGCAAGAAACCAACAATAGGGCTGCAGGAATAACCAACTTGCAGGTGATCTGGTAATGCAGGATAGAGTACGATGACATATATGCTTTTATGACTACATTAAGCCAGAAGTTCAGGAGACTTACAATGAAGTGTTAAGGCTTCCAACCAACACCACTGAGTTCGAACTAAGAGCTTCTTTAATAAACATGGTGCAAAATAGCGTGTTTAACGGGCTAGCCAATGAAGATCTAGTTGAACATGTTGAGAATTTCTTAGAGAAGTGCGACACCGTGTGTTGGGGTATGTGCCCTAGGTTAATCTACAAACATTGTTGATATTATAATTTCAGTTAATAAAATAGAAGTTTTCGTTTACCGTTTTATTATAAGTGATTGCGTATTTACCTTATAATAAAATATATAGGTATTTGTTGAAATATCCTAAATGTCCTTAGTCGATCATTATATTGGGAACTATAACGAGTTAAGTTTAGTGTAAATCTTGATTGAAGGTCACATGATGATCATGCGTATAAGGATACAAATCGAGATCATGAGTACTTGTTAGGAACATGTACTGGATTGACCATCTATGAGAACACCACATGGATTAAGTCATAGGTGTTACTCATGATAGGTATATCATTTAGTCCTTCGACTTAATATTACCATAGACTTAAGTATTAGGAGAATGGTAATTTGGCACAATCAAACGTTGTCTTTAACCGAATGATTATACAGATTGTGATTGGTTACGATATGAATAATATGTAAAGGTGTGTAATCAAGATATAATTTGTCCCTCTCCTATAGAGAGAGATATCAATAGATCCCTCGATATGTTAGACCGTTAAATGGACAAGTCCAAGTGAATTGATATGATCAATGTCATTTGGATGTTTTCAGTTTACCTAAAGACCGAGAATAGTACGATTGTACATTAAGGGGTGACTTTCCATGCCTTATGTTTAATCAAAAGATATTACACGACAAAAGGATATGTTATATCTTATTCATTAGGCTGTATTGATTTTGATATTCATGCTACTTGGGTAGTCATAATGCCTTGTTAGAGACAGCTTATGACTTGCGTACCAAAATGGTTTGGTTCACTACCAACGTTGCATGAACCTATTGGGTAGCACACAAAGAATGACTTTATGCAATTTCAATTAGTCTAGAGTAATGAATTTTATATGATAAAAATTCATGACATAAAAGCCCTTACGATTTGATATATGATAACTTATTAAAAGGGCATATATGTAATTTGCTTAAAACTGCATAAATACAAGAGTTGTATTATGAATAGGATTTCAAGTGAGGGCTTATCTACATATATAAAAAGAATCTGATACCCTAAAAATGAAATAAGATTCCATTTTTGCTATTTTCTAGTTTTCTAGATTTTGGGAGAGAAAGAAAAACGTTTTCAATTTCTCTTGGGGCTCGTACTTCATATTGTGGGCACCATTCGTTTGTGGATTTCTGATAGAAGACGCGTACTTAAAAATCTTGGAAATTGAACAATCAAAAAAGGAAATCACGGATTAAGGTATTGTTTACTTTTATAGATATAGTTTAATGGAACTTATTTTCGATCCTATTGGGGTTTGTCAAAAATTGTTTTTAATTTTTCACTGGATATGAACCCCAAAACCTAACCCTGAGCACGTAACTGAAGGTACAAAAGAGGTGATCAGGATGAGAATTTTTCCATTCTCATTAGGTAGAAAAGCCAAGTCATAGTTTCGAGGGCTAAATGTACGGAGTATGACCTCTTAGGCGAAAATCAATGAAACTTTTCTTGCCAAGTTCATTACCCTAGTGAAGGTTAATGAAAGGAAACTTGAGATTAATCAATTCAAGTATGAAGATACCGTGTCTCTTGGCGAGGCTTGGGAAAGACTCAAAGATATGCTGAGGAGATGCCCGGGACACGGATATGTGAAATGGGCACAACTCTAGATTTTCTACTATGGAATGAACCACAGCACGAGAACGCTAGTAGATACTGCAGCAAGTGGCTCTCTACTTTTCAAGGATGAGGATGGAGCATTAGATCTCCTTGATCTTATGTCTCAAAATTCTACCGCCCGTACTTCTTCCACAGTAAGGAAACCAGCAAGTGTGTACGAGATTGACTCGCAAGTTGCAATTATGGTACAATTATCAAATTTGACCAGTTAAATGGTGAAACTTCAGATGGGACACCATGGTCTACAAGTAGCACAACAACCCATTAATAACCAAGGCATGGTGGTTAACCAAATGGAAATACTACAGGAAATGGAGTATAAGGACATCAACTTCATGAATAATCAAGGATACGGGAATAGCTTCAGGCGAGAGGAATGACTCCTTACCGCTTTTATCAAGGATACAACAACAGCAACAACCTGAACTTCTCGTGTGGAAATCCTGATAATGCACTAAAGTTACCTCAAGGCTTCGATCAACAAGTCCTACAAGGGAAGCTGAGGCAGAGCGAAGAGATGAGTTCACTAAAGTCAATAGAGAAGTACTTGCATGCCATAGACATGAGCAATAGAGAGCGCCATGAGAAGCCTGAGAAAGAGTTAGAAGGAGTAAAGTAAGCCATGAAGAGGATGGATGATGAATGATCATAATCCATTAAGAACTTAGAAAGACAAATTGATCAACTTGTTATAGCCTTGAACTTGAGAAAAGAAGGACAATTTCCTAGCAACGCCATTGCCAATCCTAAGGAGAACGTGAGTGCCATTCACATGATGAGCACTACGGCAACACCGAAGCCAAGACAAGAACAAGTGATGTACAAACCCAAAAAAAGTCAACACTTTAGCTATAAGGAAGCATGAAGAGATGCATGAGCACAACACGGAAGTGACCAAAGATGAACTCGAAGTATTTAGGCAACAAAGAATCAATGCCTTGAAGGAAAAAAAAGGGAAGCAACAATGGAAGGCCAAGAAAAAAGATGAAGGACCTTCTAAAGAAGACCTACAAGGCAATGGCATCAAGTTGGTTCTGAAGAAGTCGGAACCAAAGTTCAAGTTCATCCAAAAACTTCAACCTATCAAAAGGAGAGATCCTGTAGAGATATGCATATTGATAAGCATTGACAAACACTCATTTAGAAATGTCTTATGTGATACGGGAGCCTCAGTTAATGTCATGCCACTAACGGACATGTTGCACGCCGACTTTAAGACCAATTGTCCTGATACAAAAAATTTGCAAGTAGATAATGGCAACTTGATACCTACTATAGGGAGAGTCTTTAATGTGCATGTAAAAGTGGGTAGATTCACATTCATCACAAATTTTGAGGTTATGAATCAAAACATGGATGATGATGTGTCTATGATACTTGGGTGGCCATTTTCGAACACTGCTTAATGCAAATTTGTACATAAGAGATAGGAAGATCAAGATGAGTACCGAAGAGGGTAATGATGCTGAGAATGTTGTCTTTGTTAATGGTGAATAAGTACATCCGAACGGGAATGACATCATAATCTCAAATTTGTAGATGGAGCTTCTCAATTTAGACTCAGACTAAACGAGCTAAAAAGGCATCAATCTTGCATTACTAGGAGGCAGCCTATAGGTTTTTAAATTTCACGTTTCTGAACTTCAGTTAATAGTTAGTTATTTAGTTCAATAATTACAATTAACACGTTTGATTTCTAACTTTCAAAAATTTATGTCGAGTGTGCAAGAAAGACCATTTGCCAGGTGATGATTCATCGAAATGGACATATCTCGCTAACTCATTAAAGAGCGAAAAATAACAAAGGAGTTCAAAGGGGTGAAGGTAAAGTGCATGGGGAAATCAAAGGTAAAATTTATTAATTTTTATATTTTCATGGATTTCATGCGGTCACGACATCTTGTGTGAGTGATATATAAAGTCGGAGGAGTGCTAATAAAGAATTAATGAAAAATACACGCGAAGTATGTTAGCTGATAGCTCGACATTGTGGTATTACCCATGGCGCTGTGGGTACTAGTGACGGTGCCGAGAGGGCAGCAAGCACAAATAGAATAAACACCCATTGCATCAAAGATGCAGTGGTGGTGCTGTCATGGCGCCGGGGCGGATATAAGGGGTTTAAACCCCATTTTCACTTCATTCTTCACACTTGCACTAAAACCCAACCACAACCACCAAGCATACATCCCTCTAGAGCCAAAGTTTGATCATTTCTAAGTGAGATAAAAGAGTTCCTATAGATTGAGAGCAAAAGAGGCAAGTGCATTGTGGATTTGCACAAGTTGAAGAGCTAGGGCTTGATTTGAGGTTTTTGAATTCAAAGAGATCTAGGGTTCTAGTTGGTAAGAAATGTGAGAGGGCTTACATTGATAGAGACTTGGAGGAGTGTTCTACACCAAAAATTAATCTGTCATTGAGGTAAATTTCAAATTTCATCTAGTTATGCTTTGAATTTTTAAACTTTTGATGAAATTGTTTGAATTGTAGATTTGAGGTTGTAGGATTGGTTTTGCAAGATTGTTTGAATGTTGAGCATTAATGTCACCCATAGAGACTTATTTGATGTCTTTGCTTTATTTGGTGTGTGCATGATCCGTGTGATATGAATTTTGAATTTTTAAGTTATTTGAAGATCTGAGTTGCATTGCATTGTTTTTGTGTTGTTTGAATTTGAAGAAATGGCTAGAACAAGGAAACAAGTTAACCAAACTAGAGTAAATGATTTTGAGGTATCTACCTCAAGAAGTCCCAATGAAGAGGAGCCTTGACCATTTAAATCCAAATTTTTCATCAGTAGAGAGGCTAAGGACCGATATGAGAAAACACTATATAGGGAGTTCATTTATGAACGAGAAATAAATTTTTTAGCCAAGTATGACAATAAAGTGAATAACTTCATTAGGCAACAAAATTGGGAGCAACTCACTCAAGACTATAGAAAGAATGAAGTTAAAGGAGTGAGTGATATTGTTTTTGAATTTTATGCTAATGTGAAGTTCGCTGCTAAGGATGAGCAAGTGAAGGCGAGAGGGAGTTTTGTTCCTTTTAGTATACGTGAGATCAATACCATCTATGGATTGGAGTACTTAAGTTTGTATGGATCCGAACCGACTTTCCTGAATAAATCATATGAGAGACCTTATGACCTATACCCTTTTAAAGCTATAGAAAGAGTATTGGTTGTCCAAGGACAACAAGGATGGGCTATGGGAGCTGAGAATATTGCGAAGCACATAAAGAAGATGAGTGTAAGAAAAGTTTATAGAATGTGGCAACATTTCCTAGTTGCTTCATTATACCCTACTTCTCAGCAGGGTGAGATCAACAAGCCTAAAACGACTTATCTTTATGAGATTATGAAGAACGAGGAGATCAACATCGACGAGATCATTTACAACAACCTGAGGGAATTAATCATGTTAGAAAGAGACAACAAAGTATTGTTTCCTATCTTGATTACTCAAATGTGCTTGAAGGCTGGAGTGCGATTGAGAAATGATGAAGAATTGGACATAGAGGCCAAAAAAATCATAGATGAAGCTTAAATGCTTACACTGAAATCACCACCTAGTTGCCAAAACTCAGTGGAGGAGAAAAAAGAGCTGAGGGCTACGAGTTTTTGGCCAAACGACAAGTAGATCAGGCAGCAACAGCAACGTAATTAGCCTAGGAATTGTAATATGAAGGATATGGAGAAAAGGAGGAGTAACAACATCAAATACTTGCTGAGGGCTACGAGTTTGTAAACTCACAGATTGGATAGCAGGACTTGGATGGTCCTAAGGTCTTATAACCACCTCATCCACCACAAGCACCAGTACCACTACCAGAGGACTTAACTTCATAATAGTAGAGGATATGGTAGTCGAGATGCAATGATAGTACTAAGAGGATAGGGCGCAATATCAGGTAATCATGTTAAGATATGAGCAGGATATGGATAGGATAGAGCAATACCAACAGAACGGGCAACGTAATTTCATGTTGTTTGTTAATCATCAAAGGGATGTAGCTAGGTATGAAAAAAGCAGATGGATGAGACCTACTGATTGGTCATTTGGTTTTTCAGTAGCACCAGCTTATGTGTCCAATTTAGATTTGGTGCAGAGCAGAAGGGTGAAGGGTCCATTGACAACATCCTACGCTGGAGCTAATAATGCAGATGATGATTATGACGCGCGGTCCTAATGTTCGTGTATTAGGAGTCCTTTAGACCTGGGGAGATGAAAGTGACATTGATACCATTTATTTTTAATATTGGGATAATTAGTTAAACATTTAATAGTTTCAATTCTATGTTTAGTTTAGTTTATGCTTTTAAATAACTTTTTTATTACATATTTTTGTGTGTTTTTGTGATTTCATGTTTCAGGCTTATTTTTAAACCTTGAGGACAAGGTTTTGTTTAGGTTTGGGGGCATTAATACTACACTACACTATGAGAAGTGGTAGGATAGGCTGAGAAATAAGGATAAACATTGCGGTTTAAATTTTAATTTTGATGCAGTTAAGGAGGAAAGCATGGTAGCATATATATTTTCATTTTACTTACTATTTGAATATTTAAGTAGCATATATTATGTTATATATAATACTATGTAATGAATAAGTAGTTCATTTGCATGTTCATGCCTTTAATTGTGGATGAGTAGATTACAAATATCTTGTTGATATGAAACTGAAGAGAGTGTTCTAAATTTTTGAAGAAGAAATAATGAAATGTAGCAAACAATGGTGTGATTTCATGATTAGAAACCTAGAGTTAGGGAAGACCTTGAACTTGAAACAAAAGCAATAAATTATAACACTTTTTATGGAAAAAGTTAGTTCCTAAGGACTTTATAATAAATGTGAATCTTATTTGAAAATACAAAGCAAATAAAGAATTAGTGCAAAAAAGGAAGAAATATGCATTATATATGAAAATTAGGAATTAACTTACTAGATTAAGTGAAAGTGAGAAGTGCTAACAAGAGTTTTAAAAATAAAGAAGAAACGAGAAAATCCCATAAGTTCTACAAGAAATGGAGCAAAGAACTTGAAGGTTGGAAAAAAGTGATAAACATAGTCCATAGGAGAATGAGCAGGAATCGTAAAATAAAAATGAAAATGAGAAGAAGAAAGGAGATAAAATAAAGAAAAGACAGCGGAAGTAAAATAAAACTCTTCAAATAAAAGATTTAGCTCGAGTATGAGTTGATAGTTGAGTTAAGTTTTCTTTTCAACTATATGAAGTCTTATAGACTCTTGAAATGCTAAAGTCTACCAAAGATGAGTTTGATCTATGCTTATTTGTGAATTCCTGAGCTCAATGAGAAATCAGGAGATTGCATACTTAGTACTTGAGTGTTGATGTGAAATAGACTTGTGAGTAGTGATTGTTTTTTATTATGATCTACTTTGGTGTTTCGAAAGTGAAGTTATATGTGTTGTTAAAGCTACATGTCTTACAATAACAAGTTTTTTTTTTGCAAAGAAAAAACTCTTAAGTGTATTATTAACTTGAAACTTAGTGAATTAAAGGATACTTCATGAACAATGTAAAATGAACGAGAATAGTTATTAGGAGACTTAGTAAAATACACTTTTGCTCGGGACGAGCAAAATCTTAAGTTTGGGGGTATTTGATAAGTGATTATTTAGACTTATATATAGGGTTAGTTTAGTAGTTTATTTAGTATAAATATTATTAAATGAGCTCTAATTCATGATGTTATTATATTTTTAGGTAATTAAGGTTTAAAGGAAGGAAATGAGCAAAAATGAGAAGAAATGGAGCAAAAACCCACAAAGGCATGGTTGGCGCCATGGCTACGCTTGGTGGCGCTATGGAGTACTAAGGCACAACGTGGGAAGGAAATGCACGACGCGAGAGAGCAAAACAAGTGGAGAATATGAGTTTGGAGGTTCGACGCAGTTGAATCGCTGTGGACATACAAAGGACGACGCTGAGACATAAGGGACAACGCCAGGTAGACAGAAGAGAAGAATTCCAGACTCAGAGTCGGCTTAGTGGCGGCGCCTTGGCTTAACACACACAACGCCGAACATAAGTGACAGTGCCAGACTAGAGGTAAATAGAAAGTAGGAGTTTTTTTTCTAGTTAAATTCTAAAGCAGGGTTTCTAATTATTATTAGGGAGTATAAATAGGTATTAGGACGTGGTAAACAAAAAATATATCAACCATTAGCCACCATTAGAGTAATATAGCATATGTTTACTTTGGTTTTGAGTTTTGAGGAGTTTTGTGTGGAGAACACATTGAAGACTGCGCGTTTGGAATTCAAGTTTGGTTTCATTGGTTTCATTAAAGGTAATATATTTATATTCATCTATGATTTGCAATGATTTCAATTATGGATTGTAATATGTGTGTTTCAATGAAATGTGAGTAGTCTATTAATCCTAAGAATCAAAGGATCATATAGTATGAATGCTATGTTATGAACATGAGTAGAAAGTGATTATAAAAAGTGCGATTGTTAGAATTTATATTGATTTTGAGTATAATGCTTTAGACATCTTGATCACGTGTTTAATGACATTAGGTTTAGAAGTTAACATGGCCATTGAAGCTTTTAATCCGGACAAGAACGGTACAACCGTAAAATATACAACGTCGAGCGATAGTTGTTGATTAAGGAGGTACGGATAATAAACTTAGTTTGTTATGTATCCAAATATTTGGGACATGAAAGCAATGTGGAGCTTACGTTATTTATACCGATAGGTGGAGTTCTAGTTTGCACATTAGAATCTTTTTCGTCACGAAAATGAGATTTGAAGGAAATCTGATTAATCTAATTAGGCATTACACACAACATATTGAGATGTAGAAGTGGTGAAAAAGCATAGTATTAAATTACCTTAGTGAAGTTGTGAACTAAGATATCCTTAATATAAGAGTTAAAGTAAAGTTTACATTGTTTGTTAGATAGAGTAGTTTGATATAATACCATTTAAAAAGGGATTTCCTTAGCAATAATTCAATGTTAAATAGGTAATTAACTAGTGCGAAAACCTTTCCCTGAGGATGATATCCGTGATAAACGTAAGTTGATTACATCATTACTACAAGCGAGTCGTTATACCTGCGGCACTTGCCAGATGTCGGCAAACCTAGATTTGTGTAACTTCTCAATTTGTTATCCTTTGTAGTAATTTGATAACTGTTTGCATACCTTTCTTTTAGCTTATCTTTCTTCATAGTTTTTGCATGCTTTAAGTTGCCGTTCTTTATATATTGGAAATGTAGATGAATAGTCTTCAGGATTTACTTTCTACTTTACTGTACTTACCGTCCTTTTTATGACAGTGGGTGCAGATCTATCGAGTAGCAGACTAGGGAAGGAGAAGTTTGACGACTACCTCTAAGTCCTTGGTGAGTGGCTTTGTTACTTTTGTAGGTGATTATTTTGTGTATTTATTATTTACGCCTTTACATACTATTTGGGCTGTATATTAGGTTGAGAGACTAGACTTGTGACGACCCCAATTTCTATAACAAGGGCCGCCTGGCCTAAACTATCGCTAAACCCCTCGAGATAATCCAGCGAATCGGGCGATGATCCAGTAAGCCTTAACTTGCGAAAATAATATAAGACAATCTACCAAAGACTACTAAAACATATAAATAATGCAAAATAAAAGTCTTCTAAGTTTATTACGTGCGGAAATAAAGTAGAAAGTCTTACAAAAGTATAACAACTAACCTATGGGTTTCATAAAGTCTACCCATGGTAAAATCCCCTGTTTATTACATAATGTCTCAAAATCAATAAAATATAAATAAGACAACCTTGCAAACAAGAAAAGAGCTCTATGCTATGACATTGCCCTTTCCTTTGTCCTGAACACCAACTGAGGTACCTAGGGGCAGGGGGAGGGGGAGGGGGGAGGGGGTAGGGAGGGGGAATAGTGGGGTGAGCAACATTTCAACGGGTTCAGTAAAGCAGAAGCCTGCTCTACCCTCAACTATCCAAGTAATAACTAATGCAATAATAACTAACATGCAACAAAGGATTTTAAGGAAACCTATTATCACATTGAGCAAGAAACAAGTACATAAGCAATAGTACTGTAAAATGCAAGATAGACTAAACAATGCCTAATCATGATAATCCAACAAACTTGCAATGATTAATGAATGCAATAGAATCAAAAGAAGTGGAAACTAGATAATTCAATAACCGTGAGCCGAACACCTACATAGCATATCAAGGGAAGATCCCAAACAACTAACAAGGACATCAAGGCTACACTTGTGAGATCCAAACATATATACACATAAAGATTTCATAACCACTATGGAAAAAGGTACCGGTGGCCGCGAGCCCTTCAACATAATGTTTAAGCGTGCATTTATCAATACCAATATACTAATTCCACAAGCATTCATATTTGAGAATCGAAACGATATAGCAAGCAAGATCAATAAAAGTGTAGAGATAAATTCCAATGAATTTCACAATTTGATACATGATTCCTATCATAACTAGTATCAAGGCATGATTAAGAATAAAATAAACACCATTGGTATAGGTTCACGTTCGTGTTATAAGTATGTTTGTTTGAGGTAAGTTTAGTAAAATTCGTATTAATATCTTGAAAATGATGTAAAAGCCTTTTCAAATCAATGTCACGCGTTTGCCGCGACGACAAAGGTTTTTGAGGTTAATTACCACCGCCTCGACCTTTGTTGCGACATTATATCTTGATTAAAACATGGTTAATTCGGAAAAATAGAATGTGCAATTTATTTTGAAAAATTGTCCAGTGTCATCCCAGTGTTGTGGGTTTACCAATATTGCGCTGGGTCAAAATTGCTAGTTTCGAATCAAAACCAATAATTCAACCCCAACGATTTGCCAGTGTCATATGTTATATGTCACGGCGCTGGGGTATCGCAGGGTCAACTTCAACAATCGCCCAGGCATCGCCGTACCGCCTTTAGGTGAGGTGCTGGGCACGAATTCGGGATTTTCAGATCTGAATCCAAATTCCAAGTTTCCTAATGACACATGATGAACCCTAAGGGTCCAAATCCGATCAAACAGTTAGTAACACTTCATTTGAAACCACAAAATCAATCCA
Organism: Stephania cephalantha; assembly: GCA_039657325.1. NCBI lineage: Eukaryota > Viridiplantae > Streptophyta > Magnoliopsida > Ranunculales > Menispermaceae > Stephania > Stephania cephalantha. Next base: position 32,810,255 of record CM077570.1, on the reverse strand, counting down.
ATTTAACCAAAGAACATATTTAAAAGTCAAATCCACCATTAACACCTAGATCTTGTATCTCCAATTAAATAAACTAAAGAAGAGGAGATGGAGATGTCCCAAATCAGAATCAAAGACTAAGGTTCATCTTCCATCTCAAAACATAAAGAGAAAATCATGATTTCAATCCAAAATCGAATATGCGAATCGAATAGAGAAATTAGAGAAGATGAGATAAGTTTATTTACCTAGCTTGTAAGATCTTGATGTGGGTTTCCTCTCCTCTACCAAATCTACCAAGCAAGTGTTCTTGGTTTCCTCAATTCCTCTATGTAGTGTTTTCAAACCAAAACTGGCTTTAAGCCTAATTTGATTTAAATACTTAGTTAACACAATTAGGGTTATGTTGACAAATCACACCCCTACATCTCATGTTGATAGGTTTAAGCATTAGGATGATCTTAGAGTCCATCTTAGATCCATCCTTCCTTTTGTTTTACAATAGTACCCTCATGTATATTTACAATCTTTGCCATTATGCTTTATTTTACCATCTAACAAGTCATTTCAGTTTGTTCTCCATCACTTAGGCTACGTTTTACACCTAAGTCAACTAGTATTATATAATACACACATGTAATCACTCTATTTCACAAATATGATGCATTTTTACTAAAACAACCTCGATGTCGGGACAATTTATCGAAATAGAATTTAGGAGCATTACAAAACTTCCTGACTGATGCATGTATTTCTCTGTTTGGTTTCATATGATTATTTATTTACATGTTTTAAATAATAGGTATTTTTATAATGCTTATGCAAATTTTATTAAATATTTCGCTGATAATATTAAAATGATAAGAAATTTTAATTAACTCTGAAAATCACGACTAACGAGAAATGAATAATACCTATCGTGAACATGTATAACGAGGTGAATGAGACAAAAGGCTGACTAATACGTTGTTAAGTCCCACGTGGCTGAGATTAGGGCTTAATGATGGGATTAGGCCAGGCGGTGCCCTATTTTGAGAAACGGGTCGTCACATTAGTTCTCCTTATACTGGTGGAAAAGTCACGTTATAATTTTATTGAGCTAAACTCTTTAAATACACAAAACATTAACTTCATGCAATAAAACCGCATTACACTTTATGAAAACCTTGAACTACTAAATCTAACATCTTAAAAAATCCTCTTCAACATTAGATTTAGATCTCAAATCATTTAGGACATCTAAACTGTGTTTGCCTTTCGAACAATCCTAGTTACTACTTCAAATAGATAAGAATCCAAATATCACATAACACATTCTACACTACGCATGCAATACAAAGTTCATGAATAAAATCAATAGATAATAACCTATTAAATCAGTGAATCATAAAATACGATTGGTTTAAAGCATTAAACACATAATCATCTAAACATAACTACATAGTAAAACGGATGCAGTTCACTTTCAGACTTTGTTTAGATAGACTAACTACTCACTCATACTCATAAATAACATTGAAATAATACAAATAAAAGACATAGATAAATACCTTTGGAATAAATACTTTAAATCTTTAAATCTTCTCCAAAAGCAATGAACAACAAAGCCAAAAAAAATAAAAATAAAGAATGGCTCATAGAGTAATGGAATATTGATCTAAGTACTCAAGATGCAACTAATTTCGTAACTCTAGGTTTGCATTTATAGTATTCTAAGTAGTAAACATCCCAAACAAACTCAAACAACTCATAGTTATCTTAAATGCTATAAATCTCCTCCAGCGATTCTTCAGCGATTCGTATGTAAATGGAATCGCTAAGTGACAAGTCAAAAATTAGACATGTTTTATAGTATATTTTAGGAAATGTAAAATACTATATTACACAGGGTTTTCTTTTATTTTAGATATTTCATGTGATAATTGGAATATTTGAAAAAAAGAAGAAAAAAAGGGAAGAAAATGATGGAATTGACCAAGTGAAAAAATCGCACGAAAATTCACGAAGGAATCAAGAGAAAAATTGGATTTTATACCGAGCAATTCCGACAACACCCAGAATCGCTGCACAAAAAGGTGGAAACAAGGACTTCGGTTTTACAGATTTATCCAATGATTCCATTTACACAAGAATCGTTGAGGAATCATTGGCTCAGAATTCAGTGATTTTAGATTACAACAAGGATTTTTAGTTGGTTTAGGATATATATTATCTAATAAACTATAACTATAAACCCTAGACTACGAAATTAAGATCCTTTTGTAAGTTTTACACTTTTTTCTTTAGTTTGGAGGCCATTCTTTATTGTTTTGCTTTTGAAAAAGATTGAAGATTCAAGTTATCATCAAGGTATTTTAATGATGTCTTTTGATTCTAATGTTATGCTGTTATTTATTATCATGAGTGATTAGTTTGTTAATCTAAGAAAAAACTTCAAACATGAACTAGATCCATTTTGCAATGTAGTCATGATGAGTTGAATGTGTACTTAATGGTTTAATCAATCATATTCTTTTATTCACTATTTTTATAGATTGCTACTTACGGACATGGATTTAAGTGTTGTGCATAATAGCTAATATGTACGTGATGTTTTGATTCATTATCTATTTCAAGTAGTTACTATGATTGTTTGAAAGGTATGACTGTTTAGATATTCTATGTGAATTTGAGATCTAAATCTAATGTTGAAGTGGCTTTCCGAAGGTGTTAGATTTAATAGTTCAAAGTTTTCATAAAGTGTAATGCGGTTTTATTGCGTGAAGTTAACGTCTTTATGTCTTCAAAGGGATTAGCTCAATAAATTCGAACGTGGCTTTTCCACCACTGTAAAAAGAGCTAATTGTTGGCTAAAGGCTGTTTACTCACTTATGATTACGATTTAATGATCTAGGATACTTTAGAAAGTGTGTTCATGACTATGTAATTGAAGTAACATGTTTGGATTCAAAACGGATTGAAGTTTCATTATTTAGAAGGATTGTTTATATGTTTATTTATAATTGTTTTTCATTTAATTGAATTACTTTTAATTTAGTGACCTTGATTTGTGTTATTTAAGTAAGTTTTCAGTTGATTTTATATTTAGAAAGCATTAGTTTAAATTTTGGTTTTATTTAAGTTTAAATAAAAAATAAAACTTCTTTTCTTAAGGAATTTGCAAAATCCCCTTATAGATGATTCTCACTTACCACTACTACAAAATGTTAATAGTGTAATAAATGTAGGAAATTTATTGTACATGCTCAACACCTGTAGATTTTTGGCGTCATAACGAAGATCTTAAAATAATTCCTTAAGAATCTTTCTCATTGCATGTCATACAATATGGCAGACATCAGACAAGAACTTACTTTTAGGTAAGCCAATAAAAATATAACAGCTTATGAACTTATATGTATTGCTTTTCCTGTGATTCATCAATTCTTTACCTCACTTTCAAGGTGAAGGTGATGAAGATCCTCAATAATTTATTAGGAAATACACACATATAAAAAGTGTGATAAAATCTAAAAACATAGAGTTGGATTATGTCAAGCTAAAAACTTTTTCTTCATCTTTAAAAGGTGAAGCTCAAGACTGGCTATTCTATCCCCCTTAAAATTCCATAACCACATGGTCTAAAATGTTTAAAACTTTCTTAGATCAATACATTCCAGGATGTAAAATTAGTTTGGATACGAAATGAATTAGCAATGCTAGGATGGAGACCAAAGAGACTTTTGGTGAGTTTCGGGATATATACCAAAGATTAATATTATTATGTCCACAACATGAATTTTCAGATAAAACTTTATTAGAATACTTTTACGAAGAAATAAACAACTTAAAAAAAGATTCTTAGACATGATATGCAGAGGATATTTGTTCGACATAATGCTAACATTAGTAAGAGATACTATTACTAAAATGGCGAAACAATTAAAACAATATTGCGAGAAAAACAAATTTATGAAAAGCCATTCTTATGAAATCAATAGGAATATCGTTAAGACATCGGATGATAAATTTGATGAGCTAAAAAGTATTGTTGAATTACTATTAAAAGATAGGTCAGTTCAAAGTAAAATTTGTGCTTTTTGCAGCGAGGTCAATCATATATGTGATGAATGTCCGTTAGTGCAATAAAATCAAATCAAATAGGCTATGAATCATTACCATAATCCTAATCAACCTACTTACATTACTAGTAACAATGCAAATTGCCTAAGACCAAATAGAGGTGATGGTGTAGACAATCGAGATTTTCAAAGATATAGAATACCCGCATTAACGTATATAACAATAGCACTAGAAAATTCAAATAAAGCAAAAGATCAAAAGATTCAAGCCTCACAAGATGATATAGTTGAACTAAAAAATCAAATAAGTCAAATGGCAATGCAAATGAGTCCATGGGTTAAACAAGACAAATTACTATCTCAATCTTACCCTAGTTCATCTACGAAAGCGATAACTTTGAGAAGCGGTAATCAAATGGAACAACCAAAGATTCCAGAACAACAAGTACAGAAAAAAATTAGAGGCTAAATTAGAAAAAGTAATAGAAATTAAATATAACAAAATTCAAAAGGAAAATTATTGTGATTTCGAAAAGAATAAACAAAGTATAGTAAGACCACTATTTCCCAATCATTTAGAAAGCAATAAGAACGTCAAGAAATTACAAGAAGAGAAAGAAATATCAAACACTTTAAGGAAAGTGGTAGTAAACATAGCATTATTCGAAGTCATACAAAAAGTACCTAAATATAAAAAATTTATAAAAGACTTATGCACTAATAAAATTAAACCTAATGAAAGAGTAAGCCTAGGAGAAAATGTGTCAGTAATAATGCAAAATAAATTATCCCCTAAATGTTCTGGCCCTGGAATGTTTTTCATTTCATGCACAATAGAAAATATAGGGATATCTAAAGCACTATCTGATCTAGGCGCCTTAATCAACGTTATAAATTTGTTAATATATTTGCAAATGACAAATGTACCTCTAGAAAAAACTGGTATAGTAAAGCAATTAACAAATAGATCTACCGCTCAACCTATAGGAGTATTAGAGGACGTACTGGTTAGGGTTAATGACTTAATTTTCTAAACTAATTTTTATGTCATAGACATGAAAGAAATATTAAAATTACTAGATGCATGAATGATATTCCCAATAGTACATGGTAATTGGGTTAGCCCAGTACAAGTAGATCGAAAAAAGACATGGATCACAATTATAAGAAATGAACATGGAGAACTAGTACCTACTGGAATCCAGAACGGTTGGAGAGTATGCATAGATTATAGGAATCTAAACGCTGCAACTAGAAAAGATCACTACCACCTTCCGTTTATAGATCAAATGTTAGAAAGGCTAGCTAGACGAACCTATTACTATTGCTTGTATGGATACTCACGATTTCATTAGATTCTTGTAGCTCTAGAAGACCAAGAAAAGACCAATTTTACTTTTTTGGTATTGAATGTTTTGGCTTTTTAATGGATGACTTTCTAAAGATGTATGATTAGTATTTTCTCAGATTATGTTGACATTTTATTGAAGTCTTTATGGATGACTTTACCGTATACGGTAATTCTTTTGATGAATGCTTAGTTCATTTAACTAAATTACTTACTAGATGTATAGAGAAAAATCTAGTATTGAACTATGAAAAATGTCAGCAAAAGGAATAGAGGTAGACCCCTACTAAAATCAAAGTTATAAACACATTACTTTCCTCACTACTTTGAGGGAGGTAAGATCTTTTCTTGGTCATGCAGGATTCTACATAAGTTTTGTGAAAGATTTTTACAACATAACAACCCTTATGCAAACTTTTGCAAAAAGATGTTACCTTCGAGTTCACACCTGAATGCAAGATAGCTTTTAATAAATGAAAAGATGCCCTGATCCCTACACCCTTGATAAAGTCACCAGATTGGTCACAACCTTTTAAAATAATATGTGATGCAATCAACTATGCATTAGGAGCTGTTATAGGTCAAAAGTTAGGAAATGATTCTCATCTAATATTTAATGCATAAAGAACTTTGGATCCCCTCCAACTAAATTATACCACCACAGAAAAAAACTATTAGCAGTTGTGTTCGCATTAGAAAAGTTTAGACCATATTTACTAGGAATGAAAGTAATAGTTTACTCAGATCATGCGACATTACGATATTTGATGGAAAAGAAAGATTCTAAACCAAGAGTAATAAGATAGATCTTATTGTTATAGAACTCAATCTCATTATAAAATACAAGAGAGGGGTGGAAAACTTAGTAGCAGACCATCTAAGTAGACTAGAAAATGGTCCAAATACCATTAAAAGATGAATATTTAGATGAAAATTTCTATAAAATAGCTACTACTAGCCCATGGTATGCCAATATAATCGACTACCTTACTACTAATAGGCTATCATCTCATTTAACAAGTGCTTAAAATAATAAATTTAAACACGATTTTAAACATTATTTATGGGATGATCTTTACTTATGGAAATTATGTTCCGACTAAACTATTCAAAGATGTATTCTAATATGAATGCAATAAGTATAATAACTCACTCGTAGTAATAGTGTAATCAACTTATGTTGACTACGTATATCATCCTCAGAGAAAGATGTATGTACTAACTACGTACTTAATTAAAATTACTCTAATGCTAAGGAAATCCTTTTAATTGGTTTTATAACTAAACTAAACGAATCTATACCAACAAATCAATGCAATTTACTTAGAATTTTATATTAAACCTATCTTAGTTCACAACTTCATCTAGGTAATGAAATACTATGAATTTATCATCTTTATTATGTGTGTGCAATGCCTAATTAAAATAGAAATATTTCTTTCAAATCCATTTTAACCCACTGTCGTGACGGAAAAGATGTTCGGTTTTGGGGTTCATACGCAACGAAAAATTCAAAACAATTTAAAAAAACCCCAACAGTATCAAAAATAATTTCCATTAAATTAGATCTACAAAAGTAAATCATACCTTAATCCATGATTTCCTTCTCTGATCGATCGATCTCCAAGACGCTCAAGCGCGCGTCCTCTATCAGAAATCCACACACGAACGGTGACGACAATTTAGAGCGCTAGCCCCAAAAGAGATTGAAAACGTTTTATTTCTCTCCTTAAATCTAGAGAACTCAAAAATAGTAAAAACGAAAATCTTATTTAGTTTTAGGGTTTCAACTGTTGTAAACTAAGTTGTAAGCCAACTAGAACTTAAGTTGGACTTGCTAGAGACTTAGGCATAGAAGACATAAACTAAGAACTACTAGAACAAGTAGAGAAAAGGAGACAAGAGACAAGAGAGCTAGAGTTGAGAAATGTAGAGATTTCCATTCCAACATTGGTGTGTTTTAAAATGAGGTTGACACCCTTTATATAGGACATTTGGTGATGATGATAAATATACTTTATACAATGTGTATAAGTTACACATACACCCCATGCCATACAACACATTACAAGTAATTTGACAATACAGGGAAGAGTTGGTGTACATTGGAAATGGTTACAAGTAACATGACAATACATAGACAAGTGGAGGTACTCTTAAGTGAGAAATACAAGTTACATGACTACACAATATGTTGGTGTACATACATGGTCATCCATATTCCACAACACTCCCCCTTGGATGACACTTGCTTAGAGATTGTGCCTCGTTAAAACTTCTACTAAGAAAAACTCTGTGGGAAAAAATATAGTAAAAGAAAAAGAGTACACTATTCTCATAAATATTAAGATGGGTATAATATTGTTAAGATTGCCTCATTAAAAACCTTGCTAGGAAAACCCAATGTGATAAAACCATAGCTAAGAGAAAAAAAATGCAATACACTTATCAATAACTCCCCCTCATGTGAACATGGGTGAAACTTGTTAAGTTTCTTTACTCGCAATTTACGCAAGCCAATATCATATGTAAGCCTTTTAAATGTCATAGTTGGTAAGGCTTTTGTGAATAAATCTGCAAGATTATCACTCGATCGGATTTGCTTGACATCAATTTCACCATTCTTCTGAAGCTCATGCGCATAAAAGAATTTTGGTGAAATATGTTTTGTTATGTCCCCTTTTATGAATCCTTCACTTAATTGTGCAATTCATCCTGCATTATCTTCATATAATATGGTTGGAGAATCTTTTATTGAAGGCAATCCACATGATTCTTGAATATGTTCAATCATGTTTCTCAACCATACACATTCACGACTTGCTTCATGAATTGCAAGTACTTCAGAATGATTGGAAGAAGTAGCAACCATAGTTTGCTTTACTGACTTCCATGATACAACAGTATTACCACAGGTGAATACATATCCCGTTTGAGAACGGCCTTGTGGGGATCAAATAAAAATCCTGCATCAGCATAACCTTGGAGATTCAATTTTACCCCTCTCGAGTAAAATAAACCCATGTCACTTGTTCCTCGAAGATATCAGAAAACATGTTTAACACCATTCCAATGTCTTTGAGTTGGTGAAGAGCTATATCTTGCAAGTAGGTTGACAGCAAAAGCAATGTCAGGTCTTGTACAATTTGCAAGATACCTAATTGCACCAATTGCACTTAAATATGGTACCTCCGGACCAATTAGCTCTTCATCACTTTCATGAGGTCGAAATGGATCCTTATCCACTTCAAGTGATCTGAAAACCAGTGGAGAGCTCAATGGATGTGCCTTGTCCATATAAAATCTTTTTAATATTTTTTCAATATAATTTGATTCATGGAAAAGTACTCTACTTGAAAAATGTTCAATTTGCAAACCAAGACAAAGTCTTGTTTTTCCAAGTTCTTTCATCTCGAATTCCTTTTTCAAGTATTCAGATGTTCTAACGATGTCGTCGTGGTTTCCCACTATATCTAAATCATCAACATATACAACAATAATCACAAATCCTGTTGATGATCTTTTAATGAAGACATATGGGCAAAGCGGATTATTTACATATCATTCTTTCAGTAAATAATCACTAAGACGTTTGTACCACATTCGTCCGGATTGTTTCAATCCGTACAAAGACCTTTGTAATTGTATAAAATGCATGTTATGAGGTTTTGATTTTATTTCTTCGGATATTACAAGTCCTTCAGGGATTTTCATAAATATCTTACTGTCTAGGGATCCGTACAGATATGCTGTAACGACATCCATTAAATGCATATCAAGCCCTTCAGAAACTGCAAGGCCTATCAAGAACCGAAATGTAATTTCATCTATAACAGGAGAATATGTTTCATCAGAATCGATGCCAGGTCTTTGTGAGAAACCTTGAGCTACAAGTCTTGCTTTGTACCTTGTAACTTCATTTTTTTTTGTTTCTCTTCGTACACATACCCATTTATATCCAACAGGTTTTACGCCATCTGACGTTTGAATAATCGGTCCAAAAACCTCTCGTTTCCTTAACGAGTTTAGCTCTGCTTGGATAGCCTCTTGCCATTTTTGCCAATCAGGTCTTTTTCGATATTCGTCCACTGATCGTGGTTCTGGATCATCATGATTTTCAGATATTTCAAAGGACACATTGAAAGCAAATATATCATCAGGAATAATTTTATTTCGATCCCAAATCTTACCAGAGTTTAAATATTTTATTGAGATCTCATTATTTTCATCTTTTTCCTTTTTTTCTAGAGGTAGTTGTTCCTCGTTAGAATCATTTTGTTCTGACAAATCCTTATCAAAGGATTTTTGTGCTTTCTCAGGAGTATTTTGATTTATATTTATTTTTACTTTCATTTTCCTCTTTCGAGGAATTGTATCCTTTGAATCAACTGGTCTTCCACGCTTTAAGCGTTTCGTAGGTTCTTATGCATTTTGTTGCACAGAGACATCAATTCTTGCAGGAGCATTTACAACTGGAATATGTGATTTTGTCACTTGTTTTACATCATTAAATGTATCAGGTAATTGATTTGCGATTTGTTGCAAATGAATGATCTTTTGAACTTCAAGTTCACACTGATTTGTGAGTGGATCATAATGTGATAAAATTGATGCATTCCAAGCAATTTCGCGTCATTCCTTTTGAATTGGTTTCTTATCTTCCCCTAATGGTGGGAAAATTGCTTCATCAAAGTGACAATCAGCAAAACGTGCAGTAAATAAATCCCCTGTTAAGGACTCAAGGTATCTTATAATGGACGATGAGTTAAATCTAACATAAATCCCAAGTTTTTGTTGTGGACCCATCTTAGTTCTATTGGGAGGTGGTATAGGAACATACACTGCACAACCAAAAATTCCCAAGTGTGAAATATTTGGTTGTTGACCTAAAATGAGTTGCATGGGGTAACGTCCATGGTATGCAGTAGGCCTATAACAAATTATAGATGCTGCATGAAGGACTGCATGTCCCCAAACTGAAGTTGATAACTTAGTTCTCATGATTAAATGTCTGGCAATTAATTGAATGCGTTTGATCAGAGATTCTGCCAAACCATTATGGGTATGCACGTGTGGAACATAATGTTCAATGGTAATTCCTATAGACATGCAATAAATTTTAAATGCTTGAGATTGAAATTCCCCGGCATTATCAAGGCGGATGGTCTTGATTGGGTTGTCAGGGAATTGTGCTATTAACTTAATGATTTGTGCTCAATGTCTAGCAATTGCAACATTGCGGGTCAAAAGCAAACAAACATGTGACCACCTAGTTGATGCATCTATCAAAACCATGAAATATCTAAATGGTCCATAGTGAGGATGAATAGGTCCACATATGTCTCCCTGAATGCGTTCTAAGAAAACTGGGGATTCCACAATAATTTTACTTGGGGATGGTTTAACTATCAATTTACCTTGAGAACAACTAGCACAATTATAATCACCAGCTGAAAAATATTTTGTGACTCCTTAAAGGATGTCCATGCGAATTATTAATTATTCTTCGCATCATTGATGATCCTGGATGACCAAGCCGGTCATGCCATAAAATGAATGTCTTTGGATCATTAATTTTCTTATTTAAGACGACATTCGTTTCGACATGCCTTATATGAGTAAAATATAATCCAGAGGATAAAGCTGAGAATTTTTCTAACACTTATTTTTTCCCATTTGAAACCAATGTGACATAGAGAAATTCTCTATTATTTTCATTCATGGTTTCAATGTGATATCCATTTTGTCGAATATCTTTAAAGCTGAGTAAATTTCTTCTGGATTTTTCAGAGTATAAGGCATTGTCAACATGAATTGTTGTTCTCCCAGGCAACATAATATTTGCTCTTCCAGAGCCATTAATCAAATTGGAGATTCCAGATATTGTTTGAACATTAGCCTCAGCTAAGTTCAAATTGGAGAAATATTCTCTATTTTTAACGATTGTGTGCGTTGTAGCACAATCAACAAGACATATATCGCTCTTATTTGATTCATGATTTGAACACATGATTTGTTGATCCATCTAGACAAATAATGTTTGACAAATTAGAAAAAGAGTCATATTTCATTCATAATAAGGAACTAGTACATATAACTAAGAAGCATAACAAAAACTAGTACATAGAATTATTGAAAATCATTACATATGATCATTAAAAATATTGAGATTAGTGTTTGGACCATCATGAAAATTCGGGACATCCATATAATTGATGTCCGACGAGCCATCTCCGATAGTGAAGTTCATCTTAACTGTTTTGCCTTTCTCCTTTAAGGAGGCTTGATAAAGATCAATAAAATGCTTAGGCATGCGGCATACATGAGCCCAGTGGCCTTTTAGACCATACCTGTGACATGGTTGGTCACAATTACGAGCATGCCCATTTTCGATAGTATTTGTTCCCTTATTCTGAACGGCGTCATTCTTATTCCATTTATTTTGGAACTTATTGCCACGAAATTTAGAATAGGGCTTGCCACGGTCTTTGCTGATTAATCCTTTCCCATTTCCACGTCCGTGGTTTTTCTTTCCTTGACCCTTTTTATGGTCATTGTAGGATACTGCATTTGCTTCATTAATTGAAGCGGAACCAGTTGGACGGGAGTTGTGGTTCTTTAATATAAGCTCATTATTTAGTTCAACCACCATGAGACAAGAAATTAATTATGAGTACTTTTTAAATTGACGCGCTCGGTATTGCTGTTGCAACAGCAAATTCAAGGCATGAAAAATACTAAATGTTTTTTCCATCATTGCCTCATCAGATATATTTTCTCCACACAGCCTCAAACGAGAGGTAATATTAAACATGATGGAGTTATACTCACTGACTGTTTTGAAATCTTGTAGCCTAAGATTCAGCCAATCGTTTTGAGCTTTTGGAAATATCACCGTCTTTTGGTGATCATATCGCTCTTTCAAGCTTAACCACAAGGTGAGAGGATCTTTTATAGTGAGATACTCACTTTTTAGACCTTCATGGAGATGATGGTGAAGGAATATCAGTGCTTTCGCACGGTCTTGCATTGATGTTTCATTTCCTTCTATAATAGTTTCTCCTAAGTCTTTAGCTTGGAGATGTAACTCGGCATCCAGTTGCCATGGCAAATAATTATTTCTAGTGATATCAAGAGCAACAAATTTAAGTTTTTGAAGGTTTGTCATAGTCTGAAAATATATCAAGAAATTGAGTAAATAGTTTTTCTCTTTTATATAAAATAAATAATATACGATTAAGTATATGTTCACAACTTGATTATTAATATGCAAAATGTACTACTTGTATGAGTTGGTGGGACAACCTCCAGGTTGGGTGGCGAGACAAAGTCTACTTAAAACCATGCCTCCTCGAACGAGATAACCCGTTTCCCTTTCAATGTTTAGCTTTACCCGGGACAAGGCTTACCCACTATCAACCCAAACTCATAACATTATTTGCAATAGAAAAAATCAAGAATAAAGCATAATTAATCGTTTGTAGTATAGCAAGAAAACTAGTTATGTCACATATTGACTTTTGATTTCTGATGTAGAAGATCGTACAAGACGCAACTACATAGCATACTTTCGCAATCGGTGACGTTATAATGCATAGTTTATGAATAAAGTATGCATATAGAAGTGATGCATGTAATAAAAGGAAACAACCATGATAATATATAAATAAATTGAACTTATTTAAATAACAAAAGTTATACCTTCCTAGCTTTGTATCCTTAACAAGCCTTCTTGAACTTCAAGATCTCCTTAATGCTAGAGCAAGCTCGTTCTAATAACGTGTTGTAAACTAAGTTGTAAGCCAACTAGAACTTAAGTTGGACTTTCTAGAGACTTAAGCATAGAAGACATAAACTAAGAACCACTAGAACAAGTAGAGAAGAGGAGACAAGAGAGAAGAGAGCTAGAGTTGAAAAATGTAGAGATTTCCATTCCAACATTGGTGTGTTTTACAATGAGGTTGGCACCCTTTATATAGGCCATTTGGTGATGATGATAAATGTACTTTATACAATGTGTACAAGTAACACATACACCCCATGTCATACAACACATTACAAGTAATTTGACAATACATGGAAGAGTTGGTGTACATTGGAAATGGTTACAAGTAACATGACAATACATAGACAAGTGGAGGTACTATTAAGAAAGAAATACAAGTTACATGACTACACAATATGTTGGTGTATGCATGGTCATCCATATTCCACAACATCAACCACTATTTATATGTGTAGAAAAATCATCACCTAAAATCCTATTCGTAATACAACTATTGTATTGAGGCAGTTTAAGAAAATTACACGTATGCCCCAATTAATAAGTTATTATATGTAAGGGCTTTTATATCATGAATTTTATCCTATAAAATTTATTACTCTGGACCAATCAAAATTGCACAAAGCCATTCTTTATATGCGACCATATATGTTCATGCAATGTTGGCAATGAACCATAATCATTTTGGTATATAAGTTATAAGCGGTCTCTAGCAAGGCATTATGACTACCCAAGTAGCATGAATATCAAAATCGATATAAACTAATGAATAACATATATCATATCCTTTTGTCATGCGATATCCTTTGATTAAACATAAGGCATAGAAAGTCACGCTTAATGTTTAATCGTACTAGTCTCGATCTTTAGGTAGACTGAAAAAATTCAAGTGACATTGATCATATCAATTTACTTGGACTTAGCCACTATCAGTCTACTATATCGAGGGATATATTGATATCTCTATCTATACGAGAGTGACAAATTCTATCTTGATTACACACCTACACATATTATTTAAATGGTAACCAATCAAAAGCTTTATAATCATCTAGTTAAAGATAATGTTTGATTATGTCAAATTACTAGGCTCATAATATTGAAGTCTATGATAATCTCAAGTCAAATGACTAGATGATATACTTATCATGAGTAACACCATGATTTAATCAATGTGGGGTCAAAGGCCTTGTTTCCTAACAAGTACTCATGATCCTGATTCGTATCCCCATACGCATGATCATCACATAACCATCAATCAACATTTACAGTAGTCTTAATTCATTATAGTTCCCAGTATAATGATCGATTAGGGACATTTATGATATTTCAACAAATACCCATGGATCTTACTATAAGCTAAACATGCTTCACTTATAATAAAATAGCAAATGAAAACCTAAATTTTATAAACTAAAATTAAAAGATAAATAATGTTTATGGATTGTCCTAGGGCACATGCCCCAATAAAAGATTCTAATGTGCAAACTAGAACTCCACCTATCGCTGTGAATAACGTAAGCTCCACATTACTTTAATTTTCCAAATCTTTAGATTCATAACTAATTAAGTTTAATATCCGTGCCTCCCTAATCAACAACTATCACTCGATGTTGTGTATTTTAGGGTTGTACCATCCATATCCAGTTTAAAAGCTTCAATCGCCATGATAACTTCTAAAAACTAATATCAACAAACACGCGATCAAGATGTTCATAACATTACACTCATAATGAATACAAACTCTAACCATTGCACTATTTATACTTCTATTTTACTCATGTTCATAGCATAACATTCATATCATAGTATCCATTGATCCCTAAGATTAATACTATTTACACTTCAATGAAACAAACATGCACATAGTGGTATTCATTGCAATCATATATATAATGAAATAACTTCAATTAAATCAAATAACACAATATCCGAATCACCACACATGAGTCTTCAATGTCTTCTCTTCACAAATCATCTTAATACTCAAGAATAAGCAAATCTATGCTAAACTATATTAATGGTGGCTAATATCTTGTATGCTATGTGTTTACCACGTTTTCTTAACTATTTATACTCCCTAATCACGTTTCTAAACAATTATAAACCCTACTTTACAATTTAACACGAAATAGAACTCTAACTTTATATTTTCTTTTGTCTCGGTGCTGTCACTTAAACCTCGGAGCTGTGTGTGTATTGCCACGGCGCCGCCACTGCGCCACCACTTCTGTATGCAAATCCCTCATTCAGTATACTTTGTGCTGTCACTTCTGTTTTTGGCACCACGCCTTTAAACTCCACGACACCGCCACTACGCCGGCCTTCCTGTCTCTTTTCTTCTTTTTCTTGCTCTCTACATTGTGCCTATGTCTTCGACACTGTGCCTATGTGCCCTACAACGCCTCACCTATATGCACAACGCCAACCACACTTTGGTGTGTTTTAGCTCCATTTCTTCTTGTATTTGATTGTTTTGTTCCTTTATGCCTTGTTTACTTGAAAATGCATAAACACCATCAATTAGAGCTTATTTAGGTATATTGATACTAAATATACTCTAAACTAACCCCATATATAAGTGTAAATAATCACTTATCAAATACCCCAAAACTTATGATTTTGCACGTGCCGAGTAAAAGTGTATTTTACAAAGTCTCCTAATTACTCCTATTACTCTACTTCTCATTCATTTTACATTGTTCATGGAGTACCCTTTAATTCAATAAGTTTCAAGTTAATAATCCACTCAAGAGTTTTTCTTTGCAAAAATTTATGTTTTTCAAAATTGGTAGCTTTAACAATAAATACAACTCACTTTCAAAACACCAAAGTAGATCACAACCAAACCCATTAGTACTCGTAAGCTTGTTTCACCTCGACACTCAAGTAGCAAGTGCACAATCTCATAATTTCTCATTAAGCTCATAAATTCACAAACAAGCATAGATCAAACTAATTTTGGTAGACTTTAACACTTCAAGAGTTTATAGGATTTAACATATTTGGATAGAAAAACTTAACTCAATAAAGCTACTAACACTCGAGCTAATTCTTTTATTTTAAGAGTTTTATTTTAACTTCCGCCTTCTTTTCTTTATTTTTCTCTCATTTCTTTTGCTCTTCTCCTTTCTCCTTTTATTTTTATTTCACAGTCCCCTTTTTTTTCCTATGAACTTCGTTTTCCTCACGTTTTCCTCCCATCATGTTCTCTGCTCCATTTCTTGTAAAACTTTTGGGACTCTCTATTTTTTATTTCTAAAACTCTTGTTAGCACTTCTCACTTTCACTTGATCAAGTAAGTTAACTCTAACTTTTTATTCAAAATACCTATTTCTTCCCTTCTTTGCACTAAGTCTTTATTTGTTTTTATTTTCAAGTAAGATTCACACTTATTATAGAATTCCTTAGTGATCTAACTTTTTCCATAAGAAGTGTTCTAGTATTCTCCTTACTTTTATTTTAATTTTATGGTCTTCCCTAACTCTAGATTTCTAATCATGAAATCATACCATTATTTGCTACATTTCATTATTTTCTTCAAAAATTTAAAAACACACTCTTGAGTTTCATATCAACAAGACACTTGTATTTCACTCATCCTCAATTATAGGCACGAACATGCAAATGAACTACTTATTCATTTACTATATATAACCTAATTTATACTACCTAAACATTAAAATAGTAAGTAAATGAAACAAATAATACACTACCATGCTTTTCTCTTTAACTACTTCAAAAATAAGATTTAAATGATCATACCTGTAGTGTTTATCCTTATTTCAACCTTCCTACCACTTCTCCTAGTGTAGTGTAGTGTTGATGCCCCCAAACTATAACCAAACCTTATCCTCAAGGTTAAAAAATAAGCCTGAAATCATGAAAACACTAAAACACACAAACATCTATAATAACACAAGATATTAAATCATAAGCTAAACTAAACATAGAATTTAAACAACTAAATAGTTAACAAAATATCCCAAATTTAAAATTAAATGATATCAATGTATATCTCAACTCCTCAAGTCTAAAGAAATCCTAAGACACTGACATTAGGATTGCGCGTCATTATAATAATCTACCTCATCAGCTCTAGTGTAGGATGGTGTCAATGGACGCAACACCTTCCTGCTCTGCACCACAGCCAGATCAAATACATAAGCTGGTGTCAGTGGAAAGTTAAAAGACCTATCAGTAGGTCTCATCCATCTGCTCTGGTCATACCTAGTTAGGCCCTTCTGATGATCAGCAAATAACATGAAGTTCCATTCCCATTCCGTCTGTCTTGCTCATATTTCCTCAAGGCTTCACGATACTGTGCCTTGTCCTCTTGGTACTATTTCTTAATCCTGAAAATCTACAGCCTTTGCTGCTATGAAGTCAAGTCCTCTAGTGGTCGTACTGGTGGCTGTGGTGGAGGAGGTGGTGGAAAAACGTCAAGACCATCCAAGTCCTACTATTCAATTATTGGGTCTACAAACTCGTAGCCCTCAGCGAATCTCTGCTGTTCCTCCTCCTCTTTTCTTTATCCTTCATATTCTAACTCCCAGGCTAACTCTGTTGTTGCTGCGTTATCCTCTTACTATTTGGCCAACATCTCAGCCTCAAGTCTAGCTCCCTTGACTCTTTTTAACTCTCATCCTCGAAGTCTTGATAACTAGGTGGAGATTTTAGTGTGAACATAAAAGCCGCATCTATGGTTGCTTGGGCCTCAATATCAAATTTTTCATCTCTAAGCAATTTAAATTTGGCCTTCAAGCATAACTGAGTGATCAATATAGGAAACAACAATTTGTTGTTTCGCTCTAACATAATGGACTCCCTCAGATTGTTGTAGATGATCTCACTAACATTTATCTCCCCGTTCTTCATAATCTCATATAAACAAGCCGCCTTTGGCTTGTTGATCTCACCCTACTGAGTGGTGGAGGTATAAAGAAGCAACAAGGAAATGTTGCCATATTCTCTAGACTTTCCTAACACTCCCCTTCTTGATATACTTTGGCATATTCTCATTCCCATTACCCAGTCGGGTTGTCCTTGGAAAACCAATGCTTTCTCTATGGCTCTAAAAGGGTATACGTTATAGGGTTTCTTACACAAATTATTCGAGAAACTTGGTTCGACTCCAAACATACTCAAATGCTCTAATCCATATATGTTATTTATTTCACGCTTATTAAAGGGGACAAACACACCTCTCACATTTACTAGCTCATTCTTCCTAGTGAACTTTGCATTGGCATAAAATTCGTATACCATCTAACTCACTCCTATAATTTCAATCTTTCTATAATTTTAAGTGAAAAGCTTCCAATTTTATTTTTTAATGAATTCATTCACTCATTTGTCATACTTAGCTGGCAATTATATACCTCTCTCACAAATGAACTTCCTATGCTGAATATCCTCATATCTTTCCTTGGCCTCCCTACTAATGAAATATTTGGACTTAAATGGCCTAGGCTCCTCTTCATTAGGGTCTCTTGAGGTTGATGCATCAATACCATTTGTGCTCACTTGATTATCTTGCCTCCTTGTTCTCGGCATTTTCCAAATTCAAACAACTACACGACAAATGTAACTAGCAATACAAGTCTTGAAATCATCTAAAAATCTAAATTTATATCACACAGATTATTCATATGCCAAATAATGCAAAAACGTAAACTAGGTCTCCATGAGCTTCATTGATGCTCAATATTCACACAACTTGAAAATCCTTATCCAACATCCTCAAATCCACTATTCATGCAATTTAATCTAAATTTTTCAAAAATTTCAAAGCGTAACTAATGAGATTGTAAATTTTACCTCAATGCCGGACTACTTTTTGGTGTAGAACACTCCTCCAAGTCTCTATCAATCTAAGCCCTCTCGCTTCACTGACAACTTAGAACCCGAGTGCTTCTTGAAATCAAATTTCCAAATTCAAGCCCTAGTTTTCCCTCTTTTGCAAATCCACAATGCACATGCTTTTTTCACTCTCAATAACTAGGAACTTTCTTTCCTCACTTAGAAATGATCAAATTTGGGTTATAGAGGGATGTATACTTGGTGGTTGTAGTTGGGTTTAGTAATGAAAATATGGTTTAAAACCCTCATCACGACACTAGCACTGTGCCTTAATAGGCACGACGCTGTGAGTAGGCCACGACGATATCAAAGATGCTGTGACATTTTGTTGTGCTCCTCTTTGCGCCCTGCTGGCACTGTGACTCACATCCATTGTGTCGTGTGTATTACACACGGTGTCGAGCTGTCTGTCCACATGTTTTACATATATTTTATGTTAATTGCTATTTGTTCCTCTTCAGACTTTGTGTATCACTTACACAAGATGTTGTGACCACATGAAATCCATGTAAATATAAAAAATTTCATAAAGCTTACCTTTGATTTTCCCATGTACCTCACCTTTGCCAATTTAACTCCTTCACTCTTTTACACTCTTTAACAAGTTTGGCAAGACATTTCCATTCCGATGAATCATCACTTGACAAATAGTCTTACCTGCACATTTGATACAAATTTTTGTAAGTTAGAAAACTATTACGTACGAATCATACTTACTAAACTAGCTAACTACTGAAATTGAAAACTTGAAATTTAAAAACACATGGGTTGCCTCCCAGTAGTGCTTACTTTAACGTCATTAGCCCGACGCCTTTTCGTTCATTTAGTCCAAGTCTAAATCAAGATACTCCAATTGTAAACTGGAGATAATAATGTCATTCCTTTTTGGATGCATTTCATCTCCATTAACAAAGACTATCTTCTCTACATCATCCTCCACGTCAATACTTATTGTGATATTCTTCTTCCTTGTATACAAGTTTGCATTGACAGTGTTAAAAAATGGCCTCTTAAGTATCATAGACACATCATCATCCATGTTGTGATTCATAACCTCAAAACCTATGATGAATGTGAATCTACCCACTTTCACATGCACATTCAAGACTCTTCCTATAGTAGGTATCAACTTGCCATCAACTAGTTGCAAATTTATCGTATCGCGACAACTGATCTTCAAATCGGCGTGCAACATGTCCATTATTGGCATGACATTGACTGAGGCTCCCGTATCACATAAAACATTTCTAAAATGGTGTCTATCAATGCTTATTGGTATGCATATTTCTACCGGATCTCTAATTTTGATTGGTTGAAATCTCAGTATGAACTTGAACTTTAGTTCTAGTTTCCTTGGAACTACCTTGATGCTATTACCTTTCAGTGCTTCTTCATAAGGTCATTTGTCTTTTTACTTGGCTTTCCATTGTTTCTTAACCATCTTGTTATTATTTAAGGCATTAATTCTTTGTTGTCTTAATTTCTTCAAGTTCATCTTGCCTTACTTCCATTTTGTTCTCATGCATCTCTTCATGCTTACTCGTAGTCAAAGTGTTGATTTTTTTTTGCTTGTACATCACTTGCTCATTTCTTGTCTCATTTGTTGTTGTAGTGCTGATCATGTGAAAAACACTAATGTTCTCCTTGGGATTGGTGATCGTGTTACTTGAAAACTGTCGTTCCCTCCTTAAGTTTAAGAAAATGACTAACTGTAATGACCCAAATTAATTAAACAAGGTTTAACGTTAATCTCGAGGATTAATGGTCATAATTCGGGAGTTACTTGGACCACTCGATTGACTTGGACATGAGAACCGAGGGAATATATTATTTGTGGATGGTGGTTGTGTATATGTGGTGTTTAAAATTATTATTATTATATGGCACTGCATGTGTCTATGTTGCTATCAGGCGAGTTAGTGTGACGCATGTTGGCCACGAAAGGCGAGCTAACGCTGGTATTGGGTAGGCGAACTATGGGTATACTAGGAAACTTAACTAATTCATGTTAAGTTGACTAGTTAAACAATTAAATCGAGTAATGTGACAATATGATAAGTTGATTAAATTAAAACAATAGGCTATGATGTACCATGAAATACGTGCCGAGACGCGGGGCATCGAGTGCCGGGTAGGCGAAGGTTAATGGGTCCATAAGTTGGTTAATTTTATAAAATAAAACACTAACTATATGGGTTGTTAAGGCTATATGTAATGTAAGATAAATAAAATAAAGGAAAAGCCTATAGTTTGAACTAAATAATGACGATCATAGATGGACCAAAGGATGATCAAATTAAGAGAATCAAGGAAGGGAGTGTGCTATTGGAGTCATTAAGGGGTGTGTTACAGCATGTTTATGAACCACAAGATAATCCTCGAGATAAGTAAGCACATTTGATTCCAACCAAACATATATAGGCCAAGTTAGTAGGATTTTTAATCAAACCACTTACAAACTCTCATGCAGAAACCAGAGAACCTAAGATTTGGAGGAGAATTCAAGCTAGAAATGTAACTCTTCAGAAGACAAATCAAGTGAACAAACCTAGGTAATCATCTTCTTCATTTCATACACTCTTCAATGAACCCAATTTTGGTATGTTTTAGAAAAATTTGAGTTTTGATGATTAGACCTCTAGTTTTTAGTGAGAGCTTGAAGAATTACAAGGTTATAGATCATTTACATAGAGAATTTACTACTGGAATTGGTGTTTTGATGAAATTGGAAAGTTGGCGAATGCATGAGATTTAGAGGAATTCGGGGTCAAATAGATGTTCTGAATTATTTTGATTGCTATTTTAGAGTTAATTGTGTATGGAGAGGGTGTTAAATGGATTTAGGTAGCTAATTAGGAAGTCTGGGACAAAATTTTTGAGTTGAGAATTCTGTCATAGAGGGTAATTAGCACGCTAACTAGACCTATTAGTGCACTAATAATTTTGGGCACTTAACTATTTTTCAAAATGAAGAATAGTAGCATTATAGACAGATCCCCTATGGCGCTAACTCAACTTAGCACGCTAGGTAGACCATTAGCGCGCTAACGACATATAAAAACTAAATTTAAGGGTTGTTTTATGATTTTTGACTTAAATACATACTCAAACACCAATAATCATACTAAATATGTAAAATTGGATTTTAGGGACTTAGGGACCATAGCTAAGGCATCGGGGAGCTAGTTGCGGTGAATTTCAGGAGTCTGGGGAATTCGAAGCACAAATTGAGGTAAGTAGACCCATTGGAATGTCTGACATAATTCATGGTTTGTTTTATCGTTGAAATATTACATGTGTGACTGCTGGTGGGCACACATGGGGTTTCACTCTTATTTTGGTTTGCGTATATACTGATTGTCGCTAAATCGCTTGCACTGGTTACTTGTGTTTAATGCTCGTATCGATGATAGTAGGATATACTTACGACCATCAGTAGGGATTTAGGGTGTTCCTTTGACTTGGAATAGCTTTTGGAGGGGTTCATCTGGTAACTGATGTTGGGATTTAGTCACTAAAAGCCTGTAAGTATATATATGGGTTTTATTCAATTTTATCGATTACTAGTTGGTTTAGGTCTTGATTTTCACGTGATTAAATGGTTGTGTACTTATGAATGCTTTATTTTCGAGCATGTTTAATTGGTATGTGTTGTTTATTTATTTCAAGCTATTGATTTTGATTGTCGTGTGCTACCTACTTTCATAGGAATATGATGTACTGTTGCCGGGTGTTATATTTTCATGTGTCGTAGCTTATCAGTTTATTTCATGAATATTGTGTGGACTTTTCTTGGGATTTTACTCACCGGACTCGTCATTGTGTTTTTTGGGTGATCGAGTGCAGATCCTTCGAGCAAGGGCATTGACAAGAGCAATGAGGTACATGGAAACTACCTCTGAGATTGCGAAGCTAGCTCGTGTGTGAGTAGATTATGTACATTTTTTAACTTATATTTTTGTCTGGTTGGGGTCTAATGAACACTGAATACGTATATATGGATATTTCGCTATACTTATTCAGCTTTTGATATATACATACATGATATCTTTTTGCCGAGTTTTCCACTACTTTGGATTGTTAAATACTGCATAACTTACTTAATTTAAGACTTCCACTGTAAAATTGAAATATAACTTGATAAATTAATTAAATATCTAACTAAATCATTAATGCCTATGTAAAGATTAATTAGCGTAACTAGGGTTAGCTAGAAAAGTGTAAGTAATCAGTTAGCTGGAAAAGTGTAAGCAATCAGGTAGGTCATAGGGCGTCAGGGATAAATGGGCCATGTCGTGGCAAGGCTTTGTTTTGTGAAATGCGACATGGCATGTAGTAAGGCGGCCCAGAAATTAGGGCCGCCACTGTTCGGTATCAGAGAAATGTCGATAGTGCCTAGGGGGATTAAGCGTAACTCAACCTGATGCCAACATCACAATTTGGTATTAGAGTGAGGTTTTGTGGAAGTCTCGGAGAATAAAACTTAAGCAAACAAACTTTAATTGTGGAAACCCGAAGATCCTGACTTAGAATCCTAGTTGGGAAGCAAACATGAGATGGGTAGTGATAGGGTTTATATACGTGTTATGTTTTTCTGATTGTATATATTATTTACATGTATATAGAAGGTGATCCAACGCACATTTTCGATGCAGATCACGATAGATGGTCAGCCGACTCCACCTATGCAGATGTTGGTTAGGTGACTAAAAGGAGACTCCGACAGTGGTTACTGCCCCAACCATAGCACAGACTAAGAACCGATTGGTACACCAACACAAACAAGCAGGTTTAAGAATTTGATGATGGCATATGTCAAGTTGATTAGAGAGTTCATCAAATTTGATCCCGGATACTTTCATGGAGGTTGAGACCCAGAGGCAGTCGGAAAGTGGTTGATTGCTCATAAGAGGTTACATATGCTACTTCTGATTCAAAAGAGCATACATGTCAGGATATCAGGGCATATGCTGAGAGGGGATATTGTTGTGTGGTGGACAACTTATATAGATACTCATCTAGAGCCAACGAAGTGGGAAGAGTTCAGAGAGTTATTTTATGATCAATATATACCCGTGGAGGTAAGGTTGAGGCTGAGAGAGGAGTTTCTGACTTTGAGACTGGGCGGCCGGTTAGTGTCATAGTACATGGATAGATACCGGTACTTGATACAGTTTCCCATGGATGTCACAAGCATCGAGAGACTAAAAATATATTACTTCGTCCGAGGGTTGATTGGGAACATAGCCAGCGCTATTGTTTCCTCCAGAGCTCAGACACTACTGGAGATGTATGATAGAGTGTCCCTTGAGACATATTTGATGCAGAGGATTGACATGCATTCGTCCACCGAGTCAGAGTGACAGACTAGATAAAGTTCTAGGTAAAAGATACCGAAAAATCAAGATGACAAAGAGGACAGATAGTACGGTCGAGGCCGTAGGGATGATGATCGGGCAGCCAGAGCTTATGCTGTACTTGCATTACCATTGCCACCGCAGAGACATACATAGAACCAGGGAGGTTGAGACTGGAGAGCACAAGGTCAGGGCCAGTAGTCAAGTAGTCAGCGGGTAGGGTCGGGAGGGAGGATCACATGTTGGCAATGTGAACAGGAGGGTGGTCACGTCAGGAGGGACTGTTCACGGAGTTCAACAACTCCAGCAGTAGTGACACCAGTGTAGGTTCGAGAGCCGATGCATGTGGAGATCGAGCCGACCGAGAGACATCCCAGCAGCGGGTTCAGGGTGCGTGAGTTAAAATCTTAATAATTACTATTTAAGGTTTATACATGCATGGTGATATGATGGTACATTATCGTGTTATGACATGGGATTGTCATAAGTCGTAGCATGGCATGGGATTGTCATGGTGAGTAAGAGTAGGTCGTGCATTGCATGGGATTGTCATGGTGAATTGAGGTAGGTTATGGCATGGCATGGGATTTTCATGGTATGCTATGGTTGGTTAAGACTATTATGTTGTGATACATAATAGGAGAGGTGTACATTTACTGGTGTTAGGTAACTGGGTTAGGGAAACTTGAACACGGACATTGAACTGAGAGTAGGTTGCGGAAATGTTGGAAGGGAGTGACTAATTTTGATCACCTCAGCAACATGCACCTATGTCTCAGGTTAACATTACGTTCCCTGCGATGGGAGTATTGGGGTGTTCAAGGGACCGCAGAATGGGACTATCAAGGTGGGAGGCGTGGTCACACGAGGATAAGATAGTTACACCAGAGTTTACTCCAGATCTAAATTTCGAGAACGATATTTCTTCTAGTTGGGAAGAATTGTAACGACCCAAATTAATTAAACTAGGATTAGTGTTAATCTCGGGGATTAACAGTCGTAATTTGGGCATTACGTGGACAACTCGGTTGATTCGGACATGAGAAGTGAGGGAATATATTATTTGAGGATGGTGGTTGTGTATATTTGGTGTTAAAAATTATTATTATTATATTGCACCGCATGTGTGTATGTTGCTATCGGGCGAGTTAGTGTGACGGGTGTTCACCTCAAAAGGCAAGCTAACGTGGGTATTAGGTAGGCGAACTAGGAGTACACTAGGAAACTCGGCTAATTCACGTTAAGTTGACTAGTTAAACAATTAAAATGGGTAATTTAAACATAGGCTAAGTTCATTAAATTAAAACAATAGGCTATGGCATACCTTGAAATGCATGCCGCGACGCGGGGCATTGAGTGCCGGGTAGGCGAAGGTTAATGGGTCCATAAGTTGGTTAATTTTGATAAATAAAACACCAACTATATATGTTGTTAAGGCTTAATGTAATGTAAGATAAATCCAATAAAAGAAAAGCTTATAGTTTGAACTAAATAATGAGGATCATGGATGGACCTCAAGATGATCAAAATGAGAAAATCAAGGAAGGGAGTGTGCTATTGGAGTCATTAAGGGGTGTGTTACAGCATGTTTATGAACCACACGATAGTCCTTAGGATAAGTACACACATTTGATTCCAACCAAACATATATAAACCAAGTTAGTAGGATTAATCAAACTAATTACAAACTCTCATGCAAAAACTAGAGAACCTGAGGTTTGAATGGGAATTCAAGCTGGAAATGCAACTTCTTAGAAGAAAAATCAAGCGAACCAACCTAGGCAATCATCTTCTTCATCTCCTACACTCTTCAATGAACCCAATTTTGGTATGTTTTAGGGAAATTTGAGTTTTAATGATTAGACCTCTAGTTTTTAGTGAGAGCTTGAAGAATTACATGGTTATAGATCATTTACATATAGAATTTACTACTGGAATTGGTGTTTTGATGAAATTGGAAAGTTGGCGAATGCATGAGATTTAGAGGAATTTGGGGTCAAATAGATGTTCTAAACTATTTTGATTGCTATTTTAGAGTTAATTGTGTATGGAGAGGGTGTTAAATGGATTTAGGTAGCTAATTAGGAAGTTTGGGACTGAATTTTCGAGTTGAGAATTCTGTCACAGAGGGTAATTAGCAAGCTAACTAGACTTATTAGTGCGCTAATAATTTTGGGCACTTAACTATTTTTCAAAATGAAGAATAGTAGCATGCTAGACATATCCCCTATGGCGCTAACTCCACTTAGCGCGCTAGGTAGACCCATTAGCGCGCTAACGACAGACAAAAACTAAATTTAAGGGTTGTTTTATGATTTTTGACTTAAATACATACTCAAACACCTATAATCAGACTAAATATGTAAAATTGGACTTCAGGGACTTAGGGACCATAGCTCAGGTATCGGGGAGCTAGTCGGGGCGGATTTCAGGAGTCTGGGGAAGTCGAAGCACAAATTGGGGTAAGTAGACCCATTGGAATGCCTTACATAATTCATGGTTTGTTTTATCGATGAAGGATTACATGTGTGACAGCTGGTGGGCATACATGGGGTTTTACACTTATTTTAGTTTGCGTATGTACTGATTGTCGCTAAATCACTTGCACGGGTTACTTGTGTTTAGTGCTCGTATCGACGACAGTAGGATATACTTACGACCATCAAGAGGGATTTAGGGTGTTCCCTTGACTTGAAATAGCTTTTGGAGGGGTTCATCTGGTAACTGATGTTGGGATTTAGTCAATGAAAGCCCGTAAGTATACGTGGTTCTTATTCAATTTTATCGATTACTGGCTAGTTTAGGTCAGGATTTTCACGTGATTAAATGGCTGTGTACTTATTAATGCTTTATTTTCGAGCATGTTTAATTGGTATGTGTTGTTTATTTATTTCAAGCTATTGATTTTGTTTGTCTTGTGCTACCTACTTTCATAGGAATATGATGTACTGTTGCCGGGTGTTATATTTTCATGTCTCGTAGCTTATCAATTTATTTCATGAATATTTTGTGGATTTTTCTTGGGATTTTACTCACTGGACTCGTCACTGTATTTTTTGGATGACCGAGTGCAGATCCTTCGAGCAAGGGCAATGGCAAGGGCAAGGAGGTACATGGCAACTACCTCTGAGATTGCGGAGCTAGCTCGTGTGTGAGTAGATTATGTACATTTTTTAACTTATATTTTTGTCTGGTTGGGGTCTATAGAACACTGAATACGTATATATGGATATTTCGCTATACTTATTCAGCTTTTGATATATACATACATGATATCTTTTTGCCGAGTTTTCCACTACTTTGGATTGTTAAGTACTGCATAACTTACTTAATTTAAGACTTCCACTGTAAAATTGAAATATAACTTGATAAATTAATTAAATATCTAACTAAATCATTAATACTTATGTAAAGATTAATTAGCGTAACTAGGGTTAGCTGGAAAAGTGTAAGCAATCAGTTAGCTGGAAAGTGTAAGTAATCCGGTAGGTCATAGGGCGTCAAGGATAAATGGGCCATGACGTGGCAAGGCTTTGTTTTGGGCTGCCACAGTTCGGTATCAGAGAAAGGTCGATAGTACTTAGGGGGATTAAGCGTAATTCAGCCTGATACCAACATCACAATTTGGTATCAAAGTGAGGTTTTGTGGAAGTCTCAGAGAATAAAACTTAAACAAACAAACTTTTGATGTGAAAACCAGAAGATCCTGACTTAGAATCCTAGTTGGGAAGCAAACATGAGATGGATAGTGATAGGGTTTATATACGTGTTATGTTTTTCCGATTGTATATATTATTTACACGTATGTAGAAGATGATCCAACGCATGTTTTCGATGTAGACCACGATGGATGGTTAGCCGACTCCACCTATGACAGATGTTGGTTAGTTGACTAAAAGGAGACTTCGGCAGTGGTTGTTGCACCGACCATAGCACAGACTGAGACACCGATTGGTACACAGACACAAACAAGCAGGTTTTAGACTTCGATGATGGCAGAGGTCAAGTTGGTGAGAGAGTTCATCAAATTTAATCCCGGATACTTTCATGGAAGTGGAGACCCAGAGGCAGCTGAAAAGTGGTTGATTGCGCATAGGAGGTTACATATGCTACTTCGGATTCAAGAGAGCATACATGTCAGGATATAAGGGCATATGCTGAGAGGGGATATTGTTATGTAGTGGACAACTTATATAGATATTCATCTAGAGCCAATGACGTGGGAAGAGTTCAAAGACTGAGAGACTAAAAATATATACCCATGGAGGTAAGGTTGAGGCTGAGAGATGAGTTTCTGACTTTGAGACTGGGCGGCCGGTTAGTGTCACAGTATATGGATAGATACCGATACTTGATACAGTTTCCCATGGATGTCACAGGCACCGAGAGACTAAAAATATATTACTTCGTCCGAGGGTTGATTGGGGACATAGCCAGCGCCATTGTTTCCTTCAGAGCTTAGAAACTACGGGAGATGTATAATAGAGTTCTTACCCTTAAGACATATCTGATGCAGAGGGTGGACAGGTGTTCGTCCACCGAGTCAGAGTGACAAACTGGATAAAGTTCTGGGTAAAAGATACCGAGAAATCGAGATGACAAAGATGATAGACAGTACGGTAGAGGCCGTAGGGATGATGATCGGGCAGCCAGAGCTTATGCTGTACCAGCATTACCCTCGCCACCGCAGAGACGGTCAAAGAACCTAGGGGGTAGAGACTGGAGATCACAATGTCAGGGCTAGTAGTCAAGGAGTCAGCGGGCAGGATCGGGAGGGAGGACAACATGTTGGCAATGTGGACAGAAGGGTCACGTCAAGAGGGACTGTTCACGGAGTTAAGCAACTCCAGCAGTACTGACACCAGTGCAGGTTCGAGAGCCGATGCATGTGGTGATTGAGCCGACCGGGAGACATCCCAACAGCGGGTTCAGGGTGCGTGAGTTAAAATCTAAATAATTACTATTTAAGGTTTATGCATGCATGGTGATATGATGGTAGATTATCGTGTTATGACTTGGGATTGTCATAAGTCGTAGCATGACATGGGATTGTCATGGTGAGTAAGAGTAGGTCGTGCATTGCATGGGATTGTCTTGGTGAATTGAGGTAGGTTATGGAATGGCATGAGATTGTCATGGTATGCTATGGTTGGTTAAGACTATTATGTTGTGATACATAATAGGAGAGGTTTACATTTACTGGTGTTAGGTAACTGGGTTAAGGAAACTTGAACACGGACATCAAACTGAGAGTAGGTTGCGGAAATGTTGGAAAGGGAGTGACTAATTTTGATCACCTCTGCAACATGGGCCTATGTCTTAGGTTAACATTACGTTCCCTGCGATGAGAGTATTGGGATGTTCAAGGGACCGCAGAATGGGATTATCAAGGTGGGAGGCGTAGTCACACGGGGATAGGATAATAGAGATTACTTGAGATTTAAATTTCGAGAACAATATTTTTTCTAGTTTGGAAGAATTGTAACGACCCAAATTAATTAAACTAGGATTAGTGTCAATCTCGGGGATTAACAGTCGTAATTCGGGCATTACGTGGACAACTTGGTTGATTCGAACATGAGAACTGAGGGAATATATTATTTGTGGATGGTGGTTGTGTATATGTGGTGTTAAAAATTATTATTATTATATTGCACCGCATGTGTGTATGTTGCTATCGGGCGAGTTAGTGTGACTGGTGTTCACCTCAAAAGGCAAGCCAACGTGGGTATTAGGTAGGCGAACTACGGGTAAACTAGGAAACTCGGCTAATTCACGTTAAGTTGACTAGTTAAACAATTAAAATGGGTAATTTAAACATAGGCTAAGTTGATTAAATTAAAACAATAGGCTATGGCATACCTCGAAATGCATGCCGAGACGCAGGGCATCGAGTGCCGGGTAGGCGAAGGTTAATGGGTCCATAAGTTGGTTAATTTTGATAAATAAAACACTAATTATATGGGTTGTTAAGGCTTAATGTAATGTAAGATAAATCCAATAAAGGAAAAGCTTATAGTTTGAACTAAATAATGAGGATCATGGATGGACCTCAAGATGATCAAAATGAGAAAATCAAGGAAGGGAGTGTGCTATTGGAGTCATTAAGGGGTGTGTTACAGCATGTTTATGAACCACAAGATCGTCCATAGGATAAGTACGCACATTTGATTCCAACTAAACATATATAAACCAAGTTAGTGGGATTAATCAAACCAATTACAAACTCTCATGCAAAAACTAGAGAACCTGAGATTTGGAGGAGAATTCAAGCTGGAAATGCAACTTCTTAGAAGAAAAATCAAGCGAACCAACCTAGGCAATCATCTTCTTCATCTCCTACACTCTTCAATGAACCCATTTTTGGTATGTTTTAGAGAGATTTGAGTTTTGATGATTAAACTTTTGGTTTTTAGTGAGAGCTTGTTGCATTACATGGTTATAGATCATTTACATAGAGAATTTACCACTGGTTTAACTAGAATTGGTGTTTTGATGAAATTGGAAATTTGGTGAATGCATGAGATTTAGAGGAATTTGTAGTCAAATTGATGTTTTGAACTATTTTTATTGCTGTTTTGGATTTAATTGTGTATGGAGAGGGTGTTAAATGGGTTTAGGTAGTTAATTGGGAAGTTGGGGACATAATTCTCGAGTTGAGAATTCTGTCACAGGGTTATTAGCGCACTAACTAGACCTATTAGCACGCTAATGATTCCGGGCACTTAATTATTTTTCAAAATGAAGAACAGTAGCGCACTAAACAGATCCCTTAGGGCGCTAACTCCACCTAGCGCGCTAGGTAGACCCATTAGCGCGCTAACGACAGGCATAAATAGAATTTAAGGGTTGTTTTGGGATTTTTGACTTAAATACATACCCAAAACACCTATAATAATACTAAATATGTAAAATTGGACTTCAGGGACTCAGGGGACCGTAGCTCAGGTATCGGAGAATTAGTCAGGTCGAATTTTGGGAGTCCAAGGAAGTGGGAACGCTAATTGAGGTGAGTAAACCTATTGGATTGCCTCACATAATTCATGGTTTGTTTTATCGATGACAGATTACATGTGTGGCTGCTGGTGGGCACACATGGGATTTCACTCCTATTTTGGTTTTTGTATATATTGGTTGTGGCTAAATTGCTTACACGGGTTACTTGTGTTTAGTGCTCGTGTCGATGGCAGTAGGATAAACTTACGACCGTCAGGATGGATTTAGGGTGTTCTCTTGATTTGGAATAATGTCTGGAGGGGTTTATCTAGTAACTGAAGTTGGGATTTATTTATTGTAAGCCTACGTGGTTATTATTCGATTTTATCGATTACTGGCTGGTTTTGGTCGGGCTTTTCTCATGATTATACAGGTGTGTACTTATTAATGCTTTATTTCCGAGCATGTTTAATTGGAATGTGTTGTTTATTTTTTTCATGCTACTGGCTAGTTTATCAGTTTATTTCATTAATATTGTATGGACTTCTCTTAGAATTTTACTCACTGGACTCGTCACTGTATTTGTTGGGTGACAGAGTGCAGATCCTTTGACGAGCAAGGGCAAGGGCAAGGAGGTACTGGGCGACTACCTTTGAGATTGCGGAGCCAGCTCGTGTGTGACTACATTATGTACGTATTTATATTTATATTTTTGTCGGGTTGGGGACTGTAGGACACTAAATACGTGTATATGGATATTTCTCTATACTTATTCGACCTATGATATATATACATGACATCTTTTTATCGGGTTCTTCACTACTTAGGATTGTTAAATACTGCACAACTTACTTAATTTAAGACTTCCGCTGTAAAATCGTAATATAACTTGATAAATTAATTAAATATATAACTAAATCATTAATGCCTATGTAAAGATTAATTAGCGTAACTAGGGTTAGCTGGAAAAGTGCAAGCAATCAGTTAGCTGGAAAAGTGTAACCAATCAGGTAGGTAAAGATGAGTCAAGGTTAAACAGGCCATGACATGGCAAGGCTTGGTGACGTGGAATGCGACGTGGCGGGTAGCAAGGCGACCCGAAAATTGGGGCCACCACACTAACTGATAAATATGTCTCTCTAAATTTTTGATGAATTTTGATCTCTCATCATCCATCTTCTTCATGGTTTACTTCCCTCCTTCTATCTCTTTCTCGTGATTCACATGATGTTCATTATTGCTCATGTCCATGGCATGCAAGAGTTTCTCAATTGACTTCAACGAAGTAATCTCCTCACTCTGCCCTAGCTTCCCTTGTTGGACTTGTTGATCGAAGCCTAGAGGTAACTTCAGTGCATTATCGGGATTTCCATACGAGAGGTTTAGGTTGTTATTATTGTATCATTCATAAAACCTTTGAGGAGCCATTCTTCTCGGCCTGAAGTTGTTTTCATAGCCATAGTTGTTCATGAAGTTCACTTATTCGTATTCCATTCCTTGTCGCATATCCATTTGAGTAACCACCATGGCTTAGTGATTAATGGTTTATTGTATTGCTTGCACCTGCGAACTTTGTTGTCCCATTTGAAGTTTTGCCATTCGATTGCTCAAGTTGGATCGTTGTGCCATAAACACAGCTTGTGAATCAATCTAATATACGCCTACTAGTTTTCTTACTGTTGAACAAGTACCGACTGTAGAGTTTTGAGACGTAAGATTTAGGAGATCCAATGCTCTATCCACATCCTTTGTTAGTAGAGAACCACCTGCTGAGGCATCTAATAGTGTTCTAGAAACATGGTTCATCCTATAGTAGAAAATCTAGAGTTGTGCCCATTTCAAGTATCCATGTCCTAGACCTTAACATCTCCTTGAATCTTTCCCAAGCCTCACCAAGAGACTCGCCATCTTCTTGTTTGAATTGATTGAGTTCCAACTTCCTTTCACTGACCTTCACTAAGGGAAAGAACTTATCAAAACATCTTTCATTGATTTCCACCCATTAGGTCATACTCCCTGCATTCAGTCCTTAGAACTAGGATCTCGCTTTTCCACCTAATGAAAATGGTAAAAGTTCCATCCTAATCACTTCTTTTATAACTCTAATAATGTGCACGATGTCGCAATTCTCCAAGAAATTCAATACATGTGCAACTGGATCTTCATTGGTTAGCCCGTTGAATAGGCTATTTTGCACCATATTTATCAAAGACAGTCTCAGTTTGAGATCGTTGGTATTGACAGGAAGCCTCATCACTCCGTTATAAGTCTCTTGAACTTTGGGTTTGAAGTAGTCACTAAGGCATTTTCGTCCCCACACTCTATCCTACACTACCAGATCACCTTCGGGTTGGTTATTCCCTTAGTCCTGTTGTTGGTTTCTTGCTTGATCCTCAACAATCATGATTCCTTTCTTTTTCTTTCGTTTGTTGGTTCAATCAATCTCATGGTCGTAAGGCACTAAGTCCTTCTCTCCTTTGCTACGCATGCACTAATTATCCCTAAAAAAACACAAAAGATAAAGTGTAGACAGTCAAACTTGAAACTTAAGCCTTTTTTTATTTTTATTTTTATTTTTTATGAACTTGAAAGTAAAATACTTAAAATAAAACTTATCAAATTTTCAAACTAATTAACTCTAAGTGGCTACCAATCCTCGACAACGGCGCCAAAAACTTGATGTGTGTGCTACAAGTATAATAGCTCGCTTGTAGTAATAATGTAACCAACTTACGTTTACTACGGATATCGTACTCAGGGAAAGGTGTATGCACTCACTACGTACATAACTAAAATTACTCTATTGCTAAGGAAATCTTTTTAATTGGTTTTATAAATAAACTATACTAATCTATACTAACAAATCAATGCAATTTACTTAAGTTCTTATATTAAAACCATCTTAGTTTACAACTTCACATAGGTAATGAAATACTATGTTTTTCAACTCAATTTATCATCTTTATTATGTGTATGCAATGCCTAATTAGAATAAACATATTTCCTTTAAATCCACTTTAACCCACTGTCGTGACGAAAAAGATTCTAATGTGCAAACTAGAACTCCCCCTATCTGTGTGAATAACGTTTCTCCACATTGCTTTAATTTTCCAAATCTTTAGATTCATAACTAATTACGTTTACTATCTGTGCATTCCTAATCAACAACTATCGCTCGATATTGTATATTTTACGATTGTACATTCCATATTCGACTTAAAAGCTTTAATGGCCATGATGACTTATAAAACCTAATATTAACAAACACGTGATCAAGATGTTTGTAGCGTTACGCTCAGAATCAATACAAATTCTAATCATTGCAATTTTTATACTTATATTCTACTCATGTTCATAGTATAGCATTCATACCATAAGATCCATTGATCCCTAAGTTTAGTAGACTACTTAACACTTCACTGAAACAAACATGCACATAGTGGTATTCATTGCAATAAGAGATCCAATGAAATAACTTCAATTAATCAAATTACATAATACCTAAATCATCACACGTGAGTCTTCAATGTCTTATCTCCAAAATCGTCTTAATACTCAAGAATAAGTAAATCTATGCTACATTATGTTAATAATGGCTAATATCTTGTATTCTATGTGTTTACCATATTTTCCTATCTATTTATACTCCCTAATCACGATTTCAAACAATTAGAAACCATACTTTACAATTAACACGAAATAGAACTCTAACCTTTTATTTTCTTTTGTCTCGACGCTGTCACTTAAACTTCGGCGCTGTATGTATTGCCACGGCGCCACCACTGCAACATCAATTCTGTGTGCAAATCCCTCTTTCTGTAGACTTGGCATTATCACTCATGTCTCCACCGCCGTGCCTTTAGACTCCACGGCACTGCCACCGCGAGCCTTCCAATCCTTTTTCTTCTCATCCTTGCTCTCCCACGATGTGTCTATGTCTTCCACGCTGTGCCTATGTGTCCCATAGCGCCATACCTATATGCCACGATGCCAACCACAGATTGGTGTGTTTTAGCTCTGTTTCTTTCCTATATGCCTTATTTACCTGAAAATGCATAAACACCATAGAGCTCATTAAAGGATATTTATACTAAATATACTACTAAATAACCCTATATATAAGTCTAAATAATCACTTATCATATTCCACAAATGAAAATACAATTCGTCATGGCTCATTGCCATACTTATGCTTGTGGAAGACATTTTGGTCCACGTCGTACAATCCATAAAACATTAGACTCTAGATACTTTTGGCCTACTTTATTCCACAATTGTTATGTTTACACAAAAGCTTGTCCAAATTGTCGAAGAACCATAAACTTAGGATGTAAGAACCAAATGCCCTTGTGTCCTATTTTGCTTTGCAAATTTTTTGATGTTTGGGGAATAGATTTTACTGGACCTTTTCCATCATCTAATGGAAATATTTACATTTTATGAGCCGTAGACTATATGTCTATATAGGTAGAAGCTATAGCCACGAAATTTAATGATTCAAAAGTAGTAGTTAATTTCCTAAAATCAAGGATCTTTACTGTTTTTGAAACACCTAGACCATTGATTAGCAATAGATGTTCACAATTTTGTAATAGAATTGTCGCAACTCTACTTCATAATTATAATGTTATACATAGGACATCTACTGCATATCACCCACAAACTAGTGGACAAAAAAACTCAAATAGAGAAATGAAATCAATTTTAGAAAAGACGGCAAGTCCAACAAGTAAAGGCTGGAGTCTTCATTTTTTAGATGCATTATAGGCATATAGAACTGCATTTAAGGCACCCATAGGTATGACACCTTATGTAACGACCTACATTCCTAAGTAAGAGATTAACTGTAATCCTAACACTAATTAACTTGAGTTAGGTTCG
Source organism: Stephania cephalantha (assembly GCA_039657325.1). Classification (NCBI taxonomy): domain Eukaryota; kingdom Viridiplantae; phylum Streptophyta; class Magnoliopsida; order Ranunculales; family Menispermaceae; genus Stephania; species Stephania cephalantha. The sequence continues at coordinate 32,774,048 of CM077570.1, read as the reverse complement.
TGATTTAACCCAACATATTTTGATTAGTGTATGGATAGGTTTGTGTGAATGTATTGTGTTAAGTTGATTTGAAAATAAATGAAAATACTATGGGCTATTGTTGTAAACTAATATAAGCCTATAGTTGAAAAATAAATAATTAATAAATTGGTAGGTGTTTATGCTGGGTCGAGGGTGACACTCATTTGGTTCACAATAGTGTGCACGCTTGAGGGTGGATGTTGACGTGACCAATGGGTGTTTATATATATAATTAAAATATATACATGTCTATATATAACTTATGGTTTAATTTGAATTGTTTAAACCATTAAATTGCCTCGAGATATGTGTGTGTGGATCTCAAGGAGCTGAATAGTATAAGGAGGCATGGGACGTTGATGTATTAATGCAGTGATGCCTTGAGTTATGTGTAAACACATCACCATGAAAATTAAATTGTGCGTAGATAAGCATGTATGGCAAAATATAGTCTCTAGATATGCCTCTAGATACATTTTATGTGTTGGGTTATTGGGTTCATATGCAGCGGAAAATTCAAAACAATTATTTTTTAGAAACCCTAACAGGATCGAAAATAAGTACCATTAAACTAGATCTATAAGAGTAAATCATACCTTAATCCGTGATTTTCTTCTCTGATTATTCGATTTCCAAGATGTTCTAGTGCGTGTCCTCTATCAGAAATCCACATATGAACGGTGACCACAATTTGGAATTCTAGCCCCAAGAGATTGAAAACATTTTTTTCCCTCCCAAAATCCAGAGAACTTGAAAAATAGCAAAAACGAAAATCTTATTTTGTTTTAGGGTTTCAAACTCTGTTTATGTGTAGATAAGCCCTTACTTAAAATCGTATTTGTAATACAACTATTGTATTTAGGAAATTTAAGCAAATTACACATATGCCCTTATTAATAAGTTATCATATAACAAATCGTAAGGGCTTTTAAGTTATGAATTTTATCATATAAAATTCATTACTCTAGACCAATTGATATTGCGTAAAGACATTCTTTGTGTGCGACTGAATAGGTTCATGCGACGTTGGCAATAAACCAAAACCATTTTGGTACACAAGTCATAAGCAGTCTCTAGCAAGGAATTATGACTACCCAATTAGCATGAATATCAAAATCAATATAACCTAATGAATAACATATATCATATCCTTTTGTCGTGTGATATCTTTTGATTAAACATAAGACATGAAAACTCACTCTTAATGTTCAATCGTACTAGTCTCGATCTTTGGGTAGACTAAAAATATCCAAGTGATATTGATCATATCAATTCACTTGGACTTAGCCATTTAACAGTCTAACATATTGAGGGATCCACTGATATCTTTCTCTATACGAGAGTGACAAATTCTATCTTGAATACATACCTTCACATATTATTTACATGGTAACCAATCACAATCCATATAATCGTCCAGTTAAAGATAACGTTTGATTATGTCAAATTACATGGCTCCAAATATTGAAGCCTATGGTAATCTCAAGTCGAAGGACTAAATGATATACCCATCATGAGTAACACCTATGACTTAATCCATGTGGTGTTCTCATAGCAGTTCGATTCAGTACGTTGTTCCCTAACAAGTACTCATGATGTCGATTCGTATCCGTATATGCATGATCATCACATGACCATCATTCAAGATTCACAATAATCTTAATTCATTACAGTTCCCAGTATAATGATCGACTAGTGACATTTATGATATTTCAAAACATACCCATGAATCTTACTATAAGGTAAACATACAATCACTTATAATAAAATAGCAAATGAAAACCTCAATTTTATTAACTAAAATCATAAGATAAACAATGTTTGTGAATTGACCAAGGGCACATGCCCCCACATGTCCCACTTGCACTAGGGTCAATCATTCATGTATCTAATACCTAATGACCTAACATGACCATCATGTTTTGCTTGAGTCTTCATCAAAGGATCTGCAACATTCTAATATGTAGGAACTCTCAAAATCTTCTCGTCTCCCCTCTCAATGATTTCTCGAATTAGATGAAAATGTCTAAGTATATTGGTGGTGTGATATATGTTCCTTGGCATGTGCTATCGCCCCGTTATTGTCACAATATAAGCAAATGGGGTTAGCAATACTCTGAAGCACACCAAGTTTAGAGATGAACTTTTTGATCCAACTGCCTCCTTAGATGCATCGGACGCTGCAATATACTCAAATTTTGCTTTAGAATTCACCACAGTTTCTTGCTTCGACTTTTCTAGCTCACTGCACCTCCATTCAAAGTAAAAAAATATCCAAATTGCGATCAGAAGTCATTTATATCAGTTTGAAAACTTGCATCTATGTAACTATTTATAACAAGCTCGTCTTCCAAACTTCCATAGACTAAGAACATTTCTTTAATCATTCTCAAGTACTTAAGAATGTTCTCAACTGCTATTCAGTGACTCTCATTGGGATCAGACTAATTTTTGCTTGTTGCGCTCAGAGCATATGATACATCAGGTCGGGTGCATAACATGGCATACATGATAGATTCAATAGCTGATGCATATGAAATCGTATTCATGCACTCTCGCCTATCATTAGTCTTCGGACATTGAGTCTTGCTAAGACTTATACCATTAGACATTGGCAATGACCCTCTTTTAGATTTTTACATATTGAACTTATTAGTACGTTGTCTATATAAGCACTTTGACTTAGACCGATCAGCCTTTTAGATTTATCCCTATAGATTTTAATTCCTAAAGATGAAGACTGTATCTCCAAAGTCCTTTATTGAGAAACACTTCCTTAACCAAGACTTGATACTTTGCAAGGTTGGAATTTCATTTCCAATAAGTAGTATAATATCAAAATACAGTACCAAAAAATAACCACACTCCCACTGACCTTCTTTTATACACAAGGCTCATCTTTATTTTCAATGAAACCAAATTCCTTAATTGGTTCATCAAAGCAAAGATTCTTACTTTGAGAAGCTTGCTTTAATCCATAAATAGATCTTTAACCTTGCACACCTTCCTACAATTCTCAAGATGAACAAACTCTTGAGGCTGTATCATATACATGTCCTCAAGTAACTTTCCATTTAAAAAAGATGTTTTGACGTCCATTTGCCATATCTCATAGTCATAATATGCGGCTATGACAATTAAATTTCTAATGGATTTAAGCATGGCTACAGGAGAAAAAACCTCATCATAATCAACACCTTGACTCTGCCTAAAACCTTTTGCTGCTAGTCGTACTTTATAAGTATGCACATTGCCATCTATGTCAAATTTCTTCTTGAAAATCTATCTACATCAAATTGTCTTACCAACTTCAGGTAAATCAACCAGTTTCCAAACTTGGTTATCATACATGGATTGCATCTCAGAATTCATGGCACTAAGCCATTTATCTACCTCAGGGCTAGACACAACCTTCATATAAGTAGTAGACTCATTTTGATCCATAAGAAACACCTCACTACTATAAGTAATAAGAAATCCAAATTTCCCAGGCTGATGTCTTATCCTATCAGATCTACGTGGGCCTTGTAATACCTGTGGAGGTTCAACTAGTTCAAGACTTTGTTGATCTCCTACTGGCGGTTGAGTGTTTATTTTTGGTTTTTAAACTTGGTCAAGAGTTACTTTATTCCCATTGTCGTCTTTTGAAATAAATTTTTTTTCCATAAAGTCACCATTCCGAGCAAAAAATATTTTGTTCTCAGTGGGATTATAAAAGTAGTATCCTCTAGTTTCTTTAGAATAACCAACAAATACACACTTAGTAGATTTGGCTGATAGTATTTCTTAGATTTGTCATCGTACAAAAACCTTACGGCCCCAAATCTTAAGGAAAGACAAACTTGGTTTTTTCCTAAACCATATCTCATATGATGTTTTATTAACCCCTTTAGAAGGAACACGATTAAGCGTAAACACAATAGTTTCTAATGCATAACCCCTAAAGGAAATAGGAAGATCTACATGACTCATCATAGATCGAACCATATCCAATAAAGTCTAATTTCTCCTCTCAGAAATACCATTCCATTGTGGAGTTGCTGGAGGAGTTAACTGTGAGACAATCATACAGTTTCTAATATGAGCATCAAACTCTTGGCTTAAATATTCAAAAACCTCAATCTGATCGAAGTGCTTCAATAGTTTTACCAAGTTGAATTTGCACTTCATTCTGAAATGTTTGAAACATCTCAAAAGATTCACCTTTATGTTTCATGAGATACTCGTAACCATATATGCTGAAATAATCAGTGAAGTAATGAAGTACTAATAACCACCTCTAGCCATTATGTTTATTGGACCACATATATTGGTATGTATTAGACCTAATAAATCACATGCTCTTTTACTATGTCTATTAAAGGGACTATTTGTCATCTTTCCTAGTAAACATGATATATATGTTTCATATGATTCAAAATCAAATGAATCTAAAAGTCCATCTTTATGAATTTTAGAGATGCGTTTCTCATTTATGTGGCCAAGACAACAATACCAAATGTAGGTTTGACTCAAATCATTTGATTTGAATATCTTTATATTTACGTTAAGAATATGAGTATTTGTGGAATTTTTCATATTTCGAATATAAAGATCATCACACAAATCAACATTCATATAAAAACATATTTACGAGAAATGAAGCATTTATTATCATAATAATGAAATTAAAACTATCAAAATCCAAACATGAAACTGAAATAATATTTTTGCTCAAGCCATGAGCATAATAAGAATTTTTAAAAACTAAAACAAGTCCACTAGATAGAATTAACTTATAACATCCTACAGCCAACACAACAACCTTTGCTCCATTCCCAACTCGTAGGATGACTTCTCATTTCTTTAGCTTTCTACATTTGGTGAGACCCTGAATATTACTACAAATGTGAGACCTACATCTGGTATCTAATACCCAAGAACCACTAGTAAACAACTTAATTTCAATAACGCAAATACTTGAAGCAATAGTCGCGCTACTCTTTTTTTTTCTTTAGATCTTCAAGATAAAGCTTCCAATTTCTGAACTAATGCCATAGTGCACGGCAGAAATGACAAATTTATTTTTTTTCCTTTTCCTTCTAGGACTATGAAGTCGAAGCAGCCTTAGGATTGACTTGTTCCACATGCTTTGTGATAGTCACAACAGCCTTAGAAAATTTAGCCTTGCCTTTAGTCTTCTTCTTTATAACCTTTCCTTTCTGAATCATTAACACATTAACAATGGGTTTTTTAACATTCTGCTCAGCAGTTTTAAGCATCAAATGCAACTCTGAGATAGACTTCTCCATGTTATTCATGTTATAGTTCATCACAAATTGCGAATAACTATTGGGTAATGAATTCATGATCAAATTCGTAGCTAACTCTTGGCTTATGAGAAATCCAAGTCTGTCAAGATGGTCAATATAACCCTTAATTTTGAGAACATGAGGGCTAACTGATGCACCCTTAGCCATTTTATAAGAATAAAGGTTCTAGACTATCTTGAACCTTTATTGCCTAGCCTGCTTCCTTAAGCATCACATCCAGTTCATAAGCTTCCATGTGTTCCATGTCTTTTTGAAGTTTAGGAACCATGGTTGCCAAAATAATGTATGCAACATTAGTTGAGTTGTTGACATGGTTAGTATGTGCATCATTCACAGCTCTTAAAGCATTGGCTGGTAGTTCCTCATGAATAGGACTATCTAGGACATACAACTTGTGTTCATGCTTAAGAACAATTCTCAAGTTTTTGAACCAGTCAAGAAAGTTTGTCCCAGACAACTTATCATTCTCAAGGATGGATCGCAATGACAAGGGAATAGTGTGGTTTGAACAGGCCATAGATTTACAACAAAGATTAAGCAATAGTTCATTTTAGTACAGAGGAATAGACTCCCACTAAATTAACAACCCTTCTAAAAACACTTTGGTAAATTAAGGGTCTAATATCCATGTTTCACCTAATTCCAAGACAGCTAAGGCATGAAACTTTGAATTAGGTTATTTAGCTATGTATCTTTTTACCAATTACATCATATGTAACGTTTAGTTGTTTTTATGAGATTATGACAGCTAATGTCTTAGCATGTTTTATCTCATCTTGTGCCAAAAGCCTAAAATCATTTTGATAGCTTTATCAAGTCTAATCATTTCAAACAAGAGAGTAACTATTACTCAACTTGCCTCACTAAGATAACACAATACACTCTGTGGAGGCATACCATATTTGATGTGATCGAAGCCTTGACAAGTGTTTTTGAATGGATGGCACTTGACTTAAACTTTGGAATAGGGATTTTTTTATTTGTTTTTAATGATCATAAATCATTCGAGATAAATATCAGATATTACAATGCATGTGCAATCACTAAACAAGTTAGAAAATTTTACTAATATTGACTATTATACAAATTACCTTGTGCTATGAACAGTTAGGGGCGGTCCCGTCGACCAGTCAGCGAGTGGGGGTTCCAATGACCGGTCAACTAACGGGGGTATAGGGGGCAGCGCCCATATTTTTTTTAGACAACGACTTTCAATTCCAAAAATTAAAAAGCGCCTAAAATTTCTCAATATTTTAGTCAATCCAATTGACTAAAACTGCCCCTTATTTTAATTCTGAAAAATATTAATTAAAACATTTTTAATTAACTCGGGTCGACCTCTGACTTAATATCTTTTCCTAATCCAATTAAATGTAAGATACTTTGAATCCTTATCCGATACAAATTTTTTATATATCTCACCTATCTTATAGGATTTAAAATTCTTACCGTATTACAACTTTATCTCTTATCTAATAGGAATATACTAACAGATTACCACAATGAGATATATGATCAAAACCAATTTCGATTCTTATTCATACAATACAAGCAATTGAATCAAGAAACAAAATATAAATCATGCATTCAACAACAGAATCATATTAAATTAATCATATTGACCTAATCATGATTTCTATCATTGAGACACATAATTATTGAACAAAAATGAAATATGTATTCAACACTAGAATCACATAAACCTAAACATGATTTCTACCATGAACATGCAAAATTCGCATTGTTCAATATTAAAAAAAAACATATGTTAATCGAAATATTCTAAACATGAATAATATCATTGAATCGAATCATGCATATGTATCAATATACATTAATCAAGATCATGTTTTTAACACATATATCATTATACATTAGAGAAAACATGCGAACATTTAATAGAATTGAGTCTACTGCTCTGATACCACTGTTGGGTTACGAGGGTCATTCGCAGTGAGAAATTCAAAATAATTTTTTTTCTAAAAAACCCCAACAGAATGGAAAATAAGTTCCATTAAACTGGATCTACAAGAGTAAACCATACCTTAATCGGTGATTTCCATCTCTGATTGTTCGATTTTCAAGATGTTTAAGTACGCGTCCTCTATCAGAAATCCATACACGAACGGTGAGCACAATTTGGAGTGCTAGCCCCAAGAGAGATTGAAAAAGTTTTTCTTTCTCTCCCAAAATGCAGAGAACTCAAAAATAACAAAAACGAAAATCCTATTTCATTTTAGAGTCTTAACCTCTATTTATATGTGTAGATAAGTCCTCACTTAAAATCCTATTCGTAATACAACTATTGTATTTAGACAGTTTAAGTAAATTATACATACGCCCTTATTAATAAGTTATCATACAACAAATCATAAGGGCTTTTATGTCATAAATTTTATCATATAAAATTCATTACTTTGGACCAATTGAAATTGTGTAAAGACATTCTTTATGTGTGACCTAATAAGTTCTTGCGACCCAATAGGTTTGTGTGACATTGTCAGTGAACCAAAACCATTTTGGTTCACAAGTCATAAGCGGTCTCTACTAAGGCATTGTGACTACCCAAGTAGCATGAATATCAAAATTGATACCTTAAATGAATAACATATATCATATCCTTTTGTCGTGCGATATCCTTTAATTAAACATAAGGCATGAAGAGTCACCCTTAATGTTCAATCGTAATAGTCTCTTTAGGTAGACAGAAAACATCCAAGTGATATTGATCATATCAATTCACTTGGACTTAACCATTCAACAGTTTAACATATCAATGGATCCACTGATATCTCTCTCTATCTGAGAGTGGCAAATTCTATCTTGATTACACAACTTCACATATTATTCACATGTTAACCAATCACAATCTTTATAATCGTCTAGTTAAAGACAACGTTTGATTGTTTCAAATTACCAGGCTCCTAATATTGAAGTCTATGGAAATCTCAAGTCGAAGGACTAAATGATATACCTATCATGAGTAACACCGATGACTTAATCCATATGGTGTTATCATAGCGGGTTGGTCTAGTAACTTATTCCCTAACAAGTATTCATGATCTCGATTTGTATCCATTTACGTGTGATCATCACATGACTATGAATCAAGATTCACACTAGTCTTAATTAATTATAGTTCCTAGTATAATGATCGACTAAGGATAATTAGGATATTTCAACAAATACCCATGGATCTTACTATATGTTAAACATACAATCACTTATAATAAAACAGCAAACGAAATCCTCAATTTTGTTAACCAAAATTATAAGATAAACAATATTTATTGATTGACCTAGGGCACATGCTCCAACATTATGATCTCAATATAGATCAAAGGGTGCATGGTGAGAGCTAGGTGGCAAGCATGTGGAGGGTGAGTTGGCTAGTGATGGGGTTTGTTAATAGCCATAAAGATCTACATTAAGATACGTGGTACGTATCTCGAGAAGATCAATATGTTTGATCTTAAGTAAGGTGATTAAGAGGTGATTGATTGTTTAAAGCCACAAAGATTGCCCTTGAGATACGCAACATGCATATCGAGGAAGATTAAAACATAAAATGAAAAAATTAAATCAATTAGATCTACCTCGAGATTCGTGCTATGCGAGTCAGGAGGAGATTCTAATATTCATCTCAAAACCACACAATTCCTCCGTTCACATTTGAATAAAGAGAGAGGTAGAAATTGAGGGAGGAAGAGAAAGAGAGAAATCGATTGAGATCGATATAGGAGATCGAAATTGAGGCTAGGAGGAGGAAAATTATTGTTGTTGTTATCGTTGTTTTTGGTTTTCGTTCTTGTGTTGTTGTGTTCATGATGAATCAATAGAATTGGGATTCGTTTTGTCAATAGGAGTTGTTGTTATTGATGTGGAGATCTAGAATCCTCCAGAAGTGAGAATTCATAAATTAAATTGGTGTAACTTATGGTTTTTGCTAAAAATTGGTGTTTAAGATTGTTGAGGATTGAAGACGAATTTTCATTGAATTCTTGTTAATTGTTGTTGTTGTTGTTCTTGATTGGAAACTGATTCAGACCTCACTGGAGGACCACGCCGATGAGTTGGGGAGATATTATGTGGGTTTATATGGGTTTAAGATCGAATAGAGGTTTCTGCCCTGTTTTGCTATTGCGAACCTCGACGATGGAGCGCTCTCCCTATATCAAGGATGCGCGCTCCCATCCAGAACTGTAAGGAGCCCATTTTGTGGAGCGCGCCCACCAAATGAGGGAGCACACTCTTACCCAAAAAACAGCAAAAATGCTAAAATTTTGATAAGTTTTATTCAAAGGTTTAGGGAATGGTTTATGGGTCTTAAACATATGGTGTTCGACATGAATTGATAAATATTTTTTTTATTTTAAGTGTTTGACTGAAAGGAAAAGGTTTAAGGAGACCGAGAGTTGTGTAAGTCGAAAAAAGTTAGGAAAGCCGATACAGGTAAGTGAGACAAATTTATTTTATCAATTATGGTACGTGATTAGTACATTAGCTCATGTAGCATATGGACTGGGTTTGGGGCATTGTACTGTGACTTGTGTTTTAATGTTTTATAACTCAAACTTCAGAAGTGTAATGGATAAGGGGATAATAACTTGAATGTAGTGGAGTTGGTGTATAAGTACGAATCTCAAAGGAAGGTAGATAAATACTTACCTCTAATAAAATGGTAAATGAATGGATATTGAAGTTGGCGAATAAGTACCAAGCTTTAATGACTAATGTGATAGCGGTGGTTAAATCTTAGAGGAAGGTGGATAAGTACATGTTTCTAATAAAATGGTAACTGGAATTCAATTCAAGTTATGAATATGATACCATGTCTATTCACTATCCATTTGGAGTTAGAGTCTCAGTTAGGTGTTAATGCACTCTATGATATTTTACATAAGGTAAGTGTAGAACCCCTTAGACTATGTTCTCGTATAAAGGAGAGAAAGATTCTCATTTTTAAAAATAATTGAAAAGAAGGGTCACAATACAGTTGCGATTAACTGAATGACGTGCATCTGATATGTATTGTTTATATCATTTCTGTTACCCTTAGTAGCTATTATTAGATCATGTTGTTATTCATTTATTCATTGATTACTAGTAGATAGTTGATAGGTAAATGATTGTAAATTAATGAGTAAGATGGAGCGCTCATTCCCCTTAACATTTTTGGTATAAGGATTAGCGCTAAAGAGAATGGAAAAAAGATGATCTAGGTGTTTAGTGATCCCCTCCCATAAAATGTACTCTTTCATATCTTTATATCATGTATTGAATTACTGCTTTATAATAAACATGGTTAGGATATGGTTTTTACGACAGAGGTTTATTCCAGTTTTTGTATATCTTGTGTTTAATTGAAAAAGTCTTAGTTTCGCTACATTTTGCTTTAATTATTATTTGATATTTCAAGATATAAAGGATGTGACTATTAGTTTGGAAGTTAAGGCTATTGGCTTTAGTCAAGTCCGACTATTTTAATAGGGCTTAATTAAGGTTTCAAGTCGGGTATCGCCCTAATTGGGATATTCGATGCTACAGTTTGGCATCATAGCCAAGTCAGACCTTGGTAAAGTTGAGATATAACTCTGATACAGTTTAGTATCAAAGCCTGTTAGGGCCCGTCTCACTAAATGACTTAACCTAATTTCCTCTAATTAGGCCCCTAATCCATTCAACTAACTTAACCTCAAAATAATTTTCAATTAAATCCTCAATAATGCTCCAAAATTAAATTTATATCCTCAATAAAACTCAATTCATAATTTGTTTAATTGGAGCAAATTAGGAAATAATATGGATTGTTCTCCGTATTATATAAAAATTTCGACAACACCTCCCCTAAAAGTTGTTTACCGACAAATCCACCTAATAGACAACAAAATGGAAATAAGCCTAAAAGGACTCACAACTCCTCGTATTTCACAATATATATCAATTCGAAGAATTTAGACTAACTTAAAGTTTCTAATACTTTACTAACAACTTTATAATCTCCCATTTCTTTTGGTTATCGTAAAACACATTATAAGGAAAAACCCCAATATAAATCCTCGAGAAAATTACGAAATCCTTATTTTTCATAGAAATCTCCCATTTCTATTTATTTGTCCAAAAAATATTTTTTTAATATTTTTTTCCTATTTTCTAGACTTTTTATCAATTTCTGGCATTTTCTTTTTATTTTTTCTTTTTAATTGTGGGTCTGACCCCTAAACCAGACCAATCTCGGTTTGGTCCAGTGTGGGGATCAAAACCCATCATTTTCCTCTTGTTCCTATCTTCATCAGTTAACATTTTTTTTTTTCGATTTTGTTGGTGTTGGGCTTCCAACCCCAACCCTAGGTTGGGTCTGGACAAGGGGAGACCTCTCCATCATTGTAAACAACAACACCAAAATCAATAACACCACATGAACAACAATCAACAATAATACAACATCCAACAACATCATCAACAACTCAACATTGAACAACACCAATCCACAAAAACGCAACCACACAACTCACCTTCATCGTCTTCCTCGGTCTGAGCCGAGCTTCCCTCTTAATCAATCGACAATTTTGACTCCATCTTTCTTCTTCTCAGTTGAAATACAGAGGAAACAGTGGTGTGTTGGTTGAAAATATATATTAAAATTTCTCGAGATACGCATCACACGAATCTTGAGGTAGATGCAATGGTTTATTTCCTTAATTTGATTTTTTTTAAGATACATGTTGCGTATTTCAAGGTCGATCTTGTGGCTATTAATAAGATCATCATCATTGATCGACTTAAGTGAGATTAAATATATTGATCTACTCAAGAGACGTATCGCATATCTCGAGGTAGATCTTATGGTTTTATAAAAAATCATACAATTACCTCCATGAACCACTTGATTGTCCTTGAGATTATGGTGCATGCATCTCGAGGCAAGGATAAACTCTCCAACATTACCAACGTTCAACCATTTCTTTCCTTGATACTCACGCTACGTGTATCTCGAGGCGAATCCAATGTATACTTTTTAATTTAATTAAACTATAGAATTAAATTATATATACTATATTATATGTATAAAAATATATACACCATTGTATTTTCGTAGCTATAAATTCGCCACGCGCGCCACCGACCATCATTGGGCGTGCACATTATTGTACATCCCACGCGTGTCACCCTCGACCCCGTGTGTCACTGGTGCCCACTAATTTATTAATTATTTTATTTAATTTCATGATTATCTCTTATTTTTACGTCCAAGTTAAATTTAGAAAAAATACCGTAATTTTGTCAAAAATTGAGAAATATTCCCAACACGCTCCAAAAGTCATGGACACCGTGTATCCATTCCACTTGACCCTATTTCGTGTCGAAATAGTGTATAATACATCAATTAATCACGTGACACACAAAAATAATATTACAGACTTATGATCTCAGGTCCGACATGCGTGGGTCCCATCTCGGATACTTAAGTCCCAATTTAAATAAAAAAACACTACTTAATTAGCCACAAACTAAGTTTATGAAATTCTCAAATTTTACAGAGCCTGAGTTTAAGAGCCTGAGTTAGAGCCTTGTCAGAATCAAGGAATAACTCTGATACAGTTGGTATCAGAACTTAAAGTTATTGGCTCTGCTACATTTTGATATCTAGAAATTACTCTGATATAATTGGAATTAGAGTTGAAGTTTAAATTTTTTCATGGCTTTAAATCAAGTAATAACTCTAACACAGTATGGTAATGGAGGATTTGATAATCGGTTTTATTGATGTTTTGGAGGGTGAATAATATAAAAGCTTGATATATATATATTAATTGTAGGGATTATTATATCTATGAGATAGATATAAGTGCTATGTCTTTTCAGGATGATAATATGATGGTTTATGTCCATCAATATTTCAGGAAGTGAGAAAGTATTAATGATTAGGTTTGTAGAAACCTAAATCCAAATGATATATGGAAAAAGGAAAGACATAAGAAATTTTATGAGGACAAGAAGTGAACTTGTTCTCTATTGGATTGTCTTTAATGATTTCTTTTATTCTCACTGATATTGTTGGGTTAATAATATTCAAAGTGTAAGGTTTAATTGGACCTGAACTATGAGACAAAAGTAAGGATAATAGTGCAGGACATACAGGCTAAGAGGGCCATGGCTAGAATTCAAAAACAACCAACACAAACCTCAGAGAAATACAGGTTTAAATATATGTTTTGTAAGAAAGTAAGAAAAGTGCAAGTTCTTCCATGGAAGACTTTTACTGATAGATGTTATTTTACTAATCCGAAAGAATCAATGAAAATTAGTAGACCAGCATTTCAAAGAGTGCGAGCTCAAGAAAAAATGCAATTTATTTGCTATAATTGTGGACCACAAGGGCAGAGACGTTTCCAGAGACGAACGTCCTCTATCAGAAATCCACACACGAACAGACGATCACGATCCGAAGTGCTAGCCCTAAAAATACTAGGACAAAAATTCTCACAAAAATTCTCTAAGAAGAATCTCTCTCGGGAATTCTCTACAACAACTGTGACCCTAATGTCTTATTTGTAGTACACTAGGTCGAGTTGTAAAAGAACTCCATCTCCTAGTCACACTCCAAATAGAGTCCTAGATAAAGTCTAACTCTAAAAAGAATAAAGTCATAGAGAATCTACAATTACTAATCGAATAAGAGTTGTAATTTATCTAAAAGTCAAATAAGAATTAAAGTCATACTATAATTCCAATTAGAGGCATATTCATAATAGGATTTACTAAGAGAAAATTTCTAATCACATTAGAAAGGTATGAGAATCTTGAATCCTAGTCAAATTAGGACATTTAATGAGAATATTCAAAACGAACTTTATCAAACAAAATTCATTAACCCAGACAATATTAAATCGCGTAAACCCGTTCTTTATGTGCGACCCAATAGGTTCATACAACGTTGGCAGTAAACCAAAACCATTTTGGTATACAAGTCATAAGCGGTCTTTAGCAAGACATTATGACTACCCAAGTAGCATGAATATCAATAAATCGATACAACCTGTGTATATCATATCCATTTGTCACGCGATATCTTTTGATTGAACATAAGACATGGAATGCCACCCTTATAGTTCAATCTATTAGTCTCGATCTCCAAGTAGACTGAAATTGTCAAGTGATATTGATCCAATCAATTCACTAGACATGGCCATTTATCAGTCTAACATATCGAGGGGCCCAATAGATATCTCTCTCTAAAAGAGAGGGAAAAATTCCATCTTGATAACACAACATCTACACAATAGTCAAAAAATGACCAATCTCAATCTTTATAATCATCTGGTTAAATACAACGTTTGATTGTATCAAATCATTATGCTCCTAATGTTGGAATCTCTTGATCTCAAGTCAAAAGACAAAATGATATAACTCTCATGAGAATCATTTATGATATTGACCATGTAGTGTTCTCATAGCGGATCGGTCCAACATATGTTCCCAACTGATACCCATTATCTTGATCCGTATCCGTATATGCATAATCATCACATGATTATCAATCAAGACTCATACTAGTCTTAATTTATTTTTGTTCCCACAATAATAACTGACTAGGGACATTTAAAATAATACAATAATTATCCATGGATGCTATTATAAAAGAAACATGCATCTACTTATAATGGTTAAACAACGTTTACAGAATTGGCCCAAGGCGCATACACCAACATCTCCCACTTTCACTAGTTCCAATCCTACACATATCTAATACTGAGTAACCTTAATGCATTCTTAGTGGAAGAAGTTTGTTTATGTATCTGCTACATTGTTTGTCATTGATGTTCTGCACATATTTACGTTCTCTCTTTTATATGACAAAAATGCTCAAGTGATTATTTAGATCTATTGTGTAATTTAGGTTCCATAACCTAAATTTGTCCATTGGTTTTACAATAAAAGCCAACATTATTTCCAACACTTGGAACCACACCTTATTCAATCATGAACCTTACGATCTAAACATTTTCTTTGGCTGCATCAAATGCTGCTAAAAACTCAGTTTATATTATAGGACTTGTTAGAGTGAGTTTAGAACATTTCCAACTTATTCCTATGAAGTTAACATATATCCATATTGCGATCATTAATCTTTTATATTAATTTGAAATTTTACATAGTGTAACCATTTACAAGACTCATATCTTTCAAACATCTGCAAATCTAATAACATCTCTCAAGTTCTTCTTAAGTACTTAATATTGTTATTAAAAAATATCCAGTGACCCTTACCAGAATCTATGAGATATATGTATGTTTTACCCACAACATATGACATATTGAGTTGAATGCAAAGTATAACATATGTGATGATTCTAATAGTTAACGCGTAAGAAATCATATTCACATTGTCCTGCTCATCATTTGTCTTAAGACTTTGAGTCTTGCAGAGACTTACGTTATAAGATATAAGTACGAATTCTTTTAAGAATCTCGTACACCAAAACCTTTTCAGTTATTTATCTATATAAGCACTCTTATTTAAAGCAATTAGCCTCTTAGATCTATCTCCATAGATTTATATCACAAGGATATAAGCCTAATTAGCTAAGAATCTCATTGAGAAATTTTCCTTAACCAAGACTTGACATTCTGCAGGGTTAAGACGTCATTTCCAATGAATAATATATCATTAACATACAGATTCATAAAGATAATTGCGCTCCCACTAACTTTTGTGTATATATAAGGTTTATCTTTGATTCAATGAATGTAATTCATTAATTATTTCATAAAAATAAAGATCCCAACTCTGATAAGCTTACTATAATTCATAAATGAATCCTTTAAGCTTGCATACATTTCTCAAATTCTCAAAATAATAAAAAAACCCTTAAGTTGTATCATACACATCTTTAAGGAGCATAGAGCAATGCAATTTTTGACATACGTTTATCATATCTTATAGTCAAACTATGAAGTAATGACAATAGAATTCTAGAACTTAAGGTTAGTTACAAGTGAAAAAATTATCACAATCAACACCTTGATTGAGATTGAAATTTTTGATAAGCCGTGCTTTTAAGTATGTATCTTTTCTTTTTCATGTCACTTTAACTCATTTAAATCCAATGGTCATACCATCTTCAGGTAAGTAATTGAAGTTCCAAACTTGGTTAACATACATGAATTAAAATTTAGAGTTAATAACACTTAGTTTCTTTGTTCAATCTAGACAAGACACGTTTCTTGATATGTTGTGATTCATTCTGATCTAGTATCAAAAAAACATCACAACTATCAATAATAAGAAATTCCAAATTTCTCTAGCCAATTTCTAATTATTCTAGATTTTCAAGAGATATATGTTACTTATGTATACTCAACTAGTTCAAAACTTTGTTGATCTTCGTAAAGTGGTTCGGTTCTTATTTTTGGCTCTTGAACATTTCAAGAATTATTTTATTCCCAATAGTGTCTTTAAAAATAAACTCTTTATTTAAAAAGACATCATTTTGAGCAACAAACAATTTGTTCTCAATTGTATAAAATAGTATCATAGTGTTCAACCACAATTAGACAAAAAAGATTTAGGCATCTTACTTTATGTGACTTAACGTCTTACGCAAGTCTCGCCGCCTCAAATCTTAAGAAAATACAAACTATATCATTTTTATTCCATATTATATATAGAGTTTTATCAACCACTTTAACGAAAATAAGGTTTAGTGCGAGTGCCTTGGTTTCTAATGTATAGCCTCAATAAGACATCGTAGGAAAGTCTGTGTGACACATAATAAATCAAATTATATCCTATATAGTTCGATTTCTCCTCTTAAAATATCATTTCTCAAATGACATTCCTAGTGGAGTTAATTGGAAGACAATCTCACAATTTCAAGATGGTCACTTAAACTCTTGGCTCAAATATTATCCACCTTGATCTCATCAAAGTATGTTAACAGTTTGCCAAATGATTTTTTTATACTCATTTTGAAATGTTCGTAAAAATTCAAAATTATGTCTTCCTGAGAGGATTTGTAATTCATTATAAAATGAACAATTTCATCCTATGAAAATAAAATCTGTTCTTTAAAGCTTTCTTTAGAACTTGGCAAAGTCTAGCTCACAACTAAGGTTTCTGTGTTCGACACAAACACCTTTTGTAGCTTTTACCTTCCCTTTTATCTTTCTTTTTTAAATTCCTTTATGTTATGAACCATCGAATATATATATCTAAGGCCCCTTTTTATTATTCTGTCTTACAATTTTAAACATCATATGCAACTATAAACAATATTCTCCATGTCTTTCAAATTATGTAGTTTAAAACTATTTTGATGAATTATAGATCAAATCTACTGCCAACTTTTGGCACATGAAGATTCAAGCCTTTTGAGATAATTAATATAGTTCTTTCATGTTCCAAACATAAAGACATAATAACAGGTTCTCAACCATTTTACAAGAATCTAGGAATTTTAAAATCTTATGCCCTTCCCGTGTGACTTACTGTTGAAATATTTCCTTTAGTGTCACTATCATGTCATTAGTTTTCACGGCCCGAATCTTTCCTAAAGTCCGATTTTACATTTGTTAATATGACATATAATCTTTGTACTAATAGATGGTAGTTTAAAAGGAACCATTAATCTAAGACATACATCCTTGTTTATATGGTTGATAACATTTATCAATTTTCTAAATAAATCATGGAAATTAGTCTTAGAAATTATTTTATCCTTATCAAGGATTGATCGCAGTTACTCTAGATTAGTGTTACTAGAAGTTTAACATCTACACTTAGAAGATTATGTAAAATAATTTATTAGTGAGTAATTAAACTCCCACTAAATCAATAACCTTCATAAATATTAATTTAGTGGTCTAAGATCTATATTTCACTTAATTTTGAGACAACTAAGGCATGACACTCAAAATCAAGTTATTTAGGTAGGTAACCATTAACAATTTCATCATATGCAACTCTTAGGTTCTTTATGAGACCTAGACATCATATGTCACAATATGTTACGTCTCATCTATGCCTAAAGCCCAAAATCATTTTGATAGATTTATTAAGTCAAACCAATTTCAAACATCTAGGTAACCATTACCTAGCTTGCCTCACCAAGATAACACAATACACCCTGCGAAGAAAAATCTATATTGATATGATCGAGGCCTTGACAAGTGTTTAAAATGGGTGGCATTAACTTAAAATTCTAATCGAGGGATTTTTATCAAGTTTTATGATCCATGTAGTGTTTTACAATGACTAATTCTAGCATCTATTTAATTATGGAATATCATATATATACCCATTATGCATAGAATAAAGATCATTAATATAAAACAAGAATAAACATCTTCATATATCAACAAAGCATCATAAAACATATCAAGGAAATTAAATACCTTAAAATTTTCCAAGTGCATGAAATATTATATTTTCATTAATCTCATTAATTAAATATATCTCAATATAATTTTTATCAGACTCTATTTAATTAAAACCCCTTTTAATTAAATATTTTAATTAATATTAATAATAGTCCCACTAATTTAAATTGATATTAATTCAATTAAAAAACCTTCCAATTAAATTTATTCAATCCAATTAATGAACAATAACCCCATTTAATTAATGGTAATTAATCAATTAAAAATTATTTCAATTAATATATACAACTCAATTAATATAAATAGAGTTGTAATATTATTACAACTTGGAATGGATAGCCTAGATGGCTAAGTCATTCCAATAAGTCGGTGGGTGAAGAATCGAATCCTATTATCAACAAAATGCCACCTATTTATTCTATTTTTGTAATCATATTACAAATAGATATGCTTTTAAATTTATTTTTTAATCTTGTTACAAGTTGAATTGCTAGCTAGGATGGCTAAAGCATTCCCAAAAGTTGGGTAACTAGGGATCAAATCCCATATTAGCCAAAGCTCTTTATATTTTTTTATCAATATCATTGCTTTCATATCCCATACAACCACCAATATATTAAATTACACATATCTATGTACGCAAATAGTGAGATCGTTTCCGCCAAATTTGATGCGCACCCGTTTTGTGCATGTATGTGCGTGACGGTGCAACTACATCAACAAAACCATTCCGATACTTTCACACTTTTGCATATAGATTAATTTTATTAAACGCAATGATGCAAATATATATAAAATATCATGATTGACTTATACATATCACGTATATCAATAATAAAGGCATATTACAATTTAATTAAATCATGTCTACTAGCTCTGATACCACTATTGGGTTTCGGGGATCATGCGCAGCGGAAGTTTTCGAAACCTTTTCGAACAACCCCGAACCAAGATCCTATTGATTCCATTAAATTGATGTGCCAATAGAAAAATCATACCTTAGCAAGAATAACTCCATGTTTGCCTTATTTCATGTTGATCGATTCCTTTAAGACGCTGCCAGAGACGAACGTCCTCTATCAGAAATTCACACGCGAACGGACGATCACAATCCGAAGTGCTAGCCCCAAAAATCTTAGGAGGAAAATTCTCACAAAAATTCTCTAAGAAAAATCTCTCTCGAGAATTCCCTACAACAACTGTGACCCTAATGTCTTATTTATAGTACACTTGGTCGAGTTATAAAAGAACTCCATCTCCTAGTCACACTCCAAATAGAGTCCTAGATAAAGTCCAACTCTAAAAAGGATAGAGTCATAAAGAGTCTACAGTTACTAATTCAATAAGAGTTGTAATTTATCTAAAACTCAAATAAGAATTAAAGTCATACTATAATTCCAATTAGAGTCCTATTCAAAATAGGATTTACTAAGAGATAAAATTTCTAGTGAAACTAGAAATGTATGAGAATCTTGAATCCTAGTCAAACTAGGACATTTAATGAGAATATTCAAAATGAACTTTATCAAATAAAATTCATTAACCCAGACAATATTAAATCGTGTAAATCCATTCTTTGTGTGCGACCCAATAGATTCATACAACATTAGCAGTGAACCAAAACCATTTTGGTATGCAAGTCATAAGTGGTCTCTAGCAAGACATTATGACTACCCAAGTAGCATGAAGATCAATAAATCGATACAACCTAATCGACAATGTATATTACATTCCTTTATCACGCGATATCTTTAGATTGAACATAAGACATGGAATGTCACCCCTTATAGTTCAATCTACTAGTCTCGATCTCTGAGTATACTGAAATTGTCAAGTGACATTGATCCAATCAATTCACTAGACATGGCCATTTATCGGTCTACCATATCGAGGGGCCCAATAGATATATCTCTCTAAAAGAGAGGGACAAACTCCATCTTGATCACACAACATCCACACAATAGTCGAACAATGACCAATCACAATATTTATAATCATCCGGTTAAAAACAACGTTTGATTGTATCAAATCATTGTGCTCCTAATGTTGGAGTCTCAGGTGATCTCAAGTCAAAGGACTAAATGATATAACTCTCATGAGAATCACTTATGACATTGACCATGTAGTCTTCTCATAGCGGGTCGGTCCACCATCTATTCCCAACATATACCCATTATCTTGATCCGTATCTGTATACGCATAATCATCACATGATTATCAATCAAGATTCATACAAGTCTTAATTTATTATTGTTCCCAAAATAATAACTGACTAGGGACATTTAGAATAATACAATAATTATCCATGGATAATATTATAAAAGAAAATGCATCTACTAATAATAGTTAAACAACGTTTACAGAATTGGCCTAGGGCACATACCTCAACAAATAGGTAGTGTTGGTCAGCCAAATTATGACAACAAATGTGATAAAGAGATGGCTGATGCCGAAAGTATGGAGAACCTGGGAAAAGGTAAATCCAATTTTAAGTATTCATGCATAACATGATAAATATAGAAAACATGATTTTATGATTTTTTAAATTAAGATTGCTATCCAATCTTAAATTGGGGAGTGTTAATGAATAAAGTAAAGATAAAATTGAGAATTAAGGCTAAGTAAGTGTTGATGGTTGATGCGTGCCTCAAGTATAATGGCTAGCTTGTAGTAATAGTGCAATCAACTTACGTTGATCATGAATATCGTCCTCAGGGAAAGGTTTTTCCACTAGTTGTATATTACCTACTTAACTTGAACTATTGCTAAAGGATTCATTTTTTAAGTTGTTTTTTCTTATCTAACTAAACTATTCTAACAAATCACTTTAAACTCACTTAACTTCTTATATTAAGGATATCTCAGTTCACAACTTTACTTAGGTAATTAAATATTATGCTTTGTATTCACTTTTACATCTTAATATGTTGTGTGCAATGCGTAATTAGAATATACAGATTTCTTTCAAATCCAATTCAACCCCATTATCGTGACAGAGAAGATTCTAATGTGCAAACTAGAATTCCACCTATCAGTGTGAATAACATAAGCTCCACATTGCGTTAAGTTTCAAATCATTGGATTCATAAGTAACTAAGTTTACTATCCGCGCATCCCTAATCAACAACTATCTATCGATGTTGTGTACTTTACGGTTGTACCGTTCATCTCCGGATTAAAAGCTTCAATGGCCATGATAACTTTTAAAGCTTAAGTTCATTAAACACTTGATCGAGCTGTCTAAAGCTTTATGCTTAGAATCAATATAAATTCTAACCATTGCACTTTTTATTATCACTTTTTATTCCTATTCAAAGCATGCATTCATACTATATGATCCATTGATCCCTAAAATAAATAGACTACTCACACATCATTGAAACATACATATCACAGCTAAATGTGGAATTCATTGCAAATCACAGATGAATATAATATTACCTTGAATTTAATCAAAGAAACCAAATATTGATTGCAAACATGGGGGCTTCAATGTTTACTCCAACAAAACTCCTTAATAATCAAACTCAATGCTAAATTACTCTAATGGTAGCTAATCTCCATTTATGTGCTGATATCTTCTGAGTTACCACGTCCTAATACCTATTTACACTCCTTAATAACAATTATAACCCTAAATTACAATTTAACTGGAATTAAAGCTCCACTTTCTATTTCCTACGTGGTTGGCACTGTCACTTACTGCCCCAGGTGTTGTATGTTTTAAGCCGGGCATCGCTGTTGCGTCACTGCTTCATTGTGTATTTTTGAGCTCCTGATGTCTCGGCACCGTCCCTAGCTTGTCCAGACGTTGTCCCTTATGTGGCACGACGCCGCCACTGTGCCGGACCTCTAGAGTTGATTTTCTTCATTCTTTCTTCTTTTCGACGTCGTGTCTTTCATTCCCACGCCGTGCCTTATATTCCCACAGCATGAGCACATGTACCGATGGCACCAACTCTAATTTTGTTGGTTTTTGTTTTGTTTTTCTTGTTTTTCCTCAATTCTTTCCATTATACCTTAATTCTTTGAAAATGCAATAATACCATAAATTTGAACCCATTTAGTGATATTTATACTAAATTTACGACTAAACTAACCTATCAAGTACCCCCAAATTTAAGATTTTACGTGTCCCGAGCAAAGGTGCATTTTACAAAGTCTCCTAATAATTCTCATTCAATTCACATTGTTCATAAAGTATCCTTCAATTTAATAAGTTTCAAGTTAATAATCTACTCAAGAGTTTTTCTTTGCAAAAACTTATATTTTTAAGACATGTAGCTTTAACAACATGTATACCTTCACTTTCAAAAACTAAAGTAGATCTCAACAAAAAATTATCATTACTCACAAGTTCGTTTCATTTCAAAACTCAAGTAGTAAGTATACAATTTCATGATTTCTCATTAAACTCAGGAATTCACAACTAAGCATAGATCAAACTCAACTTTAATAGATTTAAGCACTTCAAGAGTCTGTAGAACTTCACATAGTTGGAATGAAAACTTGACTCAATTAGCTACTCATACTAGAGCTAAATCTTTTATTTGAAGAGTTTTAGTTTACTTCCGCCTTCTTTCTCTTTAATTTTCTCTCTCATTTCTTTTCTTTTTCTTTTCATTTTATATTTTTATTAGTCCAGGATCCTTTTCCTATGGACTTTATTCTTCCTCTCTTTTTCCAACCATCAAGTTCTTTGCTCCATTTTCTGTAGAACTTGTGGGATTCTCTCATTTTTCTCTTTTATTCTAAAACTCTTGTTAGCATTTATCACTTTCACTAAATCAAGTAACTTAACTCCAAATTTTATTATACAATGACTAGTTCTTCCCCTCTTGGCACTAAGTCTTTTATTTGCTTTGCATTATCAAGTATGATTCATACTTATTATAGAATCCTTATAGATCTAACTTTTTCTACAAGGAAAGTTCTAATTTCTTACTTTGGTTTCAAGTCCAAGGTCTTCCATAACTTTAGGTTTGTAATCATAAAATCACATCGTTGTTTGCTACATTTCATTGTTTCTTTTTCTTTGAAATTTAAAATACTCTCTTGAGTTTCATATCAATAAGATACTTATAATCTACTCATCCACAATCAAAGGCATGAACATGCAAATGAACTACTTATTCATTACATATTACTATATACAACCTAATCTATACTACTTAAACATTCATTTAATAAATAAAATGAAAAATTTATACACTACCATGTTTTCCTAATTAATTGATTCAAATTAAAACTTGAACGATCATACCTGCAGTATTGATCCTTATTTATCACTCTATCTTACCACTTCCATAGTGTGGTGTAGTCTCGATGCCCTTAAACTTAAACTAAATCTTTTCCTCAAAGTTTAAAACTAAGCCTGAAACATGAAAACATTAAAACACATAAACATATGTAATAACACAAGTTATAATAGACTAAACATATAATTAAAACAAGTAAATAAGTAACAAAATATCCCAAATGTTAAAAATTGGTGTAAAAAACATTCTTAACTCCATAGGTCTAAAGGATTCCTATTACACTAACTTCAGTACTGCAAGTAATTATCATCATATTCATCATTAGCTCCAGCGTGGAATGGTGTCAATGGACGCTCAACCGTCATGCTCTACACTAAATCTGGATAAAACACATATGCTGGTGCTGCTAGAAAGCCTAATGATCTATCAGTAGGTCACGATCGTCTGCTCCTCTCATATCTAGCTATGTCTCGATGATGATCGAAAAATAACATGAAATTGCGCTCCTTGTTCTATCGGTGTTGCTCCTCTCTATATCCTACTCATATCTTAGCATGGCTACCCGGTATTGCGCCCTATCCTTCTGGTATTGTCACCTCATCTCTACCATCTACAACCTCTGCTATCATGGAGTCAAATCCTCTGGTGGTGGTATAGGTGCATGTGGTGGTGGAGGTGGCCAACAACTTGGCCTCAAGTCTAGCTTCCTAAGCCCTTTCTCTCTTGTCCTTAGAGTCTTGATAACCTAGTGGTGATTTTAATGTGAGCATGAAAGCTTCATCCATGGTTAGTTGGCCCTATATATCAAATTTTTCATCATCTCTCATTCTCACTCCGGCCCTTAAGCACATCCAAGTAATCAATATAGGAAACAACAATTTTTTGTCCCTTTCCGTATGATGGAATCCCTCAGACTGGTATGTATGATCTCCTTGATGTTGATCTCTTCGAACTTCGTAATCACATAACGACAAGTCACTTTCGGCTTATTAATCTCACCCTACTGAGAAGTGGGATATAGTAATGCAAGAAGAAAATGTTGCCACATTCTGTAAACCTTTCTAATACCCCCCATTTTAATGTGCTTTAGCATATTCCAGCTCTCATTACCCATCCATGTTGTCCTGGGACAACCAATGCATCTTCTATAGCTCTAAATGGGTAAAGGTTATAGGGTCTCATATAATCTCACAAGGGAAAGTCAGTGTGGATTCACACAAGCATAATTCCTCCAACCCATACAAATTATTTATCTCACGTCTATTGAAGGGATATAAAACCCCTCAAACCTTCACTAGCTCATCCTTAGCCGTGAACTTTGCTTTAGCATAGAACTCAAAAACAATCACATTCACTACTTTAACTTTATTCCCCCTATAATCTGGAGTGATTTTCTCTTAATTTCATTGCCTAATAAAATTGTTCACCCTTTTATCATACTTGGCCAGCAAATTAATTCCCGTTTTCCAAATGAATTCCCAATGAAAATTTTCTCATATCGGTCCTTAGCCTCTTTACAAATGAAAAATTTGGATTTAAAAAGTCCATGCTCTTCATCATTGGGATTTTTATAGGTAGATGCCTCAAAATCATTTGCTCTAGTTTAGCTAACTTTGTTCCTTGTTCTTGCTATATTCTTCAAATTTCAAGCAACTAACAGAAATGCAATGTAACTCGGTCTTCAAATTACCTAAAAAAATCAAAATTCATATAACATGGATCATGCATACGCCAAATAATCCAAAGATGTCAAATAAATCTCTATGGATAATATTAATGCTCTCATTTACATAATCTTGCAAAACCTATACTACAACCTCAAATCCACAATTTCATACAAAATCATCAATTTTTTTGAAATTTAATGCATAACTATTTGAAATTGTAAGTGTCCCTCAATGCTGGATTAATTTCCAGGGTAGATCACTCCTCCAAGTCTTTTTCAATCCAAGCCCTCTATCTTTTCTCACCAACTAGAACGCTAGCCCTCCTTGAAATAAAATTCCAAAAATCCAAGTCCTAGCTCATCAACTTGTGCTAATCCATAATTTACTTGTTTCTTCAATCTAAATCACTAGGAACTCACTAATCTCACTTGAAAATGGCCAAACTTTAACTATAGAGGGATTTAAAATTGGGGGTTTTGGTAGGGTTTTAGTGCAAGTCTGAAGAATGGTGTGAAAATGGGGTTAAAAACCCTTACTTTGACCTTGGCGCCGCCACTTCATCAACGACGCAGTGGGGCTTTTACTTATTTTTTCCCTTTTACCAACTCATCGTTGTGGCCTACATTCACGGCGCCATGGGTAATACCCACGTTGTCAACTCTACATCCTACATCTTTGCATATGATGTTTCACTAATTCTCCTCCGGCGCTCCCCAACTTTTGTACAACTCAAATAAGGTGACGTGAGTGCATAAAATCCATGAAAATATAAAAATTAATAAATTTTACCTTTTGATTCGCTCATGGACCTTACCTTCACTGCTTTGAACTCCTTTGCTCATTTTTTTCTCTTTTAATGAGTTCACGAGACATTTTCATTCCAATGAATCATCACTCGACGAATGGTCTATCCTACACATTCGACACAAATATTTTGAAAGTTAGCACTAAAACTTGTTAATTGTAATTATTAAACTAAATAACTAACTACTAAATAAAATTCAAATACTTAAGATTTAAACCTTTGGGCTGCCTTTCAATAACGTTTAATTTAACTTCATTAGCATGACGCGTTTTTGCTCGTTCAGTTCGAGTTTAAATCGAGAAGCTCCATCTTCGAATAAAATATTATGATGTCATTCTCGTTCAGATGTACTTCTCCACCATCGATAAAGACAACCTTCTCAGCATCATTGCCCTTATTAATACTCATCGTGATATTCCTCTTTTTTATGTCCAAATCTGCTTTGGCGGTGTTAAAGAATGGCCGCCCAGTATCATAGATACATCATTGTCCTTGTTGTGGTTCATGAACTCAAAATCCACGATGAATGTGAATTTACGTACTTTCACATGCACATTCAAGACTTTTCCTATAGTAGGTATCAAATTACCATATGCTAAATGCAAATTCATGGTATTTGGACAATCGATCTTCAAGTCAGGATGTATCATGTCCATTAGTGGCATGACATTGATCGAGGCTCCCGTACACACAAGAAAATTTTAATATGGTGTCCGTCAATGTTTATCAGTATGCTTATCTCTTCAGGATATCTCATTTTGATAGGTTGAAGTCGCAGGATGAACTCGAGCTTTGGAACCAACTTGATGTCATCGCCTTATGGGTCTTCTTCGAGAGGTCTTTCATCTTTTTTCTTAGCGTTTCATTATTTCTTCCCTTTCGTTCTTTTCAAGCATTGATTCTTTGATTCTTGAAACCATTGCCTCACCTCCATGTTGTGCTCATGCATCTTTTCATGCTTGTACATTACTTGGTGTTGTCTTGGCTCCTTTGTTGCCATAGTGCTCATCATGCGAATGGAATTCACGTTCTCCTTGGGATTGGTGACAGTGTTGCTAAGAAACTGTCTTTCTTTCCTCGAGTTCAATGCTATAGCAAGTTTACCGATTTTCCACTCTTGGTTCTTGATGGATTGTGAATGTTCATTATCCATAATTTTCATGGATTGCTTTATTCCTTCTAACTCTTTCTCGTGCTTCTCACGATGCTCCCTATCTTTCACTTCCATGGCTTACAAGTACTTCTCTATTAACTTTAATGAAGTCATCTCTTCACTCTTCCCCAAATTCCCTTGTTGGACTTTTCATTCGAAGCGTTGAGGTAACTTTAGCGTATTATTAGGATTCCAAACAAAAAGTTTAGGTTGTTGTTGTAACCTTCATAAAACCATTGAGGAGCCACTCCTGTCAGCTTGAAGTTGTTCCCATAGCCTTAGTTGTTCTTGAAGTTGATGTCTTCATGCTCCATTCCCTGCTGTACGTTCATATGGTTAACAACCATGCCTTGGTGATTCATGGGTTGTTGTGCTACCTGTAGACCATGGTGTCCCATCTGAAGTTTTGCTATTTGATTGCTCAGATTTGATAATTGTGCCATAATTGCCGTTTGAGAGTCAATCTAGTAGACGCATGTTGATTTCCTGACTGTGGAACAATTACCGTCATTAAAATTATGAGAAATAAAATCAAGGAGACCCAATGCTCCATCTGCATCCTTGGTAAGTAGTGAGCCACCAGATAAATCATCTAATATTGTTCTCTTGCCGTGGTTCATCCTATAGTAGAAAATCAAGAGTTATGCCCATTTCACATATCCATGTCCTAGACATCTCCTCAGCATCTCTTTGAATCTATCCCAAGCCTCGCTAAGAGACTTGGTGTCGTATTGATTGAACCTGTTAATCTCAAGTTTCCTTTTTGATTACTTTCACTAGGGGAAAGAATTTGTTGAGAAATCTTTTGTTGATTTTAGCCCATGAGGTCATACGCCCTGCATTCAGCCTTTGGAACCAAGATTTGGCTTTTCGACCCAATAAGCATGAGAAAATTCACATCCTGATCACCTCTTTTGTGACTTTAGTGATGTGCACGGTGTCGGACTTCTCCAAAAAGTACTCAACATGTGCAATTGGATCTTTACTGGATAGCCCGTTAAACAGGCTATTTTGCATCATGTTTACAAAGATGGTCGTTGCTCAAACTCGATGGTGTTGGCTAGAAGCCTCATCACTCCGTTGTAATTCTCTTCAATTTCTGGCTTGAAGTAGTCACAAATGTATCTCTATCCTCGCACCCTCTCTTGCACTACCAGATCACTTGCGAGTTTGTTATTCATGTGGCCCTGTTGTTGGTTTCTAGCTTGCTCCTCAGCCATCTTGACTCCTTTTTTTTTTTTTTTCTTCGATCATTCTTTCAATCTCGACATCGTAAGGCACTAGGTATTTCTCTCCCTTGCTACGCATGCACTAAGTATCCTTGAAAACAAAACACAAAAAAATCAAGTGCAAAAAGTCAAACTGAATCTTTAGCCTATTTTTAATTTTTGTTTTTATAAATTGAAAATTAAAGTATCGAAAATAAAACTTACCAACCTTTTAGACTAACTACATAATACTAATGGCTACCTAACCCCGGCAACAGCGCCAAAAACCTGATGCATGCCGCAAGTAAAATGGCTAGCTTGCAGTAAAAGTGCAGTCAACTTACGTTGATCACGGATATCGTCCTCAGGGAAAGGTTTTTGCACTAGTTGTATATTACCTACTTAACTTAAACTATTGATAAGGGATTCAATTTTTAAATTGTTTTATATTTAACTAAACTATTCTAACAAATCACTTTATACTTCCTTGACTTCTTATATAAAGGATATCTTAGTTCACAACTTCACCTAGGTAATTTAATGCTATGCTTTGTATTCACTTTTACATATTAATATGTTATGTGCAATGCCTAATTAGAATAGACAGATTTCCTACAAATCCACTTCAACCCACTATCTTGATGAAGAGGATTCTAATGTGCAAACTAGAACTCCACCTATCAGTGTGAATAACGTAAGCTCCACATTGCTTTAAGTCTCAAATCATTGGATTCATAACCAACTAAGTTTACTATCCTCGCCTCCCTAATCAACAACTATCTATCGATGTTGATTTTATGTTTGTACCGTTCATATCCGGATTAAAGCTTCAATGTCCATGATAACTTCTAAACCTTAAGTTCATTAAATAGGTGATGAAGATGTCTAAAGTATCACTTTTTATTCCCATTCAAAGTATGCATTCATACCATAGAATCCATTAATCTCTAAGATAAATACACTATTCACACATCATTGAAATACACATATCACAATTCAATATTGAATTCATTGCAAATCAGATATGAATATAATTATTACCTTGAATTTAATCAACAAAACCAAATATTGATTGCAAACATGGAGTCTTTAATGTTCAACAAAAACTCCTTAATACTCAAACTCAATGCTAAATTACTCTAATGGTGGCTAATGTCCTTCTAGGTGGTGATATATTCTAAGTTTACTACATCCTAATACCTATTTATACTCCTTCATAACAATTAGAAACCCTAAATTACAATTTAACTCGAATTAAAGCTCATTTTTTATTTTTTGCGTGGTTAGCGCTGTCACTTACTGCCCTGGCATCGTGTGTTTTAAGCCATAGCGCGACTACTGTGCCATTGTTTCATTGTGTATTTTTGAGCTCCTGGAGTCTAGGCATCATCCCTACCTTATCCCGGTGCCGTCTCTTTTGTGCCACGGTGTTGCCACTGCGCCGGATCTCCATAGTTGATTTTCTTCTTTTTTTCTTCTTTCATATACCGTGCCTTTCATTCCTACATCGTGCCTTGTATTCCTATAACTTCAATGCATGTACCCATGAGCCAACTCTAATTTTATGGGTTTTTGCTCCGTTTCTTCTCTTTTTTCCTTTATTCCTTCCATTACACCATAATTCACCGAAACAAAATAATACCATAAATTAGAACTCATTTAGGGATATTTATATTAAATTTATGACTAAACTAACCCTATATATATGTATAAATAATAACTTATCAATGATTTGAAATCTTATAGGTCATCAATTACTTGAAAAAGTCGTAAGCTCTCAAATGGAAAATAATGAATCTAGTATGGTAATAAGAGAAAATATGAGAAGAATTGAGAAGGTAAGTGAATCAAAAATTGTAGTTTGGTAGTAATAGTGATTCTCTATACCGATAAAATGAAAGAGGTATAAAATCTAGAGAATAATTCACTTAGTCGGATAAGTAGCTGAGAGAGAGGTATAAAATCTAAAGAATGATTCAAAGAAGCAGTGCTTTACTCTATATATGATGGTTTAGAATCATACATAGAGAATGGCTCAATTGACGTTATATGACTATAATTCAAGTTAATAAATTATTCTCAACAGGATAAGCAGTTGAAAATAATTCACTCGACCATATAAGTAGTTGAATGAAAGGTATGAAATCTAGAGAATGGTCAAACTGAAGCTACATGACTATAATTTAGGTTAATATAATATTCTCAATTGGATAAGTAGTTGAGAATATCTCAATTGACTCGATAAATAATTAAATGGGGAAAATGAAGTCTATTCTAGGATGATATATTATTCTCGACTGGATAAGTAGTTGGGAATAGCTCACTCAGCCAGATAAGTAGTTGAGTAAGGAAGGAAAATATTGTAATATTAATTGAAAGAAGAGGTGTCTCTCTACTATGATAGTTTAAAATCATACAGAGAGAGTATATTAACTTCAATTTCGAGGAAAAAATTGCCTTAAATTGAGGAAAATGTAACAATATGTGTCTCTAAGTAGGTGATTAACCATAATACAAACACTAATTAACCTGATTTAGGCTCGAGGTTAAACCTGACGTATTTCGATTAGTGCATGGATACGTTTGTATGAATGTATTATGTTAAGTTGATTTGAAAATAAATAAAAATACTATATGCTATTGTTGTAAATTAATATGAGCCAATAGTTAAAAAATAAGTAATAAATAAATTGGTGGGTGTTTAGTGATACGCACGGTCGAGGTTGACATGCGTTGTGCGCACAATAGTGTGCACGCTTGTGGATGGTTGTTGACGCACCCGATGGATTTAAAGGTGATAAAATACAAAGGTATATATATATTTAAATATATAATCGAAATATATATATAACTTATGGTTTAATTTGAATTGTTTAAACCATTGGATTGCCTTGATATATTTGTGTGGATCTCGAGGAGGTGAATAGTGCAAGGAGGCATGCGACGTTGATATATTGATGGAGTAGCGATGCCTCGAGTTATTTGTAAACAGATCTCCATGAAAATCTAATGGTGCATACATAAGCATGTATGACAAAATATAGGCTCTAGATATGCCTCAAGATACATTTTATAATCTAAAGATAGATCAAAGGGTGCATGGACAGAGCTAGGTGTCAAGCATGTGGAGGATGAGTTGGCTAGTGATGGGGTTTGTTAATAGCCATAAAGATCTATCTTTATATATGTGGTACGTATCTCGAGGAGATCAATATGTTTGATCCTAAGTAAGGTGGTTAAAATATGATTAGTTGTTAAAAACCTTAAAAGGTGATTAGTTGTTAAAAACCTCAAAGATTGTCCTCAAGATACGTAACATGCATCTCGAGGAAGATCAAAACATAAAATGAAAAAAATTAAGTCTTTAGATCTGCCTCAAGATTCATGTAATGCGAATTTTAAGGAGATTGTAATATCTATCTCAAAACTACATAATTTCTCTATTCACATTTGAAACAGAGAGAGAAATTGAGGGAGGAAGAGAAGGAAAGAAATTGATTGAGATCAAGAGAAGAGATCGAAACTGAGGCTAGGAGGAAATGAGTTATTGTTGTTGTTATCATAGTGGTTAGTTTTCAATTTTGTGTTGTTGTGTCGATGACGAATCAATTGAATTGGGATTCCTTTTATTAATAGGAGTTGTTGTTATTGATATGGAGATGATTAGAGGGTTAATCCTTTGGAAGTGATAATTCATAGATTAAATTTGTGTAATTTATTATTTTTTTTTTAAATTGGTGTTTATGATTGTTGAGGATTGAAGACGAATTCTCAATGAATTCTTATTAATTGTTGTTGTTGTTGATTGGAAAGTTATTTATACCGTACTAGAGGCCCTCCCTGTTGAGTTGGAGAGATTTTATGTGGGTTTATATGGGTTTAAGATCAAACATAGCCTGCTGCCCTGTTCTACTATTGGGATGCTCGACAATGGAGCGTGCTCCCTATAGCACGGAAGCACGCTCCCATTAAGCATTATAAGGAGCCCAGTTTGTGGAACGTGCCGCACCAAATGAGGGAGTGCGCTCCCACCCTAGAAAGCAACAAAAATGATGAATTTCTTATAAGTTATTCCAAAAGCTTAGGGAATGGTTTAGGGGTCCTAAACATGTGGTGTTCGACCTGAATTGATAAAAAAAAGTGGTTTATTTTAGGTGTTTGACTGAGAGGAAAAGGTTTAAGGAGACCGAGAGTTGTGTTAGTTAGAAAAAGTTAGGAAAGCCGATACAGGTAAGTGAGACTCGTTTATTTTATCAATTATGCTATGTAATTAGTATATTAGCTCATGTAGCTTATGGATTAGGTTTGGGGCATTGTACTGTGACTCATGTTTTATTGTTTCATAACTCAAACTTCGGAAGTGTAATGGATAGGGGACAATAACTTGAATGTGGTGGAGTTGGTGTATAAGTACCAATCTCAGAGGAAGATAGATAAGTACCTACCTCTAATAAAATGGTAAATGGAATGGATATTGAAGTTAGAAGATAAGTACCAAGCTTTAATTACTAATGAGAGTGGTGGATAAGTACCAATCTCATAAAAAGGTGGATAAGTACATATCTTTAATAAAATGGTAACCGGAATTCAATTCCAGTTATGAATATGATACAATATCCATTCACTATCCATTTGGAGTTGGAATCTCAGTTGAGCGTTAATGCACTCTATGAGATTTTACATTAGACCAGTTTAGACCCCTTAGACTGTGCTCTCACCTAAAGGAGAGAAAGATTCTCATTATTAAAAATAATTGAAAAGAAAGGACACAATACATTTGTGATTCACTGAATGACGTGCATCTGATATGCATTGTTTATATCATTTTTGTTACCCTCGCTAGCTATTATTGGATCATGTTGTTATCCATTTATTCATTAATTACTAGTAGATAGTTGATAGGTAAATGAGTGTCACTTATTGAGCAAGATGGAGCGCTCATGCCCCTTAACATTTCAGGTACACGGTTTAGCACTAAAGAGAAATGAAAAAAGAAGATCTAGGTGTTTAGAGATCTCCTCCAATGTAATGTACTCTTTTGTACCTTTATATCATGTATTGAATTATTGTTTTATAATAAACAGGTTTGGGATATTTTGTTTTACAACCGATGTTTATTTTGTTTTTTGTATATCTTATCTTTAATCGAAATAGTTATAATTACGATGCGTTTTGTTTTAATTATTATTCGATATTTCAAGATATACAGGATGTGAATATTAGGTTGGAAGGTAAGGCTCCTAGCTTAAGTTAAGTCTGACTATTTTAATAGGTCTTAATTAGGGTTTCAGGCTGGGTATTGCCCTAATTGGGATAGGGGATGCTACACCTTATAGACTAGTTTTCAGTAAAGTGTGTCATTTACAAGTCGAACTGGAGCATAAGGCATACTAGGTAATAAAGAGATGTAATATGAATTATGATTATAGAGGAAAACAATGTAAACCTAGTATCCAACAGTTAGAAGAATTGAAAAATGATGCATATGAAAGTGCTTCTATTTATTAAAACACAACTAAAGCACTTCATGACAATAAATTGAATATTAAGAATTTAGAAGTAGGATGAAAAGTTTTACTCTTTTGTTCATGTCTTAAATTATTTCTTGGCAAACTCCATTCAAGATGGACAAGTCCTTTTGTAGTTATACATGTATTTCCCCATGGTGCTGTAGAGATAGAAAGTAGAGAAACAGAGAGAATATTTAAAGTTAATTGTCAAGACTAAAACCTTATAATGAATATTTGTCTCACAAGATATAACGATCATTAACTTTGATCCAGTGAACAACTTACTAGATGAATTGAACACTATAGAGGAGCATATCGTAACCATTAGTTTCAATGAAACAATCAAGGTATTGATGGTTAAAAACCAAGATGGAAAAAGAATAAGAGATCACAAAAAAGAAACAACCGACCAGAGACCCATACGAGTGCAACAAGGACGACCCATATTATGAGGAGTTTGGTGAGGATGGCAATCTTATAAAAATCTTTGCCAAAATCTAGGCAAACCTACCTTAACATATAAATCAATGAGATGTCCTTCTACGAAGTTCAACTCGATGCAAGAGCCGATATGAATCTTATAGCCAGAACATTGGTTTCTTTTAACAAAATTGAGGATTCATTGCAAACCTCCTATTATGGTGTCAAACCCAAATGGCAGTTATACAGTCGCATTAGGAGTATCAAAGAATGTGCATGTAGGAGTGGGTAAACTCACCATCATTACAAATTTCTTAGTCATGCCAACATCTACCTCGTAGACCATTTGTATCAATTGCCAGAGCTAAAATTGACAAAAAAAGCGATATGGAAGTAGGGAAATTAAATGTCGGTGATAAGATTAATGACGACGGACATTTTTCAAACCTTAGTGACAACAATCTCAGCAAGGAACAACTAGAAACAAAAATTGATTTGCTCACACTCATAGAAGATTAATTCCTCTATCAGTCGAGCAAATGAATATAAACAACAATGCTTATAGGAAACAGCCTGTAACATCCCCTATCCCGATTAAGAAAATGCATGACATAAAACCCTAACTAAGCCCCGTTACACAAGTAGGACTCAATTACAGTAATAGAACACCCATCTTTCATACCTAATAATCATAATACAATATATCGTATATTAAATAGATAATTGAAAACATACTGGAATTAAAACTTCTTCGATAATATAAACGACAAACTAAACTAATAAGAGTCCAAAATCGGTATCAACCTTGGTTTATAAAACAACCCCAAACCCTGTGTCAATACAAGCTGTAATTCAATACAATATATAAAACAATAGGGAAATCAATTCACCGCAGAGAAGACTATAAACACCTAATCTTCTATATTCCACCGTCGAAGCGCATGTTGATAACTTCAAATGTTAATTGGGAAATGGGTTTCAACTTGCTCAGTAAGTGATGCTCCTAAACTGATCAACTATCATTTAATATCAATGATTAAATTAATAGCAATATGAATTCAAAACATATTTACTCACGTCATTGAAACGATATAAACACTACATAATAGATGCAAGTTCAATAGTTATATGCAACCATATTTGTGATCTATAATTTGGGTTTAAAACAGAGTCGTACTTCTCATCATTCAAAAATATAAACATCATAATCTACACGTCGGCTGACATATGATTTTGTTGGTTTATTCCATTTGATACCAACTCTAAATGGACAATGAAAGATTAAGATAACCTTCGGTCATTGAGTTTGAAAGGGCGTAATCCATTTCCATGCTAATCTTTTCCATCTATCAAGAAAAGAGCAGAATCCATTTCAAGGCTAGCCTTTCCTCTCTCAGTCCGGTCCACCTTATCGATCACTTTCGATAATCTTCATATTTACAATATTTAGATAACAGTACGTTGCCCCATTTTCAGTCCATAAAACTGAATGAACTAGATATACTAGTTTACGATGCATAATTAATAAGAATACGAGTCTCACTTACCTGTGCCGAGCTTTCCTAACTTTATACCAGCTTACAAAAATCCAAGATTCCATGGATCATTTCCCCGTTGATCAATAACCTAAAATGGATTTATAATCATCAATTTGAGTCTAATATTCATTGATTAGAACCCCTAAACTGGTCCCATTTGAATCTGCAATCAATTTACCACTTTTTATGTCAATATGACCATTTCACATTTTTTCGAGGTTAAAGTCTTGCACGAATCCTGAATTTTTCATATTTCATACAAATTCAACAATTTCTATTTATTTGGTCAAAATATTATTTTTCTAGACTTTTCTCCTATTTTCTAGCCTATTTTTTTTATCGAAGATGGGTTTAGGGTTTGGGCCTGAACCGGGCTGAACCAAGTTCGGCTCAATCAAGCGGAACAGACGCAGTTCAGGCCGCAGCCCATCATCTTCATCAAGATGTTTGTTTCATTTTTTCTCGATTGATCTCGGGTTCAACCCCAATTCAATTAGGTAGGGGAGACGACCTCCTGCAACGTCTCCTTCCTAAGGCAAACTGTTTTTGCATTTCATTGAGCTCCCAACACAATGATAATAACTGCAACATAAATGAACCAAGCAATTACAACAACCAATAAACAATAACACACAACAACGAAATCAAACAATCTCACCTTCATCGACCTCTCCCTTATCTTTTCCCTTCGGGTTGACCTCCTCTTACTGACTCAATCGATTTCTGTCACTCACTTTGGTTCGAATCTCGAGGCGGTGTTCTATTGAACATAAATGTTAGATTTTCTCGAAACTCGCATAACAAAAATCTCGAGGCAGATTGGATGGTTCAATTATATCCATATTTTATATTTTTATCTTTTTTGAGATACGTGTAGCGTATCTCGAGGTCGATCTTTGTGGCGATTAATGAACCCATCACTTTTTAACCAACTTATAATCAAATAAAAACTTTTCTCGAGATTCACATGCATAAATCTTGAGGCCGATCCAAGGGAACATGAACTAAAGGGACACTTTTATATCACATACCCATTGATTCTTTTAGAAACGTAGTTGCACGCATCTCGAGGCATGGATAATCTCTACAACATTCAATGAAAAACACATTTATCTTCTCGAGATCCATGCTACGCGTATCTCAAGGCATCACAATTCCATCCACCCACCGTACAAACTCCATGTTACACTATTCATTATCTCGACCCATGTGTAACACGTATCTCGAGACAAGTCCAATGTATATTTTTATTTGATTTAAAATTTCTGTTTCATTTGCATATAGATATAAACTATATATAGATAACTTTATTTCGCGTGCGCGCTAACGACCACCCTCGGTCGTGCACACCATTGTACGTCCCATGCGTGTCACCTACAACCCGCGTTCACTAGGCGCCCACTAATTAAATAATTATTTTCTATATATATATATATATATATATACATACAATATATCTACTTATATATACACACACCTATATTAATGTGTTTATCATTTCGCCGTGCACGCCTACGTGTACACTCGAGCATGCATTCTACCCCACACACGGTATTAGGCATCCCATAATTTTTCAATTATTCAATTATACCCCAATAAATCCAATTATTTCTAATAAATACAAATTTTCATCCCTAACAAACACAATACAATCATTTCATCACACTCATACGTTATTCGAGACAAGCTGGGCTTAACCACGAGTCTAACTTGATTTAATTAGAACTCGAATTAACACTAATCACCTGCTTAAGGTAACGAGTCATTACATAGCCCATATTAGTTATTTCTTTAAGATATTTCAATTTTTAGTAGGACACATAGCTTTAGTATGGTTTTCTTTTATTCTCTCTCCTATTAACTCTCTTTGGAATTACTTTCGAAAGTCACGCTCATGAGTAGTTTCAAAAGAAGGGGGACGATTCAGTTGTTTTTCTTTATTTTCATAGCCTTTATGCAAGTTCGCATTATAACCTTGCTTATTTATTTATTTATTTCATTAATAAAATTAGTTAGGTACATATCCCAACAATTTTTGAATTTTTCAGTCAATCTCACCTATGCATTCACCTTTAGGAAGGATATATAAGTTACATATGAAATTAAATTGCAAAAACAACAAAATTGAGGCCTAGCAAATCCACAACAATTCCAAATAACACTAGGAATCACTAGCCAAGTCGGTAGCAAAACACAAGAACTTTAGTGTAAATTTGGGTTCTACCAAATCCTAGCGATTTGCCTTAAATAAGAATCGCTGTCCAAATCAGTTGAAACATCAACTCACTTTATACCAATCAACATAGCGATTCCACTAACACAGGAATCGATGGGCACAATTCTTGTTTTTTAAAACTGAAACCCCAAAATGGCCATACACACTACCTCATTCATACCATTAAACTATTGCACCATTTCACAAAAATCACAATTTTTTGCCAAGATTCAACCTTCATAAGCTTAATCTTAGTCTATTTAAGTGATTCCCACCTCTACCTAGCTTCATTTTCAACACCAGAAACATCAAATTCGAGATAGTAGAGCCAAGCTAGGGTTTAGGGAATTTAGTCTTAGAGCTTCAAATACTGAGTTAGAGGAGTTCAAGGGTGCATATCTTGAGAGATTCACTCCCAATAAGGTAAACATCACAATCCTAACCCTTTATTTTGATGAAACTTTGATTTTTGTTGGATTTATGAAACTTCATCAAATTGATTTCAAATTCTTTTTTTAAACTCCATTTCGATACATAAAATACATTATTTTGGATTGGGTATCGCAATAGTAGTGAGTGTTGTTTTACAAATTCCATGATTTTGAAAAATATAGAGATTTTGGAAGAGTATTCGAAAAATATCTGAAATTGAATTTTTCGCAAATTGAATGTGTAATTCACAAGTTTTTGAAAGAATATTCGATAGATTTGATCTCGTACTCTTGACTCCCATAATTTTTAAATAAGCTTCGTACAAATATACTTTTTATTCATAATCTTTTTGAATTTCTAGATAGCTATTTGATTTTCATTAAATTACCTGCCTTAAGTCCATTTTTGTATCAGATATAGGATTTTGGTTTCCTGATTCATACTAAAGATTTGATAATTATGATGAGACAAGGTAGTGGAAGAGGTAGGATTTGTGCACAAGAGAAAGGAAGAAGGTGTTATGGTAGAAACCCAAGAACCACTAGAGCCAACAAAAATCCATCCAACCCGCAGGAATTAGTTTTTGTGAGTTAAGACCCGATAAGGCTGAATTGAGACCACAATCCTTGTCTAGCTCTGATGAGGAATTAGATCACTTATATTCGAGCACATAATTCCCTTATGACTTAGAGAGATTCGTTAGTCCCAAAGCATAAAATTGATACTTTCAAGATATGAAAAGATTTATCATACCTAAGAGAGGGCTCTAAATTCAAAATATGAATAAATATGAAGCAATAAGATAAATCTTAATAGAGAGTGGAATATCAATTCTACCCGAACGGATATGTGCATGGAAATCATAATGAAGTGATTGTTCGAGGAAAGAAAATTTATATTTCACCCAGGGCACAAAATCCTGAGCATCATACGAGAAAGATAGTGGAACACCTTCATAGAGATTACAAAGGTAGATTAGAGAGAGGATGTTGGGAGTTATTCGTCAATTCTACGCGAATGGATATGTGCATGGAAATAGTAATGAAGTGATTGTTCAAGGAAAGAAAATTGATATTTCACCCAAGGTAATGAACATAAATAATGGACTTCCAGACACAAGAGTTAGAGGGGATTACAACTATCCCAATATACATTACATCTCTAAGGAAGTTTACCCGTCCAGTCAAATTCAAAAAGCCTTAGAGGTAATTTCAAGATAGGGATTTGCATTTGATACATACGATCATTTAAAGTTCATCAAAACCACCAATTTTAGGAGAATCACCAAGTATTGGAGCTATATCATAGACGCCTGTCTATACCCCACTAAGCAACATTTTGAATTGAAGAACCATAAAGCCGCTTTACTCTATCACATCATTACAAAACTGAGTATATTGACGTCGGATACGTAATCTACGAAACAATAAGATAGGCAATGACGACTACGAAGCATGACTGCCTGCCTTTCCCAATTTTAATCACTCAGCTATGTATAAAGGCCAAGGTTGGTTCCCTTTAGATGGAATTTTATTTGCTACCTCAGAGGACTTTCACATACGCTGTAATTAAGAGGATGAGAGAAGTTAATAGATATAACGATTTGAAAGAAAAGAAAGAGACCAACTAGATAATAAGATCCAGAATTGAAGGTCGGACTATTAGGCAGAGACTCCACACAAACACACAAGAAGAAGCGAGGTGAGCAACGAGTATGATGGTTCAAGTACAGGTTCCGGCGGCGGAGAGCAGTTCAACATCTACATAAAAAGCCAAAAATAAAGGATTTTTCAAATCTTATTTTTAGCTTTTCGGCACAATTAGAAGCAAATCTTGAGGAATAACGAGATGTTATAAGAGAATAAAAGAACTCCGGTGTGCCATTATTCCATGTCAAAGAAGAGAATGTAACATTTACTAGATCCTAGGAGGAGCATCAACATTCCTTTAATGCCACCGAGATCACCATCAAGAGTTTATAACCCCGCTGCTAACTAAACTTGAAAATCTACTACAGCGAGGAATGGCGACAAAGCTGAAAAAAGCGACGAGGAATTTATTTTTTTGTAGAGTACTTTGTAATTTTTCAGTATTTACTTGTATGTGTGAAACGTTAACTCTGTTTGAACCTTTAATGAGAGATGAATGCTTTACTCCATTATGTATCTCTTTTATATGATGTTTATTGGTCTAATTTTGAAAAGCAATTTATATTTCATATTCAATTCTTTTATGCTTCATAAGGTATATATGTTTTGTTTTGTTGAAAACCCAACTTACTTTTTAAACATTGAGGACAAGGTTTAGAATGAGGGAGTATGTAGGTGAAGTAAAGTATGGAATACTCAAGTGATAGAATTTATTTGACTGAAAATTTTTTACAATTTTCCATAGGTGACATTTCTTCATTTTGATTTATCCTGGTAAGAAATATGAATAAGAAAAGTGATATATTATTATTACCCATGGAAATAAAAGGTTTATGATAGAAATGAACTGTGATACCCTATTTGACTTAACCTAGTTTTTGTATACACTTGAGGAGTTTAGGACGATTGACTGCTTTATGTTAAACAGTGTATGGGTAGAAGATCGAAACGATCGTGCAAGATAAACAAGATAAATTTATATGAATCTTGGTATACAAAAGTGATTGGTCAAGTTTTTATATATCTATATATGTATTGAAAAGAATTTAAGCCACAATTAAGGAGAAAAATAGGAAATTAGCCAATAAACTTTACTTAGTTTGAAATAATATTTCCTTAACTTCGATAAAAGTGAGAAGAGCTAACAAGAGTTTATAAAGAAGAAAATAGAGAGACCTACAGATTCTAAAGGAAATGTAGTAAGGAATCTAGTGGTGGGAAAAATGTAAGAAAAAATTCCTATATAAAAGAATGACAATATCCAAAGGAAATGGATTAGGGAACTGTAAGAACACGATATGAAAAAAGAAAGAGCAATATATAGAAAAATGGAAGATGTTTTAGGAAAAAAACTTTAAATAAAAGATTTAACTCAAGTGCTTATAGCTAGTTGAGGGAAGTATCTCCTGTTCCAACATTTAAACAAACGAATATGAAATGATGATTATTGGTGAATAAAATTTCCTATCGACTTTGATTATGTTGATATTTTAAATACTGTTTGAAAATGAAATTGATTAAGAGTTTTTTGTATCTTAAGATTCTATATTAGTCATCGTAAGCTTGATGCTTGCCAGTAGAAAATGAGAAAACCTAGGTAATAGCTTGACCTTGGTGATTGGTTAACTTTGAATTATGAGGTGTGTTGCATAACTAGAGGATGAGTTGTCAAATAAAGGGTATTGTTCTTTAAGTCTTTCTATTCTATCATGAATCTTATTTTTATGAAGGTAATATATTTTTATTTAATGATCATTTCTATTTAATAATAAGAAAATATAATTATGAAATCAAATTGAGGGAAGAAAATAGAACTTGATTGATAGTATTCCTCTGCTCGGGACGACTAAGTGTTAAGTTTGGGGGTGTTTGACGGGTCAATAATTAGACGTGTTTTATCGTACATTTTAGGACGATTCTAGATGTAAAAGACTATTTTACATGAGGTTTTCTCTTATTTTTTATATTTCAGGTGAAAATTGGAATATTTCAAGAAATGAAGGAAAAAGGAAAGAAAATGAAGGAATTGTTCGAGTGAAAAGATTGCACAAAGATTCACGAAGGAATTAACGAAAAAAAAATTATTTATACCAAAAGATTCCCAACAATTCGTACAACACCAAGAATCGCTGCACAAAATGGTGGAAATAGGGACTTCGGTTTCATGAATTTACCCAACGATTCAACTTACACAAGAATCGTTGAGGAATCACTAGCTATGAATTCGGGGATTTTAGATTACAACAAGGATTTTAAGTTAGTTTAGGATTTTTATTATTTAATAAATAATAAATATAAACCCTAGACTATGAAATTAAGAGCCTTTTGATAGTTTTACACTTTTTGCTTTAGTTTGGAGGCCATTTTTTATTTTTGCTTTTGAAGAAGATTGAATATTCAAGCTATGATTAAGGTATTTTAATTATAATATTATGGTGTTATTTATTATAATGAGTGAGTAGTTTGTTAATTTAAAAAAAAACTCCAAACATGAAATAGATCAGATTTCCAATATAGTCATGATGAGATGAATGTGTATTTAATGCTTTAAACCAATTTTATTATTTGATTAAATGTTTTTTATAGATTGCTATTTACGGCCAATATGTATGTGATGTTTTGATTCATTATCTTTGAAAGTAGTAACTAAGATTGTTTGAAAGGTATGACCATTTAGATATCCTAGGTGAAATTGAGATCAAAATCTAGTGTTGAAGTGGCTTTTCGAAGGTGTTAGATTTAGTAATTCAAAGTCTTCATAAAGTGTAATGCGATTTTTTTGCGTGAAGTTAATGTCTTTGTGTATTCAAAGGGGTTAACTCAATAAAATTAGAACTTGGCTCTTTTCAATTTAGTTGCTCTTCTAATGCTTATTGACAATATGGATGGTATAGATAATATATACAAACCATGCTTGCACTAAAGTTTCCCTTTTATACTATATTAGTTAAATGAATAGTATGCAATATTTTTTTTTATGGTATAAATTTTTTTTAAATCTAATTATCACATCTACAAATTCATTGATTGTCTAATTTTTTTGTTGATTGGGTTACTTTTAATAATTAAACCCACAAATCAAACTGTGGTCCCATAAATCCATTTTAGTGGTTTCTTTATCTTTGTTTGGTGTTCGATCTTCAATGGGTGATGGCGAAGGGTATGAATTGAAGAGGAGAAGAGAAAATGAGAATAAGAAAATTGAGTTAATTAAGCTACCATAAATTTTAGTGATCATCACAATGGTGAATGAGAGGTCAATAACACAAAGGGAAAGAAAGAGGAAGTGATTAGCTGGAGCATATGTTGTGTTTGGAAAAGTTGGTGATGAGAGAAGATGATGACTAGGGAGAAGAGGAGGACTGGGAAAGAATAGAAGACAAGTTACCGGTGTTGTTTTTTCTGCAAGAGACAAATAAGGGGCAGCATAGACAATTTACTCAAGGTTTTAGGCTTAAAAAACAAGATGAGAAAAAGTACGCTATTTTTCATTATTTCTTACTTTTTTGGCTACTTTGTCAAATTTCCCAAAAATGAGCCAAGGCCGACTATTTGTAGCGTACGATTACTTAACAATTACCAACAACCCTACCGA
Source organism: Stephania cephalantha (assembly GCA_039657325.1). NCBI lineage: Eukaryota > Viridiplantae > Streptophyta > Magnoliopsida > Ranunculales > Menispermaceae > Stephania > Stephania cephalantha. The sequence continues at coordinate 32,729,882 of CM077570.1, read as the reverse complement.
TCGATAAAAGCATCTCCAATAGAATGTGGATTGGATATGTATCAATTAGGACTAAATAGGCTGCAAATCAGAGTTTATGTTAGATTATGATTTCTTATTTATTAGACAAGATTGTTGAAGTTTGTGTCAAAGTTGAAGTCATAATTAGATTAACTTAGATTTGTTTTTAGTATAGAAGTTAATAGGAGTTAGAGTTTATGTCCTATGTTAGTCCATAATAAAGCTATATATAATGGATGATCATATTTTATTAAGTGGGAATGATGATGGATTATTGATTAATGAAAATTATGTTTTGAGAGAGTATATCTTTGTTTGCATGTTTTGGTTTCTTAAACATAGTGTGTTTGATCACAAGTTAGAAACGTATTTCATCAATGCGATATTCGTGGGATCAACGAATTGGTAGAAAAAGTTATCATTTTCTTTGTAGCAAACAATTTATCAATTCCTCGCTACATCAGTTGGTGTTAGAGAGTCAAGATACTATAGTTTTCCGCAATGCCGCCAAAAAGACAAGCTCGACGTGAAGACCATGTAGATGAGGTTCCTTTAAGAGGTAATACGACACATGTCGATCGAAGAATAACTCAACTAATTACTTTTATTAAGAATCAAGCACTTTAAGTACAAAAGTTGCATCAAAATCAAGCGCAAAAGTTGCAGCTGTTGGGGCATGTGCCCTAGGTCAATCTTATGAACATTGTTATTTTCGTTAATAAAAAGAAGATTTCATTTTCTGTTCATTATCATAATTGGTTTGCATGTGTACATTTTAATAGGATCCATGGATTTTTACTAAAACATCTTAAATGTCCCTAGCATGTCATTATAGTTGGAACTATAATGAATTAAGATTAGTGTAAGTCTTACTGATGGCATGTGATGATCATGCGTATAAGGATATGAATCAAAATTACGAGTATCTGTTAAGGAACAAAGTACTGGACCGACCCACTATGAAAACACCACATGGGTTAAGTCATAGTTGTTACTCATGATAGGTATATCATTTAATCCTTTGATTTGAGATTGCCAGATATTTCAACATTAGGATTATAATGCTTTAACACAATCAAACATTGTCTATACCAGATAATTATAGAGGTTGTGATTAGTTACTATGTGAATAATTTGTGAAGGTGTGTAATCGAGATATAATTTTTCCTTCTCATTTAGAGAGAGAGATTAGTGGATCCCTCGATATGTTAGACTAAAATTGGCCAAGTCTAAGTGAATTCATATAATCAATGTCACTTGGGTGTTTTTAGTCTACCTAGAGATCGAGACTAGTATGATTGATCATTAAGGGCGACTTTTCCATGCCTTATATTTAATCAAAAGATATCGTACGACAAAAGGATATGTTATACACTATTGATTAGGTTGTATCAAATTTGATCTTCATGCAACTTGGGTAGTCATAATGCCTTGCTAGAGACCGCTTATGACTCGTGTATCAAAATTTTTTTGGTTCACTCCTAACGTTGCATTAACCTATTGGGTCGCACACAAATATTCATTTTGCATGATTTTAAATGTCTCGGAACAATGAGTTTTATATGATAAAATTCGTAATATAAAAATTCCTTAGGATGTGTCATATTAATACCACTTTAAGTAGGGTATAATTATAGTTCACTTATCTGACTTTATATAAGGGTTGTATAAATAGGTGTGTTAAGGAAATCACATTACGAGAGAATTTAGGGTTGGAATATAATTTTCATTTTTAGAAACAGATTAAGGCTTCTCAGTCGTTCTGGTGTTTTTTGGAAGAACAAAAAGTTTCTTTCGTGTTCTCTCGAGATAGCACTCAGAGTCTTGGCTGCCATTCTTGTGCGGATTTCTGATAAAGGACATTTGTCTCTAGTAGCGTCTTAAACATCAATCAACACAAGAGAAAAAAATTAGCATTTTAGATATTGTTTACTTTTGTGAATTAGTTCAATGGAATTTGGATTTGATCATGTTGGGGTTTGGAAATAAAAATTTAAAATTTTCGCTGCATTTTGAACAAAAAACCCAACACTGGTATCAGAGCCTTCGGGTTCATTTCCATTAGATCTTGTGCAATTTTTCTTAGGTTATAATCTAAGATAAATTGATGAAAGCATGTGATGGTCATAGCCCCACAAACTTGGGCCTGCCCGACCTAAGCCTAAGTGGATTCCCAGCAATCCCCACGAAGTCAACACATGCTTAGTTAGCCTATTTTCCATGTCATTTGATCATTCATTGCTTATTAAGTTCTTTAATTAATTTAAACAATTCTTAATAAGTTGCAGCGATAATTAGTCAATTTAAAACAACTTAAACAATTAATGACTAAGAGTCAATTCAAATGTGGACATGCTGTAAAAGTAGATCTCATATATATCAAGTGATAGATAAAGTAAATCAGTAGCCATATTGTCATGATGTATCTTCAGACTCACAACCCATAATATCCCCAAATGTATTGAAAAATCAATTGTAAATTAATAATAAACCCAAAATATCAAAATAAACCTACGACAATATTAGAGGTAAGCTAGCTCTAAGTGAAACACAAAGGGAATCACCAATCACAGGCTCCTTGCCTCTGCCACTAGAGGGACCTACAATTTTCACCTGTGACGGAGAAAATTCCAATGAGTAAATTAATGAGAAATTCAACAATATTCATAATAATAAAAGTTAAGTCTATAAATCATGTGAGAAACAAGAAGAACGATAAATAAAGTAGTAAGAATGCATGATTTATAGACTAAAACAATGAACGATAGATACCAAGTGACCTGAAAGCAAAGGATAGGGTCAGAGTGGTCTATACACTCCACAAAGGCAAAAGTCTTTGTAAGTGTGGAAGTTGGTAATGTGGACCGAAGTCTTACAAGCCATACCAATTCATTTGACACTGCCAGCTTTACCCAAGCTGTAGTCTAGTAGAGTCCCAAAAGAGACCACAGTGACCCTGAAAGCCTATTACTTATGGAAGTTGAATGCCAATTAAGGAGCCATAGTGACCCTAGATGCTTGCATAAAAAGGATTAAGACTTGGGAGGAGTCACGGAAGCTACCTGGACGCGCAACTCACAAGAGTGATTATAGTCAACTAGGCCTAACCACTCAAACATCTAAGCTACTTGGTGGGGAATTAATTCCAACAATTTTAGCTTTTCATTTCAAAAATAAACAAGAAAAGTGAAAGTAAAATAGTATTGATTTTAAGACTGATTTACTTACCTTAACAAAAAATAATATCCAAGCTAAACATGGTTCCCTCACGTCCGTACTACACTCTTTATACCCCACATTGACGTTTTAGGCCCCTAATAACTATTAGAGTTCATTTGGTATGTGTTAGACTTTATTTACGTTTAACTATCTTAGTTCATTACAATACAGTCCACTTTTTACTTCAATATCTTTTCTATTTAATGTAGACACATTCTTGACTTCAATGTGTCCTAAACAGGTTTATACTAAGTCTTCGGAGTCCCTAATCATTTATTCTTACCATATACGAAGGATTAATGCGAAGGAATAACCTCGAGAGGCCTCTTTTATTCATTTTAAATACCATTTGACACTTAACTCGACAAAAATGCCCAAACTTGATGTTACAAGGTTGCAGACATTTACCCTATTGTTTTTTAGTGTTATCGAATTATCAAAGTCCATTGGAGATCATCTCAAGTTGGTTGATGCATTGGTTTGCAAAATAGTCCATTAGGGACCTTAAAACAATTTCAAAGAACTTGATTTTATGTAACTTGAAATGTGGCTAATACACTCATATAAATTCTTAAAATTCTCAGTATTGGTTTATTGAGGTCTATTAACTTTAAACTAAGGTTTTTGAGTGATAAAATCTCATTAATATGATCAAAAAATCAAATTTGAGACTCTAAGTAAAACCTTAAGTCCTTATTTGTAAATATCAATCTCTTATTCAAAGCTTGACTTGAAAACTGAGTTAGACACACCAAAAATTCATGAAACTCGGTGGACACCTTTACTATGATCCAATAGCATGTTCTTGAAATTTGGTTCAATTTTGACATCATTTGATGCCCTGAACACCTTAAGTCAAAAATTAGCTCATTAAGTAAGTAAATTTTGCATATTTCAAAACTTATTTGGAAATCATTCAAAACACCTCAGAATTACTTGATACTCTTGAGGAACCTAACTTATAGTATTTCAAGCTATTATGGGGATTTTGGTTATTTTCAGAGTAGTGGAGATCACCAGATATGTCCTAACATCCAAACAATTACAAAAGGAATTATCTCTACGGACAATTATTGAATTTCAATCCATTTTTTATAAAGAAGATAAATCAATTTTAGAGACATATTGATATTTAAGTTGTTTTTATATGTATTAGCTTTCTTAAATAGTAGTGCACGATTAAAATTGAGAGAGTTATGCTTAAAATGTCAAAACAACTCACTTTGAGAGAGTTTTGGCCCAACAGTATTAAAAAATTCATAACTCTCAAACCACACATCCAAATTCTGTGATTTTTGGTGAGAAACCTGTCCGAATATCCAAGAATAATGCAAACAAATCATCCAATTCTTAGAAGAAATGAAGGATTTATGCTATCTAGAATTTCAGCTATAATTTTTTCTTTTCATCAAATATGTACTATTCATGAACAACAAAATTCATAATACATGGTTCAAACCCCTTAATTTCTATCCAACATTAACACCCAGTATAAGATATTATTGAACATCAATATAGGAGTAAAAAGTCAAAGGTCAAACACCTAATTACACAACAAAATCAATCCATTCTTTTATTTAACAAAAATCCCCAATTCATGAACCAAGACATGAATTTTTTATGAACACGAGAGCAACCTTGATTTTTAGATTCACAATCATCTCATGAAATTATAAAATTTATCAAACTTGAAAAAATTCCAGCACTAAAATCATTTGAAGAACCTCAAATCATCATAGAGCACTATTGAAATGGAAGGGATTTGTTACCTAGAGTTTGTTCCTTATGAAAATTCAAGCTCCTTGAGATCCTTAGCTCCAACTCCACCTTTCCTTTGATTTTCCAGCACTATTTCTAACTAAACCCTTTTATTTTTCTCTCCATACCTAACTGAAGTGTTTTGTGTTCATGCGCGGTATAGAGATTAAGTAGGTCTTTTATACTCATTCTTTTCAAAACTTGGCCATTAGATTATCCTAGTATCATTTCCTCCATTAAATCTCTATATATGTCCATACTTGATGTTAGTTCCCAAATGCATACCGTAGGATCCATTATGACTTATTTAGATCCGACATAGACACATCACTAGGTAAGTAAATGTACTAAGAGTGTGGTCTCCGTCTAAGTTTATTTCATATTTTTGATAATCCATAAAGACTATATATTATGTATTAAGTAAATATGTTCCATGAAAATCATTTGATAAGTTAGGTACAATAATAATATGGATTTTTTCTCAACTTTATGCTTAATTTATATGCTTAAGCCCAATCACTCACATAGGAAATTTATAGCTTTCCAAGTTTTTTTAGACTTTGGCCTTATTGAAATGAAGTACATAGACTAAGTTAATTCTATCCTAAATTCTTTTGTGATTCATTACATAGTTTAGATGACTAGATCAAGTCTAAGTAAGCAAATTAAGTCACGAACCTAAGCCCAAGTTTTCAATCCACCCAATCATCCGCGCATACCCATCTCGAGGTAACTTGGCGCACTCAACCTTTATAAAAGTCATTTAAAAGTTGTCCACACATATAGAAACATATAATAAAAGCATCAAAATCAAGTGAAATTATTTAATTACTACCTCGGTGTCGAAGCCCGAGTACTGATCGAGTTCCCTACGTAGGACTGGCCGCTTGGTTACGGTTCTATAAAGCATACAACTAGGATTAAATTATTCGGGTTGTTACAAGCATGTTGTTAATACATGTATATGTGATATAAATGATTCTATAGTGATTATTGGCATATTTTTTTAACAATGTATAAGATACATATATTCATGATTTGTGTGCAAATAAGTTTGTTGTCATGCTTAGGTTAATTTGAATAACATATTTCGTTTTTTTATTGAATTTCGTGTTCTATGAAACATGCTACCATTCGGTAGCATCTTTACTTTTTTATATTGAATCCTGATAAGTCGATAACTAGACAATGTTTTCAAGTATATTTTAGGGTTACCTTAGATGTAAAAGATTATATTACGCTGGGTTTCCCTTGTTTTATGATTTCAGGTTATGTTAAGGTTATATGAAGAAATAGATGAAAAAAGGAAGAAAAGTAAAAAAACTCAGTCAATTGAAAAAACAAACAACGATTCAACGATGATTCAAGAAATACACTAGGATTCGCTACATAAATCGGCAGAAGAGAAGTTCGATGATTCGTCAGCGATTCAGGAAATGAACTAGGATTCGCTACATAAATTGATGAACAAATGAGATTACCATAGACTTCAATATTGGGAGCATGGTAATTTTACACAATCAAATGTTGTTTTTAACCTACAAATTATAAAGGTTGTGATTAGTTACCATGTGAAGAATATGTGAAGATGTGTAATAAAGATAGATTTGTCCCTCTCGTATAGAGAGAGATACCAAAGGATCCCTTGATATGTTAGATTGTTTAAAGTTCAAGTCAAAGTGAATTGATATTATTAAATTCACTTGGATGTTTTTAGTCAACCTGACAATTGAGACTAGCACGATTGAACATTAAAGGTGACTTTCCATGCCTTATGTTTAATCAAAGGATATTGCACGACAAAAGGATATGATATGTGTTATTTCATATGTTGTCTCGATTTTAATATTCATGTTACTAGGGTGTCGTAATGCTTTTCTAGAGACCGCTTATGACTTATGTACCAAAATGGTTTTAGTTCACTGCCAACTTCACATGAACTTATTGGGTCGCACAAAAAGAATGGCTTTCTGCAATTCAAATTGGTCCAAAGTAATGAATTTTATATGAGAAAATTCATGGCATAAAGTCCTTATGATTTGTTATATAATAACTTATTATAGGGGCGTTTGTGTAATTTGCTTGAATTGCGTAAATACAATAGTTGTATTATGAATAGGTTTATTTAAGAGAGCTTATCTACACTTATAACTAAAGGTTGAAACCCTAAAATGACATAAGATTTTTTTTTGCTATTTTCGAGTTCTCAAGATTTTTGGAGAGAAAGAAAAGCTTTTTCAATCTTTATTGGGGCTAGCACTCCAAATTGTGATCACCGTTCATGTGTGGATTTTCGATAGAGGATTCACACTTTAACTTATTGGAAATTAAATAATCAGAGAAAGAAATCATGATTTAAGGTATGGTTTGCTATTGTAAATCTAGTTTAATGGAACTTATTTTTGATCATGTTGGGTTTTTATAAAAATATTTTGAATTTTCTACTGCGCATGAAACCTTAAACCCAACAGGTCATGTATCCATTAGCATAGAACTCATAAACCAACTACTTACACCCCTAGATCAAGTCTGGGATATGGGCCTGGAAGTCCTTAGTAAAGAATTCCTATCCCCTCTTACGAATAATCAAGGCTCTTTTCATACACAAGTTTCTCACTCTTAAACCCTATCTCAGATAAAGGCTTCCTCCTTTTAGCATTCAGGTCACTATTGTATATTTTCTAGGCCTTACTACTCACAATAATGACCTCATCATAGGCCTCAGACAAAATAAAAGGCAGGCATTAGGTCTAATGGGTGGTAATAGGTAAACTCTCCTCCACTCAACCTATCTCGCCTCTTCGAACGGGCAAAACCACTGCACTCCCCTCTCCCTATAGAACAAATAATTAGAGAGCCAACAACAACCGGCAAAAGATTCATCAGGCAAAGTAAAGAATATCAACTTCAAAACTTGAAAGTTCGCACGAAATAGCTCAAGGCATTTGAGACTTACGCCAATAAAAGTGTCAAGAAATTTTGTTTTAAAAACCATTTCCAATGTCTCAAAGGCATTCAAAAACCATAATCGATCAAAACTCAATGTATTATCTATTCTAATCAGTCCACAAAACTCATAAACATGCAATTAATTCATAAATTATTCCTTAATTGAATTTACCATTTGTTTTAAAAATATCACCAAATATAAAAAATTCAAAAATTGGAAACCCAAAACTCGATAAAGAAGTCCGAGACCTCCCCCAAACTTGTTTCAAAGTCCATTGGAAAAAATTAAAGCCAATAAATTACCCAAAATAAAAAATTGGACTTGAATAAAAATTCTTCAACAAAACAGTGGCTTTATGCCCAAAAAATTTGAATTTCTGAAATTGACCAAAAATCATCAATTAAAAGTACTATGGAAATTGCATTCAATTTAACTAATAAAAACCCTCATTTTGCCCAAATTGGTCATTCAAACAATGGCGGCTACTACAGACTTCACAATTTACACAAGTTGAAACCATTCTCTCCTACGCACATTTATGAGCCCTCAAAAACATTCGAATCAGTTATAGCTTAGATTACATCTATTCACATTATTTTAAGTATTCTTTTCCACTATTGTTACCATGAATTGATGGTATTCATTGACTTTTACATTAATTCACTACCAAAATTGAAAAGAAAAGAAAAACACAAAAACACACATAATGGTAACAATATAATAGTAGCATTAAATTTGTTTTCTTAAGTAGGGGTACCTTAAGCTTTACTGCTCATTTTCGTGATTTCAAGAACTCTACTTTCGATATACGTCTTCCTGCATAGAAAGATCAAAGGTATAAGTAATTACTTACAAAAAAAATCATAAATGCACAAGGAAAAAGAAATAAAGATTTAAGGAATGCCCGCACGACCTTTAGAGAGGCATTGCAGTACAAACAGTCCAAATGATTCACAACAACCATATGGACAAGAACCTTGTTATACAATCTTATATATAATTCTAAGAAACTATATTTAATGGAACAAGTACCTTGAAGTGAAGAAGTTAGCAGTAGTGCAAGGCAATCACTGACAGTTGCTGCACAACCAAACTTGAACCCTGAAAATCAAATATGTGAAAGAAAATGAGCTAACATTCTGAAATCTTTTTTCTCTTCTAACAAACAATATAAAGTCTTTAAAGTACACTAATTATACTAATTAAAATGCAATGACATTGAAATATACAATGACCAATCCCGTTAGACATTAGGGCCACTAGCTGTAAAAATTAATCCAATCCTTTATTACCTGACAACTCTAGCATTAAAATATGTGATAAAAGCTTCTAGGAGCTTGTATGCACTTATTTATTATGTGTGACTGTGTGAGTGTGACCGTTGCATTCAAAATCATGTGAATTCTTTTTTTTATGTTCAAGTTTTTATGTTGCATTCTTATGAGGCAATGTCATTGTGTATTAGCACAAAGAAGAGATTGTAGATCTAAAATGATTTGTAAAATAATATCAAATTAATTAAAGTGGCTTTCCTTGCATTGAATCAATCCATCCTAGTACTTGTCAAACAGTCTTTTACATGATGGGTGGTTTGTCTTTTTGTATTCAAAGATAAAAATCCATTTATGCATGCACTTGTCACAATAGGTTAAAAGATGATAATGATAAAATGCAACGATGCACATTTTGAACTACAATGGAGTGAAAGATGTCACCATCTAAAGCCTACTAATAATGAGGGGTGCCATAAAGAGATAAAACAAGCAAAAAGAAAATAGTGCAGAATCAGAGATGCTGTAAAGAAGAAGACAAAAAAACAAAGAGAATAAGAGAAAAAGGAGGCTTTGTTTATTATTTTCAAGATCTTTCAAGGTCTTTCATTCTTCTTCCATTAGTACCAGCATAGATAAAAGAAAGAGAAATGAAGAAAATAGAATTTTGGTGATTTTCTCTATACCCTCTATTTCCCTTACTCTTAACCAATCTGATCTATAAAACCTAAACAGCACTAATCTTCTACACTTTGAACCCCCTTGTTTTCCTAATAAGATGATCAGTTAGAGACAAACTGGTTTTTCCTACTCTTTACGAGGTCAAAGAACCATATTGACAGTATTTATCTGAATGTTCATCAATCATCAATCATAAGATTAAGAAGAATTAGGAGCTGAAGGGCATATGAGGAACATCCATTCCATCAACAATAATTATAACAACAACAACTACTACAACATCAACAACAACAATATTTGGCAGCTACGATGATGAACCAACAATTACACACATATGAAGGCCATTGATGATCATGTAATTAACATTCAAGCATCTATATACGTCATTTTATAGTAAAACTTCAATAGGAGTATATATATTATAACTAGCTAGGTTTAGCATTATCGCATAACCAATACCCTTTCACAGTTTCACCAATTTAGAACTATGAAGTTTTTTAATTATAGAGTAAGTAGAGAGGTGATTAGTACTTTTATAAAAATGTCAACTTTTTTTGTTTGACCGAACGAGCCTTAATGCTTCAATAATTTTTTTTAAAGCAAACTTCTCTTGTCGACAAGACTAATTAAAGCTTAGAGTTGGAATCGGTCCACTAAATTATAAAACTTCCTTAAGTAGGAGCAACTCAATTCGTCAGACTTGAAATTGAGACCTTTAATTACTTACGTAAAGGGATTAATTAAGAATAAGGAGAATTAAGCCACTAAAAAAAGTGCATCACCCCATCAAAAGTGCTTACCGATTCAGTCTCTTCAAGGAATTGAAGAATCTCCAGCTCAAGATAAGGGTCATTATCTTGCGGAAACTTCCACCCCTTAGTCCCCTGCACTGCCTTCTCTTCTCTCAACACAAGATTCATGCATTTCAAGTAAAGATCAGGCGCATCGCTTAGTCTCGCCAGCTAAAGAATGTCCACGACGCTCTCCACCGTCAATCTTCTACCCAATTCTGTTTCACCTTTGTATACACTAGCAAGCTGTATCCTTTGCGCTGCCAAAAGAGAGAGAGGCTACACGTGATCAACTAGATGCAACATATGCAAACAAGATCCCCCCCATGGAACTTTTAATTTGAGAAAATATGATACTTAGGATTTAGAATGAACTATGAAGCCTCCTCAGGTATTAAAAAATTAGATAAGGAGTAAAAAAAATCAATGCAAACAAGATCACCTCCATGCACAACGCTTACCTGCATTTATCTCATTCATTGCTTTGCGGATTGATTGGTCAGGTATAATGTCAACCATCAGTATGTGCTCAATGTTGTATCCATATACGCCCATCACCTAATCGACAAACATAACATATGAAATTACTGCATAAGTCAATTTAGACCAATTGACGCAATTTCAAGAAGCACCTAAACAATAGCAAAACTTAGCAGACAAAATAAAGATCTACAAAGAAAAAGAGAAATGTGTATCATTTGAAACTTGACAGATTAGAGCCCATAAATAGATCCATAACAATTGTTAGTTTGCTCATTGACCCGAAAGCTAAAGCTAACAAGGGCAGGACCAATAATGAATATGAAGCTATTCTAACAAAATAAGATATCAAGCAATGATGATGAAACAATAAAGAAATTCTGCACAAGATGATGTATGCAAGGCCACCAATGATGATGAACCAACAATTACACAGACTTCTTCAGTGATGAAACATTGTCATTGATATAGACAGCACACAAGCTACACTTAACTACAACCATAAACACAAAACAAAACCGCCTTGGATTAGTTAAACCAAATGCACACAAATTTGATGATCTAAAAATGAAAACCTCAAATCCAAACCACAACTAACCAAATAAAGAACCGTAGAACCTCCCAATCCACACGCAGTAGTCGTTGTTGTCGTCGACGACAACGACGGAGAAGAACTCGATTTCAACAACAAAACCTCCTTCACCATCTTCACTTCCTCTGCTTTCGACGCAACAAAACTACATCCTTACGCCACCGACGGCGCCTGGTGAGCTCTGCGAGCAGGCAGATGAGGCAACTCCAGCCTTGTCGGCTTCAAATTCGCTTTAACCTTGACGCGACTCCTCGCCGTGTGCGGTCCGAGGAACGATGGATAGTACCAATCCCGCTCGTGAATGACTTCGGGGAACCAAGCGGAGTCGGACGATGAGCACAAAAACCCCAAAAACCCACATAGCCGTGACTGCCCAAAACCAAAACCTCCTTCAATCACCCATCGATTCTTCCAAAACCAAAAACCCGTTTCAATCGCTTACCCAGACCTGATGCGCTAATCTCAGCCCCTTCGGTTGACGACGAAAGAGAGAGTTGACGGCGGTGAAGAGAGAGTTGACGGCGCCGGTGAAGAGAGGAGTTTGACAATGAGTGATTCATGATTTTAGGGTTTGGGAGGCAAGGGAGAGAGAGTTCGAGGAGAGAGAGAGAGTTCGAGGAGAGAGTTTGAGGAAAGAAAAGACTGAGAGTTTGAGGAGAGAGAGGGTTTGAGTGATGCATCGATTCATGCAGGAATCTCGAGACGTGATGGGCGGTCATAAACTACTGAATTTTTGGCGGAAAATTGGCGCCACTTTGTTAGAAACGAATTTTATTTCCGTCTCTATTCCGTCTCTATTTTCGTTTGTAATTTGTCTCTATTTCGTCTCTGACTGCTTACGTCTCAATTCCGTCTTTGATCATTTCTAATTAGCAATGGAATTAGATTTCGTTGCTGATTTCGTCTCTAATTTACTATTTTTTTGTAGTGGTCTGTGACAAACCCTTCCAAAATTAGAGCAATGTCAGGCCTAATCCTGTCATAAACCTTAATCTTACTACGTAGGACTTAACAATGAATTAGTCAGCCACTTTTTTCAAATGAGCATCTTCTTATCTTATGTCAATTAATAAAGTAGAGTTAATTAAAAGTTATACAATTTATAGTTTATTCAGAGAAAGTCTTAACAATTTATTGGAAGCTTTGAACATAAATCCTTATTAAGTGAAAAACCAAGAAACAAAGATCACATGCTTGTATATATATATATATATAAATGAAATAGCAATAATATATTATCATGTATCTGGTCAAGGTACTATCTCTCATCCCATAATATACAACCCCAAAAGTGTATGAAAGACATACATAAAAGTCATACAACAAAACCAAAAACCTACAAAATCTGATGTAGCAGCACTCCACTGGCTCAGAGGTAGTCATCAATCTTCTCCTTGCCCAGTCTGCTACTTGATGGATCTACACCCACTATCATAAAAAGGGCGATGAGTACATGAAAGTAGAAAGTAACACCGAGAGAGAATTGTTCACATATCCAAATATACAACAAGTATCTTAAAGCATAATAATAACAACTAAGCCAAAAAGAAATCATGCTATGAGATACTCCAGTTAATCCATATGAAACTGACACTCGATTAAGTAGTAATGATCTGGGACCACTCAGCCGTGAGTTACATTACATCATCCTTATACCACTATTTAGGGCATAAATAATATCATGAATACCTTCACATCCTCACAATTTTCCATCTTATATATAAATACTCACAAGTGCCCCTCACAAGTGATGTATACTTATCACAACCTTGGGTCTCATACCCCGCGTGGTGCACAAGTTAATGGTGAGATCCCAACAACCCCGAAAGTCTAGTTACCACGTGTGCTGCATACATCTCTATCATATTATGGTCCTAGATACAAGAACTACTCTCAAAACCCAAGAAATGACATGGTTTGGGAATCCAATAACGTAATTTCATATCTAAGGCACAAAGGAAAATAGATTACAATACCATTTAACACCTACCTAATATCATGATATTTCATTTCACTAAATGTCTCAACAATAAAAAATGATATAGCACATGATTTAGAGTCAATGAAACAATTAAACCAACAATCAATACCATGTTAGCAAACTCATGAAATGAGAGAGGAAACAAGTCATGGTACTTAGAGTACAATAGGCATATTAGTCCAAATGATTGGAAATGAATAACAATACAAGAATGACATGTAAATAAATACCTCAATCAGTTTACGTACCATCCATGAAAATTTCCTAGTTACTCCGGCCTCCCGAACCCTCGAGACTTTTCCTTAGGTTACTGATTGCATTTAACATGTTTTTGAACGTGTTTAGACCTTTACTTAGGGTATTAGACTTATTTATAGTGTTTAAGTTATAATTAGAAAATTTTAGATTTTATAATGTCAGAGCACCAAGAGTTGGGTGACATGTCTAGCGCGCTAGTGACCTCATTAGTGCGCTAGTCTACTTGATTAGCGCACTACTTATGAGTAGCACACTAGCTAGCACATCTAGCGCGCTATGTGCAGTTAAACCCCAGTATTCTGCACTTTGAATTCTAAGTTTTCTCCATATATAGCCAACCATAAAACCTTGGGATCTTTTTTCTAACCTACCAGAGATCTAAAACATCAAGTAAAACCATTAGAACAGCTAGACTTCAATAATTTCATTAATTCATCAAATTAAACTAAGTTCCAAATGTAAATAAAATTACTTGGTAGAAAACCCAACCTAGCTTGATCTACTCCTTCAAATCCACAAGATTTCCTCAACAATTCTTGCTGATCTCCTCTAATTTTTCTTCTCCAACTTTGCTTATCTTCTAAGTTTTGAAATGAAATGAATTGCATGGGTTGATCTATTTAATCTTATATTTTAAGATAAGGTTGATTAATAGCCATTGATCTTTATGTATACAAATATCTCGAGACTAATCTAATGGCCTACATCTTGACACATTTCTACTAACTCACCATTAACTCTTTCTAACTAACACAAATTGAAACTCAATTGGTCTCTTGATGCGTCAATACATATATTGAGAATCATCAAATGGCTATTATTTTAACTTGCTAACTTAGTTTTCATTTAATGTAAAATCAACTATAGCCACACTAAATTACTATTTAAACTACGCTAAGCTTAAATCAACTTACCACATCACTCTTTACCTCGGTCCCAAGTCGACACGCATCTCGAGGCATATCCCCACTCACATCTCGATACTTAAACATATGTAGGAGTGACTTAATAGCCTATACATATATAATACACTAGATATAAACCATAACAAATCTAACACATACCTCAGCCACATCGCCTTGGTCACTGCATGTATCTCGATGCAGATCCCACTTCATAGGTCAATGATCCTGATTAAGGAAATTAAATTAGGATTAAGAATTTGGGTCGTGACGGTGTCGTACTTCTCCAAGAAATTATCTACAAGTGCAACTGGATCTTCATTAGCTAACCCATTGAATAAGCTATTTTGCACCATGTTGATTAGAGATAGCCTTAGTTTGAACTCGATGGTGTTGGTTGGAAGCCTCATCACTCCGTTGTAAGTCTGTTGAACTTTTGGCTTGAATTAATCATGAAGACATCTCTATCCTTGCACTTTGTCATGCAATACCATATCACCTTTGGGTTGGTTATTCCCTCGACTCTGGCTGGTTTCGTGCTTGATCCACAACCATCTTGATTCATTTCTTTTTCTTTCTTTTGTTGGTTCAGTCAATCTTAGGGTCGTAAGGCACGAAGTCCTTCTCTCCTTTGCTACACATGCACCAATTATCCCTGAAAAGAAAACATAAAAGATCAAGTGCATATCCTAAACATGAAACTCAAACCTTTTATTTTTTTTCTTTTTATAAAATTTGAAAATAAACTACTTAAAATAAAACTTAGCAACTTTTCAAACTAACTAAGTCTAAATGGCTACCTATCACTAGTAACAGAACCAAAAACTTGATGCATGGCCGTAAGTATAATGGCTCGATTGTAGTAATAGTGTTACAACCTTACGTTGATTATGGATATTATCCTTAGGGCAAGGAAAGGGGTATGCAGTTAGAGTTACCTATTCAAAATTACTAGATTGCTAAGAAAATCATTTTTAATTTGTTTTTACAACTAAACTATTCTAATCTAAGAAAACAATGTAAATTACTTTTAAACTTTTATATTAAGAATATCTTAGTTCGCAACTTCACATAGGTAATGAAATATTGTGCTTTTCAACTCACTTTCTTATCTTTATTATGTGTGTGCAATGCCTAATTAGAATAGACAGATTTCCTTCAAATCCACCTCCAAATATTTAGATTCATAAAAAATTAAGTACTATCCGTGCCTCCCTAACTAATAACTATACCTTGATGTTTTATATTTTACAGTTGTACCGTCTATATCCGGCTTAAAAGCTTTAATAGCCATGATAAATTTTAAAACCTAATATCAACAAATACGTGATCAAGATGTTCATAGGATTACGCTCAGATTCAATACAAATTCTAACTATTGCACATTTTATCTTTACAATCTATTCATGTATATATCATATAGCATTCATACATTTTTTCCCATTAATCCTTAAGATTAATGAACTAATCACACTTCATTGAAGCAAAAATGCACACACTATTAATTATTGATATCAGAGATATAATTAAATAACTTCAACTAAAGCAATATAAACAATACCCGAATCACCACACGTGAGTGATCAATCTCTTCTCTTCCACATATCTTTTTAATACTCAATAATAAAGTAAACGTATACTACACTATGATATTGGTTGCTAATGGATGATAATTGGTTATTTTACCAAATTCTAATATCTATTTATACTCCTAAGACACGTTTGCAAATAATTAGAAACCCTACTAAACAATTTAACACGAAATAGAACTTTAACTTTCTAATTTCTTCGGCCTCGGCGCTTTTTGTAACTGGTTCGGCGCAATGTGTACAAACCCACGGTACTATAACGCCTTCGACCACTTTGTGCATTTCTTCATCCTTCAGTAGGTTCAGCGCTCTGCATTCCTATCCCCGGTGTCATCCCTTACCCTCCCGGCGCTGCCACTGCATCAGCCATCTTGCCTATTTTTTTTCCTTTTTCCTTTCCTCTCCTATGTTATGCCTTCATCCCGCACACTATGCCTTCATCTTCAACACCATCACGCATCCTTATCACGACGTCAAACTCTTATTTATGTATTTTAGCTTTGTTTCTTCGTGAATTAACCCTGTTATCTCATTTATGCCTTGTGTACTTGAAAATACATAAATATCATAAATTAGAGCTCCTTTCTGTATATTTAAAGTAAATATACTACGAAAATTATACTATATAAGTCTAAATTATCACTTATCATTATGACATGAGAATTTATTACTCTAATAAGGTCTACCTGAATGTAGAAGTGATATGACTTGATTGATTCGAGTCGCATGGATAGGTTGAGTTATTATGGAAATCGCTGGTTACTGTAAAATAAGATTCTAAATATCTAAGAATTAATAATTCAAATTGTGACCTCGACAATTACTAGTTATGAAGAATGGTATTAGAGATACCTAGAAAAAATTTCTCTAGTAATCAAAAATGCGTAACGTCGATCTCGAGGATATTTAGGAATATCTGAATGCAATTGGGTGGATGTTAGAGGAAGATAAAAACGTCACCACCGATGGTGATATAACATTCCTAAGTGAAAACGATGCAAGCCAGAAGTAAAGACTCGATACTTGAAAGAGCAAAAAATGAGATAAGCAATTCACAAGATGGAATCATTGATGAAAACTCAATAACAAATTGAAAATTTAACTCATACAACTGATGTTAAAAGTTATGACCACCAGTACTTTAGGAAAGTCTTAGGCGAGTACAACCTCGACAAGAGAGACTTGGAGGATTATGGAACCCTACGAGGATCTAGATTGGGTAATATGACAATATCAGTTATGATTGAGTGTGTCATGTTGCGAAAGTGAATCGAGTAGGTAGAAAAAGATACGTGGTAAATTAAATTCTCGTTAGAGGAAGGATGTGTAACTTATGTTACGCATACCTGAGTTATGTATCTATGTTCTAATACTCGATTCACATGATAGTAATGAAGGTAAAATAGGGTTGACTTTCATACAATCCGATGTGCATACTTTATGTAACCATTACGATCGGAAGACTTGAAGGTAACTCAAGAAAATTTTATGTGTTTACTTAGTTATGGAGAGTAAGAAGTCGAATCATAGACTTACAATCTTTGTGATTTGGCGACTAAGGTAAACCAATTTACATGGAATTCACTAAGAAAGTGTAAGTATCATTTAGTTTCCAAGGCATCAAAAAAAATGTGCAAAGGTGAATGGAAACCTTAGCGAAATGCTAATGATTGAGTAATTAGATATGAGGGCATGGCAATTCCCAATGGAATTTTTGACGTGTTTCCAATAACTTAAATTGGAATTGTTCACTTAAGGAAATGTGATATTAGTGTGAGTCTAATAGTTGGAAGTTTTGCATGAATAGTAACCCTAGGAAGGTTAATACTGTTAGAATACCAATACAACGAGAGGATTACTTGACGAGTATTGGTTAATGAATTGGGTGCCAACATAGGGTCTGTATAAGATCGATGGAAGAAGTAATAGGCCAAAGTTCATAATATGTCGTACAACTATATTTTACAATATGGTTGGCATGCCTAGTTGGTTTTATGTCCCATACAGACTAGAGATATTGTGTAGGAGAAATGAGAGCAAGTGATAGGGTATAGTTCGTAATGAGACGTACAAAGTTAATTGTAGGGTATGGTGATATTAGATTTGGGTCCATTAAGAACAGGAATAATGAGTAAAATAATGAGAAGTGAAACATGACTAGTCGGGAACACGTCTTCTTTGGAGATTGTGGGTATTGTAGACTCGATCAGTTCGAAAGTTAACAATTTGAAATTGTGACCTCGCATCGAGGCACTATTGAGAAATTGCCAGCATCCCAGCTTGAAAGAGTTAGTGATTGATGGTTACGAGATTCAGGAATGGCAATTCGATTAAACACTAACCTTTAGATAAGGTAGAATAACTTTGGATTTACGAAGAAATGTCGAGATGACTAGAACGACCGAATATGATGTGAAATAGACTTCTTGGTCCTGATCAAGCAATAAAGTAGTTACGCCAGACTGGTTGTTAACGAGACTCCACTTCGATGCACGATTTTGCCCTCTAATCTGAAAGGGATGGTGGGACGCCTTCACTTATGAAGGTGGAAATGAATGAATTTACAATGTGAAGAGTTATTACCTTACCAAGATATGTGGGAGGGATCCGAAATAATTTCGAAGGAATAGTGATCCTCTAAATCTTTAAGATGACAATCTTAGAGAAAGTTATGGGACCCAATTGAACAAAAAGGATTGAGAATCTCCTAAACTTAGGAAAAAGGTACTTGAAATATGTTTTTGTAACATGGAAGAAAAGGGAAGTTAAGTAATTTAAAATCCTTAAACATAGTCTGTGTAATTTAAATGAGGTCTCATCACACCACAACCATGTGTAGTGAGAAGTTTGGTGTATTTTAAAGAATAAAAATCCCCATATGTAAGATACCTATAAATTTAAGGTATAGAGGTGTGCCTTTGAGTTTTATAGTTGTCTGACAGAGTATATATGTCAGACTGGTTGGAATGGGGTGAATATGGGAATTTATTTCAAGATGAAAGAGAAAGCTATGTTAAAGCTAGTTGATTTAACTCTAATAGAGTTGATTTGGCTTAGGAAGCCTGTAATTGGTTGGTATTATTTACTTTACAAGATGACTACAATACTAAGCAGTATTCGAGTCATATGAACAATGGAATGAAACAAAAGTCAAACTCGATGAGTGTTAGTTTGGTTCTAGATCATAACAGTGTTGGTTGATGGTTGTTATCAAAAACATTGGTTGGGTTCTCAACGACGAGGGATTTTTTATCGTTATATTGTGTGGTTGTCACTTTATAAAGTTTAAATAACAAATTTGAAGACTTGAAAAGTCTATTATGTTACGTGTTATTCACTCCATATGTTGAGTGCGATTAGTAACGAACCTTTGATTTTATTTCCACTCCTGATATCTACGGATGGAGTTGGGCATGCCAAAGAGTGACGGGACCATGAATTCCATGCAATAGGGAAATGTGCACCCTGCATAGTGATGAGAGTGGATCTTAGCGATCGACATTATATTAACAAATGCTTGGACAATGTTAGTTGACAAAACGTTATTGATGATTGAGGGAAAGGAACATAACAATATCCATGTTATGAATGTATTCAAATGGGACAAAAATTGACTTATGAATAATGATGCTTGGAGAGTAACGCTGATAATTCTCGCGCGAGACAGAAATCAGGAACTAGTAAGCAACATGGAAGTCCTATTGTTTTTTTAGTACATAGAGATAATGGATAAACCATTCAACTAACTTCAAACTACTCAAACAAGAGTTGATATGTCGAGAAATAAGTTGTGGTCTAAAGTTTCGATTATTCAAGTGTGTTACTTTGGTAAGGGGCATTATATGTTTGACTAGAAGAGAAACTTATATTGTGATGTCATTGGATATTTATGATTGTCAAAAGGTTGTTAGTACGCACATTCGAGGCAAACTATGCAAATTCTTGACTTAAGGAAATTACTTACAAATTTTTTTCACACTTATGGGTATTGAGGTGACTGATCTTGGAGACAAAAAATCATCTGAACATTATAAGAGATGTTGAGAGTATCTTGGATTTATGATAACTCATATAATTAGATTGAATTTTGAGGACAAAATCTTTTAAGTTTGGAAGATTGTGATGACCCATCACCAAATTAGACCAAATTCAACCGATTCGACCGAATCAGAGGCCCCCGACACTGTTCAACCTGTTGGCGCGGCCTTGCTCGACATAGTGGACCAAATAACTTCATTATTTCTTTTATATTTAAGTGCGTCTATTATTAAAATAAAAAATAATATAATATAATACACGCGGCGAGCCCTGAGATGTGTGATGACTACGTGGGTAGCATGGTTAGGAAAGGCACGTCATTAAATACTGGGCTAAGCGAGCCAGATTTATTTATAGAGTTTCCGTTGACTTTATATCGCAAAAATACATAACTCAAAGAAAAAAAAAATATATATATACATATATATAAGCTAATAATCTAACTTCGATTAATGGTAATGTAAAATGAGAACGAAGTATGTACAAGACTTAGCCTTCAGTTGCGTCTTAGATGGCAGTGGTTGAGGTTGAGATTGAGTCCAACGTGATGCAAATTTGAATAAGTATGGCAAGAAAATCGATTCATAGATATTATAGATATTTAACGAAGTTAGACTACTTTGTCGACAGTTTGGCTTAATTTAGTAAAAAATTGGATGTGACACTTGTTGAGAAGGTACAATAAATTTTTCACCTTTATTATTTTATTAATATTTTGAAGTAATGATGAGTGAGAATCGTCTCGACAGGGATTTTGCAAATTCCTCAAGAAAAATAAATTTTTATTTTTATTTTTATTTTTATTTAAATAAAACAAAAATTTAAACTAATACTTTCCAAATATAAATTCAACTAAACTAAGTAAACTTTCTTAAACAACACAAATCTAGGGTACTAAATTAAAAGCAATTCAATTAAATGAAACACTAATAAATAAACATCTAAGCAATCCTCCTAAACAATGAAACTTCAATCCGTTTTGCATCAAAACATGTTACTTTAATCACATAGTCATGAACATACTTTACAAAGCATGATAGGTCATTAAACTTTAATCTTAAGAAAGTAAACAACCTTTAGCCAACCATTTGTTCTCCTTATACCAGTGGAAAAGCTACATTCTAATTTAATTGAAATAAATCCTTGAATATACAACGGCATTAATTATAAACAATAAAACTGCATTACACTTTACGAAAACTTTGAACTACTGAATCTAACACCTTCGGAAAGCCATTTCAATATTAGATTAAGATCTCAAATTCACTTAGGATATCTAAATAGTCATAACTTTCAAACAATCCTAGTTACTTTTCTAAATAGATAATAAGTCAAAACATCACGTACATATTGACCATTATGCACATAACACTTAAATCCATGATCGCAATCCAAAAACAACAATTTATAAAAACAATGAATCAAAGAATATGATTGGTTTAAAGCATTAAGTACACATTCATCTCATCATGACTACATTACAAAATGAATCTAATTCATGTTTGGAGTATTGTTTAGATTAATAAACTACTCACTCAGATAATTAATAACACCATAACATTAGAATTAAAAGACATAATTAAAATACATTAATGATAACTTGGCTATTCAATCTTCTCTAAAAACAAAACAATAAAGAATGGCCTCAAAATTAAAGCAAAAATTTTAAAACTATCAAAAGGCCATTAATTTCATAGTCTAGGGTTTATATTTATAGTATATTAGATAATACATATCATGAACCGACTCAAAATCCTTGTTGTAATCTAAAATCTCCGAATTCGTAGCCAGTGATTCCTTAGAGATACTTTTGTATAGGAACCGCTAGATAAATTCATGAAACTAAAGTCCTTGTTTCCTAGTTTTGTTTAGCGATTCTGAGTATACAGGAATCGCTGGGAAATCGCTAGGTATAAAATCTAGTTTTTTACTTGATTCTTTGGTGAATTTTCATGCAATCTTTTCACTCGGTCAATTCATTCATTTTCTTTCCTTTTCACTAATTTCTTCAAATATTCCAAATATCACCTAAAATATCAAAAAATAAGAGAAGACTCAGAGTAATATAGTTTTTTTCACCTAAAATCATCATGAAATGTACATAAAACATTTGTAATTATTGACTTGTCAAATAACCCCAAACTCAGCACTTTGACTTCCCGAGCAAATGAATACTCTCAATCAAATTCTCTTTTATTCCCTCGTTTTGATTTCATAATTACATACTCCTATTACAACAACAACAACAACAACAACAACAACAACAACAACATAGCCTCAGTCCCAAATTAACTGGGGTCGGCTAAATTACATACTCCTATTCTTAAACATAAATGATCTTTTGATAAAAACATATTACCATCATAAATAAAAGTCATGATAGAATAGAAAGATTTAAAGAACAATACCTTATATAACAACTCAACCTCTAGTTATGCAACGCACCTTAGAATTTAAAGTTAACCAATCGCCAAGGTCAAGCCACTACATAGGTTTTCTCAATGTCCACTAACAAGCATCAAGCTTACGATGACTAATGTAGAATCTCAAGATACAAAAATCACTCAATCAATCTCATTTTGAAACAATATTTAAAATATCACTACAATCAATGTCGCTAAGAAATCTTGTTCACCAATAATCATCATTTTATATTCGTTTGATTGAATGTTGGAACAAGATATACTTCGCTCAACTTAGCTATAAGCACTCGAGCTAAATCTTTAATTTAGAGGTTTTTAGTAAACATCCTTCCATTTTCTATATATCGCTCTTTTTTCTTAATATGAATATATTATTTTTCTTCATATTGTATTCATAAGGTTCCCTACTCCATTTCCTTTAGATACCATTATTTTTTTTATATAAGAATTCTTTCCCACTTTTTTCTCACCACTAGATTCCTTGCACCATTTCCTTTATAATCTGTCGATCTCTCTATTTTTTCTTTATAAACTCTTGTTAGCTTTTCTCAGTTTCACCCTAGTCAAGGAATATTCTTTACAACTTAGTAATGTTTTGTGGCTATTTCCTATTTTTCTCCTTAATTATGGCTAATGTTCTTTTCAATACATATATAGATATATAAAGACTTGACCAATAGATTCTGTATACCAAGATTCTTAGAATTCTATCTTTTCATCTTGCACTATCATTTCGATGTTCTACCCATTGCAATGTCTATCACATAGCAATCAATCTCCTCTAAACTCCTATAATGTATACACAATCAAGGTTAAGTCAAATATGGTATAACAATTTCTTTCTATCATAAACCTTTTATTTTCAAGGGTAATAATATATCACTTCTATTTTTCACATTTCTAACAAGGATAAATGAAAATGAAGAAATGTTACTAGTGGGAAATTTTAAAAAATTTTAGTCAAATAAACTCTACCTCTCGAGTCTTCCATACTTGGCTACTTTATAGTTTACTTCACCTACAAACCACCAAACTCATTCTAAACCTTGTCCTCAAGGTTTAAAAAGTTAGTCGAGTTATCAACAAAACAAAACATATATACCTCATGAAGCATAAAAGAATAGAATATGAAATATAAATTGCTTTTCAAAATTAAACTAATAAACATCATATAAAAGAGACACACAATGGAGTAAAGTATTCATTTCTCGATAAAGGTTCAAATAGAGTTCGCAATTCACATGTACAAGCAAATACTAAAAAATTACAAAGTAATATGCGCATAAGTAAATTCCTCGTCGCTCTCTTCAACTTCGTTATCACTCCTCACTGTAGTAGGTTGTGAAGTGTAGTTATTAGCAGGGTTATCAGCTCTTGATGGAAATCTCGATCGCATCAAAGAAACATCAATGCTCTCCTATGATCTAGTAAGTGTTCCATCCTCCTTTTCGACTTGGAATGATGACGTACCAAAGTTCTTTCAATATCTTTAAACATATCGTTACTCTTCAAGATTTTGTTTCTCATTGCACCGAGAAGCTGAAAATATGGATTTGGAAAATCCTTTCCTTTTAGCTTTTTCTATAGATGTAGAACTATTCTTTGCCACCAGAACATGTACTTGAACCATAAGACGTTGCTCCCCTCGATTCTTCTTATGTGTTTGTCTGGATTCTCTACCTAGTAGTTTGGTCTTCAATTCTAGACAACCTTATCTCATTGGTCTCTCTTTTATCTTTTGAATTGTTATATCCATTGACGACTCTCATCCTCTTAATTATAGTGTCTATGATAGTCCTTTAATGTAGCACATCAAATTCCATCTCAAGGGAACTAACCTTGGTCTTCATACGTAGCTGAGTGATTAAAATTGGGAATGGAAAGTCGTCATGCTTCATAGTTGCCATTGCCTATCTCATTACTTCGTAGATTATATATCTAACGTGGATATACCCAGACTTTTTAACAATGTGATAAACTAGAGCGGCTCTATGGTTTTTTACTTTGAATGTTGTTTAGTGGGGTATAGGCAGTCGTCCATGATGTAGATCCAACACTTGGTGGATTTCCTAAAATTGGTGGTTTAGATGAAATTTGGGTGACCATTTGTGTCAAGAGAAAATCCCCATTTAGGAATTACAGTTAAGGCTTTTTGGATTTGTCGCGATGGGTAAACTTCCTTAAAGATGTAATGTATGTTTGGGTAGTCAGAATCCCCTCTAACCCTTGCTTCCGAAGGTTTATAGTGTATGTTCAATGCCTTAGGTGAAGTATCATTCTTCTTTTCATGACCAATCACTTCTTTATGGTTTCCATTCATATATCAGTTCGCGAAGAATTAGCGAACTAACTTTGAGCATCCTCTCTCTAATCTACTTTGTAATCCCTAAGAAGGTGTTACCACTCTCTTTCACATATGATGCTCACGATTATGTCTTCATATTTGTTAACATTTTAGATTTGGAGTCCACTCTCGGGTATGATACACCTTTCATATCTTGAAAGTATCTGTTAAGTGATTATTTATACATATATATAGGTTAGTTAGTAGTGTACTTAGCATAAATATCCTCAAATGAGTGCTTATTCATGGTATCATTGCATTTTCATGTAATTAAGGTGTATTGTAAGGATTAAAGAAAAATAAGAAGAAATGGAGCAAAAACCAACAAAATCAAAGTTGGCATCGTGGGAGCATGCCTTAACACTGTGGGAAGATAAGGCACGACGTGGGGAGACTAGGCACAACAAGGGAGAGAAGAATAAATGAAGAAAATAAACTTAGGAGGTCCAGCATAGTGGTGACGCCATGGCACAAAAGGGACACTACAAAGACACAGAAGGGACAGAGCCTAGGCTCTAAGAGCTCAAAAACACACAACGAAGTTGTGGCGTAGGGGCGGTGCTATGGCTTAACACACATGGCGCTGATGCAATAAGTGATAGTGCCAACTTCGTTGAAATTAGAAAGTGAAGCTTTAATTCGGGTTAAATTGTAATTTAGGGTTTCTAATTATCATTAGGGAATACAAATAGGTGTTAGGACGTGGTAGACAAGGAAGAGATGACCACATAAAATGGGAATAGCCTTTATTAAAGTAATTTAACATAGAGTTTAAGTATTAAGGAGTTTTTCTTAGAGAAACGTTGAAAACTCCATGTTTGCAATCAATATTTGGTTTCATTGATTAATTCAAGGAAATATCTATATTCATCTCTATTTTGCAATAAATTATATATTGAATTTTGATGTGTCTGTTTCAATGATTTACGAATAGTCTATTTATATTAGGGATCAATGGAGCTTATTGTATGAATGTTATGCTTTGAAATATGAATAAAAATTAATAATAAAAAGTTTAACAATTGGAATTTGTATTTATTTTGAGCATAATGTTTTAGACATCTTGATCACACGTCTAATGAACTAATGCTTTAGGAGTTATCATGGCCATTGAAGCTTCTAATCTGGACATGAATGGTAAAACCATAAAATAAACAACATCGAGAGATAGTTGTTGATTAGGGAGGCGCAAATAGTAAACTTAGTTGGTTATGAATCTAATGAATTGAGACTTAAAGCAATGTGGAACTTATATTATTCACACTGATAGGTGGAGTTCTAGTTTACACACTATAATCTTCTCCGTCAGAACAGTGGGTTGAAGTGAATTTGAAGGAAATTTATATATTCTAGTTAGGCATTGCACAAAACATATTGAGATGTAAGCATGGATACAAAGCATAATATTAAATTACCTAGGTGAAGTTTTGAACTAAGACTTCCTCAATATAAGAAGTCAAATAAAGTTTAAAAGTGATTTGTTAGATACTTTAGATTATTATAAAACAAATTAAAAGTGAATCCCTTTGCAATAATTCAAGTCAAGTAAGTAATACAAAACCACTATAAAAACCTTTCCTGAGGATGATATCCGTAATCAACGTAAGTTGATTGCACTATTACTACAAGCGAACCGTTATACTGGGGCGCGTATCAATATCTATTTTGTGCTTTGGGAGTAAGAAATATCTCAAAATCATAAGGGACTTGTGTGCTCTGATCTAAGAGATTTAATTCCTCATCAAAGCTCTAAGAGGATTGTGGTCTCAATTTAATCCTATTGGGTCTTGATTAACTAATACTAATTTTTGTGGGTTGGATGAATATTTGTTGGCTCAGGTGGTTCTTTGATTTTTCTACTATAATCCCTTTTTCTTTCTCTTGTGCACTACTCCAACCTCTTCCACTACTACATTTTGTCTTACTAATCAAATCACTACTTTGAATCGGTAAATCAACATCATGTATTTGATACAAAAATGGATTTAATGTAAGTAATTTGTTGAAAATCAAATTGCTATTGAGAAATTCAAAAGGATTATGTATAAGAAGTAGATTTATATAAAACTCAGTTTAAAATTACGAGATTCAAGGATATAAGATCAAATCAATCGAATGTTCTTTCAAAAACACGTGAATTACACCTTCAATTTGGGGAAAATTCAATTTCAAATATTTTCAAATACTCTTCCGAAATCTCTATATTTTTAAATATCATGGAATTTGTAAATCAACACTAACTACTATTGCAATATCCAATCCAAAATAATTCATTCGATGTATTGAAATGGAGTTCAACAAAATTTTTGAAATTAATTTGATGAATTTTCAACAATCCAACAAAAAATAAAGTTTCATCAAAATAAAGTGTTAGGGTTATGATGTTTACTTTTTTGAGAGTGAATCTCTTAAGATATGCACCATTGAACTCCTCTAACTCGGTATTCCAAGGTCCAAGTCAAAATTCTCTAAACCCTAGCTTGGATCTACTATCTCAAATTTGATGTTTTTATGGTTGAACGAAGCTAGGTAGAGGTGGGAATTGCTTAAATAGACTAAGATTAAGCTTATGAGGGTTGAGTCTTGGCAGGAAATATAAATTTTTGTGAAAGGGTGCAATAGTTTGGTGATGTAAATGAGGTGGTGTGTGTGGTGATTTTAGGGTTTTGATTTTAAAAACCAAAAATTGTGCCCATCGATTCTTGTGTTAGTGTAATCTCTCGAAATCGCTATGTCAATCGGTATAAAGTGAGTTGTTATTTCCACCGATTTAGAAAGCTATTCTTGTATAAGGCGAATCACCAAGATTTCCTAGACTCCAAATTTAAACCAAAGTTCATGTGTCCTTCTACTAATTTTCCAGCAATTCTTAGTGTTATTTGAAATCACTAGGGATTTGCTATGCCTCAATTATGTTGTTTTTGCAATTTAATCTCATATATAACTTGTATATCCTTCCTAAAGGTGAATGTAAAGGTGAGATTGATTGAGAAATTCAAATAAAAAAATCATAAATTTGATGGGAATATGTACTTAACTACTAATTTTATTAATGAAATAGATAAAGAATAAGCACGTTTATAATGTGAACTAACATAAAGGCCATAAAAATAAAGAAAAACAAATCGATCATCCACCTTCTTTATGAAGCTACTTCGGAGCATGACTTCCGAAAGTAATTCCAAAAGAGAGACTAAAGAAGAGATAATAAAAACAAACTATATTAAAGCTAAATGTCCTACTAAAAATTGAGATTACTTAAAGAAATAATGATTATGGGCTGCCTCCCACAGAATGTTATTTTTTATAGTCATTTGCTCGAATGACAGAGGAATCAATGTTCGTTTAATGTGAGCGAATCGGTCTTCGCTTCAAGTGGTTCCTCATTGTGAATGTCTTCACTAGCATATGAAAAACGTCCATCGTCATTGATCTCATCATCGATACTAAATTTCCCTTCGTCCGCAAAGGTCTACCTCATTTGAAAATGATACTTCATTATCACCCATCCTTAGTGTAACTATGCACTCACGTACGTCGATGATAGCTCTGCCATTTGATAAGAACATCAACCCATAAAGGTTTAGAAATACTAATAGAGGTTTGAAAATGCTTAGGGGAGATTGGATTGACTTAGATAACAAAACTTTTCAACAAAATTTTAAAATTGAAATGGATGCCAATGGATTTGACAAGAAACACGCTTGTGCCAATCTTTAAAAACAAATGAGACATTCAAAGTTGTTCAAACTATCGAGGAATTAATCTTATGAGTCATATTATGAAACATTTGTGGCGGATAATTGACAAAAGGCTAAGGAGAGAAAAGACAATATCAGAGAATCAATTTGGCTTCATGCTTGGGTATGAAAGTGAATTTCCTTGTAAGAAGATTGTTGAAAATATAGAGAAAAGAAAAAAATCTTCATATGGTATTTGTAGATTTAGAAAAAACATATGATAAGGCTCCTAAAGACGTTCTTTAGTGGGTTCTAGAAAGAAAAGGAGTTCATGCTAGATATATAGATACTATTAAGGATATGTATGATGGAGTAGTAATGAGTATAAATACATTTGGAGGAGCTACAAAAGAATTTTTTATTATAATAGGACTACATCAAGGATCGACTATAAGTTCATATCTTTTTACTTAAGTTATGGAAGAACTAACTAGGCATATTCAAGAGGATATACCATTGTGTATGTTATTAGTAGATAATATTATTTTAGTAGATGAAATAATAGATGGGGTTAATAGGAAACTACAACTTTAAAGGAATGCATTAGAATCTAAAGGCATTAAGTTGAGTAGGACGATGACCAAATACATGCACTTTGAGTTTAGAAATACTAGACAACGAGATAATGGAGTTTTAAAATTAGGGGAAGTAGAAGTTTCTAAGATGAACAACTTTATATACCTAGGATCAGTCATACAAAATGATGGTAATATTGAGTATGATGTCACACATAGAATTCAAGCTAGATGAAATAAATGGCGTAGTGCAATAGGGGTAATTTGGGATCAAAATTTTCCTACTAAGTTAAAAGGAGAATTTTATAGGACCGCAATTAGGATAGTTATGCTATATGTAAGTTAATGTTGGGTGGTAAAGCAAAAGCAATTACATAAAATGAACATAACAGAAATGAGGATGTTTAGGTGGATGTGTGGTAAAACTCGTAAAGATAGAATAAGAAATATAGAAATTAAAAGACAAGTAGGAGTAGCACCGATTGACACAAAAATTGACGAATGGTGGTTGCGGTGGTTTGGTTACCTGCAAAGACGGCCTACAAATGCCTCTACTAGAGAATTTGACTCAATAGAAATAATAGAAATATGATGAGGTAGGGTTAAACCAAAGTTAAAATGGGACACATTAATTAAGAGGGATTTGAATAGTTTAGAAAGCTCACTATCAATTGCACTTAATCAAGCACAATGGAAAAGTTTGATCCATGTAGCTGACACCAATTAATTTGGGACTGAGAATATTTGACTCAACAAACTAGGAAAATTGTACTGATGGTGAGCCTAGCACTAGTACATGCACATTATATTATACTCTTAATGAGATTGTATAAGTGTCATTTGGCTTTGACACCATAATAGGAGGTTTGCAATGAATCCTCAACTATATTAAATGAAATCAATGTTTCGGCATAAGATTCATATCGGTTCCCATATCGACTTGAATTCCGTAGAAGGATATCTCATAGATTTCTATGTTTGCCCGGATCTTGTGCAAAGATTTTTATAGGATTGTCATTCTCACCAAACTCCTCATAATCCGAGTCGTCCTTATCGCACTTGAATGGGTCTCTAGTGGGTTGTTTCTGCTTTTGTAATTTCTTATTTTTTCCTTCTTGGTATTTTAACAATCAATAGCTTAATCGTTTCATTGGAACTAATGGTTACGATATGCTCCTCCATGGTGTTCAATTCATCTAGTGAGTTTTTCACTTTGTCAAAGTTAATGATCTTCATGTCCTGCGAGACAAAATTATCACGATAAGGTTTTAGTCTATAACCATTAACTTTAAAGATTCTCCATGTTTCTCTACTTTCTATCTTTACAGCACCATTTGGAAATATGTGTGTAAATACAAAAGGTTATGTCCATCTTGAATGGAGTTTAGCAAGAAATAGTTTCAGACATGAACAGAAGAGTAAAACTTTTTGTCCTACTTCAAAATTATTATTATTCAATTTATTATCTTGAAGTGCTTTAGTTTGGTTTTTATAAATAGAAGCACTTTCTTACGCATCATTTCTCAATCCTTCTAACTCATGGATACTAAGTTTATGTTGTTTTCCTACATTATCATAATTCATATTACATGTCTTTATTATCCAATATGCCTTATGATTTAGTTCGACTAGTAATTGGCATATTTTACCAAAACTTAGTCTAAAAGGTGTCATACTTATGGGTGTCTTAAATGCAGTTCTATATGCCCATAATGCATATTCCAAACGAAGACTTCCATCATTACGTGTTGGACATACCTACTTTTCTAAAATAGATTTAATTTTTCAATTTGATGTCTCGACTTGTCTACTAGTTTGAGGAGATATGTAGTAGATGTCCTATGTGTAACATTATATTTGTGAATTAGAGTAGCGACAATTCTATTACAAAAGTGTGAATCTTTATCGCTAATTAAGGTTCTAGGTGCTCCAAAATCGTAAAGATCCTTGATTTAGGAAAATAACTACTATTTTAGAATCATTATATTTGGTGGCTATAGCTTCTACCCCTTTAGACACATAGTCTACGGCTAATAAAATGTAAATATTTCCATTAGATGGTGAAAAAGGTCCCATAAAACCTATTTCCAAAACATCAAATCCTTCGTAAAATGGAATAGGACACAAAGGTATTTGGTTCCTATGTCCCAAGTTTTCAGTTCTTTGACAATTTGGGCAAATTTTTGTGTAATCATAACAATCATGGTATAAAATAGGCCTAAAGAATCTTAAGTCTTATATTTTATGGGATGCACGACGTAGATCAAAATGTCCTCCATAAGCATAAGTATGGCAATGAGCCATGAAGGATTGTATTTTCTTTTGTGGAATACATCTTCAAATAGATTTGTTAGATTATAAATTCCATAAGTAAGGATCATCTCATAAATAATGTTTAAAATCGTATTTAATCTTATTCTTTTGGGCTCTTGTTAAATGAGGTGATAGCCTATTAGTAGTGAGGTAGTTGACTATATCGCCATACTATAGGCTAGTAATAGCTATCTTATATAAGTGTTTATTTAGAAATTCATCTTTCAATGGTATTGGGGGCTCACCATTTTTTAGTCTACTTAGATGGTCTGCTACTAAGTCTTCAACACCTTTCTTGTCTTTTATAGTGAGATCGAATTATTGTTACAATAAGATCCATTTTATTAATCTCGGCTTAACATCTTTCTTTACCATTAAATATCTTAATGCTGCATAATCTGAGTAAACTATTACGTTTGTTCCAAGTGAAAGGGTCTAAACTTTTCTAATGCGAACACAACTGCTAGGAGTTCTTTTTTGTGGTGGTATAGTTTAGTTGGTTGGCATCCAAAGTTCTTGATGCATAGTATATGACATGATAATCCTTTTCTAACTTTTGACCTAAAACAACTCCTATTGCATAGTTGCTTGCATCATACATTATTTCAAATGGTTGTGACAAATCTGGTAACTTTATCACGGGTGTGGCGATCAGGGCCTTTTTAACTTATTAAAAAAGTTATCGTGCATTCAGGTGTGAACTCGAAGGAAATATCTTTTTGTAAAAGTTTGCTTAAAGGTTATGATATTTTGAAAAATCTTTCACAAAACGTGTGTAGAATCCTGCATGGCCAAGGAAAGATCTTACCTCCCTCATAGTAGTGGGGTAAGGTAATATTTTATAACTTGGATTTTAGCAGGGTCTACCTCTATTCATTTAAACTGACACTACGTGTCTTAATATAAGTCCTTGATTTATCATAAAATGACATTTTTCATAGTTCAATACTAGATTTTTCTCTATACATCTTTAAGTTCTTTAGTTAAGTGAAGTAACCATTCATCGAAAGCATTATTGTATATTGCAAAGTCATCCATGAAAATCTTAAAAAAATGTTTAACATACATTGAGAAAATACTAATTGTTAGACCTGATCATCGGGCGGGCTTTGGTGGGCTCGTGCCAGGCTTAGGCGGGTTTTTTTTTGAAAGCCCTGTCCAGGCCCGCCCAAGCTCGCTACTAAGTATTGCGGACCCAAGCCGGGCCTAAATGGGATTTTAAAAAAAGTATTACAAAAAAAATGTCTTGGAAATTGATTAGTGAACCAAAACATATTATAATAAATATATAAATATGCAATTAGATGACAAGAACAAAGAATTAGCACATTGGTTAAGACTCTAGTGTAGCATTTGAGCAACCAAGGTTCAAACCTTGCTTCCTCACTTTTTAAAGATATATATACATATTTCTATATTTTGAATACAAGTCTATACGGGTGGACCGGGCCGGCCTTGGGTTGATAAGTGCAAACCCAAGCCCGACCCATAAATTAGTGGGCCTTCATGAGTTTGGGCTGGGCTGAGCCCTTTTGAGGTTTTCAAGGCCTAAGCCAGGCCCATATTGACCAGGCCCAGGCCGGGCTAGGCGGGTACCAGCCCAGTGATCAGGTCTACTAATCATACATCTTTGAAATGTAATGGGTGCATTACATAAGCCAAAAGGCATACACCTGTAAGCAAATATACCGAAAAAGCAAGTAAAAGTGGTATATTATTAATCTTTTAGAGCTATAGGAATCTGATGGAATCCTGAGTATCCATCCAAGCAACAGTATTGGGTTCGTCCAGCTAGTCTTTCTAACATTTGATTTATAAACAAAAGTGGATAGTGATCTTTTCTAGTTGCAGTGTTTAGCTTTCTATAATCTATGCACACTCTCTAACTATTTTGGATTCTAGTAGGTACTAGTTCTCCATGTTCATTTGTTATAACTTTGATCCCTATCTTTTTGGGACTACTGTACCGAGTTGACCCAACTATTATCTGCTATTGAGAATATCATTCCTGCATCTAGTAATTTTAATATTTACTTCCTTACAACTTCCATAATTAATGGATTCACTCTATGTTGAGCTTGTCTAGAAAGTTTTGTGTCTTTTTAAAGATTGATTCTATGGATGCATGTGGCTGGACTTATCCCTTTAATATTGGCTATAGTCCATCTTATTACTTTCTTGAATTCTTCGAGAACATTCACTAATTTATCCTCTTCTAAATTTGATAAGTTATTATATATTATAACTGATAAGACGTTGTCACATTCTGAGTACGCGTATTTTAAATGATCTGATAGAACTTATAAGTCTAAATCAGGATCTTTTAGAATAGTGTGTAAAAGTTTTGAATTGTTTATTTGTATATCCATATAGTAAGAGAATTCAGGGAATGCATTATAAGATTCTAAGGCGTTGATTATCTCCCCTGTCTCTTCATTTATATCATCATTGTCATTTAAATCCTTTATCAGTTTTTGAAGTTTGTCCGACTTATCATTTTTAAAAGTTTTATCTATTATAAGATCTAACATATCAACGGTGCATACTGATGAAATATCTAAAGGATATTTCATAGCATTGTAGATGTTAAAGTTTATCGTTTCATTATCTAATTCAATTATTAGAGTTCCATTAGAAAACATTTATTTTGACTTTTATCGTTCTTAAGAATGGACATCCTAGGATAAGAGAAGTTTTACTAGAGAAGTGGACTTCTTTAATGTCTATGACATAAAAATCAATTGGGAAAAGTAAGTCATTAACCCTAACTAGTACATCTTCTAATACTCCTAGAGGTTGAGCGGTAGATCTATCCACTAATTATACTATTTTATCAGTTTCTTCTAAGGATAAGTTTGTCATTTGCAAATATATTGACAAAGGCATAATGTTGATTGAGGCACCTAGATCACATAATGCTTTTTAACGAAAAACTTTTCAGGGTTAGAACAGTTAGGGGGTAATTTCTTTTGGATTATTGTTGACACATGTTCTCTTAGGCTTACTCTTTCATTAGGCTTAACTTTACTGGTTCATAAGTCTTTTATAATTTTTTTATATTTAGGTATGTTTTATATGGTTTCGAATAAAGGTATGTTTACTACAACTTTCCTTAAAGTGACTAAGATTTCTTTCTTTTCTTGTAATTTCTGAACGTTTTTATTGTTTTCTAAACGATAGGGAAATGGCGGTCTTACTATACTTGGTTTATTCTTTTCGAAATCACAATTGGTATTGTCAGGGCCCATCTCACTAAACCCTGACTTAACCTAATTAGTCACCTAAACAAACAATCAACTTTGAACCTTAATTTACTTTCAATTTTATCCTTAAAAGCGCTCCAAAACTAAATTTATATCATCAACGATACTCATTTTTTATTTGTTTAATTGGAGCAAATTGGAAAATCATACAAATTAACACCATATTTTTGTAAAAATTTCAGCAGCACCTCCCCTAAAAGTGGCATGTCGAAAAATTTTACCTAGTAGACAGCAGAATAGGGAGAAACCTAGAAGGACTCACAACTTCCCGCAGTTCACAATGTTTATCGATTTAAATCATTTAAACTAACTTAAGTTCTCCGATACCTTAATTACAACTTTACAATCCCAAAATAGATAAAAACCAAATCGTAAATCTCTCAACTTATTTTAAACTAACTTTGGAGACTTTTAAAATCTATTAGAGTATTTCACGTCCTACACTCACCCCAAAGCTCAAAAAATATACATATATATAAATAAACAATTTACAACAAGAAAATTAAACTTTCAATTTGAAAAACTTCCACCAAGACCTTCGAGCTTTTCCATTCTTCCTTATCTTCAAATATGACTTGATATCACTAAAAACAACTCGAAGATGTCAGGTAGGTAAACTCCTACACTGCTCTATACTCCTGCAAATGTTAGTTCGAAAACATGGAGACATGTAATTGCATTTCCAAATAACAAGAAATTTATATAATAATGTGAATCTATCTATTCTCGTTCCCTAACTATACTCAGACGTTGACTTCTAAATATATTACAGAAATGGTACAAGGAGTTCATGAAATACAAATGAAATGTGTTAGAGTGGACTTCCGAGCCAGACACATCAGTTCAGTCATCCGCATTTACTACTAAATTAGAGAAATAGAATATAAGCACGGTAACTGCTAGTTTAAAGAAATAGTCGACCACACACCAACGACATACCTTTTAATGTGTATGCATCACAAAGAATGATGTGAAATGCAATGCAAACTAAACATAAATAAAGGTACAAAGATAAACTCTATAAATATTAAAGACCATTGTAGGGTTTACTTACAATCAACCAACTTGGAGCTTAGTTTTTGGGGTTCCCAGAGCATCGGACCACCTTGAAAATAGTTATAATAGCTTCCCTACATACCCAATTATATTATGGATCAAGCTTCAACTGAAACCAGATCACGAAACCTAATGAAAACTGCGGCCAAAGTTTGCTTGAGAACAGTTTCTAAAAATATTAATTTATATAATTGTTTCAATTGGCATTCCACTAGCAAACATGGGGTAACTTTTCAACCTTTAAAATTACAATATTTGTCATGATGACCTAAAAGGAATTTGTATTACTCATGTCCTAATTTCCATAGACTCTAAAAACACTCAAATCGAATCATCGACAGAGAAGTTATGAATTTTCCAATATGGCCTGTCAACTAGGTAAACTTAACTTATTTTGCACTGAAAAACTTCTCCAAATCAATTTGTTTGCAATTAAATCCTTCAAACTCGTAAAAAAAAACACTACGAAACCTTTTGATACCAACATCAAAAAATCTTCATAGCTCGTGGAGTTAAATTGGATTAAAACCAATTATCAATTCACACTTAAACTTAATGTAAATCAACATCAACTATAAAAACATCTCCAAAAAAGTTTTCAATTGAATCGCATTAGTTCAATTCATCAAAACCCTTACCCAAGTTGTGTGAATTTATTCCAAATCGGCGTACATCAACCCAATACATGAATTCTCAACAATTCCTACCAATTTCTTTCAATAACTTGCGAAAGAAATTGAAAAATCGCATGACTTCATATTGAATTATGGAAAATGCCCTGAATTGAGAGTTTACCAAATTACAAGTAAAATTCCTCATCTCCACCATGAAAATTTTGTTCGAGCTGACTGTCTCGCTACGCTCTACTGTTTTACGGAAAGAAATCGGGCAAAACTTTTTACGTTTGGAGATCGCAAAGTGAATGTTCCAATTGAGGGGTTTTGAAACGAACGTTCTATTCGTTCGTTTCAATTGAAATGAAATTTAAATTTGTGTTTTTTTTTTTTTATAAACCCTCAGCTGCTTGTTAGCAGCTTAATTTTTTTTTATTTATTAATTCTTGAAATCCCTATTTTGACGTGTTGTCTTCCGGTGCACGTTTTGGATCTAATTTTTCACCAAATTAAGTCACCCTCTCGACAAAAAAGTCAAACTCCGAAAGATGTCCATGACACATGTTTTGGTCACGCCAAGACCCAAAAAATCTTAACTTTGTCCACAACACACCAAACACTTATAGCCCTATTTTCTTGTCATACATAACCTAACTTAAACCAATTTGGACACAATCTCAACCTCAACCACCACCAACTGATATGAAACTTGAGGCAACATTTTACACTAACTTCATTCTCATTTTACATTGCCATTAATGCGAACTTGCATCTAAAATGAGGCAAAATCCCCACGTGATATTAGACACTTATTTACTAGTTTTTGAGCGACTAGTAATTTTATTTCCACTTATGCCCTTTAGACACACACCTACAACCCAACTTCGCGACAAAATACCATTTAGTACGCACACTATGCATTCATCAATGAAAAATAACATTTTACCTTATGATCTCCAGTTTATAATGCATGGGTCCTACCTCGAATACCTAAATTCCAATTAAAATTCGAAAATAATACTTAATTAGTCACTAATCAAGCTTCCTTATATACAACTATTTTAATATAAACCTGTAAATACCATTTCCAAGGTGAAACTATTCACCTTCGTCGTATACAGCAACTTGGTGGTAGAGATCATAAACACTTCAAATTTTTATTTCCAAATCCTACATTTAATGAAAATTAATCAACGTTACTTTTCCAATCCTGGCATCTTGTGAATTTCTGACGAGTCAAATAATCAACTTTGTTGAATATCCAATAACCTTACTTAACTTCATATTTTATACTTTGACTTCCATTCAATCATCAATACACGGCAAAATCTATCATATATCTTATTTTTCAATAAAACCATTTTTATTCTTAACAGATAATGATTCCACAAACAGTTGATAATTCTTTCCATATCCACCAAACTCTGGTATACACATCCCATTTTACATTATTTTCACTAATCATCTTTTCATTAAGATTGTCAAATTATCAATTCTTAGACTATTATCAATCTAAAATTATACAATGATACATATAATATTATAGCATAACATTAGATACAAAGTAGAGTTGTGTGTCTATATGATCCAACAACATTCCAGTGTTTCTCAACAAAAATCTGGATTTACACAAGTCATCACATTACTATAGATCTCTAATTATCTCTGTCATCCCATGGAAAGAGATCTCAAACTTCAATTCGATCACAAAATACAACATGACACATCATGCGAATCTCATTCATTCTCTAAATGTCTACTCACAATATTATTTAGGTTACAGACTAGAAAGCAATTACAAATTTTTAACTTGTCGGCCAATTCATTTAACTTTTTTTTTGATTGGTTAGAAAATTAATGACTTTTCTAACCTTGTCAAACCATTATCTATTCATGAGTGCACCAAGAACTTCATTTCATTCACTTAACTACCACTCTTTTCCAAATTTTCTTGATTACTACTACTCTTGTTTTCATTTTTTTTGCCAATTACTAAGATTTCACATCATCTCCATTTACTAAGATTTCACATCTCCATTTACTAAGATTTTACATCGCAACCACTTGTTGTTCAATAAACCTCTCTCGTTAACTGAATAACTTGAGTAGATATTCATTTCTAAATAGAGATATCAGCATATTTCAAGATTATACTCTCATATTATAATTTTTACTTGTATCACATACAAGTTTAAATATGTTATCTCTATTTTTTTGTACTTACCACATATTTCAGGCTTTTCTCACAATAGAAGAATATTAAATTCTTCAAACCTTTTAAGTCATACTAGTCGATGAACACGTGCTTTGCATGACGGTTTTGGAAAGAGTATTAACCTAACTACAAAAAATGTGAAAAAAAAAATGTGAAGAAATGTGTGATAAATCTTCACTCGATTAATTAAAGTTCAATTTGGAAAAACTTTACACACTGTATTAAAAGAAAAAATAAATATTATATGCATCAAACCATCGTACCCATCCTTTTCATGGGTATTTTTTTATGAATCTTTATGGATTGTTATTCTCGAAGATCCAATGCAATTATTTAAAAATAATAAATTACAATGGAGTCAAAGTGAGCACCTAATATAATTAAATTGTTTATTCTATAAATTGCTTTATAATGTAGTAGAGAGCAATATGCATATATAGAAAAAATAATAATAATACCAACGTTATATGCCTCCCATCTATACTGGCATGTTGCATTCATTTTCTTAAAAAAAAGTAATAAAATAATCAACACTAAAGACATAACTTTTCTTTGAGGCTGCAAAAGATCATTAATTTACTACTTATATATACAATGGTTGTACAAAAAAAATCTATATACAATGAAGTGATAGGTCACGTATGCGCGTCCTTGCTTAGAAACTTGCCATAATTCTTGTTCCTAACAACCTACTTATTAACCATAGAGGCCAACAACGTTGGCAAAACTTACTTTTACTTTCACGTAGTTTATCATTCATTCACGACAACAACCCTATTGTTTGATGTCATGCAACGCAACGCCACCACCAATACATTATAGATCAATATGTGCCTATATTTATGCAATATGAGTGAGATAAGCGGAGGGGATGAGAGATAGGAGCGATTGATCATTCAAGAATATTTATGCATGAGAGATGAATCAAAACGAAGTAGCGTGGAGAGAGTAGTGGAAGTTTCCAAATATATGTGAAAAAAATACATGCATGTCTCCCGTTATTTTCTCTCTCTCCCTTGATTCTCTCTCTATAAACTGTTCCCTTGATTGTCTCTCTAAATCGAAACTTTAACTTCTCTGACTTTGCAAATCTTTTTAAAAATAAATCGTAGGATTCTTATAAAAGAACATATCGTGGGAGTGGTTATCAATTTTAAATTCAAACTTATATGCCTATTTACAAAAACGAAGTTTAGTTAAGAAAAATTTACATAAATATTCCTAATTTTATTTTCTCAAAAAGATTCCATCTACTAAAGCATTAATATTTAAAGGTACTTTCGTAAATATGGGTAATTTGGCTTTAATAGGAACAAGGGGTGGATTGCCATTATATATAGTATAGATACATTGTACTCTATTCAGTATTTTCAACCAACATGAATAATACTAACTAACGGAGCTGTAAGTTGTGCGTCTATTTTCATTTTCATTTAAATCTCAACCATCATTTAGGTATTTTACACCAACTCCAATTTACAATAACTAGCACTTTAAACTTCACCATTGACTAATCACGTGATGCAGGACTACATTTTTACCAATGTTCAACATATTTACTAATATCAGTTGTATACTACTTTGGTTCAAACCTTTCAACATTTTGAGTTTAATTCTTTATAACATTCTTGCGAAGATATATTAAACTTCATCAAACTTATAGTTGGATATCCAAAGTCTTAGCGGGACTTGTTCACCTGAAATTCCCATTTTCACGCATATGTGAGAATGCCTAAAACATTTGTTTACCTATACTCAAGCTTCCAATTAACTTCAATGAGATTTCACTGACTCTTTTATTCTGACTATCATCAATTTGTTCGATTATTCAAAGATGGTGGACGTCACACTGATCTTCCACGTATGAATGAATCGTGATTATGAAACGAAGTTACTTAAAATTTTGGTCATGCGCAACTCCTCCAGTGCCTTACCTTGACTAAAGGAGTTCGTTCATTTCACTTCCAGTAATCACAAGTCATCTATGCATCTCTATTTATTTTATACACAAAGTCTATTTTGTTCCATCTTTTTCAATCTTAGCTATTCTCATATTGATCTTACTTTTGACCCCTTTTTAAACTTATCACAAAATTTTGATCAACACCTACACCACTTACAGCTTCTTTATCTTGACTCATAAAGGAAATTCTTTTCATCTTTTCTCTTTTTGGAAATATATCTAAGGATGGTTCGATTTCTTATGATCATTCCATCAATTGAAGTCCTCCCTAGCTATTCTGGATTTGAAATAGAGGATTTGTTTTTACTCAAAGAGTTCCATTGTTTGTTATTGCCTTAGTTGTTTCCAGTTTTCTCAGATTCCTCGATTTTTTTTCTCAAAAATAATTTCAATACTTTTAAGAGACTATGTAAGATATCAAACTATATTACTCTCATCAGCTCATTTTTGATGATCACTTTTGTATTATTGTCCAATAGAAGAAATAGAAGAATTTGAGTTTCAAAACCATGATTAACTTAATGACTAATCAAACTCTTTAAGGATGTTATTTCAATCCTCTAAGTCATATAAATGGAAATTTTCACTATATTGGAGTTCTTCGAATTCCTATAAAACTACTTACTAGTTCTCAATCAGTACATCTATCTCTTCCTAGGTTTTATTTTAGGTCGTAGTAATAGGTATCATACCTTAATTTGGTTACAATGACTATTGGATACTTTGAATTT
This sequence comes from Stephania cephalantha, assembly GCA_039657325.1. Lineage (NCBI taxonomy): Eukaryota > Viridiplantae > Streptophyta > Magnoliopsida > Ranunculales > Menispermaceae > Stephania > Stephania cephalantha. Next base: position 32,688,195 of record CM077570.1, on the reverse strand, counting down.
CAAAACACAACTATTTGTGTTTTAGTTTATAGCTAATCATAGCTATCTTCATACCATTTTCCCTAATCTCAACTTCTAACACTTTGATCTTATCATTACACCTTTCATTTTCAAGTTATAAATTTCGTTGATGTTTGTTTCGTATCAACACCTTATCCATTGTATACAAAGATTACTTATAACTCGTGTATTTTCATTTATTTTATCATTACTTTACTCGTCTCTTGGAAGAACTATACTCAATGTAGCTTATAATTAAACAACTTGAGTAAGAAACAATAGAAAACAATCAACTCATTGATTGTTGTAACTCATGGTTCTATTTTACATTTCACCATGAGGTTTTTTTTGGAAAGGAGACAATACTTTATTTCAAAGTATTTTGCTTTCGTAGAAACCAACTTATACCTCTTAAATGGACTTATCACAATCCCATTATGATTTTCAAGTCAAGATTCAATTTGTCCAATCAAGGTTTAATTCGTCTAATCATTATCTATTTTTGAAAAGTCATGTCACTTTTTTCCATTGACACTATTTTCGAAAGCAACTCATAATTAGTTATGAATTGAACCAGTATTTTGTAGAATAGGTCTTACCACGTTACTATTTCAACTAATATTGACCTCAATCTAAAATTCAGGATATTCCATATCTTGTGCTTCCCTAAAGTCCCAAGTTGATTTTCATGCTTATCCAAAGGTTTTCAATCATTTTAGACTTAATTTAAGTTAGTTCTAAAATTTTCTTAAGCATTTTAAAATTGTAATAGTTCAACACTTTCAATTTCAAGGAAATTTATGCTCAGTACTTACATTATTGAATCATTTAGACTTCTTGTTCAACTAATTTTCCCATTGGTTTTATAACTGATTATTTTCATCAGTTATATCGTTACCGAACTACTTACAATGCTTCCTTACAAGTTTTAGACTTCTTAAGTCTATTTAAATTCCAATCATGATCAGTTATGTTTCATAAGTCCATACTCTTTTTTATCATCTAGTTCCTATTCTGAGTCATCATATCTTGCGACTTAAGTATCGAACAGAGGATGAGAATAAACTTATCGTTTATCTAGCGACAATGCATACTATATGTCACAGACTAAATTCTAATTTCGTTAATTATTCGTTATCAGGATTACCGACCCATAATGTGGGACCCGCATTGTGATAAGTTCACATACCAAGGCACATGCCCGAGGTATATGTTATATTTGTTTAATGATTTCCTCGTGTATTATATATGTGTAGACTCCTAAGTCACTTCTACTTGTGTATATAGATGTCGAGACGTGAGTGGGGACATGCCTCGAGATGTGTGCCGATGTAGGAGCGAGGTAGAGAGTGATGAGGTAAGATTTAGTTTAACTTATTATGGCTAAATTTGTTAAATCAATGTGCCTATAATTTGAATTACATAAATATAACCTAAGTTAGCATAATAAAATAATTACCATGAATGTTCCTCGAGATACGTGTGGACACATTAATAGACCAATTTAGTTTCTATCGGTGTTAGTTAGAGAAATTTAGTGGAGAGTTAGTGGAGTGTAAGTGGAATTTTGTCAAGATGTAGGCCATCAGATTAGTCTTGAGATACGTGTATATAAAGAGATCAATGGCCCTTAAACAATCTTATCTTTATATATACGATTGAATAGATCAACCCATGCAATTCATTTCATTTCAAAACCTAGAAGTTAATTTAAATTGGAGAAGAGATCAGAGAAGATCAGCAAGAGAATTAAATGAGTTTTTGTGGGTTATGTAAAGGATTGATCAAGCTATAGGTGTTCATCAACTAGTTAATTCTACTTACACTATTAAATTAGTTTAGTTTGATGAATTTGTAATAAAATTAAAGTGTGGCAGTTGTAATATTTTTGGTAGGTATCTTGGGTCTTTGGAGGTGTAGTAAAGAGATCCTAAGGTGTTGGACTTAGCCATGTGTTGAGAAAACCCAGAATCCAAAGTGCTAAATTTTGAATTTTCCTGCACATAGCGTGCTAGATGAGCTACCTAGCGCGCTACCTATGTGTAGCCCGCTAATAAAGTTGAATAACACACTAATGAGGTCACTTGCACACTAGATAGGCCACCTAGCGCACAACACAAAATCTACATTTTCTTAATTTAAACTAAATACTTTAAACAAGTCCAATACCATAGTTAAAGGTCTAAACATATTCAAAAACAAGTTAAATATATCAGGAACCTAGAGAAGAGCTCAAGGATTCGGGTATGAGATTTGGGTTTCGAGAGGCCGGTAAAGCTAGGACTTTACATTGCATGATGTGAGTATACACGTTTATTATTTCATTTGCATTTCATGATATTATGATGAATTGAATTCCTTTGAATCCATCCAAGTGCTTTATGTCAATTCTTGTTGTTTACAATGAATATAGTGTAAATAGCATGCTATTAGAAATTGTGAGTTTGTGAATGACTTTATGGACTTAAACTCTTTTGGAATTGTGCTTTGTAGCATAGCCAAGCCTTGGAATCCTTAACGAGTCAATTTCTTGAAATTATAAAGTAGTTATAGAATCAAGAGTCCATTGCACTATGTTAGAGTTGATCGGCACATGGGGTTAGAGTCCTTGGGGATGTCAGCACTCGCCACTACGACGCGTCACACGGGGTTAGAGTCTTTAGGGTCGTCGATACACCAAGGTTAAAGTCCCAGGTGACACTGGGGTTCGAGTCCCTAGTGATATTACATTGTGCAATATTAAGCATGTCCTTTAATGGCCCTAAAGGCTTCAATGACACATGTCATGGCCGACGGGTCTAGATCATAACTATTTAGCCTCGTGGCAGTTTCACTTGCTTAACCATGGTATTTCCTAGCGCATTTCAAGTACTAGTTGTTTTTCATTGAACTTATGCTTTTAATTACCATTTAGTCTTCTGGAAATGTCAATGAATATGTCAATATAGATTAATGTTATTTTTTGTACTCACCATTGTTTTTTATGACAGTGGGTGCAGAGGCGTCGACTAGAATGCCCGACAATGAGAAGATCAACAACTACCTCTGAGCCAGCAGCATACTTCTGCATCGACATTTAATAGGTTTTAATATTTTGTGTATTATACATTTATGTCTTTTGATACATTTTGGGGTTGTATATTGGGTCGAGCATTTAGTTCCCCAATTTATGATGACCATTACACTATTTATATTCGCCAATCTATTATATATATGCATGTGATCGTTGTTTCTTGGTTTTCATACTTAGGGTTTACTATTTTGTTTCTGCATAATCTGTTAAGAATTCCGCTAAACTTTATAACTCTTAAAAAAGTTTTAATTACTCAGAAATCTAGTAATATGTTAACATGTGTATTACTTATTCTAAACGCGTATGGAGGAGATTAGCATAGAAAGGCTGACTAATACGTTGTTAAGTCCTATGTCGCTAGGATTTGGGCTTAATTATGGGATTAGGTCGGGCGGTGCCCTAGATTAGGGAAGGGGTCGTCACACTATACAACAAACGTATTACAATTAACAAAATATCTCCAACTAACAATCACTTCCTAACTAATCGCGGTTAATCACTCTTTAGTTCACTAGCAAAGTTGTCCTCAATTGAGTTAGACCAAGGCTTTGCTACTAAGTTTGTCAGGGCCTGTCTCACTAAGCCTTGATTTAACCTAATTACCCTAATTAGGCACTTAAGCCAACAATCAACTTTGAACCTTAATTTACTTTTCAATTCAATCCCTAAAGTGCTCCAAAACTAAATTTTTATCCTCAATGATACTAATTTCATGATTTGTTTAATTGTAGCATATTGGGAAATCATACGAATTAACTCTATATTTTTGTAAAATTTCGGCAGCACCTCCCCTAAAAGTTGCCTGCCAAAAAATTTACCTAATAAACAGTAGAATTGGGAGAAGCCTAGAAGGACTCACAACTCTCTGCGGTTCACAATATTTATCAATCTAAATCATTTAAACTAACTTAAGGTGTACGATACCTTAATTAGAACTTTACAATCCCAAAATATATCAAAACTTAAACGTAAATCATTCAACTTATTTTAAACTAACTTAGAAGACTTTCAAAATCTATTAGAGAGTATTTCAAGTCCTACACTCACCCTAAAGCCCAAAACAATATATATAATTAATTAATTTACAACAAGAAAACTAATCTTTAAATTTGAAAAACATTCACTAAGACCTTCAACCTTTTCCATTCTTTTTTATCTTCAATGATAACCCGACATGACCAAAACAAATTGAAGAGGTTAGGTAAGTAACTCCTGCACCGCTCTGTACTCCTTAAAAAGTTAGTCCGAAAGCATGGAAACATGTAATTGCTTTTCCATATAACACGAAATTTATCTAACAACTTGAATCCTTATGTTCCTGTTCCCTAACTATACACGAACATCGACCTATAAATATAGTACATAAACAATACTAGATGTTCAAGAAATGCAAAGGCAATGTGTCGGAGTGGATTTTCGAGCTAGACAAGTCAAGCTCAGTCGTCCGCATCTACTACTAACTTAGGGAAATAAATGCTAAGCACGACTACTACTAGCATAGGGACATAGCCAACCATACTCCAACCACATCCTTTTCAATATGTATGCATGAACAAGAATGATATGAAATGCAATGTGGACTAAACACAAATGCAAGTATAAAGATAAATTCCATAAATAGTAAAAACCACTGTAGGGTTTACTTATAACTAATAAACTTTGAGCATATTTTTTGGGGTTCCCGGAGCATCGTATCACCTTGAAAGTGGTTCCAATAGCTTCCCTCAAACCCAATTATATTATAGGTCAAACTTCAAGTGAAACCAAATCACGAAACCCCAATGAAAACTATGGCCAAAGTATGCTTGACAATAGTTTCTAAAAATATTAATTTATATAACTATTTCAACTGGCTTTCAACTAACCAATTTGTCATGATGACCTAAAAGGAACTGGTAGTACTCATATTATACTTTCCATAGACTCCAAGGACACTCAAATCGAATGAACGACGAAGAAGTTATAAATTTTCCAATATGGCCTATATACTAGGAAAACTTTATTTATTTCGAAATGAAAAACTACTCCAAATCAATATTTTCACAATTAAATCCTCAAAACTCGACAACAAAAATCACGAAATCACTCGATACCAATATCAAAGTATTTTCACAGCTCGTGGAGTCAAATTAGATCAAAATCAATAATCAACTCATCCATAAACGCAATGAAAAACAATATCAATTATAAAAAACAACTCCATAATAGTTATCAACTGAATCGCATTAGTTCAAATCATCAAAGCCCTGATCCACATCGCTGGGATTTATTTCATATTGTCGCACATCAACCCAATACATTAATTTTCAAAAATTCCTAACAATTTACCAAATCGCGAGAATTCAAATTGAATTGGGGAAAATGCCCTGAATTGAGAATTTATAAATTTAGAGCCGAATACCTCATTTTCGACACGAAATCTTAGCTCGAACTGACCGTCTTGCGATGCTTTACTATTTTGTAGAAAGAAGTTGGGTGAAAATCGGACGTCAAGAGATCGCAAAGCGAAAGTTCTAATTTAGAGGTTTTGAAATGAACCTTCTATTCGTTTGTTTCAATTGAAATGAAATTTAGATTTGCTTTTTTATTTATATATAAACCCTCAGCTGCTTGTCAGCTGCTTAATTTCTTTTTATTTTTTAATTCTTGAAATCCCTATTTTGACGTGTTTTGGCTTCGATGCACATTTTGGATCTGATTTTTCACCAAATTGAGCCACCCTCTCCACAAAATAGTCCAACTCCATAAAATGTACATTACACTACTTTTGGTCGCTCCAAAACCTCAATAATTTAACTTTGTCCAAGACACACCAAACACTTACAGATGAATTTTCTCGCCATACTTAACCAAACTTACACCAATTTGGACACAATCTCAACCTCGACCACCACGAATTGATATAAAACTCGAGGCAACGTCTTATACTAACTTTATTCTTATTTTACACTACCACCGATCCCAACTTTTACGTAAACTGAGGAAAATCCCTACGTGATATCTGACACTTATTTACTAGTTTTCGAGTAACTGGTAATTTTATTTCCATTCGTACCTTTCATACACACACTTAAAACCTCGACTTCGCGATAAAATACCATATAAAACACACTAAGCATTCATAAACAGAAAATAACATTTTACCTAATGATCTCTGGTCTCTAATATGTGGGTCCCACCTCGAATACCTGTTGTCAGCCCCCTTATCATTAAAACGACTGACCGGCCTAGATTACCTCAATACCTTAATAATCTAGTCAACCTAATCCATTCTTTTAAATTTGACCTCCTAATAATCTTTATTTCAATCCTTAATAATGTTGCAAATTCTAATTTATCCTCATTGAAAATCAAGTAATGATTCGTTTAATTGAAACAAATTAGGAAATCATACGGATCATTCTCCATTTTTTTATAAAAAACTAGGCAGCACCTCCCCCAAAAATGTCACGCCGAAAAACTTTCCCCTAATAGATAGTAGAATTGGTAAAGGTCTAAAAGGACTCTCAACTCCCCGTAGTTCACAATATATGACAAATTAAAATTTATAACCTAGCTTAGAGTCTAGGATAGCTTAATTACAACTTTACAATCTCAAATAGACCAAAATTGAAACATAAACCTCTTAAGGTATTTTATACTAACTTAGGAGACTCTCATAACCATTCAACAAAACTTCACGTCTTACACTCTCCCAAAGAATCACAAAAAATATATATATAAATAATTTAAAATAAGAATTTATTTTAAATTTTAAAAACAATCACCACAATCTTCGAGTCTTGTCCATTTTTCCCTTATCATCATATAGAATCTGATATCATCAAAAATAACTCGAAGATATTAGGTAAGTAAACATATAGATTGATATGTACCCTTATAATTATTAGTCTGATACATGGAGACATGTAATTTCATTTTCAAATAATCAATCAGATATATGCGTCAACATGACATGTAATCCACTCCGTTTTTGTTTCCTAACTATAATCAGATGTTGAATTCCAAAAATGGTAAAGAGGCAGTATTAAGAAATCATGAAATGCAGATATAACTTGTCGGCGTTTGACTCTGGAGCTAGTTCTCTAGTCGCTATTTGTGGTAGGATTGAAATCTAATTTCAAGCAAACCAGGCTCAGAAACAAGCTTATCCCCCTTATTCTCTCCGTGCATGCATGACCAAGAATGATGAAATGCAATGCAAACTATAATGCAATTACAAGTACAAATATATTCAATAAATAGTAAAAATCACTATAGGGTTTACTTACAAGTAACCAACTTTGAGCTTAATTTTCGGGGTTCCTGCAGTATCGGATCACCTTGAAAATGATTCCAATAGCTTCCCTGCATACCCAATTATATTATGGGTTAAACTTCAAGTGAAACCAAATCACTAAACCTAATGAAAACTGCACCCAAACTATGCTTAAAAATATTTTCCAAAAATATTACTTTATATAACTATTTCAACTGACTTTCAACTAGCCGACTTGGGGTAACTTTTTAAAGTTAGATACCTTAATATTTGTCATGATGACCTAGAAGGAACTTGTAGTACTCATATCATACTTTTCATAGACTCCAAGAACACTCAAATTGGATCACCGACAGAGAAGTTATGAATTTTTTAATTTAGCATGTCAACTAGGCAAACTTTTTTATTTTAAACTAAAAAACTTCTCCAAATCAATATTTTCACAATTAAATCCTCAAAACTTGACAATAAAAACCAAGAAACCACTCGATACCAACATAAAAATATTTTCACATCCTGTGGAGTCAAATTGGATCAAAATCGATAATCGATTCATCCAGAAACCCAGTGTCAATCAATATCAACTATAAAAACATCTCCAAAATAGTTATCAATTGAATCTCATTAGTTCAATTCATCAAAACCCTAACACACGCCAGTGAGATTTATTTCGAATTGGCAAAAATCAATCCAATATACAAATTTACAACAATCCCTATCAGTTTTTATCCAAACCCCGCAAGAGAATCGAGAAATTGCAAGAATTCAAATTGAATTGAGGAAAATGCTCGAAATTGAGTGTTAACTTAACTACTAGACGAATACCTCATTTCCAATGCATAAACTTAGCTCAAACTGACCGTCTCGTGATGCTCTGCAATTTTGCAAAAATAAATCAGGCGTAAATCGGACGTCGAGAGCTCATGGAACGTATGACCAAATTGAGAGGTTTAGAGAAGGACTCTCTATTGAAATGAAATGAATTTGTTTCATTTCTTTCTTTTTTCATGCTTATATATATAAACCCTCTACTGCTTGTCAGCAGCTTAATTTCTTTTTATTTATTAATTCTCGAAATCCCTATTTTGACGTGCTTTAACTTTTGGCACTCGTTTTCAATCCGATTTTTCACTAAATTGAACCAAACTCTCGACAAAACAGTCCATTTTTATAAAACGACCATAACATTTATTTTGCTCACACTAAAACCCTAAAAATCTTAACTTTTTCCACAACATACTTGACCCTTTATGAACCGATTCTCTTGCTATACTAAACCAAACATACTCCAATTTGGACTCAATCTCAACCTCGACCACACCGCCAACCGACATAAAACTTGAGGTCAAATTTTTCACCAACTTAATTCTTATTTTACAATACAACTAATCCCGACTTACACACAAATCGAGGAAAATCCTACGTGATATTTGACACTTAATTTACAAATTTTTGAAGAACTAGTCATTTTTATTTTGCTTGTGCCTTTCAGATACGCATTTACAACCATGATTATGACAAAATGAGGACATACCTCAACACACTCCGATGTCACAACAAAATATCAAATAATACACACAATAAACATTCATCATCGAAAAATAACATTTTACCTTATGATCTTTGGTTCGTAATGCGTGGGTCCCACCTTAGATACCCAAATTCCAAATAAAATCTAAAAAATACTTAATTAGCTTTATAATCAAGTTTATGAAATTCTCAGATTCTTTCCAACTAATAAAAAAAATTTTCTCGAAATTTAAACTTACAGATTACTGAACTAAAAGAGATATGAGAAAATAACCCTTCATATACAACTCTTTCATACTAAACCTATAAAACTATTTCAAAGGTGAAACGTTAAGTTGACCTAATCATTTTCGTTGTATTCAACCCTCAGTGGTAAAGATCATAACCATTTTAGCTTTTCATTTCCAAAAGTCATAGCTTAAATAAAAGTTTTCTCCGTTACTTTACCAATCCTAACAATTTGTGAATTTCTGACAAGTTAAACAATCAACTTTGGGGAGTATCCAATAACCTTATTTTACTTCCCATTTCATGCTTTGAATCCTATTCAAGTATTAATACTTGGCAAGACCTAGCATATCTTGCCTTTTATTACCATTTTCATTTTTAATTGATAATGATTCTACAAATTGTTGATAATTATTTCCCTAACCACCAAACTTTGGTATACACATACTAGTTTGCTTTCTCATCACTGATCATCTTTTTATTTGAATTTTCGGCTGATCAATTCTAGACTATTATAAGTCCAAATATTTATATAGTGATACAAATAATTTTTTAGCACGACATTAGATACAAAGTAGAGTTGCGTGTCTATCTGATCCATCACCATTCCAGTGTTTCTCAACAAAAACTTGAAAGTCTATAAGTCAACCCATTACTTTAGATCTCTAATTACATCTGTCAATCCATGACAAGAGATCTCAACTTTCAATCCGATCTGAAAATTCAACCTGACACATTGTGCAACTCTCACTCATTCTCTAAATGTTTACTCACTATATTATTCATATTGTGGGCTAGAAACCAATTACCAATTCCAACACGTTAGCTAATTCACTTAACTTTTCTTTTGACTAGTTAGAAAATTAACTAATTTTCTAACTTCATCAGATCATTCTCTATTCATGAGTTCAACAAGAACCTCATTCTTTCCATTTAACTGCCAAATTTATGAGATTTCCTATCATCTCAATCATTACTATTCACCAAACTTCTTTTATTACCTTAATAGAGACAGTTATCCTTAACTTGAGTACATATATATTTCTAAATAGAGATATCAATATATTCGACGTTTATACTCTCATAGTATAACTTTTAACTTTTATTTCAAACTTGTTTATAAATACATTATCTATTTTTCATTTCTACTCAATAACAATGGATGAGTATTCAACTTTTCAAACATATCAAGTCAAATACACTGTACTATATTCAATATTTCCTATCTAACAAAGATAAGGCTTACCAACTGAGCTATAAGTTATGTATCTCTTCTCATTTCATTTGTGCCTTCACTATCATACATGTATCTTACCTCAACTCCAATTTATAATAACTAGTGCTTTTAAAATTCACCATTGTCTAATCACGTGGTATAGTATTACATTTAAAACAATATACAATATATTCACTGATAAGAGTTGTATACTACTTTGGTTCAAAACTTTCAACATTTGGAGTTTGATTTCTCTTAAGATATTTGAGAATATAAATTAAGTTCTATCAAATTCATAGTTTGACATCCTAAGTCTTATTGTGACTCGTTCACCTGAAATTTCTATCTTCATGCGTATGGGATAATTTATTGACCATTTATTTGCCTATAATTAAAATTCCAATTGACTCCAATGAAACTTCATGGACTCTTTTATACCGAACCTCACCACTCATTCGATTATTCAAAGACTAGTGTCGCGATCACAAGTCTTCTATGCTGTGAACGAATCGTGATTACAATACAGAGTCTACTCAATTCTATTTTTGTCAATCTTTGTTATTCTACATTTAATTCGTTCTTAGTCCTTTTATTGACTTATCACACTTTAATTAGCACTTAAATCACTTACAGCTCCTTAATTTTGATTGAAAAATGCAATTTATATCTCTTCTCTTTTCGAAAAATTTAGCTAAGGACAATATGGCTTCTTATAATCATACAATGAATTGAAGTCTTCCTTAGTTATTCTTTATTCGAAATAGAGAGATTTAGTGACTCAAGCAGTTCCACTATTTATTATTTCCTTAGTTGTTTCCATTAGTATCAAATTTTTTCGGCTTTTCTTTTCCTTAAAAAGAAATTCGGTACTTTTCAAGAGACTATGTAAGATAACTTTATATCTTACTATTCATTAATTTACTTTCTATGAATTCATTTATCTTTTATTATTTAAATAAAAGAGATAGAAGAATTTGAATTTCCAATACATTGATTAACTTAACGACTAATCAAACTCTTAAAGGATGCTATTTCAATCCTTCAAGTCCTATAAATTGAAATTATTGCAATATAGGAGCTCATATTGATGTCTTATACAAATCCCTTACTAATTCTCAATTAGTACGTCTATCTCTTCCTTAGCTATATTTTAAGTTGTAGTGATAGGTTTCATAACTTAATTTCGTTAAAAATGATTATTGGGTACTTTGAATCTCAAAACACAATCACTTGTGTTGATGTTTAATAGCTAATCCAAGCTATTAGTAGACCACTTCCCCAAAACCTTACATTCCTGAGCGTTTCACTAATAGTTCGATACTTTCAACGTTAAAGGATTACATATTCAGTACTTACGTTCCTGAATCATTTGAACTTCCCTTTCAACCAATTACCTATTGGTTTTATAACTAATACTTTCACGAGTTATATTTGTATCGAACTACTTACAATACCCTTGTGAATTAAGACTTCTTGAGTCTATTTCACATCCTATCATGCTCAATTTCATTTCATAAGTCTATTCTCTCTTTTATTATTTGTTCCTAATTTTACTTGTCATTTCATATGAGTTAAGTATTGAACAAGCAAGTAGAATAAACTTCCTATCGCATATATAGCGATAATACATAACACACATTACAAATATAACAAAATAATTCAAATACCCCAGCTCAAAGTCATTTCCTAACTAATCGCACTCAATCACTCTTTGTTTCTCAACCACAGTTTATCCTCAATCGAGTCGAACCTAGGCTCTAATACTAACTTTTTTAGTCCCCTCGCCATTAAGATGACTGACCCGCCTAGATCACCTAAATCCCATGATAATCTAGTCGACCTAATCCATACTTTTAAATTTGACCTCCAAATAATCTTTATTTCAATCATTATTAATACTTCAAATACTAATTTATCCTCATTGAAACTCAATTCATGATTTTTTTAATTGGAGCGAATTAGTTAATCATACGGATCATTCTCTATTTTTTGTAAAAACTTTGCCAGCACTTCCCCTATAAGTGGCCTATTGAAAAAGTTTTACCTAATAGACAATAAAATTAGGAAGAGGCCTAAAAGGACTCACAACTCCATGCAGTTCACAGTATATAATAAATTCAAATTTATAACTTAACTTAAAGTCTGGGATAGTTTAATTACAACTTTAAAACCTCAAAAAGACCAAAATTGAGACGTAAACCTCTCAACATATCCTAAACTAACTTAGGAGACTCTCATAACTATACAACGAAATTTCTTGTCTTACACTCGCCACAAGAATCCCAAAACAATATATATAAAAAAAATTAAAACTTGAATTTACTTTAAATTTTAAAAACAATCGCCACAATCTTTGAGTCTTGTCCATTTTTCTATTGTCTTCACATAAAATCTAACGTCATCAAAATCAACTTGAAGATGTCAGTTAAGTAAACATCTACACTAATCTCTACTCCTGTTAGTTTGATACATGGAGACATGTAATTGCATTTCCAAATAATTAATACGAAATATGCTTTAACATGACGTGTAATCCACTCGATTTCTATCTCCTAATTATAATTAGATTTCGACTTCCAAAAAATATACAAAAACAATATTAATAAATCATGAATTGTAGAAATAACTTGTCGGTATTTGATTTAAGAACTAGTCTCACTAGCTGAAGTTTGAGGTAGGATTGAAATTTAATTTCAAGTAGACCAAACTCCGAAACAAGCTTATCCCCCTCACTATCTCCCTGCATGCATGACCAAGAATCATGAAATGCAATTTAGACTATGATGTAATTACAGGTACAAAGATATTTAATAAATAGTAAAGATCACTTTAGGGTTTACATACAACCAACTAAATTTGAGCTTAGTTTTTGGGGTTCCCAGAGCATCGGATCACTTTGAAAATAGTTCTAATGGCTTCCTTGCATACCTAATTATACTATTTGTCAAGCTTCAAGTGAAACCAAATCACTAAACCGAATGACAACTACGGTCAAAGTACACTTGAGAACAGTTTCCAAAAATATTAATTTATATAACTGTTTCAATTGGCTTTCTACTAACCTACTTGAGGTAACTTTTTAACCTTGAAAACCTAAAATTTGTCATGATGACCTAAAAAAACCTTGTGGTACTCATGTCCTACTTTCCATAGACTCTAAGAACACTTAAATAGAATCATCGACAGAGAAGTTATGAATCTTTTAATATGGCCTGTCAACCAAGCAAACTTTATTTGTTTTGAACTAAAAAACTTCTCCAAATCAATATTTTCGCAATTATATTTCCAAAAATTGACCACAGACACCATGAAACCACTCGATACCAACATTGAAATATTTTCACAGCCCGTGGAGTTAAATTTAATCAAAATTGATAATCGATTCATCCAGAATCCAATGTAAATCAATATCAATTATAAAATATCTCCAAAATAGTTATCAACTAAATCGCATTAGTTCAATTCATCAAAACCACAACCCACGCCAGTGGGATTTATTACAAATTAGTGCAAATCAATTAAATATACCAATTCACAACAATCCTTACCAATTTATATCAAAACCATGCAAAAGAATCGAGAAATTGCGAGAATTTAAATTTAATTGAGGAAAAAGCCTTTAATTGAGTAATTACCAAAATGTGGGCAGAGTACTTCATGTACACCGTCGAAACTTATCTTGAACTGACCGTCTTGGGATACTCCACAGTTTTGCGGAAAGAAATTGATTATAAATCGGACGCCAGGATCTCGCGGAGTGTAAGACCAAATAGAGAGGTTTAAAGAATGACTCTCTGTTAAAATGAAATAAATTTGTTTCATTTCTTTTTTATGCTTATATATGTATATAAACCCTTAACTGCTTGTCAACAACTTAACTTCTTTTTATTTATTAATTCCCTAAATCCCTATTTTGACGTGCTTTAATTTTCGGCACTCGTTTTCAATTCGATTTTTAACCAAATTGAGCCAAACTCTCTACAAAACAGTCTTTCTTGATAATACGTCGGTAACACTGATTTTAGGCACACCAAAACAACAAAAACTTTAACTTTGTCCATGACATACTAACCCCTATGGACCATTTTTCTTGCCATGCCAAATCGAACTTACACAAGTTTAGACCCAGTCTCAACCTTGACCACCACCAACTTACATAAAGCTTGAGGTAAGGTCTTGCACCAACTTCGTTCTCATTCTACAATACTACTGATATCGACATGCACATAAACCGTGGCAAAATTTCACATGATATTTGACACTTAATTTACTAGTTTTTAAGAAACTAATCATTTGTATTTCGCTTATGCCCTTCGTACATGCATTTAAAACCCTTATTATGACAAATTGAGGACACACCTCAACACATTCCGATTTCATAAAAAAATATTATACAATACACACAATAAGCATTCATCATAAAAAAATAACATTTTACCTTATGATATCTGGTTCGTAATGCGTGGGTCCCACCTCAGATACCTATATTCCAAATAAAATTCGAAAAATACTTAATTAGAGTCATAATCAAGTGTATGAGATTCTCATGTCACACCTAAATTTAAATTATAATCTGAGAATAATACATGATTAGTCATTTATTAACCTTATGAAGTTCTAGGATTTCATAGCTATCGTTTTGAATTTTGTTATCTTTAATTTCTATTTCTTTTCTTAATTCAACCTCTAATTCTTTTTAAGAAACTAATTGTTGTGGCATCTTTCGTTCTTTCATTTGTTTAGCATTTCTCAGAGTTATCACTTTTGCATACGAACAAGGGTAAGGTTGAGACGGTAATTTACCTCGGTTAACCCATGGACTCATTTGCATTGCCGTTTAACTTAGTTGGTTTTTTAATTCAACATATTATCTTGTAAGGATTAAATCTCTTGATTTTTTGCTTTATTTGAATTCTTTAGTGCTATTGTTCTATCGATTAATGCGGGTGTTCTATATCCTTGAGAATTCTGATTGTCTACACCATTGCCTATATTTGGTCTTAAGTAATTAGCATTGTTACTAGTAATGTAAGTAGGTTTATTAGGATTATGGTAATGATTCATCATAGTGTTAGCCTCTTCGATTTGATTTTGTTGCACTAATGAACATTCGTCATATAAATGATTGACCTAATTGTAAAAAGCACAGATTTTCTTTTGAACTCACCTATCTTTTAATAGCAATTCAACAATACTTTTTCAATTTATCAAATTTATCATCCAATGTTTTGAATTTATTTCTATTGATTTCATATGAATGTTTTTCATAAATTTATTTTTCTCGCAATAATGTTTTGATTGTATCGCCACTTTAGTAATAGTATCTCTTATTAATGTTGGTGTTATGTAGAATAAAGACCCTTCACATACCATGTCTAAGAGTCTTTATTCTAAATTTTTTAGTATTTCATAAAATTAGTCTAAAAATGTTTTCTTTGAAAATCCATGTTGTGGACATAATGATATTGGTCTTTGGTATCAATCTCAAACTTCACCAAAAGTCTCCTCAGTCTCCATCCTAGCAATGATAATTCGTTTAATAACCAAACTAATTTTACATGCTAGAACATATTGATCTAAGAAGGTTTTTAATATTTCAGACCATGTGGTTATGGAATTTTGAGGAAGATAGAATAGCCATTCTTGAGCATGACCTTTTAAAGAAGAAAGGAAAGCCTTTAGCTTGACATAATATGACTCTACGTTATTGGGTTTTATCACACTTTCTATATGCGTGTATTTCCTAATAAATTGTTCAGGATCTTCATTACCTTCACCTCGAAAGTAAGGTAAGGAATTCATGAATCCCGTTTTTAACTCAAAATCAGGAAAATTCCCAAGAAAAGCAATACACATAGGTTCATAAGATGTGATATTTTTATTGGTTTTTCTACAAGTTAGTTCTTGCTCAATGTTTGCCGTATTGTATGACATGCAACGAGAAAGATTCTTAAGAAATTATTTTAAAATTCCCAGCACCAGCGCCAAATATTGACATGTATCGAGCGTGTACATTAAAATTCTCAAATTTATTAAACTAATAATATTTTGTAGTACTGGTAAGTGGGAATCACCTCCACATGAATTTTGCAAATTCATTAAGAAAAGTTTTATTTTTATTTTAATTTAAATATAACCAGAATTTAAACCAATACTTTCTAAATATAAAATCAATTGAAGTAACTAAACTTACTTAAATAACACAAATCAATGTTACTAAATTAAAAGCAGTATAATTAAATGAAACACAATAATAAATAAACATCTAAGCAATCTTGCTAAACAATGAAACTTCAATCCGTTTTGCAACCAAACATGTTACTTTAATCACATAGTCAAGAACATACTTTATAAAGCATGATAGATCATTACACTTTAATCATAAGTAAGTAAACAGCCTTAAGCTAGCCCTTTTGTTTTCCTTATACCGGTGGAAAAACCACGTTCTTATTTTATTAAGCTAACCCCTTAAATACATTAAGACATTAGCTTCATGCAATAAAACCGCATGACACTTTATGAAAACTTCGAACTACTAAATCTAACACCTTCAGAAAGCCACTTCAACATTAGATTTAGATCTCAAATTCACCTAGGACATCTAAACGGTCATATCTTTCAAACAATCCTAGTTACTACTATAAATATGCACATAACCTCTTCGAAAAGCATTAAGTATGCATTCATCTCATCATGACTATATTGCAAATCAAATCTAAATAATTTTTGGAGTTTTGTTTAAATTAAAAAATTACTCACTCATGATAATAAATAACACCATAACATAAGAATTAAAAGACATAATTTTAAGTGAGGGCTTATCTAAACATATAAATAAAGGGTGAAACCCTAAAAACGATATAAGATTTTTATTTTACAATTTTTGAGTTCTCTAGATTTAGGGAGAGAAAGAAAAATCGTTTTCAATTAGGGCTACCACTCCAAATTGTGGTCACCGTTCGTGTGTGGATTTCTGATAGAGGACGTGGATTTGAACGTCTTGAAAATCGAACAATCAAAAAGGAAATCATGGAATAAGGTATGATTTACTTTCGTAGATTTAGTTTAATGGAACTTATTTTCGATCCTGTTGGGGTTTTTCAAAATTTGTTTTGAATTTTTCACTGCGTATGAACCCCAAAAACCCAACAGTGGTATCAGAGCATTAGGCTCAGTTCTATTAAACGTTCGCATGCTTTCACTGATGTATATATGATATAAGTGTGAAAACATAATCTTGATTAATGTATATATGATATACATATATATTCTATGATAATTGGTATCAAGAATTGGTTTTAAAGCAATTTGTTAATTCATGTATATCGATACATTGCATGATATTATTCAATGATAGTATTCATGTTTAGAATATATCGATTAACATATATTTTATATTGAACGATATCAATTTTGTATGTTCATGGTAGACTTCATGTTTAGGTTAATATGATTCTGATCTTGAACACATATTTCATATTGTTCAATAATTATGTATGTCTCCATGATAGAGATCATGATTAGGTTAATATGATTAATTTAATATGATTCTGATGTTGAATGCATGATTAATATCTCGAAATTGATTTTGATCGTATATCTCATTGTAGTAATTCGTTAGTATATTCCTACAAGATACGAGATAGACTTGTAATTGGATTATAATTACAAATCCTATAAGATAAGTGAGATATAAAACAAATTCTAATTAGATTAAGATTCAAAGTATTTTAAATTCTAATTGGATTAGGATAAGATATTAAGTTAATGGTGGGTCCAAGATAATTAAAAACGTTTTAATTAATATTTTTGGAATTAAAATAAGTGGCAATTTTGGTTGATTTGATTGACTAAAATGATGAGAGATTTTAGGCGATTTTCAATTTTCAGAATTGGAATTTGTTGTCTTAAAAAAAAGGGGCACTCACCCACGTACTTCCCGTTAAGCTAACCTTCAATGGAACCACCGCCTGGATTGACGGGTCAACGGGAGTTAACTGTTCGTAGCATCCAAAAAAATCGTACAATAGTTAATATTAGTATGATTTCCCAACTTTTTAGAGATTATTCATGCATTGTAATATATGATATTTATCTTATGTAATTATGATCTCTAAAACAAACAAAAAAACCTTTCTTTCAAATTTTAAGTCAAGTGCCATCCATTCTCAAACACTTGTCAAGGCTTCGATCATATCAATATGGGTCTGCCTCCGGAGAGTGTATTGTGTTATCTTAGTGAGGCAAGTTGAGTAACGATTACTCTATTGTTTGAAATGGTTAGACTTGATAAAGCTATCAAAACGATTTTGGGCTTTAAGCACTAGATGAGATAAAACATGCTAAGACATAAGATGTCATAATTTCATAAAATAACTAAAAGTTACATATGATATAATTGGTAATTGGTATCTACCTAAATAACCTAATTCGAAGTGTCATGCCTGAACTGTCTTGGAATTAGGTGAAACATGGATTTTAGTCCCTTAAATTAACATAGCATTTTTAAGGAGGGTTGTTGATTTAGTGGGAGTTTATTCCTCTATACTAAAATGAACTTTTGCATAATCTTTGTTGTAGATCTATGGCCTCTTCAAATCACACTAATCCCTTGTCATTGCGATCCATCCTTGAGAATGATAAGTTGTATGGGAAAATATTTCTTGATTGGTTCATAAACTTGAGAATTGTTCTTAATCATGAACGCAAGTTGTATGTCCTTGATGATCCTATTCCTAAGGAACCACCAGCCAATGCTTTAAGAGCCATGAAGGATGAACATACTAAGCATGTCAACGATTCAACTGATGTTGCATGCATTATCTTGGCAACCATGGTTCCTAAACTTCAGAAGGACATGGAACATATAGAAGCTTACGACATGGCTACGACGCAGATGGAAATGTTCCAAGAGCAGGCTAGGAAAGAAAGGTTCGAGACAATCAATAACCTTCATTCTTGCAAAATGGCTGAGGGTACCTCAGTTAGTCCTCATGTTCTGAAAATAAAGGGCTATATTGACCATCTTGACAGACTTGGATTTCTCATAAGCCAAGAGTTGACTACGGATTTGATCCTGAATTCATTACCTGATAGTTATTCACAATTTGTGATGAACTATAACATGAATAACATGGAGAAGTCTATCTCAGAGTTGCATTTGATGCTTAAAGTTGTTGAACAGAATGTCAAGAAACCCATTCTTAGTTTGTTGATTGTTTAGAAAGGAAAGGCTTTGAAGAAAAGGGGCAAAGGCAAAGCTAAAATTACCAAGGCTGTTGTGAGTGTCACAAAGCCTATGGAACAAGTCAACCCCCATGCTGCTTCTACTTCACAGTCCTAGAAGGAAAAGGACAAAATAGGAAATTGTCATTTCTGCCATGCACTTGGACATTGGTTCAGAAATTGGAAGCTCTATCTTGATGATCTAAAGAAAAATAAGAGTAGTGCGACTACGGCTTCAGGTATTTATGTTATTAAAGTTAACTTGTTTACTAGTGATTCTTGGGTATTGGATACCGGATATGAATCTCACATTTGTATTAACGTGTAGGGTCTCACAAAAAGAAGAAAGCTAAAGAAAGGAGAAGTCATCCTACGAGTTGGAAACGGAGCAAAGGTTGCTACGTTTGTTGTAGGATGCTATGAGTTAATTTTACCTAGTGGACTTGTTTTAGTTTTAAATAGTTGTTATTATGTCCTTGCCTTGAGCAAAAACATCATTTCAATTTCATGTTTGGATTTGGATGGTTTTAATTTCATTATTGCGAATAATAAATGTTTCATTTCTCGTATAGACATTTTCTATGCAAATGCTAATTTGTGTGATAGTCTTTATATTATAAACATGAAAAGGTCCATGGATACTCCCATTCTTAACATAAATACAAAGAGATTCAAGTCAAATGATTTGAATCAAACCTACCTTTAACGTTGTCGCCTTGGCCACATTAATGAGAAACGCATTTCTAAAACACCACATGAGTTGTGGTTTGGGAAAAGACCAAGTTTGTTTTTCCTTAAGATTTGGAGTTGTGAAGTTTTCGTACGATGACAAATCTCAGAAAAATTATCAGCCAAATCTACCAAGTGTGTATTCGTTGGTTATTTTAAAGAAACTAGAGTATACTACTTTTATAATCTCGCTAAGAACAAAATGTTTGTTGCTCGAAATGGTGTCTTTACGGAAAAAGAGTTTATTTCAAAAGACAACGTGGGAATAAAGTAAGTCTTGAAGAAATTCAAAAACCACAAATAAACACTCAACCACTAGTGGGAGATCAACTAAGTCTTGAACTAATTGATCCTCCACAGGTATCACAAGGCCCTCAAAGGTCTGATAGGGTAAGACATCAGCCTGAGAGATTTGGATTTCTTATTACTGATAGTAATGAGGTGTTGCTTATGGATCAAAATTAACCTACTACTTATCAGGAGGCTGTTTTTAGCCCTGAGGTAAATAAATGGCTTAGTGCCATGAATTTTGAGATGCAATCCATGTATGATAACCAAGTTTGGAACCTGGTTGATTTATCTGAAAGTGGTAGGACCATTGGATGTAAAAGAGTTTTCAAGAAGAAAACTGACATGGATGGTAATGTGCATTCTTATAAAGCACGGCTAGTAGCAAAAGGTTTCAGACAGACTCAAGGTGTTGATTATGATGAAGCTTTTTCTCCTATAGCCATGCTTAAATCCATTAGAACTCTAATTGCCATAGCCGCATATTATGACTATTAGATATGACAAATGGATGTCAAAATAGCTTTTCTAAATGGAAAGTTACTTGAGGACGTGTATATGATACAGCTTGAAAGGTTTGTTCATCCTGAGACTTCTAGGAAGGTGTGCAAGCTTTAAAGATCTATTTATGGATTAAAGCAAGCTTCTCGGAGTTGGAATCTTCATTTTGATTAAGCATATAAGGAATTTGGTTACATTAAAAACGAAAATTAGCCTTGTGTATACAAGAAGGTCAGTGGGAGCGTAGTTGTTTTCCTGGTGTTGTTTGTTGATGATATATTACTCATTGGAAATGACATCCCAACCTTGCAAAGTTTCAAGTCTTGTTTAGGGAAGTGTTTCGCAAAGAAGGACTTAGGAGATGCAGCCTACATTTTTGGGATTAAGATCTATAGGGATAGATCTAAAAGGTTGATCGGTCTAAGTCAGAGTGCTTATATTGATAAGGTACTGAATAGGTTCAATATTTATGACTCTAAAATAGGGTTATTGCCAATGTCTCATGGTATAAATCTCAGCAAGACTCAATGTTTGAAGAGTAATGATGAGCGAGAGTGCATGAATACGATTCCATATGCATCAGCTATTGGATCTATCATGTATGCCATGTTATACACTCGACCTGATGTATCATATGCTTTGAGCACAACAAGCAGGTATCAGTCCAATCCCGGTGAAAGTCACTAGATAGTAGTAAAGAACATTCTTAAGTACTTGAGAAGGACTAAAGAAGTGTCCTTGGTCTATGGAAGTTTGAAAAACAAACTTGTTGTAAGTAGTTACAAAGATGTAAGTTTTCAAACTGATATAGATGACTTCAGATAGCAGTCAGGATATGTGTTTAATTTGAATGGAGGCGTAGTGCGTTATAAAAGTTTGAAGCAAGAAACTGTCGCAAATTCTACAACAGAAGCTGAATATATTGTAGCGTCTGATGGAGCTAAGGAGGCAGTTTGGATCAAAAAGTTCATCTTAAAACTTGGTGTGGTTTCGAGTATAGCTAACCCCATTTGCTTGTATTGTGACAACGATGGGGCGATAGCACAGGCCAAGGAACCAAGATCACACCACAGATCCAAACATATACTTAGATGTTTTCATCTCATTTGAGAAATCATTAAGAGAGGAGACGTGAAGATTTGCATAGTTCCTATAGAAGACAATGTTGCAGATCCTTTGACGAAAGGTTCTTCCACAAACGAAACATGATGGTCATGTTAGGTCATTAGGTATTAGATACATGAATGATTGGCTTTAGTGCAAGTGGGAGATATTAGGGCATGTGCCCTGGGTCAATCTACAAACATTGTTTATCTTATAATTTTAGTTAATAAAATAGAGGTTTTATTTGTTGTTTTGATACAAGTGATTGCATGTTTACCTTATAGTAAGATACATGGGTATTTATTGAAATATATTAAATGTCCCTAATCGGTCATTATAATGGGAGTTATAATGAATTAAGACTAGTGTGAATCTTGATTGATGGTCATGTGATGATCATGCGTATAGGGATACGAATCAAGATCATGAGTACTTGTAAGGCAATAAGGTACTGGACTGACCCGCTATGAGAACACCACATGGATTAAGTCATAAGTGTTACTCATGATAGATATATTATTTAGTCCTTCGACTTTAGATTACCATAGACTTCAATATTAGGAGCATGATAATTTGACATAATCAAATGTTGTCTTTAACCGGACAATTATAAAGATTATGATTGGTATGTGAAGGTGTGTAATTAAGATAGAATTTGTCACTCTCGTATAGAGAGAGATATTAGTGGATCCCTCGATAAGATAGGCTGATAATGGCCAAGTATATGTGAATTGATATGATCAATGTCACTTGGATGTTTTTCAGTTTACCTAAAGACCGAGACTAGTACGATTGAACATTAAGGGTGACTTTTCATGCCTTATGTTTAATCAAAGGATATGATATACGTTATTAATTAGGTTGTATCGATGTTGATATTCATGCTACTTGGGTAGTCATAATGCCTTGCTAGAGACCGCTTATGACTTGTGTACCAAAATGGTTTTTGGTTCACTGCTAACGTCGCATGAACCTATTGGGTCGCAGACAAAGAATGGCTTTGCATAATTTCAATTGGTCCAGAGTAATGAATTTTTTACGATAAAATTCATGACATAAAAGCCCTTATAATTTGTTATATGATAACTTATTAATAGGGGAGTATGTGTAATTTACTTAAACTACCTAAATACAATAGTTGTATTACAAATAGGATTTTAAGTGAGGGCTTATCTACACATATAAATAAAGGGTAAAACCCTAAAAATGATATAAGATTTCGTATTACAATACTCGAGTTCTCTGGATTTAGGGAGAGAAAGAAAAATCATTTTCAATCTCTCTTGGGGCTAGCACTCCAAATTGTGGTCACCGTTTGTATGTGGATTTATGATAGAGGACGCGCACTTGAACTTCTTGAAAATCGAACAATCAAAAAGGAAATCACGGAATAAGGTATGATTTACTTTCGTAGATTTAGTTGAATGGAACTTATTTTCGCTCCTGTTGGGGTTTTTCAAAATTTGTTTTGAATTTTCTACTGCATATGAACCCCAAAAACCCAACAGTTGAAATATCATAAATGTCCCTAGTCGATTATTATATTGAGAAATGTAATGAATAAAAACTAGTTTGAATTTTAATTGATGATTACGTGATGATCATGCGTATAGACAAATCGAGATCATGAGTACTCGTTACGAAACAAGGTACTGGACCGACCCACTATGAGAACACCACATGGATTAAGTCATAGGTGTTACTCATGATAGGTATATAATTTAGTCATTCAACTTGAGATTACATAGACTTCAATATTAAGAGCATGGTACTTTTACACAATTAAACGTTTTCTTTGACAGTACAATTATAAAGATTATGATTAGTTGCAATGTGAATAATATGTGAAGATGTGTAATCAAGATAGAATTTGTCCCTCTCGTATAGAGAGTGAATCTATGGATCCCTCAATTTTTTAGCTATTAAATTTTCAAGTTCAAGTGAATTGATATGATCAATGTCACCTGGATCTTTCAGTCTACCTAAAGATCGGTACTAGTACAATTGAACATTAAGGATGAGTTTCCATGCCTTATGTTTAATCAAAAAATATCACGTGACAAAAGGATATGATATATGTTATTCATTAGGCTATATCGATTTTGATATTCATGCTACTTGGGTAGTCATAATGCTTTGCTAGAGACAGTTTGACTTGTGTACCAAAAAAGCTTTGGTTCACTACAAACGCCGCATGCGCACACAAAGAATGGCTTTGTGCAATTTCAATTGATCCAAAGTAATGAATTTTATATGATAAAATTCATGACATAAAAGCCCTTACGTTTTGTTATATGATAACTTATTAAAAGGGGCATCCGTGTAATTTTCTTAAACTGCCTAAATACAATAGTTATATTACGAATAGGTTTTATAAGCGACATTATCTACACATATAAACAGAGGCTGAACTCCTAAAAACAAATAAGATTTTTATTTTATTTTTATTTTTTAGGTCTCTGTACTTTGGGAGAGAAAGAAAAATATTTTCAATCTCTCTTGGGGCTAGCGCCCTAACTTGTGGTAACCGTTTATGTATGGATTTTCGATAGAAGATGCGCGCTTGAACGTTTTGAAGACTAAACAATCAAAGAAGGAAATCACGGATTAAAGTATGATTTACTTTTGTAGATCTATTTTAATGGAACTTATTTTCAATACTTTTGGGGTTTTTTAAAATTATTTTGAGTTTTCCTTTGCGTATGAACCCTAAAACCCAGCAGTGGTATCAGAGCTTTATACTCAGTTCTATTAAACATTTGCATGTTTTCTCTGATGTATATATGATATATGTGTGAAAACATGTTCTTGATTAATGTATACATGATGTACATATAGGATTTGTGATAATTATAATGAAGAATTGATTTTAAAACATGTTGTCAATTCATGTATTTGATACATACGCATTATTTGATTCAATGAAAAAATTCATGTTTAGAATATTTTGATTAACATATGTTTAAATATTGAACGATGCAAATTTTGTATTTCATATGGTATAAGTCATGTTTAGGTTAATGTGATTTTGGTGTTGAATACATAATTCATTTTTGTTCAAATAATTATGTACGTCTCCCTGATAGAAGTCATGATTAGGTTAATATGATTGATTTAATATGATTTTGGTGTTGAATGTATGATGAATATTTCGTTTCTTAATTCAAATGCTTGTTTTGTATGGATAAGAATAAAAATTGGTTTTGATCATGTATCTCATTATGGTTATCTGATCATTTATTTCATAGTGGCTATCTGTTAGTATATATAACAAATTCGTAATGGATAAGGATTCAAAGTGTCTTAAATAGTAATTGGATTAGGATAAGATATTAAGTTAGAGGTTGGCCCGAATTAATTAAAAATGTTTCAATTAAAATTTTTAAGAATTAAAATAAGGGGTAGTTTTGGTCAATTGGAGTGCCAGCGAGACCACCGCTTACTGTTCGTAGCAAAGAAATTCGTATAATAGTCAATATTAGAAAATTTCCCTAACTTGTTTAGTGATTGTGCATGCATTGTAATATATGATATTTATCTTATTTAAATTATGATCACTACAACAAATAAAAATCCCTCTTCTAAATTTTAAGTCAAGTGTCATCCATTCTTAAAACACTTATCAAGGCTTAGATCACATCAACATGGGTTTGCCTCTGCTGTGTCCTTTTTGTTATCTTGGTGAGGTAAGTTGAGTAATGATTACTCTATTATTTGAAATGGTTAGACTTGATAAAGCGATCTAAACGATTTTGGGCTTTAGGCAAAAGATAAGATAATGATCACTTAAACAAATAAAAATCCTTATTCAAAATTTTAAGTCAAGTGTTATCCATTCTCAAACAGTTGTCTAGGCTTTGATCACATCAATATGGGTCTGCCTCCACAGAGTGTATTGCGTTATCTTGGTGAGGCAAGTTGAGTAACAGCTACTCTATTATTTGAAATGGTCAGACTTGATAAAGCTGTCAAAACGGTTTTAGGCTATAGGCACCAAAGGACATAAAACATGCTAAGACATAAGATGTCATAATCTCATAAAAAGAACTAGAAGCTATATATGATGTAATTGGTAAAAAATTACCTACTTAAAAACCTAATTTAAAGTGTCATGTCTTTGCTGCCTTGGAATTAGGTGAGACATGGTTTTAGCCCCCTAAATTAACACGATGTTTTTAAGAGGGTTGTTGATTTAGTGGAAGTCGATTCCTATATACTAAAATAAACTTTTTGCATAATTTTTTTGTAGATCTATAACATCTTCAAGTCACACTAATCCCTTGTCACTGCGATCCATCCTTTAGAAGGAAAAGTTGTCAGGGATAAACTTTCTTGACTAGTTCAAAAACTTGAGAATTGTTCTTAAGCATGAATGGAAGTTGTATATCCTGGATGATCCTATTCTTGAGGGACAAACAGCCAATGCTTTAAGAACTGAGAGGGACGCATATACTGAGCATGTCAACAATTCAACTGATATTGCATGCAATATGTTGGCAACCATGGTCCCTAAACTTCAGAAGGACATGGAACATATGTAAGCTTACGACATGACTATGATGCTGAAGAAAATATTCTAACAGTAGGCTCGGCAAGAAAGGTTCGAGACAGTCAAGAACCTTCATTCTTGCAAAATGGCTGAGGGTTCATCAATTAGTCCTCATGTTTTGAAAATGAAGAGTATATTGACCATTTTGACAGACTTGGATTTCCCATAATCCAAGAGTTGGCTACAAATTTTACCCTGAATTCATTGTCTGATAGTTATTCATGATTGTGATGAACTATAACATGAATAATATGGAGAAGTCTATCTCGGAACTGCATTTAATACTTAAAACTACTGAGCAGAATGTCAAAAAATCCATTGCTAATGTGTTGATGGTTCAGAAAGAAAAGGTTATGAAGAAGAAAGGCAAAGGCAAGGCTTAAGTTGCTAAGGCTATTGCGACTATAAAAAAAACCTGTGGAACAAGTTAAGCCTAAGGCTGGTTCAACTTCACAGTCCTTGAAGGAAAAGGAAAAAGAAGGGGATTGTCATTTGTGCCATGCACCTAGGGATAGGTTCAAAAATTGAGAGCTCTATCTTGAATATCTAAAGAAAAAAGAAGAGTAGTGTGACTACTACTTCATGTATTTTCATTATTGAAGATAACTTGCTACAAGTGATTCCTGAGTTTTGGATACCAGATGTGGATCTCACATTTATATTAATGTGCAAGGTCTCACCCAAAGTATAAAGCTAAAGAAATGAGAAGTAATCATATGAGTTGAAAATGGACCAAAGGTTGTTGCGTTGGCTGTAGGATGTAATGAGTTAATTTTACCTAGTGGACTTGTTTTATTATTAAATGATTGTTATTATGTCCCTACCTTGATCGGAAACATCATTTCAGTTTCATGTGTAGATTTGGATTGTTTTAATTTCATTATTGCGAATAATAAATTCTTCAATTCTCGTAAAGACGTTTTCTATTCGAATATTGATTTGTGTCATGGTTTTTATATCCCAAACATGAAAAGGTCAGCATATACTCCTATTCTTAACGAAAATACAAAGAGATTCAAGTCAAATGATTTGAGTTAAATCTACCTTTGGCATTACCGTCTTGGCCTTATAAATGAGAAATGTATTTATAAACTTCATAAAGATGGACTTTTAGATTTATTTGATTTTGAATCATATGAAACATGTGTGTCTTGTTTAGGCAAAATGAAAAAGAGTCCCTTTACGGGACACAGTGAAAGGGCAAGTGATTTATTGGGTATAGTACATATTAATGTATGCAGTCTTATAAACACAATGGCTACAAGTTGATATCAATACTTCATTACTTTCACTGATGATTTCAGCATATATGGTTACGTGTATATTATGAAAAACAATGGTGAATCTTTTGAGCTGTTTTGACCATTTCAGAATGAAATGCAAAATCAACTTGGTAAAACTATTAAAGCACTTTAATCAGATCTTTTGAGCCAAGTGTTTGATGATCATCTTAGAAAATATGAGATTGTCTCACAGATAACTCCTTCAACAACTCCACAATGGAATGGTGTTTCTGAGAAGAGAAATCGGACTTTATTGTATACGGTTCAATATATGATAAGTCAAGTAAATCTTCATATTTTTCCTTTTCGGTTATGCCTTAGAAATTGTTGCGTTTACACTAAATCGTGTTCCTTCTAAAGTGGTTGATAAAACACCATACAAAATGTGGTTTAGGAAAATACCAAGTTTGTCTTTCTTTAAGATTTGGGGCTGTCAAGCTTTCGTACGACGACAAATTTCAAAGAAATCATCAGTCAAATCTACCCAATGTGTATTTGTTGGTTATCCTAAAGAAATTAGAGGATACTACTTTTATAATCCCACTAAGAACAAAGTGTTTGTTACTTTGAATGGTGTCTTTATGGAAAAAGACTTTATTTGAAAAGATGATAATGGAATAAAGTAAGTCTTAAAGAAGTTCAAGAACCACAAATAAACATTCAACCGCAAGTGGGAGATCAACAAAGTCTTAAACTAGTATAACCTCCATAGGTATCACAAGACCTGTGTAGGTCTGATAGGGTAAGACATCAGCCTGAGTAATTTGGATTTCTCATTACTAATAGTAGTGTGGTGTCTCTTATAGATCAAAATGAGCCTAGTACTTATAAGAAGGCTGCATCTAGCCCTAAGGCAGATAAATGGCTTAGTGCCAAGAAGTTGGTTTCACGTCATCTTAAGTCATTAGTCATTCCAGTGTTATTCTACCTTACCTATAGGTTAGTGGTTCACCAAATCGCCATTCCTGAATCCCATAACCATCAATCACTATCTTTTTCAAGCTAGGATGCTGGAAATTTCTAAAGAGTGCCTTTATTTGAGGTCCCAACTTTTAATTGTTAATACTCGAAATCAATCAATTCTACACTACCCACAATCTCTGGAAAAGGCGTGTTCTCGTCTATTTGTCATAACACGTTTCACTTCACATTGTTTTACACATTATTCCAGTTTGTAATGGCAGCAAATCTAATATCACTGTACCCTACAATTAAACTTTGTACGTCTCATTACGAACTATACACTATCACTTGCTCTCATTTCTCCTACGTAATATCTCAAGTATGTAATGGCAACAGAACCAACTAGGTATGCCAACCGTATTGTACAAATATAGTTGTATGATATATTATGAACTTCGGCCTATTACTTCTTCTATCGATCATATACCAACCTCAAGTTGGTACCCGATTCATTAACCAATACTCATTGAGTAATTCTCTCGTCGTATTGGTTTCCTAACTAGTTTTGCTTTTCCTAGTGTTACTATTTATGAAAAATTCCCAACTATTAGACTCATATCAATATGACATTTCCTTACATGAACAATTCCAATTTAAGTTATTGGAAACCGTAATTAAGCCCATATTTCATAACTAGACTTAACTAGAGCCAGTAGCATTTCCTTCTTCACCTGAAAAACACCACTATATATCAAATATCGATATAAAACAATTGATAAATACAACAGAAATGTAAAACTTTTTTTATAATTAAAATACAATATATAGTACCAAATCAAACAGGAATAAACCTCGGTTATTTAAAACCTCCCATTCTATGTGATATTACAAAATTGTAATTCAATGCAAGTATATAAGGCAAGGGAAAACTCATTACATTGAAGTAAAAATCAAGACTCCTATATCTTCTCTATCCCGTAGTCGTAGCGCTTGTCGGCATTTCAAAAAAGTTATTTGGTGTGAGCACTCCAACTTGCTTAGTTAGTAGGGATTCACATAGCCATCAATATTTCATATAATAATCAAGAATATTATGCAATAACAATATGCACCATTGTGAACTAACAAGAATATGGAAAGCATATAATTCAATATATAACGGATGCATAGCAAGCTTTCATGGACTATTACACTGTGATCCCTATTTTATTTATAAAATTAGGATCGATTACCCACTGATGCCATTAATGCGATTGTTAGACAAACACATTGCACATATGTGTTGTCTAGCCATTCCTTTAATGTGCAATGGTTCTATCTAAAACCCTTTAGTGAATATGTAACCCACGCAATCTTTCTAACAAAGTAGGAGTTTCGTATAAACCTGGAGATCAGCCCCGCGCCTTATAAAACTTGGTCTCAGTCTTAAGGAGTTACTCTTGTGGATCACATAAGACACAATTTTTTGTTCATTAGAAAAACATCACAGTTTACATAGCCTCCCATTCACTCCATAAACTAGATGAACTATATATATACTAAGATAGCCATGAAACATTGATAAATAAGTGAATCCATACTTACCTCGGGTTAAGTCTCCGTTACTAAATTTCCCAACTTTTCGGTTATCTCAAACTTTCTCGGTGTTCTACAACTTATCACCAATCATTTGTAATCAATATAGGTCTATTACCCTAGGTTTAGAACCCCTAAGTTAGTCCCTAAGGCCTCAAGAAATTCTATGCAAAACATAGCAGAATCGATGTTTTCAGAGGTAGGAGCGCGCTCCATCAGTTGGTGGGGCACGCTCTACCAACTGTGTTCATCACAGTTAATGAAGTGAGCTTGTTCCTTTGCTAGGTGGAGCACGCTCCACCCTGCAGTATCTCAATAGTGAGCAGGGCAGCAGCCACTATTCCATTACCAAATCATTATCACAACCTAGAAAACTCTCCCAAATTATCAGGGAAGACCTCTAGTGAGGTTACAAACCATTTTCAATCATTAAACAACATAATTCACAGAGATTTCATCACCTACTAAAAATTGACCTTCAACCAACTCAAAGAGAAAACTTACCAAAGTGATGATCTCTAGCCTTTAATCTATTTAAGCTTCTCAATTCATGTTGATTTTTAGCTCCCTGAATCATCCCACTTGATCAGAATCAAACTCCAAACCCTCTCTCGACTGTTCTGGATTGATTGAATGAGGTAATAACGAATTTTTTATTTATATATAGATTTTCCTCGAGATACATATTGTGTTATCTCGAAATTGATCTAGCGATTGATGTGTTAAAGTGATACTCCTTAAAGTGACACAAATTTTGACGAATCAAGCACTTACGCTCATCTCGAGGTTGATCAAACAATCAATATTTTTCAAAGCAACTTTATAACTTTAATATATATATATATATATCCAATGTATATAAACATATGTATCTCGAGTATTTTCTCACCAATAAATTCACCGTACATGCCTACGAGTATACTTGGGTGTGCACATTAATTTCACGACCCCCTCATCGCACTTGATGTACCGGCAATTTATTGTTTAATTACTTATTTTCTCGATTATAGGTTTATATTAATCTCTTATTAATCCCACAGCCTATAAAATTCATTTATCATTCCAAACAAACACCAACCATTATGCAATCACACGCACACGATAATCGAGGTAAGCCAAACTTAACCACGAGCCTAACTCGGGTTAATTAGGACTTAGATTAGTACTAATCACTAGCTTAAGGTAATTAGGTCATTACAGTCTCCCCAATTTAAAGCAATTTTGTCCTAAAAATTAAATTAAACCTAAAATTACCTGTAGTTTCGAAGAGAAATGGAAACTGTTCTATAATATAAGACTCTTATTTCCAGATTAGTTCATCTTCTCCATTAAATTGGCATATTACCTTAACCAAAGAAATCTCTTTAGTTCTCGACCTCGGAATCTTATGATCAAGTAACAAAATCATCTACTTATAAGATATGTCTTCCCAAAGATCAAATTCATTCCAATTAATCTATGGAGTGAACCGAGTCTTCATTTTACGAAGCATTGACACGTGGAGTACATTATGAACTTCGACTAGCTGAGGAGGCAACTCTAACCTGTAAGTAATAAGACTAATCATTTTCTATAAACTGAACGACCCAATGTACCTTAAAGCTATCTTACCTCGCAATCCAAACCTATACAATCCTTTCATAGGTGAGACTTTCAACATAACAAGATTGTCCTTTGAAGAACTGCTGCAACCTATGATATTTATCGGCGTATCTCTTATATTTTAATTGTGGTGTTGTCAAACGCTGGCGAATCTGCTGCATTCCCCCTATGTAGTTCTAAATCAATTTTGGTTCCAATAAACTTATATCTCAACCTCCGCCCAGTCAATCTGGTGAATGGCAAGGCTGACTATACAGGGCTTCAAAGGAACATTCCAATACTAGACAGCTGTTACTAAGAAAAAACTTAAAATAGGAATGTATCTCTTTCAGTTACCACTAAACTCCAAGAGACAAGCTTGAAGTGTATCATTTAGCACCAAAACCAACCATCCAGGCTGCTCATAAATTTGCCTATAGTATACCATATAGAGATTAAGAACAGCTCCTAGTTGTCACTGTAATTTACTCCAAAATCTGGACGTGATTCTCGGATCTCTATCCGAAGATTTCAACACTGGAACTCCATGGAACATCACACCTCACGTATGTACACCTTACATAATCGGTCAAGTGGGTCTCGCATAGAAACTGACAAGAAATGCGTAGACTTCGTCAACCTGTTAACTACAACCCATAAAGGATTGTGCTTAGACCGACTCAGAAATAGACCAAAAATAAAACGCCCCGATATATGTTCCCATTTTCACTTAGGAATAGGCGGCGAATGCAATGATCCTCCTGATTTCCTATGCTCATCTTTAATTTGCTGACATATCTCATATCTCTTTAAAAACTCAACAACATCAGTTTTCATCCCAGGCTACCAATAAATGCGCTTCTTATCGCGATACATCTTAGTGTTACCTGGATGAATGAAGTAAAAAGATATATTAGATTCTTGTAGCAACTCCTGCCTCAATTGATCTTGAGCTAGAATCCACAATCTATCCCTAAATCGTAACGCACCATCATTAGAAATTGACTAATCAGGATGATCTACACTAGCCGCTAATCTCTGACGCACTATATAATCTTGATTGGCTTTCTGACAACCAATCACCCCTTAATCATCTCTAATTTAGATCAAATTTGAACTCAGAAGATTAAATCAGTAGCTCTAAAATTAGCTCTCTCAGTTGATGATGTGTCAACTAAACTTACATAAATCATCAACATAGACACTTCCTCAAGAAGTCCAAACTGATAAGCTCTAGCAATAGCGACATTTTTTTCTATACAATTAAGTTGTAATTGCATACTGACAGTCGGTTAACACCTTTCTATGTAATTCTAAATTTCTCAGGATAAATTAACTTGTATTTCATCTTCTCTTCCTACACCAATTGACGACGAAGTAAAGCATACAAATTTTTAAGGTAAACACCTCAACATAATATATAGCTTTATAACAACAATACCAGAGAACTCACACAATAAAATATTTCTTCCTGTATTTAACATTTTCTAAGTCCCAATCTCAAAAATTATATTCTCTGGAACTAAGATAAGTTGCAGATATATTGTGTTAAAATTGAGAAAGGTACCTCCCAGTTATTATACATTTCTTCCCCACTAGAAAGCAAACTTCTGGTTCCTTACCGAATAATCATGGTTCTCCATAATTCTCAACTCTTTCTATACACATATATCTCACTTACTCTTCCACGAGAATTTAAACCACAATACTAGCAAGAAATTTTTCAGACTGAATCAGTCTTACAATTACATCATCAACGACCTTCAGTTGTCATCACAACTTAGGTTAATTTATCATAAATTTCTGAGCATGAAATGTCATTCATATAGGGCAAGAATAATATAACCCTCCGGGTTAATATCATTCGGTTTCCACCTACTGATATATCTCATATTTCTCTATAAAATTGACACCGTCAACTTTCATTTTAGGTCACCAATAATTCATTCTTATCATAATAATTTTGGATTTCGCCTGAATGAATGTCTTAGTGAAATCAGTGAGATTCTCATAACATTCTTGCCTCGCTTTTTATTTAATTTCAAAGAACTTTCCTTACATGCTCAGTATTTTGATCTGAGATTATCCTTAGCAAATGTCAATAACTAGTAGTCAACCTTGAGCTACTAGATATTTCAATCAATTTTTATCCAATCATGCATCACTCACACAATCGTCATTAGCTCAGCTCCAATATGAGCTCCAAAGAAGAGACTTAAAGTTACCAGTTGACGCGCGCTGAAAGCGTCCATAAAATAAAGTTCCTAAACCAACTATTTTGTAGAATAATGGCAAAGGGTCTATCCCACAGAGATTGATAGTCTTTCTATGGTTAAAAACAACAAAAGGAAATCAGGGGTTTTAAAATAAATTAATTTAACTAACTAAACTAAAATAAACTAAATAAATAAAATAACTTTCAAAACAATTAATAGGTACCTAAGTAACACCTAGGTCTACACTTCCACAAATCAGGATCAAGATTCAATGGCAATCATGGTCTTCAAACTTTCCCAAAAAGTTATTAATTTAAATTCTCCTAGATTAGCTATAGAAAATCGACATCCGCCAAAAATTACTCATTCCCCTAATCTCGATAGCCGGGACGTCTGCCACTAACTACTTCCCTAATTAATGCATAACCCTAAACATCCGTCAATCGGGTTTAACACACTAACCGCAGTAATATGGATATGTGGGAACAGTAATCCTAAATAACCAGATCGCATCCACTTCCGATTTAACATAGATTCAATTGTTGCACACACTAGAATCGAAAGGATTTTACGACAAACGGGTGAGTGCTCGTCACTTTATTGGTTCAAAAGTACAATTACAAGGATACTATCAATTAAAATAACTATCGATTGTCCACCTAAAATCATGCATTGGCCATATACACATCCTAAATCTAAACCATAATCCTTAAAATCAACAACAATGAAATAGGAGAATTAAATTAAATTAAATAATAAAATAAAAGATCTCGCATAATATGCCATGAATCTATAATCACGGCTTGTTTCCCCACCGACGTAGGCAATCATCGAGAGAAGTCGATGCTAAAAACATAAAAGTCGGTGTTTCAAAAAATAAAACCTAAGGTTCCTAATATATAAAACTACTAAAAATTGGTCACGGGAAGTGAGAGAAACTAATTTTAGGGGTTGGTAGAGTGACTCGTGCGCAGAGGAGCATCGTATGTCTATTTTTGACCTTGAAATCTCATTTTGTCCACGTGTCGCAGCCGCATTGGTCGTTTGGTGCAGAGCAGCTGACGCAACGGCTCCTGATTGGTGAAGACCGCAGTTGATGACGTTGTTGTGTGGTGTGCGAGCGACACGTGGCGGCAAGAGGCGGAGAAGAATCGCACGAAGCCATGCGAAAACCTGGTAGAGTGCACCAGCACAGATCCCGAGGATGGTCAAAAGCATCTTAGGCGAGGAGAAAATTCTTGTGCTTGATGACGTACTGATGCCACGTGGCTGCATCTGATTGGACGAGAGCTGAAGTGGATGGCTGGGCGAATTGGCCTCTGCCACGTGGCGCTGGAGTGAAGGAATGTACGACTTTGACCGAAAGTATGGGAGCCTGCACAACCCGCATCTCGAGGCAATCTAACAGCAACTTGTTTCACGTGACTTACCTGTGTCACTCGCCAGCATTATTTGGTCTACTGTCTTATATTCTACTCACTGAACAGCACGTAAATCGAGGCAAATCTTCTGGCATCTGATCACTGCATGTGGATACTCCATTTTGAGTATTTTTTCGCCTCGAATTCAACTGCATACTACGTTTCACCTTAAATTGACCAATAAATATAATTAAATACATATTTTAAAGACTTTCCACATTAAATAATAAAATAAACTACTAAAATTATATAAATACCGACTTATCAAATACCCCTAAACTTAAGACTTTGCACGTCCCGAGCAAAGATGTAGATGACAACACAAACTAAACTAGACTCCTAATATAATAATACACTGACTCGACTAATCCTATACCCGACTCAAAATTCATGGAGTTCCTTTGGTTTACTTAGTGACCAAGTTAACAAGCAACTTAAGAAATTTTGGAGTTATGATATGTCAAGACTCGCAACCAAAACACATTTAAGATCCCACTTTGAAGACATAGATTCGGTCAAAACAAAAGCCATCAACTACTCACGAGTTTTCTTGGTCTATACATTCAAGTACGCAAGTTTAAAATCTCACTTAATTTAGCGAAAGCACTCGAGCTAAATCTTTTATTTGAGGAGTTTCACAACTTCCACCTTTATCCAATTTATATTCTCTATTTTTTTCTTCATTTATTTTTCTTTTTTTTTTTCAACAAATACAGTCCCTGCTCCATTTCCTATGGACTGATTTTCTCACTTTTTCCCACAACAAGTTTCCTTGCTCCATTTCCTATGGAAATCTATAGGACTTTATAACTTAACAAAACTCTTGTTAGCCCTTCTCACTTCCACTGTAATCAAGCAAATTCCCCAACATGGGTTAAAACATTACCACTTGCATAAGTCTGACTTTCTACTCCCTTTCGTTATCTAGCACAAAGTCCAACCATCAACTAAGTCCCTAATCATGAAATCATAAAAATGCCGAGCTACGGACTCGATTGAGTGTTTCTCCTAGTTTCCAAGTCAAAAATGTAACCATAATGTACTCATCCACAACCAAAGGCCGGAAACAAAGTTTCGGGGAACTCTAAACAATAAAAAAATAAAAAGCTATACTAAATACATGCATGAAAGTGTATCATATCCTAATGAAATGAGAGAGAAATATGAAAGGACAAGAAATGAAAGAAATGATATAAAACACCACTATTACCATTCGATAACCGCATATAACCGCATAAATAAAAATAAACGATCTCACCTGCGGTCTTTCACAAAATATCCATCCAAAGTCCAATCACAATCCTTAAAATACCCCCAAACTTATTCTAAACCTTATCCTCAAGGTTCAAAACAAGTCAAAGAATCCATCCAATGAAAAGAAAAAGAATATAACATGGAGAAAAAATAAGAAGATGATATAAATGCATGCATAACGAAAGTCTCTAAAAACGAGTAAATGCACAAAATCTCTCATATTTAGGTGACTAAGAAAACTATGAAAGAACAATCATAACAAGTTCTAGAACTAGTAAACATAAGAGTTAACTCAAAATATTCCTATCAAGTCTTGCGAGCTCGAAGTCATTCAACTAAGGGTAAATCAACAAGATGATGGAATGAAGTTTAGGGTTTTGGATCTACTCAAAGACCCGCCACTAATGCGGCGACTTAAGTTAGATATGACCAAACCAAGTCTCAAAACACCTAAAATCCTATAAACATGTTAATTCCTAAAAAAAATGCTCACGTTATGCTCAAAAAATATAATTCATAGTAAACCTAATAAAACTCACGAGGTGCCCCAATTTATTAAAATAAATAAATAAATAAAAATAATATTAATATTAATAATATAAATATAAATAATAAAAAATACTAAAGAAAGAAAACCAATCCCCGGCAACGGCGCTAAAAATCGACGCGCGCCGAACGAGTTAATAAAATAAAGTTCATAAACCAACTATTTTGTGGAATAGTGGCAAAGGTTAAAAACAACAAAAGGAAATCAGGGGTTTTAAATTAAATTAATTTAACTAACTAAACAAAAATAAACTAAATAAATAAAATAACTAAAATAACTTTCAAAATAATTAATAGGTACCTAAGTAATACCTAGTTTTGCAGTTCAACAAATCAGGATCAAGATTTAAAGGCAATCATGGTCTTCAATCTTTCCCAAAAATTTATTAATTTAAATTCTCCTAGATTAGCTATAGAAAATCAACATTCGCTAAAAATTCCTCATTCCCCTAATCTCGATAGCCGGGACGTCCGCCACTAACTACATCCTTGATTAATGCATAACCCTAGACATCGGCCAATCAGGATTAACACACTAATTGCAGTAATATGGATCTGTGGGAACACTAATCCTAAATAACAGGATCACATATGCTTCCGATTTAACCTAGATTCAATTGTTGCACACTCAAGAACCGAAAGGGTTTTACGATAAACGGGTGAGTGTTCGTCATTTTATTGGTTCAAAAGTACAATTAAACGGATACTATCAGCCCAAATAACTATAGGTTGTCCACCTAAAAGCATGCACTGGCCATATACACACCCTATATCTAAACTATAATCCTTAAAATCAACAATAAAGAAATATGATAATTAAATTAAATTAAATAATAAAATAAAAGATCTTACATAATATGCCATGAATCCATAATCCAGACTTCCTCGCCGACCTAGGCAATCATTGAGAGAAGTCGATGCTAAAAATATAATATTCAGTGTTTCAAAAAAAATACCTAAGGTTCCTAATACTACTAAAAATTGGTCTCGAGAGGTGAGAGAAACTAATTTTATGGGTTGGTGGAGTGACTCGTGCGCCGAGGAGCATCGTATGGTTGTTTTTGGGCTTGAAATCACGTTCTTTCCACGTGTCGCAGCCACATTGGTCGTTTGGTGCAGAGCAACTGACGTGGCGGCTCCTGATTGGTGAAGACCGCTGTTGACGATGCTGTTGTGGGGTGTGCGAGCGACACGTGGCGGCAAGAGGCGGAGAAGAATCTCACGAAGCTGTGCAAAAATCTGGGAGAGTGCACCAGCACAGATCCCGAGGATGATCAAGAGCAGCTGAGGCGAGGAAAAAATTACTATGCTTGATGACGTACCTACGCCACGTGGCTGCGTCTAACTAAGCGAGAGCTGAAGTGGATGTGCTAGGCGAATTGGCATCTGCCACATGGAGTTGGAGTTAAGGAAGGCATGGCTTTGACAGAAAGTATGGGTGCCTGCACAACGCGCATCTCGAGGCAATCCAACAGCAACTTATTTCACGTGACGTAACTGTGTCACTCGCCTGCATTATTTGGTATGTTGCCTCATATTCTACCCACTGCGCAGCACGTAACTCGAGGCAAATCTTCCGGCATCTGATCACTGCATGTGAATACTCCATTTTGAGTATTTTTTCGCCCTGAATTCAATCGCGCACTATGTTGCACTTGAAATTTACCAATAAATATAATTAAATACATATTTTAGAGACTTTCCACATTAAATATACTAAAATAAACTACTAAAATTATATAAATAGCGATTTATCACCAGTTTAGACAACTCAGCAGATGATGTGCCTGCCCAAAACTTTCATTATTCACCAGTAAACATCTCACACAAAAGATATTACTGAGTAGATTTTACTACAGTCCCTGTCTTTTTTCTTTTTCAAGCATTGTCAACACAATCACCTTGATGAGTGATGTTTCAGAGTGAATTCCTAACACTTAGGAAATTTCAAGGTATCTATCTTACTTTCCATTTCAATCACTTTGACAATTCCACTTTTCAAACTTCCATAGTTTGAAATTCAATTCTTTAACCTTAAACACATTCACAGGTTTTATACTTCCAGGTTATCTTTTAATGATTATTCTAAGACTCAATAATCTCAAAAAATGAGTAAAAGATTTTCGACAACCCTTATTCTTATTTACAAGTGATGTCTTTCCATATTTGGTACAGCTACCAAAATTATTATCCCGAGATTATTAATCTCTAATAGTTCTCTTTACAAATCAGGAACTATATATATAGCTAGAAATATTAGCTTCAATTTTACTTTATTATATCAACACACATTCTTACCTAAATAAGAAATCTTAGGATGAACCTCTAACTTCTTCCATAGTTTAGGTATCATCAAGGAAACGTTGTAGTCAAACTATACTTCAATTTTCCTCTAAGTTATCATTTTATTTGATTTCAATTTATAACAATTCTCATACTTGAGTTAACTGAATGAATTACATAACGATTCTAGAGATCCCTGGATCAATCATTTGTAATATTTAATTATTTCAAGCTTACTTTCCTCTTTTACCTTTGTTTTGAATATATGAAAATATCATATTGTTTTAATCACAGTCAAATCCCTTAATCTGATGTTAATATTCAACACTCATATATTTTATTAACCTTTGAAACTTAGTATTGCCACTTGCAAAATTTGGTATGGACCAATTTACCGTTACCAATTTACAATCTTGTATAGTAATGCTCGTGCATCCTCTAAGTCTTCAAAGATTATATTCTTTTTATTATTGATAACACAATAACAACTTAATTAAAATAGGGTTTTCAAATATTAACACCCTTCATTTTCGAACATAACATGAGTTCTAGTAAGTTCTAGTGGTTTCTACCATCCACATAAAATGATCCAGCAACGCCTGAAATCATCATGTAAATATATCCTGAACTTTGATCATATCACTATGACAACCAGATCTCAACAAACTTTTGAGAACAACTTATTTCACCTTATTATCATAATGAATTGTCAATCTTGGACAATGACTATTCATTCTCATTAATACATATTATCCTTTGGATTCCTCAAATCCTCAAACTCATTGACTACTCATTTTTTCCATGTTAGACTATACTAGTCTAATAGATCAGACTATGATATCTTACCAAGTCACTGCTATATTTTGAACTAAACTATTCTTTAGTTTAACCTATTTTTTTTTCAATATTTGTCATTCGTTACCCGACAAATTACTTGTCATTTTAATATGGATTCTCACCATATCTAGAATTGTTACTTCATAACAACTTATGAAGTATAAATACATTAGTAGTTTCCTAACCTTTAATAAGCTTTTATCATTAACCACAAATTTATTTACAGAATAACTTTTATTACTTTTGTACTAGTCTCAATACTAGTATTAAGTCATTTCTCAAAGTGGTCCACCATCTTTGAGTTTCCCCTAAACTCATTCAGTAATCCAAATTTTCCATTCTCCTAACAAACGTTTCAAGGTCTAGATCCAATAGACACTTCTCCATAGACTATTATTTGTCTAATAATATTAGTGAGAACTAAGACCATTGACAACAGTTACTAGGAGAACAATTTAATTTTATCTTTGTAAATTTTTCTTATGTCTTTCCTTATCAATCTTTTCGAGGTTAAGACTCTCTTGAGCTCTTACGTCCAAAACCTTTTCATATCATGTGAAATAGTTAGACTTCAACCATCTTTTTATCGTTCAGGAAAGACATAAATATTATATCTACCACGTAGATATAATATAACACAACAAATAACATATCTCAGCCTTTTATCTTTTGGTTACCCCCAAACTCACGATAAAAACCATTTATAAAACCCTGAGCTTATTCATAACTCGAGACAA
Organism: Stephania cephalantha; assembly: GCA_039657325.1. Lineage (NCBI taxonomy): Eukaryota > Viridiplantae > Streptophyta > Magnoliopsida > Ranunculales > Menispermaceae > Stephania > Stephania cephalantha. Next base: position 32,646,858 of record CM077570.1, on the reverse strand, counting down.
CTCTCAGAGTCAATAAACTAAGGTTCCAATACAAATGTACTTTGATATACCTTAAACTTTAGAGTAGTCTATGACCAATCTTTGATACCAAGCTGTAGCATCCCCTAACCTGATTAGAGCGATACATGACCTGAAACCTTAATTAAGCCCAGATTACCTAACTAGACTTAACTAGAGCCAACAACCTTTCCTCCTTCACCTGATAAACACCACTGTATATCGAATATCGATATAAAATAAGTGATAAAAATAACAGAAATTTAAAATTTTTTCAATAATTAAAATATGATATAGAGTATTAAATCAAATCGGAATAAACCTTGGTTATATAAAACCTCCCATCCCTTGTGATATTACAAAACTATAATTCCATACAAGTATATAAGACAAGGGAAAAATCATTACATCGAAGAGAAGATCAAGACTCCTATATTTTCTCTATCCCATAGTTGTAGCGCGCATCGGCATTCCCAAAAGGTTATTTAGGTTGAGCACTCTAACTTGCTCAGTTAGTAGGGATTCACACAGCCATCAACATTCCATATAATAATCAAGAATATTATACAATAACAATATGCACCAATGTTTAACAAGAATACGAAAAGCATATAATTCAATATATAACGGATGCATAACAAACTTTGATAATCTACGACACTGTGATCCACATTTTATTATAAAACTAGGATCGATTACCCACTGACGCCATTAATGCAATTGCTAGACCAACACATTGCGCATATATGTTGTCTAGACAATCAATTAATGCCCAATGGTTCTATCTGAAACCTTATAGTGAATATGTAACCCACGCAACCTATCTAACTGAGTAGGAGTTACGTATAGAATGAGAGATCAGCCTCGCGTCCTATATAAAATGGTCTCAGTCCTCAGGAGTTACTCTCATGGATCACATCAAACATCATTTTATGTTCATTAGGAAAACATCATAGTGTACATAGCCCCCATTCAGTCCATATACTACATGAACTATATATACTAAGATAGCCAGGCAACGTTGATAAATAAGTGAATTCGTACTTACCTTAAGTTAAGTCTCCATTACCAAATTCCCCAGCTTTCTAATTATCTCATGCCTTCTCGGTGTTCCACAACCTATCACCAATCATTTGTAATCAATATAGGTTTATTACCCTATGTTTAGAACCCCTAAGTCAGTCCCTAAGACCTCAGGAAATTTTATGCAAAACACGGTAGAATTGCTATTTTCAGAGGTGGGAGCCCACCAACTGTGTTCATCATAGTTGATGAAGGGAGCACGCTCATCCGCTAAGTGGAAGGCCCTTTGTTTTGCACTGTCTCGACAGTGAGCAGGGCAGCAGCCACTCTTCATTACCAAATCATTATCACTGCCTCAAAAACTTTCCCAAATCATCAGGGAGGACCTAATGAGGTTACAAACCCATTTTCATCATTAAACAATATAATTCAAAGAGATTTCATCACCTACTCAAAATTGAACTTCAACTAACTCAAAAAAAACTTGCCAAAGTGATGATCTATGGCCGTTAGTCCATTTAAGCTCCTCGATTCATGTTGATTTAGCTCCTTTAATCATTCTTCTTGATCAGAATTAACATCAAACCCTCTCTCAACTGTTCTAGATTGATCGAATGAGATAACGATAAATTTTGATTTATATATATGGATTTTTCTTTAGATACGCATCGCGCTATCTCAAGATTTATCTAGCGATTGATATGTTAAAGTGATACTCCTTAAAGTGACACAAATTTTAACACATCATGCATTTATGTTCATCTCGAGGTTGATCAAACAACCTATATTTTTCAAACCAACTTTATAACTTTAATATATATTTATATATCCAATAGATATAAACATATATTTCTCCTATTAATCCCACAACCTATAAAATTCATTTATCATTCCAAACAAACACGAACCATCATGCAATCACACGCATACGCTAATCGAGGTACGAAAAACTTAACCATGAGCCTAACTCAAGTTAATTAGGATTTAGATTAGTATTAATCATCAGCTTAAGGTAACAGGTCAATACATCAAATGTTCATAAATGTTTTAATTTGAATGCATGATTATGGATGTTTAAGTTTGAGGTATGACCCAATTGAGGACACTTTTTATATATCTTGAAGCCATTTATATGTGGATGTAGGCTCAGGAGTCAGCATGGAAGACAGGGGTCAAAAACCCCTCTATTTCACATTTGTACGATTGGCGTTGTAGCATGAGTCCCAACTGCGCCACTAGTGGCGCCAATCATAACAATGGTGCAATAAGGGGTTTTGAACCCCCATCTTCCTCATCGGCTCTGAACTCTAAATCCACCCATATAAGGATTCATAATCTACTAGAGAGTGCCCTTAATTGGGTCTTACCTTATATATAATCTATTCATAATCAATTGCATGACTAAATCATCAATTTAAACCAAATTTGAAAATCATAAAACCTTTAAAAGCATCAAAACTAAAAACCCATTCATTATCGAGTTATAAAACATTGCTAAAATCCTTGAATGTTGAAAACACACAAAAACCCCAATTTCACAACTTAGATGCCAAAGAAAATGGAGATTTATGTATTGAGGTTGTTGTGTTCCCAATTCCTGATCCTCTTTAGTTAACATGTTCCTAAATTAGTCTTTTGGCCCTTGATCAATTGGAAACCTAACAAGCAAATGCCTTTTCTTCTCATTCATGTATTGTGTGTGAATGCTCCAGTATGTCTTCTTATTTTACACGCACAAAGGGGGCTTCAACTTATATATGGATTTCTCTTGAAAACCTCAACAATAGGATGGGTTCTTGATCTTAGAATCTCTAGAAAATCTAGTGGTTTGGATTCATCCTCTTTTCCACTTATTAAACCTTTTTTAAATCATATGGGGTTAGTCAATATTATGGGTACTTAGACCTATCAAGGGCTATATTTACAAAGACTTAGTATGTAAACTAGTGTTTAGCCTAAGTCTTCACTAACCATTCTTGCTATTTAATTGATCATATTATAATGGCTCCAAATATTTTATTTGAGAATGATGACATGCATTACCTATTTATACTCACATGCACACTTGTTATTTAATTTTATTGTAGATTGTACGAGAAAAATAGTGGCCCCAAGATACGTACGCGTGGGCATAAGTAAGGTCATGATGTTGATGGAAAACTCGGGTTAGATTATAACTTAGACTTTTATCTAATCAAATTAAATGTCTAAAGTAACTATGGGAAAAAAATGGTTTAGCCTAAGTTTTATGGTAAACCTATACTGATAAATTAAACTTTTGCCCAAATATTGTATTCAATATAGTTGCTAATTTAAATTATTGAAGTGTATGGTGCTTAATTTAGTTCAATGTTGCCTACTTAAATGAGTAAATGAGTTAGGCGCCCATGACCAAAGAAGGCTTATGTCTAAATAAAATGCCTTATGATTTTATTAACTTAAATTCTATGTATAGGCTTAAATTAAAATAATTTGAATATTGATGGGCCTAGAGATACCTAGATTGAAGGAACTCTAGTAAGATAAGTGGCATCCTAGGATGAGCATGTCTCAAAGAAACCCTAGCATTAGATTTAAATGGAGATGTCGGGTGGAGTTTATGAAAGATTGAACCAATGGATTATACTTAAAGAAAAATATTATAAAAAATAACTTAGTGTTTGACATGCAAAAAATGCGTACAAAGCTTAATGTTGGAGAAGAAAAGAAAAGAGGCAAGAAAATTCTCATTGTACATAATGGATTGAAGCCAAGAAGACAAGATCAATTGTGAAGGCTTCATCAAGAACACTAAAACAACCTAAGTAATTTCAAGTCTCTCACTATTTTAGTCTAAATTGGAGTTCTTTTTGGGCTAAGGATGAATTGTGAAATTGAGGATTTGTGCGGGAGTTATTAAATTCCATAGATAATTGAAAATGATTGGGGTTGAATTTCAAAGAAGAATTAAGATTGGAACCCTAGGTGAGTTTTACAATTTCCTCTCATTTCATATGTTCAAATGTGGTTGAAATTGGGAATTCAAGTTAAATGTTTGTTCTTAAATGTTTGGGACTCTAATATTATTTTGTTTCATGATATTTTGAAGCAAATTTAGCTAATTTAAATGCCTTTAAAAGGGATTATGTTATGACTCGTCTCACTGTGTCCTGACTTAGCCTATTACCCTAATCAATGATCGTAACCACAAGGTGTGTATGGACACAGTTACTTAGTCAAGTTTACTATATTATTAAGCTCTCTTTTTGTTTGATTTAAAACTAAAATTACTCTAATCTATAAAACAATGTAAATCAAGTTGTATTCTTATATTGACAAAAATGTTAGTTCACAACTTCACCTAGGTAATAAATTACTATGCTCTCCATATAAAACTTCCTTCATCTTTCTTATGAGTGTGCAATGCATAATTAGAATAAACATATTTTCTTAATTTTCATTTCAGCCCACTATAGTGGTTAAAAAGATCCTAATGTGTGATAAGTGATTATTTATATGCATATATAGGGGTTAGTTTAGTGCTATAAATAGTAAAAATATCCTCGAATGAGTGCTAATTCATGGTAATATTACATTTTCAAGGAATTAAGGTGCATTGGAAGGAATCAAGGAAAACGAGAGGAAACGGAGCAAGAAATCACAAAGTCAGAGTTGGCACAGTGGGAGCATGCATTAACGCTCTAGGGATCAAAGCACGGCGTAGGAATGTTAGGCACAATATGGGAGAAAAGAAGAAATGAAGAAAATAAACTCTGTGGTTCGGCATAGTGTCGGCGCTGTGGCACACTAGGGACCGCGCCGGGACACACAGGGGATAGTGCCGAGGCTCTAGGAGCTCAAAACGCACAATGATTTTGTGGCGTAGTGGCAGCGTCGTGTCTTAACACACATGGCGCTGACCGTAAGTGACAGCACCAACTTCATAGAAATTAGAAAGTGAAGCTTTAATATGGGTTAAATTATAATTTACAATCTCTAATTATTATTAGGGAGTATAAATAGGTATTATGGTGTGGTAAACAAGTAGGAGACAACCACATAGAATGTGAATAGCCTCCATTAGAGTAATTTAACACTAAGTTTTAGTATGAAGGAGTTTTTGTTGGAGAAACGTTGAAGACTCTACGTTTGCAATTAATATTTGGTTTCATTGATTAATTCACGGTAATATCTATATTCATCTCAGTTTTGCAATGAATTTTATATTGAATTGTGATGTGTATGTTTCAATGATGTGCGAGTAGTCTATTTACCTTAGGGATAAATTGATCTTTTGGTATGAATGCTATGCTTTGAAATATGAATAAAAAGTAATAATAAAAAGTGCAATTGTTAGAATTTATATTGATTCTAAGTGTAATGCTTTAGACATCTTGATCACGTGTCTAATGAACTTAGGCTTTAGGAGTTATCATGGCCATTGAAGTTTCTAATACAGACATGAACGGTACAATCATAAAATACACAACATCGAGAGATAGTTGTTGATTAGGGAGGTGTAGAAAGTAAACTCAGTTGGTTATGAATCCAATGATTTGAGACTTGCAATATGGAACTTACATTATTCAAACTGATAGGTAGAGTTCTAGTTTGCACATTAGAGTCTTCTCCGTCACAACAGTAGGTTGAAGTAGATTTGAAGGAAATCTATCAATTCTAATTAGGCATTACACAAAACATATTAAGATGTAAACATGAATACAAAGCATAGTATTAAATTACCTAGATGAAGTTGTGAGCTAAGATATCCTTAATATAAGAAGTCAGCTAAATTTTAAAAGTAATTTGTTAGATAGTTTAAATTAGTATAAAACAAATTAAAGTGAATCCCTGAGCAATAATTCAAGTTAAGTAGGTAATACACAACTAGTGTAAAAATCTTTCTCTAAGGACGATATCCGTGATCAACGTAAGTTGATTCAATTATTACTATAAGCGAGCCATTATACTTGCAATGCATGTTAAGTTTTTTGCATCGTTACCGGGGATACCTAGCCAGTAGATTCACTTATTTTGTTTGAGTGTTTGCTAAGTTTTATTTTAAGTACTATAATTTTTAATTTATAAAAAGAAAAAAAAACCTAGGCTTAAGTTTTAGCTTTACTTTCTGCACTTGAACTTTTTTGTGTTTTCTTTTCAGGGATACTTAGTGCATGTGTAGCAAGGGAGAGAAGGACCTAGTGCCTTACGTTCCGGTTATTGAGAGAACAAACAAATGGAAGAAATAAGTCAAGATGGCTGAGGAGCAAGCTAGAAATCGATAGCAGGGCGACGGGAATATCCAACCTGTAGGTGATCTGATAGTGCAAGGATAGAGATACCTCTGTGACTACTTCAAACCATAAGTTCAGGAGACATACAACGAAATGATGAGGCTTCCAACCAACACCACCAAGTTTGAGCTATGACTGTCTTTAATAAATATGGTGCAAAATAGTCTGTTCAGCGAGCTATCTAATGAAGATCAAGTTGCACATGTTAAGAATCTCTTTGAGAAGTGTGAAACTGTGCACATAACTGGAGTTACTAAAGAGGTGATTAGGATGCGACTTTACTCATTCTCACTGGGTGGAAAAGTCAAGTCTTTGTTCTAAGGGCTGAATGCAAGGAGTATGACTTCATGGTTGGAAGTCAATGAAAGAATTCTAAACAAGTTCTTTTCCAAGTGAATGTTAGTGAAGGGAAGCTTTAGATTAATCAGTTCAAGCAAGAAGACACCGAGTCTCTTGGCCAGGCTTGGGAAAGATTTAACGAGATGTTGAGCGGATGTCTGGGACACGGATACATGAAATGGGCACAACTCCAGATATTTTAATATTGGATGAACTTCAACACGAGAACGCTAGTTGATGCTGCATTAGGGGGACCTCTACTTACCAAGGATGAGGGTTGAGCATTAGATCTCCTTGATCTTATGTCTCATAATTCTACCATCGGTACTCGTTCCACAGTAAGGAAATCAGCAAGCGTCTATGAGAATGACTCGCAAGTGGTAATTATGGCACTGTTATCAAATTTGAGTAGTCAAATGGCAAAACTTCAAATGGGACACTAAGGTCCACAAGTAGCACAACAACCCATGAATCACTACGGCATGGCGGTTAACCAGGTAGACATACAGTAGGGAATGGAGCATGAAGACATTAACTTCATGAACAACCAAGGCTAAGGAAACAACTTCACGTCGAGAGGAGTGGCTCCTAAAAATTTTAATCAAGGATATAACAACAACAAACCAAACTTTCTGTATGGAGATCCTGATAATACGTTGAAGTTACCTCAAGGCTTCAAACAATCAGTCCAATAAAGGAAGCTGGGACAAAGCGAAGAGGTGACTTCACTGAAGTCCATTGAGAAGTATTTGCAAGCTATGGAAGTGAGAGATAGGGAGCGGCATAAGAAGCACAAGAAAGAGCTCGAAGGAATAAGGCAATCCATGAAAAGGATGGATAATGAGAAGTCATAATCCATTAAGAACTTAGATAGGCAAATTGGTTAACTTGCAATAGCCTTGAACTCAAGGAAGGAAGGACAATTTCCTAGTAACACCATCACTAATCCCAATTCGAACATGAGTGCCATTTGCATGATGAGCACTATGGCAACAAAGGAGCCAAGACAAGACCAATTAATGTATAAGCATGAAGAGATGCATGAGCACAGAACAAAAGTAAGGTAAGATGAGCTTGATGGTTTTAAGAAGCAAAAAATCAATGCCATGAAGAAAAAGAAAGGGAAGCAACAATGGAAGGCCAAGAAAAAAGATGAAGGACTTCCCGAAGAAGACCCACAAGGCAATGAAATTGAGTTGGTTCCAAAGAAATTGGAACCTAAGTTCAAGTTCATCCCGCGACCTCAACCGATCAAAAGGAGAGATCCTGGAGTGATAAGCATATTGATAAACATTGACTTACACTAGTTTCGAAACATTTTATGTGATACCGAAGCCTCAATTAATGTCATGCCACTGATGGACATGATTCATGCTGACTTGAAGATCAATTGCCTGGATACCACGAATTTGCAAGTAGCAGATGGTAATTTGATACCTACTATAAAAAGAGTTTTAAATGTGCACGTCAAAGTCGCTAGATTCATATTCATCGCAGACTTCGAGGTCATGAACCAGAATATGAATAATGATGTATCTATGATACTTAGGCGGCAATTCTTGAACACGGCTAAAGCAAATTTGGACGTAAGTGAAGAAAGATCACGATGAGTATAGACGAGGGCAATGATGCTGAGAAGGTCGTCTTTGTTGATGGTGAAGAAGTACATCCGAACGGGAATGAAATCACAATTTTCAATTTGCAGATGGAGCTTCTTGATTTAAAGTTGGACTAAATGAGCTAAAAAGGTGTTAGGCTATTAACGTTAAATTAAGTGCTATTGGGAGGCAGCTCAGGGGTTTTAAATTTCAAGTTTTTGAATTTTAGTTAGTAGTTAGTTATTTAGTTTAATAATTACAATTCACAAGTTTTAGTTCTAACTTTCGAAAAACTTGTATTGAATGCGCAGGAAAGACCATTTGCTGGGTGATGATTCATCAGAATGCAAATGTCTCGAGAACTCATTAAAATAGTGAAAATGAGCGAAGGAGTTCAAAGCAGTGAAGGTAAGGTGCATGGGAAAATTGAAATGTAAAATTTATTAATTTTTATATTTTCATGGATTTTATGCAGTCACAATACCTTGTGTGAGTTTTACATAAAGTTGGAGGAGTGTCGGAAGGAAATAAGTGAAAAATCATATGCAAAGATGTAGACTGTGAGGCCGACGAAATGGGTATTACCTATGGCACCCTTGGTATAAGCCACAGAGCCGAAGTGGCTGTAGGACAAAACAATAAAAATGCCCACTGTGTCGATGACGAAGTGGTGGTGCAGAGGTCGAGTGAGTGTTTTAAACCCATTTTTCACATCATTCTCCACACTTGCACTTAAACCCTACCAAAACCCACAAACATACACACCTCTAGAGCCGAAGTTTGATCATTATCAAGAGAGCTTAGTGAGTTCTTAGTGATTTAGAGTGAATATACAAACACGTTATGGAATTACACAAGTGGAAAAGCTAGGGCTTGTATTTTTGGAATTTAATTACAAGGAGATCTAGGGTCCTAGTTGGTTGAGAAAAGTTAGAGGGCTTGGATTAGAAAAGACTTGGAGGAATGATCTACACCAAAAATTAATTCGGCATTGAGGTACATTTACAATTCCATCTAGTTATGCATTGAATTTTTGAAATTTTAATGATATTGTATGAAATTGTGGATTTGAGGTCATAGGATAAGTTTTGCAAGATTGTGTGAATGTGAGCATTAATATCACCCGTGGAGACTTAGTTGACATCTTTGCATTATTTCGCATATGCAAGATCCATGTTATATGAATTTTGAATTTTAGGTGATTTAAAGACCAAGTTGCGTTGCATTTTTGTTAGTTGCTTGAATTGAAGAAAATGGCAAGAACATCGAAACAAGTTAGCCAAATGAGAGCAAATGACCTTGAGGCATATGCTTCTCAAAATCCCAACGACGAAGAGCCTAGACCTTTTAAATCCAAATATTTCATTTGTAACGAGGCTAAGTATCGATTTGCGGTTATTCAACATAAGGAGTTCATTTGCGAAAGAGGGATTAATTTACCGATCAAGTACGTTAAAAAAAGTGAATAATTGCATTAGGCGACATAATTGGGAGCTTATAACTCAAGATTAGTAAAAGAAGTGAGTAAAATTGTTTATGAATTTTATGCTAATGCAAAATTCACTGCAGAAGAGGAGCCAGTGAATGTTAGAGGAATTTTTGTTTCCTTTAATGTGTGTGAGATTAATACCTTCTATTGATTGGAAAGCTTGAATTCAATTGAATTGCAACCGAGTTTCCCAACTAGCATATATAAAAAACCCTATAACCTATACCCTTTTAGAGCTATAGAGAGATCATTGGTTGTCCCAAGATAATAAGAATATATAATGGGTGTTGAGAATGTGCCAAAGCACATTAGGAAAGTTTACCGAATGTGGCATCATTTTCTTCTTCCTTTATTATTCCTTATTTCTCAGCAGGGCGAAATCAATATCGAGGAGATTCTCTGAGTGTATAAGACAGGGATCCAGCCGTCTACACAAGGAGCCTAGCCTTTGGCCGGTAAAGTCACTCATAATGGAGAAAGGTTTGGAACCCAATTCAAGGAAAAAGCGGATAGTCTATATTGAAAAATGATTCATTCGCCCTGGGAGCGTCAAGTCAACAGTCTAAGGGAGTCAATCATGTCAAAAAGGGACAACAAATTGTTGTTTCCTATTTTGATTAGTCGAATGTGCTTACGGGCTAGAGCGAGAATGAGAAATGATGAAGAATTTGATATAGATGCCCAAAACACCTTGGATGAAGCTTTCATGCTCACATTAAAGTCACCACCTGATTACCAAGACTCTAAGGAGGAGAGAGAGATGGCCAAGGGAGTTAGGCGTGAGGCCGAGTTGTAGGTCAAAAGGCAAGAGGATGAGGCTATAACAGAAGCAGCAGTAGCAGTAGCAACAGAGCTAGCCAAGGAGCTAGAAGATGAAGAGGATGAAGAAGAGGGGGAGCAACAACAGCAAGGATTTGCTAATGGCTATAAGTTTTTAGACCTAGAGATAGGAGAGTAAGACTTGGATGGTCCTGAAGTCTTTCCACCACCTCCTCTACTATAGGCACCTATACCACCACTTGAGAATTTGACTCCACAACATCAAAGGCTACGCATAATAGAGATGAGGAGACAGTACCAGGAGGATAGGGCCTAATACCAGGCAGCCATGTTGAGATATGAGCAAGAGATGGAAAAGAGAGAGCAGCACAGACGAAACGATCAAAAAAATTTCATGTTATTTGTTGATCATCACAAGGCCATAGCTAGATATGAGAGGAGTAGACAGCTGAGACCTACTAATAGATCATTAGGCTTTCCAGCACCACTGGCATACGTGTTTGATCCGAATTTGGTGCAAAGTAGGACAATGGAGCGTCCATTAACACCATCACACACTGGAGCTGATGATGTAGATGATGATGATGACGTGCAGTCCTGAAGTCATTTTTATAAGATTCCTTTAGACCAGGGGAGTTGAGAGTTACCATTCATACAATGTTAACATTTGGAATATTTTGATAACTATTTAGTTATTTCAATTTTAATATTTAGTTTAGTTTATTATAACTTGTGTTATTACATGTGATTATGTGTTTTAGCGTCTTCATATTTCAGGCTTACTTTTAAACCTTGAGGACAAGTTTTGGTTTAAGTTTGGGGGCATCAACACTACACTACACTATAAGAAGTGGTAAGATAGGCTAAGAAATAAGGATAAACACTACAGGTATGATCGTTTTAATTTTAATTTGAAGCAGTTAAAGAGAAAAATATGGTAGTGTATAATTTTTTTTGTTTTATTCATTATATGAATGTTTAAGTAGTATTGATTAGGTTATATATAGTAATATTTAATGAATTGTAGTTCATTTGCATGTTCATACCTTTAATTGTGGATAAGTAGGTTACAAGTATCTTGTTGATACGAAACTTAGGAGAATATTTTAAATTTTGAAAAAGAAACAATGAAATGTAGCAAACAACGATGTGATTTCATGATTAGAGACCTTGAGTTTGGGAAGACTTTGAACTTGAAAAAAAAGCAAGAAACTAGAACACTTCTTGTAGAAAAAGTTAGATCTCTATGGATTCTATAATAAATGTGAATCTTACTTGAAATGCAAAGCAAATAAAGAATCAGTGCAAAGAAGAGAAGAAATATGCATTGTATGGTAAAAGTTGCAATTAACTTACTTGATTTAGTTAAATTGAGAGGTGCTAACAAGAATTTTAAAAATAAAAAGAAAAAATTAGACAATCCCACAAGTTTTCTACAGGAAATAGAGCAGAAAACTTGATGGTTGGAAAAAGTGAGGAAGAATAAGTCCATAGGAAAAGGAGCAGGGACTTTTAAATAAAAAATGAAAAAAAAAAGAGTTTGATCTATGCTTATTTGTGAATTCCAGAGCTTAATGAGAAATCATGAGATTGTATACTTGCTACTTGAGTGTTGAAACGAAACGAACTTGTGAGTAGTGATGGTTTTTAGTTGAGATCTACTTTAATATTTTCAAAGTGAAGTTATATAGATAGTTAAAGCTACATGTCTTAAACATATAAGTTTTTTGCGAAGAAAAATTATTGAGTGGATTGTTAACTTGAAACTTAGTAAATTAAATGATACTCCATGAACAATGAATTGAATGAAAATTAGTTAATAGGACACTTAGTAGAATACACCTTTGCTCGGGATGCACAAAACCTTATGTTTCGGGTTATTTGATAGGTGATTATTTATACGTATATATAAGGCCAGTTTAGTAGTATATTTAGTAGAAACCTCAAATGAGTGCTAATTCATGGTATTATTGCACTTTCAGGGAATTAAGGTGCATTGGAAGGAATCAAGGAAGTATGAGAAGAAATGTAATAAAACCCAAAAAATCAGAGTTGGCGCTGTGGGAGCATGCATTGACGCTGTGGGGAGACAAGGCACGGCGTGGGAGATAACAGAAAATGAAGAAAATCAACTCTGGAGGTCTGACATAGTGCCGACGCCATAACATAAAAGGAACAGCACCGGGACACACAAGAGACAGTTATGAGGCTCCATGAGCTCAAACACACACAATGAAGTTGTAGCGTAATGGCGTCGCTGTGGCTTAACACACACGACGTCGGGGTAGTAAGTGACAGCGCCAACTTTGCAGAAATTAGAAAGTGAAGCTTTAATTCAGGTTAAATTGTGATTTAGGGTTTCTAATTGTAATTAGGAAGTATGAATAGGTATTAGGACATTTTAAACAAAGAGGAGACAACTACATGAAGGGGATTAGCCTCCATTTGAGTAATTTAGCATTGAGTTTGAGTATTAATGAGTTTTTGTTAGAGAAACATTGAAGACTCCACGTTTGCAATTAATGTTTGGTTTCATTGATTAATTCATGGTAATATCCATATTCATTTATGTTTTGCAATGAATTATATATTGAATTATGATATGCATATGTTTCAATGATGTGCGAGTAGTCTATTTATCTTAGGGATCAATGGATCATATAGTCTGAATGTTATGCTTTGAAATATGAATAAAAAATAATAATAAAAGTGCAATGGTTAGAGTTTGTATTGATTCTGAGCATAATGCTTTAGACATTTTGATCACTTGTCTAATGAACTTAGGCTTTATGATTTATTATGTTCATTGAAGCTTCTAATCTGGACATGAATGATACAACCATAAAATACACAACATCAAAAGCTAGATGTTGATTAGGGAGGCGCGGATAGTAAAATTAGTTGGTTACGAATCTAATGATTTGAGACTTAAAGCAATGTGAAACTTACGTTGTTCACACTGCTAGGTGGAGTTCTAGTTTGCACATTAGAATTTTCTCCGTCACGATAGTGGGTTGAAGTAGATTTGAAGGAAATCTGTTTATTCTAATTATGCATTGCACAAAACATATTAAGATGTAAACATGAATACAAAGCATAGCATTAAATTATCTAAGTGAAGTTGTGAACTAAGATATTCTTAATATAAGAAGTCAACTAAAGTTTAAAAGTGTTAGATGGTTTAGATTAGTATAAAACAAGTTAAAAGTGAATCCCTTAGCAAAAGTTAAAGTTAAGTAGTTAATACACAACTAGTGCAAAAATATTTCCCTGAGGACGATATCCGTGATCGACGTAAGCTTATTGCACTATTACTACAAGTGAGTCGTTATACTTGCGGCGTGTGTTAATGTGCAAACTAGAACTCTACCTTTCGTTGTGAATAATGTAAGTCTCACAAAGCATTAAGTATCAAATCTTCATACTCATAAACAATTTAGTTTACTATCCATATCTCCTTAATCAACAACTATCTATCGATGATATATGTTTAACAGTTGTGTTGGTTATATCTAGCTTAAAAGCTTTAAGGCCATGGTAACTTCTAAAACCCTTAATCAACAAACTTGCGATCAAGATGTTCATAGCATTAAACATAGAATCAAATGCAAATTTTAATCATTGGACATATAACACATTATAATCAATTCATAACTTTGCATAGTACTCGTACCATATGATCTATTGATCTGTAAGATAAATAAACTACTTGTAGCATCCCTTATCCTGATCAGGGCGATACCCAGCCTGAAACTCTAATTAAGCCCCGGTACACCAGCCAGACTAAATTAGAGTAGCAATACAAATGTCCTTCATACCTGATAAACACAACTTGTATATCTTGATAATCGAATAACAATTAAAATGAAACGCAACAACATTTAAAACTTTTTCGATAAAACACAAGATATACAAAAATTGGCATAAACATTAGTCGTAAAACCATATCCCAGCCCTATTTATTAAAATATAGTACTTCAATACAATATATAAATAGTAGGAAAATTAATTCATCATAGAGAAGACTATAACTCCTAATCTTCTATGTTCCTGAGTCAAAGCGCACGTCGACAACCTGAAATGTTATATTGGGGAATGAGAACTCCAACTTTCTCATTGAGTGATTCTCGTAAAAATATCAGTTATCAATTACTATCAATGAATAAATGAATAGCAATATGAATCTAAAGAATATCTATTCAGGCAATAAAAATGATATAACAATAGATAATGAAATGCAAGTTCACAGGTCAATTACAACTGTAATCGTGACTTGTAGTTTCCATTTTCATTTTAAAGTCATACTCTCACCTTACATAAGAATACGTCTGCTGAATCAACTTGTTGACCGACATAGGGTTCTGCCAGTGGATTCAAATGTAATTGAGCTATGAACTTTTAATAATTAGAGAGTCATAATGTCATCTTACCCCAAGAATACTATCCATATAACCTCCATCTTGGTCATCATGTGACTCTGTCAGTGTATTCAAGTGAAACTGAGCTACCAACCCTAAATGGATAGTCAACAACTAAGGTAAAACTTTGGCCTATTAAGGATGTAAGGGCAGAATCCATTTCCATGCTAACCTTTTCCTTTTATTAGGTCAAAGGGCGGAATCTATTTCTTGGCATACTTTCACATCCTTCATTCCTGGTCCGCCTTATCAACACTTCCAAAGATTTTCACATTTAAAAACAAAAACATTCAAATCATTGTACATTGTCACATTCCCAGTCCATAATGCTATATGAACTAAATATACTAATTATGTTACATAGTAGATAAGAATATGAGTCCTACTTACCTATGTCGAGCTTTCCTAACTTTATACCGACTTACTCAACTCCCGTAAACCCATATATCTTTTCTCTCCAATCAAGTACCTAAAACAAATTGATCATCATCAATTTAAGTCTAATATTCGTTTATTAGAACTCTTAAATCGGTCCCAATAGAATCTTGAACCAATTTACCACTTTTTAAGTCTATACGAATCCCAAAGTCTTTGATTTTCATAGAAATTCATCAATTTCTATTTATTTGGTCAAAATATAATTTTTCTGATTTTTTTCTATTTTTCTATGATTTTTTTTCCAAAACTCCAACATTTTTTTATTTGGAAAAGGTTTGGGCCTGAATCGGGTTCTCGGCTCAGTCCCCTTTCTTCTTCATCTGCCTCCTTGCAACTCAAAACCGATCTTTTTTTTTTCGATTGGGGTTGGATCAATCCAACCTAAGTAACGTTTGGGCAGGGGAGATGATCCCCTGCCATCTCCTTCCTCGAAGCCATCCCCATGTCCATCGTTATCAACACAACAACCACCATGGACGACAACTATAAATAACAACCACAATAACGACAAAAATCCAACAACACAACAGCAATAACTCACATACATCATCATCGCCTCCATCGTGGATCTCCTCCTCCCTCTCCACAATTTTGATCCTCTCTTCCTCTCTTTCAATTTTCTTTTTTTTATCTGGTTCGAACAACATATGAGACGATGATATTTGGGATAAATATTAAATTTCTTCGAGATTTGCATTGCACGAGTCTCGAAGCAAATTTAATTGTTGTCATTTTCATATTATATTTTCAAAATACTTATTTTGTATCTCGAGGTCGATCTTTGTTGCTATTAACGAACTCATCACCTTGTAACTGACTAACACAAATACAACTTTTCTCGAAATTCGCATGCAAGAATATCAAGGACGATCCAAATGATTGAAAATAAGGTCACTCTCCTTAAAGTGACACTAAATTTGAAAAATGCATACACTGTCAACATTGATCATCCTTATGATCTATTTACACGCATCTCGAGGTTTTGATACACCTCTCCAACACACAACGATCAACACATTCACCTTCTCAACTCAAGCGTAACAAGTATCTCGAGGTGAGTTCAATGTACAATTTAATTTGATTTTAACTATATGATTCATTTTTATATATTTATATATATATAACTATATATATAAATATATAGATAACCATGTATTTCGCGCCTATAAATTCACCACGCGTGCCAACGACTACCCTCGAGCGTGCACACTATTGTATATCTCAAGTGTGTCACCCTCAACCTCGTGTGTCACTAGGTACCCACCAATTTATTAATTATTTGCAATATATATTTATACATACACTATATACAAATATATATATACACTTATGCCTTTATTCACACATTTATTATTTTGTCATGCGCGCCAACAACTACACTCGGGCGTGCACGCTACCCCACAACTCATATGCGTGAACCTTGAGCAACACACGATATTAGGTGTCCAATAATTTGAAGATTTTCCTTTTTTATCCAATTAATACAATTATTTCCATAATTCTTAATACAATCCAATACAAACACAAAACGACGCGTAAATCCACACACACACTAATCGAGACAAGTCAGGCTTAACCATGAGTCTAAATCAAGTTAATTACAATTCGTATTAATGCTAATCACATACTTAAGTTAATGAGTCATTACACTACTAACTCATCATCATCAAAAACACACAAATTATGGTATTTATTGCAATCAAAAATCAAATCAAATAACTTTAATTAAATCAAAGAACAATACCGAATCACCATAATTGGAGTCTTCAATGTTTCTCCTTCAAAAGCTCTTCTCAATAATTAAATAAAACTCTCTAAAACTCAAACTAATGTAAACTATATTCTGCTATGGTAATTGATGGTGGTCGGTGAGTTTACCACGTCCTAATTATGGTATAGTAATTGATGGTGGTGGGTGAGTTTACCACATCCTAATACCTAATTATACTCCTTAAACTCCTAAAAGTACAATTAGGAACCTTAAATAACAATTCCAAAACTTTCTATATTTCTTTCTCGGCATTGTCTGTTAGTGAATCTACACCATTTGTGTTAATTGACTGCGACGTGACTGCACCATCTCTTCCTGTGTATTTTTCCTTTCAGTGAACTTGGCGCCTCCCGTATTGCATCCCAGTGCCATCTGTGTTAAGCCTACAGCCCCAAATATATATGCACAACGTCAAGTTGTCTAAACCTTATTCTATGATCTCAGCGTTGTATCCACGCCTTGTGTTTATTTCCCACAACGTCAAATATGGTCTTCATGGCATTAACTGTAGTTTTGTGCTTTTTCTTCTCTTTTCATCATGGAATCTCTCATTTGTCTCTTTTATGCCTTGTAGACCTGAAAATACATAAATACCATCAATTAGGGCTCATTCCGAGATATTTAGACCAATTATACAACTAAACTAGCCCTATATATAAGTTTAATTAAGTACTTATCAAATACCCCCAAACTTTATATTTTGCACATCCTGAGCAAAAGTATATTCTACTAAGATCGTATACTAATACTACTTATATTACCTTACTCATTTTACATAGTTTATGGAGTATCCTTTAATTAAAATAAGTGTCAAATTAATTATCCACTCACGAGTTTTTTTTCATAAAAACTAATACTTTCAATACACGTAGCTTTAACAACAAATATAATTCACTTTCGAAACTCAAAAGTAGTTCAAAACCAAGACCATCACTACTTAAAAGCTTACTTTACATCTACACTCAAGCAGGAAGTGTACAACCTAATGATTTCTCATTAAGCTCAAGAATTCACAAATAAGAATAGATCGTACTATTTTTTTGACTTTAACACTTCAAGAGTCCATAGGACTTCAAATAGTTGGAAGGAAAACTTAACTCAACTAAGTTACTTGTACTCTAGCTAAATCTTTTCTTTTGAAGAATTTTATTTGGCTTACGCTTTTCTTTCTTTATATATATATCTCGTTTCTTTTCTTCTTATATATATTTTACTTGTACAGTCCCTTTTATTTACCTTTGGATTCCTCTTTTCTCACTTTTTCAACCATCAAGTTCTCTACTCCTTTTCCTATAGAACTTGTGGGACTCTCTATTTTTTATTTAAAACTTTTGTAAGCACTTCTCTCTTTCACCTTTATTAAGCAGGTTTTATTTTCAACTTTTCATTAAACACCATGCATATATCTCTTTGAGTACTAAGTCTTTATTTATGTTATACTCAAGTAAGATTCATACTTATTATAAAATTCTGTATAGATCTAACTTTTCCTACAAGAAGTGTGCTAGTATTTTGCTTGCTTTGGGTTCAAGTTCATGGTCTTCCTCAACTCTATGTTTCTAATCATGAGATTATATCGTCGTTTGCTACAACTCTTATTTTCTTCAAAAATAATTACACTCTCTTGAGTTTCATATCAACAAATACTTGTATTCTTACTCATCCTTAATTAAAGGCATGAACTTTGCAAATGATTTACTTTATTCATTTATTACTATACTACTATATATAGCCTAATCTATACTACCTATACAAATTTAAATAACAACTAAATGAAAAAGAATTAAACAAAATACACTACCATTCTTTCCTTTTTAACTGCTTCAAAAATTAAATTTTACGATCATACATGTAGTGTTTATCCTTAATTCATCATTCCTTACCACTATCAATAGTGTTGATGCCCCCAAACTTAAACCAAACCTTGTCCTCAAGGTTTAACAATAAGCCTGTGATTTGTCAATTTACCAATCCTTTACCGCTCAAACTTCGTGATTCTCATGTGAATATACTGAATATGTTGAGACTTCTCCATCCCGATGAAAAATCACCCGACAAATGGTTCTTCCTACAAAATTTGCAAAAAAATCGTCAAAGTTAGAAAAATACTACTTAAACGTTTGGATTGATATACTTATTACTTAAAAGTAAAAATTTAATTAAAACTAAATTTAAAAACCCAGGGGTTGCCTCCCAATAGCGTTTTGTTTAATGTCTTTAGCCCGATGCCTGCACTATGGCTATCAAATGATCATTGTGATGCATCAAGGTTACTTCAATGATGTATCCTTACGAAGTTCCTCATATTCTCTAATCCTTTTCTGCCATGCTATTCTATCCTTTATAATCTTTATATATTTTGGCACAGCTTGCCATGTCTTTTCAAAATGGATCATCTTCGTATTCTTCTCATACATCTCTGCAAAAATCCCAATTTTCTCACCATTCCATTGATCTTGCAATTCATGTTGAAATGGTTTTATTGATACAACAAAATTCATTGTCCCTTACATAAACTTTGTACTGTGTGATCTTAAATTTTTACAGCTTTCATCTTTCATTATTATTTCAAACTTCTCTAGATCAACACCACTATCAAGTTGCATAATATCTTGGATATGAATCTACTCTCTAATATGGTCAAGTGAATCATATTGCTGTGAAGTATTAATAATGTTGCAATCCTCTTGATTTGGCTTCTCTACTTCTTCATATGCTTCATGACATATTTCTTCGCTTAGTAACATTTCCTCAACTTGGTTCTCCTTAGACTCAACCACAACCTCTTGTCTTGAAGTTATAAATGTTGCAATCTCTTCTAAATTCTTTTCCAAATTCAAGAAGGCTTGATCATCTTCTTCCTCCTTTATATTAAATGATTACGCATAAATATCAAATCTTTCCTTATACTTCTTGAGATCATGCTCTCTTTGCTCAACCATTTTTCTTACTATTTGCTCTAAAGATTTAAGAGACAATTGTTCATCCATCTCTTCATCTTGTTGTGATTGTCATTTGTCCAGAGAAATCAGTTATAGTTGATAAACATTTTGAATGTGAGGGTTATCAAAGCTTTGAAAGTTATGTCATAACTCTTTTCTGGTATGTAGTTGCAATGCTCTTGACTTCCCAAAAATCATGTAAATCCATACGGGTTATAATATGGTTGATGGTATCCTATCCATGCCACACCACTCGCAATTGGTTGTGATTGGTATGCGGTATTGTCTTGAACAACTTCACTTTGATAAACTAACCTAGAGATTTTATCAAGGATTTCACTATTTAATTCTTTAACATGATAGCTATAAATTCTTTACATCCCAAAAACACCAAAGACAAAAGAAAGTAGATTAAGTGCATTGGGTCAATCAACTTAAAACTAAAATTAATAACTATGGTAAATTAAAAAATCTTAACAACTTAGTAAACTAAACTAATTGTAGCTACCTATCCCCGGCAACGGTGTCAAAAATTTGATCATAACCACATGTATAACGGTTTAATTTTAGTAATAATGTGATCAATAAAGGTTGATTACATATATCGTTCCTCTGGGAAATGTGTATATGGACACAGATACTTAGTTAAGTTCATTATATTGTTAAGAAGGTCTATTTTTGTTTGATTTAAAACTAAAACTATTTTAATCTATAAAGCAATGTAAATCAAGTTGTATTCTTATATTGAGAAAACTATTAGTTCATAACTTCACCTAGGTAATGAATTATTATGCTTCCCATTTCAAACTTCCTTCATCTTTCTTATGTGTGTGCAATGCAAAATTAGAATAAACAAATTTCTTTAATATTCACTTCAGCCCACTTTTGTGGTGAAAAAGATCATAATGTGCAAACTCGAACTCCACATATCAGTGTTAATAATGTAAGTCTCACAAAGCATTAAGTATTCAATCTTTAGACTCATAAACAATTCGGTTTACTATCCATGTCTCCCTAATCAACAACTCTTTATGGATGTTATATATTTTACGATTGTGTTGTTCATATCTGGCTTAAAAGCTCCAAGGCCATGGTAACTTCTAAAACCCCAAATCAACAAACATGTGATCAAGATGTTCATAGAATTAAGCATAGAATCAAACATAAATTATAATGATTGCACATTGAAAGCATTATAATCAATTCATAACTTTCCATAGTATTCCTACCATACGATCCATTAATCCCTAAGATAAATAGACTACTCACTCATCATCATCAAAAACACATAAATTATGGTATTATTGCAATCAAAGATTAAATCAAATAACTTTAATTAAATCAAAAAACAATACCAAATCACACCTATTGGAGTCTTCAATGTATATTCTTTAAAAGCTCTTCTTAATACTCGAATAAAGCTTTCTAAAACTCAAAATAAATGTTAACTATATTATGCTATGGTAATTGATGGTGGTGGGTGAGTTTACCACGTACTAATACCTATTATAATATTTAGACTCCTAAAAGTGCTATTAGAAATTCCAAATAACAATTAAAAACGAAATAGAATTCTAAAACTTTCTGTTTTTCTGTCTTGGCGATGTCTGTAAGTGAGTCCACATCTTCTGTGTTAAGTGACTACGTTGTGACTGCGCCAACTTTTCCTATGTATTTTTCCTTTTAGTGGACTTTGCGCCGCCTGTATTGCATCCTGGCGCTGTCTGTGTTAAGCCTACAGCGCTAAATATATATGAACAACGTCATGTTGTCTAAACCTCATTCTTTGATCTCCACGTTGTCTCCAAGCCTTGTATTCATTTCTCTTAGCGTCAAATATATTCTCTACGGCGTCAACTCTGGTTTATGTTTTTTCTTCTCTTTTCATCTTGAAATCTCTTTTTTGTCTCTTTTATGCCTTGTAGACCTGAAAACACATAAATATCATCAATTAGAGCTCATTATGGGATATTTAGAATAATTATACAACTAAAATAGCCCTATATATAAGTCAAATTAAGTACTATCAATCAGGCACCTAATCTTTTTCAAATGACTTTAACCTCGAAATATTTTTATTTTAATCTTTAATAATGCTCCAAAGGTAAATTTAAAACCTCAACTGACCTTAGTTCTTAATTTATTTCATTGAAGCTATTAAAGTTTTCGAAACCAGTGGAATAGAGGAGATTAACGAATCAGTGATGAACTAATAAGCACACATCAAAACTAAACACAAAATTGATATTGCAGTTAGACTTGAATGTCTTCCTCTGTGTAGGCTCAACCTAAACAATCAATTAATCAAATTTATAATGTGTACAACCACTATAATGATCTCTCGTTCTCACAAACTTAAGTAATGAACGATTATCCACACAATGGCAATCTTGGTATTTATAGACTCAGTCTATCTATTATATCTTTGAATTTCGTTCCAAATACAATACAGCTCAGAAAACATCTTCGATCTCTAATTATAAATCATATTGGAATCATCCAATGTTCAACAATTAAGTCTTATATTCCTTCAAGTATCGAACTTCTTCACTGTTATAGACTAATACTGACAGTTACTCTAATTAAGTATCCAACTCGTATTCAATTCCTACTTCGACTTTAAATCTATCTTCTTCTTTGACTTTGATGTCGATACTATAATCTTAAATGGATTTTGCATTGTAGTCTCTCTTTGAGTTGTATCTCCTTTCTAACATCTTGCTTAGTAAGGTATCATATCTTAATTGTAGCATCTACCTAACTTAACTTATATTTTGACAATATACTGCCAACAAGGATAACCAACCCAAATGTAGTAAGCTAGGGTCTAACAATCTCCCTCTTTGGCGTTGATTGATCAAAAGCAATAACTTAGCAAGATAACCAAGTTTTTTTTGGAGCTTCATAGAATTTATTATTACCGATGGATTAAAGTAACAACATATAAAAGTCGTAACCCCAAAAAGATTATAGTCACTAACCAATAAGTACAACTCTGAAATGCAATTTTAAAACATCAAGTTCATGTACTTAGTAAACCAAAAAACAACTTAACCTCACAGTTTCTCTTGCTCACTCCTCTTTTTTTACTAAATAAAATTAAAGAGATTATAGCTGTGTAAAAACCATTACCTTAAGCTACTTATTAGTGTTAATCAAAATCTTAATTAACCCAAGTAAAACTTGAGGTTAAGTTTGACGTACCTTGATTTGCGTGTGAGCGTGTTTGCATGATGGTTTTTGTTTGTTTGGTATATTTATGAATTTTATAGGTTGTAGTATACTAGAGGATTTATATACAAGCGTATAAATGGTAAATACATAAATATACAATAAATAGTCAGTACACCATTGGCGACGAGGTGTTCGTGGAATGAATGTACAAACCCGAGAATACTCGTAGGCATGTTCGATGAATTTATTAGTGAGAAAATACATGAGATATATATATGTTGGAAATTATAAGATTAATTTGAATTATATAGACAGTCGGATTGCCTCGAGATGAGCATAAGTGTTGATGGTGCCAACATGTGTGTCATTTTAAGGAGTGTCATGTTAGCACATCAATCATTCGATTATTCTTGAGATAATGCAATTCGTATCTCGAGGACAATCCATATATTTAAACTAGAAACCTCATAATTATCTCCATAATTCGATCGATAGAGAGAAGGATAGTTGAGGGTATAATTTTTTATCATAGAAAATCATTCAGGGAGTTGATTTGGTGTGAATTGAAGAGCTTAATCAACTAGGAATTCAAAGATCATCACTTTGGTAAGGTTAGTTTTTTATGTTTGTTGAAGTCCAATTCAATGGTAGTGATGATATATCTGTGAATTATGTTGTTTGTTGCTTGGAAATGGTTTGTTACGTCATTAGAGGTCCTCCCTGATGAATTATGGGAGTGTTTGTTGTTGTTGTATGGATTTATGGATGAAACAGTGGCAGCTTCCCTGTGTACTATCGAGAAAGTACATTGTGGAGCGCACTCCCTTCATCAGTGAGGATAAACTCAACTCCTAGAGTGCACTCCACCTACTGAGGGAGTGCACTCCCACCCCATAAAATAGCAAATAAGCTGAGTTTTGTTTAGGATTTCTTAAGGACTTAGGAAATGAACTAGGGGTTCTTCAATATAGGGTATTAGACATGTACTGATCATAAATAGTTTATGATAGGTGTTGGATCCCCAAGAGAGCTCGAGTGCCCGAAAATTTAGGAATTTGGATACGAAACCTAAACTTAGGTAAGTATGGACTCGCTTATTTATCAATGGTGCCTGGCTATCGTAGTATATATAGTTCATGTAGTTTAAGGACTGAAATTTGGGACTATATACAATGTGGTGTTTTTAACTTAATGAAAAATGGTGTCTAATGTGATCCATAAGAGTAACTCATGAGGACTTAGACCAGGTTGTATAGGATGCAGGGATTATCTCCTTGTCTATACGTAATTCCTATTCAGTTGGATAGGTTGCGTAGTTTACATATTCACTAGAGGGTTTTGGATAGAACCATTTGGTATTTATTGATTGACTAGACAGCACATCGGCCAATGTGTTGGTCTAGCAATCGCATTAATGACATCATTGGGTAATCGACCCTAGTTTTATTAATAAAATGGGAATCACAGTGTCATAGTCATTGACAGTTGATTTGCATTCATTATTAACTGAATTATATGTTTTCCATATTCTTGTTAGTTTAACATTAGTGTATATTGTTATTGCATTAAGTTCTTGATTATTATATGGAATGTTGATGGCTTTGTGAATCCTTACTTATAGAGCAAGTTGAAGCGTTCACCCCAAATTTAATATTTCAAGTTCGCAACCTAACACTTCAGCGAAGGGCAAGGAGAAGATTTTAAAGTCTTATAATCTTCTCTAGGATGTAATGAACCTTCTTGTTCATATATACATTGTTTGATATATTTTGTCATATATAAACAGGGTTGGGAGGTTTATAAATGAGGTTTTGGGTTTTGATAAACTCTATATTTCTGTATATTGTTCAAATATCAAAAAAAATTTAATTTTCGCTGCGTATACTTTGTATTATTTATTCGATATCGATATACAAGTTGAGTTTATCAGGTACTAACGGAGAGGCTGCTGGCTCTAGTAAAGTCTGGCTGGGTTACCAGGCCTAATTAGGGTTTTAGGCTGAGTATTGCCTTAATCAGGATAAGGGATGCTATAGCTTGGTATCTGAGCCAGGTTTAAAGCCTAAAGTTTATCACTCTTGAAATAAGTGGTATCTATAATATAGTTTGTTATTATAGACAAGGCTCTGATTTTGTTTTCACTTTCAGATTTTTTTTGAAGTGACAACATATTCCTTTATACCAGAACCTAAGTTTATTGAATTTGAGAGTGGTCTCGAGTTATGAATAAACTTAGGGTATGATAAACGATTTTCATCGAGTTTTACCGGGAAAATGAAAATGAAAACATTATTATATGTTATTTGCTGCACATATTATTTATTGTATAGATATGATTTCCTTGTTCTCTCTTAATGTTAACTAATGATCTTATATTTCCTTTGACTTCAAAATCTAATGGTCGATCAAGGAGAAGGTTCACAGAGCACTAGACCTTAGGGTAACAGGGAGACTGAGGATTAATGGAAATTTAAAATTGAGTAGCAAATGAGGGAACTAATGGAGTCTCAAGCAAAACTCTTGGCTATGCTTATGGCTCAAACGAGACCACCAGTACAGTGACCTGAGGCACAACCTACAACCAGTCTCAAGGTTAGCAAAGCTGAGGGAGGAGCTGAGACAACAGCAACTCCAGCTCAGCCAATTTTAGCACATATTTAGATGTCGAAAACAAGTTTCATGGTGCCAGTTGATTCTGAGAAGGCTGCATTTCTCAAAACTCGCAAGGAATTCATGAAATATGATATTATGAGATTCGATGGCATAATGGAGGAAGGGGTAGTTGAGACCTGGGTATTAGAGATGGAGTAACGATTCGTTGTTGTAGATGTTGAGGACTTGTTTAAGGTTAAACTGGTTACATTTTTATTGATTGATTCTATCAGGAAGTAATGGAATTCCCTAGAGAGATGGGAATATTCTCACCACTTGGCCATAGTTTAGGACCATATTCTACAGGTAGTATTTCCCTAAAGCAGTCGTAAAAAGGAAGAATATTGAGCTTATTTAGCTGAAAGAGCGAGTTACGTCTATAAGGGAGTATGAGAGGAGGTTCACTAAGTTGAGTGAATTCGCTTTTGAGATGGTAGAGCTGCATAAGAATAAACTTGATTTGTTTCTTGCTGAGCTGAATTACAAGAGTAGAGTTGTGGTTTCCTCTCATCCTCACACTAGTTATGCTTTTATATTTGATAGTGCGATGGAGGTGGAAGTAGCCATTTTGGCCAGACCTTCCAGAATAGTAATTTCGCTACCACTAGCACCATAGTTTCCAAGAAGTAAGAGAATCTTGGAATTTTTTTTCTTTTCAGCCAAAGAAAAGGCATTGGAGTGTAGCTTGAATAGCTACACAGTTAGGGTCTGCAAGGAAAACCTTTGTTAGTGTGTCAGTTCCACCAGTTTCTCAAGCTTTAGTAGCCAAACCACCTCTACCACCACCACAGTTTGGAGGTAAGGGCAAGAGCAGAGTACGATCATCCAAAAAATTGAGTGGATTGGGGCAAGTTTTTTAGGCCAGTGTTTAACCTCGGAAGGTTTGATGATGTATTATCGGTGTTAGCAAGCAAGGCTTATTTAGAGAGAGTGTTCCGTGCCAGCGGCTACATCAGTAGGTAGTATTGCGCCACCAGCACGAAAGTAGACTCATATAGTGGTTGAGGTAGACCCAGAGGCTAATCGGAGGCTTATGGAAGCTATATTAAACATTTGTGGTCGAGATATGCATGTTCTAATTGATGCTAGTTCTACAGTTTCCTTTATTACAGGTGCAACGGTTGGTGAGTTGAAACTAAAACCTGTTAGAGCCAATACATTGTTGATTTTAAGTACAGCAGTGAGTGAAAAGGTTTATCCTAACTTGATATGTGAGAGATGTATAATCGAAATTGGGGAAAATGAACTCTCAATTGATCTAAAGGTAATGGAGTTCCTAGAATTGGATGCATTACTAAGGATAGATTGGTTGTAAGTATACCATGCTAGAATTGACTGTTTCTATAAGAGGGTAATTTTCAGATTCCCAACGTTTCTGAAATTATAGTATATAAAGGCTATAATCCTTTATGACTTACAACTCATGGAAGGGAAGCTATTCGTCAAGATTTAGAAGTTATGGCTGAAGTTGTTACATTTGGAGAGCCTAGACAAGAACTTAAGGTTTGTGAGATACATGAGGTTTGTTAATTTCCATAAGTTTTTCTATTTGACTTGCCTGGACTTCCACCGCCACATGTCATAAACTTCATCATTGATCTTGTTTTTGATACTAAACCTATATATATTCCTTCGTACCCTATGGCACCGAAGGAATTAAGTGAATTGTAGACTCAGCTCAAGGAATTGCTATAGAAGGGGTTTATCCATCCTAGTATGTCACCATGGAGGGCACCGGACTGGTTCTTTTTGTGAAGAAAAAGGACAGAACCCTACGTATGTGCATTAATTATAGACAACTTAATCGGGTGACTATCAGGAACAAATACCCATTGCCCAAGATCGATGATTCGTTTGCTCAGTTGAAAGCGCCAGACATTTCTCAAAAATTTATTTAAGGTTTGGTTATCATCAACTAAGGATCAAGGATAAGGGTATCTCAAAGACGCCTTTCAGTACTCGCTACAGGCACTTTGAGTTTATAGTGAAGCCATTTAGTCTCATTAATGCTCCTGTTATTTTCATGGACTTGATGCACATGGTGTTTAAACCCTATTTTGACCATTTTATCATCAATTTTATCGATGATATTTTGATCTATTTGATGACTAAGGAAAAGCATTCGCACCACCTCAGAGTTACATTGCAAACTCTGAAGGATAATCGACTGTATCCCAAGTTTAGTAAGTGTGAATTCTGGCCTTTGTGAAATTTGGCCTTCAGAGGTCAAATTTCTTGGACATGTGGTTAATGTTGAGGGTATATCTGTTGCTCTAGAGAAGGTTGAGGCAATCAAAGATTGGCCTACTCCTAACACAATGTCCGAGGTTCGAAGTTTTCTAGGGTTAGCAAATTATTACAGACGATTCGTTGATGGTTTCTCTCGTATTGCTCTGCTAATGACTCAGCTAATATAGAAAGACATTGACTTTGTTTGGTCAAATGAGTGCTAGGGTACTTTCAAGGGTTTGAAGGATAGTTTGACTACGACACCTGTTCTTACATTACCTGAATTTGGAAAGGAATTAGTGATTTATACTGATGTTTTTCAATCATGGTTTGGTTTTGTACTCATACAGGAAGGCAGGGTTGTAGCTTATGCTTCAAGGAAACTCAAGGTTCATGAAAGAAATTATCCAGTTCATGATCTTGAGCTAGCTGCAGTTGTTTTTGCCTTAAAGATTTGGAGGCATTACTTGTATGGTGAGAAGTTTACGGTACTTTCAAATCATAAGAGTCTGAAATACTTGTTTACTCAAAGTGAATTGAATATGAAGCATCGTAAATGGCTTGAGTTCATTAAGGATTATGATTTTAATCTGGAGTACCACCCAGTCAAAGTAAATGTGGTTCTTGATGCCCTGAGTATGAGAAGAACAAGCAGAGGGAATGAAGCTACTGCTAGAGCTTCTCAGTTAATATTTCTTGAGGAAGCGTCAGTGATGATGATTCGTGAAAGTCTAGTTGGCACATCATCAATTGAGAGTGCTAGTTCTAGAGCTACTAATTTGTTCTTTTGTGCTCAGATTCGAGCTAAACAGGAGATGATTCAACGGGTGGTTGATTGTCAGAAAACTAATCAAGATTCTATAGTGCGCTAAAGGTTAGCGGCTAGTGCAGATCATCCTGATTGGTCAGTTTTTAATGATGGTACATTATGATTCAGGGATAGATTATGGATTCTAGCTCAAGATTAGTTGAGGCAGGAGTTGCTATGGGAATCTCATATATCTCTTTACTCTATTCATCTAGGTAACACTAAGATATATCATAATATGAGGCGTGTTTATTGGTGGCCTAGGATGAAGACCGATATTGCTGACTTTTTAAAGAGATGTGAAATATGTCAGCAAGTTAAGTCTGAACATAGGAAATTTGAAGGTTTATTACATTCGATGTTTGTTCCTGAGTGGAAATGGGAACATATATCGATGGATTTTGTTTTCGGTCTACCTCTGAGTTAGCGTAAAAATGAAGTGTTATGGGTTGTGATTGATAGGTTAACAAATTCTACGCATTTCTTACCAGCTTCCATGTGAGATCCTCTTGACCGATTATGTGAGGTGTACGTACTGAGGTATTGAGATTTCATGGAGTTCCAATGTCGATTACTTCATATAGAGATCTGAGATTCAAGTCGAAACTATGGAGTGAATTATAGAGACAGTTGGGAATTGTTCTTAACCTCAGTATGAAATATCATCCTCAGACTGACGGACAAACTGAGCGGTTGATATTCGTGCTAGAGGATATGCTTCGAGCTTGTATCTTGGAGTTTGGTGGTAACTGGGAGAAATGCATTACTCTATGTAAGTTCTCTTATAATAATAGCTATTCATGCTAGTATCGGAATGGCTCCTTTTGAAGCTCTGTATAGTCGGCCTTGTCCTTCACCTGCGTGTTGGGCAGAGGTTGAAGATACAGTTTTATTTGGGCCAGAGTTGATCCAGGACTACACAGAGAGAATTCAGCAGATTTGCCAGCGTATAATTATAGTACAATTAAGACATAAGAGATACGCTAATAAACATCATAAGTTTTTGGAGCTTTCAAAGGACAATCTTGTCCTATTGAAAGTCTCACCTATGAAGGGATTGTATAGGTTTTGATTGTGGGGTAAGTTAGCTTCAAGGTACATTTACATGAAAGGATTACTCTTGTAGCTTACAGGTTAGAGTTACCTCCTCATCTAGCCGGAGTTCATAACGTCTTTCATATATCTATGCTTCGCAAAATGGAGACTCAGTTCACTTCAAGGATTGATTGAAATGAATTCGATCTTTAGGAAGACTGATCTTACGATGAGCAACCGATTCAGATACTTAATTATAAGATTCAGAGGCTGAGAACTAAAGAGATTCATTTGGTTAAAGTGAAATGGCAATTTCATAGTGATGAATAACTAACCTGGGAGCAGTAATCCTATATAAAGGAGTAGTTTCCATTTCTCTTTGAAACTACAGGTAAATTCACGTTTACTTTAATTTCGAGGATGAAATTGCTCTAAATTAGGGAGACTATAATGACATTTTATCTTAAGCTGGTGATTAGTGTTAATCCAAATCCTAATTAACATGAGTTAGGCTCGTGGTTAAGTACGACGTACCTCGATTAGCGTATGAGTGTGTTTGAATAATGCTTTATGTTTGTTTGGTATGTTTATGGATTTTATAGGTTGTAGTATAATAGAGGATTTA
The DNA here is from genome assembly GCA_039657325.1 of Stephania cephalantha. Taxonomy (NCBI): domain Eukaryota; kingdom Viridiplantae; phylum Streptophyta; class Magnoliopsida; order Ranunculales; family Menispermaceae; genus Stephania; species Stephania cephalantha. The sequence goes on along the minus strand of CM077570.1, from coordinate 32,616,267 downwards.
TATACAAGCCTATAAACGGTAAATACGTAAATAAACAATAGATAGCCAATACACCAAGTGCATTGAGGGAGTCAAGGAACGAATGTGCACACTTAAGAATATTCGTAGGCATGTCCGGTGAATTTATCGGCGAGAAAATACATGAGCTATATATTTATATATATTTGATATATAAATATACATATATATAGGAAATTATAAGATTAGTTTGAATTATATGGACCGTTGGATCACCTCGAGATGAGCGTAAGTGTTGATGGTGTCAACATGTGTATCACTTTAAGGAGTATCATGTTAGCACATCAATCATTCTGTCATTCTCGAGATAGCGCAATGCGTATCTCGAGGAAATCCATATGTTTGAACTAAAAACCTCATACTTATCTCCATAATTTAATTGATAGAGAGAAGGAAAGTTGAAGGTTTGATTTTTGATCATAGAAGATCATTCAGGGAGTTGATTTGGTGTGAATTGAAGAGCTTAATCAACTGGGAATTCAGAGATCATCATTTTGGTAAGTTTAGTTTTTATGTTTGTTGAAGTTCAATTTAATGGTAGTGATGATATCTCTGTGATTTATGTTGTTTGTTGACTGGAAATGGTTTGTTACCTCATTAGAGGTCCACCCTGATGAATTATAGGAGTGTTTGCAGTTGTTGTATGGATTTGTTGATGGAATAGTGGCTGCTGCCCTGTGTACTGTCGAGACAGCACAGGGTGGAGCGCGCTCCACCTAGTAGAGGGGAGCGCTCCCTTTATAAGTGAGGATGAACTCAGCTGTTGGAGCACACTCCACTTACTGAGGGAGCGCACTCCTACCCTAGAAAATAGCAAATAAGCTGAGTTTTGGTTAGGATTGCTTAAGGACTTGGGGACTAAACTAATGGTTCTGAATATATGGTATTAGACCTATATTGATCACAAGTGGTTTATGATAGGTATTGGATCCCTGGGAGAGATTGAGTGCCCAAAAAGTTAGGAATTTGGATACGAAACCTAAAGCGATGTAAGTTTGGATTCACTTATTTATCAATGTTGTTTGGCAATCTTTGTATAAATAGCTAATGTAGTTTATGGACTGAAATGGGGGACTATATACACAATGATGTATTTAAATAAATGAAAAATGGTGTGTAATGTGATCCACGAGAGTAACTCCTGAGGACTGAGTCCAGGTAATATAGGATGTAGGGGTGATCTCTCGGTCTATACGTAACTCCTACTCAATTGGATAGGTTGCGTGGGTTACATATTCACTAGAGAGTTTCAGATAGAACCATTGGGCATTAATGGATTGACTAGACAGCGCATCGCCCAATAAATTGGTCTAGCAATCGCATCGATGGCTTCAGTGGGTAATCGACCATAGTTTTATAAATAAAATGGGAATCACGGAGTAGTAGTCATTGACATTTGATTTGCATCCATTATTTATTGAATTATATGTTTTCCATATTTTTGTTAGTTAACATTGGTGCATATTGTTGTTGCATAATGTTCTTAATTATTATATGGAATGTTGATGGCTTTGTGAATCCTTACTTACTGAGCAAGTTGTAGTGCTCACCCCAAATTTAATATTTCAGGTTCTCAACCTAGCGCTTCAATGAAGGGCAAGGAGAAGATTTGGGAGTCTCATAATCTTCTTTACGATGCAATGAACCTTCTTGTACATATATACATTATTTGATATATTTCGTTGTATATAAGCAGGGTTGGGAGGTTTATAAATGAGGTTTTGGGTTTTGATAAACTTTGTATTTTTGTATATTATTTAAATATCGAAAAGTTCTAATTTTCCACTTTGTATACTTCATATTATTTATTCAATATCGTTATACAGGTTGAGTTTTTCAGGTACTGACGGATAGGCTGCTGGCTCTAGTTAATTCTTGCTGGGTTACCGAGGCTTAATTAGTTCAGGCTAAGTATCGTCTTATCGGGATAGGGGATGCTACAAGATGTATTCTAATCAGCCTCCTCAATCGACGAAGTTTGACATCAGCAATGTCCAACTCTTCTTGCATTGGTTGCATTTATGTAACTACATTTTCCCTTTAGACAATAAGATGGGCAATGCGATCTAAGTAGTCAAACAGCAGCGGGTGTGGTCCCATTACCATCGAAGAACTTGGGGCTTATAGATGTTCATCGTTAGTTGGAGAGCTGTTGTCTTCACCAGCCTTTGTCAGTGTCGTGGCAGTAGCAGTAGGAGTAGAAGTTGCAGGTGTAGCAGTAGCATCAACTATAGTTGTTTGCTCAGTTGAAGTTGTAGGAATGGTTTGATTGACTTCATTATCCTCATGCTCAGGGTGAGTAGGAGGATGGACTAACATACTTGGCTCATATTACAATGCTTCATTCACTAAAGCCTCAACAGTATGTCCCATGGTTGTAGTAACCGAAGGCACCATAATGCCCTCGAGGTTAGCATCAATCAAGTCCTCAACTAAAGGAATCTTTGATGTTCCTAGAGACTCTACTTGTGTAGTTACATACTCACAAGGAACCTCATTTGGTGTTACAACATCTTCACCATCAGTTCCATAATTTATCATAAGGGACTCAAGTGTACTCGTTCGTGCAGTAGCAACAAGAGTAATAAAACTTGAATCAAAGTGTAACTTAGTAAAATTACCTTGATTATCTCCAGTCTCACGAAACTCGGCAAGCGAGGTGACTTTCTTTTGTCAATTAGGAAGTAGAGCAGATGAACTTGCATCAGGTCATAGTCATGTTTGTCTTCCAGCAGCAATAAGAGAATTTTCCCCTTTTGCAATTTCCACTCCTGAAGATTGCACTTCAATAGGATTGGTTTCCTCATTTTTAGTAACTTTAGCAATCTTTCATTTTAAGATCCTTTTAGACTTTCAGATAGTCGTTGTGACAGGGGTCTGAAAAGGAGCATCGACAATTGGCTTGAAAGCAGCAGGTGTTGTAGCAACTGACTACTTCTATTTTAGGCATAAGAGGACGAGATCAACAATTCTATAGTTAGACTTCATTTGATGAGTCAGTCTAACCTCCTCCACCACCTTTTCCAACTTGTCGTTTTTCTGCTTAATGATATAATATCTTCCAAACAATTAAGTTAGGAAGCATGAAGTTACAACTTGTTCTGTTTCTTCCCTGAGCGCACCACGGAGTCAAAGATCTCCTTGCCAACATTAAACTTCTTCCCTAAAGCATAGCATATAGTAGTTGATGCTTGCCAAGAGCAACAAAAATAATATAACCCTTTTTAGTTTACCGTATTCCACATTATTTTGTAGTGGTTAAGTCAAGGGGTCGAACCACAAGGAATTAGGGCACTTTAGGTGACAAGAATAAAGAAAAATCCAATTTTGATAAGGGATTTATAAACCTAAACTAAGGTATGCAAATTAAACACAAATAAGCAACAAAAACAAGTAAGTAACTATGCCAACAAAGGAATGTAAATGGAGTGATGAAATCAATTATAAAAGACTAACCTAGGCCACGGAGATTCACAAGATCAACTCGAAATCAAAAGCAAAAAACATCAATTTCCAAACAAAAAAATATATTCCAAATCCATTCTTTTAGGATGGCTATAGAGCTTTGGAAAGCACCTAACACTCCTCGATTCCCTAAATTTGGTAAAAGACTCCCTAACAAGACCATGAACCTAGGTAGAGCAACCAAAAATTCACCACGTTTGTTGCATTAAGCTTGATGGAATCATTAGCCCTGGACAATCAAAACAATGGGCATATTTGATTCAATCTAGATCTTCTTGTTATGCAAGATAGACCAAAAGGGAGCGAACCAATTGGGCTATCTGCTTGCTACGTGTTGCCCAACAATCTATACAATTAAGTATGCTAACCAATGAACTAAAAATAGGTTCTAACCAAGGCAAATGTATTCATGTTTATAAAAATCCTAGCTCAAACCATATGAATCAACCTAATAACAAGAAGAATAAAAGAAATCACTAAAATTTGTATAAACCAAGCAAATCTCACATTTTTTTGTCAAATTAAAGTATCATTTGCTTCTCTCCTAACCTAGGTTAGAGGAGTTCTTTAGCCTCTCACGTCTTTTAAATCCAAGTTTTGTTTGTCTTGCCGAATCAAATTACTAAGTAATAGAGAAAAGAGAGAGAAAAATTGGTGAGGAAATAGTGAAAATAGGGGAAAGAGAGAAAGAGTGAAGATGAAAATGGGGTTGAGGGTTTTCATTTTTGGTGTCTCTGGTCTCTCTTTTCGTGTTGCCTAATCGAGTTCCTAGATAATTCGATTCTTGTCTAATTGTGAAAGAACAACGTGCCACATGTCGAATAAAGGGGTGAAACCTTGTGTTCTGTAGAGAAATCAACCCATGCACTTACGCTGAGAACGATCTGATTGCCATGATGTGGAATGATGGGATAACACACCATTCGAGGATCATCTAACCAATTAGGGGAGTTGCGTCGTGATGGAGAGTAAGCATGGGTTATTGCCGAGTCCGCCTAGGAAGATCAATGGTTGTGGATGCTTGAAGTGAGCGTTATGCGTGACTCAATGCTGCATCCAAGGAATGGTGGAGACACTTAATGACGGAGCATGATTGTGACTCATGCGCCTAGGATCATCTCAACTGATGATGGATGAAGATGAAGCTAGTGCGTGACTGGAGGCTGATCATGGGGAGGGCAACAAAGAGAACACACCAATTAGGAGGTGGGCCCAAGCTAATTAATAGTTTTATTTTGATCCTCTCTTCACTCCCATTCATCTCGATAAAATTTAGGACAGCTACTAGAGCATGGGTTTCTCACGTGTGTCACTCAGCTGGCTCTGTCACTTCTGATCAGACATAAATACGTGTCTCGAGGCCGATCTGAAGGTTGTTGAACCACACTTGATTTGTTTTGTATACTTAGCCAAATTTGGTGATTTTCTTCAACTTTGAAGCTCAAACACACTTATCAATCATCCGACCTCACCATGGCCTAACGCGGGTCCTATACGGCTGCCTAATAATGCTTGTTAGCACGTATTTCGAGATGAATCGTCAAAACAACTCCAAAATTCTCTGTTTTTATTCTTTTTATCAAACATAGCCTAAAACACAAAACAAACAATAATATGTATTTATTAACTAAAATTTGAGACTTTGGCATCAAAATATGATATTTACACACTAAATAGGGGCATAAATGTACAACTATCAAATACCCCCAAACTTATTGCTTTGCTCGTCCCAAGCAAATATTATTCAAGAAAACTCTAACTAACTAATGTGACTAGACTCCAAAATAATGCAAACCTAGGACTCACAACGAAAGTATAAACACATCAAACTTTATGGAAGAAACAACCGACTACAACTCCTTAAGCCCAAAAATCAACAAACGTGTGAATCTTTTGGTTTCACTAGATACGAAATCAACATAAAACTCAAGAGACTTGGGAGACTATAACTTGTCAAGAACTTAGGCCTGACCTCGTCAAATATCACACTTTCGAAACTAAAACTTAGTCAAAAGCCAAGGCTATCAAATAATCATGAGTTGTATTAGCCTATACACTTAAGCCACAAGTTTACGATCTCTTTATTGAGCATTCGAAATGCAAAAGAATCACATAGGCGAGGCTACAAATCACTCTCCACTAATGAAGACTTAACACATGCAAGAGTCCAGTAGGTCTTTAATTTTGGTTGTAATGGGGCTTGGCTAGGCTCATAACAAAAATAGATATAATTGAATTCAAAAATTGTTGAGAAGACACTAGCATAGAACATACATACACAACATATAGCTAAAACAAAGTGACAACAACATAACTTTTGAACTTTCATGCATAATCCACTATATTTTTCTTCACCAACTCCTTTATTTTCAAGTGCTTTGCGCATATTATTTTTTTCACAACTTTTGGAGTGGTTAACAAATTTTCGAACACACAACAACCCCCAAACTTGGGCTTTTATTGCAATGAATCACATGAGCTCTCTTTTTTAACAAACTTTTGGTCTAAACTAGGCTTCCCAACAACTAGGTAATAATGGATATAAAGGCTATGAGGTTTTATTAGGTTTCATGATAGGTACATAATAAAAACATAGTGGAATAGGCTCAAACATGGCAAACTAGTGGAAATAGATGATAGGTGGGCTATGAAGCTATTTATTTAACACAAAGATGGCCGAAAATCATTCTACTGCACATGGATCCGTCTTTAAAATTTTGCCTCGAGTATCGTTCTAGGACCCTAGAGATAACTTGTTCCACTTGCAAAATTATGGCTTTATTCTAACTTTAGTGTCAACCACATGACTCATCCATCGTAGTAGACCCTATGGTATAACACTAATTGAAACCGGGTCAAAGACACGACAAAGTGCAGTCTCCTACATCATCCTACGTTCGCATCTCAAAGGCACGCATAAATAAAATCCACAACCAATAAACATTAAAGTTAAGTTTGGGCAGCACTACATGCATCAAAATTGTTCCTAAGACTCTAAATGCATGGAACAAAGCATATTTATTCTCAAAAACTTGTTTTTTTTATATTTTTTATTGGAATGAAAGAAACTAAATGTAAACATGATATGGATAAAATAAATGAATTAATGAGATGGAGAGAAAAATGAGATGAATAGGCAAGAAATGAGTGATAGACTAGGAGAAGAAATGATCTTGAATTGAGGAGATAACACCATCATTACCATCCATAGCAAGCATTGGCTTAAAAAAACTGAAATGATTATACCTGTCAAAGCTTGCAGTCACAAACCATTCAAGCCAATCTTCCAAGAACCTATATACCTCTCCCTCCCTTCCCCCCTAAACTTATTCCAAATCTTGTCCTCAAGGTTCAAAACAAAGTAGGTGTGAAAAAACCACAAAGACAACAAAAGAAGGTGAAGGAGAATAAGTGATATACGATGGAACAAAAAGTAAGAGTAAACAAGCTAACTACCATTGGCTATTCATTATTGTTATTTTGTGTATTGTATATTTTCTCTTTTTTTTCTATCTATATTTTTTCAAACAATCTATATATTTATGACCTATATACAAATTAAATGACTTTATTTACAAACTAGAATCCTAGTATAATTACAGACTAAAAGTGTTACAATCAAGTCAAGTTTTATGCATGTTATTCTGAAGATGTTCATGAATTCCTAATCGCATAGGCAACGGAACCACAAAAATCCCATAGACTCATTGAAGCATCATTCACTAGCATAGATTCAAGTTCCAAGTAGAATGGTAAAATGATCATGAGCTTCAATAAGACAAATGTGTGGTGGGGTAATGCCTTGCATGGCATTATCTATCTTTTTGAAATAAGGGAATGGGATCCGTAGGAGTGAATCACGCATGCTAATGTAGATGATACCTGACCGATGTGCACTTAGATATTCCTGTCTTTATTCAAGCTTGTTCACAGTCATAGAAGTACCTACAAAAATTTCATAACCAAAAGTATCAAAATTAGTATGTACAAGAAGACCAAAACATGAAATGAACGAAACATAATTGAACTTCATATTGGATTGTCTCCCAACAAGTGCCTTTATTTAAAGTATATGGCTAGAATTTGTCAAGATCAATCCGAGTACTCTGAGATGACAAGAGTCTCGCTCTCCAAGTCATTAAATGGGACATGCTCATAGAAAGGCTTGAGTCGATGCCCATATATTTTAAAGATCTTTTCGGTATCCATGCTTTGAATTTCTACTGTACCATGCTCCAAAACATTAGTAACAATGAAAGGCCAGATCCAATGGGACCTCAATTTACCAAGCATTAAACGCAAATGAAATTGAAAGAGTAAAACTTTTTAGCCCACTTGAAAAGTCTTTCGAGACAGATGTCAGTCATGAAATGCCTTTGTTTTATCCTAGTAAATTTACGCACTCTCATAAGCATCATTGTGGATTTCTTTCAATTCTTGAATATCAAGCTTTCTTTCTTTTCTCGAATCATCAAGTCGCAAGTTAAGCTCATCACCACCGAAAAGGCCTTATGCTCAAGTTCAACCAACAAGTGACATGTTTTCCAAAATACCATGCAGTAAGGAGACATGCCAAAATGAGTCTTATATGTTGTCTAGTAAGCCCAAAGAGCATCATCAAGATGTGTGTTCCAATCCTTACGCGAAAGATTAACTGTTTTCTCCTAAATGGCTTTGATATGCCTATTTGAAACTTCGGCTTGCCCATTTGTTTGGGGATGATAAGCCGCGGAGGTTTGGTGAGTAACATGGTACTTTGTCAACATAGTCTCAACCAATTTATTGCAAAAATTAGTGCCCCTATCACTAACAAGAGCTCGGGATGTTCCAAATGTAGTGAATATCCTCGATTTGAGGAATTCACACACAACTCTAGAATCATTTGTTCGCGTGGCGTTAGCTTTAACCCACTTAGAAACATAATCAACCGCAAGCAAGATGTCAACATTACCAAAAGAAGGCAGGAATGGTCCTATGAAGTCTTGACCCCATACATCAAAAATCTCACAAAATGGAAGTGAAGTTAATGGAATGTAGTCTATATGGCTCAAGTTTCCGCTCATTTGACATTTAATACAAGTCCTTGTGAACAAGTAACCATCATAGAAAAGGGTTAGCCAATAAAATCTACACTCAAAAACTTTCCTTGTCGTTCGAAGTGGTCCTAAATGACCACCGCATGCATATGAATGACAAAAATCCAAAATAGAAGCACAGTCATGTTGGGGAACACAACAATGAATGACTTGATTGGAGCAAAACTTCAAATATAAGTTTCATCCCAAATATAATGTTTTGAATCACTCTTAACCTTATTTTTTTGTGCTTTAATTGGCTGAGGAGATAATGCTTGAACCGTGAGATGATTCACAATATCAGGATACCATGGAAGTTCATCCCTCAAAGAGAACATGTGCTCATCGGGGAAGTCATCTTTCAAAGGAAGTAGGGCCTTACCACTTTCAACACAACTAAGATGGTCAGCAACAAGATTTTCTGCTCTACTTTTATCTTTGATTGTGATATCAAACTTTTAAAGCAAAAGAATCCAACTAATCAATCGAGAGTTGGCCTCTTTCTTTGTCATCAAATATTTCAAGGCCGCATGATTGGAGTAGACAATGACTTTGGTTCCAAGAAGATATGGCCTAAATTTTTCTAAGGAAAACACCACGATGAGAAGTTCTTTCTCAGTTGTAGTGTAACTCATTTAAGCATCATCAAGAGTGCGTGAAGCATAGTGAATGACATGTGAGGTTGTCCCAACTCTTTGGCCCAAGACGACTCCTACGGCATGATTACTCGCATCACACATGATCTTAAAAGGCAAGTCCCAATTAGGAACTTTGATTACCAGGGTGGATGTGAGAGATGCTTTGAGTGTGTCAAAAGCATTAATGAATGCCTTGTCAAAGACAAAGGGAATGTCTTTTTGTAAGAGGCAGCATATAAATTGAGATATCTTAAAGAAGTCTTTAATGAAACGTTGATAGAAACTAGTGTATCCTAGGAAAGATCGAATGTCCCTAATAGTGGTAGGATAAGGCAACTTCTTGATAACATCAACCTTGGTCGAGTCAACTTCTAAGCCACGAGAAGAGACAATGTGACCAAAGATAAGACCTTGGTCCACCATGAAATGAAATTGCTCAAAATTGAGGACCGAGTTCTTTTCAATGCATCGGGCAAGGATCTTCGTCAAATTGTTGAGACAACTATCAAATGAATCACCATACATGGTGAAATCATCCATGAAAACCTCAATGAATTGCTTAATAAAATTGGAAAAATTCTCACCATGCACCTTGGAAATGTGGTTGATGCATTACATAGCCTAAAATGCATGCGACGATAGGCAAAAGTGCCGAAAGGACAAGTGAAAGTTGTCCTTTCTTGATCTTCGGGATTAACCAAAATTTGATGAAGTCCGGAGTAGCCATCAAGACAACAAAAGTGTGACTTACTAGCAAGTCTCTCTAGCATTTGATTAATGAATGGCAATGGGAAGTGGTCCTTTCGTGTGGAAGCATTAAGCTTCTTGTAATCAATGCACACTCGCCATCCATTTTGGACATGAGTTGGGACTAAGTCACCTTGTGAGTTGGTGATCACCGCGATTCCCATTTTCTTAGAAACGACTTGGATCAGACACATCTATTTGCTATCTGAGATTAGGTAAATCATGCCGACCTCAAGGAGTTTGACGACCTCCTTTTTTACAACCTCCATCATGGGAGGATTGAGTCTGCTTTAGGCATGTCGTTTAGGTTTAAACCCTTCTTCCATGTGAATGTGATGCATGCAAGTGAAAGGGCTAAAACCTTTGATGTCTGCAATTGTCCACCCAATTGCCTATTTGAACTCTCTAAGGTCTCTTAAGAGTCGCACCTCCTTTAATGATGTGAGTTTAGTAAAGATGATCAGTGAAAATGTGTATTTCTCTCCCAAATACACATACTAGAGATGATTAGGCAAAGGTTTACGCTCAAGTGTGGGAGATCGCTCCAAGGAGGGAGTAATCTTAGATTGAGAGATAGGCAAGTTCATGAATGATACAGTACATGGGTGTGAGGAGAACGAATCCAACTTTATCACCATATCCCCGATGTCCCAATCAAAAGAAAGTGTGTTCTTCCTAAAAGAGTCAGTGTATAGATGGTTCTCAAGCACTATTAGAGGTGCATCACCATTATCACTAGTGTTGAAGGTTCTTTCCACAAAAGTATCAATGCAATCAAAGGCACAAATGGAAGAAACATCACTAGGATACCGCAGAGCGTCATAGATGTTGAATTTGATGATCTCACCATCAAACATCATAGTGAGCGTACCATTAAACACATCAATCTTTAAGCGAGCCATTTTCGAAAAAGGATGACCAAGGAGAAGAGATAAACCATTAATGCAAGGGTCATCCTTAATGTCAACAACAAAGATTCCAGGCCAATTCATTCACATTCACTAAGACATCTTCAAGAACACTAATGGGGTGAACAATGGAGCGGTCTGCCAATTGAATGATTACACATATTTCTTTGAGAGGACCGGTGTTCGGTGTTTCAAAGATGGGAAGTGGCATGACATTGATTGAAGCTCTAAGGTCACACATGGCTTCTTAGAGGGTAACCTCTCCGATGGTGCAAGACACCGAAAACAAGTCGGGATCCTTATACTTTGGAGGCAATTTCTTTTGCAATATTGCGGAGACATTCTCTACATCACTAATCTTCTCATTGCCTTTCAACTTCCCTTTGTTAGCACAAATATCCTAAGGAATTTGGTATAACGGGGAACATGCTTTAAAGCATTGATAAGTGGGATATAAATCTCCACTTTCTTGAAGACCTTCAAAATCACTTGCTCCTTTTTTTGCTTTTTGTTAAGCATTAAACGTTGAGGGAAGGGAGGCTCAATTTGGATGAGAGGTGGGGAAACCTCATTCTTTCTAGATATAGACTCTTTGGAAGTTAGGAAGTATTTCAATCTCTTGCACAACCTCATGAACTTGAGGTTTCGCATTTCATTTCCCTTGCTTTGGCGGAGTCACTTCCAACTCTTTGCCACTCCTAAGAGTGATCTCATAGGCTCCCACATTTGGATGTGGGTATGGATGAGCCAGCAACTTACCCTTATTATTTAAACTCCCAAATTATGTTTTCGTTTTCCTATTTGGGCTTCTAGATTCCAAATTCTAGCTTGATTCTCTTGAAGTTGCCTATCCATGTCAGATTGGTGTTTATCTACATTCTTTTGGAATCTATCTTGGGATGCAACTAAAGCCTTAACCATGTCCTCTAAGGACGAGCTAACGGAAGCTTACGGTGGAAGATTAGGTTGAGGTAAAGGTTGACCTCTTGGAACAAAGGATTGGTAATTAGAATTGGAAGATCCAGAGTTAAGATAGGGACTCATAATTCTAAGTTGATAAGTATTGGTGAATTGACCACATGCATTCCCTTGGAATTGGTTCCCAAAAGCATTGACTCCTTGCTCATCTTTAAAGAGAAGTGGACAAGTGTCGGTGGGATGGGAAGGATTGACGCAAATGCCACAAGCTTTGGCTTGTTTTAGATTGTACTTAACAAGATTCTCAACTAAACCGGTGAGCCTATCAATCTTTTCATCATTCCTATATGAACCAACTTGCCCCATGGCTCGTCGGTACGACTCACCAGTTCGGTCACCATATTGATGGGATTGGCTTATTATGTTCTCAAAAATATTCATCAACTCCTCGGGGATCCTTCCTCTAATGTGGCCACCAAAAAGAGTATCAAACATTTGCCGCTCAAAAGGAGTCATGTCATCATAGAAGAAACATGCAATAAAGAGATCGGTGTTCAAATGTCATTCGTGTCAAATATAACCTGTACTGGAGTTACCAATCCCAAAAGGGTGTAGCTGTGGTAAATATAGGGTCAAATCTATAGGACTTAGGTTTTACTCTAAGTTATCTAAAAAAGGAAATTTTAGGGTTTTTATAGATTTTTAATAAAATAATTAATTAACTGATTAAAACTAGTTAGAATCAAAACTTGCAAAGATTAATTCAATATGAGAAAATACCTAGGTCTACGGTTCTACAAATCCAAATCATAGTCCAATAACATGTTATGGTCCTCAATCTTTCCAAAAGATTTTTAATTTAATTCCTCCTAGATTAGCTATAAGAAATCGACATCCACCAATAATCCTTGATTCCCCTATTCTCGATAGATAGGACGTCCTCCACTAACTACTTCTCTAATTAATACACAACCCTAAACATCCACCAATAAGATTTAATGCATCAACCACATAAAGTTCCGTATGAATACTTATTTTAAATAACCTGATCGCGTCCGCTTCTGATTTAACCTAGATTTATCTGTCGCAAAATAAAGAACCAAAAGGTTTTGTGGCAAACGGGTGAGTGATTATCACTTGTATCACTTCAATCATACAATTACGGATACGATAGTTCCAATTAACAATAGGTCTTCCACCTAAGAGAATTCACTAGCCATAATACATACCCTAAGTTTCCACCATAATCTTGAAATCAACAATAAATAAAATAGAAGGAATTAAAATAGTTTAAATTATAAATAAATAGATCTTACATGAGCATTGCTATAAAACCATGAATCAAGACTTGATTCGCCTCCGACTTAAGCCTAGATTGCTTAGCCAGACATCGTCTTGAAAAACTCCATTAAAAACAAATAAAAGAAAAGAGAGGTTTATTAGTCGAGATAGGAGAAGATGCTAAACCAAACCCTAAAGTCCTTCTATATATAACCCTTAATTTTGGTCTCTTTAAGAGACAAAAACTAAATTTGTAGGTTTTTTTGGTGTTTCGTGCGCCTAGGAAGATATAATGGCTATGATTGGCTGAGAGATGGTGTCCTAGACACAGCTGGCAAGGGATTTATACAGTATTTCATTTCTCTTCATTGGCTGTTGTTGTTACTGTAATGTGATAGCTTTATTGTTGTTCACTGCTTTGTGATGATAGCTATCGTTGTTGTCGATCGAGTGGGTCCAATGGCAAGTGAGTCACGGTTACTATTTATCTGCGATATGAGCTCGTATCCGGACGCCGTCGATATTTCCCAATTGAGTGTACGTTGGGGGTACTTATCCGGGCCGTACATATCTCATAGTCGCAAGGGTTAGGGCTGGGAGGCTTGGGGCTCGTCCTAAACCCGAGTCTGCTGGGATTTTTCCGCGACTCAACGACCTTTTGGTCGGGACTCCTTGTTATTTGGCCTCACTCATTGATTGATTGTTTACAGTCTTGTATATTCATGCGTTTTTTATTCCTTTCGTACTATTGTCATGAATTCGACTGCTTTGGATATTGTGAAATGTTGTGTATATGTCCTACTGGATTTACTTACCTGGGCTCGTCATTCTTATGTTTGGTGAGTCGAAAGTGAGCCGCGAGTAGCAGAGGGAAGGCTTCATAGCTAGGTGATTTTTTGTATATTTTGTATTTACTCTCCTCTGATGATATTTACTGGGTTCCACAATTAGGTTGCCTAACTCCTTGATCTTTTTGTTGAGTTATTTAATGTATTAGTTACTTCCGCTAAATTTTTAAATCTTGAAAAATACTAATAACTCAACTTAAAATTTTGAAATTTCTTGTAATAATGGATTGGAAGGGTGACTAGGCCTGCGTTGACCTTGCGAGACTGGCTCGGTGGTCCACGTGGGCTTAGGCCGGGCGGGGCCCAATTTTATGGGAAATTGGGGCCGTCACAGTTGGTATCAGAGCCGAGGTTTTAAATACTCGACTCTTGATTTAAATCACAAGCCATGGAGACGCAAACCAGCGGAAGTTAGGAATGGTTGAACTTAGAGTGGAACCCTATGATCTTGACTTAAGTCTTTGTTGGGAAGTGAGGAGAGTATTTGATGTGTTGTATTATACTACTATCGATAGAGATACGATAGAACTACTTTGATAGCCGTATTTACTCTTGTGTATCACGTGAGACACGATGAGTAAATTGAAAAGGATTGACGATAAATTTATCGGATTCAGAGAAATTGATTACTTTGCTTATGCATACGTCCCTAGAAAAAAATCTGAATAGGAGTTCATAGGAAAGTAAAGTTTGAAAAAGAAGGAAAAAGGACGAATTGCAGACTCTAAGGGAGCAGAGTGTTGAGATGACTTGAGAGCTAACGATTACATCATGTACGGACTCCTTAGCTTTGACGAAAGCTTTGGAGTAGTAGTGTTGGATCAGAAGCCCAAGTAACTCCACTTTAGTGACACTATGCATTTATCGTCTCGGGGTTGGTGAAGTCGACCACCACCTTTAGGGACTGGTAAATGAATTACGTGTTACGAGTTGAGGTAGAGTCTGCAAATTCGTTCTAAAAGTTAGGGGCCACCTAAGTATAAATCCTTTGAGATCGTATATCTCAAGAATTCTCACAAGCTAAAATTTGTTCGGATGCGTTAGTAAACGTACTGGAAGGGAATTTACGTGCAAGCCGTGCATGTTGTAAAAATGTATCCGATATGGTATATTTGTTGTGTTATAATATATATACGATATCGAGGATTCGTGGCTATGGAAAATGCGACGACGTTTCAGACCGGGTTTATGAATGATCGTGAGGCTGAAGATTCGCGGTTTGCGAGTGCTGATGAGATGCATACATCGCACTACCAACAACTGCAGGAGATTTTTCGATTGTTAAAGGCACAGGTTACACCGTCGTAGTCTACGTCAGCAGCGCTAGTTATTCAGGCTGTGCGTGTTTTTTTCAGTTCACAACCCACCTGAAAAACTTTCAATTCAGGTAGGACCTGCAGTGACCGAGGTGACACATGTTCGGGCTGAGATAGTATCTCCTATACCTGAGACACCAGCTGAGGATACGCTGAGCACGCCGATCGATACGGGTGTTAGGGCTACAGCTGAGGCGAGGCATGCTCGTGAGTTTCAGCGACATCACTCGAAAAAGTTTCACGGTGGTACGGATCGCGGAGCAGCAAAGATTCATGACGTTTTGGCCACACCAGATCATATGGGGTCGAGCATTTTATCAGTTTCGTTGTTCGGCGAGGCCGATGTATGGTTGCGCACTACGGTGGCGTCGATGTGGACGTTCAAGGATTTGGGCTGAGTTCAAGGAACGAGAAGTACATTCCTCCTACAGTTCGTAACCGAAAGAGGACTGAGTTTCAGACCATTCAACAAAGGACCAGAGAGTCAGTTATGCACGGTCTACTAGACTCGATTGGTTCTAGGGTAGTGACGACGGATCGAGCACATTATAGGAGGCCTATAACGCACGCATCAGAGTACTGGTCGCATCATCGGTATCGTCACATTCAGTGCGAGGGTCTGGAGATGATCAAAGGAAAGCGAGGGTTAGACGGTCGTGGCAAAGAGAGCAACCTCATAGCGTATTGCGTTTTAACCGTATGCGGTGTATATGGCGCCAGTGTCAGATGGTCCAACGCAGAGTTACGCTAGTGCATTACAGTAGCTAGCACCGTCAAATCCTTAGCATAAGTACCATCAGAGGGTTGATGGCAGGGGCAGTGGCCAGAAACAGGGTCAGAGATCCAGTCGAGTGCACTGACATGGACAGCGATCTAGTCATGCGCAGGGACAAGGACATTGACATGTTCCATTTGGATTGAGATTTCAACGTACCTGTATGGGCGTATGGACAGCCAGGTACAGCAGAGCCAGAAACATATTCATGCTATTGCCACGTCAGGTCCGACTACTATCCATCGTAACCTGATAGAGGGTACTAGTTGGGTTGAAACTCACTCGATGAGAGAGACTGATTTACATTCTCGCGGGCATACAGCAGATATACGGTGGATCACGAAATTAAAATGTTCATTTGTATTCATTTGTATTCCAATATATGTTGCGAGGATGTTGCCCTGACATATATTGATGGGAGGAGACAGATGGTGTGTTCTTTGCTTGGAGGTCTCGGAGGAGCCCAGCTCGTCGCGGAGGAGCCCAGCTTGTCGCGGAGGAGCCCAGCCCTACAGAGTAAGATGGGGGTATGGCCTTGGGCGAGTATGGCCTTGGGCGGGTATGGCCTTGGGTCTTCATTCATTAAACACCATTGTCCTTTGAGACTTGCTTCAATTTCGAGGACGAAATTCTAATTCGTTGGGAAGACTGTAACGACCCGAAAATTTGACTTGTGCCACGTGTCAGGTCAGGGTCGTTTGTGGGATCCACTCGTCGAAATGCGTATGTCCGAATCTCGGGTCGAGACTCTGAGGTACTGTGTAATAACCAATTTGAGATTTTGATGTTAATTGTTGAGAGAAGTATATGCGGGGAATGCGGAGAACCGAAACACAAACTGGGACGCGCCTCGAGTCGCGTGCCGATGTGGGACCGAAATGTGGCTATAGTGGATTTATGTGGTTTTAAGGTGGACATTGGATACGTCTCGTGATATGTGTAGCGCGAGTATCGAGATTTGGAAAGGAGGCGGGTTGGTGCCTCGAGATGCGTGCTGCTTGATTTCCGAGGACACTTTTGATTTGAAATCAAAAGGGAAATAAAAAGAAAAATGTTATATATATATATATATATATATATATAAAAGAGAAAGAAAAGGATAAGATCAGAAGGAGAGAAAGAGATCGTGAGGAGAGAGAGAGAGAAGTGATGGGGGAAAGGGACGATCGGACGGCGGCTCCGGCCGCGCGCCACGACGGCGGCGCGAGGTCCGGCCAGCGAGCCGTCGCAGCGCAGATGGAGTCGAAGCCGCGGACGGCCAGCGCGGACGGCTAGCGCTTTGGTTGCGCGGCGGCCGGAGCGGTGGCAAGATCAGCGATGAAGCGGCGATTAGCGCGCGAACAGACGAGCGGGAGTGAGCAGCGGCCAATGAGCCGTGGCGCCGGCGAGGAAGAGAGAGACGGCCAAGCGACGCACAGCAGCAGCAGCGCAGCAATGCGAGCGCGACGCGGCAACGGGTCGGATCGGCAATGCGACGAACAGCGGCGACGCGACGCGACGCGAAGAACTCACTGCGGTGGCGGCGGCCGGCAAGCGGCGTCGCCAGCGACCGGCGAGCGACGGCGTGGCTTCGACGCGATGAACGGCGCGGTGGCACGTTGTCAACCGGTCGGGTGCGCGATTTCGACGAAATCGCGACGACGCGGTGAAGGTGAGGTTTATTTCACCTAATTTCAGTATGATTTGAATGATTTGAAGTAAAATAGGCATAAAATGTCAAAATGGACACCAGGGACTTAAGAGTCGGGTGTCGGGTGCGCAAATCGAGACGCGAGCGGGACGTCTTGATTTCGATTTATGAATTTCGAGGTAAGTAAACCAGTTAGGGATTTATACAGTATTTCATTTCTCTCCATTGGCTGTTGTTGTTACTGTTATGTGATAGCTTTATTGTTGTTCACTGCTTTGTGATGATAGCTATCGTTGAAATTGTTGTCGATCGAGTGGGTCCAATGGCAAGTGAGTCACAGTTACTGTTTATCTGCGATATGAGCTTGTATCCGGACGCCGTCGATATCTCCCAATTGAGTGTACGTTGGGGGCACTTATCCGGGCCGTAGATATCTCATAGTCGCAAGGGTTAGGGCTGGGAGGCATGGGGCTCGTCCTAAACCCGAGTCTGCTGGGATTTTTCCGCGACTCAACGACCTTTTGGTCGGGACTCCTTGTTATTTAGCCTCACTCATTGATGGATTGTTTACAGTCTTGTATATTTATGCGTTCTTTATTCCTTTCGTACTATTGGCATGAATTCGACTGCTTTGGATATTGTGAAATGTTGTGTATATGTCCTACTTGGATTTACTTACACAGGCTCGTCATTCTTATGTTTGATGAGTGCGAGCCGCGACAGTAGCGAGAGGGAAGGCTTCATAGCTAGGTGATTTTTTGTATATTTTGTATTTACTCTCCTCTGATGATATTTACTGGGTTCCACAATTAGGTTGCCTAACTCCCTGATCTTTTTGTTGAGTTATTTAATATATTAGTTGCTTCCGCTAAATTGTTAAATCTTGGAAAATACTAATAACTCAACTTAAAATTTTGAAATTTCTTGTAATAACTGATTGGAAGGCTGACTAGGCCTGCGTTGACCTTGCGAGACTGGCTCGGTGGTCCACGTGGGCTTAGGCCGGGCGGGGCCCAATTTTATGGGAAATTGGGGCCGTCACAGTGTAACACGTGGTTGGGCAGGAGATGGACAAGAGGCACTCCAAAGTCGTAGAATAAACGAATTCTCTGACGAACACATCTCGAGGCAAAATCAACGTCTGTTGTGGTTAGAGAGAAGGCGTGGGAGACTCGGCGAAGATGTTGGAGTGTGTGCAAGCCACATGTAGAAGAAAAATCGAAGGCCTTGAAGTGAAGAAAACACACATAGGAGAGGCGATAAAAATTTGGGAGTTGGAGCACCATGGATCTCAAGGCAGATCAAGTCCTTTACTTGTTCATCTCTTTTCTCGTGAGTGTTGATCCTGAGGCTTATCCAACAGCTGTTGACATGCTGTGTGAGAAACGTGTTTCTCATTTGCGTCACTTGCTATTATCCCTTTCCTTTTCAAATTTTCAGTGTGTCTCGAGGCAGATCCTATGGCAAATGTTCACACTATAGAAATGACTTATACTTAGTCATTTTTTAGGCTTTCCTTAACTAATGCTCCACAATATTTCTTCTAAAACACCATGGTATCAACACGTACCAATGTGGGTCTCACCGAACTATCTCGAATTGCGTGTAAGCTCCTTTTTCAGTCACAAACACCAAGAACGCTTCGAAAGACCACGAATAATCTCTATTTCACCAAATTTCCACTTAAACAATGAAAATATAAACAAAAGAAAATTAGTTAATTATACGAAGCATTGAAATCTAAAAACACATAAATAAACACCTAAACATTATATTATTACCAACTTATCAATCAATTTGTTGGGATTAGGGCAGCTAGCAAATAGACGCTTGTATCTCTCCCAATATTCTTTTATGGTCTCACTTTCTCCCATTTTGATGGCACATATCTTTCTCCTAAGTATGAAAGCTCGATTATCGGAGAAATAGGTATTGAAGAATGCAACAAGCATCTCGGTCCATGTAATGGAGCCTGGAGGGAGGTAGTAAAGCCATTCCTTGGCTTTAGCCTTAAGACAAAATGAAAAATCTCGAAGCTTAACCATGTCTTTTCTAGCATTTAGAGGCCTAATTGAAGTGCATGTGAGGTGAAACTCCTTGAGGGATGCATGAGGGTCTTCATCATTTTTACCATAGAAATGCGGTAAAATCTGGATGAGACCAAACCTAAGCTCAAATGCCCCACCTTTATGAGGATATGCAATGCAAAGGGGTTATTGTACTAAATGTGCTTGGACATTGGCATCGGCTTCCCTAATCGTCAATTGACGGAGAGGAAGTGGGTTTGGATTTGCCATGGAAGCTAAAGAAAGAAATGTAGAAGCCTTGAGGTGTGAGTTCCTCAAACGAGTCTCCTTCCTAAACTAATGGTAAGTCCTTTCAATCTCGAGGTTATGAGGGTTTAAATAACCGATAGACTTAGATCGACGAAGATAGTATGACATAAAAAGATAAAAAATAATAACCTAAAGTAAAAACGACTCCCCAAAAACAGCGCCAAAATTTTATGCTTGTTGAGAGCAACAAAAATAATATAACCCTTATTAGGTTACCATTTTTCGCATTATTTTGTAGAAATGGTAAGTCAAGGGGTCGAACCACAAGGAATTGGGGTACTTTAGGTGACAAAAATAAGGAAAAATCTGATTTCGATGAGGGGATGTATAAACACAAACTAAAGTATGAAAATAAACATAAATAAGCAACAAAAACAAGTAAGTATGCCAACAAAGGAATATAAACGAAATGATGAAATCAATTATAAAAGACTAACCTAGGCCACAAAGATTCACAAGATCAACTCGAAATTAACAAGCAATGATCATCTATTTCCACACAAAAATATATTCCAAATGAATTTTTTAGGCTAGCTATAAAGCTTCGGAGAGCACCTAACACTCCTCGATTCCCTAAATTTAGTAAAAGACTCCCTAAAAAACATGTGAACCTAGGTAGAGCAACCAAAAATTTACCACATTTACCGCATTAAGCTTGATGGAATCACTAGCCATTAACAATCAAAACAATGAGCTTGTTTGATTCAATCTACATCTTTTTGTTATGCGAGATATGTTGGGTTATAGGGTTCATACGCAATGAAAAATTCAAACAAATTTTGAAAAACCCTAACATGATCGAAAATAAGTTCCATTAAACTAAATCTACAAAATTAAACCATACCTTAATCCGTGATGTCCTTCTCTGATTGATCGATCTCCAAGATGTCAAACAGAAATCCAGACACGAATGGTGACCACAATTTCGAGTGCTAGCCCCAAGAGAGATAGAAAACATTTTTCTTTCTTTCCCAAAAATCCAGAGAACTAGAAAATAGTAAAAATGAAAATCTTATTTCATTTTTGGGGTTTCAACCTCTATTTATATATGTAGATAAGCTCTCACTTAAAATTCTATTTGTAATACAACTATTGTACTTAGGCATTTTAAGCAAATTACACATACGCCCCTATTAATATGTTATCATATAACAAATTGTAAGGGCTTTTATGTCATGAGTTTTATCATATAAAATTCATTACTCTGGACAGATTGAAATTGTGCAAAGTCATTCTTTATGTGTGAGCCAATGGTTCATGTGACACTGGTAGTGAACCAAAACCATTTTGGTACATAAGTCATAAGCTATCTCTAGCAAGCCATTATGACTGCCCAAGTAGCACGAATATCAAAATCAATACAACCTAATGAATAACATATATCATATCATTTTTCGTGCGATATCCTTTGATTAAACATAAGGCATGGAAAGTCACCCTTAATTTTCAATCGTACTAGTCTCGATCTTTAGGTAAACTGAAACATTCAAGTGACATTGATCATATCAATTCACATGGACTTGACCATTATCAATCTATCAAATCGAGGGATCCACTGATATCTCTCTCTATATGAGAGTGAAAAATTATATCTTGATTACACGCCTTCACATATTATTCACATGGTAATCAATCACAACCTTTATAATCGTCCGGTTAAAGAATACGTTCAATTGTGACAAACTACCATGCTCCTAATATTGAAGTCTATGGAAATCTCAAGTCGAAGGATTAAATGATTTACTTATCATGAGTTACACCTATAATTTAATCCATGTGGTGTTGTCATAGCGGGTCGGTCTCATACTTTGTTCCATAACAAGTGCTCATGTTCTGGACTCGTATCCCTATACGAGTGATCATCACATGACCATCAATCTAGATTCACACTAGTCTTAATTCATTATATCTCCCAATATAATGATAGACTAGGGATATTAAGGATATTTCAACAAATGCCCATGGATCTTACTATAAGGTAAACATGCAATCACTTATAATAAAATAGCAAATGAAAACCTCAATTTTATTAACTAAGATTATAAGATATACAATGTTTGTAGATTGACCTAAGGCACATGCCCCAACTTCTCCCACTAGCACTAAGGCCAATCATTCATGTACCTAATACCTAATGACCTAACATGACCATCATGTTTCGCTTGTGGAAGAGCCTTCGTCAAATATATGCAACATTGTATTTTGTAGGAACTCTGCGAATCTTCATGTCTCTCATCTCAATGATTTCTCGAATGAGATGAAAACATCTAAGTAAATGTTTTGATTGGTGGTGTGATTTTGGTTACTTGGCCTGTGCTATCACGTCGTTGTTGTCAGAATAAAAGCAAACGAGGTTAGCTATACTCGGAACCACACCAAGTTCATATATGACCTTTTTAATCCAAACTACCTCCCTAGCTGCATCGGACATAGCAATATACGCTGCTTCTATTGTAGAATTTGCCACACTTTTTTGGTTCAAACTTTTTTAGCACACTGCGCCTCCATTCAAAGTAAACACATATCCAGACTGCGATATGAAGTCATCTATATTAGTTTTAAAACTTGCATCTGTGTAACCATTTACAACAAGCTCGTCTTCCAAACTTCCATAGACCAAGAACACTTCTTTAGTCCTTTTTAAGTACTTAAGAATGTTCTTTAATGTTATCTAGTCACTCTCACTGGGATTAGACTGATATCTGCTTATTACACTCACATCATAGGATACATCAAGTCGGGTGCATAACATGACATACATGATAGATCCAATAGCTTATGCATATGGAATCGTATTAATGCGCTCTCACTCATCGCTAGTCTTCAGACATTGAGTCTTATTGAGACGTATACCATGAGAAATTAGCAACGACCCTCTTTTAGAGTCTTGCATATTGAACCTATTCAGTACCTTGTCAATATAAGCACTCTGACTTAGACCAATCAGCCTTTTAGATCTATCCCTATAGATCTTATTCCCAAGGATGTGGGTTACATCTTCTAAGTCATTCATTGAGAAACATTTCCCTAACAAAAACTTGACACTCTGCAAGGTTGGGATGTCATTTTCAATGAGTAATACATCATCAACATACAGTACCAGGAAAACAACTACGCTCTTACTGTCATTCTTGTATACACAAGGCTCATATTCATTTTTAATAAAACTAAATTCCTTAATTGCTTTATCAAAACGAAGATTCCAACTCCGAGAAGCTTGCTTTAATCCATAAATGGATCTTTGAAACTTGCACACCTTCCTAGAATTCTCATGATGAACAAACTCTTCATATTGTATCATATACACATCCTCAAGTAACTTTCTATTTATGAAAGATTTTTTGACATCCATTTGCCATATCTCATAGTTATAATATGCAACTATGGCAATTAGAATTCTAATGGATTTAAACATGGCTACAGGAAAAAAAAAGTCTCATCATTATCAACACCTTGAGTCTGTCTTAAACCTTTTGCTACTAGCCATACTTTATAAGTATGCACATTGCCATCCATGACAATTTTCTTCTTGAAAACTCATTTACGTCCAATGGTCTTACCGCCTTCAGGTAAATCAACTAGGTTCCAAACTTGGTTATCATACATGGATTGCATCTCAGAATTCATAGCACTATGTCAATTATCTGACTCAGGGCTAGACATAGCCTCCTAAGAAATAGTAGGCTCATTTTGATCCATAAGCAACACCTCACTATTATCAGTAATAAGAAATCCAAATCTCTTAAGCTGATGTCTTACCCTACTTAACCCACACTGGCCTTGTGATACCTGTGGAGGTTCAACTAGTTCAAGACTTTGTTGATCTCCCACTGGTGGTTGAGTGTTTATTTGTGGTTCTTGAACTTCTTCAAGACTTACTTTATACTCATTGTAGTCTTTTGAAATAAACACATTTTTCTTAAAGACACCATTACGAGAGACAAACACTTTGTTCTCAGCAGGATTATAAAAGTTGTATCCTCTAGTTTCTTCAGGATAACCAACAAATACACACTTGGTAAATTTAGCTGATAAATATTTTGAGATTTGTCGTCGTACAAAAACCTCACAGCCCCAAATCTTAAAGAAAGACAAACTTGGTATTTTTTCCAAACCACATCTCCTATGGTGTTTTATTAACAGCTTTACAAGGAACACGATTCAGTGTAAATGCAGCAGTTCTAAGGCATAACCCCAAAAGGAAACAGGAAGGCCTGCAGGACTCATCATAGATCGAACCATATCCAATAAAGTCTGATTTCTCCTTTCAGAAACACCATTCCATTGTAGAGTTGTTGGAGGAGTTAACTGTATGATAATCCCACAGTTTCTAAGATGATCATCAAACTTTTAGCTCAAATATTCATGATCGATCTGATCGAAATGCTTAATAGCTTTACCAAGTTGGTTTTGCACTTCACTTTGAAATATTGAAAACATCTCATAAGATTCACCATTATGTTTTATGAGATACGTGTAACCATTTCTACTGAAATCATTAGTGAAAGTAATGAACTACTGAACAACCACCTCTAGTCATTGTGTTTACAGGACCGCATATATCAGTATGTATTAGACCCAATAAATTACATGCCCTTTCACTGTGTCTAGTAAATGGACTCTTTATCATCTTGCCTAATAAACAAGATACATATGTTTCATATGATTCAAAGTCAAATGAATATAAAAGTCCATCTTTATGGAGTTTAAAAATACGTTTCTCATTTATGTGGCCAAGACGACAATGCCAAAGGTAGGTTTGACTAAAGTCATTTGACTTGAATCTCTCTGTATATACGTTAAGATAGGAGTATCTTTGGACATTTTCATGATTAGAATATAAAGACCATCACACAAATCAATATTCACATAAAAAATGTCTTTACGATAAATGAAGCATTTATTATTTGCAACAATGAAATTAAAACCATCCAAATCCAAACATGAAACCGAAATGATGTTTCTGCTCAAGACAGGAACATAATAACAATTATTTAAAACTAAAACAAGTCCACTAGGTCAAATTAACTCATAGCATCCTACAGCCAATGTAACAACCTTTGCTCCATTTTCAACTCGTATGATGACTTTTCCTTTCTTTAGCATTCCACTTTTGGTGAGACCCTGCACATTAATACAAATGTGAGATCCATATCCAGTATCTAATACCTATGAGTCACTAGAAGACAAGTTAATTTCAATAGCAAAATACTAGAAGCAGTAGTCGCACTACTCTTCTTTTTCTTTAGATCTTCAAGATAGAGCTTGCAATTTCTAAACAAATGCCAAGGTGCATGGCAGAAATGAAAATTTCCTCCTTTTTCCTTTTCCTTCTGGGACTATGACGGAGAAGCAGCCTCAGGCTTGACTTGTTCCACGGACTATGTGTCACAACAACCTTGGAAACTTTAGCCTTGCCTTTGGCCTTCTTCTTCATAGTCTTTCCTTTGTGAACCATCAACACATTAACAATTGGTTTCTTGATATTTTTATCAACATTTTTAAGCATCAAATGCAACTTTGATATAAGCTTCTCCATATTATTCATGTTATAGTTCATCACAAATTGTGAATAACGATCAGGCAATGAATTCAGGATCAAATCTGTAGCCAACTCTTGGCTTATGGGAAATCCAAGTCTATCAAGATGGTCAATATAGCCCTTCATTTTCAGAATATGAGGACTAACTGACGCACCCTCAGCCATTTTGCAAGAAGGAAGATTCTTGACTGTCTCAAACCTTTCTTGTATAGCTTGCTGTTAGAACATTTCCTTCAACATCGTAGCCATGTCGTAAGCTTCCATGTGTTTTATGTCCTTCTGAAGTTCAAGAACCATGGTCGCCAACATAATGCATGCAATATCAGTTGAGTTGTTGACATGCTAAGTATGTGCATCATTCATGGCTCTTAAACCATTGGCTGGTAGTTCCTTAAGAATAGGAATATCCAGGACATACAACTTGCATTCATTCTTAAGAACAATTCTTAAGTTTCTGAACCAGTCAAGAAAGTTTATCCCGGACAACTTATCCTTCTCAATGATGGATTGCAGTAACAAAGGATTAGTGTGATTTGAAGAGGTCATAGATCTACAACAAAGATTATGCAAAAGTTCATTTTAGTATAGATGAATAGACTCCCGCTAAATTAATAACCCTCCTAAAAATGTTATGTTAATTTAAGGGACTAAAATCCATATTTCACCTAAATCCACGACAGCTAAGGCATGACTCTTTGAATTAAGTTATTTAGGTAAGTACCAATTACCAATTACATCATATGTAACTTTTAGTAGTTTTTATGAGATTATGACATCTTATGTCTTAGCATGTTTTATCTCATTTAGTGCCTAAAGCCCAAAACCGTTTTGATAGCTTTATCAAGTCTAGCCGTTTCAAACAATAGAGTGACCGTTACTGAACTTGCCTTACCAAGATAACACAATACACTCTACGGAGGCAGACCCATATTGATGTGATCGAAGCTTTCACAAGTGTTTGAGAATGGATGGCACTGGACTTAAAACTTGGAAGAGGAATTTTTATTTGTTTTAGTAATCATAATTTAAATAAGATAAATATCATATATTACTATGCATAAATAATCACTAAACAAGTTATGAAACTATACTAATATTGACTATTACACGAATTTCCTTTCACTACGAATTGTTAATGGTGGTTTTGCTGACTGGTCAGCAGATGGGGGTACAAAGGGCAGTTCCCAACAAGTTTCAATTTCAAAAATTGAAAATCGTCTAAATTTTCTTATTATTTTAGTTAATCAAATTGACCAAAACTGACCCTTATTTTAATTCCAAAAATATTAATTAAAATATTTTTAATTAACTCAGATGCACCTTTAACTTAATATTTTATCGTAATCCATTTAGAATTTGAGATACTTTGAGTCAATATCCAATTAAAATTTAAAATATTTTGAATCATCATCCAATTAGAATTTGTTGTATATCTCACCTATCTTATATGATTTGTAGTTCTAATCTGATTACAAGTCTATCTCCTATCTAATAGGAATATAATAACAGATAACCACAATGAGAAATATGATAAAAATGAATTTCGATTCTTATTCACATAAAACAAGTAATTGAATTAAGAAACAAAATATTAATCATGCATTCAACACCAAAATCATATTAAATTAATCATATTAACCTAATCATGATTTCTATAAAGGAAACATACACAATTATTGAACAAAAACGAAATGTGTATTCATCACCAAAATCACATTAAACTAAACATGACTTCAACCATGTGAACATCCAAAATTTGCATCATTCAATATTGAAACATATGTTAATCAAAATATTCTAAACATGAATTCTAACATTGAATCAAATCATGCGTATGTATCAAATACATGAATGAACAACATGCTTTAAAACCAATTCTTGATAACAATTATCACAGAACCTATATGTACATCATATATACATTAATCAAGATTTTGTTTTCACACATATATCATATATATACATCATAGAAAACATGCAAGCATTTAATAGAAGTGAGCCTATTGCTTCGATACCACTGTTGGGTTATGGGGTTCATACGAAGCAGAAAATTCAAAACAAATTTTGAAAAACCCCAACAGGACCGAAAATAAGTTCCATTAAACTAGATCTACAAAAGTAAACAATACGTTAATGCTTGACTTCTTTCTCTGATTGATCGATTTCCAAGACGTTCAAGTACGCGTCCTCTATCAGAAATCCACACACGAACGGTGACCACAATTTGGAGTGCTATCCCCAAGAGAGATAGAAAACGTTTTCTTTCTCTTTTGAAAATCAGAGAACTCGGAAAGAGTAAAAATGAAAATCTTCATTCGTTTTTGGGGTTTCAACCTCTAATTATATGTGTTGATAAGATCTAACTTAAAATCTTATTCGTAATACAACTATTGTATTTAGGCAGTTTAAGCAAATTACACCAATGCCCTTAATAATAAGCTATCTTATAACAAATTGCAAGGGCTTTTACGTCATGAATTTTATCATATAAAATTCATTACTCTGGACCAATTTAAATTGCGCAAAGTCATTCTTTGTCTGCAACCCACTAGGTTCATGCGACGTTAGCAGTGAACCAAAACCATTTTGGTACATAAGGCATAAGTGGTATTTACCAAAGCATTATGACTACCCAAGTAGTATGATATCAAAATCGATACAGTCGAATGAATAACATATATCATATCCTTTGTCGTGCGATATCCTTTGATTAAACATAAGGCATGGAAAGCCACCCTTAATGTTCAATCGTACTAGTCTCGACCTTTAGGTAAACTGAAAACATCCAAGTGACATTGATCATATTAATTCACATGGACTTGGCCATTATTAGTCTATCAAATCGAGGGATCTACTAATATCTCTCTCTATACAAAAGTGACAAATTATATCTTGATTACATACGTTCACATATTATTCACATGGTAACTAATCACAATCTTTATAATCGTCTATTTAAAGACAACGTTTGATTGTGTCAAACTATCATGCTCCTAATATTGAAGTCTATGGTAATCTCAAGTCAAAGGATTAAATGATATACCTATCATGAGTAACACCTATGACTTAATCCATGTGGTATTCTCATAGGTGGTTGATCTAGTACCTTGTTCCATAACAAGTACTCATAATCTCGATTTGTATCCTTATATGCATGATCATCACATGACCATCAATCAAAATTCACACTAGTCTTAATTCATTATAGTTCCCAATATAATGACCAACTAGGGACATTTAGGATATTTCAATAAATACCCATGGATCTTACTATAAGGTAAACATGTAATCACTTATAATAAAACAGCAAATGAAAACCTCAATTTTTTATTAACTAAGATTATAAGATAAATATTTTTTGTAGATTGACCTATGGCACATACCGCAACAAGATAGAGCAAAATAGAGCGAACCAGTTGGGCTATCCGCTTGCTACTTGTTGCCCAATGATCTATACAATTATGAATGCAACCTGATGAACTAGTAATAAGTTCTAACTAAGGCAACTGTATTCATGACTATAAGAACCCTAGCTCAAACCATATGAATCAACACAATAACAAGAAGATTAAAAGAAATCACTGAAAATTTGTATAAACCAAGAAAATCCACATTGTTCTGTCAAATTTAAGTCTCCCTTGCTTGTCCCCTAACTTATGTTAGAGGAGTTCTTTAGCCTCTCATGCCTTTAAAATCCAAGTCTTGTTTGTCTTGCCAAATCAAATTACAAATTAAAAGAGAAAAGAGAGAGAAAAGTTGGTGAGGAAATAGTGAAAAATAGGGGAGAGAGAGATAGAAGATAAAAATGGGGTTGATGGTTTGTATTTTTGGTGTCTTTGGTCTCTCTTTTCATGTTGCCCATTCGAGTCCCTAGTTAATTCGATTCTTGCCCAATTATGACAGAACAGCCTGCCACGTGTCGAATGGAGGGGTGAAACCGTGTGTTCTGTAGAGATATAGATCCAAGCACGTACGCTGAGGACGATCTGATGGCTGTGATAAGGAAGGATGGAACGTCGCGCCATTCATGCATCATTTGCATGTCAGGAGAGTCGCATCATGATGGAGGAAAGCGAGTGTGGGTTGCTAACCAGTCCGCCAAGGAAGATTAATGGCTATGGATGCTTGAAGTGAGCAAGATGCGTGACTCGAGGCTGGATCCAAGGGATGTGGATACGGACGGTGATGGAGCGTGATCATGACTCCCACGCATCTCAATGAAATTCTGGGCGAGTGCTGGAGCAATGGTTTCTCATGTGTGTCACTGCTTGCACCACTCAGCTTGCTTCATCACTTTTGATCAGACATAAAAACGTATCTCGAGGCCAATTTAAAGGCTGCTAAACCACACTTGATTTGCTTTGTATACTTAGCCAAATTTGGTGATTTTCTTTAACTTTGAAGCTCCAACACACTTGTCAATCATCTGACCATCGCCATGGCTCCACGCAGGTCCTACTGGGCTGCTTCATAATGCGTGTTGGCATGTTCTTCGAAACGGATCATAAATTTTTTTTATAAATTCTCTGATTTTATTCTTTTTCATTGAACATAGCCTAAAACACAAAACAAACAATAATAAGAATTTATTAACTAAAATTGGAGACTTTGACATCAAAATATGATATTTACACTATAAATAGGGGATAAATATAAAACTATTAGCAGTGGTACCATGTCCTTGAACACAAGTGTATGATGAGAAGTAACCACTACGCTTGTCATTAAAACCTTCCACAGCATGTAGGCCTTACAAGTGAGCTTTATAGCAGGAAGTCCAAAAGCGTTGTCAGAGGGGTAAGCTGTGAGTTTCCCTCCAGTCGGCATAGAGACTGCATCATCAAACTTCAGCGTTGAACTTAGCTTATCAGCAGTAGTCTCTGTTTCATAAAGTCCAAGCATGCAGTTTATAGAAGTTAGACCGAATGGAATTGTAGAGACACAAACAAGCACCATGTGAGCAGCAACGTCCCCAAAGTTGTCAAGAAGATTAATGTAAAACTCCTTGAAAATGAAGGCGTTGTAGTAGCCAACATGATTCACTGAGCCATAAATGCCAGTCAGTACTAGTAATCTCTCTAAACACGTGTCATGAAAGTGTGAGATGATTGGTAGATCAAACTAGTATTTCCTCTTCGCTGTTTTTGTGAATTTCTCCTCGCACTCCATTGGGTGAAAACAACCAAAGGCAGATGGAGCACGTGCAAAAAAGTATTGTAAGATGAAAACGATATGTGTCTGATCAAAGGCTTTGCTAATAGCCTCGACTTCATCTAGAATCCTCTCCAATGAATCAGAGGAAACTTTCTCTTCATCATCAATCTTCTTCTTTCTTTTGGCATCAGTTTTAGCTTTCTTGGAAAAGCTAAATTGTCTAGCATATTATCTTTGGCAAATAACCCCTAATTTAACCCTTGTTCTCTCTGCAGCAATACGAGGATCTGACGGTGTACCGATGCAGATTTTATTTGAAGGAGGATGTTAGTATATTCCATTCGTCTCTATCGTCGGAAGATCAGCCGTTGCATTACAGTCATCGTGAGAGGTCAAAGAAAATGTGTGAGACATTCTTGCATTAGCTCGAAGAAAGAAAGATACAAAAATGGCAGAGAGGGAAATGAGGTCACAGCTAGAGAGAAGAGTTTGAATTGGGAAAATTGATTTGTGGGAACAAGATAATTGCACAAAATTAGCAAGGATAAACCTAATTTAGAATCAACACTCCTTTAAATCGGGATGAGGTGGTGGCGATGGATTGGGATCTGCCATGGTAGCTAAGGAAGGAAATTTAGAAGCCTTGAGTTGGGACTTCCTCAAATGGGTCTCCTCCCTCAACATACGGCAAGTCTTTTCTATTTCAAGGTTATGAAGGTCTAAGGAATTGTTATACTTGGACCAACAAAGACTATAGAACATAAAAGAAAAAGAAAAAACCTAAAGTAAAAACAAGTCCCCGGTAAAGGCACCAAAAATTGATGCGCGTCGAAAGCGTCAAAAAATAATATAAGCCTTATGAGGTTACCATTTTACACATCATTTTGTAGTTGTGGTAAGCAAAAGGGGTCGAGCCACAGGGAAATAAGTTACTTTAGATACAAAAATGAGGAAGATTTGATTCTAAGAGATATGAGTGAACCTATACTAATGTATACAACTTTAAACACAAACAAATAACAAAAACAAGCAAGTAAAAATACCAATAAAAAACAATAATGAGCGAAAATAAACGGAGTAATAAAACCAATTATGAGAAACTAACTTAGGCTTCGATTCAGTAGTTCGACTTAACACTCCATGCAGTGGTCGTCAATTTTCACATAAAAATGAGCATTCCAAATCAACTCTTAGGTTAGTTATAGGGTTCAACATCGCGTATAAACACCTAGACTTTCTAGTTACGGCAAACAAAGCAAGACTATTGTTTGAATCCCGAACAAATGTATAACCCTAGGAAAAACACACTATAATTCAACACAATTGTCGCATTAAAATCGATGGAATCACTAACCCTAGATAATTAAAACACCAAACACCATTAATTTAGCCTAGACTTGCTAATTGTATGATTTCCCCTAAATGACCAACCAATTGAAGTAATCACTTGTTGTTGTTAAAGAATCCACACAATTACAGATGTAAAATTCCCTAACTAGCATTAGATCCATATATAACAATTGTGCATTTGAAACTGCAAAGAATCATGGTAATTATTTAATAATTAACGAAATAAGACAATGAATGGAATGTAAATCAAGAGTTAGAAAATCTCACTTTGCAAATTTGTGTGAAGAAATTAAGCCTCCCTTATTCCTCTCCTAACCTAGGTTAGGGGAGCTTTTAGCTTTCCATAGAACAAGAATCCCCAATCTAATGTATTTTAAAGTTTTAATGGAAAATTGAGGAGAGAGAAAAATGGTGAGGGAATAGTGGTTGTTGTAGGAGAGAGATAGTGGATAGTTGAGAGAGAATCAAAAATTGAGGAGATGGAGATCTTTTTTTGGCTTATGGTCTTCTTCTTTTTTCCTTGCAAGATCAGTCCTTCTACTTCTCTCAAATTCGGCCACTTGGGGAGAGAGAGATGGTCTAACGTGGAGTTTGCTCAGTCAAAACTCGATTCATGTGTTATTCCTTCTCTGCTCTTGTTTAAAATAAAGGCAAAACATATTAACTAGCCCTCAAACATTAAGGGTTTTTAGATTTGGCCCCTCAGCTTTTATTTAGTTAATTTGAGCCTTTCAACTTTGATTTTGATTGAGATTTGGCCATTCTTACACCTTCTCCGAGTCTAGCGGAGAGGAAGAAGGTGAGAGAATGGTCGAATTCAAACTTAAGGCTTTTTGTTTTGTCTTTCGAACCATTTTTTTTGTTTCGATAAAAATTTAAAAATGGGGCACGTTACTTTTAACATTAGAGGGCACAATCTCAACTTAAATTAAATTTCAAGGGTTCAAATCAAGCGAATAAAAGTTGAGGGGCCAAATCTAAAAAATACTTAAAGTTTGAGGGTCATTTAATATATTTTGCCTAAAATAAATTGGAATTCGTTTGGTGAGAGAGCGCTCTGTTCGAGGATGATCTTTTGGCTGCTAATCATTCGAAAAAAGCTCTATGCATTGATCAAGGCAAATCTGAAGGTGAACAGAGTTGCATGGGAGGAGAGAGAGAGCGCGTGAACGAATTGGGGGGAGGGTCAAGTTCGCAGCAACAAAACACATTTCTTCATCCAATCTGGAATTTTTATGCATCCCGAGGCGTATCAGAACATTGTAGGAGTCTTCATGTCATCTTTTTTGTCAATATTTATGTCGATGGCCTGCTACCAATCTATTCATCTTTGCTGCGGATTATGTTTTGAGGCCAATTTAAAGGTTGTTAAACTGCAACAACTCTACATTTATACTCCGCGAAATATTTAGATATTTCTTTAACTCTAGAACCTCAAGGCTTCTTGCAAAACTCTTAAACATCATCATAGCCTAATGAGGGTCCCTCGTGGCTACCTCGAGAATTGTGTTGATGCACTTTACGAGGTGAACACAAAAAGTACTCCAATAAGGCCCTTTTTTATTATTTTTTATCAAACTCCAACAAAACATACACACAACAAAAAGTAATCTATACAAACTAAATAAGGGGACTTTTGTGCACTAAAACATAACATTTACACACATAATCAAGGAACAAATATGTAGTTATCAATAACCCACATAATAATGAATGCACAATGATGAACTAGCGTTATACCCTAACCAAGGCAAATGTATTCATGGATACAAGAACTCTAGTCCAAGCCTTATGAATCAACATAATAACAAGGGGAATAAAATAAATTAATTGAATAGCAAGAAAATATTACATTGCAATGTTGAAATTGAGTCTCCCTTAATCTTCCCCTATTTATTTTACTTCAATTTAATTAATTTAATTATAACAGGAATTGAAATTATGTAATTAAACTATGGCGATCAATTAAACTAATTAGACTAACACAATTTAAATTCACTAATATTTAATATTATAAATTCAATTCAAATCAATCAATAGATAACAAACATTTACACAAATATCCAGAATAATGAAACATTAACCGTTTTGAATCCGAACATATTAATTAAAGTATAGTCATAATCATGCTATCGTCATATTATGAAGTATTATTGAATCATTAAACCTAAATCATAATCAAGATTGATAGCCTTTATCAAGCCATCAGTTTTCCTTATATCAATGGAAAAGCTCAAAGATAACTAATAGAAACAAACCAACATTACACTCTATGAAAACTTCTTACTTCTAAGCCAATATTATCGGAATTAGACGTATCAATATTAAACTTAGAACAAAATTCACCTAAGACATCTAAACGGTAAAAGACGTTTTAAGTTTAAAGCATGCAAATTTTTTATTGTAATACGCAAAAACAAATCTATTGAAATCGTGAATTGACGTATAAAATTAAGTTTAAAGCATTAAGTACAAATTCTTCTTTATTATGACTACATTGCAAAATGATTTAAGTTCATGTTTGGATTTTGTCTAGATTGATAAACTACTCACACGTGTTCAAAATAAACATTGCAATAAAATAGAAAAAATACATTAATGAAAAATACCTCTTAGTGAATATTTGACTCTCCAAAGCGTCTTCAAAAGCAAGAACAATAAGACTAAACTAAACTCAATAAAACTAATTAATGGCTCTCAAGAGTAGTTAAGGAACACTTAATTTTGAAACCCTAAGGTCATATATATAATATTCTAAGTATTACATATCCCAAACGAACTAAAATTCCTTGTTTTAATTTAATATTCTCATGGCCGATATCAGTGAATCCTGACCAAATCCTCCTTCTCAGCTAAATCGCGAGGCAAATCAGTGGAAAGTCTTTGTGGCTCACTGATTTCTGTAACGAATCCTAGTTCATTTCCTGAATCGCTGACAAATTATTGGACTCTCTGCTGCTGATTTATGTAGCGAATCTTAGTGTAAACCTTGAATCCCTGTGGAATCGCTGTAACTTTTTCAATTGACTATTTTTTTTTCCTTTTCTTCCATTATTTTCATTTGTTCATATAACCTTAATATAACATGAAATCACAAAAACAAAAGCAAACCTAGTGTAATATAGCCTTTTACATCTAAAATCACCTTAAAATATACTATAAAACACTATCTAATTACTGACTTATCAACGCCGTGGGATCAATGCTCACGGTGTCACCTACGGCGCCAAACCTAGTTTTGCCTAAATTTTCTACTTTTTGGCCATGACTTTTGGACCTTTTTCGAGGGTCTCCACTAGTCCGAAAATCACCAAGATTTATAGATAACATCAACATACTAAAAATCTGATTCATCGAGAACTTCAAATGATTCCGACATGTTTTGAAAGATAATCAGGTTGTTACCATGTATCTTATGGGTTTTTAAAGTATGATTTTGGTAACAACGCAGTTAGTTACTGCTTAAGGCATGTGTTTTCACGGATTTTAAGGCTGTTAGGTTGTTGAAGTCTGTAGAGCACTCAAGATTTCGCAATCTAGTTAGTATGTGGTAGTGTCGCACGTTCCTTCCATTGACCAAAAAAAGAAACCATGTGTCATTCACTATAGCTTGTCTATAAGGTTTCAATAGGAAAAAAAATTTGATAAACCAATGATTAACTCACCATTTGCATGATTTGATTCCACTCTCAATCCAAGTTGTTTACTTATTATTAAACTCTTTTAGTTCAATTTCAATTACTATTGCATGCTTCAAATTGTCTAAGATTAAATAGGTTAAAAAAATTAGTCATACCCATTTTCCTTAACCTAATAATTTCTCATAGTTTATGTGGA
This sequence comes from Stephania cephalantha, assembly GCA_039657325.1. NCBI lineage: Eukaryota > Viridiplantae > Streptophyta > Magnoliopsida > Ranunculales > Menispermaceae > Stephania > Stephania cephalantha. Next base: position 32,580,429 of record CM077570.1, on the reverse strand, counting down.
ATCGATGCCATACTTACCTCTACTGCAAATCTATAGTAATCGGTAAAATTGGGACTATTATTGGTGTGTTTAACATCGCATCAGGGCATTAGGAATAATATAAACAATAATAAGCAGATGCAATTTATTCGACATTCGCAATTGTATTCGTGACTTTTTTACATTTAAAATGTTTCATGGAAAACCAGAGTTGATTACTCTATTCTACACATGTATACCACCTATGAAACCTTCACGATGTCCTATCGTGTAGCTTCACTAGGTGTATCCGAATGTGGTCAAGTCTCGAAATTTTAAATGGATAGTGAGTAACTTAGTTCAATCAATTCGTACTACAGTAATAGAGTAAGGATTCCCCTTATCTATCTCTTAGCAATCCTAGAACCAGTTTCCCCAATTAAACTCACTCACTTCTGAATTTATTTAAGTATAAAAAGTTAGTCACAATATAATGTTCTCATATCCCAGTCCATAAACTACGTGAACTAAATATACTAAGTTACGTAGCATAATTTGCCAAACACCATTTAATTAGAGCATCTAACTGGCCTAGATTACCTTAATCCTCTGATAATGTAATCAGCCTTATCCCTCTTGCACTTTGTAATCAAACATGAAGCCTTTAAATCATTCGATTATAACTTTATCAAAATTTATGATCCTAAATTATCATTTTAAACCTCAAAACTTCGCTTAGATGGACTATTGAATCCCTAATTTCCTTACAACTTTTCATCGACACCTCATATATTTTTAAGTCTATTTCGAAAAATTCGGTCTTTAAGGATTTTAGAAAACCTATACAGTATAGTGAAATATCAAAGGACTTGTAATTCACCCAATCATTTGTTCACAAAATCTTATTATCAATAATTTATCACTTTTGTCCTAGTTTATGAAAACCAAAACCAATTCAATACTTAAACCATTATAGAACAAGCTCCAAAATAGTTTCGATTTATCAAACTTTATCACAACAGTTCAAAAGAAATTCTTAAACCACATGAGAACCTAAAACCCAATTTAAACAATATAGTACATCCAAAAACATAAATACATGAAGGAATGAAAGGTCAACATGTCAGATATAGTCTGGGAGCTTCTCCTTTCTCTTGTTGTTGCCCAAATCCTATAATCGCCAACATTAAAGTAAAATGACTTTAGATAAGTAAATCTCACGCTATCCAGTACACCTGTAGTGATCAAATGCATTGTTTTGCAAGAATTTAAACGGACAATAATATTGTAAGGAACAGTAAATATACAAGAAGGAAATCCATCTTGTTTCTGTTGACTGACCACAATCAAATGACGTCTTCCAAAAATGGTAGGTAAATAGTGATAATTATTCATGAGTTTGAGAAGAAATCCTTTCAGAAGTCATGCCATCGATTATACATAGAGTATGATCTTGGCCAGCAACACAAATCTTCCTAAAATCTCTTACGTGTCTACAACGATCAGAGACTTCAGTCGTAGAGCACCGCAGTGTTCACCTTACCACACATATAACCAGTGAACGCAATAGGACCTCCAAAAGCCTCATTCTCTTGTTCTTGAATACATGACAAATAGATTATGCAACGATAAATAGCGCATGCATTTATATTAGAAAAACTGCACATACCATGTAAAGGTTACTATGGAATTTAGTTACAGTACAACAAACTTTCAATAATTTCCTTATGTTCCAAATCGGTGCCTACACGGTGTCCCAATCGCAACCCCTACAATTTATTTGCATCTCCAATAAGTTTTTGATTCAATTTCATAAATTTCCTTATCAACTTAATTAATTTGGTGTATTTAAGTCTCAAAACCACCGAAAATCCTTTTTTAAACAATTTCCTAGTGTTTGAATCCCTATTTCGACTTGATATACTGGTTCTCTATAAAAAATTGGGTTTCCATGGCTTTTAACCCAATTCCTTAATTTTGAGTTCGATCGGGTGTTGTAACACGCTTAACAATGCAAAACCCCAGTGTAAGGTGAAAACACGGTGTAGAAGCTCCAAAATTTCCAAATTGCCATTTTAATTCCAAAAATATTTAATTTTATTCAATTTCCTAAATTTTAATATATTTTTTATCTCTACAATGCAAGGCAACTCTTGCTAAATATATAATTAATTTAATTATATATAATTATTCTTTTTTTTTCTAAATATGACGGCCAAGGATGCCTTGCTAATTAAACGTGATGCAGCCTTTGCAGCCAGCTCTTTAGGAAACGCACCTATAGATTGTCCACCTAAAAGCATGGACTGATCACATACATACCCTATATCTAAACCATAAACCTTAAAATCAACAACAATGAAATAGGAGATTCTAAACTAAATTAAATAATAAAATAAAAGATCTCACATAATATGCCATAAATCCATGATCCCGACTTGTTTCCCCTTCGACCTAGGCAAGGATTTGATTAACCGAACATCGTCTTCGAAGAAAGTCGATGCTAAAATAATAATAGTCGGTCATTCAAATAATAAAACCTAAGTTTCTAATATATAAAACTAATAAAAATTGGTCTCGGGAGGTGAGAGAAACTAATTTTAGGGGTTGGGGACGTGACTCGTGCGCCGAGGAGCATCGTAGGGCTGTTTTTGGCTTGAAAATAGGTGTCTGCCACGTGTCGCAGCGAGATTGGTCTGTTTCCTGCCGCTCAGATGACGTGGCCGCTTTCTATAGGACGAGACAACATGATATGACGCGCTGGTGGAATGGATGACCACCACGTGGCGTCGCTGAAGGCGGAGTGAATCGCGCGACTCTGTGCGAATTTCAGGGAGTTTGTGTTGGCGTGCATCCCGAGGCAGATCGAAGAGCAGCTGAAGCAAGGAGAATTGTGTGGCGGCCCTCGCCGCCCCGGGGTGACGTGTCTCCGTGTACTCCTTTCCAGCTGACCCAACTACACTGTACGGTACCTGCCCGTCCTTTCTCTGTCTCGAAATTCATCCACTTGTGTGTACAGCGTATAAATGACATATTCAGCCGAAGACGTACTTAAATGCAAGAAATATTAATAATCAATTTAACAAATCCTATTGTGGAAAAACCCTGAAAAGTACGAGGTAGACAATTGTACCAAATAAAGTATAGGCATGTACAAGGTCATAATACTCCCCAGTTCCCAAAAGAATCAAAATATCAAAACAAAACACACGTACAAGTAATCCTCAACGGTAGGCAGTCAGAGGTAGTCGCGTAAGATCCCTTTGCATTTGCTTGTACTCGGGTCTGCACTCAATCATCACAGAAGAAAATGGATGATGAGTCCAGTCAGTAAAATCCCAATAAACTCTTCCGAGCATTCAAATAAAGAAGTGGAAGTCAATAAATACTGTTAAATAAACATGCGGAATGTAAACAGACAACTGTAAGTAGGGCATCGCATGCATAAATAACAATAAAGTGCAAATGTATGTGCCTGTTCCAGTCAGACTAAACCATACTTCGGGATTTCGTTCCAAGATCCCACTAGTGGGCGCACCCAACTAGCTATCACCTTGTCCCTCTCGGTGGCCGACGTTGACCTACGACGCACCGACACATGTAGCAGTTCATTAGCTCGGGTCGTTATCCACCGAGAACTCCTGATACACATGCTATAGTCAAGAATGCATAGACATACAACGGAAAATCCGGTGGGAGTAACTCAAACAACCGTCTAAACAATGACAAGATATATATGTAAATAAAAACCACAAGGAATACTGGAAATGAATGGAAATACGAAGCAAAATAAATACTCAGAGTTTTTCAATTGGGTTTTACAAACCTCACAACGCACTCCAATACCCCGTAATCAATCCTCGAGTCCAAGTCCACTGGGTCCTTATTCGCCAATTGATCACCCGTGTCCATCTATGTCCATTTATCAATAATTCCAATTTAGTATGACAATTTACGACCAATTTCTAAAATTTTAGGCAAAATTGCCCATTTCGCACTTTTTGAGGCAAAAACCCCGCGAAAGTCGCGTCCGGAATATCCAAATATTTTATTTGTCATAGAAATTCATAAATTTCTATTTATTTTATTGAAATATAATTTTTCAGAATTTTTCCCAATTTTTCTTTCCTTTTCTTCTTTTCTTTTTTATTTTTTCTAATTTTGGTTTGGGTCGGGTCCGACCCGAGGGTCGACCCAACCGGGTCGGACCCGACCCTGGGCCTGAACCGGTCCAGGCTCGGCCCATGGGCTGAGCCTGGCCCATTCTGGGCCCAGCCCATGAGGGTGCATAAGCGGGCAAACCAGCGGTTCGATCGGGAACATAATTATTTTTTTTTAATTCCTCGGTGGTTTGGGGAGACACCCCTGCCATCTCCACCTTGACCCGGTTAGGCCTCCATGGCCGAACCCCACTCTCGGCCACCATGGACAACCACCGAAACCAACAAAAACCAACGAGAACTCACCTCGATCGTGACGTCTCGCCCTCTCTTCTCTCCTTCCCGGCTTTTTCTTCTCCTCCCCCTCCGCGTTCCTTCTTCTCCTCTCTCGGCCTCCCGATTCCGGGGTGTGTGTGTGCGTGGGGTGTGTGTGTGGGAAGGTGGTGAGAGAAAAGGTGGTGGCTTATATGGATAAGCTTGTCGACTTTTCCCTTGACTCCAAAGTGTGATACAGCTGGGACACTCGCCCGTTTTTTCGGGCATTTCGACGCCCGGTTTCACGTCTGAACCGCGATATACGCGTACCCCCCGTCACTAGCCACCTAATATTCATTCCATATTAGTTACTTGGCCATTTTTTATGTAATTTGTGTGTTTTAGTTTCGCCGACGTAATATTCGGTCCCGTCAACTACCCAGTACCCGCGTCGACACGCATATCGGGGCAAATACAGTTCACACAATCTCGCTCGTATTATTATGCAACATACACACATGCGATGTATTTTAATAAATTGCACCGCAAATAAGCATCCAACACACAATAAACAGCGTACCTAGGTCCCCGTGTGTCCTAGCCTACCGCGACGTCCAAGTAGATCTGAGCTGGCGTCCACGTCAGTAAATTTAAGATAATTAAGGACATTAATAAAATTTCGTCCCGAAATTTAACTGTAACTAAAGTCCCAAACCAGAGAATAGCTGAGGGTATCGCGTCCTCATCGTCGACTCGAGCTCCCAAGTTAGTACCTCCGTCCTGTGATGTTGCCAACGAACTAGGACCTTCTCGAGTTCCCTGTTCCGGAGAATTTGTACTCGATGGTCAATGATCTCTATCGGTCTCTCCTCTCCGCCTGTCCCAACTCAATCGTCGGTCTCGGCCCTGACCTAGCGAGTCTCAACTTGGAAATGTGAAATGTCGGATGAAGCCTAACTAACTCGGCAGGTAACTCCAACCGATATGCAGCAGTGCCTACTTTCTGTGCAATCCGGTATGGCCCAATGTATCTCGGTGCCAATTTCCCCTTAATGCCAAATCTTTGTTGACCTTTCCAGGGAGAAACCTTCAGATACACCATATCGCCCTAGTCATAGCTCAGACCCTCATGATACCTATCCGCGTATTTCTTCTGTCTATCATGTGCAGCTCGCAGCTTCATACGAATTTCTTGTGCTCAGCCTTCACCTGCTGGCAAATGTGACAACTCCTAACATACGCACCAACGTCAGCCTTCATCCCCGGCCACCAGAATAGTTGCCTCAAATCATGGTACATCTTGGTCCGACCAGGATGAACTGTGTAACGAGACCGGTGTGCATCCTCCAAAATCCCGTCCTATATCTCCTGATCCGCAGGTATCCACAATCTCCCTCGGTATCTCAAACACCGATATGTGGTTTCTGCCCAATCATTGCATTCAGGATTCTGTGACAGACCACTGACCCGCTCATAGAGCCTATTAGTCCTCTGACACTCGGCAACCCGTTTAATAGATACGGTCGGTATCATCAACTGACAACAAATGTATTGTTCCACCGTAGTCAACAACTCGGCCATGCACATAACTGGTGTTGCCTGTAATAATCCATGCTCATGTGTCATCTGCTGCAGAACAGTCTGACTGTCGAGTCCACTCCTGCTCAATGTGTCTGCTACGACATTCGCTTTGCCAGGGTGATACTCGATAGCGAAGTCGTAATCTTTCAGCAACTCCAGCCATCTCCTCTGGCGCATATTCAGATCCCTCTAAGTGAAAATGTAACGTAAACTCTGGTGATCTGTAAACAACACGAATCGCTCTCCATAGAGATAGTGCCTCCAAGCCTTAAGTGCAAAGACGACCGCTGCAAGCTTCACATCGTGCACTGGATAATTTCCCTCGTGGGGTCTCAACAGTTTGGAAAGATAGGCAACTAGTCTACCATCCTGCATCAACACATATCCAAGACCAATGTCCGACGCATCTATATATACTGTCAAGGTCTTACCCGGCTCCGGCAATGTCAATACTGGTGCAGATGTCAATCTCCGCTTCAATTCACAAAAGGCCTGCTCACACTCATTTGACCAGTCAAATCTGACATCTTTCTTAGTCAGTCTCGTAATTGACGCTACAATCGAGGAAAAGTCCTGCACAAATTACCGGTAGTAGCCGGCCAGTCCAAGGAAACTCTGTATATCAGCCACAGACTCAGGCTCTTCTAATCAATGATCCCCCGAATCTTTTCTGAATCCACTGAGATACCTTGCTCACTAATGACATGGCTCAAGTATCTCACCGCACTTACCCAAAAGCCACACTTACTAAACTTGGCGTACAGTCGGTGCTCCCTCAGTGTCGTCAAAACTGTCATGAGATGTCCCTCGTGATCCTCACGAGTTCTGCTATAGATCAAGATATCGTCGATAAACACGATTACAAATTTGTCTAAATACGGCCTCATGACCCCTATGCATCAGGTCTATGAAAATCGCTGGAGCGTTCGTCAGCCCAAACGGCATGACTGTGAAAGCGGTTTTCTAGATATCCTCTTCTCGAATCCTCAACTGGTGATAACCTGAGCGAAGGTCAATCTTCGAGAAGAGTCTCGCACCCGTCAGCTGATCAAATAGATCGTTAATCCTAGGAAGTGGGTAACGGTTCCTCACAGTTACTTGATTCAGCTTCCTATAGTCGATGCACATCCTCATCGTACCATCTTTCTTCTTCACAAACAGTATTGAAGCTCCCCAAGGTGACATACTAGGGTGAATGAAACCCTTCTCCAACAGCTCATCCAATTGTCGTCTCACCTCCTCTTGCTCTGCTGGTGCCATCAGGTAAGGTAGACTGGCAATCGGCTGCGTCCCTGGTATCAGCTCGATTATGAACCCAACGGCTCGTGGCTGTGGCAATCCGGGTAAATTATCTAGAAATACATCAACAAAATCCCTAACCACCGGAACGTCCTCAAGCCGTACCCCCGTCCGAACCTCCGGCTCAACTATCGCCGCAAACGCCTCCATCTCCTACGCTGTAGCTAATCGGCCTCGTGAGGGGTAAGTCAGTTGCCGATCCAAGTAATACGAACTCCGATATTCCAGGAATACGAAAATCTATCCTCTTACCGTAGCAGCCTATCCGTGCATGATAGGATGCTAACCAATCCATCTTGAGTAATGTGTCAAACTCTAAGTACTCCAATACTTGAAGATCGGCTGATAACTGATGTCCTTCCACCTCTATCATCACGTCTTTACATATTCGGTTAGGGTATATCTTATCCCCAGCAGCCGTACTGAGGACAAGATGTGGCTCTAGTGTTTGTGTAACTAACCCTAACAATCCAATAATACGTCCAACAAGAAACGATAGCGTGCTACCAGAATCAAACATAGCATGCATATGGCGACCAAATATAAGTAATGTACCTTCAATAAGCTGCCTAGTCGCCCCGCTATCTGGCTGTGCTAACCCATGCGCTCTATCTCTGGCCTGGTCTGCCTCTCGCCGTGGTGATAGTGGTACCCGGCAGTCAGCCCTCAAGTGTCCCCTCGGCCCACACCGGTGACATCTACGGCTCTCCAGTCTACCCGTCTGTCCGTCTCTCAAGAACTCGGACCCTGACCCCGATCTACCTGACCCCTGTCATGTCCCCCCTGATCTCGACCCTGACGTTACCCCTGTGGCTGTGACCTCTGCCGATCCACTGGTGCTGAGGTCATATCTGGACTGACTGCCCTGATAATCGTCCCGACGGCCCTTCTCCCGTCTATCATCTCTCCGGCCACTATCCGGACGATCCATCGGCCACTTCTGCCTCTGATTCGACCCAAAACTCGCCCTGACTGTACCTCCCTACCTGTCACTTGTCTGCCAGCCCTATGCAGTATGTATGTCTCATGAGCCAATGCCCTGTCAAAGATCTCCTGCAGAGTCGTGGCTCCGGTCGAGACAACTGCTGACGCAATCCTGTCATCAACCCCTTTGGTGAAGTAATAGATCTGTAAGCGCTATGTCCCGGCGACATCAAGAGAGAACTAAAGCAAATGTCGGAACCTCTCCATATAGTGCATCAAGGTCCGATTACCCTGTCTTAGGGCCAGGAACTCCTCCCTCAGTCTCAACCTAACCTCTATAGGTATGTACTGATCATAGAATAGCTCCCTAAACTCAGCCCATGTCGTCGGTTCCGGATGAGTATACGTATATGTCGTCCACCAGACTGTCGCATGCCCTCTCAAACAAGCTCCCGAAAGTCGTGCCTGTACAGTCTCGTCGTTTCTCATCAGCTTATAGAAACGCTGATGAGACACTATCCATCTCCCAGCAGCCTCAGGGTCACCGCCTCCATAAAAGAATCCAGGCTGGAACTTCAAAAACTCCCTCAATAACCTCGCCTCTGGTGCTAGGACGAATGCCGATGTAGTAGGAGTATCAGTAGTGGGGGTGGCAGTAACCTGGTCCGTCGTTGTGAGAGGAGGTGTAAGAATCGCCGTCTCTAAAGGAACGACAACTGCGGTAGCTGTCTCCGTGGGTGCCTCTGCCGCTGCTCCCTAAACTGGTGTATGGGGTACCACCGGAACAACAGACGTCCCCGCCGGTACGGTCACAACTACCGGCTCTCTATCTGCAGTGAGTGTCGCCAGTACCGCGGTCTGCTCTCGTAATAGCCGTAATACCTTGGCCATCTGTGTCTCCCCAACCGAGAGTCTATCATCCATACTCGCCCTAACCGGAACATCCCCAGTCGCATCGCTAGTCTGTCCAGTCTCAAAAGGCGCATCAGACTGTCCGTCCATAAGCTGCATCGAGAATGTGCTCCGGATCAGTCTCGACGTATATACGTATATCATACAATAAGATGAACATATAACACGCATATAAGTTCTAACTCTACCCGCCTGACATCACTTCCCAACTAAAGTTCTAAGGCAATAACTTCGGGTTTCCACATCTAAGTTCATTGATTAAGTTTTATTGTCTTAGGACTTCCTCTTTGCTCTGATACCAACTGTGGCGGTCCTCTCCGCCCCAGGGTGACGTGTCTCCGTCTACTCCTTGCCAGCTGGCCGAACTACACATGTAGGGCACCTGCCCGTCCTTTCTTGGTCTCGAGATTCGTCCACTTGTGTGTACAACGTATAAATGACATATTCAGCCGAAGACGTACTTAAATGCATGAAATATTAATAATCAATTTAACAAATCCTATTGTGGAAAAACCCTGAAAAGTATGAGGTAGACAACTGTACCATATAAGGTATAGGCATGTACAAGGTCATAATACTCCCCAGTTCCCAAAAGAATCAAAATATCAAAACAAAACACACGTACAAGTACTCCTCAATGGTAGGCAGTCAGAGGTAGTCGCCTAATATCCCCTTGCCTTTACTTGTACTCGGGTCTGTACTCAATCATCACAGAAGAAAATGGATGACGAGTCCAGTCAGTAAAATCAAAATGAACTCCTCCGAGCATTCAAATAAACAAGTGGAAGTCAATAAATATTGTTAAATAAACATGCGGAATGTAAACAGACAACTGTAAGTAGGCCATCGCATGCATAAATAACAATAAAGTGCAAATGTATGTGCATGTTTAACGACATTAATAAAATGGGTCGTTACAGTTGTGTTGGTTTGTGACGTGGCAGCTTAAGCTTATGTGGCGTCGTTTGATTGGTGGCGAGAATGGAGGCCACTGACGTGGCAACTGGCTATTGGTGGAGAACCAATAAGTGACGTGCTTGGACTAGTGGGCCGCGTGACACTTGGCAGCGTGTAATTAGTTCAGAGAAGATTCGCGCTGACGTGGCAACTCCTAATTGGTTGAAATATGTTGTCTCATGTTCTACCCACCGCGCAACTCGAGGCAAACTGTCCGGCATCCGATCACTGCATTTAAATACTCAACTTTGAGTATTTTTTTGCCACAAATTCAACCGCGTACTCCGTTTCACCTAAAAACGACCAATAGATATAATTAATTATATATTTTGGAGACTTTGCATAATTAAATATACTAAAATAAACTACTAAATATATATAAATACTGACTTATCAAATACCCCCAAACTTAAGACTTTGCGTGTCCCGAGCAAAGGTGTAGATGGCAACACAAACTAAACTAGACTCCTAATACAATAATGCACTGACTCAACTAATCCTATACCCGACTCAAAATTCATGGAGTTCCTTTGATTTACATAGTCACCAAGTTAACAAGCAACTCAAGAAAATTTTAGAGTTATGATATGTCAAGATTCGCAACTCAAACACAATTAAGATCCCACTTTCAAGACAGACTCGATCAAGACAAAGGTCATCAACTACTCACGAGTTTTCTCGGTATATACATTAAAGCACACAAGTTTAAAATTCTCACTTAATATAGTGAAAGCACTCGAACTAAATCTTTTATTTGAGGAGTTTCACAACTTCCGCCTTTATTCAATTTATATTTATTATCTTTTTTTTCACATTTTTTTCTTCTCCAAATTTTTTTTCAATTAATACGATCCCTACTCCATTTCTTGTGGATCGATTTTCTCACTTTTTCCCACCACAAGATTCCCTGCTCCATTTCCTATGGAAACTTATGGGACACTCTACACTAAGAAAACTCTTGTTAGTACTTCTCACTTTCACTATAATCAAGCAAATCCCCCAATGTGGGTTAAAATAATACCACTTGTACAAATTTGACCGTCTACTCATTTTCGTTATCTAGCACAAAATCCAACCATCATCTAAGTCCTTAATCATGAAATCATAAAATTGCAGAGCTACGAACTCGATTGAGTGTTTCTCTTAATTTTCCCTAAGTTTCAAGTCAAAAAGACAACTGTAATGTACTCATCCACAACCAAAGGCATGAACAAAGTTTTTGGTGACTCTAAATAACTAATAGAAAACGATATATATACTAAATACATATATGCATGAAAGTGTATCAAATCCTAATGAAATGCGAAAGGACTATGAAAGGACAAGAAATGAAAGAAATGGAAGAAAAGATATAAAAAACCACCATTACCATCCGATATCCGCATGTAACCGCATAAAAAAAATTAAACGATCTCACCTGCGGTCTTTCGCTAAGAATCCATCCAAAGTCCAACCGCAATCCCTAAAATACCCCCAAACTTATTCCTAACCTTGTCCTCAAGGTTCAAAACAAGTCAAGGCATCTATATGACAAAAAGAAAATGACAGTGGTGAAGAAAAACATGGATAAGAAGATGATGTAAATGCATGCATAACAAAAAGTCTCTAAAAACCAGTGAACGCACAAAGTCTCTCATGTGTGGGTGACTAAGGAAACTATAAAAGAACAATCATAACAAGAGCAAGAACTAGTAAACATATGAGTTAACTGAAAAGATTTCAATCACATCTTGCGAGCCCGAAGTCTTTCAACTAAGGGTGAAATCCACAAGATAATGGAATGAAGTTTAGGGTTTTGGGTTTACTCAAAAACCCGCCACTAATGCGGCGACTTAAGTTGGGTATGTCCCAACCAAGTCTCAAAACACCTAAAATCCTATAAACATGTTAATTCCTTAAAAAAATGCTCAAATTATGCTAAAAATGTAATCCAAAGTCAAACCTACAAAACTCAGCACTCCAATCCTCCAATGAACGTCAAACGTAACATATCACCTGTAAAAATAAAGAGACCAAATTAGAGTGTTATTAAATATAAATAAAAACTAAAACTAAAATAAATGCAAGAAATAAATAAAAAAATAAAAAATGAAGCTGGGCTGCCTCCCAACGAGCCGCCTTTCTTTTAAGTCTTTAGCTAGACTTCGCATGATTGATCACGTGATGCCCTCTCCTTTAGAAATGTCAACAACAAATGACGCATCTACATATTTGGGCAATGAAGCGTGCATGCCTTCTTTCAGATTTAGGAGCTCATTCGGGACTTCCAACACGAAAGAATCTGTCGCATCAGGATCGTCCAGCACAAAGGTGTCTGCAGTGTAGAAGATCTCCGAACGCTCCTTTACTTCCACCCCCTTATAAGGTGTACCAAATGTGCCTGGGAGGGTGGGTGGTTGCACCAACACCAGAGGTTGGTCTTCCTCGCTCTCTATCTGCGGCTTCTCCGGCTTGTCTAAAATGACATCAATTTTCATCTCATTTTCCCCATCATTTAGTGCAATGACAATCTCTGGCTCAATTTGAAAGACTTCACATTCTTTTGATGTTTCTCTCAAGTAGTCATCCATATGTGTAACCTCATTCACCTCAAAAATTTTCAACGTATCAACACTTACATCCTCCTTTGGGTTAAAAATTGGTTGTGTACTACACAACTCTTCCTCATCAGTCATACTCTGAAGCCTGGCGTTATATTGATCTAATTTAGTTTCCAAGTCCTTCAAGCCTGGAATCCTAAAATCAATTTGTCGAATCTCATCAAGAATCCGATTAACCTTTTGTTGATTATCTATTAATTGCTTCACCATATCTTCCAAGGAGGTGTTTTGATGAAACTGTTGATTTCCTTCATGCTGAGGAACCTGTGGGCGTGCCATGAGCCCAAAGAAGTCGGGTTGTGGCGATGCATAGCTATAATAGTGGTAATTCTCATACTGCGGATAATAGGGACAATTATGTGTGAAATGATAATAGTCTCTACAAATTTTGCAAACCTCGACCTGTTGCACAAAAGAATGCATGTTAGAAAATTGATATCCATTATGTGACATACCTACCCCATTCACATTATAATAATGTGAGTCTTCGAATCGACCATAATTATGGAGGTAGGAGGAGTCCATCGCGTGGTTGCCTGCATACATGTTAAGAGCAAGGGACTAGATAAGCAAAATAAAATAAAAAAATAAAAAATTAAAAATTAAAAAATAAAAACAAAACCAAAGAAAGAAAAATACCAATCCCCGGCAATGGCGCCAAAAATTGATGCACGCCGAACGCGTCAATAAAGTAAAGTTCATAAACCAACTATTTTGTAGAATAGTGGCAAAGGGTCGATCTCACAGAGATTTATAGTCTTACTTAAGTTAAAAACAACAAAAAAGGAAAATCGGGGGTTTTAAAATAAATATTAATTTAACTAACTAATCTAATTAAACTAAATAAATAAAATAACTAAACTAATTTTGAAAACAATTAATTAATATCTAAGTAACACCTAAGTCTATAGTTCCACAAATCAGGATCAAGATTCAATGTCAATCATGGTCTTCAATCTTTCCCAAAAAGTCATTAATTTATATTCTCCTAGATTAGCTATAGAAAATCGACATCCGGCAAAAATTCACCGTTCCCCTAATCTCAATAGCCAGGACGTCTGCCACTAACTACTTCCTTAATTAATGTATAACCCTAGACATCTGCCGATCGGGTTTAACATACTAACCGCAATAATATAGTTCTGTGAGAACACTAATCCTAAATAACTGGGTCGCATCCGCTTCTGATTTAACCTAGATTCAATTGTTGCACACTCAAGAACCGAAAGGGTTTGACGGCAAACGGGTGAGTGTTTGTCACTTTATTGGTCCAAAAGCACAATTACACGGATACTAATAGTCCAAATAATTATAGATTGTCCACCTAAAAGCATGCACTGATTACATACATACCCTATATCTAAACCTTAAAATCAACAACAATGAAATAGGAGAATCTAAACTAAATTAAATAATAAAATAAAAGATCTCACATAATATGCCATAAATCTATGATCCCGACTTGTTTCCCCTTCCACCTAGGCAAGGAGTTGATTAACCGAACATCGTCGTCGAAGAAAGTCGATGCTAAAATAATAATAGTCGGTCATTCAAATAATAAATCCTAAGTTCCTAATATATAAAACTACTAAAAATTGGTCTCGGGAGGTGAGAGAAACTAATCTTAGGGGTTGGAGACGTGATTTGTGCGCCGAGGAGCATCGTACGACGATTTTTGGCTTTAAAATAGGTGTCTGCCACGTGTCGCAGCGCAATTGGTCCGTTTCCTACCGCTCGGATGACGTGGCCGCTTTCTATTGGACGAGACAGCATGTGATGACGCGCTGGTGGAGTGGATGAGCGCCACGTGGCGTCGCTGGAGGCGGAGTGAATCGCGCGACTCTGCGAATTTTTGGGAGTTTTTGTTGGCGCGCAACCCAAGGCAGATCGAAGAGCAGTTCAAGCAAGGAGAATTGTGTTGGATTTTGACGTGGCTGCTTAAGCTTACGTGGCGTCTTCTGATTGGTGGCGAGAATGGAGGTCGCTGACGTGGCAACTGGCTATTGGTGGAGAACCAATAAGTGACGTGCTTGGACTAGTGGGCCGCGTGACACTTGGCAGCGTGTAATTGGTTCACATAAGATTTGCGCTGACGTGGCAGCTCCTAATTGGTTGAAATATGATGTCTCATGTTCTACGTACCGCGCAACTCGAGGCAAACTGTTCGGCATCTGATCACTGCATGTAAATACTCTATTTTGAGTATTTTTTTCGCCACGAATTAAACCGCGTACTCTGTTTCACCTAAAAACGACCAATAAATATAATTAACTATATATTTTAGAGACTTTGCATAATTAAATATACTATAATAAACTACTAAATATATATAAATACTGACTTATCAATTGCTAACTCAGTTTGGAATCCTAAACACCTGAGTTTGGAAAACAAACCCTACTGAAACGTTTTAGATCTATTTCTGGGCTTTCCAAAAAGGTTAGGTTTGCTCAATTCCGATTAAAAATGAAAGAGTTACGAAAAAAAAAAAACCATGACTGCTCCAAAATCAACATAATTTTAACATCAATCTTTAAATATTCATAACTCTCAAAATACACATCCAAAAATAAAGATTTTCGGTGAGAAGCTACCTAAGACATCCAACAACAAACATATCTAAAAATCTGCCAATTCGGATAAAAATGTAGGTGTTATGTGATCTGTCATTTCTGCTGTCATTTCATTCAATTCATGAGCTATTTTCACTCCATTTTAATCAAGCAATCAATACCACAATCTATGATAACAAAGATTCATAAATTCTCTAATGTAAATGAATCTAAATTAACTCATTATATTCTCATTTTAACCCAATAATCCAGGATTCTAATGGTTCATGGCAATTTCCCATTATTTTTATCTCATTTTATCCATCAAACGTCGACAAACACAACTACGTACTGTAAACATTCAAAACATTAAGAATTATAGATCATTTAGATAATTACCTGCAGAAGTGATTACCTAATTGAAATACCTTAAGCATTACACCAAAACCTTATTGCCCTCATGAGCCTCAACGCATTCGACACCTTGTTTGATGGTACAAGTGCCATTTTATAGGCTTGAGGGAGAACCTTTAAGCTTCCCACATCAATACCAATTTCTATCAAACTGGTAATGGTAATTAAAGCTCAAGAGTCTTTTGGTAATTTATAGGTTACATAAATTAAGTCATAAGTTTGAGACACCTAATGGTCTTACATTCTCTCACTTGTCTCATACTTTATTTCAATATGTAGGTCGCATATAGCTTAATGATTCTCCCACTTAACCCACATAACCAAACATCACATAATTTCTATATTAGCGCGCATATATGTTTGGTATCATTAAATCATTATAAAATAAATTAGCAATGAAAGACATAAAGGTTATACATCAAAATAGAATGTATTCCTTTCCATGTACTACGAGCATTACTAATTCATTTCAAATGATTCATAAAACATAATGTCCGTGTCAAAGACTAAACTCACTTATTATTATCATTAAAATGAGTGTGCACATACATTAATATAATTAGCACAACAAATGAGATCGATCTCATAAAGTAAACATAAACTTATACATCATCAAATCCCAAATTAAATCATTTAAGAATCGCAACCAAGGCTCGTTATATCAACATACATGTTATTTAAATGCCTTTAATGTAATTTTTTCATTTAGGGATTTTGTAACCATAATGTAACGGCCCAGATTAATTAAACTAGGATTAGCATTAATCTCGGTATTAACAGTCATAATTCAAGCGTTACGTGGGAAAACTCGGTTAACTCGAACATGAGAACCAAGGGAATATATTTTTTGTGGATGATGTTTTCTTAGGTGTGATGTTTAAAAAATTATATTATTGTAACATCGTATGTGTGCATGTTGCTATCGAGCGAGTTGGTATGACGGGTATGCCCTTTGAGATGCATGTAGGGACGCGGGCACCGGGTGCCACCAAGTTAATGGATTGCTTAGTAAACCCACTCACAATTGACATGCAAATTTGGAAAATAAAAAAGGAACAATAGTGATTTAGGAGCTGGAATTCAGCATTTGAGGCTCAAATTGGAAGATCAAACATAAGGTAATAATCTTTTTCATCTCCTACACCTTCAAATGAACAGAAATTGGCATGCTTTGGTGTAATTCAAATTCGATGAATGGATCACTATTTTTAAGTGAGTTCTTGATGACTTACAAGTATAATTAGCATTTCAAATGAGAATGATAAACTGTTTTTGAAGGAATTTGGGTTTTGGTGAATTTGGGAAAAACTAGTTAATGCATGAATTTGATGATTTTGATCTGATCGGTATTGTTTCTATTGTTTGGATAACGTTTTGGAGTCACCATTGAGTGGAGAATGGACTTACAGGGTTAGGTTAGCTAGTTGGGATGTTGGGGACAGAATTCTCGTCGAGAATTCTGTCACCCAACACAGATAACGCGCTAACTAGACTGGTTAGTGTGCTATCAAGTCTGGATGCTCAACTATTTTTCAAAATGAAGAATAGTAGCGTGCTAGACAGATCCTCTGGCACGCTAACTCCACCTAGCGCCCTACGCGGACCCATCAACACGCTAATAACAGATGAAAACTAAATTTAAAGGGCTGATTTTGGGATTTTCGACTTAATATATATTTAAACACTTGTAACCAACTTAAACTAATAAAATTAGACTTCAGGGACTTAGGGAACCGTAGCTCGGAATCAAGGAGCTAGTCGGGTCGGATTCGAGAGTCTAGGCAAAGTTGGAGAGCGTTTTGACATTTGTAAACCTAATAGAGCGTCACTTGAGTATTTACTTGCTTTCATTATTGTTTTACTCTATCTTGTTTAGTTTATTCCTTTTCTAATCCTTATTTACTTCACTTATCTATGTCTATGTCACTGTTTGAACGGTTGGTTAAGTCTGCTTCGGCCAGGTATTTTGTTGTGTGTCTATGGCACGCTAGACCATAGTATGTGTATTAGGAGTCCTCGGTGAATAACGACTGAGCTACTTTGTCGATATATGTGTCATTCCGTAGTGGGTCTACGCCGGCCACCGAGAAGACCAGGTGATGGGCCTTTTGGGTGCACCCACTAATGGGATCCTAGCGAGGGTATATGAAGTATGGTCTAGTCTGACCGGGACGGGCACACACGTTTGTGCTTTATTGTTATTTACGCATGCGATGATCCATTTACAGTTGTCTGTTTACATTCTGCTTGTTTATTTAACAGTATTTATTAGATTTCATTTCCTTAATCACATGAATGCTAAGTGAATTCCCTTGGGATTTTACTTACTAGACTCGTCATCTGTTTTGTTGTGATGGCTAAGTGCAGGTCCTTCTACGAGTAAGAGTAAGAGGATTCTTGGCGATTATCTCTGATCTAGCCCACTGTTTGGCACACTACTCGTAGATATTTATTTTGGTATATTGCTATATTTTGGGCTTATGGGAGATTGGTGAGACGTGTGTACTTGTATATATTTACTTTTGTTTCCTTATATATACAATGTACTATATTATGGGTTTTTCCACAGTATGACTGATGCTCTATAAAACCTAAAAGTTATTGAAAATTCATGTTTATGTTTACTTTAAGACTTCTGCTATGAAATACTAATTATTTACTTGCAACTCTGTAAAATACAAACCACTAGCACGGCTATGACTTGAATAAACTACAGACAGTTGAACTTACGATGTTTAAAGGCTTAAGGAAATACCTTAAGAAAAATATGAATAACAGCTTAACTAGATTAATATCAGACATGTGGACACGAATATCGAGACATGAGATGGATGAGCGGGTGTCGAACACGTGTAGTTGGGCCCATCGGGCGAGGAGGGCACGACACAATGACACATCGGGGCGGCCTCGGGGCGCGGGGCCACCACACATAAAATCTGTGCTAATATGTTTTTATTGACACTCTTACTTTTGAAATTCTTCGTTAATGGCTTGAAAATTAAGTTAATAGTACGAAGCCCTTAAATGAAGTTCCTTAACCATAATCTTTGATTTGTGGCTTTAAACTACAACTCAACTATCAAAGTATACATAGTCGTAATTGTCTGCTTAGCACTTAAAGAGATTTCTCCATTAGTGAAAAGAAAAAAATGTCTAAAAGTAGACTTCTTAATTTAAAGATAATCAACAAAGTCTACGTCTGAATAACCAATATCTTTAAAAATATCAGACTTTCTATGAGTGAGCATGTAATCTTTTGTCCATTATAAATATTGTAAAATCTTTTTTGCAGCTCACTAATGGTCTATTCAAGGGTAACTTTGATAACATCCCAACACGCCAACAGAAAAATTGAGATTTGGTCTAGTATATCATTAATTTCAAAGTTCTAAAAGAGAAACTCTTTGATCTCATACATAATACTAAGAACATTGTTGTCAAGCAAAATATCATTATTCAAAATATGAACTTACTCCCATTGACGTTCATATGTATGCATCGATTGATAGCATTTTTCTTAAGTCTGAAGGATGTTATGATAACATTAACTTAATATACCATTGACGGGAAGCTTGTTTTAATTCATATAATGAATTTGTAAGTTTGCATACTATGTGTTCATTCCTTCTCCTATGAATTCATTTAGATTGATTCATATAGACTTCTTCATCTAAACTCCCACTCAAAAAATAATGCTTGCATTCATTTAGTGTAATTTTAAATCTACAAGTATAGCTTTAAATCGTTTGATATTGCCTTTAGAATTATGTTTAATCTTGAAAACTCATTTACATTCAATGAGTTTAAAATTCCAATGTAATTGAACGAGATTCTAGACTTTATTTTAAGCCATTGATTAAATATTTATCGTGCATGACATCAATCCATTTCATGTAATCATCACTTTGATGGCTTCACAATAAGAAATTTGATCTTTAGTATTTGTTTTACATCATAATTAGATTCCTATAAGTACACCACAAGATCAGCAGGTATAATAGATTCCTTACTATGATATTTTTGAAATACTCATTCCTGTGAATTATTAGTGGGTGTATTAACAGTGACCATAATATTTTCTTTATGAGAAACATCAGTAGGAGAAACTAATGTTTCATTAAAAGTTATAGATAGTTTGACATGGTAGGCAAATCAATTCTTTTGTTTTTCATATTTTGTGGATTGTCACTCCCACTTATTTCACCATTTACGATGAACCTGACCATTCTAGGTTCAATAATCTTTATACAATGGTTAAGACATTAAATTTATTAAATTTATTTTCTTGTGAATTATAATTATTATCCTTTACTGGACAACCTCAAGCGTGTATATGTCTTAAGGTAGGTTTCCTTCTAGTTCATAACTCAAAAGAAAGTTTATGAATTGACTATGAACCATAATAAAAATATGTAGCAGTCTTTAAGGCTTTCATCCACAATAACATAATGTAGAATTACTAAGCATACCCCAAACCATTTCCATTAATGTTTGGTTAAGTAGTTCAGCTACATCATTCTGTTGAGGTGTATATCAGGTAGTGTTTATCGAGCACAAATACCTTGTCGTTCAAGGAGTTTATCAAATGGACGAAGACACTATTTAATTAAATCATATCTTCCATAATATTCACCAGTTCTATTAAAATATATAATTTAAATTATTATTATTTTGAATTAATTGCCTTTCAACTTCAGTAATATGTACTTTTAAAGCATCAATAAATATATAATTTAAATTATTATTATTATTTTTCTTGAAATCTCTCATGCAACAATAAATATATTCATATTGGGAAAATTCATCAATAAAGTAATATTTTTCACCAAATAGAGATGGAGTGTTAAATTGTCCATATATGTCTATATGAATAATTCATAAGATTTGTAATATTGTGTTTTCCTTTTCTTTGGGTAAAAACACAATATATATATTATTCAATAAAAATTAAAAATGTATGTTACCTTTGGGTTTCCATTCCATTTTTAACTTGTCATAAGATTTTCATAAATTACTAAAATGTGGTGCACCTTTGGGTCAACCATAATGTTTTAATAATTAATATTATACATATATATTTCCTAAAATATTAGTTCATATATTACTAAAAAAATGGTGCGCCTTTAGGGCAACCATGATATTTTAGTAATCAATAAAAAAATCAAGAAGATGAGGTACATTTGGGTATCCTTCATCGTTCTTAATTATCATTAGCAGAACTAATATGAATTAAATCATGTTAATCATAATTTTATAAGAAAATGATTCACCTTTGGGCTAAATCAATTTCTAGTAATTATCATAAAATCATAAGAAAGTACAAAATATATGAAAAATCATATAATTTGATGTTTATACTATTTAGTTGGATTACTTTGGTGACTAATACAACTTCATAATATAATCAACAAATTATAATCATAATATCAATAATAATGTATTTTCTTTTAATTATAGTTAGAGAAGTCTATATTATCAAAATTATATGCATGACATTAAGTGACTTCCAAATCAACTATTTTAAAAATGGACACAAAGTGTCGTTATAAATATATATAGTTAGGTCACTTTGGTGACAACTAACTTGTAAAATTAATTTGGTGACAATTTACCAAATTATATCGCATTATAGGATTTTCAGGGACAGTATATAACATCATGATATGGTCATAATTAAATTGAGATATACATAGCGTTAAGATATACACTATATGAGGACAAATAAGTAATTTAATATAAAGTTTTAGAAGTAAAGTGGTCATATATAGAAACGAAAATGATCATGATTAAAATATTGTCATTATGTGATATGAAAATAAATAAATTATTATTTATTAATCACAACAGAAAGCGTAAGCAAATATAATTTGAAGGCTAGCTAGAAAACACACCAAGTAAATTCCATGAGTGATAAGTTTGCTTTTAATTAATTGAGGTATCTCGAAGTGAATCTTCATGCCTTAAGACTTTATATGATTACAAGATTCATCCAAGAGTAGCTTTCGAGCAAAACAATTCTTCTCAAACGGTTGAGGAATTAATCAATAATGACTAGTAATTGAAAGCATACAATGCCCCACAACCACTCCAATAAGGGATAGGAATACCTGAATCTGGGATGAAGCATCTATTTTCGTGCTACAACCGAGTTGGAGAATAGAAGAGATATTGGACTACTGAATGTTCTTTGAATATTCAAAGTTACAATAGAACTTGAAGGTAGTATATACACTCGGTTGAACATTTGCAAATTCAACATGTTTCAATCCCACCAAAATCACATGTTCAATATACTTTTCCTCCGGTTGGTACTACTGTTTTTATTTAATTTAGTTCCTTTTTTTTTGAAAATTAACATTGGATCTGGCTTTATCTTGAGTATAGTTTCTTGAATAGTGACAACAAGTTTAATTTATGCTTCATATTACTTGGAGACTCCCATGATGATGCTTCTTTTGTATTTATCTTTGCATCCTTGATGATATTTTTCTAATGATCAAATTCATCTATAGCTACAAGTCAATTATGTGACTGCGTTCTATACATTCTTCATGACGGTCCTGTGACTAATAGAAGGAAGTGTTCACGCTTACGTATGTTTGATG
Source organism: Stephania cephalantha (assembly GCA_039657325.1). Lineage (NCBI taxonomy): Eukaryota > Viridiplantae > Streptophyta > Magnoliopsida > Ranunculales > Menispermaceae > Stephania > Stephania cephalantha. The sequence goes on along the minus strand of CM077570.1, from coordinate 32,558,212 downwards.
CTAGATGTTGATTCCATAACTATTTAGTTCTCGTCTTCTCATTACAATTGCATCAGGATAGAGATGATTTGGTGCATCATTCTGATAAGGAAAATAACTAGCGCTTTGGTTGTTCTGGCTATGTCCTATTAGGGAAACATTGACTTGTACTAGAGTATATTAATCTCAATAAACCCATTACATTGTAAATTACATCATACTAATGTACTTTAATAAAAATTATATGCAGATCACCCAAAGATGGGTTGGCGCAGTGGCAGGGAGGGCGTTTACTAACGAAAGATTCCGAGTTCGAACCTTGCTACTGGCGCCTTGCATCCCTGGGGAGGGAACGAATTTCTTTCTGCCAATCCCCTCGGCCCGAGGGATTAGTTAGGACCCACTAAGTGCGACTGGATACCCTCGATCGGTTCTCAAAAAAAAAAATTATATGATGATCGAGATTAATTTGATTTATAGAGTATGGACTTATATCTTGCTAAACATCAATTTATCAAGATCAATTCAACATCAAACTTGATCAACAAGTGAAATACGAATAATTAGTGAAAAACTCTATTGATCTAGTAGGCTCTGATACCACATGTAAACGTTCAAAACATTAAGAATTATAGATCAGTTAGAGAATTACTTGCGGAAGCGATTACCTAGTTGAAATACTTTAAGCACTACATCAAAACCTTATCGCTCTCATGAGCCTCAACACATTCGACACCTTGTTTGATGGTACAAGTGCCTTTTTATAGGCTTGAGGGAGAACCTTTAAGTTTCTCACATTAATATCAATTTCCATCAAATTGATAACGGTAATGGAAGCTCAAGAGTCTTTAGATAATTTATAGGTTATATAAATTAAGTCATAAGTTTGAGAGAACTAATGATCTACACGTACAACTAGATGACAGTTAAGTACAGCAGTCCTTATTCTCAATTCTATTTATTTGATGGGGTTCTAATGATCCTAATTAGACCAATAAACATCACAGAACTGATCCCCATCGATTTCCAATCAAAACCTCATGTAAACACCATGATTTCTAGTGAATTTGATGAGAAGTGGAGGAGGAAGCTGACCACAACTTAGGGTGTTCAAAATTCAGCTGAGAAATCACTTGAACTTATCCTTTAATTAATGGCCGCCACAACTTAGGGTGTTCAAAATGCAGCTGAGAAATCACTTGAACTTATCCTCTAATTAATGGCCGCCCTGAGTATATTTAATCCTCCTAGCCTTTTTCTTCTTTCTCCCTTCAATCTCTACTCTTCTCTCCATTGTTTGATCGACCAAAACTTTCATTCAACTTTTGTTTCTTATCTCTCTCTACTTTGGTGTTCAAATAATGAGAATGAAACCCATTTTACTTTGTAACTGTAGAGTTATATCATGTAACAGAGTTGTTTATGTAGTTGTAGCAGTTTATGTAAACTGATGTATGTATATTGAATCTTTATTCTGGTGTAATGTACTACAGGTTTATCTTAGCTTGTTCTAGGCAGTTGTAACTAGGGTGTACAATGTGCACCATATTAGTTTGTATATAAGCAATGTACAATGTAATTTCGATTAGATTGAATAAGAGATTGAAAGTTCTTTTTGTACTTCATTGATTCATTGTATCAATGTGTACTGTTACATTGATCAATTTGATCTTTTTTGGTCATTGATCCAATGTTAGTGTTTGAATTTGTTCATGGTATCAGAGCAGGTTCTACTGTTCTTGATTTGTGTTGTTTTTTGGTTGAATTGAGTGTCTGATCATGGCATCTGTTCATGGTTCTTCAAGTTCTTCAATTCGAAATGGAGCAGGGAGAGCTCCTGAAGCAGGTGATCTTGGAATTGAAAGTCCTTATCTTCTTTAAGGATCCGATCATCCTGGTATGGTTCTTGTCTCCAATTCTCTTACTGGTTCAAATTACTTGTCTTGGAGTCGAGCTATGATGATTGCGTTAGGTGCAAAAACAAAGATTGGTTTCATCGATGGAAGATGTTTAAAACCAGATTCTACTGATCCTAATCTGGATCGATGGATCAAAGTGGATTATATGGTCACTTCTTGGATCTTGAATTCTATTTCAAAGGATATTGTTGAAGCCTTCCTTTATGCATCTTCTTCTTTTGATCTATGGAATGAATTGAAAGAAAGGTTTGGAGAATGTAATGGTCCTCTCTTGTATCAATTGAAACGAGATATTGCTTCTATAAGTCAAGGAGATCTATCACTTTCACAGTATTATACAAAACTTAAGAAGCTTTGGGATGAACTGAGCTTTTTAGTCCCTTTACCTGTGTGTGAATGTGGAGCTTCAGCAGCAATGGCTGTTCTGAGTCTAATGATAGGCTGATGCAATTTTTGATGGGCTTGCATGATATGTATGATCATATTCGTAATCAAATATTGGTGATGGATCCATTGCCAAGTATAAACAAAGCTTACTCTATGGTTCTTAGAGTTGAAAAGCAAAAGGAGGTACATGTTAGCTATTCACCTATGATAGATACAACCATGATGATGAAAACTACCAAGATGAATTCAGGTTCATATGGTTCAACCAATGTTCATAGGTTTGCTGGAAAAGGAAATCAAAAGAAATTTGTCAATAAAGATGATCTGTTTTGTGATCATTGTAAGGCAAAAACACACACAAAAGAGACTTGTTTCAAACTTCATGGATTTCCAGATTGGTACAAGAAAGACCTTGACAAGAAGCAGATGTCAAATAGTTCAAAGTCTTTTGTGAATTTGATGGAATCACCTCTGGATATACAAGATGCAGGATCTCCTCAATTTGAAGATTTTCAGTCTAATATAGCAGCAATGATTCAGCAAGGGATTGAGAATTTCATGAAAGGAAAGTCTGTTTCAAATGCAGGAGCTTCTACACATGTGAATTCAAATATATCGATTTTACAGGTAGCTCATATAAAAGGCTTTCTAGTTCTTGTTCCTCTTTTAATTCAGATGCTTGGATTGTGGATAGTGGAGCAACAAATCATATGTGTACTAGCTATGATTTGCTTGCTAATGTCACTGTATTAGCTAAACCTGTTATGGTTTGTTTACCTGATGGACATACTAAAGAAGTTAATTGCATTGGAGATGTGAAGCTGAGTTCAGACTTAGTTCTTTCTTCCTGTTTACATATAAACTCATTCAAGTATAATCTTTTGTCGCTAGTAAGTTACTCTCATCTACTAAATCGACAATCGAGTTTTATCCTTCGTTTTGTGCTATACGAGAACATTGAGAGTTCTCAAGTTCTAGTCATGGGAAGGATGATTGGAGGACTATACATACTTGGATTCCAGCTTTTTCATAAAGATGTCATTGCTACATTTGTGTCTCCTACAGAATTATCACTAGCCTACTGTAATAATGCTAATGATAATTTTTCATGGCACTGTCGATTGGGGTACCCCTCTGTTAATGTAACAAGACAACTTGATTTGTTACTTAACAGTCATTCAAATGTAAGACATACTGTTCCTTGTGATGTTTGTCAGATGTCCAAACAATGTAGAATGGTTTTTCCAGTGAGCTCTATTCAAACTTCTTATCCTTTCCAGTTGTTGCATATGGATGTTTGGGGACCATATAAGCAGTCTTCTATTCAAGGAGCTCATTATTTTTTGACTATTGTGGATGATTTTAGTCGATTCACATGGACATTTTTGATGAAACATAAGTCCTTGACAGGCAACATCATCAAACAGTTTATAGTTTTCATTCAAACTCATTTCAAGGTTTCAGTTCAAACCATTAGGACTGATAATGGTACTGAGTTTTGTAATAAAGATTGTCATGCTTTGTTCTCTGGTTTGGGAATTGTTCATCAAAGATCCACACCATATACACCTCAGCAAAATGGTGTGGTTGAAAGAAAGCATAGACATTTGTTGCAAGTTACAAGAGCCTTGATTTTTCAGTCTAATTTGTCCACAAAATTTTGGGGTGATGCTGTTCTTACTGCCACATTCATCATTAACAGATTACCTTCTCAGTTACTGAAATGGAAGTCTCCTTATCATCTTTTATTTGGAAGAATACCAAATTATTCTTCTTTGAAGACTTTTGGTTATTTGTGTTTTGCTACCAATGTTTCACAAAGCAAAACCAAGTTGGATTCAAGAGCTCTTAAGTGTATCTTCCTTGGTTATTCTCCTGGTCAAAAAGGCTTATAGATTGTACAACATGGCCACACATACATGTTTTGTTTCAAGAGATGTGATTTTCTTTGAAAACCAGTTTCCTTTTCATAATGATACTGCAAGTTCAAGGTGTCATGTGCTTATTCCTTATGGAGATAATTCTGATTACTTGAGAGACAGTCCTGCTCCTATTGCTCCTACATCAACTGTTGTACCTCATTCTCAAGAATTACCTATGGATGAAACATGTTTTGATGTCCCTGAAGCTATCTCATCTATGCCTACTAATGATACATTAGTACCTCATACTAATGATGACTTACATGAAGATGTCCTGCCTCCTACTGCTGTTATTACTAGGAAAAGTACTCGTGCTGTTCATAAGCCTCTTTGGATGAATGATTTTGTTCTCAACAATGTAAAAACATCTGTTTTTCCTCCTGCAACGATTCCTTTGTCTACTGGTACCCCTCCTACATTTCCTTTTATTCACTCTCCAAACATTACTGCTGGTTACAAGTGATTCTTGGCTGCTGTTTCAAACATAAAGGAGCCTACTTGTTATGTTCAAGCTCAGCATGATCTTGTTTGGGTTGAAGCAATGAATAAGGAGTTACAGGCTTTGGAAGCCAATGGTACTTGGAGTCTTACTACTCTACCACCTGGTAAAAAGGCCATTGGTTCTAAGTGGATTTACAAGGTTAAACTTCATCCTGATGGTTCTTTGGATAGATGTAAGGCTCGTTTGGTTGCAAAGGGTTTTAACCAAATTGAAGGTGTTGATTATACTGATTCTTTCTCTCCAATTGCCAAGAATGTCACTGTTAGGATTGTTTTATCCTTAGCAGCTGCTCGAGATTGGCCTTTACATCAATTAGATGTTAACAATGCCTTCTTACATGGCTATATAGATGAAGATGTTTACATGAAGCCTCCTGATGGTTATAATTTGGCTTCACCTAATCAAGTCTGCAAACTTCAAAGATCCTTGTATGGTTTAAAGAAAGCTTCTCGACAATGGAATCAAGTCTGAATATCGCAGTTTATCTTCCACAGTTTGTGAGTTATTATGGATTTCCTATATCCTTAAGGACTTAGATATTCCTACTTCTCTTCCAATACCTCTTTGGTGTGATAATCAAGCTGCAATACATCTATCTGCCAATCCTGTTTTTCATGAACGTACCAAGCATTTGGAAATTGATTGTCACTTGGTTAGACATCAGTTCAAGTCTGGCTTTGTTCTTCCACAGTATATTTCTACTCGATTCTACAGATTGGTGATTTGTTTACCAAATCTTTACCAACTCCTTTGTTTTCTGATTTATTGTCCAAGATGGGTCTATGTGATTGGCATAGACTTCCATCTTGAGGGGGGGATGTAGAGTTATATCATGTAACAGAGTTGTTTATGTAGTTGTAGCTGTTTATGTAAACTGATGTATGTGTATTGAATCTTTATTCGTGTAATGTACTACGTGTTTATCTTAGCTTGTTCTAGGCAGTTGTAACTAGGGTGTACAATGTGCACCATATTAGTTTTATATAAGCAATGTACAATGTAATTTCGATTAGATTGAATAAGAGATTGAAAGTTCTTTTTGTACTTCATTGATTCATTGTATCAATGTGTACTGTTACATTGATCAATTTGATCTTTTTTGGTCATTGATCCACTGTTAGTGTTTGAATTTGTTCAGTAACTAAGTTATGGTCTTCCTTATTATACGTATCGCGTATCTTGAGGTTGATTTGTGGTTTTAAAGCCAAACAACTCAACCACCTATATGCTTGCCACCTAACCTCACAACATTTTTTTTTAAAACCTAACCTTACAACATGCATCATAGATTTTCATCAAGATCCCTATGCACTTATCTCAAGGTACTCCGTGTGGTTTATGTCAAAATAACAAATTTATCTCAATTGACAGTATATCAATTTGGAGATGTGTTGGCACACATCTTGAGGCATCTCATGCCATCAACGCACTACCGTACCACACCTTTGGTTGCGCTATGCATCGTCTCAATATTTAATGGTGATTGATGTAGTGCATTTAATGCAAAACACATTAAATGTGCAATAAATGGTATGTAATTGAGTTTCATTGTAGAACACCATATATATATATATATATATATATATATATATAACCTATAATTGGTACATACACACCAACGAGCACATTCGGACTTGTGGTTTAATATTAATGTGCATTCATAACCTATAATACATTTATTTGGGTCACACACCATACAAACACAAATACCGCGTTACAAGCTCACACACACGCTAATCGAAATAAGTCTGATTTAACCACGAGCAAGTGAATTTCAAGAATTTCATAAAAAAAATAATAATAATAAAATAACAAAATAGTGAACATTTGCAATTGAAACTCAAATTTGAGGTGTGATAAAGTAATGGGGTACGTTAAAAAAAAATTAAGGTCTATTTAGTCGCTCCGTTTTGGATTAGCGCAATGCCCAGTTATTCTATCAATTAAGCTCCATATTTTCAAAGTTGAGGATTGGGTCCCTTGCAAATTCTAACGACACATGAAAGGCCGAAAATTTTGAGACACGGCTTAAAGATCAAGACAAAAGGTGAGACCCAGCTTAAAGATAAAGATCAAGTCAAAGTGTAGGGGCCCAATGTCAAAAATAATCACATTTTAGTGAGAAAGCGGCTTATATTGTTATATACATATGGGCGCACAAAAAAACAAAAAATAATTAAAAAAGACCAAAACAAACACAAAAACAAAAAACAAAACAAAATAATAAAAAAAAAACTTGGCCTTTAAATGGAGTCTAAGTTCAAGTCTCCTAAAAATACCAACTTTAAAATTATTCCAAAAAAAAAAAAAACCACTAAAAGGGAAGTTTGGAAACTGTTCAATTTAGAAAGGCCACAGCTATTCGGACCCCACTTTTTCGTCCTTATACTCTAGTTTTGAATTTTTTTTAACCCCCTTCTAAAATGGATGCCCCTGAATATAAAGAGACTTTTACTTCCCATACTCCACGAAATTGTTTGAACCAACAGTGCTAAGCGGGAAAAACACCAAAAAGTAGACTCACACCTTGTCCTCCGACCGACCTAACTAACTTCGGCAAACCTTGTGAAAACCGACTCTGTAAGTTCGTTATTAAGTCATTTACCATCATTTTGGCGGTTTTCGTTCATTGTTTGGTGGTTTTTTACTAGTTTTTGAGTGTTTCATTTTCGATTTTTTAGGGGGGCCTCTTTGGTGGTGAGTTTCACATCGTAGCTGCCACAATGTCTCAAAAGTCTATTGAAAGAATGGAAATCCAGTAAGAAGATGTAAGTTTTTTTTATGTTTCATGCATTTTTCGTCATTTTTATAAGTTATTGTTCACGGTCATGAATCCCATGGTGTGCGGTCACACAGGACCGATAGAGAAAAATGGCTTACGGTCCGTTTTAACAGCTCCACTCTATCGACCTGTTTTGACCACTATCCTTTATTATTTATTGGTTTGTTTTGGCTGCCACCTTTGGATACCTATCGATCTATTTTGACCAACAACGTTATTTAAAATATCGATCTGTTTCGACAACCACCTCTCATTTCGAATTGAAAATTGAATTTTTGACATTGATCCTACTTTAATTCGTTCCTCTCTTGTTTTTTGTAGGTTAATATGTGTGATACAGCCTGAGACCAGCAATACCGATTCGGGTGACATTCATGAGAGGCTCGATGAGATGTCCCAGCTGGTCACTTCACATGGTCAGCAACTTCAAGTGATTCTCTGACTTTTGAGAGCACAGGCTACAACATCGCATTCTACATCTACAGTCGCAACACCAGTCACTCAGGTCGGGAGTGTGCCGATAGTACAGGCCGCTGCTACGACTGCTACAGCGCCGACCAGACCTGAGGAGTACAAGTTCAGGCTGAGAGAGTACCATCTACTCTTGATACACCGGCGGATGATACACCGAGCACGCCCACTGATGGGAGCACTAGAGCGACGGCCGAGGCGAGGCAGTCTTGGAGTTTCAGAGACATCACCTGGAGAAGTTTCACGGTGGTACGGATCTCGGAGCAGCAGAGAAGTTTATGAGGAGTCACAAGAAGATTCATGACGTCTTGGCCACACTAGAGCATATGAGGCCGAGCATCTCATCAGCTTCGTTGTTCGGGGATGCTGATGTTTGGTGGCGTAGCATGGTGGCTACGAAGGGGAAGCCCAAGGACAGGGCTGAATTCAAGAATAGGTTCAATCAGAATTATTTCCCTCCCTCGGTCAGGAATATGAAGAGGACCGAGTTTCAAAACATCCGACAAGCGGCTGACGCGGCAGTGATGTAGTATATGGGCTGATATTTGCTGTTGATAGACAATGTCGGAGGCATAGCTGATAAGGACGCTGACCAGGCCTACTACTTCATGAATGGCCTGTTGGGTGAGATCGGGTCTATGGTGGTGACCACAGCTCCAGGGACTTTACAGGAGGCGTATAAGAGGAGTTTAGCTAGTGAAACTTTTTTGAGCACGCGTATTGGTCTAGTAGTCGCGGCTCCACCACCAGCACAGTCAGATGTCAAATCCGAAGGTAACGGGAGGAGGAAGAGACCTAGACAGTGGAGGTCGAGAGATCGAGCTCAGATTGTTGGGTCCGTTGCATCTCCACCTCTTGCAACACGAAGTTATATCAGCACAACATGACTGCCAGCACCGTTAGGTTCTCAACGACAGCAGTATCAGAGGACTGAGGTCAGTGATCAGAGCCAGAGGTATGGACAGGGACATAATGTTCCATTTGGATCAAGATCTCAACGTACTTGTTGAGAGTGTGGACTGTCAGGTCACTTCGCCAGTACGTGTCCAAGATTGGGCAAAGGGCAGTCACAGTAGAGTCGGGAGCAGTTCATGTTTGTTGCTTGAGCGCATTCGATCGCTACCCGTAACCTGATAAAGGGTATGCTTTATATTAGTAGTCGTTTTATATACACTGTGTTAGATTACAATATCTTTTATTTCCGGTCGCTTGGTTGATGAGTTGGGTTGAAACCCATTAGACTAGAGAGACTGATGGACAGTCAAATAAGACTGATTCACATTCTCGCGGATATACTGAGGATGTATGTGTTAGAGACTGTGTACTAGGTAAATGGTACCAGACTCGCCAAACATGCGTACTTAAACCCCAGGGCGCGTGTTCTAGTTTAGAGAGACAAAAGATTGTTCCCAATATATGTTTCGAGGATGTTGCCCTGACATATATTGAAGGAAAGACATAGATGGTGTGGGAGGTCACATAGGTGCACCCACACTGCCTTGGAGGTCTCAGAAGAGCCCAGCCAGCTGGCTTAGACCGGTAGGGGTATGGCCTAGGGCGAGTATGGCCTTGGGCCTTCACAAAAAAAAATGAATTGCTTCAATTTCAAGGACGAAATTTTCTTTCAGTTGGGAAGATTGTAACGACCCATATTTTTAATTCATTGATTAATCACTAATCACAAATCATTAGTGGTTTAAAATCTGACTAAGGGTCGCGGTAAGTCAAAGTACTTAAATATTAATAAAAAATGATTTGTACATTTTGTCATGCATGGCACTGCGTGTAGTATTTGACATCGCAAATGATTCGAGTATTCTTGGAGTCTATGGAAAGTACGTCATGAGTACTACAAGTTCCTTTTTGGTTGTCATGATAAATTATGAGGTTTTCAGAGCTAAACCCGTAACTCTAGTGGGCTAGTTGATATTACTTTGAAGTTATTATAAAGTATTATTTTTAGAAATAGCTCTTGAGCGTACTTTGGTCGTAGTATTTATATGGTTTAAGAGTTCTAAAACACGGATATTGGACTTGAATTGATACTAAATGATATCAGGAAATCTAAGGAAGAGATACGGAGGTTCGAGAACACGTTTTAGAGTCTTAGGAGGCTGGATAGGTTAGGAATAAGCGTGTGGATCGAGGTAAGTAAACCAGTGATGAATTTTACAGTTATTTCATGAGCTTTAATTTGTTGTTATTGCTTTGTTCATCATTTCTTTTGAATTTTTCATTGGTTGAGTGGTCCATTGGCAAGTGAGTCATGGTTATTACTTATCTGTGATATGAGCTCTTATGTGGACGCCGTTGATATCTTCAAATTGAGTGTACGTTGTGAGCACTTATCCGGGTCTGTGGATATCTCATAGTCGCAAGGGTTAGGGCTGGTAGGCTGTGTCTCGTCCTGAACCTGAGTCAGCTGGGCTTTTGCCGTGACTCAACGACCTTTTGGTCGGGACTCCTTGCTATTTGGCTTTTGTATTCTGGACCTTCACTTATCGATTGATTTATTTGCGGTCTTTTATATTCATGTGTTCCCTGTTCTTTTCTTTCTATCTACATGAATTAGACTGATTTATTTATTTCGAAATGTTGTATATATGTCCTACTTGGCGTTAATTACATGGGCTCGTCATTCTTGTTTTTGACGGAGTGCAGATCCATAGTCTAGCAAGGGGAAGGCTCTACAGCTAGGAGATATCATTTGAGGATACCAGAGTAGTCATTTCTACTTGTCTGATATTGGTGATTTTTTTGTATTATTAGATATACTTGTTTTGAAACACTGGGAGTTGGGTTTTTGAGAGATTTTGGGCATGTATATCTTGTGTTTACTCTCATCTGAATGTTTATTGACGATGATATACATATTCGGGGTTTCCACACTCTAGGTTGTTTTAACTTGTGTCTTTGGCGTTTTTCAGTTAGTTTGAGGTTTAATTGCTTCCGCTATAACTATGATAACTCACTAATTGATTAACTCAACTTTAATTGCTTGATTAATGGTAAATGATAAAGGAAGGCTGACTAGGCTTGCGTGACTCAGCGAGACGGGCTTGGGGGTCCACGTAAGTCTAGGCCGGGCGGGGCCCAGTTTAAGATTGTGGAACTAAAGGCCGTCACAGTAGTGAACTTGTATTTGAATTTAAATATGGTTTAGGATCTCACAATGCCTTCAATGGAGTCATCAACTCAAATTCCCCTTTTGAGATTTCCTGTCTAGCAAAGGATCTCTTTTTTTTTCCTTTATGTGAACAACGTCGTCGTCGCGCCACGCAATTCGCACGCCGCTGCTGGAGCCGCGCCGTCATCCAGCCATCCACGCTGGAGCTCAGGCCACCTCGTCGCCGCCGTTGCTTCTCTTTTGTGATCTCCCTTGTGTCGATCCCCTCGATGGCCCGTCGCCGCACCGCGAGCCGCCGTCCGCGTTGCTGGTCCGCCGCTGCTACCGACCGTCCATTCGCCTGCTGGTGCAGTCAGCCATAACTCCGTCGTGCTGGAGGCTCGCAAGTGGAGCCACTCACCGTCGCTGCTGTCAACGCTCCACCTCGCCTAGCTGCTGCCGCTCGTCCGGGAGTTCCCCTGCGCGCCGGTCTCCTGGTTCGCTTTAGCTGCCGTCCGCGGCTTCCACGTCGTCCGAGCCTCCGCGCAGTTCGCTTTAGTGGCTGCTCCTTCGTTGGAGCTCTCATCAACCGCGACCACCTTATGTCGCCGGAGCTCCTTTCACCTCGCGAGATGTCTCTCTCCCTTCTCTTAGTTGTCTATCTATCTCTCTATGTGTGCGTGTCGAAGATGAAGAAATATGGTTTAAACCCTTTTTTTTTTCTTTTTTTTTGTGAGATAGAATATCATCTCTCCATCCTTACAACACTAATGATCAAAGGTCACCACAACTCACTTAGAAGTAGATCTAAAGGTTTTCCTTCGTCCCGATCACTTTGTGACCCCAAAATCTATACATTTAGCCTACACAACCTTTGTCTTGACCTCCCTTAGCCAATGTTCAATAACTTAATAGTCTAAGTGTCATCATCGCGCGGATTCAATTTAATTAACTCAAATCATTTTCGATGTCAAATACTACACGCAGTACCATGCTTGACAAAATGTACAAATCATTTTTTTATTAATATTTAAGTACTTTGACTTACCGCGACCCTTAGTCAGAATTTAAACCACTAATGATTTGTGATTAGTGATTAATCAACGAATTAAAAATATTGGTCGTTACAGGGGAAGAAGCAGAATGAGAATAAAGAAAACAGGGAAGAAGATGAAGAAGAGAAGAAGGTGGTTGGCACCAAGAAATGCGGGTGTCTGTTTAAGCTATGAAGCACGCAAAAGACGACTGCTAGCATGCAGAGTAGTGTGCGACGACCATAGACTCGCCAACAATTTGGTGGTTCAGGCAAATACTGGGAGGCTCAATGCACGCCAAAAAAAAAATTGTGGAAAACATGAGCAAGACCAATTACTGCTCCCCTTAAAGACATTCTTTCAGCCATTTATTTGGAATTATAGGCTGAGGAGAAGAAGTACAAGACTGGAGGGCTCGACTTGAGGGCAGAGATTGTGTAGAAGTTGAGGGAAATTAGTGGGCCTGCATCCACTTCTATCACTGATATTTCAAATGAGAAAAGGAAGCGAAGTGCTCGGCAAGCCAAAAAGAAGCTCAAAATGGACATACCCAAGAAGTCAACAATGGAGAAAGAAATTCAAGAACCCGTGGCAAGGGAGAAAACATCAAAGAGTCCGCGGTGGGTGATAAATTAATCTAACAGTCCACTGCAAGTAATAAACCATCCAAACAATGCATGTGACGACCCCTTCTCAAAATTAGGGCACCGCCCAGTCTAACCCCGTCATTAAACCCTAATCTAACCATATAGGACTTAACAAGGAATTAGTTAGACTTTTAAAAACGTCATTACTTACCCATTATTTTTCAAATAGACATTTACTTATCCTATGTCAATTCATAAATTAGAGTTAATTAAAGTTTTACTTAAAAGTTTCTTCAACTGAAGTCTTAACAAATTAGCGAAAGCTTTTAATGTGATACCTAAAAGTAGTGGAAAAAATCAGAGAAATAAAGATCACATGCATGTATACATATATATAATAAACGGTGATAATATATCATCATGTGTCTGGTCAAGGTACTAGTTTCTCAACCTATAATAAACAACCCTAAAAGTATATGAAATACATATAAAAGTAATGCATCAAAATCAAACCAACAAAATCTAGTGTAGCAACACTCTATTGGCTCAAAGGTAGTCGCCGATTTTCTCTTTGCCTGGCCTGCTACTCGATCGATCTGCACCCACCGTCATAAAAAGGACAAAAAATATAGGAAAATAGAAAGTAACACAGAGACACATTTGTTCACATTCTCAAATATGCAACAAGTATCTAAAAGTATGATAATAGCAACTATGCTGAAAATAGAACATGCAAGGAGATATTTTAGTTAAACAAAATGAAACTGACATTCGGCTAAGTAGTAATGATATACGGCTGTCGGTTGTGATCTTCATCACATCAGCCTTTCCATTATATGAGGATGAAGCTGAGCTCTATATCAATGTGAAGGTTTGAGCAGTGCTCTTTTCCTTTATAACCTTTCGCTGGTGCCAGTCACCTGCTATATATACTTGCTAACAATCCCGGGTCCTAAAACCCGTGATGTCACCTAAGTTATACTTGTCAACAACCCCGGGACTTATCTCCCGTGTGCTGCTCAAAATAGTGGAGAGATCTTGATCACCCTAGAAGTTTAGTGACCCCCGTATGTCAGCCGGACCTTTATCATAAAATGACCCCAAATACAAGAACTACTTTCATATTTCAAGGAGTGACATGGTTTTGGAATCCGATAAAACAATTGCATAACTAATGCACAAAGGAAATAGGTTATAAAATACCATAAACCACCACCTAATATCATGCTATTTCATTGACTACATGTATCAATATTCAAAAATGACATAGCACATGATTTGGAGTCAATGAAGTCATTTAATCAATAATCTATACTATGAAAGCAACCTCATTGAATGAGAAAGGTCAACAAGTCATGACATATGGAATATAATGGCAAATCAGTCTAAATGACTAGAAATGAACAAGTAAATAGGAATGAAATGTAAATAAATCTCCCAATTAATTTACTTACAATCCATGCAATTTCCTAAGCTATTTCAGCCTCCTAACACCTAGTATCACGTATCCGAACTCCTGAGACTTTTCATTAGGTTCTTTATATCAAACTAATCCAAATAACTTGGGTTTAGGTTAGGTCAAATGGGTTAATGAACCTTAACAACCCCTTAAGACTAAACAATATTGAAATTTTAGTCATGTATTGCAACGCATGTTTAGGCATGAAATTGTCCAAATCTCAACGTCTTCCCTTGTACAAAATTTTTGATCGCTAACTTATTTTCGAAAAGGTTTGGTTTGCATAATTCCGATTTAAAACAAAAGCGATATCGCAATTTTACTAAACACAGCTCAAATTGGAACCTAATCAGTCCAGCTGACTTATAAAATTCATTTCTCCCAATCTATAGCTCAAAATTCGTGAATTTTGGTCACAAGGCAGCTAATCTAGCAAATAACCACATACTAAAAGATTAGCTCATTTGGATGAGTAATTAACGAGCTATGCCATTTACAAATTTAGTTTCAAAAATCTCGTAATGCATTTAATCACCTATTTGTATAGCACTTTTGGACACAAAAATATTTGAACTACTAAAATTCCAGTAGGATAAAATTGTTCCCCCTTTGAGTTAGCTTTCATATGCCACTAGATTGGATTCATTTTGATTTAAAATGAACAAGTTATGACCAAATTACATAGGTTGGTTCATAATATAAAAAGCAAAATTTTCATTTTGGACTTAAAACTTCAAAAATTCATATCTTTTTTTATTTCAAAACAAAATTAAGAACTTCTTAATAGCTGGATTATCAGCTTGAAATGAGGAACCCAAATAAATCAACCAATTTCAAAGACTTAATCATCTAACCTCTGAAAATGGCAAAAAACTAGAACTGGTTTCAATCTTAAATAAAGAGATGTGTATCTAGTTTGATGAACACCTAGCTTGATCAACACCTCCTACTTCAAACCCACTGATTTCTCCTTGATCTTCTCTTATTTCCCTTATTCTCTAGCAATCTTTTCTTCTCTTCTAGGCAAGCTTACTTAACTCTTAAGTTATTGAAATGAAGTTGGTTTAATTACATGAGTTGATCTCTAGCTTTTTATATGAAATGGATATGGTTGATTAATAGACATTGATTCTCAGTGCACACTTATCTCGAGACTTATTTAATGATGTACATATTGACACATTTTCCACTTACTCAATCTAAGTAACATCCATGTGTAACTCACTTGGTGTCTAGATGTGTCAATACATATCTATATGATCATCACATAGCTATTGTTTTAACTTGCTAACTTAGGTACATTAAATGTATAATCAACCATAGCCACATTTAAATCACTATTTCAATTACATTAATCCTAAATAAACTTACCACTATCACTCTCTACCCCGGTCCCACACCGGCACATATATTGAGGCGTGTCCCCACTCACGTCTCGACACCTATACATAAGTAGGAGTGAATTAATAATCTACACATATATAATACACTAGGCATATACCATGAAAAATATAACATATATATCGGCCCTCTCGCCTCGGTCACGACACGTATCTCGATGTGAGTCCCACATCACGAGTCACTGATCCTGATTAAAAAATTAAACTAGGATTTAGAATTTCGGGCCGTGAAAATTCTTCCCAACTAATGGAAATCTTGTCGTCGAAATTAAACTTAAACTAAAATTATACCTTTTCGAAAAGGTACGAAAATCTATCTCGCATATAGTCTTCCCGCTCCCAAGTGAGCTCCGAATCTCCATGGAATTGCCACTAGACTAATATCTTCGAGATAGACTTGCCTCTCAACTACTGTACCCTCCGGTCTAAGATCAGTCCTGGCTGCTCCTCATAAGACACATCCTCGCTCAGGTCACTATGACTTAAGTCAACTGTCGGTCTCTCACTTTCCTTCGACTTGGCTAATCGAAGCATAAAAATATGGAATACTGGATGAATCCCCAACATCTATGGAGGTAACTCAAGCTTATAAGCAAACTTTCTGACCCATTTGTTGATCTTGAAAGGTCTGATGAATCTCAATGCTAACTTGCCTTTCAGACTAAATATGTGAATCAAGGAGAAACCTTTAGATACATAAAGGCTCCCTCGTCATACATGAGATCACTGCGATACGTGTTTGCATACTTTTTCTGCCTTTCCTAGGCTCCTTTAAGCCTATGGCAAATTTGTCGTACCTTCTCCGTGTGATCAACATCAATTTCACGCCCTACAATGTCCCGGTCCTCTCGCTCAGCCCAATAAGATGGTGGGCGACACGGTCTGCCATATAAAGCCTTGAATGACGCCATCTTAATGCTAGTCTGATAACTATTATTGTATGCAAACTCACATAACGGCAAATACTCCTCCCAAGATCCTCCAAACTCAAGTACACAAGCCCGAAACATATCTTCAGAGTCTGAATTAACCTATCAGTTTTCCCATCAGTCTAAGGGTGAAAAGCTGTGCTGAACTGTATGCGCGTACTATACTGCTCCTTCATACTTTGCTACATCATGTACGTATACATAGCATCTCTGTCTTACGCGATAGTTAATGGTACCCCATGCAGCCTAATAATCCCCCTCTCGAACAATACACTCAACTGGTCAAATGTGTAATGAGCTGCAACTGGTATGAAATGGCCAGATTTCGTCAATCTTTCCATTATCACCCAAATAGAATTGTGTCGACAGGCAGTCCTCAGCCATCCTCTAATAAAATCCATGGTTATGTCTTCCTATTTCCATCGTGGAATGAGAGGCACCTGTAACAATCCTCCAAGTCTACGATGCTCAGCTTTCACCTGTTGGCAGATCCCATAGTTTTTGATAATTTTCGATACGTCCGCTTTCATTCCAGGCCACAAAAAATGTCTCTTCTTGCCATGGTACATCTTGGTCCTACCTAAACGGACAATGAATCGAGAATGGTGTAAATCTTGAAAAATTTCATCTCTCAGCTCCGCCTCTGACGGTATCCACAATCTGCCTTTAAATCTCAAACAATGATCTGTCGTCTTCGTCTAGTCTGTACAATCAGTACTCTGGGCTAACTCACTGAATCTTAAGTATATAATGTCAGCTCTCTGACCCTCTGACACTTTATTTGTAGACACGGTCGGAAGCCTCATCCGTACTGTGACGACCCCTTCTCCAAATAAGGGCACCGCCCGGCCTAATCCCTTAATTAAGCCCTAATCTCCCCTATAGGACCTAACAAGGAACTAATCAGCCTTATTTAAACACCTAAACACCTACCAATTTTGATACCACCTACAGTTAACAAACTAGTTCTACTGACTAACCTATGGTTGTCTATAAATCAGAGTTAAGGTAATTTTTTTATCTAACAAGTTATTCAGCGGAAGTCTTATTTCGTTACTAGTGGACATTAGATCCTAAGGCCTAAACCTATTGTGGAAAAACCAGTAAATAGTGATCACATGCATATATAAATAAAAGTGGTGATATATATAACATGTGTCTAGTCAGATGCTCCTATCACTCAACCCAAAAATAAACATATCATGTATATAGAAAATGTAATACAAAAGAATGCAAAACATACAAAAATATGTTGTAGCAGTCCTTCACTGGCTCAGAGGTAGTCACCAATCTTCTCTTTGCCTGGTCTGTTATTCGGCTGATCTACACCCACCATCACAAACTAGATGGTGAGTACATGAAATTATTTAAGTAATACTGAGAGACATTGATCCACGTTCCCAAAAAGGCAACAAATATCAAATGACATAATTTAAATAGCAACTATGCTGAAAGAACCATCATGCAAAGAGATACTTGAGTTAATTTGAATAGTTATAGGTTAAGCAATTATTTTTAAAATGAAAAGTGAAGGATGAAAAAGAAATAAAAAATCCATGGTGTTGCTTTGCCCCTATTTCATTGAGGAAAAGGATTTTGGTTGAGGCATCACCTGAGAAGGCAATGACACATTATTAATGGACTTTTTACTCGCGTCAGGTCCCAGTGAAGAACAATTGTCCTAGGAATTTCTAAAGGAGCGATCCCTTTGATCGGCAGCAACCATTTGACTGAATTGTCTAATGGATGAATCTACAAGAACATTAAAGGTTAAAAGAATGATTAATCTTTGCCATCATGGCTATTGATGAATATCTAGTTTTGATTACAGGATGAATAAGAAAGAAAACATACATTCAAATTTTGAATTACATATTTATATTCCATATATGTCTTCAACATTCAAGAAGGCAACATCCCTCATTCTTCAATCTATAAATAAGGAATGGTTGCTGATGTGATGACCCCTTCTCCAAATAAGGGCACCGCCCGGCCTAATCCCTCATTAAGCCATAATCTCCCATATAAGACATAACAAGGAACTAGTCAGCCTTCTTTAAACACCTAAAAACCTACCAATTATGATACCACCTACAGATAACAAACTAGTTCTACTGACTAACCTATGGTTGTCTATAAATCAGAGATCAATTAGAATTTTTTTTTTCTAACAAGTTATTTAGCGGAAGTCTTATGTCATTACTAGTGGACATTAAATCATAAGGCCTAACCTATTGTGGAAAAACCAGGAAATAGTGATCACATGCATATATAAACAAAAGTGGTGATATATATATAACATGTGTCTGGTCAGATGTTCCTATCGCTCAACCCAAAAGTAAACATATCATGTATATAGAAAATGTAATACAAAAGAATGCAAAACATACAAAAATATGTCGCAACAGTCCTTCACTGGCTCAGAGGTAGTCATCAATCTTCTGTTTGCTTGGTATGCTACTCGGCTGATCTGCACCCACCGTCACAAACTAGACGGTGAGTACATGAAATTATTTAAGTAATACTGAGAGACATTGATCCACATTCCCAAACAGGCAACAAGTATCAAATGGCATAATTTAAATAGCAACCATGCTGAAAGAAACATCATGCAAAGAGATACTTGAGTTAACCAAATATGAAACTGACTCAAGTCTAAGTAGTAATGGATTAGGGTCGGTCGGCCGTGATCTTCATCACATCAGCCTGTCCACTACAATTTGAGCTCTTCTCTATATCATTTCATTACAAATTGAGCTCCATATCATAACAATTCAAAAGGTCGTACTTACGATTACGCCTTTTCTATTCCAAGTGAATTAGTCGTCACCAGAATGTATACTTGCTAACATACCCAAGTTTTAAAACTCATCATGTTCACCCAAGTTATTCTTGCGCCAACAAACCCTGAGGCCCGATTACCCCGTTCGAGGCACGTTACCCCGTGTGTCATGCAAGGTAGTGGAGAAATTCCCTAACATCCTTAAAAGTCAAGTGACCCCCGTATGAAAGCTGAATTTCTATCATCAAATGGCCCTAACCACAAGAATCTCAATAATCATGTAAATTGTTAAAAAGATAGAAAAGCTTAGTACAGGTAAGTGGGACTCGTATTCTTTTCACTTATGCATCGTAAAATAGTTATATTTAGTGCACGTAGTTTATGAACTAGGAAATGGGGCAATGTACCGTGACACGAATGTGTTATCGAAATATTTTATGAGGAGTTATTTAGAAAAAGGTACGACGGGTGAATCAGACTAGAGTGACGATGAAGCTGATTGGTTAACTATTGACACCTTCCCTTTAGCAACCTTGAGGTACCCGGTTATTACTTTCCTATTGTTTTACATCAAAAGTGAACTTGGAGAGAGGTGCAACGAGGGAATCCAATTAAGGTTGACGATCGAGGTATTGGGAGGTTAACCAAGACCCTTCCTTCAAATTCGTGATGCTAACCGATTGCCACTTTCCATTTAAGAATGAGTAGCTACGTTACACCTCGATACACTACAGAATCACAGATGTGTGATTCTGTGGGTTGTAGTCTTAGGTGACAGGAGTCTACACTCTATTTTTGGAATGTAAAAAAAATCACGGGTACAGTTGCAATTGACCATTGAACTTGCATTTCATTATGTATTGTTTATATTATTTTCAATGGCTAAATAGATATGTTTTGGTTTCATATTGCTATTTAGATGATAGTTGATATGATTACGAGAATCACTTACTGAGCAAGTTGGATCGCTCATTGCCCAAATTAACATTTCAGGTTTTTGACGTGCACTTGGACTCACGAACGGAGAAGATTAGGAGTTTATAGTATTCTCTAAGGTGAATTTATTATCCCACTATTTATATATTG
Source organism: Stephania cephalantha (assembly GCA_039657325.1). NCBI lineage: Eukaryota > Viridiplantae > Streptophyta > Magnoliopsida > Ranunculales > Menispermaceae > Stephania > Stephania cephalantha. The sequence continues at coordinate 32,537,867 of CM077570.1, read as the reverse complement.
TATTGAATTATTATTTTGTAATAAACAGGGTGGGGATATGGTTTTACGACTGAGGTTTATGCTGTTTTAGGTATATCTTATGTTTTATCGAAAAAGTCTTAAAGTTCCGCTGTGTTTACCGTTATTTGTTCGATATAAGATATACTGTAATTGTGATTATCATGTATGAAGGACGGTTGTATTGTTACTCTAATTGAGTCCGACTGGTGTACTGGGGCTTAATTAGGGTTTTAGGCCTGGTATCGCCCTAATCGGAATATGGGATGCTACAGTTTTGTATCATAGCCTACTTGAGAGTATAACCTTATTACTTGGAAACAAGTAGTAACTTTGATACAGTTTGGTATAGAAATTTATTGTTGTTGGCCATGATATACCTTGGTACCATAACCTAAGTTTACTTACTCTAACAGTTGCCTTGAGTTACGAAGAAGCTTAGGGCGTTATTAACAGTTTTTATCGATGTTTTGGGGGGTAGTGAAAGATAGAAATAATGAGATATGTTATATGTTGTGATGTATTGTATCTATGCGATAGATATAGGTGTTATGTCTTTTCGAAATGAAAATATGATGGATTGTATCCATCGATATCTCAAGAGTTGAGAAAGTATTGTGGTTTAGGGTTTGTAGAAACCTAAACCTCAATCGATTATGTAAAAAGGAAACATGTAAGAAATATTACAAAGAGAAAAAGTAAACTCTTCTCCTATTTAATAGTATCTAAAAGTCTTTATTCTCACTGAGATTATTTGATTAATGATAGTTAGTGAAGAAGGCATTACTGAACTTGGACTTCGAGATATATATTACGAGAATTGACATTAAAAAGTGAATAAAATAATAAAAGACCTTCAGTGAAACTCAAAGGTGATGATTCACTTTGAATGAATATATATACTAATGTCAAGACTAGTTAAATAAGATTAAAGTTCATTCAACATGCAAATTAGTGGTAAACTATGATATGAACCTAGTTGAGGTTAAATAATCACAAATTATTCATACTTCATAAGTTATTATGAAGTATTAGACTCCAGATATGGTGCTATTCCATAATGGAATAATGAGAAGAAGCTTGACCGTATAGTTGTGGTGCTGAAAGTTGGATTTTTAAACCTGTTCGTCATTGTTCCCTTCATTCTATCAGTGTGTGTGAGGTGGATTCACACATACAAAAAAAAAGTAATGGTGAGGTTGATATTTTAAAAGCATATATGGTTTGAGTTTGAAGATGACAGTGAGTTAGTGAGATGTTCTAATCTGATCTTTTAGACTGGAATAGTCTAAATTGGGGAGAGTGAGTTGTCAATGGATTTGAAGATTTTGAGAATCCAAATAATAGTTCATGATATTGGGAATGAATTGGCAAGCAAAACATCAAGAGGTTGGTATTAACTACTACATTTAATCGAACATTGGGTAAATCTCTAAATTCCTATGAATAATGATTCGTAGAAATAAAGTTATCACTCGAGGTTCAAATGGTTCGAATTGGTAGGATAATAGTAGTAGGTTCTTTATGAGAATTCAAGTTTGATGAACGAAAATTGTGACTCCAAAAGTTCCAAAAGATTTGTTTATCAAATTCTCTTGAAATTTTGTCACAATTTAATATTAAATTCATCAATTACTTAATTTTGATGTCAAACCATTGATTAATTCCATTTTACTTAGTGTAATATGGAAATCGTATGAGTTTGAGAACTCATCTCGAGTGATGAGTTAATTTTAAGCAATCAAGGATAAATATTCATTGCCCATAATCGATCACTCGTTTGGATTTATTACATGAAATCAGTTGTTCTCATGAGTTGATTGAGATCTAGTTATCATTGATTCAAGATCAGAATTAGAGTTATATGAAAATGAAGTCAAGCAATGGCTTGATTATGTTAGAAATCATGGTGAGAACCATTGAAACTCGCTAGAGCTCATGCTTTGTTCATAAATAAATTAAGAAATAGAGTTGTTGAACTCTATCAAAATACAAGTATCATTGTGTTATCAATGATAAGTTAAAAGGGGTTGAAGACTTAGAAAGGGCATAAGCAGTATTGCATTCATATGAGACATGACGAAAAATAACCTTATACCAGAGATTGCTAGTGCAAGTACTAAGCTTCAAATTAAGTCACTCAGACACATGTTGAATGTGAATTGCGAGTCAATGGACTTGACTAAGATTGAGACAATTAAAGTATTATCCTATATTTAACGCATAGTGAGAAAAGTAGTGTTATCTTGGAATGATTGAATGATACAAACAATGTATATAAAGATTTGTAGCATTGTTGTGTTGTATGTTTAATTAGTTTAAAAAATAGAAATGAGTTAAGAAAATAACGCAAGGATGCCTTGAGAGGAAATTGAAATGTAGTTAGACTGCAATAATTGCTTAATTATACCTGGATTATGGAAAGATAAAGACTTATTCTAATACCTTTATTTAGGTAGTTGTGTGTTGACACAGTGAGGCAAAAGATTGTAATTTATATTATTATGTAGTTCAAGAAAGTTCAAGAAGAACTATTGCAAAATAATTATTTCGGTAGTCGTACCAAACAATTTAAGGCATCGCATGTAGAGTAAAAGCTTGAAATGTATTTCAAACGATTAATGGAATCAAAGAGAACTCCTAGAGCTGAGGCTTATGGATTATAAAATATAGGTGTAGATCACAACTTATTTGTGAATCCATTCAATTGAATAAGTTGCGCAAGTCTATTCATTCATCGTAGGGTTTGAAATACAGATTTAACAAAGTGAAAGTGTTTTGGAGAGTCTTTTAGTTATCCTTAAGATTATAGAATCTTAGAGGAAACATAAGAAGACAATTGAGAAGTATAGAAACCAATGAATTAGTAAAAAAATGTGAGATACAAATTTTCAAGCTATGAGAGTTTGAAGATTATAGTTGTCAGAATGAATGGAATTAGAGATGAAATAAGTAACCTAAGTTTTTGAATATAAAGAATTCACTCTGAGAAATCACCCACACAAAGTAATTGATATGATTAATACTTTGAATAGAGAAAGGAATGCGAAGTGTAATTATAATATGAACTTCTCAGTACTATGTGTTAAGAGAGATGTGTAATAATGATGATGGAGTAAAGTCATGCAGGCACATCATCAACTGGGTGGTTGGAATTGATAATTACGGATTGGTTCTTTAAAGCTCAAATTGGAGCTGGGCCAAAAGTTTTATTAATTGGGTAATATGGTGATTTAGAAGTCTAATTAGATCAAATTGATACGCCAGGATTTGGCTAATAAGAGTTAATATCCAGATTAGACTATTTAGAGAAATTGTGTTGGACTCATTAGATTCATAAATGAAATTCTAGTTAATGAAGGATTTTAGGGAAGAATTACTTCGATGATCTCATGGATCTCTTTATATTGGTTATATAGGCAATGTCGTATCATATTTAGGTATACGAGAAGATAATGATTGCTTGAGGTGATGATATATGTTGTTAAATTCATAAAGAGATATGAAAGTTATCCAGTAGATTAAAACTGGATAATAAAAATCTAAAGGGTTAAGTAAATTCTTGTCTATATTTGATGATAGACGGATAACATAACGAGTGGTTATATAAGGAAATTAACTAGACTTTGGCGTCAACACAATATAATGGAACTTGTAGTTGATAGATTGACCGATGTCTGCAGATCCTTATCAGTGAGGTTATGTTATTCTTTTAACGGATTGAGCAAGATATATATTGGAGATGTGAGATGATATGGTGTTTCAGTATTTGATTCCCCGGATAGAGATCCGAGACTTGCTTCCAATGGTGGAAGAAGTTATTGATATAGCTGAAAACCATTCTCAATCTCAATACCTAATATTTTCAGTGTTGACGAAGAAACTGAGCTGCTAATCTTGGTTTTTAAGAATAAATATTTTGAGCTTGTGTCTCATAATGTTTAACCACTGAAAGAAAATAGATTCCTTTGTGTGAGCTCTTTGATAATAAAGGTAATTTGGTGGATTACATCGTCAAATGATGAAGTTGACTAAACTCAATCTTGTATATAATGAGATATATAACAAGATTGGAGTATAGCTTTTACAGAAAATGAAATAATAAAAGCTACACAGAGAGGGTATGGCAGACTGGGTGATTTATAACTACAACTAGTAAAGATAAAGATGTTGAGGACTCAAGCATCATAGATAATTGGAGAGTTCAAAAGACAATTTTATTCTACTTTTGAAAATCTCATCTATGAAAGGGCTTCGTAGATTCGGATTACAATAAAGTAGTTTAAAAAGAAAAAATCACTTAAGAACGAGAGTTATACATGGAAGAGCAATTTTTATTTCTCTTCAAAACTATTGGTTACTTATAGGTTTCCTCTAATTCCAAGGAGGAAATTGTCTTTAATAGAGAAGACTGTAACGACCCGTTACCTTAAGCAGGTGATTAGTGATAATTCAAAAGCTAATTAACCCAAGTTGGTCTCGTCATGAAGCCCGACTTATCTCGATTAACATGTGCGTGGATTTACGTGTCATTGGTAGTTGTTTGATGTGTATTAGTATTTATTGACATTAACTAGATTTATCGGCATATAATTGATTAATTGAGAAATTATTGGGACGCCAAATATACCGGGTGTGGGTCAAAGATGACGCACATGAGTTGTACAGTGGCATGCGCACTCGAGTGTACTCATTGGTGCGCACGGCGAAATTATAAACGCATGAATATATATGCGTATATATATTTATATATAATTGTATATATAAATATATATATATATATTGAAAATGAATAATTAATTAATAATTGGTGGGCGCATAGTGATACGCGGGGTCGAGGGGGACACGCGTAAGGCGTACAATAATGTGCATGCCCGATGATTGTTGTTGGTGCGCGCGACAAGTTCTTGGGCGTAAAAATACATAGGTGAATATATATTTGTATATATATAGTTATATAAATATATATATAAATGAATCCTAAAGTTAAATAAAATAAAAGTGCACATGGATTCGCCTCTAGATACACGCAGCGTGAAGTTGTGGATGAATATGTTGAACGTTGAAAAATATTCACGCCTCGAGATGCATGTGACCACATCACAAAGAAAATCAATGTGATTTTAATTTTATTCTTTGATCGTCCTTGAGATTTGTGCAATATGAATAACGAGAAAAGTTTAATTTAAATCAAATTTAAATCGGTTAAGGAGATGGGTTAGTTGGTAGCTATTGAATTGACCTCATGATACGTGTTACGTATCTCGAGAAAAATAAGAAATAAAAAAGAAATACTAGATCTACCTCGAGATTCATATAACACAAATCTCGAGGAATTTTCTTATTTATTTTCAACAGAACAATCATCTCATTTCTGATGAACCAAAAACTGAGAGGAGAAAGAGGAGAGAAATCGAGAGAGAGTGGAGAGAGAGATCGAACCATTAAGGCGATGAAGACGATGACAAAGGTGAGATGGTAATTTGTTATTGATTGTTTTCGTTGAGGTTGTGTTGTTCATTGTTGTATGCAGACGTAGTTCTTGTAATGGAGGTTGGAGATGGGGAGGCACGGACTTTGACTTAGGAAGGAGACGACTTGGGAGCCGTCTCCCCTCCCCAAGGGTGTTCTGGAGTTGGGGTAAACCTAACCCCAAAAATGAAAAAAAAATTACGATGCAGAGCAGTGCTCTATTTTGTTGGAGAAAAAAAGGGTTGGGTGAACTTGGCCGATTTGGCTTGATTGAGCCCAAACCAAAAAAAAAAAAAAATGAAAGAAAAGGCTAAAAAAAAATAGGGAAAAAAATCCCAAAAAATAAGGAAAAAATCCCAAAAAATAATATTTTGTTAAAATAAATAAGAATTGATGAATTTCTATGAAAATAAAATATTTAAGATTTCGAGCGAGACTTTATACAGGGTTTTTACCTCGTAAAGCGTAAAATGATCACATTGGCTAAAAATTTAATAAATTGATTTAGAATTCGATTAGGACTGGTTTTAGGGTTCTAATTGAATAATATTGGACCCAAATTAATGAAAAATAATGTAATTTAGGTTATTGGTTGACGGGGAAAGGATTATGAATCTCGAGAATCGTGTAAATTCTTAAAAAGTTAGAAAAGTTCGGCATAGGTAAGTGGGACTCGTATTCTTATCAATTATGCATCATAAAATAGTTATATTTAGTGCACGTAGTTTATGAGCTGGGAAGTGGGGCAATGTACCGTGACTTGAATGTGTTATTGAATTGTTTTATGAGGAATTATCTGGAAAGAGGTACGACGAACGAATCGGATTGGAGTGACGATGAAGCTGATTGGTTAGTTACCGACATCTTCCCTTCAGCAACCTTGAGGTACCCGGCTGTTGCTTTCCTATTGTTTTATATCGAAAATTGAACTTGGAGAGAGGTGCAATAAGGGAATCCAACTGAGGTTGACAACCGAGGTATAGGGAGGCCAACCAATAGCCCTTCCCTTAGATTCGTGACGCTAACCAATTACCACTTTCCATTTAAGTGTGTGTAACTACGTTATACCTCGATACACCACAAAATCACAGATGTGTGATTCTGTGGGTTGTAGTCCTGGTTGACGGGAGTCTACAACTCAATTTTTAGAATGTAAGAAACAATTCACGGCTACAGTTGCAATTGACCATTGAACTTGCATTTCATTATGTATTGTTTATATTATTTTCAATTGCTGAATAGATATGTTTTGGTTTCATATTGCTATTCATTGATTCATTGATATTTAGATGACAATTGATATGATTACGAGAATCACTTACTGAGAAAGTTGGAGCGCTCATTGCCCAAATTAACATTTCAAGTTATTGACGTGCTCTTTGACTCAGGAATGGAGAAGATTAGGAGTTTATAGCCTTCTCTAAAGTGAATTGATTATCCCACTGTTTAGTTATATCTTATGTTTTATCGAAAAAGGTTTACGACCGAGGTTTATGCTGGTTTTAGGTATATCTTATATTTTATCAAAAATCTTTTAAAGTTATGCTGCATTTTTAGTTATTTGTTCGATATAAGATATATTGTAATTGTGATTATCATGTATGAAGGACGGTTGTACTATTACTCTAATTGAGTCCGACAGGTGTATCGGGGCTTAATTAGGGTTCAGGTCGGGTATCGCCCTAATCGGGATAGGGGATGTTATAAGTAAGGAATGAGTTGGTTGAAGAGATGGACCAAAATAGTGTCACCTAAAGAGATCACTTTCAACTTGACACTGATTATGCCCAGGTCCGAAATGCACTTAACCACTTTGAGTGCCTTGGTTTTGGAGTTGGTTGGCTTACATTTCCGGACATGGGGCTCATTGTGACCAATCGTTATGGGATGGGTATTGTTGTCTTATGTAAGTCTAGGTCCAATGTGTGGTTCCCCAAGAGAGGTCTGACACCTTTCATAGCCGATAGATGCTTTATATGGTTGTGCCTTTTTACTGGCAACCATTTTGTTAGAGTGAGTTATTTACATTATGCGTTATTTATCTCTTTTTAAGTATTAATGTTCATTATTGAATGCTCATATATTTAATTTTTTTTTGGTAGCTACTCATGAGCAATGAAGCACCCTTATCTCTAACCGCGCCACAATAGGAACCGTATGCGGAGGATCAAAGTAGATAATGGTTGGTAGGTTTGAATATTTTACCGTGGAATCAACTAGTTGGTCACGTGGATACGGTGGAACTTAATGATGATTAATGCAACATGCACCCTGTGACGGACCCAGTTCCCACAAACAGGGCTTCGCCCAATCTAGACCTACTTGGACCCCCGGTCAACCCCTGCAAGGTCAACGCAAGCCTAGTCAGCCTTTTTTTTATTAAGTATTATTTGATTGCTTATTAGAGTTATCAAGATTCGTACGTCTTAATTTAGTATGGTGATGCGGAAGCAATGAAATAATTAAAGCATCTAATTTTAAACAATTTAAAGTCGAGGCAAGCCTAAATGTGAAAATCCTGCAAAAGTGATCTCACGTATATCACGTGACAAAAAAATCATATACATGTAACCAGTGTATCTCTCAAAATCCTAAAATAAACCTACTTTTACAAAATCATGATAATAGTAAATACATCCAATAAAAGAAAACCTATTATGTAACAAGAGAAGAAGCCTGCTCCAAGGGTAGCACAAAGGTGGTCACCAAGCACCAGCTCATTCCCCTTGCTAGATGAGGGACCCACAATTGTTGCCAAGAAAGCAACAATTCCAATGAGTAAAGCCAGAGGAGTCTCAACAGTATTTCATGAATTCCAATGAATAAGCCAAAAGATCAGACGGGAATGTAAATAAGCATGAAATAAAGTAAGAGCAATGATAAAACGGCTAAAGAAATAAAAAATGATGAATGAGTGCCAAAGAAATGAGCGGAAGGGTGTCTAAGCGGTCCAAATCCATTAAGTTACGAGCTCGCGACCACAAACTTGACTTCCTAGAACTGTGGACTAAGTCCGCAAGTTAAAAATTGAGAGTAGTCCACAGGGGTGTAGATGATAAACCCTAACACTGCACCTGCGATTACACTCAAAGATCTAGTAAACACAGGGGTGTAAATGATAACAAGTCAAACACTGCACCTGTAAGTATCTTCCTGACACACTTAGATCCCGAGATACTTGTATAATGAGAATGGAAGTTCAAACAGGATTTAATTCAATTATTTATCCCAAAAAAGTAATGAAATCAAATTGAGCGTCCCACTGATTTTCTTACAAAGAAATATGTCAAACAAGTGAAATTAATTACTATGGAGGCCCCTGCTGATTTAACTTAAAATGCAATAAAAGTCGCGCTACAACAGCTCCCACATGCCCCGCAACACTTTTCCAATACCAAACCCTTGTCTCCTAGGTCCTTGGTATCATTTAAGGTTTTTATTTTATGTGTGTCAGAGCTTATTGGGTTACATTTACAATCATTGTGTCTCATATAGTTCAATTTATAGTCGACTTGACTATTTATAACTTAAACATTCTATTATGCTCTTGGTATTAGCTACTAAGAGTTGTTATTGTGTGAGCAATGTAATTTGGCATATTGGTGCTTAACAATCCCATGAATAGTCCCACAAATCATTCTAAGTCAATTTGATGTCTAATGATTCTTTTTTATTAATTCAAGTCCTCATTGGGTACCTAGCTTGGCTTAAAGTGCCCGGACTTGCTTAACATCGTTCAATAAACTTTATCTATTGTCTTTAGGTTTTATTGAACTAATTTGAATGATTAGAACTAATTTTAAGCTGGTATACAACATTACTTTGCAAAACAACCCCTTAGGGACCTTTAAATAAATATTTGAAAGTTAGTTTTTCTTCACTTGAAAAATAGCTTAAAACACAATAGAAGTTTCTAAAATTCTCGGGGTTGGTTCTGTGAAGTCTATTAACTTAAAAACAAGGCTTTTGAGTGATAAAATCTCATTAATATGTTAAAAAACCAAATTTGAGACTCTAAGTAAAACTTTAAGTCCTTATTTGTAAATGTTGATCTCCTATTTGAAGCATGACTTGAAAACTGAGTTAGACACATTTAAAATTCACGAAAATCAATGACAACCTTTTCCATTATCCAATAACGCATTTTGAAAATTTTGGTTTAATTCCGACATCGTTTGACGCCCAGAACACCTTAAGTAAATTTCGCCTATTTCAAAACTCATTTGAAAAACTATTCAAAACACCTTGAAATAACTTGAAACTCTTAAGAAACTTTATTTATAGTGTTTCAAGTTATTCTGGAGGTTTTGGTCATTTTTAGATTAGTGGATACACTCGAAAGAGGTCTCGACACCCAAACACTTTAAAAAGAATATTTTTACAGATAAATCTTATCTTTCAGTCCATTTTCGACAAAGAAAATAATTTAGTCTTTTGTAAAATAATGATTCTAGGTGTTATTTCTCTATCTTATCTTTCCAACGATATAAAGAACATAAAAGGACTTAAAACGAGGAATTTATGCTTATTTTACCAAGACTATGCGCAGTGTGCTACCTATGAGGGATTGTGCATAGACTTGAGAAAAATTTAGTTTGTCCCCCATTTTTTGTTATTTTTTCATGGAACCTTGTAAAACCCGTTAGGGCACTTCAAAACATGGAAATCTAGGCCTAACACTTTCATCAACATCAAAGTACATTATCAACGAATATTAATTTGACATTGATTAAAGAAATTCAAATACCCTAAAACTTCAAGAGCTTAAACATCATTGTCATGAACCCAATTGTACTTGATCTTCCAGCATTCAATTTCACTATAAATCATGATTTAAAAGTGAAAAAACATGAGTTTTAAATATCCTTTTGACAATAATTCATCCTCGTATGTTTATGTGCACAAAACCCCCAAATTTTAACCAAAAATTGGCATAAACAAGAAAGAACTTAAATTGAAACTCAACAACAATGTTTGAATCGCCAAGCTAGCTTGAATTTCAGATTTGAACATCACTTTGAGAATAAAACAAATCTAAAATCCTATAATCTCAAAGCATTCCCAAATATTTGTCAAATTTAGAACAGTGAAAAGAAAGTAAAGGTGCATACCCTAGTCGCTTTCTTGTTCTTGGTTGTTTCTCCTTATAGAGATTTAGTCCTAGAACCCCTATTGAGCCTTTGATCCTCTATAGATAGCACTTCATGTAAAAACTCTTCTTCTCTTCTATGCTCAATGTCTTTTTTTTGCATGTTGTAGAGAAGAAACCCCTTTTATAGCTCATGTCTTTTATTTTCCACCATTTTATCATTTTGGATGTTAGATCTCTAGACAAATCCAAGGTTATTTATCTCTTCTCACAACTTCCCTTGATGCCCACTAATTTATCATAGGATTCCTCATAGCCATGACTAAAATATTTTTGTTGAATATGGGCTCATAAAATAATCCCATACTCAGGCTTTATGATGACATTTTTCATAACTTAGGCTTAAGTCTCAATAATACTAGACTTATGTTATTTTTATTAGTATAGGAGATTTAATCTAGCTTAGGCTCATGATGTATTTCATGCCTTTTATGTCGTGAGTTAACATAACTTATTAAGTTTTACTTAATCCTATAAGTAAATCCCAAGTCTAGTCAAGATGCTGACTTATCACATACACCCACATGTCGCACACATCCCAAAGAGCCCCACTCGCAAAATCAAAGAAATAAAATAAATAACTCGTATATTTTAGAAAGATAGATAATACAAGCAATCAAACAAAAATAGAATATTTTGGGGTCATTACACATCTCTTTTTGATAGTGCATGTGCGAGGTTTCTTTTTGTTAATACATATATGTGTAAATGGATGTATAGAAGACGCAAACGTTGTCATATTTCCGCTTTAAATTACTTGTTACGTTGTTGGTGAATATTGATGAATTTTTTTGTGGGCATCTCTTTTTACAAGTGATATGATGTTTGTATTGATGATTTGATGAACTCGAATGTATGAGAACCTATTTTATTGGGAACGCAAACATGCAAAATGTGTTGTAGCCTATTTGGATAAGTTTGATGCGAAAATTTGATGTTTATATGTCCATTCCAAATACTTATCAGTTAAGCAGAACCAATATACACTAAATACCTATCGGTCACGATGTACCATTAAATGCTTAAGCATAATGGCTATTACCTGTCGATAGACTGTATATACCAACAACTTTACTCCTATGACCCTACATTTAACTGATGACTAAAGTTGACAGTATCATCGGTTACATAGAGCTGCAAACCTAAAATACCCAAGGTATTGTTCAACAGCCACATTTGAAAGTCTGACGACACATCTTGGCCGCTGACTACACATACACCACAAACTTACTTCATATACCCCACACCATAATATGTGACGTAAACTAAAACGACCCTCCCCCGACCTAGGTCGGGTCGCCCGGCCCAAACTGTTACCCAAGCCCGATATCTGAACCAGGCCCAAATAATGGCTTGACACGCCTAATTCAACCTGCGGAACTATACAACTGTACATATGAAACAATGATTGTGAAATTTAAAACTAAAAAGCGTCCATATGTTAAGCAAATAATTCTAAACAAAGGTGTTCAAGTATCCCTAAGTAACTACTGCAAACGTATACAACCATAGTACTAAGTCAACAAGTCTCGAGGTTTAGAATCTACCCCATTAAGTATTTAGTACAACCCAAGTTTAGATGTTTTGAATATCGATAATATAAATAGCATGCAAAGTTCACATCAAAAGCAAAACTCTACACTATCGCCTTCCATTTATCCCGCACTGGTATTGATGAAGACGGACCTAGAGAGTAAGTGTGTGACGGCCCATCTCCTAATCTAGGGCACCGCCCAGCCTAATCTCGTAATTAAGCCCTAATCATATCCACGCATGACTTAACTACGTATTAGTCAACCTTTACAACCTAAACGCCTCTTTTCTCGTGTTCAGGATAAGTAATACACTAGTCCTACCAGTTTATAAAATTTAGAGTTAATTAAAACTTTTTATTAAATTAATTAATTAGCGGAAGTCTTATTGATTATGCGGAAGGAATTAGTAACTTATGCGGAATCCATTTATAAAATCCTAAGTGTGGAAAACCTGGAAATGACATCACATATATATAAAGTCCTCAAAATACATTGAAACAGTAAATAGTCTAAGTCAAGTCAGGGAAACTAACGCTCAACCCAATATACAACCTCGAATAGTATTTGAAAGACATAACATATACAATCAAAATACCAAAAGAAGACCTACAATCGATGCAGTGACGCGCCGTGGGCTCAGGGATAGTCGCCGATTTTCTCCTTGCCCGGCTTGCTGGTAGACGGCTCTGCACCCACCGTCATAAAAAGGACGGTGAGTACAAGAATAAAACAGTAATCCCCGATGACAAGTTTAATTTGCATTTCCAAATATTCAAATGGTATTTAAAAGCATATAAATGGGAAAACTGGAAAATAAGCCATATGCGAGTAAATACCAGAGTTAAACAAGTGATACTGACACTAGGCTAAGTAGTGGTGATTTAGGTTCGATCGGCAGTGAAACATGTACTCCGACTCAATAATCATATAGCACAAGGGACTCTAACCCAAGTGTTACCAGGGACTCTAACCCCGTTGTGTAGACCACCTCAGGGACTCTAACCCCGAGTGTCATACATTGTCAAGTAACATGTGCCGACATCCCCAGGGACTCTAACCCCGTGAGTCGCGTACACCTTGATCGAGTACGGGACCTAAATGCAAAAACTACTTTTTAAATTTCAAGAAATACCAAATATGGATTGTCAAGGCATAGGCACATCTACACACCTAAACAAATGAGGAATACAAGTCCTCTTAAACATTTATAAGATATTCACCAGCCTAATAGCATGCTATTTATCATTCAATTCACATTTAAAATAACAAGAATAGACATAGCATGGGATAGAATCAATGAATCAAACCAAATGAATGGATATCATGCAAACTAGACTCATCAAGTGAGCATAGACACAAAGAACACATGATATAGGAATACAAAGGCAAAATAGTCAAAAGGACTATGCAAGGACAACAATTAATAGAAATGAAATGCCAAGTAAAGTTGCCATTGGGTATACCCACTACAACAAAGTAAAGTCGTAGCTTTACTGGCCTCCCGATACTCCAAATCTTGTATTCGCACTCCCGTACCATTTTCATAGGTTCCTGAGTTTGGTGTCTCATTAGTTCAAATATAGTGGGTTTAAGCTCAATTTAGTGGTGTTTATTGTGCATTCAAATTGGTTCAATAGACTTTAAATCAATCTTCCTAAATCAGCCCCTAAAGACTAAATTAAGTTTCAATTTCAGTCCTACATTTTAATGCACTTTTAGGCATGAAATGGCCGAAATATCCAAATCCTCCATCAGAAAATTATTTTTGGTCTCTCTCTTAGCTTTCCGGAAAGGTTTAGTTTACAAAATTCTGATTTAAAATGAAAGAGATATCATGATTTTACTAAACATAGGTCTAATTGAGATTTAATCTGACCAGCAGAATTAGAAAATCTATTTCTCCCAATATATAGTTCCTAAAAATGTTATTTCTGGTCAAAAGGCAGAAAATATACCCAAATACAACATACTAAAATATCAGATCATTTTGATAAGTAGTTAGGGAGTTATGCCCTTAACAACTTTAGTTTCAAAACTTTCCTTTTTAATTCCAGTACCTATTTGTAGAGGATGTTTGGACATAAAAACATTTGAATCAAAATACCTTCAGTTACGAAAAGTTATTCCACTCTAAATAAGATTTCAAATGCCACTGGTTTGGATCAATTTGGATTTAAAATGGTCAGATTATGACCAAATTACCCAGGTTGATTCATAATACAACATGCAAAATTCTAGTTTTGGTGTTGCAACTTCAAAAATTCATATCTTTATGATTTCAAAACCAAATTAAGAACTTCAATATAGCTGGATTATCAGCTTGAAATGAGGAATCTAAATATATAAATCAATTGCAAACACTCAATCATCTACCATCTAAAATTAGCCTAAAACCAGAACGTGTTCTAATTTTAACTAAAAGGATGTGTACCTAGTTGATGTAGCACCCTAGCTTGAGAATTTTCTCACCAACTCCCATGGATTCCTTCAAAACCTTGATGACTTACTCCTCTCCAAATATTCCTTCTTCTTCTCCAACAAAAATGAATGAGTGATTTGGTTTGCATGTTGTTTGATCACTAATATTATATATTAAGGTGATGTTCCTTCTTAGCCCTTGATCTCTATGGATTTATGTATCCCGAGGAACATCTAATGGTCCACCTCTTGCCATATATCCCACTAACTCCCACTATCTCAACCTCAAGTGACACCATTTCATTACTCGCCTAGTTCCTAGATGTGCCAATGTGTATCTCTAGACCAATCCTATGCTTTCCATTTAATTTACTCAACTATGACCTTTAATTTGATTTACATTAACAAACACAACCATAGGCTTATAAGTAATTCCTTATTTCATATTAGTATTAAATAAGACTTACCAAAATGCTAATTACTCGGTTCCCCAGCTCGTACGTTACTCGAGGCGTGTCCCCGCTCTCGTCTCGACGCCTACAACTGTATAAACCGACTTAGTAAGTCTACACAATACATAACACTAGGCACACATCAATACAAAAATGCAATATACCTCGGCCACGTGCCTCGGTCGGTGCACGTATCACAGTGTAGGTCCCACGTCAAGGGTCGATGATCCTGATTAAGTAATTAAAATGGGGGTTAGAGATTTGGGCCGTGACAAATATTCCCAACAAAATAAAAATTTTGTCCTCAAAATTAAGTTTAAGTTAAGGTTCTACCTGACTTGAATAGGTACGGGAATCTATCTCGCATGTAGTCCTCCTGCTCCCAAGTGAGTTTCGTGTCACTGCCACTTGACGAGTACCTTCGGGATAGACTTGCTCCTCAACTGTTGTACCTTCCGATCTAAGATCAGAATGGGTTGTTCCTCGTAAGAGATGTCCTCGCTCAGGTCGATCTGACTCAAGTCAACTGTCGGTCGCACGCCTGCCTTCGACTCGGCTAGTCGAAGCATCGAAATGTGGAACACTCGATGGACCCCTGACATCTGTGGAGGCAATTCAAGCTCGTATGCCACTTTCCCGACCCGTTTCTTAATCAAGAAAGGCCCGATGTACCTCGGTGCAAGCTTGCCTTTCACCCCAAATCTCTGAAGACCCTTCCGAGGGGAAACCTTTAAATAGACAAAGGCTCCCTCGGAATACGCGAGATCACCGCGATACTTATCTGCATATCTTTTTTGTCTCTCCTGTGCTCCTCACAGTCTCTGACGGATCAGTTTGACCTTTTTCGTGTGGTCAACAACAATTTCAGGCCCCACTATCTCCTGGTCCTCTGGCTCAGCCCAACACGATGGCGAGCGACACGGTCTGCGATACAAAGCTTCAAATGGCGCCATCTCAATGCTAGCCTGATAATTGTTGTTGTAAGCAAACTCACACAACGGTAGGTACTCCGCCCAAGATCCGCCAAACTCCAACATGCATGCCCGCAACATGTCCTCGAGGACCTGAATCAATCTCTCGGTCTGCCCGTCGATCTGAGGGTGGAAAGCCGTACTAAACTGTAGGCGCGTACCGTACTGCTCTTGCATACTCCGCTACATCCTAGATGTATACGTAGGCTTATAATTAACAAACACAACCATAGGCTTATAATTAATTATTTATTTCATATTAGTATTAAATAAGACTTACCAAAATGCTAACTACCCTGTTCCCCGCTCGCACGCTACTCGAGGCGTGTCCCCGCTCTCGTCTCGACGCCTACAACTGTACAAACCGACTTAGTAAGTCTACACAATACATAACACTAGGCACACATCAATACAAAAATACAATATACCTCGCCCACGTGCCTTGGTCGATGCACGTATCACAGTGTAGGTCCCACGTCAAGGGTTGATGATCCTGATTAAGGAATTAAAACGGGGGTTAGAGATTTGGGCCGTGACAAAGTGGGGTGAGCTAAAAGAACCAACGGAGCTCAGTAAATGCGGAAAACCCGCTCAAACATCAAACACGCAAGTACTACTTAATAAAAATGCAAGATCTAACATGGAGTTGAAATCAAATCATCAAGCATTTAATAGAAAACATGGAAAATAAGATTCATATCTATAATTAAATGTAAACCATCCATTTTATTCATTTAAGACAAGTTCCAAGATGCATTTAAACCATACTAGCAAAAGGTTTGAAAATCATAAATAAAATTAAAGCATTCATGCATAGGGGCCCACAAGAGATATATTATAAAGAATAATAATATTTATAAGTCATTAGTCCATTCAATGCATACTAGTTATTGACTTGATTCCGGTGACCGATTCCCTTACTCTCGAGGTGTTGAAGATCACTAGTGAACACAATGGTTGTTGTGTCCCCTCAATGGTCCCATCAAACCGACAGTATGTTCATCCAAGCCGTCGCCGATATGTGCACCAAGATCACTTAGAGTTTTCATGAGAAGTTTACCGCCGCACAAGTCCTTGATAATTTAGCCCCATCTCCTTAGCCATGAGGGGTAATTCCAACTCCTTACCCAGGAATAGGTAATTCCATCTCCTTGCCCAGGAGAAGTAATCCAATTTTTTTTGGTGCAACACTTATACAACCATAGATAAGTAAATCAAGTCAATAGCATAATACAACCCATTCCCAAGTCTTGAGTTCAAATCATGAATCTTAATTATCTAATAACATGCCATATTTGATACTTGAGCGAAGCTCCCCACTTACCTCGACTCGCTGCGATATCCACTCCCGATCTTTGCGCGCGCGAGGTTCTATATGAATCGTTTCACGAATCTATAAAATTTAAGACTCATTCGCATTAATAAGCAGTTCTCATTTCAAAGTTACTCAATTTTCAATTTATTAGCAAATTGCTTCGGGGCCACTAGTATGGTTCACGCGGGTTTCGAGTTGTCGAGAACCCTCGTCGAGGTGTGATAGTACGCCCAGAAGTCCAAAAATTTTGTTTCCATTTATTTTATTCTATCTATTTCTATTATATATACATCTTATATTATTATATTATATATAGAATGTTATAGTTCATTTTATTATTATATTATATTATATATATTATATTTTATATTTTTTTTGAATCCAGGAGCCAAAATGGCCCCTGGTTAGGGGTGGTCAGGGGTCAAAATGACCCCAGACCTCCCCCCTCCCGTGCTCACATTGAGGGGCCTCCTGGAGGCCCCTCCCCTCTGATGGCGGCGGTCCGCCGCCACTCTATTTCGGCGGCGGTAGGTCCACCGCCCTCAACCAGCGGAGCTGATGAGGCCGCCGCCCTTCTCCGGCGGTGCCGACGACGCCGTTCCCTTGGGGTTCTCCACCAAAATTTCACCCATTAAAATCAAAAGGAGGAAAAATATGATTTCCATCATTATTGAAACAAACGAAAGTTTGTAAATTTAACGAGATAAGAAAAGAAAGGGTGTAGAGGGTGGATTACCTTCAATGGACGTTTCCTTAGTTTCGCACCACCACGATTCCCCAAACAAGTCACAACTCCTCTTTCTCTCTCAAATTTTTTGTGTGCATAAAGGAGGTTAGGGTTTACAATAAATTTATATAGTGGGACCAATTTTGTTTAGGGTTTATGAAATTACTAAATTACCCCTAGGATGGGTGTTTTCGATTTTTTGGTCGTCACAACATCCCCAATTTTAAGAACTTTCGTCCTCGAAAGTAAAATTAAAGTACACCGATATCCCGACGATTCCATTTGTAAAAATTTCTTTTACGACCATTTTTCTTTATTGATGCAAATCCGCACCTGCGAAAAATTTACTTGCACCCTGCGTGAGATAATGTTTGCCCTTGACTCCAACATCCCGACATTCTTATTTTCCGTCCTACCGGGCAGAATTTGCGAGGCTTATCTCCTATAGGTCTTAATACAGTCATTAAAGTTTAGCTACCCACCAAGTCGTCGTATCATCATGCGTATCTAGGTATTCCCTGGTACCCTGCACCGAAATCGCAATGGACGCCTAAGTCGTTCAACCAGAAAGTATGTTAAAACCTACCGAGATGTGATTTGGTGTCTATCTGTGTCATAAATATCTCTGCCTATCCGGCAATAAAACCATACTGTCAACTGGTAGTAGGAATGAAGATAGCTACCCGCTATAGTATGAGCACTAGCACACCAACTATATCGCTATCTTAGTTACATATCAATGAACGACTTTTCATGTCCTTGTTACTCATTTGTGGAGTCTACAAATGAGTATATCAAGTATTCCTTTCGAGAATAATACCTTAACATCAATGTTAACATACATTTGTCGGCGTTTATTGTTGTAGGTTTTATATTTTGAGTCAACTCTCACGATTCTGGATGACCGTTTTAAATTCATTTGGCTTATTCACATTTACATTCAATGAACAAACGCCTCTTGTCACATTTCTGAGCTAACTCTTAACTCTTACAACTTGTTTAAAAATTTCTCTCACTGAGAAATAAATAGTCTTAACTTTTATATGTTACATTTGAAAGTCGCTATCTCTTTTGGATTTGCAATTTGTTATACCACCATTTACTTATTCTTCATTTTCAACAAAAAAAAGTTAACCTATATTTGGATTCCCAATTTTAAGGATTATTTCATCATGACTTAGATTAGGTGGTACTAGTTACATTATTTATTTCTCGATTTCAATTATTTTGTTCAACTGTCCGTTTATGAACCGGATTAGGTTCCATATGACCTGACGATTGTCAATCCTCATGTCTAACATCATACAATCATACCAAGACTATATTTTTAGGTGGGTATCCTCAATTTTTGTAATTTATCTATCATTGAGTTCATTATCATTTGACTCATAATACTAGTTGTGAGTTATGTTCTCCAAGTCGTACTAACTTGGTTCATTTATATTTTGTAGTACAGTCAAGTAAAGCATACTTATTTAGAAAGAAGGTGTAACGTTTTGGTATCCCCAGTTTTAGTAACTTGGTTATCCTCGATGCGCCACCCTCCATGATGTGTATCTATTTTTAAGTCAAAATTAATAGATCTACTTATATCGATGCGTCATGCACTTAATGCTCATTTTTAATGCATTCTTAGTTTAAAGAATCCCCAATTTTGTATTCTACCCTCTATGAGATCATACAATTTCATCCATGATAGTATTATTTTTATATTTTATTTTATTTTATTTTTATCGAGTTTTGCTTTGGCCTTTCCGAACCTATTGTACCAACTTTTGATTTCCTATTAACAATAACATGATGGATTTCAAATTAAAATAATGTATGTTGATTTCGTTATCAAAATCAGAGCCCGTACCTGCAACTACCCATTGCGGGGTCTCCCATTCATGCTCAGCTACTACATGGACTCCTCCTAGGACAATTGGAGCTACACTCCTATCAGATAGTGGTGGGTTAGGACATCTGCTTTAATAATGTCATGTTTCCCCACACTGGAAACATATTATATGCGACTTCTGGTAATTCGAAGGTGGTTGTGCGATACTCGCAGATGCACTCAGTCTCGGTCCCCTACCCTCGCTTTGCTGCGGCTGCTGCAACGGACGGAATAGCCTAAATGTCACACTCTGAGTAGCCGTATGAGTAGGGACATGTGTATGTGCAGCAGTCATAGAGGGAGTGTATGTCGCCCTTGAAGCTGTACCTGAACGTGCAAGTCCACCAGAAAACTCTCCAAACTTTGGTGTCTTGAAAATGTCGTCCTGACTGTTCCCATAACCCCCAAAGCTACGTTTACCGTGACCCTACTGATTAGATCATGCCTGAAACTGCATGAAACCCCAACGAAGTGATGCCTCACACTCAAGTGCTTGTTGGTGTGCCTGGTGATAAGTCTCAGATCTAGACGCCGCTACCATAGCACTAATATCTGGTCTCAGTCCATCAATAAATCTTCTCTTACAAATTCTATCTGTTCGGACATACTCGTGTGCAAACTCTAACAAGTCGTTGAACTTCGATGCATACTCGGCCACTGACATATCGCCCTATACTAAGGCAATGAGCTCTCGAGTTTTTGCATCATGCACTGGCTCTGGAAACATTTCTTCGTAAAACAGACGCTTGAACTGGAGCCAATTCATATTAATTCCCTATGTCCTCTCTATAGTCATCCACCACTTGTGTCCCTTGTGTTCTAACAAAAACGTCACCAGCGGTATTATGGTCCACTCATCAATATTCAGAGTTCTCACTCTCTTCTCCATATCTAATATCCAAGCCTCTGCTTCAATAGGATCCTGCTCTCCATAAAAGTGCGGCACGTCGTATTTCATAAATTCTTTATGTATTTTGCCCCTCCGGCAAGCCTCTGGATCTCCATCGACTACAGGTACGGCCGCTGCAGCTGCAGCCGTAGTAAAATCGACCCCTTCTTCCACAGGATGATCTTCACGTATAGACGGAAAGGAAGGATTAGGTCCATGCCTCTCAGGTGCTCGCTCTGCCGCCCCATTGTTTCCTTGCTGCATCAACTCCAGTATACGTGTCACATTCATTTCCTGTGATTGCGCCATGTCCGCCAACCTTTGGTCTTAAGCAGATCTCATGTCGTGAATGGCCTTCTGATACATTTCGGCCATAACAGTCATGCGCTGCTCCATTTGAGCGCGCCAATTTCTCCCATCCCTATCCATTGTTTCCCTTAAATTGTAGAAGTTTTCGCCTTGATCGCTCATGATGCAGCTATGTAGCAAACAAGAGCGAATTAGTCCTACATACCAAGAGAGTATGTAAAATATCTAAACGCGATAGATATTATAATACAAAGCAAATAACATTATTCAAGCGTTTTATTCAAGTTTATCAATCTCTTCCCATCCTAAAATTGATCATTTATTCTCATTAATTCAACTTAAACCAATGTCCCATACCATTGGCTGGTTCAACTTAGCTTTTACCTTCAAAATACAAAGGCTCTACGTACTTAGGTTCTTTTCTAACCTATTGTTTCCCTAGGTTCTAATCCCTACGCTCTGGTACCAACTGAAACGACTCTCCACCGACCTAGGGTCGGGTCGCCCAGCCCAAACCGTTACACAAGCCCGATATCTGAACCATACCCAAATAACGGCTTGGCACGCCTAATTCAACCTACGAAACTACACAACTGTACATATGAAACAATGTTTGCGGAATTTAAAACTAAAAAGGGTCCATATGTTAAGCAAATAATTCTAAACAAAGGTGTTCAAGTATCCCTAAGTAACTGCAAACGTATACAACCATAGTACTAAGTCAACAGGTCTCGAGGCTTAGAATCTACCCCATTAAGTATTTAATACAATCCATGTTTAGATGTTTTGAATATCGATAATATAATAGCATGCAAAGTTCACATCAAAAGCAAAACTCTACGATATCGCCTTCCCTTTATCCTCCGTTAGTATTGATGAAGACGGACTTGGAGAGTAAGTGGGGTGAGCTAAAAGAACCAACGAAGCTCAGTAAATGCGGAAAACCTGCTCAAACATCAAACACACAAGTACTACTTAATAAAGATGCAAGATCTAACATGGAGTTGAAATCAAATCATCAAGCAATTAGTAGAAAACATGGAAAATAAGATTCATATACATAATTAAATGTAAACCATCCATTTTATTCATTTAAGACAAGTTCCAAGATGCATTTAAACCATACTAGCAAAAGGTTTGAAAATCATAAATAAAATTAAAGCATTCATGCATAGGGGCCCACAAGAGATATACCATAAAGAATAATAATTTTTATAAGTCATTGGTCCATTCAATGCATACTAGTTATTGACTTGATTCCGGTGACCGATTCCCTTACTCTCGAGGTGATGAAGATCACTAGTGACACAATGGATGTTGTGTCCCCTCAATGGTCCCATCAAACCGACAGTATGTTCATCCAAGCCGTCGCCGATATGTGCACCAAGATCACTTAGAGTTTTCATGAGAAGTTTACCGCTACTCAAGTCCTTGATAATTTAGCCTCATCTCCTTAGCCAGGAGGGGTAATTCCAACTCCTTACCCTGGATTAGGTAATTCCATCTCCTTGCCCAGGAGAAGTAATCCAATTTTTTTTTGTGCAACACATATACAACCATAGATAAGTAAATCAAGTCAATAGCATAATGCATCCCATTCCCAAGTCTTGAGTTCAAATCATGAATCTTAATTATCTAATAACATGCCATATTTGATACTTGAGCGAAGCTCCCCATTTACCTCGACTCGCCGCGATATCCACTCCGGATCTTTGCACGCACGAGGTTCTATATGAATTGTTTCACGAATCTATAAAATTTAAGACTCATTCGCATTAATTCGCGGTTCTCATTTCAAAGTTACTTAATTTCCAATTTATTAGCAAATTGCTTCGGTTCCACTAGTGTGGGTCCTGCGGATTTCGTGTTGTCGAGAACCCTCGTCGAGGTGCGATAGTGCGCCCCGAAGTCCACAAATTTTGTTTCTATTTATTTTATTCTATCTATTTCTATTATATATACATCTTATATTATTATATTATATATAGAATGTTATAGTTTATTTTATTATTATATTATATATATTTTATGTTATATATATTATTTTGAATCCAGGGGCAAAAATGGCCCCTGGTTGGGGGTGGCCAAGGGTCTAAATGACCCCTGACCTCCCCCCTCCCGTGCTCACATTGGGGGGCCTCTTGGTGGAGGCCTCACCCCCCTTGGTGGCGGCGGTCCACCGCCGCCACTCTACTTCGGCAGCGGTGGGTCCGCCGCCCTAAACCGGTTGAGCCGTGAGGCCGTCGCCCTTCTCCAGCGGTGCCGACGATGCCGTTCCCTTGGGGTTCTCCACCAAAATTTCACCCATTAAAATCAAAAGTAGGAAAAATATACTTTCCAATATTATTGAAACAAACACAAGTTTGTAAATTGTTTGTAAATTTAATAAGATAAGAAAAGAAAGGGTGTAGAGGGTAGATTACCTTCAATGGATGTCTCCTTGGTTTCGCACCACCACGATTCCCCAAACAAGTCTCAACTCCTCTTTCTCTCTCAATTTTTTTTGTGTGCATAAAGGAGGCTAGGGTTTACAATAAATTTATATAGTGGGACCAATTTTGTTTTGGGTTTATGAAATTACTTAATTAACCCTAAGACGGGTGTTTTCGATTTTTGGGTCGTCACAACAAATGAAACTCGGCATATGGAGTCCAGTTACGACACTAGGTGGGACGGAGCTGCAGAACTACAATTCCACAAAACTGTCGGTTATCTTTGGTCGCCATGTTGCGTATACCCCAATATTAAACTAGTGTACCCCATATCTTAATGCCTTATTTAACTTAAGTTTACATCGGCTAAACCTGTCCGACATGTCTTTATGAACTTTAGTAATCCTTAACCGTTAGGTACCTAGAAAATGCGATTATCGGTAGCCGTGTTGCATTATATACCCCACAATTTTACTCGGCAGAACCCAAATATATTCCTGCTTAATTTCAAATGCTTAACGACATTTTTTGTTCAACTGTAGTTTTGACCTTGCGGTCTTGGTGCTCCGTAAACCCTGAAGTCCTATCGGACAAGTTGACTCATCGCATTTTGGGGTCAGGGTTATTCTCGTTCAGTTTCTTCTGCCTTTATCCATAAAAAATCAGGGCATCAAACTTACCCAATACACCGATAATAGACGAAGAAATAGGTGGAGCTCCTTGACTTTGCAGACCACCACAACTTATAGACTAGCGAGATTCCACTCATATAATGACTCGAAATGCACTAGAGAGTTCAACTGAGGGTTCGATAAGGCCGAAAATTGAAAAAATGATGGTGATGGCGAATTCAATTGTAGGTTATGTTGGTTCGAACGTGGGTAATGGTGGGCAAACCACTGTTTGGTGGTGAAAACTATCAAACCGCGACCAAACCGGGGTTTACGATTTGATCGTTTTGCAAACCACCACCAACTGTGAACCCTTAAAATCGCACCCAAATCGACCGCGGTTTGCGTGGTTTGGTCGGTTTGGTTTTGCAGTTTTAGGGTTTATGGTACATTTTCAACAACAAAAAAAGAATTTGGTGGTTGCCACTCGTAGTAGAAGGCGGTGCTGGGAAGCGGCGATGGGAGGCAGCCATTGGTGGCGGGAGACGGTGGTGGGAAGGGCAAGACTCGTAGGAGGTGGCCACTGACGATGGGAGGCACAACTTCGAGGGGCGACTGGTGGGAGACGCAATGGTGGGAGGCGCGACTGGTGGGAGGCGTTGACTGGAGTGGTGGGAGGCGCGACTGGTGTGAGCTGACAACAATCGGTGAGATGCAGAGGTGGGAGGAAGAGGCAAACAATGGTCTTGACTTTGGAGAGAGAGGGATGGCTAATGAGTGAATCGAGTGATATTGTTAAGTCAACTTGTTGTTTATATTGTTAAGGTTTTAAGATGTCAATTGAAGGAATTTACTAAACTGCCATCGTTTTGGTGAACCGCGATTTTCTCACAATGAAAATCGCCACTAAGCCGTGATTCCGCAAGTTTCAAGTTTTTCAAATCACCCACAAACTGCAAGTTTTAAAAACCAGAGCAAACCACGCAGTTTAAACAATTTTGCATAGACCGCTGCCCACCCCTAGGGAGTTAGTCGTTAAGGACTAAGGGTAATTTCGAAATAATTTACAAAAAATTTGGGCGAACGGAGTAATGAAAATTCAAAATCGAGGTAAAACGAAGTAATGGGGTAAAAGGAGCAAAGGTGCGGTCCGAATAGCCACTCCCTGTAGAAATCCAAAGCATCTATCCATTAAGCAATGGCATACAAAGTCTGTCATCTTTATCTTTTTCTTTAAAATCATAATTAGGATTACTTTAAGTTCTTAAAAAATAAGAAAAATCAATAATATAAATAAATAAATAAATAAGACCTAACATTAATAAACCTCTCAACAGCTACGTGCCCCACACTAAATAAAGGGGTCTAGAAGAACATTCTAAGCTTTTCAACCACCATAGCTGACGATTTGTTCGCACCTAAGTACATCCAATTACATTGCTTAAATTACACCTCAAACATGGACATGACTAGCCTGCAATTTGTATCCATATTAAAGTATATTAGAGAAGCAAAATACATCAAGTTAGTAAATAAGTACCGTCATATATAAGTATGCAAATAACTTACAGGGAAATTTACAACATATTAGACAAACTGCAACAAGTTCTTGCAAATTTGAGGAACACAATGCCTTATCCTGATTCTCCTCAATAGCCATAAGAACGAAGAAATAAAATGAAGACTCCATCGGTTTGTGCAAATTAGAGAAAACTCACCAAGGTGCTAGCTCAAGACTGAACAGCAATGTCGACATTTGCAGGCTCAATTATCTTTGGTGGTAGAGACTTGTTCGAATCCTTCGCTTGTTTGGATTCTTTCTTGACTTTGGGAGTAGTATTACCATTTCGCGCACTGATCTGATCTTTGATAGCAGTGGTTGCATTATCTTTCTTGTAACTGCCCATACTATGTCGGTTCCCCCTGGCACATGCCCCCTTTGTGTGATCTCCTCCCTCCGCAGAATTGACAGCATCGCTGCAGCTCTTCCTTCTGCCCAACTTGGGCGATTTTGCACGAGTGGTTGGTAACTGTCATTCAGCCAAGAAAATAAACTTTTATCCCATCTGTTGAATAGGACATTTCAACAGCAAACAGCCCTCTAATTTATCTAGCATATCAATTAATCTATAAGGCTGCTGGGAAATAATAGTAAATAAAATGAAATTCTTTCTAAAGCAATTTTTTTATTTTATAAATTCATGTGGAGGTGTGCTTGCATTGTTTCCCCAACAACAAACAATTCTCCATCTCAAAGATGTTCTGACTCCCACTAACATAAACAGACTTTTTTTAGATAAATATAAACAGACTTTTACAGAGCTGAAAGAGCTAAGAGATTACCTTTTTAAGTTCAACTTTTGGGGGAGGTCCTTCATGATAGAAGCTTGGCATTGGTTTCGCTTTAAAAGTCAAGCTCTTTCTTAGCTGCTTTATAGCTGCATCTCGTTCTTCCTTGAAATATTTAGTATCACAAATAAAAAGAAATGTTTACATAAAATTATCATACTTAGCAAAACCAGCCATTATATAATGTAGGACGTAAATGAAACAGGGGAAACAACAAAATGTGTGCAACACAAATGTACCTTAGTCCTAGCTTCACATTGAGTTTTTTCTGCTTCTAAAGCTTGGTGTTTCTCCTCCAATCTTGAATAAAACTACAACGAAATGGGAGAGAGAGCATTGGGAATAAAGCAATAAAGATATTAACATAGTAGGGGGACAAAAAAAAAGAGCTATCAGCAGTCTAATATAAAGGCACTTCCAAACGTCTAATCAAGAAGATACCTCCCTTCGCTTCTCCGCACGTTCACTGCATCTAAATGTAGGTGCTGATGCAACAGTGTTCCTAGATTTTACAGTACGAACAGAGGCAGCAGTTCTAGAAATAGATAAGTACGAAACAAAATTGATATTAAA
This sequence comes from Stephania cephalantha, assembly GCA_039657325.1. Taxonomy (NCBI): domain Eukaryota; kingdom Viridiplantae; phylum Streptophyta; class Magnoliopsida; order Ranunculales; family Menispermaceae; genus Stephania; species Stephania cephalantha. The sequence goes on along the minus strand of CM077570.1, from coordinate 32,510,789 downwards.
CAGTCAATATTTTTAAGAAAATAGCAAAAAAAAGAAGAATTTTCAACTAAGAGTCTATAGAGCAAACACGAGGATACGATGAAGCGATAGAGTGTGTATCTTCTTCCTCATGAAGCTTTTTGTCATCAAGTAGCAGCAGCTTTCTTGACATCAATGGGAAACTCTGCTGAAACACCAACAACAACATAGCCTCAGTCCCATTAGAAATAATGATACACATCAGAAATAATGGGAAACTCTGCTGAAACTCTGCTGAAACCATTAGAAATAATGATACACATCAGTTCACAATCTAGTACTCTTGGGTCTCATCTGAAAACTGCTTTTGGAAAAAAAAAATCCATAAAATTGTAATCCATCAGATTATACCAAGGTCTTCAAAGGGGATACTTAAGCAAGATTCAAAACGATAATACGTTTTATTTCATCAGGAGAGCACGAGTAAGTTTTGTTCAAATGCATGAAGGAATACTAGCCCAAGAAAATTATTGACACACTAAAAAGAGAATGAAACTCCTAAATAATTTTTCTAAATGAAACCATCAAAGGAAGAATACATGTCAACTTTTTAATCAATCGAATAATTTTAAAGAATAAATTTTAATTAGTTACCGAAGGCTTCTTTGTCTCATTAGGAGATAGCAAACTGGTCTTTTTGTTCCCACCAACATTCTCTGTCTCACCATCAACAGGACGTGTTCCATGTGAAGCACGTTTATCTGTAGCCAAAGAAAAAGGCTGAGGAACAGTAACATTTGATCGTGTGATTCCTGCAGCAGCAGATCTGGAAACAGGTTTCGCTGCTGTGTTCAACTTCTTTGAATCGACCGGTTTGGGGATTTCAGGTTTCACTTTTTTCTCCTCCTGTAATCCAGCCTCAAAATTTGTGCTTTTATTACACAGTACATCTTGTTCCGTTGCATCAATATTTTTAACAGCATGATCATTGATTTCAACTGAATATTCTGCAGTGCATTCCTTCACTTCATAGTCCTTTACTTCATTGTTTTCTTCCACAACTTGCAAGTCACGCTTAATCTGCTCATCTGACTCCGAAAGCTCGTGTTGATCGTTAACCTGTTCATGGCAATTGCCATTTGAATAAACAACAGCAGGATCCGACTCCTTGTCCATACAAATATCAATAACTTTCCTTCCCATAACACTGCAAATGCAACATACATATTAATATTAAGGCCATAAAATTATTAGATGAATCTCAGCAATATTTTTTAAACAAAAGGGAAAAGGGGAAAAACACTCAAATCGCCTAAAAATGTGAACAGATAATGCTCTGACTGCATTAACTAGCAGCCGTGCAAGGTTTTTTTTTTTTTTTTTTTTTTTTTTTTTAGTTGCATAAAACACAAGTTCAGAAAATGAAATAAATTCTGATTTACATCTGCGTCAAGATGAGCATTAAAGGGAAACTTACAACCTAGTTTTTCAGTGACACAACAAGAAACTATTAAGGTAAAATAAGCACCAAGAGAAACTTAGAATTGATCTACAACAAAAGCAGAAGAAGCACCAAGGTTGAAGAAACAAATCAGTCAAAACACATCTAATCTTATATTTAAGTCAAATTAATCACACAATAAAAGGCTTTTTTGCAATGGCAACGAATTAGATAAAACAATTCAAGAAGTCACGCAAACTTTTAGACTGCAAGAAATTGTTAATTCACACAAGGAACAACTCTCCCGCACTCCGAGGAAAATTTAAACAAATATGTATTGCTTCATCGTATAATCAAAGAAGTAATGCTTACCACTATGAGTAAACCAACCCAAGCCCAAAATAAATAAATCTTTTATTGTTTTTGCTTGTAAAGCAACTACAAGCCTACAATAAATGGAAACGCTAATGACCAGTATGGTAAAACCACCAAAAAAAATACACAACCGTCTCAAATCAAATAATTCCCAATCTTTCAAATATATTGAAGGAAATAAAACATGAAAAATAAATGAAGAAAAGGCATTCATTAGCCAAAGACATTTTCAGGAAAGATATACGAATGCAAGCAAATCACTGATCTAACTTAGTTACAATCGTTGAAAACAATGTGAAAATGCAGGAAAGGAAAAATTCTGTCCCCATAAATTAATTTGAAAAGAGCAAAAACACACACGAGATCATCAATAACACCTACCAAACAGAACAAATTGCCTAAAACCGCACAATGTAGAAAGAAATCACTACAGAAACCAACTAAAACAAAGTAATCAAACAAAATCCCCCTTTCTTCAGTTCTCTCCCAATCGTTTCACCTCAACTGTCACAAAATCACATAAAAACCGCGACATATGAACACACAAACCAGAGATCTATCGCCAGAAGGAGTCCGCAGAACCAAGCGCAGAACAATCCATTCAAAATAAACCACAGATCCAGTCACATTTGATGACAAAGCCACAAAATTCGAACAAGCATAACAGATCGAACAGGAATGATTTCCGATAATTACTCACATTTAGGCCGGTTTTAGTAGTCGATCTGAAGAGAGGAGATCCGAAACGAGAAGAAAACCACTCCGTAACAACAGCGGTTTTGCTTTTCTTGGGCGTCCCTGCAACGCTTGATCAAGCTGTGCTCCTGTGTCCGGTACTTAAATTTATATATACAGCACAACAACGACACAACATAAGAGAGAGAAAGGGGGTGTAACGGTTACCGTGGCTGTCAGGTACTGACGGCGTTAGAGTTAACGGCGTGATTTGAAAACCCTAAAGCGGGCTTTGCGTTTGTTTTTAGAGAGGTCCGGTCGTGCTTTCGAAATCTTGTGGAAGATCTTTTTTGGCAGATTTCAAAATGGGAATACTGCGTTGAACTCTCTCTTTTGGCTATATGTGTCGGAGGTTTATCATCAAAACTCAAAAGCGTAATACGAAATGAATATAACACCCTCGATACTACTAAGTGACCAACCTCTTTGGATCATACGTGTGGGATTGATTCCATGTCACTCTCCCCGCCCATTGTGGCTGAATTAAAGTCGTATGTCCAAAGGTTCACGTGGATTTATAATATTCTTTTTCATTTCTATGTCCTTGTGTGTTGTAATTTGTGCCTTGTGATTGTTGGTCACCTGTTCGACTTCGATCTCCACTCTCTAGTAACCAACCAAGAACGGTTCCTGTAAAGAAAGTGGCAAATACAATTGTGAAAAAAAAAGAAAAAAAAGTAGCAAATACTATTAAGGTCTGTACGCATCCCGATGCGTGAATCAATAGATTGCAACAATCATGTGGAAAATGTACTATCATTTTCCCTTTCGCAGAATTGTGACTTGTGAGTCGCTCCAATATTATTATGAAATTGAAAATGAGCGCCTAACGGACCCCATTATTTGCAAAATGGACCCTGTTAATTTTTTCCAATTTTGCTCTCTCATGCCCAATGTGCCCTTGATATAAAAGGGTTTTTGCTTGAGCAAGCCCACCCCATGTCCTCCTTCACTACTCCACCCATTTCGAAACCCTCATTCCCTCTGTACCCAAACGTTATCCACTTGTTTTCAATGCTTTGGTGGTTTATTTTGATTTTTTGGTCTTCGTTTCACTAATGTAGTTATTGGTGGTTGGTCTGATTCTAGGGCTAAGGATTTGTTGTTGATTTCCTGTATTTTTGTACGAAATGTCGAAGGACTCATCAAAACGAAACGACGTTGAAAAGGTATTTTTTGCATTTTTATTCGATTTTTTTCATTGAGGAAGAACTTCCATTGTTGGTTGCAATATCGTGTTGTGTAGAGTAACAGAGCCGAGACATGTACCAGACGTCTCGGCCTTGTTACTCCAAAGGCAGTAAGACGTGTCGGTTTAAATAAACCGTCACTTTCACCTACGTTTACGGAGCATTCAAGCCGTAAGTCATAAGGAATTAGCGGTAGTGTTTCTCCGAAACCCACGTTGGAGTCTCGGTCATGTTCCTCCGCCACAGTCTATATTTCATCTAATTTTTGTTTTTGTCATTATGTTTTGACTAAATATTGTTTGTGTTTGGTCCTATAGGGTATTGTATGTGACACAACAGTACATCTACCGAGGCCTTCCTGGATTTCACTTTGCATTTTACACCGACTTCACATTTTAAGAGTAGAGAGGGTGTAATCAGATATGCCCAAGAGACTGCCAAATAATGTGGTTTTGTAGTGATTATCATGAAGTTTGATTCTGGTGGTGCCGGTCAAGGCAGGCGAGCGAGGTTGTCAATAGGTTCTGAGAGGTATGTGAGGTTTGAAGTGAAACTTGCAAAGGCAAAGTTATTATTGAAAGAAATAGAGGATAAAGACAGTGAGGACATAAAAAAAAAAACGATCGGATCAAAGAAGTGTGGATGTGGGATTAAGATCAATGTGAAGCATGACCTAGATGGGTTGTGGCACGTTCGAGTTGCGTGTGAAGTACATAACCATCACTTTAGTAATTTATTGGTTGGACACTCTGTAGCTAGAAGGCTCAGTGTAACTGAGAAATACATTTTACGAGACTTAAATAAGACAAGTGCGCGACTAAAGGACATTTTAGTTACATCAAGTGAAAAAACAAGGACAATGTGATTGTTATGAAGACAATTTCCAATGAAAATGCTAAGTTGAGAAAGATTGAAGCCGACGACGAGAGCAAGATGCAACTTTTACTCCAGTAGTTGGACGAGCTTAATTACAGTGAGTAGCATGCTTAATGGGCCGACACGTATAGCGTGAGATATCTTTTCTTTGCCCACCCCAATTCAGTGCAGCTCATTCATTGTTTTCCTCATGTATTGATCATGGATTGCACTTACAAGATAAATCGATACAAGTACCCACTCCTTGAGATTGTTGGGGTCACATCTACACACAAGTCCTTCTTAGTAGCTCATGTTTTCCTAGGTAAGGAGACTACGTCTGACTATGCATGGGCGCTTAGGCAGTTGAAGTCATTAATGGATGTGTGACAACCTCCGAGTGTTATTTTGATAGATAGGGTCTTGGATTTGGTTGCAGCAGTGGAGAAGGAGTTCCCTACCGCTACCCACATACTTTGTTCATGGCACGTGAACAAGAATATTGTTGCAAAGATAATGGATATATTCTCTAACCAAAAGGGCTATGACCGTTGGTATGGGATGCGGATAAACTTGGTGCAATCCCAAACTGAGGCATGTTACAATGGTCGGGTGAAGGAACTAGAGGACAATTATGGTGGAGTCCTGGGGTTGTATGACTTTGTTAGGGACACGTAGTTATGCCAAAAAGAGAAGTTCGTTTATGCTTGGACAAACAAGGTACTACATTTTGGGAATACGACTACTAATCATGCCTAGGGTGCTCATAATGTACTTAAGAGAGAGCTTGGGACATTTTGTGGATGTTTCCAACTCAATACACAATGTTGTAACACACCAACATAATAACTTGGAGGCATCACTCAATCGATCAATGCATCCAGTAGCATACGAGTTTCAGCACCACATGTACAGTAACCTCATAGGATTTGTTGTCGTACATGCATTGGATGTAATTAGCAGGGAGGTAAGATCAGTTGGTGAGGGTGGGGCTGACCATGATTCTTTTCTTTGTGGATGTGTGTTGCGGGCTTCTCATGGCTTGCCATGTGCGCATGGGATCTTTTTGCATATGTTTGATGGTAGCCCTATCAGTCTTGACGTAATGCACCCGCATTGGAAGAAATTAAACATGATCCCCATTGAGTCCCCACATGATAGAGAGTTAGACTATCTTTACCAAGTTGAAATGAATGGCGTACAGGCTAAGTACATGAGCAGCGGTCTTGACATACGAGCAAATATTGTATAGAAGCTAAGGGAGATCACTTGCCCTACATCGACTATCATTTTTGTACTGCAAGAGGAAATTAAAACTAAGGGTCTGCCTAAGAAGAAGAGCAAGAACTTGAAAATGAAGAAGTCGAATAGTAAGAAGCCCGTAGTTGACAAGTCCACCAAGAGAACTCCTTCTGCTTTTGGGTTCACAGAGGCCAAAGCAACTCAAGAGTTCGTGGTGCGGGCTTCTGCAACGAGCCATGCAAGTGAGCCAAGTCAGCCAATTCAGTCAAGTCCGAAAACTTAGCCAACTCAGACAACTCAACCAACTTAGGCAAGTCATCCAATTCAGACAAGTTAGCCAACTCAGACAAGTCAATCAAGTGAGGGACCTTCATCTTCAAAACCTACAAGAGGAAGGGGTCATGGAAAGGGAAAGGTAACCCAATGGATTGGACCCAGACGACCTAGAACCTGAACTCAGGTTGCTGAGGGTACGTTGATGAGATACCACCATTGTTGAACACTTACCGTATGAACACTGTCGATGTGCTGCCTGATGGAAATTGTGGGTTTCGAGTGATAGCCGAGGCTGTAGGCTATGGAGGTGATAAAGGATGGAGACAAGTGTGGCTGTAATTGTTGAAGAGTTGGTCAGGAACGAGGCCATGTACACGAATGTGTTTCGGGATGATGAGTATGGTAGAGTTAGATATGCCATTAATTTTTATAATAGCCCCGCTAAAAGAGATTATTGGTTGTCATTACCAGAGATATGGTTAATTGTAGCAAACTGTTACAAGCTAGTTTTTGCGGTGTTGGCCAAGGAAGGGTCCGGTCTTTGGCACCCTAGAATATGTGCAGCCCCATTTGTATTTGAGAGAAGAGTACTGCGGTTGTGCTTAGTGAATCAGAGTAAGTGACTTCCCATAATGCAAATTGTGTTTCATTCTTTATGATATTTAACAATGTTCAGTACCACTTACCAATTTTGTTACCATTTTTAGCTTATCATGAGAGATGACGCTCCTTTACCACATACTTCACGATAATGGGAGGTGTTCGCTGAGCCACAAAGCAGAGATTGGGAGGTCCAACTCAACATTCTTCTAAGACCACAATCAAATGTGGAAGAACCATCCATAGTTCAAATTAATTAGGGTGTACCCATTTTTTGTTGTCATTTTTTATGTTGCAATATAGCTTTTTGTAGATGTATATGAGTGTCTATGGGTATAGCAAACATGAAAACATTGTCGTTTTGGTGTTTTACATTAGTACCATTTTTTGGGGATTCATGGATGGAAATTGGTTGCTTTGTTTAACTTATATAACATGGATTTTTTGTTAGATTTAACTTTTTTATGGTGCCAATGAATCCCCAAAAAAATTGTATATGTTTGATGTCTCAATATTGATATCTTTTTTGTTTGTGAAATTGTAATTGATCACTATTGATCTCTTTCGCTCATCTTTTTTTACTATGGATATATGTTTGATTCGAGTATTGTTTGCTAACTTGAATTGTTAAAATTGTCGGCCCTGTAAAGCCGAGAGTAGCAGGTCTGTCTCGGAGAAAATTGATGGAAAGGAACGTTTCTGTCTCGGACATATTGCTCCATTATACCTCATCAACCCCACCTATTTACTGCATATACCCCACTAGATTAAGCAGAATAAGTTGGAACTGTTGTCGGATCAATATAATCGCAATATCATTGTACACCTCGACTTAAGTGGGCCGTAACTTATTAATTGTTATGGACATGTCGAACTGTAAATTGTATTGTAGCCCACCTATTTACTACATATACCCCACTAGATTAAGCAGCGTAAGTTGGAAATTTTGTCAGATCAATATAATCGCAATATACCTGTATATTTCGACTTAAGAGGGAAGTAAGTTATTAATTGTTACAGACATGTTGAACTGTAAATTGTATTGTACCTCACCTATTTACTGCTTATACCCCACTTGATTTAGCAACATAAGTTGGAACTTTTGTCGGATCAATATAGCCGCAATATCCCTGTACACCTCGACTTATGTAGGACGTAACTTATTAATTGTTACGGACATGTCAAACTATAAATTATACTGTACCTCACCTATTTACTGCTTATACCCCACTTATTTAGTAACATAAGTTGGAACTTTTACTGAATCAATATACCCGTAATATCCCTGTACACCTCGATTTACCCCCGTTACGTGTTCAGGATTCTCTACAAAAAGGGTAGCTGATTCTGAGGTGATATTCCATATAATCGAATGTCGCTTGTAGATAGTCCACTTTCTCACCGCGTCGCTCAACAGATTCTAGGTGCCCCTCCCAATCCTCCCAAAATTGGGCGTCGTACGAGTACTTGACGAAGTATAACTGTCTTAGCATAATCAATGTCTATTGGTTGGTAAGGGTCTTTCGGAATGCGTTAAACGTATCCCATTTACCTCAAGACCCTGATGGGATTGTCAGGTTCAATGATATCCATAAATTTTATGGGGCTATAATAGAATGCAATATCATGGACAAGCGGAGCACCCTTCAAAGTAGTATCCCAAGTAACCTAAAAAATATAAAGAAAATTGTTCACAAACAAAAGCGTAAAAAACTCATTTTGTAAGTGCAATTTTATGGTCCTTACTTCATGCGATCTCAGCTTGTCGAAGTGACGTCTAAAAGAAACAAGATGATCCAACAACAACCTAGTCTCCTTCTTGTATTGCCTCTCCTCTTTCTTATGGTTCCACTTCATAAGACGAGGCTTGACGAGTTTGTCAAATGCACTCATTGGAGTGCGAACATGACGTGCATTTATTGAGACCAAATTTTCAAACAATTGGATCAACATATTTTCTTTAAGAGATGAAGGTACCGGTGGCACTTTGATGAACTTGAAAACCTAAGAAGTATATGAACTTGAAGGTACCATGCTCATTTCAAACTTGGTTTACATGTTTAGAACGAGTTCTTGAATAAGTGATGGAGAGGTGGATTCAAAAACTATATCATCAACATAGATTTGAGCAATAAGGACTGCGAAAGACTTAGACATAATAAACAGTGTTTTATTAACTCCACCGTAATAGCCTTTTACAAGAAAATAGGACGTTAGTCGTTCATACCATACATGTGGGGCTTGCTTCAGTCCATACAACGCCTTGTTGAGGTGATAGACATGGTTAGGATAGTGAGGATAAACGAATCCCTTAGGTTGTTCAACATAGACCTCTTCGGATAGAACACCATTTAAAAAGGCACTTTTGACGTCCATTTTGTGCAAAGTGATTTTCAAATTGCATGTATAGGATAGGAGAAGGCGAATGGATTTTATCCTCGATACGGGGGTAAAGGTCTCGTCAAAGTCAATCCCTTTAACTTGGTTGTAGCCTTGAGCGATTAGGCTAGCTTTGTTTCAAGTGATGGCAATTTTTCTTCTATTTTGTTGTGAAACTACCATTTAGTACCATCAATGTTGACATCCGAAAGATGTGGAACAAGCATCCAAATATCATTGTGCTTGAATTGAAGTAGCTCGTCTTGCATAACAGCAACCCAAAATTCATCTTGAAGTGCCTCTTTAATATTTTTGGGCTCAAGAAAGGAGGCATAGCATACGTAGCTGTCTAATTTTTTGTAGTTAACTTCAGAGTTTTTTCTAGTGGTGATGCCTTTAGAGATGTCGCCAATGATGTTTGAAGGAGGATGAGCTTGTCAAACTTTAGAGGCAGAGGTGGCAACAGGAGAGGGTGGTGCAAAAAGTGTCTAAGGTGTTGTTCTTTCTATATACACTATAAGAACAGAAGCTGAAGTATTTGAGGGACAGGAAAAACATGCTCCTGAGAGTGAGGGACATGCTTTGTGGGTACTGATTTGCCTAGTTCTGAAGCTGCACACACTATAGTTTGGATATTCTCTGTAGTTGACACATCATAGGTGTCAGGAAATAAACCATCATTGTCATCATATCTGCGCCGTATGGGAGGAGCTGAAGAAGGAGATATGATCATGTCATTTATGAATTTTTCACTTGGGAAATCAGTATGGTTATCAATAATAACATTTATTGATTCCATGACACGTCTGATGCGTAAGTGGTAGACGCGGAAAGCTTTATTTGAGTTAGAGTACCCAAGGAAGATAACATCATCACTTTTCCTTTCGAATTTTCCAAGTAGTTCACTATCTTTCAATACAAAACATTTATTGCCAAAAAATGAAAGTAAGTTAGATTGGGCTTTTTATTTTTCCATACTTCATACATAGTTTGAGTGGAATGAGGACGAAAGTAGGTTCGATTGATAATGTAGTAGGTTATGTGCACACCTTTGGCCAAAAGTGCCGAAGAAAGAGGTTTTGAGTAGAGCATCACCCGAGCCATCTCTTGAATGTGCCTATTCTTCTGTTCAACTACTCTATTTTGTTGCAGAATGATTGGAACGAGAAACTCATGATGGATACCTATGGATCTGCAGAAGATATCAAAGTTAGATATTTCAAATTCCTTACCATGATCGCTTTGAACGCGAACTATGCGGTAGTTTGTGGCGGTCTTTTTTATCAGAAGCTTTGTGCATAAATCACAAAATTCCACGAAAGCATCCGATTTGGATTTGAAGAATAATACCCAAGTGAATCAAGAATAGTCATCGACACATACTAGTATATATTTCTTACTTCCCAAACTGGTTGTTTGGGTTGGTCCAATGAGGTCGTATGAAAAAGTTCAAGCACGATAGTAGTGCCGTTACTTTCTACCACACGATGTGCCTTTTGTCATTATTTGCTACACTAGAAAGGAACACATAAACCATCGGGAACCTTTGTGATAAGAGGAATTCTTTTTGCTGCATTGGCATTAGAGAGTTTTTGCAGATGACGATAACTAGCATGTCCTAGTTTCTGATGTCACAGCTTTGCATGGTCATGGTTGTTGTGGGCACATGTGATTATGGAAGAGTATGAAACGAAGGGCTGCAATAGATAACAATTATCTGATGATTGATGACCTTTCATGATGTAGTTGCACGCAAATCAATTACACTACATTCTTCCTTTGTGAATTTGACATGGAGATTCTGATCGCACATCTGACTGATGCTTAGGAGATTAGTTTTTAAGTCCTCTACGTGAAAGATTTTTTTCTAGAAGAGGTAGACCCTTCACATGAAGAGTTCCCTTTTCCACAACCTTGCTTTGGATTCCATCTTCAAGGTGACATGACTTCCTAAAAAAGATTTATAATTGGAAGAAATAAAATGTTATCTATCATGTGCCTCAAACAACCACTATCAAAGTACCAATCTATAGATGACATAGATTTTACGAAAACATGGGTTACATTGCATTGCATATTCCTTTTGGGTACCGATTGAAGCCGTTGTACGAGAGCACGTTTGGCTATATTTCTTCTTTTTGTGACCGATCTTTGTCTTCTTGGTAGATCATGATACATTTTGAAGCATTGAGGTTTGATATAACCCCTGATCCCCCTAGTAATAGCAAGCTTCATTTGTGACATCTGCTGTTTTAGTTCATTTGACAAAAGGAATTGCTTCTTGTTTTGAGGAGGTTGAGCCTTTTTTGGTATATACTAGACCTCTGTGATCATAAGAGTCTTTCCCCATTTTTAGGATGCCATCAACTTTGTTTTGCCCTTGTTTAACTGCTTAATGGTTGATTCAGATTGCTTAAGTACCTTTTTGGTTTCAGAAAACTCCTTTCTTTATGTGCAAGTTGTTTCTGTAAGGCTGTGATCTCCTTACTCATGAGGATGTTTTTGTATGCTACTTCTTACCATTTTACATATATTTCTGCATATGCTTCCCGCGAATTTGCAACATCAACAGAGTTAGTAGATTCAAAATCAAAATCATAATTTGGTGAAGTTACCTGATCAAAATCTGTGGGGACAATATGATGATTGCTGGGCTTTTGCATTATGGGTATAGTTAAGGTGATATTGGATTCTTCAGATATTGCACATATGAAAGCAATATAGTTTTTGTGATGCCCACTTTCACTTTCACTTCTGAATCTGTAACGCTCAATGATGTGTTGAATAATTTTCCCTCTCTTTTTAGAAGGTTTGCACATTCAGATTGGCAATTGACAAGTCAAATCTTGTTTGTAGTGTAATTTAGGTTGATTTTTATATAGATGATGATATTATACTAGGTTTTCTCTTATTTTTATGATTTTAGGATTTAAATAGGAAAATAAAAATGGAATAAAAAGAGGAAGAATAGTAAAACAGACAACTGGATAAGATGTCCAACAATTAGCTAACGATTTGTAATTACATTATGAATCGCCACCTAAATCGTTAGCAGAAAAATGCCAATGAATCCACATTAAATTTTGAAATAAATTAGAAATCGCCAGCTAAATCGGTGGTGCACTGAGAGCCAATTCCAATGATTGACTCAGCGATTTATGTATAACTTAGGAATTGCTGTCAAATCGTTGAGGTTGATTACGAGTTTTTTTAGATTAATATGAAGAACTTGAGTTTATTTAGGATATGTATATGTAGCGAGACTATAAAAAGACCAGAGAGCTTCGAAATAACTCTCTCTCCTTCTTCTCTATATTATTTATATTGCCTATTCTATATTTCTAATTGATGTTTGAAGCTACATTGAAGCCTTGATTTATTTTAAGGTATTTATTTATTTATTCATTATGTCTTTTAATCATCTGTTTGCATTATTTATTTCCATCACGAGTGAGTAGTCTATCAATCTAAACAAACCCTAGACATGTATATACTTTGGATTGCTAGATAGTTATAATTAAGGAATCATGAACTTAATGCAATATGCACTTAATCAACAGCCTCAACAAAATACTCAACCTATGAATCCAAATTTAGAGCAAATTCTACATAATTTTATAAGTCAAAGTCATCGAAACTTTACACAGATTTCTCAAAATTAGATTAAGACTGATACTACTATTAATGAACTGAAAAATCAGTTAAGTCAAATGAATTTACAAATAAATAGGTTCAGTACTCAACAAAGTAATCAAGCTAAATCACCTACTTAAGTCAATGTTGCTCCTCCTAATCAAGCATAAGTTAATGCTTTATTCAGTGATAAGCAAGACACACATATAACTGGGAAGATACTTAAATAAAATAATAAAAAGAAGGTTCATAAGAATATTGAAGAAGAAGAAGAAGAAGAAGAAGAAGAAATGATGGCTAATGTCATTCATACTAGAGAATGGATGACTAAACAATTGAAATATACACATTTTCCTGGAAGGCTATACCCATGGTATTTAGCCAGAATTAAAGCATACGAAAAATATTTACAAAAGTCTGAATTGATAAGGATAAAAATGATATGATTTCTGATAATGTAAATGAAAATATGTGTTCATATTCTACTATTCCACAACGATTAGCTGATGCTAAGGAGAAAGAAAATAATGAAGACATTCTTGAAGCATTTAAGAAAATAGAAATCAATAAAAAATTGTTGGAATCAATTATGCAATTCTCTAATCATGATGAAGTTTTTAAAGAATTCTCTAAATCAAAGGATATGTTTTTAGAAAAATCTAAAGAAAACTTAGGACAAAAAGTATTTGCTTTAATCAAAAAAGAAAATACCTGAGAAATGTTTCGATCCAGGAATGTTTGGAATTCCTATCACAATAAAGACTTCTTTAATAGATTTTGCTATGTGTGATCTTGAAGTATCAATAAACGTTATGTCACTTAAACTATATTAGTCATTGAAAATAGGTTTGTTGACCAATACACCTATTAATCTTACCTTAGCTGACAATACCGTTATCAAACTTTATGGTTTACTAGAAGATGTCTTAGTCAAAGTAAATGACTTAGTAATTTCAACTGACTTCTATGTCTTGGAAATGGGAGACTCAATATCATCAAAGTCCCTACCTATACTTATAGGAAGACCATTTCTTAAAATGACTAAAATAAAGTTAGATATCTTTAAAGTAACAATGTCTATGAAATTTGAAAATAAGATTGTCACTTTTCGTTTCAATGATGAAGATATCTATGATAATTCTAATGAATTTGATAATGAGCGAACTAATGATAATGAATCTTTAGAATTACATCATCATGAAGCCGAAATATATGCTATTAATGTAATAGCAATGGAAGATAAAAATGCTATGACCAAGAATAATCAAGTTGAAGATACTTTAAATCAAAAGACAATAACCCGAGAATGGAGGGTTAAGCAAGCGAACAATGTGGGGAATGATAATAATATGGAGGAATTCAAATCTATAAAGAATAAGAAAAAGAAAAAGAAAAAAAATCCAACAATTGTCAAGCTCGATGATCTAGGATATAAATATATATATTTATCAACATAAAGGTCGAATGGGCTTGGTATTTTAAAAATATTTGTGACACGGAGTCTAGAGCAAATTACATGCCAATTCATTTTTTTTCAAACTCAACTGGAATTGGATGTACTTGTTTTCGAGAAAGTTATTCTACCAAATGGTTATTCAGTAAAACCAATAGGTGTGGTTACTAATGTACCAACCCAAATCGACAAGTATATTATCCCCACAAACATTTTGGTTATGCCACACTTCATCAACGAAGATCCTCCATTAATCTTAGGACAACCTTATTTAGCCACTCCATAAGTTGTCATGGATACTCTGAACAAGACAATCACTTTTAGAGTTCATGGTTGAGCAATCACTTTCTAGAATGACACAAGAGTGGATAATCCTACATTTAAGTTTATAGAACCAGTTTAGATCTGCGTGGTTCACTCAAGCCAACGATACTAAACAAAGGCACTTTATGGGAGACAACCCACACTCTATATTTATTTTTAGTTTTAATATTAAGATTAGTTAGTTGTTTTTATATTCTCTCAACTTTTGACTTTTATAATGGGGATATTTTAAGAATTTAATTTTGGAATAATTTCATGTAAGGGAAGTTGATCGAACCAATTTATTTTCATATTATTTTATTTTTATGCATTAGTTTTATGTTAATTAGCTATTTATAGTAATGAAATTATCGTTTAATACATATCATAGTTAAATTCTGAAAATTTTGAATAATTCTACCTTTTTATAGGATATGTATGATAAATAAAGGAAAAATCAATTTAATTGGAAAAATAATAAATATAGGCTGGCGATTTTGCATTGATTCCAGTTCGTACAGGAAATCGCGAAAAAATCGGTAGAAGTGTGTAGAGTTTTTAGTGTAATTTTATGTCAGTAATTTCTCACTGATTCACACTTATAACTAGAATTTGCTAGACAAATCATAGAGCCACTAAGGCTCATTTTCAACAATTTATTCAGAGATTACTAGTGAATCCACTTAAACCCCAACTCGCTGAGAAGAAATTGGATTTTTTAAAAACTGAACCCCATATTGCCATATTTAAACACTTCACACTCATAAACCATATCAACCTTTTGATCAAGAGACCAAATGTCGACTATATTCAACCTTCAAAAGCTTGATTTTAGTGTATTTAAGTGATTCCCACCTCAATTTTCACACATTCAACCAAAAAATTTGGGCAGTTTTGAAAGTGTAAAGCCACTTAGGGCTTGAGTAAGAGAGTTCAAATTGGAGCTTGGAGGTGTGTTCTAGAGAAGAGTTTTGAGTTCCATACTAGAAATAATCACTTTCAAGAAGGTAATCAACGAAAAACCTAACCTCTTATGGATTAAATTCATGATTTTCATCAATCTTGGATTGTTATTAGGTTAGAAGCTCAATTTCGAAATATTTACTATAAAATGGTTTTGATATCAAATAACTTCTATGACAATACTAGTATGGGAGTGATGTTATGATTTGTTTATCGCTATCGAATCTTCAAACTATTTTTCATACATGGCAAATGAATCAAATTTTATACGCAAACTAATATAAGACTAAGTTTCAAATGAGTTTAGGGGGTTTTGTGTGTATATATCGACTGATTTGAATTACATACAAACAATTGTTCTTCTCAATTATGTTTTATCGATAACTTTCATACAAATTTTAAACTCTCATTTATAAATGGTTTTTTTGATGAATTTCTCCTTTTAGATAGATAAATTGAATTTTAGCAAATACATTTTCGACAATTTTGGTTTTAAATGGTTTTATAGGTTCATTCTTTTAATTGTACTTATCCAAATTGCCAGAGTTGGAAAGGTTAGAGGTTTAAGAAAAGAGAAATATAAGGGAAAGCTAGTAAATAAATCAAAGAAAAACTCCAAAGTTTTCTAAATCCAACCAAAGTAAATCTCTTTTAGCAGACCCAGGATTAGCCACAAAGAGAATTTAATCCACCTGCATCATTTAGTTTCAATACTGAGGAAAATTACGTAGATGAGGAGGAGGAAATATATGAAGTTGAATAAAAGATACTGACAAGGGAGAAAAATTATATACTTAGGAAAGAGAACTTTGTCAATGAGAAGGCTTATGAAAAATTTAAGAATGATTTAGTGAAGGATAGGAAGTTGATCTCGGAGAGGCAATTTAATGTGAAGAACGAATTGAAATACAAGCCAAGGATCCTAGATATATCGAGGCTAGGAATCGGGGATTGTCGACTAAGGATTATAACCACCTAGACTTAGAGGATATTTTTTGTGAGAGGGTTGTGACTTGGTGAGAGAGTTTTATGCCAATGCGTATGGAAGTGAGAGCGAGACCGAGTCATGAGTTCAAGGGAGGACAGTGGATTATTCTGCTATAAGATTAAACTTGTATTTTGGTTTACCGAATTTTCACTAAAAACAAAATGATGAGTACCCTATGCCATTAAGTACTACTACCCCACGAAGACAATTAGGGAGGTTTAGAGGCAATCCATAGAGATGGTTTTGTTTTTTATATGGAGGGGTACCCCAAGCACATAACCACCAAATGTATTAAGAAACCACTAAAGCATGGTGTTATTTTATCAATGGCAGCTTACAGCCGAGCCTGCAATATTACGAGATAGTAAACTACATGGCTGCCTTACTTTACCATATTGTCATGGGATTAAGATACTTGGATGTTGGCAAGATTATTTATGAATCAACTAGGAGTGCCATCACCCCAAAAAGAACAATGGACTACTTTTCGCTTTGATGATTACGACCTTTTGTAGAGCGGATCTGGTGAACATGACAGAGCTTGACATGGATGTTCTACCGGATAAGACCATTACGGATGAGGTTATAGAGAGATATAGAAGAGCGAATGGTTATGAAGACATATAAGATGAAAAAGAAAAGGGTTGAGATAACCAGAAGATAAACTGAGCCGAGAATGAAAATCAGAGATGATACGAGGAGACATGACCCGAATGTGGAGCACCTTGCTAGGGATTATGACGAACTATAAATGGAAGAGTAGGAGTTGGCCTTTATGGGTGCAATTCTGCGCAATCAGATGACCACTCGGCGTAATAATGAATTGGTATTCAAGAACCAGAGAGCCTTAGTAAGGAGCTTCCACATGATGGAGCATACAATGCCCAGAAGAAATAGACGTCAAGGAGGCACAACAGTTCTTATACCATCTACACAGACGATACTACCACTTAGCAGTAATCTCGATGTTCCATTACTGTTAGGTCAGGAATACGACCTCTACTACCCCGCTGCAAGTTACTAGTCCCAAATGATTGATCCAGTGGAGGACGATGACGACGCGAATTTCGGACGACGACATTGATTTCCTTATTCTATTTATTTTCTGTCTCCAAGTGATATTATGTAAGGTCATCTATGTAACTCCGATATTGGTGATATACTTTGTGATTTATGATGATACTTTGTGTTTATGATGGTGATATACTATATGATAAATTTTATTCAGTGCTTTGGTGTGATATTTGATACATTTAATACATAATGGTGATGTTTATTTATATATTTTTTATGCACTCTGTCTTATAATAATTCTAAATTGAGTTTATTCATTTCTTGATTGTCAAATTTATAATTATATCAATTCTTTTATACTTCACGTGGAATGTTTATTATGTTTCAAATCCGACTTCATTTTAAAACCTTGAGGAAAAGGTTTGGAATGAGTTTGGAGGTATTTTAGGTGAAGTATGACAATGATAGCAAATAAAGCAAGAAAAGACAAGAAAGGTAGAAGACAAGTTCACAGAATAGGTTCAAAAAGTTCAAACTTTTAATCCGATATTCAAGTAAGTTGACAAAATTTTTCAAATTTCTTCTGAGTTCAAGTAAGTATGAATTTCATTTTACTTTGTTTTTTAGTTAGGAAAAGAATGATAATGAACAAAGAATAGATTCTTGAATGGAAGTGATATTGTTTTTACCCAAGTGAATTTTATGATAGAAGGAATCAATTTTTATATTCTTTTTTATTACCTTTAATATTTGATATATACACTAAATTGATTGCCTTATGTTAGTCATAATAATGGGTAGAAGATCGAAAAAATAGTGTAAGATGAATAAGATAGATTTCTTAGACTCTTGTGATACAAAAACTATTGATTAAGTATTTTGATAATATATATATAAATAGAAAGTTATTATACCATAGTTGAAAGAAGAAATAAGTTAGAAATCGATAAAATTCTATAAGTTTGAAAGATACTTTCTTCAATTTTAGTGGATAGTGAGAAGTGTTAACAAGAGTTTATAGATATAAAAAGTCCTATAGATTCTAAAGGAAATGGTGCAGGGAATCTATAGTGGGAAAAACGTGTGAATGTCTAAAGGAAATGGAGCAAGGATTCAAAAGCAAAAACAAAAGAAATATAATAAGAAGTACTAATTAAAATGGAGTAGAAAAAAATGTGAGATGAAAAAGATGGATGTTCATAAACTTTTCGAAGAAAAGATTTAACTCGAGTACTTGAAGCTAGAGTTGAATGAAGTATCTCTTGATCTAGCATGTTTAAAATGATATATTCATTGACATCTTAACAAATTTTCTATTGATTTTGATTGTGGTACTATTATAAAGTATTTTCTGAAATTAAAGTTAATCTAGTGGTTTTTGTGTCTTGAGGTTCTATTCTAGTTATCGTAAGCTTGATGCTGGTCCATGAAAATTGAGAAAACATATATTATGTACTGGCCTTGGTAATGAACTTTAAGTTCTAAAGAGTGTTACATTGGGTGGTTGAGTTATCATTAAGGGATGTTTTATTTTGTCTAAGTCATTTTATTCTATCATAACTTTCATTTAATTGTGGGTAATATGTCTTCATTTGGAAATAACTTCTATTTTAAAATTTATATTATTTAAAGTTAAGATGAATTAGATTGAAACCAATTTATAAAGAATGTAAAGAGAATATGATTGAGAATATTCCTTTGCTCGGGACAAAAAGTGCTAAGTTTGGGCATATTTGACAAGTCAATAATTAGACACGTTTTATAGTGTAATTTATATTGATTATATATATGATATTACACTAGACATTCTCTTGTTTTTTGTGATTTCAAAATTTAAATAGGAAAATGAAGAAATGCAAGAAAAAGAGGAAGAAGAGCAAAACATTCAACCGGAGAAAATGTCCAGCGATTAGTCAGTGATTTATAATTACACTAGGAATTGCTACATAAATCAACAGTAGAAAAATGTTAGCGAATTCACAATGAATTGAAGAATATACTAGAAATCACCAGTTGAATTTGTGGAGCACTAAGAGCCAATTCCAGTGGTTGACTCAACGATTTATGTACAACTTAGGAATCACTGACAAATCGGTGAGGTCAATTACGAGTTTTTTAAATTAATATAAAGAATTTGAGTTTATCTAGGATATGTATACGTTGGGAGACTATAAAAAGACTAGAGAGCTTTGAAATAACTCTCTTTCCTTCTTCTCTACATTATTTCTAATGCCTATTCTATATTTCTAGTTGATGTTTGAAGCTACATTGGAGCTTTGATTTATTTTAAAGTATTTATTTATTTATTCATTATGTCTTTTAATCATCTGTTGCATTTTTTATTCCCGCATGAGTGAGTAGTTTATCAATCTAAACAAACCCTAGACATATATTTTTTTTGGATTGCTAGATAGTTATAATTAAGGAATCATGAATTTAATGCTTTATATCTATTCATTACACGTCAATCATGAATTTAACAAGTTGTTTTTTGCGTATTACAACTAAAGAAGATTAATATTGCGTGCATAGTTGTAGATGTGTTATGTGGTATTTTGATTCTGAATCTATGTCTATAGTTATTGATAACAATTATAGAAGTAATAACTAGGATTAATCTATAAGGCTTTTCCCGAGTGGATTTTCTAGGTGATTGTGTTCTAAGTTGTTTATTATGTGGCTTTGGTTAATATTGGCTTAGATTAGGCATGATTTGCATTGAATATAATGCTATCGTATTTCTATGGTGTTGTGTTTTATTTAATTGGTAGATTTACAACGATAAGAATTTGGTTAATTAAGTTAGTATCAACATGTTTTAATTATTTAGTATTTTAATTATGTTTAATTAGAGTAACTAAATTAATAAAAAAATATATATTTTCCTTTGAGATTTGAAAAATCCCTGTGGAGACAATATCTCATTTACCACTACTACAAATAATAAAAAATTATGAGAAACCATTGTGCACGCTCGACACATGTCAGCAATGACCGAAGACACTGCATTTACGACATTGTCCTAGCTTAATGTTAGACTTTATCTCGAATCCAGTGTATATTGGGCTTTCATATCTATTTCCGGATTTGTTTCCATGCACCTTTTTGAACAACTTGTTTTGATTCTTTGTGAACATTGCCGGTTTTGTGTTCTCTACTTGATCTTCTTTCAAAAATTATGCCACCATCTTTAAAGCCATTTCTTGTTGCTTCTTATTCAGATTAAGATGCATTTCATATGTAGTAAGAGAGCCCGTTAGTTCATCAAATTGTAAAATCTTCAAACCTTTGGTTTCTTGAATGGCAGCTACTTTAACATCAAACTTTACGGGAAGAGATTGCATGGCTTTTTCAACCCTTTTTCAATTTGAGTACTTTTTTCCTAGTTGTTGAGCCTGATTTGCTGTCTTCGAGTTTGGCAGTGTATTCTGCGACTGTTTAGTCATCGCTCATTCTTAGTGCTTCAAACTGTGATGCAAGAAGTAGCTTATTTGAATCTCGAACTTCTTCATTACCTTCGAACATGTTTTGAAGAATCTGTCAGGCTTCTTTTTGCTACCTTACAAGAAGAAATCAGCTTCAAATATTCTTGGTTTATTGTACTAAATATAGCATTTGGGGCATTTGCATTTGCAAGCAATTGTCTTTCATCATCGTCTATCCATAGATTATTATTTTTGGGCTTGCCATTGAGCGCAGGGATATAGTACCCTTTTTCGATTGATTTTCATGCTTTTACATCGTGCGATAGAATGAAACCCTCCATTCTTGATTTCTAGTATGTGTAATTCATACTAGTAAGCAGAGGAGGTTTTGTTGTTGAGACACCTTCAGGTTGATCGGATTGCAGCAAATGAGACATTATTACGTCCGAATCGCACCTTCTTCGATTTGTGAAGAGCCTAGGTGTAGGCTCTGATACCACTTTTAAAGCTCAATGCACTACATTTAATGAAAACAATAAAGAGAAAAGAACATAAACCACAACACAGGGATTGTTGACGCGGTTCAGACCTCCCATCCTACATCTGCAGGGCCATGCTCGGGTGTAGAATTCACTAAGAAAAGTGACTTACATATTTACACAAAGTCCCTAACTAATGAACCAATATCTAGCTAGTGATCCCTCACCAAACTTTGTTACACTCCTCACTTTCCTTACAATGAACCTACACTAACCCAAGATCCCCTTGGAAGTCGAGATCCCTTCAACGGTGTGTGTGTTAACTCAAAGAACAAACTGTTGTTCTTTCTATCTCACAATGGATTGGAATTACAAAGCTGTGTAAGTGATGAATTATGTCTAGTGATTACATATATATAAAAAGAAAACCTATGGCAGAGTCTATATGTTAAGTTGCCTTGTACGTCTTTTATTGTGGGTTGACATTATTCTTCTTTCCTTTGATCTCGTCGTATGAAGGAAAGAAAGCATGGAAAGAATATCTTGTTTGGCTGTTGAAGATATTCTTGCTGTACTAGTTCTCAAGAGTATATCTTCTAGATTTGTCCAGCTGTCATATATGGTCGTTGGAGATAACATGTAAATTTTGTTTGAAAGCAAGTATATGTATCCACATACATTTCTATGTCCACAGACCTCATAGAATGATCCTGCATAAGATTCACGGACTATGTGTGTTCTTTACCATATCCTTTTTCTTAACGGCCAAGGTTGTACAAATAATGAAAATGAATATTCTACCTTAACAGAGTGAATTAAGTAGCATGAGGACCAAAATAGTGAGGAGCAATTCGTGCGGACCTCAGGATAGGCACCCCTCGTGTTATGCACTCAGAACTATTTACGCACACTCATTTTCACGTGGGGCTCGTACATTGCGTCATCCCATTATCACTTCAGGTGTGACTTTGGGATGTCATTGTAGCATTTTCCATGTTTTTATATGTTTTTTTATTAAGAAAAATAAACTACATTCTGCCTCCATTGCGGCTCGAACTCTTAACCTCTTATACAAGAGGCCTCATGCCGTATAGATGAGCTACATTGCATTAATTTTTATATATATGTTATGGGGATCTATAATATTAATGATTAATGGACCAGACTTATAGTAGTATTTAGCAATGTACTGTGTACCTTATAATTAAGTTATATAATTTTTATTTTTTTATTTTGTGTTGTATAGGATTATTTTGACTATTTTAAAAGGTGGCACACTCCATATTAGATGAGTTACTTCGAAAAGTTAGACGAATCAAATGTTTGGCCTATAGGAGGCATATAAGTGAACTATATATATGTTTTAAGCTACTCAAAAATATATAAGTATTTCAAGATAACAAATGCTAAAACAAAAATTAATATATTAATTAGCATCTCGGGTGAGATGGATGAGACATAACTTATGAAAACACAAGGTTTTGTGGAGGTTATGTGTTCAACTCTCATTAAAGTAAAAAATCAAAAACAAACTTAAAATAAAATAAAATTAAAAATCACAAACGTGCATATGGTTTGGATTGCTAACTTAATTTATCATTGATCAGGTGCATATGGGCAAATTTTAAAATGTTTTAGAGATGGGCCAGAGCATTTGAACTAAAAATTGCTCGCGTTTAATTCCTAGGGGAAAAAACAATATAAGTATAACTATATATGGTTATGAAAAAAATAAGTTGTTCATGGTTTTTATTTCTATATACTATAGACATAGAGTTAATTACACCACCTATATACATGTTGAAATTAATGTTTTATCAAGAGAATATTTTTGGTTCCAAATTGAGTTGATTCCCAATTACTCATTCATCTTGTTAAGTAAATTTCGGTCAAACGCGTTAATTAGTGTTTGATATGTAACACATGGTAAGTGGCTTAATTAGGCTAGGTCTCAAATTCAATCGTCACTTAAATTTACTAATAATCAATTCTTCAATCGCCACTTGAATTTACTATTTTACCATTGATTAAGTCTTTCAACTTTCACTTAAATTTACTATTCTACCCTTAATTAAGGGTCTTTAGAAAAGCACCTCAAGAACACAAAAAACTTCAAAAACTCATATCTTTTTGGTTTCAAATCCAAATTGAGAACTTCTTGATAGCTAGATTATCAGCTTGAAATGAGGAATTCAAAAATAATATTGGTTTGAAAAATTAAACACATCTTCAAATCAAAATTTGATAAAAACAGATTCATTAAAATGAAACCCAAATTTTGATAAACCTTGACATTTCAAAAATTAAGATTTTCGTACATCTCTAAGGCTCAAACTGAAGTATATCAATCTTATAAAACTTATAAAATTCGTTTTGATGACAACCTCCTAGTTCAAGACCCTATGCTCATGCATTAAGGCATGTAAAGATAATTAAATTCATTACCTAGGTGAAATTTGTAGTTTCCTAACTTGATTTCTTCAAATTGATGATGAATTTGATTTCTCTATTCAACACTTAGATAACTCCAGCAATCAACCTCTCCTTCTATAGATCAAAATAAGATTGATTATTATGTGCAAACCTACTTCATTTCCATATATATATATATAGATAAGATTGAATTGGAATCCTTGATCTTATGTGTACACCCATGAATAGATCGATCTAATCGCTCACATCTTGATCTACAATCAACTAAATATCCACTAACTCACCTCTACTAACACGAAACTTAACTCAATTTGCCTAGTGATGGTATCCATACGTATCTCAAGGAACATTAATGGCTATTATTTTATTTTTCTAACTTAGGTTACATTAATGTTTATTGAACTATAGGCATATTGATTTAGCTATTTAAGTCACATCAATTCAAATTAAGACATACAACATTACTCTATACACCAATCCAACGCTGGCACATATCTCGAGGCGCATCCCCTCTCACTTCTCGACATCTCTATACATGTAGAAGTGACTTAATAAGTCTACACATATACATTACACTAGGAATACACCATATCAAAACTAAAATATATCTCGGCCACATGCCTTAGTGCATGTATCTCGATGCGGGTCCCACGTCACGGGTCAATGATTCTGATTAAGGAATTAAACTAGGATTGACAAATCTTCCCAACTAATGGAAATCCCGTCCTCAAAATTAAACTTCAAGTTAAGGTTATACTTGACTCGAAAAGGTACATAAACCTATCTCGCATATAGTATTGCCGCTCCCAAGTGAGTTCCAAGTCACCATAGAACTGCTACTTGACTAGCACGTTCGGGATAGACTTGCCTCTCAACTGTTGTACCTTTCGATTCAGGATATGTACTGGCTCCTCCTCATAAGTAGCCTCACTTAGGTCAATCTTACTCAAGTCAACTGTCAATCGTATGCCTGCTGATAAGTCATCATTTATGCTATATTTTAGGGTGATCTTACCATTGATTTCATGAATTTTATCTTCATTTATACTTTCAAATCGTTGTTTTTCTATTTTAGGTCAAAAATAGGTTTTTGTACAAAATGAGTGATTTCCACATAAATACAATCAAAAAGCTGAAAATAGGCATAACGCTTTCGCATAGATCTCATCATAAAGCTAAATCGCCGAGGAATTGTTGGACCAAACATGACTGGATTGAAGGAAGCTCACTGGAATCATTGCAGGAAAAGCCTTATGAAGTCCCAGGAGAAAGACAAATCTTGTATCTCGAGAAAAACTCCACCACTTCCATAGCAATTTTGGTATGTACGTAGGGCGCTGGCACATCGTTAGGCTCCATTTGGATCGGAAATTATGCAGAAACAGAACATCACAGCGATGTCGTAGAGATTTCCCATCTATTTAGCACTCTAAACATACGACACTGGAAAGACCCGAATATTGTTGGTTTTAACTCGGTTGTTTCTCAAGATTTCAATTTAGATATGGATCTATCCTATTCCTTATATACATATGCAAACCTAGAACGACAAAAAGAGAGACTGAGAGTTCCAGAGAGGAAACTTTGGTGCCAGGTTTTTTCTTTTTGAAATTTTGTGCGAAGACTTTTTCTAAGTTTTTATTTAATATTTACATTATGATTTATAAATTTAATAAATTTTAGAATTGTATTTACGATTATGAGTGGGTAGGTTCTACTATCTAGGCCAATGTATTTGAGTGCTAGGGATTCATAGATTCGAGAGGTTTAAGTGCTTCGATTCTTAATTTGTTTATCATAAGTTTTCGTATTATTATTATTATTATTATTATTTGCATTATTATTATGAGGTTTTCAATTATGGTTTTAAAGCTTAAGTTCCTTCCTTTTTATTGTGTAAGTGCACGTGCATGATGTTTATGGTTAGAAACTATCACCAATGATCCTATCATCGCTCGGTAAGGGGGATTACGTTGGATGGTGAGTGGGGCCTTATCTATTGCTAACCGGTGTGCCCCTAGGCATTTAAGATATGAGATTGGTAGCGATGGTTTGTAATTTCCATACGTGACAGGTGTACAATTCGACACTAGTTATCACTCATGATAGGTGTTCTCATAGAGTGTTAATGCTGCTAGTTTGTTGAAAGCCTACGACATATCCGGTGGCTTTGCAAGTCTAGTTAGTATATGGTTGTGTCGCACGTTCCCTCCACTGACATGAGGAGAATGAGGTGATGATAGTCACTATAAGCCTATCTACAAGAATCAGTAATAGGACAAACATTTAAAAAACCAACGATCGAATCAGTTCCCTAAAACATTCCTGCTTTGGTTTAAAGTCTTTTATTTATTGATTTAAGTTTTAAGTGTTTTAATTTGCTTGCATTTGATTTTCTAGTTTAATTTAGTTTTTGTTTTCAAAACCCCTATTTTTCCCTAAACCTAAGAAAGAACATCCCAATCCCTGTGGGATCGATCTCGTACTTACATCACTATAAATTAATTATAGTCAGTGAAAACGATATTATTTATGGTGCTGTAAGACGCGACATCACTTGCCTTCGACTTAGCTAGCTGAAGCATAGAGATATGAAAGACCAGGTAAATCCCTGACATCTATGGAGGTAACTAAAGCTCATATGCAACCTTCATGACTCGTCTCTTAATCTTGAAAGGCCCGATTAACCTAAGTGCTAACTTGCCATTCAACCCAAATCTGTGAAGACCCTACCAAGGAGAAACCTTTATGTAAACTAAAGCTCCCTCAATGTACGTGAGATCACTATGATATGTGCCTACATAATTCTTATGCTTCTCTTGGGCTCCTTTAACTCTCTAACGAATCTGTCATACCTTATCCTTGTGATAAACAATAATCTCAGGCCCCACTAACTCTCGATCCTCTTGCTCAGCCCAACACGATGGTGAGCAGACCTAACGCGCTATGCATAGGAAACCCAGAACTCTAAACTAGAGTTTTTAGGTTTTCCCCTCCAAATAGCCACTCCATTACCTTGGATCCATGTTCTCCTCCACTAGGGACCCAATACATCCTCCACAACAACAACAATAGCTTACACTTCATATATACATCATCAAACCATTAATTTATATATGCATTTGAGAAAAACACTCAAGAACAGAAGAAACTTCAAATATTCATATATTTTTGGTTTCAAATCTAAATTAAGAACTTCTTAATAGCTAGATTATCAGCTCAAAAGAAGGAATTTGAAAATGCTATTGGTTTTTAAAATTAAACTCATTTACAAATCAGAATTTGATAAAATCAGTTTCATTGAAATGAAACCAAAATTTCGACAAACCTTGAAATTTCAAAAATTAAGCTTTTCATACATCTATAAGGCTCAAACTGATGTAAATCAACCTTATAAAACTTATAAAATTCATTTTGATCACAATATCCTAGTTCAAGACCCTGTGCTCATGCATTAAGGCATGAAGAGGTAATTAAATTCATTACCTATGTGTATAGTTTCCTAGCTTGATTTCTTCAACTTGATGATGAATTTGATCTCTCTATTCAACATTTAGAGAACTCCAACTATTAACCTCTCATTTTCTTGATCAAAATAAGATTGATTTGTATGTGCAAACCCACTTCATTTCCATATATACATATAAGCTTGAATTGGAGCCCTTGATCGTAAGTATACACCCATCTCTATATCAATCAATGGCTCACATCTTGATCTATAATCCACTAACCATCCACTAACTCACCTCTACTAACACCAAACTTAACTCAATTTGTCTAGTGATGGTATCCACACATATCTCAAGAAACATCAATGGCTATTGTTTTATTTTTCTTACTTAGGTTACATTAATGTGAATTGAACTATAGACACATTGATTAAGCTATTTAAGCTACATTAACTTAAATTAAGACTTACCACATTACTCTCTACACCAGTCCCACACCAGCATGCATCTAAAGACACGTCCCCGCTCACGTCTCGACGTCTCTATACATGTAAAAATAACTATATAAGCCTATACATATACATTACACTAAGAATACACCTTATCAAGACTAAAATATACCTCAGTCACAGGCTTCAGTCAGTGCATGTATCTCGATGCGGGTCCCACATCACGGGTCAATGATCCTGATTATGGAATTAAACTAATATTAGGAATTTGGGCCGTAACAGCTCTCGGCTCCTCAACAAGCACCTCGACACTATGTCCTTTCACCTAACAGTACTTACCTATTTACAAGTGTTACATGCATGTACGCATAAACCAACATAAATATTAACTCCTAATTGGAATACAATGCATTAATGTAGTTTGTATCCAATTACAAATTAATCCTGTGTAATAACAGTGTATGCATGAATTCATGTATCCAATTACAAATTAATCCTATGTAATAACAGTGTATACATGAATTCATGGAGGACACTAATTTGAGTCCAACTCAAATTAAAAGTTTGAACCTCTTAATTCAATAAGATCACAAGATGTATGGCCATGATTTAAAAATACAAACTATAAAAGCTTAATTGGTTCATTTCATGCGAAACACATACACTTAAACAAAAAATCCTGGAGAGTTTGAGTGCTGGTTTTTGAAGAATTTGTTAGACCCTAATTTACTATGTTTCGGTCGGTCTATCCTTGTTGGTAGTCAAAACAAAAGTGAAGTTAGGTACATGTTGTAATCAAGATTGGAAACTGGAGTAAGCTAGGTGGTTCGAGAGTAGACACAACTCAAAGAAAAACTACAACGCAAATTCCAATGAGGATTACAATATCAAAGTCAAGGTTGAAGACGAAGACAGATCTGAAGTCGAAGCAGGAATTGAATATGAGTTGGATAATGAAAAATGGTAACTGTCAGTAATAGTCTATAACAGTTAAGAAGTTTGACACCGCAAGCAGAGAACTTTGAGATGGATTACAAATACAAAATCCAAGAATTAGGTGCATGAAAGACAGAAGAACTTTATGGAGACGACGAGTAGAGATTCTTGAAGGAATAGAAGACTTAGTTATTGAATATTAGATGATTCCAATAAGATTTACAATTGGAGACCAAGAAGATTTTTCGAGTTGTGTTGTATTTAGGACTGAATTCCTGGATAGAGTAGATAGACTGAGTCTATATATAGTTGAGATCGCCATTGTGTTGATCGTTGTTCATTACTTCAGTTTTGTGAGACTGAGAGATCATTATAGTGGTTGTACACTTTGTAAATTTGATTAATTGATTCTTCAGGTTGAACTTATGCAGAGGAAGACATTCAAGTCTTACTGCGATCTCAATTCTCTATTTAGTTTTGATGTGTGCTTATTAGTTCATCACTAATTCGTTAATCTCATTAGTTCCCCTGGTTTGCAAAACCATAACAGAGTCCAAAGGAGAAATTGAAAATCTCCAACCTCTCATAGAGAATTAAAGCCCTAAGTATGTGTTAGCCCTTTTTATGCAATAGTTTCAAGAATTTTGGGCACTAAACATAGGGTTTTCGAAAAAAAATGAATTTGAGGTTTCATACCACTGATTTGTTACTGAATTTGATGTCTAAGGTTTGCGTTTTGAGAATTAAGAAGGTCCTATCTTTGGTTAAATCAAATTCTCAAATTTGAGTTCAAAATTAGGTTTTCCATGAAATTGAATGTCATAAATTCTGGTTTGAAAAGTGTTTTGTATTTAAAATCTAGTTACATATTTAAATTCCTCGTGTTTTTCCACAAATTTTGCTATAAAGAATTGCTGCTATTGGTTTAGAATTAATCAAGATATGATCAATTGAAGTTTTATTGTGCTTTTGAACAAAAGTCGAGTTTTCATATTAAAGCATGGTTAATTTTAATAATTTGATGTATATTATTGTTACAATGTATGTTCTCTAATATTTAAGGTATTTGTATCTCATTGTAGAAGTTTTAGGCGATTAAGACGGCCTAGGTGGGAAAACCCCAAAATCTCAACCTGCATAAATGCTGTCGTCAGCTGCATTAACGCACTAATAAAGCTGATTAACGTGATAATGTTGCATAAATGGGGAAATTTGACTAAATTTAGTAAAATGGTAGTATCTCCCTTGTTTTAATTCTGCTTTTTACATTCTGCATATCATTGGAGAGCTAAGAGAGAGATTAACAGCTTAATACCATTAGTTTTTAAAAATTACGCCATCTTATTAGTTAAAAATGGTCCGAAAGAAAGGGCTTATTCGTAAAATGGTTTTGGTGTAAGTTTTTTGGGTTATTTTTGTTTTGATTGGTCTTAACTCTTAATCAATGACTAAAACACACCTAATACAACTTAAATTGACACCAGACATATAAGGGATTTGTGTCGTATGTCGGATATGCGACTTAAGGCGTGAGGGAGCCACAAGCACTTGGATTGGTGTGACTAGATGTAAGTAAACCTATAAGGCACTTGTTCCCATTTCATTCCTTAATTTCATTGATTTCAGTTATTCAAACTGTCGTGAATGATTCCTTGTTCAAAATAACATAAATTGAATTCCTTTATTGGTAACTTCTTGCATGCATTTTATTTTGACGTGCTTTTATTTACCTATTTTTTATTAAATTTGGGTAAGTGGCATCAGGATTTACTGACTGGAATTGTCATCTTTGGTGGCAATTGCAGATCGTCTAATGGCATTCCGGGCAAGGGGAAGATCAATTACTGTCTCTGAACGTTTCAGGAACTAGTTTTTTCTACTTTTGTAGGTTATATTTGTTGTATTTATTTATTTATTTATTTACGTCTTTTATAAACTTTTGGGTTGTATTTGGATTGAGAGACTACTCCCTGACTTGATACATGTACTCACTGCTTAATCGTTATCTTTAATTTATATGTAATCGTTATTTCCCGGTTTCCACATATAAATAATTATAATTTTTCCGCAAATTCAATTAAGTCTTCCACTGAATTATTAAATTATGAAAAAGTTTTTATTGACACTTAAAATACACTTAATGTTTTAATGAAAAATACTTTTCTTGAACATGAATAATGAGACAATTGAGGAGTAAAGGCTAACTAATACGTCATTTACTCCTACGTGGCTAGGTTTAGGTCTCAATAATGGGATTAGGTTGGGCGGTTCCTTGGTTTGAGGTTGGCGCCATCACAACTGGTATCAGATCCTACATTCTCGATAAGTATCGAAACAGACTTGAATAAAACACAAATCTTAAAATGGAAACTAGTTTATCCTATGACAAGTCAATAATTAGACATGTTTTGTAGTACATTTTAGGACGATTTTAGATGAAAAAGATATTACATAGGGTTTTCACTTGTATTTGTAATTTCAGGCAATAAATGGAAAATATGAAGAAATGG
The DNA here is from genome assembly GCA_039657325.1 of Stephania cephalantha. NCBI lineage: Eukaryota > Viridiplantae > Streptophyta > Magnoliopsida > Ranunculales > Menispermaceae > Stephania > Stephania cephalantha. The sequence goes on along the minus strand of CM077570.1, from coordinate 32,479,703 downwards.
AGGAAAAAGGGAAGAAAATGAAGGATTTGACCGAGTGAAAAGATTGGATGAAGATTCACAAAGGAATCAAGGAAAAATTGAATTTTAAATCCAACGATTTTCCAACGATTCCTATTCACCCAAAATCGCTACCCAGATCGGTGGAAATAGGGACTTCAATTCAACATATTTACTCAATGATTCTACTTAACCCTGAATCGCTGAGGAATCGTTGGTTAAGATTTCGAGGATTTAAGATTACAACAAAGATTTTGAGTTGGTTTAGGATAATGATCATGTCATGCATGTCAAATAGAACTCGTTATAGGTTACCAAATCCTACTGGAATGTAGTAGAGGTAAGAACGAGGTCAAATCCACAGGATTTAATGAAACTGAGTTCAACAAATAGAAAATAAATATGGGGGTTTTTGACGGAGTTTTATCTAAAATTCTACTAAACAAGAAAGAAAAATACTTGTAAAATAGACATACATAACTATAGGAATTCATAATCTAGCCTCATGTTGTTTCCATGTCTTATATCATTGACTTTAAAAGATGGGTTTCAAAACAATTTTTCCAAATAGGTTATAGGTGTTGAGGTTACCAACACCTTAGTCCCCTATTCTCGATAGATTGGGCAACTAATCTATAAAATCCATCTCTTACTCCATAGTACAACCTTGGGCAACTACTCTCAAGATTTAGCGCATGAGTAGCATTACCAGCTCTGTAAGAACACCTACCTCTAGACAACCTTAGGCAACCGCTCTTAAGATTTTTAGCCAAGATCTCGATGCTACTTACCTAGAACAACAAGTGTGTCAAGTTTCTTGCTCTAGGTGATTACCACTTCTCAACCCAGTTGGTATTACAGACTCGACCAGATTGATAGCAAGGCGATGGACATTTCGCATAGAAATTTGCAATGAATATCCAAACGCTAAAAACCACCATTGAGACATCGTTAAAATAGCAACACAAAGATAAAAAACTGAAATAAAAAACAATTATTATAGAAAATCAAAACAAGACATATAAAACAACCTACTACCGGCTAGAGAGTTTCATCCTTAACTTAAGTATTAAATAAGCTAGCTGGACATGGCTACTCTACCTTCCTCTACTCCTAAATCACTCTGAATACCATATATTCTCGTTCATAGAGGTGCCTTATTTTTATAGGTGTTCTTGGGTACAAGAATAGCAACTTTCGGGAATAAGAACCTTCTAAAATGTCCCAAAACTTCCATTCTATGATGTTGGCATTATCCATGGCACTGTGGTTATGTAGGTACGGCGGCAGGTGGCGATGTGGAGATATGTAGAAATTCTTGGGTAACAAGTTGGTCTAAGACTTATATTTTTGTCTGGCATCATAGGTGATGTCATTCATTCTAGTACAGACACTATACACTCAAATTCGACGCTGTATGTTGACCTGGCGTGACGTCTTACTTGGGGTCGTGGGTCTTCACTGGTGTTGTCTATCCACTTTGGTAGCGTCAGGCCTGCTGAACTTTGACTTCTCTCCTGATTTTTTTTGAATCACACATAAATGCTCAAGTAACCTTTAAATCTCCAAAGTAAACATATAGAGCCAAAAAATCGGACTTTGGATTTGATTTACATAGCAAAATACCAATTAAAAAGTGGATAAATAAAGACTTTTCAAATACCCCCAAGCTTAGAACTTTGCACGTCCCGAGCAAAGGGTTGTCTGACTACAATGATTAAAAATATTATGACAAAATTGAGTGATGCTTTCCTAAGACCTTATACCTACTTTGTAAAACAATAAAGCCATTTCAATCGAAACTTGGTCAATTTGTTTAACAAGAGACTTAAAATTTTCAAAGGCTGATCAAACATGGTCACCTTTCCAAGACAACATTCTTTCAACACTTGACGCATTTTAAAAACCATAACTTTCGACTTACTTATAGGTTTTCTAGGTCTCTTTATCAAAGCAAAAAATTCCAATTGATCTCTTTATTAGATGGATTATTTTATATAGACTTTATCACCACTTTTTGCTTATTTGGAGATCTTTACATTTTTAAGAGTCCATATGACCTATTTAAAGGTAGGCTATTATTTGGTTCTTGGCATTGGAAAGGCTAACTTAACCTAGCTATAAGCACTCGAGCTAAATCTTTACCTCTTTATAGGAGTTTTCTTTTTTAATGAACTTTCGCCTTTCATGCAACTAAACGTCCACTTTCTCTCTTTATATGGTTTTTTATTGCACAGTCCCTACTCAATTTTTTGTGGATACCAATTTTGCATTTCTTTTTCCAACCATCAAGTTCCCTGCTCCATTTCCTACGGAACTTGTAAGACTCTCTAATAATTTTTTTCAGAAACCTCTTATTAGCACTTCTCACTTTTGCTAAAGTTAAGTTAATTCTCTAGTGTAGAATCATCAAGCCCATAAGCCTACTTCTTCCTCTTACAAATGGTAGATCTTTAACAATTATCATCTAAGCGGATTAGTCCTAGTTTCAGAATCCTAGAGATTTCAAATTTCCTGCAAAGTTAATTTGACCACCTACCTACTTTGGTCTCAAGTCATGACTTATCCATACTCCAAATATCTATTAATATTGTCAAATATGTGACAAAGCTCTTCTACTTCTTTTAGTTCTAAAGGAAATTTTTTTTACCAAGTTTTTACTCTAAGAATCAAAAGCAAAGTTTCACTAGTAGGTAAGACTCTATAAAACAGTAAATACACTAAACTACCTAAGACATGCATGCATTATTGTACTAATTACTAAGTGATGAAAGAAGTGGGAGATAAGAAAGGATGAAAGGGGACAAACACCACTACGATTCCACTGAATTCGCAAGTAAATTGAAAAAATGTAACACTTATACCTGCGAGTTTTCAACCAATGATTCTGTTCAATGGTCCACTTATCTAAACACCCCTAAACTTATTGTGAACCTTGTCCTTAAGTTTAAAACAAGCAGGGCAAACCAAACATAAAATAAATGGTGGAAATAGATGAATAGTATATATAGAGAATTTAGTACAATACTTCATGCATGGTTAGGAAAAATAGCAAGACAAAAATTAAAATCGATTACTAACTATAAAATTGTTCATGGGTTGCCTCCCGGTAGCCCTTTTGTTTAACGTTGTTGGCTCGATGAATTTATCTCCCCTAGTAAGGGTCTAAACTGATTACCTCGATTACCGATATGGAGAATCGTGCGAAGACTCACTCTTTGTCTGGTACGATCCCACTCCCGTCCTGAAAGAACTTCATCCTATTTCCTACCCGAATGTTAATGTACCGTAACTATATATCGATTAGTGCTCTAGTTGTCACTAAGAATGGTAGTCCTAAGAGAAGGGTTTCACATTGGTTATTACTTCCATTGACCACGTAAAAGTTTGTGACGAACACGAAGTCTCATATTCAGATAGATACATTCTGAGCCATCCCTTTAGGTTTCTCCACCATCCCGTTTGGATATCTCACATTAGTCTCCGCATTACTGGTGATACATAGTTCGCACAATTTGAATATCTTGGAAGACATGACCTTGACTATAGTACCCGTGTCACATTGCACCCTAGGAAACCTCTTGTATCCAATCTTGCATGGGAGCAAAGATCTTCCTAGGGTTCTTGTCAGATTGGAACTGGTAATGTAATATGTCAGGGAATATAGTCCTTTTATTTTCATCGTCATCCATCCTCGCAAATTTGGCCCATTGTCAGGCGAGTTGCAGGTTATGTGGAGGCCTGGCACTGATTTTCACACCTCTTTGCGGAGGCCTTCCTCCCGAGACTAATTTTGGCTTGATCTCCCCTAGGGCCTCCTCGCTCTATGCATACGCATCCTTAAACATCCTGTTTGGCATAATAGTGGAACAAGCGAACAAAATATGTGGGATTTTAAAATTGACTACCCTTCCTTTATGCTCGACGAACATAAAGCCCCTAACTAAGTCAATGTTGGCTTTGCACGTTCGTATAAAGGGCCTACCAAAAAGAACTAAGAATGACCTGGACTTGTGTGACTTTATCATGTTGATGATGTGAAAGTCTGCAGGGAATCTCAAATCCCCTACATGTACCATTAGGTATTGGATTACTCTTTTGGAAGAGATCTCCTTACCGTCAATGGCATGAATTCGAGTCTTCATCTCAATCAACTCACTAATCCTTACAAAATCATGAAAATCCGAGGACATCACGTTAATTGATGCTCCCAAATCAAGCATACATTTTCCAAATACATTCCACCTATTGTATAAGGGATACCTACTACCCCGAATCGACACATTTAAGTGTGATGTCGTTGGGACTTCCCTAGATTGTGGGTTAGTCATTTAATTTGGTCTCTTCGAGGGTGATGGTTTGGTGGACCTCATTCTCTGAGGATGCACTATCGCAAACAATAATGTTCACTTATGCTCTTTGCGGGTTAGTACACATATTTGGATTAGGGTGGTTGCAAAGGTAACTTCCCTCTCTCTTCAAATAGACCAAGTTGTTGTGCAATTTGGCCCACCTAGAGTTCTAGGTTTTAGACCGCGACATTCGTGTCACTGAGAGCTTTCTTAGTATTTGCATGGAACTGGCTCACGTTTCTAGCAAATTAGCTTTGTTGAGTCACTAGAGTCTTAATCATTACCTCAAGTGAGGACTGACTAGTCACTGGTTCAGGTAACGGTTGTCCTCGAGGGACAAATGATTGGTAGTTCTGGTTTCAAGGCCTCTAATTATAGTTAGGGTTATTCCTCGCCCTTGCTTGATTGTAGGCGTTTCTGAAGGGCACTTGGGTTTGCTCTTGTAATTGGTTACCTACCACATTGACCTGCTGAGGGTCCTCAAACAAAGTAAGCGTTCATTACTTGCATGGCTTGTGGCTGAGCATAATCCACAATCATTTACATGCGCTTAGCCATTGTTCAGGAGGCATTCCACCAGGGAAGTCAACTGCTTGGTTCTTTTGTCAATAGAGCTAGTGGTAGCTCCAACTGACGAACCTCGGTGCATGTTAACAATAATGTCCCCGTATAGTCAGGACTATTGTGTTATGTCCTCGTAGAGTTGCTTCATCAATGCAGGGGTTTTGTCGCGTATGTGACCACCACAAGTGCTATCAATCATATGCCTCTCTAAGGGGGACATGCCAACATAGAAGAACCCGACAATGGCCTTATCAGACTGGCCATGTTATGGGCAATTGTCAATTAGGCGCTTATAGCAGTCCCAATAATCACAAAAAGACATACCGATCTTCATTTAATGCTGCATATATCGTAGATGAGTTGGGCTACCTTATCCTCAGTGATATATTCCCTAAGTAACTCATCTATCATATCATGCCATGAGTTAATGCAGTTAGGGTGGAGATAAAAAAGCCATTGTGTGGCTTTATCTTTTAAGCAGAATGAGAAAGCCTTAAGCTTTCCTTCATTCTCTTTCACTCAAAGAGGTTTCATAGACTCACAACTTGTCTGAAACTCTTTCAAGAATGCCACCAGATCTTCACTCTCCATGCCATAGAAGGTGGGCATGAGGTGAATAAAGCTGGATTTAAGCTCGAAAACTTCACTATTTGGTGGGAAGATTATGTTGAGGGGTTGCCGAACAAGAAGATTCTGGAGATTTTCATAAATGTGCCTCATGGTAATCTAGCGATCACCGCCAGCGTGGCGAGCGTCGTCAGCCATACTAGGTTGGGGGAAACTGGACTCTCTATTTAGAGTTTCCCTAACCAACCTCCGATGGGTTCTATCGATCTATGAATCAAAAGATAACAGTGAGCTAGTGGATTTAGATTGAGTTATCCGACCGTGCATAAGCTAGTAGACTCAAAAAATAAAACAAAAAGAAAAAGAAAAAGTCAAAATCAATTTGGAACCGAATCCTTATAAACGGCGCTAAAATTTGATCACAAGTTATGTATGTCAAATATAACCCATTATAGGTTACCAAATCCTACTGGAATGTAATAAAGGTAAGAACGGGGTCGAATCCATAGGATTCAATCAAATTGAGTTCAACAAACATAAAAATAAATTTGGGGGTTTTTTAAAGAGTTTTATCTAAAATCCTACGAAAAAGAAAGTAAAATAGTTTTAAAATAGAAAAATATGGACATATATAAGGCTAGGAATCCACAATCTAGCCTCGTGTTGTTTCCATGTCTTGTATCATTGACTTTAAAAGATGAGTTTCAAAATAGTTTTCCTTAGATAAGCTATAGGTGTTAGGGTCACAAACACCCTAGTCCCCTTATTATCAATAGATAGGCCAACCGCTTTCTTAATATTTCTCTTACTCCACTATACAACCTTGGGCAACCGATTTTAAGATTTAGTACGTGAGCGACATTAACAGCTTTGTAGAACATCTACCCCTATACAACCTTAGGCAACCGCTCTCAAGATTTAGCCTAGTTCTCAATGCTATTCACCTAGAACAACAAGTGTGTAAGGTTTCGTGCTCTAGGTGATTGCCACTTCTCAACCCAGTTGGTATCATGGACTCAATCGGATTGATAGCATGCCTATGGCTATTACGCCTTAAAATTTGTAATTAATATACAAACTCTAAACCATCATTGAGACATCTTTAAAACAACCACCATTGAGACATCGTTTAAACAACAATACATAGATAGAGAACTGAATAAAACACTATAATTATTATAGAAAACCTCAACAAGACATAGAACACAACCTACTACTGGATAGAGAGCTTCATTATCGACTTAGGTATTAAAGAACCTAGCCAAACATGGCTACTCGACCTTGCTCTACTCCTAAATCACTATGAATACCGTATATTTCATTCATAGAGGTGCCTCCATTATATAGTTGTGCTTGGGGGTACATGAATAGCAACTCTCGGGAATAAAAACCTTCTAAAAATTCCTAAAATTTATATTCTGTGATGTTGGCGTCGTCTATGGTGCCGTGGTTATATGGGTACCGTGCCATGTGGCGATGTGGAGATATATAGAAAGTCTTAGGGAATAAGTTGGTCAAAAACTTCTATTTATCAATCTGGCGCCGAGGGTGATGTCGTTCATTCAAGTCCTGGCACCGTCCGCTTAAATCTGTCACCATGTGTTGACCTACCAAGACTCCTTCCTTGGCGTCGTGGGTCTTCCTTGGCGCCGTCTACCCACTTTGGCGGCGTCAAGCCTACCGAACTTTGACCGATGTTTGACTTCTTTCCTGATTTTTCTCGAATCACGCATAAATGCTCAAGTACCATGTAAATCTCCAAAGTAAATCTAGATCCACAAAACCTGACTTTGAACTTGATTTACATAGCAAAACACCTATGAAAAAATGTATAAATAAAGACTCATCAGATAAGTATCACTTATTATATTATAAATATAAACCCTAAACTATAAATTAAGGGCCTTCTGATAGTTTTACATTTTTTTCTTTAGTTTGGAGGCCATTCTTTATCGTTTTTATCGCTTTTGAAAAAAATTGAAGATTTAAGTTATCACTAAGGTATTTTATTTATGTCTTTCAATTTTGATGTTATGGTGTTATTTATTATCATGAGTGAGTAGTTTGTTAATCTAAGCAAAACTCCAAACATGAACTAGATCCGTTTTGCAATGTATTCATGATGAGATGAATGTATGTTTAATGCTTTAACCAATCGTATTATTTAATTCACTGATTTAATTGGTTGTTATTTATGGATTGCATTCATGAATCTTAGTTTATGTGCATAGTGGCCATTATGTATTGTGATGTTTTGATTCACTATCTAATTTAAAGTAGTAACTAGGATTGTTTGAAAGGTATGATCATTTAGATGTCATAGGCGAATTTGAGATCTAAATCTAATGTTGAAATGACTTTCCGAAGATGTTAGATTCAGTAGTTCGAAGCTTTCATAAAGTAATACTGTTTTATTGCGTGAAGTTAATGTCATTGTGTATTTAAAGGGGTTAGCCCAATAAAATTAAAACTTGGCTTTTCCATCGGTATAAGGAGAACAAATGGCTAGCTAAAGGCTATTTACTTAATGCTTTAAACTAATCATATTCTTTGATTCATTTTTTTTATAGATTGCTATTTACGAATTGCAAACATGGATTTAAGTGTTATATGCATAGTTGCCAATATATATGTGATGTTTGATTAATTATCTATTAAAATTAGTATCTAGGATTGTTTGAAAGGTATGACTATTTAGATGTCTTAGGTGAATTTGAGATCTAAATCAGATGTTGATGTGGCTTTTCGAAGGTGTTAGATTTAATAGTTTGAAGTTTTCATAAAGTGTAATGCAGTTTTATTGTGTAAATTTAATGTCTTAGTGTATTCAAAGGGGTCAGCTCAATAAAATTAGAGCGTGGCTTTTTCATCGGTATAAGGAGAACAAATGGTTGGCTAAAGGATGTTTACTTGCTTATAACTAGGTTTTAATGATCTATGATACTTTATAAAGTATGTTCATGACTATGTCATTAAAGTAACATGTTTGGATGCAAAACGGATTGGAGTTTCATTGTTTAGGAGGATAGTTTAAATGTTTATTTATTATTGTGTTTCGTTTAATTGAATTGCTTTTAATTTAGTGACCTTCAATTGTGTTATTAAAGTAAGTTGAGTTAGTTTAGTTAATTTAATATTTAGAAAGTATTAATATAAATTCTGGTTTTTATTTAAATCAAAATAAAAATAAGAAAATAAAACTTCTTTTTTAAGGAATTTGCAAAATCCCTATGGAGACGATTTCCACTTACTAGTACTACAAAATATTAAAAATATAATAAATGTGAGAAATTTATTATACACGGTCAGAACGTGCAATTTTCGGCGCCATTGCCAGGGATTTTAAAATAATTTCTTAAGAATCTTTCTCTTTGCATGTCCTCCAATATGGCAGACATCAAGCAAGAACTTACTTTTAGGCAAGCCAATAAAAATATCACATCTTATGAACCCATGTGTATTGCTTTTCCCGTGGATTTCCCTGATTTTGAGGTAAAACTAGGATTCATCAATTCTTTACTTCTCTTTCAAGGTGAAGGTAATGAAGATCCTTAACAATTTATTAGGAAATACAAGACTATAGTAAGTGTGATAAAACACAAAAACATAGAGTTAGTGTATGTCAAACTAAAGGCTTTCCCTTCTTCCTTAAGAGGTCAAACTCAAGATTGGCTATTCTATCTCACACAAAATTTTATAACCACATGGTCCGAAATGTTAGAAACCTTTTTAGATCAATGTGTTCCAACATGTAAAGTTAGTTTGTATACAAAACGAATTAGTAATGCTAGGATGGAAACCGAGGAGACTTTTGGGATATATACCAAAGATTAATATCATTATGTCCATAACATGAATTTTTAGAAAAAAACTTTATTAGAATACTTTTACGAAGAACTAAACAACTTAGAACAAAGATTCATAGGCATGGTATATGGAGGATCTTTATTTGACATAAAGCCAACATTAATAAGATATACTATTAAATGGCAAAACAATCAAAACAATTTTGCGAGAAAAACAAATTTATGAAAAACCATTCTTATGAAATTAATAGGAATATAGTCAAGACATCGGATGATAAATTTGATGGACTAAAAAGTTTATGGTTGAATTATTATTAAAAGATAGATCAGCCGAAAGTAAAATTTGTGCTTTTGTAATGAGGTCCATCATCTATATGATGAATGTCCATTGGTCTAACAAAATCAAATTAAAAAGGTCAACACTATGATGAATCATTACAATAATCCCAATCAAGCTACTTACATTTCTACCAACAATGTTAATCATGTAAGACCAAATGTAGGTAACAGTGTAGAAAATCGAAATTTTCAAATATATAAAACAACCGCATTAACCGATAGGACAATAGCACTAGAAAATCCAAATAAACCAAAAGATAAAAAAATCCAAGCCTTACGAGATGATATAGTTGACCTAATAAATCAATTAAGTCAAATGGCAATGCAAATGAGTCCATTGGTTAACCAAGGCAAATTACCATCTCAACCTTACCCTAGTTCATATGCTAAGGCGATAACTTTGAGAAGCAGTAAACAAATGGAAGAACTAAAATGCCAGAACAACTAGTTACTTAAAAAGAATTATAGGCTAAATTAGAAAAAAAAAATATAAATTAAAGATAATAAAATTCAAAAGGATAGCGATTGTGATTTCGAAAAGAATAAACCAAGTTTAGTAAAACCACCCCCATCATTTAGAAAACAATAAGAACTTCAAGAAATTACAAGTAGAGAAAGAAATCTTAGACACTTTAAGGAAAGTGGTAGTAAACATATCCTTATTTGAAGTCATACAAAATGTACCTAAATATAAAAAGTTTATAAAAGATTTATGCCCTAATAAAAATAAACCCAATTAAAGAGTAAGCCTAAGAGAACATGTGTCAACAATAATCCAAAAGAAATTACCCCTAAATGTTTTGATCCTTAAATGTTTTTTGTTCCATGCACAATAGAAAATATAAGGATATCCAAATCATTATGTGATCTAGGAGCCTCAATTAACGTTTTGGAGAACACCCATCGAATTGAATTTGTTGTAAAATTAAGATTATCTCGTTTCCTTCCTTACTTATCAGAAAAAGGCCCCAGCCGCTTGGTGAACACCTTTGTCAATTATTTGCAAATGAAAAACGTACCCTTAGAAGAAATCGATATAGTACTACAACAAGCATATATATATATTATTCAACCTATAGGAGTATTAGAGGATGTACTAGTTGGGGTTACTTACTTACTTTTCTAAGTCAACTTTTATGTCATAGACATAAAAGAGGACCACTTCTCTAGTAAAACCTCTATTATCTTAGGACACCCATTCTTAAAAATGGCAAAAACCTAAATATATGTTTCCAATGGAACTCTAACAATGGAGGTAGATAATGAAAGGATAAACTTTAACATCCACGACGCTATGAAATATCCTTTAGATGTTTCATCAGTCTGCATCGTGGATATGTTCGATCCTATAATAGATAAAACTTTTAGAAACGATAAATCAGTCAAAATTGAAAAAAAATGAGTTTTAAAAGAAGATAATGATATAGATGAAGAGAAAAAAGAGATAATCAACACCTTAGCATCTTAAAATGCATTCCCTGAATTTTCTTACTATATGGATCTATCGATAAATCATTCAAAACTTTTACCTTCTATACTAAAAGCTCCAAATTTAGACTTATAAGTTCTACCAGATCATTTGAAATACATATATTTAGAGAGTAACAACACTTTACCAGTTATAATCTCTAATAAATTACCAAATTTAGAGGAGGAGAAATTAGTAAATGTTCTCAAAGAATTCAAGAAAGCAATAGGATGTACAATATCCAATATTAAAGGAATAAGTCCAGCCACATGCATGCATATAATTAATCTTGAAACATAAACAAAACCCTTTTGACAAGCCCAATGCAGATTGGATCCACCAGTGATGGAAGTAGTAAGAAAATAAATATTAAAATTATTAGGGGCATGAATGATATTCCCAGTAGCAAATAGTTATTAGGTTAGCCCAATACAAGTAGTCCCAAAAAAGAAAAGGATCACAGTTATAACAAACAAACATGGAGAATTAGTACCAACTAGAATCCAAAACGGTTGGGGAGTGTGCATAGAATATATGAAGCTAAACAAAGCAACTAGAATCCTTATTAAAACTGCCAAACACAACTTAATGACTTCATTGAGACACTAAACAGCCTAGTATCATACATCCTAGGATCATCCTGAATTCCATTAATGGTTTAGATTATTTCCATCTAACTATAGGAAAATCAAGTAAAATCTATTTAAGTTCTATTTAAATAGCTAACTTAGATACAACAACCTTATAGACAGTGTTTTTTATCATACAATTAACCCAATTGTGGTTCCACTAACTCCTGACTACTCGGAACTAAGTGCCCCGCATCCTGACATGCATCTCGAGGCGCGCTAATCCTTGATGTACCCAATTATTATGACTTAACCTAAAGTTTGATTATTCATTTCATGCCATATTCACATAGGTTCTAGCTATCTTATTCAAGTTAGTATTATAAGACTTAGCCTTAGTATACCCGTACTACAGTTATCTGATACCTGCAGTATATTGCCAATTGCTCTTGCATGCTCTCTCAGAACCTAAACGTGAATCTGGGATCCCTGTCAAATACAATGGAGAATAGCACCCCATGTAGTCTAATGATCTCCCTCTTGAACAAAATGCTCAGTTTTGGGAATGTGTACCTCATCGAAACTAGTATAAAGCTTGCTGATTTTGTCAATATATCAATCACTACCCAAATGACGTCGTGTCTACTGAAGGTCTGTGGTAGTCCACTAATAAAATCCATGGTGATGTGCTCCCATTTCCACTATAGAATGGGTAATGGCTGTAATTAACCTCTCGGTCTCCTGTGCTTAGCCTTCATATGATGGCAAATATGACAACTCTTGACATATGCGCCTATGTCAGTCTTAATCCCTGGCCACCAAAATAGTCGTCTAAGATCATAATGCACCTTGGCTCGACCAAGAATGAACTGTGTAACAAAACCTGTGGGCGTCCTCTAGAATACTTTCTCATAACTTTATAACTGCTGGTACCCACAATCTGCCTATTTGCCTCAAACACTGATATGCCGTCTCTGACAAATCTGTACACTTGGGATCTTGTGCTCCCCAAGGAGACATACTAGGGTGAATGAAACCCTTCAGTGATAAATCCTTAAGCTGTCTCCTCATCTTCTCCTGCTCAGAGATTGACATCCTATAAGGTTTGCTGAAAATCGGTTGCGTCCTTTGTAAAAGCTCGATAATAAACACGGCCTATCTAAGTGTTGGTAATCCTGGCAAATCATCCTGAAAAACATCAAGAAACTCCATAACCACTGGGGCATCCTCAATCCTGATCTCTATCCTCAACTCTGGCTCAACTAATGCAGCAAACACCCCTTATTCTGAGTCGTTGCAAGTCGACCTCAAATAATGGGTAGTGCGATCGCGACTCCGGTAAACGTCAACTCTTAAATCCTTGGAACACAAAACGTGATGATCTTCTTGAAGTAATCTAGTTGTGCATGATACGCAGCCAACCAATCCATCCCCAAAAGTGTGTCAAACTCGAGGTACTCTAGGACTCGTAAGTCTATCACCAATTGATGCCCCTCTACCTCTATCGTATAGTTTCGGCATATTCAATTAGTGTATATCTTATCCACAGCAGTCGTACTGAGGAAAAGGCATGTGTCTAGTGTCCGTGATGCTAACCCTAACTCCCCCACCATGCGACCAACAATAAATGACATGTACTACCAGAACCCATCATAACATGCATCAGTCTAATCAAAATAGATAACATACCTTAGACGAGCTATCTGGTCACCTCTCTGTCCGGCTATGCAACTACATGTGCTCTCTAGCCTGACCTAGTTGTGCTCCTGATGGTGATGGTGGTGCCCTCCAGTCAGCTTTCAGGTGCCCTATCTAACAAAAATGATGACATCGACGTTTGTCTTACCTCTCCAAATATCTGACTTTGACTTTAGTCTCTCTAACCCTTGTCACGGCCTCCTTCATCTGTATCCTTACGATACTGTTGAGGTGCTATCTATGTTGCTCGGGTGGTGCAGGTGCAGTAGCATGAACCGGGTAGCTATTCTCATAACATAACCTATTTCCCTGCTAATCATCACTGTGGTCCCTACCTTGCTATCTGGTATCCCGATGAAAATCCCTGTCAGACCTATCCCTATGTCTACTACCCACCTATCACCCCTTTATAGTTGGTACGTCTCATGGGAAAGGGCTCGATCATACATTTCCTATAATATGTGTGCCACTGTCGACATGATCGCACTGGCGATGACCTCTACCGATATCTCTCCATATATTATAATACCGACCAGTTGCTTTGTCTCAGGTTCAAGAAATCTTCTCTCAGATGTAACTAGATCTCTATAGAGATATACTCATCTTAGAAAATATGTCTTAACTGTGCCCTTATTATTAGACCCGAATGGGTGTCGCAATATGTAGTCCACTAAATAGTTCCAGCTCCACTCAAGCACGATCCAGAAACCCGTACTTGTATACTCTCCTCGACTCTCAGCAGCATGTGCAGGCACTGGTGTGAAAGTAACCATCTATTGGCTGCCTTTGGGTCACCACTTTCGTAGAAATATCTATGCTAGAAGCAAAAAAACTCCTTAATCAATTTCGCCTCTAGTGTGAATGTGAACTCGGAGTTAGTGGCTATAATAGTCGTCTCTATGGTCATCGATATAGGAGTAGGAGCCGGTGTCTCGACTGGTGCTACAATCGGTACCACAACAAGAGTAACCCTCTCCACAAGTCTCTCAAGAACTGTGGGAGTGGTAGCCTAAACATGCGTTTGCTGGACAGCTAGCGCGACAACTGTCAATGTGGCGGGAAATGTTACCATGGCGAGAGTAGTGACTGGTACTATATGAGTCCTCAGTAACCATAAGATCTCTGCTAATTAAGTGTCATGCGCAGCGAGTTGGTCGTTGACACTTAGTGTAGTAGTAAAGGAAGTGGCCCTACTCGGACGGCTAGTCTAACCAATCTATGGTAGAGTAGTAGACTGTCCATCCATCGTGATCTGCATTCAGAAGCGTGCACCAAATTAGCCTCGGTATATATACGAGTATAGCATATAATATACAATAAAACATAACACCTATATAGCCATTAACTCTACCCGCCTCACAATCACTTCCCAACTAGGTTTCTATGGTAAGTACATCGGGTTTCCAAATCTAAGGTTTATTTATTAAGTTTAATTCTCTTTTATTATTTCCCTAGGTTCCTTGAACCATTGCTCTGATACCAACTATTACGGACCCGTGCCACAAGGCCGCCAAGTGAGTGCCGTTTTTTGCCCTGTGGGACGGTGCACATTCCACGTCAGTAACCCAGAGGTTCTCGCACTTTGTTAAAGTTGCTTGTCGCGCCTGCATCTTCAATATGCGTACTACCTTGTCGTGTTGTAGCTATATTGTAAACCAGTTAGCAAATTAATTTTTTAAGTCGTGTATTTAGAGTTAACTATCTTTCAGTTTCAAAGTTTGCGAGTTATACGTTTTGCTTGTGCTTTACAAATTATAGTTCATAAGCAAAAAATAATCTACAGAAGGCTTAAACTGACATAAAAACATGAAATATATATAGGTCATTTGTTATAGAAAATCAATCATAATGTGGAAAACCTAGAAATAGAGTACTCTGTATATAAGTCGACATGAAAACCAAAGGATAAACATATATACATGTACAATGTTTCTCTTGTCTCCCTGATGCCCACAACAAAACAAAATATCAAAAACAAACACGTACGAGAATGTCCTAGATAGTAGGCGGTCAGAGTTAGTCACATAGGATCCCCTTGCCTCTGCTCGTATTAGGATCTACACTTATCCATCACAACAAAATAGATGACGAGTCCAGTGAGTAAAATACCAAGAAAATTCATTGAGCATTTAAGTAAATAGAAAAGCCAAAGAAAATGTTAAATAACATGCATAAAAAATAAATAGGCAACTATAAATAGGTCATCGCATGCATACATAACAAGTGGAAAGAAAAAGTGTGTGCTCGTCCTAGTCAGACTAGACTGTAGTTTGAATCCACAAGATCCCTTCAGTAGGTGCATCCACTATTCTTTCACCTGGTTCCTTATGGTGATTGGTCAATTCCTACGCTTCACTAACATGTGCAGCGGAGAACAGCTCGGGTTGTCATTCACCAAGGGCTAGGTCACACGTGCTACAATCTAGCGTGCCATAAACACACAATGAATATGTCGATGGGAGTAACCTTAACCAACCATTCCTAAACAATAATGGAATAGAATAATATGCCAAGAATGGATGGACGCAATAAAAATAGTAATTTAAATACTCAAGCGATGTTCTAATGGGTTTTAGAAACCTCAAACTGCACTCCGATGCCCTAAAAACACCTATGTTGGACCCCGACTAGCTTTTAACTGTCGTACTACATTCCCGTAGTCCCCTGGGTTCATTTATAAGTGTTTTTAAATTAAATCACATATATTTGAATGGGTTTTATAACCATAGTCCCAAAAACAGTTCTTTAACATTTCATTTTTAAAACCCATTAGTATTTTGTCTAGCACGCTATGTGTTAATAGCGCACTAGGGAGCCACCTAGCACGCTATATGTTAATAGTGCCCTGGATAGCCACCTAGCATGCTAATGTTCTTCAAATTGAAAAACATTATCATGCCCAAAACAGATAGTGCGCTAGAAACCCTGTCTAGCGCGCTATCTTTGTCGAATGGAATAATCTCAAATTCTGAAAATTTGCCATTGGACACCTTTGCCTTCTCCATCACCATTGAGTTACTCTCTCCTCATAGGGGATCAATAAAACTCCAATTATCAAACTAGATGTGTAAATTATTCAACAATTTATCATCATTCAACATTCATCACATATCCTAAGAAACCAAATCAAGCAATAATTCAATGAATAATTTGTGATTGATTTACAGAATTCACTCCAATAATTCCAGATTATCATACAAAACAGTGGTGTTATAGTCTGAAATTCGTTATGCACCATTTCTACAAGTTTTGAGCTTATTTTATAAGAAATTGAGAGAGATGTCAAAAATTTACCTTGTTTAGATTCATTGTCTTGATCTCCTACACCAATTTCTTCAATCTCCAGCTTTCAAAACCTTTGTTTTCTCCGAATTTTCAATTTGCTTTGCATGTAAATGACTAAGTAGTTTGCAAGCATTTTCCACTAAAGAGCTATTAATATGTTATGTTGAAATCAATGGTGTACATGTATCTCATGGACGATCTTGTGCTCCTTATTAAGAATGTCTAACACAACTTAATCACTTCATTGAGACACTAAATAGCCTAGTACCACATATTCTAGGATCATCCTAATGTCCATCAATGGTTTAAATTATTTCCATCTAACTATAGGCAAATCAAATCAAATTTATTTAAGTTCTTTTTAAATAGCCAACTTAGATACAACAACCTTATAGTTATTGTTTTTATCATATAATTAACCCAATTGTGGTTCCACTAACTCCCGACTACCCAACACCAAGTGCGTCGTATGTCAGTATGCATCTCGAGGCGCACCAATCTTTGTTTCACCCAATTATTATGAATTAACATAAAGTTTGAGTATCCATTTCATGCCATATTCACATAGGTTCTAGCTGTCTTATTCAAGTTAGTATTATAAGACTTAGTGTACCCATATTGCACTTATCCGATACCCGCGTCAACATGCTTTTTGAGTCGAATCCCCATCACATAGTCTCATACGACATACATGATACATACAAACATGCAATAAATTATGAAATACCAAATAACATACACCGCAATTATGTAATAAATTAGAAAGTTATATAACTAGTACGTAGTCAGGCGTGCCCGTAGCCTATCTGCGGCGTCCACTTGGTTAAGCTGTCGTCCTAATTAGTAAATAATAGATAATAACATCGTTAATAAGATAGGCCGTTACAATTAAGAAGCATATCATAAACATTATTTCCAATGAAACATTCAACATATGGATGGTAAAAACACTAAGAAGAAGGAAGAATAAGAAGTAACAAAAGGAGAAACAACCCGCCAGAGACCCATACGAGTGCGACATGGATGACTTAGAATTACCCATACGAGTGCGACATGGATGACTTAGATTTCGGGGAGTTTGGAAAAAGTGGCAATCTCGAAAAAATCTTAGCAGAGGATCCATGACACACCTACCTCAACATACAAATCAATGAAATGTCATTCTATGGAGTTTAACTCGATACGGGAGCCGATATGAATCTTAAGCCTGAACATTGGCTCTTTCTAACCAAATTCAGGATTCATAGCAAACCTACTATTATGGCGTACAAGCTTAATGGCACTTATACAGTCCCATTAGGAGTATCAAAATATGTGCACATACGAGTGGGTAGGCTTACTATCACGACAAATTTCCTAGTCATGCCAACAACCACCTTACATGATCAAATATTATTGTGTAGACTGTTCTTATCGAATGACAGAGCTATCATCGACGTATGTGAGCGCATAGTTATACTAACGACGGGTGATGAAGTAATATCATTCAAAAATGGGAGAGTACTTTGCGACGATATGAAAAAAGGGCAATTTAATAACGCTGATGAAATCAATGACGACAGATATTTTTCAAACCCTATCGAAGACATTCTCAACGAGGAACCACTTGAAGCGAAGATTGATTTGCTCACACTCAACAAAGATTGATTACTCTATTAGTCGAGCAAACGACAATAAACATTTACGCTCTATAGGAAGTAGCCCTTATTCCTTATTTCTTTAAGTTATTTTAGTTTTTAGTAGGACACCAAGCTTTAGTATAGTTTTTCTTCTCTCTCCTTTTGACTCTCTTTTGGAATTACTTTCGAAAGTCACACTTTGGAGTAGCTTCAAATAGAAGGGGGGATTATCGAGTTGTTTTTATTTTTATGGCCTTTATGCAAGTTCGCATTATAAACTTGCTTATATGTTTATTTATCTATTTCATTAATAAGATTATTAGATAGATACACATCCCAATCAAATTTGCAAATCTTGAATTTTTCAATCAATCTCACCTTTATATTCACCTTAAGGAAGGGTATATAGGTTACTTATGAAATAAAATTGCAAAACAACAAAATCTAGGACTAGCAAATCCCCTACGATTCCAATAATAATGGGAGTCGCTAGCAAAATCGATAGCAGAACACATAAAACTTAGTGCAAATTTGGAGTCTGGCGAATCCCTAGCGATTCGCCTAACATAGGAATCACTGATCAAATCGGTGGATCACTGCGTCTCACATCCACTCACTTAACACCGATTCGTATAGCAATTCCCATCAATTCCACTAACGCAAGAATCACTGGGCACGATTTTTGGTTTTTAAAACCAAAACCCTAAAATCACCACATACACCGATTCATTCACACCAACAAACCGTTGTACCCTTTCACAAAAATTCCAATTTCTTGCCAAGATTCAACCCTCATAAGCTCAATCTTAGTCTATTTAAGCGATTCCCACATCTACCTAGCTTCATTTAACACCAAAAACATTGAATTTGAGATAGTAGAGCCAAGCTAGGGTTCAAGGAATTTAAACTTAGAGCTTGGAATACTAGGTTAGAGGAGTTCAAGAGTACGTATCTCGAGAGATTCACTCTGAAGAAGGTAATCACACAACTCTAGCCCTTTCTTTTGATGAAATTTTGATTTTTGATTTGGTTTTAAAAAATTTCTAAATTGATTTCAATTTTTTTTTGAATTTCAATTTGGTACATTGAATGAATTGGTTCTAGTCGATTCAGTATCGTGATAGCAATGGCCGTTGCTTTTCAAATATCATATTCTCAAAAATTTTCATGTTTTCGAAAAGTAGATAGTGTTTGCAACATTTCCACAAATCGAAAGTGTACTTTACAAGTTTTCGAAAGACCATTTAATAGATTTGATCTCATATTCTTTGACTCCCATAATTTTTTACTAAGTTTTGTAAAAGTCTACTCTTTTATGCAAAATTGTTCCGAGTTTTCTCGATAGCAATTTGATTTTCAGCAACTACCCACCTTAAGTCCATTTTTTATATCAAATACAAGATTTTGGCTTACCAATTCAAAGTAGTGATTTGATCATTATGACGAGACAAGATTTTAGAAGAGGTAGGAATAGTGCACAAGAGAAAGGAAAAGGGATTAAGATAGAAAAACCCATAAAGAACCACCCGAGTCAACAAATATCCATTCAACCCATAGGTATTAGTATTAGAGAATCAAAATCAGAAGGGCTGAGTTGAGAACACCTACTCCACCTTGTTATGATGAGGGCTCTGACTACCTATACCTAAACACACAAGTCCCCTATGATCCTATGAGATTTGTCAGTCACAAACAACAAAATAGATACTTTCAAGACATATAAAAGAGTTATCATGCCCGAGAGAGCACTCCAAACCCAAAATGTGAACACGTTTGAAGATAAAATCATGAGCATCATAGGGAAAGAGAGTGGGAAAACATTCTTAGGGATTATAAAGGTAGATTTGAGAGGGGATGCTCGAAATTAGTTTGCCAATTCTACGCGAACGATATGTGAGTGAAAATCATAAAGAAGTGAATTTTCAAAGCAAGAACCTTGATATTTCACCCAAGGCACTAAACATACATTATGGACTTTCGGATGTAGGAGTTAGAAAAGATTTCGACCATCCTAACATAAATTACATCCCTATGGGAGTTTACCCATCCTAAAAACTCAATAGGTCTTAGAGGTAATCCAGATGAAGATTTGCTCTTGATTTATACGGTTACACAAAGTTCATCGAAACCACCAATTTTAGGAGAAACACCAAATGTTGGAGCTGCATCATAGACGCTTGCCTACACCCCATTAAGCAACATTCCGAAGTGAAGAACAATAAAGCTGCTCTACCCTACCACACTGTTACAAAGATTGGGTATATCGACATTGGATACGTAATTCATGATTCAATGAGACAGGTATTGATGACTATGAAGCATGACAACCTACCATTCCTAATTTTAATCACTCAGCTATGTATGAAGGCCAAGGTTGGTTTCTTTGAGATGGAATTTAATGTGCTAACTTAGAGGACTATCACATATGCTATAGTTAAGAGGATGAGAGTAGTTAATGGATATAACGATTCAGAAGAAGAGAGGGAGATTAACGAGATAAGGAGGTATGGAATTGAAGACCAGGCTACTAGATAGAGAATCCACATAAGCACATAAGAAGAAGCGACGCGAGCAACAAGTCTTATGGCTCGAGTACATGTTCTAGGAACAAATGAGAGTTCTTCATCTATAGAAAAAACTAAAAGGAAAGGATTTTTGGAATCCTTATTTTCAGCTTTTAAGCGTAATGAGAATCAAATCTTGAGGAATCAAAAGATATTAGATGAAAATGTAAGAACTCTGGCGCGCCACCATTCCATGTTAGAAATGAGGAGGATGGAACATGTACTAGATCCTAGGAGGAGCATCGACATTCCTTCAATGTAGTTGAGATTACAATTAAGAGTTTATAACCCCGTTGATAGCTACACTTCACAACCTATTGCATCGAGAAATGACAAGGGAACTGAAGAAACCGACGATGAATTTACTTATACGCAGAGTACATTGTAATTTTTCATTATTTGCTTGTATGTGTGGAATATGAACTCTAATTGAACCTTTAATGGGAAAAGAATGCTTTGCTCTACTATGTATCTCTTTTATATGATCTTTATTTGTATAATTTTGAAAAGCAATTTATGTCTCATATTCAATTCTTTTATTCTTCACGAGGTATATATGTTTTTTTTGTTGAATAACCCTACTTAATTTTTAATCCATGAGGAGAAGGTTTGGAATGAGTTAGGGGGTATGTAAGTGAAGTGAACTATAAAAAAGCCAAGTATGAAAAAAAAACTCGAGAGGTAAAACTTTTTACTGAAGTTTTTTAAAATATTCCACAATTTAGGTAACATTTCTTCATTTCCATTTATTTAGTTAGAAATGTGAATTGAATATAATTTTGATTTTAAAAAAAGTGATATATTACTATTACCCATGAAAATAAAGAATTTATGATAGAAAGAAATTTTTATACCTTAGTTGACTTAACCAAGATTGTGTATACACTAGAGGAGCTTAGAGGGGATTGATTGCTTTATATTAGACATTATAATGGGTAAAAGATCGAAGCAAAAGTGCAAGATAAACAAAACATATTTCTAAGAATCTTGTTATACAAAGGTTATTGATCAAGTATATATATATTGAAAATAATTTATGCCACAATTGAGGAGAAAAATAGAAAATTAGCCAATAAATTTTACTTAGTTGGAAAGAATACGTCCTTAAATATAGTGAAAGCGAGAATAGCTAACAAGAGTTTTTAAATAAAAAAATATAGAGAACCACAAATTTCGAAGGAAATGGAATAGGGAATCTAGTGGCGGGAAAAGTGAAAGAAATATTCTTATAAAAATATAAAATAACGGTATCCAAAGGAATGGAGCAGGAACTGTATGAAGACAAAATGAAGAAAAAGAATATATAAATATGAAAAAAAAAGTGATATAGAAAAATGGAAGGATGTTTATGAAAACTCTTTGAATAAAAGTTGGTTATAGCTAAATTAAGTGAAGTATATCTTTTTATTCCAACAAATAAATATGAAATGATGATTATTGGTGAATAAAAATTCATATCGACTTTGATTTTGGTGATGTTTTGAATATTGTTTGAAAAAAAAGATTGATTTAGCGATTTTTTGTAAATTAAGATTCTATATTAGTTATCGTAAGCTTGATGCTTGTCAATGGAGGTTGAGAAAACCTAAATAGTGCATTGACCTTGGTGATTGGTTTAACTTTGAATTATGAGGTGTATTACAAAATTAGGAGGTTGAGCTTTGTAATATATCATGATTCTTAATTTTTATGAAGGTAATATATTTTTATTTAAAGATCATTTATGTTTTAAAATACAAGTATATAATCATGAAATCAAAACGAGGGAAGAAAAAAGAAGTTGATAGAGAGTATTCCTTTGCTTGGGATAACAAAGTGCTAAGTATATGGGTATTTGATAAGACAATAATTAGACATATTTTATAATACATTTTAGGATTATTTTAGATGTAAAAGACTATATTACATTAAGTTTTCTCTTGTTTTTCTTATTTCAGGTAATAATTGGAAAATACAATGAAATGGAGGAAAAAGGCAAAAAAATGAAGGGTTTGACCGAGTGGAAAGATTGCAGGAAGAATCACTAAGGAATCAAGGGAAAACTAGATTTTAAACCCAGCAATTTTCCAACGATTCCTATTCACCCAAAATTGCTACCTAGATCGGTGGAAACTTGGACTTCAATTCCACGGATTTACTAAGTGATTCCACTTAACCTTGAATCGCTAAGGAATTGCTGGTTACTTTTTTAGGGATTTTAAATTACAACAAGGATTTAGAGTTGGTTTAGGACAAGTATTACCTAATATAATATAAATATAAATCGTAAACTATGAAATGAAGGGCCTTTTGATAGTATTACATTTTTTGCTTTAGTTTAGAGGCCATTATTTATCATTTTTATTGCTTTTAGAAAAGATTGAAGATTCAAGTTATCATTAAGATATTTTAATTATGTGTTTCAATTATGATGTTATGGTGTTATTTATTATCATGAGTAAGTAATTTGTTAATTTAAACAAAATTCTAAACATGAACTAGATAATTTTTTAATGTAGTCATGATGAGATAAATGTATGTTTAATGCTTTAAACCAACCGTATCATTTAATTAATTGATTTAATATGTTGTTATTTATGAATTACGATCATGAATCCAAGTTTTATGTGCGTAATGCCCAATATTTATTATGATGTTTTGATTCATTATCTTTTACAGTACTAACTATAATTGTTTGAAATGTATGACCGTTTAGATTTCCTAGGTGCATTTGAGATTTAAATCTAATGTTGAAGTGGCTTTCTAAAGGTGTTAGATTTAGTAGTTTGAGGTTTTCATGAAGTGTAATGCGGCTTTATTGCATGAAGTTAATGTCTTTGTGTATTCAAAGGAGTTAGCTCAATAAAATTAAAATGTGGCTTTTCTATTAGTATAAGGAAAACGAATGACTGGCTAAAGGCTGTTTATTTACTTATGATTAGTGTTTAATGATATCGGATACTTTAGAAAGCATATTCATGACTATGAGACTGAAGTAACATGTTCGGATGCAAAACAAATTGATGTTTCATTGTTTAAGAGGTTTTAGATGTTTATTTTATATTAATTTCCATTGAATTGAATTGCTTTTAATTTAGTGACTTTGGTTTGTGATATTTAAGTAAGTTTAGTTAGTTTAGTTGATTTTTATTTAGAAATTATAAGTTTAAATTTTGGTTTTTATTAAATTAAATTAAAAATAACAAATTAATAAAACTTCTTTTCTTAAGAAATTTTCAAAATTCCTTTGGAGAAGATTCCCACTTGCCACTACTACAAAATATTAAAAGTACAATAAATGTGAAAAATTTATTGTACACGTTTGACACTTGTCATCCTAACTTAGAAACTATTAGTTGAGAAGTAAGTGAAGGTGAACGGGGATTGATATATGTACATGATATGATTATGTATGTATATGTATACGATACTTGCATAGTATCTAATTTCTTGTCGCGATCAATTTGCAGACACCAATGTTAGATCAGCGTGAGGGCAGAGATGTTGAAGCTATCGAAATCACTTTTAAGGATTTTCATAGGCTATCCGATAGAGTTACCATGCTGGCTCGGTAGCTGGTTGACTTCATCTATTTCTTGACGGCGCGACTTACTACCCTTACATTGGCCTTTACCGCCATTACTCCTACTACAGTGCCTCCGACACTAGAGCCTCGATTTCACCGACTACTGCGATTACTGCGGTGCCTCCGGTACTTGATTTACGGGCACCAAAGCCATCCATAGCATCGATGGTATGCATTCCACCAGAGTTACCAATTGTTGTAGTAACGACAGTAGTTCTTGTTGACACTATGCCCTACTACCGAATCCCACATCCACCATCTCTACTGCTGGCTTAAAGGAGGACTAAAAGCTAGTGAAGGAGTTCATTGGATTATGACCAACATACTTATTGGGTAACAAAGACACTAGAAGATTGAAAAGTGGATTACGTCGTAGAAAAAGCTTCATTTATTATCAAGGATCTAGGATAGATTTCAATCGATTCTTTCTTACTATAACATTGAAAAGGGTGCATACGTTTAATGGCGCACCATAGTTTCAAGTTGAGGCAGCTTCATTTCTTAGCAATCATCAAGAAGGACTTTTATAAGCAGTAATTTCAGGCTACCATGAAGAAGCAGATGATGAAGGCCTTCAGGAATCTGAGACAGGTAGAGGGAGAGACAACAATAACATATCAAGACCATTACAACTACCTAAGAAAGTTTGTTGGAGATGCGATTGCTGATGATTCTGACGAGGCTTTCTACTTTCGCGATGGATTAAGGTCAAACATCATGCATCATGTGGTCAGCATTGGAGCCTCTCGTTGTAAAAGATGTATGAGCAAACCCATACTCATGAGACTTATCAGTTGGGTCGTGCAACAAAGGAATCATCGATTGCGGGCGATTAGGGACCCAATTTTGAGAGGGGGAGACAAAGAGGAAAAAAGTAGAGAACATTGAATAAGTGGATTTAGAGTATAGGATCTGCAACACTAGCCACCGCGATGGTACCTCATTTGTATGCACCTACCATGCCACTACTAGCTAAACTAGTACTACCACATCCGCAGACTTAATAAGCATTAGGTGACAAAGACACACCGAGACAAGAGCAGTGCTTGGCGTAGAGCTAGACCACGTCTACAAAGCAAAAAAGGCAATCGACATGCTTTAGATGTGGTTAAGTTGGGCACATCATTCGACAATGTCCACAGCCCGTGAGCTATCAGCTAGCAGCATTACAACTACATGCTAGAGAGGGAGTCCGCGTTATGGTAGAGCCAAACCTAGTGGCGAAACGCGACCGTGTTGAGGTAAGTTTTGATTTATTTTATTTTTGCATGTTTCATGTAATTTGTGATTTAAATACAACAATAGCTTGCACTAGATAATTGCGATAAAGTTGATGACATGACTGATAAGAGTCATTCGCCTAGATTCGTAATTCATGAATTAGAGATATTAATGAGATGTTGGAAGTAGTGTAGCCTAAACAAGCACACTTCACCTTTATAGGGTTCTAAATAGAGCAAGATTTCTATTGAGTACTATGACCAAAGTACCATATATAGTAGTGATGTATGTGTGGTCGATAAGCGTGGACTCACCAATTAAGATTTATTCTTGAAGCTAAAAAGTAAGTGAGAAATCCCGATATGGTTATTTGTCTTTGTAGATCTTGAAAAAATATTCTCAACAAGAGGATAGTGAGTAATATAATCATTCGGTCATGAATGGTTTTGATTCTATTTACAAGGTTTGGATACTCTATAGGGAATCTTCTGAAGTACCTCAAGATTTTGATTCATTAAATGATGATCTTAATATGCCTGAAGCTCACATGATGTATGATGATGCATATTTTTTAATGAAATGGGAACAAAGAGTATTGGAACTAGTATGGATGAGAAGTATAGGAAGAAATTTGAAGATGCTACTATTCCCTTGTATCCCAGGTGTACGAAATACACAAAGCTATCAGTAACTATATCTTTATATAAGCTTAAAGCTTCTAATGGTATGACTGATAAAAGATTCAATGAGCTTATCAACCTTTTATGGAATATATAATCAAAAGATAATTATCTACCAAAGTCATTGTCTAAAGTCAGAAACTATTAAGTGAATTTGATTTGGGATATGAAAAAATACATGCTTTTATTAATGATTGTTGTTTATTCAAAAATGAGAATAAAAATTTGAATTCTTGTCCTAAGTGTGGAAGTTCTAGATGGAAGGTTAATTCTCACACTAAAAAGATTAAAAAATGGGTGCTTGTTAAAGTTTTACGCTATTTTCCTATAGTGCCAAGACTTAGAAGGATGTTTATGTCATCAGAATCAGTAGAGAACTTAAAGTGGTATTCAACTCATCATTGTCAAGATGGTATGGCTCGACACCCAGTTGATTCATTTCCATGGAACTTTATTGATAAAAAATGGCTAAGTTTTGCCTCAGACCCAAGAAATATCAGATTTGGACTTGCCTCTGATGGGTTCAATCCATTTGGTTATTAAAGTCCAACATGCAGTTGTTGGCCAGTGATCCTAGTAGTGTACAACCTTCCACCACACAAGTGCATGTCACATGAACATTTAATGTTAAGTTTGCTCATACCGGGACCAAAGCAACCTGGTAACGACATTGATGTATATTCACAACCACTCATTGATGATTTGAATATGCTTTGGAATATTGGTGTTGAAATGTATGATGCATCTTCCAAGTCAATGTTTATTTTAAAAGCAATCTTGATGTGCACCATAAATGACTTCCCCGATAATCTTACTGGATGTACTACAAAAAGTGAGTTTTCCTGTCATGTGTGTGGTCCTGCTACATGCTCGCAATGGTTAATATGTCGTAACAAGATGGTTTACATGGCTCATAGAAGATTTCTTTTGCTAAATCATTTGTGGCGTGATAATGAAAGTTGGTTTGATAGAACTAAAGAGAGAAGGGGTCTGACCAAAGCAATGACTAGAAAAGAAATTTTGAACACATTGAAAGATTTTAAGAATGATTGATGAAAGTGCAAAAAAAGTGAGAGTAAAAAAAAGGCGATCCTATGAACATGTGGAAGAAGCGATCGATATTTATTGAATTGTCATATTGGAAGGTAAATCTTTATTGCTTAATTGCATCATTAGTTATTTTCAAATTTACAATTTTAGTTTGATTTAATTTAGATTCGTTGTTTTGTCAGCATGACTTAATTTCGTGTCATAATTTAGATGTTATGCACATAGAGAAAAACATTTATGAATGTATTATTATGAAAATTTTGAATGTGAAGGGAAAGTAAAAAATGAGCTTGAATCACATAAGCATCTAGGGCTATTAGGTTTAAGGAAGGGTTTGCATCCCCAACAAAAAAAGCTCTAAAGTTTTTCTTCGCGGGGCTCTTCATTCATTATCAAAGAAAGAGAAATGTATCTTTTATCAAAGGTTATTTGATCTTCAACTACCTAATGGATATGGTTCAAACATCAGAAAGTGTGTCAAAGTGGAAGAGTGTAAAATGATTGTTTCAAGCCACATGATTATAATATATTAATGCAACAATTAATGTCAGTTGCAATAAGAGGACTTTTAACGAAGGGGTCCAGAAATGCTATTTTGTGTTTAAGTTCATTTTTCAATGAGTTATGTTAGAGAGTCCTCGACAAAAATAAGTTGGAAGAACTTGAATGTTATATCGTGGAGACGTTGTGTGTGTTGGAGAGGTATTTTTCACCTTTCTTATTTGATATAATGATATACTTAACAATTCATTTGGAACGAGAAGCAAGCTTACGTGGACTGGTACACTACATATGGATGTACCCTTTTGAGAAGTAACATTTAAGGTACAACTATTTCTTCAAAAATCTTATTTTTCTTTAATAACGATTTTTTGTAAAAAAAATATATTACTTTTAGGTTTGTGAAGGTGCTTAAGGGGTATGTTAGGAATCGTGCACACCTAAAATGATGCATTGTTGAATGTTATTTAGTTAAAGAATATGTGAGGCATTGTAGCTCATATATAAATATAGAAGCTATGGAATCGAAATATCTTCTCAATGCAGATCATGAAGATGAAAGGATTTTGCAAGGGCTTACACTTTTTAAGGGTGTAGAGTTTATTGTCTGATGAAATATTGAAGGTTGCTCATCTTTACGTCTTCTTACATAGTGCAACTGTTGAACCATATATCACGTAAGTATAATAAGATATAGTCTTTAAAACCTTTAATTTTGTTGCTCAGTATCTTTATCATACTTAATTTCTTATCACTCTTTGTAAGGATGCATAAGGATGAATTGAAACAAGAAGATGAACAACTTTTAGAGGAAGGCCCGTTGTTATATAAATGACACGTAGACACATTTGTTGCTTGGTTATTGAATAAAGTAAACAAAATTACTTTGAAAGTAATCTTGATGGGAACAATAAACTTAATTAGGACTTTACTTATGAACAAATGAAATTACAAGAGAATGCAACTACCACAGTTCCAGAAAGGCTTAAAAGTCTCGCGCAAGGTCCTAGACACATAACAACTTCTTCTGATAGTTACAACATCAATGAAAAATGTTTTCGTACAATAGATATTGAGAAGGCTACACAAAACTTTGGTGTACATCTTGAATATGAAACTCTTTGTGAATCGACAGATGAAAGACAAGTCATAGAAAATTACTCTTACTATGGAGTCATAAGAAAGATTTTATTGTTGGATTTTTCGTTGTTTTGTATAGCGAGTATTCCTATGTGATTGGGACAACGTTAGCTCTGGTATAAGAATGGAGTACAATTTTTTTAGTTAACTTACATGATGGATTATGGTAATTAAAAAAAATGATCCATTCATATTTGCATCATAAGACGAACAAAGTTTTTATTCCAAAGAGAGTCCAACATCACACTGGTATGTTGTATTTAAGGCCTTACCTAGAGGTTTCAATGAATTGGAAGCATTTGATGAAAGTACGTACGCCTCTAACTCACCTTTAGACATGTCGAGGATTGATGTATGTAATGTTGATGTTGACGAGTCACATGTAAGAGAAGATTGTAAAGGTGTACTTGTGTAAGTGAATTGAAGAACTTGAGTGAGCAATATGTAAGAATTTGTTTATATGTATTTTGATTTTGTGTTTGTTTTTATGTTTTATCATTATAATCGTAAAAATTTACTTCGTCAGTGTCTATCATATAAAAAGGTATCTCGCTCATTAACTATTTGGGAATTGAACAACATAATAGCATTGAGGTAAAGTATTAATTTATTTTTGTCTTTTTTCCTATTACTTGTTTTATATAACGTTGTTTTAATGTTGCTTAACAAATGTATTAATATTATGTTTTTATTTCTTCTTTTTGATAGTCCTCTGAACAAGCTAAAAAGATCAAAAAAGAATTTGCAAGCTTTAATTGTTGCTCCCTTTCAAAATGAGAATGAAGGTTTGAGAATAGTACAAGAAAGCATTAAAATCAATACAAATAAGAAGAAGGAAAATATGACAGCGACAAAAGACAAAGAGAGGGAAGTGAAAGTACCAAAAGACATAGGGAAGGAAGTAAGAATAGATGATTCAAATTTTTTTAATCTCTTAAATGATATACAAATGGGAAAAGATGTGCTAAATGAAAAAGGAAGGGAAGTGAGAGTACCTAAAGGCAAGGGAATGGGACGAGAATGCCAAAAGACAAAAGGAAGAAAGTGAGAATACTAAAAGACATAGGGAATGAAATGAGTATCAAAAGAGAAAAGGAAGGAAGTGAGAATAGAGGATTTTGGTTTTTCTAATCTCTTAAATTATATAAATTTGGGCGAGGATTTGTCAAATGAAAAGAATAAAGGAAGAGGGCCATCGAATAAAGTTGACTAGAATGAAAGAGGGCAACCTGTATGACAGAATTTTGAAAAGTTTGTTTCACTAGTAGGAGTCCTAGCAAAGGAAATGGCACCACTAAACAAACCTAGTTGGACAAAGGTGGATGGGGGTATCAAAAACACTATTTGGTTGCTTATACTCGTAAGCCTAAAATTTTATTTTCTTCTTTCTACTTTATTATGTCTTATACTTGTAATTTTTTATTTGTTTTAACATTGAAGCAAGAATGCATAATTGAATAATGTCACAAGAAGTTTGTTTTTTGGTTAATTAGGAAGCTATAACGTAACTGAAAATCAATGTTGTTAACAAAATCGGTAAAAAAAGATTCACCATCATCATGCAAGCCTCTCGAAGTGAAAGAACATGAATGGAATGAATTCGTGCAAGTTCGCAGGTCACTTGAATAGAAAGTAAGGCTTCACAATTATTTTATTTTAAATATATCAATGTATTATCATTTTAAATCATATTTTTGTTTTGATTTTTGTATATGTTTAGCAATTTAGTATAAAAAATGAGAAAAGTAAGATCAAAAGTGATTTATCCACATACTTTAAGTTGAAAAGGTTATGCGAGACTTGAACATGATTTGGCAAGTTACTTTTTTTTTATTTATTATCTATACTTTAGTTGTTGCATTTATTTTAATATCTAAGTTTGTCCATTTTTTAGAAATCTGAGAAGGGAAATGATGAGTTTATACCAAAGGTGGAACTTTGGATTAAAGGGCGCATAAAAAAAGATGGCAGTGTTGTTAATAGTGATTCAATGGTTATAATGGTAAGGAATATAAAGCAAATAATTAAAATATTTTGAGTTCTTTGACTATTACTTATTCTTTAAATTGTGTTTTCAAAAGAAAATAAAGGAAAGCTCTCAAGTTCTGAACTATAATAGTTCATTTTCAATCAAAAATGATTTATTGAGTCGAGTTCTTGGACATGAACATCCTGGATCTATACGAGATTTAAGGTTTGGAGTGACATCTTCAAACATAAATGTTGAATTACAAGTTGTTTCATGGAAGCAAGCAATGAACAACAAGATGAAGGAAGTAATGGAGCATCAAAAAGTGATAGAATGAATGATTTCACAGTTGACTTCAAGCATGGAAAGTTAATCTTTTCTATAATGTCATACATTAGTTGCTCAATGTGTGAAAATGACTAATTCTATTCTTTTTTCTGTTTTCCATTAAAAAAAAAATATAAGTAAAAGTGTTAATGAAAATGCATGTGCATCAACAAATGTTTCAAAGGTAATTTTTTGTAAGCGTATATATTCTATGGCATTCTGTAATGAAGCTCTTGTAATAGTAATATAATATTTAAATAAGTCTTTTGTTTGTAGTCTCACCGAGTTGATAGTGGGAAGCTTAAGGGGAAGCCATGCAAATTACTTCATTGGATTGTATCTGAAGCAGTGGTGGCATATTAAGAAATTGCTTCGGTCGATCTTACTGCTTTAGTAGATGAAGTGCTTATGGGCTTGACTGTTATAAGGTTTAGGTAAGGGATGCTTTAATTTCAAATATTGCCTTGCCTCGACCTTCACGTCTTTATTTTACCGTGAATGATTCAATTGCGACTACGGTTGCTTGGCCTTAGAAGTAAATTGATTTTTTTTTAGATTTTGAAAGGTAATTTATTTAGTTCTTTCTCTTTTTTTTTCCTTAGACAGTTTTGCTAATTTGTTGCATTTACAATTGCGGCATTTGAATCATTATTTCTTTTTCATTTGTAGACCATTACAGTTGTTTAAGTGTTGCCATATATTCTTTTATAACTTGATTTCACCCTTTAGTTAAGTCATTCATATTTTAAGGGACTTGCATTTATATTTTCTGTAGCTCTTACTCCCGCCTTGAACTTTTAACGCTTACATTTTCCTATCATTTATATTTTTCTATTGGCACCATACTGCATGGGATCTGTTGTTCTTGATTGGGTGGTCAGCTATGCTTCATATCTTTATGTGCCACAGTAAAGAGAGATTTGGTTGTATGAGTGAAGAAAAAAACTATTTTTATACTCCATAGTATTTTAGCTACTAACTGCATCCTATGTTTACGATGTGAGAGTTGGGTTAATTTTTTCAATGATTGGTTGAATATGGGCCAAATGGCTATGGATAATACATTTGTGCGAGCGAGAATATTTAGAATGATTGGTGAAACTGATAAATAATGAAGAGTTGAATTTCAGTTAGACTATGCATCATCAATACCAAATCATTATTTGTCTAAGAATATATACTTTATTAACCAGTTCTTAAGCTACGCTTGACTTTTTAGTGGCTGATCTAACCATTTATACATGGCATCGCTTTTATATTCTTTCATTTGAGTTTATTTTTTATAAAGAAAGAAACCGATAAGCCTTTATTAAGACTCGAACCCCCAACCTCTTACACAAGTTACCCCATACCAAACTAGTGAGCTATCCTACTTGATTGGTTTCATTTGAGTCCATTTAGAGTCATATGGTACTCCATTATGGATTATAAAGTTGAAAACCACGTATTAGGATTCATTCCAATGACCCAGTTGACATATGCTTCCTCAAAATGTTTTCTTGCACCCTTCAATTTTTTTTAGATGGCACCGGTGCTTTTGAAGAAGCCATTTCTATATTTACAAATATGAAGTTACGTTCTTTTGTCTATATGCTTTGTTCTTTATAAAAAAAGATATTCTCATTTTCTTTGTAGATGTTTCTAAGCATTGTTGAATTATTTTTGGATTGATTTGCTTTGTGATGAGATTTTACTTGGTTGACTAGTTTTATCGAATTCAACGTGTTTTATTGTGTTCATGACGTTTGTTGGGTTCATTTAGTTGTCAGTTGTTGGTGTTGGAAGAAGTGAGGATTTTTCTACTCTATTAACTTTTTTTCTTTGTCATAAGTAATTGATGTTGATTGCAAATGAGATCCTCTGTTTATGGTTTGGTAATTTTTCTGCTGCTTATAGAGTAGAGTTAGATGAGGCTAAAGTTGCAGAATCTATACCTGCAAACATTTCTTTGGAGGTCGGTTTTATCATTCTTTTTCTTGTTGTTCTACTTTATTTTTGATATGAAACATGTCCACCACATTTTAAGCATGTACCTGCCAACTATTTATAACTGCAACAATCCTCCAACATTTTTTGTAGAGAGTAGCTTTGATTCTACTTAAGTTAATTTTCGATTTGGTTGGGTTGATTTGTGCTTAGTGCATTGTATCAGTTGATACAGCTTGATAGTTTGGTTAACAAAATTGGTGAAAGGTTGGTTTCAAATATTGGTTTGCGTGGGTTTGATGTCGACATCATATTAGCATTAAATTAGAAACACAAATGCAGTTTTCTATGTTATAAGAATTTGACATATTTTCTTTGGAAGATGAGAAAATTCTCTGTTGTTAGATATTTAGTTCTAACTTAGATGGTGACAAGATCAAGTTTTTTGTGTTTATTAGAGTTTTGACAAAAAATTGGGCACTTTTTGGGTTGCATTTTTGTTTTAGCTCATCTAGATCTTTTTCTCTATGTTCTTCAAAAGACATGTTGCACTATTATTTATTTTTATTTTTCTTGGACAGGTCGGAAAGAAAAAAAAGTTGTCAATTTGAAAGTGTACTTATCTTTCCATTCATATGTAGTTGTTACATGTGTAGCCTTTAGTTACTACAACATTAAAAATGTAAATTGAGTTTGAATTTAAATGTTGATACTTTTATTATTATTTTCGGTATATAAATTTTAGCGCAATGAATTTGATTGTTTAATAGGTTTTATATACATTTGATTAGTATCTATTGATTTTTTTAATTGTCATATAATCTTAATGATATTTAAAAAATTTTGTTATGATAGTTGTTTGATGTCATTTTATAGTTACGATGACAGTTTTAAAGTGTCATTAAACGTTAAAGGTTACATTAAAAATGTTGTCCTTATAAGTAAATACTTTCCACGACACCCCCATTTTATGACTGTTGAAAACTATCATCTCTTACATTTGACGACAATTTTTATATGTCATCGTTAGGCAATTTTCTTGTAGTGATTACCCGCCTTAGACGCGTGTGGTACGTCTTGTCTGCAGATGATCACATCCAACACTTATGACCAAAGTAGGGGCAACTCTATATGAATGCCATGAATGCATGAGCAAGAGGTATGCAAAATATAAACCATATTAATGCAAAAAGCAAGAAATAGTGTTTACTTAATGTTAAACAACCTCAAAGTTGGTTGCAAAGCCTCACACAACATTCCTCGACTTTCACGTACTTCCATAAGTCCTATTACATTTAGAGTTACAACTTTATTTCAACACTTTAAAATCTTTTTCAATTATAAAAAAGTTAAAACCATTTTCAAACTCGCAACGGAGCTCCATTCCCTTAACAAACAATATTAACTCTTTAAAAATCCCCAAATAAACCATCACACATGTTTTCCATGTTTTTGAATTCTCATTAAGTCATAAACCAATTATTTAGCTTAAACAACAATCTACAACTCGCTTATGCATTCCAAATTGAGATTTATAACTCGATTAACAATATAGGCCTTCCTTATTTTCAAACTATAATTTGGAACCTTAATGATTCTTAACTTAATTCATTTCAACAAGATATACGGTCATTCAACTTAATTAAATCACCAAACCACATATTTTACCTCATTAACTCAACAATAATGTAATTCATCTCCTTTAATCATAAATAATACAATTCATCTAAAGCATATGTTCCATTTCATTTGATCAACAACAATGTTATTTATCATCTCATTTGATTCATCATTTAGTTTGAATTACTAAAATAACTCAATTAACTTCCATTTAATCCATACTTTACAATCTCGACTTAATTCTATCGTTACTTCTATTGATCACACAATTTCTGAGTTAAGTCAGTGTTTCCAATTCCTTAAAACCCCCTTGTCGACCAAATGAACTCATCAACCAATCAATACTCTCAAAAACCAATCATTAGTCCTAAATAAATATATAAACATCAAAATTCAACAACAAAACTAAATCAAGAAGATTTATTAATTAATCACATTCTTTGATAAAAACCTTAACACTCCATACTTTGTAAAGACTTATTATTATTATTATTATTTAAAATTATTTTATTCCCAAAATTTATGGAAACCTAAAAATTTTTGGTTTAGTGAACCTGGTTGAGCCCAGGCCAAACTTGTTGAACACTAGTCTTGGCCAGGGCTGGCTCGACTAGCCCTTAGGATTGGCCTGGGCATAAGCCTAGGCCTTCCCGAGCCTTGATAGGAATTGCACTAGTTGTAATGACCCGTTTCCTTAAGTAAGTAATAAGCGTTACCACGAATCCTAATTAACCTGAGTAAGGCTCGTGGTTTAGTCCAGCATACCTCGATTAGCATATACGTGGCTTTATGTGATGTTTGGCTTTTGTGTAATGTGATAAACAAATTTTATAGGTTAATTGATTAAGAAAACTATCATAACAAATAGTTAGATTAAATCAAATCAAATGAATATTAAGAGACAATGGATAGTCCTAGGGACACGTGGCTTGTCTCGATTTATGTTACATTAGCACCATGTTAATTTAGGCTTAAAACCACCATATTTTCCTTGAGATACGTGTTTAGTTTGATTATGAAAAGCAAATATGAGGTGGCGAGGAGGACGTGGCTACTTAATGGTTAAGTTTAAGAAGATGAAGATTTATTCAATCCTCATCGTCATCTCTTCAACGCCATCAAACTCTCCTCTCCTCACTGCTCCTCATGATCGTCACCGCCATCACCTTCATCTTGATGCCAGTTCCACCATTGTCGTCATCTTCATCGTGGTGATAACCTCCATTTTTGGTATGCTCACACACTTTCTTTTTTGTTCTCTTTGGTTGTAATGAGGTTTAAGGGTTGTTATGGTGTGTGTGTGGGTTAGTGGGGTTGTGACGAGTGGGTTGGAGTTAATGAGGGATGTCCAGAGGTTCACTAGAACCTCTAGAAAGTAGTGGATAGTGGTAGTTTATGGCTATTGATGATTGGTATCGTAGTTGAGGGTTATTGTTGTTGTTGTTGTTCTTGGCATTGTTAGTGTTGTTTGTTGTTTGTTGTTGTTGTTGGGAAAGTTGTGAACATGGTGAGATCCTTGGACGGACTGTCGCGGCCCAATAATTAATACACGTTTAATTCGTTAATCAGGATAAAATGACCCATGACGTGGGACCCGCAGTGAGATACGTGTCACTACCGCGACACGGTGGCTGAGGTAAATGTTATATTTGTGTGTTGTATGCTTAGTGTACTGTATATGTGTAGACTACTAAGTCATTTACGGGTATGCAGATACCGAGACGAACGGGGACTTACCTCGAGTCGCGTGTCGACGTGGGCCCGAGGTAGCAGCTCGTAGGGTACGTGTAACTAGTTCAAGTTTATTACATAAAATGAAAAAAAAAATTTAAATAAATTAATATAATTTGTGGTTGTAAGGTAGCCACATGTATAGATATATATATATATGTATATGTATCTATCTAAGTCATCTTTATCTCATTCTAACTTTAAAAACAAAAAAAAACAAAAAAACGTAGAGAGAGAAAGAGAAGAAACCGAGAGAAGGAGAAAGAGAGAAAGAGACCGAGACCAAGCTCGATGTTGACGTAAGGTTAGTTAATTTCGCGTTGTTGTTGTTGTGGTTTTGTTGTTGGCCGCCATGGAGGTTCGGCCATGGAAGGCTCGGACTCCATGGCCGAGAGGCTGAGGAAGAAGATGGCAGGGGTGTCTTTCCTGCCATCAACTTTAGTTGGTTTGGGGTTAAGAGCCAACCCCAACGTTCCAGCGAGAAAAAAAAATAAATTTGCAGAAGCAGCAGCTCCGCGAGGAAGAAGAAGATGGGGGTAGCCAGGTCGGGCTACCCCATGCG
This sequence comes from Stephania cephalantha, assembly GCA_039657325.1. Lineage (NCBI taxonomy): Eukaryota > Viridiplantae > Streptophyta > Magnoliopsida > Ranunculales > Menispermaceae > Stephania > Stephania cephalantha. Next base: position 32,442,583 of record CM077570.1, on the reverse strand, counting down.
AGTTGGGTAGGGCCGACCCGGGCCCCGGAGGGGAGGGCCGGGCCGGGCCGCCTGACCCGAGGAGGACCGGGTCAGACCGACCCGGGTCCGCTTGGATCGCCTCAATAAAAAAATAAAAAAATAATATATATTTATTTATTAAATTAAATTAAACTGATATTAAAAAAAAGAAATTCCAGAAAATCGATAAAATGCTGGAAAATTCTAGAAAAATTCTAGAAAAATTTCGGAAAAATTAGGAAAAATTTCGAAAAATTATATTTCGACAAAATAAATAGAAATTGATACATTTCTATGAAAAATACAAGATTTGAAATTTCGGACGCGACTTTTACGGGGTTTTTACCTCGAAAAGCGCGAAATTGACAAATTGGTCTCGAATTCGATTTAGATCGATTTCGACCAATGTAGGAATTTTAAATAATGAATTGTGAATCTAAATTGATAACTTGTCAAATGTTAGGACCGTAAAGGAGCTATTACGGGGTATTGGGTGCGTCCATCGACGCAACGAGAAGTCGGGCCCGGGTGGGCGGCAGGGCCGACCCTGACCCGAGGAGGACCGGGTCAGACTGGCCCGGATCCGCTTGGACCGGCCTGGGTCGGGTTGACCCGGACCTGCCTCAATAAAAAAGAATAATTTTAACTTAACTCTGATTTATAGACAACCATAGGAACTATAAGTGGTATCATAATTGGTAGGTGTTTATGTGTTTAAATAAGGCTGACTAGTTCCTTGTTAGGTCCTATATGGGAGATTAGGGATTAATTAAAGGATTAGGCTAGGCGGTGCCCTTATTTGTAGTTGTGGCCATCACAGGTGGTATCAGAGCCAAGGTTTATAAAGTTTGGCTTACTTATATGGTTTCAAGCTATATGATACCAACACAGTTTGTATCAGCGCCATGGTTTTGAGAAAAAACGGCTCTAAGATTGTAGAATATGAAGTTTCTACAATATGATACCACAGCTACAATATGTAGTGAACGGCCTACCTTGTTCAGCAAACAACTAAAAGATTTAAGAAATGGAGAAGCTAGAAAACCTTAGTTAGATGTGGAAAACCAGATGATCCTCCCCTAGAAACTATTAGTTGGGAAGTGAGTGACAGTGAGTTGGGGATTTGATATATCTATATAGATGTTAATTTTGTTATGTGTATATATGCGTTATCCACGTAGTAGTTGATTCGCGTTCGTTATCCATTTGCAGTCAGAGATGGCGGATTCACGCGATAGCGGTGATGCAGGTGCGAGCGGCAACCAGTCTTTCGATACCATCAGCGGAGGATTTCCAGAGGCTTTCTGATCGAGTAGCTACTCAGGGACAACAGTTGGTGGATTTTATTGCATTGATGACTTCCCGATTTGCTCCACCAAAGACAAACAAACTCAAACATCGAGTCCTATCATGCGACTACAAGATCGACCGTAGTGCTTGGTCGTACTGCGACACCTATGATAGCGACTCCAAAGCGAGAGAGACAATGTCTACACCATATTCCACAACCCCATCAGCTAGTTCGACAGCGGTAGTTCAGCTGGTGAAAAATTTCATCAGACTGAAACAGGTATACTTCGACGGTCAGAGAGATTTTACGAAGATCGAGAAGTGGGTTCTGTCGCTGGAGAAGTTACATAGAGTCTTGCAGATTGAGGATAGACTCAGAGCTGAGATATCGTCGTACACATTGCAGCGAGACGCCGATGTGTGGTGGCGTGCGACGATAGCTGCTGAGGGCGAGTTTGAGTCTTGGGATGCCTTCAAAACTAAGTTATATCAGCAGTACTTCCCACCTGCGGTGATGAAGCGGTTGAGGAAGGAGTTCATGAACTTGAGACAAGGAGCCAACGAGTCGGTGATGAACTATCGAGACAGATACGGCTATTTGAGGCAGTTTGCCGGAGATCTTGTGAACGAGGATGCTGATGATGTATATCATTTTGGCGATGGACTGAGGCCGGATATTGGTTTTTACGTGGTCAGTTCAGGTGCCAGGACACTGGAAGAGATTTTCGAGTGTGCACTTGCTCACAAGACATATTATGTGAGCCGAGTTATTGACGGGACACCCTTAGTACCTGCGATGACACCTGATCAGATGGCGGAGTATGAGCAGAGTAAACAGAAGGGCAAAGGACCGAGGAGATGGGATAGAGGTGTTCAGGGGGCGATTGTGCCTTATGTAGCATCTCCTACACCTTTGCAGACTATTGTAGGTAGACCTCCCGTACCACCACTAGTCAGACCTGCATTTCTAGCTCCTGCTACGTCTACTTTACTAGCTTTACCAGCACCAGCAGCTCCACGTCAGCAGCACGGTGGTAGAGGTAGAGGTAGAGGTAGAGGACGAGGACGAGATAGTTCTTGACCAGGGCAGAGACAGGCATCTACACAGGCCCAGGATCGAACGCAGGGTCAGCCAGAGCAGTCACTTGTTATCGATGTGGTCAGATTGGTCAGTCGAGAGTGTCCACAGCCAGCGACAGTGATTCCATCACAGCGTCGAGAGGTCGTCCATACGATTACACAACAAGACGCAGACGCTGCACGAAAACTCATTGAGGGTATGATTTTGATTTGTGGTCATCAAGCATATGTCTTATTTCATTCGGGTTCGACAGTTTCTTTCATTTCTGGTGACATGGTCGGCATGTTAGGGTTGAAACCGGTTAGTGGCGACGTCCATTTGATTTTGAGTACTGTAGCCGGAGATAGAGTGTACCCTAATTCTCTGGTGGAGAGATGCCAGTAGAGATCGATGGGGTCGAGTTACCTGCAGACTTCAGGGTGTTGGAATTTCTGGAATTTGATGCGTTGCTAGGGATGGATTGGCTAGCATCATATCATGCTCATATCGACTGTTTTGCGAAAATAGTGAGATTTGAGATTCCAAGGCGTCCAGTGTTCGTGTATAGTGGTAGTACACCGAGAGCTGAGGGAACTCGAGGTCGGCTTGCGACTAGTGGGGAAATGGAGACTCTGGTGTCGGTATATACCGTTACAGAGAGTTATGGACCTAAACTTGAAGAGATTCCGGTTGTGGGCGAGTTTCCGGACGTGTTTCCGGAAGACTTACCTGGATTACCACCATCGAGGGAGATAGATTTCATTATTGAGTTGGTGCCAGGTACGAAACCGATATCCATACCACCATATCGCATGGCTCCACGGGAATTGGAAGAATTAAGGAAACAATTGCACAAATTAAGCGAGAAGGGATTCATCACACCTTCGATATCACCACAGGGAGCACCTGTCCTATTTGTGAAGAAGAAGGACGGTACCTTGAGACTGTGTATTGATTACAGACAACTGAACAAGTTCACAGTCAAGAACAAGTATCCATTACCGCGTATTGACGATTTATTCGATCAACTGAGAGGAGCGCACTTTTTCTCCAAGATAGATATACGATCAGGGTATCATCAACTGAGGATCAGGGAGGATGATAGATACATAACAGCGTTTAGTACAAGGTACGGTCACTATCAGTTCACAGTCATGCCGTTCGATTTGACTAATGCTCCTGCCATGTTTATAGATTTGATGCATCGAGTGATGAGACCATATCTTGACCGCTTGTGATCGTATTTATTGATGATATATTTGTGTACTCAAAGACTCAAGAAGATCACGAGCAGCACCTCAGGGAGACGTTGCAGACTTAGAGGGAGCACAGACTATATGCCAAATTCGGTAAGTGTGAATTTTGGTTGTCTGAGGTTAAATTTTTGGGTCATGTTGTTAGAGCGAGGGTGTTCTTTGTAGATCCAAAGAAAGATTCAAAGATTTTGGATTGGCGGCACGTCGATGGCGAGATTAGGAGTTTTATGTGGTTAGCAGGCTATTACTGAAGGTTCGTAAACGATTTTTCGAAGATCGCTTCACCAATGACTAAGTTGACCTAGAAAGACGTGAAGTTTCAGTGGTCAGATGAATGCGAGGACAGATTTGCTCAACTGAAGAACTTGTTGACTATTGCACAAGTGCTGATATTTCCAGAGGCTGGAAAAGGTTTCATGGTGTACACAGATGCTTCTCAAATGGGTTTAGGTTGTGTGTTGATGCAAGAGAAAGGCACAGTGGCCTATGCATCAAGACAGTTGAGAATACATGAGAAGAATTATCCAACTCATGACTTAGAGTTGGCGGTGGTAGTGTTTGCTCTGAAGATATAGAGACATTATCTGTATGGAGAGAAGTTCACACTCTATACTGACCATAAGAGTTTGAAATATCTCTTCACACAGAAAGAGCTGAACATGAGACAGCGCAGATGGTTAGAATTTTTGAAAGACTATGACTTTTCTCTAGAATATCATCCAGGAAAAGCAAATGTCGTTGCTGATGCGCTGAGTAGGATTCCGACTGGAGATGCTAAGACTATTCGATGTCATATGACGCACGAGTATGGTTTACTAGAGGCGGCGGCAAGGCTGAGTCAGTCAGATATTGCTAATGGCACGGAGGTACTGATTTGTGCTGAAGTGAGACTTCAAACAGTGTCGACTCAGAGTGTATCAGAGGAGCAGAAAACTGACATTCTATATCTGAGATTCAGTGAGTTAGCCCAGAATCCCGAGTGTACTGACTGGACTGAGACGGCAGATCAGTGTCTCAGATTTTGAGGCAGATTGTGGATATCGGCAGTGGCAGAGCTGAGATATGAGATTCTTTAGGATTCACATCGTTCCCGGTTCACTGTTCATCCAGGAAGGACCAAAATGTACCATGATATGAAAAGACATTTTTGGTGGCATGGGATGAAAGCGGACATATCATAGTATATTAGGAACTGTGGGATCTGCCAACAGGTGAAGGCCGAGCATCGTAAACCTGAAGGATTACTACAGGCGCTTCCCATTCCACGTTGGAAGTGGGAAGACACAGCCATGGATTTCGTTCGAGGATTGCCGAGGACTGTTCATCGTCATGATTCAATCTGGGTGATTGTTGACAGATTGACAAAATCTGCCCATTTCATACCAGTTGCAACTCATTACACATTAGACCAGCTGAGTGTATTGATCGAGATAGAGATTGTCAGGCTGCATGGAGTACCTTTGATAATTACGTCAGACAGGGATGTTTTGTATACGTCCAGGATGTGGCGGAGTATGCAGGAACAGTATGGTACGCGCTTACAGTTTAGCACAACCTTTCACCCTCAGACTGATGGGCAGACTGAGAGGTTGACTCAAACTCTCGAAGATATGCTCAGGGCGTGTGTCATTGAGTTTGACGGATCGTGGGAAGAGTATTTACCGTTGTGTGAATTTGCATACAACAACAGTTATCAGGCGAGCATTGAAATGGCGCAATTTGAGGTGTTATATGGCAGACCGTGTCGCTCACCATCTTGTTGGGCTGAGCCAAAAGACCGAAATTTGTTAGGGCCTGAAATTGCTGTCGATCACACAGAAAATGTAAGACAGATTCGCCAGAAGTTTAAGGGAGCCTATGAGAGGCAAAAGAAGTATGTAGACATGTATCGCAACGATCTCACGTACGATGAGGGAGCTTTAATGTATCGAAAGGATTCTCCTCGTAAGGGTCATCATCGATTTGGTTTGAAAGGAAAATTAGCACCGAGATTCATCGGACCTTTCAAGATCAAGAAACGGGTTGGAAAGGTTGCATATGAGTTAGAGTTACCTCCACAGATGTTAGGAATTCATCAGGTGTTTCATATATCAATGCTTCGACTAGCTAAGTCAAAGACAGGCGAGTGACCGACAGTGGATTTGAGTCAATTGATTTGAGTGAGGATATCTCATATGAAGAGCAACTAGTTCAGATTCTTACCCGAAGAGTACAGCAGTTAAAAAGCAAGCCTATCCCGAAGGTGTTAGTCAAGTGGCAGTTTCATGGAGATTTAGAACTCACTTGGGAACGGGAATACTATATGCGAGATAGATTTACGTACCTCTTCGCGTTAGGTATATTTTTATAATTCGTTTAGTTTAAGTTCGAGGACGAACTTCCTATTAGTTGGGAAGTATTGTCACGGCCCAATAATTAATACACGTTTAATTCGTTAATCAGGACAAAATGACCCGTGACATGGGACCCGCAGCGAGATACGTGTCACTACCGCGGCACGGTGGCCGAGGTAAATGTTATATTTGTGTGTTGTATGCTTAATGTACTGTATATGTGTAGACTACTAAGTCATTCACGAGTATGCAGATACCGAGACAAGCGGGGACTTACCTTGAGTCGCGTGCCGACGTAGGCCCGAGGTAGCAGCTCGTGGGGTACGTGTAACTAGTTCAAGTTTATTGCATAAAATGAAAAAAAGAAAAAAAAATTAATATAATTTGTGGTTCTAAGGTAGCCACATGTATAGATATATATATCTAAGTCATATTTATCTCATTCTAACTTCAAAAACAAACAAAAAAACAAAAAAACGCAGAGCGAGAAATAGAAGAAACCGAGAGAAGGAGAAAGAAAGAAAGAGACCGAGAGAGAGAGACCGAGAACGAGCTCGATGTTGACGTAAGATGAGTTAATTTCGCGTTGTTGTTGTTATGGTTTTGTTGTTGGCTGCCATGGAGGTTCGGCCATGGAAGGCTCGGCCTTCATGGCCGAGAGGCTTGAGGAAGAAGATGGCAGGGGTGTCTTCCCTGCCATCAACTTCAGTTTGTTTGGGGTTGGGAGCCAACCCCAACGTTCCAGCGAGAAAAAAAAAATTTGCAGAAGCAACAGCTCCTCGAGGAAGAAGAAGCTTGGGGGTAGCCGGGTTGGGCTACCCCATGCGAGCTGCGGCCGGCCGACCCCGACCCGAAGGACGGGGTTGACCGGACCCGCCTCAATAAAAATAATAATAAAATAATATATTTATTTATTAAATTAAATTAAACTGATATTAAATAAAAGAAATTTCAGAAAATAGATATAATGCTGGAAAATTCAGGGAAATTCCAAAAAAATTAGGAAAAATTTCGAAAAATTATATTTCGATAAAATAAATAGAAATTGATACATTTATATGAAAAATACAAGATTTGAAACTTCGGACGCGACTTTTACTAGGTTTTTACCTCGAAAAGCGCGAAATTGACAAATTGGTCTCGAATTCGGTTTAGACCGATTTCGACCAATGTAGGAATTTTAAATAATGAATTGGGAATCTAAATTGATAACTTGTCAAATGTTAGGACCGTAAGTGAGCTATTACGGGGTATTGGGTGCGTACATCGACGCGACGAGAAGCCGGATAGCTTAAGACTTGTGTTGTATGTAAGTAAACTCATTGAGACATTTATTTACATTTCATTCCATTTATTTATTTATTCTCAATTATTCGAACTGAATTGCCTTTGACATCCATATGCTATGACTTGTTCAGTGATCATTTGATGATGTTGCTCATAGCATATTGTGTTGTGTATATCATTGATTCCAATTCCTCTATTTTGTCATGTTGATTGTGTCTATGAAAGTCATTGATATAGCATGCTATTAGGTTAGTTTGTTTTGTTTTGACTCAAATCCTTTGTGGATTAGTATGCGGTAACATTTCTTGGATTCTGTTACCGAGTCATTATTGAAAATGAAAGTGGTTCTTGTGGTCAGGGTCATTTGATGATAGAAATTCAGCTTTCATACGGGGGTCAATAGACTTTCCGGGATGTTAGGGAATTTCTTCACTACCTTGCATGACACACGGAACGTGCCTCGAACGGGGTAACCAGGCCTCGGGGTTTATTGGCACAAGAATAACTTGGGTGAACATGACGAGTTTTAAAACTCGGGTATGTTAGCAAGTATACATTCCGGTGACGACTAATTCACTTGGAATAGAAAAGGCGTAATCGTAAGTACGACCTTTTGAAATTATGATATATAGCTCAATTTGTAATGAAATGATATCGAACATAGCTCAAATTGTAGTGGACTTGCTGATGTGATGAAGATCACAGCCGACCGACCCTAATCCATTACTATTTAGCCTTGAGTCAGTTTCATATTTGGTTAACTCAAGTATCTCTTTGCATGATGTTTCTTTCAGCATAGTTGCTATTTAAATTATGCCATTTGATACGTGTTGCCTGTTTGGGAATGTTGATCGATGTCTCTCTGAATTACTTAAATAATTTCATGTACTCACCGTCTAGCTTGTGACGGTGGGTGCAGATCAGTCGAGTAGCAGACCAGGCAAATAGAAGATTAATGACTACCTTTGAGCCGGTGAAGGACTGCTGCGACATATTTTTGTATGTTTTGCATTCTTTTGTATTACATTTTCTATATACATGATATGTTTACTTTTGGGTTGAGTGATAGGAACATCTGACCGGATACATGTTATATATATCAACACTTTTATTTATATAAGCATGTGATCACTATTTCCTGGTTTTTCCACAATAGGTTAGGCCTTAGGATCTAATGTCCACTAAATAAGACTTTCGCTGAATAATTGGTTAGAAAAAAAAATTAACTTAACTCTGATTTATAGACAACCATAGGAACTGTAGGTGGTATCATAATTGGTAGGTGTTTAGGTGTTTAAATAAGGCTGACTAGTTCCTTGTTAGGTCCTATAGGGGAGATTAGGGCTTAATTAAGGGATTAGGCCGGACGGTGCCCTTATTTGTAGTTGGGGCCGTCACATGAACTCTCTAGTAAGTTTTAGATGTGTTTGGAGGGGTTCAAGGGGTTCAAGAGGTCATTGGTGCGTCAGAGGACTATAAGTTTTTGTGAGGTGACGTCAGGGAATGGCGCCATAGGCATGGAACCCAAAACTTTAAAAAACTTGAAAAATGGGGTTATTTGTTTTCGGATTCATAAAAGATTTAGACTAGGGTTCTAGGGTCATACTAGAACTATTGTCACACCAAAACTACTACCAAATGGTTATTGATAGGTTTCAGAACACCGAGAGATGTCGAGTGACTCGAAAGATAGAACTTCGGAACGAAACCTAACCAAGGTAAGTGGGACTCATATTCTTATCAATTATGCTTTGTAATTTTGTATATTTAGTTCATATCGTATTATGGACCGAGAACGGGGCAAAGTACTATGGTTTAATTGGTTAAAATGTGAAAATTCGCAGAAATTGTCGACAAGGCAGACCGAGATCGAAGGATGGAAAGGTTAGCTTGGAAATGGATTCCACACTTTATCTTAATTAATGGAAAAATGTTAGCCTAGAAATGGATTCCATTTTTTCACCCTCAGTAGCTGGAGTTTTACCTTAGTTTTCATTGTTCAGTTAGAGTTGGTAGCTTGTGAAGCTTGAATAAACAAACAAAATCTTATGTTGGCCAACATGTGGATTATATGGTTGTATTATCGAGTGACGTAGGAGTATGGCTCTGTAGATAAATTCAAATTACAAATCACAAGTACGGTTGCGTATTACCTGTTTAACTTGTATTCAATTATATATTGCTTATATTAAATTGATTCATTGATACTAGTTGATGATTGATATGTTTATGAGCATCACTTATTGAGCAAGTTGGAGCACTCACACCTCATTAACATTTCCTGTTTGCAAATCGGCTCTTCAGCTAATGGAAAATAGAAGGCTTATGAGTTTTATCATATTCTCTGGGATGTAATGGGCCTTTCTTGTATATATATAATGTTTGAATTATATTATTGTAATATAATAGGGTTAGGAGGTTTGTATAAACGTCTTTTAGTTTTGAGAAACTCTGGATTTCTGTGTATCATTTTTATTATCGAAAAAGTCTTGAGTTTCCGTTGCATTTACTTTGATTTATATTTCAATATCAATATGTAGGTTGAGTTTATTAGGCATGGAAGGAGAGACTGCTGGCTCTAGTTAGGTCTGGCTGGTGTATTGGGGATTAATTAGGGTTTCAGGCCAGGTATCGCTCTAATCGGGATAGATGATGCTACACTATCCATGCTTTAGGGCACGTGCCGTCTTTTTGCAAATTCTTTGCGAGTGAGTACAGCCAACAAGCTTAGCAACATAGCAATAGTTTCAACTACTCGTGTTTGTTTTCATTTTTTATCAGTTCAAACATATTCCTATCTCCAATAATAACAACCATACAACAACCTTCTTCTCCCTCCTTTTCGCTCTATCGTCACCAACCTCCATGACTCCCATTAGAACCAATCACAATAACAATACCAATTTAAACCACAATTCTCCTTGAATAACCATAAATCTAAAACAAACAGTGAACTCAAACTAACAAAACTTGCCGCAACAGTGGTTGCTTCCCTCCTTCTTCTCGCTACTAGTTCATCATCTTCCCTAAGAAATAGGGAGAGAAATAGAGAGAGTGAGAGTCAAAAGATGGATTAAGAGTTTAGTTGAGAGGGAGAGCTGTTGGGGACTGAGGAGAGAATGATGAAGAGGATCAAAATGGGGAGGTTTGATTCAAACCCTTACTTCGATTCACACTTGATTATAGGTTTTTAGGGGCAAATTACCATTTTGCCCCTAACTTAAACAACCTCAACTTAATACCTCAATGCCCCTATTGAAAATTTGCCAATTTCTATTTATTTTTCATGTTTATCTTCAATTTTTTAACCTGAATTAAACCACGATAAATACCCTAATTTCAAGGAAAATTGGAGAAAATACCAACACTCTTCGAAACACACTGACAATGCGTTAAACCTCAACTTGATCCTAATTTGTGTCGAATAAAGTATAATACATCCAACAAGGCACGCGACACATAAAAATAATATCATATCTTATGATCTCCAGTTTATAATGTGTGAGTCACACCTTGGATTCTTAAATTCCAAATAAAAATCGAAAATACTTAATTAGTCACCTAATAAAGTTTATGAAATTTTTGAATTTCACACAACATGATGCTAGGAGGTCAACTATGTTTTGGTAGTGGTTATATAGAGAGTTTGTGGAAAATTGTAGGGTAAATAAGAGCATTTGATGCACTTATCGGTGGACATAAGATCACAAGATATATGACCATGATTGAAAATACAAACTATAAAAGGTTACTTGGTTCATTTCATGCAAAACACACATTTTAGCAAAACATTCCTAGAGAGTTTGAGTGCTGATTCTTGAAGAATTCAAAGGAGAAATTGAAGATCTCAAACGTTTCATAGATTATTAAAGCCTAGGTATGTGTTAGTCGTTTCTTATCCATATAGTTTCATGAATTTTGGGCACAAAACATATGGATTTTGACACGTGTCGAGCATGTACAATAATTTTCTCCTACATTCTTATTATATGTAGTTGTAGTAAGTGGGATCGTCTCCACATGAATTTTGCAAACTTCCTAATAAAAAGGGGTTTTCCGAGGGTTTTTATTATTTTATTTTAATTTAATCAATTTAATTAAAATGAGAATTAAAATTATATAATCAAACTACATCAATTGATTAAACTAATTAAACTAACAAAATCTAAATTCACTAATACTAAATATTCTAAATTCAATTTACTTTATCTCTTGAATGCATGTGGAATTGATATAACGTGGTGAATGATTGAATTGGTACCTCGAATTGGAGGGCCGGAGGCCTCTGTTGACTTCTCTCCGTTATGGCTTTGCAGAGTCTTTGGCTTAGACTTGTGAAACTCCAGGTTTTCTGATTCGTAGTGTTGGGGAAAGGATAAGCTAAGTTTGGACAATAGGTGCTCAGATTTGTGAACCTCATGCTATGTAACTCGCATTATTGGGGGAAGGATAAGCTAAGGCCTATTGCCCAAATAGGATAATAGGTGATTAGACTTGTGAACCTCATGTTGTCTAAACTACAACATTTGGAGAAAGGATAAGCTAATGCCTACTGCCTCGATTGGACTTATTAGTTGCCATTCCTCTTGACTCTAGGGCATTCTCTAACATCGTTTATCCTTGTTTAAAATATAAAGCAATGCATTGATGTTTCCTTTATCTTGCTTTATTATTAGGCTTGTTTAAGCATTTCTTTAATGCCCAAAAAAATGATAATGGATATCATGACCTGAAATATGGAAATCTAGTTTTGAATATAGTAGGTGTTACTTGGATAATTGATGGTAGAGAAGGATTCTACTTTACTAAGCTCATTGAAATATTGCTCACCCTAATATTACCCCAGGTACCTCAACTACTGCTCTTAACAAAAGAAAATAGAAAGTCGTAGCTTATGAGATCTCTTTCATCTGCATTGGTTTTAGTACTGCTTATTTATTTGGTATTGAGATGTTTACGTAATAAAGGCGGGGTTTCATATGGGTTGGTATTTAGCCCACATAACTTGTTTAGTTTATGTGTTAAGTTATTAGTAAGACTACTACTATTACTTCCACAATTGTTAGACTTTAAAATGCTTTTATTTCCATGCCTTTTAGCCTTAGTTGTCTTTTGTAGAATGTCTTGGTTTTTTTTCCTGCAGGTTAAGGCTTACTGATCATTGCTCGGCTTGTTACGTCATCTCTAGGGGTTCGACAATAGTTTTGCCTGGGAAGTCCAGGCCCATCGGGGTTTGGGTCGTCTCGAAAATGAAAACCATTAATCTGATTATCATAGTTGAAACCATACCTTGATCACTAGTTCCCTATTTGCGTTGATTGATCTTCAAGATGTCCAAATGAGTGCCCTCTATCAGAAATCCATACACGAACGGTGACAATGATTTGGAGTGCTACCTCTGGAAGATCTTGAAAACAATTTTCTCCTCTCCCCTAAGTCCAGAAAACTCAAATAAAACCAAAAACAAATATCAAACTCGTTTTTAAGATTTTAGCCATTTTTGTACGTATATCATGCTTGCACTTTACTATTTATAAAAACTATTGCATTTAGAGTTTCAAGTGAATGCCATATATGCCCCTATTTAAATAAGCAATAATATAGCAAACCATAAGGACTTTTCTAACATGAATTTTACGCCATAAAATTCACCAATTCGGATAATATGAAATCATGCAAAGCCATTCTTTATGTGTGACCCAATCGTACAACCTAATCAATAGTGTATATGACATCCTTTTGTTATACAATATCCTTTGATCAAACATAAAACACAAAAAATCATCCTTAATGTTCAATCGTACTAGTCGCGATCTCAAGGTAGATTGAAAATATCAAAATGACATTGATCATATCAATTCACTAAGACTTGGCCACTTATCAGAAAGAACTTCATAGTCACCTTAAGTATGCACACTTAAGTAAAAATGAAACCCATCCAGTAATAATCTCAAGCAAGTTGTCCAAACTTAAAGAAGAATGACTAGTCTGTATCCTTAAGCAACACAGAGAAGCTATGAGATGGACACTAACTGACATTAAGGGATTAAGTCCGTCTACATGCATGCACAAAGTTCACATGGAAGAGGACATAAAACCTTCAACGCAAGTGCAAAGGCGATTGAATCAGCATATGATGGATGCAGTCATGAAGGAAATACTTAAATTTCTTGATGCAGGAATAATATACCCCTACTCTGATAGTAAATGGGTTAGCCCATTTCAAGTTGTGCCTAAGAAAATTGGAGTAATTGTAGTCACCAACACCAAGGGAGAGTTAATACTCGTTCATGTCCAAAACTTATGACGACTATATATTGACTATAGGAGATTTAATGCAGCCAAATATCATTTCCTCTTGTCGTTCATTGACCAGATGCTCATCTGGTTAAAAAATCACATTACTACTTTTTAGATGGATATTCTCGATTCCTTCAAATTTCCATTACACCAAAAGATTAAGAGAAAACTACTTTCACATGTCCTTTTAGAATATTTGTTTACATGCACATGCCATTTTGGCTTTGTAATGCATTAACATCTTTCCAACGTTTCATGGTAAGCATATTCTATGATTTCATTGAGAATTTCATCAAACCTTTTATGGATGATTTTACCATTTATGAAGATTTATTTGATGATTGTCTCGATAATTAACCATAGTGTTGTCTCGTTGTATTAGAAGGAATCTCGTTCTCAACTACGAGAAATCTCATTTCATGGTAAATCAAGGAATCATTTTAGGACACATCGTCTTATCCTTAGGTCTAGAAGCTGATTCCGTCAAAGTAAATATCATTCATACTTTACCTTACCCAACCCAATACGAGGGAAGTTTAAGCCTTTATAGGTCATGCAGGCTTTTATATGTGATTTATCAAGAATTTCTCAAAAATTGCTCAACCAATGTGTCGATTACTTTCAAAATACGATTCATTTGTTTTTGACAACATGCGTAAAAGAGCTTTTAATGCCTTGAAAACTGCACTCACCCATTATCCAAGCACGTGGTTGGTGGCTCCCTTTTGAAATCATGTGTAACGCAAAACATTATGCAGCAGGAGTTATTTTAGGAAAAAATTACAAAAGTACATATAAAATTACTTTAAATGAGGGAAATGGGGTGAAAATGGATTTTTTTCCGGAAATAGGCAATAACGCCTAATCAAAAGGCGTTATCACAATGGGTTGGTGTTGTTGCTGACGTGGACACATGGATAGCGCCTTTTGAAAATGCGCTATCCATGTGTCATGGCCACGTGGGACGGATTACACAGATAACGCATTTTCAAAAGGCGCTATCTGTGTAATCTGCTCGTCCTACGTGGACAGTGAGGTGGACAGTGAGGTGGAAAACAATTGTATAGATAGCTCCTTTTCAAAAAGGAGCTATCTATACAAATTGCCTCGCCAACTCAACGCCACCTCACCGCCACCTCACACCCATGAAGCCTACAAATAGTGATATAACGCGCACGCATATCGCCACCTCACACCCGCGCCACTCGCGTATGTCGAGGTAGACAACCGATGTAAACAACGCGCACGCATATCGACGCGGACAACCCATGCAAATGTCACCCATGTATGCCGAGGTGGAGATTTCATGCAAATGTCAGGCACGTCTGTCGAGGTGGGCGACCCATGCAACCTCGTGCAACTGATCATGCAAACGTCACGCACGTGTCTCGAGGTGGTAAAACCAATGTAAACTTCGTGCACGTATCTCCTGGTTGACAACACATGGAAACGCCACGCACGCATGTCGAGGTGGGCCAGCCATGCATATCCACTACAGATCATGGACCCCATGCAAACGTCAACTTCAGATTTTTGATATTTTTAAAAAGGCGCTATCTATACATTTGCCCCGCCACCTCACAAACTATAAAGGCAATAACGTCTTTTGAAAAGGCGTTATTAGCTACTTTTGTTAATTCAAAGTACACCACCCTATTTTGTGAAATAAATTGTAAATGTGCCTTACTTTTGGAAAAACACCGGGTCAGGATAGAAAGTAGGGCGAGAGCCCCATGTCATTTACTATTTGTCCAGAACATTGGATACCGCACTAATAAATTACATCACTACTGAAAAATAACTTTTAGCGTTAATCTTTTCTCTTGAAAAGTTTATGCCTTATCTCCTAGGCATGGAAGTCATTGTGCACTCAGATAATGTAGTTGTAAGGTCCCTTAATGCAAAGAAAAGAGTCCAAACCCAAACTGATAAGATGGATACTTCTAGTTCAAAAGTTTGATCTTATAATCAAGGGCAAAAAATGTGCCCAAAATTTAAGTAGTTGAACATCTAAGTCGTCTTGAAAATGGCGAACCACCAACTACACTGCTCAGTGAGTTTCCTAATGAACACATCTATATAGTAGTATCCAAAATTCTACGAAATGCTGACCTTGTAAACTACTTGGTTGCTAAGAAGCTACACATGATTTTACACGCGCACAAAAAAATTAGTGTGTGATTCAAAGCACTACTTGTGGAATGATCCTTGTGAAACTTTTGTATCGATCAAATAGTTCTTAGGTGTGTTCTTCAAAAGGAAACACATTATATTTGGTCTCATTATCATTCATATGTGTGCGATGGCCATCTCGTTCCATGAAGCATGGCTATCAAGGTTATAGAATGTGATTTCCATTGGCCTACCCTTTTCAATGATGCCCATGTCTTGACCAAAATGTGTCTTAATTGTCAGAATTGTGGGTCTCTTAGACGTAAGGATCAAGTTCCACCGTCTAAAATTCACTTTTGTAAGGTTTTTGACGTTTGGGCCATTGATTTCATGGTACCATTTCCACCGTCTAATGGGAATACTTATATACTTTTAGCCATGAACTACGTTTTCAAGTGGATTGAAGAGAAGGCAACAAAAACTAATAACTCTACAATTGTTGTCAAGTTTTTGAAATCAACGATTTTCTCTACCTACTTTTGGAGCACCACACTCCATAATAACTGATAAAGGAACCCACTTTTATAATAGGATTGTCGAATCTCTATTGAGGAAATACAATGTTAGTCACATAACACCTACAACTTATCATCCTTAAATGAGTAGTCAAGCTGATGTCTCTAACAAAGAGATAAAATCGATCCTGAAAAAAACTGTACATCCATCAAGAAAAGTCTGGAGTTTACGCCATGAAGATGCACTATAGGCGTATCAAAAAACTTTCAAAACACCAATATAGATTTCTTCATATCGGTTGGTTTTTTGAAAAGTTTGCCATATTCAGATAGAATTAGAGCATAAAGGTTTTTGGGCAATTAAGCATTGTAATATGAATTACAATGAAACTGACATAGAGCTTAGGTTGGATATTCATGAACTAGAATAGATTAGGAATGATGCATATGAAAATGCAATGATTTGTAAAAATAAGTTTAAAGCCTATCATGATCGTCAATTGACAAGGAAATTCTTCATTATTTGTTAAAAAAAACTTCTTTTCAATAATAGATTTAAAAATTCTCAGGGAAAACTTCAGTCCCGCTAGATGGGACCTTTGATTGTCATTAACATTTTCTTCTATGATGTCGTTGAGACATAGTGCATAGACACCGGCAAGACCTTCAATGTGAATGGCCATCATCTAGAGCCATACTACTAGAACTTCAACAATTATGTAAAAGAAAACATTGATATGGAGCCCTTAGACCAGCAAGCTAATCCTACGAAGGAGCCCAGTAGATCTCCTTATACCCAGAAAACAAAAGGGAAGGCCAAACAAGAAAGGATGCCGAAACAGCAAGTGGCATAAGCAACTCCATAACCATCACCACCAGTAGCTGTGATTAAGGCAAGGGAACCGAAAAAGCCCTTACTATAGAAGGTTGCGATGATGATGCCTAAAAATGAAGGAGGCCCATGGGCCGTTGAAATTCCAATCAAGATAGGAGATGTGGTGCATAGGAAAACATTGATTGATTCTAGATCACAAACCAACATAATGCCTGTCATTTCTCCAATTGGCCAAACTAAAGCTAACCAACACAAAGGTCGCTGACATAATAATAGGAGACAGTGGCAAGACATTTGCATTGGAGAAAATACACAATGTTCATGTCCTGGTTGGCCGATTTGCTTATTTTATATATTTCTACATACTTGCCAATACAAGGATAAAGAATCCACCATAAGTATTATGAAGAACCTTAATGAACACAACAAAGCTCTAATTGATGTGCCGAATATGGTAATCATGTTGAGGTGGCATAAGGATGTGATGTTAATGAAAGATCTAGAAGAAATAGTACTACCAGAGGAGTATGACCTCATGACTACACCTCTGATTCCCTATTTCGACAACTTGAGGTTTCCAAACCAGGAGATTATGGAGGACGATATTCTACCAAGTATGAATTAGCAAATTTGATGACGTCGAGCCATCGACGTTAAACACCGGCGCTCCTGGGAGGTAGCCCAGTTCATTTTCATGCATTTCATTTTAAATTCTCTTAAACTATTTATAAAATTGAATAAATTATTGCTATAATTGAAAGCGGTTCTTTTGAGTTGTAATGAGTTTCCGGTTCACTTCCATTTGCCAGGTGAGTTTTCATAAGAATGGTAGATCATGATGTAAAAAGGCACTGGTACAGGTCAAGTTTGGTGGAGAATTGTAGGACATCTCATTGAAAGACCTGAAAAGCACATATTCTGTTAGGGAATATTGTTTTTAATTTTTATCACCTCTATCTATTCTTAATGTTTGTTGAAATGCATGCTTTACATTTGATAATTGAATCATATTTATCTTTATAAATCTGATGATTATTAATTGAGGAAAATGAAGGGTTTAAGTTTAGGGTGTTTGGTATGTTTTGGTGGTATATTTTAGATTGTGGAATGAATGGTGGAACATGTTAAAGATGATTCTCTTAAAATCTTATAAAAAGTAGTTCACAGTAGGATAATAACTTGTTGATAACCCCAAGGAGACAATATACTCAGGGTGGACTGGGACTTGTTTGTTAAAGTGTTTAGCTCGTAAGGAGGGTCTTTTTCAAAAAGTGGGTGAATTTAGTTTGTATTTCGCAAAATAGTGAGGTTTACTTTTAAATTCCAAAACTAAGGTATAACTCCTTTTGAAAATGAGCTATTGATGATGAGGTGGCATATATGGTGGTGAGGTGGAAGACATTTGTATGGATAGCTCCTTTTGAAAATGAGCTATCTATACAAAATTATACTCTATGAATGACTCCTTTTGAAAAGGAGCTATCTTTACAAAATTTTTCTCCCTATGAACGACACGTGCATATGGAGATGGACGACCCGCGTCACTCGCGTATCTCAAGGTAGACAACCAATGTAAACAACACGCACGCATATCGACGTGGACAACCCATGCAAACGTCACTCATGTATGCTGAGGTGGAGATTTCATGCAAATGTCAGGCATGTCTGTCGAGGTGAGCGACCCATGCAACCTCGTGCAACTCATGCAAACGTCACGCACGTGTATCGAGGTGATAAAGCCAATGCAAACGTCACGCACGTATCTCCTAGTTGACAACACATGGAAGCGCCATGCACGTATATCGAGGTGGGCGAGCCATGCATCTTCGTGCAAACCATTCAAACGTCACACACATATCTTGAGGTGTGGACAACTCATGCAACCTCGTGCAATCCATGCAAACCATGCGAATGTGAAACACGTATTTCGAGGTAGACAACTCATGCAACTTGATGCAGTCCATGCAAACCATTCGAACGTCATGCACGTACCCCGAGCCCACGTGGAAGGCATTTGTGTCACGGCCCAAATCTCTAACCCCGTTTTAATTCCTTAATCAGGATCACCGACCCTTGACGTGGGACCTACACTGTGATACGTGCACCGACCGAGGCACGTGGCCGAGGTATATCGTATTTTTGTATTGATGTGTGCCTAGTGTTATGTATTGTGTAGACTTACTAAGTCGGTTTGTACAATTGTAGGTGTCGAGACGAGAGCGGGGACACGCCTCGAGTAGCGTGCAAGCCGGGGAACCGGGTAGTTAGCATTTTGGTAAGTCTTATTTAATACTAATATGAAATAAGGAATTACTTATAAGCCTATGATTGTGTTTGTTAATGTAAATCAAATTAAAGGCCTATAGTTGAGTAAATTAAATGGAAAGCATATGATTGGTCTAGAGATACACATTGGCACATCTAGGAACTAGGTGAGTAATGAAATGGTGTCACTTGAGGTTGAGATAGTGGGAGTTAGTGGGATATATGACAAAGGTGGACCATTAGATATTCCTAGGGATACATAAATCCATGAAGATTAAGGGCTAGGAAGGAACATCATCTTAATATATATTATTAGTGATCAAACAACATGCAAACCAAATCACTCATTCGTTTTTGCTGGAGAAGAAGAAGGAATTGCTGGAGAGGAGTGAATCATCAAGGTGTTGAAGGAATCCATGGGAGTTGGTGAGAAATTCTCAAGCTAGGGTGCTACATCAACTAGGTACACATCCTTTTAGTTGAAATTAGAACAAGTTCTGGTATTAGGCTAATTTCAGATAGTAGATGATTGAATATTTGCAATTAATTCATATATTTAAATTCCTCATTTCAAGCTGATAATCCAGATATATTGAAGTTCTTAATTTGGTTTTTAAATCATAAAGATATGAATTTTTGAAGTTGCAACACCAAAACTAGAATTTTGCATGTTGTATTAGGAATCAACCTGGGTGATTTGGTCATAATCTACCCATTTTAAATCCAAATTGATCCAAACCAGCGGCATTTGAAAGTTTATTTAAAGGGGAATAGCTTTCCTCAAATGAAGGTATTTTGATTCAAATATTTGTTTTTCCAAATATGCTCTACAAATAGGTGCTGGAATTAAAAAGGAAAGTTTTGAAACTAAATTATTAAGGGTATAACTCCCTAACCACTTATTCACATGAGCTGATCTTTTAGTATGTTGTATTTGAATATATTTTCTGCCTTGTGACCGAAAATCACATTTTTAGGAACTATACATTAGGAGAAATAGATTTTCTAAATCCGCTTGTTGGATTAAATTCCAATTAGACCTATGTTTAGTAAAATCATGATATCTCTTTCATTTTAAATAAGAATTTTGCAAACTAAACCTTTCTGGAAAGCTAAGAGAGAGGCCAACAAGAATTGTTTTGATGGATGATTTCGATATTTTGACCATTTCATGCCTAAAAACTGCTTTAAAGTGTAGGACTGAAATTGAAACTTAATTTAGTCTTTAGGGGCTGATTTAGGAAGATTGATTTAAAGTCTATTAAACCAACTTGAATACACAATAAACACCACTAAATTGAGCTTAAACCCACTATACTTGAAATAATGAGACACCAAACTCAGGTACCTAAGAAAATGGTACGGAAGAGAGATTTGGAGTATTGGGAGGCCAGTAAAGCTAGGACTTTACTTTGTTGTTGTGAGTATACCCAATGTCAACTTTACTTGGCATTTCATTTCTATTAATTGTTGTCCATGCATAGTCCTTTTGACTATTTTGCCTTTGTATTCTTATATCATGTGTTCTTTGTGTCTATGCTGACCTGATGAGTCTAGTTTGCTTGATATCCATTCATTTGATTTGATTCATTGATTATATCCCATGCTATGTCTATTCTTGTTGTTTTGAATGTGTATTGAATGATAAATAGCATGCTATTAGGCTAGTGAATATCTTATAAATGTTTAAGAGGACTTGTATTCCTTATTTGTTTAGGTGTGTAGATGTGCCTATGCCTTGACAATCCATACTTGGTATTTCTTGAAATTTTAAAAGTAGTTTTTGCATTTAGGTCCCGTACTTGATCGAGGTTTGCGCGATTCACGGGGTTAGAGTCCCTGGGGATGTCGGCACATGTTACTTGACACTATATGACACTCGGGGTTAGAGTCCCTGAGGTGGTCTACACACCGGGGTTAGAGTCCCTGGTGACACTTGGGTTAGAGTCCCTTGTGCTATATGATTATTGAGTCGGAGTGACATGTTTCACTGCCTACCGGACCTAAATCACCACTACTTAGCCTAGTGTCAGTATCACTTGTTTAACTCTGGTATTTACTCGCATATGGTTTATTTTCCAGTTTTCCCATTTATATGCTTTTAAATACCATTTGAATATTTGAAAATGCAAATTAAACTTGTTATCGGGGATTACTGTTCTATTCTTGTACTCACCGTCCTTTTTATGATGGTGGGTGCAGAGCCGTCTACCAGCAGGCCGGGCAAGGAGAAGATCAACGATTATCCCTGAGCCCGCGACGCGTCACTGCATCGATTGTAGGTCTTCTTTTGGTATTTTGATTCTATATGTTATATGTCTTTCAGATACTATTTGGGGTTGTATATTGGGTTGAGCGTTAGTTTCCCCGACTTGACTTAGACTATTTTACTGTTTCAATGCATTTTGAGGACTTTATATATGTGATGTCATTTCCTTGTTTTCCAGTTTTATAAATGGCTTCCTCATAAGTTACTAATTGCTTCCGCATAATGAATAAGACTTCTGCTAATTAATTAATTTAATAAAAAGTTTTAATTAACTCTAAATTTTATAAACTGGTAGGACTAGTGTATTACTTATCCTGAACACGAGAAAACAAGCGTCTAGGTTGTAAAGGTTGACTAATACGTAGTTAAGTCCTGCGTGGATATGATTAGGGCTTAATTACGGGATTAGGCCGGGCGGTGCCCTAGATTAGGAGAGGGGCCGTCACAATTTGTACCCCGAGACCACGTGGCAAGTACACACAAATAACGCATTCAGAAAATGCGCCATTTGTGTGTACTTGCCACGTTGACATCCACGTGGACATCCACGTCACATACCCCGAGCCCACGTGGAAGGCATTTGTACCCCGAGCCCACGTGGCAAGTACACACAAATAGCGCATTCGGAAAATGCGCTATTTGTGTGTACTTGCCACTTCGACATCCACGTCAGCGCCAAAAATTTCCCTCAACTAATAGCGCATTTTCAAAAGGCGATATACCTTACTTTTTGAATAAAAAAAAACCACACTTATTTTCCTCATTTAAACTAAAATATGTTGTACTTTTGTAGTATTTTCCATAGGGAGCTTGTGATCATCGTAGAAGCCCATTAAAGGGAAAGACTTATGTCGTTACTAATGAGGATAAACTTAGTGTAGGTGACTCCTTAATGAAGGTTCGTGGATTCTAGAACATCTTTTAGGTTCACACGAGGCGTTAAAGTTTAAAACTTAATTGATTATGGAAATGAATATGCCTTGTCAGAATTATATAACCTCAATATCCTTCATAAACTTCCTACACATTATGCCACTAGTCACAGTTGTTGAGCCTAAATGAATTTGTTTCCTTGATACCCAAATCAAACCTACAACCCTTAGCGTATATCGTCCCTTTACTATGAAATCCCTTATTTCAACAAACATGTATGAGGAGTTAAATAAGAGAAAATGGGGTCTTAATTACGACAAGTTTTGTGGATTTAGACTCGGATCGATGAAAAAAGTAAATTGCTAGGACAATGTTATTTTTCTTTGATGAATGCCTAGTGTATGTATTATATGGTATTTTATCATGAAGTCGGGGTGTGTTGATGTTTATCCTCGTATTGTCATAATAGGGGTTGTAAGTGAGTATTTGAAGGGCACAAGTGAAATAAAAAATATTGGTTGCTCAAAAACTAGTAAAGGAAGTGTTGTATTAGGTAAAGATTTTACCTCGATTTACGTGCAAGTCGGGTTTGGCGGTTGTTGAGGTTGAGATTGGGTCAAATTTGGTGCAAGTTTGGCTAGTATGACAATAGAAATGGTCCAGAAGATTTCAGTATGTCATGGACAAAGTTAATATTTTTCGCGGTTTCGATGTGACCAAAACCAATATTATGGACGTTTAATGGAGTTGGATTGTTTTGTTGAAAGTTTGGCCCGATTTGGTAAAAAAAGGATCCAAAACGGGCATCGGATGTCAAGATATGTCAAAATATGGATTTTTAAGAATTAACAAATAAAAATAAATTAAGTTGCTTTCAAGTAGGATAGGGTTCATATATAAATATAAAAAATGAAAAACAAAAACCAATCAAACCAAAGTTTCATTTCGTTCAACAAAGAACGAAATGATATTTCATTCATAACCCTCTCAAAGGGGTTATTCGCTCGCAAATTTGTGTACGTTCATTTTCGTCTGGTTTCTCTTTGCAAAATAGTAGTGCATCATTAGAAGATCACTTTGAGCTAAGTTTTTGTAGGGAAACGAGGATTCGACTCATAATTTGGTAAATTTTCAATTCAGGGTATTTTCCACTGTTCAATTTGAATTATCGCAATATTTCGATTTTCTTTCACATGTTTTGCTAGAAATTAATAAGAATTATTGTGAATTGATGTTTTGGGTTTATTTGCACCAATTTGGGATAAATTTTACTAACATGGATTATGGTTTCAATGAATCGAGTTGATGTAATTCAATTGAGAAGTGTTTTTGAATATGTATTTATAGTTCAAATTGATTTACATTTGAATTCTGGACAAATTGGATTGTTGTTTTTTGGCCAAATTGAGACCACGGGCTGTGAAATTTTTTTAAATATGGTATGGAGTGATTTTCTGGTATTTGTTGTCGAGTTTTGATTATTATAATTGCAAAAATATTGATTTGGAGAATTTATGTTAGTTAAAATTTAATAAAGCTTGCCTAATTAACATGTTTTATTGGAAAATTCATAACTTCTCCATTTGTGATTCGATTTAAGTGTTTTTGAGTCTATAGAAAGCGTAAAGTGAGCTCAACAAGTTCCTTCTTAGTTAGTATGAAAAATATTGAGGTTTTCAAGGTTAAAAAGTTACCCCAAGTTAGCTAGTTGAAAGCTAGTTGAAGTTGTTATAAATAATTATTTTAGGAAAAAGTTATCGAACATAATTTGGCCGCTGTTTTGTAGGGTTTCCTTATTTAATCTCATTTGAAGCTTGACCCCTTCTATAATTAGGTATGTAAGGAAGCTATTGGAGCTACTTTTCAAGGTTATTTCGTGCTCCGAACGCCCCAAAAATTAAGCTCAAAGTTTATTAGTTAGACTAAATTACATTTTGCATTTTTAATTGGTCATACATTCATGTCATCAGAATGACTTACTAAACCCTTATCCGTGAGTGAGACTCACAATGAGGCACCTTATACAGGGAAATACTTGAGGAACTAAACCTCTCTTTGTAGGTGCGACTCACGATGAGGCGTCTTGTACAAGGAAGTGCCTAAGGGAGTATAGTTAATTCCGGGAGCATACATAGAACTGATTTTACTGTTCAAGGTTCAGTTATGGACCTACCAACCTAATTGTGAACTTCGAACAGAAACGAAGGGATTCAAGTTGCTAAATATATTTGTTGATCATTTGGAAAAGTAATTACATGTCTCCATATATTCATACCAACATTTGCATAAGAGAAGAACGAGCATAAACATTAATTGGTGATTTTCTTGGACTTTATTTTTCTTATCGTATCCTGTTTTTGTTAAGTATTGTATTTATGGGACTTAGGGAAAATATTAGATGGTAATATGGTAGAGAAATTGCTACGAAATGTTTATGAGACTGTAAGAAAGACGATTTATGGTTCATTTTGATGTAAATATAGATTATAGAGCTGATATTAGTGTAAATGAGTTTTAATGTTGAAAATTTTGGACTTGATGCAAACTTGATCTTTTTATTTATTTTGATATGAAATTGTGAATTACAGGAAGATATGAGTCCTTCTAGGCTTTCTTCCCAAGATGTTGTTTAGTAGGTTTTAGATTTTTCGATAGTCCATATTATAGGGGTAACTGTGCCGAAATTTATGTAGAATTTGAAAACTTAAGTAAATTATAAACTTGGTCTTGATTGAGTTAATAGAAGATATGTTGAGTGATTTACTTAATTAAATGATGAGAGACCTAATTAGAGTAATTAGGTTAAGTGAAGGCTTAGTAAGACGAACTCTGACAAACTTGATATCAGAGCTTAAGTTTTACTCACTTGAGGAAAACTTTGATTGGGGACTGGAAAGTTATTGAGCGTGATTAGTTGGGAAGCAATTGTGAGTTTGGGATACATTATTAGTATGATATGTTTACTATGTATTTATTTATTATTACCAGATATGAAAATAGACTTATAAAACGATAACTGCGCATGAATGGTAAGTTAAATAGACTTATGAAGTCTAAAATTTATAACGAAGTATTGTAAATAGTTCGGTGCAAATATAACTAAGGATAGTTATTAGTTATAAAACCAATGAGTAATTCGTTGAGAAAGAAGTCTAAATGATTCAGGAACGTAAGTATTGAATACAAAATTCTTTGAAATTGAAAGTATCGAAATATTATAATTGTGAAACGCTCAAAAAAATGTCAAAACGATCTTATATTAATTCTCAAACGATTGAAAACCATTTGGTAAAATTAAAATGAAATTGAGGTTCTTGGGAAGCAGAAGATACAAATATCTTTGATACAAAAAAGATGTTAGTACTGGTTGAACTAGTAATTTAGAAAGACCTATTCTACAAAA
Organism: Stephania cephalantha; assembly: GCA_039657325.1. Taxonomy (NCBI): domain Eukaryota; kingdom Viridiplantae; phylum Streptophyta; class Magnoliopsida; order Ranunculales; family Menispermaceae; genus Stephania; species Stephania cephalantha. Next base: position 32,416,785 of record CM077570.1, on the reverse strand, counting down.
TGTTGGTTTAATTCATAACTAATTAGAGTTGCTTCCTAAATAGGCTAAATGAGAAGTAAGAAGTAGACATGTGGTTCCGAAAATAGAAATGGATTAGACAAATTGAATTTTGATTGGAAAATCACAATGGGATTGTGATAGGATTAGTTAAGTTGTCTAAGTCTTTTTTTATGAAATATGATACTTTGAAGTAAAATATTGTCTCATTTTCAAATCAAAACACTAAGTTAAATAGGAATAGAACCATGGTTTAAAGCAATCAAATGACATATAAGAAGAAGTATTGAACATTTTTTATTGTTTATTACTTAAGTTGCTTAATCTTAAGCGACGTTGAGTATAGTGGTTCTATGAATTAAACAAGGTATTGATAAGAATGAATGGGAATAATTAAGTTAGGATTGATCTTTATTGAAATCGTGTTAAGTGTTATTCAGATACAAGATCGATGAAACCTCTAACTTTAAAAATAGAGGCATAGTGATACGATTAACATATTAGAAGTCAAAATATTGGGGAAATGGTATGATAATAGCTAGGATTGGCTATTAAATAAACATATAATTATTTTTGTTGTAAAATCCCGAGTATCCACTAGTCAATTCTAACCAAACTAAAATCATGATGCTTACTACTACACCCTAAAATATAACAAATGAAGAGATAAGTGTACTGATTGAGTAATACTAACTGATTTGTATTGGGTTTCAGTATGAACTTCTATATAGTGAAAACATCCATGAACATGACTTAAAGGGTTGAAATAGTATTCTTTAAGAGGTTGATTGGCTGTTAAGTTGGTAAAGAATTTGGAAATTCTAATTCTTCTATTTCATCAAATGACCAGTAATGTAAAAGTGAAATCATCAAAAGTAAATTGATGAATGGTAACATAAATTAGTTATCTTATATAGTCTCTTAAGAGTATCAAAATTATTTTGAGAAAAAAAAACTTTAGGAAATCTGAGACTAATGGAAAAACTAAAGCATTAACAAGTAGTAAAATTGTTTGAGTTGCAAATTTCTTCGTTTTGAACAAAAATCAGCTAACGAAGACTTGAACTTATCAAAAGATTATAAGAATGCGTATCATCTTTAGCTATATTTTCAAAAAGAAAAGAGATATAAATCTCCCTTCTAAGTCAAGATAAAGAAGTTGTAACTAGTATAACTGTTGATTAAAGTTATGGTAGATCGGTAGAGGGAATAAGAGTGATATAAATGTAAGAACAGCTAAGATTGACAAATGAAAATGAGTAGACACGGTATCATAACCACGATTCATTCACAACATAGAAGATCAGTGTGACCTCCACCCAGCTTTGGATAATCGAATGAATTGGAGAGGTTTGGTATAAACGAGTCAATAATGATTCATTAAAGTCAATTAGAAGCTTAAGTATAAATAAATTAATACTCAAGAAATTCTCACATAAGTATGGCAATGGAGATTTCTGGTTAACGTGTCCCGATAGGACTTAAGATGTCAAACTATAAGTTTGATGGAATTTAATATATCTTCTCAAGGATCTTACTAGGAATCAAGCTCTAAAAGTTGAAAGTCTTTAACCAAAGTAGTATATAATTAATTTCAATGAATACGTTGTACATTGGTTCAAATGTAGTGCTACACTACGTGATCAGTCAGTGGTGAAGTTTTGAAGCACTATACTATTTTAAAATGGGAGTTGATGTAAGATGAATGTATGGACTGTGAAGATACAAATGAAAATGAGAAGAGGCACATTACTTACAACTTAGCTAATCAGTATTGTTTCTTTTTGTTTAAGAAAATAAATAGAGTACAATGTGTTTGGCTTAATATGTTTGAAGATTGAATATCTTCTATTGTAATTTTGAGAAAAGCCAAAAATATGAATTGAGTAGTGGTGAAATGAAATAACATATTTATATCTTGTATGTGATACAAGTTAAAAGTTATACTATAAGACTATAATTATGAAATATGTTGATATCTCTATTTAGAAGCATATATCTACTCAAGTAAAGGAAATTAACTGCCTCTATTCAGATGTAGAAAAAGTCTAGTGAACAGTAGTGATTGAGATGATATGAGGTCTTAGTAATTGGAGGAATGTAGAAACCGATGTGATTAGGTTTGTGTGGCAAAAATGTGGAAATCAGAGTAGTTAAGATGGCTATCTGAAAAAGATTAGTAGTTGAATGAAAGAAACGAGGTTCTTTGTAAACTCAAGAATAGGGAACGATATGAAAAAGTTAAAAAACTTGTTAATTTTCTAACTAGTCAAATGAACATTTAAGTGAATTGGCTGACGAGTCAAAAAATTGGTAATTGCTTTCTAATCCATGACCTAAATGATATTGTGAGTAAACATTTAGAAAAAGAATGAGAGTTGCATGATGTGTCAGGTTTCATTTTTCGATCGAATTAAAAATTGAGATCTCTTGCCATGGGATGACAGATGTAATTCGAGATCTATAAACATGGAATGAATTATATAATTTCAAGTTTAGTTGAGAAACGTTGGAATGGTGATAGATCAGATAGACAAAAGACTATACTTTAGTATCTAATGTTATTAATAAAGAGATGATTAGTGATGAGAAAGCACATGGATTTGTGTATAAGAGTTTGGTGGATAGGGACATAATTATCAATGGTTTGTGAAATAATTATTCAAATAAGAATGAATAGTATTTTATGAAAAACAAAATAGGCTAGATTTTGCTCGGTATTGATTCTTCAACGGGGTTTAAGTCGTGAAATGAGAAATGAAGCAAGGTTTGATAGATGTTCCACAGGTTGAATGCATGATTCATCATAAATTAAAAAAACCAAGAATGGCCAGCAAATTGTTATAAGTTTTTTACTAGATTAAGGAATAAGAGATCAAAAATTAAATTTCAAAGGATCTCTACTTGTAAAAGGTTATTACATGTTTATATAAATAAGAATATTAGTTTTTACATATCTGTTTTCATAGTAAGAATTACTTTCTTAAAAGTTTTGAACTAGGAAATCTTTCCTTTAATCAAGTTTCGAGGACATAATTTAAATTAGTTGAGAAGATTGTGAAATCATTGATTTGAATAATCTTATATTATGAGTTAATAACAATATAAGTGGGTCTTAATTACAAAACGTATTGTGGATTTAAACTTGGATCAGTGAAAAAGAAAAATAACTAGGACAAGTCATTTTTTATTGATGAATGCCTAGTGTGTCAATTGTGTGGTATTTTGTCGCAAAGTCGGAATGTGTTGTGGTTTATTCTCAATTTGTGATAATCAGGGTTGTAAGTATGTCTGAAAGGCAGAAGTGAAATAAAAATTATTGTTTGCTTGAAAACTAGTAAATGAAGTGTAGTATTATGTAATGGTTTTGCCTCGACTTGCGTGCAAATCGATATTTGTGGTAATGAAAAATAAGAACGAAGTTGGTGTAAGATCTTGCCTTGAGTTGCGTGTTGATTGGTGGTGGATGAGGTTGAGATTGGGTCCAAATTGGTGCAAGTTTGGCTATATATGACAACATAATTGGTCCGAAAGATTTTAGTATGTTATAGACAAAGTTAATATTTTTGTGGTTTTGGTGTGACCAAAACTAGCACTACAAAAAAATAGCAGATCAGAAACGGAAATTTCCTTCTCTGATTTGCATAAAGTCCGTCTCTAATTCAATTCTGCAACGGAACAGAGACGAAATTTATTCCGTCTCTAAAATCGTCGACGCTGATTCAATCAGCAACGGAAATGTGTTTCCGTTTGTGATTAGAGACGGATTAGAGACGAAATTTAGAAACGGAACAGAGACGGAACAGAAATGGAAATTTTTCTAAATGGTACAATTGTAATTGCATTCCGTCTCTGATACGTCTCTGATTAGCAACGGATCAGAGACGGAATGCATTAATTCCGTCTCTGTTCCGTCTCTGATTAGCAACGGATCAGAGACGAAATTAATGCATTCCGTCTCTGTTCCGTCTCTGATTTATGTAGTATTCAGCAACATGAAAACCATTTAATCAATCAACCTGAAAACCATTTAATCAATATATTCTGAATATCTGAATATCTCAAATGTAAACCAATCTATTCAGCAACATGAAAACCATTTAATCAATCAACCTGAAAACCATTTAATCAATCTAAAAAAAAAAAAATTTGCAGGGGAGTGCATCCTGCATACATCTCCAAATAAAAAACTTAAGCTTACAAGGGGCATTAAATTTCCACAAAGATTTCTAGGTCTAAGAGGGATTGGCATTTGAGCTTGAGTCCCCTTACAAGGGCCTTCCTTAGAAACCCCTCTTATCTAGCGAGGCAGCAAGTCTATAGGCAGACTTGACTAAAAGAATTCTTATTTTTTTGTAATGCCAAATAAGATTGTCATCACATCCTTCCCTACTGAACATAAAATTGGTACATGGCACTTTCTCTCCCTCCTCATCTCCAACCCAAGGGACAGCCTCTAAGTACTCTAAGCATGAATGCATGCATCTCTGAAACCAATCAATTCAAGAACTCGAAAACCATTTAATCAAATGTAAGAGAGTGTCATGTACCTTTCACACTTTTTTAAACAACATACAATAGATAAAAATCAATTTTATGGAAAATAGGAAGGCGAAAAAAACTAAATCAGGACCTGGAGCAGTAAAACAACAAGAATACAGGTTTTTTTTTTTTTTTGGTAATGACTAGAATACAGGCTTGAGTAAGTCAAAAATTAGAGTTATTTAGAGTTACAGCACAAGGTGCAGGATGATAGGCCCGTCTTTTCGGTATATAAAGCATAGCTCGTTAGTTCTAATGTCAAAAATTAGAATTTAGAAGTACTTTAAAAAAATAGGAGGAGTATCCTCGACTAACAAAGCATGAATCTACAAACATCAAGTGCGAAAGAAATACACCACAAAATGCATAATAGCCAGACTTATTCTAATTAGATAACTAGTGACACGAAACTAGAAACATGGATAACACTTGCAAAGACTATAAAAACTGAAGGAGCATAATCATCCTCATAATAGCCTTTCTTCCAGCTACATGGGGTAAACTAAAAATAAAGTAAAATTAAATCCAAAGACTCATATAAAACGTAATTCTTTCCTAATGGTTTTGGGGTCTACCAAAAAAGAAAATAACTAAAACTAAAGAAGCATATAAAACGTAATTGACATCATACAGGAACACATCTGACAAATTTAAAGCAGAAAGAACAAAGGTTCATTCCCAAATGCATCAATAATACAGAAGAAAGGATGCTACATTGACTGCATAGGCTGTTCAATGAAGTAATATATGAAAAAATGATGCCTCTTCCATTTCCAATCAAGTTCGATTTCAAATAGATACATTGCCCAGCTATTTGGTCTGCCAAAGTGGATAACAAAATGGATTATAATTCAAAACATTATAAATACTTAATATTGTAGGGATATGCTTCACAAATGATGGCGTTGCTGTTCTAGTTAAATAACTCAATTAAACCAGGAGAAATCGCATGGAAGAAACGAGAGTACCTTCATAAGATTTGTTAAGAAGCCACGGACAGATATCACAATCAACACTACAATGAATAGAAGAGAGATGTACTGCACAAATGAAAAGACAAGATGCAAAAATTTTGAAAGCAAGAAAATAAACTACAAAGTATAACTGAAAACGCTTCTTTGTTAGGGTTCAAGGTTAAGGCATATCCTGTCTTAATCATCAACTGTGCAAACATCTCCTCTGGCTTTGGACCCCAAGTATGCCCTTAATCTGCCATGACTAAAATGGGTTTAAGTACAAGGAAGACAACAGTCACACTTTGCTTTTATTTTTCCTTGTATGTGCGAGCCGTGTGGCTATTAGACATTTTCACTTCAAACGAGATACCACAAGAAGTCAAATTACCTGGCAAGGTATATTTGACATATGCCCAAGTCTCATACGAAGTTGGTCATCACTAAGATCAGAGCTGAACATGTCATCATCTCCCATGTATGCACAAAGAGAGTGGTACCTAAACAGAAAATGGCATGTTAGTGGTGAAAGAGAGATATTCATGAAAATGTCAACAGAGCCGTATTAATGTTAAGGAAAGAATTGACTAGAATCTAGATAAAGAAGAGTAGAACGAACCATATCTTTGTGCAATTCATGGATCAATAATACTGTTAAGAAGTTTGAAATAAAATTGGCCCTCTTTAAAAACAAAATGAAAACATCCATCTTAATCAATCAAAACCTGGCCCTTTGTAGGTTTGCCTAGTTGGATCCCCCAAAGCTAGAAAAAATAGCACATGAGGACGGATCCCAGCTTAAGTTGATACCCTTGCAGCTTTCTCAATCAAACAAAAGACATGTATTATCTAAATAATATTCGCTAAATTGGGAAAAATCAATCCAGAACATCTTTACATTATAGTCTCTCAATATTTTTTTCTACTTCCATTTTTGGGTAGGGAAGCAAACCAGCAGCTCAATCTACTATAGATGAAGCACCCAATCCCACAAAGAATCCTATTCTTATTCTGTGTGATGGCTTATCCTTTTTTTTTCTTATATTGAAAGGAAACAAGATTTTTGTTCATTGTGAATCGAAATCAAGCAATCCTAAACAAACGCGAATCAAATTTTCAGATGCAAAGATTGCCCCCTACAACTAAATACTGGTGAAGAACGATAAACACCAACCTACCTATCTCACTATGCATTTGTAACAGAACATTGTCTCGAACTCACACAAAGATTCAATACAACAAATCAGTTCCTCAGATTTTCCAAGAAATACCTGATAGACGGACCACTCTAAATGGAGCAAAAGGATTTGATACGTACATGAATCGTGATACAGAAAAATTGCCAAATCCTTTTTTTGGGATGGTTGCGATCCAACAAGTTTCGAACCTTGACCTGATATGCATTAGCTAATATATGTTCTATTAAATGAGTTTGATACAAGGTTGAAGTGCAATCAACGATTTGGGACTTGATCAAGTTTCATTATGGTCAATGGCTATCGGGCAACGAACTCCTCAAAATTGGACAGTTCAGGATTGAATGAGGAACTGGCTAAAAATTTTGGAATCTTCAACCAGAGGTTGAGTTGTCTAGTAACTCTAGTTTACTGGACAATGTATTATGTCTTTGCATAGGTCATTATTTGCTCCCTTATAGATATGTATAAAATAGATGTGCAGATTTTTTAAGTTAATACAATGAGCAAGTCCCTTTGATCATAAAACGATACCTCTGTAGCCAAATAGTCTGTGAATAGGGAACTGTTCCTTGATGGGCTCCAAAAGCCTAACAGCGATTTCCAGCCCTTTGTTGGCTCCATGAGCTTGCTCTGATGCATGCCTCATCGTACCGAACGGACCTCCGCCTTCGTCTTCACATCAAATGTCCCAAATAGAGTGCCATCTCGCACCATCAAATCAAACAAACATATCTTAATCCTTGATTCACCTAAAAACACTAGCAAACCAAAGAAACCAAAACCTATAAATCATCGTCTCAGCACTTACGCCAATCGGAGCATCAGAGGCGCACATTGCTGTACGGAGATGAGAGCTTTAATCTTCCTCTTAGCCTTCTCTACAGCCTTCTTGTAGTCCTCGCTCACAATCGGATACACCTTCCCCATCGCGGTTTCCTACAAAACTTCAGATCAACAAAAAACAATCATGTCAGATCCATCCAAGAAACTCACCGATCTGTTCTTAGATCGTAATCGTAACATCAAAAATGATCAAAATAGTTCAAATGAAGAATCGATCACAGATTCACAGTCATAACATCAAAACGTTCAAACAACACCCGATCGAAGCTATTCTCTCTCTTCGATCACATCGAAACCACAAAGAAATCGCCAATGAAGTAAAGAATCAAAATCCTTCAAATGAAGAATCGGTCGTAATCTACACTTCCAAAACGACCAACCACAATCGATCGAGACAAACTTCTCTCTTCGATCGATTCGAAACAACAAAGAAGACGAAGATCGGCGATGGAGATTAGGTGAAGAAGAGGCGCGGAGCGTACCTTGTGAAGTGGTTTCAGAGAGATATCTGCCGTCGAGAGAGAGGGATTTTTGGGGAGATAGGTTTTCGGAGAGACAGAGAATCGGGAGAGAGAGAGGGATTTTGGGGGAGATAGGGTTTTCGGAGAGACAGAGAATCGGGAGAGAGACGGAGTTTTTTGTGGTTGCTATTTTATTTTTGAATCATCGAGATGGAAGGATGCACGAATCTCGAGATTTGATGAACGGTTATAAAAAAAAAAAGTTTTGGTGGGAATGTTGGCGCCATTATTTAGAGACGGAATTTAATTCCGTCTCAATTTCCGTCTCTATTTCCGTCTCTGATTCCGTCTCTGAATTAGTCCGTCTCAATTCCGTCTCTAACCACTTTTTCTTAGAAACGGAACTTAATTCCGTTGCTAATTTCGTTTCTAAATATCATTTTTCTTGTAGTGTAGTGTTATGGATGTTTTATGGAGTTGGACAATTTTGTCTAGAGTTTAACTCGATTTGGTGAAATACAGAATCCCAAACGAGCACCGGATGTCAAAATATGTCAAAATAGGGATTTTTAGGAATTAATGAATAAAAATAAATTAAGTTGTTGACAAGCAGCCGAGGGTTTATATATAAATATAAAAAAACAAAAAAATCAATCAAATGAAAGTTTCATTTTGTTCAATAGATAATGAAATGAAGTTTCGTTCTTAACCCTCTCAAAGTGGTCATCCGCTCGTAGATCTCCATAAGACCAATTTCTCGTCTGGTTTCTCTTTGCAAAATAGTAGATCAATCCGAGAAGGTCTATTTGAGCTAAGTTTTTGCGGTGGAAACAAAATCTTCATCTCGAAATTCAGTAAATTATCAATTTAGGGCATATTCCACAATTCAATTTGAATTATCGCAATTTCTCAATGTCTTTCGCGTGATTTTGATGGAAATTGGAAGGAATTGTTATGAGTCGATGTTTAAGGTTGATTTGCACCAATTTGAGATAATTTCCACTGACATAGATTAAGTTTTCAGTGAATCAAGTTGATGTGATTCAGTTGAGAAATGTATTTGAACATGTATTTTTAGTGATACTTGATTTACATTGAAATTCTTGACGAATTTGATTATTGGTTTATAGCCAATTTGACTAAATGGGGTGTGAAAATATTTTGAATGTGGTATTGAGCGATTTTCTTATGTTTGGTGTCGAGTTTTGATGATATAATTGAGAAAATACTGATTTGGAGAAGTTTTGTTAGTTAAAAATTAATAAAGTTTGCCTAATCAACATGTTATATTGGAAAATACATAACTTCTCCATTTATGCCGATTTGAGTGTTCTTGGAGTTTATAGAAAGTATGAAATGAACTAAACAAGTTCCTTTCTGATCAATATGAAAAATATTAAGGTTTTCGAGGTAAACAAAAAATTATCATAAGTTAGCTAGTTGAAAGCTAGTTGAAAGCTAGTTGAAGTTGTAATAAATAATTATTTTTGGAAATAGTTATCGAGCATAATTTGGCCACAGTTTTTGGGGTTTCATTATTTGATTTAACTTGAAGCTTGACCCTTATTATAATTGGGTATGTAGGGAAGCTATTAAAGCCAATCTCAAGGTGATCCGGGGCTTTGGGAACCCCGAAGTTCCAGCTTAGATTTTGTTGATTGTAAGTAAGTCCTACGGTGACTTTTAATATGAAAGTTTTATCTTTAAACTTGAATTTGTAATTTAGTCTACACGACATTTCACATTTTTGATTGGTCATGCATTCATGTCATAAAAATAACTTACTAAACCTTTATCCGTGGGTGGGACTCATGGTGAGGTGCCTTATACAATGAAATCCCTGAGGAACTAAACTTCTATTCATAGTTGAGACTCACGATGAGGCGTCTAGTATCGAGAAGTACCTGAGGGAGTAGAGTTGATTCTGGGAGTATGCATTGAACTCTTTTTACTGCTCTAGCTCACTTTTCAGGGGACCAACCTAATTGTGAACTTCGAACTGAAATGAAGTGATTCACGTTGCCAAATATATTTTTTGATCTTTGGAAATGCAATTACTTGTCTCCATTTATTCAAAATAACATTTATAAGAGTACAAATTAATGTAGGAAATTATTTTCCTTACATCCTTGAGTTGTTTTTGATGATGTCTGGTATACGGTACAGAAGAAAGAGAAGAACAAGCATAAAAATCAATTGGTGATTTTCTTTGAATTTGTTTTTCGTATTGTATACTATTTTTGTTAAGTATTGTGTTTATGGAACTTGGGAATGACAATAGGCCATAATATGGTAGAGAAACTATTATGAAAAGTTTATGAGACAGTTAGAAAGCATTCTAAGATAGTTTATGGTTCACTTTGATGTAAATATGGGTTATACAGTTGATATTAGTGTAAATGTGTTTTAAGTTTAATTGAAGATTTTGGACTTGATGCAAATTTGGTCTTTTCATTCAATTTGATATTATATTGTGAACTGCAAGAAGATGTGAGTCCTTATTGGCTTTCTTCCCAAGGTGTTGTTTATCAAGTTTTGGATTTTTCGGTAGTCCATATTATAAGTGTAACTCTGCCGAAATTGATGTAGAATTTGGAAACTTATTTAAATTATAAACTTAATCTTGATTGAGTTAATAGAAGATATTTCGAGGTATTTACTTAATTAAAATATTAAAGACTTAATTAGAGTAATTAGATTAAGTCAGGGCTTAGCAATTTGAGCCCTGACATTTATCTAGTTGGGAAAACATACTTAGACTTGGAATCTTGAAAAAATAGAACAAGAAAAGAAAAAGGAAAAGGAAGAAATATATACACCTGAAATAAGGGCAAATATTCATGATGCATATAAAATTTATTCATAAAGGAATGCAATGTTCTTCCAAAAAGAGAAATGGCAGTCGGATGTTTGGAAAAAAGGTGAGGAAGGCAGTGTCGAGAAAAGAAAAATGAAAATTAGTGTTGTAATCCTACTTCCTTGTTCTCTAACATATTTTGATTGTCTAAGTCATAGTTTTTCCAATGCTTTGAAATCATTTATTTCACTTTCTTCGTAGCCACACTCGTGACCTTATTGCAACCTATTAAAGTCTTAAAATTCTCGATCCTTTAAGTTTGATGAAAGTAGAGAGTGGACTAAAATTAATGCATATGGAATCCCTCAGGAGTTGATGATTTAAACTCGAAATTCATTATGGATCCAAATCTCTTTGTAAACTCTCTTTAGTAGTTAAGGTTGGGATCTCGGCCTTGCGGGTGGGTTATGAAAGTGAGATCTTGTTAAGGGTGGTTGAAAAGCTAAGCACTTAGGTTCTTGATAAAACTTTAGGTTGAGTTATAATTGGTGTTAACTAAAACAGGACGATGCTACTTGTTAAATTTTCAGAGAATCATTTATGTATTGCATGTGTTTGAATTATCTTATATATCGCAGCTCCAGACGAGTAAATGTCTAAGTTTATGGGTATTTGATAAGTCTGTAAAAGCGTTCCAATTGACTATATATTTGATTATTTTAAGGTGTCATTAACCCTTGTTCGTGGTGTTTATCCTTTGTTTTTACGTTAATAAGCCATGAGAAAGCAAATTGAAGCAAAGGAGGAAAAATATCCAAAAACCAGTGAACCAAAACTAAAAGAAGGCTTAACGATTCCCAGTGTCAGACCCTACCTAATTAGGGCATCTGACTGGCCTAGATTACCTTAATCTCATGATAATCTAGTCACCCTTAATATCGCCATCAATAAGCAAACAATATCAAGGCCTCGTAATCATCAAATATAAGCTTTATTAACCTAATAGAATCCTAAAAATTAACTGAAACCTCAAAGTTTGTTTAGATCGATTAAATTATCCTCAAAAGTCACTAAAATATTTTTTGCAGCACTTCCCTTGTTTCTAAGCCTACACCAAAAAACCAAACTTTCAAAAATCTTCCACAGAACCTGCTCTGCTTGGTGAAAATGCCAAAGGACTAACGATATACCCGATAACAATATATATTGCATTAAAAGAATAGATTTATTCATTCTAACCTAATTTAGGATATAAAATCCTTAAATCAACATTACCTTAGCTACACAATTATCTCAATCCGTCTCACAATTGATATAACCATTCCAACGGAGATCCTAACCACCCACAAACCCAAAAACCCATTTATACAATATATTATATAGAAAAAATAGATAAATAGAGAGAATGAACTGAGCAAGTCACATAAAATCTAACAAATTTCCATTTCCTTTGTTGCAGCTCGAACATGTCATTACCTAATTATAAAAATTTGATAATGTCAGATAAGAAAATCCCACACTATCCAATACACTTTTAATACTCAAATGCATTGTATTCTAAGAACTTAAACAAACAATAATATCGCAAGGAAACACAAATATACAAATATTCAATCCATCATGTTTCTGTTAATCGACCAAAATCAAATGACATTTTCCAAATATGGTGGGTAAACATTAATAAAGATTCATGAGTTTGGGAGAAAGTCCCTCAAGAAGCCACGCCCTCGACTCTCTATGGAGTATAATCCTGGCCAGCATCACAAATCCTCTTAAAATCTCCTAAGTGTTTTTAATGATTTGTGACTCTAGCAGTAGAGCACAACAGTGTTCACCCTACCACACATTTAGCTAATGAACAAAATGGGACCCTCAAGAGCGTCCTTCCTCTTGTGTCCGTGAATGCATGACTTATGCAACGATAAATTAGTGCATGCAATTATATTCGAGAAATACTCATACAATGTAAAAGTTATCATGGGATTTATTTACTAATAGCCAACTTCGAGCTTAATTTTTGGGGTTTCCGAAACGTCAAATCACTTTCAAAGTGGCTCTAATATCTTCATTACATACCTAATTATATTCGGGGTCAAGCTTCAAGTGAAACCAAATGATTAAACCCCAAAAAAAACAATGGCTAAATTATCCTCGATAATTATTTCCAAAAATAATTATTTATAACAACTTCAATAAGACAAGCTTTCAACTAGGTAAGTTGGGGCAACTTCTTAACCTTGAAAACCTAAATATATGCCATGATAACAGAAAAGGGAAAACTAAAATCTGATTACAAATGAAGAAGTTATGAATTTTCCAACATGGCCTATTGATAAGGCGAGCTTTTTTATTTTGAACTAATAAACCTCTCCAAATTAATGCTTTTACTATTAAATCCTCAAAACTCGACACCAATCACCAAGAAATCACATGAAATTAAATTAAAAATATTTCCGCAACACATGTAGTCAATTTGGAAAAAAAACTAATTATCCAATTCATTTACAAACCCAATGTTAACCTTTTTGTATTTATAAAGCATCTTCGAAAATAGTTATCAATAGAATTGCATCAATTCAATTGACAAAACTCTAACCCACATTAGTGAGATTTATTCCAAATTTATGCAAATCAATCAAATATACCAATTAACAACAATCCATATCAATTTCTATTAAAACCCTACGAAAGAAATAAAAAATCGTGAGCATTCAAATTGAATTGTGGAAAATGCCATGAATTAAGAATTTACCAAATTATGGGACAAATACCTTGTTTCCACTGCATAAAACTCACTCAAACCTAGCGTTTCGCGACGCTCTACAATTTTGCAAAGAGAAAACGAACAAAAATCAGACGTGGGGAGATTCGGGTACGAAAATGCCCACGGTGAAGTTTAGGAAACTGAAATTGAATCGTTCTCTATTGAACGATTGATTTGTTTTTTTTTCTTTTCTTTTTATATATTTATATAGAAATCCTCAACTGCTTCTCAGTAGCTTAATTCTGTTTTATTTATTATTTCTTAAAATCCCTAAATTGACGTGCTTTAACTTTAGGTGCTCGTTTTCGATTCATTTTCACCAAATCAAGTCAACTTCTCGACAAAATAGTCCAATTCCATAAAACTTCCATAACACTGGTTTTGGTCACACCGAAACCCCAAAGTTCTTAAGCCTATGACATACTAAAATCTTTTGGACTAATCCTCTTGCCATACTTAAAAAATCTTGCACCAATTTACACCCAATCTCAACCTCGACCACCGTCAACTAATGCAAAACTCGAAATATGGTCTTGCACTAACTTCGTTCTCATTTCACACTACCTCCGATCCCGAATTTCATGCAAACTGAAGAAAAATCCCCACATTGGTTCATTAGGTCCATTTAAATTCACTTTTCCACATTTAAACTTAATCGCATTTAATTTTTCACAAATTTTGAAACTAAAGTTCGAGTCAGTATTTTAATTATACCTGAACTCATTTCGATATGTATTTCGAGATAAAACCCCATGAATTTTGAATTTACCAAATTAAACTTAAATTTTATAAAATAACATAATTTATAGTACACAATACTAGGCACACATCACCTAATAATAAAAATATCTGTAAATCTCAATTTCACCGGTTGTTAGCTCCCGACTCGCGGCCTAAACCATACTTAGGCTATGTTGATACCTTATTAGCCCTAATTACCGATTTAAAAACTTTGGGATTTGACAATCCTCCTAAATAATAAAAAATTTGTCTTTGAAATTTGAATTGAAACCAAATTTACCTAGACTAAATGAGATCCGAAAAATGCTCTATCATATATGCCTTTCATATCCATGTTAACATGAATCACCATGAAATTCCTACTTAACCATGATAAATGGAATTTTTTTATTTCAAAGATTTTGGACATTCCTATCCACAATAAATGTAGGTTGCTTTTCAGAGGAAACATCGCCTTGTAAATCAAGCTGATTCCATTCTATTATGTGATGTGAATCAAGTTCATTCTTCTTGAGCCTATACACATGAAATACATCAAGAACTTCTGCTAATGGAGGTAGTAGTAATTTATTCTATAAGCAACCTTCCCAATCTGTTTGATGATCTCGAAATGACATACATATATATATATATCTGAGAGGAATCTTTCATTTCAGTCTAAATCTATTATGTCCTTTGCGAGGGGAGACTTTCAAATAAAACCATTCTTTTTCATTATGTACAACGACCCAGTGATAGAGATCATGATAAATTTTATGCCTTTCCCGAGCTGCTTTTATGCTTAAACGAATCTACTCAACAACTGCAGTGTAATCTCATACTATCTGTAGCCCCAACTCTATTAAATCCTCCAGTTCACCTTGATACTCGATCGATAAGTGTTATTGTAAGAGAACTCACACACCGGAATGTATTCTTCGCATGAACCTCCAAATTCCAGTACATAAGCCTTGCACTTTTCTTCCGAAACCTGGATCAATCTTTCAGTCTGACCATCCGCTTGTGGATGAAATGCAATACTAAAATGTAACTGAGTGTCGAACTGTTCCTGTATGCTTTGCTATAACCCCAATGTGTACGGATCATCTCAATCAGGAACTACCGTTAACAGCATTTCGTGCAAGAGAACAAACTCCATCTCGCACAACAAGCTCAACTGTGTACAGGTATATGAAAGTTACATAGGAAGAAAATAAGCAAACTTCGTCAGTCTATCAACAATAACATATAAAATAATGTTTCTTCTGTGAAGTAGATAGGTGAGAAACAAAATCCATCGCAAC
The DNA here is from genome assembly GCA_039657325.1 of Stephania cephalantha. NCBI lineage: Eukaryota > Viridiplantae > Streptophyta > Magnoliopsida > Ranunculales > Menispermaceae > Stephania > Stephania cephalantha. Next base: position 32,401,205 of record CM077570.1, on the reverse strand, counting down.
AGTTTGTATTAGTGTGGTGGGTTTATGTCTGGCGATTTGGGGTTTTATTTTAAAAACCGTAAATTGTGCCCTGCGATTTGAGTTTAGGATAAATCGCTGGGGAATCGCTACTCGAATCAGTAGGGATGAGGCTTGGTTCCTCACTGATCTGGCCAGCGATTTATGTTATAATGCCCAATCATCACTAACTTCCCAAACTCAAATTTCACTTAAATTTCAGGTTAGTGTCACTGATTTTTTTTTTTGCGATTCACAGTGTAATTTCAAATTGCTTGGTAATCGCTGCGCTTAATCGACTGTTTTTTCAAATTGTTTTACAATAAACATATATATCATTCATAAAAACTAATATAAAGTACAATTGATTGGAAATGTGAAAGTTTGATTACGATATGTAACTAGCTAAATTTTTTATTTATTAATTGAATAAATAAATAAACAAGTAAATAATGTAAATTTTAATAAAAGCCATAGAAACAAAAACAACTCGATCATCCCCCTCTTATTGAAGCTACTCTGCAGCTTGAGTTCCAAAAATAATTCCATAAGAGAGCCAAAAGGAGAGAGAATAAAAGAAAACTATATTAATGCTAGAATTCCTATGAAAATTAAATCATAAATAAACATAGAATACGGTTTTCCTCCCATAGAGTGTAGTTGTTTATTGTCTTTGGCTTGACTTATGGAGGAGTCCATCTTCGTGGTGTTTAAGTGAATCAATCTTCACTTCAAGTGATTCCTTATGACAACCCCAATTCCCACAACAAGGGCCGCCAACCCTAAACCATCACTAAACCCCTCGAGATGACGCAACAAGTCTGGCCATGATCTAGTAAGCCTTAACCTAAGGAAATACATCAAGAAAATCAAAAAATAGACTACTAAGACATATAATATGTGCGAGATAAAAGTCCACTGAGTCTATTAGGTGCGGAAATAAATAGAATGCTTTACAAAAGATAAACAATTAGGCTATAAGTTTCACAAAGTCTACCCATGATAAATCTCTTATTTATTACATAAATGTCTCAGATCCGAATAAATATAAATAACAACCTTACAAACGAGAAAATAGCTTATACGCTATGATTTTGCTATTTCCTCTGTCCTAAGCAACAGTTGAGGTACCTGGAGGGGAGAAAAGTAGTGGCTTAAGTAATATTTCAACTAGCTCTGTAAATCAGAAGCCTGCTTTAACGTCAATCATCCAAGCAATACCTAATGCAAAATAACTAGCATGAACAAGGTTATTGACCAATCCTACTATCATTTCGGGCATAAAAGGATAATATAACAAGCATAATATAAAATGTAGGATTCAACAAAACAAAGCTTAAACAAGATTGTTAACAACATAACAATGATAACATGAATCCCATTGGGTCAACGAAGTGGAAACCAAATATAAAGTGTGTAATGTGACAACTAACTAGCTTCAAGGTATCAAATGTGAGCATGATGCCTCACAAATTGGTATCTAAGCATCATTATGATCATGCCTACCATAGATTGTCCATCAAAGGAATCATTAATATGGCCACTGGCTCTCCGGTCTGAGGTACCATTAAAAATTATTCAATCCAAGCATATCAGTTCCACATGCATTCATAAATAAAAGTTCAAAAGGGCATGATAAAGCGAAATGACAAGATATATTCAATTTAATTTTTGGCAAGATATCAACCATTCACTACCGTGAATCTTAGCATAACTAATAGCATGACATGATTGAAGATAAAGCAAACTCCACCTACTCGAAGCACTGTTATCCTATCCAAAGGCTTTTGAGGCAAGTTACCACTACCTGATCATTATCCCGGTGATATATCTCGATAAAACAGGGTAATTTTAGGAAAATAGAACATCGCTTAAATTCTTGAAAATGTCCAACGCCCTCCCAGTGTCGTGGACCTATCGACAAGGCTGTATGGTAAAATCACTGGTTTCGATTTAAAAAACCCCCAAATTGATCCCAACAATTTGCCAATGTCATACGTTACATGCCATAGCGCTGGGAAATCGCTGGATCGACTACTCCAAATGCCCGGGTAGAGCTGAGGCCAATGTCATTCCGCTTGTGCACGAGGCCCTAGGCACGATTTCAGAAATACAATTACTAAATTTCCCAACAACTCATGTCGAACCTCAAGGGTCCAAGTTCGATCAAAACAATATTAAACCACTTGTTTGAAACCACAAAATCGTCCCCGTACCATCAAATAATGCATCTAAACCACAAATTCATCATTAAAACATAGATTTTGCAATCACTTTTGCATAACCTAAAAAATATGATATAAAGATGACCCAAATCACAAATCATAGCGTAATATCTTACATCATAAAACTCCAAGAAAAACTATGATTTCATTCTAAAATCGAATATGTGAATCAAATAGATAAATTAGAGAAGATGAGACAAGTTAATTTACCTTGCTTTGTGAGACCTTGATGTGAGTTCCCTTTCTTCCACCAAATCTAGCAAGCATGTGTTCTTAGGTTCTCTCCTCAATTTCTTTACGTAGTTATTTCAACAAAAAGTGGCTCGAAGCCTTAATTGTGGTTTAACTACTTAGTTAATGAGATTAAGGTTTGGTTGACCGAATCGAAACCCACATCTCAACTTGATGCATTTAAGTACTAGGATGATCCCAGAGTCCACATTAAGTCCATGCTTTCTTGTATTTTACATTATGTGTATTTATTTACCAAAATTGCTCTTTTTCTTTGTTTAATTTATTTTACAAGTCCTTTAGGCCTTTTCGTATTTATTTAGGCTTATATTCCCACCAAAGTCAACTAAATAGTACATAGTACACATATTATTCACACTATTACACGCATACCACATATATCTACCAAATTAACCTTGATAAAGGGACAACTTATCCTAATCGAGATGTGGGGCATTACGTTCTGTCAGAACCCGTCTCACTAAGCCCTGACTTATCCCTAATCACCCTGATTAGGCACCTAGTCCATTTAATTAACTTTGTCATCGACTAGTTTTCATTTCCATCCTCAAAGTGCTCCAAAACTAAATTAATATCCTCATTCAAACTCAATTCATGGTTTGTTTTATTAAAGCAAATATTCATATTTTGTAAAAATTTTGGCGGCACCGCCCCTAAAAGTAGCGTGCCGAAAAATTCACCTAATAGACAACAAAATGAGGAGAAGCCTAAAAAGACTCACAACTCCCCGCAATTCACAATATATATTAATTTAAAACATTTAAACTAACTTAAGATCTCCAATACATTATTTACAGCTTGACAATAAAAAATAAATCGAAACTGAATCAAAACCTCTCAATTTGCTTCCAAATAATTTAGGAGACTTTTATAACTTATTTGAGAGTATTTCAAGACCTACGCTCGCCTCGAAACCCAAAACAATATATAAAAAATGATTACAACAAGAAAATTAAACTTTAACAATTTAAAATATTCGCCAATGTCTTCGAGTCTTGTTCATTCTGATATGTTATCACAAAGAACCTGACATCATAAAAAACAACTCGAAGATGTCAGGAAAGTAAACTCCTACACTACTCTGTACTCGCAAATGTTAGTCTGAATACATAGAGACATGTAATTGCATTTATAAAATAACAAGAAATTTATATAACAACGTGAAACCCTTTCATTACTATTTAAGGTTCACAAACAAGTTGGCGGACCTAAGAATGAACCTAAAACAGTAATGGTAGTACAATGCATGCTACACCGGAGTCGACATTACCCACCTTAGATGCCTGCAGTACGTCTAGTCTGGAGGGGAGCACCTCCTCAAACTCTTACGACCCATAGCATGGGCAACTGTATCCGGATGCCATGTATGCATGACCAATAATGATGCGAAATGCAATGCAGACTAATCACAAATGCAGGTACAAAGATAATTCCATATATAATAAAGACCACTGTAGGGTTTACTTACAGTCCAACCAACTCAAAGTTGGTTTCGAAGCCTCACACAATGTTTTCTCGGCTTTCACGTATTTCAACAAGTCCTATTAAATCATAAATTCACATTTTAAGAGTTATTACGAAGTTAAAATCACTTTTCAATTCACAATAGAGTTAAAACTATTTTAACAACTCTAAATAGGTTTAAATCCACTTATTGGACTCTAAAACAAATAGCAACTTATTTACAAACTCCAATTAGGGTCTTAATCACCTATTTAGTTTTACAATAATCTACAACTCGCCCAAGCATTCCAAATTTGGGTTTTATAGCTTTATTATCAAATCATAAGCTTTGCTTATTCCGAACTTGATTAAAAACCTCAACAAATCTGCATTTGCAAGTGTAAGTATTCCTTGTTTTCAAACCTTTAACTTATCACTAAAGTTGCTAAGTTGTAACAATTCCATTTGGACAGTTTTGAACCATACTATCATGCTATGTTATACCTTGTTTTTCATTGATCAAACAAACTCCAATGGCCACAATCTTTGTTGATCATCAAAGTAGGTTATGCTAAGATTCAAACGAACCTATTCACAAGTCAATCAGACTTCATTTGATGTCTCAAATCAATTCACCAATATGCCTACTCAAAACAGTAAAAATAACAGTGCAGTCCTAACGTTTTGGCCTCCTTTTCGGCCTTCAAAACGCTACCAAAAATCTCGATCAAAAGCCTTCAATTAATTGCCCAAATCATTAATCAAACATCGCATAAAAATAAGACTGCATAATTTCAAACATATGAACTGACTTTTCTAAACCTTCCCTAATCCCTTATAAACTTTTCCAAAGTTCCAAATAGCAATTAACATATTAAAATTGATATACAAACATTGATTTTCCCCATATTAGTTCACAAACTATGACAATAATAAAACTGCAAAAATCCCAACTTAATTTTAAAACATGCTTCATACAGATTGAAATCGATCGAAATTGGTTCTAAAGCACCGCAACTCGATTCAAATCATCAATAAACCTCGATGAAACTTCATGGAATCCTAAAACAGTTCAAATAGGATCTATTAACATCAAAATCTATCTAAGACCTATTAATTTCCACAATTTATAGCCACCCAATCATCAATTCAACAATAACCTCTTAAGAATAGTGCCTCATTTCTTCTTTCTCAAACTGAATCTCAGGTAATAAATAACAAAACACAACCACACAATGTCATCTACTTCCCAACCGATACCACAACTTACTCAACAATTCCCAAATCAACAAAACTAATTGAAAAAACAACAATTAACTGAACAAGTGTAAATTTTTCACAATAACAACAACATCCTCTTCGTTCCATCAATTCTCAACCCAAGCAGCAACAACAACAACGATACCAACAACCAAGCATACAACAACACTAAGAAACTCGAAACAAATTTGATAATTAGAAATTCGTACCTCCCTCACTAATTTGGTTCTCCGGCCCTCATCCACCGAATCTACCGAACTCAACATCGAGAGGGGAAGAAAGAGGAGGCGTGACTACCAAAATACCCTTCCCTTATTATCCTAATCTAAATAAGCCAATTGCCCCTATTAGTAATTTGCCATTTTCCTTTTAATTTTTCATGTTTATCTCATTTATTTTAAGCCCAAATTAAACCCCGAATAATACCCCAATTTCGCCAAAAATTGAAAAATATTCCAACGCGCTCCGATACTTGCGGACACCGCGTCTACACCTCAAGTTAATCCTATTTCGCATCAAATAGTGTATAATAAGTCCATTAGGCATACAACAAATAAAAATAATATTTTATAACTCATGATTTCTGATCCGTAAAGCATAGGTCCCACCTTGGATACTTTAATTCCAATAAAAATCCGCAATCACTTAATTAGTCATCTAACCAAGTTTATGAAATTTTGAGATTTCGCAATTCTACCCAACGAATTAAAAATTTTGTCCTCGAAATTTAAACGTATAAGTTAATTGAACCAAAAGAGGGATATAAGAAATGTATCTATCATACGACTCTTTTAATCCAAACCTGTAAAAAAATATTTCCAATGTGAAACCGTTAAGTGGACCCAATCACTTTCGTCGTATTTAACAACTCATTAGTAGAGATCATAACATTTCCACTTTTCATTTCCAAATCATTGGTTTAATGAATATTCATAACAACTTCTTTACCAATCTTGGCATGTGTTGAATTTATGACAAGTTAAATGATCAACTTTGTGGAATATCCAATAACCTTGTTTTTCTTCAATACTTATTTCACGCCTTGAATCCCATTCAAGCATCAATACACAGCAAGATCTAGCCTATCTTGCTTTTCATAAAATAATTTTCATTCTTTAACTGATAACGATTCCACAAACTGTTGATAATTTTTTCCCTATCTACCAAACTATGGTACACTAACCAATTTACTTTCTAATGACAGGTCAATTCTTAGACTATAATCAGTCTAAAAATTTATATAAAGATGCAAATAATAATTGAGCACGGCATTAGATGTTAAGTAGAGTCGCGTGTCTATCTGATCCAATACCATTCTAGCGTTTTTCAATAGAAATATGGAATCACACAAGTCACCTCATGACTATATATCTCTAATTATATCTGTCATCCCACGACAAGAGATCTCAAATTACAATCTGATCAGAAAATGAAACCTGACATATCATGCAACCCTCACTCATTCTCTAAATGTTTACTCAAAATATTATTTAGGTTTTGAAGTAGAAAGCAATTACCGATACCAACCCATCAACCAATTCACTTAACTTTCCATTTGACTAATTAAATAGTTAACTTTTCTAACTTCGTCAAATCATTTTCTACTCATAAGTTCACTAAAAACCTCATTTCATTCACTTATCCACTAATCACTTTTACATTGGCTTGATAACTTCTACGATTCTCATTATTTCTCCAATTTCTGATATTTCACATCATCTCAATCACTATTGTTCACCAAACTTCTCTCATGACCTGAATACAGACAGTTATCCTTAAATAGAGTAGACATATATTTGTAAACAGAGATATCAACATATTTCAGGATTACTCTCATGGTATAACTTTTAACTTGTATCATCTACAAGTTTTAAATATGTTAACTCTTTTCCATCTTTACTCAATATATATTTATGAATTTTCTCAATTTATAGTGGAAGAAAATTCAATTCCTCAAACATATCAAGTTAGATACACTATCATCTATTCAACATTTCCACCCAATATGGATAATACTTACTAACTGAGCTGTATGTTGTGCTTCCCTTTTCATTTCTCATTTGTATCTTCAACGTCATTCAGGTATCTAACATCAACTCTAATTTAAAACAACCGGTGCTTCGAATTTCACCACTGACTAATCACGTGGTGTAGTATAACATTTGAACTAATATACAATGCATTCACCGTTAACAGTGATATATTACTTTGGTTCAACACTTTGAACTTTTGGAATTTGATTCCTTGTAAGATCCCGTTGAAGATATGTTAAGTTGCTTCAAACTTATAGTTTGATATTTTAAGTCTTATCGGGACTTGTTCGCCTGAAATTTCCATTTTCCAAACTTATGTGAGAATTTATTGACCATTATATTTACCTATATTTAAGCTTCCAATTAATTCCAACGAAACTTCATAGACTCATTCATACCTAACCTCACCAATTCATTCGATTATTCGAAAATAAGAGGGTGCCACACAAGTCTTCTAGGCTGTAAATGAATCGTGATTATGATACAAAGTCTACTCTACTCCATTTTTGTCAATCAAAGATATTCTGATATTGAATTGACTTATTGGGTCATTTTTCAAACTTATCATGACTTTCGCTCAACAATCAAGCCACTTACAGTTCCTTAATCTTGCCTAACAAAGGCAATTTATATCTCTTCTCTTTTCGAAAATATAGCTAAGGACGGTGTGACTTCTTATGATCACTAAATCAATTGGAGTCTTCCTTAGCTATTCTTAATACGAAATAGAGAAATTTTACGACTCAAATAGTTCTAGTATTTGTTATAGCCTTACTTTGTTTTCCTTAGTTTCAGATTTTTTGATTTTTATTTTTTCTCAAAAAGAAATTCGATACTTTTCAAGAGATTACGTAAGATATCAAAGTATCTTACTGTTCATCAATTCACTTTTGATGAATTTACCTTTTTGTTATTGTTGTTCAACTGAAGAGATAGAAGAATTAGAATTTCCAATACCTTGATTAACTTAATGACTAATCAATCTCTTAAACGATGCTATTTCAATCATTTAATTCCTATAAATGGGAATTCTTGCAATATAAGAGCTCATATTGATGTCCTATACAAATCACTTACTGATATTCAATCAGTACATCTATCTCTTTCGTTTTATTTTAAGTTGTAGTGATATGCGTCATAACTAATTGTCGTTAGAAGTGATGATTGGGTACTTTGAATTTCAATAATATTTTATAGCTAATCCAAGCTATTATTAGACCACTTCCCCCAACACCTTAACTTACAACACGATGATCTTATCACTATGTACATTTTTTAAGTTAGAAATTTTGTTGATTTTTGTTTCGTAACAACACCTAATCTAGTGTTAACAAAGATTACTTCAAACTTTTATATTTCTATTTATTTTATCGATTCTTTATTCAACTCAAATAATCACTCTATGTTTTGTTTCGAAAATGAGACAACACTTTACTTCAAAGTATCTTTATTTTCTTAAAAACTGACTTAGACAACTTGCCTGAGCTTATCACAATCCCATTGTGATTTCTAAATCAAGATTCAATTTGTTCAACCAATTTTTATTTTCAAAACCACTTGTCTACTCTTTCCTTGTTGGGACTACTTTCGGAAGCGACCCTCAATTAGCTATGAATTAAACAAATATTTTTATAGAATAGGTCTTCCCAAGTTAACCATGCAACCGGCACTAACCTTCTTTTAAAATCCAAAACATTCCTATCTTGTGCTTCCCAAAAGTCTCAATTTCATTTTTTACGTTTTCCAAACGATTCTCAATCGTTTGAGACTTTAACTTAAGTCTATTTGATAATTTCCTAGGCATTTTATAATTACAATAGTTCAATATTTTGTTTTCAAGAAATCCATGTTCAGTACTTGCGCTCCTGAATCATGTAGACTTCTTGTTTAACCAATTTCCTATTGTTTTTATAACTGACTATTTCCTTCAATTATATTAGTATCAAACTACTTACAACACCCTCGTAAATTTAGACTTCCCGAGTCTATTTAATGTCTCATCACACTCTGTTTTCCTTTCACAAATCTATTATTTTTTTATTATCTGTTCCTAATCTCACTTGTCATATCTTGCAAGTTAAATATTGAACAAACAATAAGAATAAATTCTTTATTGTATATCTATCGATAACACGTATTATACAACAAACATATCATAATAAATCAAATACCCCAGCTAACAGTCACTTCCCAACTAATTGCGACCTCATTACGGAACCTTAGTCATCACGACCATTACTTCAGTTCACACGAGTTAATATAATCTAAGTGCCTTAACCCAAACTTCCCGATCGACTCAATCCTAAACTCGACATCATAACCATTTCTTACATTTCCTTGATTGAGCTTAACCATAGCTCTGATACCAAGTCTGACAGGACCCAATCTCACTAAGGCCTGACTTATCCCTAATCACCCTGATTAGGCACCTAATCCATTTAACTAACTTTGTCCTCAACTTAGTTTTTATTTCCATCCTTAAAGTGCTCCAAAACTAAATTCATATCCTCATTAAAACTCAATTCATGGTTTGTTTGATTGGAGGAAATATTCATATTTTGTACAAATTTCGGCAGCACCTCCCGTAAAAGTGGCTTATCAAAAAATTCACCTAATAGATAGCAGAATGAGAAGAAGCCTACAAGGACTCACAACTCCCCGCAATTCATAATATATATTAATTTAAAACATTTAAACTAACTTAAGGTCTCAAATACCTTATTTACAGCTTGAAAATAAAAAAATAAATCGAAACTGAATCAAAACCTCTCAATTTGCTTCCAACTAATTTAGGACACTCTTATAACCTCTTTGAGAGTATTTCATGACCAATGCTCACCCCGGAACCCAAAACAATATATATATATATATATATAATGATTACAACAAGACTATTAAACTTTAACAATTTAAAACATTCACCAAAGTCTTTGAGTCTTGTTCATTCTTCCATGTTCTCGCAAAGAACTTGACATCATCAAAAACAACTTGAAGAAGTTAGGTAAGTAAACTCCTACACTGCTCTGTACTCCTGCATATGTTAGTCTGAAAACATGGACACATGTAATTGCATTTCCAAAATAACAAGAAATTTATATAACAACGTGAAACCCTTTCATTAATTACTATTTAAGGCTCACAAACAGGTTGGCCGACCTAAAAACGAACCTAAAACAGTATTGGAAGTACAATGCATGCTATCCCAGTGTCGACATTACCCGCCATAGACGCCTGTAGTACGTCTAGTCTAGAGTGGAGCACCTCACACTCTTACGACCCATAACATGGGCAACTCTATCTGGATGCCATGTATGCATGACGAATAATGATGTGAAATGTAATGCAGACTAAACACAAATATAGGTACAAAGATAATTCCATAAATAGTAAAGACCACTATAGAGTTTACTTATAGTCCAACCAACTATAAGTTGGTTTCAAAGCCTCACACAATGTTTTCCCGGCTTTCACATATTTCGGAAAGTCCTATTAAATCATAAATTCACATTTTAAGAGTTATTATGGAGTTAAAATCACTTTTCAATTCGCAATAGAGTTCAAACTATTTTAACTCGAAATAGGTCTTAATCGACTTATTGGACTCCAAAACAAATAGCAACTTATTTACAAACTCTAATTAGGGCCTTAATCACCTAATTAGCTTTACAATAATCTACAACTTACCCAAGCATTCCAAATTTGGGGTTTTTTTGGCTCAATTATCAAATCATAAGCTTTGCTTATTCCAAACTTTATTAAAAACCTCAATAAATCTGCATTTGCAAGTGTAAGCACTCCTTATTTTCAAACCTTTAACTTATCACCAAAGTTGCTAAGTTGTAACAATTCCATTTGGACAGTTTTGAACCATACTATCATGTTATGTTCTACCTTGTTTTTTATTGATCAAACAAACTCCAATGGCCACAATCTTTATTGATCATCAAAGTAAGTTATACTAAGATTCAAGCGAAACTATTCACAAGTCAATCAGACCTCATTTGATGTCTCAAATCAATTCATAAATATGCCTACTCAAAACAGTAACAATAACAGTGCAGTCCTTGCTTTTTGGCCTCCTTTTCGGCCTTCAAAATGCTATCAAAAATCTCGATCAAAAGCCTTCAATTAATTGCCTAAATCATTAATCAAACATCGCATAAAAATAAGACTGCATAATTTCAAACATATGAACTGACTTTTCTAAACCTTTTCAAATCCCTCAAAAACTTTTCCAAAGTTCCAAATATCAATGAACAGATTGAAATTGATATACAAATATTGATTTGAAATGTTTAAATGAAGATTCATAGCCTCCAATCCCCATATTTGTTCACAAACCATGACAATAATAAATTTGCAAAAATCCCAACTTAATTTTAAAGCATGCTTCATATCGATTGAATTCGATCAAAACTGGTCCCAAAGCACTGCAACTCGATTCAAATCATCAGTAAACCTCGATGAAACTTGATGGAATCCTAAAACAGTTCAAATAGGATATACAAGGTTCGAAACTTCGACTTCGCCTATGACTTCGCTCACTTTAAATTTAGAATTAATTCGAGGAAGTTAACTTTGACGATGGAAGTTTGACAAAAATTCGCCGGTGTACGGAAGTTTATGAAATTTCTCTTTAAATTTAGAAAACTCAAGTTTCTTCTTAGAGATGCTAGGAATATACTTAATCTTACAATAAAAATGCATAAAACTCATGTCAACGGAGGATATTCCGAATTTTAAGTATATTTTTAGCATAGGCGAAGTTTCCGAAGTTTCAGTTGAAGTTTCAGTCCAAGTTTGTTCAACTTCCATGAAACATAACAATTTTACTTCATGTTTTATGAACTTCCATCGATGTTTTCGAAGTTCGGTCGAAGTTAGCCGAAGTTGAGTCAAAGTTTTGCAATGTTTCAACTGCCCTTGAACTTCGCTTCGTTTACCTCAACATCGACAAACTTCGCCTGAACTTCGGCGAAGTTTGTTGATTTTTTAAACCATGAAGATATATAAACATCAAAATGTATTTGAGACCTTCCACAATTTACAGCCATCCAATCATCAATTCAACAATAAACTCTTAACAATAGTGCCTCATTTCTTCTTTCCCAAACTGAATCTCAAGTAATAACAAAACATAACCACACAATATCATCTACTTCCCAACTAATACCACAAATTCCTCCAATAACAACAACATCCTTTTCGTTTCCATCAATTCTCAACCCAAGCAACAACAACAACGATACCAAAAACCAAACATACAAAAACACTAACAAACTCAAAACCAATTCGATAATAGAAATTCGTACCTCCCTCAATAATTTGGTTCTCCGACCCTCATCCACCGAATCCACCGAACTCGACACCAAAAGGCGTGACTTGGAGAGGGAGAAAGAGCAGAGCAATCAAGAGGGAGGAAGAGTAAACTCGAGAAAATAAAGAGAAGACGAGAAGGACATGGGCAGCGAGTTGAGAGTGATCGATGAGAGGGTGAGGCAGATAGTGAGTTGCGCTGTGGAAGAAGGAATAACGAAGGGTGGGTTTTGATCGAAATTCATTTTCGATTTTCACTGTTTCATTCATTTATTTTGGTCAAATTAACCAAAATACCATTCCGTTATTATCCTTTTCTAAATAACCGAACTGCCCATATTAGTAATTTGCCATTTTTCTTTTAATTTTTCATGTTTATCTAATTTATTTTAAGCCCAAATTAAACCCCGAAGAATACCCCAATTTCGCCAAAAATTGAGAAAATTTTCAACGCGCTCCGATACTGGTGGACACCACGTCTACACCTCAACTTAATCCTATTTCGCATCGAATAGTGTATAATAAGTCCACTAGGCACACAACAAACAAAAATAATATTTTAAAACTTATAATTTTCGATCCGTAAAGAGTGGGTCCCACATGGAATACTTTAATTCCAATAAAAATACGTAATCACTTTATTAGTCGCCTAATCAAGTTTATGAAATTCTCGAATTTCACACATTCCTAATTGAGATTATCTTCTTTAGTGAATGAAAAATGGCTTTCATCTTTGCTCTCTTCACCATCATTGAATTGCTCTCCTTTAATATCATCGTAAAGTTCTATCTCATCTTGGAGTGTCATTTCGTCATCACCCATCCTAAGTTTAATTATGCGATCTTGTACGTCGATGATGGCTCGAACAATTGATAAGAATGATTTTCCAAATAATAGCCCATCATTTTAGGTACCAAATGGCATGCATAATAAATTTGTAGTGAAGTGAACCTTCCCACTCGTACTGACACATTCTTTGATATACCTAATGGGATGGTAAAAGTAGCATTTGGCTTGTATAGCTTGATAGGAGGCTTACTATGAATCTGCAAATTTGTCAGAAGAAACCAATGTGTATGCATAAGATTCATATCAGCTCCCATATCAAGTTGAACTCCATAAATTGATATTTTATTGATTTATATGTAGAGAAAGATTTGTCCTGGATCTTCTTTGAAGAGTTTTGAAAGATCACTATTTTAATCATATTCCTCGTAATCTAGGTCGTCCTTCTCACACTTTAATGGGTCTCTACTGGGTTGTTGTTTCTTTTATAATTTCTTATTCTTCTTTCTATTTGGTGTATTAACCATCAAAAGCTTGATTATTTCATTAGAGTTTTTGTTTACAATGTTCTCCTCCACAGTGTTCAAATCATTTGATGAGTTGTTAACTGGGTCTAAGCTAACGATCTTCATATCTTGGGAAAAAAATTTTTCATGATAAGGTTTTAATCTATGACCATTAACTTTAAAGATTCTCCCTGTTTCTCTACTTTCTATTTCAACAATAAACAAAGTTTTTCTAAAAAAAATAAAAATTTAAGATGTGAACAAAAGAGTAACACTTTTTGTCCTACTTTAAATTCTTAATATATATTTTATTATCATGAAATGATTTAGTTTTGTCTTTACAAAATAAAAGCACTTGTATATGCATCATTTCTTAATTCTTCTTACTCTTGAATATTTAGTTTGAGTTTGTTTTCTTGCATTATTATAATTCATATTACAAGTCTTAATTGCCCAGTATGCTTTATTTTTTAATTCTACTGGTAAATGACATCTTTTTCGAAAACTAACCTATAAGCTGTCATACTTATAAGTGTGTTAAATGTAGTTCTATATGCCCATAGTGCATTTTCTAAATGAAGACTCTAGTCTTAACGTGTTGGACAAAGTGTCTTTCCAAAATTGACATATTTTCTCTGTTGGAGGTTTTGGCTTGTCTACTAGTTTTGGGGTGATATGCGGTGGACGTTCTGTGTGTGATGTTATATATGTGAAGTAGAGAAACGACAATTCTATTGCAAAAGTGTGAACCACCATTACTAATTAATGCTATAAGGTCTCATAAAATATTAAAGGTCCTTGATTTTAGGAAATTCACTACTATTTTAGAATCATTAGTTTTAGTGGCTTTAGCTTCTACCCACTTGGATACATAATCTACAGCTAGTAAAATATAAATATTTCCATTAGATGGTGGAAAAGGTCCCATAAAGTCTATTCCCCAAACATCAAATACTTCGCAAAAAAAGTATAGGACATAAAGGCATTTGGTTCCTACATCCTAAATTTCAGGTTGTTTGACAATTTGGACAAGTTTTTGTATAAATATAATGATCGTTGAATAAGGTAGGCCAAAACAATCTTGAGTCTAATATCTCACCGGTTGTACAACGTGGACAAATGGTTTTGTCGAAACGAATTTTCCTTATGTAAGGTTCATCACGTAAATAATGTTTAGAATCGTGTTTTATCTTAATCTTTTGGGCTATTGTTAAATGTGGTGATAGCCTATTAGTAGTAAGATACTTTACTATATAGCCATACCATGGACTAGTGATATATATTTTCTATAAATATTCATCCAAAAATTCTTCTTTTAATGGTATTGGAGGTTCTCCATTTTCCTTAAGTAAGGTTCATCACGTAAATAATGTTTAGAATCGTGTTTTATCTTATTCTTTTGGGCTATTGTTAAATGGGGTGATAGCATATTAGTGGTAAGATAATTTACTATAGCCCCATACCATGGACTAGTGATATCAATAAATATTCATCTAGAAATTCTTCTTTTAATGGTATTAGGGATTCTCCATTTTCTAATCTATTTAGATGATTTATTACTAAGTTTTCGGCACCTCTCTTGTCTTTTATAGTAAGATTGAATTCTTTTAACAATAAGATCCATCTTATAAATCTTAGTTTAGCATCTTTCTTTACCATTAAATATCTTAATGCAACATGATGTGGTAAACTATTACTTTTTTCATAGTAAATATGGTCTAAGCTTTCCTAGTAAATATGGTCTGAGCTTTCCTAATGTGTAATATATGACGTAAGAATCATTTCCTATCTTTTGACCTAAAACAGTTCATACTGCTTAATTACTTGCATCACATATTATTTCAAAAGGTTGTGACCATTTGGTGACTTTATCACAGGTGTGGTGATCAAGGCTTCTTTTAATTTATTAAAAGTTGTCTTGCATTCAGTTGTGAACTCAATTGCGACATCTTTTTGCAAAAGTTTGCATAAAGGTTGTGTTATTTTGAAAAAGTATTTCACAAAATGCCTATAGAATCATGCATGACCAAGAAATGATCTTCATCCCTCACAGTAATTTGGTAAGGTTATGTCTTTATAACTTGTATTTTAGGATGAACTATTTCTATTCCTTTTGACGACAATCTATGGCGTAGTATAAGTTTTTGATTTACCATAAGATGACATTTGTCATAATTCAATACTTGATTTTTTTCTATGCATTTTTAAGTATTTTAGTTAAATAATTAAGCCTTTATCAAAAGAATTACCATATATGGTAAAATCATCCATGAAAACTTCAATAAAATGCCTTATGTTGTCTGAAAATACAAACCATACTGTGACGACCCCTCTCCTAATCTAGGGCACCGCCCGACCTAATCCCGTAATTAAGCCCTAATCATATCCACGCAGAACTTAACTACGTATTAGGCAGCCTTTACAACCTAGACGCCACTTTTCTAGTGTTCATGATAAGTAATACACTAGTCCTACCAGTTTATAAAATTTAAAGTTAATTAAAACTTTTTATTAAATTAATTAATTAGCGAAAGTCTTATTGATTATGAGGAAGCAATTAGTAACTTATGCGAAAGCCATTTATAAAACCCTAAGTGTGGAAAACCAGGAAATGACATCACAT
Source organism: Stephania cephalantha (assembly GCA_039657325.1). NCBI lineage: Eukaryota > Viridiplantae > Streptophyta > Magnoliopsida > Ranunculales > Menispermaceae > Stephania > Stephania cephalantha. The sequence goes on along the minus strand of CM077570.1, from coordinate 32,384,764 downwards.
ATATAAAGTCCTCAAAATGTAGTGAAACAACAAAATAGTCTAAGTCAAGTCGGGGGAACTAACGCTCAACCCAATATACCACCCCAAATAGTATCTGAAAGACGTATATAACATGTACAATCAAAATATCAAAAGAAGACCTACAATCGATGCAGTGACACGCCGCGAGCTCAAGGATAATCACCGATCTTCTCCTTACCCGGCCTGCTGGTAGACGGCTCTGCACCCACCGTCATAAAAAGGACGGTCAGTACAAGAATAAAACAATAATCCCCGATGACAAGTTTAATTTGCATTTCCAAATATTCAAATGGTATTTAAAAACATACAAATGGGAAAACTGGAAAATAAACCATATGCGAGTAAATACCAGAGTTAAACAAGTGATACCGACACTAGGCTAAGTAGTGGTGATTTAGGTCCCATTTGGCGCGTGAAACGTGTCACTCCGACTCAATAATCATATAGCACAAGGGACTCTAACCCAAGTGTTACCAGAGACTCTAACCCCGGTATGTAGACCACCTCAGGGACTCTAACCCCGAGTGTCATACAGTGTCAAGTAACATGTGCCGACATCCCCAAGGACTCTATCCCCATGATTCGCGCACACCTCGATCGAGTACGGGACCTAAATGCAAAAACTACTTTTTAAATTTCAAGAAATACCAAGTATGGATTGTCAAGGCATAGGCACATCTACACTTATAAGATATTCACTAGCCTAATAGCATGCTATTTATCATTTAATTCACATTTAAAACAACAAGAATAGACATAGCATGGGATAGAATCAATGAATCAAATCAAATGAATGGATATCAATAAAACTAGACTCATCAAGTGAGCATAGACACAAAGAACACATGATATAAGAGTACAAAGGCAAAATAGTCAAAAGGACTATGCAATGACAACAATTAATAAGAATGAAATGCCAAGTAAAGTTGCCATTGGGTATACTCACAACAACAAAGTAAAGTCCTAGCTTTACTGGCCTCCCGATACTCCAAATCTTGTATTCGCTCTCCCGTACCATTTTCCTAGGTTCTTGAGTTTGGTGTCTCATTAGTTCAATTTAGTGTGTTTATTGTGTATTCAAAATTAAGTGTAAATTTTCAGTCATATACTTTAACGCAGGTTTTTGGGCATGAAATGATCAAAATATCGAAATATAATTATTTTCCCAATTTTCCCAATTTTCCCGAAATTTTTTCAAATTTTCTTTCATTTTTCTTTTTTTTTTCTCTTCTTTCTTTCTTTTTTTTTTATTTCGTTTCGGTCGGGTCGACCCAAACGGTCCGACCCGACCCACTGGACTGAGAGAGGTTCGAGCTCGCCCATGGGCCGAGCTCGGCCCGTTCTGGGCCACCCGCCCAGGGGGTGCACACGCCCGCACGTGTGCACCTCCTTCCTCCCGATCGAACCATTCGATCGAGAGGAAGGAAATTTTTTTTTTTTTTTTAAATCTCGGTGATGGGTTGGGGTTGCTCTCCACCCCAACCCCGGTGGAATACCACCTCGGCGCCATTCGGCCATGGGGTTCGGCCTCCATGGCCGAACCCCACTCACGGCCACCCCACCGCCAACCACCGGAACCCACAACCGACGATGACTCACCTCGACCGTGACGTCTCCACCTCCTCTCCTCTTTCCCGGTGTGTTCCTTCTTCTCCTCCTCTTCTCCTTTTCTTCTTCTTCCTCTCTCGGCCCGATCGATCGATTGTGTGTGTGTGTTGTGTGTGTGTGGTGTGTAGGTGTAGGTGGGGTGGTTGACACGTGGTGTTTTTTTGGACAAGTGTGGTGTAATTTTGGACAAGCGTGTTGTTGTGTGTGTGTACAAGTTACACCTAACTGTGACACCACTAAGACACTTGTCTGTGTTTTTGGGCGTTTCGACGCCCGATTTCGAGTCCGAACCGTGATATCCGTGTACCATCGCGTCGTTAGTCACCCAATATCTATTCCATATGATTTACTTGACAAATTTTTATTCAATTTGTGTATTTTCGTTTCCCCGACCTAATATTCGGTCCCGTCAACTACCCGGTACCCGCGTCAACACGCATATCGAGGCGTGTCCCCGCTCTCGTCTCGACTCCTACAACTGTACAAACCGACTTAGTAAGTCTACACAATACATAACACTAGGCACACATCGATATAAAAATACGATATACCTCGGCCACGTGCCTCGGTCGGTGCACGTATCACAGCGTAGGTCCCACGTCAAAGGTCACTGATCCTGATTAAGGAATTAAAACGGGGTTAGAGATTTGGGCCGTGACACATACACCTTTGGAATGTAGCATGTGCGTTACATAAACCAAAAAACATACATCTATAAGAAGAGAAACTAATAAATATTAGAAAAATTCCAGCCAATAAAATGCTTTATAGAGGGTAAAGGTTTCGAATGAGTTATAGGTAGATCAATAAAGTAATAAAGTTTGAGGAGTTCATTATAAGATTTTAAGGAATTGATTATCTCCCTCGTCTCTTCATCCATATTATCGTCATCATTTAAATCCTTTATCACTTTTTCAAGCTTGTTTGATTTATTGTTTCTAAAAAATTTATCTATTAAAGGATCTAATATATCTACACTGCATATAGATGAAAACATCTGAAGGATGTTTCATAGCATTATAGATGTTAAAGTTTACTATTTCATCATATACTTCATTTATTAGAGTTCCATTTGAACCATCTATTTTGCCTTTTACCATATTAAGAACGATCGTCCTAGTATAAGAGAAGTTTTATTAGAGAATTGGTCTTCTTTCATGTCTATGACATAAAAAACGGATCATAAAACTAAATCATTGTCCATAACCAATAATCCTCTAATACTCCTATAGATTGAGTGGTAGATCTATTTGCTAATTGTATTACAACACCCGTTTCTTCTAAGGGTACGTTTGTCATTTGCAAAATATTGATAAAGGCATAATGATTGAGGCGTCTAGATCACATAATGCTTTGGATATTCCTATATTTTTTCCGTAAATGGAACGAAAAATATTCCAGGATCAGAATATTTAGGGGGTAATTTCTTTTGGATTAGTATTAAAACATGTTCTTTAACAATAACTTTTTATTTGGTTTGATCTTATTAGTGCACAAGCCTTTTATAATTTTTTGATATTTGGGTACGTTTTGCATGACTTCGAATAGACATATGTTTAAAATTTATTGTCTTGATTTAAATTTCTTTTTCCAATTCAGCTTCTAAATATTTTTGGGGAACTAGTCATTCTGACATCTTTGATTCTTCCATTTGTTTATCATTCCTCAAAGTTATCACTTTTGCATATGAACTAGAGTAAGGTTGAGATAGCGATTTGCCTTGGTTAACCCATGGACTCATTTGCATTGCTATTTGACTTAATAGATTATTTAGTTCAACTATATCATCTTGTAAGTCTTGAAATTTTTTTTATCATTTGCTTTATTAGAATTCTCTAATTCAATGATTCTATAGGTTAATGCGGTGTTCAATATCTTTGATAATTCCAATTGTCTATACTATTACCTATGTTTGGTTGTAGATAATTTGTATAGTTACTAGACTCGTAATTAGGTTTAATTGGTATGTCATAATGATTCACCATAGTGTTAGCCTATTTAATTTTATTTTGATGGACCAACGAACATTCATCATATAGATGATTAGTCTCATTGCAAAAAGCTCAAGTTTTACTTTGAATTGATCTATTTTTAATAATAACTGAACCGTGCTTTTTAATTCATCAAATTTATCAATAAATATCTTAATTGTTCTTTTTTTTAATTTCACAAGAATGGTTTTTCATAAATTTGTTTCTCACAATATTGCTCTCATTTTTTAGCCATTTTATTAATAGAGTCTTTTGCTAATATTGGTGTTATGTCGAATAAATATCCTCCGCATACCATGTCTAGGAATCTTTGTTCTAAGTTGTTTAGTCCTTCGTAAAAAAAATTTCTAATAAAGTTTTTTCTGTAAAACCATGTTGTAGACATAATGATATCAATCTTTGTTATATACCCAAAACTCTGCAAAAGTCTCTTATGTTTCCATCATAACATTACTAATTCACTTTCTATTCGAACTAATTTTGCATGTTGGAATGTCTTGATCTAAAAAGGCTTCAAACATTTTGGACCATGTGGTTATGAAATTTTGAGGGAGATAGAATAACCAATCTTGAGCTTGACCTTTTAGAGAAGAAGGGAAAACTTTTAGCTTGACATATTCTAACTCTATGCATTTGGGTTTCATCACACTTTATGCGTGTATAATTGCTCAGGATCTTCATTACCTTCCCCTTGAAAGTAAGGTAAAGAATTAATGAATCCATGTTTTAATTCAAAATCAGAAAAATCCACAAGAAAAACCAATAAACATAGGTTCGTAAGCTGTGGCATTTTTATTTGCTTGCCTAAAGGTAAGTTCTTGCTTAATGTCTGCCATAATATATAGCATGAAATGAAGAAGATTCTTAAGAAATTATTTTAAAATCCCTAGCGACAGTGTCAAAAATTAACACGTGTCAAGTGTGTACAATAAATTTTCCACTGTGCGAAAAAGTTTTTTTTTATTATCTTTACTTTAATTTAATTAATTTAATTAAAACTGAGTCAAAATTACTAATTCAAACTATATTAATCAACTAAACTAATTAAACTAACCTAACTAACACAAATCAAATTCATTAAATTTTAAACAAATATCCAGAACAATTAACCATTAATCCATTATGTATCCATGCATATTACTTAATTCATAGTCGTAATCATACATTGATATTCTTATAAAGTATTTTTAGATCATTAAACCTAAATCACGAGTAGATAGCGCTTAACAAGCCATTAGTTCTCCTTTGAAAGCTCAGAGAAATTAACTTTAGTCAATAAAACAACATTACGTTCCATTAAAACTTTGAACTACTAAGCCTAATACTTTTGGAAAGCCACTTCAACATTAAACTTAGATTTTAATCCACCTAAGACATCTAAATTGTAAAAGACCTTTAAAACAATCCTAGTTACCATTTAAATTAGATATAGAAAGAAAATACAACAATAAACATTGACTACTATGCATATAATACCAAGATTCATGATTGCAATCCGTAAATAACAATCTATTAAATCAGTGAATTAAAGAATACGATTGGTTTAAAGGATTGAGTACAAATCAATCTTTATTATAACCACATCACAAAATAGATTGAGTGCCCTTCATTTTTTGGTGGAGGGCGCTGCACCTTCTGGGTTCATTATCCTTTGATGAGGGAGCGCACTTTCCTGCAACAGGGAGCGCGCTCCACCATCAAGCCATCTTAATTCTGAAAAGGCACGAGCCTTATTCCATCCACCAAACCATTTAAAAATCTCCCACAACAATAGGGAGAGCTTCAAACGAGGTCTTTCAACATCAACAACCTTCAACATCATTGAATTCCATCTATTTGACCTTGAATTCAATAAGAAATCGAAAAAAGCCTGAGAAGAACATACAAAGCTTAGAGGAAGAAGATGAATACCTATCTCTTGATCACACAATCTCCCTCTTCCTTTGATTCACTTTCTCTCTTTTCTTCTTGATCAATCACAGTTGGCTCCTCTTTTTTTTTCTGACTTTATCAATCGAACAATGAAGATAATTCAATTGCTTCAACATATATATAGATGTATATATAAATTTTCCTTGAGATATGCATAATGTGATCTCGAGGGTAATCTGATGGAAATTAACTTAAAGTGGCACCAGTCACTAAATTGACATAGATTGCTAATTTGCACGCATCCTGAGGCTCATCTAATAATTCACAATATTTTTTTTCAAATCATAGGTTTTATATATATACACCTATGCATTTTGATGCCCATAAATTCGCCACGTGCGCCAACTAGCATACTCATGCGTGCACACTATTTCTACGTCTCAAGCGAGACACCCATGACTCCAAAGTGTCATTAGGCGCACCCAAAATTTATTATTTATTTTTTCCAACTATAGGTATTAAATTAACAACCTATAGTTTCTCCTAACTAACTTTCATGTCAAACAAACACAATACAACCACACCAACACACGTGCACTTTAATCAAGACTTACCGACTTAACCACGAGCATAAAAAAGGTTAATAATGATTCATATTAAGTATAATTACCTAGGTAAGGTATTGGGTTGTTACATAAGCTACGCCTAAAATATTTTAATGAGATCTTTAGGATTCATGGTGTCCTGGTGTCCATTATTTTGAATCAAGATCCACGATTTGCTTTGAAGTTATGGAAGGGTTTACACACAAGGATGGGAATCATGCACAATCTCAATACTACATTTCATCCTCAGCTAGATAACAAGACTGAGAGACTTGTCTAGGTTTTAGAGGACATGGTCAGGGCTTATGTATTGGATTACTTAGGAAGTTAAGAGGACTACTTACAGTTGTGCGAGTTTGCCTACAAAAGTTTTCAAGCAAGTCTTGGTATGATACCATTCGAGGCACTTTATGGGAGCCCTTGCAGATCCTTGGTATGTTGGGCAGAGGTTTGGTGACACAGTGTTAATAGGTTCAAAACTATGTAGATTCGTCCTGAAAGCTTGCTTCTAGGTACATCGGACCATTTGAAGTGATTAAACAAGTGGTTTCGATTGCCTACAAGTTAGCACTTCCACCTCAACTAGTGAGAGTTCATGATGTGTTTCATGTATCATTGTTGTGGAAGAAACCGACTAAGCATACCTCTGTCGTTGATTAAAGTCAATTGGACTTGAGCGAGGATGTCATACGGGGAACAATTGACACAAATTCTTGACAGGAAGGTTCATAACCTTTGTAATAAGGAGATCATACTAGGTGAGGTGCGGTGCTTCCATGGAGATGACAAGCTAACTAGGGAGTGAGAGGATTATATGGCTGAACATTTCTTGGATTTGTTTGAATTCTAAGGTACGGTTTACTTTTAGTTTCGAGGTCAAACTTTCTAAAATTGTGGAATGTTGTAACGTTCCTAATTTCTAAATCTGATAATTAGTCCCAATATCGAGGTTAATTTAATAAATATGCATGATACTTATGAAATAGTGTGATTAATGCATGTATTATATAATTCACTTTACTTAGGTGTAGAATTAACCCTTAGTTAATGAAAGTAAACTTAAACAACTTGTAAAAGGGTTTAAACAAAGAATAATGGTTATTTGGTAAATAATGCACATAAGGGTGTTTTGAAGATTTGATAAGAATGGATGGATGTAATCTGGACTTGAGGATTATCTTAGAGCTTAAAAAAAATTAAAATAAGATGTAGGGCTTAGGTTGATGAACCAAGCCCTAATCTCACAAGCTTACTATTTAAACCATATTAAAGGTACGTAGCCACTTCAGTTTTGAAACAAAAAAATAGTTGGAGGAGGAAACCCTAGAAAGCTAGTGTGGTGGATTCGTGGTGGAGAGGGACCAACATTAAATCTACGTCAACTAGGTAATAACTTGTTTCCTCTTCTCTAATATTCAAGTACTTTAATTCATTTATTTGGTTTAAACGAAATCATGGTTTCAATGTATTTGCGATTTGAATGTTGTTCTCATGGTTTATTCAAATGGATTAGCATATCTATATTTTAATGGCATATTTGTAATTTGGGTCTTTAATGTGATTTATGGAAGTATTTACTACTATTTTCATCGGATTTTGACCTTTGGGGTCGGCGTGAGTCGTTGGGAGTGAGGAATTGGGGTTTATGTTCTGGAAAACCCAATCCTTCACTTAGCGTCGCGCCAGTGCCTGGTTTATAGATAGTACGACACTGGCCAAGATGCTACTTAAAGAATTCTAGATTTTGATCTAGCAATTCCTAGAACTGTGACTTACAGTGTACATCGCTGGTAAATCGCTAAGACTTATTTGGTTATATCAATTGAGAGTACCAGCGATTTCTCCAAACTCCCTATAGGTAAACCCACAGCGTTAGGAGGGTGATTGATGGTTTTCTTGAATTAAATCATGTTTATTGAGTTTTGCCAAGTTTTATCGCTGGTAAATCGCTAAGACTTATTTGGTTGTATCCCCTGGACAAGGGCCGAGATAATGGTAAGTGACCCCGATAACCTTTTTTGCCATGTCGAAGGCATTACATTAATGCACATAGGGGTTTAACAATGTTTTGAAATCATAATATAATAAAATTACTTTTTTCAATCAAGCTTGCTAATAATAACAAAACAAACTTATACCAATGTAGACACTCGAGGAGAACAGGATAGGAACTTCCCGGGCTAGGATTAGAATTAGATACAATCGCTAGAAAAATGTGGGGTTGCTTTATCATCAATAATGACATGATTTTATATTTTCTAAGATTCGTGGTAGTTAATAGTTGATTTCTTGATTGGAATCAAATTGGATTATATATTTGTGTATCGCTTTATGTTGTCATTTTGAGCTCTCTATTTTTGTGAATGCATGTGGAACTAATACGCGTGGAAAGAATTATTGTAAATAGTACCTCGTAGTGGATAACCGGTAGCTACAGATGATCTCCCTTCCCTATTAAAAGATTCCTTGAAGGCCATTTAATGGCATGCAGGATCACTATAGTGATTAGACACACAACTATGAGGCAGGATCTCAATTGATAACTTGAAGCTGGTTGGTTGTCACATCCAACAAACTTATAACTAGTTTCCACTTTCTTAACTCTGTGAAAATCATATCATCATTGTTATCTTGTTGAACTATCTTCTTTGGGCTTCTATTCATTGTATCTTGCATTCTATATTATGCTCATTTATATTATCTCTCAATGGACAAAATAATAGTAGGGTTTCATCAATAACCTTGTTCATGCTAGTTATCTCGCATTAGGTGTTACATGGATGATTAAGGGTAAAGCAAACTTCTACTTTACTGAGCCCGTTGAATTTATTGCTCACCCCATTTATTTTTCCCCAGATACCTCACCTGTTGTTCTAGATATAGGAAAGGGCAAACTCATGACATATAAGCTATTTTCTTATTTACAGGTGTTTATACACTACTATGTATTTATCTTTTGAACTTATTATGTATTAAAATAGGGGTTTATTATGGGTACACTTTGTGAAACCCATAGTTTAGTTGCTTATCTTTTGTAAGACATTCTATTTTATTTTCTCACCTTCTAGACTTAGAAGGTTTTTACTCTGCATATTTTACATTCCTTAGTAGTCTGTTTTTAGATTGTCTTGTTGTATTTCCATAGGTTAAGGCTTACCAGATCATTGTCTGACTAGATGTCTCATCTTGAGAGGTTTAAGGGATGGTTTAGGTTTGGCTACTTTTACTGTAGAAATTTATGTAGTTACAAATTAACTTATTTTTGGGGTTTTCTGAGCAATTTATTCATTCTAGTAGCTATAACAACATTTTCATAAGAATACGTTCCTAGTGATCCTCACTTGATACTTATGATTTCAAGAAAAACTTATTCCTTAAATTTTACAGAAGAAACTTTTGGATCAACTGAAACTATTCTTTATTTGACTAGTTATAATTTCTCTAACAATTGTCAAATTGCTTCTAACTCATTAGTTTATAAAAAAAACTCATTTCCTTTATTTAGCTAGCGACATTCTTCCAAATTGCCCAGATTAATACTCCGATTTTCACATCACATTACTCAATTGCCTTGAAACACTTGAAACTCGCCAAACTTTCCTCTTATATGAAACGAGACTATTTATTTTTCTCAATTGAGTTACATTACATCATTAAATAGAGATATTGATATATCACATGATTATACTTTCACATTATAACTCTTACTTGTATCTCATACAAAATATGTTATCTCTTTTTCATCGCTACTCAATAAATATCTCTAACTTTCCTCAATATTACAATAAAAGAATTTTCATTCTTTAAATATATTAAGCCTAATATATTGTTCTCTATTTAATATTTTCAACCAAAAGAGATATCACAGACTAGCTGAATTATAAGTGATATGTCTCTTTTCATTTCCAATTATATTTTCACTATAAATACATTAATCTCACATAAACTCCAAGTTGAAATAACTAGTGTGCTTAGATTACACTGCTAGTAATTCAAATGTTGTAACTCTACATTTGAACCAGTATAAAACATATTCACTAGAATCATTCTTATACTACTTTGGTTAAAAACTTTCAAATTTTGGAGCTTTGACTCCTATGATTCTTGTAAAGATAGATTAGGTTCTATCAACCTTATTGCTTGATATTTTAAGCCTTATTTGGACTAATTACTTTGGAATTTCTATTTTCATTAATATGTGAGAAATTATCTTCAATTCATTTGTTTATACTTAAGTTTCCAATTGACTTCAATGAAACTTTATTGACTCTACTATATTGTTCTTCACAAATTCATTATATTATTCAAAGATGGGTGAACGCCTTACACCAGTCTTCTACGCCCTGAATGTGTCGTGATTATGATACGAAGTTACTTAAACTTTCAGTCATGCAAAACTAATCCAATGCCTTATCTTGACTAAAGGAATCCGTTCATGCCACTTCTAGCAGTCACAAGTCATCTATACGTCTTATTTCTATATACAAAGTCCGCTCAATTCCTTTTTTTCAGTCTTAGCTATTTTACATTTATCTCACTTTTGGTTCCTTTATAAACTTTTCAAGGCTTTGCTAAACATCTAGACCACTTATGACCACTTTGTCTAGACTTACAAAGGTAGTTTTTAGCTATTCACATTTCTAACATCAAACAAAGCTTGTGGATATTGTGGAGAACACACTCATCATGTTGATGCTTATCCTTACTATTCAAAGTATAATAGCTATTCCAATTGGAGTTAAGCGTTACCACAACCGATGCAACCTCCAAAACCTTCACTTAAGGATATTGTGAAGCTATTCTGCCAAGTACAACCTAACTATTATGATTTAATACTAAATCCATGGGTTTCTTAGCACAAAGAACAATCCCATGAGGATATGTTAAAATAGTTGTTGATTGAGCAAGAATGCATTAAAGGTTGATGTCTAGAGGGAAGTGCAAATATGAATACAAGTTGTCAATGTCTTAATAAATTAAAGGCAAACAGACCGTTGCCCGTGCAACCAATTTTCGATCTAGAACAAGCCTCCAGTGATGATATTTGTGTTGAAATGGATGAGCCTGTTACATTACTTGTTGATGATGTAAGTGAAGGAAAAGAGGAATTCACTGAATGTACTCAAGCTAGACACCACGTCCATCTTCCATAAGTGCACAATTTCTAAAGTAAACAAATACAAGAAGGAAGTTGAAGCCACTCTTGAAAAATAAAAAATTCCTGATTTGATAGAAGAAAGAAAGGAAGACTAATATCTGGTGTTAGTAAAGCTATCCAAGCCTCCTATGTTGTGAATACATATTAAATTCTACATAGGGGGTGGATGAAAATGAGCACATTGAGATTTTCTACACTGTTGACACCATTATGTTGGACGGTACACACAAACTAGAATCATTTTCGTTAGAGGTCCAAGATGGGCTCCAAATTCTGAAGGAAGGTGTGCCAATTTCATTGCCTAAGGCCACAATGAAGCCATTTATTCGAGATAACTATCAATTAGTTGGTGTCACGTGATCATTCACCCCAAGTCTAGCTAAAGACTTGAAAGAAAGGTACTTGTAGGGAGGCAATCCAACTTATTTAAGTTATTTCATGCATTTAATTTCATATTAGTTTAGTTTCTAGTTTCTTAGTTATTTAATAAACTCCTTGATATGCTGACCTTTTTAGTTGTGAGGAAGAAAATCTAGTATCATGGAAACGAGAGTATCGTGTGTTTTGTATCAGGTTTCTCTTTTGGATTACGTCTTTCCTCACATTATAGAACATTATTAAGAAATTGATTGTTTTTCCAAATTTAGTGTTTTAGAGACTTGGTTGGGAATTGGAAACCAATAAACTTGCCACATTAATGGTATGTCAGTGAGTATAACTCAAAACGGTATACCCCATTGTACCATCTTATTGATTTTACCCTTAGTTGAAAGACTTAGGGCTTGCTAGTCTTGGTTGAAGTCTTTTTAGTCAATTGTGTTATTTGATACTTCTTACTCTTATTATGTTACAGTTTCAAATTTTTCCTTAAGCCTTATTTGGTTCGTTTTTTCCTAACTTACAGTGTTAGTTGAGAGTTATCTCCTGAGAGTTAACTAATTGGAGTTAATATTTTCATGTTTGGTTCAACTTTAAACTTGTAGGGAAGCTTCAAATTTTTCAACAATAAAAAATATGAATTGACATAAATAGCCCTCAAATAAGATAGGGATGGGTAATAAATGAGTCATTAATGAGGGGTAATTTTGTCTACAACTCCTGGGAGATAACTCCCTTAGGGAGGTGGTGGGGAGATATCTCACACCCTAGGGTGTAAGTTGGGAGATAACTTGTAGGAAAGTTGGGCAATCAAACAAGATTAGTTCCCAACTCCCTATAAGTTATCTCCCGGGAGATAACTCAACCCCTAACCAAACACGGCCTTAGTCACCTGGATTGGAGATATTTTTTTTTTATTTCCTTTGGATTTAATTTGACGATATTGCGATATTTTTGTGATGTAATTTTTACATACTACATTTCACATTACTAATTTTGCATACTGTCAATTTTTTATATTTAATTATGTTTCACTCCATTCATTTCACTTCTTATCTTCCATACTCCGCTTTTACTTGTTCTTTTAGAATGTGTATGGTTCGACTTACTTTCTCAAACCTTAAGGACAAGGTTTATGATAAGTTTTCGAGTATGCAATACAAATTGTTATGCATGGATGAACCGTATTTTGAAAGATTGTGGTAATTTTTCGTGAAACTTTGGGATTATTCTGAATATCATAGCGAGAATTACAAGTAATATAGTTTTATTTTTTTATTATGGGATTCATAGTATGATCAACGATATACATTCCTTACCATGTCTTCTCTTTTAAATTTTATTTCTTTAAATATTTTTGTTGATTAAGTGCTTAAAATGAATGCCCTATTCTAGCTTAAAAAAATGGTGGACAATTGAGAATTGATATGTGGATTTAATGTTGCCATAAGAGAGACAATACCTTAGGTAGAGCTTAGGTGAAAATCATATTCTCGTGATTGTTCTACCATATGGAGGCTACACTAAAGAGTGCTAGTGTGGAGTAAAGACTCTATACTACATACAAAAGCGGGTAGAAGGTCATAATAGAGCAAGAGACAACTAAATATGTATATATATTCTTGAATAAGTTTGCATACCATCAGAAACTGAATGTTAGGTTGAGAATAAGTTTAGGGGAAGACATATGTGACACGTGTCGAGCGCGTACAATACGTTTCTTATATATCCTTATTATTTGTTGTAGTGATAAGTGAGATCGTCTACTTACGGATTTAGCAAGTTTTTTTAGGAAGAAATTCTCCAATAGTCTTTATTATTAAATTCACTTTACTTTAGTTAATTTAACTAAAAAGAGAATTAAAAATCACTTATAATACTATAATAATTAATTAAAGTAACTACACTAACTACATTAACAAAAATTAAATTCACTAAATTCAAATTAATTCAATTCAATAGAAAACAAACATCTAAATAAACATCCAGAACAATGAAATATTAATCGCTTTGTATCCAAATATATTACTCAAATCATAGTCATAATAATGCTTTAGTCCTTTTAAAAAGTATTATTAGATCATTAAACTCAAATTATAAGTAAGTAGATAGTCCTTAGCAAACAATCAGTTTTCCATATATCAATGGAAAAGGTGCATTCTTATTTTATCGAATTAATCCTTTGAAAGCACAAAGAAATTAATTTAAGCAATAAAACAACATTAAGTTTCATGAAAACTTCGAACGACTAAGCCTAATACCTTCAGAAAGTCACTTTAATATTAAACTTAGATCTCAATCCAACTAGTACATCTAAACGGTAAAAGACATCTTTAAACAATCTTAGTTACTACTTTAAATTAGATATAAAATCCAAATATCACAATACACATGCTAGACTATGCATGCAATATAAAGCTTCATGATTATAATCTGCATATAATAATTTATTAAATCAGTGAATTGAAGAATACGATTAGTTTAAAGCATTAAGTACAAAGCAATCTCCATTATGACTACATCATAAAACGGATCAAGTTTATGTTCAAACTTTGTTTAGATTAATAAACTACTCACTTATATTTATAATAAACATCACGATAAAGTAAATAAAAAACATAAATAACTACCTCTTAATGAATACTTTGAATCTTCAAATCGTCTCCAAAAGCAATGAATAATAAACAAAAAAATAAAATAAAACCAATAAATATAGCTTCAAGAGCAATTAAATTGATCTAGGGTACTCAAGAGCAATTGATTTCGAAGCCCTAGGTTCATATATATTGTAGTATCACCTATCCCAATTAGGGTGATACTTGGCCTGAAACCCTAATTAAGCCTGGGTAACCCAACAAAACTTAACTTGAGCCAACAGCCACTCCCTCTATATCTGTTAAACTCAACCTGTGTATTAATATCCAATAAACAAAACAAAGTATACGGAGCAGAGAATTAAAACTTTTTCCGTATATAAATAAAATATGGTAATACATAGTTTATCAAAACCCAAAACCTTAATTATAAACCTTCCAACCCTGTTTATATGCATCAAAATATAACAAACAATGTATATAAGTACAAGAAAGCTCGTTATATCGTAGAGAAGATAATATGACACCTAAATCTTCTCATTGCCTTTTGCTGACGCTCTAGGTTGTGAACCTGAAATCTTAACTTTTAATGAGTGCTCCAACTTTCTCAGTAAGTAAGGATTCACAATGCTATCGACATTCCATATAATAACCAAGAACATCCTGCAGTAGCAATATGCACCAATGTTAACTAATAAGAATATGGAAAGCATATAAATCAATACATAATAGATACATATCAAATTATCATTGACTATTACACTGTGATTCCAATTTTATTTATAAAACTATGGTCGATTACCCACTAACGCCATTAATGCGAGTGCTAGACCAACACATTGGCTGACGTGTTGTCTAGTCAATCCATTATGCCCAATGGTTCTATCTAAAAGCCCTCTAGTGAATATGGAACCCACGCAACCTATCTAACTGAGTAGGAGTTACGTGTAGACCGAAAGATTATCCCCATGTCCTATACAACCTGGTCTTAGTCCTCAAGAGTTACTCCCATAGATAACATTAGACACTATTTTTTGTTTAATTTAAAACATCACAGTCTACATAGTCCCCCCATTTTAGTCCATAAACTAAATGAACTATATATATTAAGATAGCCAGACAACATTGTTAAATAAGCAAATTTGTACTTACCTCGGTCTAGGTTTTCATTCCAAATTCCTAACTTTTTGGGTCACTAACGCTTTCTCGGGGATCCAACACCTATCGTAGACCATTTGTAATCAATATAGGTCTAGTACACTAAAATTAGAACCCCTAAATCAGTCACCAAGTCCTTAAGAATTCCTAAACAAAACTCAGCATTATTACTGTTTTCTAGGGTGGGAGCGCTCTCCCTCAGTGGGTAGAGTACGCTCCGGCAGCTGTGTTCATCACAATTGATGAAGGGAGCACGCTCTTCTGCTAGGTGGAGCGCTTTCCACCCTGCACTATCTCGACAATACATAAGGCAACAACCACTGTTCCATCCATAAATTCATCAAACAATAATATACATTCCTAAAATTCATTAGGTAGGACCTCTAGTGAGATAACAAACCATATCCAGTCATCAAACAACATAATTCACAGAGATTTAATCATCACATTGAATTGAACTTTAACTAACACAAAAAAAAAACATACCATAGTGATGATCTTTAGCTTTTAAATCGTTTAAGCTCCTCAATTACTTTTAATTTAACTCCCTAAACAACCTCATAGGATCAGAAATCAAACCCTTAAACCTCCTTTCTCACTTTCAATGAATGAGATAAGTTGGATTTTTCTCGAGATATGCATCGTGCTATTTTGAGACTGATCGAACAATTGATGTGCTAACATGACACTCCTTAAAGAGATACACATGTTGCCGACATCAACTGTTTTGCTCCTCTCGAGGCGATCTAATGATTCATATAATTCAAACCAACTTATAATTTCTTATATATACTATATATATCCAACATATATATATCTCGTGTATGTTCTCGCTAATAAATTTACCAAACATGCCTACGAGTATTCTCAGGTGCGCACATTTATTTCACGATCCCCTCGTCGCACTTGGTGTACCAATAATTTATTGTTTGTTATGTATTTTTTGTTTATAGGCTTATATTTAAATTGTATATTATACTACAACCTATAAAATTCCATTAAACATTTCAAACAAACACAAATCATCATGCAAACACACGCACGCACTAATTGAGGTACGCATGACTTAAACACTAGCCTTACTCGGGTTAATTAAGATTTGGATTAGTACTAATCACCAGCTTAAGGTAACAGGTCGTTACATATATAGTATTCTAGGTAGAACAAGTCCCAAACTAACTCAAACTCCTCGTAGTTATCTAATATTCTTGAAATTGACTCCAGCGATTCCTGGCTGATTCCATTAAAAACATGAATCACTGACCAAATCAGTGGAAATATGTCTCTAGGCTTAACTGATTTGTCCGGAGATTTGCATATAATCTGTTAATTGTTGCCGAATCAGCAGCAGTGAATTTTGGTTCATTCTTGATTTGCTGTTGATTCGTCGTGCATTTTCTTCACTTGATTAAAATCTTCATTTTCTTCCCTTTTTCTTCCATTTCTTCACATAACCTAATTATAACCTGAAATCACAAAAACAAGAAAAAACCTAGTGTAATATAGCCTCTTACATCCAAAATTACCTTAAAATAAACTACAAAATATTGTCTAATTATTTACTTATCAAATACCCCAAAACTCAGCACTTTTTTATCCTTCGAAAACTAATACTTTCATTTATATTCTATTTTCATTCCTATTTTGATTTCATAATTACTTAAACTTATTCTTAAATAGATCAGATCATCAAATAGAAACATATTACCTACATAAAAAATGATGATAGAATAGAAATATTTAAAGAAAAATTCATTATTTGACAACTTAACCTTCTAGTTATGTAATATACCTTATAATTCAAAGTTCAATGAATTACTAAAGCCAAACCACTATACAAGTTTTCTCAATCTCCACTGAATATCATCAAGCTTATGTTGACTAATATAGAATCTAAAGATATAAAAATCACTAAATCAATCTCATTTTCAAACAATATTTAAATTGCCACCATAACTACAGTGGATAGAAATTTCTAATCACAAATTATTATCATTACCATATTCGATTGTTGGAATGTTGAAAAAATAAGATACTTCACTCAACTTAGCTATAAGTACTTGAGCTAAATCTTTTATTTGAAGATTTTTGATAAACATCCTTCCATTTTTTGTATATCTCTCTTTCTTTTCTTTATTTCTTCGTATTCGTTTCTTGTTTACATTATATTCCTACGGTTACCTACTCCATTTCCTTTGGATACCGTTATTATTTTTATATGAATTCTTTCTTACGTTTTGTCCACGATTATATTCCCTACTCTATTTCTTTTGGAATTTGTGGTTTTTTTTTATCATTTAAGAACTTTTCTTAGCTCATCTCACTTTCACTATTGTTAAGGAAGTATTCTTTCCAACTAATTAAAGTTTATTGTCTAATTTCCTATTTCTTCCCTTAATTATGGGATAAATTTCTTTCATTATATTACAAATAATTAAATACTTGACCAATAATCTTTGTATAACACGATTCTTAGTAATCTATCTTGTTTATCTTGCACTTTTGTTTCAATCTTCTACTGATTATAATGTCTAACACAAAGCAATCAATCACCTATAAACTCCTTTAGTGTAAACAAAATCTAAGTTAAGTCAAATAAGGTATAATAATTCCATTCTATCATAAACTCTCTATTTTCATGGGTAATAAAAAATATCACTTCTATTTAAATCAAAATTATATTCAATTAAATAATGTAAAATGAAGAAATATCACCTATATCTTCAAAAAATTTAAAAATTTCAGTAAACTTTGAACATTGAATAAATAGATTCTACCTCTCGAATCTTCCATACTTTGCTTCTTATACTCCACTTCACCTAATGTAACAACCTGTTACCTTAAGCAGGGGATTAGTGTTAATCCGAATTCCAATTAAACTGAGTAAGGCTTATGGTTAAGTCTGGCGTACCTCGATTAGCATGTGCATGGGGTTTATGTGATGATTAGTGTTTGTGTGGAATGTTTGATGAATTTTATAGGTTTTCGGATTAATATGAAATTAATACAAGCCTATAATTGGAGGATAAGTAATTAACTAATAAGTTTTTCGGTACTCTAAGTGCGATGTGGGGGTCGTGAAATGAATGTGTACACTCGAAAACACTCGTAGGCATATCTGTTGAATTTATTGGCAAGAAAATACAGTAGATATATATATAAATAGAATTGATATATAAATATAAATATAATTAAAATTGTAGGTTTTATTTGAATAATATGGATTGTTTGATCGTCTCAAGATGAGCGTAAGTAGAGATTGAGTTAAGATGAGTGTCATGATAGGCTATCACTTTAGCATAATGCTTTCTTGATCAACATCGAGATAGCGTGATGCGTATCTCGAAGATAATCCATATATAAATAGAAATAATCACATTTATCATCATTATTTGATTCGAGTGAGAGAGAGAGATCAAGCATTTAAGGGTTTTAGCAGTAAAGGATTTATCATGAGAGGTTGTTTAATGTGATTTGAGGAGATCAAACCACTGCAAATCAGAGATCATCACCATAGGTAATTTTAAGTTTAGTTTTTAAAGTTCGATTTGTTAGTTAGTGATGATTTCTGTGTGAATTGGTGTTGTTGATCATTGGAAATGAGTTAAAACCTCATTAGAGGTCCTCCCTGATGTTGTGGGGAGTGTTTTGATGTTGTCGTTGTGTTTTGTGGATTGAACATGGGCTATTGCCCTGTTCAGTGTTGAGATAGTGAAGGGTGGAGCAGGCTACCTATAGAAGGGAAGCGCACTCCCTTCATAAAGTATGAAGAATCCAGTTGGTGAAGTGTGCCTAACCAAGTGAAAGTGCGCGCTCCCACCTCAGAAAACAATTGTACTGAGTAAAGAATAAAATTTCCTTAGGTTTTAAGAACTTACTTAGGGTGCTAAATATAGTGTAATAGACCTATATTAACCACAAATGATTGATAGGTTTTGGAACACTAGGAAAGGTCGAGTGACCTGGAAAGGTCAGGAAATTGTGACGAAACCTAATCAAGGTAAGTGGGACTCTTATTCTTATCAAATTATTCTTGGTAAATTAGTATATGTTATTCATATAGTATTATGGACTGGGATTGGGGCAACAAACTGGGATTTGAGTCATGAATCCCAAAAATGGTCGATAAGGTGCACCGGGACTGAGGATTGAAAAACTATCCCAGAAAATGGATTCCGCCTTTTGTCCTAATGAATGGAAAGGTTTGCCTAGAAATGGATTCTGTCGTTTTATCTTCAGTCAGTCGAAGTTTAACCTTAGTCGTCATTTTTTATTTGGAGTTGGTAGCTTAGTTAAGCTCAAATAAACCAACATAATCCCTTGTCGACCAACATGTTGATTATGTGGTTATATTCTTGATTGACTAGGAGTTCAACTCCGTAATTAAATGGGAATTATAAATCACGGGTACGTTTGCATGTTGCCTGTTGGAATTACATTCAGTTATTTATTCTTTATATAAATTTTATTGTCTAAATATATATGTTATAGATTCATATTGTTATTCATTGACTTATTGATATTAGTTGATAATTGATATGTTTGCGAGCCTCACTTACTCAGAAAGTTGAAGCGCTCGCTCCCCTCAATATTTCAGGTTCACACGCAAGCGCTTCGGTTAAGGGCAAGAAGAAGATTGGGACGTTTTACTATCTTCTCTTTAATGTAATGAGCTTCCTTGTATATATGAATATTGTTTGAATTACGATATTGTAATATAACAGGGTTGGGATATTTAAAAACATGTTTTGGTGTTGATAAACTCCAAATTTCTGTATATCAAATGTATTATCAAAAAAGTTGTAATTTTTCGCTGCATATTACTTTGATTATTATTTCGATATCGATATATAGGTTATGTTTAATAGTTATGGAAAGAGAGGCTGCTTCATCTAGTTAAGTATGGATGGTGTATTGGGGCTTAATTAGGGTTTAAGGCCAGGTATCACCCTAATCGGGATAAGGGACATCACAGCTTGGTATCAGAGCCTTATTCAGAGTTAGACCTTATAACCTAAAGTTAAGAAGTAATTCAGATATAGTTTGGTATTGAAGCTTAAGGTTATTGGCTATGATATACCCTAATACCGGAAACCTAAGTTTCCTAACTCTGAGTGTTGTCTCGAGTTAAGAATAAGCTTAGGGTATGATAAACGATTTTTATCAATGTTTTGGGGGGAAAATTAAACTGAAAGCATTATTATATGTTATTTGATGTACTTATTCTTATATATTGTATAAATATGATTTCCTTATCTTCTCTGAATATTACACTGATGGTCTTATCTCTCAAATGATTTAAATATCTAATGGTGTATCAAGGAAAGGCTCCATTGAGGCTTGGAACACAAGGTAATCAAGAGAATGAGGTTCACTGGAAATCTAGAATTGAGCACAAATGAGGGAGCTTATGGAATCTTAGGCCAAATTAATGGCAATGCTAATGGCTCAAATGAAACCACCAGTTCAACAACCTGAGATTTAACCTACAACTAGTCCCGAGATTAACAAGATTGAGGGAGGAGTTAAGACAGTAGCAACTCCAACACAGCCAGTTAAAACACAGGTTTAAGTGTTGGAGACAGCTTCTGAAGTGCCAATAGATTTTGAGAAGGTTGCATTTCTCAGAACCCGAAAGAAATTCATGAAATATGATATTATGAGATTTAATGGCACAATGGAGGATAGGGTGCCTGAGACCTGGATACTAGAGATGGAGAAACGATTTATTGTTTGGATGTTGAGGATTGGTTTAAGGTTAAACTGGTCACATTTTTGTTGATATAATCTACTCGTAAATGGTGGAATTCCCTAGAGAGGGAAGGGAGGATTTTCACCACCTAGAAAGTCTATGGCCATATTATATAGGCAGTACTTTTTGAAGTCAATCAGGAACATGAAGAAGACAGAGTTCATACAGTTGAAACATAAGGAGATGTCTGTAAGGGAATACGAGCAGAGGTTCACTGAGTTGAACAAGTTATCTCTAGAGATGGTGGAATTAGATGAAAATAAAATAGATATGTCTCTCGGTGGTCTTAACTATGAGATGTGTAGTGATTTCCTCTCATCCTCGCACTAGCTATGCATTTATCTTTGACAGTGCGATGGAGGTGGAGGCAACGATGTTAGCCCATCTATTAGGGACAGTGGTGATTCCACCAACAACACCTTATTATCTGGGGAGTCAGAGGGCTCAAAAATTTGTCCATTTTTAGGCGACTCATATAGTTAGGAGTCAGAGGAGTCGAGATTTTATCGAGTAATAGAAGAAGAAGAGTACAGCTGAAGGCTATTCTTCTTCTCTGGTTTTAGTTCAGTCTGTTCCACAGGGAACTATTTATATTAGCACATCTATTGTTGCACCATCTGTTTCACAGCTTTTGGTGGCGAAACCAACTTTACCACCAACTTTGTCAAAAGGTAAAGGTAGAGGTAGAAGGCAGGTTGGTCCCAGACCGAGCAGTTCACGACAGGTTTTGCAGGCCTATAGAGGATATAACATGCCTAGTGTGATATGTTATCAATGTGGTCAGGCATGCCATATATAAAGGAATTGTACTGTACCTCCAGCTTCATTAGTGGGCAGTGTGATGCAAATTGCTGATCAGTCTCATGTAGTTGCAGAGGCAAATCCTAATGCTACAACAAGCCTTGTGGAAGGTATTTTGAATATTTGTGGTCGAGATATGCATGTGTTAATTAATGCTTGTTTAATAATATTTTTTTGCTGGTTCAATGGTAGATGAATTGAAATTAAAACCTATGAGAGCCAGTGCTTTGTTGATTTTGAGCACAACTATGAGTTATAAACATTATCCTAACATGATCTGTGACTGATGTGTAGTCAAAATAAGGGAAAATGAACTCCCAATTGATTTAAGGGTTATGGAGTTCCTCGGATATGATGCACTACTAAGGATGGATTGGTTAGCATCATATCATGCGTGTATTGATTGTTTTCATAAAAATGTATGACATGTGTCGAGCATGAACAATAATAAATATCCCATATTTTTATAACTTGTAGGAGTGATAAGTGGGATATCGTCTCCATAAGGATTTGGCAAACTTCAAAAGTAAATATTTTTTTTTTTGGTTTTTATTGAGTTAGTTAATCTAATAAGACGAGAATTAAACTATTAAGAACATCTAAACAAACCCCCACAAGACAATATAATATACTTTGATTGCAATTCAAACACTAGAACATACAATCATTTCATATAATAGTTATAATCATAGCACATATGTAATATTGAAATCATTAGATCCTATTTCATAATAGGTTGATAGCCTTTATCCAGCCACTGGTTTTCCTAAATTCAATGGAAATGCCACATTCTTATCATTGTAAATCAATCCATTATATAAAACGCAACACTGTAGAAATACGATAACATTACACTCAATGAAAATCATGCCTAATCTAAACCAATTTTAACCGAAGCCGCATAATAAACAACTTAGAACACAATTACCTAGAATATCCACTCGGGAAATACCATATAGATTAATCCTAGTTACTACTTCAAGATAATTGTTGTCAATAATTATATTAGAATCATAATCAAAATATCACAATACATATTGCAAACTATGCATGCAATATCAATATGCACTAGTTATAATACGCAAAAACAACTTGTTAAATCTGTGATTGACGTGTATGAATAGATTTAAAGCATTAAGTTCAGGATTCCTTAATTATAACTATCAAGCAATCCAAAGTATATACATGTCTAAGATTTGTTTAGATTGATAGACTACTCACTTGTGCTGGAAATAAATAACATAATAAAAAATAGAAAAAATAATTAAGTAAATACCTATTAATGAATTAAACAAAGATCCAATGTAGCTTCAAACATAAACTCAATATTAACTAAACAATGGCTCTTCAAAACTTGTTATGAGAAAATAGGGAACTTAATTTTGAAGGCATAAGGTATTGTTTATAGTTTTCCTAAGTGTACATATCATAGATAAACTCAAATTCATCATATTAATCTAAAAAACCCAAAATGGACTTCAGTGATTGTCAGCGATTCCATTTTGTACACAAATTGTTGTGTAACTCACTGAAAATAGCATTTTGTGCTCCACCGATTCAGTTGGCGATTCCTAGTGTATTTCCCAAATAGCTGGAAAACCACTGGTTTTTTCTACTAGTGATTTAGATAGTGATTCCTAATGTATTTTGGATTCGCTGGCTAATCGCTGGCCTTTTGTTGCACTGCACTACACCTTTTGCGACACTTTTTCCTACACTTCACTAAATTCTTCCTTTTTAATCTCATTTTCCTCCATTTCTTTACTTTTCCTATTTAAATCCTGAAATCACATAAACAAGATATTACCAAGTGTAATATCATCAATTTCATCTAAAATCAACCTAAATTACAATATAAAATATGTCTAATTATTGACTTGTCAAATACCTCTAACTCAGCACTATGCTGTTCCGAGCAAATGAATATTTTAAATCATATTCCTTTTTCTTATATATACTGATTTCAATCTAATTCATCTTAACTTTAAATAATAGAATTTTTAAGTAGAAGTGATTTTAAATGAAAACATAATACCCTCAAGTAAATGAAAGTTATGATAGAATATAATGATTTAGACAAAACAAACCATCCCTCAATGATAACTCGACCACCTAATGCATCACCCTTTTGAACTTATAGTTCATTATCAAGGCTAGTACACAATATTGGTTTCCTCAATCTCCACTGACAAGCATTAAGCTTACGATAACTAGAATAGAATCTCGAAATACAAAAACCATTAAATTAATTTTAATTTTAATAAATACTTTATAATAGTACCATAACAAAAATCAATAAGAATTTTGCTAAGATACCAATGAATATATCATTAAAAATATGTTAGATTAAGAAATACTTCATTCAACTCTAGCTTCAAGAACTCAAGCTAAATCTTTTCTTCGAAGAGTTTATGGACATCCATCTTTTTCATTTCTCATTTTCAATTTTACTACATTCTAATTATTTCTTTTTAACATATTTCTTTTGTTTTTGTTTTTGAGTCTTTGCTCCATTTCATATGGACATCCATCTTTTTCCCTCATTTCTCAATCTTTCATATTTTATAAACTCTTGTTAACATTCTACTATCCACTATTTTCTTTAACTTAACATAGCCCATTTCTTCTTTCAATTGTTTAATATTTTTCTACATATATATTATAAAAATACTTAATCAATAGCTTTGTATCCATTTCATATGGACATTCTCACTAATTATCTCCCAATTTAGTGTATACGTTAACTAGTAAAGTTAATCAAAAGGGTATAAAAATTGATTCCTTCTATCATATAATTCACTTGGATAATAAAAACATCACTTCTATTCAAGATCTATTATATATATTCCATTATATTATATTCCTAACTAAAAATAAAGTAAAATCAAATTCATACTTACTTAATTTCGGAAGAAATTTGAAAATTTTCATCAACTTACTTGAATATCGGATCAAAAGTTTGAACTTTGCACCAATTATGAACTTGTCCTCTACCTTTCTTTTCTTTCTTTGCTATTGCTATTGCTATTGCTATGCTTCATCTAAAATACCCCAAACTCATTCCAAACCTAGTCCTCAAGGTTTAAATTAAATTAGGTTTCCAACAAAACAACTCGTGAAGCATAAACGAATTGAAATAATCATAAATTGGATAATCAATATAAGAATAAACTCAATATATAAAAACATTCGTTTGTTAGTAATTCAAGTCATGCAATAGACAAACACAAAAACCCCTAAACTCATATGAAATTTAGTCTCAAATTAGTTTGTTTATAAATATCGATTCATTCGCCAAACAGTAAAAATAGTTCAAAAATTCGATATCAACTAATTATCACCGCACTACCATACTAGTATTATAATTGAAAAACATTCGACAACAAAACCAATTTTGATCAAAAATTTTGAAATATATGCTCTATCCAAGATAAAAATCCAAAAAATGATGAAAAACCAAAAATTTGATCAATAAAAGGTTTGGGTTTTTATTCATTACCTTATTGAAAGTGAATCTTTCAAGATTGGAATTCTAAACTCTTCTAGAACACTCCTCCAAGCTCCAACTCCGAGTTCCCTTTTGCTGAAGCCCTAGTTGGTTCTACACTCTCAAAACTCACTAAATTTTTGAGTTGAACGTGTGAAGATTGAGGTGGGAATCACTTAAATACGCTAAAATCTAGCTTTGGAAGGTTGAATCTAGTTGAGAATTAGTTACTTGATCGAAAATTCGCCATGGTTTGTGATCGTAAATTGGATAAATGTGGCAATCTTAGGTTTCTATTTTTAAAAAACTCGTTTCCATTCTCAGCGAATCAGTGTTTTAATGGATTAGCTTTGAATCATTGACTAAATCGATGACCTGAAATTACACTAAAAATCATGCAAACTGATAGAAATTTTCTTAGTGATTTCTAGCACAAACTGGAATCGCTGGGAAATTGTTGGCCTATTGTAACAATTTTTTTTAATTTAATTGATTTTTTCCATATCTTTATCATATATAAGTCCAATAAAAAGGTAGAATTATTCAAAATTATTAGAATTTGACTATGATATGTACTATATAATAATTTCATTACTATAAATAGCCGATTAATATAAACTAATTCACAAAAATAATATAATACAACAAAAAATTGGCTCGATCAACCCCCCTTACATGAAATTATTACATAATCAAAATTCCGAAAATACTCGCAAAATAAGAGTCAAAGTTGAGACAAAATATAAAAAACAACTAACAATTTTAATACTAAAACTGAAAGTAAAGATAGAGTATGGGCTGCCTCCTATAGAGTGCTTTTGTTTACTGTCATTGGCTCGATTTAACCACGTAGTCCAATATGGTTCTAAATTAAGAAGTTGTTCTTCTATACCATGTTTAAAAATAATCTTTGTTCTTCTATATGATTTTGAAAAACAATCTCCTTATTCCCAATTAATATTTTGATACTTCCTTGAGCTATGTCCAATATTCTATTAGTAGTTGTAAGGAAAGGTTCTTCTAATGTAATACCTGCATCATCCTCTAGTTTATGATCTAGAATAATAAAATCTAATAAGAAACTAAAACTTTCAATTTTAACTTCCAAATGTCTAAGTATACCCTTATTCTCTAATATAGATCCATCAGCAGAAGAAACTATAATATTATGATCTTTATCATATTTCCTACTGAAAAAATGTGTTCTAAAAGATAGTAGAAAAGTAAGGTGTTATATGATGCGTTTGAGTCACAATTGACATTTTCAAATTTCTTACTATTGATAAAAATGGAGATTGTTATATTTCTTGATTTATCATCTTTATCCTTATTAGTTATTTGTTTTAATTCTTTCACAAAGAACGAATTGATATAATTCAGTCACCTTACTATTTTAATATTTAAATTGACCCATCCAGGATCATGCAACGTCACAAGATTTGAACTGAACATTTTCTTCTTAATATCCTTTTTAACACTTGAGTTTTCCTGCTTGATAGTATTTTCATTGTTTTTTTGTTGTTGAACTCTCCATTCTTAAGTTATTTTCTTATCATTAGGAGTGTTTTTAACTTCTTCCTTCTTTGAAATGTCATATTCAATTTTTATCATTACTGCATTAATTGCATATACTTCAATATTAAGACTATTATAAGGATCTAATTCTAATGAATCATTATCTTTAATTTCTTTGTTAAGAAATTCATTAGAATCATTATAGTTATCCAGATTATTGAATTTGAAAGTGACAATCTTCTCTTAAAATCCCATAGACATAGTTCTTTCAAATATACATAACTTAGCCTAAGCAGATTTAAAAGTAGGTCTACCTAACAGTATAGATGGAAAATTATGTGATATTGAATCTCCCATTTCCAAGACTTAAAACTCAGCAGGGAATACTAAGTCATGTACTTTTACTAAAACATCCTCTAATAAACCATAAGGTTTAACTTATGTGTTATTAGCCAAAGTAAGATTAATATGTATGTTAGTTAATGAACTTATTTTCAATGATTCATAGAGTTTAGGGGACATCACATTAATTGATGCTCCAAGATCACATATAGCAGAGTCTATAGAAGAGGTTCCTATTGTAAAATGTATTCCAATTATTCCTGGATCAAAACATTTCTCAGGTATTTTCTTTTCAATCATAGCAGAAACCTTTTGTCTTAAGTTTTCTGTAGATCCTTCTAAAGATTTATCCTTAGATTCAGAGAATTTTTTCAAAACATCATCATAGTTAGAAAATTGCTTAATTGATTTCATTGATGGTTTATTGGTTTCTATCTTCTTAAATTCTCCAGGTATGTCTTCATTGTTTTCTTCCTTCTAGCATAAGCTAATCGTTGTGGAACGGTAAAATTTGAATACATATCTTCATTCAAAGTATCATCAATCTTAGCATCTTCTCTTCATTGACTATTTCAAACTTTTGTAAAGATTTTTCCTAGGCTTCAACTTTAGCTAAATACCATTGGTATAGGCTTTTAAGAAAAGGTATATATTTCAATTGTTCAGCCATCCATAGTCTAGTAGGAATGACTTTATCCTTCATTTCTTCTTCTTCTTATTCTTCTTCTTCTTAACACCCATTTTAGGTAAATTTTCAAGTATATGTGTCTTTCTCATAATCACCAAATAAAACATTAACTTGTACTTGACTTGAAGAAACAATTTGAGTAAGTGCTTTAGTTTGATTAATAAATGTATTAAATTTTTGTTTATTTGACTTAATTGATTTTTCAATTCACTAATATAACTTTGTAAGACTTGGATTATTTGATCTTGCTCCTCATTTGAGTTTTGATCTTGCTCCTCATTTGAGTTTTCTAATGGAATGGTTCTTTCAATCCATTTAAGTGACCTAAACTCTTGATAATTCTAGTTATTTAGACCATTTCCCATATTCAGTTGTATATAATTTGTATAGTCATTAGAGTTATAATTAGGTTTAGTAAATCCACCTTAATGGTTCATCAACACATTAGCTTCTTCAATTTTTTTTCTTGCATGAAAGGGCATTCATTATCAAGATAATTATTACTATTACAAAAAGCACAAGGTTTCACTTGGATTGATCTATCATTTAATAATAGCTTAACCATGCTTTTTAATTCATCAATTTTATCATCCGATGTGTCCAATTTTTTCATCTCTTAATAAAATATCTTATTTATTGGTTTATTCTTTTCATCATATTGCTTAGATTGTTCAGCCATTTTGTTAATAGCTTCTACAGCAAAAGTTGGTATTAGTTCGAATAAAGATCCTCCACTTACTGTGTCTAAGAATTTTCGTTCTAGATGGTTTAATACTTCATAGAAATGTTAAAAAACGCACAAATGTCTCCTCAGTTGCCATCCTAGCATTACTAATTCTTTGTCTTTGTAAACTAATTTTGCGTCCTGGGACGTATTTATCTATAAAAGCTTGTAACATTTCAGACTAAATGGATATGAAATTTGGAGGAAAATAGAAAAGCTAATCTAGAGCATGACCTTTTAATGACGAATGAAAAGATTTTAGTTTAACATACTCAAGTTCTACATCCTTAGGTTTCATTGCATTTACTCTCTATATATATTCCCTAATAAATGTTTGAGGATCTTCATCATCTTTACCATGAAAGTGTGGAAAAGATTTGATGAGTCCAAACTTAATGTCAAAGTCGGGGAATTCAACCAAAAAAGTAATGCACAGTGGTTCATAAGCCCGTTCATTTTTATTAAATTTCCTAAAAGTAAGTTATTGCTCATCTTTTATCATGTTATATAACATACAACGAGAAAGATTTCTAAGAAATAATATTTAAATCCTCAACAATGGCACCAAAAATTGACACGTGTCAAGCGTGCACAATAATAAAACTCACGTACATTTATAACTTGTATTGGTGATAAACGGGATATCGTCTCCATAGGGATTTTGCAAACTTCAAAGGAAAGTATTTTTTTTATTTTTATTAATTTAGTTAATCTAATTATACGAGAATTAAAATATTAAATAATTAAAATCTATGATTACTAACAAAAATAACCAAACTAACTAAACTAATTTAAACAATTCAAAAGTAAACTAAATTAAACAATATTCAAATTCAATTCAATATAAATAAACAAACATCTAAACAAACCCCCACTAGACAATATAATAAACTTTGATTGCATTTCAAACACTAGAACATACCATCTCTTTACATCATAGTTATAGTCATTACACCTATGGAATCTTGGAATTATTAAATCCTATTTCATAACAGGTTGATAGCCTTTAGCCAACCACCATTTTTTCCTAAATTCAATGGAAATGCCACATTCTTATCATTATAAATCAACCCATTATATAAAACGCAACACCGTAGAAATACGATTGCATTACACTCAATGAAAATCATGCCTAATCTAAGCCAATATTAACCGAAGCCGCATAATAAACAACTTAGAACACAATTACCTAGAACATCCACTCGGGAAATACCATATAGATTAATCCTAGTTACTACTTCAAGATAATTGTTGTCAACAATTATATTAGAATTAGAATCAAAGTATCACAATGCATATTGCAAACTATGCATGCAATATCAATCATCACAAGTTTTAATACGCAAAAACAACTTGTTAAATCTGTGATTCACGTGTATGAATAAATTTAAAGCATTAAGTTCAGGATTCCTTAATTATTTCTATCTAGCAATCAAAGTATATACATGTCTAGGATTTGTTTGGATTGATAGACTACTCACTCGTAATGGAAATAAATAACACAATAAAAAGAGAAAAAATAATTGAGTAAATACCTATTAGTGAATTAAAAAAAGATCCAATGTAGCTTCAAACATAAACTCAATAATAACTAAACAATGGCTCTACTAAACTTGTTAAGAGAAAATAGGGAACTTAATTTTGAAGGCCTAGGGTCTTGTTTATAGTTTCCCTAAGTGTACATATCATAGATAAACTCAAATTCGTCATATTAATCTTAAAAACATGTAAGCAACTTCAGCATTTTGTCGGTGATTCCAATTTGTACATAAATCACTGAGTAAATAACTGAAAATAACATTTTATGCTCCACTAATTCAACTGGCAATTCCTAGTGTATTTCCCAAATTGTTGGCTTTTTTATGGTGATTTAGACATTGATTCCTAGTGTATTTTGGATTCACTGGCTAATTGCTAGCTTTTTGCAGCACTGCTATGCACCTTTCATATTTAAATCCATTTTCGTCCATTTTTTCACTTTTCATATTTAAATCCTAAAATCATAAAAACAAGAGAATAATAAGTGTAATATCATCATTTTCATCTAAAACCAACCTAAATTACATAATAAAATATGTTTAACTATTTACTTGTCAGCGGAATCTTTCAGATTCCTAACCTTTCTGAAATTATAGTTTATGAAAGCTATAATCCTTCATGATTTGCAACTCGTGGAAGGGAAGTCACTATTCGAGATTTAGAGGTTATGGCAGGGGTTGTTAAATTTGGAGAGCGTGGTCCGGAACTTAAGGTTAGTGAGATACCAGTAGTTAGTGAATTTTCGGGAGTCTTTCCATCTGACTTGCCTAGAATTCACCACCACGTGTCATTGAATTTTTCATTTATCTTATTCTTGGCACCAAACCTATATCTATTCCTCTATACCATATGACATTAAAGGAATTGTGTGAGTTGTAGATTTGGCTTGAGGAGTTATTACAGGAGGAGTTTATCCATCCTAGTATGTCACCTTGGGGAGCACCTGCTCTTTTTGCGAAAAAGAAGGACAAAACCCTACGTATGTGTATTAATAATAGAAAATTTAATTGGATGACTATCACGAACAAATATCAATTGCCCAGGATCAATGACATGTTCGATCAGTTGAAGGGTGCCAGATATTTCTTAAAGATTGATTTATGATTTGGCTATCATCAACTGAGGTTCAAGGATGAGGATATCTTGAAAACGACTTTCAATACTCGTTATTGTTGGTTTTTGCGGTTCATACGCAGCAGAAAATTCAAAACAAATTTTGAAAAACTCCAATAGGATAAAAAATAAGTTCCATTAAACTAAATCTACGAAAGTAAATCATACCTTATTATGTGATTTCCTTTTTTATTGTTGGATTTTTAAGACGTTCAAGTGCGCGTCCTCTATCTAATATCCTCACACAAACAACGACAACAATTTGGAGTGCTAGCCCCAAGAGAGATTGAAAAACGATTTTTTCTTTCTCTCCCTAAATCCAGAGAACTAAAAAATAATAAGAAGAAATCTTATTTCGTTTTTAGGGTTTCGCCCTTTATTTATATATGTAGATAAGGCCTTACTTAAAATCATATTCGTAATACAACTATTGTATTTATGCAGCTTAAGAAAATTACACATACGCCCCTATTAATAAGTTATCATATAACAAATCGTAAGGGCTTTTATGTCATGAATTGTATCATATAAAATTCATTACTCTGGACCAATTGAAATTATGCAAAGCCATTCTTTGTGTGTGACCCAATAGGTTCACGCAACGTTGGTAGTGAACCAAAAACCATTTTAGTACGCAAGTCATAAGCGGTCTCTAGCAAGGCATTATGACTACCTAAGTAGCATCAATATCAACATCGATACAACCTAATTAATAATGTATATCATATCCTTTTGTCGTGCGATATCCTTTGATTAAACATAAGGCATGGAAAGTCACCCTTAATGTTCAATTGTACTAGTCTCGATCTTTAGGTAAACTGAAAAACATCCAAGTGACATTGATCATATCAATTTACATGGACTTGGCCATTATCAGTCTATTTGATCGAGGGATCCACTAATATCTCTCTCTATACGAGAGTGAAAAAATTTATCTTAATTACACACCTTCACATATTATTCACACGGTAACCAATCACAATCTTTATAATTGTCCAGTTAAAGACAACATTTGACTATGTCAAATTATCATGCTCCTCATATTGAAGTTTATGGTAATCTCAAGTCGAAAAACTAAATAAAATACCTATCATGAGTGACACCTATGACTTAATCCATGTGGTGTTCTCAAAGCGGGTCTGTCTAATTCCTTATTCCTTAATAAATACTCATGATCTTGATTCGTATCCCTATACGCATGATCATCACATGACCATCAATCAAGATTCACACTAGTCTTAATTCATTATAGTTCCCAATATAATGATCGACTAGGGACATTTAGGATGTTTCAACAAATACCATGGATCTTACTATAAGGTAAACATGCAATCACTTATAATAAAACAACAAATAAAACCTCTATTTTAATAACTAAAATTAAAAGATAAATAATGTTTATAGATTAACCTAGGGCACATGCCCTAACATCTCCCACTTGCACTAGAGCCTATCATTCATGTATCTAATACCTAATGACCTAACATGACCATCATGTTTCGCTTATGGAAGAGCCTTCATCAAAGGATCTGCAACATTATCTTCTGTAGCAACTCTGCAAATCTTACGTAAATAACACTCAACATATACCACATCATTCAATAAAAGATTACAAACAAAGATCTTACGTAAATAACACTCAACAAAAGATTACACAGGGAAGAAAAATCTCAGAACAAACATCCAGATGTCGCATCATCACCATCATTTCCATGATTAGGCTGTTCGGATAGGTAGCTCACCTCAGGATCATAAAGGGTGTATTCTACTCCTCCACCGGGTTATCTTCAATAAAGACTTCCTTGTTGGCTCCCTCGCCTTAAGTCCTCTTGGTCATGCGCCTCTCTGATCCATAGATGCTTCGAGCAATCTCACGTTGGTTTTGGAACATGAACTTTTAATATCTTAGAGTTTTTATTTGGTTACGCAACATTTTTTGCATCATGGCCAATTTAGTGTCCTCCATATTTACGACACTAAAGTCCTCTATAGGTGGCTCTATAGTCTAGTTTGTCTGCTCATGGCGCGCAACATTTTGAGTTTCCTCTAGGTTTTTTTGGTTATATGCCCGTACTCGTCTTCTTTCGGTAGTCTCTCTTTTGTATGGGGTTTTCTCTCGTTCTTCCTCTGCGTCAAAATATTCCATAACCTTATTGCTTTTCTCTATGACATCGTCAATGATGGTGTTACCTAGGAATACATCAAACTTAACTCCTCTCAGCGGAACTCGGCCTTGCTTGCAAAACTAGATTATCATTAAAGGAAAAGGTAGTTCTTAATTTTTTTTGTGGTCATGGCGTTCCTAATCGATTCATAGATTATTCTGCCAATGTCAATGTACCCGATCCCTTGGACTATGTGGTATAGGAAAGTAACACGAGCTCTAAGTGTAGAGCTTCGCGGTGGTAATTGCAACTATATCTAGTGATTGAGTTGCGGATATTGAACCCAAGGGACGGTTAAAAGCTAATTTGTAATCTAATTAAGAAATAGAGTTCAGAAACGTTGATTTTTATTTTGTAAATGAAGTTAATAACTAATTTACTCTAACTAATTGCAATGAATTAAAATACTTTCAAGCTAAGGAAAAAAATTTCCAAGCAAATCAATTTCACCAAGGTTAGGTCCCCTTTAATGTCTATTTCTTTGTCTTGTGGCTCTCAATTTACCTTTTAGATAGGAGAATTTCCCTACAAATTCAATATAACCCAAGGTCAGGGTTATATAGATTCTAGTGTCGCACTCCGACTCTGCCGGTTATCCTGAATAGCATAAGTACTTCACCGAACAGAGCGTCAAACTTTAGGGTCTCCCTTGTTAACGATTATCGGTCGACAAACCATATGTTCAAGAGTTGTGTTTCCTTGTTATGGGTTAAAAAACCCTATGGTCATGAGTGATTTCATCGCCTCAGTTCATACATCTACTTCGCCAAAGCAAATGAAGGAAAGTACACAAGAAAACACAAATTTACACCACAAATTGAAGAAACCCTGAAATTATTTACTAAAAATAAAAGGAACCCAATTTGAGATCCATCAATCCCAGGGACAAAGTCGATTACCCCATTAGAGGGCAAGAAGCAACACAAAACATGATGAAAACTAAAGAAAATATCAAATTAATATAGAAATCCAAGACGAATCAGCAAATTTGATCCAATACTCTCTTTCCAAAGTGTGTTTTCCAAGTTTCTCCAAAGCAAAAGTTGTCTCTAACCTAATTTTCAGGATTATTTATACCGCGGGGGTAATTTTGTCCAAAAAATATTATAAAATCCTTAAAACTCGTAATATAGTCTTGGCCGCACTAAGCACCTACCCTGGCACTGGGGCGCCAAGTTCAACACCCACTACAATTCTTCACTATTTTGTCTGCTGCTGCGCTGGGTTGGGCGTTGCGGCGATAGGATCAGAATCTTGTGCATATTCTTCACTTTGCAACGCAATTTTGGATCACTTTGAGGCCGAATTTAACAAAGCTTGTGAGACATGAAATTATTTAGCTCTGAGTCTACTTTCCAATAAAAAAAAAACCTTAGGTAAATTTGGATTTGAAACGAGAGAGATATGGCCAAAACACTGAAGCTTGTTCCAAATGGACTTTGCCAAAATTTAGCAAATTTGTTGTCGTTCTTACCCAAACCTTATACCCTTATCTCAAAACCTCCAAATTCCTTTCAAACACATCGAGCCAAGTGAAATATCATCCTCAATCACTCGCCTCTGATCTCACTTTCCTTTACCTCGTACACAGTGCCAACGCCCTTTCTGAGATAATTATCTTTGGATCTTCAACATAAGCTTCGAATGCCCCCACTTCACTTTCCTTACCTAAAAACCAACAAGATACATCGAATTAGCACAAATTCACTTACTAATGGCCTAAATTACTAACAAAATGGTACTTACAAAGGTACTAAAATATGTTATGCATCAAGTACCCTAAAACTTGAGACTTTTCTCCTCCCCGAGCAAAAATGCATGAAACAAAATGATGCAATTATTAAATCCTTTAAACTAAACTTCCTAAAATTTATTCAACAAAATCGATCCAAAGTTCAAGCACACAGGGTACATACAAGCAAAACGTATTCCAATATGCCTCTTTCATTATCTTTTTACCTTTGCGGCGTCTTCCAGTCTCAAATTCAAACCAAATAATTGAATTAGCCTAAGCCCTTTCAATTTCCCAAATACCCAGCCTTTCAACCTAACCTTCGCAAAAATTCACTTTCGACAACCCAAATACAAATCTGAGAGTCTAGCCCCAACTACTGGAGAAAGTCCACAAAAATATTTGAAACGTCAATAATTTTTCATTTAAAACATCAACTTCCAAGATATTTCATATGCTCATTTTTTGATCCACTCCGCTATCATCAAACTTAAAAGAGAAAGAATATTTAGGTCTTTAATAGGTTGTAATGGGGCCATGGCTTTGGTTATCAAAAAGCAGATATTTAAGCTAAAACTTAGATAGATTTCATAAACATTTTCCTTACAAACATGGAGCACTTACAAAGATAGAACTCACGAAAATACAAACATTTTTTTTCATTTTGGAGTTTCACTCATAACTTTTTTCTTCTTTCAACATATTACTCCATATTTTTCTTTTTATTTAGACTATATTTGGTGTAATCATTCATTTTCTTTTGACGTTCCCCTTTTTCGAATTGATTTTACTTTTTCACTCAAACTTTATAAGCTCTTTTCATCATGGATAAGGGTTGCTCATCACTCTAACTTTACGTAATCCAAGGCTTTTTGGCTTGAGACAATGTTCGATGCCAAAGATGCATGATAAACAAGGCTCATCGAGGTGTCTAGTGATCTCATGAGTGCGAAAGATATGTAAGATATTAGGTATAACAATAAAGCAAGGCCTAACTCCTCTCCGCAATCCTTTAAGTTTGGAATTTATCACTCGAGTGGATCTAGAACAAGTTCTAAAATCGCCGAATTCTCATTAAAGCCCGCCTACTTTTAGTTTATCCCCTCTAATATTGCCCTAGGTTTTTCCTCACATCGGGCTCCTACGGAGAATCATAGATCTAGCTAAGCTAAACACTTAGGCACAAGGGGCTCTACTAATCCCCAAGTATCTTGCCTCATTGGTTTTGAAAAAAAAAATTGTATCATAGACTGTCAACAACATAGTAAAAAAATAAAAAAGAATACTCTAACTAACATGCAAATGTTTGCAAAATACCAGACACTTCCACCACCCAACCTCCCAAAAATAAAAATAGGTGTTATGCACCCATGAAATAAAATAAAATAAAAGTTATGAATGCAAATACTCCCATGATTGGTGTTGATGCCTTTAAAGTTTCTCTCTGTCATTCCATCATTCCCTTGATGCTCCCCCAAATCTACCAAGATTAAAAATTACCCAACAATCGGTAATAGACCTGAAATAGCGTTAAAACAAGAATTTACCACATAATCAAACCAATTTATTATTTTTTTCTTTTTTAAGCAAATGCAACAAAATAAGAATTCAAATATAAACAAAAGAACCCTGGGTTACCTCCCAATAGCGCTAAGTTTTCTCGTCCTCAGCCTGACGCCTATGAAGGTCAAGTGAAAGTGACTAAAGTGTCACTCCTCTAAAGCGGACCATGAAATCGCTTCAAGTTCTGCAGAGACAACATCAACACATGCATCTTGCTATTTTGGATTTCCACTTGTCCTTGCTTGTCAATTTTTCATATTTTCACAGCTCCTTTCCATTTCGGTCTCAAACCTACTTGTAAAGTCTTTAGTTTGCATTTTAAGAGGAGGACCAAATGTCCATTCTGGAACAAATCATGCTCCCTCTTTGATCCATAGTAACACATAGGATTTTCGAATGCATGACTTGTAGGTAAAATTATAAGCAAGTCATTCATGGAATTCTCTTGAACTTGTTCTCGAACGGAAGAGTTCTCTTGCACTTCTATCTTATGAGTAAGAATTATGCTAATTTGCTCAACTTTAAGGCCCAACTCCTTAGCTTTCTAACTTAGCTTCTCTTGCAATTTTTTATATTCAAGTGCATTTTCTTTCATTTCTTTGCTCGGGAAGATAGTGTTAATTTCTTTGATTGTATGGCATGGTTGTGAAATCGTCGTACGTTGGAGATATTCACAAGCACTCAACCAATACTCTCTCTCAACATAATTTCTCCACATTCCACATCGATGAAAGCTCGAGTAGTCACCAAAAATGGTCTTCTAAGTATTAGTGGCACATTTTCTCCCTTTTCAAAATCCAGCAACACAAAATTACAAGGGAACATAAACCGATCAATATTGAAAAGTACATCTTTCACTATACCCCTTTGTTTAGACATTGAACCATCGACAATGTGCATAATAAACTTAGCTGGCCTTAACTCGGTAGTTTCCAACTTCTCAAGCACAATTAGGGGCATCAGATTGTTGCTCGCCCCAAGTCACATAAAGCCTTTTCAGATTGTAATGGGCCAATAGAACATGAAAGTCGATAACTTCCTGGATCCTCCACTTTCTTTGGAAGCTATGATTGAAGTGCAGATATAGATATTTCTACCGCATGCATTGTCTTGACTTTGTCAAACTTCTCTTTCTTCTTCTTAGTTTTGAATACTACTTGTGGCTCTAGTTCTTCCTTCCTGACCTCCACTGTACTACATGACATTGATAAAGAGCCTTGGCATTTGTGGTGTCCTTTTGACTCACCAATGTATCAGTAAGAAAAGGCTCATCAAGAAGAGAATTCAACATTGTATTCAATTGTTCTATCTGCAACAATAGATTCTTGATGGTCTAATTCTTCTCATCTTCCATCATCTTCAGATTATGCTTAAGACTTGTCATTCTTTTCGCATTTTCCTCTTGTCGCTCGATATTATTAGAATTCATGCTCATAATTAGTGACTTGATTGACTTGAATGTAGCCTCATCATCATTTTGTTGCTCTTGTTGAGAGTGACTGAAGGCTTGATGATCTCTCACATTCTCTTGACTTGCATAGGAGTGGTTTAGGTAATTACGAACCCCTTGATGATATAAATCTTGAAAAGTTGTACTAGGCTGAAAATTTTACTTTTTGATTCATAAATTGAACTTGCTCCATTCCACCATATAATTGCTCTCCACAGCATCCCAACTTTGCTTTAGGTTGCCCTAATAAAGATTGACTGCATGTATTTGCTTGAAACTTTCAACTTAAGTTGTCAGATTTGCAAGTTGTGTCATAATCGCCATAGTCCAATTTCTTTCAAACATTCCACCAATTTGCGATGATCGATCAACTTCCATCACTTTTTTTTTGAATTCTTTTATCCCTCGCCCTTTGCATTTAGATTTAAGATCTGAAACTCAAACAACAAACAATATCAAAATGTAGATGGTTATTCAAATTAAATAAAAATAAACTAAAATTGCTAAAATTAAAATCCTAAACAAAATATCTTAACAAAACTAAAACTAGCTACCGTCCCTGACATTGGCGCTAAGAACATGACACGAGCTCCAAGTGTAGAGCTTCGCAGTATTAATAGCAACTTTATCTAGTGATTGAGTTGCGAATATCAAAACCAAGTGACGGTTAAAAGCTAATTTGTAATCTAATTAAGAAATAGAGTTAGGAAACATTGATTTTTATTTTGTAAGGGAAGTTAACAACTAATTTACTCTAACTAATTACAATGAATTAAAGTACTTCCAAGCAAGGAAATCAATTTCACTAAGGTTGGTTGTAGCATACCCTAACAAAATTAGAGCAATACCCATCCTGAAACCCTAATTAAGCCCAGATTACCTTACCAAACGTAACTAGGCCAACAACCTTACCTCTTTCACCTTATAAGAACCATTGTATATTGAGTATCAATACAAAACAAATAATAAACGTAGCGGAAATTTAAAACTTTTTCGATAATTAAAATACGATATACAGTACAAAATCAAATCGAAATAAACCTCTATTATACAAATCCCCCATCCCATGTGATATTACAAAACCATAATTCAAGACTAATATATAAGACAAGGGAAAACTCAATACATCAAAGAGAAGATCAAGACTCCTACATCATCTATATCCCGTAATCGTATAACTCCTCGACATTTCCTAAAAAGTTATTTGGGATTAGCACTCCAACTTGCTCAGTAAGTAGGGATTCACATAGCCATTAACATTCCATATAATAATCAAGAACATTATGCAATAATAATATGCACCAATGTTAACTAACAAGAATATGGAAAGCATATAATTCAATAGATAATGGATTCATAGCAAATTGTTAATGACTAGTACATTGCGATCCCCATTTTATTTATAGAACAACGATTGATTACCCACCAGCGCCATTATTGAGATTGCTAGACCTGCACATTGTGCATATGTGTTGTCTAGCCAATCCATTAATACCCAATAGTTATATTCGTAACCTTCAAGTAGTATGTAATCAACGCAACCTATCGAATTGAGCAGGAGTTATATATAAGTCGGGAAGGGAACCCATCTACTATAAACCTATTCTTAAAACTAAAAGTTATAGTCATGGTCACATTACACACCATTTTCCATTTATTGAAAACCATCACAGTGTATATAGTCCCCCATTTTCAGTCCATAACTACATGTACTACATATACTGAGATAGCTAGGCAACATTGATAAATAAGCGAATCCGAACTTACCTCGGGTTAAGTCTCTGTTAAAAAATTCTCTAACTATTTAATTATTTCACACTTTCCCGGTGTTCCTCAACCTATCACCAATTATTTGTAATCAATATAGGTGTACTACCTTGTATTTAGAACCCCTAAATCAATCCCAAAGTCCTTAAGAAATCATAAATAAAATACAGCATAGCAGCTATTTTCAGGGGTGGGAGCGTGCTCCAAAAATTGGGTTCATCCCAATTGTTGAAAGGACCGCGCTCCTCTGCTACATAGAGCGCGCTCCACCTTGCATTGTGTCGATGGTGAGTAAGGCAACAACCACTGTTTCACTACCAAATCTCTAAAACCACCTCAAATACACACCAAAATCATCCTGGAGGACCTCTAGTGAGGTTATAAATAATTTTCAATCATAAACAACCACAATTCGCAAAGATTTAATCATCACCATTGAATTGAATTTCAACTAACACAAAAACAAAACATATCAAAGTGATGATCTCTTACTTTTAATTCGTTTAAGCTCCACAATTCACACCAACTCATCTCCATGAACAATCTCCAACGATCCGAAACCCAACTTTGACCCTCCTCTCAGTGTTTCTCGATTGTTCAAATGAGATAACGATAAATTTTGATTTATAAATGTGGATTTTCCTTGAGATATGCATCGAGCTATCTCGAGACTGATCTAGTGGTTAATGTGTTAAGGTGACACTCCTTAAAGTGACGAATTTCAACACCATCAAGCCCCTACGCTCATCTCGAGACTTATCAAACAATCTATATTATTAAAACCAAACTTTATACTTTTTAATATATATATTTATGTATCAAATATATATAAATAAATATATATATCTCGTGTATTTTCTCGCCAATAAATTCATCGGACATGCCTACAAGTATACTTAGGTGTGCACATTCATTCCAAGACCCCTCGTCGCACTTGGTGTACCGACAACTTATTGTTTATTTACGGATTTCCTCAATTATAGGTTTGTATTAATTTTCTATTAATCCCACAACCTATAAATTTCATTACAATCAAAACAAACACAAAACATCTTGCAATCACATGCACACTCTAATTGATGTACAACTGACTTAACTACGACCCTAACTTGAGTTTATTAGGATTTGGATTAACATCACTAGCTTAAGGTAACATGTTACAATCTCCCTAATTTAAAGAAATTTCATCCTCAAAATTAAAGTAAACATATAATTACCCATAGTTTCGAAGAGAAATGAATATTGCTCCTTCAAATAAAATTCCCACTCTCAGGTTAGTTCCTTATCTTCGTGAAATTACCATTTCACCTTAACCAAAGGAATCTCTTTGGTTCTCAGCTTTTGAATTTTACGATCAAGTATCTGAATAGGCTAGTTATAAGATAAGTCTTCCTGAAGATCAACTTCATTCCAATCAATCCTTGGAGTGAACTGAGTCTCTATTTTGCAAAGCATTGACACGTGGAAAACACTATGATCTCTAACTAGCTGAGGAGGTAACTCAAGTCTATACAGTTCCTTTCATAGGTGAGACTTTCAACATAACACAATTATCCTTTGAAAACTCCAACAACTTATGATATTTGTAGGCGTATCTCTTATTTCGTAGTTTTGTCGTAGTCAAACGCTAGCGACTTTGCTACATTCCCTCTGTATAGTTTTGAATCAACTCATACAGAGAAATATATTTCCTTAAGTTACCACAAATCCCAAGACACAAGCTCGAAATATATCCTCTAGCACTAAAATCAATCGCTCAGGTTGCTCCACAGTCTACCAGTGTATACCATACTGAGGTAAAGAATAGTTCCCAGCAATATCTTTAATTCACTCTACAGTCTAGATGTGGATCTCAGATCTTTATCCAAAATAATCGACACTTGAACTCCCTGAAATCTTACACCTCACATATGTACACCTTACATAATCAGTTAAGAGGATCTCACTTAGAAACTGGCAAGAAATGTGCAGACTTCATCGACCTATTAACTATAACCCATATAACATAGTGCTTACACAGACTCAAAGATTGATTGAAAATAAAATCCACCGATAAATGTTCCCATTTCCACTCAGGAATAGGCAGCGAATGCAATAATCCTCTATATTTCCTAGGCTCAACTTTAATTTGTTGATATATCTCACATCTTTTTACAAACTCAACAATATATGTCTTCATCCTCGGTCACCAATAAATATGCCTCATTTCACGATATATCTTACTGTTACCTGGATGAATAAAGTAAAGAGATTTATGA
Organism: Stephania cephalantha; assembly: GCA_039657325.1. Lineage (NCBI taxonomy): Eukaryota > Viridiplantae > Streptophyta > Magnoliopsida > Ranunculales > Menispermaceae > Stephania > Stephania cephalantha. The sequence goes on along the minus strand of CM077570.1, from coordinate 32,342,483 downwards.
AACTCTTGTAGCAACTCCTACCTCAACTGTTCTTGAGTTGTAATCCACAATCTATCCTAGAACTGTAACATGCCATTGTCAGAAACCAATCAATCAGGATAATCCACACTAGTCGCTAACCTCTAACGTACTATATAATCATGATTAGCTTTCTAACAACCAATCACCATTGAATCAACTCTAGTTTATTCTGAGTCTGAACTCAGAAGATTAGATTAGTATGCTAAAATTAGTTCTCTCAATCGATGATGTGTCAGCCAAACATACATAAATCATCATCACAGATACTTCCTCATGAGGTCTAAACTGATAGGCTCTAGTAGTAGCTATCTTTTCTCCATACATCAGAGTTGTAATTACATATTGACAGTATGTTAATATCTTTCTGTGTAGTTCTAAATTATTCAGGCTCAAATTAATTTGTATCTCAACTTCTCATCCTACATCAATTGACGATGAAGTAAAGCGTACAAACTTTTAAGGTAAACACCTCAACTTCATATTTAGCCTGATAATATCAACACAGAGAACTCACACAGTAAATATTTCTTCCATTAACTAATATCTTCCAAGTCATAACCTCAAAAATTATATTCTCTAGAACTAAGATCAGCTATAGATATATTGTGTTATAATTAAGAAAGGGCCCTCCCAGCTATTATACATTTCTTCCCTACTAGAAAGAAAACTTGCAGTTCCTTAATGAAATAATAAGCCTAGTTCTTCACAACTCTCAGCTCTTTCCATACATATATCTCGCTTACTTTTCCACGAGATTTAAACCTCAATACTTGCAGGAAAATTTTTAAACTATATCAGTTTCATAACATTCACAACCTTCAATTGTCATCACAATTTAGGCTAATCCATCATAAATTTCTGAGCATGAAATGTCATTCATATAGGGCAAAAACAATATAACCCTCTAGGTTAGTAACACTCCGTTTCTACATGCAGATATATCTCATATTTTTTTATAAAATTGACAACTTCAATTTTGATTCTAGGTCACCAATAATTCATTCTTATCATAATGATTTTAGATTTTGCCTAATTGAATGTCTTAAAGAAATCAATGAGATTCTCACAATATTCTTGCCTCGTTTTTCTTTTAAGTTCAAAGAACTTTCCTTACATGCTCAATATTTTGATATGAGATTATCGTTACCAAATATCAATAACTAGTAGTCAAACCTTGACCTACTAGATAATCTCAATCGATTTCTTCAATAATTCTTCACTTAATAAATCATCATTAGCTCAGCTCCATTCTGAGCTTTAAAGAACAGACTTGTAGTTACCAATCTAGACAACTCAGCTGATGATATGCCTGCGCAGGACTTCAATTAGTCCCTAGTAAACATCTCACCTAAGAGATATTATTGAGTAGCTTTTATCATAACTACAACCTCTGTCTTTTTCCTTTTTTAAGGCATTGTCAACACAATCACCTTAATGAGTGATATTTTAGAGTGAATTTATAACATTTAAGAAATTCAAGGTATCTATCTTACCTTCCATTTCTATCACTTTGACAATTCCATTTTTTAAACTTCCATAGATTGCAATTCAATTGTTTAACCTTACACCAATCCACTGAATTTATACTTCCAAGTTATCTTTTAATGATTCTTCTAAGATTCTCAATAATCTCAAAGAATGATTAAAAGACTCAACAACTTTTCCTCTTATTTACAAGTGATGCCTTCATATTTGGTAAAACTACCAAATAGCTATCTCGAGATTATCAATCTCTAATAGTTCTTTACACAATTCTTAAACTATATATGTAGAGGTATAAGCTACAATTTTGCTTTATTATGTCAACACACATTCTTACCTCAGTAAGAAATCTTAGGATGAACCTCTAACTTCTTTCACAGTTTAGGTCTCATCAAGCAAATATTATAGTCAAAATATACTTCCTTTTTCTTCCAAGGCATCTTTGTATTTGATTTCGTCTTAAAACAATCCTCATACTTGAGGTAACTAAATAAATTACACAATGATATTAAAGATCCTTATGTAAATCGTTTGTAATATTCAATTTTTTCAAACTTACGTTTCTCTTTTACCTTTGTGGTGAATATATGACAATCTCATATTACCTCAATCATAGTCAAATCCCCTGATTTGTTGTCAACAATTAACACTCTTATAATTAATTAACCTTTGAAACTTAGCACTTGCAGTTGCAAAATCTAGTCCAAACCAATTTACCGTCGCAATTTAAAATTTTGTACGGTAATGCTCATGCATCCTCTAAGTCTTCAAAGATTTCATTCTTGTTATTATTGATTACACAATAACAACTCAATTAAAATAGGGTTTCCAAAACTTGACACTCTTCATTTATGAACATAACATGAGTTCTAGTAAGTTCTAATGGTTTCCACCATCCACATGAAATCATATTTATATATATCTTTAACTCTGATTATACCACTGTGACAACTTGATCTCAGCAAATTCTTGAGCAACTTATTTAACCTTAGTATCAAAATGAGTTGTCAATACTGGGCAATGAATACTCATTCCTACTACTACATATTATTCTTTGGATTCTTCAAATCCTCAGATTCATTGACCACTCATTCTCCCTAATTTTCACTATACCAATCTAAAATATCAGACTAAGATATCTTACCAACTCACTCCTATAATCTAAATTAAACTGTCTTTTAGTTTTCACCAGTTTAAATTTTTCAATTTTTTCTTTCATTACCCGATAAATTACTTATCATTCCAATATGGATTCAAACCATAAATGAAAATTCTACTTGATAGCAAATTATGAAGTATAACCACATTAATGGTTTGCTAACCTCAATTAGGCTCATTATCCATTAATTTATTTATTGAATAACTTTCATTGCATTCCAACTAGTCTCAATACTAGTATTAAATCTCATCTTAATGTGGTCCACCATCTTTGAGTTTCCCCAAAGTCATTTAGTATCCCATTGTTTAATAAATTTCATTCTCCTAATACATGTCTCAAGGTCATAATCCATTAGATACTTCTCTATTGACTATTATTTGTCAAAGAATATCAACGAGAACAAAGACCATTGACAACATTTAATAGGAGAAGAATTTAATTTTATCTTTGTAAGTTTTCCTTATGTCTTTCCTTTTCAATTTCCTCAAGGTTAAGAATCATTAGAGCACTTACCTTTCAAATTTTTTATATCATGAGAAATCGATGGACTTCAACAACCTTATTATCGTTCAGGAAAGACTTAACTCTTATTTTTACTACGTAGATATAATATAACACAACAAATAACATATCTCAGTCTTTTATCATTTGGTTTACCCCCCAAAATCATGATAAAAATCGTTTATCAAAGCTTAAGCTTATTCATAACTTGAGACAACTCTCATAGTCAATAAACTTAGATTCCGGTACAAAGGAATATGCTGTCACTTCGAAAATAATTCGAAAGTTAAAAAATTCAGAGCCTTGTCCATGATACAAAACTGTATCAACATTACCACTTAACTCCAAAGTAATAAACCTTAGGATCAAATACTAAAGTTCTATCAGAGCCTATTCAACGTAATAAAACCTTTAAACCTATCTCTAATACTAAGCAGTAGCATCCTCTAACCTGATTAGAGCGATACCCGACCCGAAACCTTAATTAAGTCCAGATTATATAACTAAACATAACTTATCAAGCAGCCTTACCTCTCTCACCTTATATACACCACTGCATATCAAATATCGATATAAAAAATAATAAACGTAACGAAAATTTAAATTTTTTTATTATTAAAATATGATATACAATACCAAATCAAACTGGAATAAACCTCGGTTATACAAATCTCCCATCCCTTGTGATATTACAAAATTGTAATTCAATACAAATATATAAGAAAAGGGAAAACTCTACATATCGAAGAGAAGATCAAGACTCCTACATCTTCTCTATCCCGTAGTCTTATCACTTATCGGCATTTCCAGAAAAAGTTATTTAGGGTGAGCGCTCCAACTTGCTCAGTAAGTAGGGATTCACATATCCATCAACATTCCATACAATAATCAAGAACATTATGCAATAACAATATGCACCAATGTTAACTAACATGAATATGGAAAGCATATAATTCAATAGATAATGGATGCATAGTAAATTGTTAATGTCTATTACACAGTAATCCCTATTTTATATAAGACTATGATTGATTACCCATCGATGCCATTAATGCAATTGCTACACCAACACATTGCACATATGTGCTGTCTAGCCAATCCATTAATGCCCAATGGTTCTATCTGAAACCCTCTAATGAGTATGTAATCCACGCAACCTATCAAATTGAGCATGAGTTATATGTAGGTCATGAAGGGAACCCATCTCCTATAAAGCTATTCGCAAAACCATGAGTTATAGTCGTGGTCACATTACACACCATTTTCCATTTATTAAAAACCATCACAGTGTACATAATCCCCCATTTTCATTCCGTAACTACATGAACTACATATACAAAGATAGTAAGGCAACATTGAAAAATAAGCGAATCCGTACTTACCTCGGGTTAAGTCTCCGTTACCAAATTCCATAACTTTTCGATTATTTCACGCTGTCCCAGTGTTCCTCAACCTATCACCAATAATTTGTAATGAATAAAGGTATATTACCCTATGTCTAGAACCTCCAACTCAATTTCTAGATCCTTAAGAAATCCTAAATGAAATACAACACAGTTGTTGTTTTTAGGGGTGTGAAAGCGCTCCCTCAATGGGTGGGGCACGATTCGAAAATTGGGTTCGTCCCAATTGATGAAGGGAGTGCGCTCCTTTGCTACCTAGATCGCGCTCCACCCTGTGTTGTCTTTATAGTGAGCAGGGCAGCAACCATTGTTTCATACCAAATCTCCAAAACCACCTCAAATACACTCTCAAATCATCTGAGAGAACCTCTAGTGAGGTTAAAAACCATTTCCAATCATAAACAACCACAATTCACATATATTTAATCATCACCATTGAATTGAACTTCAACAAACACAAAAACAAAACATATCAAAGTGATGATCTCTGACTTTTTATTCATCTAAGTTCTTTAATTCACACCAATTCAGCTCCCTAAACAATCTCGAACGATCAGAAACCAAACTCGAACCCTCCTCTCATTGTTTCTCGATTGATTAAATGAGATAACTATGAATTTTGTTTTATATATATATGGATTTTCCTCGAGATAAGCATCGCACTATCTCGAGAATGATCTAATGGTTAATGTGTTAAAGTGACACTCTCTAAAGTGACATGAATTTTAACACCGTCTAGCAGTTACGCTCATCTCGACACTGATCAAACAATACATATTATTTAAACCAAACTTTATAGGTTTTAATATTTATATATTTACATTTATATATAAAATATATATATATATATATATATATTTCGTGTATTCTCGCCAATAAATTCACCGGACATGCCTACGAGTATACTCGAGTGCGCACATTCATTCCATGACCCTCTCATTGCACTTGGTGTGCTGGCAACTTATTATTTATTTATGTATTTTTCTAATTATTAGTTTGTATTAATTTCTTATTAATCTTACGACCGGTAAAATTCTTTGACAATCCAAACAAACGCAAACCATCATGCAATCACACACACATGCTAATCGAGGTACGCTGGACTTAACCACAAGTTAAACTCGTGTTTATTAGGATTTGAATTAACATTAATCACCAGGTTAAGGTAACAGGCCATTACATTGGGTCCCTTTTGGGTCTATTTCTTTGTCTCATGGCTCTAACTTTATGTGTAGACAGGCGAGTTTCCCTACAAATTTACTATACCCTAAGGTCATGGTGATATAGATTTTAGAGTCGCACTCAGACTCCGCCAATCGGCGTGAGTAGCGAAAGTGCTTCACCGAATAGAGCTGCAAACTTAAGTGCCTCCCTTGTCAACGACCATCGATCGATGAACTGTATGTTCAAGAGATGTGTTTCCTAGTTCAGGGTTGAAAACCCCTATGGTCATGGGTGATTTCATTGCCTAAATTCATACATTTACTTGGCCAAAGTGAATGAAGCAAAGCAAACAAGAAAACATAAATCTATACCACAAATTAAATAAACCATGAAATTATATATTAAATATGAAGGAAAACCATCCTGAGATCCATCAATTCCCGTGAAAAATTTGATTACCTCATTAGAGGGCAAGAAGCAACACTAAACATGATGAAAACTAAAGAAAACATCAAATCAATACCTAAAAATCCAAGATGAATCACCCAGTTTGATCCAATACTCTCTTGCCAAAGTGTGTTCTCCAAGTTTCTCCAAAGCAAAAGTTGTCTAACTTAATTTTCAAATCTATTTACACCTCCAGGGGCAATTTGGTCTAAAAAAATGTCTTAAATATTCAAAAACTCGTAATATAGGTGTCCTGACTGCACTGGGCGCCTACCCTGGTATATGGGCGCTAGTTTCAGCACCTATTGCATTTCTTTATTGTTTTGGGCACTATGTCGCTAGGTTGGGCTTCGGCACCAGGATCAGAATCCTACGCATATAATTCACTTTGCGACGCGATTTTGTATCACTTAAAGGCCGAATTTGACAAAGCTTGTGAGAAATGAAATTATTCAGCTCTTAGTCTACTTCCAAAGCAAAAAATCCCAGGTCATTTAGATTTGAAACGAGAGAGATATGTCAAAAATATTGAAGCTTGTTCCAAATGGACTTTAGTAAAACTTAGCTAATTTGTTGTTGTTCTTGCCCAAACCTTATACTTTTATCTCAAAACCTCGAAATTCCTTCAAAACACATCAAGCCATGTGAAATATCATCCTTCAATCACTTGCCTTCGATCTTGCTTTCCTTCGCCTCGTGATCAGTGTCAATGCTCTTTTTGAGGTAATTCTCCTTGGATCTTCAACATAAGCTCTCAAAGCTCCCACTTTACTTTCCTCGCCTAAAAACCAACAAGATACATCGGATTAGCAAAAATGTACTTATTAATGGCCTAAATTATTAAAAAAATGCTACGTATAGAGGTATTAAAATTCGCCACACATCAAAAAGCCTCCCGATAGTACCCTATATTGTATTGTTATAAGCTAAGCTATAGGCTTGCGTTGAAAAATTAACTCCAAGCTTTGGTTGTTTTCCTAAAATTTTTGGCATGTATGTGTTTTGGGTACCTATCAGAGTCAAAATGGAAACCATTCCTCGAATAGCTTCTAAAATCGTTCCTAATGGTGTCGTAGGGAAATCTGTGTCTATACATGTATTCAGGTTTATGGTACTCATTATGTTGTCTCAAATGTATTTTCGATGAACCATCATACTGGTTTATTCTCTTCCTCTCCCTTCGAATCATATTCAAAACCTAAGGGTGGAGAAGGCTCTCTAAGTGCTCTAGTTCGGGGGTTATTCAATGAAATCCCCGCTTACCTAATTGGTTAGGGTGGAGCTTTGGATTTTTGTTTAGATTTTTCTACTAGATGTGGCTTCCTTTTCCTCTCGAGAACTTCTATATTTTTCTCCTCCAACCATTATTTCGGATTTCAAAGATCACAAGTTCTAAAACTTAAAAAACAAGTAAATGATAGAAACAACATTGTCGGAAATAGTTCGGTAAAATTTTAGACTTTATTTTAAAAGGATAGATCTTTTTGGAAAGCTAGTTTGAAATTTGTTGTAAATGTAAAATAGACTTGACATCGAAGTGATAAGTAAAATGTAAACTTTAAAATTGGTTTTCTAAATATTGTAAAGTAATTTGGTGACAAGTTGTAAGTCTTTTCGAAATAATAACAACTTAAATTGAAATAAAACCATAATCAGACCCCCAAACTCATTTCAAACTCGCATTTGTAAATCATTTGCAAATATATGTAAATATTGCAAAAAGTCTGAAATTGTCAAATTTGTAAACCAAAGATAAATGTGATCATTTTTCTTATTCTATTGGAATCATTGGAACTATTTGTGCAAGACAAATGAATAAATTCCAACAAATCAATCTTGAAAACAATTAAAAAATTTGCAAAAATCCCCAAATCAAGAATTTGGTGAAGTAAAGATTTAGGGTCAATGTTATTACCTTCTTGAGAGTGAATCTCTCAAGATTGAGGCTCTTGAACTCCTCTAGACCGTCCCTCCAAGCTCTAGGTCGAAAATTCATAAAACCCTAGTTTAGCTCAACACCTCTAAAATCAAGTTTTTTTGGTTTGAATGAAACTAGGTTGAGGTGGGAATCATTAAAATACTATAAGATTGAGCATAGAATGGTTGAATCTAGGCAAGAAATTTAAATTTTAGTTAAGGGGTGTAACAGTTTGTAAGTGTGAAAGGTGTAGAATGTTTTTTGGTTTTAAAAACCAAAAATTGTGTCCAGCGATTCCTATTTAAGTGGAATCGTTGGATGCAACGAAAAATAATTAAGCTACCGAAAAATGTTAGGACCTACTAAATTAACCAACGATTCATGTTTTAGTGTAATCGTTGGGAATTGCTAGACTCCTAATTTGGCATTGATTTTTCTGTGTATTGCTACTGATTTAGCTAGCGATTTCTAGTGTTAATATGAATCACTTGATTTTTTTAAATGTTTTTTTTCAAATTATCATATAATTAACTTATTCATCATTCATAATCATTCATATTGAGGTGGAATTGACTAAAAATTTGAAAGTTTGAGTGGGACATATTACTAAATAAATATTTTTACTAAGTAAATAAACATATAAGCAAGTAAATAATGTGACTTGAATAAAGGACATATAGCAAAAACAACTCGATCACTCCCCCTCAATTGAAATCACCTCGGATTTAAAATCTCAAAAATATTTCCAATAAAATAGTAAAAAGTGAGAGAATAAAAACATACTAAACAAAATTCCTAATAAAACGTGAAATAAACATAGAATATGGGCTGCCTCCCATATAGCACTTTTGTTTCTTGTCGTTGGCTCGACTTAACCTTTCCAAATTTGTTTGGATCTCTAACCATGAATTTAGGTTTTTCCACTCTAGTACCATTCCAAAAAGTGAGTGCTCAGCCATTGATTGTTAGAGTAGTAGTTATGCTCAGAATATCCATAATAGCATGAGTGGTGGCTAAGAAAGTTCATCCTAATATTAAAGGAGGATTTTCAATGATAAAGTGTGGCATTACCAAAAAGTTTGTGGGTATGGTGTTATCGTCCACTTGAACTGGCACATCCGTGACCACTCCTATTAGTTAAATTATAGTTCCATCCGGTAAAGGGAGTCATTCAAAAGCAAATGAATTCAACTCCAATTGAGTGTGTAGAAAGAAATGTATTTGCATGAGATTTGCATTAGAGTTTGTATCACACTGAGTATTGTAATACCAAGCCCATTTGATTTTAATGTGCGAGTGTATGCCTCTTGGATCATTAAGCTTTATAGGATTCAAGTCCTGCTTTTTCTTTTTCTTATTGCACTTGGATCTAGAAATTTTCGTCTTGTTAATGATTCCCCGGTTTGCTTAACCCTCCATTCTTAAATTAATTTCTTTTCTTTTGAAAAGTCTTCAACTGTTTCTTTCTTTGAAATCTCCTTATCAATTTCCATTATTACTGCATTAATTGCATAAATTTCATTGTTAAAATTATCATAATAGTTTAAGTCTAAAAGTTCGTTGTCATCTATTTTGTTATCAAATAATTTATCATATTCTTCATAAGTATCATAATTATGTTCATTATTAATCTTGAATTTGACAATCTTATTTTCAAACTCCATAGACATTATTCGTTCAGAAATATCTAAATTATAGTTCCATCCGGTAAATTGAGTCATTCAGAAGCAAGCGAAATAAACACCAATTGAGTATGCAGAAAGAAATGTATTTGCACGAGATTTTCATTAGAGTTTGTATCACACTAAGTACTGTAGTACCAAGCCCATTTGATATTAATGTGCAAGTGTATGCCTCTTTGATCATTAAGCTTTATAGGATTCAAGTTCGAGATTTTCTTTTTCTTATTGTACTTGGATCTAGAAACTTCTGTCTTGTTAATGATTTTTCATTCCCCGTTTGCTTAACTCTCCATTCTTAGGTTAATTTCATATCTTTTAAAGTTTCTTCAATTTTTTCTTTCTTTGAAATCACTTTATCAATTTCTATTGTTACTGCATTAATTGCATACATTTTATCGTTAAAATTATCATAATAATTGAAGTCTAATAGTTCGTTATTATCTATTTCGTTATCAAATAATTTATAATATTTTTCATAAGTATCATAGTTATGTTTATTATTAATCTTGAATTTGACAATCTTATTTTCAAACTCCATAGACATAGTTCTTTCATAAATATCTAACTTAGTCCTAGCTATCTTTAGAAAAGGTCTACCTAATAGTATAGGCAAAGGATTGGGCGATGTTGAATCTCCCATTTTTATGACATAAAAATCAGCTGAAAATACTAAATCTTGTACTTATACTAGGATGTCTTCCAATAATACATAGGGTTTAATAATGGTGTTGTTTGCTAAATTTAGATTAATAAGCGTAGAAGATAACGATGCTATTTACATTGATTCATAAAGTTTAAGTGACATAACATTAATTGATGCTCTAAGACCACACATAGTAAATTCAATAGATGAATTTTGTATTATGATTAGTATGGCAAACATTCCTAGGTCGGATCATTTCTCTGGCATTTTTATTAAAAATGGAAAATATTATTCTAAGTTTTTATTAATCTCTATCTCTCAAATGGTTCAGATATGTCTTCTTTAAGTTTTTCCTCCCTAGCATTTGCTAATCGTTATGGAACGGTATAATTAGAATTCATATCTTCATTTGACTTATAAATATAATTTACTTTATCTTGTTTAACTAATTCAAAATTTTGTAAAAATTTTTCATAGGCTTCTACTTCGAATAAATACCATGAGTATAGTCTTTCGAAAAAAGGTATATATTTTAGTTTCTCGGCCATCCATTCCATAATGGGAATGACATTTGCTATCATCTTATCTTCTTCTTGTTCTATTGTCTTAGGTATTTTTTTTTTCTTTTTACCTCTTTTTGGTATTTTTTGTTGCGTATTCGTTTTTTTTTTTTTTTTCATTTTCATGAAATAAAGTAGTGCTCGTAGGTTGACTAGTTGCTTTAGTTTGATTGTTTAACTTGTTAATTTGTAGAGTCATTTGACTTAATAGATTTTTTAGCTCGTTAAAAGACGTTTCGGTTTTAATTTGGTTTTTTGAAATTTGCGTAAAGTTATGATGACTTTGGGTCATAAAGTTGTATAGTATTTGTTATAGAATTGGTTGCGTAGGTTGAATAGTTTGTTGAGGTTTTTGCATTATCGTAGGTTGTGTTGGTACTCTCGATCTAAAATTGGTATAATTTTTATTTTGAGGACCGTATCTAAGATTTAAGTTTTGTTTTCCATTATAATAACTACAGTTATTGTGTTGGTTTCTACTTGGACGCGAATATTGGTTCATAACCGTGTTGACTTCTCAATGTCTTCTTCTTGAATATGGGACACACGTCTTTATGATGTGTAACTTCATTACATCCATGTGGTTGAACTTGATGTGATCTATCTTTTAGTAGCAGTTTAACCATTTTAGATAATTCTTCAACTTTTTTTGTCAAATTTATTACTTGTTTTATTATTAACCTCATAAACTTTCTTTCTTGATGTATCGGTCTTTTCACCATATTGTTTAGATTGTTTGGCCATCTTGTTTATAGCTTCTTTTGCTAGAGTTGGAGTAACATCAAATAATGATCCACCACATACGGTATCTAATAGTCTTAGTTCAAAATGATTTAGTCTTTAATAGAAGTATTCTAATAAAGATCTTTGATTGTATCCATGTTGTGGAAAAGATGAAATTAATCTTTGAAATCTACCCCAAAATTCATTTAAATTTTCATCGTCTTTCATTTTCACGACTAAGATTTGTCTTCTATAAGTACTAATTTTTCTTATAGGCATATATTGATCTAGGAAAGCTTCTAACATTTGAGCCCATGTGGTTATGGAATCTTGAGGAAGATAAAACAACCAATCTTGTGCTTGATCTTTCAATACAAAAGGAAAAGTTTTACGTCTGACTTGTTTTAAAGTGCAGTCCTTAGGTTTCATCCCATTGACTTTGTGTTGATATTCCCTTATAAACTTTTGTGGGTCTTCATTCTCCTTACCATAGAAGTTCGGTAGAGCACTAATGAATCCAGATCTAAGTTCAGATTTGAGAAATCCATTAGGATAGGCAATACACATTGGTTCATATATAGTGACATTTTGATTAGCTTGCCTAAAAGTAAGTTCTCTATTATTATTATTATTACTAGTATTATTATCATTAAGATTAAAGTTATTATTGGCTTCCATTATGGTAGGTTGGTGTCCTCTACAATGTAGTTGTCTTAAATTACGATTTAATGTCTTATCTACCTCACGATCAAACGGATGTAAAGATCCAGTGGAATTAGAACAACGAAGTCGATAGACCAAACAACGTCTAAAACTCTTAAGAAATTATGTTAAATCCTCAACAACGGCGTCAAGAATTGACACGTGTCGAGCATATACAATAATTTCTACTTTTATATTATACCTAAATTATTTTGTAGTAATGGCAAGTGAGAATCATCTTCATAATGATTTATCAAACTTCTCTAGGGAAAAAGAACTTTTAAAGATTTTTATTGTTTTTATTTTTATTTGTATTTTATAATAATTATGCTAAGTAATAACTAAGTATAATATAATAATATTTAACTAACTTTAATATCTTAATTAAGTAAGACAATCAATCAAATAGATTAAATCCAATAATAAATGAATGTCTAAACAAATATTTATAACAATGAAACATAAGCCCGTCTTGCATTCCAAACATGTAAATCCAATCCATATAGTCATGAGCATACTTTATAAAGTAAGATAAATCATTAAACTCTAATCATAAGTAAGTAAACAACCTATAGTCAAGAGCATACTTTATTTAGACAAAGACATTAACTTCACGTAATAGAACCGCATTAGACTTTATGAGAACTTCAAACTACTAAAGCTAATATCTTCTGAAAGCCACTTCAACACTAGATTTATATCTCAAATTCACCTTGGATATTTAAACGGTGTTTGTCTTTCAAACAATCCAAGTTACTCCTTTAAATAGATAATGAAACCCTATATCACAGTACGCATTCTAGACTATACTTGAAATACAAAAATCATGATTAAAATCAGTAAATATTAGCCTATTAAATCAATGAATCAAAGAATACAATCAGTTTAAAGCATTAAGAACATATTCATCTCATCATAACTACATTGCAAAATGGATCTAGTTCACATTCATACTTAGTTTATACAAAAACATGACTCACTCATAATCATAAATAACATTGCAATTATATAAATAAAAAAATAATTGAAAATTCCTTTGAATTAAAATTCTTTATTCTTCAAATCTTCTCCAAAAGCAATAAAATATGAAAATAATAGACAATATATGTAAACTATGGTTCCAAGAATAACCAAGGCTTTCAGGGCTTTAAAGTACAATCAAGGGAAATTAATTTCGTAACCCTAGGCTAATATGTATAGTATCCTAAATAGTAAACATCTCAAAATAATTCAAACAACTCGTAGTTATCTAAAATTCCTGAAATCTTGCTTAGTGATTCACAACGATTTTTAGGTGTGATAGGAATCGCTGGGAAAACCAAATTTCTAAGCTTACTGGTCCTTTTCTTTCGTCCATCGATTAGGCCAGTGATTCAGTGTCTCCCTGGAAACGGTGAGAATCATTGGTACATAATTATAGTTCTTATTTACTTCCTTGGTAATAATTATTTGTATACTTCTTCCATTTGATTAATTCAGTTATAATCTTCCCTTTTTCCTTCGTTTTCTCATATTCTCCACTTATTACCTGAAATATCAAAAACAAGAGAAAACCCCATGTAATATAGTCTTTTACAATTAAAATCATCCTAAAATGAACTATAAAACATGTCTAATTATGGACTTTTCAATCCACTCGGTTTCTGTGCTGAATGGATCCTACTATAACCCTTATCTCAAAACTAAAGCTATGGTAAAAGTGGCTTGACTATCTAAGCCTGAGAAATAGGTGGAATTGGTGCACTAACAAATGTTGCCCCTCTAAACCTTATTTGTGTAGCTGCACTAGCTGTTTTCCTTTATCTATTTAATGGACGAAAATAAGCAAATTCTTGATTTTCTGACTCCAAAGGAACTATGGTACTAGTGGTGGCATAGATATTGCTCTAGAAGGTCTAGCTAAATGGGTGCTTCCACCTTAATCACACATGCAAAGATAAAAGCATAACTAGTAAGAGAATGAGAGGAAACAACAACAATGATCTTATAATTTAGCCCACCAAGAAACATATCTATTTTGTTCGCCTCTGACTCCACCATCTCCAAAGCGAACTCGGTCAACTAAGTAAATTTCCCTACTTGTTCTCGAACAGACATGGCTCCCTGTTTTAGTTATATAAACTCAGTATTTTTCCTATTCCAGATTGATTTTGGAAATTACTATAGGTAAAATATGGTCCTGAACTGTGGCCAAGTGGTGATAGTCTTCCTTTCTCTCTATAGGGAATTCCACCACTTACGAGCAGTTTATATCCACATTAGAGTGTGACCATTTTAACTTTAAGCCTGTCCTTAACATCGATGGCAACAAATCGTTACTCTATCTCCAAAATCCAAGTCTTAGCTACCCTTTCCTCCCGAATGCCATTAAATCTCATAATGTAATATCTCAAAAATCCCTTGCCGATTTTAAGAAATGTAGCCTTCTCATAATAAAATAGCATTGCAACAGCTGTCTCTAAAACCTACACCTATGTTATCACGGGCTGTGCAAAAGTTGTTATCGTCTCAGCTCCTCCCTTGGCTCTGCTAACCTCAAGACTAGTCACATGTTGTGCCACAATTCGCTATACTGGTGGTCCTATCAAGGCCATCAGCATTGCCATGAGCTTTTCAAGAGATTTAATATGCTCTCTCATTTGCTGCTCAATTCTAGATTTCCACTAAGCCTTATTCTCTTAATTACCCTTAGGTCTAGGCCTCTGTGAACCCTCTACCCAATCCGCCATTTGATTCTGAAATCAAAGGAGAGATAAGACAATTAGGGTAACATTTAGAGAAGACAAGGAAATCATATTTACTCATTTAAAAATAATATAGGCAGTAAATAACATATAATAAGGATATCATTTTCATTTTCTCCTCAAAACCAAGATAAATAACACTTTATAATAACTTAAGCTTATTCACAACTCAAGACAACTCTCGTAGTCAATAAACTTAGGTTATGGTACTAAGTTGTATTAGAGTCAATAACTTTGGTTCACGAACTCACTTAGATTCAGAGATCAAACTGTATCAGAGCTACTCCTTTATTTCTATGTGATAAATTTTAGTTCTGACATTAAACTGTAATAGAGCTAATAAACCTAAGCTCTGACATCAAGCTATAACATAGCCAATAATCTTGTCTCTTATACCAAACTATAGTAGTGCTAATAATAATTAGGCTCTAACTAGTCTTTAATACCAAGCTGTAGCCTCCCCAATCCCGATTAGGGCAATACTCGGCTTGAAACCCTAGTTAAGCCCTAGTACCCAGCCAAACTTATCTGGAGTTAGCACCCTGTCATTCCATACCTGATAAACTCAACATGTATATCGATATCAAAATAAAACTAAATATACACACAGCAAAAAATTTAAAAAAAAATCGATATTCAAAACAATATACATAAATCCAGAGTTTATCAAAACCTAAAACTCATTTATACAACATCCCAACCCTGTTAATTACAACAAAGTAATTCAAACAATATATATATACACATGAAGGCTTAGTACATCGAAAAGAACACTGTAAAACTCCTAAATCTTCTCATTGCCTTTCGCCAAAGTGTTATGTTAAGAACATGAAATGTTAAAGGGGTAAGCGCTCCAACTTGCTCAATAAGTAAGGATTCACAAAGCCATCAACATCCTATATAATAATCAAGAGTAATATGCAATAATTGTATGCACTAAAAATAGCTAACATGATCAAGAAACGCATATAAACTAGTAAATAGCGGATGCAAGTTAAATTGTCAATGAATATTTGATCAAGGCCTCCCCAGCGTTGTCCCTTATGACCCACAATTCCATGATTGAGTCGGCCATGTTGAGTCATTTTTCTTCTCTTCTTGGTCTCCCAACGGTGTGACCACGATTTCCATTTTTTTCCCACGGTGTCAACCTTATTAGGCACAACATCAAACCACTTTTATGCATTTTAGCCTCGTTTCTTCATGAATTAACTTGTTCGTCTCCTTTTTGCCTTATATACTTGAAATTACTTAAATACTGTCAATTAGCCCTCATTCTGGGGTTTTTATACTAATTATAATGCTAAACTAATACTATATAAAAGTCTAAATAATCACTTCTCAAATACCCCCAAACTTAGGATTTTGCACGTCCTGAGCAAAAGTATATTTTACTAAGTGTTCTTATTATTACTACTATTAAAGTTCACATTGTTCATGGAGTATCTTTTAATTCAAATAAGTTCAAGTTAATAATCCACTCAAGAGTTTTCATTACAAAAACTTATATTTTCAAAATATGTAGCATTAATACAACAACAACAACAACATAGCCTCAATCCCAAATTAACTGCGGCTACATGGATCAAACTTTTCCATTGAGCTCGATTAAGTGCAATTGAAAACTCAATGGTAGATCACAACCAAAACTATCATTACTCACAAGTTTATTTCACCTCGACACTTAAGTAGTGAGTGTACAACCTCATGATTTCTCGTTAAGCTCAAGAATTCACAAATAAGAATAGATCATAATAATTTTGGTAGACTTTAGCACTGGAAGAGCCTATAGGGCTTAACATATTTGGTAAGAAAACTTAACTCAATTAAGCTATTAGTACTCGAGTAAAGTCTTTTATTTAAAAAGTTTTAATCTAAGTTCCGCCTTCTTTTATTTTTATTTTTTACCTCTCTTTTCTTTTTCTCCTTTCTCCTCATATTTTTTTGTAGTTTCATAGACTTTGCTCCTTTTCCTATGGATTCCATTTTTTCTCATTTTTTTCCAACCATCAAGTTATCTACTCCATTTCTCGTAGAACTTGTGGGACTCTTTATTTTTTATTTATTTTTAAGACTCTTGTTAGCACTTCTCACTTTCACTCTATCAAGTAAGTCTTACCAACTTTTTCAATAAATATCATGCATATTTCCTCCCCTCTTAGCACTAAGTCTTTATTCACTTTTTATACTAAAGTATGATTCACACTTATTGTAGAATTCCTTAAAGATCGAACTTTTTTACAAGAAGTGTTCTAGTATTTTACTTTCTTTTGTTTCAAGTTCATAGTCTTCCTTAACTCTTAAGTTTATAATCATGAAATTATATCGTTGTCTGCTACGTTTCATATTTTCTTAAAAAATTTAAAAACACTCTATTGAGTTTCATATCAATAAGACACATGTATTCTTACTCAACCTCAATTAAAGGCATGAACTTTGCAATTGAATTACTTATTCATTGCATAGTACTATATATAACCTAATCTATACTATCTAAACATATTCAAATAATAAGTAAATGGAATAGAATACACTACCATACTTTCATATTTAACTACTTTAAAAATAAAATTTTAACGATCATACCTGCAGTGCTTATCCTTATTTCATCATTTCTTACCACTTCCCATAGTGTATAGTCGATGCCCCCAAACTTAAATTAAACCATGTCCTCAAGATACAAAAATAAGCCTGAATTATGAAAACACTAAAACACAAACATATAATAACACAATATAATAATAATGCATAAACATAAAACTTAAACAACTAATAAAGGTACAAAATATCCCAAATGTAAAGTTAATCAGTATAAATGTATCTCTCATCTCTCCAAGGTCTAAGGAAATCCTAAAACTCAGACTTTAGGAATGTGCATCATCATCAACATCAGCATCATCAGCTCCAACAAAAGATGGTGTCAAAGGACGCTCGATCTTTGTACTCTGCATTAAATCTGGATCAAAAAATCATTCGGTTCTACCTACTCCTCTCATATCTAGCTACATCCCTTTGATGATTTACAAATAACATGAAGTTCTGAAGTTTGTTCAATCAGTCTTGTGTTCTTATCTGCTTATCGTTCTCATACCTTAACGAGGTTTCGTGACATTGAGCCCTATCTTCTCTATACTATCTCCTCATCTTAGCAATGCATAGCCTCTACTGTCATACAATCAAGTCCTCTATTGGTGGTACTAGTGCCTATTGTGGAGGAGGTGGTAGAAAAACCTCAGGACAACCCAAGTTCTGCTACCATATAAGTAGGTTTACAAACTCATAGCCCTATGCAAATCCAAGTTGGTGATCCTCCTCCTCTCCATATCCTTCATCTTCTAACTCTTAGGCCAACTCCACTACTGTTGCGTAATCCTTTGCTCTTTGGCCAACAAATCACCCTCAAGTATTTTTCCTTCGAATCTCTCCCTCTCATCCTCATATTCTTGATAACTAGTTGGTGATTTTAGTGTGAGCATAAACTCCTCATTTATGGTTGTTTGGGCCTCAATATAAAATTCTCTATCTTGAAGCAGTCGCACTCCGTCCTTCTAGCACATGTGTAATCGAAATTGGAAGCAATAGTTTGTTGTATGTCTCTGACATAATAGACTCCCTTAGGTTCTTGTAGATGATCTCACCGACATTGATCTCCCCGTTCTTTGTAATCTCAAGCAAACAAGCCACCTTTGGCTTGTTGATATCGCCCTACTGAGTGATAAGGTATAATGAAGCAACCAAAAAGTGTTGCCACATTTTGTAGCCTTTCCTTACGCTCCCCTTCTTAATGTGCTTCAGCACATTCTCTGCTCTCATTACTTATCATTGTTTTCCTTAGACAACTCGTGTTCTCTCTATGGCTTTAAAAAAGTATAGGTTATAGGGTTTCTCATGTAAATTATCCAAAAAACTTTGTTCGGCTTCAACCATACTCAAGTGTTCTAACCCATAGATGTTATTTATATAATGCACATTAAATTGGATAAATACCCCTCTTACCTTCATTGGGTCTCCCTTCTTAGTAAACTTTGCATTGGCATAAAATTCATATACAATTTAACTCACTCATTTAATGTTAGTCCCCATATAGTCTTGAGTGAATTGCTCCCAACCTTGTTGCCTAATGAAGTTGTTTACTCTTTTCTCATACTTAGCTGACAAATTAATTCTTCTTTCGCAAAGGAACTATCTATGCTCAATGACATCATAATTATCATTAGCCTCTCTACTAATGTAGTACTTACATTTAAACGACCTAGGTTCCGCCTCATTGGGATCTCTTGAGGATGATGCCTCATAATCATTTGCTCTAACTTCACTAATTTGACTTGCTTGCCTCCTTGTTCTTGGCGTTTTTTCAAAATTTCACACAACTTAACAACTAACAATACGGTTCTTCAAATCACCTAAAATCATAATTTTATATCACAAGGGTCATTCACATGCCAAATAATGCAAAAGACATATACTAAGTCTCTATAAGTCACATTGGTGCTCAAAATTCACGCAAATTGAAATTCCTATCCAACAACCTCATATCCACAATTCATGCAATTTTATTAAAATTTCTTAAAAATTTTAAAAGCATAACTAACGAAATTGTAAATTTACCTTGATGTTGGACTATTTTTCAATGTAGAATACTCATCCTAGCCTATATTAATCGAAGCCCTCTCATTTTGCTCACAAACTAAAACCCTAGTGCTCTCTATAATCAAATCCCAAATCAATGCCTTTGCTCTCCTATTTATGAAAATCCATAATGTACTCTATTTTTCACTTTAAATCACTAGGAACACTCTCTCCTAACTTTAAATTGATCAATCTCGGGTTCTAGAGGGAAGCATGTGTGGTTGGTTGTGTATGGAATAGGTTGCAAGTGTGTAAGATGTGGTGAAATGGGGTTTAAAACCCCTCTCTTTGATGCTGGCATTGTCCCTTAAAAAGTACGACGTCGTGACAGCGTCGGGCATGTATGACCTTTAATTGCTCATAGCTCAGCGACTTGCTAGCATCGTGCCTTATACCCAACGGTGCCATGTGTTGACATACACGGCGTCGACCTGTCTGTCCATGTTATTTTGTATATTTTTTCATTAATTCGTTATTTGGCGCTCTCTCACCTTTGTGTATAACTACACAAGGTGTCATGACTGCATGAAATCCATGTATATATAAAAAATCTCATAAAAACTTACCCTCAATTTCCCAATGTACCTTACCTTTACCGCTTTACCTCATTTGTTCTTTTCCGCTCTTTACTAAGTTGATCGAGACTTTTTCATTCCAATTAATCATCACCCGGCACGTGTACCTTACCTTTCCTGCACATTTACCACAAATTTTTCAAAAGTTAGAAAACTAAAATGTTTGGATTGTCCTTAACTAAAATAAATAACTACTTGGCTTGAAATTTAAAAAATTGAAATTTAAAAACCCCTAGGTTGCCTCCCAGTAGCGCTTAGTTTAATTTCATTAGCCCGACGCCTTTGCATTCATTTAGTCCTAGTTTAAATCGAGATACTCCATTTATAGATTGGAGATTGTTATATCATTCTCATTTGGATGTACTTCTTGCCTATTAACAAAGACAATCTTCTCGGTATCATCATCCTCATCGATACTTATTGTGAACTTTTTTTTCCTTGTATACAAAGTTGCATTGGTAGTGTAAAGAATGGTCGCCCAAGTATCATAGACACATCATCATCCATATTGTGATCTATAACCTCAAAATCCACGATGAATGTGATTCTACCCACTTTCATATGCATATTCAGGACTTTCCCCACGGTTGGTACAATGTTACCATCAACTACTTTTAAGTTCGTTGTATCGGGAAACCTGATATTCAAATCGGCTTGTAACATGTCCTTCATAGGCATGACATTGACTGAGGCTCTTGTATCACACAAGACATTTCTAAATTTGTGCCCATTAATACTTAATGGTATGTATATGTCTTTAAGATCTCTTCTCTTAATTGGTTGAAGTCTTGGTGTGAACTTGACCTTTGGTTCCAGCTTCCTTGGAACAACTTTGATATTATTTACTTTCAGTGGTTTTTCAAAAAGTCATTAATCTTGTTGCTTAGCTCTCCATTATTTCTTCCCTTTCTTTTGATTTTTCAAGGCATTGATATGTTGTTGCTTGAATCCCTTGAGTTCATCTTGCTTTACTTCCATTTCGTTCTCATGCGTCATTTCATACTTCCTCACAACCAAAGTGTTGAATTTTCTGACTTGTATATCGCTTGCTCCTATTTTCACTCATTCATTATCTTAGTTCTCATCTTATAAATAGCACTAACATTCTCCTTCGGATTTGTGATGGTGTTACTCGAAAACTATCCTTCCTTCTTTGAATTCAAAGCAATGGCTAACTGACAATTTATCTTTCTATGTTCTTGATGGATTGTGATCTCTCATCGTCCATTCTCTTCATAGCTTGCTTCACATTTTCCATATATTTCTCATGCTTCTCATGGCATTCCCTATTGCTCATATACATGGCATGCAAGAATTTCACTATTGACTTCAATGAACTCGTATCTTCGCTTTGCCCTAGTTTCACTTGTTGGGCTTATTGATCGAAGCCTGAAGGAAACTTCATTGCATTATCAATATTTTTATATGAGAAGTTAGGGTTATTGTTGTTGTATCCTTGATAAAACCTTTGAGGAGCCATTCCTCTCGGCCTGAAGTTGTTTCTGTATCCCTAATTGTTCATGAAGTTGATCTCCTTAAGCTTCATTCATTGTTGCATGTCCATTTGATTAACCATCATAACTTGGTGATTTTCAGGTTTTTGTATCACCTGCACTTGTGGAATTTATTGCTCCATTTGAAGCTTTTCCATTTGACTTGTTAGGTTGGACAATTGTACCATGCGCGCAGCTTATTAATCAATCTCATATTCGCCTGCTAGTTTCATTACTATTGAACGAGTATCAGCTATAGAGTTTTGAAACATAAGATCTAAGAGATCCAATACTCCATCCTCATCTTGGGTTAGTAGAGAAGCACCAGTTGTGGCATCTACTAGTGTTATGGTGTTGTGATTCATCCCATAGTAGAAAATCTGGGGTTGTGTCACGTATCCATGTCCTGGACATCTCCTCGGCATCTCCTTCAATCTTTCCCAAGCCTCGCTAAGAGACTCGGCACCTTCCTACTTGAATTGATTGATTTTCGGTTTCCTTTCGCTGACCTTCACTAGGGGAAAAAGCTTGTCTGGAAATCTTTCATTGATATATACCCATGAAGTCATACTCTTTACGTTCAGTCCTTGGAAATAAGATTTGGCTTTTCCACCCTATAAGAATGGGAAAAGTTTCATCTTGATCACCTCCTTTGTAACTCCGATAATCCTTACGGTGTCGCACTTCTCTAAGAAATTCTCTACATATGCTACTGGATGTTCATTCGTTAGCCTGTTAAACAAGCTATTTTGCACCATATTGATTAGAGATGATCTCAGTTCGAACTCGGTGGTGTTGGATGGAAGCCTCATCACTCCATTATAAGTCTCTAGAACTTCTAATTGAAGTAATCAATAAGACATCTCTGTCCTCGCACTCTATCATGCACTACCAGATCACCTTCGGGTTGGTTATTTCTTCGACCTTGTTATTGTTTTCTTACTTGATCCTCAACCATCTTGATTCATTTCTTTTTCTTTCGTTCATTGGTTCTATCTTGAGGAACATCAATAGCTATTATTTTATTTTGGCAAAACTCATCTTTTGGTTCTTGAACTTTAATGTTTTTATGCTTTTGGTCTATGAACTTTGAAAACTACACATTTGGTCCCTAAACTTGTAAAAAGTGCATATGTTCTTTCCATCACTAAGATCATTAAGTGTGATGATGTGGCCAACGGAATTGGCCACATGGCCAATTTTCTATCGTACAACTGTATCAACAATGAACCGAACTAAACCTAACTAAAAAAACCCCAAAATCTTCCCCAAAATCAACCCCTCACTTAGTCTGGAAATGGAAAAATATTAAATTAAAAAAAAAAAATGCAAGTTTCAGGTGATGGACTTTGATGGGACTCAGACTAGGGTTCTAGTATAAAACTAGGAGTAGTCGAAAGTGGAAATTGACTAAGAATAACTAATGTTTATGTGATGACCCAAACCTCGATGGGGATGGACCGCTTGGCCTAAACCATCGCCGAACCTCTCGAGATAACCAAACGAGTTGGGTAATGATCTAATATGCCTTAACCTACAAAAAATAAACCAAGAAATTCTACAAAAGACGAACTAAGGCTAATAGGTGCGGAAGTAAAAAGCCTTTAAAGTCTAACAAGTTGTATAATTATTATATAAGTCCTACAAACAACTAAATCATAAACTAAAACTAATTTTTATGGGTTTAAACATCTACATATATGAAATCCCCTGTTTATTACATAAAAGATCACAAAAACCAAATAGATTAATATTATTCAAACTAATGCACAGGAAAGAGATGTCCCATGCAACAACATTCTCTTTTCCTCTATTTAGAGTAGCAACTAAGGTACCTGAGGGATATGTAGTGGGGTGAGCAAAAGATCCAACGGGCTTAGTAAAGTAGAAGCCTATTTTACCCTCAATCATCCAAGTAATACCAAGTGCAATAATAACTAACCTGCAACAAATTGGATTTAAGAAACCTATTATCATCTTGGGCAAGAACAAGTAAATAAGTAAAAGTACTATAAAATGCAAGATAAAATAAATATTGCCCATCAATGATAATCTTATAAGTTTTCAATCATATATGAATGCCATAGAACCAAAAAGAGTAAAAACTAGATATTTCAACCATGGTAGACCCGAACACCTATGTAGCTCATCAATGAATAACCTTGAACTACTATTAAGGACATAAAAGCCACACTTGTGCCCGAACACATACACGACTCATCAAAAGGAAACTCCGAACTATCATGAAGGACATCAAAGCAACACTTATGAGATCTGAACAGTTATACACATCATGATATCATATCCACAACCATAGAAGAAGTACTTGTAGTCGTTGACCCTTAAACTTAAGGCGTAAGCATGCATTCATCAATTCTAATTATATATGTTTCATAGGCTTTCATTACAAAAGAATCCAAATGATATAACAAGCAACATCAATAAGAATGTAGAGATAGATTTCAACAATTTCCATAAAGTTGCTACGTGAGCCTGACATATCTAATATATAAGGCATCATTGAGAATAAAACAAACCCCACTTAACTCGAAGCATTGCTATCCTATCAAATCCTAGTTTTGAAGTTCCTATTTCGTTATCGTCATGTCTACATTGGAATAGGTCCTTGTATGTATTGTTAATATGTTTCCTTTAAGGTAAGTTTACTCAATTCTCATTAATATCTTGAAACGATATATATCCTTTTTTGAATCAATGTCATGCCTTCACCGCAGAGACAAAGGTTTTCGAGGTTAGTTACCAATGCCCCGGCTCTTGTCCCATTGATATACTTTAATAAAACTCAGTAAATTTTGGAAAATAGTGACATTCAATTTAATTCGGAAAAACATTCAGACCCTCCCAGTACCTTGGATTTACCCACCAGGCACTAGGCGAAATAGTTGGCTTCGGGTCAACAAAACCAAAAAATGGGTGTCAGCGATTTGCAAGCGATATACCTTACACGCCACAGTGTTTGGAATCGCTGGATTGAATTCTTGAATTTTTCTAGCACCGTTGTTGCCAGCGTCGTACTGCCTTAAGCGGGGCACTAGCGCGGTGTTGGGTACAATTTTGGAGTTTTCAAAACATAACCCTAAATTCATCACCTCCAACAACTCACGCTGACCCTAAAGGTCAAAATCTGACCAAAACACTATTAAACACATGTTTTGAAACCATAATGACTTTTGTAAATCCAAATAGGTGGGGTAGAGATAACCCAAATCACAACCAATAAGCACATAATCATTTCCTACCCTAAAACCACATAAGAAACCAAATAAGTTGATGAAATTAAAGAAGATGGAAGAAGATTATTACCTACTAGATTGTATGTTGTTCCTCTTCTCCACCAATCCACCGCACTAACATTCTAGATTTTCTCCTTAAATCCTCTCAAGTAAGGGTCTGGTTGACCAAATCTAAACCCCATATCTCATCTTAGTCTCTTTAAGTTTTAAGACAATCCTAAGATCATCATTAAATCCATCCTTAATGTATTATTTACCAAATCTCCTTTTTTTCTTTATTTAATTTATTTCACAAGTCAATTAAGCTTATTTTTATTTACTTAGGCCTATACTCCTACCTAAGTGAACTAGATAATATATAATACACAGTTTATTCACACCAGTACACACATACCATGCATATCTTCCAAATCAACCTAAAAAATAAGACAAATTACCAGATTAGGGATTAAGGGCATCACAGTTTATGTAGATTTACTCGAGAGTTCTTTGAGAGACTCGAGAGGCTTGGAAAGACTAGGAAACATAAATAAGGTAAATATGGATTTGTTTATTTATCAACTTGCTTGGCTATTAGTATGATTAATTCATATAGTGTTATGGATGTGAATGGGGAGCTACATACATTGTGATAGCTTTTATCTCTTTAAAATGAAAAAATAGTGAATGAATAGTATGTGAAAGGTAATCCCTGAAGCTGAAAATTTCTTATATCGAATATGGGTTTGGTATGTATATGTTAATTCCTACTTAGTTAAATAGGTTGCATAGACTCATTCATTCACTAAGTTGAGTTACGATAGAACCATTAGGATAGTGACAAGTAGTTAGCACAATGTATTGGTCAGGTTATGGTGTCATTGTAGCTGATGAGTAATCGACACTAGTTTTATAATAGGGGGAATGAATCACAATCTATTAGCTAAACGTTGAATGAATTGCATCTGTTATGTATTTCTTTATATATATTATGATGCCATATTTAGATATGCTTGATTCATAACTTTATGACATTCATTCTTGATTACTATATAGATTATTGATAGTTTTGTGAATCGGTACTTACTAAGCAAGTTGGAGTGCTCACTCGAATTCACATTTCAGGATTACCAACGAGCATTATGATTATGGGACAAAGAAGGTTTAGGAGTCTTGATCTTCTCTTTGATATAATGATTTCTCCCTTGTTTTATACATTTGCATTGAATTACTATTTTGTAATAAACAATGTTGAGATGCAGTTTATAACGGTGTTTAATGGGGATTTTTATGTATCTTGTAATAATATGGAAAAAGTTTTAATTTTCGTTGCATATACTTGTATTATGTTTCATATTTTCAAGACATACAAGTTGTATTTTATCAAGTATCGAAAGCAGGTTGCTGACTCTAGTTACGTCTACCTGGTGTATCAAGGCTTAATTAGGGTTTCAAGCTGAATGATTCCTTAATCAGGATGAAGGTATATCCCAGCTAATTATGATCTCAATTATGGAACCTTATTTCTCAATTCCATCCGTTCTCAAAATTATTCCTTAGGATCTTCCAACTTAAGATAATCCCTAGAGCCTTAACCCAACTTACCAATCAACTCAATCCTGAAATTAAACTCAATATCGTTTCTTAAATTTCCTTAATTAAGCTAAATCATAACTCTGATATCCACTTTTTCAAAACCTATTGCATTAAGTCTCTCACATTACCTAGTTACCTTAATCTCCTATATAGATCCATTAACAATTTCGATTACCTAAAGTCCTTGAGATAAGTGACAATCCTCAAGTCATATTCAAGGTTTTGATCACTAAATGTGGATCTATGTAGGAAATCATTCTAGTATAATTTATATAATTTATAAAGATTTTGGTAGAGTCTCCCCTAAATTGGGTTGTCGACACCGAGACCTTGATAGAAGCAGGTTTAGGAGAAGGGCTAAAAGGACTCAAATCTCCATAACAATTCACAGTATGATATCAAAATGAATTACAAGATCAAGTTCTCATCTAGTCCACAAGTTTCAACCTTAAAACTCATTTACAATCAAATTGGTTGCACAATCTATATTTACATCAAATGAACCATAAACCATTTTAAAATTCTCTCAAACTGTCTCATAACTTTTTTGTAACTGTTTCATAACCAACACGACTTACCTTTAACCCAAGAATTCCAAAACATAATACTTAACAAAAATAATATACGATAAGAAAAAGAAGTCTAAGAAAACCACCAAGTTTCTACGCTTTCTTCTGCACCATTTACATGACATCATCAAAAACAACTTAGAGATGTCAGACAAGTAAATTCATATATTGAATTGTACTACTACAAATGTTATTCTGATATACGACAACATGTGATTGTATTTCCAAAAAAATCAATAAATATATACAACAACGTGAAACCCTCCATTTATTTTCGAAGTTCACAAATAGACTGCAATCAAAATGTTAACTCAAAAAAGTACAAAGAGTTCAATGCATGCTCTCGGAATCAACATTCCCCGCATTAAACGACTACATATACGTCTAGTAGGTAGTAGATACCATCTAACTCACTGACCGAAGTAGGGGCAACTATATCCATCTGATATTTGTGCATGACCAACAAAAATATGAAATCCAATGTAGACTAAAATCACAAATGTAGGTTCAGAGATAATTCAATAAATAATAAAGGTCATTATAAGGTGTACTTACAACCAACCAACTTTGAGCTTAATTTTTGGGGTTCCCGAAGTGTCGGATCATAATGAAAGTGGCACCAATAGCTTCCCTACATAACAAATTATAGTAAAAGTCAAGCTTTAAGTAAAACCAAATCATGAAACCCTACGAGAATCACGGCCAAAGTACGCTCGAGAACTATACTCAAAAATAATTATTTATAACAACTTCAACTAACTTTCAATTAGCAAACTTGGGGTACCTCTTTAACCTTAGAGATGTTAATATTTATCATACTGACCAAAAAAGAACTTGTAGAACTTATTTATACTTTCCATAGACTATAAGAACACGCAAATCGGATCACAAACGGAGAAATTATGAGTTTTACAATATAGCCTATTGATTAGGCAAAGCTTATTAATTTTGAACTAACAAAACCTCTCCAAATCAATATTTTAAAATCCTCAAAATTTAACATCAACCACTACGAAAATCTTAAAATATTTTGACAGCCAGTGAAGTAAATTTGGACAAAAATCAATAATCAATTAGTCCAAAATTCTAATGTAAGTCAATTTCAACTATAAAAAATCTTCGAGATAGTTATCAATTGTATCGCATCAACTCAATTCACTAAAATCCAAACCCACATTGATGGATTTATTCCAAATTGGTGCAAATCAACCTAATACATTAATTCACTACCATACATACCAATTCCTATTAAAACAACGCGAGAGATATCGAAAAATTACGATAATTCAAATTTAATTAAGAGAAATGTCAAGAATTGAGATTTTACCCAATATCGAGCCAAATCCCTCATTCCACTATAGAAACATTGTTTAAACTGACTGTCTCGCGACACTCTATTATTTTGTACAGAAACCAGACGAAAATTGGATAAAAATCAGACACAAGGAGATTGAGGAGCAAAAGTTTAGCTGAGAGGGTTTTGAACTAACGAAGCCAAATCGTTCTATTGAACTATTTTGATTTTTTTATATATATATTTATATATAACCCTCGGCTGATGATCAGTAGCTTAATTTCTTTTTATACATTAATTCTTGAAAATATTTATTTCGACATGTTTTGACTTCCGGTGCTTATTTGGGATCCAATTTTTCACAAAATCGAGCCTAACTCTTGACAAAATAGTCCATCTTCATAAAACGTCCATAACACTAGTTTTGGTCACACTAATACCCCAAAAATTTTAACTTTGTCTATGACACACCAAAATCTTACGGACCAATTCTCTTACTACACTTAACCTAACTTGCACCAATTTAGACTTATTCGTAACCTCAACCACCACCAACTGACATGAAACTCGAGGCAAGGTCTTGCACTAACTTTATTCTCATTTAACACTGCCACCGAACCCAACTTGCACGCAAACCGTGGCAAAAGCCTCACATGATGCTTAACCTTGATTTATTAGTTTCGAGCAACTAATAATTTATTTTCACTCTTGCCTTTCTGACGCGCACTTACAACCCTGATTATAAAAAAAACTCATTCTAACTTCACGACAAAATACCAAATAATACACACACTAGGCATTCACAAAAAAGAAATAACATTAACCTAAAGATTTCTCTATTTCACTGATCCAAATCTAATCAAGGCGTGTCATGATTAAAACTCACTAATCTCGTGATGGACTCCTAATATAGGTTTACTGAAATAAGGAATTTCACAATTGTGTTATGAGTTAAGCTAATAATGGCTCTTAATGTTGTTTTGTTATTACTAGCCACTTTACGCGTTTCAAATACTAATAGTGATAAGATTAGGTTATGGATATGAATTGTGTGAATCTACCACTAATAAAAGGAAAATTAGGTAATTTGAAAGAATTACTATAGCTTACTTATGATGAAGGTGCAAAGATCTCATGAAAAGCCAAGACTAGGCTATAACTAAGGTTATAATTATACCTTGTGTTTGAATGCAATTTTGTTTAGGTTTCATTATGTTTGGTTTGGATTTTTTAAGAATTTATTGCTATCTTTTATTTGGATTAGTTTAAGATAATTTTTTATTTGTATTAGTAATTAGATTATTTGATTTAGTTAGTTTAATTAGTTAATTGATTTAGTTAATGTCAAAATAAAATAAAACCCTTAAAAGTACAACTTAAAAAGTTTGTCAAATCTCCGTGGAGACGATCCCACTTACTATTTGTACAATTTAAAAGTATAATATTAGCTGGGTAATTTATTTTACACGTTTGACATGTGTCAAAAGATGAGTTGGTGGTGTTGTTTCAATCTCTTATTTTAGCTTTACTCCTTCACTTCAACTTAATTACTCATCAACCCCTCCAACTCTCATTTTCCTATTTTGATGCCCTTCTTTACTTATATGTTTTGAACTTATATCATATTCACAAAAATCTTAACTTTTTCCATGACACACCAAACTCTTACGGACCAATTCTCTTGCCACACTTAACCAAACTTGCACCAATTTAGACCTAATCGCAACCTCAACCACCACCAACTAACATAAAACTCGAGGCAAGGTCTTGCACTAACTTTATTCTCATTTTACACTGCCACCGATCCCGACTTGCATGCAAACCGTGGCAAAAGCCTCACGTGATGCTTAACCCTTGATTTACTAGTTTTAAGCAACTAATAATTTATTTTCACTCATACCCTTCAGACACACACTTGCAACCCCGATTATAAGAAAAATTCATTCTAACTTCACGACAAAATACCATATAATACACACACTAGGCATTCACCAAGAAAAATAAGATTGACCAAATGATTTCTCTTTTCACCGATCCAAATCCAATCCACGCATATTGTGATTAAAACTCACTAATCTCGTAATGGACTCCTAATAGAGGTTAAATGAAATAAGGAATTTCACAATTGTATTATGAGTTAAGCTGATAATGGCACTTAATGTTGTTTTGTTATTATTAGACACTTTAGGCGTTTCAAGTACTAATAGTGATAAGATTAGGTTATAGATATGAATAGTGTGAATCTACCACTAATAAAAAGAAAACTAGGTGATTTGAAAGAATTACTATAGCTTGCTTATGATGAAGGTGTAAAGATCTCATAAAAAGTCGTGACTAGGCTATGACTAAGGTTATAATTATACCTTGTGTTTGAATGCAATTTGGTTTAGGTTTCATTATCTTTGGTTTGAATTTTTTTAAGAATTTATTGTTATCTTTTGTTTAGATTTGTTTAAAATTATTTTTTTAATTTGGATTAGTAATTAGATTATTTGATTTAGTTTGTTCAATTAGTTAATTGATTTAGTTAATGACAAAATAAAATAAAACCCATAAATGTACAACTTAAAAAGTTTGCTAAATCTCTATGGAGACTATCTCACTTATTATTTGTACAATTTAAAAGTATAACATTAGGTGGGTAATTTATTTTAC
Organism: Stephania cephalantha; assembly: GCA_039657325.1. Lineage (NCBI taxonomy): Eukaryota > Viridiplantae > Streptophyta > Magnoliopsida > Ranunculales > Menispermaceae > Stephania > Stephania cephalantha. The sequence continues at coordinate 32,311,290 of CM077570.1, read as the reverse complement.
ACGCTTGACACATGTCAAAAGATGAGTTGGTGGTGTTGTTTCAATCTCTTTTTTTATCTTTACTCCACTTCAACTTAATTACTCATCAACCCCTCCAACTCTAATTTTCCAATTTCGAAGCCCATACTTACTTGTATGTTTTGAACTTATATCATATTTTCAAAAACCTCCCTCAAGTTTCAAGTTATTACACGAATATTCATTTTTTTACGAAGACTTATTTATAACTCCTCAAATCAACATGACCACGTAAGCTCACCCTAGCATTACTTTTGAGGGCCGCTAAGGGCACCCCACCATTTAATGAGGGCACCCAACTTATTTGTAAAAAATCCAGCAAAAATGGAAAAGACCATTTTGCCCCTGTATATATATAATGGTTTAAACCCCACAAACCATTTTGACAAGGAGTTAGGGCACCCCACCAAAAGCTTGAACCACAAAGCGACGTACCACATTGCGTTTGGCGAAGAGCGATCGATTCTTGCGGATTGACATCGTCCGACAAATGAGGTAACAATGTTTGACAACCATATTCGGGTTTTCTAGAACTGTTTAGTTGTGTATAACAATGAAAATAATGATTTGTTTGTCAACGTAGGGTTTGATAATTTCTTCAAATCCGAAGTTGTTTCCACTGTATAATAGAGGATTGTAATGCTTCGGTGCCAGAGGAGATCGTCCTTGAGGTAATTTTGCAAATTTTTTGTGTTTTTTTTGCGGTTATCCGAAGTTTCTGTCTGGGTGCGCGATTGTTTCGGCCTCGCAGGACCGAGATGTATGGTAATGTCTCGGTCATAGAGGACCGAGAGGTTTCACGAAGGTCACGGTCTGGAACGACCGAGAGTACTGAGTAACTCTCGGTCGTATGTAAGCGAGACTCTGAAGAAAGTTTCGGACCTGTACAACCGAGAACATGTTTTTTTGGGTTTTTTTGTGATTGTGCTGTACATTTTGGTTGATTATAATGTTACACTGTTTGTATTGCAGGTAATGTCGTTATCTAGTAATTTTCCAGACTACAAATGCGTTTTTACACCTTCTAAGCCATTCCCCTCTCGAGAAGCGGCTATTTCATGGCTCCAAATGATTGGTGGTGAGAACAAGTTTGTGTTAGCAACAAAGCACTCGGATGTCGGGGGCATTAAGCGCAGGGGGAAGGGTGAAAATTGCTGTGAGAGAGGTCCAGGACATATAGGGGACTGGCTCAGAGAGTAGGGAAGGGGAAAGCGGCAAAAATTTTAAAGAAATCAAGGAATGATGAAAAGGTGAGGAGTCACACTGGTACGAAGAAATGTGGATGCCCTTTCCAAATTAACGTCAAGGAAAATGCTGACTCCTTATGGTATGTCACTGTGATTTGTGGGAGGCACAATCACGACACCGCAGGAAGATTGGATAAGGGGAGGAGGAAGTTGAGGATGCGGGGGGGAGGACTGAAAATGAGCAGCTTAGGGAGATTAGTCCACCTTCATCTTTTGTGGAGTGCGAGCAGGAAGTTGAGGATGCGGGTGGGAGGACACCGGGGTCTCCAATCGGAGGCACCCCAATGTCGGAGGCACCCCAGTCTCCAATCGGATTTGAGTCCTCCCACTCCACAAAAGCTTCTAGGCAGAAGAAAGTCAATGTTCCACAAATACGTCGTGGTAGTCGACGCACGCAAAGTGGATCTAACATGGCTTATGGTCATTGCTTAGAACCGGATTGGTTGCCACATGTTGAGGCCATTATCGATGTTGTTTGCGATGGAAATTGTGGATATCGGTGTATAGCCTCTGGGCTTCGACTTGCCGACGTAGACGGGTGGAGGATTGTGCGTAGAAGGATGTACGATGAGATTATCGGGTATGAAGACCTTTGGCGGGAAGTGCTTGGCTCGAGTTTCGAGACTGTCAAGAATGCGGTGCATTGCTCAGAGAAGCAAGAGGGGGCATATTTCAAAGAATGGTTGACACTTCCAGACATGGGATTGTTAGTATCCACCGCATTCAATGTCATTCTCGTCAACCTCTCGCATGGGAGTGCCTCCACATTCCTACCTCTACGTAGTTTTCCACCGTCGTCATTGCACAACAAACTTATCATTGCAATGGCAAATGAAAGGAATATCCATTGGGTTAGGGTAAGTTCTATGATTTTTCGTGAATTGGTTTGTTTCCCCCTTAATCGGGTTTGTGACAATATCTTCTATGTTCTATTGTTCACTTTGACAGGTGCGATTGCGTGTGAATGCACCATTGCCATCCTTATATCCATCGTGGGATCGGTACGTTGAGGATCGCGCCAAAGGTTGGCGAGATGGATTCGTTTTTCGAGACATCGCGCCCATTGCAACTGCTGATCATGAAGCCACCATACCTGTTGTAGATTTAGATACACCGTAGGTTAAAGCTTGCACCTAGACGGCTAAACATTTAGAAATTTTGCCAATTCGTCCGAATGTTCTATGTATATGCAAATGTTGTGCTGTGTTTTGATTGTTGTTGTGTTTTGATTGTTGTTTACTTATGGATGGACCCTTTTTCGAGTCAGTTTGAATGTTACGGAGATTTATAATTAATTAAGTTTCGGTGCAAATTGTCGTGATGGATTTTCAATCTTGTATTGTTAGTTTGACATACAACCAAATTTTTTTCAAACTGTAATGTTCAAATTCATCCATTTCGATGTCTCGGTCAAGCGTGTTCGTGAAACAACCCATATTTTCGGTCACCCATGACCGACAAGTATTCCTATATATCGACCGTGTACAACCGAGTCCAATAGAAAGGTCTCGGTTGTACACCACCGAGATAGATTGACCATTTCAATTCGCCGACTCTCGTCCTATGACGACCGAGCCTACGAGACCCTCTCGGAAGTGGACAATCGATACGCAGCTTAACTCTTCCTATCTTCGTGGCCGAAACTGCGAGTTCCCAAAAATATTAGCTTCGTCTCGCCAAGGCCGAGACAATTGACACGATTCGGCTTTGTGGCCGAGAACCACGATTTCCCAATTTTTTTACATTTGAAAAAACCGCCACACACACATTACAACTACTCTACCAAATGTAACTTAATTCGACGATCTTCAACCGAGCCCTAATTTGGAGACGAAATCGGCTCACACACCGGACCCTACAAAATGCAGAAAACTCGAACAACGAAGGAGAAACACACGGCGAGGGACGGAGAACACGATTTCGGAGATTCCTCTCACTAGTCGGTTCAAAACAAATGAATTCTTCCACAAGGAGTTCGGTGAACGAGGGTGGTGGTGGTGGTGGTGGGGTGGTGGGGTGCCCAGGGGTTTGCACGAGGGTGGTGGGGTGCTCAGGGGTTTGCACGAGGGGGTATTTTCGGTAGTTCGGGGCTAATTTTTGGGTGCCCCAGGTAAAACAGTTTGTGCCCACGTTAAGTGGGTGCCCTCATTAAATGGTGGGGTGCCCTTAGCGCTTACTTTTTGACTTCGGGGCCTCCAAATGAAACTAAATTTAAGACACGTGATCATTTTAATATTCTAGACACCTTCCAACATCCGATACTCCAATTTATACACAAATCAAGGCAAAAATCTACGTCAGTGCATTAAGTCCATATTTCTAGTTTTTAATCTTAAACACTTCCGTTATTTGCAAAACTGGAGATTAAGCTTAAAATCGACATTGTAACTAAATCGGGACCCATTTTGACATGTATCTTGAGGTTAAACCTCGCTAATTTAATATTTAACCCAAATGAGCTTAAACGTTGTCAAATAACATAAATGTACTACTAAACACTAGGCAAACATGCATCATACAATATGAAATTACATATAAATCTTTATTTTACAGGCCCTCGGCTCTTAACTCTTGACCTAAACTATAATAAAACATGTTAATCCCTAATTAGTAAAAATAACAAGTTTTAAAATTTTTAGATTTGACACTTCTAATCTTACTTAACACAAAAAATTGGCATGTCCATGGTTTCAACGTGTAAGTAAAAACAATAGAAAGTGGCCATAATAGATTCAAGCCATTTAAGTTAAAAGAGACCAACTTTCTATGCATTGGTTGCTCCCACTGTTTTGAATGTTTAGGTTGTGGAATAATTAGGGTTTTTTTCATTATGATCGTTTTTCAATCAAGAATGCTAAGAAGTTCTTTTCGCAAGGATACACATCTTCTTAACATAAAACAAGATCCATGCATCGGTTTTTGTAATTCATATAAGATCTGTTCATATATGCTATGTCGAACCAAGATTGATCTATTCAGAAAGGACATTGAGGGGGACAATTGACAAGTAGTGAATGGCACTTACGCATGGTTGGAGAAGGGGGAAGGGAGGTAATGGGTTGGTGGGTGTTTTATTTGTTTCAAGGATGTTTTAGAGATTTTAAATATATTGATTAGGCTAATGTGGCGGCCCCAAATTCCAGGACGCCTTGCTATCCGCCTTGTCGCATCCCACGTCACCAAGCCTTGCCATGTCATGGCCCGCTTATCCTTGACGTTCCGTCACCTACCTGGCTACTTGCACTTTTCCATTTATTCCTAACTTAGCTAATTAATTTTCCATATAATTATTAATGATTTCATTAGCCAGTTAATCAATTTATCAAGTTATAATGAAATTGCATAGCAGAAGTCTAAATTTAAGTAAGTCATACAGTATTCAACAATCCTAAGTAGTGGAAAACTCGGCAAAAGATACCATGTATATATCAAGGCGAGTTAAGTATAAAAAAAGTTCCATATACATGTAACTAGTGTTCTATGGTCTCCAAAACCCAACAAAAGTAAAATAAATACATATTGATATCACACACGAGCTAGCTCCACAATCTTAGAGGTAGTCACACAATACCTCTTTGCCCTTGCCCTTGCCCTTGCTCATCGAAAGATCTGCAATCAGTCACCCAACAAATACAGTGATGAGTCAAGTGAGTAAAATCCCAAGAGAAGTTCACACAATATTCATGAAATAAAACTGATAAACTACGAGACATGCGAATAAAACACCTGGCAATAGTATGTCATATTCTCATTAATGTAAGCGGCACACGACAAGCAAAAGCAGTAGCATGAAATAAATAAACAACATATATCAATTAAACCAGTTCAGAAATAAAGCATTAATTAGTAAACATTCGTATAATCACGAGAAAATCCCGACCTATACCAACCAGTGATCGATAAATCGAATAGGAACCACGTATATACTTATAGGCTTATAGTGGCTAAACCCCAACTTCAGTAAACGGCATGGTCCCTTCCCCACGTTGTTACACATCAAGACCACCCAAATCCCTCCCGACATTCGTAGATATATTCTAATGCCATCGACATGAGCACTATCACAAGTAACATGTGCATGCGATTTAGCCACAACCAATATATACGCACACCAAAATAGGAATGAGAACCCCATGTGTGCCCACTAGCAATCACACATGAAAAGCGAAATCGATAAACCAAATCATGAATTATGTGACGCATTCCAATGGGTTTACGCACCTCAACATGCGCTCCGACTCCCTCGAACACCCGAATTTAACCCGACAAGCTCCTCGATACCCGAGCTACGATCCCCTAAGTCCCTAAAGTCAGTTAAGTGTGTTTATTTTGTATTTAATTTGGTTGAATATGTTTCAAATTGATCTTCCCAAATCAGCCATAAAGACTAAATTAAGTCTTAATTTCAATCTTATGTTACAACGCATTTTTAGGCATGAAATGGTCCAAATCACGAAATCCTCTACCTATATAAAGATCTTCGATCTCTATCTTAGCTTTCTGAAAAGTTTTAGTTTGCAAAATTCCGATTTAAAACGAAAGAGATATCATGATTCTACTAAACATAGCTAATTGGAACCTAATCTGACCAGTGGAATTAGAAAATCTATTCCTCCCAATCTATATTTCCAAAAAAGGTGATTTTTGGTCACACAACAGAAAACATAGCAAATACAATATACTAAAAGATCAGCTCATTTGGATAAGTATTTAGGGAGTTGTGCTTTTTAACAAATTTAGTTGCAAAACTTTTCTTCAGAATTCCAGCACCAACTTGTAGAGCACTTTTGGGCATGAAAAAAATTGAACTACAACATCTCTTGCTAAGAATAGTTGTTACCCTTTGAGTAAGCTTTCAAATTTCACAAGTTTGGGTTGATTTGGATCTAAAATGAGTAAGTTATGACCAAGTTACACAGGCTAATTCCTAATATAACATGCAGAATTCTAGTTTTGGTCTTGCAATTTCAAAAATTCATATCTTTATGATTTCAAATCCAAATTAAGAACTTCAATATAGCTGGATTATCAGCTACAAATGAGAAATCCAAATATATAAACAAATTGCAAATATTCAATCATCTACCCTATGGAATTAGCAAAAAACCAAATATGATTTCAATTTGACATAAATAGATGTGTACCTAGTTGATGTACCACCTAGCTTGACAAATTCTCACCAATCTTCCATGGATTCCTTCTCTCCGTCAACCTCCTTCTCTTGCAAGTTCTCTTGATTCATAAGTTGAAAATGAAAATGGTTTCCTTTCTTGTGTTGATCTTATATATTAAGGTAATATTGATTCCTAGTCATTGATCTCCTTGTATTTACGTATCTCGAAGCTCATCTAATAATCCACACCTTGACATGTATCCCACTAACCCAATCAAAGTGACACTAATTTGCTACTTACATGGTCTCTAGATGTATCAACACATATCTCTAGGACAATCTCATGGTTTCTAATTTAAATAACCAAACTATAGGCATTTATTTATTTGATTCAATTACATTAGCTTAGGCCCATTATAATATATATGGTTAGTGTTTTTATTCACCAAATTGACAAATTTTGTGATCCCACTAACCCTCGACTACCCGGCACTCGATGCCCCGCGTCTCGGCACGTAATTCGAGGTACATCATAGCCTATTTTTTAATTGAATTTTACTTGGCCTATGGTAACGTTACCCATTTTCATTGATTAACTAGTCGTCCTGACATGGATTAGTCTAGTTTTTCAGTGTACCCGTAGTTCACCTATCCGACATCCGCGTTGACACGCCTTTCAAGGTGAACACCCGTCACACAAACTCGCTCGGTAGCAACATACACACATGCAGTGCAATATAATAATAATAATTTTTTAAACACCACACATACACAACCACCATCCATAAATAACATATTCCCTCGGTTCTCGTGTCCAAGTCAACCGAGTTGTCCACGTAACGTCAGAATTACAACTATTAATCTCTGAGATTAATGCTAATCCTAGTTTAATTAATTTAGGCCGTTATAATAAACGAGCCCCACTTTTTGCTGAGGGACCCAATTACTTTGATGTACCCCATTTTTTAATTATTTTTAGTTCATTTACTCCAGTCTTTTTTCAATATTCCAAAAATGCTCTAACCCTCAACGAATCAAACCCCTGTTTCAACACACCTCCATCGTTCCCCATAACCAAATCTACCCTTATTTTTTATTTTGTAGCCTAATCAAGCTCTCATTTGAGGACACTGGTACAATAGAAGAGTTCTAGTGAGTCGAAATTTGAAATTCAAGAATTTTATAAACTTGATTAGACTACTAATTAAGTATTTTCAAGTTTTAATTGGAGTTTAGGTATCCGATGTGGGACCCACGCATTATGGACTCGAGATCATTAGGTAAAATGTTATTTTTTTGATGATGAATGCCTAGTGTGTGTATTATAAAGTATTTTATCGCGAAGTCGGGGTTTGTTGAGATGTATCTTCAATTTTTCATAATCGGGGTTGTAAGTGTGCATGCGAAGGGCACAAGTGCAATAAAATTATTGGTCGATCGAAAACTAGTAAACAAGTGTAAATATCACGCGGGGATTTTTTTTGGTTACGTGCAAGTTGGGATCAATAGCTGTGTCAAAAGAGAATGAAGTTGGTGCAAGACCATACCTCGAACTTTAAGTCGGTTGATGGTGGTCGAGGTTGAGATTGAGTCCAAATTAGTATAAGTTTGGCTAAGTATGGCAAGAGAATTGATCCAAAAGTGTTTGGTATGTCACGGAAAAAGTTAAGATTTTTAGGTTTTGGCGTGACCAAAACTAGTGTTATAGATGTTTTATGAAGATGGACTATTTTTTCGAGAGTTTGGTGCAATTTGGTGAAAAGGGGGATCGAAAACGAGCAACGAAAGTCAAAACACGTAAAAATAGGGATTTTAAGAATTAATAAAAAAAAAATTAAGTTGTTGACAAGCAGCAGAGGGTTTATATATAAATAAACAAAGAAATAAAAAAAATCAAACGATCCCACTTTTACATTTCAACAGAAATTTTTTCTCCCAACCCTCTCAAATTGATATTTCGCTCAGCGAGCTCTCGACGTCCAATTTTCGGTAGGTTTCTTTCTGCAAAACAGTAGAGCATCGCTAGACGGTCAGTTCAAGCAAAGTTTCTGCGGCAAAAACGTGGTATTATGCCTTTAATTTGGTAAATATCCAATTTAGGGCAATTTCTTTAATTCAATTTGAATTCTTGCAATTTTTTTTATTTCTTTTGTGGGGTTTTGATAGAAATTGGTAAGGATTGTTGAGAATTAATGTATTTGCTTGATTTACGCTAATTTGGAATAAATCCCACTAACGTGGTTTAGGGTGATGAATTGGACTAATGCGATTTATTTGACAACTATTTCAAAAATGTTTTATAGTTGACACTGATTTACATTGGGTTTATGGATGAATTGATTATTGGTTTTGATCCAATTTGACTCCACGGGCTATGAATATATTTTGATGTTGGTATCGAGTGGTTTTGTGGAGTTTGTTGTTGAGTTTTGAGGATTTAGTTGCAAAAATATTGATATGGAGAAGTTTTTCAGTTCAAAATAAATAAATTTTGCCTAGTTGACATGTCATATTGGAAAACTCATAACTTCTCCATCTGTGATATGATTTGAGTCTTTTTCAAGTCTATGAAAAGTAGGACATGAGCACTACAAGTTCCTTTTAGGTCATCGTGACAAATGTTAAGCTTTTCAAGGTTAAAAAGTTACCCCAAGTTGGCTAGTTGAAAGCAAGTTGAAATAGTTACTTAAATTAATATTTTAGGAAACATTCTCAAGCGTACTTTGACCACAATTTTCAATGGGTTTCGTAATTTGGTTTCACTTGATGCTTGATCCATAATATAAATTAGTATGCTGGGAAGCTATTAGAACCATTTTCAAATGATCTAATGCCCCCGATACCTCAAAAATCAATCGCAAAGTTGGTTGGTTGTAAGTAAACCCTATAGTGGTGTTTACTATTTATGGAATTTATCTTTGTACCTGCGTTTGTCTTGAGTTTGCATTGCATTTCACATCATTCTTGGCCATGCATATATGGCATATGAATAGATTTGCCCTTGTTTCAATTGTAAGAGTGTGAGGTACTCCACTCCAGACTAGACATACTGCACTCATCTATGGGTAATGTCGACTCCGGGGTAGCATGCATTGAACTCATAGGACTGTTCTAGGTTAATCATGAGTGGGCTTACTTGTTATGAGCTTAGAACAGGTAATGTGGGATCCACGTTGTTATATAAATTTTGTTGTTATTTAGAAATGCAATTAAATGTCTTTGAGTTGTTTTTAGACTAACATTTGCAGGAGTATAGAGCAATGTAGGAGTTTCCTTACCTGAAATCTTCGAGTTGTTTTTGATGATGTCAGGTTCTCTGTGAAGACCTCACGGAACGACAAAAGCTCAAAGATTTTTGGTGAATGTTTTAAGTTTAAAAGTTTAATTTTGTTGTTTAATCATTTTATATATATTGTTTTGGGCTTTGAGGGGAGTGTAGGATGTGAAATACTTTTGAATAGGTTATGAGAGTCTCCTAAATTAGTTTGAAGTAAGTTAAGAGGTTTATGATTCAATTTTGGTTTATTTTAGGATTATAAAGTTGTAACTATGGTATTAGAGACTTTAAGTTAGTATTTTTAAAGTTTCAATTTGATATATATTGTGAATTGCGGGGAGTTGTGAGTCCTTTTAGGCCTCTTCCCAATTCTGCTATCTATTAGGTGAAAGTTTTTAGCAGGTCATTTTTAAGGGAGGTACTGCTGAAATTTTTATAAAAATATGGAGGAAAATCGGTATGATTTCCTAATATGCTCCGATTAAGTAAAACAAGTATTGAGTTTCGTTGAGGATATGAATTTTAGTATTGGAGCTTTACTAAGGATTAAAATGAAAAGTATTTTGAGGCATATAGTTAATTGTATGGTTTAGGTGCCTAAATAGAATAATTAGGCTAGGTCAAGACTTAGTGAGATAGGTCTTGATTGAGTTGGTATCAGAGTTATAGTTAAGCTTAATCAAGGAAATGCAAGAAATGATAATTACCTAGAGTTTAGGATTGAGTCGATCGTGAAGTTAGGGTTAAGGCTCATGGATTACATTAAGTTACATGAACTTAAATGCTGGTCTTGAGAAACAAGGTTCGGTAATGAGGTCACGATTAGTTGGGAAGTGACTGTGAGTTAAGATACATTGTTATTAGGATATATTTATTGGATACTATTATATTATCACTAGATATACAATAAAAAGTTTATTCTAATGGTCTGTTTGGTATATAACTTGTAAGATACAAAGAGTACAATTAGAAACAGATAATTAAAATAGACAATATACATATGAAATGAAACTAAGTGTAATGAGATGAGAAATAGACTCGAGAAGTCTAAATTCACAAGGGAATGTTGTAAGTAGTTCGATACCAATAGAGCTAAGGGAAATAGTCGGTTATAAAACCAATAGGATAATTGGTTAAGCAAGACATCTAAATGATTCAAGAATGTAAGTACTGAACATGGATCTCTTGGAAATCCAAAGCATTGAATTTTTACAATTATAAAACGGTTGGGAAAGTGCCAAAATGGACTTAAATTGTGTTTCAAACGATTGAGAATCATTTGGAAAATGTAAAATGAAATTGAGACTTGTGGGAAGCACAATATATGAATATCTTAGGTTTTAGAATGAGGTTGGTGTCGGTTAAATAGATAACTAGGGAATACCTATTCTACGAAGTATTGGTTGAATTCATAACCAATTGAAGAGTTGCTTTCGAAAATAATCTCAATGAAAGAAAAAATGAGACAAGAGTTTCGAAAATAAAAATAGATTAGACAAAATGAGTTTGGACTTGAAAAATGACAATAAAATTATGATAGGATCAGTCAAATTGTCTAAGTCTGTTTCTATAAAAATATAAATGTTTTGAAGTAAAGTATTATCTCATTTACAAAACAAAACATCAATTGAAATTAAAATAGAACCATGGTTTAAACCAATCAAACAACTTTTAAAAAGAAATATTGAATTTCTTTATTTGTTTATTACTCAAGTTACTTATCCATATGTAACGTTGAGTATAGTGGTTCTATGAATCGAATAAAGTACTGATCAAATGAATGGGAATACACAAGTTAGAAGTAATCTTTGTTAACACCGGATTAGTTGTTACAAAACAACGATCAATGAAATTTCTAACTTAAAAATGAAAGACGTACTAATAAAATCAACGTGTTAGAAGCTGAGATTAGGGAAAAAGGTATGGAAATAGCTAGGGTTAGCTATTAAAAAAAACATAACACAAGTATTTGTGTTCAAAAATGCAAAGTATCGAAGAGTCACTTCTAACTAAATTAAGTTATGATGCTTATCACTACGACCTAAAATATTACAAAGGAAGAGATAGATGTAGTGATTGAGAATCAGTAAGTGATTTGTATTGGACGTTAGTATGAGCTCCAATATTGAGAGAATTCCCATTTATAGGATTTACAGGATTGAAATAGCATCCTTTAAAATTTTGACTAGTCAATAAGTTAATCAAAAAGAGTTTGAAAATTCTAATTATTCTATCTCTTCAATTGAATAACAACAAATAATTGAAATTATCAAAAATTGAATAGATGATCAATAAGATACTTTGATATTTTACATAGTCTATCGAAAACTTGGGAAAATCGGAGACAAATGTAAACAACTAATGCAATAACGATTCACAAAATTCTCTATTTCGAATTAAGAATAGCTAAGGAAGACTCCCATTTAATTGAACAATCAAAAGAAGTCGCATCGTCCCTAGCTATATTCTCGAAAAGAGAAGAGATGAAAAGAATTGCCTTTGTCAGTCATGATTAAGAAGTCTGTAAGTGGTCTAAGTGTTGAATGGAGGTGTAATAAGTCTATAAAAGGACAAAAATGAGATCAATATGAGAATAGCTAAGATTGACAAAAACTAAATGGAATAGACTCTATGTATAAAAAAGAAAAATGAGACAGATATGACTTATGACTTACGGAAGTGACACGAACGGACTCCTTTAGTCAAGGTAAGGCACTGGAGTAGTTGTGCATGACCAAAAGTCTAAGTAACTCCGTTTCATAATTATGATTCGTTTACAGCGTAGAAGACTGGTGTGACGACACCTGTCTTTGAATAATCGAATAAATTAATGATAGTCGAAAGAAAATAGTATATAATGTTTCGTTGGAGTCAATCGGAAGCTGAAGTATAAGCAACTAAATGGTCAAGAAATCCTCACATATGCATGAAAAAGGAGAATTTGAGGTCAATAAGTCCCGATTAAATTATGATTTCAAACTATAAGTTTGATGAAACGTAATATATCTTCACAAAGATGTTACAAGAAAGAAAACTCGAAAAGTTAAAAATGTTGAACCAAAGTAGTATACAACTGATATCAGTGAATATGTTGTATTTGGTTCAAATTTTATGTTACACCACGTAATCAATTAGTGGTCAAAATCTCGATCACTAGGCTATTTTAAATTGAAGTTGATGTAAGATGCATTTATAGACGGTGAAGATACAAATAAAAAATGAAAAGAGATGCACAACTTACAACTTAGTTAGTAAGTTTTATCTATATTGGTTTAAAAGTATTGAATAGAATACAATATATCTGATTCGATATGTTTGAAGAATTGAATATTCTTTCATCGTAACTGAGTAGAGTCAAAGATATATATTGAGTAGAGGCAAAAAAGATAACATATTTATAAACTTTTATGAAATACAACTTAAAGTATACTGGGAGATTATAATCATGGAATACGTTGATCTCAGTTAAAATGCGTATATCTACTCAAGATAAGGATAATTGTCTTTATTCAAGTAATGAAAGAAGTCTAGCGAACAATTAGTGATTGAGATCGAGAAGATGGAAAATCTCATAAATTAGAGAAATTATAAAAACCAATGTGAGTTTGTTGGTAATGTGAAAGAATGAGGTTTATTATGAACCATAAATAGAAAAAGATTTGACGAAGTTAGAAAATCCATTAACTTTTTAACTAGTCAAAGGTAAAGTTAAGTTTGAAATGGTCGACGAGTTGAAATTGGTAATTACTTTCTTGTCCAGAAATCTAATGATATTAGTAGACATTTAGAGAATGAGTGAGAGTTGCATGATGTGTCGGATTGCATTTTCTGATCGGATTGAAATTTGAGATCTCTTATCATGGGATGATAAATGTAATTTGAGATCTATAGTCATGGGACGACTTACGTAATTCCAAGTTTCAGTTGAGAAACGCTGTAAGGTTGATGGATCAGATAGACACATGACTCTATTTAGTATCTAATAACGTGCTCAAATATTATTTGCATTACTATATAATATTTAGACTGATGATACTCTAAGAATTGATCGGCAAATGATTCTAATTACAAAAGATCAGTCATGAGAAAGCAAACTTGGTTGTGTATACAAGAGTTTGGTGGATAGGGAAAAAATTATCAATGGTTTGTTGAATAGTATTCAATTACAAATGAAAACAATTTAATTGAAAAGAAAGATATGCTAGATCTTGCTAAATATTAATGCTCGAATGGGATTCAAGGCATAAAATTAATAGTGAAGAAAAGTAAGGTTATTGGATATTCCACAAAGTTGATTGTTTAACTCGTTAGAAATTCACTAAATATCAGGATTGGCAGAGAAGTTGTTATGACTTTTCATTAGACCAAGAATATGGAAATGAAAAATTGAAGGGTTTATGATCTCTACTACTGAGTTGTTGTATACAATGAAAGTGATTGGGTCTACTTAACGATTTCACCTAGGGAATGGCTTTTATAAGTTCGAATTAAAAGAGTTGTATATGAAGGATCAAATTCTCATATCTCTTTTGGTTCAATAACTTGTAAGTTCAAATTTCGAGGAAAAAAATTTTAATTAGTTGGGAAGAATTAGGAAATTTGAGAATTTCATAAACTTGATTAGGCGACTTATTAAGTATTTTTGGATTTTAATTGTAGTTTAGGTATCCAAGGTGGGAACCACGTATGACGGACCGAAGATCATAAAGTAAAGTATTATTTTTTCGATGATGAATGCCTAGTGTGTGTATTATATGGTATTTTGTCGATGCAGTCGGGATTTGTTTAGGTGTATCCTCAATTTGTTATAATCGGGGGTTTTAAGTGTGTGTCTAAAGGGCACAAGTGCAATAAAATTACTGGTATAAGTTTGGTTAAGTATGGCAAGAGAATTGATCTGTAAGTGTTTTGTATGTCACGGATAAAGTTCAGATTTTTGGGGTTTTGGCATGACCAAAACCAATGTTATAGAAGTTTTATGAAGATGGATTGTTTTGTCAAGAGTTTGGTTCAATTTGGTGAAAAAGTGGATCAAAAACAAGCGTTGGAAGTCAAAACACGTCAAAATAGGAATTTTGGGAGTTAATAAATAACAATAAATTAAGCTGTTGACAAGCAGTTGAGGGTTTATATATAAATAAACAAAAAATAGAAAAAAATCAAACGATCCCATTTTTACATGTCAACATAACGTTTTTCTCCTAACCCTCTCAATTCGATCTTTCGCTCCGCAAGCTCCCGATGTCAAATTCTTGCCCGATTTCTTTCTGTAAAATAGTAGAGCATCACAAAACGGTCAGTTCAAGCTAAGTTTCTACAATGAAAACGAGGTATTCGGCCCGTAATTTGGTAAATAATCAATTCGGGGCATTTTCCTCAATTCAATTTGAATTCTCGTAATTTTTTAATTTCTTTTGCAGGGTTTTGATAGGAATTGGTAAGGATTGTTGAGAATTGATATATTGGCTTGATTTGCACCAATGGAATAAATCCTACTAACGTGGTTTAGGGTTTTTATGGATTGAACTAATGCAATTCAGTTGATAACTATTTTGGAGATATTTTTATAATTGATATTGATTTACATTAGGTTTATGGATGAATTGACTATTGATTTTGATCCAATTTGACTTCACAAGCTGTGGATATATTTTGACGTTGGTATCAAGTGGTTTTATCATGTTTATTGTCAAATTTGTAGAT
This sequence comes from Stephania cephalantha, assembly GCA_039657325.1. NCBI lineage: Eukaryota > Viridiplantae > Streptophyta > Magnoliopsida > Ranunculales > Menispermaceae > Stephania > Stephania cephalantha. The sequence goes on along the minus strand of CM077570.1, from coordinate 32,295,932 downwards.
TTAGTTGCAAATATATTGATATGGAGAAGTTTTTCAACTCAAAATAAATAAAGTTTGCCTAGTTGACGGCTATATTGGAAAATTCATAACTTCTCCATCAGTGATACGATTGGAAAAATATAGAGGTTTTCACGGTTAAAAAGTTACCCCTAGTTGGCTAGTTGAAAGCCAGTTGAAACAGTTATATAAATTAATATTTTTGAAAATTGTACTCAAGCGTACTTTGGCTGTAGTTTTCATTGAGTTTCGTGATTTGGTTTCACTTGAAGCTTGATCCATAATATAACTAGGTATGCAGCGAAGCTATTTGAACCATTTTCAAAGTGATATGATGCCCTCGATACCCCAAAAATTAATGTCAAAGTTGGTTGGTTGTAAGTATTTATGGAATTTATCTTTATACCTGCATTTGTGTTTAGTTTGCATTGCATTTTGCATCATTATTGGTCATACATACATGGCATCCGGATAGAGTTGCCCCTGCTTCGGTCGTAAGAGTGTGAGGTGCTCCACTCTAGACTACACGTACTGCAAGTGTCTAATGCGGGTAATGTCTACTCTGGGGTTGCATGCATTGAACTCACTGGACTGTTCTAGGTTCATCGTGAGTGGGCCTACTTCCTATGAGCTTAGAACAACAAATGAGGAACCCACATTGTTATATAAATTTTGCTGTTATTTGAAAATGCAATTACATGTCTCTATTTTGTGTGTTGGATGCTTATGTGCGGTGAAATTTATTAAAATACATCGCATGTGTGTATGTTGCATAAAAATACGTGCGAGATTGTGCGAACTGTATTCTCCTCGATATGCATGTCGACGCGGGTACTGGGTAGTTGAAGGGACCGAATATTAGGTCGGGGAAACTAAAACACACAAATTAAATAAAACTGGCCAAGTAACTAATATGGAATGGGTATTAGGTGGCTAGCGACGCGGCGGTACGCGTATATCATGGTTCGAACGCGAAATCGGGCGTCGAAACGCCCGAAAACACGGACGAGTGTCTTAACTCTGTCAAATTTAGGTGTCAAGACACCTAACTCCATAACAATTGTTCATTCAAACAACACTTGTCCAATTCAATTACATGTGTCCACCCACCTCACCTACACCTACACCACACACACACACAGAGACCCGAGACGGGAGACCAGGGGAAGAAGAAGGAACGAGGAGAGGAGGAGGAGGAGAAGAAAAAGCCAGGAAGGAGAGAAGAGAAGGTGAAGACGTCACGGTCGAGGTGAGTCATCGTCGTTTGTGTGATTTTGGTGGGTTCGGTGGGGTGGCCGAAAGTGAGGTTTGGCCATGGAGGCCGAACCGGGCCAAGGTGGAGATGGCAGGGGTGTCTCCCCTGCCATCGATTCCACCGAGGTTGTGGTGGAGAGCAACCCCAACCCAAACCACAGAGGAAAACAACTTTTTTTAAAAAAAAAAAAAAAGAGAAAAAGAGAAGAAAAATGAATGAAAAATTTGGAAAAATTCGGAAAAAATTGGAAAAAATTATATTTCGATAAAATAAATAGAAATTGATAAAGTTCTATGAAAAGAACATATGTGGGAATATCGGACGTGACTTTTTGCGGGGTTTTGCCTCAAAAGCGCGAAATGGGCAATTTAGCCTAAAATTTTTAGAAATTTGTGGTAAATTGTTATGCTAACTTAAGTTATTAATAAATGGACATAGGTTGACACGGTGATCAATTGGCAACCAAGGACTCAGTGGACTTGGACCCGGGGATTGATTACGGGGTAGTGGAGCGCGTAGTGAGGTTTGTAAAACCCAATGGAAAAACTCTTGAGTATTTATTTTGCTTTGTAATTCCATTCAATTCCAGTATTTCCTTGTGATTTTTCCTATATCTATATCTTGTCGTTGTTTGCACGGTTGGTTGAGTTACTCCCACCGGATTTTCCGTTGTGTGTCTATGCATTATAGACCATAGCATGTGTATCAGGAGTTCTCGGTGGATAACGACCCGAGCTATTGAACTGCTACATGTGTCGGTGCATCGTGGGTCTACGCCGGCCACCGAGAGGGATCAGGTGATAGCTAGTTGGGTGCGCCCACTATTGGGATCCTGTAAGGGATTCCCGATGTATGGTTTAGTATGACTGGAAAGCACACACATTTGCACTTTATTGTTATCTATGCATGCGATGCCCTACTTACAGTAGTCTGTTTACATTCCGCATGTTTATTTAACAGTATTTATTGACTTCCACTTATTTATATGAATGATCGGAGGAGTTCCTTGGGATTTTACTAACTGGACTCGTCATCCATTTTCTTCTGTGATGATTGAGTGCAGATCCGAGTACAAGTAAAGGCAAGGGGATATTAGGCGACTACCTCTGACTGCCTACCTCTAAGGATTACTTGTACGTGTGATTATTTTGATATTTTGATTTTTTTGGGCACTGGGGAGTGACATGGCATTGTACATAGATACTTTACATGGTACAATCGTCTACCTTTATACAGAATACTTTTCAGGGTTTTTCCACAGTAGGATTTGTTAAATTGAATAATATTCCTTGCATTTAAGTACAACTTCCACTGCATATGTCATTTATACGCTGTACATACAAGTGGATGCGAATTTCGAGATAGGAAAAGGACGGGCAGGTGTCGTACACGTGTAGTAGGGCCGGCTGGCAAGGAGTACACGGAGACACGTCACCCCGGGACGGCGAGGGCCGCCACAGTTGATATCAGAGCAAAGAGGAAGTCCTAAGACAATAAAACTTAAACAACAAACTTAGATGTGGAAAACCCGAAGTTAGTGCCTTAGAACTTTAGTTGGGAAGTGATATGATGCGGGTAGAGTTAGAACTTATACGTGTGTTATATGTTCATCTTATTATATGATATACGTATATACCTCGAGACTGATTCGAAGCGCATTCTCGATGCAGATCATGGACGGACAGTATGGTACGCCAGTTGAGACTGGACAGACTAGCGATGCGGTTAAGGATGTCCCGGTTACGACTTGTGTGTATGATAGACTCTCGGCACAAGAAACACAGATGGCCGAGGTATTACTTCTATTACGAGAGCGACCGCAGTACTGGCGGCACCAGCAAGAGAGCCAGTAGATGTGACCATACCGGCGGGGACAACTGTTGTTCCGGTGGTACCCCAGACGCCAGTTCAGGGGGTAGCGGTAGAGGCACCCACAGAGACAGCTACCGCAATTGTTGTTCCTTTGGAGACCTCGACTCTTACACCACCACTCACGATGACGGACCAGGCTACTGCCACCCCAGTTGCTGATACTCCTACTACATCGGCATTCGTCCTGGCACCAGAGGCGAAGTTATTGAGGGAGTTTTTGAAGTTCCAGCCTGGATTCTTTTATGGAGGCGGTGACCCTGAGGCTGCAGGGAGATGGATAGTGTCTCATCAGCGTTTCCATAAGCTGATGAGGAACGATGAGACTATACAGGCACGACTTTCTGGAGCCTATTTGAGAGGGCATGCGGTAGTCTGGTGGACGACATATACAGATACTCATCCGGAACCGACGACATGGGCTGAGTTTAGGGAGCTATTCTACGATCAGTACATACCTATGGAGGTTAGGTTGAGGCTGAGGGAGGAGTTCCTAGCCTTGAGACAGGGGAGTCGGACCTTGATGCAGTATATGGAGAGGTTCCGACATCTGCTTCAGTTCTCTCTGGATGTCGCCGGGACAGAGCGCTTATAGATTTATTATTTCACCCGAGGGGTTGATGACAGGATTGCGTCAGCAGTTGTCTCGTTCGGAGCCACGACACTGCAGGAGATCTTTGACAGGGCATTGGCTCATGAGACATACCTACTGCCGAAGGCTGGCCGACGTGTGACGGGTAGGGAGGTACAGTCAGTGCAGAGTTCTCAGTCTAGTCAGAGGCAGAAGAGAACGATGGAGCGTCCGGATAGAGGCCAGAGAGATGATAGACGGGATAGGGGCCATTGGGACGAGTTTCAGCGCAGTCAGTTCCGATATGAGGAGCCACAGCCAGTTCATGCTATCACCTCAGCACCAGTGGATCGAAAGTTGGCACAGCCACAGGAGGACCGTCAGGGCCGAGATCAAGGGGGACATGACATGGGTCAAGTAGACCGGGGTCAGGGTCCAAGATCTGGAGACAGACAGACGGGTAGAATGGAGAGCCGTAGATGTCACCAGTGTGGGCAGAGGGGACACTTGAGGGCTGACTGTCGGACACCACCATTGCCACGGCGAGGGTCAGACCAGGCCAGAGATAGAGCGCATGCGTTAGCACAGCCAGATAGCGGGGCGACAAGGCAGCTTATTGAAGGTACATTACTTATATTTGGTCGCCACATGCATGTTATGTTTGATTCTGGTAGTACTTTATCGTTTCTTGCTGGACGTATTGTTGGATTGTTAGTTAGTTACACATACACTAGAGCCACATCTTGTCCTCAATACGGCTGCCCTAACCGAATATGTCAAGACGTAATGATAGAGGTGGATGGACATCAGCTACCTGCGGATCTTCGAGTATTGGAGTACTTAGAGTTTGACACACTGCTCGGGATGGATTGGTTAGCATCCTATCATGCAAGGATATATTGTTACGGCAAGAGGATAGAGTTTCATATTCCTGGAATACCGGAGTTCGTATTATTTAGATCGGCAACTGACTTACCCATCACGAGAGGCCGACTAGCAATAGCGCCAGAGATGGAGGCGTTTGCGGCGATAGTTGAGCCGGAGGTTCAAACGGAGGTCCGGATTGAAGACGTTCCAGTGGTTCAGGATTTTGTCGATGTATTTCCAAATGATTTACCTGGATTGCCACTGTCGCGAGCTGTTGAGTTCATAATCGAGCTGATACCAGGGACGCAGCTAATTGCCAGGCGACCTTACCGGATGGCACCAGCGCAGAAGGAGGAGGTGAGACGACAGTTGGATGAGCTGGTGGAGAAGGGTTTCATTCACCCTAGTATGTCACCTTGGGGAGATCCAGTACTGTTTGTAAAGAAGAAGGATGGTACGATGAGGATGTGCATCGACTATAGGAAGTTGAATCAGGTAACTGTGAGGAACCGTTACCCACTTCCTAAGATTGATGATCTGTTTGATCAGCTGGCGGGTGCCAAATTCTTCTCGAAGATTGACCTTCGCTCAAGTTATCACCAGTTGAGGATTCGAGAAGAGGATATCCAGAAAACTGCTTTCAGAACGAGATACGGGTTATTTGAGTTCACAGTCATGCCGTTTGGGCTGACGAACGTTCCAGCGATTTTCATGGATCTGATGCACAGGGTCATGAGGACGTATTTGGACAGATTCATCATCGTATTCATCGACGATATCTAAATTATTAATAAATGGACGTAGGTTGACACGGTGATCAATTGGCGACCAAGGACTCAGTGGACTTGGACCCGGGGATTGATTACGGGGTAGTGGAGCGCGTAGTGAGGTTTGTAAAACCCAATGGAAAAACTCTTGAGTATTTATTTTGCTTTGTAATTCCATTCAATTCCAGTATTTCCTTATGATTTTTCCTATATCTATATCTTGTCGTTGTTTGCACGGTTGGTTGCGTTACTCCCACCGGATTTTCAGTTGTGTGTTTATGCATTCGAGACCATACCATGTGTATCAATATTTCTCGGTGGATAACGACCCGAGCTATTGAACTGCTACATGTGTCGGCGCGTCGGCGGTCTACGCCGGCCACCGAGAGGGATCAGGTGATAGCTAGTTGGGTGCGCCCACTAGTGGGATTCTGGAAGGGAATCCCGATGTATGGTTTAGTCTGACTGGAACATGCACAAATTGGGAAACATTATATTTCGATAAAATAAATAGAAATTGATAAAGTTCTATGAACAGAACAAATGTGGGAATGTCGGACGCGACTTTTTGCAGGGTTTTGCCTCGAAAAGCGCAAAATGGGCAATTTAGCCTAAAAATTTTAGGAATTTGTGGTAAATTGTTATACTAACTTAAGTTATTAATAAATGGACATAGGTTGACACGGTGATCAATTGGCGACCAAGGACTCAGTGGACTTGGACCCGGGGATTGATTACGGGGTAGTGGAGCGCGTAGTGAGGTTGGTAAAACCCAATGTTCATGCATAGATAACAATAAAGTGCAAATGTGTGTGCCTGTTCCAATCAGACTAAACCATACTTCGGGATTCCTTTCCAGGATCCCACTAGTGGGCGCACCCAACTAGCTATCACCTGATCCCTCTTGGTGGCCGGCGTAGACCTACGAAGCACCGACACATGTAGCTGTTCAATAGCTCGGGTCGTTATCCACCGAGAACTCCTGATACACATGTTATGGTCTAGAATACATAGACACACAACGGAAAATCCGGTGGGAGTAACTCAACCAACCGTGCAAACAACGACAAGATATAGATATAGGAGAAATCACAAGGAAATACTGGAATTGAATGGAATTACAAAGCAAAATAAATACTCAAGAGTTTTTCCATTAGGTTTTACAAACCTAACAACGCACTCCAATACCCCGTAATCAATCCCCGGGTCCAAGCCCACAGAGTCCTTGGTCGCCAATTGATCACCCGTGTCAACCTATGTCCATTTATCACTAATTTAAGTTAGCATGAAATTCGCATCCACTTGTGTGTACAGCGTATAAATGACATATGCAGTGGAAGTTGTACTTAAATGCAATGAATATTAATCAATTTAACAAATCCTACTGTGGAAAAACCCTGAAAAGTATCTATGTACAATATCATGTCACTCCCCAGTTCCCAAAAGAATCAAAATATCAAAATAATCACACGTACAAGTAATCCTCAGAGGTAGGCAGTCAGAGGTAGTCGCCTAAGATCCCATTGCCTTTACTTGTACTCGGATTTGCACTCGATCATCACAGAAGAAAACGGATGACGAGTCCAGTCAGTGAAATCCCAAGGAACTCCTCCGAGCATTCAAATAATTAAATGGAAGTCAATAAATATTGTTACCACAAATTTCTAAAAATTTTAGGCTAAATTGCCCATTTTGAGCTTTTCGAGGCAAAACCTCGCAAAAAATCGCGTCCGACATTCCCACATATGTTCTTTTCATAGAACTTTATCAATTTCTATTTATTTTATCGAAATATAATTTTTCCAAATTTTTCCAGAATTTATCCAAACAAAAATTTTTAAAAAAAAAAGAAGAGGAAAAGAGAAAAAGAGAAGAAAAATGAAAGAAAAATTCTGGAAAAATTGGGAAAATTTCGAAAAAAATTATATTTCCATAACATAATAAGAAATTTATGAATTTCTATGACAAATGAAATATTTGGATAATCCGGACGTGACTTTCGCGGGGTTTTTGCCTCGTAAAGCGCGAAATAGGCAATTTGGCCTAAAATTTTAGAAATTTGTGGTAAATTGTCATGCTAACTTAAATTATTAATAAATGGACGTAGGTTGACACGGTGATCAATTGGTGACCAATGACTTAGTGGACTTGGACCCGGGGATTGATTACGGGGTGGTGGGACCCGACCCAAACAGAATTAAATTTAAAAAAAAAAAAAAAATGAAAGAAAAATTTGGAAAAAATTCCGAAAAAATTGGGAAAATTCCGAAAAAAAATATATATTTCGATAAAATCAATAGAAATTGATAAAATTCTATGAATAGAAAATATGTGGGAATGTCAGACACGACTTTTTCGGGGTTTTGCCTCGAAAAGCGCGAAATGAGCAATTGGGCCAAACAATTTACCACAAATTTCTAAAATTTTCGGCCAAATTGCCTATTTCACGCTTTTCGATGCAAAAACCTCGCGAAAGTCGCGTCCGGATTATCCAAATATTTCATTTGTCATAGAAGTTCATAAATTTCTATTTATGTTATGGAAATATTATTTTTTTCGAAATTCTCCCAATTTTTCCTGAATTTTTCTTTCATTTTTCTTCTTTTTTTCTTTTTTCCTCTTCTTTTTTTTTAATTTTTGTTTGGGTCGGGTCCGACCCAAATCAATTTAACAAATCCTACTGTGGAAAAACCCTTAAAAGTATTCTGTATAAGGGTAGATAACTGTACCATGTAAAGTATCTATGTACAATGTCATGTCACTCCCCAGTTCCCAAAAGAATCAAAATATCAAAACAAAACACACGTACAAGTAAAATGGATTTGTTACTTAAGATCCTCAACGGTAGGCAGTCAGAGGTAGTCACTTAAGATCCCCTTGCCTTTACTTGTACTCGGGTCTACACTCAATCATCACAGGAGAAAATGGATGACGAGTCCAGTCAGTAAAATCCCAAGGAACTCCTCCGAGCATTCATATAGAATTACAAAGCAAACTAAAAACTCAAGAGTTTTTCCATTGGGTTTTACAAACCTCACAACGCGCTCCACTACCCCGTAATCAATCCCCAGGTCCAAGTCCACTGAATCCTTGGTTGCCAATTGATCACCCGTGTCAACCTATGTCCATTTATCAATAATTTAATTTAGTATGACTATTTACAACAAATTTCTAAAAATTTTAAGCCAAATTACCCATTTCGCGATTTTCGAGGCAAAACCACGCAAAAAGTCACGTCCGATGATTGAGTGCAGACCCGAGTACAAGTAAAGGCAAGGGGATCTTAGCCGACTACCTCTGACTGCCTACCTCTGAGGATTACTTGTACGTGTGATTATTTTGATTTTTTGATTCTTTTGGGAACTGGGGAGTGACATGGCATTGTACATAGATACTTTACATGGTACATCCGTCTACTTTTATACATAATACTTTTCAGGGTTTTTCCACAGTAGGATGGGCCGAGCCTGGACCTATTCAGGTCCAGGGCTGGGTCGGGTCCGACCCTTTTGGGTCGACCCGACCCAAACAGAATTATAAAAAAAAGAAAAAAGAATAAAAATGAAAGAAAACTTTGGAAAAATTTCAAAAAAATTGGGAAAATTCCGAAATAAAAAATATATTTCGATAAAATAAATAGAAATTGATAAAGTTCTATGAAAATAAAAATATGTGGGAATGTCAGACGCGACTTTTTGCGGGGTTTTGCATCGAAAAGCGCGGAATGAGCAATTTGGCCTAAAAATTTTAGAAATTTGTTGTAAATTATCATGCTAAATTATATTATTGATAAATGGACATAGGTTGACACGGGTGATCAATTGGCGACCAAGGACTCAGTGGACTTGGACCCGGGGATTGATCACGGGGTAGTGGAGCGCGTCGTGAGGTTTGTAAAACCAAATGGAAAAATTCTTGAGTATTTATTTTGCTTTGCAATTCCATTCAATTCCAGTATTTCCTTGTGATTTTTCCTATATATATATATATATATATCTTGTCGTTGTTTGCACGGTTGGTTGAGTTACTCCCATCGGATTTTTCGTTGTGTGTCTATGCATTCTAGACCATAGCATGTGTATCAGGAGTTCTCGGTAGATAACGACCCGAGCTATTGAACTGCTACATGTGTCGGTGCGTCGTAGGTCTACGCCGGCCACAGAGAGGGATCAGGTGATAGCTAGTTGGTTGCGCCAACTAGTGGGATCCTGGAAGAGAATCCTAAAGTAGTGTTTAGTCTGACTGGAACAGGCACACACATTTGCACTTTACTGTTATCTATGCATGCGTTGCCCTACTTACAGTTGTCTGTTTACATTCCGCATGTTTATTTAACAGTATTTATTGACTTCCACTTATTTATATGAATGCTCGGAGGAGTTCCTTGGTATTTTACTGACTGGACTCGTCATCCATTTTCTTCCTGTGATGATTGAGTGCAGATCCGAGTACAAGTAAAGGCACGGGGATCTTAGGCGACTACCTCTGACTGCCTACCTCTGAGGATTACTTGTACATGTGATTATTTTGATATTATGATTTTTTTTTGGAACTGGGGAGGGACATGACATTGTACATAAATACATTACATGGTACATTCGTCTACCTTTATACAGAATACTTTTCATATTCCACAGTAGGATTTTATTAAATTGATTAATATTCCTTGCATTTAAGTACAACTTCCGCTGCATATGTCATTTATACGTTGTACACACAAGTGGATGTGAATTTTGAGACAGGAAATGGACGGGCAAGTGTGGCGACCCTCGCCGCCCCGAGGTGACGTGTCTCCGTGTACTCCTTGCCAGCCGGCCCTACTACACGTGTACGGCACCTGCCCGTCCTTTTCCTGTCTCGAAATTCGCATCCACTTGTGTGTACAGCGTATAAATGCCATATGCAGCGAAACTTGTACTTAAATGTAAGGAATATTAATCAATTTAACAAATCCTACTGTGGAAAAACCCTGAAAAGTATTATGTATAGAGGTAAATGGATGACGAGTCCAATCTGTAAAATCCAAAGGAACTCCTCCGAGCATTCATATAAATAAGTGGAAGTCAATAAATACTATTAAATTAACATGCGGAATGTAAACAGACATACGTAAGTATGGCATCGCATTCATAGATAACAATAAAGTGCAAATGTGTGTGTCTGTTCCAGTCAGACTAAACCATACTTCGGGATTCCCTTCCAAGATCCCACTAGTGGGCGCACCCAACTAGCTATCACCTGATCCCTCTCGGTGGCCGGCGTAGACCTATGACGCACCGACACATGTAGCAGTTCAATAGCGCGGGTCGTTATCCACCGAGAACTCCTGATACACATGCTATTGTCTAGAATGCATAGACACACAACGGAAAATCCGGTGGGAGTAACTTAACCAACCGTGCAAGCAATGACAAGATATAGATATAGGGAAAATCACAAGGAAATACTGGAATTGAATGGAATTACAAAACAAAATAAATACTCAAGAGTTTTTCCATTGGGTTTTACAAACCTCACAACGCACTCCACTACCCCGTAATCAATCCCCGGGTCCAAGTCCACTGAGTCCTTGGTCGCAAATTGATCACCCGTGTCAACTTATGTCCATTTATCAATAATTTAATTTAGAATGACAATTTACAACAAATTTCTAAAAAATTTATGCCAAATTGCCCATTTAGCGCTTTTCGAGGCAAAACCCCGCAAAAAGTCGCGTCTGACTTTCCCACATATTTTTCTTTTCATAGAACTTTATCAGTTTCTATTTGACTTCCACTTATTTATATGAGTGCTCGGAGGAGTTCCTTGGGATTTTTTTGATTGGACTCGTCATCCATTTTTCTTCTGTGATGATTGAGTGCGGACCCGAGTACAAGTAAAGGCAAGGGGATCTTAGGTTACTACCTCTGACTGCCTACCGTTCTCCCACCGGATTTTTCGTTGTGTGTCTATGCATTATAGACCATAGCATGTGTATCAGGAGTTCTCGGTGGATAATGACCCGAGCTATTGATGCTACATGTGTCGGTGTGTCGTAGGTCTACGCCGGCCACCGAGAGGGATCAGGTTATAGCTAGTTGGGTGCGCCCACTAGTGTGATCCTGGAAGGGAATCCCGAAGTATGCTTTAGTCTGACTGGAAGAGGAACACACATTTGCACTTTATTGTTATCTATGCATGCGATGCCCTACTTACAGTTCTCTGTTAACATTTTGCATGTTTATTTAACAGTATTTATTGAGTTCCACTTATTTATATGAATGCTCGGAGGAGTTCCTTGGGATTTTAATGACTGGACTCGTCATCCTTTTTCTTCCCGTGATGATTGAGTGCGGATCCGAGTACAAGTAAAGGCGAGGGGATCTTAGGCGACTACCTCTGACTGCCTACCTCTGAGGATTACTTGTACGCGTGATTATTTTGATATTTTGATTCTTTTGGGAACTGGGGAGTGACATGACATTGTACATAGATACTTTACATGGTACATTTGTCTACCTTTATACAAAATACTTTTTAGGGTTTTTCCACAGTAGGATTTGTTAAATTGATTAATATTCCTTACATTTAAGTACAACTTCCGCTGCATATGTCATTTATACGCTGTAAACATAAGTGGATGCGAATTTTGAGACAGGAAAAAGATGGGCAGGTGCCGTACACGTATAGTAGGGCCGACTGGCAAGGAGTACATGGAGACACGTCACCCCGGGGCGGCGAGGGCTGCCACATCAGGTTCTCGAAGTGAAGACCACGCGGAACGGGAAAAGCTCAAAGATCTTAAATGAATGTTTTAAGTTTAAAAGTTTGGTTTTCTTGTTGTAGTCATTTTATATATATTGTTTTGGGCTTTGAGGTGAGTGAAGGACGTGAAATACTTTTGAATAGGTTATGCGAGTCTCCTAAATTAGTTTGAAATAAGATTATAGTTTTATGATTCAATTTTGGTTTATTTTGGGATTATAGTGTTGTAACTAAGGTATCGGAGACTCTAAGTTAGTATTTAAAGTTTGAATTTGATATATATTGTGAACTGCGGGGAGTTGTGAGTCCCTTTAGGCCTCTCCCCAATTATATTATCTATTAGGTGAAAGTTTTCGGCGGGCCATTTTTAGGGGAAGTGCTGCTAAAATTTTTATAAAAATACGGATTATAATCATTACGATTTCCTAATTTACTCTAATTAAGTAAAACAGGTATTGAGTTTCATTGAGGATATAAATTTTAGTATTTGAGCTTTACTAAGGATTTAAATGATAAGTATTTTGAGGCATATAGTTAATTCTATGGTTTAAGTGCCTAAATAGAGTAATTCGGCTAGGTCAGGACTTAGTGAGACAGGTCCTAAAACGAACCCTACCAGATATGTAGTTGCTGAAGGTAGACAAATTCAGGGACCGCCGCATTTTTTTTGTTTGTTCTCAGTCAAATGGGTAAATTTTTGCCCTAAAACTTATGGTTTTTGTTCCTCATGAATTTTTGAGTGTATTTGTGTCATTTTTATGACCATTGGTCACTCGAAATAAGGTTTAGGGTTTTCTAGGTTTTCAGTTGGGATGTCAAAAGGAATGACTGCACAAGGCCCAAACCTTACAAAGGGTCACGGCCACACCTATAGGGTTTGGAAGGTATCGTCCAACTTCAATTGGCATGCGTTCGTTGGTCTTGATCAATCAAAATCGATAGCCATTTAGACATATCGTTTATGTCGAAGCCCTAGTTATTATTCTCTGCTCTGTACAACCTTTAATGATGATATTGAACTGTTTCTTAGCTTAATTGGAATTGTTTACCTTTTTTTTTTTTGGACTTTACCATCAATTCTCGCGTGTTTGGGTATGGCGAGATCAAAAATGTAAATGCGACAACAACCTTCAAAATAGTGATTGCAAGCTAGGCAGCTAATATTGTCGCGTTCCGGACGGAGGCTCGACAACCCAAAAAAGCGTATGACTTCCTCTTACTGGAAGCAGTTGAACAAGAATAACCCTAACCCCCGAAAAGCAATAAGTAAAGCATGCCAATAAGAGTGAAGAGGGCCATTTTGACCTTGAAGTCGAACATGGGGGTGTAACGTCTTCTATAGGGGAGAAATGTGCACTCACAACTAAAGGGAGAGGTGGTAATGGCTCAATGAAGGCTACTGAAGAGAGTCATAAACCATCAGGTAATTCAGCACACAGCTCGTGTGATATCCTCAATTTCAATAAACATGTATTAAGAGTTAATTACGAGATTAGTGGGTCTTAATGAAGACACATGTTGTGGATTTAAACTCGGATCAGTAAAAAAAGGAAATCACTAGAACAATGTTATTTTTGTTGGTGAATGCCTAGTATGTGTATAGTATGGTATTTTATCGCAAAGTCGAGGTATGTTGAGGTATATCCACAATTGTTACCATAACAAAGGTTTTGAGTGCATGTCCTGGGGCTTGGATGAAAATAAAATTATTAGTTGCTTCAAAACTAATAAACAATGTTAAGTATCATGTGAAGCTTTTGCCTTGGTTAGTGTGCAAGTCTAAATTGGTGGTAGTGTAAAATGGGAACAACGTTAGTGTGAGGCCTTACCTCGACTTACATGTCAATTGGCAATGGTGGAGGTTGCGATTGGGTTCAAATTGGTGCAAATTTGGTTTAATATAACAAGAGAATTGGTCCGTAAGAGTTTGGTGAGTCCTGAACAAAGTTAAAATTAATAGGGTTTTGGTATAACCAAAACCTGTGTCATGCATGTTTTGTGAATATGGACTATTTTCTCAAGAGATTGGTTCGATTTGGTGAATCCAAAATAAGCACCAGAAGTCTAAACACGACAAAATAGGGATTTAAAGAATTAATAATAAAAAAGAAATTAAGATGCACACAAGCACCTCAGGGTTTATATGTAAATATATATAAAAATTTAAAAATTTAAAAATCAAAACAAACATTTTGGTTTCTAACAGAGCGTCTTACAACATTCGAACCTAAACCCTCTCAACTTGATTTTTTGATTCGCGAACTACATCTGATTTTCATCTGATTTCTCTCCGGAACACTACAGAGCATCGCGAGATGGTCAGTTTCAGCCAAGTTAAGATCTAAGTTTAGTATTGAAATGGCTTTTCGAAGGTATTAGATTTAGTAGTTCGAAGTTTTCATGGAACATAATGCAGTTTTATATACTATAGTTAATTTCTTTGAGTTTTCGATTAATTGATTCAATAAAATTAGAATGTGCCTTTCCCATTAATATAAGGAGAACTGATGGCTTGATAAGGTTGTCTACTTACTTACGAATAGAGTTCAATGAATCGGAATACTTTATAAAGTGATTAATGTATGCTCGTGACTATGATTTAAGTAATATGTTTGGATACAAAATGGATGTTTGTTCTGGATGTTTGTTTAAATATTAATTTATTATTGAATTAATCTTGATTTGAATATTAGTGAATTTGAATTGTGTTATTTAACTTAATTAGTTTAGTTATTTATCATAGTTTGAATTAGCATTTTTAATTCATTTTTTCATTAAATTAATTAAATTTGAGTAAAAATAATAATAAAACTATTGAAAGACTTTTTTCTAAAGTTGTTTGATAAATCCTTGTGGAGAATATCCCACTTACCATTACTATAAATAATAAGATATAGGGGAAATTTATTGTACACACTCGACACGAGTAAATTTTTGGCGTTGTTGCTGGGGATTTTTACATAATTTCTTTGGAGCTTTAGACATTGTATGGTCTATCCACTTTGTCGTTCTAATTCCACAGGATCTCTACATCCAATTGATTTTGAGGTAGATAGGCTTTCAATCATAATTTAAGACAACAACAATATAGGGAACACCGAACTACCACAAAGGAAGCCAATAATAACCTTAATAGTATTAATAATAATAATAATAATAATAATAATAATTATTATTATTATTATTATTATTATTATTATAGAGAAATTACTTTTAGGCAAGCCAATCAAAATATCAGTATTTATGAACCAATGTCTATTGCATTCTGAAGGATTTCCTAAATTTGAACTAAGATATGGATGCATTAGTGCTCTTCCTCACTTCTGTGGTAAAGATATGAAGACCCCCAGAAATTTATAAGGGAATAGCAACACAAAGTTAATAGAATGAAGCCTAGAGACGGTACTTTAGAACAAGTCAAACTTAAAGCTTTTCCTTTTGTATTAAAAGATCAAGCACAAGATTGGTTGTTTTATCTTCCTCAAGATTCAATAACCACATGGACTCAAATATTAGAAGCTTTTCTATATCGATATATGCCTGGAAGAAAAATTCGCACTAATAGAAGACAAATCACGGTCGTAAAAATGAGTGATGATGAAAATTTTAATGAATTTTGGGATAGATTTCAAATATTAAATTCATCTTGCCCAATCCATGGATATACACAAAGAGCTTTATTAGAATACTTTTACGAATGACTTAATCATTTTGAACAAAGACTATTAGATACCATATGTGGTAGATCATTATTCGATGTTACACCAACTTTAGAAAAAGAAGCTATTACTAAAATGACCAAACAATATAAGCAATAGGTGAAAAGACCAACACATCAAGAAAGAAACTTTACGAAATTAACAATAGAAAAAATAATGCATTTGACGAAAAAAGTTGATGAATTATCTAGCATGGTCAAATTATTAAAGTCGAATCAAACCAAGTGAAACCTTGTGGATTTTGTAATGATGTTACACATCCAACGAATGCATGCCCTACTTTACAAGAAGATAATAATTAAGAAGTCAATGCGGTTATGAACCAATATTCTGGTCCTCCCAGAAATCAATATGATAACAATAATCACTACATTGGAAAATCAAATTCAAATATTAGCTATGGTTCACAAAATAAAAATTATAACACTTATAGACCAAAAGCACAAGTACAATCTACACCAATCCAACAACTTCAACAAATGACTCGACCTACCCAACCAAATTTAGAACAAATACTACATAATTTTATGACTCAAAGTCATCAAAACTTAATGCAAATTTCTCAAAATTAAATTAAAACTAATACGTCTATAACGTGTTGAAAAATCAGTTAAATCATATGAATGTACAAATTAAGAAGTTAAGTAATCAAACTAAAAGATCAACTCACACTACTAATCAAACATAAGTTAACGCTTTGTTTTGCGAAAATAAAAAGAAACGCATATGCGAGAAAAATATACCTAAGAGAGGTAAAAACAAAAAAGATGAATGTGCCTTGTGATGGTTTTAATAAATGGAAAACGGTGTTTACTGTGATTCACGAGTAAGTTCCTAAGACCGAGACCAGGTTATATAGGAGATGGGTTACCTTGCCGACCTATATGTAACTTCCTACTCAATTAAATAGGATGCGTGGATTACATACTCACTAGAGGATTTCATATAGAACCATTGGGCATTAATGGATTGGCTAGACAGTACATCGGCCATTGCATTGGTCTAGCAATCGTATTAATGGAATCAGTGGGTAATCGACCCTAGTTTTATATATAAAATGGGAATCACAATGTAGTATTCATTGACAGTTTGATTTGCATATGTTATTTATTGAACTATATGCTTTCCATATTTTTATTAGTTAACATCGGTGCATATTGTTATTGCATAATGTTCTTGATTATTATATGGAATATTAATGAATTTGTAAATCCTTAATTAGTGAGCAAGTTGGAGCGCTCACCCCAAATCTAATATTTCAGGTTCACAACCTTGCGTTTCAGCGAAGGGAAATGAGAAGATTTATGAGTCTTTATATCATCTCTACGATGTAATAAACCTTCTTGTACATATATACATTGTTTGATATATTTTATTGTATATAAACAGGGTTGGAAGGTTTATAATCAAGGTTTTAGGTTTTAATAACCTCTGTATTTATGTATATTATTTAAATATCAAAAAAGTTTTAATTTTTCGTTGTGTATACTTTGTATTGTTTATTCGATATCGATATACAGGTCGAGTTTATCAGGTACAAACGGTGAGGCTATTAGTTCTAGTTAAGTCTGACTAGGTTACTGAGGCTTAATTAGGGTTTTAGGTAGAGTATCACCTTAATCGGGATAAGGGATGTTATAGCTTGGTATCATAGCCTATTTCTAAGCCTAAAGTTTATAACTTTAGAATTAAGTGGTAACTCTAATATAGTTTGGTATCATGGAGAAGGCTCTAACCTCGATTTTACTTTCAAATTATTTTCGAAGTGATGGAATATTCCTTTGTAACGAAACCTAAGTTTATTGACTTTGAAAGTCATCTCGAGTTATGAAAAAACTTAGGTTATGATAAACGGTTTTCATTGAGTTTTGGGAGGAAAATGAAAATGAAAACATTATTATACGTTATTTACTGTGCATATTGTTATTTATTGTATAGATAAGATTTTTTTGTTTTCTTTGAATGTTACCAAATAATCTTTTCTCTCCTTTGGCTTCCGAATCTAATGGCGAATCAAGGAGAGGGTTCATAGAGGCCTGGACCTCAGGGTAACGGGGAAACTAAGGATCAATGGAAATCTAGAATGGAGCAGCAAATGAGGGAACTAATGGAGTCTCATGCAAAACTCATGGCTATGCTGATGGCTCAGATGGGACAACCAATACAGCGACCTAAGGCACAGCCTGCAACCAGTCCCGAGGTTAGCAAAGTTGAGGGAGGAGCTGAAACTGTAGCAACTCCAGCTCAACTAATTGTAGCACATATTCAGGTGCCTGAGTAGCTGATGCGGTGCTAGTGGATTCTAAGAAGGCTGCATTTCATAAAACTCGAAAGGAATTCATGAAATATGATATTATGGGATTTGATTGCACAATGGAGGAAGGGGTAGCTAAGACCTGGGTATTGGAGATGGAGCAATGATTCGTTGCTATAGATGTTGAGGACCAGTTTAAGGTCAAACAGGTCACATTTTTATTGATAGATTATGCCAAGAAGTGGTGGAGTTCCCTAAAGATAGGGGAAGATTGTCACCACTTGGCCACAGTTTAGGACCGTATTCTACAGGCATTATTTCCCAAAAGCAGTCAGGAACAGGAAGAACACTGAGTTTATCTAGTTGAAATAGGGAGCTATGTCTATACAGGAATATGAGAGGAGGTTCACTGAGTTGAGTGAATTCAATCTTGAGATGGTGGAGCAGGAAGAGAACAAAATAAATTTGTTCCTTGGTGGGCTGAATTACGAGATTTGAGATATGGTTTCCTCTCATTTTTACACTAGTTATACTTTTATATCCGAGAGTGCGTTGGAGGTCGAAGCAACCATTCTAGCCATACCTTTTAGAATAGTAATTATGCCACCACCACCACCACAGTTTCCTAAAAGTTAGAGAATCAAGGAATTTACTTCTTTTCAGCTAAAGAAGAGGCAAAGGAATGTAGCTGGAGTAGCTACACACTCATGGTCTATAGGGACGACATTTGTTAGTGCACCGGTTCCAATAGTTTCTCAGGCTTCAGTAGCCAAACCACATTTGCCACCACTTCAGTCTAGAGGTAAGGGCAAGTGCAGAGTCAGTCATCACAAAAACCTAAAGGATCAGGACAGGTTTTTCAGGCCAGTGTTTATCCTCAAAGGGCTTCCACAATATGCTATCGATGCGGGCAGGCAGGGCATATTCAGAGAGAGTGTTATATGTTTTCGGCCACATCGCTAGGCAGTATAGCGCCGCTTGCATACATGCAACAGCTGAGGCAGACCCAAAGGCTAATCGGAGGCTTGTAGAAGGTATATTAAACATTTGTAGTCAAGATATGCATGTTTTGATTGATGCTGGTTCTACAGTTTCCATTATTACGGGTACAATGGTTGACGAGTTGAAATTGAAACCTGATAGAGCTAGTACATTGTTGATTTTAAGCACAGCAGTGAGAGAATGTTTATTCTAACCTGAACTACAATGGATGTGTAATCAAAATTGAAGAGAAAGAATTTCCAATTGATCTGAGGGTAATAAAGTTCTTGGAGTATGATGCACTACTGTGGATGGATTACTTATCAGCATACCATGCCAGTATCAACTGTTTCCATAAGAGGGTAATCTTTTAGATCTCTAACCTTTTAGAAATTATAGTCTATATAGGTTATAATCATTCACGACTAGCAACTCGTGGAAGGGAAGCTACTCCTAGAGATTTAGAAGTTATGGCAGGAGTTCTCACATTTAAAGAGCGTGGTCAGGAACTTAAGGTTTGTAAGATACCCGTGGTTTATGAATTTCTAGAAATTTTTCCATCTGACTTCCCTGGTCTTCCACCGCCACATGTCATTAACTTCATCATTAATCTTATTCCTAGTATCAAACCTATATTTATTCCTCGTACCATATGGCACCAAAGGAATTAGTGAGTTGCAGACTCAGCTTGATTAGTTATTACAGAAGGGGTTTATCCATCCTAGTACGTCATCGTGGGGAGCACTGGTTCTTTTTGTGAAGAAAAGAAGGAAACTCTACGTATGTACATTGATTATAGAAAGCTAAATCGGGTGACTATCAGGAACAAATACCTATTGCCTAGGATTGATGATTTGTTTAATTAGTTGAAAGGTGCCAGACATTTCTTGAAAATTAATTTGAGGTCTGATTGTCATCAACTGAAACTCAGGTATGAGGATATGTGGCATCCCTTATCTCGATTAGGGTGATACCCGGCCTGAAACCCTAATTAAACCTCTTTACACCAGTCAGGCTCAATTAGAGTAACAGTACAGTCGTCCTTCATACCTGATAATTAAAATTATAGTATATCTTATATCGACTAAATAACTGAAAACGCAGAGGAAATTAAAAACTTTTTCGAAAAACCATAAAATACACCTAAAATTGGTAAAAACCTCGGTTGTAAAACCATATCCCCACCTTGTTTATTATAAAATATCAATTTAATACAATATATAAAAAGTTGGGAGATCACTTCACCGTATAGAAGACTATAGACTCCTAATCTTCTCCGTTCCTAAGTCGAAGCAAACGTCGACAACCCGAAATGTTAATTGTTGAATAAGCACTCCAACTTGCTCAGTATGTGATCCTCGTAAACATATCAAATATCATCTAAATATCAATGAATCAATGAATAGCAATATGAAACCAAAGCATATCTATTCAGCCATTAAAAATAATATAAACAATACATAATGAAATGCAAGTTCAATGGTCAATTGCAACTATACCGGTGACTTGTTTTTTTTAATTTCTTTTGCATTCAAAAATAAAGTTGTAGAGTCCTATCACCCAAGACTATAACCCACGGAATCACACGTCTATGATTTTGTGGCGTATCGAGATATAACATAGCTACCCATTCTTAAATGGAAAGTGGCAATCAGTTAGCGTCACGAATCTAATGGAAATGTATTGGTTGGCCTCCGAATACCTTGGTCGTCAGCCTCACTCGGACTCCCCCGTTGCACCTCTCTCTGAGTAAACTTTTCGATATAAAACAATAGGAAAGCAATAATCGGGCACCTCAAGGTTTTTGAAGGGAAAGTGTTGGTAATGGTCCAACATTTTCATCGTCACTCCAGTCCGATTCGCCCGTCGTACCTCTTTCTAGATAATTTCTCATAAAACAGTTTAGTAACAAATTCAAGTCATGGTACATTGCCCCATTTCCCATTCCATAAACTACGTGCATTAAATATAACTATTTTACGATGAATAATTGATAACAATACGATACCCACTTACCTGTACTAAGCTTTTTCTAATTTTTTTACCAATTTACACGACTCTTGAAATCTGTAAACCTTCCCCATCGACCAAGAACCTAAAAATACACCAATTGTAATTAATTTACGTCCAATATTATTTAATTAGACCCTTAAGCAGGTCCCAATTAAATTTGAAATCAATTTATCAAATTATAGGCTAATGTGACCATTTTGCACTTTACGAGGTAGAAATCCCATATGAAGTCTCGCCCGAAATACCGAATATTTTATTTTCATAGAAATTAATCAATTTTTATTTATTTAATCGAAATATTATTTTTTAGATTTTTCCTTATTTTTTGGCCTTTTTTAATTTTTCAACATTTTTCTCTATTTTTCTATATTTTTTTCTTGTTAGGTTAGGTCGACCCTAACGGGTCGTCCCCTTCCTCCCAAAATCAACCAGGGACGTTTTGTCCATGGTTCGATTGCCAATTTTTTGTTAAAATCAAGGATCAAACCCCATGACCAAACAAACAGGGAGATCACTCCCCTGCATTCTCTTCTTCATTCCCAAAACATCCTAACTCAATTTCCATTAAAACCCATTACCAACAACAATAACTTAAAGCAACATAACAACAACAACGACCCAAAAACAACAACACCAATCATCTCACCTTGATCTCCATCACCTCTCCCTCAATATGGATCTCTCGAGTTCTCTCCTCTTTCTTTCATTTTCTCTCTTCTCTCTCCTCTCAACTCGGATTTCCAAAGGGCATAGAGAAGACGATGATGAATAACGTAAATTAGGAATTTCCTCAAGATTCATGCAACACGAATCTTGAGGCAAATCTAATGTTTCACTTTTAATTTTTGATTAATATAAAAAAAATTTCGAGATTCGTACAACAAATCTCAAGGATGATCAAAGAATGGAATTAAAATTACATTGATTTCTATTAAGATGTGGATATACGCATCTCGAGGCGTGGGAAATTTCTCTAACTAACCAATTAACGATGACACCATTCACCTCCTCGATGCTCATGCTACGCGTATCTTGAGGTGAATCCAATATGTAATTTAATTTTATTTAAACTTTAGGATTGATTAATATATATTTATATATAACCTATATATAATATATAATCATTTACGTATTTTCGCGCCCATAAATTCATCGTGCGCGCCAACAAGAACCGTCAGGCATGTAGACTATTGTATGTCCTACGCGTGTCACCTTCGACCTCATGTGTCACTAGGTACCCACCAATTATTAACTATTTATTTATTTGCAATATATATTTATATATACAATTTTATATAAATATATACGCATATACATTCATGCATTTTAATTTTGCCGTGCGGGCTAACAAGTACACTCGAGTGCGCACCTACCACACGACTCGTGTGCGTCACCCTTAACCCACACACGATATTAGAAATCCCATAGTTTTTCAATTGTTCAATTATATGCCAATTATATTCAATTAATTTCAATAAATACCAATAGACATCGAATAAACACCAAACGGCAAGCAAATCCACGCACACGCTAATCGAGATAAATCGGGCGTAACCACTAGCCTAACTCGGGTTAATTAAGATTTGGATTAACGCTATCACCTGCTTAAGGTAATGGGTCACTATAAGATATCTTAAAGACAAATTTTCAAGACACTCGCTACGAGCACTTCGAGTATACAATGATGTCGTTTGGGCTCACTAATGCTCCTACTATGTTTGTGGATTTGATGCATAGGGTGTTTAAACCCTATCTTGACCAGTTTATTATTGTGTTTATTGATGATGTTTTAATCTATTCGAATATTGAGGAAGTGCATTCGCACCACCTCAGAGTTACATTGCAAACTCTGAACGATAATCGGTTATATGCCAAGTTTAACAAGTGCAATTCTAGTGTTCAGAGGTCTAATTTCTAGGACATGTGGTTAATGCTAAGGGTATATCTATTGATCTAGCAAAGGTTGAGGCAATCAGGGATTGGCCTAGTCCTACCATAGTGTTAGAGGTTTGAAGTTTTCTAGGGTTAACGGGTTATTACAGATGATTTGTTAAGGGTTTTTCTTGTATTGCAATGCCAATGACTCGCCTAACACAGAAAGATGTTAACTTTATTTGGTCAAATGAGTGCAATGCTGCATTTAAAGGTTTGAATGATAGTTTGACTATGACGCACGTTCTTGCATTACCTAAATCAGGGAAGGAGTTAGTGATTTATACTGATGCTTCTCATTCAGGCTTGGGTTTTTTGCTAATATAGGAGGCAGGGTTGTAGCTTATGCTTCAAGGTAACTCAAGGTAGTTCATGATCTTGAGCGAGCTATAGTGGTTTTTGCCTTGAAGATTTGGAGGCATTACTTGTATGGTGAGAATTTTTTAGTATTTCCAGATCATAAGAGTTTGAAATACTTGTTTATTCAGAGTGAATTAAATATGAGGCAGAGTAGATGGCTTGAGCTACTTAAGGATTATGATATCACTCTGGAGTACCATCTAGGCAAAAAAAATTCCGTTGGTGATGCCTTGAGTAAGAGAAGGAAAAGCAAAGAGAACGTAGCTACAGCTAAAGCTTCATAGTTTAAACTTCTTGAAGAAGCATCAGTGATGATGATTCGTGAAAGTCCAGTTGGCACATCATCAACTGAGAGAGCTAGTTCCAGAGCTACTAATATGTTCTTCTATGCTCAGATTCAAGCTGAACCGGAGCTAATTCAGCGCGTGGTTGATTGTTAGAAAGCTTATCAAGATTATATAATGCGCCAAAGGTTAGCAGCTAGTGTAGATCATCTTGATTGGTCAGTTTTTTATGATAGTTCAGGGATAGATTATGGATTCCAGCTCAGGATCAGTTGAGGTAGGAGTTGCTACGGGAACCTCATATATCTCTTTACTTTATTCATCCAAGTAACACTAAAATGTATCATGATATGAGGCATTTTATTGGTGGCCTGGGATGAAGACTGATATTGTTTAGTTCATAGAGAGAGATGAGACATTTCAGCAAGTTAAGGTTGAGCATAGAAAACCTAGAGGGTTATTGCATCTGTTGCCTATTCCTGAGTGGAAATGGGAACATATATCGATGTGTTTTATTTTTGGTCTACCTTTGAGTGAGCGTAAGCACGATGCTGTATGGGTTATAGTTGATAGGTTGACAAAGTCTGCGCGTTTCATGCCAATTTCCATATGAGATCCTCTTGACTAATTATATGAGGTGTATGTACGTGAGGTGTTGAGATTTCATGGAGTTCTAGTGTAGATTACTTTGGATAGAGATTCGAGATTAACATCCAGACTATGGAGTGAATTGCAGAAACAGCTGGGAACTATTCTTAACCTTACTACGGCATACCATATGCAAACTGACGGTCAGACTGAGCGGTTGATATTGGTGCTAGAGGATATGCTGTGAGCTTGTGTCTTGGAGTTTGGTGGTAAATAGGAGAAATAAATTTCTCTATGTGAGTTCTCTTATAATAATATCTATCAGGCTAGCATTGGAATGGCTTCTTTTAAAGCTCTATATGGTCGGCCTTGTTGTTCACCTGCTTGTTGGGCAGAGGTTGGAGATACAATTTTGTTGGGGCCGGAGTTGATTTAGGACTACATAGATAGAATTCAATAGATTTTCATCGGTTGATCGCAAAGACATCTAAGATAAAAAAGATACACCGATAAACATCATAGGTTTTTGGAGTTTTCAAAGGACAATTTTGTCTTGTTGAAAGTCTTTCCTATGAAAGGATTATATAGGTTTGGGTTGTGAGGTAAACTAGCTCCAAGGTACATTAGGTTGTTCATGGTACAGGAAAAGATTGTTCCTGTTGCTTACAGGTTAGAGTTGCTTCCTCAGCTAGCCAGAGTTCGTAATGTCTTCCACGTGTCTATGCTTTGCAAAACAGATACTCAATTCACTCCAAGGATTGATTCGAATGAATTTGATCTTTGGGAATACTTATTTTACGATGAGCAGCCAATTCAGATACTTGATCGTAAGATTCAGAGGCTGAGAACCAAAAAGATTCATTTGGTTAAGGTGAAATGGCAATTTCACGGAGATGAGAAACTAACCTAAGTGTGAGAATCCTATATGAAGGAGCAGTTTCCATTTCTCTTCGAAACTACAGGTAATTTTATGTTTACTTTAATTTCGATGATGAAATTGCATTAAATTGGGGAAACTATAATGACCTGTTACCTAAAGTGGTGATTAATATTAATCCAAATCCTAATTAACCCGAGTTAGGATTGTGGTTAAGTTCGGCGTACCTCGATTAGCTTGTTCGTGTATTTGCATAATGGTTTATGTTTGTTTGTATTATTTATGAATTTTATAGGTTGTAGTATAATAGTGAATTTATATACAAGCCTACAAACGATAAATACCTTAATAAACAATAAATAGCTGACACACCAAGTGCGATGAGGGAGTCGTGGAATGAGTGTGCATACTCGAGCTCGTAGGCATGTCCAATGAATTTATTGGCAAAAAATATAAGAGAAATATATAGATTTATATATTTGATATATAAATATATATATTAAAAATTATAAGTCAATTTGAATTATATGGATGGATTGCCTCGAGATGCACGTGAGTGTTGATGGTGCCAACATGTATGTTATGTTAAGGGTGTCATGTAAACACATCAATCATTTGATCAGTCTCGATATTGCATGATGCTTATCTCAAGGACAATCCATATATTTAAACTAAAAACCTCATACTTATCTCCATAAATTTGATCAAGTGAGAGTGAGAGAGCTAAGGGTTTGATTTTTTATCTTAGGAGATCACTCAGGGAGTTGATTTGGTGTGAATTTAGGAGCTTAATCAACTGGAAATCCAAAGATCATTACTTTGATAAGTTATGTTTTTGGATTTTTGAAGTTCAATTCGATGGTGGTTAATAAAATCTCTGTGAATTATGTTGTTTGTTAACTGAAAATGGTTTGTTACTTTACTATAGGTCATCCCTGATGAATTATGGGAGTGTTGGATGTTGTTGAAATGATTTGTGGTTGGAACAATGACTGCTAACCTGTGTACTATCGAGCCAGTACAGGGTGGAGTGTGCTCCACCTAGCATAGGAGCGCGCTCCCTTCATCAGTAAGGATGAACTCAGCTGGTGGAGCGCACTCCACCCAATTAAGGAGCGTGCTCCCACCCCAGAAAACAGCAAATAAGTTGAGTTTTGGTTAGGATTTCTTGAGGACTCAGGGACTAAACAAGGGGTTCTAACTATAGGTTATTATACCTATATTGATCACAAGTGATTTGTGATAGGTGTTGGATCCCTGGGAAAGCTTGAATGCCCGAAAAGTTAAGAATTTGGATACAAAACCTAAACCGAGGTAATTATGGATTCATGCTCACGAATCTCGAGCATGATCAAAGGATGGAAACCAAAGTCACATTGATTATTTTTAGATGTGATTGAACGCATCTCGGGGCGTGGAAAATCTCTCCAACAATCAAGGTACAAACAATTCACTACATCGACTCTTACGTTATGCGTATCTCGAGGTAAATCCAAGCTTTAACATTTAACTTAATTTAAACTTTATGATTCATTTATATACATTTATATATAACACATATATATATAAATATATATTCATGTATGTACGTCTCACGCGTGTCACAGTGACAACTATCATTCTCGAACGTGCACACTATTGTACGTCCCACGCTTGTCATCCTCAACCCCACGCTTGTCACTATACGCATATATATTCATGCATTTATAATTTCCCTGTATGCACCAACGAGTACACTCGGGCATGCACGCTACCCTATGACTCGTGTACGTGACCCTTAACCCACACCCGGTTTATTAGGCTCCCATAATTTCTCAATTATTCAATTAATTCTAATTATTTCCAATTATTTTTATAATAAATAATACAAACCGTACAAATAGTAAATAACACGCAAATCCACGCACACGCTAATCAAGACAACCAGGCTTAACCACGAGCCTAACTCGGATTAATTAGAAATTGGATTAACACTAATCACCTGCTTAAGGTAGCGGGTCGTTACGGTTCATGTAGTTTATAAACTAAATGGGGGACTATGTATATTGTGATGGTTTTAATAAATGGAAAATGGTGTTTACTGTGATTCACGAGAGTAAGTTCCTGAGACAAAGACCAGGTTATATAGGAAATGGGTTACCTTTTCGGCCTATATGTAACTTCCTACTCAGTTCAATAGGTTGCGTGGATTACATACTTACTAGAGGGTTTCGGATAAAACCATTGGGCATTAATGGATTGGCTAGATAACACATCAACCAATGGGGTGGTCTAGCAATCGCATTAGTGGCATCGGTGGATAATCATAAAAAGGGAATTAAAGTCTAATAGTCATTAACAGTTTGATTTGCATTTGTTATTTATTGAATTATATGCTTTCCATATTCTTTTTAGTTAACATTAGTGCATATTGTTATTGCATAATGGTCTTGATTATTAGATTGAATGTTGATGGCTTTTTGAATCCTTACTTACTGAACAAGTTGGAGCGCTCACCTCAAATCTAATATTTCAAGTTCACAACCTAGCGCTTCAGCGAAGGGAAAGAATAAGATTTAGGAGTCTTTATATCTTCTCTACGATGTAATGAACCTTCTTGTACATATATACATTGTTTGATATATTTTGTTGTATATAAATTGAGTTGGAAGGTTTATAATCGAGGTTTGGGGTGTATTGTTTAAATATAAAAAAAGTTGTGATTTTCTATTGCGTATATTTGTATTGTTTATTCGATATCGATATACCGGTTGAGTTTATCAGGTACAGACGATGAGGCTCCTGGCTCTAGTTAAGTCTGGCTGGGTTACCGAGGTTTTATTAGGGTTTCCGGCCGAGTATAACCTTAATCGAGATAGGGGATGATACAACATATGTAAGTCAGTACACCTTATTCCTATCGATTTACCTTGCGATTTCCCAACGCTTCCACTTACATTTTACTCGTTGGGCAAAAAATTGAGTTTTTAAAACAAAACCCCAAATCGCCAAATATAAACTCACCTCACAAACACAAATTGTTGCCCCCCTTCATCAATATAAACAATTTCTTGCCTAGATTCAATGCTACTAAGCTCAATCTTAGTGTATTTAAGTGATTCCCACCTCATTCTAGTTTCATTCAACCTAAATATTCTCGAATTCGGGATAGTTGAGTCGAACTAGGGTTTAAAGAATTTCTCCTGGGAGCTTGAAAAAACCAATCTAAAAGAGTTCAAGAGCTTATATCTTGAGAGATCGACTCTCAAGAAGGTAATCATGATAACATTAGCTCTTTATTTTGACAATTGTTTTAGGTTTGAATGATTTTTACAAATTTCTCAATTGTTTTCAAAAAATATTTATTGGAATTCATTCTATTATCTTGAATAAATGATTTCATTGATTCCAATAGATTAGACATTTCAATTACAATAATCGTTGGTTCACAAATTCAATAATCTCGAAATTTTGGAATTTTTATACGTGTTTGCAATTGGTTTGAAATTAAGTTTCAAATGAGTGTGGGGGTTTGGTTTGTTTTGTTTTCAAAAAGACTAAAATTCATCAGACAGTTGTTTTATATTATGAAAGATTTTCAAAAATCGATTTTAAGTTTGTAATTGAGTTAAGAACTTCGATGCCAATTTTATTTTAAATTCCCAATTGAAATTTAAGTTAGCTTTCCAAATGAATTTCTCATTTTAGATAAAGTTTTGAAATATACTGAGTTATTTCTTACAAATATTATTTTTATGATCCACAGGTTTAAATTGTTATTCGTACTTGTGATTTTTTATTTCAAGAAAATGGTCAAAAGTGATAAAGGTAGAAGTTCAAGAGAGGAGAAGGGAAAATGAGCATTAGTCAAAAAGCCCAAAACAAAATCCAAAGTTTCACCCACACCAATTAAACCAAGAGGGATTTCAATAAATAATCCAAGAGTTAGAACACCAAGAGAACCTTTTCCACCTTTATATTTTAGTGATGAGTCAGAGAGGAAGAAGTTGAGGAGACTACAAGGATTTCCTTTTTCAGCACATAACTTCATAAATGCAAGGGCTCTTGCTAGGATAAAGAGTCGTATTAGTAAAAATAGAAAAATAATTCCAGATAGGGGTTTCAATGTAAGGACCGAAATAAAGTACAGGCCTAAAATCTTGAATAAAATAAGGGAAAAGAATTCGGGAAAATGTAACAGGGATTACAATGTCGATAATGACACAGGATCCTTTATAGAAATGGGTTGTAAGATTTTAGTCCAAAAGTCTTACACAAACGGGCATGGGAGTGACAATAAGATGCTAGCCTTGGTCCGAGGAAGAGCAATGGACTATTCACCCGAAACAATAAATTGGTACTACAGTTTATCATAAATTCATATGAGAGAAAATAATGAATACCCAAAACTTGAATATGGATTCAAACATGGATTTCCCCATAAAACCATTAGGAATGGATTAGAAGCGATTCCGAGGGATGGATTCACTTTGGATAAGGATGGGTATCCAAAACACATTCAAACTAAAAATTTTAGGAATATCACAAAAGCATGAAATTATTTCATCAATGCGAGCATATAGCCGAGTTTGCTGTGTAACTCCATTAATCTCTAATTTGGATAATTTATCCCTTTATAAAGGTTAATTTGGTAGGTATACATGGTATGCGTATAATGGTGTGAATAAGGTGTGCACTATACACTATTTAGTTATCTTAGGTGCAAAATTAAGCCTAAGTTGAGGAAATAGATTCGGATAGAAGGTTAAATAAATCAAATAAAGAATAAAGACAAAATTGATAAATAAATATAGATAATTGTATTTATGTAAAATACAAGGAAGGATAGACTTAATATGGACTTTAGGATCATCCTAGTACTTAAGGAGACTAAGATGAGATGTACGATTGTGATTTAGTCAACCAAACTCTAATCTCATTAACTAAGTATTTAAACCACAATTAGAGCTTCAAGCCACTTTTGCTTGAATTGAGTACGAAAAGAAATTGAGGAGGGAACCCTAGAACACTAAGCTTGGTAGGTTTGGTGGAGGAGAGGGAACTCTCATCAAGATCTCACAAAGCAATTTAATAGCTTATCTCATTTTCCCTAATTTTTCTATTTGATTTGCGATTTAGGTCATCTATATCTCATCTTCTTTGGTTTGCTCCAACGGAGAAGCAAAATCTATGTTTTAATTTTGGATTTGTAGTTTGGATAGATTCATTGATGAACGGGAATGATCTTATGTTTTCAAACGAGCGGTTTAATATTGTTTTGATTATATTTGTACCATTAGGAGTCGGCGTAAGTTGTTGGGGGTTTTGGAATTGGATTCAGATCTGGAATTCTGAATTCGTGCCAAGCTTCGCGCTTGTGCCTCGCTCACAAGCGGTACAACATTGCATTGGTATTCAGAGAAATCGATCTAGAAATTCCCCAGCATTGTGGCGTGTAATGTGCAGCGCTGACAAATCTTTGGGATCAACTTTGAGTTGTCAATTTAAAGCCAGCGATTTTGCCTTAGCGCCTTGTGGGTAAACCCTCGGCGCCCTTCCAGGTGCTGGAAGGGCGCTGGACATTTTTCTTGAATTTAATCGATGTTCAATTTTCCAAAGTTACTGAGTTTTATTGAGATATCTCGTCAGGGCATTGGTATCTAACCCCGAAAGCCTTTATCACCGCGGCAACCCCGCGGCGAAGGCATGACATTGATTCAAAATGAGTTTTATATCATTTTCAAGATATTAATGCAAATTGAGCAAACTTACCTCAAACAAAACATGTTAATACTACATACATGAATCTATATTAATGTAGACATGAGGGAGACCGGATAGGAACTTCCAAGTTATGATGGATAGGATAGTAGTGCTTCGAGGAAAGTGGGGTTTGCGTTATTTTTAATCATGCCATGCTATTAGTTATGCTAGGATTCATGATAGTGAATGGTTAATATCTTGCTTTGAATCAAATTGAATATATCTTGTTGTTTCGCTTTAACTTGTCCTTTGAACCCTCTATTTATGAATGCATGTGGAACTGATATGCTTGGAATAAATAATTGTAAAAGGTACTTTAGATTGGAGAGTCGGCAGCCACTTGTCATCTCTTTCTGCTATTAAATGATACCTTTGAAGGCCAATATTGGCATGCAGGATCATAATGATGCTTAGACACCAATCTATGAGGCATGATCATATTTGATACCTTGAAGCTAGTTGGTTGACACATCATATGGTTTGTATTTGGTTTCCACTTCGTTGACTCTACAGCATTCATGTTATCATCCTCATCTTGTTGACTATCTTGTTCGGGATTTACTTTATTGTATCATGCATTGTACACTATGCTTGTTTATAGTATCCTTTCATGCCCGGATTAATAGTAGGATTGGTCGATAACCTTGTTCGTGCTAGTTATTATGCATTAGGTATTACTTGGATGATTGAGGGTAAATAAGGCTTCTGCTTTACTAAGCTCGTTGAATATTTTCTCACCCCATTATTTTCCCCCTCTAGGTACCTCAACCGTTGCTCAGGATAGAGGAAAGAGCAAAGTCATAGCATAGAAGCTCTTTTCTCATTTGGAAGGTTGTTTATTTATATTTATTTGGTTTTGAAACATCTAATGTAATAAACATGGGATTTTCTCATGGGTAGACTTGTGAAACACATAGCCTAGTTGTTTAACTATTATAAGACTTTCTATTTTATTTTCGCACCTGGTAGACTCAGAAAATTTTTATTCCACGCCTATTATATGTCTTAGTAGTCTATTTGTAAATTGTCTTATTTTATTTTCATAGATTAAAGCTTACTAGATCATCAGCCGACTCATTGGGGTCATCTCGAGGGGTTTAGCGATGGTTTAAGCCAAGCGACCCTTGTTGTAGGAATTAGGGTCGTCACATGCAGTACTACGAGGTTGTGAACTACAAGGCAACATTGTTACACCACATCGTTCAAGGGATAGGTTACATCGATATTGGCAAGATCATCTACGACTCTATTAGGAATGTCATGATTAAAAATAAAAATGAAAGGTGACATTTTCCCTTAATGATCATAAAATTTTGTAAACAAGATCAAATCCCAGTTATAGGTCTTGGGTTAGATATTTACCCTGACAGGACCATTACCGATGAATAGATAGAGAGTACAAAACATGTTAACAACTGTCTCACTGAATCCTGACTTAGCCTAACTCCCCTAAATAGGCGCCTAAACCAGACAATCAACATTGTAACTCAAAACACTTTTGATTTCAATCCTTAATAATGCTCCAATTCATAATTTAGATCCTCAACGGGCTTCGATTCTTAACTTATTTTATTGGAGCAAATTAGAAAATCATTCAGATTATCCTCCGTATTTTATAAAGATCTTGGTAGCACCTTCCTAAAAGTGGCATGCCAAAAAACTCACTTAATAGACAACAGAATTGGGGAGAGGCCAATAAGGACTCACAACTCCCCGCAGTTCATAATATATCATCCAATTATATTTTAATATTGAAATGAAGTAACTTCTACAAGTTTTGTGAGCTCATGCCTTAAACAAGTCTTAACCGCTCCACAAATCAAATAATCATCAAAATAAATCATAAACTAGCTTGAACTCTCTAAATCCATCTCATAATTATTCTCTAATTATTTTAGAACTAAAATACGACCTATTCTCACCCTGGAGACCCAAAACAATTATATAATATGATTACAACAAGAATTAAACTTTAAACTTGAAAATGATCACCAAAGATCTTTGAGACTTGTTTGTTCTTTCGTTGTCTTCACAGAGAACTTGACATCATCAAAAACAACTCGAAGATGCCAGATAAGTAAACACCTACACTACTCTGTACAGCTGCAAATGTTAGTCTGAATACATAGAGACATAATTGCATTTCCAAATGACAACAAATTTATTTAACAACGTGAAACCCTTTTATTACTATGTAAAGTTCACAAACAGGTTGGTTGACTTAAGAATGAACCTAAAGTAGTTTTAAAAGTCCAATGCATGCTACCCAGAATTGACATTGCCCACTAACAGATTTACTTGCATCTAGTTTTTTTCACCTAGGCGGGATACCTTATCGAGACCGAACATGACAATCTGACCCATATGCCATGAATGCATGACCAAGAATAATGTGAAATGCAATGGAGAATAAACACAAATGCAGGTACAAAGATAAATTCCATGAAAGTAAAGATCATTATAGGGTTTACTTACATCCAACCAACTTTGAGCTAAATTATAAGGGTTCTCAGAGCACCAGATCACATTGAAAGTGGCTCCAATAGCTTCCTTACACACCCAATTATAATAGGGGTCAATCTTTAAGTGAAACCAAATAATGAAACACCATGAAAACGACGCCCAAAGTATGCTTGATAACTATTTCAAAAATTAATTATTTATAACAACTTCAATTAGCTTTCAACTAGCTAACTTGGAGTAACTTTTTAACCTTGAAAACATAACTATTTCTCATATTGTCCGAAAGGGAACTTGTAGAAATCCTTTTGCACTTTCATAGAATCCAAGAGTACTCAAATCAGATCATAAATAATGAAGTTATGAATTCTCCAATACTACTTGTTGATTAGGTAAACTTTAATAATTTTGAACTAACAAAACTCCTCCAAATCAATATTTTGCAATTTATCATCATAACTCGAAACCAAACACTAGGAAATCACTTTATACCATATTCAAAATTCTTTCACATCCCGTGGAGTCAATTCAGCTAAAAACCAATAATCCAATTTGTCAATAATCTTAATGTAAATCAATTTAACTACAAAAACATCTTCAAAAAAGTTATCAACTGAATTGCATCTTCACTTCACCAAAATCCTAAGCCACGTCAGTGGGGTTTATTTTCAGCAGCTTAATTTCTT
Organism: Stephania cephalantha; assembly: GCA_039657325.1. Taxonomy (NCBI): domain Eukaryota; kingdom Viridiplantae; phylum Streptophyta; class Magnoliopsida; order Ranunculales; family Menispermaceae; genus Stephania; species Stephania cephalantha. The sequence goes on along the minus strand of CM077570.1, from coordinate 32,261,966 downwards.
TTTATTTATGAATTCCCAAAATTCCTATTTTGACGTGTTTTGACTTCCGGTGTTCGTTTTGGATTTGATTTTTCACAAAATTGAACTAACCTCTTGTTAAAATAGTTCAACTCCATAAAATGTCTATAACGCTAGTTTAGGTCACGCCGAAATCCCAAAAATCATAATTTTATCCACGATACACCAAACACTTACAGATCAATTTTTTTGACATACTTAGCCAAACTTGCACCAATTGGGACCCAAAACTCAACCTCGACCACCACCAACTAACATGCAACTCGAGACAAAGTCTTGTACTAACTTCGTTCTCATTTTACATTAACACTAATCCCAACTAGCATGCAAACCAAGGCAAAACCCTCACACGATACTTAACACTAGTTTACTAGTTTACCAATGATTTTATTTTCACTTATGCCCCTCAAACACACACTTAAAACCTCGATTATGATAAAAATAGAGGATACACCTCAACACATAGACTTCACGATAAAATATCGTATAATACACACACTAGGCATTCATTAATGAAAAATAACATTTTACCTTACGATCTCTGGCTTGAAACACAGGACTCTCACCTTGGATACTTAATTTCCAATTAAAATTTGAATTCACTTAATTAGCCTTCTTATTAAGTTTATGAAATTCTTGGATTTCACAAAACAAATGTCAGGCTATGTTGATTCGGAGGAGCAAAGAGAAAGAAATGAGATACTTAGAAGAGATACCACAGAGAGAATAAGAATACGAGCATAAAATAGAAGAGTTTCATGAGAGATGTAATATGTTGCGTATAATGAAAGGATGAATCAGTGCTAAGAGCCATCTACTGAAGATTTTACTGGCATGTACATTAAAGAGACAGAGATGGCCCTGATAGGGTCGATCTTGAAAAATCAAATGCGAACTCTGAGAAATCAAGAGTTCATGTTTCAAAATAAGCGCAAAATTGTAAGGTGCTTGCATAGGTTCGAGAGATGTATGGTCGGGAGAATGCAACGCAACGAAGCTAAAATTCCAATACCATCTAATGAACTGATAATGTCCAATGAGGGAGTCTTTTCAAAATTACTTCTAGGCGGGAGAGGACTACAAGCTCTATGATCCTGTAGTGAGCTACCAATCTCAACAGTATGAGCAAAGGGATGGTGGTGATGATGTAACTTCTATATGGCAGTTCTGATCTACTTTTTTCTCTATTTTTGTCTATCTTTGAGTGATTCTCCATGATGTCTTAGTATGTAATGTGATACTATGCTATTATTGCTATAGTTATGGTTTATATATTGTTTGATGTAATTGTCAATGATACTTGGAAAATTATGTTTTTTTCACTTTTTCTCTAATTATGAATATCATTCTTGTGTTAATTTGTTTATTATTTCATTATTTTATTTTATTTTATTCGTTTATGCTTCACGAGGTATTTTTATTTTGTTGGAAACCCGACTTAATTTTTAAACTTTGAGGACAAGGTTTGGAATGAGTTTTGGGGTATTTAGGTGAAGTGAAGTATAATGAAGCGAAGTATGGAAAACTTGAGAAATAGAATCTATTCAATGTTCAAAGTTGACTGAAAATTTTCAAATATTTGAAGATTCAGGTAATATTTCTTCAATTTTACTTTATTTAGTTAGGAATATAAATTGAATATAATTTGAATTTAAATAGAAGTGATATTTTATCACCCATTATAATATAAAGTTTATGATAAAAAAGAATTATTATACCCTATTCAACTTAACCTAGAATGTGTATGCACAAGAGGAGTCTAGATGGGATTTATTGCTTTGTATTAGACATTATAATGGTAGAAGATCGAAACAAAATTGGAAGATAAACAAGACAGATTACTAAGAATCTTGTTATACACGGATTATTGGTCAAGTATTTTATATTTAAATATATTGAAAAGAGTTTATGCCACAATTAAGGGAAGAAATAGGAAATTAGCCAATAAATTTTACTTAGTTGAAAAGAATGCTTCCTTGACTATGGCGAAAGTAAGAAAAGCTTACAAGAGTTTTAAATGAAAAAATAGAGAGACCCACAGATTCCAAAAGAAATGGAGAAGGGAATCTAGTGGTGGAAAAAATGTGAGGAAGAATTCCTATAAAAAAGAATAGCATATTCCAAAGGAAATGGAGCAAAGAATTGTAGGAATATAAAAAAGGAAAAAATATATAGAAGAAGAAAAAAAGAGATATAGAAAAAAAGAATGAGCGGATATTTATGAAAAACTCTTCAAATAAAAGATTTAGCTCGAGTGCTTATAGATAAGTTAAATGAAGTATATTTTTTTATTCCAACATTCCAACAAATAAAAAGGAAATGATAATTATTGATAATTAAAAATTCCTATTGACTTTGATTGTGGTGATATTTTGAGAATTGTTTGAAAATGAGATTGAATTAGTGATTTTTCTATCTTGAGATTTTATATAAGTTATCGTAAGCTTAATGCTTGTCAGTAGAGATAGAGAAAACCTATATAGTCGCTTGACCTTGATAGTTGATTTAACTTTGAATTCTGAAGTGTATTACATAACTAGAAGGTTGAGTTAACAAATAAGTGGTTGTTCTTCAATTCTTTCTATTCTATCATAATTTTTATTTTTATGAGGGTAATATCTTTCTACTTATTGATCACTTCTATTTAAGAATAAGAGTAAATAATTATGAAATCAAAATAAAGGAGAAATGAGAATATAATTGAGAGTATTTGCTTAGGACAACAAAGTGCTGAGTTGGGGGTATTTAATAAGTCATTAATTAAGCAATGTGTTCTAGTATATTATAGGGTGATTTTGGATGTAAAAGGCTATAATACACTGGGTTTTCTTTCATTTCAGTTATTTTAGGTAATAATTATAATATGTGAAGAAATGGATGAAAAATGGAAGAAAATGAAGGATTTAATCAAGTGAAAAAAATATGCAACGAATCATCATCATATCAGAAGATAACTACAAATCAATGCTGGCCATTTGGCAGCTATTTGGGATATGTATGTGAATCGTCAAACAAATCGATGGAGTACAGAGAGACATTTTCAAGGATTTAACCAGCGATTTGAGTAATAAGTGGAATCGATGACGAATCATCATCAGATCAGAAGATAACTACAAATCAAAGCTGGCCATTTGGCAGCGATTTGGGATTTGTATGTGAATCGTCAAACAAATCGATGGAGTACAGAGAGACAGTTTCAAGGAAATAACCAGCGATTTGAGTAATAAGTGGAATCGATGACGAATCGCTGGGTACGATTTTGAGAATTTTAAATAACCAAGAGATGTTTGAGTTAGGTTGGAATATGTACTACTTAGACTACTATATATACATGATCCTAGGGATACGAAATCAAATTCCCTTTAGTACTTAGATCAATATTTCATTACTCTTTGAGCAATAGTTTGTTTTCATAGTTTATTATTTTAATTTTTATATTATTGTTCATTGCTTTTGGAGGCAATTTGAAATTTTGAAGTATTTATTTAGAGGTATTTATCTATATCTTTTATTTACTTTATTGCAATGTTATTTATGATTATGAATGAGTAGTTTATTAATATAAACAAAGTTTGAACATGAACTTGATCTATTTTGTGATGTAGTCATGATGAGATAATTTTTTACTTAATGTTTTAAACCAATCGTATTATTTAATTTACCAATTTAATAGATTATTATTTGCGGATTATAATCATGAAGCTTTGTATTGCATGCATAGTCTAAAAAGTGAATTGTGATATTTGGATTCAATATCTAGTTTAAAGTAGTAACTAGGATTATTTAAATGGTCTATTACCGTTTAGATGTCCTAGGAGGATATATCTAACTTTAATATTAAAGTGGCTTTCCAAAGGTATTAAATTTAGTAGTTCAAAGTTTTCATGGAATGTAATGCCTTTTTATTGCCTTAAGTTAATTTCTTTGACTTTTTGAAGGATTAATCCAATAAAGTTAGAATGTGGCTTTTCCATTGATATAAGGAGAATCAATGACTTGATAAGGATTTTCTACTTATTATGATAAGAGTTTAATGATCTAGAATACTTTGTAAGAGTTTAAAGTATGCTTATGACTATGATTTAAGTAATATGTTTGGATACAAAACGAATTGATGTTTGATTGTTCTAGATGTTTGTTTAGTTATTTATTTATTATTGAATTAAATTGATTTGAATATTAGTGAATTTGAATTGTTTTATTTAATTTAATTAGTTTAGTTATTTATTATAGTTTGAATTAGTGATTTTTAATTCTTGTTTTAATTAAATTAATTAAATTAAAGTAAAAAAGTAATAAAAACTATTGAAAGACTTTTTCATAAAGAAGTTTAATAAATCCATGTTGAGAGGATCCCACTTATCACTACTGCAAATAATAAGATATAATGGAAACTTATTGTGCATGCTCGACAAGTGTCAAGTTTCCATTGTGGAAACGATGTATTTGGCCCGCAATTTGGAAGATTCTCAATTTAGGTCATTTTCCACAATTTAATTTGAATTCTCGCGATTTTCTCGATTTCTTTCGTTGGGTTTTGATGAAAATTGATAGGAATTTTTGTTAATTGATGTTTTGGTCGATTTGCACCAATTTCGGATAAATTCCTCTAACGTGGATTAAGGTTTCAATGAATCGAGTTGATTTTATTCAGTTGAGAAGTGATTTAAAAGATGTATTTATAATTAAAATTGATTTACATTGGAATTCTATAGAAATTGGATTATTGGTTTTTGGTCAAATTGACTCCACGGGCTATGGTAATGTTTTAAATATGGTATTGAGCAATGTTCTGGTGTTTGGTGTCGAGTTTTGATGATATAATTGCAAAAATATTGTTATGGAGAGGTTTTGTTAGCTCAAAATTAATAAAGTTTGCCTAATTAACAGGCTATATTGAAAAATTCATAACTTCTTCATTTGTAATATGATTTGAGTATTCTATAAGTCTACCGAAAGTATAAAGTGAGCTCAACAAGTTCCTTTTTGGTCAATACGAAAAGCATTGTGGTTTTCAAGGTTAAGAAGTTACCTTAAGTTAACTAGTTGAATTTGTTATAAATAATTATTTTTGAAAATAGTTATCGTGCATAATTTGGTCATTGTTTGTGTGGGCTTTCATTATTTGATTTCACTTGAAGCTTGACTCTCACTATAATTGGGTATGTAGGGAAACTATTAGAGCCACTTTCAAGGTGATCCGACGCTCCAGGAACCCTGAAGTTAAGCTCCAAGTTGGATGGTTGTAAGTAAACCCTATAATGACATATATTATTTAATGATTTATTCTTGTACCTGCATTTGTAAAATCAGTCTGCATTTTATTTCGCGTTATTCTTGGTCATGCATACATGGCATATAGGTCGCATTGTCAAGTTCGGTCTCGATGAGGTAACCCGCCTAGGTGAAATAGACTAGGTGTGAGTAAATCTAGTCGAGACTATGTATCTCGTCTAGGTGAATTAGACTAGATGCGAGAAAATCTATAAGCGAGCAATGTTGATTTTGAGGAGCATGCATTGGACTTTTATTGCTATTTTAGGTTCATATTTAGGTCGGCCAACATGTTTGTGAACCTTGAACATAAATAAAAAGGATTCACATTGTTATATAAACTTGTTGATTTATTTGGAAATGTAATAAAATGTATCTATGTGTTCAGACTAACATTTTCATAAGTATAGGTGAATGTAGGAATATACTTGCTTGACATCCTCCAGTTATTTTTGATGATGTTAGGTATATGATGCAGAAGGAATAGAAGAACTAGCATAGAAATCTATTGGTGATTTTCTTTTACTTCTTTTCTTTTCAAATATTATTTTTGTTGAATATTGCGTTTTGGGATTCTCGGTTTATGAGTAAGTGGAGTTTGATTCTAAAACTTTAATGAAGAGATTATGAGACAGTTTGAGAGAATTTAGAGGCGGTTTATGGTTCATTTTGATTGTATATATAGATTATGGAGTTGTTGAGATTGTAAAGGAGTTTTAAGGTTGAAGCTTGTAGACTTGATGCGAATTTAGTTTTTTCATTCATTTTGATATTATACTATGAACTGTTGTGGGGACGTGAGTCCTTAGAAGCCTTCTCCCAGAGTTGTTTATCAAGGGAAATTTTTCGGCAGTCCATATTATAGGGAAAACCAAACAAAAATTATGTGGAATATGGAAATCTAAATGTATGATTTTCTAATTTGCTTCACTTAAAAGAATTGAAACTTAAGTCTTCATTAAAGAAATAAATGATTCTTTGATGTTGTAAAGTGTTAAAAGAGATTAGAGACCTAATAGTGTAGTTAGGCTAGGTCAGGACTCAGTGACATGGGACTTGATAGAGTTGGTATTAGAGCTATGGTTTAGCTTAATCAAGGATATTAGTTGCATTAAAGATTGAGATAATCAATAATTTTGGTTTAAGGCTCTAAGGATTAACTTAGGTTAGAATAAACTAAGGGATGATTTTGAGAATTGATCAAATTGAGGAACAAGGTTCAATAATGAGGTTGCAACTAGCGGGGAAGCGAGTATGAGCTAGGGATACTTTATTATTGTGTTATGTTTGTCATGTATTTATATATTATCACCAGATATGCGATTAGGAGTTTATTCTCCTTGTCTCTTCAATACTAACTAGTGGGATATGACGAGTAAGATTAGGAACATATAATTAATGTTAGAGTAGACTTGATCCACAAAAATTGAATGTAATTGGACTTGAAATTGACTTATGAAGTCCGAATTCATAAGAGATTATTATAAATAGTTCGAGATAAGTATAGCTTATGAAAAGTATTAGTTACAAAACCAATAAGTAATTGGTTGAGAATGAAGTCTAAATGATCCAGGAACGTATGTATTGAACATAGATTTCATGAGATGAAAGTATCAAACTATTACAATTTTGGAACGTTCAGAAAAATGTTGGAACAGTCTCAAACGATTAAAAATCATTTGGTAAACACGAAAAATGAATGAAAATACTTGAGTTAGAAATGATATTTGTTAACACCAGATTAGGTGTTGTTTGGATACAAAGATCAACGAAATCTCTAACTTAAATATGAAAGGTGTAGTAATAAAATCATCGTGGTAGAAGTTAAAGTATTTAGGAAATGATATGATAATAGCTAAAATTAGCAATTAATAAGACACAAGTGTTTGTGTTTTAAAACTCAACGTACCTAATAATCTCTTCTAACCAAATAAAATTTATGATGCCTATCACTACGACCTAAAATATATCAAATGAAGAGATGGACGTACTTTTTGAACATTTTCAAAACAAAATGTTTAATCCCACATGGAAAATTTGGGTCCACAAAAATAATATAAATGCATTTACACTTCTTTAAGTGTCAAAAAAGCTCCACATGAGCTATACCAAGTTAGCCACATGCGCACGTGGCGCGGCACATATGGCACATTTTATGCGCTTTTATAGGCGCACTTAGAACTTCGCACGAGGCGCATGCCTATATGTGTGGGTGATTAATCATGATTACATTTTTTTCCAATTTGAGTATATGTTGCAAGTGGGTGGTTAGTAGACCCACTAAACAAGAAAATGGGCAGTTAATGAACCCATTCAAAAAGAGATAATAGGGTAGTTTCAATTGACCAAACAGTTGAAACTTCCCACTATCCCACTCTCTTCTCCAATTTCTTTAACTAAAGTTCTTATAAAAAGAAAGGCATGAAAAGAAGAAAGACACATCCAAAAGCCAAAACAAAACCTCTAAATTAGTTTTCACTTCTGTAAGTGCAAACTGGGTCTTCATCGTATCTTTAGGATTTTGCTAACTCTTGCAAAGCTGAGAGCGAGAATTTTCTTGTAGAAAAGTGGCATAGATACACGCTTTGAAGTGGTTGCTGATTCCTCTTGTCTAATAAACTAAATGAAGTTTTTAATTTTGCAATGGCATTGATTAAGAATTCGGCGGTGAACATCGTAAAGCCCGATCGCTTCGATGGAGGAGACTTTATGAGGTGGCATAAGCGGGTCCACTTCCTATTGGTGGCACTTCATTTAGTATATGTCATAAGTCCTAAATACACTAAAGCCTAAAGAATCTAAAGACGAGACTATCAAGAAGATCAAAAAGAGACAGAAATAGGAGACAGATGACTATACTTGTAGGGGTCACATCTTTAATGCGATGAAATACTTTATGTTCAACGTCTACCACGACATTCTTTTTGCCTAGGAATTGTGGGAGAAACTAGAGGCAAGGTACCACAAAGAGAACGCTAAAAGTCAGAAATTTCTCATCTCTAATTTTAATAATTTTAAAATAGTAAATGATAGATTAGTCATGGAGAAATTTCATGAAATTGAAAGAATTTGTAATCATTTCTCTTAACATAATCTTGTTATGGATGAAACTATTATTGTTTCTTCTATTATTAACAAACTGTCACCATCTTGGAGAGAGTTCAAACGAACTCTTAAGCATAAAAACGAGGATATTACTCTTAATGAACTTCCTAACCATCTTCGTATAGAATAGGATTGTCGCATGCTAGAAAACGAAAAAGAGCAAAATGCTTTGGAAATTTCAAAGGTGCATGTGGTGGAGGATACAAGGTTCAAAACACCCTCGCTCAAAATTCCTAACAAGCCTAGTGGTTTAAAAAAGCTTGGTTGTTCAGGAAAATTGAACCAAAAACAAAATCAAAAGAAGCAGAAAGTCATTTGTTGAATCTGCAGGAAAGATAGCCACTTCAAATCTTATTGTCTATACTAGAAGGGGAAGAAAGGAAATCATCGTGCTTCTTTAAGCAATGGATGAAATAACAATGATAAACTCATTTCCATGATTTATGAGATTAACATGATTGACAATGACATGGCTCGGTGGGTTGATTCTAGAGCTACCTGAAATGTTGGCAAGAACAAGGGATTCTTGAAGACCATGGAGGCAGTAGATGAAAACATTTTTTTATACATAGGAAATGTTGTTACTATTCCCATCAAAGGCATAAGTTGTGTTGAACTAAAATTCACTTCTAGAGAAATTGTAACACTCACCAATATGTATTATGTACTTGAAGTGACTGGAAGAATCTTATATTGGGTAGTCTATTGAACAAGTTAGGGTTTAAGCTTGTTTTGAGGCTGACAAGTTTATAATGTCTAATGGTGGTATAGTTATAGGAACAGGTTATGCTTATTAGGGTATGTTTAAGCTTAATGTAATCACTTTATCTAATAAGAATGTTGTTTCTGCCTATCTTGTTGAGTCTCCTTCATTTTTATGGCATCATATATTAGGACATGGTAATTTTAGAAAATTATATGACATGTTGAATTTGGAATTGCTGCCTTATTTTGATAAAAGTGAAGGAAATTGCAATACATACATGAAAAAATAAAAAGAAATCATTTCCATAAGGTTGAAAAACACTCAAAATTATCTGATTTAATACATTCTGATATACGTGACATGTATAGTACACCATCAATAGGAGGCAATATATATTTTATAACATATATCGATAATTATAGCAAATTTTGTTATGTCTATTTATTGCATTCAAATGATGATGCAATGATAAAGTTTTGAGCCTATACGACAGAAACTTAATTACAATGTAAGATATTTATATAATATTTAAGGTTTGATAGGGGAGGAGAGCACTACAATCCTAAGCACTTTGAATCTACTGGAATAGTCTATGAGGCTACATCTCCCTATATGCCACAACAAAATGGCGTAGTTGAACGTAAAACCTGTGTTCTGACTGAAATGGTTAATGATATGCTACCAAACTCAAGTTTAAGTGGTGGTTTTTGGGGGGAAGGCATTGTTGACTTCATGCCACATTTTGAACCGAAATCCACAAAAGATGAATAAGGTCACCCCAAATGAGCTTTGGAATAATTGAAAACCAAACCATAATTATTTAAGAGTTTGGGTTTGTATAGTAGTAGTAAAAGTATTTGAACCCAAAATGATAAAATTAGGCAAAAGGGGAGTGGAGTGTATATTTATTGTATATGCATAACACGGTAAGGCATAAAGATTCATGATAATAAAGCCCAATAATTCAATGTAATTAAATATTGTGATTGAATCAAGGGATGTAATATTTTATGAGACCGGATTTAAATATGTTTCCAAAAATATTCTTGATCAAAATCATAAATGAAAGAAAGTTATAGAAAATGACAATGAAAAAGAGATAGTAGAAGTTCCTAAACTTCGAAAGAACAAAAGTGCTCAAAAAATTAAATTGTTTGGTTCTAATATCTATACATTTTTAGTTGAAAGAAGTAGGGAAATAGTAACTAGACAAATTCCGTATTGTTTTAATAGGGAGGTTGATCCTCAAACAACGAAGGAAGTGATGAAAGAAAGAGATGTAGCTTTCTAAAAATATGCATTAAATGATGAAATGGATTTAATCATGGGAAATAATACATAGGAGATAGTTGATCTACCTCCTGGGTGTAAACCCATTAAATGAGAATTTCTCTTCAAAAGAAAAATAAGAGTTAATGTATCCATTTAAAAACACAAAGACATATTATTAAGGTATTCACCCAAAAGCATGGATTGGACTATTTTGATACCTATTCACTAGTAGCTAGAATTGCTACAATCATAATGTTTATTGCAATTGCTGCTATAAACAAGCTAGCCATCCACCACATAGACTTCAAAATTATGTTCCTAAATGGATAATTGGATGAGGAAATATACATGGAACAACTTGAAGGGTTCATAATGCCCGATCATGAAAATAAAGTGTGTAGATTGTGAAAATTATTGTATGGATTAAAGCAAGCCCCAAAGTAATGGCACTCTAAATTTGACCAAGTTGTACTTGCTAATGGATTCAAAATAAATGAATATAATAAATGTATATATAGCAAGTTTGATGAAAAATTAAATGGTGTTATTATCTGTCTTTAAGTGGATGCATGTTAGTTTTTGGAACAACTTGGAACAAGTCTCGTTGACTAAAAGCTTTCTTTCAAGCAAATTTGAAATGAAAGATATGGAGCACGCTGATATCATTCTTGGGATTCAGATTGTAAGAGATGAAGGGAGTATTACTCTAACTCAATCTCATTATATTAAGAAAATCTCACTAGATTCAATCATTTTAATTATGCCCCTATATCTACCCGCTAAACCTAAGTGTTGAGCTAGTGAAAAATATCGGCAATCTAGTTTCACAACTGGAGTATTCCAGATTAATGGGATATTTAATGTATGCAATGAAATGCACCAGGCCAGACATTTCCTTGGCAGTAGGAAAGCTGAGCATATTCACAATTAATCCAAGCAAGTTGCACTGGTTTGCAATTTGAAGAGTTTTAAAATATATAAATAAAATAATTAACTATAGCTTATGCTATAGTGGGTATCCTTCGGTCCTAGAAGGTTCTTCATATGCAAGTTGGATTATAAGAGATCAAAATCATGCTTCTACAAATGGGTGAATTTTCGTACTTGCTAGAGGTGCAATCTCGTTGGCTTCAAAAAAGCAAACATTAATAGTTGGTTCCATCATGAAATCAGATTTTATAGCGTTAGCCTCAACTTCAAAAGAAGTTGAATGGTTACGTGAACTTTTACATGAGATACCATTGTGGTCTAAGTTCAATAGCTCCTTTTTTCCATTGTGCTAATGAGGCCACATTGACAAGAGCTTATAGCCGAATATACAATAGCAAGTCCAGACATATTTGATTGAGACATAGTTATGTTATAGAATTGATAACAAACGAAATTATCACAATTGACTATGTGAGATCTAGTCAAAATTTGGCAAATCTTTTAACTAAAGGATTATCCAAAAACTTGGTGAATAAAACATCAAGGGGGATGGACCCTAAGCCCATGAATTGAAGTCACCAATAATGGAAACCACATTCGACGCTTAACATTTTGTTAAGTTTTGAGTTCAATGTAGTCAAAGTACATTATTAGAGTGATTGTGAGCACTAAATTTTAATGTCATCACAAAGTTGTTAGTGCTTGGTACTTGCGTGAAAAAGGGAGGAGGTTGAGTTAAAATCTTAAGAGCCTTTTAAAGGTGCTTAAGTTGTAAGGGTACTATAACGGAGACTACATTTGTGAATGTGAAGTGCAGCTATTTCAAGGAGTTAAAGAACTTGGCTTCAAAAACATTCACCAGAAGATACGAGACACAAGGCCAATATTGAGTGTGTCAGTTAGCCAGTACTATCCCTTTTAGTTGGAAACACTAAATAGAGTACAGTATATTTGGCTTAATATGTTTGAATCGAATATTCTTCCATTGTAATTTTGAGAAAGAGATAAATTGTATTGAGTAGAGACGAAAAAAAGATAGCATATTTTTAACTTGTAAGGGATACAAGTTAAAAATTATACTATGAGAATATAATCATGAAATATGTTGATATATTTGTTTAGAATTATATCTACATAAAATCTCAGTAATTGGAGAAATGATATAAACTAATGTGATTAAGTTGGTAATGTGGAAACTGGAATAGTTAAGAAAGCAATCTAGAAGAGATTGATAGTCAAATGAATGAAATAAGGTTCTTTTATGAATTTATGAATAAAGATTGATTTGACAATGTCATAAAAGTCGTTAATTTTCTAATCAGTGAAATGGGAAGTTAAGTGAATTGGCTGAGGAGTCAAATTTGATAATTTCTTTCTAGTCTACAACTTAAATAATATTTTGAATACACATTTAGAGAATGAGTGAGAGTTGCATGATGTGTCAAGTTTCATTTTCTGATCAAATTAAAATTTGAGATCTCTTGTCATGGGATTACTTATATAATTCCAAGTTTTGTTGAGAAACGCATGAATGTGATAAATTAGATAGACACATAACTCTACTTTAGTATCTAATGTCGTGCTTGCATATTGTTTACATTACTTTACATCTTTAGATTGATGATAGTCTAAGAATTGGTCGATCGACAATTCTAATATGAAATGAATAGTGATGAGAAAGAAAATTGAAATTATGTATACCAGAGTTTGGTGGATAGGGAAAGAATTATCGATGGTTTATGGAAGAGTTATTCAGTTGAGAAGGAAAATTATTTTATGAAAAAAAGATATGCTAGATCTTACTAAGTATTAATTCTCGAATGAAATTCAAGTTATGAGATGAGAAATGAATCAAAGTTTGATAGGTGTTCCATATTTTGAATACAAGATTCGTCAAAAATTAGAAACAACCAAGAATAGCAAGTAAATTGTTATAACGTTTTCATCAAATTAAGGAATAAGAGATCAAGAATTGAATTTTTTGAAGGATCACTACATGTAAAGTTATAACACATTTATATCTATAAAAAGAGTTGTCTTACAGGTGATTCTGCGTAGTATGAATTACTTTCTTATTAGTTTTGAACCAGGAAATCTTTCCTTTAATCAAATTTCATGGACGAAATTTAAATTAGTTGGGAAGATTGTGAAATCTCTTATTTCAATAAATATGTATTAGAAGGTAATTACTGATTAGTGGGTCTTAATCACGACACGTGTTGTGGATTTAGACTCAGGTCGATAAAAAAAGGAAATCACTAGGACAATGTTATTTTGCATTGGTGAATGCCTAGTGTGTGTATTATATGATATTTTATCGCGAAGTCAGGGTGTGTCGAGGTGTATCCTTAATTTTTTATCATAATCAAGGTTGTTAGTGCATTTAATAAGGGCACGAGTGAAAATAAAATTATTAGTAGCTCAAAAACTAGTAAACAAGTGTTAAGTATCACATGAAGCTTTTGCCTTGGTTAGCATGCAAATTGAAATTTTTAGTAGTGTAAAATGACAAAGGAGTTGGTGTAAGACCTTGACTTGAGTTGCGTATCAGTTAGCGGTGGTCAAGCTTGAGATTAGATTCAAATTCGTGTAAGTTTGGTCCAGTGTGGGAAGAGAATTAGTCTGTTAGAGTTTGGTGTGTTGTGGACAAAGTTAAGATTTTTAGGGCTTTGATGTGACCAAAATCACTATTATGGATGTTTTGTGAAAATGGACTATTTTATTAAGAGTTTGGCTCGATTTGGTGAAAAACTGGATCCAAAGCAAGCATCGGAAGTCAAAACACATCAAAAAGGGGATTTTAGAAATTACTAAATAAAAAGAAATTAAGCTACTGACAAGTAGCTCAGGGTTTATATATGAATGTATATATATACATATATATGAATTAAAATAAATAAATCAAACAAACATTTTGATTTGTAACATAACGTTTTACAACGTTCGAACTTAAACCCTCTCAACTCGATTTTTCGATCCGTGATCTATGTACATTTGATTTTTTTTCCAGTCTCTCTCTCTAACATTGAAGAGCATCGCAAGATGATCATTTTGAGCTAAGTTTCCATGTTGTAAAATAGGTACTTGGCCTGCGATTTGGTAAATTCTCAATTCAGGGCATTTTCCACAATTCAATTTGAATTCTCGCAATTTTTTCGATTTATTTCGCTAGGTTTTGATGGAAATTGGTAGGAATTGTTGTGCATTAATGTTTTGAGTTGATTTGTACCAATTTTGGAAAGATTCCACTAACATGGGTAAGGTTTTTGTTGAATCGAGTTGATGTGATTCAGTTAAGAAGTGTTTTTGAAAATATATTTATAGTTATAATTTATTTACATTGGAATTCTGGACGAATTAGATTATATGTTTTAGGTCAAATTGACTCCACTGGCTATGAAAATATTTTGAATATCGTATGGACCAATTTTTTGGTGTTTGGTGTGAAGTTTTGATGATATAGATGCAAAAATATTGATTTGGAGAAGTTTTATTAATTGAAAATTAATAAAGTTTGCCTAATCAACAGGCTATATTGGAAAGTTCTTAACTTCTCTGTTTGTAATCTGATTAAAGTGTTCTTAGAGTTTATAGAAAGTATGAAGTGAGCTCAACAAGTTCTTTTTTTTGTCAATAAAGAAATATTGAGGTTTTCAAGGTTAAAAAGTTGCCCCAAGTTAGCTAGTAGAAAGCTAGTTGAAGTTGTTATAAATAATTATTTTTGGAAATAGTTATCGAGCATATTTCGGCCATTATTTTTGTGGGGTTTCATTATTTCATTTCACTTGAAGCGTGACCTTTATTATAACTGCACATGTAAGGAATCTATTGGAGCCACTTTCAAGGTGATCTGACGGTCCGAGAACCCTGAAAATTAAGCTCAAAGTTGGTAAATTGTTAGTAAACCCTACAGTGACCTCTACTATTTAATGATTTATTCTTGTACCTGCATTTTTAAAATCATTCTATATTTTATTTTGAATTATTCTTAGTAATGCATACATGATATACTGGTCACATTGTCAAGTTCGGTCTTGATGAGATATCTCGTCTAGGTGAAATAGACTAGGTACAAGTAAATCTAATCGAGACTAGGTATCCCATCTAGGTGAAATATACTAGGTGCGAATAAATCTATAAGCGGGCGATTGTATCTACAAGTATAATGGTTCAATTAGAGTAATAATGTGATCAACAAAGGTTAATTACGGATATTGTCCTCTAGGAAAGGTTTATCTGGACATGGCTCACTTAGTTAAGTTCACTCTATTGTTAAGAAGATCTCTTTTTAATTGGATTTAACTAAACTACTCTATTATATCAAATCAATGTAAATTAACTAGTATTCTAATAATGAGAAAACTCTTACTTCATAACTTCACCTAGGTAATGAATTATTATGCTTTCATATCTCGTTTTCTTCATCTTCATTATGTATGTGCAATGCTCAATTAGAATAGATAGATTTCCTTAAGATTCACTACAACCCACTATCGTGATGGAAAAGATCCTAATGTGCAAATTAGAACTCCATATTTTGGTGTGAATAACGTAAGTCTCACATAGCATTAAGTTTCAAATCTTTAAACTCATAACAACTTAAGTTTACAACCCGTGCCTCCCTAATCAATAACTATTTATCAATGTTATATATCTTACAGTTATATTGTCCATATCGGCTTAAAAGCTCCAATGGCCATGGTAACTCCTTAAACCTCTAATCAACAAACACATGATCAAGATGTTCACAGCATTACATATAGAATCAATACAAATCCTAACCATTGCACTTTTTAACTTTATAACCCATTCATACTTCTTTTAGCATAGCATTTATATAATAGGATCCATTAATTCTTAAGAGAAACAAACTACTTACTCAACTTTCAAATCAACATACACATTATAGTATTCATTGCAATCAAAGATAAAATAAATTAAATTAAATTAAATTAAAGAAACAATACCAAACAACCATAAGTGGAATCTTCAATGTCTACTCCTCCAAAACCCTTTTCAATACTCAAAAACATTGTAAACTATGTTATTTTATGGTAATTGGTGATAATTTATATGTTTACCATGTTCTAATACCTGTTTATACTCCTAAGACTCATTAGAATATAATTAGAAACCCCAATTAACAATTCCAAATGAACTAAAACAATCAAACTTTCTATTTTTATTTCTTAACGTTGTCCGTAAATGATCGACGTCGTCTATGTAATGCCACAGCACTGTCACAGTTTCGACCTTTGTGTGTTTATTTTCTCCTTACAGTAGGCTCGATGCCCTGTGTTTAATTTTCTGGCGCCGTGTGTACAATCCCACGGTGTCGTAACTACGTCACCTTTCTTGTGTTTATTTCTTGGTCTTCAAGCCTTCTTCACGCCTTGCATTCTCTTCCCACGCCTTGTGTTTTCCCACGGTGTCAAGTCTCCATGTCACGGCATGAAATGTACTTTTGTGTGTTTTCTCCTCATTTCATCATGAAATCACTCTTTTGTCTCCTTTATACCTTATATACCTGAAAATACATAAATTCCATCTATTAAAGCTCATTCTAGGATATCTAATCTAATTATACTACTAAACTAACCCTATATATAAGTCTAATTAATCACTTATCAACAGGCAATGTTGATTCTAGGGATCATGCATTAGATTTTTATTACTCTTTTAGGTTCATATTTAGGTTGGTCAACCTGTTTGTAACCTTAAACATAAATTAAAAGGAATACATCGTTATATAACTTGTTCATTTATTTGGATATGCAATAACATGTCCCCACGTATCCAGGCTAACATTTGTAGGAGTATAAGTCAATGTTGGAATTTACTTGCCTGACATCCTCGAGTTGTTTTTTAATGATGTTAAGCATACAGTGCAGAAGGAATAGAAGAACAAGCGTAGAAATATATTAGTGATTTTCTTTGACTTCTTTTCTTTTCGTATAATTTGTTGAATTTTGTGTTTTAGGATTCTCGAGTTGTGAGTAGGTGTAGTTTGGTTATGAAACTATTATGAAGACCTTATGAGACAGTTTGAGAGAATTTAGAGACTATTTATGGTTCATTTTGATTGTAAATATGGATTGTGGAGTTGTTATGATTGTAAAGGAGCTTTAAGGTTGAAACTTGTGGACTTGATGTGGATTTGGTCTTTTCATTAATTTTTATATTATATTGTGAACAGTTGTGAAGATGTAAGTCCTTATAATCCTTCTCCCAAAGTTGTTGCTTATCAGGTGAAATCTTTTGGCAGTCTATATTATAGGGGAAACTCTACCAAAAATTATATATAATATAGAAATCTAAGGGTATGATTTCTTAATTTTCTCCACTTAATAAAATTGTGAATTAAGTCTTTATTGAGGAAATAAATGATTATTTGATGTTGTAAAGAGTTAAAAAGATATTATAGACCTGATTTGTCTAATTAGGTTAAGTCAGGACTTAGTGAGATGGGTCTTGAAAACTTGAATGGTGTAGAAGACTTGGCTGGTACATCGAGAGTAGAGGTAGACGCAACGCCCACTTCATTTCACTTCATTTCCCGGTGGTCCATCAAATTTATCGCTGCTACCGTCATTTTGAATTCACGTATTGTTTGATATTTGGAGGAACCAGGTATATAAAGTATGTAGATTTTCATTCCATAATGTTTTCAACATTTACATTAATTGTATCCTAAATCTGCTTTATTTGTTTCTAAGGTTCGGGGATGTTCGAGATGCATCAACCACGGTTATCAAATCACTGTTTAGAAGAGTATCACACGACACCCTAAGAAGGAAAGGGTCTGCAATCTCATGGACGACTCCGAATCAGCTGCATTGGAGTACATCTCATACGATTAAGGTAATAGGATATATGCATGGCATTGTCGAGAGGTGGCAGCCTAAGACCAACACATTTCACTTACCCTTCGGTGAGATGACAAACATATTAGATGGCGTGCAGGTCCTGCTAGAGATCTCAGTCACGTGAAACATAGTCGGTGCGAAGGCCAAGGATCACATTGAGATGATAGCGATGACTAGTCGATTTGTTGGGAGTGACAGTGCAAGAAGATGAGGATGAGATAAATACTAGGCCTAACTAAAGTGAGAGTTTTTTGTGGTTAAATGATCGGTTCTCCATCCAAAATAAAGGAGAGAGGCATTCCAACGGGAAGAGAGGAGACGGCGTATATCATTCGCCTGATTGCCCAATCCGAGCCTACATCCTACATCTTCTTAGAGTGACCCTTTTATGGACAAGCAGGCATAAGAATCTCTCTTAGTCTCTTTAAACTTATTGACAATGTGGAGAACATTGGTTCACACGGGTGGGGGTATGGCACTAGCTTACATCTACCGTCAACTCGGCATTGCTAGTCGCGTCGGTGCCATCCAAGTTGCCAATTACATGAAATTACTAGAGGTATACTACTGCACCATTTCACTTGATTTGATTTACATTAGTTCATCCATAACATTATTTCCTACATAAGTGGATGTGCAGCCACATTCCGTTCATCGAGCCCACTTTGCGTAACGACTACATGTCAGGTATGCCCCAGGTGATGAACTAGCACCATAAGAAAGAGTCGAGGCCAACAGTAGACCTTCTCACTACTGCTAGGAGCCGACTCGATAGACTTAAAGCCCATGAGGTAAGACACTAACCTTGAATGCGCTTTTAAAATGGAACATGTTTACAAAATGGATACAAAGTACTTTTTTCCCTAGTTGATTTGGGATACTACTTTGAGGGGTTCACCCCCTGTCCATGAAATTGCCTTCTATAATAAATTCATGCGGTATATGGAAATCGTGGAACCACATAATCCCGACCTAGTTTTGAGGCAAATGGGATATGTTCAAGGAAAATCGAGAGAACCTTACCGACCCTTCGAGGCTGATCAAGGTAGCATGGCAACGTCATACTATGTGAAGTACTCATACAATCCCCAATTTTGGGAGGATTGGGAGACCAATCTCCTTTAAAGGTGGTACATCCATGCCAAGCTACAAATAATTATCTTAAATGGTTAATAAACCTTAGGACTTCATACTTTGTTTCTAATTTCGTACATCAATGATTGTATGTTGCCTTTGTTTGGGATTGTACTAAGTCACACTACATTTCATACCATCAATCCCAATCATCATCCTTAAAGAATAGTTCTCTTATTTCTGCAACCACATTTTAGCTGACGTGCCAGTCGCATAGTAAGTGGGTGGTCGTATGGAACACATCCTATATGGTCACTATTAACACAAGCTCTCTATTTATCAGTATAACTTTGGGGAGCAACCACCCATTCAATAATGACTTCAATTAGCCCAACGTCCACGCATAGTCAACCCGTGTCTCCTTAATTAAGAATCCATGCGCCACTAGGAAAGTCAAGTTTGTCGAAATGACCCCAACAATCTCTAACAACGGATATTTAAACTGATTAGTCTTATAGATGCAACCCATTAGCAACACAAGAGGAAAACATCAAAGCAACTGCACCAAAATAAGGTATGTAAAGAAAAGGTCCATGACACTGCACGTTCCTTCCCAGAATGCATGCTGGTCAACATATCCGTGTTCTTCCAACTTCTGCATTAAGAGTTGCATTTTTGTCTTCCCTCCCCCCTCATTCCTTCTCAACTTCGCTCTCAAATTATAGATTGTCTTCAATATAGTCGCATTATCCAAGTTTTTGGCCTGAATGGCTGATAGAATGTCCTTAAGCCGAACACTAGTCTTGTTCAAATCTTTCAAAATCATTTTCTCGGGTTCAATCAGCCTGCTAGCATATGAATGTCCAACAAAATAGTGTTCAAGCTCATTGTTTTATACCCCACACACAACTCGAACATGCCATAAATCATCTAACTCGTGCTTCACAATTATCTTAAACTGACATATGCACTTCTTCGTTTCGGTCAGTTTGTTCTTTTCCTTATCCCCATTGTCATTATTCTCTTTCTATTTCATCAATGTTTTCCCTTTGAAACTTAAAAACCAAATGACCTGAACCTCTCAAAACCAATTGTCATTCTAGCTCGCCGACCCCTGTCACCACCACCAACATCATATTCTAGAATGATCACAATGAAGCCACACTTTTTCATTGTATCATGAGCCCAAGTTAGTGCCTCATCTC
Source organism: Stephania cephalantha (assembly GCA_039657325.1). NCBI lineage: Eukaryota > Viridiplantae > Streptophyta > Magnoliopsida > Ranunculales > Menispermaceae > Stephania > Stephania cephalantha. Next base: position 32,241,516 of record CM077570.1, on the reverse strand, counting down.
TAGTCTTCAAAGTTTTGGTTGGTGTAAAAGCCTTCTTAAGTCTAGGAAAGTCTTACTGGATGTATCGGTCGTATCGTGCATATCAACCTACAAGAAGCAAGAAAAGCACGAATTAAAGAAGGAACCATGTCCGAAAGTCCAAATTCTATTAACAATGGGAGTCTCAGAGTAGCAGGCATGAGATTAACAAGTTCTTCTCGATCACACAAAGCCGACATGGCCCTACGGGTTTCAGCCAACAGATTCTGCGAGGGTAGTACATGTCTCGGATTTATGTGACCGATGAAGACTTTATATTCTCAGACCTGTCAAATCGGGAGGTACTTTACATTCTCATTGGGTTTGGGTCGAGATGCAAGGTATGCGTCTCAACCATTCATTTTCGCATCCCACGGGCGACACCACCCAAAAAACACAACTTAGAACAAGACGAAAAAAACCATAAAAATAAAAATACCAATTCCTACATGGGTCCGCTTTTTTGGAAATTTGTTCAAGATTTTTATGTTAGATTGTCCAAATCGACAACAAACTCGAGCCCTAAAAAATTGAAAAATTCAAAAAAAAAAATAGTCGAACGACTACCAAATAAGCAACAAAAACCACTGAAATGAAGAGAATCGACTTCATGTTAAATTTATGGAGTCGATTTTATATCATTTCGTTGTTATTTGGTCAGTCGGAGGTCAAATATAGGAGGCGATTTTGAGAAGGTTGGCGGTGTGTTCCTGTTGCACTAGTTTTCGTGGGGTGTGCTGAGCTAAGCCCTATTTATATACGGGTGCAAGAATGTCTTTTCACTAGAGAGCAAAACCAAAATTCAAAAATGGGTTCCCCTCAGCTAAAAGTGGGTTTGTTTAGCCACTTCCTTTATAAAACTTTAATTTGTAATTGGGTGGGCCATTAATAGTGGATGGGAAGAAAGGAAGGGTGGGTTGTAGTAGTAGCCCTCAGCAAAATATGCTTAACAGTAGTTAATGTAATTTGTGACATTTCAATTGGTGCCCAACTGAGAATATTGAACTTAGGTAGCTTATCACAGACCCAATTTTAAAGGGATGTATGTATGGTTGCAGTTGACATGTAGAAGCTGAAGGGTTATATTATGCTATATCCACCAGTACTATAAAAGTGGGAAGTTTCAATTCACTCTTCCTTGTACGGTGTCTTGCCCATAGTACCTTTTTTATTTTGTCTTGGTGTCTACTATTCAATCTATAATGTCTTCTCCATTATACATTTTACTTTGACTCATTAGGTGACTGTTTCAACACAAGGACGTGTCCTTTCAACTTCTAAACCTCTAAATAATGGATATACACCCAAAGAGATAGCCTTCACTATCAAAAGATAAAAGGAATCGATTTATTTTATCAGAGGAGAATAATCATTTGTTCCCATAAAAAAGGTTAACTTCCCCTTTGATTCGACTACGAAAGAAATCCTTATATCAAGAGATGGATTTCTTCGCAACAAAAGAGGTATTTTTAATTAACTTTTGCCTTCTCACTTCATTCCGACTTTTACAATGGTAAGTTTCAATTCACTATTCCTTTTATATTGTCTTGCCCATTATACCTTTCATTTTGTCTTCGTGTCTACTTGTAATGGCTCAAATTTCTAATAATGGATTTGGTCCGTAATCGACCCGTGACGTGGCCCAATAGCGAGTACACAGTCCCAACACTCGGCATTAACACCGAGTAAGGTATTATTTTTGGTTTGATTGACGCTTAGTGCATTGTATATGTGTAAACTTATTAAGTAATTTTTATTGGTATATAGACATGGAGACGCGAGCGGGGACACGCCTAAAAATGTATGCTGGCGTAGGACCGAGGTAAAAGTCATGTGGTAAGTCTTAATTAAAGTTAGTGCAGCTTAAATAGCTAATTTGATTTGGCTATAGTATTAATTGATATTAATGTAACCTAAGTTAAAAAATAAAACAATAATCATTGATGTTCCTCGAGATATGCGTGGATACCATCACTAGACAAATTGAGTTAAGTTTGGTTTTAGTAGAGGTGAGTTAGTGAATGGATAATGGGTTTTAGAATACATTTTAAGCCATAAGATTTATATAAAGATGGATGTATACATAGAGATCAATGGTTTAAATTTCACCTCATTTATCTATAAATGAATGAATGAGATTACATGCAAATCATTTGCATTTGAAACCAAAACGAGGAGAGAAAGATCTGAAGAGGGAGATCAATAGGTTATGAGGAGATTCTGGTGTATTTGAAGGTGGAGATCAAAGATCAAAAGGATCTATAACTAGGTAAGTCAGTTTACACCTTTAATTTGTGCAATTCAAACAAAAATTGAAGGTTTTGATTCAGTTCTAGTTTTTTTGCAATTTCAGTGGGCATATGACTTTGTTTTTAAATTCTAATTCCATATTTGGATTCCTTGTCAAGTTCAACAAATTCTACTATAAAGAAGTTCTAGATTTGGATTTTTTTTCATAAAGTTATGAGTTCTTAAATTTGTTAGACCAAATTCGAAATTATGCATGTGTATTATAAACCAGCCTCTGTAATTTAGTCATAACTTCCTCATTTTAAATCGAAATGGATCCAATCCAATGGCATTTGAAAATTAACTCAAAGATGAACAACTTTTTTCTTTCTGATATTTTACAATTTGAATGTTTTCATGTCTAAAAACTCTCTTCAACTTTGACGATGAATCTGGAATTTTTCTGGTTCACAGTTTTGCTAATGTCATGTTGTTTTGGTATAACTCCGTCTTTTCTTATTATATTAAGCTCATCTTTTAGTATTATGTTGTCGGATATGCTTGTAATCTTCAGTAAAACATTCATGATTTTTCAAGCTATGATTTAGGAGAAATGAATTTTTCAATGTTGATGGTCGAAAACTAAAGCGATTTTGAGCCATTATGGTAGAATTCTCATATCTCCTTCAATTCTTATTGAAATTAAAAAACTCTTACAGTTTTGGAAAGCTAAGACATAGTTCTAAAAATGTCTTTTGAGCTATAACACATAATTTTAACTTTTTGGTAGTTGAAATCAACTTAAAAAATGTTGCACCAAAATTGTCCCTATTTTATTAAAGTAAATTTGGACATAACCAAATTATTAATGGGGCTGATTTTAAGAATTGGAATGTACAATCATTTAAACCAACTCTAATATCTTGTACAAGTCTTAAATCACCCCAATTAACCTCGAGAACTTAGAGGAGAGTTTCAAGAGTTCAGGGATGCGTTTTAGGGTGTTGAGAGGTCGGTTAAGCTAGGAAATTTACGTAACTTGTAAGTAAACCGATTGAGATATTTCTCTCCATTTCGTTTCTTGTTATTGTTTCATTGAACTACTATACTTGTTATATTCTTGGTACTATGAATTGTGTGCATTATCTCATTATATGATTGTGGTTAAATTAGAACATGTGTTTAGTTTCATGGTTTGCTTTGGGGTCTACACGACACACGAGGTAAAGTATTCTTGCCTTCACGTGATGCTCCTAATGATCTTTATGACCTATTTACTTCATCGTCTGTAAATTCTACATATTTTATAAAATATATTCGTAGCTTTAACAATAGTTTTGAATTTACATCCTTTGGTGTCAAACTTGATACTTTTATAATAAATGATAGTAAAGGAATTTACACTTTCAAAATTCAAGGACAAATTTACGACTACATAAATAAATTATTATCTTCTAATGAGCATTCAACATACTTACCACTATATTTCTATGATACTGATCATGAGATAGAAAATCGATTGTTTAAGTATGACTATTTGAGCAACATTATCCTTAGAAAATTTATCAAGATTTTTGAAAGTTAATCCATATAGTGTAATTTTTATAAGTTTAAGATTGATGGACGATTTAGAAAGTCAAGTAATTTATATTTGATATGATAGTGGAGTAGACCAATGTATTTACAATGGGCCTCAATCATCACAAGCTGCAGCAATTTAGATAAATAATAATAGTGATACAGAAACAAAAAAGCGTGATATACTTATGTATGGTTGTGATGGTCACTCTCATCGAGTTGATTATTATTTTGGATGTTATGACTCATTACAATATACATTATTACTTCCATTTGATGAGAGTGGTTGGCATGAAGGTATTTTGAAGCAATCACATTGCGAACAACAATTAAGTTATGTAGAGGAAGTTGAAGAACATGTCTACAATATCATTGGTAAAGTTGGTTTATCTACAAGTACACATGAAGGTACTTCTTTGTAATTTATAATTTACGAGCAAATGTGAGCAAAAATAATATAAATAAATTGCTTCACCAAATTATGTTTGTTTTTCGTAGTTGTTTTTCCAATGAGAAAGATGTATACAATTTCTTGTTGTGAATACTCTTGTTACAAGCTCTAAATAAGACAACTAGGTAAATACATTACATTACATGTGCTCAATTATTACAATAATTCGTTGTTTGATATGTATGTGAAGTTAAAAAGCTCTAGACTAGATTATATTCATAATCATCAAAAGAAAATATATTCTGAACTATATCAAGGTATAGTTGATAGTGTAGAAACAAGTGAAATAGATGGATCAAAAATTGGTCGACGAATTGTTCTCCCTACATCTTTTATTGGCTGACCAATATATATGACAAAAAGATATGGATGCAATGGCTTTAGTTCAAAGGTTTAATAAACCAGATATCTTTTTGACGATGACATATAATTCTAATGGGAAAGAGATAAAACAAGAATAGCCAGCCTCCTCGTCATTTAGACGACTGACCAGTCTAGATTACCTTAATCATCTAATAATCTAGTCAGCCTAATTCGTTCTTTCAACTTTCAACTCAAAATATTATTTATTTCAACCTTAATGATTCTCAAAAATGTAATTTGTCCTCAATTAAACTCTATTCATGATTTGCTCAATAGGAGCAAATAGGGAAATCATACGGATTATTATCCGTGTTTTTATGAAAATTTTGACATCAATTCTTTTAAAAGTGACGTGCCAAGAAATCTTCCTAATAGATAGCTGAATTGGGAGATGCCTAGAAGGACTCACAACGCCCTACAGTTCATTATATATATATCAAATCCAAATTTATAATAAACCTAACTTAGAGTCACTAATGGCTTAATCACAACTATATAATTTCAAATATACCAAAATTGAAACATAAACTTCTCAATTCATTTTAAACTAACTTAGGAGACTCTCATAATCATTCAACTGAACTTCACGTCCTACACTCACCCCAAGAATCCCAAAACAATATATATAAATAATTTACAACAAGAATTTACTTTAACTTTTGAAAACAATTACCACAAACTTCAAGCCTTGTCCATTATTTCATTTTCTTCATATAGAATCTAACATCATCAAAAACAACTCAAAGATGTTAAGCAAGTAAATTCCTATATTGATCTGTTCTCCTGCAATTGTTAGTCTGATAAATGGCGACATGTAATTGCACTTCCAAATAAACAAAAAGATATATGCGTCAACATGACATGCAATCCACTTTGTTGTTGTCTCCTAACTATAATCAGAAGTCAACTTTCAAAAATAGTACAGAGATAGTATTAAGATATTATGAAATATATAGATAACTTGTCGGAGTTAGACTCCGCTAGTCTCATTAGATGGCGTAGTGGCTGGACTGAAACCTAGTTTCAGTCAAACCAGACTCAGAAACAAGCTTATCCCCTTCACTCACTCTATATATCAATGACCAAGAATGGTAAAATGCAATGCGGACTATGATACAATTACACGTACAAAGATAAATTCCTTAAATAGTATAGATCACTGTAGGGTTTACTTAAAGCCAAACCAATTCAAAGTTGGTAACGAAGCCTCGCACAACGTTTCCCTAGCTTTCACGTAATTTGAACCTATTCTTCGAGCTTCTTTCTGAGTGGTTTCGATATCCTCGACCTTACCTATTACCATTGAGAAATCAGGATTAAGTTATGTATTCGAATTTTGAGTTTTTGACCAATTTTTCTAGTTATTTTGATATTTTCAAGTCTTAAAAACCTGGAATCACTCCAAAATCAAATCCTTGGATGTCCAAATCATAATTTCGACTGCAAATTATGGTTTGGAATCTAAAATTAACCTTGACTAGGCTTTTATTTTCTAAATTTTGAGCATTTTCGGGTGTCGTAACATGTATTACATGGAAAACCCCATATAAATCTTCGAGAAGATTTCAAAATCCTCATTTTTCATAAAAATCCATAATTTTAACTTATTTGGCTCAAATATATTTTTTTTATTTTTTTTCATTTTTCTGGAATTTGTTTTCAAAATTCTAGCTTTTTCCTTTATTTTATCTTTTTTCTAAGCTTTTCGATTAGGGTTGGGCTCCCAACCCAAACCCCAGGTTGGGTCTAGGGAGGGGAGACCATTCCCTTACCATTGTCTCCCTCGAACGTTTGTCCGAGCCCCCCCTCCATCTTCTCCAACCTCCATTAATGGCCAACACAATAAACAACATCATCAACAACAACAACATCAAAGCAACAACACAACAACGCACCTTCTCATCGCCTCCCCTTCCTCCTCACCCTCAGTCTCAATCCTCTCTCTCCCAGTTTCAACTCTCTACTGTCGACATACGAGATTGAGGAGGCGATTCTAGTTTTTTATATTGGGGATAAATATGAATTTTCCTCAAGATTCATGTTGCACTAATCTCGATGCAGATCTTATGGTTCCTTTATACTTTTTCCTTCTTTCTCAAGATATGTATTGCATATCTCGAGGTCGATCTTGTGGCTATTAACAAGATAATCACCACTTGACTTACTTATATAAGATCAATATAATTTTCTTCAGATTCACACACACGAATCTCGAGGATGATCCAAAGAACAAGAAATAAAATAACATTCTTTTTTGAGATTGAGTGTCACGCATCTTAAGGCATTGATATTCTTTTCAACGGCCAACGTTCACCACATTTTCTTCCTCGATGCTCATGCTACGCGTATCTCGAAGCAAATCCAATGTGTACTTTTATTTGATTTAAACTATATGATTGATTTACATTTATTTATATACAAACTATATTGTATATATATAAATACATATACACCTATATATTTTCGCGGCTCTACATTTGTTATGCGCGTCAACAACCATCCTCGGGCTTGCACACTATTGTATATCCAAAACGTGTCACCCTCAACCCTGCGTGTCACTAGGCGCCCACCAATTTATTAATTATTTCATTTAATTTCATGATTATCTCTTAATTTTAAGCCAAATTAAACCCCGAAAAATACCCAAATTTCACCAAAATTGAGAAATATTTCGAATGCACTCCAAAACTCAGGGACATTGCATATACATTTCAATTTGACCCTATTCGTATCGAAATAGAGTATAATACATTCACTAGTCATGCGGCACATAAAAATGATATTTAAACCTTATGATATCCGGTCCATAACACATGGGTCCCACCACGGATACCTAAATCCCAAATTAAATCTAAAATACTTAATTAGTCGCCTAATCAAGTTAATAAAAATCTCGGATGTCATAATTTTCCTAACTAATTAAAAATCTTGTCCTTAAAATTTAAATTTACAAGTAACTAAACCAAAAGAGAAATAAGAAAATGATCCTTCATATACAACTCTTTTAATATAAACATGTTAAACTATTTTTAAGGTGAACCATTAAGTGGACCGAATCACTTTCATTGTAATTAACAACTCAGTAGTAGAGAACATAGGCATTATAATTTTTCATTTCTAACATTTTGGTTTAATGAAAAGTTATCTCCATTAATTTACCAATCTTGGCAAGTCGTGAATTTCTGACGAGTTAAACAATCAACATTGTGGAATATCTGATAAACCTTGCTTTACTTCTTATGCCTTGAATCCTATTCAAGCATCTATATTTAGCAAGATCTAGTATATCTTGATTTTCATAACACAATTCTCATTCTAATCTGAATACTATTCTACAAACCGTTGATAATTCTTTCCATATCCACCCAAACTCTGGTACACATCCCAGTTTGCTTTTTCATCATTGATCATCTTTTTAGTTAAATTACCAACCGATCAAATCTTAGACTATCATCAGTCTAAATATAAGTTATGCAAATAATATTAGAGCACAACATTAGATACTAAGTAAAGTTGCGTGTGTATCTGATCTATCATCATTCTAGTGTTTCTCAATAGAAACCTAGAATTACACAAGTCACCTCATGACTATAGATCTCGAATTACATGTGTCATCCCATGACAAGAGATCTCAAATTTTAATCTGATCAGAAAATGAAACCGAACACATCGTGCAACTCTCACTTATTCTCTAAATGTCTACTCACAATATTATTTATATTGTGGACTAGAAAGAAACTATCAATTCCAAATCAACCGATTCACTTAAATTTTTATTTGACTGGTTAGAAAATTAACGACTTTTCTAGTTTCATCAAATCATTTTCTATTGATGAGTTCAACATGAACCTCATTTCATTCATTTAACTCCCAAATTTCTGAGATTTCCCATCATCTAACAATCACTAATGTTTACTAAATTCTCTCATTACTTGAATAAAGACAGTTATCCTTAATTTGAGTAGATATGCATTTCTAAACATAGATATCGACATATTCGATAATTATATTCTCGTAGTATAACTTTTAAATTTTATCGCATACAAGTTATAAATATACTATCTCTTTTTCATATCTACTCAATACATATGTCTGACTTTTCTTAATTACAATGGAAAAATACTCTCAATTCTTCAAACATATCCAGTCAAATATATTTCCCTCTATTCAATATTTCCAACCTAACAAAAATAAGACTTACTAACTTAGCTATAACTTGTACGTATCTTCACCATCATTTCAGGTATCTTACATTATTTTCAATTTATAATAACTAGTGCTATAAACTTCACCACTGACTGGTCACATGGTTTAGCACTATATTTGAACAAATATACAATATATTCACTATATTAGTTGTATATTACTTTAGTTCAGAACTTTCAATATTTGGAGTTTGATTTCTCGTAAGATCCTTATGAAGATAAATTAAGTTCTATCAAACTAATAGTTGGACATTTTAAGTCTTATCGGGACTCGTTAACCAAAAATTTTCCTTTTTCATATTAATGTGTCTATACTTAAGCTTCCAATTGACTCAAACAAAACTTCATAGACTCTTTTATACTAAACCTCACCATTCATTCGATTATTCAAAGACTAGTGTCGCGATTTGCTAGTCTTCTACGTTGTGAATGAATCATGATAATGAAATGGAGTTACTTACACTTTTGGTCATGCACAACTACTCTAGTGTCTGGCCTAAACTAAAGGAGTCCATTCGTGTCACTTCTAGCAGTCATAAGGCATCTCAACGTCTCATTTTATTTTACATACAGAGTCTATTTCGTTCAATTTTTGTCAATCTTAGGTATTCTCACATTGATCTCAATCTTGGTCCCTTTATAAACTTTCCACGACTTTCGCTCAATAACCAAGCTACTTACAGCTCCTTAATTTCAACTTAGAAAAGTAATTTATATTTTTTCTCTTTTCAAAAATTTAGCTAAAGTCGGTGTGACTTATTATGATCATTTACTCTTACTCAATTGAAGTCTTCCTTAGTTAACCTTTATTCGAAACAGTGAAGTCTTGCGACTCAAATAGTTCTGCTATTTGTTATTGCTTTAATTTGTTTCCATTAGTCTCAGATTTTCCGACCTTCCTTTTATCTCAAAAAGAAATTTGGTACTTTTCAAGAGATTGTGTAAGATATCAAAGTATTTTACTGTTCATCAAATTTCTTTTGATGAATTTCACCTTTTCATTATAATTCAACTAAAGAGATACAAGAACTTGAATTTTCAAACTCTGATTAACTTAACGACTAATAAAACTCTTAAAGGATGTTGTTTAAATCCTTTAAGTTCTATAAATGGGACATCTTGCAATGTAGGAGCTCATATTGTCATCATATACAAATCTCTTACTTATTCTCAATCAGTACGTCTATCTCCTCATTGATTTTATTTTAGGTTGTACTGATAGGCGTCATAACTTAATATCATTAGAAGTGATTACTGGGTACCTTGAATCTCAAAATACAATCACTTGTGTTAATTTTTAATAGCTAATTCAAGCTATTATTAGACCACTTCCCCAATATCTTAATTTCTTACATGTTAATCTTATCACTACAATTTTCATTTTCAAGTTAGAAATTTTTATAGATCTTTGTTCTATAACAATACCTAATCTGGTGTTAACAAAGATTACTTCAAACTCGTACATTTTCATTTGTTTTATCAGTTCTTTATTCGACTCATAGAACCACTTACTCAATGTCACTAATGGATAAGTAACTTGAGTAATAAAAAATAAAATCTTCAATACTTCTTTTTAGAAGTATTTTAATTGTTTTAGATCATGGTTATATCCCACATTTCACGTGATGTTTTTTTCTGAAAGCAGACAATATTTTACTTTAAAGTATTTTATTTTCATAGAAACTGACTTAGACAACTTGACTAGTTCTATCACAATCTCATTGTGATTTTTCAGCCTAGTTCAGTTTTTCTAATCAATTTTTATTTTCGAAAATCACATGTCTCATTTTTTACTTGTTCAGACTATTTTAACATTTCTCTAAGTGTTTTATAATTGTATAGTTCAATACTTTCAATTTCTAAAAAATTCATGTTCAGTACTTACATTCCTAATCATCTAGACTTCTTGCTCAACCAATTCTCTATTGGTTTTATAAATGATCGTTTAATCAATTATATTGGTATCGAACTACTTACAACATCTTTGTGAATTCAGATTTCTTGAGTCTATTTCACATTCATCGCGCTCAGTTCCGATTCATTAGTCTATTCTCTTTATTAATTATTTGTTTCTAATCTTACTCGTCGTATTTTATGAGTTAAGTATCGAACGAACAAGGAGAATAAACTTCCTATCGCATATCTAGCGATAGTACATACATACAAGTCAAACATAATGCAATGATTCAAATACCCTAACTTATAGTCACTTCCCAACTAATCATGCTCAATTACCCTTTAGTTCTCAACCAAAGTTTATCCTCAATTAAGCCAAACCTAGGCTCTGATACCAAGTTTGTCAGCCTCCTCGACATTAAGACGACAGACCGACCTAGATAACCTTGATCCCCTGATAATATAGTCAGCCTAATCCATTCTTTCAACTTTCTACTTAAAATATTATTTATTCCAACCTTAATAATGCTCCAAAACTTAATTTATCCTCAATTAAACTATATTCATGATTTGTTCAATGGGAGCAAATTGGGAAATCATACAGATTATTCTCCGTATTTTGTGAAAGTTTTTACAACACTTCTCTTAAAAGTGGCATGCCGAAAAATCCACCTAATAGACAGCAGAATTGGGATATGCCTAGAAGGATTCACAACTCCCTGCAGTTCATAATATATATATATATATATATATATATATATATATATATATCAAATTTAAATTTATAATAAAACTAACTTAGAGTCTTCGATGGCTTACAACTATATAATCTCAAATACACCAAAATTGAAACATAAACCTCTCAATTCATTTTAAGCTAACTTAGGAGACTCTCATAATCAATCAACTAAACTTCAAGTCCTACAATCACCCCAAGAATCTCAAAACAATATATATAAATAATTTACAACAAGAATTTACTTTAACTTAAAGAAAACAATTACCACAAACTTCGAGCCTTGTCCATTCTTCCCTTGTCTTTATGTAGAATCTGACATTACCAAAAAAAAACTCGAAGATGTCAAGCAAGTAAATTCCTACATTGATATGTACTCCTGTAATTTTTAGTCTGATACATGGCGACATGTAATTGCATTTCCAAATAAATAATAAGATACACCCGTCAACATGACATGCAATCCACTCTATCACTGTCTTCTAACTATAATCAGATGTCGAATTCCAAAAATAGTATAGAGACAGTATTAAGAGATCATGAAATGAAGAGATAACTTGTCGACGTTAGACTTCGATAGTCTCATTAGATGGCGAAGAGGCAGGGCTGAAACCTAGTTTTAGTTAAATCAGACTTCGAAACAAACTTATCCCCTCACTCACTCTATGTATGAATGACCAAGAATGATAAAATGCAATGCAGACTATGATACAATTACAGGTACAAAGATAAATTCCTTAAATAGTAAAGATCACTATAGGGTTTACTTATCGCTAAACCAACTCAAAGTTGGTTACGAAGCCTCACACAACGTTTCTCCGGCTTTCACGTAATTTGAGCCTATTCCTCGAGCTTTGTTCTAAGTGGTTTCGAGATCCTCGACTTTAACTATTACCGTTGAGAAATCCGGGTAAGTTCCGTATTCGAATTTCGTAAATTTTTAACCAATTTTTTGAGTTACTTTGATATTCTCAATCTTACAAGTTTGGAATCACTCCAAAATCAACTCCTCGGATATTCGAGCCCCAATCTTGATCGCAAATTATGATTCAGATCAAAAAATAACCTTGACTAGGCTTTTAAGTAATTTTTCAAGTTTCTGTCATTTTCGGATATCGTAACACGTATTATGAGGAAAACCCCCGGTATAAATCCTCGAGAAAATTTTAAAATCCTAATTTTTTTATAAATTCCACAATTTATATTTATTTCGCTCAAATATAGTTTTTTTCTGAATTTTTCTCATTTTTCAGGATTTGTTTCCAAAATTCTAGCATTTTCCTTTATTTTCTCTTTTATTAAGTTTTTTCGATTGGGGTTAGGCTCTCAACCCCAACCTTAAGTTGGGTCTAGGCAAGGGAGAACATTTCCCTTTATCTTCTCTAATCTCCATTAATGGCCAACACAACAAACAACATCAATAACAACGACAAAGCAACAACACAACAAAGCACCTTCTCATCGCCTCCCCTTCCTCCTTACCCTCGGTCTCAATCCTCTCTCTCTCAATTTCGACTCTCTATTGTCGAAATACGAAATTGAAGAGGCGATTCTGGTTTTTATCTTGGGGATAAATATGAGTTTTCCTTTAGATTCGTGTCGTATAAATCTCAAGGCAGATCTTATTGTTCCTTTATATTTTTTCTTCTTTCTCGATATACGTGTCACGGTATCTCGAGGTCGATCTTGTGGCTATTAAAAAGATAATCACCACTTAACCGACTTATATAAGATGAATATAATTTTTTTGAGATTCGCACACACAAATCTCGAGGATAATCCAAAAATAAGAAATAAAATCACATTCTTTCTTGTGATTAGGTGGCACGCATCTTGAGCCGTTGATATTCTTTTTAACAGCCAACGTTCAACCCATTTTGTTCATTGATGCTCATGCTACGTGTATCTCGAAGCAAATCCAATATGTAATTTTATTTGATTTAAACTATAGGATTGATTTATATATTTATATATATAAACTATATTGTATATATATAAATATACATACACCGTGTATTTTCACGGCTAAAAATTAGCCACGTGCGCCAACGACCATCCTCGAGCGTGCACACTATTATACATCGCATACGTGTCACCCTCGACCCCACGTGTCACTAGGCGCCCACCAATTTATTAATTATTTTATGTAATTTCATGATTATCTCTTAATTTTAAATCAAATTAAACTCCAAAAAATACTCAAATTTAACCAAAAATTGAAAAATATACCCAACACGCTCCGAAACTCACGGACACTACGCATACACTTCAATTTGACCCTATTCGCGTCGAAATAGAGTATAATACACCCACTAGTCATGCGACACACAAAAATAATATTTAAACCTTACGATCTCTGGTCCGTAATGCATGGGTCCCAACTTGGATACCTAAATCTCAAAGTAAATCCAAAAATACTTAATTAGTCGCCTAATCAAGTTTATAAAATTCTCGAATGTCATAAGAGTTGATGATGGCCAAAATCGTCCAGATCTTGCTGCCTGAATTTTTCATGCAAAATTAAAAAAGTTAAGGAAAGATATAATTAAAAAACAACAATTTGGACATGTAGCTACTTATGTATACGTTATTGAATTCCAAAACAGGGTCTTCCGCATGTACGCTTTTTAATCATTCTTCATAACCATTTAAAAATCATTGATCCATATGTTTTCGACAAATTCATTTATGCAGAAATACCATATGAAGATAAGTATCACCATCTATATAGAACACTAATAACATATGATGCATGGTCCTTGTGGAGTTTTGAATCCAAAAAATGTTTGTATAACCTTAGAAAATAAGTGTAAAAATCATTATCCAAAAAAGTTTTGTTCTACAACTTATTATAATAATGATTCATACCCAAATTATAGATGTAGAAATGACGGAAAGGTTGCAAAGATAAGAAATGCTTACTTAAATAATCGTTAGGTGATACCTTATAATCCACATTTTACTTTTGAAATATAATTGTCATTTGAATGTCAAAATTTGTTCAACTATTAAGGCAGTAAAATATTTATAAAAGTACATATACAAGGGTCATGATTGTATTACGATTCAAGTTGCAGAAAATCAAGTAACTAATAAATTAAATGAAAGTAAAATATTTCAATCAATTCGTTGGGTTTTACCACCAGAATCTATGTCGCGGACTTATGATTTGTCAATAAATATTATATATATCCAACTATCATTGCAATGCATTTACATCTTAAAGGCAAACAATTGATCACATTTAGAGATTGACGATAATTTAAAAAATATGGTAGATGATAATTTTAGATATTCATCGATGTTGACATAATATTTTGAACAACAACGATGAATTTGCACGAACTCTATTATATAAAAAATTGCCTGAATATTATGTTTGGAATCAATAATGCAAAACATGGAAGCGTCATAAACAAGGAAATCTTATAAGAAGAATTGTTACAGCAAATCTAATAGAAGGTGAAGGATATTATTTGTGTTTTTTATTGAATCATATTAAAGATTGTAGATCATTCGATGAGTTGAAAATTTGTAATGGTATTGAAACTCTAACTTTTCATGAAGCTTTTTTACAACATAGATTATTGGAATCCGATAATAGTTCAGAATTATGCTTAAAATAGGTTGCGACTTATGAAATGTGGCATACATTACGAAGATTATTCGTAACAATTCTAATACATTGTAATCCTGAAAATGTTGACTACTTGTGGGACCAATTCAAAAATAACATGTGTAAAGATTATATGCAATTAAGTAACGACATTGAAGTAGTGCACATGAAAACTTTGCAGTAGATTAGTCATATGTTGGAATCAATGGGTCATAGTTTAAGCAATTTCAATTTAGGCAATCGATTAAGTTCAAATAGTGATAATGATATAAAAGCAATTGAAATTTTCGAAGAACAAGGATTTCCAATTTCAACTCAAGACCTGACGTTTTTTCACAATTAAATAATAAACAAAAGTATGTATATCAATGTATCTTGACTAAAGTTATTAACTGTGAATCTATGATCTTCTTCATTTATCGGTCCAAGTGGTACGAGTAAAACATTTTGAGCCCGGCTATACGCACCCCACCGTTTACTTAGGGCACTCCATCAAAAAAAAGTCAAACTTAAAAAATGTCAATTTTGCTGCAAAATGACCTTTATGTCCCCCTCACTGCAATTAGTGCACCCCATCGCCCTTTTCCTCTCGTTTTGTGCACCCCACCATCATCCATACATACACTCTCTTCTTGTGATTTGTAAGGCATCATCAAGTGGCTTTGTCTCGCAGGTCTGAATCTCTTGTTAAAGAGTCGGTCAAAGCCTACCGAACCTGTAGTTGGAGAGTCGGTTAAGGCCTATCGAACCTTTAATTGGAGAGTCAGTTGGAATCCACTTAACTTTTAGGTCTGCAGTTGCTAATCAAATTCCACGAAAGAGGTTCGGATGGACAATACTTAACCTATAAGATAAATCTCAGCCACATGTCACCGAACCTAAAATAGATGTCTCAACTAAGGTTTAGGAGTTGGGTGCTTTGGTTTGGATGAAGGGGTATTTTCGTAAAAATGTTGGGGTGCTCTCATAAATTGAAATTTGAATTTGGGGTACACTCTAAATTTGTGTGCCCTTATGATAATGTAGGGTGCGTATAGTCGGGCTCAACTTTTTGTATAGAGCAATTTTGGCAACAATTAGGTCAAAAAATATTGTCTCTCTTGCAACAGCATCATCTAAAGTAGCTGCATCTAGTCTATCTGCAGGTGGTCGCAACGCACATTCAAGATTTAAAATTCCTACAAAAGTTGAAAATAATTATACATGTAATGTAAGCAAACAATATTGTCTTTGTAAAGTTGTTATTTATAACAAAATTGATTATATGGGATGAAGCACTAATGGCTACTAACATTCAATAGAAGCATTGGACCGATTACTTAAAGATGTATGTGAAAGTAGTATACTTTTTGCAGGTAAAGTTGTTGTATTTGGTGGTGATTTTAGACAAGTTTTACATGTTGTCCGAAGAGGGACAAAAGAACAAATAATTAATGCAACATTCATAACTTCATATTTGTGGCCATTAATGACGAAAATCAAATTAACTGAAAATATGCGAGCAAAATATGACAACAATTTTAGTGAATTCATTCTTCATGTTGGCAATGGCACTTAAAAAATGTAAAAAAGATTATATTAAAATCCTTCATTCGATGATTATTCCATACAACGAACCAAAGTAATCATTAATGACTTTAATAATTCATATTTTCAATGACTTCAAAACATACAATAGTAACTTGGATATAATGATTACTAAAGCAATATTAACAACAAAAAATGTATATATTCATCAAATCAATCAAATCCTTATAGAAAGGTTTGTCAGTGAATCCATTAAATATTATAGTTTCGATGAAGTAATTGGTGATAATAGAAATCACGTCACAGAATTTCTTAATAGTTTAGTATTGAATGGTATCTCACAACACGAGTTACTTTTGAAGAAAAAATATCCAATTATATTACTACGAAATATAAATCCCCCAGAAGGATTATGCAATGGTACTCGGTTAATATGTCAACAATTTAAGAAAAATGTGATTGATGCTAAAATTATGCATGGTGATTACTAAGAGAAAGGAGTATTTCTGCCAAGAATACCGTTTATACCCAATGAGATAGGCAAGTGTCCATTCCAATTTAAGAGAACTCAATTTCTCATTCGATTATATTTTGCGATGACAATAAATAAAGCTCAAGGACAAATATTAGATTAAGTCGGTATTTACTTACCAGAACTAGTATTCTCTCATAGTCAATTATATGTTGCATTATATCGTGCTAAAAGTGTCGCCGGAGTAAAAATAATCATCAAATCATCATTATCTACAAAAGATTTTAATCAAACTAAAAATGTTGTACATAAAGATTTGCTTCAATTGGTCGAGGCCTCATCACAAAATGGCTCCAACATTACCTTATAGCAACATTACTGAAGGAATTCTTACAAAAGTTTACCTTATTAAAATGTACAACTATAAGTTTACTTTTACCTTTCTATTTTTTCTCACTTTGTTTGGATACACTTGATTTACTTATTAAACTAAAGATATGTTAGTTTCCTTCTTATGCATAATATATTAATGCATTCACTTCAACTTTATAAATGCTTAATTTCGTATTCATTGATCTTATGAACAGGCATCATCCATGCAAGTTCCAACTCAACAATTTGTTTCTATCAAAGCCATTTAGACCAGCTACTCTCATTTTTTTTTAGTTTCTCAAGGTATTCTTCTCAATTTCAATCAAAAAAAAAAGATTAAAAACAAAATTGTTCTATTTATCTACAAAAGTTTTCTATTAATGTTGTTTAATCTTATATGAATAAATATAAAAATATTTGTGGTGTTTTGGTTTATTACACCATTAGAAGATCAATTAAAACATATCGATGTAACTAATCAATTGAAAATGTGGGTCTTACATAGTAAATGATATTAGATTCAAAAATATATCAATAGGTAATCACTAATATCAGAATTTTTTAATCTCCATTTTCATTCAAATTTTAATGAGCAAGTTTGTAAAGGTTACTTCCATAGTCCAAATACTCTTGTTAGCTTTAATTTCTCATTTTTTCCAATTAATATTCTTCCCTAACACTTATAAATGAATTGAACTTTTCATTGAAAACTAGATCGTCCAGATAATTGTTTTGCTAAATTGGCAATTTGCATGTCTGAAACAAAATTTAGTTTTCAACGGATATAGAAAGGAATTAAACAATTACTGAGTAATCTATTCTTTATTCACCCCTCATTAATATTGTGCAGAAGATACCATGTACGGTAATCTTGAATTTTGCACTACAGTAAAGGTTGTTAGCTATACTCAGTACTGCAATGTTGTCATGCTGATTGAATTCTTCTTCAAAGACAGAAGAAGGTTGCTTGTCCATGAATACATCTGCAATAGATCATTAGATTCTCATCTTTATGGAAATCTATGCGATCAATTTAATAAATTTTGGCTATTCTAACTAATGCGCATACTTAAGTTTGGTTCCAAATGTTTTTAGTGAATAGAACCATTGGAGTTATCCAATATGGACATCATGTGCATGTAAGCAGTTGAAATAAGATCATTCACATGCATCCTCATAGATAATGTGTTTTTACTGTCAATCATAAGTTTTAATATTTGCTCTAAGGCAAAGTACACATAAGATAATTTTTATAATACATGTAGACGTAGATTATGATTTCAGATAATAGAAATTGGGTTGTTATTTCACTGAAAGGGTGCTTGGTGTTCTATGAGAAATATTAGATTATGTAGTGAACTCCTTCATTAGGTCTCCTTTGATGGATACTGGTAACAATATTATGATTATTTAGACATCATTTTGAAGCAGTCAGCTTCACATCCGTCTATTCTAGCACTTTACATGTAAAACATCTTGATATCGTTGTAGATTAGACAGTGCGCAATCGAGATTTATTAGAATGACCGGTTAGACAAAAACTTGCAGTTGGAGCTACTCGAGGTTTGCAATACCTTCATGAGCAATGCAGAGTAGGTTGCATTGTTCACTACGATATGCGACTAAATAACATTCTTATCACCCACGATTTTGAACTACTGGTAAGCTAACCATTTCTTATTTCACCTACAAGACATTGTTTGACATATATTCTTCTGTACCAGTTCTTAAAAGATTTGTGGGGGTACTCCATCTGTTCACTGCGAGCCTGAATTAATTATTGTTCTATATATTAGGTTTTTGGTGGGTTGCTTAAGTTAAATATACTTTCTTTTTTGTCAAATACCATACACCATCACGACAAGTAATATGCATGGTGACATGCTTTTTTACTACCATCAGTCCCAATAAACAACCAACATTTGATTAAAAACTGAATGGCATCTCAGAGCAATCTTTGCAACAAATCTTTATTTTTGGGGGAACCACATATGCATGAAAATATCTAGGTATAATATGATCTTCTTCAACCTATTTGTTGCCATTTTTTATTACATGTTCTACTCTTCAAAAATTACATTTATTACAAACAGAAGACAAGATTCACATACATCATGCCCAACAACATTTTGAAGAAATTCATCTGCATAATATATATAGATGCGAACACATATATCCTTTATGTAATAAACCCTCCGAACAATTATGAAGCCAATCAAATTCGGTGCAACTCCATGCTACTTTAGTTCAATACTTAAAATCGTACTACCCATACTAATTCATTTACAAACTCTAGGTAGACAAGCTGCATTAAATATTGGAATACTGAATTCAATTGCTTTGTACTACTATCAACAAAATCTGTGTATCAAGGATGAAAGGTGAAGATACTTAAATTGAAATATGAGCTACTACAATTGAATTTAAGTACTCAAAGTGTGACATAATTTCCATTATTACTGCAACAATTATGCTTGCAACACAGAGCATTCAGTTGGGACTTAATGATTGTGTTGTAGCGGGTGGCATGGAAAGCATGTCCAATGTCCTGAAATATATAGCTGAAGCAAGGTAAGGTTCTTGCAACCACTATAGTTTGATCTAATCGAGTTTCACGAGTTAACTTTTAAGGTTTGATACCCGATGCTAAGAATAATGCACTTTTAGAATAATTCTTCTCAATTTTATGCTATTACAATTAACTATTCAGTTTTCGATTGCAATTATATTTTTTTACTATTTTTAGTGCTTTATGTTCAGAATATCATAACCATTTTTTATCTTTGCAATTAATGTGGATTTTTACTTTGGCATTGTAATGCAATTACTGTAGGATGATTATGCTATTCAAAGTTTTGAGCGTGTGATAACTGCTCAGGATTCTTATGCATTTATGTAGTTGAAGTTTCAATAGGAAGAAGAAACTCTTCCACAACTGTCGACAACAATGAAGGCCTTGACAAGGTAATCACAAGCAATGAAAATAGGCCTTTACTTTATGTTGTCTAGATTTTATTTTGCTTTTCTTGAATTGTTGTTTGTGAGTCGGATCTATTCTGATCTTCTTCTTTGATTGTTTTGAAGAACAAAAAAATTTCGTTTTATTTATGTTGTGTTTGGTAATTGGTAGTGATCTAAAATAACTAGGTTATCATGGTCTAATATGTGTGGATTGGGGTGTATGTGTGTTGGAGATTATGTTAATTATTTTCTTTTCTAATTTCATCAACTTTTTTTCTATAATGATTTGAAATTTTTTATACTTCTTTTCCTTCGTGCTTTCTTGTAATCTATCAGCAGCTATTATTTTTTTATAGAAAAGAAATAACTTTGCACCCACTATGGTTTGAAACCTATGATGACCTTATATTTCCAAATTCAGTACCAAATCATTGGGTCACTCAATTGGTTGGTTGTAAGCAGCTATTGTTGTGCTTGGAAAAGCAGAGAAAAGTTTCTCACTTCAAATATTTGTTTTTTGTTTGGATCTTGTGCTCTTCTTCAAGTGTATTACGGAAAAATTTGATCTTGTCTTTCCGCTCTCTTTTTAAGATCTTCGATCTTAGGATATTTACTTTTTTTTTGCTATTATTGTCAATGTTGGTGACAACTTTAATAAAGTAACAAAGAAAAGAATTCCTTAGATGGTTGAATACACAGGAACAGATTCCGGTAGAGGAAGTGTTTCAATCGCTAAAACGTACAAAATAAGGTTTGGCGATGGAGGAAGGACATAACAAGCTCCAAATCTTTTGCCCCAACGAGGTAGAAGAGAAAAAAGTTAATAATTTTTACACTTTTTTGTTCTCAATTATTATATTTTTTTCCCTTTCTTGATAAGATATTGGTCATGTGACTTATTAATGTTAAAAATCAAATTAGTCATGGAAAAACAAACAGGAAAACAAGTTTCTCAAGCTCTTCGCGTTCATGTCGAATTTTCTATCTTAGATGATGTA
The DNA here is from genome assembly GCA_039657325.1 of Stephania cephalantha. Lineage (NCBI taxonomy): Eukaryota > Viridiplantae > Streptophyta > Magnoliopsida > Ranunculales > Menispermaceae > Stephania > Stephania cephalantha. Next base: position 32,220,094 of record CM077570.1, on the reverse strand, counting down.
AATGGCAGCTGTTATGACCATTGCTTTGTCAAATACTGGGGTAAGCCAAACAATCAATTCCTAGTAAGTCATCTACAATCACATCTCATTAATTTGCATTATTAATTTGACATGCTTTCAAATGATTCATTCTTAATTGGGCAAGTCACCTGATTGAGAAGACTTTGTGGGTTTCATAGTCGTGATACTCCATAATTAGTTTCATTGAAGAAAACAAAGCGGGCAATGCCGCCACTGCTCATTGTTTGAAAATGAAATGAAGCTGCTTAGATATGGAAGATAAGAGTAACCTAAATGTAGCAATATTGGTTCTTAGAGATATGATAAGTATTAAATTGGGAGGATTGTCCTTGTAACACTCGCTTGCTGTAAAAGCAATCCTTTTTGCATCAAATAGAGGAAAACAAGCAACTTTTCAATGCCACCATTTATGCCTTTTTGGTCAATGCCTTTGCTATAGTTAGCTAGAGACTAAAAGGATACACTTGAGATATGAAACCTAATTCTTTCAAGTGGTTGTCAACTTTTAATATTAGTGTTACTACTATGATTTTAGCAATTTACAAATCTCTCTTTAACTAAGGTTATAAACTTTCCTAAAACAAAGGTTATAAACTTAATGAGAACATCACATCGAAAAATTGCCCCTCAAATATCGTCTAATATATTTATTCTTTTGTTTATGGTTTGATGTATATCCATTTATAATTATACGCTAACTTTTACAAATTTAGAGTGAAGTTGGCCTAACAAAAAATTTAAAGCATTAGTAATCTCTGTATAACTTTAAGTCATTATTTTACGTCTTCTAAGTACATCATTTTTCTAAAAGAAAATATATACTCATTGAGTACTTACTTTTCACTAAATAATTTTTTTTTCAGGGAAATGGCCCTAAGGCCAAATTTTACTCTCTATGAAGCAATTACAATCATATAACAAAAGTAAATCTAGGCCAAAGTCAACTCTCTGTGAAAGCCTCGATCACATTCAAAAATCTCCTTTTGTACTATTTTGATTTAGGGACTTTGCTAAATTGTTTAAGACAACATTATGTATTTTATCTTTTAATAAAAAAAATTATTATGTCTTGTAGTTTAAAATAATAAATACAACTTTGACATTACTTATTAAAATTATGTTAAAGAAGATTATATTATGAAAAATTCACAATGATTTTATTAACTACAAAACTTTTAAGCATAAAATAACTTTTAAAAACTTGACAAATTCATACATTTGGACAATCCAAATTTAAAGTAAATCGGGTCTAAACAAGTCACACTTGTCCAAATCTAAAATTAGGTCAGGTCTGGACAATGTATATGCTTGTTTCATATCAAGGGTGGTCCAAACCCAGACCTATTCGGTCCAGAAAAATTGACACCCCTACTCTTCTTGCTGAAGCTTGGCCATCAAATGAATGTGACCCATCACAGTTAAATTTTAATCAACCATCCTCGAACGAAGTCAACTACTTGAAAGGTTGATCAAGTCGGAGTGTATTACGTTCTCTTTCTCCATTAAATAATAAACCTCTTAAATTAGATATATTCACTAGGTAGGCCTGGGCGGGCTCAAACCGGGCTTAATTGAGCCAGAGTTTTGAAGCTTTTGCCTAGACCCACCCAAGCCCATTCAAGTTAAGATTTTTTTTTACTAATATTGTATATTTTAAAAAAAAAATTAAAAATAAATGTAAATTATAAGTTCATCTAATGGTATATGTTGTATCATGTTAACCTTGAAATATCTGAGGTTTTTATTTTGTGAAGGCACGATAAAATTCATTGCAAGTAATTGTAAGAACCATTACAACTTGGATACAACAATGTAAATCGGTTTCCCTTGAGAAGAGCATATACAACAATATAGATCAGTCTCCTTAAGAAATAGAGGCAAACGAAGCCTCATCCTAAACCACCATCACTTGAAATATATAAGGTTCAAACCTTACTAAATGCACTTTTTTAAATATTGTTATAAATTGGATGACCCTTTAACCAAGCTTATGAATGATCACATTATCAGGCATGGCTCTCACATTGAATTGTAACATCAAGTATGACTTCTACATTGAATGTAACTTGTATACTCTACATAACTTGTATTCAACTCCAATATATAATCACTTGTCTATGTATTGTCATGTAACTTGTAATCTTGTATGACATGAGACTTTGGTGTAACTTGCACACTTTGTGCAAGTACTTATTCTCATCATGACTAAGGGCCTATATAAGGGGTTCCTTCACTTGTAAAGAACACACCAATGTTGGAATGAAAATCTCTACATTTCTCAACTCTAGCTCTCTTCTCTCTTGTCTCATCTTCTCTACTTGTTCTAGTAGTTCTTAGTTTATGTCTTCTATGCTTAAGTCTCTAGCAAGTCCTACTTAAGTTCTAGTTGGCTTACAACTTAATTTACAACACGTTATCAGCACGAAGTTGCTCTACAAGTGGAGGTCTTGAAGATCAAGAAGCTTTTCAAAGATATAAAGCTAAGAAGGTATAATTTTTATTAATTTAAATAAGTTCAATTTATTTCCATGTTGTCATGGTTAATTTCTTTTTTGTTACATGCATATTTAATTATGTAAATGTACTTTATTCATACATTATGCATTGTAACGTCACCGACTACGAAAGTATGCTCTGTAGTTGCGTCTTGTACGATTTTCTACATCAAAAATCAAAAGTCAATGTGTGACATATAATTTTTCTCTTAAAACTGCAAACGATTAGTTATTGTTATATTCTTGATTTTATAATACAAATAATGATATAAGTTTGAGTTGATAGTGGATAAGCCTTGTCCCCGGTAAAGCTAAACATTGAAAGGGAGACGGGTTATCCCGTTCGAGGAGGCATGGTATTAAGTAGACTATGTCTCGCCACCCAACCTGGAGGTTGTCCCACCAACTCATACGAATATTACATTTTGTTTATTAATGAATCAAGTTGTGAACATATAGTTAATCATAAGTTATGTTTTTACATAAAAAGGGGAAAACTATTTTATATTAAATTTATTTTCAAAATATTATTCAACCATAGTTGAACTTGTTGTCATATTATATTACCGACAAGAATTACTTGTCATGACAATTAAATATTATAATTTGTTAATAAAACATATATGCAAGACTATGTTGTGTTATACAAAATTTAAATCATTTGTCAATATCTCTTTAGAGATTTGAAAAGTGAATATTTCACTTTATATATCTTTTCACCCTATGGAGTTATAAATATATAAATACCAAAAAAAGTAATGCTCCAAAAGCTCAAAATGAGCGGTTGAGTCTCAAGCTACAAAATTTAATCAGTCAAATATTAATTATAATTCCGCAATTTTAATTACCTCTATGTTGAGGCTATGTGGAAATATGACTGATGAAACAATAAAAATAAGGTCACGTGGCCCGCCTCGATTTATTGATGCAACAAATATCGAGTGCGCACGTCAATCCAATAAATATTAAGGATTGATTTATTGTCTCATGGTAGTTGAGTAAAATAATGAGATATTATAAATATAATATCGCTCCCGTCCAATTAGTTCAGCTTCAAATTAAGAAGCATATGTTGCATATAATGATAATGATCGCAATAACAAATTTATGGACGTGGAAAAGGTGAAAATATCAGGTAAAGGTCGTATTGACAATTCCACAAAAAATTGGAACAAAAGTTGTGCACCACTACAAAAGGCAAATAATTATTGACAATGAGCGCTCATAATTGTGACATTTTTTTGTCATATATGAAAGGCTATTTTGCCTAAATATTGTCATATATATACCCGAATATTTTTGTGACCTTTACCATGCCTTCAAAATCAAAGACAAAATATTATGAATTTTATCATTGAAAATTGCTCGATAAAACATGCACATCGACATGTGTTTAAATCGTGACCTAAATATGGGCGATGAGTTTATGTCTTGTGTATCGTGCTACATGCATGTACATTATAATATAAAAGTGAATATTTCTCGAATTTGAACTTAGCGGAGGCTAATGTTCAGGCAATATCCGGTACAACAATTTTATTGTTAATGTCTTGTTCAGAAGAAGTCTATTCAGAATAATAGAAAATTTATCTATATGAATATGATTTAATCTGAGTATAATATTCACGGCTTTAACTTCTGGAATATATAAGGCACATTAAAACGAATGTCGTCATAAATCAAATGACATTCATAATGTGGAAAGATCTATTTGATTATTCATAATCATCAATAATGCACATCCTTTATCGAACTGATTTTTTTTATCAGCTGGAGATTATCTCAAGACAAATCAATAGGAGACTTATATTGATTTAACTCTCTATCAATCATATTATAAGATGTCTTGGATCCCTAATATGAAATCCTAATATGGAATTTATTTATAGCAAGTTTTGATAATTGTCATTTTGATGAAGCAATTTTCCCACCATTAGGGGGAGATATAAGCCAATTCAAAAGGAATGACGTGAAATTACTTGAAACACGTAAAATTGCATTAAGTTTGTTGTATTATGATCCATGTATAAATTAATATGAACTCAAAGTTCAAAAGATCATTCAGTAGCAACAAGTTATGAATCAATTACTTGATGCAATTACTATACACAAAAGAGTGACAATCATATGCTTCAGCATTAAATGGTTCATATAGAAAACGATGTCCATGTGCAACAAAATGCACAAAATGTCTCACCCATGTGAACATGAGGGGGAGAATCAAAATGAGTTATTAGTTAGTGTATTGCACTCTTTTTTTCTTTGCTATGGTTTTATCCCACTGGGTTTTCCTAACAAGGTTTTTAATGAAGCAATCCTAACATTATTATACTCCATATAAAAAAAAATTATGAGAGCAATTTACTCTTTTTCCTATACTAGATTCTTTTCCTACATGGTTTTTGACGCGCGCCGAACGCGTCAATAAAATTAAAAATACCTAAACCAACTATTTTTGTAGAATAGTGGCAAAGGGTCGATCCCACAGGGACTGGTAATCTTTCTAAGGTCAAAAATAACAAAAAGGGAAATCGGGGTTTAAGAGAGAATGAATTAATTAACTAATCACAAAATATCTAAAGCAATGGAAATAAATTTGAAAATAATTAATAAAAACACTTAGGTCAAGACATACAAGTTCGGTTCGATAAAAATTGGATTTGGTCGTCGATTTATGTAAAATATGCAAATCAAAATATCTTAGTGTAGCTATAGAACCAGTAACGTACGCGGTTCCTCGCACTTCCTAATCTCGATAGCTAAGGTACGACGGTGACTATTTCTCTAGTCAAACGTATAACCCTATACTTAATCGTATTGGGTTTAACACGATGACTGCAATAAGTTTCGTGAAGGCACTACACCTAGACAACCGAATCACTCGTGTGTCCAATTTAGCCTAGATTTCTAAGGTATTCAACCGGTCCCAAAAGAGACTAATCAATTGGTAAGGTCAATTGCCACTAGTGTGGTCTTATTGCACAAGTACGGATGCCTACGACTCACTGACAAATAAATCAAGGTTTAAACAAGTGTTTAACTTCGATTGTTCAAATAATACCAAAGAAAATAAAATAATAATGAAAAGATTGAAATTAAAGTATATAAATCTCACAAATTCATTGATATGCGCAGTCGAACCTCCTTCGCAGTCTTGCCTAGGCTAGAGGTTTTAGCTTCGCATAGTTGAAGAACACCAAGATAAAAAGAAAAAAATAGAAAAAATGGGGGAGAAGAGACGGCCTCAAGAAGATCGAAGTCGCCGATCCAGCCAAAACCTAATTAAAACAGCCCAATTTTATTTGTGACACGTGCGCCGAGGACGATCGAACGGTCGTCATGAATTTGCTCCCAGCCCCTGCCACGTGTCAGCATTTGATTGGGTGAGCTTGCTGGCATGTGTGACGTGGCGAGCAGCGATTGGACGAGGGTTGTTTGTGATGACGCTGCTGTGACACCGACGCTGCCACGTGTCATTGCTGGATTGGAGGAACAGTTGCCTTTTTCTTTTGCTTTGCAGGGGCATGCGTCGAGTCCGCCGACGCGACGCGACGAATGGACGACTGTCACGTGGCGTGGAGTGGCAGGTGCGACAGCTTTGCTAGAACGCGTGGACGAATCTGGGTGTGACACGTGGACTGCAATAGTGGAAAATCGCCCAAAACGCGCATATCTCGAGGCGTATCTTTCGGTGTCTGATCACTGTGTATGAGTAGTCCATTTCGCGCGGTTTTTCGTCACGAACTCAACTGCGCACTCCAAAAATCCTAAAAATGAACAATAAAGATAATTAGGACCATATGTCGATGATTCAACAATAAAAATAAATAAATAAACTATATATAATATGCATAAATAATGACTTATCAAATACCCCCAAACTTAAGACTTTGCACGTCTCGAGCAAAGGTGTAAATGACACGTACAAATAAACTAGACCTCTAATACGACTATGCACTGACTCAACTACTCTATACCCGATTTAAAATTCATGGAGTTCCTTTGGTTTACATAGTTACCAAGATAACAAATCACTCAAGAAATTTCGGAGTTAAGATATGTCAAGAACCGCAACCCAAACACAATTAAGATCACACTTTAAAGACATAGACTCGGTCAAAACAAAGGCCATCAACTACTCGCGGGTTTTCTTGGTCTACACATTCAAGCATGCAAGTTTACAATTTTTACTTAATCTAGCTATAAGCACTCGAGCTAAATCTTTTTATTTGAGGAGTTTTCATACACTTCCGCCTTTATTCATTTTATATGTATACTCTCTATTTTTTTCTTCTCCAAATTTTCTTTTAAATAATATGGTCCCTGCTCCTTTTCCTATGGACCACTTTCCTCACTTTTTCCCACCACAAGTTTCCCTGCTCCATTTCCTGTGGAAACTTGTGGGACTCTCTATATTATGAAAACTCATGTTAGCCCTTCTCACTTTTACTATAATCAAGCAAATTCCCCAATGTGGGTTAAAGTCTCATCACTTGCACAATTTCAACCGTCTACCCATTTTGATATCTAGCACAAGGCTTAACCATCATACTAAGTCCCTAATCATGAAATCATAAAAATGCTGAGCAACGGGCTCGAGTGAGTATTTATCCTACTTTTTCCTAAGTTTCAAGTTAAAAATGCAAGCATAATGTACTCATCCACAACCAAAGGCATGAAACAAAGTTTCGGGTGACTCTAAACAATATAATAATGAAAACTATACTAAATACATGCATGAAAGTGTATCAACTCCTAATGAAGTGAGATAGATGAGTATGGAGGGAAAAGAAATGGAAGAAATGAGTGAATAAGAGATATCAAACACCACCAATACCATCCAACAACCACATATAGCCGCGTATAATTGAAAAAAAATTTAAACGATCTCACCTGCGGTCTTTCGCAAAGAAATCCATTCAACTCAATCCACAAATCCTAAAGTACCCCCAAACTTATTCCGAACCTTGTCCTCAAGGTTCAAAACAAGTCAAGGAATCCATAAAACAAAAAGACAAAGAATAGTGGTGAAAAAGAATATGGATAAAATAAGAAGATGATACAAGTGCACGCATAACAAAAGTCTCCAAAAACTAGTAAATGTTCAAATCTCGCATGTCTAGGTGACTAAGGAAACTATGAAATAAAATCATCTTAATAAGAGCAAGAACTAATAAGCATGGGAGTTAATTCAAATGATTCATATCAAATCTTGCGAGCCCGAAGTCTCTCAACTAAGGGTGAAGTCAACAAGATGATGGAATGAGTTCAGGGTTTTGGATCTACTTAAAGACCCGCCACTAATGTGGCGACTTAAGTTGGATATGTCTCAACCAAGTCTCAAAACACCTAAAACTCTAATAATATGTTAATTCCCAAAAAGAAATATGCTCAAATTACTCAAAAAACAATGTAATTCATAGTCAAACCTAGCAAAACTCAAGGGGTGGTCTAGTGCCATCAGTGCTCATCAAACATTCATTACACCTGCAAAAGTCCACGAGACCAAGTTAGGGCTTTATTAAACATAAAAAAAAACTAAAACTAAATTAAAACTGAAATAAATGCAATAAAAATAAAAACAAAGCTGGGCTGCCTCCCAATGAGCGTTTTTCTTTTAAGTCTTTGGCTAGACTTATTGTGATTCATCACGTGATGTCCTCTCCTTTGGACATGTCAACAACGAATGGTGCATCTATAGCTTTGGGCAATGCAGCATGCATGCCCTCTTTCAGAGTTTGGAGCTCATTCGGGACCTCTAACATAAAAGAATCTTTCGAGTCATGGTCATCCAACAAAAAGGTGTCGGCAGTGTAGAAAATCCGCGAACGCTCCTTTACTTCCACCCCCTTGCAAGGTCTAACAAATATGCATGGGAGGGTGGGTGGTTTCACCAACACCAGAGGTTGGTCTTCCTTGCTCTCTATCTGCGGCTCCTCCGACCTTTCTGAAATGACTCCAATTTCTATCTCAGCTTCATCATCGTCATTTTGTTCAATGGAAATATCCGGCTCAATTTGAAGGACTTCAAGTCCTTTCGTTGTTTCGCACCAATAGTTCTCCATCTGTGTAACCTCATTCACCTCAACATTCCTCAATGTATCAACATTCACATTCTCTTCTGAGTAAGAAATTGGTTGTGTATTACACAACTCTTTCTCGTCAAGCATATTCTGGAGTTTGGCATTCACTTGAATAAATTGAGTTTCCAAGTTTTGCAAGCTTGGAAACTCACGCGAAAATTGTTGAAGCTCTTCATGAAACTGTTGTTGATCATCTAGTAATTTTTTCATCATATCTTCTAAAGAGGTGTTTTGTTGAGGAATCTGTGGACTTGACATGAGCCCAAAAAAATCGGGTTGTGGCGATGCATAGCTAGGATAGTGATAATTCTCATACTTTGGATAATACGGACAATCATATGTGGAATGAGAATAATCTTCACAAATTTCGCAAACCTCGACCTGTTGCACAAAAGAATGCATGTTAGAAAATTGATGTCCATTATATAACATACATATCCCATTCGCATTATAATAATGTGAGTCTTCGCATTGACCATAATTGTGGGGGTAGGAGGCCATCGCGGAGTTGTCTGCATACATGTTAAGAACAAGGGACTAGATACAAAATAAAATAAAAATAAAAATAACCAAAGAAAGAAAAAGATCAATCCCCGGCAACGGCGCCAAAAATTGACGCGCGCCGAACATGTCAATAAAATTAAAAATACCTAAACCAACTATTTTTGTAGAATAGTGGCAAAGGGTCGATCCCACAGGGACTGGTAATCTTTCTAAGGTCAAAAATAACAAAAAGGGAAATCGGGGTTTAAGAGAGAATGAATTAATTAACTAATCACAAAATATTTAAAGCAATGGAAATAAATTTGAAAATAATTAATAAAAACACCTAGGTCAAGACATACAAGTTCGGTTCGATAAAAGATTGGATTTGGTCGTCGATTTATGTAAAATATGAAAATCAAAATATCTTAGTTTAGCTATAGAACAGGTAACGTACGCGGTTTCTCGCACTTCCTAATCTCGATAGCCAAGGTACGACGGTGACTATTTCTCTAGTCAAACGTATAACCCTATACTTAAGCGTATTGGGTTTAACACGATGACTGCAATAAGTTTCGTGAAGGCGCTACACCTAGACAACCGAATCACTCGTGTGTCCGATTTAGCCTAGATTTCTAAGGTATTCAACCGGTCCCAAAAGAGACTAATCAATTGGTAAGGTCAATTGCCACTAGTGTGGTCTTATTGCACAAGTACGGATGCCTACGACTCACTGACAAATAAATCAAGGTTTAAACAAGTGTTTAACTTCAATTGTTCAAATAATACCAAAGAAAATAAAATAATAATGAAAGATTGAAATTAAAATATATAAATCTCACAAATCCATTGATATGCGCAGTCGAACCTCCCTCGCAGTCTTGCCTAGGCTAGAGGTTTTAGCCTTGCATAGTTGAAGAACACCAAGAGAAAAAGAAAAAAATAGAAAAAATGGGGGAGAAGAGACGGCCTCAAGAAGATCGAAGTCGCCCCTGCCGATCCAGCCAAAACCTAATTAAAACTGCCCAATTTTATTTGTGACACGTGCGCCGAAGACGATCGAACGGTCGTCATGAATTTGCTCCCAGCCCCTGCCACGTGTCAGCATTTGATTGGGTGAGCTTGTTGGCATGTGTGACGTGTCGAGCAGCGATTGGACAATGGTTGTTTGTGATGACGCTGCTGTGACACAGACGCTGCCACGTGTCGTTGCTGGATTGGAGGAACAGTTGCCTTTTTCTTTTGCTTTACAGGGGCAGGCATCAGCTGCTGACGCGAGCGGACGAATGGACGACTGTCACGTGGCGTGGAGTGGCAGGTGCGACAGCTTTTGCTGGAACGCGTGGACGAATCTGGGCGTGACACGTGGATTGCAACAGTGGAAAATTGCCAAAAACGCGCATATCTCGAGGCGTATCTTTCGGTGTCTGATCACTGTGTATGAGTAGTCCATTTCGCGCGATTTTTCGTCACGAACTCTACCGCGCACTCCAAAAATCTTAAAAATGAACAATAAAGATAAGTAGGACCATATGTCGAAGATTCAACAATAAAAATACATAAATAAACTATATATAATATGCATAAATAATGACCTATCAGTTTTTCTAGTAAAGGTTTTAATGAGGCATATATGTGTTGCATTCTTTTCCTTAGCTATGGTTTTATCCTAATGGGTTTTCCTAGCAAGGTTTTTAATGAGGCAATCAACAATATTATACTACAAATCAAGATTGACGAGAACATTGTACTCTTTTTCCTATACTAGATTTTTTCCCACACGATTTTTCTAGTACAAGTTTTTACGTGGCATATTCTCTCAGCAAGTGTCATCCAAGGGAGAGTGTTATAAATTGGATGACCCTTTAATCAAGCTTATGAATGATAACATTGTCAAGCATGGCTCTCACATTGAATTGTAACATCAAGTATGACTTCTACATTGAATGTAACTTGTACACTCTACATAACTTGTATTCAACTCCAATATATAATCAATTGTCTATATATTGTCATGTAACTTGTAATCTTGTATGACATGAGACTTTGGTGTAACTTGCACACTTTGTGCAAGTACTTATTCTCATCATGATTAAGGGCCTATATAAGGGGGTTCCTTCACTTGTAAAGAACACACCAATGTTAGAATGGAAATCTCTACATTTCTCAACTCTAGCTCTCTTCTCTCTTGTCTCATCTTCTCTACTTGTTCTAGTAGTTCTTAGTTTATGTCTTCTATGCTTAAGTCTCTAGCAAGTCGTACTTAAGTTCTAGTCGGCTTACAACTTAATTTACAACAAATATTTTATTGTATATTCATGTATTTTTAAATATTTTATAGGTGGGGCAGGCTGAATGGGCTTGGGCTTGTAAAGATAAACCCTAGCTCATCTCAAATAAGGTGGATCTAGGCGTGGCAAGCGGGTTCCCAAGACCGTCAACAAATATATTCTAAATATTATTTGCTTTATAAACACAACTAAAGGAAAAATATGTAACTATATTACTTATTAATTACATGACTTCTATAAATAATAATATAAAATTAAACTAACCATTGTAAGGACAAAAAAAAAAAAAAAACCTTAGATGAACAAGGGAATGATCATCATGATAATCACGTATTATAATAAATAATTATTTTTCAACTATTTCTATGTTGAAAACACCTGTACATGGACATAATTACTTCGCTCTCTTCAATCCACGTCATCATACACCTCACCTATTAAAATATTAGCTTCCTTTCTCAAAATATCTGCTGCTCCTCCATATCTACATCTTCATCAAAATTCAGGTGTTACTTCCTTTGATTTTTTTTACTTTCTTGTTTATTACAGTACTTACACCACATATTGTAATTCCTTTTCCATCTCTCCTTTTACTAACTTCTTAGGATTCCCTTTCGAAGATAAGATGACTAAAGAAAAAAAAAATGTAAGGGAAATCGACACGACAACAACAGAATGGATGGAAAATCTACTCGCGGTTGATAAGCATCCTCCAAAACTCTCTCCCGATGAAACAATACACAACCAAAAAGTCATTTTGGCTGATGAAGAGGTAACTTCCATGTATATATAAGATTTATCTTATGATATATCTAACAACATAAAAATCTCATAGACTTCAATCGAACGAATCTAACTCCTTAATTATCTCATGAAAATTCTAAACTAAATGATTATAAATATAATCTCAAAAAATAATTTATTGTAAATATTTTTTGACGAAACAGGACTTTATTAAACTAAATGGTTGTAAATATTAAATATTATTTACTATTTGAAGCGTTTACTTATATTACTCCATTATACAATTTTTAAGTCATTCTCACACAATATTGACACGCAGGGTAACAAAGTACATGCCACCACTACCAAAAAAAAATAGTAAATTAGAGACGAAATTAGCAACTGAATCTAATTCCGCTGCTAACTAGAAATGATCAGAGATGGAATTGAGACTGAAGCAGTCAGAGACGGAATAGAGACAGATTACAAATGGAAATAGAGATGAAAATAAAATCCATTTCTAACAAAGTGGCGCCAATTTTTTCGCCAAAAGTTCAGTAGTTTATGACCGCCCGGCACGTCTCGAGATTCGTGCATGAATCGATGCATCACTCAAACCCTCTCTCTCCTCAAACTCTCTCTCTTTTCCTTCCTCAAACTCTCTCCTCGAACTATCTCTCTCTCCTCGAACTCTCTCTCTCTTGCCTCCCAAACCCTAAAATCACGAATCACTCGTTGTAGAACTCCTCTCTTCACCGATGCCGTCAACTCCTCTCTTCACCGGCGCCGTCAACTCTCTCTTTCGCCGTCAATCGAAGGGGCTGAGATTCGCGCATCATGTCTGGGTAAGTGATTGAAACGGGGTTTTGGTTTTAGAAGAATCGATGGTTGCTTAAAGAGGGGTTTTGGTTTTGGGCAGTCACGACTATGTGGGTTTTGGGGGTTTTGTGCTCATCGTCCGGCTCCGCTTCGTTCCCCGAAGTCATTCACAAGCGGGATTAGTATTATCCGTCGTTCCTCGGACCGCATACGGCGAGGAGTCGTGTCAAGGTTAAGGCGAATTTGAAGCCGACAAGGCTGGAGTTGCCTCCTCTGCCTGCTCGCGGAGCTCACCAGGCGTCGGGACGTAGTTTGGTTGCATCGAAAGCAGAGGAAGTGAAGAAGGTGAAGGAGGTTTTGTTGTTGAAATCGAGTTCTTCGCCGTCGTCGTCGTCGACGACAACAACGACTACCGCGTGTGGATTGGGAGGTTCTGCAGTTCTTTATTTGGTTAGTTGTGGTTTGGATTTGAAGTTTTCAGTTTTAGATCATCGAATTTGTGTGCATTTGGTTTAACTAATCCAAGGCGGTTTTGTTTTGTGTTTATGGTTGCAGTTAAGTGTAGCTTATGTGTTATCTGTATCAATGACAATGTTTCATCACTAAAGAAGTGTGTGTAATTGTTGGTTCATCATCATTGGTGGCCTTGCATACATCATCTTTGTTTGTTTCATTTTGAGATTTAAGTTCACTAGCTAGTATAGGTGAAACTATGAAAGGGTATTGGTTCTGCAATAATGCTAAACCTAGCTAGTTATAATATATATATATATATATATATATATATCTCTATTGCAGTTTTACTACACAATGACATATATAGATGCTTGAATGTTAATTACATGATCATCAATGGCCTTCATATGTGTGTAATTGTTGGTTCATCATCATAGCTGTCAAGTGTTGTTGTTGCTGATGTTGTAGTTGTTGTTGTTGTTGTTGTTATTGTTGTTGTTGATGGAATGGATGTTCCCCATATGCCCTTCAGCTCCTAATTCTTCTTAATCTTATGATTGATGATTGATGAACATTCAGATAAATACTGTCAATATGGTTCTTTGACCTTGTAAATAGTAGGAAAAAGGGCTATCAAAGAAGTGTAGTTTACTGGTCTTTAATTGATGAATGATGAACTGCAAAGCAAATGTATGTCCAAAAATCAGTTTATCTCTAACTGATCATCTTATTAGGAAAACAAGGGGGTTCAAAGTGTAGAAGATTAGTGTTGTTTAGGTTTTATAGATCAGATTGGTCAAAAGTAAGGGAGATAGAGGGTATAGAGAAAATCACCAAAATTTTGTTTTCTTCATTTCTCTTTCTTTTGTCTATGCTTGTACTAATGGAAGAATAAGGAAAGACCTTGAAAGATCTTGAAAATAATAAACAAAGCCTCCTTTTCTCACTCCTCTTTGTTTTTTTTTTTGTCTTCTTCTTTACAACATCTCTGATTTTGCACTGTTTTCTTTTTGCTTATTTTATCTCTTTATGGCACCCCTCATTTTCAGTAGGCTTTAGATGGTGACATCTTTCACTCTGTTGCAGTTCAAAATGTGCATCTTTGCATTTTATCATTATCATCTTTTAACCTATTATGACAAGTGCATGCATAAATGGATTTTTATCATTGAATATAAAAAGACAAACCACCCATCATGTAAAAGACTGTTGGACAAGTACTAGGACCGATTGATTCAATGCAGGGAAAACCACTTTAATTAATTTAATATGATTTTACAAATCATTTTAGATCTACAATCTCTTTTTTGTGCTAATACACAATGACATTGCCTCATAAGAATGCAACATAAAAACTTGAACATCAAAAAAAAAGAATTCACATGATTTTGAATGCAAGGGTCACAGTCACAGACAATGAATAAGTGCATACAAGCTCCTAGAAGCTTTTATCACATATTTTAATGCTAGAGTTGTTAGGTAATAAAGGATTGATTAGTTTTTACAGCTAGTGGCTCTAATGTCCAACGGGATTGGTCATTGTGTATTTCAATGTCATTGCATTTTTAATTAGTATAATTAGTATGCTTTAAAGGTTTTATATTGTTTGTTAGAAGAGAAAAAAGATTTTAGATTGTTAGCTCATTTTTTCACATATTTGATTTTCAAGGTTCAAGTTTGGTTGTGCAGCAGCTGTTAGTGATTGCATTGCACTGCTGCGAACTTCTTCACTTCAAGGTACTTGTTCAATAAATATAGTTTCTTAGAATTCTATATAAGATTGTATAACAAGGTTCTTGTCCATATGGTTGTTGTGAATCATTTGGACTGTTTGTACTGCAATGCCTCTCTAAGGGTCGTGCGGGCATTCCTTAAATCTTTATTTCTTTTTCCTTATGCATTTATGATTTTCTTTGTAAGTAATTGCTTATACCTTTGATCTTTCTATGCAGGAAGACGTATATCGAAAGTAGAGTTCTTGAAATCACGAAAATGAGCAGTAAAGCTTTAAGGTACCTCTATTTAAGAAAATAAATTTAATGCTACTATTATATTGTTGTCATTATGTGTGTTTGTGTGTTTTTCTTTTCTTTTCAATTTTGGTAGTGAATTAATGTAAAAGACAATGAATACCATCAATTCATGGTAACAATAGTGGAAAAGAAGACTTAAAATAATGTGAATAGATGTAATCTAAGCTATAACTGATTTGAATGTTTTTTAGGGCTCGTAGATGTGCGTAGTAGAGAATTGTTTCAACTTGTGTAAATTGTGAAGTCTGTGGTAGCCGCCATTGTTTGATCTTATAATTAAACTAGTTGATCCATGCTAATTAATGGCTTCATTTTCAAATCATTTAGATCATAACTAATTAATGCGTCCCAAGTTAACTAAATTAAGGGTAATGGAAGAGTTTGATCCATGTCGCTGACGCCAACAAATTTGATTAATGGATGTCCTCATATTTAACATTTTTATAATATTTGTGTGCAAACTAATACATTCGAGACGCCACCTACCGTGAATGAATTGTATTTGCATTTCCATACTGTAAATCACGACAGGGTGACATTCATCGATACTAGATCGGAGCGGTTCTATGTAAGTATAGAATCACAAGCTAAATAGTAGTAACTTTACTTACAAGCATATCATTTTAGTTGCTTATTGTTGATCCATGCAGGCTAAGCTCCAAAGGAGACGTCAGGAGCGGACCCAGACTACACCAGACCAGCCGGTGGATGATGAGGCGGTGTACTACAAGGTGGCGGGGTAGTGTCCCAAAGGACGTGTCTACTGTCTCAGGTCGTTAGGGAGAAAGAAGAGAAGATACACATATCCTGAGGCTAGCACATCCCAGGTGCTAGCACAACGAGGGATGAGCAACTTTATGATACTTAGGTATTTTTATGGTTGTTGTAGAACAATGAGAATTGTAGTTTTTTTTTTGGATACTTAGGTATCTTAGACATTTATTATACTTGACTACCTTTCGTGAATATATAAATCTTTTTTAATATCGAATTGTATGTTTTTTCTCATTTGAATCTTTGTTGTTGATATATATTGTTGATTAGTGTATGTATGTGAAATTCTGCTTTTTTGGGGATGCTAGCACCCCCCAAGGAGTTGTTGGAGGGGGTGCAAGCGATGGAGCAGGTCCTGTTGTTATTTTCAGTTTTAGAAGTTTCGGAGAATCAATTTGATTCTTGTGAATATTTAAAACAAAGTTAGGCATAGAAACGGAATAGAGATGGATTAGCAACATAATTTATAAATTCCGTTGCTAATCCGTCTATAATTTGTGAAGAAATAGCATGAAGAAATTGGGTAAACAGAGTTTAGAAACTGAATAGAGACGGATTAGCAACGGAATTTATGAGTTTCGTTGCTAATATGTCTCTAATTTGCAACGGATTAGCAACGGAATGCAAGCAAAATCATTCACTTTGGAAGAATGTCAATTTCTATTCCGTCTCTGTTTTGTTTCTAAATTCATCTCAAATTCGTCTCTAATTCGTCTTTAATCAGCAACGGAAACACATTTTCGCTGCTGCCTAAATTAGCGACGACAATTTTAGAGACGGAATAGATTTCGTCTATGTTACGTTGCAGAATTGAATTCGAGACGGAATTTATGGTAATCAGCAACGGAAATTTTCATTTATGATCCGCTATTTTTTTGTAGTGCACAATATTTAATCGAGATGTTACACTGTATGACAAGATACTCAAAGTCGACTACGTGTATACTATGTCAAATGCTACTGTCAATATAGTCGATGCTGAATCCTGATTCGTACCAAATGAATTTCAATGGATACTAAATAGAAGGACATGTGTCAAAAAAGTAACTGAAGCTGAGAAGTTCAAACTCATTAAAGAAATTAAGCCTACCCAATTAAATGAACTCCATCAGTTAATTGAGTCTGATCTCTCATCTGTTGGTATGTATACTAAGTACATACATCTTAAAACATTATATAAATGATGAAAAGTTAACATTATCTATGCTTACATGTCTCACGGACGTTGTCGCAATTGCACTGCAAATTGAAGAACCATAAAACATTTTGACAAAACATGGTGACACAAAAAAAATCCAAGAAGTTATACTCATCGATGAAAGGTAACATAAATTCTTTTTCCCATGTCTACATCAAATTCAAACATTCTAATTTATTTTACAGTAAACTATATCAATAGATCATATATTAATTTCCTTCTCTACATTAATGTAGTATGTTACTTATTACTTTGACAATATGGGATCAGTTCTATTTTATATATGTAACAATAAATCTACTTGGACGCATGAGTCCGGACTCATAAAGAGGTTTTTTAAATTTTTACAAATATTTAAGGGGTAACAAAGGAATTTTACAAGTGATTGTGTGTACTTCATTAATTACTTGAGGATGACTTTCAAATAAAAAAAAAAAATTTTGAGTCCGGACTCATGAGTCCAAATAGCACTTCCCTATACGTAAAAGAATTTTTCAATGCAATCTCTTCTAGACCAATCATTACAGCTCGTTGAATAAAATTAAGTTACCTCATTTAGTGGTAAGAAACTTCATGACTTGTTAGTCCCCTCGTCATTAAGACAACTAATTGGCCAAAATTATCTTAATCCTCTGATAATCTAGTCAACCTAATCCATTCTTTGTTATTTGACCTTAAAATACTTTGCATTTAAATCCTTAATAAAGCTCCATAATAAAATATATATCCTCAATGAAACTCAATTTATGATTTATTCAATTGGAGCAAATTAAGAACTCATATCCGTATTTTATAACTATTTCGGCAGCACCTCCATTAAAAGTGGCCTACCTAAAAACTTCCACCTAATAGACAACAGAATTGGGAAGAGGCCTAGATGGACTCATAGCTCCTTGCAATTCACAATATATATATATATATATATATATATATATATATATAATATCAAATTCAAATTTATAAACTAACTTAGAGTCTTCGATAGCTTAATCACAACTTTGCTATCCTAAATAGACCAAAATTAAAACATAAATCTCTCAATGTATATTAAACTAATTTAGGAGACTCTCATAACCATTCAATGAAACTTCACGTCCTCCGCTCACCCCAAGAATTCCAAAACAATATATCACTTTAAGTTTTAAAAACAATCACCACAATCTTCGAGACTTGTACGTTCGTCCCTTGTCTTCATATAGAATCTGACACCATCAAAAACAACTCGAATATGTCAAGTAAGTAAATTTCTACATTGATTTGTACTCCTGCAATTGTTAGTATGATACATGGAAACATGTAATTGCATTTTCAAATAAACAATAAGAAATATGCGTCAACATGACATGCAATTCGCTCCGTTAATGTCTCCTAACTATAATCAGATGTCGACTTTCAAAAGTAGTACAGAGACAGTATTAAGAGATCATGAAATGCAAAGATAACTTGTTAGCGTTAGACTCGGCTAGTCTGACTAGACGGCGTAGAGGTAAGATTGAAACCTAGTTTCATGCAAACCAGACTACAAAACAAGCTTATCACCCTCACTCTCTCTATGTATGCATGACCAAGAATGATGAAATGCAATGCAGACTATAATGCAATTATAAGTACAAAGATATTCAATAAATAGTAAAGGTCACTTTATGGTTTACTTACCACCAAACCAACTCAAAGTCGGTTATGAAGCCTCACACAACGTTTCCCCGGCTTTTATGTACTTTGAAATTATTCCCCGAGGTTCGTTCCAAGTGATTTTGAAATCCTTGATGTTACCTAAAATCATTGAGAAATCCGGATAAGTTCTTTTTTCGAATTTCTTAAGGTTTCGACCAATTTCCGAGTTAATTTGATATTTTCAAGTCTTAAAAACTCGGAATCTCTCCAAATCTACTCCTCTGATGTTCGAATCTCAATTTTGACTGCAAATTTTAGTTTGGAATTGAGAATTACTCTTGACTAGGCTTTTAAATAATTTTTTAAATTTCAAACATTTTCGGGTATCATAACACGTATTATGAGGAAAACCCCAATATAATTCCTCGAGAAAATTTCAAATTCTTTACTTTTTTTATAAAAATCCCTTATTTCTATTTATTTAACCAAAAATATAATTTTTTTGATTTTTTTCTTATTTTTAGAAATTTTCCTATTTTTAGCTTTTCTTTTTTCTTTTTTATTTTTATGAGGAGGGTTTAATCCCTAAATCGGACTCGTTTCGGTCTGATCGGGGGATCACCCCCTCTTCTTCCTCATCGATCCCTACTCTCTGTAAATCAGCCATCAAATTTTTTTAAAGCTTTTTTTTTTGGGTTGGGCTCCCACCCCAACCCCGGGTTAGGTCTGGGCGGCGGAGACTGCCCCTATCATAGTCTTCCTTGAACGAACTTCCATAGCTGTTCGTCCAAGCCTCCCATCTCCCATTCATGTCAAAAACCACAACGACAACACATAACAACAACCAACAACGACTCGCTTATCATGGGTTTTGATCCTTTCTCTCTCTATCTCCACTTTCGGTCTCTTTCTCGTTCAATTTATGTCCAAATTAAACCCCCAAAAAATACTCCAATTTCGTCAAAAATTGAAAAATATTTTCAACGCACTGTGAAACTGGCAGACACTGCGTATACACTTAAAGTTGACTCTATTTTGCGTCGAATAAAGTATAATGCACCAATTAGTCACGCGGCACACAAAAATAATATTTTAAAATTATGATATTCGATCCGTAACACGTGGGTCCCACCTCGGATACTTAAATCTCAAATTAAATCCAAAAATACTTAATTAGCATCCTAATCAAGTTTATAAAATTCTCGAATATCACAATCTTCCCAACTAATTAAAAATTTCGTCCTAGAAATTTAAACTTACAGATTACTGAACCAAAAGAGATATGAGAAAATGATCTTTCATATAGAACTCTTTTCATCCAAAATTGTAAAAATCATTTCCAATGTGAATTGTTAAGTAGGCCCAATCACTTTCGTTGTATTCAACAACTCGGTGATAGAGATCATAAATATTTAAACTTTTCATTTCCAACTTCTTGGTTTAATGAAAAGTTGTCTTCGTTACTTTGCCAGTCCTGGCATTTTGTGAATTTCTAACGAGTTAAACAATCAACTTTGTGCAATATCTGATAACCTTACTTTATTTCACATTTCATGTCTTGAATCTCATTCACGCATAAATACACAGCAAGATCTAGCCTATCTTACTTTTAATAAAATCATTTTTATTCTTAACTAGACAACAATTCCACAAACCGTTAATAATTCTTTCCCTATCCATCAAACATCGGTATACATCTCAGTTTGCTTTCTCATCACTAATCATCTTTTATCAAAATTATCGGCCAGTCAATTCTCAGACTATCATTAGTCTAAAATTACATACTGATGCAAATAATATTTGAGGACAACATTAGATACTAAAGTAGAGCTGCACGTCTATATGATCTATCATCATTCCAGCATTTCTCAACAGAAACCTAGAATTATACAAGTCAACTCATGATTATATATCTCTAATTTCAATCTAATCAAAAAATGAAACCTGATACATCGTGCAACTCTCACTCATTCTCTAAATGTCTACTCACAATACTATTTATATTATGGAGTAGAAAGCAATTACCAATTCCAACTTGTCGGCTAATTCACTTAACTTTCCATTTGACTAGTTAGAAAATTCACGACTTTTTTAAATTTGTCAAATCATTTTCTATTCGTGAGTTCGTTCACCAAAAACCTCATTCCTTTCACTTAATTATCAATTTCAAGTTTTTATGTTCACTAGACTTCTCTCATTACCTGAATATAGACAGTTATCCTTAATTTGAGTAGACATGCGTATTTAAATAGAGATATCGATATATTTCATGATTATACTCTCATAGTATAACTTTTAACTTGTATCACATACAAGTTTATAAATACGTTATCTCTTTTCCATCTCTACTCAATACATATCATTGACTTTACTCAATTTACTATAGAAGAGTATTCAATTCTTCAAACATAATAAATCAGATATATTGTCCTCTATTCAATTATTTCAACCCACTTGGGATAATATTGACTAACTGAGCTATAAGTCACACATTTCATTTCATTTCATTTGTATCTTCACCTTCATATAGGTATCTTACATCAACTCCAACTTCAGATAGCATAGTGCTTTATACTCCACCACTGACTAATTAGGTGGTATAGCACTAAAATTGAACCAATATACAACATATTCAGTGATATTAGTTGTATACTACTTTACTTTAAAACTTTCAGCTTTTGGAGTTTAATTCCTTGTGAAGATATATTAAGTTCTATCAAACTCACAGTTTGAAATCCTAATTTGATCGGGACTTGTTTGTAACGGCCCTAAAAATCTAACTCGTGTCACGTGCCATTTCAAGGTCGTATGTGGGACCCACTCATCGTGATACAGATTTAATCGACGTGAAATAAGGTAAAGTTAAGGTTTAGACGCAGTGTACCCACGTTTCGGAGTGCAATGGCATTTTCGTCAAATTTTGACGAAAATGAGGTATTTTTCGGGGTTTAATTCGGACATAAATTGAGGAGATAAATATGAAAACAAAAAGAAAAAAATAATAAATAAATAAATAAATAAATAAATAAAGTATCGGATAATAAGAGAGATGAGAGAGGAAATAGAAAGAAAGAGAGGGGAGAGGAGAAAGAGAGAGACGGCGGTGAGGGAGAGAAGCCGCCGGGAAGGAGAAGAAGAAGAGACGGCGGAGACGACAGCGAGGCGCGGCGACACCGGCCAAGTGCGGCGCAGGCGGTGTTGCGGCTCGGAGGAGCTCGGCTCCAGCAGCGACGGCGGCTCGTGGGCGACGCGGGGGCCGCGGGAGGTGGCGCGGCTGTGGGGGACGACGACGAGCGGCGGTGCAGCAGTGAGTAACGGAGGACGCCGGCAAGGAGGAGCGGTGTCTCAGCGGCGGCGGCGGCTCCAGCAGCGGCAGCGGTGCGGCTCCAGCAGCGGCAGCGGTGCCGGCGAGAAGCGCTGACGCCGGCGATGAGCGGCGCCGGCAGCGGCGGTGGCGCGGCAGCGGCAGCAGCGGCAGAGGCTCGGTGAACAGCGTGGAGCAACGACGCGGTGGCGCGTTGTCGGACTGATTGATCCTCGACGAGAGGCGTGACTTCGACGAGAGGCGTGACTTCGACGCGATGGATTCAAATGGATTTGGAAGACCATGGTGAGGTTTACTTCACCTAATTTAGTTGTGATTTGAATGACTTAAGTAGCTTAGCCCTAAATTGTATAAATGGACACAGAGACTTAGGATGCAATAGTCGGGTGTCGGGTGCGCATATCGAGGCGTGAGTGAGACGTTTTGATGACAATTTGTGATTTCTCGAGGTAAGTAAACCAGCTAGGAAATTGTACAGTTATTTCATTTTACTCTTTTAAATATTGTTGTTCATTGTTTTGATAGCTATCTTTGAAATTGTTGTTGGTTGAGTGGTCCATTGGCAAGTGAGTCATAATTACTATTTATCTGTGATATGAGCTCTTCTGTGGATATCCCATAGTCGCAAGGGTTAGGTATGCAGTGTCTCGTCCTGAACCCGAGTTTGTTGGGTTTTTGCAGCGACTCAACGACCTTTTGGTCGGGACTCCTTGTTGTTTGTTTCTTTTTGTATTCCGGACCCTCACTTATCGAATGATTTGTTTACAGTCTTTTATATTCATGCGTTCCCTGTTCATTTCTTTCTATTTGCATGAATTCGACTGCTTTAGTTGTTTTGAAATGATGTATATATGTCCTACTGGCATTACTTACCTGGGCTCGTCATTCTTGTGTTTGACTGAGTGCAGATCCACGGTCCAGGAAGGGGAATGCTCCATAGCTAGGTGAATCTTTTGTATTATTAGATATACTTGTTTTAAAAACACTGGGATTTTGGGTATATATATCTTGTATTTACTCTCCTCTGAATGTTCATTGATGATGATATACATATGCAGGGTTCCACAATTAGGTTGTCCAACTTTTTACAATATTGTTGAGATATTTTATATATTAGTCGCTTACGCTAAATTGTAAAACTTGAATTTAATTTTGAATTTACTTATAATGATGGAGTGGAAGGCTGACTAGGTCTGCATTGACCTTGCGAGACTGGCTCGGGGGTCCACGTGGGCTTAGGCCGGGCGGGGCCCAATTTGTGGGAAATTGGGGTCGTCACATTGTTAACCTAAAATTTTCATTTTTATGCGTATGTGAGAATGTCTTGACCTTTTAGTTGCCTATACTTAGTTTTCAATTGACTTCAACGAATCTTCATAGACTCTTTTATTCTGACTATCATCAATTCATTCGATTATTCAAAGATTGTGGACATTACACCGATCTTCTACGTTGTAAATGAGTCATGATTATGAAACGAAGTTACTTGAACTTTTGGTCATGCACAACTATTCCAGTGCCTTACCTTGACTAAAGGAGTTCGTTTGTGTCACTTCTAACAGTCATAAGTCATCTCAACGACTCATTTTATTTTATACACAGAGTCTATTTTGTTCAATTTTTGCTAATCTTAGCTATTCTCACATTGATCTTGCTATTGGTCCATTTATAAACTTACCACGACTTTAGCTCAACGCCTAGGCCACTTACAGCTCCTTTATCTCACTGACAAAGGTAATTCATATTTTTTTCTCTTCGAGAATTTAGCTAAAGTCGGCGCGACTTCTTATGATCATTCAGTCAATTGAAATGTTCCTTAGCTATTCTTGACTCGAAATAGATAAATTTTGCAACTCAAACAGTTCTACTGTTTGTTATCGCCTTAAGTTGTTTTCATTAATCTCAGATTTCCTGGCTTTTCTTTTTCTCAAAAGAATTTCGGTACTTTCAAGAGAATGTGTTAGGTATAAAAGTATCTTACTGGTCATCAATTTACTTTTGATGAATTCATTTGTCCGTTGTTGTTAAACCGAAGAGTGAGAAGAATTTGAATTTCCAAACTCTAATTGACTTAACAACTAATCAAACTAGGATGTTGTTTCAATCCTTTAATTCCTATAAATGGAAATTCTCATAATATAGGAGTTTATACTGACGTCATATACCAATCACTTACTGATATTCAATCAGTAAATCTATCTCTTCATTGGTTTTATTTTAGGTTGTAGTGATATGCATCATTACTCAATTTGATTAGAAGTGACTATTTGGTACTTTGAATCTCAAAACACAATCGCTTGTGTTAATATTTAATAGCTAATCCAAGCATTATTAGACCACTTCCCCAATACCTTAACTTCTTACACGTGATCTTATCAATACATTTTTCATTTTTAAGTTAGAAATTTTTGTTGATCTTTCTTTCATAATAACACCAAGCTAATTTGGTGTTAACAAAAACTACTTCTAACTCGTGTATTTCCATTTGTTTTATCACTTCTTTATTCAACTCATATAACCACTATACTCGACGTCACTTATGGATAAGTAACTTGAGTAATAAACAATCAAGAATTTCAGTACTTCTTTTTAGGAGTCGTTTGATTGTTCTAAACCATGGTTCTATTCCAATTTTTATTTTTTGTTTTATTTTGGAAAAGAGACAATACTTTGCATTAAAGTATTTTATTTTCATAGAAATTGACTTAAACAACTTGATTAGTTCTATCAAAATCCCATTGTGATTTTTCAGTCAAGTTCAGTTTGTCTAATCAATTTCTATTTTCACAGCCACGTGTCTCATTTTTCCTTGTTGAGACTATTTTTCAGAAGCAACTCGCAATTAGTTATAAATTAAACTAATGCTTCGTAGAATAGGTCCTCCTTAGTTACTACTGTAACTGGTGTCAACCTCATGTGCTTCCCACATGTCTCAACTTCCATTTATGTTTTCCAAACAATTCTCAATCATTTGAAAATTTATTTGAGTCTTTTCCAATATTTTCCTGAGCGTTTAATAATTGTAATAGTTCAATACTTTCAATTTTAAAGGAATCCACGTTCAATACATACGTACCTGAATCATTTGGACTTCCTTTCCAACCAATTTCCTATTGGTTTCATAACTAATACTTTCATCAGTTATATTAATATTGAACTACTTACAACACCTTTGTTAATTCGAACTTCACAAGTCTATTTCACTTTCATTTACGCTCAGCTTCGTTTCATAAGTATATTCTCTCTTTTTAATTGTCTGTTTCTAACCTCACTCGTCA